>OV884019.1:0-4800000 GCA_930367235.1 Sarcophaga rosellei | reverse complement strand
CATTACTTGCTAGACTATGGCAACTTCGAGGCTCCCTTAACTGTGGGAAATTGTTAACAATAACTTGCCACTGTAGTGTGCCTTAGAAATGGTGTAGGGTGTGGCGAAAATCCCGGGAACACTGCACTGTACAACAAAAAAATCATTGAATCACACTAGGCCTTGTCAATAAAACTAATAATTTATTGTTGTCACAACAAAAACGAACAACAGAAACAAACAAAAAAGTTTGTTTCCAATTGCAGATACAATTGTCGACATTCTGTCCTTTTTTGTTTGTTTTTGTATTTGTTGCTTTGTTCTGCTACTGTTGCAATTGCTGTTGCTGTTGCAAGCATATCAAACATGCATATTTTAGCACATTATTGTTAAAATACACCATACAACCATGTTTAAGTATTTCATACTGTTCAATAGATGACGATACGACACTGTTGGCCTGATCAATATACATAGTATTGATGTGGCCAACTTGATTTTCTATTCTATTTCTATAGAACAACAACAAGATCGACAACATTAATAGCAACAGCAGCAACAACAATAACTATAACTGTTTTATAGAATTTATAAAAGGCAGATGGACAGACAGATGGACAAAGAGAAAAATATCAGCCAAGTAGTATCAAACTGATCTTGACCATAAACTTTCTGTAGTCAATTCAGTCAATTCAGTTGTTGCAGTTGTACGTTGTCATCAATTGTTGTTATCGTTGTTGTCATTGTCGTCTTGTTGACCATTTTTGTAGCAAAACAATAAATATTCTCTCCCTCTCTGTGAGTTGCGCGCTGCTGTTAAGCTTCGAAACGTACGTACCCCATACAGTTCTCTCGTAACCAAACGATCTCGTCATTCTATACAATTTTATCTTGAAAACTGTCGTCGTTTTAAAAAAACTTATTCATTTAAGAACGTATTTTAAATAGTTGCTGTTGTTGTTGCTTCTTTTTTATTTTATTTTTATTTCGGTTTTAAACTAAACTGTTTAGCCTTCTTTATTTATTTATTTATTTGTATAGATGAGGCATTAAATTATTTAATGATCCACAGCCAGTTCCCCAAACAATGACATTCAAAGTGCAGGTTTATTGTGTAACAAAGCCAAGCCAAAGCCAGAGTGAATACAACAAATATGGCCTGAACTCGTACGTTGTACGCTGTCGCATAACAGTTTTCAGTTGACTGTATTTGTAAAATTGAGAAGACAATTAACACTGCCTAAAAGGGATCTAATTATTTGGAACCATTTGTGGTGGCACACTCTCTATAGAGGGGCATAATTTCCTAACGAAATTGTTCTTTCTGCTACAAAATAGGGAGTATTTTATCGACGAGTGTATAAATTGCACGTCCATAAGGAGAATTTCAATTAAGCGCACGCACACGTTGATAAATTTAAAAAAAAAAAATAGAGCGAGAGAGGAATGAGAAAACTAATTTCAATTAGAGAGTGAATAACTCTTTAAGGCCGCATATGGAGTGCATATGCAGTTATGCTTAAAATACTAGCAGAAGGGTAAGAAAATTGATTTTAAAAAAAGATTTTTTATTTAAACATAAATATGATCGAAGGACAATGCATGTAACCTACTTCATGAGAAGTCAAGGTGCTTGAGCTGATGCCTTAAATGAAAACTACGGCGAAAGAACTCTTAGAAAAAAGGAGTTGCTTTATGTTTGATTAGTTTGTAGTAGATGTTATGTTTCAATATTTGAAAAATTTTTACTTTAACTGCTTTTGCAAAAGTGTAGACTAGATTATCTCAATACTAAGTTCGATCAAAAAGGCCTATTTTTGTAACTGCCACCATATTGCCATGTTGATGAAGTCTTGATATTATCTGATTTAAGCAGCTGAGTGTTTAGGATTACGATAGGGGTAGTTTAGTAGGTAGTGTGTTGGCTTATTTGACGTGAGGCCAGGGTTCAAACCCCAGGTCAGACATCTCCAATAAAATGAAATACGAAAAAATATTTCTTCGGCATCTTCCTCTCAGCAGATTTCTGCCAAAAACTCTGAGAGTAAAATAGAATTGCCATGAAAAAGTTTCTCAAAAATCTGTCATTCGGCGTCGACTTTATATTGTAGGTCCTGCCACATGAGTGTAAAATTAATACACACAACATAAGTGGTATGAGGAACTAGGTTGTGATTCTGACTGAAGTGTTGTACTGACCAATTATGTATGTATGTATGTGTATGACAGCGGAAGCAATGTTTAGGCGGCTAGTTAAGTGTTAATTCGTATTTTTCCTGAGGGCTCTTCGGTTATTCTAAAGCCAATGAGATAGTTTAGTAGACCCTTGCAATGGATAATTCAAGTGGAATCTCCTTTTTCATTTAAAAATTTTTCAAAATGTTCTTGAATGATAGAAACTAAGCGGAGAGCATGACTTTAAAATTAATATTGAATACATACTGACTTTGCAGTTTTAAATGCGTATACATATGAACAATTTTTATTTTGCCTCATTAAGAAATACGTTTTTTTGTAATTTAATGACTGAATCGAGTAACATTAATCGAAAACAAATTATTTATTAATGATTATCACAAGATAAATATGCAACCTACTAACCCATATCAATCATTGTATTTGCAGGATTAAACATTATTTAATAAAAACAAAAAAAAAAGAAAAATAATAATTTACTCTGCTCAGGTAGAGAACAATTGTTAGCCACATAGATGAAATGAAATGAAATGTAAAAAAAATACCAGCAACAGCAGTATACGATGGTGATATATTATCGCCAATTGTTTATTTAAGACACGTACACGAAACACACTTGCTGAACGCAAAACCCCGATTGTATAATGTGGCTGGGCGAAGTATTGATGATGAATGTTGCAACAATTGACAATAAACAAATGCAATTATCAATGAAACATTCATTCATGTTGCATGTTTTTCTGATACCGCATGAACATTTATTGTTTATACGATAGATGTATGTACATATGTATGTGGCGTAAGTGTATGTGTAATGAAAAATAAATAAATTATTTGAGTTTATTATTGTTGTTGTTGGCTTTTGTTGTTGACTGTCCTCAACTGGCCAATTGTATTCGAACGTCAATACAAACAACAGCCAATCAATACAAATCATCTTTATCGTGTGTGTGTATATGCAACAGCAGTAGCAATGACAATATATTGCTGGATCACAGCCAGCAACAACACTGTCTAAGACTTATCAGCATAATTCAGTTGAAACAAAAATTGCGCACACACACACAAGCACACGCTTACTTGTAACAGCAAAAAAATACAACAAAAACTTAAGCAATGATGATGATGATATTTAACCATAAAGAAAACAAAAACAACAGAGAAAAAAACAACAACATATAGTAAATGACTCGTGCTACATGCAACAGCATATTGTTTAACTGTTTGGATACGCAATTTCTGCTGTAACTGGTAGCTAGTAGCTGTTGCTGTAGTTGTTGTTGTTGTGCTGTTAGGCTTTTCGTCATCATCATTTTGTAAAAAAGATTGAAAGAAATAAACTGTGAGTATTTGGTGAGGCGGCCATCATATAAAAACGTGCCACTTTGATGCGTGATTGTACTGACAATTTTTGTTTTAAAGAAAAACCAACAGCAACGGCAACGGCAACAGCAACAAAAACAAGACAAAGATACAACGATCGCTTGTTGGTTGGATGCTGCGTATATTTCATTCGTTTTTGGCGACACTAAGACTTGACGGATCTAGTTTGTCTTTTAATGTTGCACGTTGTGTGTGAGTATTTGCGGCTAAAACAACAAAATGCTTATGCTACAGCTGGTGGTATGTACCATTACTCAGTTCTTTGATAGCGTGTGTGTGTGTGTGTAAGAAGAAAACCAATAAAGCCAATACAGGCAGACAAACACAGCCATAGTCACACATACATTATGGCTAAAATAAAATTGCAATCACGTTTAAGTGGCCAGCTGTGTGTCGCTATGCACCGTTAGTATGATCGCGCCAGCACATGCCATCACCTGACTTTGTAAACACTCTTAAGATTGTTATGCTACGCTGTTGTTTGTTGTTGTTCTTATTGTTTTTCTGTATTTATTTTCATGTTATTGTTGCTTTACGTTTTTGGTCTTAATTCTTTAACAACAATTCCATGAAACGGACCAACACAGATGTTAAAAAAAAAATTATTGATTTGGTAAAATAAATCATTATGGGTTATAAAAAAATTTTAATCTCCCATAAGTTCGATTTTCCCACTCTATTGAGTCACAGTTTAAAATTATTGTTTTTATTTGTTTTATTTTTCTTTTTGGTTGGTTGTTAAAATATTCCCACGAATAAAACAAAATGAATAATTTTTGGTGTTTTTTCTCTTTTTTTTTAATTTTATGCAAAAATATGCAGTCCAGTGTGCTGTTTAAAAATTCTTATTTTTTTCCTTTGGCTGGCTTTCTTGGCCAAAGAGTGACACAAATGCTCTGCTTTTGGCAAATAAAATTATGGCCATTCATTGAATAGTTAAATTGATTTTTAATTAAATAAAAACCATCATGATGTGTGTGTGTGTCTGTGTGTGTGTTTTCTTTGGAAATTCTTTATGCCTGAAATAGGAATTTCAAATGAGGCTATCGCCAGTTACAAAAGGCAAAGCGTTAATTTGAAAGTCTATTTAAAAAAAACTTTTCAAAAAATTATGCAACAAAACAACACAATTTAATTAAATTTAAATTATAATGAGGAAAATATTATAAAATTGACTGATAAATGAGATCCTTAATGCATAAGTTATATGTATATACTAAATGTCTTTAAGCGAATTGATATTGTGTAATGGATGGTTATGCGGTGTGAGGAAAGTAGATAATTAGATCTCTCTTTATCCATATTAATACAGTAGCAATATTGCACGCACTTTAACGCTGCCAATGAAGTTGATCTCAGACCGGAGAATACCCAGTTCAGCTTGAGCGATCGGAATACCTACAACCTGCAAGAATCGCAACAGTACGATGGATATCCATGCGATTGAAGGAAAGAAGACAATCTGACCTCTTTTCATCCACATTAGTACAGTAGAGCTTAGCAATATTGTGCACACCGTCACACTACAACGAAGTATATATATACTCAGCTGCACTCAAGCAGAATACATAAGCCCTGCAAGAATCGCAATAGTGCGATGGATGGGCATGCGGTGTGAGGAAAGTAGATAATCAGACCTTCCTTATTCCATACTAATACAGCAGCAATACTGCATGCACCTTAACGCTGCGAACGAATTTGATCTCAGACCGGAGAATACATACTTAATTAGTCATTACAACTCTTCAATCAGGGTTCTCACACTACTTATGTTGTGTGTGTTAATTTTATACATGAGTGGTGGATCCTGCATTGCAATTTTATTTCTCTCTTAGAGTTTTTGCCAGAAATATGCTGAGAGGAAGTCGCCGGAGGAATATTTTTCATATTTTCGTTTTCTTGGAGATGTCGACCTGGGGTTTGAACCTTAGCCTCACGCCTTATTACCCAACATACTACGTACTAGACTACGACGAATACGATTTCCAACCAAGAGATTTGGGCAATCAGAAAACCTATTCCCTGCAACATATCGGAGATTGTGAGCTCGGTTCCACCTTAATGTTCGAAATTTCCTTGAGAAATCCCTGAAGTTAATGGGAAAGGACGTACGTCAGGATGAAGTTCGTGAGAGATTAGATTACAGACTGGCAAGAGCATAGTAGTTACTTATTTGAGGTAAAACAGTTTAAAGCTAAAGTGTATCAGCTTTAGTAGATGTTACTCCCGGACCAGAGAAGTTTTTTGGACGCCTTCTACAAAATATAAAAAGCCCGCCTGTACACACTTTAGTACGAAAATTTCAAAATATTTATTTCATTTCATTCTATAAAGTGTGGAAAATATTTTTATTTTAAACAAAAGAATGATGCGTCTAATCAAATAAGAAATTCTTGGCAAGTCAACCATATCTAATGGATTTTTTAAAAGGCAAGCTGTTATAAAATATTAACAAAAATTATAAGAATGCAATGAAATTATTAAAAATATTTGAAAAATAATACTAAAAACAAATATAATACAAAAAGTTAATGTTTGTTGCTTAAATCTTTTGTTTTTAAAACAAAAATAATTCAGCAATTGCACAAAATGAAAAGAGCAAAAGCAAAATCAAACGTTGAGAAACTCTCACGTTTAGTAAAACAACACGAACGAAATTAAATAATTTTAATAAGAAGTTTATTGCTTAACTCTTAACTAATTTGATTTTATTTTATCTGGTTAAACTAAAACGTAGTTTGCTTCACAAAAGCCCTTTTTGCAGGGAGAATTATTAGGACTAGGATAGAGGCGAAACATAATTTTCTTTTCTCAAAATGTCCAGTCTAATTTAGTTTGAAATACCACTTAAAAGTTATTGTCTTGTCAAGACTGTGCAACAGCAACAGCAACAGCAACAGTACAGCCTCTGACCTCCTCTAAGCAAATGGCATGAAAACCTCCAATAGAGAAGAAAACAAACCAAAGAAAAAACAAATACTGCAGACAACAATTTAATTGAAGAATCATGATGAGAAAAATCTTTGCAAATGAAAAAAGAAAAACGAAACGAAAAATGTCAAAGAAAATCAAAGACTTTTCTTTCTACACGAACTAACGAAAACTAAAGAAATATTCGTTGAAATTCATTTTAAATGTTAAAAGTATCGGAAAGTATTAGATAAACACTGAAATAAGAAGCCAAAAAGCTATAGATTCTCTTTCCACATCATGTACAGATTAATCTTTCTCATACATACCATATATTGTGTGCTGTTTTAAGTCATTACTTTCCTTTTGGCTTTTAATTTGAGTGGCCTGGCCAAGCAGCTCCTATTAGCCATGAAATTCCATACTGTAAGAGATATGTATTTCTGCTGTGTGTTTAACAAAGTTTAAGTGGCAAAATTTTTGTCAATTCTTTACGTATTAATATGACAGCAATTGATGACAAACAGCATGATAAGACATCGAATGTAAACACAGAAGCAGCACCAGCAGCCAATATAATAAATAAAATAATAATTGAGTCAATATATACGTATCGTATATGCCATAGGTACATATGTATATACATACATACTGTGTAAACCTGGTTATTGAGGGGATACTTTTTGTTGTTGCTTTGGTTTTGGTTTTGGTTTTAATAAAAATGTTTACACAAAAAAATAAATCAGAAATTATTGTTTTCAAGAAATGTGTACACACTCATAAAGTGTTAATGAAACTGGTTGTGAAAGAGAGACCGAAAGGCAGACTGGCAGACAGACGCACGCATGGAAAGGCACACATATGGTAAAGATGTTAAAAGAGCAGCTAAGCTTTGTGTTAAACAAGATTAAAGTTCACATAACAAGTTTTTTTCATTGTTTTAGGTCTCTCAATTAAAGGTTTCTAAACTCATGTTTAGATATTGAAAGAATTTTTAAATTTAAAACAGAATTTTTCTTCTTAATTTTGTTGTTATTTTTCAAAGATTTTTCTTTTTTATTTCATTTTTTGTTTACGAAATCTAACAATTAGGTTTGTGTCTTAAGTCTTTTGTTTTAATTACGATATTAATTTTATTGGCCGCTATTTTTTTCATTGTTTTAAAATTTCAACAAATTCCACAATGCTTAGTTTTGTATTGTATTGTATCTTGGTTACATTCTGATTAAAGTTCAAATAACAGGTTCCTAGTTTCAGTCTTTTGTTTGAATTGTAAAAACGAAAACACAATCAAATGAAATTCTTTTATAAAAATTGTAAAGTTTGTAATCAAATTTTCAGGTGCTTAAGCAATTTGAATTTTAGAACAAAAGACTTCTAAGCATGTAACTGGCTAGTATATACACAATTTCGAAGTAAGGAGAAGAACATCTTAAACATCCGTGTGATGTTTCGGAAATTTTTGGTGAAACTCTCGGGTATAAACCCCATTGCTTCAAAATGCTGCGATCTATATTAAGATCGCAAAAATTGCATCTAGAAAATCTAACCATGCATTAAAAAAAGACTGAATTTTCCATATACATTACATAATTGGTCATTACAGCTACAACCCTACAGACAGAATTACGAACTAGCTTCTCACGCCACTTATGTTGTGTGTGTTAATTTTATACATGCGTGGCGGGACATACAGTTTAAAGTCGACCCCGAACGAAAGATTTTTTTGAGAAACTTTTCACGGCATTTTTAATTACTTTCATAATTTTTGCCAGAAATTTGATGAGAGGAAGTCGCCGAAGAAATATTTTTTCATATTTTCGTTTTGATGCCTGACATGGCGTTTGAACCGTGGCCTCACGTCTAGCACACACTACCTAATAGACTACGGCGACTTCTGTAACCTGCAATATCTAGTGAAGATTAAGATCATCTAAAGCCAACTATGCATGCAAAAAGACTGAATCTTTTATATAGGGAACTATAAATTGAATTAATATAGAATGAAGCTGTACTTTTGACGTTAGTTGACCGGAGTAACATATATATTCCTTCCTAGAATCATGCTTGACCATTTGGTTGATTCAAAGTGAACGATTGAAATTTATTTGATTAAATATGTTGAACATATTGAACTCTTATCAATTCTTGTAATTAATCTGAGGCGTTAAATAATTATTTCGCCTATGAAAACATTTATGAAAACAAGATTTTAATTTCGAATTGCCAGTGGATATCATTTTCAATATTATTAGTGTCAGTTTGCATAGTAACTGCTATTTTTCACTAGGAAAAGGATATACTTATGCGATAAGCAAATACTGAATTGTTCTGTTTTCGTTTTCTCGATCGTAGATTAATACCCCAAAGAGGATTTACACTTAACAATAATTTTCTCTGAATCTCACATCTCCTTTCGCTTGCTTTGCTTTACAAAATGGTAAACAGATAAATATACTCTTTAAGGTTTATTGCTTAAGTCTTTTGTTTTGCCACAAAGAAATCTACAGATTAATGGTGATTAAACTTATTACAATATAGAGCAGCATACTTACAAAAAAAAAAAAGAGTATTGATTGCTATTGAAAATGCATGCAGCAGTCAATTTGTTTTAATAAAAAAAATTATAAAAATTTACTTTCTTAGCTGCTACTGTATAAATGATGAAATTATGAAATTACAGTTTTCCATAAATGAAAGGCCCTTAATGTTATTAATTTAAATACAGTTCGTCTGGGCTGATTAAAAAACATTCACTTTCCTTCACATTTATTATTAGACAATCACGAAAGGCTCTGTACATAAACAACAAATCAAACGGAGAGAATGGGGAGGGGGGAATTAGACACGAAACAATACCATGACCAATTGTTTTTAATTTTTCATCTCAAATAAAAAATAAACAGTTAGCCAGTCAGTCAGTTAGTCAGCCAGTCAGCCATTCAGTTAAGTTACTCTTATTAGTTGCTTTTGAAAACAATAATGGTTGTAATGCATAGTCAATATAATAAAAAAACAGACAAATAATAGCCAACCAAACGAATATAATTTATCAAAATAGGAAAATAAATCTACACAAATACACATACATACACAGATACTTATGTATACTACAATACAATACAATTGTATTGTTGTAGTAAATCTTTCCATGTATGTATTTGGATGAAACAAATCAGAGTTTAATTTTTTTTTCTCTCTTTCATTTTTTGTTTTGTGCAACATTTTGTATCAGTAGTAGAATAAAAACAACAACAACAATAAAAAAATATAATATGTTTAGATTTAATGGGGCTTATGCACATACATACGTACATAATATACTGTCTGTATATAAAGAAAAGAGCGAGCAAGAGATATTGCATGTGATTGAAATGAAATATAAAATTACATTAAATTACCGGATGTAATTGTGGTGGTCGTGTCAGGTAAAATAAAATGAGAGAAAAAAAACGAAAAAAGCGAAAAAAAACAGATATACAAAATTTTTTTTTTCAGAAAGAGATAGACTAACAAGAAATAATTGTTAAAACCAAAACAACAACAGAAAAAATAGTAAAAAAAACAATTGAATTAACTAGAAAATAAATACAAGCACAGATACTCTTTTTTTCTGTTTCTTTTTATTTTCAGAAGATTTTTATTATTTCAACATAAAAAAAAACAAACAAATAAATTATGCAAGATTTACACAAGTTTGATAAATTAAAATTCCGTTTGTATTATTTATTTTACAGTAATTCGAAAAGAATAGAATAGAAATGAAAAATTAAAACAGAATTCTTTATAACAAAACGAAAGACAAATAATCAGTTTCGTAAACAATGTGAATAAAGAAAAAATGTATGTCTGAAAAGAATTTCAGTAAAGAACTATAAAATTAGATTAAAGACTGCTGTTCTAGAAAGTTGAAATTACCGCATTAACATACTATACAACAATACATCAAAATTTATCAAAAAACAAAAGACTTAAGCAATAAACCTTCTTTAGAAGAATTGATGACACAATAAAACAGTAAAGATTTGAATTATTGTCTGCAGATAGCCTTTAAACAGTAGTTAGTTTAGAAGAGATATTTAATCTGTAAAGTTTTGTTTGATTCTTTAAACGATGCAACATTTATTGATTTGTTTTTTTTGTTGTAAGAAAATATTCCGTTAATCGAAATAAATTTTCCTATTCCATTGGAATTAACAAACTGCTATTGCAACAGTTGTTAAGAGCGTCATAAAAAGACTCTTTATGTAATATTCTCTAAAGAGTCGGAAGTCTTGAGAATCGACTCTGAATCAACAGGGCATCTGGTCATCAATTAGAAATTGAATGAATAAAAGAAAAAATCAAACCTTTTGAATGCTTCGAAAGGTTCCAGCATTACATAGCGTAGTTAAGAATCTCGTATAGCTTAAAAAAATTCGTCTATCTGGATCGGTACGTCAGATTCTTCCACGTAGAGGGTCCAGCTCCGTTTTCTCTTTCCAGAGTTATGTTGGTAAGCCACCCATTTCATTTCTATTTCTATTTTGCTGTAAACTACACTAACATATATAATTCGTCATTACAACTCTTCAGTCAGGATTGCAACCTAGTTTCTTACACCACTTTTGTTGCGTGTGTTAATTTTATACATGCGTGGTGGGGCCCTACAGTTTAAAGTCGACTCCAAAGGACAGATTTTTTAGAGCAACTTTTCATGACAATTTTATTTACTTTCAGAGCTTTTGCCAGAAATCTGCTGAGAGGAAGTTGCCGAAGAAATACTTTTTGATATATTGTTTTGATGTCTGACCTGGGGTTTGAACCCTGGCTAATACGTGAACACACTACCTACTAGACTACGCCGTCTTTAAACTACAATAAAGGGCTGTTTAATATAAGAAGAAATTTAAGAAATTTTGTTGAAAATCAGGATTAAAATCAAATCCAATTTTCTTAACATTTTAATTGAAAAACATTTTCTAGAACAAAACATTCCAAAACATTTGGCAGACAAGTTCTATTGGCAATTAAAAATATATACACTTCTTGCCAAAAATTTAATGTTTTTTAAATTTTTATTTTCAATTGTACTTACTAGTTTAGTTACTAATTGTATTTGATAAACAATTAGCTACACGTGCCAGTTAATAACAGCAAGAAAATAAATCAACGTACAAAACAAAACTGCTTTTAATTGGTTTATAATTGTCAAATAAAATATTTCTAACAAGTCATGGTTAAAACTGACAAATTTAAAAAATTTTAAAATTTTAAAAAATAATCTCTTAAAACCTAATGAATTGGAAAAAAAATTCTTTCTTTTCTTTTTTAAATTTCTAAAGAAGAAAATTTCTTTTCATTTACACAAATTATGATTAATTGAAGTTTACGGTAAATAATTAATGCTGAAAGCATTAGAAATTTTGTTGTTGAATAAAGGCAACCGAGGATTACTCTCTCAATTTCTATTTTATTCCTATTTTGGTAGATCATTAATAGGAGAGACCTTCGCTTAAACTGTTAGAAATAGGCGTACTTTTGTTATTAAAATAAAACCTTAAAAATTTAAAAACTCATTAATTGTAATTATTGTTTGCATTCGACTTTGATTTCGAACAATGCTTATGTAAGAGTACATAAGAAAGCCGATTTAACCTAAAAATGACGAAACAAAAACTCATTTTTATAATGCTTTGATAAATCATTAAGATTTGTTAAAAAAAAAAATTGAGTGACCATTTGATTAATTACCCGACATTTAACTGATTTTTAAATGAAACTCTCTAGATGATATCGTAAAGGTTTTTCGGTTTTCTTGGTTATTTTTTGTTAAGGTCAAGGTTGATTTTTTTTGGTACCGAAAAATGAAAACAAGTTCTTCTCTTTTTTCTACTGATCATTAAATATTTTATGGCTATTTAAAAAAATATTTAATAATAACACAAAAAATGATAGGCCATCATATTAAAAACGACCAAAAAATACATTTTCAAAGATTATCATCTTCTTTAAACCGCCTGATACTTTTTTCTTTATTTTATTTTTTACATTAAAAACAGGTTGATTTTTTTTTGTTCTTGCCAAAACCCAACAGCTGCAGCATCCGTTTGCTTATTTTGTGTATCCCCTAGAATATCTTAGATTCAAGGTTCATCCGTGTGGTTGGCTGTCTGTATTACCAATTTTACTTTAATTTTTTTTTGCTATTGTTTTCCGTTTTTCTTCTTTTACACAATTTGATTGACAAGATCACATCTGAAACGATCTGCAAGACATTGACACATGATTACGTATGCGTTTGGTCTTGGCCAACAACAGCAGGTGATGTTGGTGTTGGTGGCGCTTTGCTAACAGAAAAAAACAGGCAGAAAAACTATAAAAAAACTGCCTTAAAAAATTCAAGTAATTCTATACGTTTCTCCATTTCAGCAAATAAATTCTTTGAAAATCTGGATTCTAAAAGGAATGTTCTTCGTTCCCTCAAACAGGTAAGTACTTGTGTTCAATAGAAAGTGTGCATTTTGTTAAGTGATACAAGAAAAAAATTAAAAAAAAAAACGAAATAAAAAACGAACAATTTCTACTCCATTTTATATAAACTCAGCACAGTTAATGGCACTGGAAGAATTCACGGGATATTTTGTTTTTATCTTCCCGTGATCTCTTAGTGGCATCTATGGTGCAGGGTTTAACAACAATACAAAGAAAAAAGAAAAAAAAAATTAAAATTGTTTACGGCTTATAGACCAAAGTTACAGAATCCAATTGAAGTTGGATATGTTTTAAAGAAAATTAAAAGTGAATTGTAATGCCAACAACTACAGAAAAGATAACAATTTATATTTGGAATAAGAACCATAAAAAAATTCTACAAAAGTTGCCTGTGTCAGCTATTTTGGTTAAATAAACAATTTGTACCATAAAATTTAAAATATTTAAAAACTAATTTTAGTTTAATACTCAGCTAACTGAAACAGTGCAATTATATCGTTGCGAATGCACTTCTTAATACAACAGATGCTTGTTTGGTCGAAGGGGCATTAAGACTGGCGCTGATACAATGATTTCAATATAATTTGTTTAAGAAAATTAAAGAAATTGTGCTGATTACTGTCAAAGGCTACAAAACTAGGCATGCTCCATTCCTTATGGTGTAATGTAATATAAAATCCTATAAAGGGTCGAGGTAATAATTGTGGAAACTATTGACCAACACAACAACAAACTTCCTCACCAATGTTATGAAAGGTATGGTTAACTACCTTCTTGTGATATATCTGAGGGCAAACGGTTTCATCAGAAGTAGGGCATACGTTTTTAACAGGACACTCTTAATTGGTGCCCTACAGATTAAATTTTCCTCGAGATAGAAGACGCCCTAGTCTAATAGTCCATCAAATCTATTTTGCTGAAAGACTACTCATTATTTTTTCTGTGCATTACTAAAAGCAGTGTATCCGTGCACTATCCAGTATTTTTTCTATGCACTTCTAAAAGCAGTGTATCCCATGGGTAAAAGAATTAATGGTTGTTTAAAGAAGCTTTTTAGAAATAGAAAAGAAAATATTTTAAATGGCAATATTTACACTCTGTTGCTTCACCTTCTCATTTAAAGTAAACTATCAATTTACATTTTAATTTCGATTTATGAATCAATCCTTTTCATCCATTATAGCATATTCCAATGAAAAAAATGTTGATTTGCTCTTCTCGTAAAGATCATTTGATAGCTGTGCATTAAGAAACTTTGCAAAGTATTTTGTCCCATAGGCATACTAGTCTTGTCTAGAGTACTTCAACAAAACTCGTGTGGACTGTTTTTTTTTCTCCCTCGTTTCTTTACAGTAATCAATTTGGATTAAATTTTTCCCAATTCCGGTAATGACATTCACGTTAACCAAGCAGTCAAATTGTTTAGGGCATCAAAAATCGAATTTAGATCTGTTTTGCGTACAATTTGAGATTTACAAAAAACACATCTGAACTAATTTTCATTTTACTCAATGTATTCCGATTTTCTAAGTATGATTTTTCATTAAAAATTTGTGCAAATTTTGATAATTTCAATCATTTGAGGATGATAGTCAAATTACGTGTAAATTCGACTAAATGCGGCTGAAAAGTTTAGTTATTACTGAACTGTAAACTATCGGTGAAAGCAAAGAAATATTAAGAAATAGAGAAGAGATGCTTTGTGGCAGTCCTATGCTTCGTACATTTGAGTTTACAAAACAGTGGCAGAAGTGATCGGATTTAAAAAAAAAGATTAAATTATATCTGGTGCCCTAACCTAATGAGACAATCTGATTTATTACTGATTTCAGATAAAATATCATTGTAAAAAGGTGAAATATAAATAAACTTTACGGATTTAATAGCGTTATTTAGGAAATTTTAAAAATAGAACAAAAAAGGCTATATCAGTAAGCATTTGTACATACTTATTGTTATTTGTCACTCATAACCGTTGGCATTTTGAAGTCGCTAACAAAGACGAACAAACTCTGGCAGAAAATCTTTCAGTGAGAAATTCGTAACTCAACTGACACCAATATCAGCAGATAATTATCTACCAAAGTACGAAGTAATAGTTTCTCTAACAACTTGAAAACTTATATTATTCAAGTGTGTATCATTAAATTACATCTAAAATTATTAAGACCCAGTGGCATTGAACCTTCTAAGCTAAAATAATAATAAAGCGTTGCAACAATTTATTTATTTCGACAACATTAATTAACTCGTAGTACAACATGGCTAGCGATGTATGTATGTATCACATGTGATTTAATTGTATGTTCTAAAACATACAAAACAACCGTTTGTTAACTGTTAATTAAATAATTCTTTTTTTTTTTGTTGCCATATTCTTATATAGAAAATATAAAAAAATTCAAAAAATAAAAATGAAAAAACAGAAAGAAAAAAAAAAAAACATATACGAGTACAAGAACATTATTTATAACAACCTGTAACCAAAATAAGAAGAAAGAAAACCTTCTTCTTCTTTTTTTAACGGTATGTATTTGCACAGATTTAAGATTCTAAGAAAGAAAGAACGAACAATTTTGCGGTCATAAAAACACACACAAAAAACCGAAAGAAAAAAATCAAAAAAGCCTGCAAAAAATGTACTGTGGCGAAAGAAAAATGCCAGTAACGTGGTAATGAATATTCCAAAATGGGCAATTTTTCAGCTGAAAATTACTGAAGCTGTTGTTCAAGAATATGAAGAAGAAGAAGAAGAAAAAAAAACTTCCGGTGGCCATTTAATATGTTAATTTTATACAACAGTTTAAGCCACTTAAAAGTACAACGCACTTTATGCTTGAATAATAAAGTAAATTAAACGTATGTTGCTGGCAACATGTTTACGCAACATTTGTTCATTAGTATTGAAATTTCAAAGTGAGAATTACAAATGCAACACTGTTTAGAATTTCAAATGATATTTGAAAGGCGTAAAACAAGACTTTTTCTGAAAGTTAATAACTTTCCAAATCTCTGCTTTTGAATTTAAAAAACCGAAAAATAAAAAGAAAATCTTAAAGAAATTTCTTAAATTTAAAAATTTTTTTTAAAATTTCCCAAGTTAGGGATTCTCGTTTACCATTTACTAATCCCATTATTAATCGGTTTAGTGTGAACCTACCAAATTCGCTACGGTTGTTAAGAGAATTATTCTCAGTATACATAGCTATATTTTAATGTATTTTCTTATCTTTGCAATAAGCTATCGAAGACTTCGTTAAACGTAATAGAGTTTGAGGTGGAAATGATACATGTAGTTTCCCACAATTTTGACTAAAATTTTGGGGTTATGTGCTCTTAACTTAACTAAACTAAATTTCTCTATACCAGGATTTTAAGACCTTTAATGATTTCTATGTAATAACCTTTGAACCATGAAGATCGATTATAGATAAAAATTTCGGTAGACTATTAAAGAGCGCTAAAAGTACTTATTATTATTCAAGGTATTACAGAGCTGTAACTATTATCGACAAAGTCTAGTTTTGAACCAATTTAAATAAATTTCGGATAAATATAACACATTCTGTAGATTTGAGTTAAGTTGCAACTGCTTTTCTAAGGTTTTCCTTAGGTTTCCCGATTTATAGTGTATGTCACGAAGACTGCAACAGGATCCAATTCATTTTAAATTTGACTATTTTCTGATAAGTATATTTTCTTGTATCCATTTGGTACAGTCAAGGCGATGCCTTCCGAGATGATTTCCGATACAACAATGAACTGTATAAGTCCCTCATCGACCTAGACGTTGTGCCACGGCGAGGCGAGTATTTGAGACGGGGATTAGCGGAAATCGGCGTAGGGCCAAAGCCAGGAAGCCAGGAGAACATACTATATGACTATCTGGCTATGTCTTTATGTCTTTTCTCGTGGTGTGTTAACTACAGTAAGCCGCAACTGATTGATATGATATGATATAATGATCCCTATCGTAATGTTATACACAAATTAATTTTACTACAGTTTTAAAAAATTCTTAATACCTCCTCTTGAACTACGCTTCTAATGTCAGTGAAAGATTTCAAGTAAAAGTGTTAAAATATTGCAGTTCTTTTTATACTTTACAGCCTCAAGTGTTTCTAATTATTTTTTTATTTGGTAAGAAATGGCAAAATAATGCTTCTAATGCTGACTAATCCTCACTAACCGAAAGGAAGCAGTTGGCCAGTATTCTTAGGAATATTTATAAACTTTCTGAATAAGTATGAGCATAAATCCAGTATTTATGGTACAGTTGAATGTGTAATAAATTGGCGTTTAGTTAATTTGAGATGCCACCACAAAAAAGAAACCAACAAAAACTAACAACGAAGAAAATAATGAAAAACGGCTTAGAAACTTAAAAACTTAAAAGCAAAACGAATTGAGGAAATGCTGGAAATAATAAATCTAGAAAACTTGGCAATAATTAATACATGTGGCTTTAATCTTTTGTTTTGCTTTCAAAGTGTTAATACTTTATAATAAAATTAAGACACATACATAAATTTTAAAGCATTATAGCGTATTTTATTTTTATTTTTTTCTCATAAAAAATACAACTTAAACGTTGTAGAATTGAGTTTAAGTCTAGAAAGTTAGAAAAAAACTCAAAACTGAAGTGGTCAAGTGTTAAAACTTATTTGAAAGAGGAAAAACGCAAGACGAGACATTTAAAAAACAGGCTGAAATCGTTTGTTTTGATACCGGAGAGGGCTCATCCAGATAGTCGCGTATGTATCTTTGAAAAATAGATATAAATCAGTGCAGCAACTTAATAAAGCAATTTAATCTATAAAGTAGTGTACTAGACATTAAAATTATACAAAAAAGAATCATAATTTCAAAAACTTGTACGTTTTGGCACCAGAACTTTATTTTGTAGCTATCAATTCACGGTCACATATGCGAGGGCCTAGAAAATAAATTAATCCTGCATATGCAATAAAAACCTCAAGTCTTATATGTATTCTTAGGCATTCCTACACTGAATAAAGATAATAGAAGTGGCATAAACTCATTGAAGTACAATGAAAATCGGGACATAAATCAACAACCATCATCTCATTATTATAATACGGGCCACGTTTTTAAAAAGAAGCACGAAACGGTCTTGACATCTATTGTGTTCTCACATCCCTTGATAGGTTGTGTAAAAACTTTTGAAGCAAAAACTCTAAGTGAAGAAATAAAGCTGCTTAAGGGGATGAAGTGTGCATTGACCCGAAGACAGCATAAGGTCTGACCGGGCTATTTAACTGATAAAACAAGCGCCCAGGTGTTCTAACTTTTATCTGTAATAGATGGATAAATGGAGTAGCTTTGAAGTAACAGCAGGGCACGATGTGAGCAAATGCATGTGATAACGCACAATACGCAATACGATTTGAAGTCGTATTCACTCGGAAAATACTGTAAAACGAATGGGATTTAAACTAGCTGGGCTAATGGCAGTGAACACCAAATAATAAAAAAGGCAGAGTCTATGCTAACAGCAGCAGTAGAAATCTCTCAAAGTTTTAACTCCTACAAATAAAAAATTGCAAAGGCAAATAACGTGTTCTTCTATGAAAATGTCTGGCATTCCCTGATAGACTCTCATTGTAAAAATATGTATCGAACGGAACATACAACAGATTGCTAGAAGCAATGATCTACAAAGGATCTACAGTATAGCACAATCTTTTTCACGCCAAGTTTGAGTCGATGTTCAAACTAAACGGAAAACTTATTTATTTCCTAATCATTCTCCTCGAGAAATAAAGGATTTTTTATTCCTCGACTTCGGAGGCATACATCATTCCTGACATTGACGAATAGATATTTAATATCTACAGAATTAGTTAAGTATTTCTCAGAGTTTATCGGACGTATTGATGATTGGTCGTTATAATGCATATTAGCTTGTAAGGAACAGTTTCATTTTCTTAAAGCAAAAGTAAAGAGAGCTTAAATTTTATCAAGATTTTATCAAGACTTGTACTCAAAAATTTGTCTTGGTTGACTGCAAGACTTACGTTTAAAGGAAAAAATGGAAGAGTTGCCATCGAATGATAAACAGAAACACACACTAATACAAACACAGTTTATTGTCCTAACTATGCTGGTGTATGGTATAGAAGTCTTTATAATTCTTTGTGCTTTTAAATTGCTGAATTAGTAGATAATGGTTGGTTAATTGGTGTACTGTTCTGTACAGTACTACAGTTTTCCGCCATTCCATTCACTATTTCTCTGGCAACAACCCCCTGAATTTATTTACGTTTTTAATTCGCCTGCTTTTTTATCATGAAAATTTTAATTTTTTTTTTTATTTTGCTTTTGCTTCTATGAGAGCCTGATAATTTTTTAATTTTCTTTCTTTTTTTTCTTGTTTTTGGTTACCAGTGTCTGTTAATTAAACACCGTAAACATTGCATGTGTGTTTCCAAATGACTAGAAAGAAAGAAAATCGGGCGAATAATACAAAAAAAAATCATCTAACAGGGGGAAATTAACAGACCTTCAACAACATGAATTTGCAAATAAAAAAAGAAGAACATCTGAAGAAAACAAAATCTCAGCAGAGAAATAAGCATAAAAATATAAAATAAAATAAAATTTCTGTGAATGTTAAAGCGTCTTAAGCACGTAATATTGTAATAAAAGTTTGTAAGTATGGAATAAATATAGCAAAACAGAGAATAAGACACAGTAAAAAGTAAATGATGTTAATGTTATGCCGCTTTTAACGTTTTTCTTGCTGTCTTTTTCTGCTTTTTTCTACTCATTTTGGTTAGAAGTATAGATATTTCCGCCATTTGTTTTTTCCTTCAGATTAACCCTTAAACTGAAAATTGGCTGAAAGCATAGAAAATTATTTGCGACTTCTGCATCATTACCGCACATTGAAATAGAATGAAAAAAAAGACTCTTTGAGTTGTAAGCGTTTTATTGAAATTTGAATCAGTTTTCTAAGGACTTGAATTAAAGATGTGAGGCTATCTTAGGAAATATTTACCACAAATTTATGACAGACAAGTAGTTTGTAACATACAACTCATGAAAATAATTTGCACAGATTATGAACGACATGTAATTCGTGAGCACAAATTGACAACTACTTGGATTTGACTGGAATAGTGTTCTGGAATGGTGTTCTTAATATGCCAGGAATTCAAATCAACCAGCTAAAGAACAAAGTTAAAAAGAGGCCCAAGCAAAAGTAATAAAAATGGCAGAGTTTATGGAAAACATTTGAGAATGTTTTTCTCTTTTGAAAGAAACTTTAAGCAAACTACATTTATAGAATAGTCTCCAAAGATAATTCATTGCAAAGCCTGCCGTGAAGCAGCACATTAAGCTTCTGGCTTTGTTTTTATTCAATTATTATCTCATTAAGCCCCACTTACCCTGTCCAAGGGTTAATTAGAATTTCTCTTGCACTTGTTGCATCATGTTGTTGTTTAATTCTTTTTTCTTTTGGTGTTGTTGTATTTCTTCGTTTTTCATTGTTTTTCCTTACAACTTGACTCGAAAATATTGCAATTTTCCTGTGTTGGTTTCTTTTCCTGCTCTTTTTTCTTCGTCTTTTATTTTATGCTTCAGTGATTTTATGCATAAATTATGTTTAATTTATAAACTTCTTAGACATTCAAAAGGTATTTTATCAAAAGAAGAAGAATATTTGCAAGAATCTACCAACTTCACCGTCATGGCTCAGTTAGTTTAAAACATTTGGATCTACACAAAGTTCTACAACTCAAAACGTAGCAAAAATAAAGAAAAAAAAAAAGCCAACGAAGAAAATAGAAGAACGAAAATTTATGTTAATGTTACATTCTTTTTTAATACTCTTTCACAGATTGTAAATTTCATAAAAATAAACATCATTAATTAAAATTTTTATGAAGAGAAAAAAAACAAAACGAAAACCAAAGAAAGAAAGAAAATGAACAAAAACCTAAACCAAGAGTTATAAAATGAAAGAAGCATACATACGTACCGTATGGACGCATAAAATATAAATAAACGTTACACACTTCAGTTTTAAAGTTTAGTTTGAGTTATTTTTACTGTTTCATATTTCCGCCTATCAACAGTTTTTATAAATGGATTCTTATCTGATGATCTAATATCGTATACAAGAAGCTCTAAAGGAAGATCGACAATCTTTACTACGAAAAACTTTTGTAAACAAGACAATTAAAACCAAACCATAAACAAACGAAAGCAAACCAAGTACAGTTTTTACAAAATAGTAAAGTGGAATAGGAATAGGTTTTGCAAAACAGAATTGTAACTGGGGGGTACTAAACTATTGAATAAAAATAATGGCCACAATTTCCGAAGCAGAATTAAATTGGGAGTGTAAGGAAGGTTATAATTTCTATGAATGAAAATCTTACTAAGATACGCTATACAGGGGAATCAATTCTAACCTTCAAGGGTGCTAGGCTAAAGGACGTGTACTTGTCAATTAAAAGAAGTACAGTACCCGGAGGTCGAATTGACCCATTGTTGAAGATTCCATGATCAAGGTTGCTATGTCTTCTAAATTTTAGAATGTTTGTGTAAAGTTCCACTCGAATACTCGCTACTTACTTATTTACTTAATTGGTCATTATAACCCTTCGGTCAGGATTACGACCGCCCACTGCGCTTTTGTTGTGTGTGTTTATTTTATTCACAAGTTTTGGGATCTACAGCTTAAAGTTGAAGAGGAAAGGAGGAAGTCGCCGAAGAAATATTTTGTTCGAAATGTTTGACTTGGGGTTTGATCCATGGCCTCACATCTAATAAGCCAACACACTACTGGACTACGGCTCCATGTTCAGATTTCAAGGTACCTTCAGGTTACTTTATGTTGATAAGGCTCCCTAATCTATAGAGCTTTGCTTTCCTAATAGTACCACTACGAATACCTTTTTAGCGGCTACAACTAGACTTTAGGAGATAATACTAGTTGTGCCAGCAGATAGACTAAACTGTTATTTACCATGAGTTGCAGTCTAGTCTTTCCAGATGGTAACCGAAAACTACTAATTAATGGCCTCTTTCGAAATAACTCTGATGGAATCACTATCAGGGTCTTGATATCG
Organism: Sarcophaga rosellei; assembly: GCA_930367235.1. Taxonomy (NCBI): domain Eukaryota; kingdom Metazoa; phylum Arthropoda; class Insecta; order Diptera; family Sarcophagidae; genus Sarcophaga; species Sarcophaga rosellei. Next base: position 4,777,957 of record OV884019.1, on the reverse strand, counting down.
AGAGCACCCGCAAACAGCAGGCCACCCATGTAGACAAAATGATACCTACATGTATACAAAATTACTTTATTTTGCCAATTTAGAATATAAAACTATCGAAATTATAAACATTAAAGGCCATCCTTTCACAAATTCCTTTAAAATTTATCAGAATTTAAAAAAAATAAACATTTAAACACTCACCAAGAAAATTATTCACTCTCTTTCCATTCTTTTATTTCGTACATTTACACACACACTATACATGCGCGCACACTCAACTGATTTTCATTTGCACTCTTAACAAAATATAACAACAAATCTCTGCGTTGGTAATTCAATTGACACACACGATGTGAAGAAGCACTCAGAGCAGCGCAGCTTTTTTGGCCACGACAATTGGAAAAGCAATCGCAACACACGCACTTTTGTTTTAGATACACATCTTCAATATATAAAACACTTTATATTTAGATTTTTATGGTTTATTATTATTTAAATTACAATTTTCTATTTTAATTTAATTTATTTATTGATTAATTAAGAAGAATCACACAATTTTCACATTTTAAGTACTGTATTAGAACTGTCGCTAGAAGAAACTGACAAAAAGAGATTTTTCTTAAAAGCACAGGCTGATTCAAGTAATTTCTCATGACGCAAAAACAGGAACAGGAAGTTAAACGCTTTTATATAAGCGATATTTTATATCCGCAATATTTCTTTGAATATTAATCTTCTTAATTCTCAAGTGTAATTGTGTTTAAATATTCATAATAGGGAAAAAGGCCTTTCATAAGAAAAGACAAGGAATTAAAAACAAAAAAATATGAAATGAAAAATATTGTATGGGGAAATGGTCCTCATTTCTTTAAAATTAAAGTGTAGTAAAAAGGAATCCATTATTTATTTACTTTGATTATTGCAATACAAATGCAAATTTTATTAATATGCTTATTAAGTGTAATAAAAAAGTCCCACTCTTAAGCACAATAGGCTGTTAAAGTTCTTGACTACAAACCCGGGCAATATAGGTCGGAATACGAAAGAAGTCAAATTTTTTTAACAAAATAATCCATCTAGGGAGTCACTTAAAAACACATTACGTGAATACTGGACAATATATGTAGGCCAAGAGCATCACCACTTGAGAAAGAGTAGATATTACTCTAAAATGGAAATAGTCCTCACTAAACTATTAAATATTAATTAATCCAGTGCCTTTCAACAAAGGTTGGTGTTTTTATTATAGTAGGATCTGCTACCTTAGGTCTGTCTAAGTAGAAAAAAATTTATTAACGGACTTTATGAAGTAAGGAAATGTTAAGAAGGGCACCCTTTTTTAATTGTAATATCCATATTACTAATATGTTTTTACTATTCCTTTTTTTTTTTTATTAAATTAACACTTTTAATGTTATAAGATCGTTTCAATTTAATTTTAAATGTTATTTAAAGTCGAACTGTTTTTATGTTTTAATTCTAATTTGAATTAATTGATACATTAATTAAGCAATTTCGTCTTGTTTAAATTTAAAACCCACCGTTAACACTACTTATTTAAAACAAATCATCTTCTGAATCAGCCTGTTCTACTTATCACTCTCTCTTTCTTTCATTAAACAGTCTTTATTCGGTGATCAAAGCGTTCAATCGGGAAAAAGTGAAATTCAATGGAATTTATTAAGAATTAGTTGTTATTTATTAAATAATCGACATAAAATTGTTAATAAAGTGAAGTGCAAAGTGTGTAATAAGTGTTAAGTAGTGTTCAATAAAAATAATTGTTAGAAATCTGTTTTAAAGGGGAAAATATGTGAAGAAGATGCCAGCTGACGGCCACTTGTATTTGTTCCATAAAAGTCCTTAAAAGTTAGAAAAGTAATGTAATTTCTAATAATTTTTAAAATTGCAATGTTTTAATACCGTTAATAATACAAAAAATATACAAAATTAAATATTTTTCAACAAATTTATGTATTTCAACAAAATTTTGTGGCCAATTAAGCAGCGCTGCTGCTGCGCTTACTGGCATTGTGCGCCATTTATTTTTGTGTTCTATTGTTTTGTGCGCGTACAACAGCAATAAAGTGCACCAAGAGAGTCATTGTTTACAAATCAAAACAATAACAATGTGCAATGCCAGTGCGTAAAAGTAACACTCACAATGACAAATAGAGTGGGAGGAAGAATAAAACCAACAGTGGGACAAATTAGTTGGTAAGTATTTTATTGTTTTTGTTTTTTGTTTTATTGTTTATTTTATTGCTGGAATACGTTAAAAAATGTTGGTTTTATTGATGTTGTGCGACTATATAGGTAGTAAATATTTATTTGTAATGCAAAAATGTGACTGTTCTGTTTTATTCTCATGGAAGTAGATTTACAAATTGTTCCATATTAAGGATTATTTCTAATTTAATCACATTAACTATGCCATTTTGCCTTCCAGCTGTGCTCTTACTCTGTAATACAATATTCCTTACTTTTATTAAATGTTTTACTCTATAATTTGAAAACATTGTATTCAAAGTGAAAAAAATCGGAAAAACATTTGTTTGATTCCCATCATGAAAAAAACAAAGAAATAAAAGTACTTTCCTTACATTGACATTTCGGCACGTTTATGTCTTCTACTCATCTAAAAAGAGTTTTAAAACAGAACCCTTCAAATTACTTAGGTCAAGTTGTTACTTACAGCAAATTGTGCTATTCTTATGGCAAATGGCATAGAAGGACAGAAGAAAACCAAACTTGTGCTCTAGTTCAAGTCAGCTTTTGTAATGATTCTTAACTAGCAGACTATTTAAACGTTCTAGTCTTGTCTTGTCCATGGCGAAAAGGAAAACCATTCATACTCCATGCTTAAATAAATTCGTAGATAATTGTGAAACAAGCCTCATTAAATAGTTTACCGTAACAGTGCAGGTAAACTATAGTAGACGCACATTTTGAAAAGTCAACATTAAACCATAATCAAAGTAACCAAAAAGAGAAAAAAACGAAACAGAAATTGGCAGAGTATTGAAAGTATTAAATCTTTCAGTTAGAGTCAGTTAGTCGTCCACATGTTAAATGTTATTCTTCATGGAATACTGCAAAGCATATACAGTTCGTTGGAATTCAATTTAGGCATTTAAACTGTCTAAGATAGCCAATCGTGCCTGCCGAATTCGTATATTTTAATGTATTTTTCGTTATCCCTCGATTGAGAATACTGTAATGTAGAAATTGAGATCAAGAATCACATAAGTATAAAGGCCAAAACTTTATTTTATAAACAACTAATATTCAAAGACAGATCTCTTCGAAAGAGAACCTCTTGATAAGGAAGCAGGGCATAATATTTATGGTCTCGTAATGAATTAAAAGGATTAGATACACTTTTGACCTTAACCTTACCTACAGTTTCTTTAGTAAAGCAACGAAAATTTTAAAAATAACGTCGAGCAGCTATTTAGCGCGTAAGTGTTCTCTTATATTCACAAAACCGAAATCTTTAATGTGAAACCGTGTCATCATGATAAGAAATATGGTTACCAGGGAATGCTAATTACCTTAGAAATTCTCGTTTCCGTTAGTAAAAAATATAGAATAATAGCTCGCCATATATAGAAACACGAGGCTACAAGAAACTCCCGCATAAACTTATTCGCAAAAACTGGTAGGTCGCGATATGGACAAGACCTCGTCGAAAGGCGTTTAAAGGCCAAGTTCAAATCATTCCTTTAATTAATTCATTCCTTTAGAGCTCGTGGCCAGATAATGTCCAGACTATTTTATACTTTAAATATTTAACAAGACCAAGTAAGGATTTTGTAAGTATTTACGGGCAGATCCATTGCTTTTTATTTGTTCGATATTTCATTGGACTCGAAATGGTCTTATTGCATTTAAGCATTTTTTGTGGTTGTTATTGTTGCTGTTTCTATACATTTTAGGTTTTCTACCCACTTTTTCTCAAATGGTAATTTGTGTGCTCGTATACAATTTGATTTTCTTGTATGTGAGCCTTGTAAGTCTTTTTATACTTTTTTCTTCTTCTTCTTTTTTTTTTGTTTGTTTAAAATCAAAGTTTTATGCTTGAATTTGCCTAAATTGCTTAAAATTTCTCAAGTTCACTTGCATCTGTTGTATATACTGTTGCAGTAAAGTGCAGTACTACTCAGCTGAACTGCAAATAGTGCTGCATTGTTGCACTGCACTGCACTGCACTGCACGCTTGCTTGCTATGCAACATTATGTGTTTAGTTCACATACTTACAATGGCAGCAAAATCCTTTTATGGCTATTGATAATGCAACTGTAGCACTTGTAGTAGACACACTAAAAAGTTTTCAGATTTCTTTTTCCCTGAGTATTTTGTTGGTTACAAATGGAATACGGGATTGAAGCGTTTCTTTTCCTTTTAATTTTTTTGTTTTCTGTTTTTTGGTTGTTGTTGTTGTTTTTATTTCCAGCAAATATTTTGTGCATTTGTTTGGTCATTTAGCAATTGTTTGTGGTTTTTTCATTTTTTTCTTGCTTTTTTGCTTTTCGTTTTGGATTTGGGTTTGTGTTTGTATTTTATTGACTTTAGTTTGGTATTATTGGCTCTGTTGTTTAAGCCATTTTCCAGCGTTTTTTTTTCGTTCTCGAAATGATGACGACAATAATGATTGCGATGATGACGATGGTGGGTTCACTTGAGTATGTGACTGTTTGTGGCTGCATGTGTTGCTCAAATTGGTAAATTGCTGGCAACAAAACACTTTAAACTGTCAATGAGGCGATATTCACAGCATGAAACGAAATACAACAATACAACACTAACCATAGCATTCTGCTGCCACACACATCCACATCCACGTTGCCATATTTATGTTCAGTGTTTCTCATCCGGTAGTGTGTGATTTTTAGCATCAACCCATGATCTCTTGGGAATAAAGAAAATATTTTAAAGCCTCGCCGACAGTGTGAGGTAAATGATTTATTTTCGTAATTCTTCTAAACAGTGACGAGGTTTACATTGGAGCAAGCTTACCGTACATTGGCAATCAAAGAACCGATTGGGCTTCTATATGGCATGTAAGCGCTTCTTTAGATGGATATCGGGGAAAAAAAGGCGCAATCAGCAAAAAACTTTCTTTCAGGGTCTTAGGCATATTGGTGGATGTCCCTTCTATGATGGGCGTTTAAAGAGTAACGCCTGCGAAACTCCGAGAGCCAGAGGACCTCCGGAATAAATATTTTTCTTCTTTCCAGATTTATATTCCAATTTTAATGGGAAAGGGATTGCTTTCTTTCAAATAAATGATTTGCTTTTAAATAAATTGAATAGGATTTTCCTCTTCCAATAACTTCACTGTATGTCAGCACACTCCTTACTCCAGAATTGAAAGTTTTATTTTATTTTGCCCTTTGCGAAGTTGATATCTCTTAAAAGGTACTCTATTTCACTCCGGTTAAGGCTCAATTTTTAGTTCAAAACACACAAAATGTTTGTAGCTTATTCATTTAGGCTGAATTCGTATTATTCTGTAGGCTTCTACAAGTTTAAGAATTCCGACTCCCACAAGTTTAAGAATCCCTTTAATGCTTTGATGCCTTCTTTATACGCCCAAAGTTTAACGCAAATCTTTGACCAAAAACAGATGAAATGAATGGAAACAACAAAAACGCGTGCGCATGAATTATGGAATTCAATTGCGGGCAACATAATCAACATCCGCAGCAGCAACATCAACAGTAATAGCAACAGCAACAGTAGTAAATGCCACATTCATGTGGAGTTGCTATTGTTCATATACAGAGAGAGCATCTGTGCCAGCAAATTCTGTACTTTTTGGTAAGCATAACGAAATTAAGTTTGAATTTCGTGTGGTTAACTCGTTAAGAAGTAAATACCAGCCTCACAGTCCATAAGTAAAAAAAAAAAGCTTGACAAAGCTTTTGTTTACAAATATGATGACTTTTTACATTTCTGCTCCATGCAGCATGAGGTTGTATGATGCGTGCTGTTAAAGAAATAAATAAAATTCGAAAAAAACATATCTGTTAACACATACGAGCAATTGAGTAAGTGAGAGAGTGAGTGAGTGGTACTTGTACTTTAGTGTGTTTGCAAAATCATCATTAGAAATTATTGTGTTAATATTTTAGGTTTTGAATATTAAAATACGACGTTGTCTTAATGTACAGGCTCTGACTAGCGGTTATGAAATTCAATTCCATTCAAATTCAATACGATTTGGCATAATTCATAATTAGTTGCAGTTGTAGAAACTGAAAATGTCAGGAAAAGGGGAAAATGGTCGAATGGTTGTTTGAATGGTCTTGTAAAGATTTTTATCGGAGTGCCAAGAAAATGTTGTACATTTCGTAAGAGACAGTGTCTTGAAACAGAAATTTTTTTGCCATTGTTTGCCATATTTGTATTGTACGAAGATCACTTGATTAATACTTTTGGAATTATTGCGTTGCATTGATTTTGGACCTTTTTTTCCTTTGTAAATGAGAATGTTGTGTCATTAAGAGCAGACGCTAATGATTATCGGAAATTGTTTAGTGAAAGTAGAGTCACAAATAAATGGAGTCTTTGAAGAGTTTGCAGTAGTAAGGGTTTATTTTTCATTAGCATCTTCTCCGTGATTCAATCATGAAATGGTCCTTATTTGTTGCCCTTTTCTAATAGGACTTCAAATGTTAGAAATCAATGCAAGCATACATTTGTAGAAGTGCTGGCAAGGGCGAGCACTTGGTTGCTCTACCATTATTTGATGTCATCTGGTGTTAGTAATTAAGGTTCACATACACATACATATATAATTGCTCAATACAATTCCTCAGACAGGATTACGACCTAGCTACTCGCTTCACTTATGTCGTATATGAGTGGAGGAACCTACAGTTTAAAGTCAACTCCGAACTACAGATTTTGTTTGAGAAACTTTTCATGGCAATTTTTATTTATTCTCAGAATTTTGTCCAGAAATTTGCTGAGAGAAAGTCGTCGAAGAAATATTTTTTTCATATTTCGTTTAGTTCGAGATGTCTAACCTGGGGTTTGAACCATTGCCTTACGTCTACTAAGCCAACACACTACCCACTAGACAATGGCGACTTCTATTTTAGGGTTCGGTAAGGTTAAATTGGCATGCGACTCAAAGGGCACAACTTACTGAGTTTCTATACGGCCGCGTGGTGGGCTATAAATCGATATTGCTTATGTCGTCTTATACCATAACTACAACCGCAAGCTAATGCCTCTCAGGAATCCCAAGAGCTTTATGAAGGTGTTAAGTTCAAATCGAATTTGGTTAGATACGTTCTGTCAATAAATTCTGGCTACCTAAGAATTTGTTTTCATTATTGAACAATAACAGAGGAGATGTTGTCTGATCACCTTTTCTCCCTCTTTACTACAGACAGAAGTCGTTGTGCGTTATTCCCAGTCTACGGAATAACTTAGAACTCTTTACTAAGAACTTAATTCGAAAGATTTGACAAATATCTGCTTATGGCAAAGTACTGTTTTATATTCTGCTTCCTGCTGATATTGAACTGAAAGCTAGGAAGACATCCTTAAGTCATCCTTGCCAAAAGTGCAATACAATGTATGCTAAGGCCTCTGTTACATTAAAATTGCACTGACTTTTACGTTTTTTCTTCTGTTCTTTCTTTTCATACAAATAATTGAGCACATCTAGTTTATTACTTTTGCCATCAAAATCAATTTAATTGAAAATTACTTGCCGTCTCAATTGTTTAAATTTGAGATAAATTGTCGGCGGTCATTTCAAAACTAACAGAAGACCACCCCATAGGATAACAAAATAATTATTTCTTTAAAATTGTTTAATATTTAGTTATCAATAACCAAAAGTATTTGGCCATAATAACTTGAAAATAAATTGACAACAAATTAATCTTAAACAAAAAAGAAATTGCCCACAAAACATAGAAGCCTGGAACCATAGCAGCTGAACTATAAAAGAAGTTCAAACGGACATCTACTTCATCAACTTCAGTTACAGATTTGAAAGATAATTTTTTTGTTTTTTCTTTATGTTTAATAAACATATTAAGGCACACGTCTTTACTACTACTATACTCCATGGCTATGGTATAGCATACTTGGTGGTTATTTATACAATTTGTGGCAGCAAATAACTGCCACTTATAACAGCTTATTCAGATAAATAAAAATAATAAAACAGCAAAGAACAAAGGAAAATAAAAAAAGAATTTAAAAGAATTTCCACTTGAAATTGATACTGTTACAGAATATATGTATGCCATGAATAGGGAATTACAAAAGCCACAGCCCAGTCTTAATAGACAGAACAAATAAATTGTGTTGTTCCTTCCTCAAGAGTTTTAAAGTGGATTTCGGCAAATGCAATGCACAGAGCACAAAACACAGAGCACACTGTACACTAAACACAGAACAAAGAACAATTTAATTTTAAAACATTTCTAAACTATTTAACAACACACATATGGGGAATACGATGGAAGGCAAGTATTGATTCTAGGCGTTCATACCATATTGCATAGGTGCCTGCTTGAAATGTTCTTATGTCCTATATGGTGGAAAGAAGTGGTAGATGTTTGCCATAGAAATGTTTGAAATGCATGTGTTTGTGTATAAATTGTTAACGATTTATTGTTAAAATATTTGCTTAACAACCGGCTAATAAAGAGACAAACCTTTAAGGCAACTTACTAATGGTTTTTGTGTTTTAGCGTTTCTGACTTTTGTACATTCACTCGTTCTGCCATTATTAAGATCGTCTCATACACGTTTAACTGCCAGAAGAATAATTGCCTTTTAAACTTAATCATCTAATTTAATGTGCTTTTCGGCATTCGGCTTTCAAAATTCGAAATTATGAGTAATTTGTGTTGTCAATACATATGTTTTTTTTTCTTCTTCTTCTATTTTAATGTTGATTTTGTTTTAATGATACTATTATTGCCAACCGAACTATGATGTTAGAATAACAAGTTTTACTCTTAGAAAGTAAACGCAAGAAACAGATAGAAATTCCAGATACTTTTTCAGATCAAAACATACATAAAAGAGCATTAAATCAATTTAAATTAAAAACTAAAATAAAAATAATATGGAGTATCTTTTACTATTCAACTACATATGTATGTTTGTCATAATGCAGTAAACATTGTTTCCATCACATATTAAAAATTATTACAGTTTTATGGCACATTACCTGGAAGGTGCTAAAATTTCTATTGCATTCAGTAACCAATGTAGAGATTTGAAGATGTTTATCAGTTTTTTACCATAATTTACTTAATTTTGACGGAGCTGTAGGAGTTGCTTACGTCATTCCACACCGCCTTATCGGACAGACATTGTGGAAAAAACACAATTCTTTAGATGTTTAACCCTTTGATAGAATTTGCGATCATCTTACCTTCATCTACACAACCCCAATTCTCACGCTCTTGCCTTTTCTGCTTTCTCTTTTTGCATTTGAAAAGACATCTCTTCTCTCTTCTCCTCACTCTGTAGATCTCGACAATGGCTAGCGTAGCAGTAGAATGCAACGAATTTTTGTATGCGGAGTTTTTCACTGCATTTGCCTCACGACACTCCTCATCGTACCATTGGTATCTTTGGGGCGCTCGAAACCAAGGACTATTTCTGCAGTAACGCTCAAGGAGTAAGAGATGTTAGCCATGAGTCCATCAATGTCGCTGAGATTAAATCGGAATAGATGAAGCTTATCTAAGAGTTGAGAGTTACTTACTTAGCAGGTCATTACAGCAATCTCGTACAACCACTGTAGTGTGTGTTAATTTAAACCATAAGTGGCAGGACCTAGAGTTTAAAGTTGAACCCGAACGACAGATTTTTCGAGAAACTTTTCATGTCAATTTTATTTTTACTTTCAAAGATTTAGCCAGAACAGTGCTATCAGGGTGAAGTCGAGGATATATTTTTCCATACTACGTTTTATTGAAGATTTCTGAGCTGGGGTTTAACCCACGGGTTCTCACCTCATTCAGCTAAATTACTTCAAAGATTTCTTTAAATTCAAAACTTCCGTAAACTACAAAAACTTAGCTTAAGTCTGCAGACTTTAATCGTACTGTAATTTCATTGAATTCCGCTTAAGAAAAGTTAATCAAAAATACAGATTTTGCTTCCAAAATGCCACAAATATTCTTTACCAAGTGGATTAATTCCCAAGTTCTGCTAAAACGGTTTGTTAAAGGATATGTATGACAAAGTTTTCTTACTTTCCGTTCAGAAATCCTTAACAATTGTTTCAATTCTTTTCGAATTGTTTCGCAAATAAAATTAAATTAATTTTTAAACTCCTTTACCCAATACGTAAATTTATTTCATAATATCTATCCTATCTATAAATATGCCATTAAGCAAATGTTATTTTAACCTACTGTGCTGCTCTTGTTTCCTTCCTTCGGAAATCTCAATAATGTGCCGTTAAAAATATTCTAAAAAATTTGTTGCTCAACGGTAAACTTAACGCTATTTTACCAATCGTGTTCATGTTTATGACCATCGTGTCCTCCTCCTTCGCTGCTTTTCTTTTCCGACTTCTTCCATTTCTTTTTGTCTTCTTCACCCTTTTTCTTGCCACTTTCATGTTCATGGCCCCATTTCTTTTTCTCTTCATGTTTCTTCTTATGGCCTTTGTGACCCTTTTTCTTATGGCCTTTATGACCTTCAGCCTTTTTGCCATATTTCTCTTCGTGTTCAGACTTCTTCTTACCAGATTTCTTATATTTATCACCCTTCTTATGTTTTTTGCCTTCTTCGTGCTCACCATGTTTCTCTTCTTCACCTTCGTCATGCTTTTCATCGTAGTATTTTTTCTCCTTTTTGTCTTCATCCAATTTGTGTACATTATGTTTACCCTTTATGGAGTGGCCCTTTTTATATGAACCATGATCTTCGAACTCATGGCCTTTTTCACCTTTTTCTCCCTTCTTGTGTTTTTTATGATGTCCAGCTTCTTTTTTATGCTTCTCTTCATGGCCATGTTCTTCCTCTTCTTCGCCTTTTTTACCTTCTTTGTCATGATGGCCTTTCTCACCTTTGGCATATTCCTCTTCCTGTTTATGATGTTTTTTGCTTTTCTCACCCTTTTCAGACTCATGTTTGCTTTCTTTCTCCTCACTGGATTCCTCTTCGTAGCTTTCCTCCTTTTCTTCTTCGTGTTTTTTAGATTCCGCCACCATTAAGTCCTCTGCATAAATTGGCGCATAAATGGGCTGCACTAAGACGTCTTCAATATTGTGGGAAGTTATTTTAGGTGGTACAGCCATAGCCGTAACAGTCGATAAATGTCCTGTTTGACTTTGCAAACAGGTGAGACTCAATAGACAGCCCCATACTAATGCCGAATGCAACATTTTTGTGTTCCGAAAAGTACTTTACTGGCGTACCAGTACTAATGTCGGCAGCTGATAATTACTGTTAAAATATTTGTCGCTTTGATGCCTTTTTATTGGAATTTTTCTTTGACAATTTCTGTGCCACACTTGATTGCTCACTCTGATTAGATTTTTGCGTAAAATTGTCAATTGTTTTGATTGTGGTTAATGGACGAAATGATTTTTTTCATGCCCACAATTGCGGAAGAAGGCAACAGTTATTCAAAATCCATTCATTGTTCAATAGAGATGGTAAAGTGACGTGGTGAGCAATACTAATAGAAGGGCATTCTATTAGTTTCAGGGAAATAACAGCAGGGAACGAGGGCCGGTATTTACATTTTGCGAATATAACTTTGAAGTCGCGCCAGTCTAGTAGGAAGTGTGTTGGCTTGTAACACGTCAGACATCTCGAACAAAACAAAATATGAAAAAATATTTCTTCGGGGACTTCCCCTTAGCAGTCTTCTGACTAAAACGAATGGTTACCGTGATTCATTATTTATTTAGGGAAACGGTGTAATTGTGTTAACAGATTTTCTTTTTTAACAAACCACTGAACTTCATAATCTTTTAAGAGAGGTGTGGGCGTTAGGTAGTTTCACCTATCACATACAGGGTTAGTTTGTGACGACAACTAACGCTAACTTTAACGCTAACGTTAATTATAATTATTTAAGCATACACACACCAGGTAGTTAGCAGTCAAACACCTCATTTATTATACAAACGGTGTATGACTTAAGATTTTAATAAAATCTTTAAATAATTTGTAATTCATACACAACAGACTGACAGACAGTATCACTAAAACAAAAGAAGAATTCAAGAAGAGAAAATGCTGTGAAAAGAGAAAGAATAAAATAAATCTCGATTAAAATACAACCAACTGTTGCAGTATGCCCATGCCCAGCTAGAAATCAAACAGAACTACAGCCAGATTTAGTCAGAGAAACACAGATGTTTGCGGCGGTAAGATTGGTGTGAAAAAATGGTCGTTTTTAGCTGCTCGCCATGAATGGTTCTTGACTGAATGGAGGATGATGGTGATGAGGTTGACGACGACGACGACGACGACGCTAGTTGTATACACACGTACAAGAGCAACAGAGCACTGTTCACACTTGTAGACCAAAACACACTCGCACCGAATCGATGGCTTAAAGCTAAAGGCAGGCAAGCAGCAGCCGGGGCAGTTACGGAACTCAGTTCAGCTCATCATGCACCTGTGAAAGAAAATTAACTTGGGTCGCTGGCAGTTCTTTGGATTGTTTTTTTCTTTCTTTCTTTTGTTTCTCTTTTTTATTTTTCCTTTAGCAGTTTATTTTCTAAGATTATGTTTGCTGTTGCTGTTGTTGGTGTCTTTTGTTTTTGTTTATAAATATTTGTTGCTTTTTTCCTTTAGAAGTTTCATGCATTAATTTGCAACAAATTGTATATGAGTTCTTAGTGTTTTTTTTTAATACTTCACACCGCTCCAAGTGCCCAGGATAAATAGTGTTTGTCAAGGTGTTTGTAACAACTTCACTTCAACTTCCTTAGATCGATTCTAAATCCATTGGCTTTCCAACGAAGCTGGATTTGTTTTACTTTGCGGCGAATACTATTTTGTTTGCGCGAAGTCCATATTTTACTATGTTCATATTCCATTAACCTAATTTGGATACTGTGGAAAGAGTATAATGCTTATTTGCTTACTTGATTGGTTATTACAATCCTTTAGTCAGGATTACAACCTAGTTTCTCACGCCACCCATGTTGCGTGTGTTTATTTTATCCATGAATGGCGGGATTCACGGTTTAAAGTCGACTTTGAACGACAGATTTGCGAAAGTTTTTATGGCAATGTTTTTTATCTACAAAGTCTTAGCCAGAAGACTGCTGAGACATATTTCGTTATATTCGAGATGACTTGAACCACCAGCTATCGTCTAATAAGCCAACACACTACCTTCCAAACTACAGCGACTTCTTCTCATGACCTTAATGATCCTAATTGAGGCTTTTAATGTTAATTTTCGTTCCTTTAATTCGGTTACTGTATCAGGATCTGGAATAATAGCAGGTTCGTCCATATATTGGTTGCATTTGTGAGGAACTGAATCTTAGCCGAATCAGCATTTAATTTTTGTAATAAAATCACATTCTCTTATAGGGCATCTTTGAGTTGGATTCGATGCATCATAACTTTTTTCCTCATGATTTTTTTTTGCTTTTGTTGCCTTTGTAGTAAAAATAATAATAAAAAAAGAGTATAATTTTCTAAATACCGTAATAATGTTTTTAATGTATAATTTAGCTTTTTTCCAAGTGTTGTTTGCGTTTTTATTCCGTATAGTGGTGTTGTTTGTGGTAAGTTGCAATTCGATAAATCCCATGGAGACGAAAAAAAGGTCAGTTTTTCCTGAGATCAAATCAAACCAGAGAATAACAAAAATAGCAAAAGCAAATGCAAACAACGAAAAACAAACAGATGGAGACAATTTTACAAATGACATTCGTTTCATAGAGAAGAAGTTAGGGAAAGAGAGTTGTAGTTGTAAAAAAAAGAACCCAAAAAGCTACAAAAAGCTGAGCACAAGTATAAGTATTTGACTATACAACCACTATACGTAGTAGTATGTACATACCTCTTGGGGCATATTTTCATATCAATTTTTTTCTTTTTCTTTAGTTTTTGTTTTTACGGTTTGTTTATCATCATTATCATCCAAACACATTCTTCACTTCTTCCACTACTTCGGTATGCTCTTTATCTGTATATAATAAGTGTGTAAATATTTTCAAAAGCAATTTTCTACTTAAAATATTAGAAATGATGTTGTACAGTGTGGTTAAATAATAAAAAAAAAAACAGAAAAAATTGCAACAGAAATTCTAATGTGATGAGGAAATACAATAATTCACTGTTATTCTCTTTTTTCCATTATCAAACGGTTTCTGATATACATATGTATGTGGTGGGACAGAAATTACGATCTAATGGTGATAACTTTAGAATTTAATGCAAAAATAATGTAAAGGGCCACATCACATTTTAATGGATAGGTGTTCGTGTTGTGTTTCTTTAGATTTGATTCTCATGCATTAAAATACAGAGCAATTAAAATGTTAAACAAACGTTATTTGAAATCAAATATAGTGTACGAATATTTTTACACGATCATGATCCAGTTCTTCTGAAAAAATAATGAGGCTGTCCCATGCTAAATTCGAGATACAATCGAGATCCCGTTGGCGAATTCGCCACTGAAGGAGTTGATTCGGTTCCGTTCAGGACTACAGTGAGCTTCAAAGGAAACTGTATACTAAGGATAAAATTATAACAATAACCAAAGTCAACTTTTATCACTTAAGAAGAGTGCGTGAAAAAATGTTACAATATTTCGAAATTTTTTTGTAATTTTTCTTTTTTGTCTGGCAATGAAATAATTTTAAAATAAAAATAACAGTAATCTATTAATGTATATTTTTTTTAATGTACAGTTTCTTTTGACGCTCACTGTAAGTGTACTATTGACAAGCGGATACGCAATATATGTATATCAATGGCATCCTCAGTGTAAAATAACCAAAAGAGAGAGAGATATTGTGATTAGTAATTACATCCTTGAAGTCGCCGTAGGTAGGTAGTGTGTTGGCTTGTTAGACTTCCTCTCAGCAGTCTTCTGACAAAATTCTGTTTCTCCAAAAATTTGTCATTCAGAGTCGTCTTTAAACTGTAGCTCCCGCAACTCATGGATAAAATTAACATACACAACATGGGTGGTGTGAGAAGTTCGTTTGTAGTCCTGAGTTTGATAGGTTGTTTGATAGGTTGCCTTAAGTAAAAGCCCGTGTAGTTATTAATAGCGTTTTAAATTTAATTCCACTGAAATTTCATTTCCTTATGTCGTCCTCTCCACTGTGGAACAATTCGTATATAAATATTTGCATTTTCTATTTTAAATGGAAACATTTTTTTCATATTTCTCAAGCTTTGCTTTCCTTAAATTGTTACGACTTATTTCATTGTTGCTGTTTTATTTGTTTTGCCAAATTTGCAAATTCCTGACTTTTGTTTTGGGTTTTCCATATCTCCCCAGTGCACCGTGTACGTACTGCTGTCGATGATGATTGTGTTGAGCTATTTTTGGTCAATGAACCGAACAATTGAATGAATGACCCTACCGACCGACCGACAGAGCGCAGAGCAAACCATTACAATTATTATGACCATGTTTTATGGCGTTCTATTCATAGTTATAAACCATGTTTCGGTTTTGCCAATTACCATAGCATAACAACAACAGTAAGAAGAATAAAAAGAAAAAATAGAAATCATTTCTCTATAGTGTGAGCATAATATTGTAATAAATATTTTCTAATGGATTTTCTTCTATGGAAAATGCATTATTCTGGAGGATTTATGGCAAATTTGTTAAAACTTAATGAAGTATTACAAATGTTAACGTACATGAAACAATTTCAAATGGCAAGCCGGAAAAAAAACAAACAAAAAATCTTCTGTTGCAATACCTCCACTACTCTCTCGTGTTTGATTTTCAAATGGCCAGTAACGCGCTGAAATCTGCCAACGGCAAAAAGGAATTTCTTCACGTTAATAGTGTAACAAATTTGGAAATTTTCTTTGTTTGTTTGTTTGTTTTTTGGGGTTTATTGAATTAAAATTTATATTTTAAAACTATTTTGTATTCTTTTTTTTTTATACAACAACATAAAAAAAAACGACAAAAAAAGATATGTAAGTCACTAGAGAAATCTTCTATTATTTGAATATCAAATCGATTGATTCCTTCCTCTTCTCTCTCTCTCTGGCTCTCTCCGTACAGTTTTACGTCATTTGCGTAGATTTTACAACGTAATTTATTGAATCTTGATGATGAAAATAATGACGTGAATGACGATGTTGATGGAGTTCGTGGTGTTGGTTGACTGTTGAATGTATTTCATTGGCATACAAATCAAATGTGTCCCTGAATTGTTAAAAAACACAAACAAAAAAACACAGAATGAAAACAACTGAAATATAAAACAAATAAATACATGCAGAAGTACACCTCGATTTCCGTTATAAAAATACTTTTTAAACTCATTAATAATTCAATTGATTTTTAATTGAATACAACGATTTCTTTTCAATCATTTTTTTTTGTTTTGTTTTCTTTTTCATTCAATTTTTTATGCACCAATAATTGATTGCTTTGCTTGGTGGGTTGTTGGATGATATTTCTACTGAAAATATTTAACAGATATTGCTTGTGTAAGTACTGAAGTTGATTGCTTTTGTTTTCGCAACTATTTTTTTTTAATCCTTGAAAGAAAAATAATTCAGAATAACGAAATCATACTTTTTATATCACCTAAGGTCATGTAGGTTTTATCTGTCTAGTCTGTATATCCTATCCGATGTTTACATATTTACTGTATTGTTAAAACAGTTGGAGTTCAGCCATCCTTTAGTAAAGATTAGTGAATAGCTTCACACGCCAAGCTTGTTGTACGCATTATTTTATTTATGTTTGGCAGAATCTACGGTCCAAACGATAGATTAGAGAATATATTTCATGGTAATTATTTACTTCCGAATTTTCACCTAAATACTTTAAGATGTCACAGATGGGGTTCGAAATTCAAGCTTGCATCTATTAAACCAACACACTTCTCATTAGACAATGGCAGCAAAATGTTATGTTTAGTGAGGCAATATTTCTCATTCGGCTACGAATACGTTCATATTGGAGTTCTCAATTAATAAAAGGATCTCTGACTTTTAAATCGAGTTCTCAGCTGAGCATCATGACAGCTTTAGATTTTGGCAATTAGGACATTGGATTGTAGATATAAGAGTTTGTGCTGCTGGAAGGACTAAATGTAGGCTAACTCTCGTTTAAATGTATTTATGTAAAACAACTGCCAAAGAGAGTAAAATTAACTTAGAAGTTCTTAAAAAAGAATTGAAATCAGTCGAATATTAAAATCATTTGCAGGATTTTGAAATCACCCCATATCCTTAGTTGCGGGAGGATCAGAAGTTCCTGTGATTAGCAGTTATTGGTATTATTACTAAGAGTTTCTTAAACGATTATTAGGCGGTTATAAATATTTTAATTTTTGCATTCAGCCTCCCTTTTTTTAATTACTTTGTTTCAGGTGATAGGTTCAATGTAGTCCTAGGGTAATAGAGTTGTCATTTGTTTTCAACAGTCGTTATCTTCTCAATTCTTGTTAATAAAAAAGTTCGCAGAAAGGCGAATGTTTGTTTGATGAATTGAGTTTTGTTGTCAAAAATTTTTCGGTTCTGACATTCTGGACTCATATCATGGATGTGATATGACTCCTAACTGTTTATAATCTTTTTAAACAAGTCGCCTATGATGGATCAGTAAGTTATAAGCTCGTGGAACGATTATTTACATCAAATTTAAACTGTTTTTGAACGAACTTGCTCTCACACAATATATTCTTATAAATTTCAAGTCAGTGTTTCCACTTTTTAAATAACCTTGAATTTTATTGAATTCTGTTTTTACTTTCGTTTTATTTTTAATTTTAAATACCATTTTTATCATCACAGAAATATTTTAAATAAATAAGCAATTTAGCACTTATTGTTGGAAAATTAAATTTTATCACTTCTAGAAATTTGTTTCACTTATTTGTTTTTATATTATTTTAATTTTATTATTATTATTTTTCTATAATAAAGTGATAAAACGTAAATTAATTAAGTAAATATCGGAAAAAAAGAATGCAATAACTTTTATTTTTCAATTTTGAAAATGATTCATTACGATTCTAGTAATATTAATCTTTAGATATTATATTAGGATATAATTTAGGAACTTAAACTAATTATAACTTAAGCTAATTATTAATTAAACTAATAAAATGTTTTAAAATTAAATTATTCGCTTCGAAGTCGAAAGACACCCTTTTTTTTGGCAAAAATACGGCTTCCTTTCTCCAGACGATAATTGTGATACAGCACGTTTAGTAATTATGCCGCTGTTTATCTACTTTTTTTTTGCCAATATAGTGTGATCTATTCTACAAATGGCGACGGTGCCAGTGTGTGGTGTGGTGAAAAAAATTCCTACCCAGTCATAATATGTCAGCGGTAATGTTTTTCCAAGTGGGTTTCGTATACCATCATCACATAATTCACAGTAGAATTTAAATCAATCACTAGCAGCGACATCAACCTCATTTTCTTCTTAGTACGCATCTACACCAGTTGGTTTTAAGTGAAACGTAAAATATTAGTTTGACCATAGAGGGCGCCATTGTGTAAAAAAAAAATCTGTATCCGATGGTACTACACTAGGGATGACGTTAAGAAAAATTAGGTTTTGAATAAAATGTTTGTGATTTCTTGATTTAATATTATTAGAGCTTAGCAACGTAGGCATTTGGAACAATCCAAATAAGACTGAATGCAAAGGTGGGTTCTATATATGGCTCTGACAGTAAACAGAAACAAATCTCGTGGCCTTAGTATCCATCTCTAGCAGCAGATGGGACTGGAAAAGAATTTGTTATTATGACTCTGTAGGTTGCACTCTTAAACAAATGCACTAGTTTTCGACAATATGAGATGAATTAAGCACGTATCAAGACAATGCCAGGCATTTTAAATCTACGGCAGTCCGACTTAGTTTTTCAAAAAGTTTTTTTTTGCATATTTGATTGGAATTCAATCCTGTTAACCATCCTAATAAAATTCTGGAATTTCACAAAAATAGATTGCATTTTCGATAGTACATCTTATACCAAGCCTTTCGTTTATTCATTATCACCAGTGTTTTACACAAACTTTTACAAAACCTCAGTCACTATCACCGTCACATTTGTCCTCAACAACATCGCCTTCATCCTTGTATAGACAACGTACCTCATCTTCCTTCTTTCTATCCTTTTTGCGTAATTCTAAGGTGGCCGCTTGAAGAGCAACAAATGAATAGCGATGATAGGCAAAGTATTCGCAATTTTTATAGTCGCAGTTTTTATTAGCTCCTGGTCCTAAAACTTCATTCTCCGAGCTAAATGGACGAAATATAGCAGCTGGTAGATAATCAGGTGCCTCAAAAGCTTTATGATTTACACACTCGGGATTGTAGTTGTCCGGTGGATCCTTAGGAGGATGAGGTACATTGTAAGTTTTCTTCTTCTGTTTAGATTTGCACGTGCTATCGTTAGATGTTGTGAAGCTTGTCTTTAATATTTCGGATTGCAAAGATAGATTTTGCAATAAGTTTCTGAATAGTTTCGATGGAGCACTTTTCGGATAGATATTCCCAATTGAAGACATTTTTATTTAAAATCTTTTCTTTCTTTCTTTGTTTTTCTTTATTTTTATTTTAAATAATTTTTATTCAAAGAATTGTTTGATTTAAAAAGTTCTAAATGCTTTGATAAAATCACGATAACAACGAGATAATCAAATTACATGTTTTTTTGTTTTTTTGTTTGTTTCTTAACCAGAAAAATCGATAAATCAATCAGTCTTACCTTACATTTTATACGCTTTAATGCCATTTATTTATTTGATGCCAATATGTGGCTGGCTGAGTAGGAAAATACGGGAAATTGAATTTGATGTTGTAACATGATAATATCTAAGCGATTCATATCGATTCTCTCTCTCTCTCTGTCTTTTATTTACCATCCGCAGTCTGTATTTGCTGCGTTCAAGATGGGGGTGTATTTGGTTTGGTATTCATGTTTCCTTTTTTTCCATTTTATATGCAAAACTACGTTAAAAGGAACAGCGTTCAAGAGCAACACATATCAACACCACACTCATACAAAGTGTAAGAAAAAAAACGACGAGACAACAGAAATAATAACAACAGAAGCATTAACATCAACATCAATGGTGGGAAATAGGAATAACATGAGCAACACAGCAGCAATTAACAATGCTTTCAACATTCATTTGAACAAATTGTTTGCCAACACTTGAGCTTAATTGTGTGTCCATATCCCTTTCAGTGAAATGCATACTGACACATACACTTATGTAGGCTCTCACACACAGGAACATCTGAACATCGTTATATTATCACTAATACTATGACATGAACGCTAACATTTCCATCATCACATCCGAGTAGTTTGTGGATCGATTGGTTCATGTAGTTTTAATAGTTTAGCTTTATAAATTGCTTGCGTCATGTCTAGTTAAGTTACATACACTCGAGGAAAAATATTGGTGTGATGTTGTTTGGAATACGCTTAATACTGTTAACGTCTGTACATGACCTGCATTATTGTAGCTGAAAACCTGTTTAGCTCAAAGTTTAACTAGTCTAGTCTAAATTTATCTTCATAACTAAGACTTCAGTCGAATTTTCTCAATTTCGTTTCCGGTACGGAGCTTACAATCGCCAACACCTTTTAATTATTATTCCATTAATTAGGTAAGATACTCTGCGCTCGTTTCAAAAGGAGACTCAATTTCGTGGACAGTAGGACTATAGCTAGACTCTGTTGGACTTGTGCGTATAAGAAGACGACTGATTTAGCAAGGCCATCCATCGCACAATTGCAACTTACCTTTAGAGGGTATGCCGATATATTAGGTATTCCACTAAATAACTCTTTAGGAGCTATAAGTCTGAGGAGGAGCAAGAGACCATCTTTCATCTCATGTGTTAGTGCCCAGCTCCTGCTATGAAGAGGCAGTCATTTTTGACTGAACTCTTCAGTATAGCAATATTTACTTTGGAGTCTCTAGGAAAGTTTTGGTCCTCGGGATGGATATTAATTATGGTATCACTGTGGAGAAGCTACGCCGTAATCCTGACTGAAGGGTTGTAATGGCCAATTAGGTATGTATGTATCACTGTGGATCTAAGCGCTGGTCTATGTGGAACTTTATCATTTAATGAGGGTCCTAACCTAATCCACTTTAAAGCGTATGAACGGTGCACCCTTATCGTCGCCTATTTCCTCTCCCTCAAATTTATTAAATTTCCTATTTTAGTTATTTCTTATGTTGGGTAGGAACCATCCCCTAATTACTTAGTCGAACATATGAGAACAAAACAGTGAATAATTCCCCTGTCTAACTTTGTTTCTCTGAGTGTATTTCAAGAAAGCTGCCACTGTAATGTGATACAATGCTCTCTTATTCTCTCACTCAGTCTCTCTCGCTCGTCACATGTCAATGCGTTAAATGATACAAGACAAATGTCATTGTTTTTGTTATCGTTGTTATTGTTGCTATTCATTCTTGTAATTCTTTTCCTCTTTCCTTGTTGCTGTAGCTGTTAGTTGATAACGTCATTTGCTGCGAGTATACCGTAGCATTCAAATCTCTGTGGCACAGCAAGTCTACAAATTCAATTGCGCCCTGAAAGTCGGTAGGTGGAGGAAAGTGGAGAAAGTGGAAAAATGTAAAACTTTTCCATTTATTTAGTTCAGTTCAGTTCGCTACTTCTTTTTACTTTTTCTGTTCTATAAACTTTCCGTAAGTGAGATTTTCATTTCCTAATGCTTATGCAAAGACTGTAGTTTTTTTTGCTTTTCTATCAAATTGAATTGAACGAAAGTGTGAATGTTGAGTTTCTTACTTAAGTTTTAATGTTTCCTTCAGTTTTTCCTTTGATTTTTACTCGCTTATAAGCAATACAAGCGTGTAATGGTTTAGAAGTCAATGAATGAAAACTGACTCAGACTGTGAATGATTTCAGCTGACTGACGCTAAAAAATAACTGTTTTTGTATGAGCAAATGAATGAATGAATGGCGTTAAACTGTTAAACTGTAAAATACTTGGGTAGTTGAATTTCCCTATCCTTAAACCTTTTTCTTTCTACATCAAATCTTCTATGGAAGTTGTTAAAAACCAAGTTTTTTTAATGGCCAAGAAGTTGCGAATTGACTGGTTGTTTGTGCGTCGAGCTTGTAGTGGAAAATTAATTAATTAAGAAATTAAAGGAAATACGAAAGGAAAGCAGTACTTTTCCACGTTTTGCAGCCATTTATTCAACGGGTTGTTCTTTTTTTTCTTACTGTGGAAGCAGAAATATGTAGCCACTGGCTGCTAAATTGACTACAGAAAGTGATTTCAGGCAGGAAGGGGTGGTAGTTAAATCAATAATTTTCTAGCTTCAAGGAACTTTAAAATTAAATCGCTTCGTTAAACATGAAAGTTTAAATTTAAAAGTTTAATTTTTGTTTTAATAGGCTTCTTAGATACCATAATTACATGGGTTCTTATAACATACACTCGCTGTTCAGATTAGTTACAAAATCCTAGCTTTTGGAACATTGGATTTGTAGATTCGAGTTGAAAAGATTTACGTTACGCAGATCTCTGTAAAAAAACCTGTCGAAGACTTCAACTGAGTTATCGGTACGATTGCGGTACTGATAGAGAACAGAACATTCAACGTGGATCTGAAGGTTAATAGTCTGTAATTAGATTGAAAACCCACATTAGATTGTGAGACCACATTTAGTATCCAATCTGGAATTGAAGCGATCTTAATATTGGAGAATTCGGTCAAGGATGATCGAAAATGTGCGGTCAAGAACGTACTCCTCTTTATAGCAAGAACAGGGCACTATCCCATTGCGTCAAAGATAGTCTTTGCTTTCTTCACAGACCCACAACTCCTGCAGAAGTCATTCGAAATGCCAAGTTCATCGGTATCTAAAAATACAGTAGCCCTTCACATCGCTGCTGAGCTATGTTTAGCTATGCGATTTAGAGATAGAAGTCAATTAGTTCCCTTCTTATCCTAGAGGTTAGTAGAATTAAGTAACCTTGCACGTACCTTTCTCCTAGCAACTAAATAGAGCCACCCTGTAAGAAGAACAACCGTTTAACTGAAGTAATTGGAATACTTATGCCCTTTACCGTGTCAGAGATTTTTAGCTACGTACCATCTCTGACCAGCTCACCAGCGGTGCAATTCCCGATTATATCCCGATGGTCCACGACCCGTATCAGAGTTACTTTTGAATGAATCGAAATTTCTCTGAGCAATACTCGGTATTCGGCCCTTTATGTTCATGTGGAACTTCAATTTAAAAAATGTTGAATCTGCCTTGAAATAAAATTCTCTTTTTTTTATTTATCTCTGCGAATACTTTCAGAAATCTAAAGAAAACATATATTTTACAGAAATAAAATCCTTTTTCTCTATGAATAAACGGCCATGTCCTACAACTACAAAAAATATCAGCTTCATTTCATAAAAACAATCTTGATAATCTTTTTCGTAAATGGTTTCCATAGTTTATTCCTAAAGTCTCAACTCAAAACTCTTAAATAACAAACAGGATATTAATGCCCCCAAGTAAAGGACTTCTTCTCAAAGTTCACAGGACAACAATAATAATAAACAACAGTTACTTGGATTTGTTTTTTTTTTGAATTATTTGTGTTGCAAAATTTATTTATTTTTTTTCTTTATTTATTTGTTTTTGTTTTTGTTGGTTTTTGTAATGCTTTTTGTTTTTGCTACAATAAAGATGCTAACATTTTAAACTTAAACTTACAAACTAAAAAAGAACAAGAGGATAGTGAAAAACAGGAGAAGAGAGAGAGAGTATTTTTAAAGAGCAAAATATGAAAAGAAATGTAATGAAAATAGAGTTACAAATACAGTACAGGTGAAATAGAAGAACAAAAGAAAGAGAGAGAGAGATGAGTTAAACATAAATGTAAACACAAAAACAAAAAATATAAATGCACTTTACAATATAAACTGTATGTATGAATGTGTGTGTTGTGTGTACATGAGTGGGTTGTGTTGTGTGTATGTAAGTGGGTTAATATGAGAGTATTTATGGTTGCTTTGAATGGAAACGGTTAAAGTAGTA
This sequence comes from Sarcophaga rosellei, assembly GCA_930367235.1. Classification (NCBI taxonomy): domain Eukaryota; kingdom Metazoa; phylum Arthropoda; class Insecta; order Diptera; family Sarcophagidae; genus Sarcophaga; species Sarcophaga rosellei. The sequence continues at coordinate 4,753,733 of OV884019.1, read as the reverse complement.
GAGAGTACTGCATTTATATGTTTTATGAGCATACTTTAGGGGGTTGTATACAACCAAGTCAGTTTGTTTTAAAACTTTAAAAGGCCGTTGTTAAGTTTTATTGAATTGAGTGTGTTTTAATAGTCTTTTATGTTTTAATTTCCAATAAATTGTTCAGTATTAATAATTTTGATTTGAAAATGACCTTTTAAATTTTTTTACTCGATTTTATTTAATGAAAGAAAATGCTAAAAATGCAGTATTTTTTTTGTTTAAGAATGGAAGACAGAGTAAAGAACAATAATGAAATCCCTAAGATCCCTTAAAAAGTTAATGAGTTTTGCTTTGAAGCGTAATAGTTGTTTAGTGTTTAGGTATGAAATGTTTTGTTTTAAAAGTTAGTAAAAGTTAATGAAATGAAAACCCCAAATCCCTGTGGTTAGTAACGTTAAAACTTAATTATTAAAATGATAAATACTTGTTAAATATTGTAAAAGAAATACAAAAAAAAGAGAAAAGGAAAACTCAAACTGGTTTTTCGTTATGATTTTAAAACTAAAACTTATGAAATCTATTAAATAATAAAGGAAATGAGAAATTATTATAAAAATTAATATACGTTTGTCATTAGATGCGCATAGTCCTTTAAGAGTTAGCTGGTTGTTGTTGTTGTTTTTTTTACAGTATCATTAATGCCTTGTTTGGTCCACTTTTTATTATTTTTTTTTTAGATATTTTTGTTGTTTTCGATGCTAATTTTAACTAAAAACTATTAAAGATCGTTGTTGCTGTTTTCGTCCTAAATTTTTTGTTGTATGGTTTAGAGGTGAACAATATTTAGAATGTTATTTACCACAAAGCTTTACCATTGCCATTACCATTGCCATTGCCGTTACCATTTCCATTGGCATAAATCGTCTGCAGGCGTCTGGCTTGTTGTTGACGCAAAGCATTTCTTAAGCCATTACCATTGTGGCCATTTAAACGCAATTCCAAACTGTCTTCCAGACCGTAGCGTCCATTGCCATTACCATTGCCAGCATTACCGTTACCATTGCCATTACCATTAGAGTGGATAACACCATTACCGTTGCCATTACCATTGCCATTTCCATTGCCACCATTGCCATTACGTAGGGAAGCGTCCTCGCCACCATTGCCGTTTAAAATTCTAATACTGGCCGAGCTAGAGGAAGCAGAATGTCTATTTAAAGAGTTTTGCAATTCATTGTTGTCCAGCTCTTCCAACAACTGTTCATTGGTGCGTCTGCCATTGCCATTCAATATTAAATTGCCATTGCCGGTAGTGCGTCCATTGCTGGTTATTCTGGTGGTAACCAAAGAACTGCCTCTTAAAGCGTTGTCATTCAAAGCCGTAGCACTGGCTGTATCTAACAAAGACAAGGGGGAGTGTATAACAGAGGCTTGTACGGTAGCACTGGATGGTTGTGTAATAACGATTTGTGGCTGGGAGGTACGTTCAATAGTAAGGCGGGCATTGTTATCGCGTATTTCTTGCAAAGCTGAAATGTCTCTAGCCTGGGCAAATACAGAACCGGTAGGGGTACGTGACAGTAAAGTAGGTGGATGGGAGACCACGGTGGCATGTACACTATGACCCAAAGCTTGGCTGGGTAGAGATTGTGAGAGCAATAGGGCCTGTTCATTGGTTAAACGTTCTTGGGATTGTTGCAATTGGGTGCGTATTAATTGCTGTTGTTGTTGCTGTTGGGCTCTCTGCAATTGTTGTTGGGCTTGTAATTGTAACTGCTGTTGTTGTAATTGTTGTTGTTGTTGCTGTTTATATTGTTGTTCAAATTGTTCCATGAGTTGTTGAGCCTGAGAACGTGCCTGATTTTCAGCTTGAACTCTAGCTTGTTGCTCAGCCTGGGAGTTCTGTTGAGACTGGGCCATAGCCTCGGCTCTTACTTGAGCCTCTGCCAAGGCTTGGGCCTCAGCGTAGGCAGCGCTTTGGGCTTGAGCTTCAGCTATAGCATGGGCTTGTAATTGTGATTGCAAAGCTTCAATACTATTGTAACGCGACGAAGAGGTACCAGATGCTGCAGCTCTTAAACGTTGCTGTTCATCGAGCATTTGTTTCGAAACAACAGCATTAAAGCCATTAATATCATCAGCGGTATATTCAACTACACGTCTAGTGCCATCGGGTTCAATAAGAGAATATTGTCCTTGAACAACATCACCATCACGTTTCTCCTCCTGCTGTTTATCATCGCCCGTCAAGGAATCTCTGACATCATAAGCAAAACTATACTGAGGATGAGTATCATAATCTTCTGACGAAGTAACCGTTGAGCCCAAATCATTTCCCAATTCTCCAGAATCAGAACTTTGTTCCAGCGAGTTGCCACGTTGTTGGTCTTGTTGGCCCAAAGCTGCTTTCTGCTGGGCAAAGTGCAATGAATGCAGAGCTGGATACGATGCCGTAACAATGTTACCGGTCAGCACACTCACACACAAACAGGCTATAAACTGTGAAAATAGAAGAACAAGAAAACAAAGATTGAAAAGAAATGTCAATAAAAACAGAAAGTCGGCAATAAGAATTGAAAATTAAGAATTTTATTCATTTCTAAGCCAAGTTGCGTCGTCAATTTCATGTCGTAAAACTGACAATAGAACTCTTTGGCAGTGAAGAAAAATGAAAGGATAATTAAAACAATATTGCACACATTGTATGTGGTGGGGGGGATACATTGTATTTTACAGTGTGGATTAATTTTTTTATACAAAAACTTTTATAGCCATTTGGGATCTTTGTGCAATGAAGGTAGATTTATTTAAAATTTAATGTAAAAATCGAAATGCTAAGTAAAGGAGCTTAAAGATTCGCAAACATTTCTTGTAAGACTATCTTATAGAAATTTGTGTCTGTTTTTTGCCTAAAAGTATGTTTCATTTCTTATTTTTTATGCCCCTTAAACGTATAATTCATTTTTGTTTTTAAATATTCAGCACATCAAACTATGTCCTATCCTAGGTTGAGGAAGTGGTTTCCTAAAGAAAATTAATGTGTCGTATGTAAAGTTATACTGGATTGTATCCTGCTTATTTATTTATTGAGAAGACATGAAAAATTAATTGGACCAGGTCTGACAAAATTCTTTGAAATTTTCAATTCTAGCTAGAACTTTTTTCAGAATGTTGGCAACCCTTTTCTTTCTAATTCTTGCTAGATGGGACTGTTTTCACTTCATTTTTCTTTTGTTATCCTTTTGATAATTAAAAAAAAAACCAAAAAAACGGAGAAGGAAAATTGAGTTAAAAATATCATCAGAATAAATGATGGTCAAAATATGTTGTCAGCAGCATAATGAAAAAATATGAAATGAAATGCTTTTTGGTAGAAACATTCACGCACGATTCCTTTCCTTTTTTTATTTTCTTTTTTTCTGTTCTGCTTTATGTCATGAGTAAGTCATTCCAATGTTATGTTATGTGTGGAATTTTCCCTCTTTTTTTTGTGTAAAAAAAAGAGAACTGAATTGGTGTCATCATAAATTCAACTTTTTGTCATCAACGTCCTGTTGTGATGGCAAACACACAAAGTGTAAGCAATGAAGTGATATGATATCCTTAAGCTGGTTAACTTCTGTTTCATTTTCTTGTCAAGAATCATTTCATACGGACATCAGCATATGAGTGTCTTGGGATGTATGATAACAAAAGACGAAATGAAACTTGAAGATAAAATTTTAAATTCGTTTAAAGATTTTTGGCAAATTCTGGTGGCACAGTAACACACAGATTTTTCTGATTTAATTGCTTAAATTAATTGAGTTTTAAAAGTCCTTTGCTTTTCTTATTTTCTTTTTATTTTTTGTTCATTTATACTACATACGGCACACGTACCCACTTCATATTCTTTATTATTTAATTAATAATTTGTTAACTTCAAAATGAGTTAAGGAAACTTGTTTATTGTTTTTAAGAAATATATCCGTGATAATTTCTTTTCAAGTAATACACACACAGACACAATACACTTTTAGTTCTTTTTAGTTTTCCAACTATAAACACGTGCACTCCGGTTGTAAAACGCTGAATACGTAGTCAATAAACAGGAACTTTAAGGTTTTTTTAAGCTGCTTTACACGCAGTTGCTGGGTTGGAATATTCAGTCGTTGTCTGGTTGAACGTGATGATTTTACCACACAACTGCTTGCGTTAAATGCAATAAAACTTGTGATGACTTCAGATTAACTTTTGCTATCTTTTATACCCAAAGACCAAAATATACTATAACAGGTGAAGCGCGTATGTGCAATACGAAACTGAAGCAAAAAAATAAAAAAATTGTAAGAAACACCAAAAGAATTAAAGACAGACATGTAGACGATTTTCAAAATATACTTGGATGTGTATTTGTATTTATGCTGTGTGTATAAGCTTTAAATGCATATGTATATGTGGATATCTCATACAACATTTTGTAGCCCTTTTTCAACTTACTTTACTTGCATTGAGTACGTGTAATAATATATTTAAGAGTGTTAAAAAGAAACTTTCAAATTTGTTAGATTAATATTACAATGACGACCTTCTCAAGATTTTGGGCCACATTTTTTTTTTCTTAAAGACTAAACACAAACATATGTACATTTGATGGCTTAGATGTAATTTTTAAATATTTTCCAAACCCTTTATGCTACGCTAATAAAGATTTTCTTCAAGATATTTATGAAACCCTTAATAAATTGCTTTATCTTGAGGCTTAATTTTAACCAGAACAACAGAATAAGTTTTTTAACATATAAAGGGTGGCTCACTAAGGGTGCTATTTTTGTATATTTTTGTCTTTCGTTTTTATACACAAGTTATCAGGGAATTGCACCTGTTGCAGCAGTGAATTATCTTTAGGTTCTTCGGAAAAGAGGAAAATGGGACATACATGACGTTCACATTACAGTATAGAAAAAATTTCTCTATAAGATATTTAAGAAGAATATCATTGGTTTACATTACATTATTGGCCAATACACCTCTACAGGCAGGATCAACTTATTAAACAGTTTAACGTTGACTGCATTATTAACAGTTTAACGAGTGCAGTCCGAGCTGGAGGCAGTACTCGAGCTTACTTTTACTAAAACAGTTCATTCTCCCTACCGCCAGCAATTGCCGCTCTGTGATTATTCCTCTTCCTACTGAAGACATTTCCGACGTGTATTTTATTGCTTCGAGCTTATGTGTTAGCGAAATATTGCAGCGATGACGGTTATCAACTGAACGAAAAAGGTTGTGTACTTCTTGTCGACAAAGCCGAATAGGCAAAATTCGATTTTGAATGAATAATTACATTTTCAAAATTTCCGTAGTCTAGTAGGGTAGTGTGTTGCCTTATTAGACGTAAATCCACGGTTCAAAACGAAAGGTCAGACATCAAAACGAAATTATGAACAAATATTCTCTTCGGCGGCTTCTCAGCAAATTTCTGGAAAAAACTCTGAGAGTCAATAAAATTAGAGTCGGATTTAAACTGTAGGGCCCGCCACTCAGAGGCAAAATTAACACACACAACCTCAGTGGTGTAAAAAGCTAGCTCGTAATCCTGATTTTCATCATAGTTTTCGATTAAAAAAAATGGCTTGAATTATTTATTCATGAGGTGCCACATTTTGGGTAAAAGTAGGACTCAGTGAGCAAAGCTTGTCACCACAGCACCCAATACACAATAACGCACTACAATACCGAGGCATTCAATCACGTTACTCTTTTGAGATATTCTTTAAAGACCATTTTAATCATTTAAATTATTTTTTGTTAGATTTACTTGTATTACTTGTGGTTTAATTTCGTTTTTCTAGTCACTAATTATACGTATTTAACCCAAATATTTAAAGACAATAACTTCTGTTTTAGATTAAAAAAAACAACAACAACAACAATTATTGCAACATATGATCTCAGTTTACAAAATGTGAGTCGATTTCATTGTTAAATCATTTTGATTTTAATTTCATTTTCATTTAGAAGTTACTCAAGTTGTGTGTGTTTATGTTGGGCTCTGGTATTCATGCGATTATTGTCATTTGATCTGCATTTTGTTTTAGTCTGGTAACTGACCAACAGCAGCTGGTTAAGCAGGTGAATCGCTGTCCAACTATTTAGTGCAGAATTTAGTGCAGAATGCTAGTTAGGCTAGTATAACATGTTTCTTATTTGTAATGGTAGGCAATCAGAAGAGAATATAATTTTATCATGCTTTGTATATTATTTTTTAGAAGGTGACAGCATAATTATGTAGTTAAATAGATTAGTATTATAAGTTGCTTATACATACATACATATATAATAAAACATAAAACTGAGATAATTATGCATCAATTATAAGCATTTGATTAAAAGTTTAAACGTAGACAACTAATAAAGTGCATATGGTAGGTGTAAAGGAGAGATATTTATAATATTTTCGAACTTGTTCCAATAATTTCTCTTTATGTCACAAATTAAGAAAATTCCTTCCACAATTTCTCGTTAATTCGGATATTAAGAGATTAATCCCTACCTGAGTTTCAAATCCCTGCATGAATTAAAATAAACATAAGCTTTCTATAATCTGAAATCTGAAAAAACCACTCATTCATCATTCATTGATAAAAACTGATTGTAACATTAAGGCGGCACCAAAATTCAATAACCATAACATTGAAATACAAAAAAAAAAGAGCAACTGCAATGACGCAGACATGGGGGGATGATGCAAATGCAGACATGAATGTTGCTTCTGCTGCAACTGCCTTACAGTGAAGACAATAAGAAAAATGTTGTTTAAGTATCGACCAAAAATAGTGTTACACTTTACACCAGTGACATACGATACGTCCCTGTAAAATGACTGAATTAAACGTATTAAAGCCATGCACTGATTATTTAAAAATCAACTGAAAAAACAAGTGAAAAACGATGAATTAAAAATGGAAACCAAAATTAAGTGTTAAATTCTTGTCAGATTTATTACAGTTGCAATTTGCAGCAGCTACTATTACCACATGTAGTGGCATTGTTGGACCTCTTAAAGTATTTCATTTAAAATTTTATTAAACGGTGGCAGATGGAGTAAATCAGGTGAAATAACGCTCTCCACTAACAAATGGTGTGCATGCAGAAGATGTAGGTGTTAAAAAAGCAGAATTAAAAATTAATACAATAGCTAACATTAAGTGTCAGGATCATCGATGAAGTCGCCGTAGTCTAGTAGGTAGTGTGTTGGCTTATTAGACATGAAGCCACGGTTCGAAGCCACAGTTCACACCCCGGTCAGACAAAACGAAATATGAAAAATACTCCTCCCTTGACTTTCTCTCAGGAGATTCCTGACAAAAACTTTTGAAAAAGTTTCTCAAAAAATCTGGAGCTCGGAATCGGCCTTAAGCTATAGGTCCTGCCACTTGTGTCTAAAATTGACACACACAACATAAGTGGTATGAGAAGCTAGGTCAGAATCCTGACTGAAGGGTTGTAATGACCAATTATGTATGTATGTATGTGTATCATCGATACACTACCATGTCAGTATGATCATAACTTAAAACTGGTCAGCCGTAGCCATTACTATCTGATAGATCTAATGGGTTGCATCGATCTGTTTGAAGATCTAATGAATGATAGGCTGCGGCCTCGACATTTGATAGGTTGTAGCATTTCTAAAGCCCCTATCCTTTGTCTGAATGTATGAAATTCTGAAATTGTTGCGATGCTACGTTGTTGAGTGGGTTTAAAGGAATTTATGCTTATATTTAGTCGAGTATATATTACATATATAGTTTTTGTGTCTGACGTCATAATAAAATATCATACACTACCTTAGGATTTATTTCCATTCCCATTGTAAACCAATTCCCACGTTCCCATATTGTTGAATACCTTTTAATAAAAATTTTTTAAGGCTTTTATGTTTTTGTTTTTCCATTCCATTTTTGGTTCATCAAATATACGTATATTTCCGTATGTTGAATTTTATTTATTTATTGACCAACTTTTGCCCCTCATACCTGTAGGTACTGCCAATTGATTGTTGCTTTCCCAAATATTTTTGTGGCCTTTTTGTGGTTTCAGCAATTTATTGAAGCAATTTAAAGGATTTTTTTTGTGTGTTTTGTTTATATTTTGATTTTATTTTATATTGAAACCATATGTTTATGAATTATTAAATAAAAATAAATAATAATATAAACAATAAAAATAAAAACAACAACAAACAATATATACATATTTTACATGTTTTAAACCACAAAACAATTTGTATGTGATTTTAAGGGCGGTAAATGAAAAAAAAAATTTTTTTTGCAATAAATATTGGAAATATTTTTAAACAAAATGGGTTTTTGAATGAAAAGAATTTTGATAAATACATATATTGAATGGGCCATTAAATATAGTTTTCATGTTGAAAATAATTTTTAATTCCAAAATAAAATGTTTATGGATGAATTCCATAACATGACAATGAATATGAAAAATATTCTGCAGTGACACAAATAAAATGAGATTAATTCGTAGTATTTGATGTTCTAGCAATAAATAAATGAACAGCATAGTTTTAATGTTTATAATTCATTTAATTTCTTTCCATTATTCTGTTTTGTTTGTTTAAACAATTCAATTTAAGCAATTAAAACGATTTGATAGATACGATGGTAGAGAGATTAATAAAAAAATTAAAATATTGGGTTCTCGAGAAAGTCCGGGTTACAAATTTGACCGAAAATTAAGCACGTTTTCTTATATTTCAAATGATTCGAAGCGAAAATGTAATCAATATTCGACACATTCAATGGAAGGCATCAAAACTTCCTAGCCAAAGATTCTCAATTTTTGTAAGTTCCCCATTTACATGCATTAATTGACCTGAAGTCGCTGTAGTCTAGTAAGTAGTGCGTAGGCTTGTTTACTGTGAGTCCTTAGTTCAAACCTCAGCTCTGACATCTAAAACAAAACGAAAAAATATTTCTTCGGTAAGTTCCTCTCAGCAGTCTTCTGCTGGTAAAAATTCTGAGAGCAAATAAAATTGCCACGAAAAGTTTCTCAAAATCCTGTCATTTGAAGTCGATCGCTCTTCAGAGTTCAAAGTAGATATGAAACGTAAATTATAGTTTAAAAAAATTTCAAAGCTTTATTACAACTCAAGAAACTCATGCATGCTTTGCAAACAAAAAAATTCAGAATTCTACGCAACTTAACTCCACAAATAGGAATACAAATCCACATGTGCTGCACAGAGGCACAACGTGAAAAAATATGTTTTGTGCAACAAACGGCTGTTCGGTGTAACGCAGCATGTAAGCAATTTCTCTTATTTCCCTCAATAGAATCTTGTTTGCAACAAACAATTGCTGTAAATAGAGGCACAAAACAGCAGCAGGAAAAAAACATAAGGAAGAAATGAAAAAAGAGTCGCAATAATGTATGAACAACATAACTTGTAGTCAAATAGCGTACAAAAACCCAACCAACTGCTAACACGTGTTGGCTGATGTTGCATTCCACGCTTCTTGTTGCAAGTGTACGTGCATTTTTCTTTTCACTTTTCTTTTGTTGCTGTTGTTGTTGTTTTAATGTACAATTGTTACAACCAACATACGGGTTGAACAAAAAATTCGTACAACATTCTGATAACATTGTATGGCTGGGTGGTATTGTCCTTGTGGCATGAAAGAAAATATCGCCCGTTTTTTGTTCTTTCCTTTCTTGCATTGCTTTAAATGCCACACAGACATATAGTATATCATGATTGACGAAAAACACAAAAAAGTTTTCTTTTTTATCACAGAATTTGAGTAGGAATTCTATCCGCAAAACAAAAAAAAATATGAATAAATAAACGACCAGGGGCACGTATCGTTAAAGCACTACACAACAATAAGCCACACAAATTGTGGCTCTTGTTTCCCAGGCTGGTATTGTAAAAAAAAAAACGAGAAAAAAGAGAACCCATCAGTTAGTAAATTCGTTTATTTTTCATTCTTATTTTGCATTTCCGGTTTAAGGTGTTATGACTTTTACTGGTTTGTTGAGTTCCACTTTTTTTTACATTTTTTTCTTTGCTTTGACAGGGAATAGCATTTCCTTCCATTATTTCCTTTGGCAATTTGTGCAGCATTTGCACAGAAATAATGGCTAAAGAGTGCTGAGCATTGTTTAGGTGAACAACAAAAACAAAAAAAAAAAAAAACAGCCTTGTTAGGGAATTGTTGGATAAAATGTACGCTTTTAGGGTTGACATTTCAAAAGATTAAAGCAATTGCTGTTGTTTGGCTTAAAATGTATTGTTGTAAGGATATTCTATACAATGTAAGGGATATGTAACAGAGTGTTAAATACTAGGCTATCATTTTATTTACTAGGCTTTATTTTATTTACTTCTGCGTTTTTTGTGGAATTAGGAAATGGCTATTGTGGTAATGGAGCAGATCTATGAGACTGTTAAGAAAATTGAATGGTGTAGAAGATTGATTTAAATAGGAGACTATCGATTCGATTATAGTCGCCGTAGTGTAGTAGGTAGTGCGTTGGCTTAGTAGTAAGGCCACGGTTCAAACTCCAGGTCGGACATCAAAGCGACAATATGAAAAAATATTTCTTCGCCGACTTACCAAATAAAATTGCCATGAAGAATTTTTCAAAAATCTCTCATTCGGAGTCTACTTTAAACTGTAGGTCCAGCCACCCATGTTTAAAACCATAAGTGGTGGGAGAAACTAGGTCGTAATATTGGCTGAAGAGTTGAAATGATCAATTATATATGTATGTATGCAGGTGATTATCGATTGAGTCTGAAATTTGTATATATGGACCGCTATGGTCAGCTGAGAAAGGTGTTCTAATGATTAAATGATTATTTAAGTTTAAAAACGTAAACTTAAGTCCTCTTTAAACGTAAAAGGATAACAACTCCTTGCAGAATAATTATTCTTCCAAGCTATTACGAAAACAGTCTGCATATTGAATGTTCAAAAAAGAATCGACTGGAATAAGGATAAATAAACTGAAATTGGCATAAGAAAACAACATAGAAAGACAACGAAATATAGTAGTAAAAAGCGTAACGTAGAGACCGCTTTACAACTACGGGGAATAGACAGACTAGTCCTTATTAGACGCCGAAGGGCTGTAGGGTTTTGTAAGAGGAATGAGCTAACTTGTGTGTCACATAGTTTTATTTTCCTCTTCTGATTTAAATTTTATACAAATTTATCTTGGTTACATTTAAACTTTTTTTATCATGTTACAAACGAGTACCGTTTATTTAAAAATCGATTTATTTAATGCCCACCGAAAACCACCAACATTTCCAATAAAAATCATCGTTATTGCTACAGTTTCTGTGAAGTATTTTTTTAAGCGGCCAACCAATTCTTGCTTTTGGGTTTCGTTTATTATTCTTAAAGAAAATGAAATGGTATCCCAGTCTCCAAATTGTTAAAAAAAAAACAAAAGCGATTTAAGAAAAATTGCTGTAAAACGTAAGGCCATTCATTCAATCGTAGTCATTTATTCTATAAATAAATATAAAAGCAGGAAAATAAGAATGGGAAGTTATTGCCGAAATACTGCAAAAGTTTTTCCATCAAATTTCAAGAAAAAAAATTATGTTTCCGCATTGCGGTGTGGTTGTTATTGTTTTTGTTTTTCTTTTAGTTTTGCAACCATTGGAAGTCACAACATATCAACTTTAATGTTACAATCAGCATAACTTGACTAGAAAGAAGTTTATTATGACTGGCAATATAGTTGAGATAATGTTGGAGGAAGACATACTCTAAACATGTATGATTTGTGTCAAGAATGTTGGGAAATTATAAGTTTTTCATAGAAAATCTCAGGAAGAAGAACTTTAAAGTGAAGTCTCCATAAAAACTTTATTCGTGAGGACCATTAAGAGCCATGACTTTTGTTTAAAGTTAAGTAACGTTCAGGCCTGTTAGTTGGGCGCAATACTTTAGAAGATTTTACGTATTCTAGTCTTGTGTTTAACATAAGTTCGGTAAAATCCTTTAATCACTCCATCACAAATGGGACACATCTTTTCCATTTCGGGAATGTGATTTGGAATACATTTCAAGAGTCTCTTTGAATTCTGGGTATGATTTAAATTTTTTTGATGTCTTTGGAAACATTTGTCATAAATCTAAAGCAAACAAACTAACAAAAACATTGAAATGAGGAAATTGTAGTTTAGGCATCCCGTTTACCATTTTCTTTCACAATTTTGGGCGCCAATAAGGGAGAGAAAGACGTGTTTTAAACAGAACAATTAAATTTAATTGAATTGTCCACAAAAAATTTACAGAAAAGATTCATTGGAATCACGAACAAAAAGTCCAACCAAATTTATAGCCATCACTTCAACATTCACAAAGTTAAGAAGACAAAAACAGGGGGAAACTATCTGTACAACCATAACTAAAGGCGCCAAAAAACTCGTGAGTTTTATTCTCAATTTTGGCATCCAATTGAAAAGTAGTAAACAATTGCAAATTCATACATAATTTAACTAACAAAGAGTAGAAGTAAATTTAAACTTTCTCTAAATGTTTTAATTGATAAATTCCCATAAATTTGTTGACGAGTAAATAAATGTTTTTCAACTCATCATTTACAAGCAATTGACACGTACTCGTTGTTATTCTCCAAGTCAATAATAATTTATTCATTAATTTGCCACCCATAATGCGTATTTTAACAATTAATTATTAAATGAAACTCAAATTCCAACAACGGATGGGCAGACATACTCTGCATTTCACTTGCTAGAGCGACATATGGTCGTACAACAGCAATAACTGGTAAAAGATTAAATCAATAAATAATTTGATGAAATGAACAAAACTTTACATTGTGTTCATCATATTGGCCATGAATATTAATGATGAGTTAAAGGATATTCAAATATACGAGATATAATACAGATGCGACCGTTTAAAAAGCAAAACTTTTCGAATTGAAGGAATTCTAAGCAAATATTTTTTGAATCACTTGGTTTTCTGTTCTTTTGTATTTGTGGCATTAACTGATGATGATTTGATGCATATCCACTATCTAGAACCAATGGAATACATACTCTAACATCAGTAAAAATTTTTGTGGCTGTTAACGGCTAAATCAATGACGTATAAGGGTGTCAATGCTAGTAATCATGCAATTGCTAGTGTCAATTAGATTAACCACCTTTTATTCTCCGCTTCATTTGGAAACATGGGTCATGAAAATATCTGAAGCACGATTTTACCAAAACTCACGTCTAATAAGCCAACACACTGTCTATTAGACTACTACGACTTCACAGTGTTGCTTATTTTCTCTACTTAAAGAAGAAATTCTTACATTCTTCTCTCTTCCTATATCTAAAATGGATTCAGTACCGTTATGTGCAAAGCAATCGGTAGGGGTCATACCCCTGTTTTAACTAAATTTAATTAATTAGCCGAATAAATTGTAGTTTTTTTTTTGAACCTATTCAACGTGATTGGTTTAAAGCTAATTACCTAATCACTGCTGTTAGTTGTATTTTGTTATGACCTGCATACATACATAGAAAACTATTCTATTCTGGTAATTACAATATAATACACACAAACAACAAACAACATACGAATCTGTTATGAAATATTTTCTCTGTTTTTCAATTCCGAATTTCTAAAACAGAAAAAAATTGAAAGTTTAAATAAAATTTTCATATGCATAAGTGTTAGTGTATTCATGTGTTTATGCATATATGTATGTACGTATGTGTGCTGCAATTTATTTGCTTAAAGCAATTTTTCACAGTTACATAGAATTTTGCATATAAAATTACATTCTGTGCAACAAATACATGCACATGCACAGAGAATATATGAAAATATGCATAAAACATCTACAGCATCATAAATATACTGACAGATATTGTAGACTGACAGACATATGGACTTATAAACCCATATACATGCACATGTACATATTTTTATGAAATATTTCACTTCGTTTTTGTTTTTTTCATTATTTTTATGCAAATCATTTGTATAAGTACATATTATATATCATTTACAAGCATACAGACAAATACACACATATCAGTAGTGTTATAAAATTACATACACATGTCTTTATTACACACACATATGTATATACATTTCAACTGTGGTAGAACTTTACTTAGAGTATAATAATAATCTTGTATTTTATATGCAGACATATATACCTACACACCTCTACACAAATACCGAACACACATATAAACATTTATGTTAATGTAAAATGCCTCTTCTATCTTTATCATCCATCTTTGTTATAGACATCTGACTAACAGTTTATCTTTCTGTCTGTTCTGTGTTCTTGGTTTTTTTTTGCTGTTCCATCTGTCCTTTCTATCATAAATACGCAAAAAAGAGAAAAAAATTTGTATTTCTCTCCACTATTCCTTTATCTTTAAATGTATATGAGTGAGTATAAGTATATGTGTAATCCCATTTACTAAACACACACGCAGGTGTTCTAAACCATGGGAAGAATATTACTTACGTGCAGACCGTTTTAATCGAATAAAAATGATTTGTGTTCTAAGAATGGAAAAATAGGTTTTGCCAGTTAAACTTGCACTGGGAAAGGATCAAAAATGATCAGTAGTGCCAGGTTCCATATGAAATTGTAGATTAAGATTCTTTTTTTACACAATGCACTCGCCTTAATGCTGAAATGGAGCTGCTTGATCTTTAAATGATATTTGGTGTTTATGTTATTCTCTCCGAGCTTAATGAATTGTTAAGAAAGGGAAGGAAGTCACCGTTGCCTAGGTCCCACAGGTCCCGCCGCTTGTGTATAAAATTAACGCACACAACATAAGTGGTGTGAGAAGCTAGGTCGTGATCCTAACTGAAGGGTTGTAATGATTAATTATGTATATATGTATGTATGAGTTTCTCATTGCTTCATTTGAATTCGTATCTGAATTTTTCGGAATTGTAGTGGAGCACTTTAACCACTACACCACACATCGAATTGAATCGTTTGTTCGTTGGAATAACTGTTTGTTTTTTGTTATTTACTCGATTACTCGAGTACGAAAAATTTATTCGACTTAAACTGTCGTATACATGATAACAAAACGTATGTATTTTTTTTCGTACTAAGTTTTTGCCCCAAGATAACTTGTATTACTTACGATAAATAAAACGATGATTATTTCTAAGAAGCCATATATTGTGGCTTCACACACACCTACATACACACTTACACTCAGCAGGATTATTACAGCACACAGTTATTCTTTTTTTTATTAACGCTCAATTTAACCAGGAGGAAATCATACATCGTTTAACGTAAGAGGTATTCGAAAAGAATATTACATTTATGAGAAGAGGGTTCATGAATAGCAGATTCATACCACAGACAAACGGAGAGAGAGTGAGAGCGAGAGAGAGACAGATAACAAAAAATAATTTTTATTAATATTGATTCTGGAACAGTAGAAATTGATTCTCGAGCCTATATTGTGAACGGTAGGAGGTGATTGTTATGAATGTTTTATGGCGATGCTTGATTAAGGGGTTCTTCGTAGTGTAGGGATGTATAGCTTTAATTCGCTTATAATTATAACACAGCATATTTATATGTTATTGTGGTAATAGAGCACGGTGGCTTATTTCAGATTTAAATTGAAGGAAAAAGTTTTCATAAATTTTCTTAATTTTAAAGATAAGCAAAGAAACATTACTGCCAATTCAATTTAATTTTTAATTTTATGAATTCAATTGCATTTCAAACATAACATATTACGTTCATATGCTAATTAGTTAAAGATTATGTGATTTCTGGTACTTTTTTTTAATTTTACGACCCTCCACTTGCAAAAAAAAAAACAAATAAATTAAAAGAGTTTGCAAAGTTTTTCACTTTATTGACCGTAATTGTCGTCTGGCATACATATTTTTTTTTAAACAACAACATTTCACTGTTGACCTAAAACAAAAAGAAAACTTTTTCTGTTTTAATTTTGTTAAAACAGTTGGAAAAGTTTTTCAATACTTTTTCGCAATTTTTTTCTCAATTTTGTTGCTTTTGTTCCAACCGATTTAAACTCTTTCACACGTGAATGCATAATGAAGTTCAAATTCATCATTTAATTTTTTAATAACAGTTTTTAAATGTTTTTCTTTTAAGGAAATTAAAAAGTTTTGAAATGTTTTATAATTTTTAACAATAAACATTTAAAAGTTCTTTGATTTTAATTTTAAGGCAAAATTAAATTTGAATAAAATTTGGGGTTTTAGGGTTAAAGAAAGTTGAGGGAAAATTATTTTAAAATTTAAATTCTGTTTATAGTTGTTGTTGTTTATGAAAATCATTTCGAAGGAAGGAATATATACGGTGAAGTAAAGATATGGAAAAGGTCTTTTTAAACTTTTAAATTATTGAAAAATTGAAGTCAATTCATTGTAATGCCATGAGATCTCTATCCACCCAACAATTAAGATGTGCTTTCTATAAAGCATAGTTTCCAATTTAAGACATTAGTTAGACCTTAGGCGCTTGCTAGTGAGAACAGAACAGTGATATTGAATGTGTTGTTTTCATTCTCAGCTACACAGCAGCATCAACGCTACACATTTCTCCCTACGAGACAATTCTTGGTATTCACAGATGCAAGTAAGACAAGATCGTACATATTCATTCTCATTAGAGGAATTGGACTTTTACTGTCAAGACGGGCATCCCCGAGGTCTATTCACTATTTGCAGCATTTAGTTTATGAAATAGTATGGTGTGAGCCCAGTAAAGGATATCTAACATAGCATTGCGCCGTTCTTAGACCACAATAGCCTAACGATACCAATATTATAATGTACAGCCGTATCAGCAGTCAAGGACAGCTTTTTCCACAAGCAACTTCGAAGGCTTTAACAGTTAAACGGCAGTCTGTGTAGAATATATTCAGTAAATACATAGAAAATCCATTCTACTTCTTTCTTAATAGCAAGGATTTCGGTCTAGAAAATGCTGTAATAATTTCGAAGATTCTTGGTGTACTTGGCCCAAGCATCCCCGATTTTCACTTTGTAACCTTCCGATACACAGATGATAGATCTTTGCTACTATGGTGGAAAAAGAGCCCTTATGATCGGCAGTTTAGCAATATCAGCGTTAATTGAAGCTTTTGAAAGTCAAATGTAACCTGACCTAATTCCGTAGGTTACTACCCTCAAAACATCGACAGTTGGCAATTCTGATATCCTAGAACAGTAGACCAATTTACTTATTAAGCTGGAAAAACTTGATTAGTGAAACTGAAACTGTATTTTTCTTATAACTTTATTTATGTTTGCATATTGTTCTCCATTAAATTCTTTTTCATATTCGTCATAACTAGTACCGAGTGTTTTATTTGTTTTCAATCTATTAAAAACGTATTAGCTTTTAATTATAAACAGTTTAATGGAGCGAAATAATAGGTAATGTTTTAAATTTTAAAATATTACAACGCCTGAATTGGCCTAAAGCGTATTTAAATGCTTTACATAACGGCTTATTTAACGTAACAACGATACCAATAAATACAATTAAGCCAATCCATGGTGTATAATTAAAATTAATTATATTATCGCTTTCAAAAACAATAAACAAAATCCATGTAAATAAAGGAAAGGGGGAAGGAAACCCATTTAAAATATTCCACTAAAAAGCCAAGAATGCAAGATGTACTAAATGCAGCTGCTAAATAAATGCAATTCGTTGGGTTAGTTATCCTTCTCCTACCATTATTATTATGGATAATTGGTCTCCTTTTATTGAACACTTCCCTTCATTAGAAAATAAATAGCGGTTAGCTAAATAGGCCTGCCTAATAGCTTTATTTAAACCTGCTTTTACTTGATATCTACCATCAATCATTAATCGTGGCTAAATCGAAATGAATTCTCAAACGGACAGTGTCAGTGTCTTTAAGCCATTTTGGCTATCCTGGCGTTTATTGGGTGTATTTGCATACCAGAAAAAGGATTTCACTATCGCATACGATATTTTCATGAACGTGTTCATTTACATTTGGTATCCAGTACATTTGACAATTGGCCTCTTGTCACTGTCCACTAAGGGGGAAATTGTCATGAATATGTCGATGACATTAACCACAATCGTCTGTACACTGAAGTACTATTGCTTTCGATTCAAATTCCAACAAATTAATGAAATGATGGATCTATTTGCTAAATTGGATGGACGTATCATTGCACCGGAGGAGCGTAAATATTATATTTCAAACAGTATTAAAAATGGCAAACTATTGGCAAAAATGTATTTTTCGGTTTATATGGGTGCGAATGTGGCTGCCCTTATATCTGTGCTACTGGCTAGTGAGAGACGTTTAATGTATCCCGCCTGGTTTCCATTTGATTGGCATTCTTCTCTGCTTTTATATAACGCGGCTTTACTATATCAATTCATCGGCATAACCATATTGATCGTATTGAATTTCGTTAATGATGCCTTGGCTCCGGTAGCTTTGTGCCTGTTTAGTGGCCAGGTACATGTGCTTGGCATGAGGGTAGCCAAACTGGGTCATGATACCAAAAAATCCATGCAGCAACATGAAAACGAATTAAAAAAGTGTGTGGAGGATCATTTGAATCTGCTTAAGTATTTTATCCTTGTAATGAGTGATAAAAGGATTATCTGTTAATGTTGTTTTTTGTTGTTTTCTTTTAGACTCTTTACCACAACCGAGGACTGTGTGTCGTATGCGCAATTGTTTCTATTCATTTCCAGTAGCTTAAATATCTGCATTGTTATCGTTTATTTGTATTTTTTTGTTGACAATTTGTTCTCCTTCATTTATTATGCAATCTTTCTGGCTGCCATTGCTGTTGAAATATTTCCGATTTATTTCTATGGCACCATATTACAGGAGGAATTCAATAATTTGCCCTATGCCATCTTTTCCAGCAATTGGATTTCACAGACCAGATCCTTTCGTCAAAGTGTACTCGTCTTTGGCGAGGTAACTTTGCGTAAATTGACAATGGTGGCTGGTGGTATTGTGGGCATACGTTTGGAGACATTTTTTGCCATTTGCAAAACGGCGTACTCATTATTTGCCGTGGCCATCAGATTCAAATAGAAGGAGAAAGATGAAATGGAATTAAAAATTATTTTAAAGCATTTGGGATATAAAATTGTATATTGAGGGCGTATAAGTAATATGAATAGATTTTCTTTCTCAAGGCGTATAAGTAATAGCAATTAAAGTTGTATTCATTGCACGCATAGTGGTTAAATTTCTCGTGTATCTTGCAACCATCATTTTTCAATTATTAAAAGTTTTTTTTAACTGCCACAGAAATTCTAAAGAAATTCAAGAATCGAGTGAGTTTTGTTTAAACAGAAAAAGAAAAAAAAGAAAAAAGATGGAAAAAACTATACCCAGTCATCTCTTAATGAGTGAGCACTACGGACTAGTTTACATGGCGAAATATTTTCTAAAGAATATTCAAATAAGGGCATATACATACAAACATGTGAATATGTTGAGTTAGTGGTCGTAATGACTTGTTTTCTCATAAGCTTTACAGCAAGTAGTTGGTTTTCAACGTTCAAGGTTAGTTAATTCTCTGTGAATAATTTTTTTTACAACGTTTTTGTTTGATTATTTTTGTTTTTTGTGGATTTTTCATTAACGAAAAATTTTAAATGAAAACGCTTTGCTTTTTAGGAAAGAAAGATTTTCTGTGATTTTGAAATTTTTTTTCTTTCGCTGCTGGGGACGTGTAATTAATAATAATTAATTAAATCCAGTATGACCATGACCTACGTGTGGTATTATTAATAATAATTAATTAAATATGTATTCATTATACCAACTGTAGGTCAAGACTATATTGTAGAAGGAAAATGATGTTTAATTGGCAAACAAAATATGCTAAAATATCGTGTTTAATTGTACTTAAATTTTGAATTTTGAATTTAATTTTAATATAAGACCTCCCGTCCGCCAACAACCGCCAACCTTGTTTTATACGAATATCATAATGACATTGAAAAGGATTCAGTTTGACGCCTCTAATCAATATTTATGCACAGGAGACGGAAAGCAACTTGAATGACATTAATTCCAACGTTTAACATTTATTGACAGTTATCTCCACAGCTGCCTTATCAGCCAGTCTTGTCATGATAATCAATCAACCGTAACTACTAAAAAAATGCCCGTAAAAATTTATGCGAATGCCACAGTGAAGTATTTTTTTTTACAAACACTTGAACACATGCACAAACACTCGCTCACTCATTTATTTATTCATCAAATTCACTTTACAGGTTGGTAGAGCATAAAAAATTTGTGCAAAACATTTGAATGGAGTAGCAAAACGTTTATCTGGCTCAAGGCCATTGGAAAATCATCATGTTTAGGAATGTCGATAAAAGTTATTCACGAGTAAAATATTAAAGTTTTCTCAGATGAAATTTAAACAGATTTTCAAGAGGATTTAAATATTAAAATTCTGCGAGCATTTAATAAAAGGCGTTTTAGGGGAAAATTATTCTACATAGGCACTGATAACAGAGGTTTTAGGTTAGGATTTGGTAGCCGCTGGAATGAACATAGTTTCTTGGGTCCTATAAGGTCATGTTGTATCAGCAACAGATATTTTTAAATTTAATTTTTTTATTTGACTTTTAGAATATTGTGGAATAGATTTCGATTAATAAGCGATTAATTTGATGAAAGTTACTGGGAATGAAGGCAGTATGTGTTTGACGGTTTTAAGGGGATTTAAATCTTCTACCTCTTAATGAACATACACCTGCACCGCAAGGAGCCAGTATTTGGTGTTATGAGATCAAAACTGTTCGGAGATAAGCTTAAACGAAGACTGTGTTCATTACAGTATGGGTGTGATTGGTTATAGTGCAAATTTCCAAGAAGTTAAGAGCTTTTGGCTGCTGTTTGATAATAGTTAGCTCTTGTGCCTGGGTAAGCTTGGCACCATAACATTGAAATAGAAGGCCAGTGTCTGCTGAGCTATAACCGCAATACATGTCATGTTTGAATAGCTAGAGTAGCTGCCAGTCAGCTGACTAATCTGCGAAGTATAATGTAGACTCCGTAGTCTAGTAGGTTGAGTGTTGGCTTGTTAGACGAGAGCCTATGGTTCAATCTCTGGCTCAGGCATTTCGATGAAAAACAGAACATGAAAAGCAACTGTCTCTTCTAGTAGTCTTCTGGCAAAAATTCTGAAGTAAAATAAAATTTGCATGAAAAGTTTCTAAAAAAAATCTTACTTACTTACTTAATTGGCCATAACAACCCGTTTAACGGATTTCGGCCTGCCGCAACACATCCTTCCAGGCGCCTCTGCTTCTTGCGCGCCTACGCCAGTTGGTCACATCAATCGATAACAGGGCTTCCTCGATTTGGTCCTTCCAACGGATACAAGGTCGTCCTCTTCGCCGACTTCCGCAGATACCCGCATCAAATACTCGTCTCGCCGGAGCATCCTCATCCATTCGAACGACATGGCCGAGCCAGCGCAGCCGCTGGATGTTAATACGCTGTACAACGTCAATGTCGTTGTGAAGCTCATACAGCTCACTGTTGAATCGGATACGGAAATCATCGCCAACTCGCACTGGACCGAAGATCTTACGTAGAACTTTTCTCTCGAACACTCTCAAGGCCGCTGCATCTGTACTTAATAGGGTCAAGGATAAAAAAATCTATCCTTTGGAATCTACATTAAACCGCCACTCATTGGCCAAATTAACGTACACAACATGGGTGGCGTGAGAGACTATATCGTAACCCTGACTATAGAGTTGTAACGACCAACTAGGTAAGTAATTAAGAATTCCTTATTTCCTGGAATCTATTTTCAATGCGATAGCGGGCTCTAAAAATCCCAGCGTTTGCCAAGATCATTTAGGAGAAGTGTGAACATAAGCTTTACTCTCTGTTTCTGGGGTGTATAGTTCGGCCCACACATTTATCTGAGCAGTTGTAGCAGTCATAAATATCTCTACCCTGAGTAAAGATTTGCTATCCTACTTACCAGCATGATGAGGAGAACTTCACAATAGAAATTTCATTTAATTTTTTCCTTTTGATGTTTTTATTTTTAAACTGAATTTTAATCTGCATATTCTCCTTATTTGTCCTTATAAAATACAAATTAATAACCATTGAAATACCTATGCTTTGTTGCCTTATTTGTTGAAATTACTTGCGTATTCATTGCATAACAAATCGAATAGTGTCACGTGCTCTATAAACACCCTGTAAATAATTGAATGATAATCTATGCGAATGATAAAGTTTATCTCTGGCTTTTAAACCACAACAATAACAACAACAACATCGACGTCAAAAAGTTTTTCAACGAACGCATAAGTAAACATGCGAATCTTATTTAGCAAAGTGGGTATATTTGTCTTTGTAAGTGAGAAGATGTACAACGGTGTGAGCGAAGTTGATAGCGTACATGAGTGTATTTGAAGAATACAACTACAAATAGTTTACAGACACACATTAACACTTGGGAGCTCTTTACACATACACACACTCTATCTCTCGCTCTTTCTGTTGAGATCTCTAGAGGGAAGAGAGTTTTAATATGTGATTGAGTTTTCTTCTTTGCTGTGCAAGAAAAAGAAGAAAAAGATTGTGTACTTTGTTTAAGTGTAGTGTGTGGCTGCGTACACAATACTTTAGGGGTTTTGTAATATAAAGTTTCCGTAAGTTTTTCTTTTAAGTGACGCTATTATTTAGCCTCACAACGTTTACAGGATCACATTCGATAAGACATCAGAGATGTAACTCATAAGGTTATTTATGTGTGAGATTTTTGTTTTCCTAACAAAATTTAATAAAAAACAAGAAAATTTAAAAACGAAACATACACACAGGCGTATATTTAATCAAAATCAATATGTTAAATGAGTGTAAAATTTGTTCTAAATTTTTCTTCCTTTCTTGTTGTTGTTGTTCTTTCCAGTTTTTTTGTGTGAATCTTTCAACAATAAATTGTATCATTTTCAAACTACATTGCAATGCCAATTTTTTTTTAAGATTCTTTTTTTTGCTTTTAAATACGCATATAAATGAGTAGGGGGGAGAGAGAGAGAGAGAGTCATAAAAAACCAACTATAAAACGGGTCAGTGCGTAGACTTTTCTTACTCTTCATTCAAGACGCATTGGTGACATGAAAATGACATCATTTTATATTCAATTCTGCTTTGTTTTGTTTTATTTATTTGTGGTTTCTGGTTTCATTTTTTGTTCTTTTCTTAAGCTTTTGTATGCAGACAGTTAGAAGACTTTTTGACGACATTTGCTACTTTGTTTTGGTTTGTTTTTTTAAACAATTTATTTAAAATGTGAATAAAATTTTTAAGATGCGTTTTCTTTAATGTGCTCATTCAAAGATCACCGTATTATTGCTTCAGAAATGAAGTTTTTGGGAGAATTTAAGAAAATACTGGAAATCAAATGAGTTTTAGTTGTTGATTCCTTATCGAATTTAAGGTGTTCTAAGATGCTGACGTTATATGCATTGATCCATAATCATTCATGAAGCAAAAGGAATGAAAGAACGGCTTAGGTTTGGAAAATGAAAGATTAATGTCCACTTAAGGTTAATCATTGATTATGGTGGCTAGCCAAACTGCAAATCATAAGTGAAGTTGCCATAGTTAAGTAGTTAGAGCGTTGGCTGAATGGAACGATTGTTTTATTTGAAATATTTTTATCGTTTTGAAATCCCTTCACATCCCTTAAAAAGAAGAGAACAAACTTTACCATAAAGATTTAACATTTTAATTGAATTTTTCTTTTTAAATTCCAATTAACAATGATTATCACAATTGCTGACTTTCATACACAACAGAAGCTAAAAAACCAACAAACCATCTTAGTGGCATAGCAAAAAAAAATCTCTTTCTAACTCATGCTCTTCTGGTATTTTATTCATATGATTCTCTTGTTTTGTTTTGTTTTGTCTTCGTTTAATTGTTTCTTGTACAATCAAATCAAGCCAGACTGTATGAACAATTGATGAACAATTGACTGTTGGTTGCTTTGACCACAACACAAACTCACACTGAGATTTCAGCACACATGCGCACCCCACATAGTTATACACTCTATGGACTTACACAACTGTCATGTGGTCTATTTATGGTTAGTATAGAGACAGTTCAGCAAAGAAGAGAATAATAGCACAGAAATAATATATATTTGTTTAATATTTTAAGAACGCTGCTATAATTTTATGCATCACTTTAAAATGTTTGCTAAGATAAAACTACACACACTTACGCTTTTATACCAAACAGTACCAGCAGGGTCTGAAAACTATGCAAAGAAAAAATAGGAAAGTGATCAATAAAAAAAGGGGAAAAAGGGGAAAACTAAGGAGACCTACATATACGTAAATACACACACATTCTACCATCAATAAGCAATCATCTATTTATTAACAATAACTATGGCATAAATGAACAGCAACAACAACAGCAGGCAAATAACCGCTACAGCTATTGTCAATAGAACACAATAAAAACCAACAGAGATGAATTGCATGAGAGACAACAACAAACAGAAAAATGTAATGGTAGAGCAAACACCAACAAGAACTCATACTCATAATGTTTGATAATGTTGTTGTAGACTACAGCACTTAAAGTCAGTATTCATAATCACAAACACACACACACACACAGCATTTCCATACATACTTATGAGTGTGCAAAATGCTTATCGCTTATTTTACACGCAGCCATTTAAACACACACACGCATTCCAATTGTTTTTTTTTCTCTCTACTCTTTCTCTTGTATTTCATTTACCACTTTTTCTCATCTCTCTCTCTCTCTCTTACAAAATAAAATATCATAACGTAGGCAGCAGAATGTTTGCAATTTTATACAGAAAATTCTCTTCTCATATTTTACTCCAACACACAATTTTACACATTCTCTCTATCACACTTACATTGACACTCATTCTTATGGAAATATCTGTGATATTCACTTTGCCGTAGGCAGGGATAAAAGGCATAAAAGTATGACAAGACATGTTTGCATGTAAAGCCAATACCATATGTAGGAGTGAGTGTGTGCGTGTGATGTTATTTTTGAAGGTAAAGAAGAAGAGAGTGTGTAGAGAAATTCCTTAAGCATAAAGTGTTTACAAGATGACAAGAGTTGGTATTTAAAGCGTGTTTAAATTTTCTTATCTCACCATTTCCCACGCACATACACACTCATCTGTTTTCACTTTTTATTTTTTCGATACAAATATTTGTTATTGTAAGTCTACCTACTAATACTTCAAAGTCACTGAGAAAAATCTAAAATTATAAAGAAAGTGTAAGAAAATTAACCACAATGTATTGACAATTAAAAAGCAGATGTATATGTCGGTATTTAGTACGAATCTTTAAAGCGATTAATATCTGGTTTACCGATTCATTTTCCTTTCTCTTAGTCTACAGAAGATGTTGTGTGATATTCTTTTAATCTTCATCATGGCAACTCTTGCATACGTTGACTACCAGAACAACTTTTCATGTTTAATAATCGAGCAAGTGACTCTTTACACCTCAACAAAATCTAGAGCCTTTACATGTCCGGCACTATCATCGTCTGTCTTTTAGCTTCGTATGAAGATTTGGCTTTAATCGTAATTTTTATATAAAAAAACATGTGGTCTCTCTCGTTTCCCACACTTGCTTTTACGCTATTCTTTTACAGTTTACATGTATATACATATATACATATGTATATCACTTATGTGCTCTGTGATCTGAACGTAAATGTAAATGTTTATGGGCATCCATTGGCACTTTTACTTTCTTTCACCATTTTTTTTCTTTTCAATTTCACTGATGTGTGTGTGTCTGTGTGTGTGTTATATTCACTTTCATGTACAATATTATTTGTTTTTATTGTTATTGCTGTATCTTTTGTCATTGTATCTTCATCGATTTATTTAATTTCGTTTCGATATTTTCTTTTTCTCTGTTTGTTTGCCATTACCACTGCCGTTGCCGTATCCTTTGTGTTTTTGGTTTGTATTTGATTTCATTTATTTTCTGTTTCTCTATAAATTTGTAGCATATTTTTAGGTTTGTATTCTTCTTTTTGTAGGTATGTGTGTGTGGTTTTTCTTTTGCTTTGTATTCTTTTGAAACATATTGTAGTTGTGTTTTAAGTTTTCTTTTCATTGTTTTTCTTTTTTTTTTTAATGTATTTTTAAAACATGTTGTCGGTGCATTTGAGTGGAATGTAATGAAATTACATTCACATGTATTCGTTTACATTTCGTGTTTTTGGATAAAAAATTGCCATTTTATAAAAAATGTGTTTTTTTCCAAAATTTCCTGACCTGTGGTATTCCTAAGAATGTTAAGAATCGAATTCCATAATTTTCTTGGCTTAAAACCACCTCCTCTATGACTTAAATGGCGAAAAAGAATTAAATATTCATTTTAGTTTAAGTATTTCAATTTCAAATTATTTTCTTATATTTTTCCCTGTGATACCCTGTATATCTTTAACCAGAACTTTATCCTTAAACTTTGGTAACCCTTTTTAAATAATTTATGGCCTTTTAACTACTCTTACATGTTAGGAAGTGTAAAATATGAGTACCAGTGGTAAGGTGTGTTTGTCTGTGTGTGTCAGAGAATGCATATTAAACATGAAAGGTATTCAAATAACGTTAAACTAACACCAAAAAAAAAAAAAACAACACACAGACACAGTGAGACTAAAACCCAATTGACTATTACACGCTACAAGAGACATAAAAACATAAATTGAATGAGGGAGAGATAGAGAAGACGTATGCAACTGAAACCGTTAGAAAGTAAAGAAGTTTTAGTTGATCAAAACCGACTATAAAATACTCCACAATGCAATAAACTTGCAATGGATTGATTGGCAATGGATTGATTAAAAAAGTGTTGTAGCTATTGCTCTTCTTTCTCGTCCTAGCAACTTCTTCGGTGACCGCCATAAGTGTATTTTATAGGTTTGGACACGCATCTATCCATTCTGTGTCCAGAGTAATTATGCTCATTAGAACACTAATAAAGTCGCCCTCAAAGGATCACCAAATTTTCGTCTTATTTCCAAATATTCATCGAAAACTCTGCATGGAAAATAATGAATCCATTCTTTTACCTCAGAGTGCTTGCAAGACCAAGGTCATTAGAATTACAATGCGATTCTGTAACTCCTTTCAACTTCAGCTCATCAGCAGAGATACATAAATATCTCATTGCCATGAAGGACTTATTTATATCCGTTTTATTGCAGAAAAATTGTAAAATCTTAACTGATATCGATTACTGATACTGAGCACTTGGCACGATCCAATCGTATATTTGCTACACCAGACACCGATTGGTATCGCTTTACTGTTGGAGTAATTGATTTCATTTTACTACGCATTATATTTATGTTTAACTGTGTAGGTGTGTGTGTATATCTCTGTATATGTATGTATGTGCAATTGATGGGAACGTAAACATATTCGTCTGTGTTTTCATTTTGTTTTGGTTAAATTGTAACAATTTCTCTCTTTTTTTCTCCTTTATTTTGCTAAACATTTTCTTTTCTTTTATTATTGTAATAAGAAAAGGCTGATGTTTTTCAATTTCATAAATTTTATATCCGTTTTCTTATTGTTGTTGTTGTTTTTGTTGTTTTTTGATTCATTCATTTCATTTTATTTCACTTTCTAACGGAAGTCAATTTCAAAAGTATGTTTTTATTAACAAAAAAGCACATACACACACATACGTAAACAAACACATACAGAGTTAGTATTTACCAAAGACTTTCGCTTTTCTATCCACTTATAAATCAATCGAACATGTTCGTTTATAACATGTTGTTTGAGATGGAAGGAAAACAAAATAAAGTCCGCAATGTAAAGCACGTTGTCAAACTCGTTGTTGATGTTCGTATTTGCTTTCGTTCTTACTGTTATTGCTGTTGTTGATGTTGTCGTTGTATTTTCCTTTTTCCTTTTCCTTTTCGTTTGTAATTGTTTTTGTTTGTGTTTTTGCTTTTGCTTTTATTTCTTTTTTAACAAATTTTCTGTGTATTTTATTGCTCGTTGCTTGAAACAGATTTAGTTGTGTTGTAGCTTTTCTTTGTAACGGTTCATTTGTTTATGAAACGTTGTTGTTTATTTTCTTAATACTTGTGTGTACAATAGCAAGTAAAATTATCACAGTATAATTTTAGGCACAAAAGAAAATAAATAAAACAGTATTTTAAACAAAAGGAAGAGAGGAAAGAAGAAAGAAAAATAACGGAATATAAATTTAAATTTGTAACAAAATATCGTTGTGTTTTTGTTTACAGTGTTGTTGGCTGAAATTACAAATTGTCCTACACAAACACATTCAGGCATGTAAACAAATACTTGCACATTTAAAAATAAAGAGAATTTAAAGCGGTTTTATTTAGCTCCAACAAATCGTAGCTCTTGTTTTTGTGTAAAAAAGAAAAAGGAAATAAAAAAAAATTGTTCAATTGCGGGGAGAAAGGAAAAAAATTAATATTAATAACAAAACCTTTGTCTATGTACAAATTTTAAAAATAATATTCTATAATAAAATAAAATTAAATGAAAAATTAGATGCCCTTTGAAATAATTTAATTGCTCAGAACAAAAAAAAATCTGTCTCTTCTTCAAATTAAGTAATAAAATCATTAAAAAAAAAAATAAATAGAAAAATAATAGAATAATAAAGTTGATGTTATAATAATAAAAAATACTTGTTAAAATCAATATTTGCATCAAAAAATTGTTTATTTTTAGTATCAAAAATAAAAATAAAACACGTTCGTGCCATTGTTACAACAGCACACTCACTATAAATAAAACCAAGTCAAAACAAATGCCATTCAAAGGAAAAACAAAACAAAACGAAAATAAAAACAACAACAACAACATCAACAACAAAATATATTCTACTTGAATATGTTAAAATAAAATCCTTATGGAACGTGTTTCTTTGGGCAGCTCTTGTTATAAAAAATTTTAAAAACGGTAATAAAATTATTTCTTTTTTTTATTGTATTTCGTAATGAAATATTAATTGAAATGGACATTTTATCTGCTTTTGATAATTCATTTTCTAGGCATAAGTCTTTTCATAAGAATACTTAATTATTTAAAATGTTTTAGCTGTTTTCGAAGTTTTATCGAAAAGAAATGAATTAACCTTTAAAGGGGTTAAGATATTAATTTTTCCCTTAAACTCATATAAATTATAAATTCTTACAGCCTTTTCTTATATCTAAACATTTATACGAAGTTTTGAACCAAACTGTGTGTAAAATACTAAAGATTTGTCAAATTATTTTGTATTTATTCCAAAGAACATGGTATTGCATGATTCCTTTGAAAGCTCAATGTAAATCGTAGACAATGTCTACCCTTATTATTATCGTACACACTTAACACATTGCTGGTGGATAGCTTGGTAGAATTAGTTATCTACACGAGAGAAAATACACACCTAGACTTCTTATTGATTATTGTAATACCACAGATTTTTAGTTTTTCTAGTTCTAGAATCATGTGTTCGGAGCTTCTAATGCAGCCATTTATGCTACACCATCCTTCTACATCCTTGACAAATAAGTGGGATTATCTGCACAGTAGAAGCCATGGTGTTTACATTTCCAACGACATAGCGCTGGGGATGTACTTAATGGGTGAAGAACAGTTTACTTTCTCTTTTCTACAGCTCCTGCAGAAGTCAGTGGCCACTAGGCTAATACGAATGTGTCGTTCTTGATAACCGACAATCCAATGTCCAGTAATGCAGAGCGACAATTATTCTGAGCGTGTTTCTTTTGAGTTTGAGCTGACTTTTCGTTCTATATTTTGACCAAATTAGCTAGTCTTGGCCTAATTCGCTCTGCTGTCTTGTGCGTATTGTATTGTCACTGCTTAACTCGCAGTTTAGTAGAGTTCCCAATGCAGAGAGCCATACCTGACTTACTCATTCGCTCCGCAATTTCTGGGGATTAAAATTATGTCGCGATACCCGTACGTTGTAAAAATTGCAACGCACTGCCTTTTTACTGTGATAGACGCTGTAGCAATGGGTTGATCTATAGATCATTATGCTGATTATAGTTGCATTGACAAAAGCTAGGCTATAGGAATGTATGATAGTACCGTTCCCAGAGATATGACCTGACACTTCTATCTGGAAAAAACTGGAACGATCCATAAGAATTTTCGTATTAGCTGTAACCGGCGACTTTTAAAAGATGCTTCCATACACAGTTTCAACTAGTTTTGACCCGTATATGTTTATTTTGTCGGCGCTGTTTAGAAGGTGTTTCACATCATTTCCCCTAACCCGAATGATTGTTATAACGTTATACGTTTATACTTATATAAACTCTCTTGATAAAGGATTCCAATTTCGTGAAAATTCTCCAGTGACCGATATCTGATCCGTACCAGTGTTAATGTGAAATTCTGTGGCTAATGGAAAATAGTATTGAAAGTTAAATTGTCTTTTTTTTAAAGCGAATCAACTTTAAGAAGGCTAAAAAGCATTAACCGAAACTAAAATTTTTTCAGGTTTGTGAAACTAAAACAGCCATGACAGACCGGATAGTTGGTAAATAATTTTTCTTCTCACACATCCGTCGTTTCTGTTTCTGTTAGTCTACATGTTATCTTTTTCCATTTCCCTTATATACTCAGTTTTAATACGCGCATTTTGTCGATTGGTAGTGCTGATGCCATAAAAATGAAAATGTAAAGACTAGAAATGAGAATTCTATACCTTGGTGTTAATCTATGAATTGTTTCTTGTATGGAAAGACTATCATGTCATTGTACTCAGCACGTGTTGGTCAATAAATTTGCATTGAGCTGTCATAGAATAGACGTGTGTAAGTGCAAGTAGGTAAAATTGATTTCTTTTCTTAGTGAATAGAAAAGAAAAAAAAAAAAGAGATTAAAAATCAAAATTACATCATAAAACAGAACAATGATTTCCTTAACAAACGATTTTTGAACACATGTTACCCTTTAAGTTTATTTTCGTTTTTTTTCTTTCTTTCTACTTTAGATTTTGTAATAATAATGCGACCTTTGAACTTATTACAGTGCATGTTTTAGTCG
The DNA here is from genome assembly GCA_930367235.1 of Sarcophaga rosellei. Taxonomy (NCBI): domain Eukaryota; kingdom Metazoa; phylum Arthropoda; class Insecta; order Diptera; family Sarcophagidae; genus Sarcophaga; species Sarcophaga rosellei. Next base: position 4,722,591 of record OV884019.1, on the reverse strand, counting down.
CAATGCCGTGTTAGATTTTTCAGTGTTTTTTTTTGTTATTATTCATTTGTGGTAACAATTATTGTCAGGCAATGTTTCAGTCTGGCTGTCTGTCAGCTGCTGAGTTGATTTGTTGGAAATTCTAGCGCATAACCAAATATACTCAAACTCATCAATCGTAATAAAACGTATTTGATTAAAACATAATTTCAATGTCAAAATAGAAAGACTACAACTACAACCGAGTATAATCAGCCGTATAATTATAATCTAAAAGACAATAAAAAAAAAATCAATGACTGTCTATGACGCTGTTAGGCAATGAAACGAAAATGAAATAAAAATATCTCAAACCCCCCAAACCCAAAATACTAATAACAAAAACTAAAACAATCAAATAATAATAATAATATTGTAATTAAAATAAATTATTCAGCATTGAATAGAGAGCCCCTTTAATTTTTTTGTTTTCTTTTGTTCACGCCATGTTATTTCCAGAATTTCCAATCAATAGTGACAGCCGAAAATCTTAAAATTTTTATGAAGTTTATAACTACGCAGTTGCTTTCAAAGTGATTTAATTAAACAGTCTATGACAGTTGACTTAATGGACACCGAAGAAAAAACAAACAATTTTCATAAAACGCAGGTGTAACGCATATTTTTCTTTCCCAAGCATGAACATCATGAACTTTAGTTTCAAAATAACATGAAGACAGTTTATATAAAACACCTGAAAGTCAATGTGCTTGTTATTGGAAAAGTTTTATAGAACTTAAAAAGGATTACTTAAACAATTACCAGTAATAGCATCCCAACAAACCTTAAAAATCTTCAAACATTTGCTAAAGATCGTCTACGACAAATCTTCTGTTTGACGAATGAACTAAATTTGCGTATAGGAAATGACAAAGGGCCTGACTGTAATACATGCATACATAATTGGTCATTACAACCCTTTAACCAGGACTACGACCTGCCTTCTCACACCACTTATGTATGTTTTGTGTGTTAATTTTTTTAAAATTTTCATGCCAATTTTTATTTACTCTCAGAGTATTTGCCAGAAATCTGCTGAGAGGAAGTCGCCGGAGAAATATTTTTTCATATTTGGTTTAGTTGAAGATGTCTGACCTGGAGCTTGGACCGATGCCTCATTGCTAATAAGCCAACACACTGCCTACTATACCACGGCGACTTCTGCCTGTAATAGAATGTGGAAGAGAAAAGTCGAGAACTGAAATAACTCGTTAAATAATGAAAGAATGCTTTACGATACCGTGACATCGTGACATCCAGTGGACCTGAGTTTGACAGTAGAAGAAGGAAGTTCAGCTTCCTCGGATTATTTTTTATTTCCAAACTTGAAAGATTGACTCGATAACAAAACATTGTTAATAATGAAGGGGGGAATTTGGTTTTACTGTGCATTCTATGCTATCACAAAGCTTTTGAGTATCGCTGGAAAAAGTATGGTGAGCTATACTGGAAGATTATGTGGGGAATTAAAGAAAATTTGTCTAACATTTATTGTCTATTTTTGTTAAGTGGGCCTTCTTAGAAGGTCTTTAATTAGTTATTAACCTTATCAGCTTATCTTTTTCCTTGTTACCCCGTTTTTCTGCGTATAAAATAACACCCTTACCTTTTTGCTTGATGTTCCTTGTGGCCGGTGTAATAAAATCCCTCGTCGGTTAAATTTAATTTAATTTGTTATGGATAAATTTTTCTAGTAATTTTTATGTTAATGTCCGCTGTTATTTCATTTTTTTTTTTCTTTAATTAAAAACAAAATATTTTTTATCACTTTTCAAAAACAGGTCAAGGCATAAATAACCGAAAAAGTAGAAAAAAAAGGTGCTTGGACTGCAACTTTTTAATGGAATAAGACGGACGGACGAACGTTTTCTTTTAACAACTTTTATTTTCGTGCGTAATTTGTTTTCTTTAAGTCTTTGGGGTAGTCAAAAGCAATTCTTTTCTTTCATTTCGTTGTAAAAGTTATTTAATCTTCTATTTTATTTATTTTGTTGCCTAAAGCGAGAGGGGGGAGGGGCTAACAATTTAATTTCATAATTTCTTAAGTCACGAGTTTATTTCATCTTTCTGGCCTGGGTTCCTGTTTTGAGGGGTTTTCTGGGTTTTTGACGAAAATGAAATGAAAATTAGAAAATAATTCTTGAAAATCCTAAGTCTTGTTGCGTGCCTTCTATGGGAACAATTTGAAACGAGAATTTTTTTACAGAGAAAAATTCTTTGGTTGTCTAATTAACACTCACCCTTAAGAGGAAAAGGAATAATTTCACTACTTACTGAGGGGAGATGGTGAAAATGCTCTCTATTTATGACAACCAAGAAAGCCACTCAAGAAGTAGGCAACGTAAACGTTTTTCGGTTTTCGCTTTTTTCCCTTTCAATCCTTCAGATTAGTGACAAACGTCGATATTGACAGGTGACTGTGTGCGTTTGTACTCTTAACATTACTTATAAACTTTTATTGCTACGTTTGTGGTGGTGTTGGCCTTTAACCGTATTCCTTAAAACTTATGTATGTCTTGGCCTCGTTTTCATTTTTAATTATTTTTAAACGTTCCGATGTGCACTCGTGTGTGTATGGACTCTCGTGCTAAGCTTTGTTTGTGTTGAATTTGTATTGTTGTATTTTAATGGGGTTTTCTTTTTGGTTATTTAAATGTCAATTTAAATGGCATAGCAAATGACTAAACACTGAACTGAAAAAAAGACATTATTGGCCTAATATTGGTAGTATTTTTGGTTACTTTGTGTTTTGCTGTGGGGAAAAACGTGCTGTCACTTCCAGACACTTTAATTATGGCTCCGGCTCATTCGTTGACAAAATTATCTTTTAATTAATAAGAGTGGGGAAAAGAATATTTTAAATAGTCAGCCGTCAAAGTGCATAATTTATGGCAGTACATGTTCTTCCGACCGGAAGTGATGTGTTGTATTACAAAAAATAGTATCGTTATCTGATCAACAATAATTTATTAATTGCTTGAACAACCACAAAGTCTAAGCATATGAAATGGGGTCAGTGTTCTCTGCTTTACTTAATTCATTTATTTTGACAATGGGTTTTAAAAAGAAAAGAAAAATATTCACAAGTTTTTGAAAAGATTTAGAAATCTAAAATTAATAAAAGATGATTTTGATGAACGGTGATCACAGAATCCTAAACTAGAATATAGGTGGATCAGAGATGGGTAATGTATGTTTCTCCTAGGCTCGTCTTGAAGAACCCTGAATGTCTTCGTTGAAAGCAAATGCGATCTTCGATTTCTACCTATTACAGCCATATATGCTCATTCTAATTCCCAAACAACTTTGATCTCGTCGACGCGACAAATTCCTCTCCATGATTTAAAGATGGAGGATTTATTGGGTGTATTTACTTGACGATCAATGAGTGCCATGGTAATATAATCGGAAGCATATGCTTAAAGTGGGTAAATTTTTAAGTTCGATGTTATGGCGGAAGTGCTCCAAAGTGGCTTATATAAACCCTTGGTAAAGTGTGTTGTAGTCAAAGACATATAGATTTTAACTGCATAGATTAATTAATCATTCGTTTCTTCATTCCATTTGATTTGAATAGAGTCTGTATTATTTTTTTATATTAAATTTCAAATGTTTTTTCCATATTAAAACAGCAGGAGTTTTTTCAAAATATATGTAAATATTTTTAGGTTCTGTTTGTTTTTGCCATTTTTCTGGCTACAATTCTATGCCATTTTAAAAATGTTTTTGTTGTCTATTGCACTCTGTTGTTCTGTTTCAAATTTATTATTTTGTTTTTCCCAATCTCTTATTTATTTAGTCGGCAGAGAAGTCCTAAACACAAAAAGCGAAAACTTGAAAACAAATTGTTATTTCGATAACAAAAAATACAAGGGAAAAGGAACACTAATAGTGAACACCGTCAGTGAGTTGTTAGCCGGGTCACCCGGTCACAGGTCTACACACCCACAAATTTCGTGGTTCAATACTATCTGGAGAGAAAGCGAAACTAGTGGCATAAAATTTATGTGCCACAGTTGGGTTGTAAATTAAAAAGAAAATATTTTTTGTTGCTTTGTTTTTGGTGAGTCTAAGTTTGTTTTTTGGTTGTTGAATTTCTGACAATAAGATTCTTTTTATAATGTCAGTCCGTTTTTTTAAGTTTATTTGTGTATTGCAAGTATTGAAAAAAATGAAAAGAATTTTGCTTATGCGCCACAAGTTTGTGATCTTTGTGGCAGTTGTTGTGTATTTTGTTTTTGAAATTTTTTAAGTTTTATTTGAATTTCTTAAGTTTTGAGATGATGCATACGGTTGTCAAATCACATCAGTTTTTTCCACATTTCAGTTGTTTGTGGCTTCAACAAAACTATGCAACGAGTCACACAAAACAATTGATTTATTCTTTATTGCATGAGAAATTTTTAATAAACAGAATTTTACGTTTTAACGTAATCAACTGGTTACCAAGGTCATGAAATTTGATGTTGTAGGCTGTTGTGGGGCTACATTAATAACCGTGTCCATGCAGATAATCTCCTAACGTTGTAGTATTCGAAAACCAATATTCGTCGAGTTATTGCCGAGTTAATGAGAAACTGCAAAAAAGGTATCGAAATCTTACTTGAAAGGATTGATTGCTGGAACCAGTGTTACATTTTTTACCTTTTAAAATCTTTTAAAATATGAGCTCATAGATTCAAAATAAAATAAAAATAAATTTGTGTTTAGTTTTAATTAAAATTCTTTATTATTTGCACAATTCTGTGTGCCACTCACTGTTCACAACTTTATGTAAACAACAACAATTCCTTTTCTTTGGTATTCCTCTGTTTATACCCCTTGCATAAACAATAAAAGTTATTAGACAATTATTCGACAGATCTTTATAACGGAGATCTTCAAACCACTATTACGCTCTTCAAACACACTGCGTCTTCACACAAGACTGACTAAACTTCACTAACTCACTCGCCTCCTTTGCCTTCCCTCTTATATGGCAGGGTAAACAGTCTGATGAATGTTCTTGATGTTCATGACATCGTTTTTAGATATTTTTAATCGTATATTTTTGTTTACTTGTTTATAATTTTTTTGTGCTGGTGTACAATAACTTGTAAACAGGTTTGTTTACTGCATTGTTTTGTTTTTGTAGCTTTCGTTTATAATTTTAATGTTAAGCGATATAAAAGCAAAACAGCAGTATCAAGATTTTTAATTTTCGTAACAATATTGTCTTTCATGGCAAGTTCTAGACGTTATAATGAAACACAATGGTATTTAAACTCAAAATGTCTATGGATTTTATTTCATTTTATTTGTAAAATTGGAAAATTTATAATCCTTCAGGTATTAAAGACGAGTGTAACATAGTATTATCAAAAAGGGAAATAATTTAAGAGTATTCAAGTTCCTCTAATTCTTTAATATATTCTCGTATCTCGTAATTGTCAATATTGTTTCTGTTTTAGAATTTTAAATAAAAACATTTTCTTTTTATCAAAGACGAACGAATTAAATAAAAACAATATTTCCTCATATACGATACGTATTCGGAAGTTTGTTTATTTGTTCAGTAAACATTTATTTTCTTATCATTTGTTATCGTAAATAACAAAATATTTCACTTTTCTTTGAACGAAAAACATTAAGATACACAAAATGGTGCTAGGGAAACAGTTAAAAGCATAGGAAATAAATGACTAAACAAATAACGAAAAGCACACCCTCTTTCCATAGTACTTAAGGGCTTCAAAAACGCGCAGAAAAAGATAAATAGGGCATTAGGAAGGTACTATGTTGTGAGTTATTGAATGAAATCGAATGAAGGCTTTTTATTTAAGATTGAAGATTGGAGTGAGTGAGGGAAACTAAAAGTAAACTTTGAGAAACAAATCAAGAAAATAAATATTAATTTAACAAATAAAATAAAATAAATATTAACTGAAATACTTATGAAAACAGAGGAAAGCGAACACAAAGATAACAGTAAGGGAATTTTATTATGGAGTGAAATTACAATCATAAGTTTTATTTGTATTTCTCTTAAGATGTGTTGCAAACAAATAGAGAAAAGAAATTGGAAAATATATTTACAATAACAAATCAACCACATCATCTTTCATTAATTTTTTTCATTTCGTTTTTTATTTCAGATTTTAAGTGTAACAAAACAAACGAAGTATTTAAAAAAAGACGGAATAAGTAGTAAATTACACAGCAAAACCTTGTATTTCCATTAAAAGAAAATCGAAAAAAAACAAAAAATTGAAAACCTAATTATAATGGAAAAAAGATCATTGTAAAGCGGATTGCATAAATTCAACTTGTCTTACGCTTTTGATTATAATTTTTGGCCATCATCGTGTTGCTTTGCTTTGCCATTGCAATAGTTTTGCTTAACTTTGCTGCTGTTGGTTACGATTTCCGATTTCCAAAAACCATAACCGGAAATGAAGTGGGAGTAGCAACAAAAAGCGAATAGCAAAGTTCAGCTTTTAACGAGGCAGGAGTAGCTGAAACAAAACGTATATCCTGCCATCAAAAATACGATTTAATCAACTGGATTTTTGTAAGTATTTTTCTATGACTTTTTTTCGTTTTAAAATCTTTTCAATTTTTGTTATTCGTTTTGTTCTTTGTTTTCTGTTTGAATCCAGTTTTTTTTTTTTGAGAAATTTTCTTTTTTTGCTTTTATTCGGTGTAATTAATTTTAAACACGTTTTCACGGTTTACTATTTTATGCTGCATTGATGATGAATTCTACCGGATTTTGTTTTATACTTTCCTTTCCTTTTCTTTCCTTTTTGTTTTTTGTTTAATCTTTTAATTACATTTGCTGTTATAAAAAAAAGGAGAAAATTAAAAATAAAAGGAAAATGCAAATTATATTTACGAAATTATATTCAACAAATTTGATCAAAAGGCATAAAGAGGAGAGAACATGAAAGGAATTGTATTCCTATTTTGCATTAAAAATTAAAAATATTAAAGCAATTCGAATTCGAATGAATGTATTCGTAAGGAAATGTAACTTTAAAAAGCAGAAAGGAGATCTGTCTTTCTCTCCAATTTTATGTCAAGTTAGTGTTTATACCACAAACATTTTTATAACTAGACCATTTTGTTTATTCCTCTGCTTTCCTCTAAAAGGTATAAGGCTGCTACAAAGCTTCTAGAAAGCATTCTCCCGGTATTTGACTTCCATTAAGGCATGGAAGGCAATGTATTGATTTGAAATTCGACAAGAAAGTTAAACCACGAGAGCAAGAGATTATAGTATACAGATTAGCAACACATATACAGTAGCGAGCATAAAAAATGCAACGCTAAGCCGATTGATCTTTATGTGCGCCTCTTTCAAAAAAAAAGTGCGGAAATTTAAAATTTTTTTTTATTTTTATGCTCCACAAACTTAGTTAACAAATGCAGGTTACAATATCAAAATTTTTCTATCCACTTATTTTTATTTTAACATTTAAGAAAAAAAGTGCCAAATTACAGCGAGCAAAAAAAAATGCAACGCCATGTTATTCATAACTTTATTTAAATTAAATGTAAATTCTTACAAAATGTTGGTTAAAAATATACTTAAAACTAATAATTGGTTGCGTAGCCTTTATTTTCTATTACCGCTTGCAGTCTGGAGGGAATAGAATCCACTAGGGGCACGATGGTGTGTAGGGGTATTTTTCCCCCATTCTGACCTTAACATTTTTTCTAATTCCGCCAAATTTGGAGGATTTTTCTTCTTAGCTTCCCGATCTAAAGTCTCCCATAGGTTTTCTAAGGGGAGATGGTGACGGCTAATCCAAAATTTGCACATCATGGTCGCTTAGGTAGTTACGAACCAAGCGACTAGAGTGCTTCAGGTCATTGTCTTGTTGGAATATGCTGTTTGGGGGCATTTTTTCCAGAAGATGTGGGACCATATTTTCTTCTAGGATCTCACAGTATTTTGTGGCATTCAAAATACCATCGATTTTCACCAACGGATCAACTCCGTCATGAGAGAACGAACCTACCAATAAATTCCTTAAAATAAAGAATTTCGATGAAAAACAAAAGTAACTTACACACGCCTGAACAACGCTTGCAAATAGTGCAATTTTATTTCGATTTATTGAAAGACACGTTTGGTGACCGCCTAATTTCACGTTTTGGACCTGTGAATTAGCCTCCAAGATCTTCTGATTTAACACCGCTAGACTACTTTCAGTGGGGCTATGTAAAGTCATTGGTCTATGCGGTAAAGCCAGAAACGCTTGACCATTTGGAAGACAACATTCGCCGTGTTATTGCCGATATACAGCCACAAATGTTGGAAAAAGTCGTCGAAGATTGGACGTCCAGATTGGACTACATCTGCGCCAGCCGTGGCGGTCATATGCCAGAAATCATATTTAAAATGTAATGCCACAAGATTATCTTTCGGATAAATGAAAATCATGTCAGTCGAATAATCCATCGTTGTTTTATTGCAACTTAAAGTTCTATACCTCTATAAAAAACATCCTATATTTTATTTATTATTTGCATTCACATTGCACTCTGGTTCCCATCTGCTTATATTGCACAGATAATGTAACGAAAAAGTCTTCAGTTGTCTGTTTGTTGTTAAATTATGAAATATCGGTTGACATATTAATACGTGAAGTCGACGTAGTGTAGTAGGCAGTGTGTTGGCTTATTAGACGTAAAGTCAAGGTTCAAATACCCTGTCAGACATCAGAAAAAAATATAAAAAAATATATTTCTTCGGCCAATTCCTCTCAGCAGTCTTCTGGCAAGAACTCGGAGAGTAAATAATCTGTCGTTAGGAGCCGAGTTTAAACTATAAACTAGGTCGTAATACTGACTAAAGGGTTGTAATGGCCAATTATGTATGTAAGTATACTGATGCAAAAGAATGCGTAGCCGTACACCAAAGTAAGGCACTAAATGCCATAGAGTCATGGTATACTGAGGCTCTACTCTTACCAAAACCTGTTGAAAATCGTTTTATTGAATAGGACTTCTCTTTGGAAAGAATGAACTTTATTTGTGTGGTCTCTTAAGATTTTACAAACATCCAACCAAGTCCTCAAAGTAGAAGTTTTTCATTTTATTTTGTCAACTATTGTGTACGAATTACCTTCGTTCATATATGATGCAATATTCATATTTTCCCAAATGTGCATTTAGGCAATGAGTTTTATTGTTCACATAACGCAGAAAATTTTACTAAACATGTAGAGATTTTGCACAACAAACCCTAATAATTACCAGTCAATTACACGTATTTTGCTGTTTACGATTCTTTATACAATTCTATTGATATGCTCAATTAATTTCTTTTACAAAAAAGAAAGAAAAACAAAAAAAAGAAAAGGAAAACGACTGAAAATCTTTAATAATTAAATGGAAATTCGAATGAGTAAAGAAGTTAGAAGGGAAAATACACAAAAATTCCAAAGATTGATTGCGATCAGCATGACGTATGAGTGTTAATAAGATTGTTTATTATACGTAACGTTGAATAGCAGCGTAATTAAATGCTTCATTGTCTTCTTCTGCCACTGGCTGTTTGTATTGCCAGCATATAAACACCGGAAAAAACTAATAAAATCAACAGCACACTACGACACACTCAATAAACATTTTATGGAAAACAGAAACAAGCAAGAGAAATAACAATAAAACTGAAAAAACTAAACAAGACAATAGAGAATCTAATTAATCACTGTGATTAAATATGGCTGCTGGTTTAAGAAAGATTAGTTTGTTAAATATAATCCAGGATTTAATATTATTTCCTGTGATATTTAGTTTTGTAAATATTCAAGAGAAAAATAAGATTTCGATTTCAAAACTTTTGTTACTCATTTCTGTTTCTGTTTTTGTGTTAGTTTTTCTATTTTCTTTTTTTCTCATGATTTTAGTGTTTATATGGCTTCTTAAAACAAAAGTTGCCTTTAAGAATTCTGGCAATTGTCTGTTTTTGAAAAGTCAACACTCTCTCGAAGAACAGAAATGAGTAGAAAGTGCTTAACAACTTTGTATGGCGGCTATTAAGCCTAAAGCCATAGAGTATCAGAGTCTAAATGCTCCTTCAACTTTTTCTTTTTTTTTATTTCTATTAAAATGGCACTTTTGAATACGTTTAACTTTTCTTTCTATTGTTTTTATTTATTTTCGTAATTAAAAAGGATTATCTAACTATAAGCAGACAATAGAGAACGTAATTTATGGTCTAAAACTACAACTGGAGTAGTAGCAGTAGCACTACCATCAGAATAGTAGAATAAAACAAAACAAAAAGTTTTTTTTTATTTTTTTCTGTATTTTTATAACATTGAAGTGCTTTTTAATCCATTATTTCAAACACTCTGCCATTAACGAGTGTTGAAAAGTTTTCTAGGACACTTGGACGTATGAGTGGTATTGATTATCATTTAATTTTTATTTTGTTTTTGTTTTTTTTTTATTGTTATTAAATATAAATTATAAGATTAAGCAAAGAGGAATAAAAATGAAACATAGACAATGAATTATCGGGGCTTGTCAGAGGCATAATAATTATAATGCATTTGTGTTTCATGGAGGTTTGTTTAAGAAGAACTATTCATTAGCGTCGAATTTATTTGCCTTAATGTAATGCCTTTGAGGTAATTTCAGATCCCAAGGCCTTCTACTGCACCTTAGAAATTGAAGGCTTTCACTAGCATTCCTTTGCATTCTTACGTCTATGAATCTCCAATAGCTCTGTCTCTAATTAACACCTTGCTTTAACCGCTAACCACTTACATAAAAGCTGGAGTTGGACTTAGAACTTAACCTTGTCTTCATGCAAGACTGACCGAAATTTACTAACTAATTCGCCTGCTTTGCCTTGCCTTTTATATGGCAGGGTAAACAGTCTGATGAATGTTCATGAAGGCGAATGTTCGTAACTTCGTCTTCTCGAAATATCTATATATGTAAACATCGTTTCATTACTGTTGCTTGTGTATGTTGTTTACATTTACTCTTGTAGTGTTTGTTTACCTCTTTACCATTTCTTTATGCTGGTGTTTGTTGTTGTATTTTTGTTTACTTGTTTACCATTCTAATGTTAAGTGATGTAAAATCAAAAGATTAGTATCTAGATTCTTTATTTTCGTAACAATGTATTGAGTTTAAACTTACCATAATGTTTCATTTCTGCATTTCATATATTTCATTGTCTCATTTTTTTTACTGAACTTAATCCATATTTATGTACACAAAATTTACTTAATTGACCCCTTATTCAGGGTTACGACCTAGCTTCTCTCACTTAAATAAAAACCAATTTAAAATGCTGATTCACGGCACTGATTTATTTTAACATTTCTAACATAATTGTACAAATCATTGTTTTGATGAAGAAGGCAAAAAATAAAATGCTATTGTTTCTCTAACTAACACATGACTTTTACTAGTCTAACATAGATTTTGTATTTGAACATCAATCATTATTATGATTATAAACACGGTTTTTTACTTACACCCCCCTACGCACTACGTTAACATGTGTTTCCTTCGTAAACCATCAATCATTTCGTAATATTTTCAACACTTGCATACACAGACATGGTGGCACTTGACAAATCAAATCTAATGAAAGCAAATCAAAACAAATCAAATAAATAAGGATTTCAAACATTTTCTATTTTCTTTTAGCGTTTGCATTAATAATTCTTTATTCTTCAAATTTTTCTTTTCTTTTTTGTTTTTTCTTTTACTTGTATTATTTATTTGTCTGCGATTATCTATTTAAGGATCTATCGAAGGGAAAACCTGAAGAAAAACTTAAGAAAATCCTTAAAGTTTAAACATTTTGTCACATTCAACATCTGTTTGACGATTGTCTTCTTAGTCGTAAAACCATATTGAAGGCATTAAAACTAATGCGTGAGGCCATATTTTACACGTTCATGTCATGAAAATTAAAGTGTTTGAACGACGTGTTTACAGTGAGTGACAGGCATAATGGTGTGAAAATTAAAGGAATCGAAATATTTTCTGTTTTTTAATTCGTAGAGGAATATTGCATTTTGCTTCTCGTCCCTGGATTAATTTTTTGCTATTGTTGTCTGCATAAGATAGTAAATTTTGTGTAATTTATTAAGATTAATTTTGTGGAGCATATTTTATTAATTGTTTAAAAAAATTCTTTGAAAAAACATTTTCGTTAATGCTATGCTTTTGAAGCATAGACTAGTTTTAGTGAATTTAGAAACTAATTGCTAAGTATTCAGAGAAAGAGAGAGATGGTTTTAAATATTTAGAATTTGTACGTGGCGTAGTCGCCTTAGTCTAGTATGTAGTGTGTTGGCTTATTAGACGTGAAGCTACGGTTCAAACCCCAAGTCAGTCATCAAAACGCAATATGAAAAAACATTCCTTCAGCGACTTCCTCTCTCTTTAAACTGTAGATTACGCAACTCATGAATAAAAATTAACTCGTACAACATGGTTAGTGTGAGAAACATCTTGGGTAGAAAATCAATTGTAAGCATTTAACTGTCTGAAAAAAACTACGCTTTAGTTTTCAATGCTACTGATCTGCTTTCAAAGGCATTTTGATCCTTTAGAAAGAGTCTACAATCAATAATTTTTCCTGAACGTCAGTGAGATTATGTGCAAGTGCCCAGGTGTCACCCCCATTAGGGACTTCTATGCGTCATTGGGGCCCCAAGGTATGAATCTACTAGACTGCCCCACTTTGTGGCAACTGTTTTCACAGAGTTGCCTTCTATAGCTTTTATAGCTCACTATATCTTGGAAATTTACTACATCAGATTTTTTTGCAGGAGAAATTCAATTCTCCCTCAAAAATGCTTATCAATGTTTAAAAAACGCCTTAGCTGTGCAGCACTGTGGAACAATTAACCCCGTGAGAATCAATGCTTGTATGTTAATACTTTCTGCCGTACTTTTTATTTTCGTCCAACACTGTACAATCTATTTTTAATATGTGTCTAACTAGCCAACATATGGTCATAAACATTCATACACTTTAACTACCCCGTCTCAAAGTCCATCAGACGCTCTTTATCACAAACCACCAGAAAACTTAAGATAGACTAGAAAATTGAAGAAAAAGAAAAAAATAAAATACTAAAAATAATAACAATAATAATCCGAAAACAAAAACGAACACGAAAAAGTAGTCATAAAATATCCATTAGGGAAAAATGTCATAAAAATTTTGTCATTTTCCCAAATAAAAATCAAACAAAAAAAAAAAAAAAGAAAGGACTCCACAGTCCATTTTATTTAATATTTTACGAATATTATTGTCTGCCCCAGTCCTTTAGCTGTAAGCATAGAGAGAGAGAAAAAATTCTTAGAGTGTAGAAAAAGCAGTGAAATCCTGCAATTTGAACTCAGACACACATGACTGACTCCTACTTGACACAACCTTCACACACATTCTGTTTTCATAAACTTGAAGTCTATTAAGGTTGAGTTACTAGTAGCCTACTACAGCTGACGTGTTATTTTTTCTTTTTTGTCTTCGTTTTCCAAAAGATCCCTTAACTATCCATTAGGCTTAGTTTGGCTTGTCAAATTATTTCTTGTGTTGTTTTTCTGTTTCATTCATAAAATTATTAAATTTATGACTGACCATGTAAAGTGGTGGTAGTGGTGATGGTGGTGGTCATCGTTGTGTTTGAAATGAAGTTGTTTTTATCGCGTATTTAATCTGTTGTTTGTGTGTTGGCAGTGAACTTTAATGTTAAAGCCCTCCACACATGTGAGCAAATAAGGAAATAAGTGTGTTTAATCAGACAATCATTAATAATAATAACATCTGTTTAGTTAATGTTTGGTAATGATTTTTAATGTGGTTAAAAGACTGGTCGATTAAGAAGATAATTTGTTTGATATTCTTAAAAATGTTTGTGAATTATGAAAAAGACTAGAATTAATAGCAGAAAAGGTAGGAATTATATTTCTTTATTAAGCTGTTAAAAGAAGAAAATTTATTCCATATTAATAATACCCAAGGTATACGTTTTCAGGTATTATATTTAGTAAATATGCTCTCAAACGCAATTAAGAAATTATGCTTCAACAAAACTATATGAATTTAAGCGGACCGTGATAAATATATCTTTGTGAGGAGGGAAAAAAGACAGAAATGTTTACTTACTTGAGGGTGTTTTGTGGTTAAGGGTGCTACAGATAATATAGTGAGCACATTTATCGTTTGACGTCAGTCGTTCTGCGGGTGGTATAACAGCTAAATAAGCTTTCTTCTCTGCCGGATTATTAATGAGCCTTAAAAAAACTTAGTTGTAAGCATCAGAGGTCTGACTTTTAGACTAAAGATCTATTGTTTTAGTTTTGTTCTCAATGAAAAGTCAAATGCCTGAATGCCGCAAGTAATAGAATACAACGTGAAGCAAGCAAATCTTAAGCTCTGTTTGCTACAAAGTTATCAAAACGTGGAGCTTGAAATCTCTTACATGCACATTGTATATTGTACAGCAACAGACTTTTGTATTTTTCTTCGGAATGCAGTCTTAGTTTTTTTTTTGTTAGATTTTCAAGCAATTATATCACAAGACATCTTTGTGATTCCATATCCTGCTGTATCCACTCAGTCAAATGACGTTTTACAGCCGCCTTCTTTATATGAATATTGATTGAATGATTATTGTTCTTGTAGATGTCAAAGGATGTGTCCTATTAAACTCTACTACTTGTTCTGGTTTCTGCTCATACGAACCCAAGGCATGTTATTGTGTTACTAACACGATCAATATTTTCCAAAATTTTTAGCAGAGAACTATTAATATTGGAACCTATCGATATCCTTTTGAACGTATCTTGCTTGTACGATTCTGTTTTTGATGTTATGACAGGAACCACTTGTTTTCGAAATGCCGAGGTAAATAAGGGTAGCAATTTTCAGCATGCGACTGTAGGAGAAGCTAGGCCGTAATCCTGGCTGAAGGGTTGTAATGGCCAATTATGTATGTATGTATGACTGTAGGAAAGCATAAATGGATGGATGTTCTAAGAGAGTTTATTCCCAATCGAAATTATTCATCAGACATCCCAATCATTCCTGAACACCCTTGAGATCAAATGAAAACAAACACATGCCATCTGTGTCTTTAAATCCTACAATACTTAGTCAGAGACAAAATATAGAATATTTCCAGTGAATTTCTAGATTGTAACCCGGTGTGCTTGTAAGCCAACAAACTTATCCTTTGTAAAGTTTGAGGCTTTTTCTGAAATCTATATTATTATATTATTTCAAATGAAGAGTTGCTTGAATAAATAAAAATTTTTCGTTCGCACTTCATTTCATGTGACCTCTTTTTCAGTAAAAAATTCTCATCTCGTATTTATTATACGATCATAATTATGATACAATTTTCAATTATAATATCATGGTTTAGAAATGTAATTAGAAATTTCATTCCGTAGTATTCTTTATCCACAAATAAATTTCTATGATACTCATCAGCATGATGAGCATCCTTATCGTCACCAGTAACTCTTATTTACTCAGGCTAAAGTAATTAAATATTTACGCTTCCACTCTCTGCCTGTGTGTGTGTGTCATCCATGGCCCACTAATTAAATAATTTTTTTGGTGGAGGGGTGGGGGTCTCTTTCAGCTTCTTTTTTAAAAATTCAAATGAAATTTTCTGTTTTCAGCAGCTATGATCAAATGGTTTTCAAATAAGCAGTGTTGTTGAAGTGTAGAGAGGAGGATTGTGTGTGTGTGTGTGTGTGAGCGCGTGTGTGTGATTAATTTTAATAATTTACAGCCATACTTAGACTATGATTGTATGAATATTTATTATGATAATCACGATAACGATAACGATGAAGATAATGATGTTAAGTATGCTGTAAAGGATAAACAAGGTGTTAATGTTATTATTATTGGTGCTGTTGTTGTTGCTGTTGCTGTAGTTTTCTACTGTAAGTTTTAACGATGCCAACGGACAACTGCTTGGTAATGGTAGCTACCTTTACTTTAACTTGACTCTGGTATTTTATTTTAAAACCATACGACCGACGACCTATACGTTGACTTTTCGTAAAAGTTTTTTCATGTTTATACTTTGAATTTCTTTTTTCCCTTCCCTTCCCTTTCTGTCTCTCTCTCTCTCTTTCTCTTAACTTTGCTAGTAAGAAACTTGTTGGGTTGAGTTGTTGCCTGCCATTCAAATTAAAGTGTAAAGTGGGTTGGGTATACTACCAATGAAGGTCTGTTTACTACGCAGTGCAGTATGAAAGAAAATATGAATTTAAGAAGAAAAAAAAAATGTGAAAAAATATAAAAATTGTACACAGATAAAGTATCTCAATTAACTTTTCAAGCTGCTGTAAAATAAAGCGATTAAAAAACTGTGTAGCAAACGTATCTCAAATCTTGTTAACCTCTTTTTACGACAACTCATATGTTGGCTAGAGTCGGAAAGATTTTATGTTGGCCAAAATAAAATAAAATTGTTCCTTCACTCATATATAAAATACCAGTATGTGTTAGTTTGTTTATCGCTACTTTTTGTAGTATATGTATACATATTATAAATACGTAATAATTTCGAAAACGACAGATGAGAAGAGAGCCTATGGGGCATTTCATATCCAATAGGATTTGGCTTCATGTTTTTTTTAAGTAAATTTCTATGTTTAGTTATTAATGTTAGTTAATAATCCTTAATGAATTGGTAATAAAAATATTTTTTTTTTGAATTTTTAAATGCTAAAAGTAGAGACATTGGATTAATAATTAAGCTGCCCATAATCATTTAACTTTCCCTACAAATATTTCCAAGGACTACGTAAGGCAGTACAACAGGCAATTTGGAAAAGGAAGATTTTATTTTAATCGAAAACAATTGTACAATTTCAGATTTATTTTTAACCTCTTTATTGCTTTTACCTGCGTTCAAATCAAATTTTTTTTGCTATCAGCCACTCGGTTCCTTAGGTCCAAAATACCCTACTGAATTTCATATTAGCCATGTCTCCCACCAACATCACCATAGGCTTTTAACCTCTGGTCTTCACTACCGTTTGCAGTGGACTTAAGTGTTATAGACTCTCCAGCGCTGCTGTAGGATTAGGTCTTCATTGCCCCTCTTACGTTTTTGTATGTTGTCCAACTCCATTTGATCAGAGTTTCGATTTGTTCTCTCTGCCCAGATAATGGCCCGATATTTCATTTTTGATCTGACCATCATGGTATACATCTAGTGCATAATTCCTTTGTTACTTCCTCAGTATTTCACTGGAATCCTTTTGTATTATAGCATGTCTGGTCTTTTTCTGAGATGCTCTCTATATGAGCCCTTCATGTTCATTTACCGAGATATTTTACCTCCTTTTTCTGTGACATTTTCTCACCCAGAAGTCGTATACTCTTCCATTTAAGACGGTTTGCTCCTTCTTTTAAGTAGAACTACTGTAGTATTACCCGTGTTTATCTTCACGGCCACTGTCATGCACTGACGACTTACAGTCTTAAGACCTTTTTGAATAATTTTGCAGACAGTCTCTTCAAATTTTTCTTTAGCCATCAAAACTATATCATCTGCATATTTTTGCCAAAGGATATCTGCATCAGATTGTTTTACCAGAAGTTCATTAACTATCCGGCTACATATTAGAGGTGAAAAAACCCCAGCCTATGAGCATCTTCTGATCGTTGCCTGCGTTTGTTTTTATAAAACGCGTGTATAGGACCTCTGTAGTACATCTCATATTTAACATCCTATTTAAGACTTCATAAGGAGTGCTATCCAATGCGCCTTCTATGTCAAGAAATGCCAATTTGGTCACCTCCTTAACATTTAAGGACACCTGAATCGTTCCCACTAAATTTTAAAAAGGTGTGTAGTAGATCTGCCTGCCCTATAAGCATGTTGCCTAGCCTACCTTATGTAGTTCACTTTCTCAATAAATAATTCGGTGTACCCATGTGTCGCTTTTGTACAAATTGTAAGCAGATTCCTTGGCTTCTGGATCTCCATATTTTCCTCAATACTAAGCTTTAAAAAGGAGTAGAAGTTGTTATGAGTAGCCGTGCAATAAGGCATCGAACACAACTTTTTACGACCACTTCAGGTGCTTTATCATGCTTAACTTACCATAAAAAAAACTTCCAACCATAAAACTGGTCTGAAAATTTTTAATTTAAAATTTATTTTCTGTCTATGATTCCTCCCCCCTCCCTCAATTTTAGTATAAAACATTTAAGACAACAATAATAAAATTTTTTACACTTGGATGCACTGTTTCAACATTTAAGGCAATAGAGCAGAAGAAGAAGAACAAGCAATTAAATTCAGGGTTTTAATCCCAAGAGAGAGAGAGAGAGAGACACTCTCATTCGGCGTTAACTACTCAACTTGCCCGCAATTCCTTATGTGATTAGAAAAGTGAAATAAAAAACCACCCCTACCACCTACCCCATAAAAGAGAAAATTTAGGCCAAAATTACAAAATATTTTATGATGTGTACGTCTAGAAATAATAGAAGAAGAAGCTGACGGTATGGATATTTAAGTTCCATAATAAAAAAATACTTGAGGAAAATAATTTTTTTTTAATTTTTCGAGAAAAGAAAAACGAAAACTTTATGAAAAATTTTTTAAGCAGTTTTTTTTGTTAACTTTAAGTTGTTAACATTTCCAAGCGTTTAAATACGAAATGAATTTCTTAAAAAACGAGCTATGGGAGGAGCGAGCGTCATACATAATTTAAGTGTTTCTTTCTAAATGTGTGAAAATTAAACCGTGCATGAAATGAAAATAAAAACAAACAAAAAATAGAAATGAAAACTTTTTTAATTTTTTTCCCTTTTGTTTCTTGAACAATTTAGAGTGAAAGAAAAGAGAAAAAAACGTTGAAATATTTAAATTAGTATGTATCAGCCTCAAGGTAAAACTTGACACGGTTACGAGCAATGGGGTACTGGTGGGTCGTGGTTGAAATTTTACATATCATCCCCCTCTCATTAGCATTTTATTTCAAAAGTTTTTGTTGTTTTTAATTTAAAATGAAATTATTGAGGAAAAGCGTAAATTAAATAAATAATTTATTAAAAATAAAATTTTTGGCAAGGCAAAGTTCTGTTCCTTTGTAATTTAAGAACTACAACTAATGAAAAATACAAAAAACGTCAAGTTATGGTATGCGTGTGGTATTGCACTACCAATGTTACCCTGAGTTATTTAAAGTTTATGGCTGATACACCCCCAGGTTAAAAATAGCCTTTTCACTTTCACTTTCATTTTCAGTTTTATTCAATTATTTTTTTAATATCCGCTGTTGCTTAATTTATTAAAGAGGGGGGTGGTTCAATGACTATTTTTAAACACTTTTTATCGATTGTTGTTCTTAATGACCAACATGAGTTTTTAAGTTAAAACGTAGTTAAATTAAAGTTGAATATTTACGGAATACTTTAGCAAATAAATCTGGAAAAAGGGTGGTTATTTAGAGGTCCTAACCATATTGATTTGCTTGTTAAATTATTCAATAATTGAAAGTTGTTTTGTGTCAATTGTGGCTGTTCGTTATATGATTAATAAGAACATGCCAGAGCAACAATTACAATGTTTTTTTGTTTTTTTGTAATTAAATTAATGCAAATGTGGCGAAATTCATCGCAAGTTTTCATTTCAATGGAAGGAGATACATACATGCTATATTGCATCAAACAGGCAAGTTTATGGGGTGCATAATTTAAAAGTGTGGAATTTTTGTTAGATTTAGGGTAAAATGTAGATTTGTTCACAATGTTGACTATAGGTAGCTCAGACATTTTGCTATTATTCGTCCGACAGTGTCAAAAAATTTCTCATCCATTCAACTTTAATCCCTATTATAGATTTCATTGCATGTTGTATGTATTTTCCGCCCATGCTGACGTTAAATGCATCATTTATATTTTGCTAAAGTCTTTGTGGTAATGTCACTCGATTTGAACGTTTTATAATAGATGAGCCATTTTTGCTCGCAAATAATACTTAGCAAAACAGATTCATAGTATTTTTTTTTAGCAATTTTTATTGCTGTAAAGTGAATTGGCGACTAAGGTAACTTAGGTTACTGGGTTTCTGTCCCTAATATGTGGTCGTTTTATGTTATTTCTATTAAAGAACTGGCCTTTAGAACACGAACACCCTTTAATATTTGATTATTTCTTAATAATAAAACCACGTAGAATATTTTTGGACACTTTAAAATTCCTAAGTTGACCTTGGCAATAAAGAATCTAAACATCCATTAAAATACAGCAAATTTATTCAATAGATACTTACTGTACAGCACAAACCCGATGTATTTGTGCTCTTTAAAGAAAATGATGAGTTTATGGAGGAAATTATATCGTTTATTTTCTCTCTTATTTCCTTTACATTATTTTCTATTTTTTTTTATTAAAAGGGTTTCGCCCTTAGGGGTGTATAATGACATTTTGTATTCTGTTTTGAACTTTTTTTTTTTAACGACAAAACGAATCATTTTTTTGTAATTTAAGAAAGGTGGATTGAGAAGGCAAAGTACATAAGTTTTATTATTTTGACCTTCGCCTCAGTCTATATGAGGCAAATGGTCTAATTTTAACACTGTAACAAGCGCCTGAGGTCGCCGTAGTGTAGAAGGTAGTGTTTTGGCTTATTAGACCTAAGGCCACAGTTTAAACCTCGTGTCAGACATCTCCAGAAAAGCGAAATATGAAAAAATATTTCTTCGACGACTTCTTCTCAGCAGATTTCTTACAAAAACTCTGAGAGTAAATAAAAATTGCCATGAAAAGATTCTCAAAAATCTGTCGTTCGGTGTCGATTTTAAGCTGTAGGTCCCGCCACTCATGTATAGAATTAACACACAACAAAAGTGGTGTGAGAATGTAACAACCACCTGTAACAACTTCTCAGCAATATCTATGTCTTCTGGAACGTACATAATGTAATGTGGAACTCATGTGATAAATTCCCATGATCGTTGAATAGCAACGCATATTAACAATTGCAGCTTGTATACTGAAATCCAAAACAAAGTCATATTAATTCTTACAATTTTATGGTGATTGTGGAACTCGTTAATTTTCGAACTATTTATTCTCTAATCAAACTGCGGCCACAACAATGTCATTAGAATTTTAAATAACTGAATGCGGCAAAAGCAGGCACACTCTGCCTCACATAAAAAGTGTAGTCTTGGACCCAATTTAATGTTATAATACGTTTTGTACTATGTCTGTTCATCCATCCATGTCAAATAAGCATTTTATTTTATAGCTTTAAAATTAATTCAATTTACTCGTAAAAAAATATTTAAGTGTCGTTATTTTAGTTTTCAAAAGTTCTTTTTTTTAAATATGTTTTAAACATCTTTCACGTCAGACAATAATCAATGAAAGAACGCATAAAATTATTTTCGAACGCATAATTAAATACTGCCAACGATTAATCTAATCTTTCATCAATGAATTCCTTATATTTTAAGCATGAAATACTCAAAGCTCATCATTATTATTATTCCTTCCAACAAACTCTTGTCATTAATAGGGAAATATTCCATAAAAAAATTCTCAAGCAAACTGCCATTAATCAATCGGAAACAGAATAACAGACAAGAACATTTGAAAACTTCTTATCAAAAGCATATGAATACAATGTGATCTCTACGGTAGACGTTTGTTTGATTATTGAAATCAGAAACGCAGTCAGAAAAAAGCACAGCCGGAAATATTCACCAAAAATACTGAAAACGAATGAAATGATTGGCGAAGGAAGAAATTCTGTTTAATACACATTGGCATTTATTGCTTTTTAATGGGAAAATAAATATTTTTCTTGAGTCAAGGGAATAAAGGCATTTAAAGTGATAAAAATTGAAATAAATTTGAACAATTCCCCTCCAAAAAAACGCAAACATTTGGTAGGTAATCTTTAAACAAATATCAGAATCAACATTTAAGATATTCCAACAAACAAAATGACAAAAAAAAGGAAAATATTTACTCCTGACTTGAGTATGTATACCTTTTCACTTTCATGTTTTACTTTCACTTCCTTTTTTTTTTGTTTTTGTTTTTTTGTTTACTTTACCTCTCTCTGGTGTAAAGTTAGCATATCTGTACACATTTGCTCATATTTTTGGCATGCGGAGCTGGGATTTTATTTGTCTACGGCGTGTGTGTGCATGTGTGGAGGAAATAAAAATGAACAGCAATAATAAGCTGATATTTATACGTTTTTAAAAAACAATTTAAACGCTTCCAAGATTTATTTTCCTTTGTTTATTTTAATGAACGCAAATTTGTTTATTTTCTTGCCACCATAAGAGTTTGAGTATTAAAATATATGCCGGTTATAGGAGGGCATCACCTCAAAAATATCAGAGTTTAAAAGTGATTGTATGACAACCTCGGGCATATTTTTATCTCCTTATATGTGCAGTTTTTTTTATTAAATAATACAAATGCTTCCTGATTAAAAATGAAAAGTGAAAAGATTTAAAATTTGGAAAAGAGAAATTCTTGTGTAAGTGGCATATACAGTGAGCGTCAAAAGAAACTGTACAGTATGGGTGAAATTCTAACAATCACCAAACTCAACTTTTGCTACTTTTTGTAAATTTCGTTTTCATTTTAAAAACCGGAAATGAAACAATTTTAAAATAAAAATAACGGTAATTTATTAATGTATAATTTTTTAATGTACAGTTTCTTTTGACGCTCACTGTACATACATACATAACTATAAATAGGCTTTTATTTGCTTATCTTACTCATTTACTCACTTAATTGCTTATGAGAACCCTTCAGCCAGGATTACAACCTAGTTTCATGTTGTATGTATTAACTCTCTTGAATTACGGCGATTTCTATATACCAAAAACCAATTTTCTCAGCAAATTTTATGCATACGTTGTCCAGAAAAAGCAAAAGATATGTGGCAATGCTTTTATTTCCAACCAAAATACCACTGTACATTCTCCATTGGGATCCTAGTGCTCATGTCCATGACGCAAAACCAATTTCATTTAATTTAGGTATCCCCACAGGAGTTTCTAATTCTTATCCAATAAAATAGTTTGCCAAAATGATTTTTTCAATCGAATAAAATAACGAGTTTTACTAAAATACGAAAGTATTCTCTCCCTTCAATCGGTCACTCTTACACTCTTTGATAAGCGACATTAAGTTGCTAAAAAATGATTCTTTTTCTTATAATTAAAGGACGAAAGCTCTCCACTTAAGGATGACACCTTTAAAGTTATTTATAAGAAATATAACGAAAGTAGAAAAAAGGGGACAAACTAACTCGCCCTTATTTGATTTTCTTAAATAATATGTTTCCTTGCCTTACGCATACACTATTATGCTCATGCTTATGCTTTCTCTTTTGCTGGAAATTGCTTTTAAAGATTGTTCTTTTATTTGTGGATTTAATAGAATTCATTTTTAAAAAGCCATTCAATGACTTTTGTTAGGGTTTTTTGTCGTTTGAAGCGAAAGGGGTGTGATAAAGTCTTTAAATTTATTTCAAGTTAAAATCGTTTGTCGTTGTGTTGCTTTTAAATGAGTTTTGTTAAGCAAATGGGGGAGTTTACAAATAAAGTTTAAACAGATCATTTATTTGTATTAAATAAGTATACGATTTTATTGCAATAAGAACTCTATCCATAAATTATATCGACTAGAAGAATAGTTGGCTAAGTGGTCGTGGAATATCTAGGCTGCATATTTGAATTTTGGAAAAAAAAATATATCAGGAACGGTATTCATTATTACGTATGACAATGACAATTTTTTAAATTAATTTTCATTACTTTCAATCTATGCAAGCAGCTCAGTTCACTAGCGTTTCGTATTGACAATGATCAGTATTCGACAGTGGTCAGTGCAGAAGTCCTTTCCATAACACAAGCAATTTTTTTAGATACAGCTGCCTGTGTTATTATTTTTTTTTCTTTACTTATCATTACCGTAGTCTACTAGGTAGTATGTTGATTTATTAGCCATGAAGTCGTGGTTCAAATCCCAGTCTAAACATCTCCAAGAAAACGTAGTATTTTATTTTTATTAATTGAAATTTATTGTAATTAACTTATTAGCATATAAAATACATTTCACTCCTTCTTTTCTGTACCCCAATAGATGAATATTTATCGACATTAATTAACTGTGTATCTGTCTGATGTTAATTTAAGAATACGAACAAAAAACAAGTGAAAGTTATTTCATACACGTTTAACACACAATAAATTATTCGCTTTTAAATCTGTTAATTTTTTCCTATATTTTCATCGGCAATTAAATGCTACGCGTAATATAAATTAAATGAAAAAAATATATTTTTTCTGCTGTTCACAGCATATTTTTTTCTGTTTCGTTTTCCTATTTTCACCATTTAAAACCGATTCTGGTTAATTTATGACTGATACACGCCCGTTAATGTTGCCATTTCGATGGTTATTTGTACAGTGAAATTCTATATTTATTGAGTTCAACGAAAGTGGGCTGTGATTACAAAAAAAAGGACAATATTAAAGGCATATGATAGCAACTAATTAGGCTGACCTAGTATAAGAGATGGTATTGCTTGAAAATCATGATGTGGTTATGCTAGAGATTTATTTTAATTTATTTTTTATTTATTTATTAATTGTTGACTAGAACCAATCTCTTCTGCAAGCATTTGTTGCTGTAGTGCCGAGCAATATCTTGTGGATTTATTACACGAGATCAAGTGAAAATTTTTGTGGAATATGAATTAGAATTCCATAAAATTCTCTTTTCTCACTCAATTGTGATAATTAATTTCGTGTTAATATTTTTTTTAATTTCAATTTAAAGCCTTTGGTATATCGCACTTCATTCCTTGCAACAAATTCCTTTTTTGCCATTTTTTCTTGCTGTGTCCTCACAATAATATTTAAACTCTGCTGCTGCTGTTGCAGAGTTTGATTCAGAAAAAACTAAACTAAAATCGACAATAAAACGACAATCAATAAAAACAACCACCTTATCTTACTTAATTATCATCATTCACAAGAATAATTTCCGATATTTTTCAATATTTATCGTTACGGCAATGGTAATCGTAATGGCAATAACAACTACAGCCAAAGCATCCTGTGTCATAACATCAGGCAGGCCATTAATGCAAAAATATGTGACATTGAGTAGCTGTATTGAGTGTAAAGCAGTGGACTAAGCTGGGTCTGTGCAATACGTTTGTGTATAGAATATCGATTTGTAAAGCTGGTTAATGCGTGTATGAGGGCAGTGTTGTTGCTTGGTTGCATTCATTGCAGTCGTTTGGGGTGTCAAATATGATTGAGGGTATCCTATAACTGTATTTGTAAAATTGTGCAATGAGTGTGTAATTGTGTGCGTTAGTATTTTTCATTCGAACAAGACCTATAAAATGCTATCAACCACAGTAATGACGACAAACTGTTTGCAATTTCAAAGAAAAAATAAAAAAAAAGTCGTTGGCAACACCAACCAGCATTGGTGCAACAATCAACTGCTATTCACCGCAAAAGCATACTCTGGCTATATAGACAAAGCCTGATGTAAACAAAAAAAAAAGAATCTCTGTGTACACAGCCATTATTCAAGAGTTGCTTACTGCTGCTGTTATTGTCATCCTGTGTTGTGTCCATTTCATTTACATTTTGCCTTATTGAAGAATCAAGTTGCCTGTGCTATGCGGTATGTTCTGTCGTGTGTTGCAAATTTTCATTTTTGATTTTCTGTACAATTTTTTGTTCTCTTTTTTCATTTGAAATACACAACAGAACACAACAGAGTATATAGATTGGAAAAGAAAAAAATTATTCTGAAAATGAAAACAAATTTCAATATGAACAAAACAGCAGTCATTTGATTCATTGAGTCTCTCTCTCCCTTGTTGTTGTTTTTTTAAACAATCTGCAGTTGTTGTTTGATTCAATAGTTTTTGCATCAACAGCAGCAGCAACAGCATTTGCATTGCAGTCACAGAAAAATCACAATTTGCAACAAAATTTATTATTTATACGCCGATCAATACCAATACAATTATACTTCTCTCTCTCTCTCTCTTCCTCTCGGCTTTACTGTTTTTTTGTTATTCAAATGTGTATACAAAAGGTCCTGCAACTTGTTGTTTTTCAATTGAATGTTGCCATTGAAAATGTCCTGGTCTGTTGGTTGCTTGGTCGCTTGCTCGGTGATGTTAATGATGCCGACGTGTTTGTTAAACAACTTTTTGATTTTTTTTATAGTGTTCATGGCTGTTTTCCGTTTCGTGTTTTTATTTTCTTTTAGTTTTTTTTTTGTAGTCGTTGCCTTTGTTGTTGATTAAGTGTTTCCGTTCGTAATGATATATTTTTTGTAGTTGTTGTTGTTGTCATTCAATTTGTTACTGAACTTTTATTGCCGCATCTCCGCAATATTTATTTTCTCATCTGCATTGATGACGACTGCCTTATAATGCAATTCAGTTGTTGGAAATTTTTATACAGAATTTTCTTTCGTATTTAATTATTCTGGTGATTTTTTAAGATTTTTCATTGGAATGCTTAACGTTGTGGTTAAGAAATAAAACTGCTTGGCGTCTGCTTGTGGCTGAATTTTTGGTTTTGTCGTAAAATATTCATGAAAGTTTTCAATTTCGTTTCTCTTGTCTACATATGAGTCCAGTAAGTTGGATTTGAACCCTGGATGATACTTCAGCTGATACCGTGGTAATGTTTGGTTTGAGATAACATACCAGCTGCCTTAGCTTAAATGGTCAAAATTTCAAATTATCTTGGCCAATAATTGTTGCCATAAAATTTCAATTTCGTTTTCAACTGATTATTCTGTGGTCTTGCAAACGATTAGAGAACACAAAAATCCTTCAATAAGAAAATTATTTAAGCTAAGGCGTGAAAAACGAAGAAATTTGTATTTTCTGTCTGTCAAGATTAGTAGCAAGAAATAAAAGAAATTATCATTATGCAAATGCTAATGACGGTCTTTAGCAAATAAAATGAAACTACCAAAATGGCCAAGAAAATCATCACCAAAAAGTATGTGGAGCCAACAATAATGAGCGTTTTTTTTCCAGCAAATCATCCTCATAAACACCAACTCAAATTATTATAAAAAAAAACGACAGGATTTATCAATGGCAAGCAGTCGTTAAAAGAAAATAAAATAAAAAATTTTCTCGATTCTTTCAAGGCCTAATTTAAATGGTGTTGCGTCTTTTTTTTGCTTTTCTTTTCTTGTAAGAAAAAATTTTAATTTTTTTTCACTCGCATTATGCCGCCACACTATACAAGTGGCCATTAGTTGCGGTTGAGATTAATGATGCAATTAAATCATACAAAAATATACTCCATTCTCCAACCCTATTGTATGTTTTGATGGCATTCAACATTTTAACGCTTAACAAATTATGACAAAAAGGGGAGGGCTGCAGGAGAATAGAAATAGAAAGAATGAAAGAATTACTGGATTGAAGGAATTTTCAAGTGTTTTTTGTGTGCGCAAAACTCATATTGCTATGAGTAGAAAAAGATTATTTGCGTTTTATTATTGTGGTTTTACGTACGATTAAAGTTGATAACGATGCTGTGAGTAGACGGAAAACATGAAGAGGATAATGATAATGACAAGGACAATTGTTTTTAACAGAGAGAAATGACCCACATTATGCAAAATAGCCAAAATAGGCAAAAATACAAGATTAAGTTTCGTTTGTGTTATGTTGTATTTTATAAAGGATATTTATTTAAGTTAAATGAAAATAACATTATTATTCTTGTTATTTACCATAAATGTAAAAAAGGAGGTTTGTAAACGATTGATAGAAAGAAAAAAAACCAACTTATTTATTGTGCTATAAATGAAAGCAATTGAGATTAACTACATGGTTGAAAAGAGTAGAGTCAGCGGTTAAGTAAACGCCTATAGCACAATCGTATTTTTATGGTATCCGATGTACAATAAGAAAACGACATAACATTTAATGTTATTTAGTGTGTGTGTGACTTAAATGGTAATCAGACACACCATTGCCACATACCGCTACTACGAGTTATGAGGCTTTGCTTGGATGTGAATCTGTGTATAAGCAAGTTTATACTTTAAACATTGGTTCGTCAGCTAATTCATATAGATTGTTGTAAGAGATGACTCATCTGTATGGAAATAGTTTCAATAAATTACAAAATTGATCATTACAACCCTTTTGACAGAATTACGACCTAGTTTCTCACACCACTTATGTTGTGTGTGTTAATTTTATACATGAGTGGTGGGACCTAGTACAGTTTAAAGTCGATTCCGAAAGACAGATTTTTGGAAAAGCTTTTCAAAGCATATTTATTTATTCTCAGAATTTTGTCCAGAAATTTGCTGAGAGAAAGTCGCCGAAGAAATATTTTTTCATATTTCGTTCTGTTGGAGATGTCTGACATGGGGTTTGAAGCGTTGTCTTATGTCTAATAAGCGAACTATATACTACTATGGCCGCTGTATGAAAAAAAATAAGGAATGAGTAATTTGCAATATCTTATATATTCCACCCATGTGGGCTAATCAAGCATGAATGGGGTGTTCTGCGATAATAATAACTAATAAGGGGTTAAATATTGTATTTAAGGCATAGTCGGATGAAACCGTATTAAATTACTTATTAGATCACATATAGATGGCTTAATTGTCCAGTTCTTAAAGAAAAAATTTTAACCTTTCAAAAACTGTATCCTAAACTAAATGAGAAACGCCGCTAGATATCAGAGAATCATGATGGGTTATGAACTCATTCCTAAATAAACTTATCGTATGAAATTCAGGTGTTAAACAATGTATCGCAGAGTCTTCCAGATAGAGTTTCGAATCCATATCACCTAAACTCATGTCATACTTTCCTGTACTGGTCTTACCACCATGTAGAACTATCACAGTACTGAATTCGGAAATTTCTCTCCTAGCAGTGTTCAAGGTTAAAATCAGATGTAACGTACTGCTAAAATAAGAATGATTTATAGCTTATAATTACTAATCGATTGATTCTATCTGGCGTATGATTAATATTGAAATAAAGGATGAGTAGAAATTAATATCGATTATACAACCCGTATGTGTTATCAATACCAGTGACTGGTATGGTTTCAATTATACACCCAAAGAAATATTACAGTAGAACTTACTGATAACAATAAGAAATGATCTCGAATTTTGGAGGAATATTTATCAAGTTAAATACTCTGTTTTTAGGGATTTAGCGCTGTACATTTTTCTATATTTTCTACTTCATATACGAATTAGGTTAATAAATACAATTGAAAATATTACTAATAATTTTCCTCTGGGTTATGTACGTGCTTCTAACAACTACAGTCATATTTCAAATGCTATTTTTATAAAGTACCTTTATCTTTATGAGACTCATTAAATTATTTCACTTTACTTACTAAATAATAAAAGATTTTTATTGAACAAATTACAAACAAGAAATACTTCTATTATATGTAACTACAAATAATACATATTTTTATACAATATTATTGTTATTAAATAGAAAGCAAAAATAATTTAACAATTTTGTAATGTATTGTAATGGTTAACATGTGGTTATTTATTGTGTTTTCAGTTACATATTTCAATATCAAATACAAAACTTTTTTTTATATTGAAAAGGAAAACAACAAATTTGTCAACTGCTGCCATTTGTCATCAGCAGTTTTTGTTCAGTTTTTTCTTTCTTTCTGTTCTCTTATAAAATAAAAATAAAATTCATGAATGTTGACAAATATTTAAATTACAGTCAAAATACTGAATACATACTCGTATTGTACATAAATATAAGAGAATACAATATTATAGTAAAGTTGTAAATTATTAATAACAATTATAGGGGACAGTTGAAGCCTTTACGGCGATATAGAGGTGCTTAAAGGAATAATATTTTTAATTATTGTTAATTAATAGAAATTAAGGCCTTTTAATTAAAAAATGTTCAGAATATTGAGAGCTTACTCGTGTATGTTATGACTTTTATTTGTGTTAGTAATATCACCTTCACCCATAAACGCTCTTGGTGGAATATTAGCGATGCGTTTAGACGTATCTCCCATTGTAAAAGTCTCGAAGTTGTCAAACGTTATTTTATATATGAAGAAAACATTCTATATTTTTTCCTTATTAAGATATTTGTTGCACTTGGGAGAACCACAGTTCCGACACTGTTAACAGTGGGATCTTTTTAATTTTTAGATGTTTATAGTTCCATTGACCTTTTGTTATTAATGTGGATACGTTTATATTTATGGTGTAACTCTAATAGTTATTTTGCTGCATTATTTATATTTTCATCAGACTTTCCTCACTGTAGCGACGTCTGAAGTTATAAAACAAACAAGTATGTACTGGCTGTTCTCTTCCGCTGCTGTGAATTTTGCACAGTTTTTGCTTATGGCTCCGTCAGTCTTTAGTGTCATTCTCTATTCTTTTGGTTATTTTGTGCCAGTTTAAGGTTCATTGACTTCAGTCAGAATATTTCTAGTCTTTTAGCGTGATTTCCATTTATTTTCAGGTCCCCTAGTTTTAGATTCAATATGAGTTTCCGCTTCTTGTAGTTCCTATAAAATGGTCACACTTCCTGTCTGTTGGCGACCATTTTGGCAAACCTTTTCTATGCTACATCGGTTGCATTCGTTGAAAGCGGAGACACATCAGTCTGACTTTTAGCACAGTAAAAAAAATTGACTTTAAATTCTTCTTAAACAACAGACATTCTTGAAGAATATATCGATAAATTTATAAAATTATGTCAACAAAATTGTGTTGTTTCCTGTATTCATTTCTAGCTTATTTTACTGGAAACATATCCTTCATTCTAATTTATCTCTAAGTGTGAAACCTCCTTGTCTACACACATGTATGTATGTATTGCTGTTGCTTTCATTTATTGATACGGCTTTATAGTCAGGGCAGCTGTATTTAAATGACAAATAAAAAGGAAGTTCAACTGAGAGACATGGCAGGCTTGTAAATGTCAAGAATGTAATCACATGACGATTATTTTATACTCATTATTTTCTATTGTTGTCGTTGTTGTTGTTGTCATTGTTATTGTTTATTACTTACACTGTCATTGTCAATAACAACCGAGTATTTGTGTCTCACATTTGCTTTGGAAGTTTTTGAAGTGACATGCAACATTAAATACCTACCATGGCAGACAATAGAATACGAGGTATATTTAGGCAGATTTCAAGTTAATTTTAGTTTAGACAAAGTAAACCATAAAACTTTAATAACCTCGCCTCGTTTATTTAATTGAATAAATAAGTTCATATAAATTATATTAATCGTCTCATTTACTTTGTTTATCCAAACTACTTTCATGCCAGTTGGTTGTTTTTTGTTTTGTTTTCGTTTTCATAAAAATCAGTTGTTGAAACGGAAGTCACATAAAAAGTATCATAATTTCCGATTGTTTTCATTTTTTTTTTTTTTTTGTTTGTGTTTGATATTCATTTTACAGCAGAGAATCTGTTCAGCAATGTTCAAAAATATTTTTTTATTAGTTTCTTCGTCTTTCTCGTTTTTGATGTGCTTTAGAATTGTACGGGTAGTTGCAGGGTAATCATTGCCAGACCAATATCCCTTTTTATTTGCATGTTTTTGATTTCGTGGCAGGGGATTTATGCTGGAGAAGACGTAAAATTTTATTCTCAAAAATTGTTATGTCCCTCCATTTCGCTAAGTTGTAAAGTTTATGGAGAGATGAGTGTTGAAAATTTATTTCAAATTATGTGATGAAATTATTATGAAGAGGAAAAGAGAGTACTTTGTTTGGCTGAATAACCAACCTGTGTTTGTAGCATGGTGCTAGCATTTATGCACAGAACTTTTTTCTTTGTCGGTGATAGGCTGTAGATCGCAGTATCTTGAGTACTTGATCTTATTTGGCATACATACTGGAAAAGTAAGGGGCGGTTTATAAATCTATTGAATTTCTTTTGTGCAACACGAGTGCTTGTCCAATAATATATTGCTCAGTGCCAAAGGTGAAAATGTTTGTGAAAAATCCTTGATTGTCGATGCAAAGAGGCCTTTTCTTAAAAAATAAATATAAAGGTCTAGCAAGTTTATCGGCTACACAATGTCCCTATGACCGTTAACAAATATTAGATTGATACAGAACAGCCGCGAAGGTCGAGAAAGGAAGTTCCAAATTATTTAGACCTTAAGGTTACAGCCGATAGAGATCTGTTTATCGCTGAACTGTCAGAGAAGATGGATATTTGTGGTCATTACCTCAGAACGAGACAATTTACTATTCAAGCAGTAGAAGCATCTTGAAAGCCATTCCACAGTAAATAATTATCGTCCGTGTATACTTCTATATGAACCGGAGCTGTCCACATCTGAGATCCAGTTTGGGTCTGGTAGTGTTACATCTCATTAAATTCTGATTTAGTGTGGTTAATACTGTACAGTTGTGAATGCTTAATAACTACACATGCCCGTTTCTCTTCAGTGCTAACAAAAAATTAATATTGTTTACTTGATTGTTAATTATTTTCAATTCAGTTTTACAAACATTTTAATCCAGATTATGAAAATTTAATTATTCATGAGTATGTTGAAGAGTACGGGTTTTTTTGGAATAAAAATTTCATAAATTTTACAGAGAAATGCATGCTAGTGATACAAACGTTCATTGAGTTTGGAATGTTGAAGTTATTTCAGAATTTATTTTCTGCACATAAATATGCAATCTCGTTAAGCATATAACAAGAATAAAACATGTGACTCATAATTGAATATTAAATGGATTGCGAGACTGCCATGAGTATTGAGGGGCATTAAGTTGAACATATTTATGTTCAGCAAAATATGTGTCAGAATCTCTGTCTGTGAACAGAATATTTTTATATATTTTTTATGCTCAAGTATAATTAAGTTGTTACCATAGATATGCGCTAGACTACTTCTTTCTATTTTCTCTACCGTAAATAAGAAAAAATTATAATTTCCCCTTTTTTTTTAATAGAAAATACAGTGAGTGTTACCTCAAGGACCAAGTTTCTCTGTTTTGTCGCTGTCATAATGTACAGGAGTATGAAAGAAAATCATATTCTCGTATTATAATCACATTAGTTTACTCGTCTAAACTATTTTATAAACAATTAAATTACAGTAAATGAATTTAATTCCCAGGTGATGTTGTATCAACATCTATACATACAATATTTCAACTTACCGTTCTTCGTCTATCTTCACTTGCTTTTTAGTCATCTTAAGTGTG
This sequence comes from Sarcophaga rosellei, assembly GCA_930367235.1. Taxonomy (NCBI): domain Eukaryota; kingdom Metazoa; phylum Arthropoda; class Insecta; order Diptera; family Sarcophagidae; genus Sarcophaga; species Sarcophaga rosellei. The sequence goes on along the minus strand of OV884019.1, from coordinate 4,689,292 downwards.
TAGTTATGAACGTAATAGAAGACTATGATTTTAAAATGACTTCTCTATTTATAAATACGTTGTGAAAAGTACGTCAAATGACGAGAGAGGGAGGGAAAGAAAAATATAAACAGAGAGGATAAGAAAGGGAGAAGGACTTGGTTAGAAAATTAAATAGAAAAAGTTTGCTAAAGTTAAAAAGTAAAAATCGTTTAAAGTTTTCTATACTCATTCATCAAGTTTCTAGTTTCTATTTCAGTTTATTTCATAACGAATTTTATAATGTACTTATAAACGTTTAGGAAACTCATACCCGGGGGTCATTCCATGAATATTGGTTGTATTTTTAGGACATAAACCCAATGGAAAACAAGTTAATTTGCAGCAATAGGTGCTCCATAGACTAGCAGATGTGATATTTATACTGCATTACAGAGCCTTGTTAATTATAGAAACTTCATTAAGATCGAGGAGACACGTCTAAACATTGCTAATATCTGTGGTGCAAAATATATTCAATACTTGAATAAAATCCTTGAATATCAAGATTCAATTCGAGAAAGTACCACCTTAAACGAATTGGCCCAGCCTGCGCTGCAGTGACTTAAGAGTGCGATCAGACTCTATGCTTAAGAAGTGAAGAACTCGCAGCAACGTTTTCCCATCAAACATCAGAATTTTTATCTTCTATTTCGAACACTTTTATTCATAATATTTCTGAAACATTGAATCATTTTTACATAAAACCACCCATATGTACTGACTTTGAAAAAGTCATCCTTATTCGCTTTGCTTATGTACGATATAAAAAAATCCATTTTAAGTTTGGATGTCATTGTCTGGCTACGTGTAGTGTTTTGTCAGTTGAACAGTTGCTTTATGTCGACAATATAAAACGACTCTTCCTTCTTCTTCTTTTATTTGTTTTCTTTCATCTGATGACACACATTCATGGCAAAGTAGTGATACGACTTTGAAAACCAAAAAAAAAAAGACGAAAAAACAAAAAAGAAAAAAATAATCCACACACTCGCATGTGGTAGAAATGAAAATACATACGTAATATTATTTAACTGTTAGAAATACTTGTATAATAAAGTAGTTGAAAATTATTGGTTGAGAGCATAAATAATTTCTAATTTCTGAAATAAATTTGTTTGTCTTTACAGTTGTGGCATGCAAGTCTAATCATCTAAGCAGTCATGCTAAAAATCTCGAGACAATTTGTTCTGTAAGTATGGAATTTAAATAATAAGTTTGTTTAGGCAAAATTCTTATTAAGAGTTCAACATACAACACGTATCAAATGACGGGTAACAGGCCAAATGCCTAGCTTAGATAGAATGCCCAAGTTTTAATGTGAATGCGGTTTTTTTATTATTTTAAGTAGTGCATTAAAGTACATTTCAAGCACAAGAATATGAAGAAATTTATTCTGCTCCTACCCAACAATACAATGCATTTTATACACATAAACTCGGTTACTGTAACTGGATCTTTTCCACCACCATTTTTTGCTTACCCACACACACACACACACATAAAAATATATTCATGTACATAAGTGTACATTACTGCTCTTACCCATACACTTATACAACCATACGCTTAAATCAAATTCTACCACTACAACCGCTACTTTACTGCTAACCAAAGTAAGTGTGCCAGTATGTGAGTATGACGTTGGAAAAAAAGCAACAAAAATACAATCAAACTTGACTCAGATTTCAAAATGTTCGTATTTTATGTCATCACACACACACTCACACAGTACAACAATGTCAGCAGAGATAATGTACTTGAATGCGATGAATAAATATGCACAAGAAACTCAACTGAAAGAACTGAAGGAATAGTTCGAAAGGACAAAAACTAAATAAAAAAATCGAAATAAAAGAATAGACTTAAAAACATAATAAAAAGAAAGAATCGTCTTTTTTTTCTACTCAAATGATGAACAAATTTATTATGACCTCATACTTGAACTCCAGCAACCCAATAGTCATTATCACTCTGTAGCAAAAACCGAGCATCCATAGTGATAATGATGATGGTGATGACATTGTTCATTGGATGGTTGGTTGGTTGGTTGGTTGGCAGCCGTTTTCTGCCACAATTTCAAATCGTGTTAATGGTTTGTAGAATCATGTTGAAGGCTGTGATGATGAAAGTTGAACTGGTGGCGATGATGATGCTGGTCATAGTGATGTGTGTGTAGCGGTTGATGTGTCATTGTAAATGTTATGCAGGTGTGCATGTTTTCTGAATATTACAAAAAAGGAAAATGTAGTGCCTCCAGATAATTTGGAATGTATAAATTGACACTGAAACTTAAGTTGCAGGTTTAATTTTTAACATAAAATTTGAGAACAGTCAGGTTTAATTTGTAAGCTTATGACGCGCGGTTTAGGCCTTTTCTTTTAACTACCAAAAAAGTATAAAAACCCAGTTACATTTTTGACGTTAGTATATTATTAGTGAAATGTCTATCAATCGAAATCAAGATTTATCGGAATAATGTTTAGCTAAGGATCTCTACCTACATGTTTGTCTTGTTGTTTGGTTAAATGTTTGTATTGTTGACCTATCCAAGTCGATACAAATTATTCTCTCATATGTTATGTGAAAAATTTTGCAAATTTCTTAAATTTATCTTCAGGCCTGCTATACAAGTCCTTCCTGTCCTGCTATTCCAAAAAAAATTAATTTTAGCAAATTTCTAATGAAAACGATCTTAACTTTGTTTATTTCGAATTATTTTGTTTATTTCCATTAGAAATTAAATCTTCATCTTCATTATTTAAAGCTTAAGTTATGTTTCTTCAGCTGACCAAAGCATTGACCACGTGCATGTCATAAATGACCTGCTTTTTGGCTTTCACACTCTGCAATTGAGAGACACAGTACGAGCGAATGCCATGCAACATCATAAATTCCAATCAATTTTATGCAATTTTCTACAGTCCTTAGCTTAGACTTCTAATTAAAGTTGCATGAAATTATGAATATTGGTTGCTTGTCATACAATATTTGAACAAACAGACTGTGTGTGTGTGTGTGTGTGCGGTGGCTTGTGTATCTAGAAATTCCCAGGGTTTTACGTTGGCTACAGATACACACGTTCATTTACAGTTGCAAATGAAATGCGGGTAAGGATTTTGGCCAAAATGTGTAGCAGTATTTGTGCATAAATATTTATAAACTTTGTTGGCATTGTTTTTAGTTGTAATTACCACTAAATGGTTGCGTAACTAAATTGGCCATCCTGGTTATTGTTGTTGTTGTTTTTGTTTTGAAATGGTTTGCAATTTGGAAATTTATTAAGAAAACATCAGCAATAATAACAATATTAGTGTGAGTGGGTTTTCGAAATAATTATTGAGAAGGCACTTAAAAATTTTAATATTTTATGGATTGTGGTTGAATTTCGGGTACAAAGAGTAGAGCATGGGAAATTGTATGCAAAGAAAATTCAAATGAAAAATGTGTTGACCTTTTATAAGATAATTAACATTTCGATTTGTTACATCAGACATATACTTTGTAATTAAAAAGCTATTTTTTTCATTATAGTTTAACAATTTCCCTTAATTGTGATGTTGTATCGAATCAATACCAATTTAAGCATTTCGTGTTACGTTTTTTATCTTTAATTTTAGTTTAGATATTTTGTAATTTGGTTACTCTTCTCCTTTTTTTGTTCTTCTTCTACTACTACATACATCCTATTAGCAATTATTTAGCATTTCAGTTTTAAAAGTGTTTCTCTGTTGTTCTATTTTCTGTTTTAAGTTTCCTTAATTTCGTATGGATTTTAATTACAAGCTTTAACGTCAGTTAATTTCACTGCCTGAAGTACCATTACCATTAAACAGTCAAATTAAAACAAGTGAAAAAGTTGTTCTATTCGAGAGTTTAATATTGAGTAGAGTATACACTTAACCCCAGTTTTACGGCGGTTGTTTAAACGTTCAATGAAATATAGTAAAAACGAATATTGTTGAAGAAAGGGTTTGTGTCAAAAATCAATAATCGTTTTATAGTTCCTTTCGACAGTAGACTCACAAGCAGTATGGTTTATAAATGAATAAATAGTGACAAGCTGTATACAATCATCACGTTAATACCTGTTAACTGATCTTCTGAAAACAAGCTGAAAATTTCGAAAATTAAAAATTCCAAAGTGGTTCTATACCGTGCTAATGCTGATGACATTACTGCATAATTGGCCATTACAACCCTTTAGTCAGAATTGCGACCTAGTTTCTCACACCACTTATGTTTTGTGAGTTAATTTTTATACATGAGTGGCGGCACCTACAGTTTAAAGTCGACTCTGAGCGACAGAATTGTGAGAAACTTTTAATGACAATTTTATTTACTCTCAGAATTCTTGCCAGGAGACAAATGAGAGGAAGCCGCCGAAGAAATATTTTCTTCATATTTTCGTTTTGATTTGGGCTTGAACCGAGGCCTCACGTCTAATAAATCAACACACTACCTACAAGACCACGGCGATTTCTGCTGATGAACAATACTGTTGAGTATCTTCATATAGGAGTTGCAAATTAGTATCTGAAATGATGACTCAATTTGAGTTCTTTTTTCGATTTTAAACTTTTTCTTTATAATCAACAAGAAGTTAGCGAATTTTTAGTACTCGTGCTGTACCACGTAACTTAGAAGGCAGTTGTAGGACTTTATGGTACTCCTGTCGCCGTAGTCTAGTAGGTAGTGTGTTGGTTTATTAGACGTAAAGCCCGGGTTCGAATCCCATGCCAGATATCAAAATTGAAAAAAATATTTGTTCGGCGATTTCCTCTCAGCAGATTTCTGGTAAAAACTCTGAGAGTAAATAAAATTGCCATGAAAAAGGTTTCTCAAAAAATCTGTCGTTCGGAGCCGACGTTGAACTGTAGGTCCCGCCACTCACGTATAAAATTAACGCACACAACATGAGTGGTGTGAGAAGCTAGGCCGTAATTCTGACTGAAGGGTTGTAATGGCCAATTATGTATGTATGTATGTATGGTACTCCTGTATCTAGTCTGAACTTATCTTGGTTTCACTTCGTTGTCATCCTCATATTTTATGAAATCCTCTTATTGCTGCAAGGATTTGGAAGCAAAAATTACTCGAGACACAAATAGCAAAGGATAACAAGACTCCATGTCTTTCGCGTTAATACACGTATAGGTGTTGGCTATGAAATTTGCGGCATTAGCCTGTTATTGTTCTTTTGTTTTTTCATTTTATACTCCTGGATTGAATGTTAAGCAATCAGTTGCTTAAAATCCAATATCCAATAACCTTAAAACTTTATTTTAATTTATGGTTCAACCCTCGCACTAAAAACCTTTATTTACAGATAAAATTCGTAAATAAATTTCTCCGTGAATTGTTTATGGTTTTGCTACGTGACGTGAGGCAAATGGAAACAACAAATGAAATGAAACGAATGAATAAATTTAAATTCCATATACACGCAGCACGCAACACCATAGGAAAATATTTCAAATTGTTACCAAAACAACTTAAAAGAAATTTGCGAAACAGAAAAAAAAGGTACGAAAAAAAATGTCAAAAGTGACAGATTTGGAAGAAACCAAAAGCTGAGATAAGAATCTTGGCCACAAAACAGTTGAAAACAAAAAGAAAATGTTCTTTTCATTTTTTAACTGTATCTTCAAACCACTTCTGAAAGGAAAACAAGATAAATTAGAGAGAAATTTTTCTAAATTTTTTTCTGAATTCTTTTCTTTTTTTAATTTGAAACAAAAGTTTTCTTATCACTCTTCCTTTAAAGTAGAGTTGAGAAATAAAGAAAAGGATGGATGAAAAAAAAGAAAACTAAAAAACATTGTCACGTAAATATGTCAGGTTATTAACATAAAACAGCGATAATGTATTCTGGCTTTTAATGTTCTAATATTTTATGAAATTATTTTCATAAAGAATGTCCCTGTCACTGATTTTATCATTTTCGAAAGAAAATAACAAATGCCTGTCTGCATCAATTAAAAATTTTTTTTCTCATAAAACAGAGAACTCCATGTCATTTGAATGACGCTAAAAGGTTTCCTTTTCTTTAAAATTATTTAGAGCATATCAGGAACACATCCTTCACACCCTCAACATCCCCTACACTTTCATGCAAAGCTTTTCATGCCTTAAAATAGAGAAAACTGTCTTCTGTCCTTGTTGTAAATCACTGTTAAAGTTTTGCTAGGAAATATTTATCCTTCAAAAACTTGAATAGAAAAGCAGAACTTTTCCCCTCTTTTTTTAATAAAAATTTTGTGAAAAGCAAAGATTTTAAAAAGAAGAAAAGAAAGTCAATGAATACGAAAACGTATCAAAGAAATGAAAATGAATCCATAAATTGAAATTGAAAACTAATGGTCCCTAAAAGGTAACAATAGTTTATACCCTCCAACACATTCACATATATATACTGTTTTACTCAAACCCATGCATATTCATACAGTTTGTTTCGGTTAAATGGTTAAAAAACTTATCGAAAAAAGTTTGGTAATTTTTCTTTTAATTTTTTCTTAAGCTACAGAAATGCAGAGATTCTCAAACGTTTGTTGGTAAACTATTTTTTAAAAGAGAATTATGTGAATTTATTTGTTAATGGATAGTAAAAATGGAATTTGAAGTATGTAGCTAGCCAACTAGCTTGCCAAGCTCGGAGCTTCTACCACTTTTACATGTGACCGTAATAGAGCATCTAAATCTAAATTTCGATTACTTTGGGACGTGTTTTATGCGCATTTCGGTTTAAAAAGACCAAATGGCTTATGTTGATACACACGGAATTAATTGCATTAGGCATAAGGCAACGAAATTAAATGAATATTTCTCACCCTTAGAAAAAAGTTTGTGTACCACTGTCTAGCTTAAATTGAACAGAAGAATTTTTCACACAATATAATAAGTTTTTGGAAATCTGTTCCAGTATTAGTTTCCTATAATGTCTCCATATAAACAGGGCTAAAATGTAAAGGAAAATTTGTTTTTTGGTCATTCAACTTCAAAGTCTATTAGAGTATATGTATGTGTGGAATTTGACACTCTTATACGTACAATAGCTTACAATACAACTAACGACTTGAGTTACACAATTCCTTCTCCATGCAGTATGTAGTAGAGAAACTAAGTAGATGTTTATGTATATGTGTTTTGGATAATTGATGGATGAGTCTCTGAATAGAAGGCGACACCATAAATCTTCTCATTCACTTTCAATCATGGCCAAATGCGAATGAATGATAGAAAAGGAAGTGGACGTTGCTCAAATAAAGAATAGAATCGAACGGAAAGCATTAAATCTTTGAATTTCTTGTAGTTATTGGGTGAATGCCAATGAAAAGTGAAATTTAAGCCAAAGAAATTTACGATGAAATAAAATCACTTTTAATGATGCTCTAAAAAACTTTGAAGTAAAGTTTAAGAAAAAGAGTTGTTTTCTTTAAAGCTATACGACTTTTGTTGCGAATGTAAAGGATGATGGATGCATGGTTAAAATTTTTATTTTACTATCTAATGCTGCTTTCTTCTATAAGCTGCAATCAATATCGTCATTTTATGTGTTTTATTTCCTTTTAGTTTTTGATAGTTACGGAGTATCTGTGGCATTGCGTTCTGTGAGAATAATTTCCATTGTATTTAAAATAAATTTCAAAGCAAAATGTTCCCAAAAGATTTTTTATTATTGTAAGACTCAATAAATTATTCCTTAGTGACAAGAAACAAGGAGTTTAATGGTAATTGTTGAACACAATATGGCTTAATTTTAAACTAGGAGGAGACTTTACTACTGCCCATGAGAGCAAGACGTTTCATGGAATCCAATATAACTGATTATGCATTGATGACGTTGCCATACTTCTAAGAAATTGGTACTAAATCCCTCTAAACAACTGCTTATCGCGTCCAAGGAGTCGCCGTAGTCTAGTTGGTAGTGTGTTGGCTTATTAGACGTGAGGCCAAGGCCTTGTCAAACATCTCCAACTAAACGAAAATATGTAAAAATATTACTTCGGCGACTTCCTCTCAGCAGATTTTTGGCGAAAACTGTGAGAGTAAACAAAATTGCAATGAAAAGTTTCTCAAAAATCTGTCGTTCAGACTCGACTTTCAGCTGTAGGTCCCGCCACTCACATATAAAATTAACACACACAACATAGGTGGTGTAAGAAGCTAGGTCGTAACCCTGACCGAAGGGCTTTAATGACCAATTATGTATGTACATATGTATCGAGTCCAACGATGGCTTTTTTTTTCAAACTTAAGCCTTAGTGGTTATGTTGACCCATTATAGAGAATGCTTTATCGAATACCCGGATGAATAAGACAAATTCGATTTCAGACTCTATGAGCTGTAGGGGACCAAATTTGTTATCGCTTTTGAAGTTTTAAATAAAAACAAAATTTTTGAGTCTCTTAAAAATAATTTCATACACGTCCTTAAACACTAAATAGACCACAAATCGTGAAAATAAACATTTTTCAATATATGTGAATATGAAAATTCTTATTTTTTTTTTGAAATTTTTCTTAATTTTCCAATGAATTTTTTTTCTTAAAAAATTTTCCCCCAATGGATAACAATATTTTCCAATATTTTATTAAAAACCACATTAAATTTGTTGACGATAACGTGTGCTATTTATTATTGCTGCTGCAGCTGATGCTGTGAGAGCAGAAGCAATTCGTTTTTGCGGTTGCTGCTTTTGTGTGAGTTGTTCTTCTCTTTTTTTTAAAGTGTTGCATGAGATAGTGGTTATGGTGGTCGTCTGTTCCATAATGCCATGACTGGAACACAAATATCTTCTCCTCCTCGTCCTCGTCGTTTAAAGATAGAAATATTTATGCCAACTAATATTTTCATTGCTGTTGCTGTTGCTGCTGCTATTACTGCTATTGTTATTGTTGTGATTATTTTTTTTTCTTGTTATTTTGTTAAAGTTTCTAAGGATATGGATACACAAAATTGAATAAAAAAAAGAGAATATTTTTATTATCATTATTGTCCAATGTTCTGGAAGAGTGAACAAATTGTGGTTGGAAATGTTAAAAAGAAAAATGAAAGTGTTTAGTGAAGAATGTTGAAAAAGTAACGACTTCGCATAGCCGAATAAACTGTGTTCGATAAATTGTTTGTTAAAAATAAATATTTTTTTGAAGTCTCATGTGAACGTATTGAGCATGAGAAAAAAAATATCCTTGTGATGAAGACATTGATTTTATTTTCTCCTCTACTTTTTTAATTTCGAATTTATTACACCCTCTCTCTCTCTGTTTGTTTAAGTACTAGTGAAAGTTTTTCTCATTGAATTTCATTTGAATTCGTTGCTTATTTGTTTTTTTTTATAGAATGTGCTGCGTTTTATTTTTATTTTTGTTTTTAATTTTATTTTTCTTGTTTATTTTGTTTTGTGTATAAAACTCGAAATTATAATATATTTGCCTTGAAAGTTTGGGAAATTTGAAATTTTTTATTTCCTTAGAAAAGGTAAATGTGCTGTTTCATTTTAAATTATGCACGCAAATGTATTGGAAAAAATTTAAGCTATGACAAGATTTCAGCATTCAAGATATCTGGTTTGATTGAACCTTGAACTTGTGTTCTGAAGTCAGAAACAATAAATGCTTTTTGTGGTTCATGCTTGATCTCTTACCCGTATTTAAATATATCACTTGCAGTAATTTTTCAATTAATCGAGGTCAAAATTTGCTAGAATGCCAGTGTCATCCGCACAAGCCAACATTGATATTTTTGTTGAATTATTTTTTTTTGCTGCTTTCATATGGAATCCCCTGGTTGGTTACAGAGTAATTAATAGAAAATTATCGACTTTCAAAATATCTCCCAAGCTCTATCTCTTAATGTAATATTGGTGTCACTATTTAAAGATAGTTAATGTTGTTCAGGGCGATGTTTATAGCACTTGTGGGTCTACTTCATGTATTCTTGGCAAGCATTGGAATATGTTGAACTGCCACGACATATGCCATGAAGGTCTCTACTGGTGCAGTAATGTCTGCTTTTAAATGAAAAACTGACTGCTGACGTGTGATGGAATTTCTTCTTCTGATCTAGTGCCAGATCCTCTACAGGAGAGTCTGGAAGTTATGTGAAAGGCAAAATTGGTGTTGTGGGCGTTAATTTATATATGAGTGGAGGGACCTACAGTCGACTCCGAACGACAGATTTTTGAGAAACTTTTAATGGCAATTTTATTCACTCTCAGAGTTTTTGCCAGAAACCTGCTGAGAGGAAGTCGCCGATAGAAATATTTTTTATAATTTTTGCTTTGATCTCTGACCTGAGGTTTTAACCGTGGCCTTACGTCCAATAAGCCAATACACTACCTACTAGACTACGCCGACATAGAGTATGTACCAGAGATCAGCAAAGAGTATTCAAAAAGATGAGTAGACAATTATACTTATTTTGATATCATGGAACCTCTATTCATATTCAAAGTGTGAAGTACTCATCATATTCACATATAACAACACGTATGATATTGTTGATTTCGACTCTCTAACTCAACATATGCAAGAATCACAAAATAAGTTCGAATCGTACGAACACTAAAATACTCACTAAAATGTCTTTACTCTGTTTGCTGCTCTGTCTTTTTTGCTTATGCGTCAGTTTTTTTTTTTTTTTGTAAATGCAACAGCAACTAAGACTGTAAATTGTATAAGTATTTTTCTTAAGTTATGAGGTGAATCTAACTGAGTAGGCTTATGAATCAAACATATTTCGTATGGTATGAGTTTGATGTTAACGTTGTATGCATACTCATTGCAACCTGTACTTATAAATCTACGTTGCAGTGAGTACGAATGAATCAAAGTTAAATTTTAATATTGTTGACTCACTTATATTCAAAATTTTATGATTGCTTATGAATAGCGAAAAAACGATTCATTGCTGATCTCTGATATGTACTATCATAGAATTGAAATATTATAATACATTTTGTGAAGCAGTTTTTACTCTTTTTATAGCCATCTTAGACAAAAATTGGATTTATTATTCATCCCTGGCCTGGGTAATTTTAATTTGATTTAGTTTTAATGATGTAATATTTTAAAGAAGACAACAATTCCATAACGCATTATACTTATTGTGTTAACACACATTTGCATTAAATTTTAATTTATTTAAACCTGCATGTATTCAAAACGTATCTGTTGTCACAAAAAATGAATTCAAGCTTTCCCTAGTATATCCTTTATTACGTACAAATTATGTTTCATAATTATAAAATAAAATAAACTCTTCTTCTACTGAAGAAAGTTTTGTAATTCGGAATTTAATTTAAACAAATTATGTGTTCATCTACAAATGAATGCCTTTGAAAAGTATTTCTAAAATATTTTCTTTACTTCATTTCCATTTCATTCTACTTTCAACAATAGAAATTTGAAGTCTTTCCATAATAAATTTAACCTATTTTACTGTTTATATCATTGTTGTATATCATTGCATGTTATTTAATAAAATCATATTAATTTCCTTTAAATAAATTATGGATAACGATAATGAAATTGTTAAACAAAATGGAATATTTTAAATGAATAGAATAGAATAGAATAGACTCGTATAGGACTGAATAGAATATTTATGAATTTCATTTGTCCATCATAATACTATTTTAAATATTTTCTATTCTGTAAATATACTTTTAATTCTATTTCTCTCTTTATGTCTCTTTTGCTCTCTTTCTACGAATTTGATTAATTTGCTTTTAGAATTTATAATCAACTCTCTCTCTCTCTTTCTCCGTATCGAAAGGATACAAGTATTTAGTTTGTTTGGTTAGGAAGTAGATAACGGATACACATGATATCATATCATTTGTGGAATTGCTTAAAGGAAATTTCAGTTTCATTTGTATAAATGTGTGTGTAAGTATTTTGAATTATAGAATGTCTTGAGACCTAAAATTTATATTTTGAATAAGATTTTAAATGAAAATCTGACAATGTGTTGATAGTTGTACAGCACACATCCCCTTGTATTTAATAATAAATTAATGACATTAAAATATTCGAATTTAAATGGAATTTTTGGGAAAGTTGGGAAATTATTTGCATAGAGGATGTTCTACCACAGAATTGAAATATTTGAATATATTTTGTACAGCAGTTTATTTTCTGGTTATGTAAATGAATTAAAAACTATTGAATAAATGTCTACTCTTCACGCTTATGTTAAAAATCGCAATGAAAGCATAGCATAGCACCAGCAATTCTACTCTTTCTTTGTGTTCTCCTTATCATCTTGGTTATCCATGGTATATCCATTCAATTTTGGTATTACCTTCTTATGATTTCCTAAAAGTATCAATAAAACCTGCCTTTGTGATAAGTGTATTGGCTTACTGGATGTCCGCTTTAAGTTCAAACTTAAACTTTAATAATATTTCTTTCGGCGATCTTTCCATAGCAGTCTTCAGCCATAAACGAATTTCTCAAGCTGTTATTTCGTAGCCCATCACTTATGGAAAACAAACCTAGCAGTGTGAGAAACTGATACGTAATCCTGACTTAAATGTTGCTCGTAGTGGCCAATAATGTATTATTACGTTTTTGCCTTTTAAAATCGTTTCAAATATAAGCTCGTAGGTTGCAAATATAATAAAAATAAATTTGTGTTTAGTTTTAATTAAAATTCTTTATTATTCCAAAATTCTGTGTGCCACTGTTCACAACTTTATGTAGAGAACAACAATTGCCTCTTTTTGTTTTCCTCTGTTTATACCCTTTGCATAAACAATAACAATTACTAGACAATTGTTCGATAGATCTTTGTAACATACATACATACATACATAATTGGCCCTTCTGTCAAGATTCCGGCCTAGCTTCTCTTTGTAACGGAGATCTTTAAACCACGATTACTCTCTTTAAACACACCGCATCTTCGTACAAGACTTACTGAACTTCACTAACTCACTCGCCTGCTTTGCCTCGCCTTTTATATGGCAGAGCAAACAGTCTGATGAATGTTCTTAAAGGCGAATGTTCACGAAATCTCTATAAATCTATACATCGTTGTTTACATTTATTATTGTAGTGTTGTTTGTGGATTTTTATTTACTTGTTTACCATTTTTTTATGCTGGTCTTTGTTGTTATATTAAGAAGCACGATAATTTGTAAACAGATTTGTTTACTGCATTGTTTTGTTTTTGTAGCTTTTGTTTATAATTTTAATAGTAAGCGATGTAAAAGCCAGTATCCAGTATCTAAATTTTTCATTTTCGTAACAGTATGTTTAAATTAAAATAACAGTAGAACGAGTGCTAAGTTGAGTTTTCAAAAGACCCGATAGAAATTCCAAAAACTTTTTCTTCAGTTGACATTGAATTTCCTGATATAATTTGCTTACCACTATTCAGATCCATGTCTTCCAGTTTTTATCAAATGATTTATATCTGTTTTCCCATCCTTATCCTCCTCTGCATAGGTACACAATTCAAATTTCAAATTTTGCCTGTTTGCAATAACATTTAATTAAATCAATTTAATTCGGTATACTTGATCTCTTTGTTCATGGATTGAGCTGTAGGTGCCTTAGCTTCCTTAGCACTTTGTATTGAGAAGAACATGAAAATCTTTTGCAGTGCTTTGTACTCTTAAAGTTGTTGAAGTCTCTAGCGCAGACACAAATTCTTTAATTTTTGTTTGAAAAGCCTGCCTTAGTTCACAACACCTTTGCTCAAGGCTATTAAGCACTGCTTTTTTATTGTTTTTCTTTTGCGTTTAACGAAACATTTCCTCGTCTAAACTAAAATTTAATAAATATTTATTTCATATATTTCATGTGTTTTTTCTTTATCTTTCCAGGAAAAACTAATAAAAAAAACCTCCCCAAAGAGGAAAAAAGGAAAAATCAAATTAAACTCCCCGGAGTACAACACATGTAAGTGTATTCCTTTTAATATCTTCTGTAGATTTATTAGAATTCTTTTTTGGCCTTTTAATGATTGAACAGAATATATCAAGATTCTCTCTCTCTCTCTTATTACTTTTATAAATACCACAATAATATTCATTAACATAAAAGAAAACGAAACCAAACCAAGTAAGGCAAAAAGCAACGCAAAAGACAATCAAGCAAATAATCATGAATGATAGACTGTTTATTTGCTGCCACTTAACATGAAATTTATTGGTGCGGGTAGGGGGGTTAGGTGGATGTGCAGGTATAGAAAGTATTTCTAGTGAAAGAAAATAAATGATGAAATGAATGAATGAAAAACTGACTGAATAAAAGTGTGACTGAATAAGTGATTGAACATATAAATAACTGTGTGTCTGTATGTTTGTATGTTTAACTAAAAACATACTTTAAGGCCATTAGTTATGTTCCATAGTTATTGCTGTTGGTCTATAATACAATACACAACAACACTTATTCATTTATTCAGTCATTCTTCTTCTTCTTCTCTTTTTTGTATATTTATACGGTTAGTTATTCAAACTGCGTCACATTTGATATTCATTAGCTAAGAAGTCTTAGGATTTTGTTTTTTTTCTCTCTTCTTTTTTCTATTTACCATGAGTATATGGAATTTACAAAATCGATTTATTGATGAATTTCATGGTTAAAGCCAACAACAACTAGCTAAGCCAGTCTATCTCCATTATAACCACCACCAGTACCACTTGGTACGTTGCTTAAGGGTTTTTCTATAATACACAGTAGATTTGTAGGCCGTTATTGAGGTAATGATTATAAGAACTATTATGACAATAAATAATGTGCCATGCAACATTTTATACATGAGTATCGGTCTTAATAATCGTTGTCAATTTCCTTTAACACCATGAGTTGCGTAAAAATATTTAAAGACAGGGTTACATAATTGGCCATTACAACCCTTGAGTCAGAATTACGGCCTAGCTTCTCACGCCACCACCATGTTGTGTGCCTTAATTTTTATACTTGAGTGGCGGGACCTACAGTTTAACGTCGACTCCGAACGGGTTGGAATTATTGTGCCCGCAATAAGTTTCACTTGCTCAGTTTAGAATTATTTAGCTTAGAGAAGTAATAGTTCCTGCTCAGATGTTATAGGTTTGCACTAACGAAATTCAAAGCACTCATGAACATATTCCTTGCGTTCTTCCTTCTGGTAACTCTTCAGCTGTCACAATTTCCCATATTTATAAACGGAAGGGTTAAGGACTGTTGAATGTTGTGGAAGAGAATTAATTATGGTTCTAGTTAAACATAAAACCTATGACTTACTGTTCTTTTATTTCGACTTCTGCTTTGGGAAGCAAAAGCTAAGCACTCTTCATAATATTTTTATCGAATTAGGCATCATTATTGTATTTGCAATGGTAACATAACGATGGCTTAATCATATTAGCTTTGTCGGCCGATTACATTATCTCCTCTCTCTTGCCGATATATGTATATAGTTCGGTTATTATAGGCTCAGTATGTCAAAGATCGATACAAGTTATTTCAATGATATAAGGTCCTGTTAACATAGCTTACTGTGAGCGTTAAAAGAAACTCAACTTTAGCCACTTAAGGAGAGTGCCAGAAAAAATTTGCACAATATTTCGAAATTTTTTGTAATTTTTCTTTTTTGTTTCAATTTTAAAAACTGGCAATGAAAGAATTTTAAAATAAAAATAACGGTTATTTTTTAATGCATATTTTTTAAAAGGTACAGTTTCTTTTGACGCTCACTATATATTTGTATGTAATAATTAATCCTTTTATCCTATGCCCTGGTGCTTCAGTGTTCTATCAACTCCTCGGTCTCACAATAGAATTTACAGAATTTAATATATAGATTTATGTAGATTTACTCACTCTGTACAATAGAATTTTCTAGGTATAGTGATCCTGATAAGCCCGTTTAGCTTAGCCTTTCTTGTTCTATTACAGAACCCTTCGCTTTTTTATTGATGAAATTGAAAATTTTTTTTAATAGTTTTGCCAATACTTCTGCAGAATGAATATCCTCTTTCAAGAGAGTCATGTGAGAATTAATAGATGATATAGAATCTGTAAAATTCTTCCCAGTGTTATGTTATGCATCATTACCATTACTTCGTGCCACTTACGTTCTGTTACTAGTTTAGATGTTTAGTTCGTTTTGGATTAAATCTCTTCTGCATTAACTAAGCAGTACGCTAAATAGTAGCAGGTATTGAGAGCTAGGGATTTATGAAATTGTGTTGTCGCTTAATCATCATTTCGTGGACATAAGACAGAATGTATTGTGGTATTAACATGTTTCCAGCTGTTGTATAAAACTTATGTCAATGTTTATAACCGCATTAGATAAATTTGTTTTCGTGTTTTCCTCTATTTTATGAATTAAAGCGTTAGCTTTAATATGTGTGATCAACGTAGTACAGGTTTATGTATCAGGTTTTATTAAGAGTTCTAGGAAAGATGAAATATCCACAACCTTTCTCCATATATTTCCATAATTTATCCCCTTTTTCCATATTTCAATAAATTTTTAATGATTTTTTTGTCATCCATTTTTTTAAATCCCGTCGTCACTTGTCTGCTTTATGGCATAATTAAACTCGTTTCTGATTGAATAAAAATATTTATTTTTAATTAATATTTCATTCATTAGTGCCGATTATTAAATTATTATGATATTTATGACTCGTTAAATTGACAATCTGCTGATGTTCTCTTTATTTTTTTTCATTTGATTTTATTTTACTTTTTTAATGTATTTGCTCATCTTTTACTTTTTTTTTTGAATTAATTACTTGAAAGCATTAAATTTGATAATAAAGCTATAAAATCACATCATTTGCGAAAACATTTATGCCAAACCACCCTCATACCTTCACTCGGTAGCAAGTAATGCGAAATGCATTTGTGTTAATGATGTTTTCATAATGAAAATACAAATAACAACAACACGAGATACATGAATAAACATTAAAAATATTTTAAATTTTTATGTCTTCCTGTGTTGGATGGTAGGTGGAGAGCAAGACGTATAAGCATTATGAAACAATCAATAATTAAATGCATATTAATCATACGCCATCGTGTATGTGTAAATATTTTACTATGCAGGTAGTTGTCTTGTACTGAAGAGAGAGAGAGAGAGAGAGATTGAGAGCAAATGTTAAATGAGTAGGCAAAATATGTTGTTTACATAAGAGATATAAACAATGAAGAATTATTTTACATTCATTCATACACATGAATATACAGTAACCGTCAAAAGAAACTGTTTATTTAAAAAAATATACATTAATAGATTACCGTTATTTTTATTTTAAAATGATTTCATTGCCAGTTTTTAAAATTGAAACAAAAAAATTGCAAAATATTTCGAAATATTGTAAAATTTTTTCGGGCACTCTCCTTAAATGATAAAAGTTGAGTTTGTTGATTGTTAGAATTTTATCCTAAGTGTAGAGTTTCTTTTGATGCTCACTGTACATGTAAACAATAGCGACCGTGAGTATGTTTATTTCGTGTTGATTTAATTAATTTATTTGATAGACTGTGCTACCACATGTATGTACATTAGCATGTGTCGTCATACATGTGATGATTGTGATTGTGATCACGGCTGCATTGTTCTTTCCGCATAAATATAAATTTTTTTCACTTTTAAAAGCCAGTAAAGCGTAACTTGTTATAACATACCGGTAAGAACATTAATTTTGCAAATTCACTTGAAAGTTTTAACAGGCAAATAATAATTTTGTACGTTCTTTTATGTGTTCCAACATGTGTGTTTTTTAAATTGAACAAAGTAATGCATAAGAAATTTCAGACATAATTACACCATAATGCTCCTAATGGAGGTGGTGTAATCTTATGTGGTATAATTTAAATTTATTTTAGCTTCTCATGTTTATTGTCGAAATGAATTTGTGTGTGGTAGCTTCGTTTTTATAAATTATTTTCTCCAATGATATCTCTTCATAGGTTTTAGAAAATCATTAAATTCATTCGTATTTTTACTTTCACATTAAACAACAAAATTAAATACGCTTTTAACCGCATTCAATTTAAAATAAGAAATAAAAATTCTCACCCAAACTGACTGGCAATTGTGGCTGCTCTTTCACTAACACTTGTACAATTTGTTACGCTATTAATGTAGTTGTTATGGCGGTTTAACCTATTCCACCACACGCATACACTTCATAATATGCAAACAATAATAATGACAACAACAACAACAATAACAACGACAAGAAAACAACATAAATAGCGACAAATTGCTGCCACATACAGTGAAAGGAAACAAAAAATCAGCATAAAGAAAGAAGAGAGGAGTGCAGAACAAGAAGAGAGAGTGAATAAAATTAATTTGTTTAACAATTCAAATAATAATGCAAATAACCAGGCAACATAACATACGTTTTAATGTGCCACATTTACATTTTATTATGCCCCAGAGGCAAGCAACAACAACAGCAACAACAACATGCTGAATAACATCAGCTGCATGTCGTTTAATGCCACAACTAACAGCATAAAGAGGCGGTTAAACCAAAGTGCCAGAGAGACAGAGCGATGACTGGGCGTCTCTGTATATGTGGAGAGAGGGTGTATTAGATTTCAGCAATTCAATAAAGACTTCCATATTCACAATTGGCTGGAAATTGTTTAGAATGAAAAGATAATTTATAATTTAGGAGATCATTTACAGTTAAAATTTATTCGGAAATGAAGTATGTGAGTACATGAGGATGTTTCATAATTTATTCACATGAATATGAAGTGAAAATATTTATGCGATATGATAATAAGTCGACAATTTATTTAAAACTGTGTTTTCATTGCGAGAAATAAACGTGTTATTATGGAATGTGTTTGATATTCTACACCGCAAATTTAAATGTCACGTATACGTGATGTATTTGTTATACTATACATATTTTTCCCATATTAAGCGCACATGAATTTTAGGTTAAACTGGCAGTCATCTCACCGACCAAAGCTTACTGGGGTTCCGTAAGGTCCTTTTGTAACACCAATTTTATCTATTCTGCCTAAGTTTTTTAGGCGCCAGCTTTAGGTTGCAGCTTCTGCAGAAGTAGTTTTGAGGTATTCCCAGTCTCTTGGCGTCAACACATAAGGGACAGTGTACTGTTATCACTGCCATGTGGCGCTTCAGATGGCAGCTTGATAGATTCAATGCAAATTCTATTCTGTATATATTTTGTTTTCTTCTGCAGACTATATTCTTTAGATTTTAATATTAAAACACAGGTTAAGCTTACATTTAGTGTGGCATATTCATGTGGTTCGAACTGATAAATATTTTCACAAGCATTAATCGGTATTCCCGATATTATTCATCGTTGGCTAGACTCCTACCCCTCCCTTATGACTCAGAGGGTTTTGTTTAGGAATGTATTGTCTAAGACTGTATATGTTACTTCGGGTGTTCCGCAGGGTAGCCATTTGGGTCCTTTACTGTTTTTATTGTTTCTTAATGATCTTCCTTGTGCTATTTCTGATTGTAATATTCTAATGTATGCTGATGACGTTAAATTATTTTATACTTTTGATGATGATCATGGTCAGGCTGTTCTTCAGCGGAATATTAATTTGTATGTAACTTGGTGCAGAGTTAATTTAATGGATCTTAACTTAAAAAAAATGCAAATGCATGGTTTTCTCTCGCGGTGGTGTGATTTCGCCCACTTATGTGATAAATTTTTGTCCTTTGGAGACTGTGGCTACATTTCTTGATTTGGGAGTATTATTGGATATGAAACTCTCTTTTGTTGATCATATTAGTATGATGATTGGCAAGGCTCGGGCTGTTCTTGGTTTTGTGAAAAGATGGGCTAGGGAATTCATTGATCCTTATATAACTAGACTGCTATACATTTCACTTGTTAGACCTATTTTGGAGTATGCGTCTATTGTTTGGAATCCATACTATCGTTGTCATAGTGATTCAATAGAGTCTGTGCAGAGGCAGTTTTTATTATTCTGTTTACGTGGCTTAGGATGGGATTATGCCAATGGGTTTCCGTCATATGAGGACAGATTAGGTTTCATAAAACTTCCAACTTTGGAACGTAGAAGAACTGTTTTAGGTGTTTGTTTTGTTTTTAATCTGCTTAAAGGTGATATCGATTCTGAGTTTTTGCTTTGTAACCTGAATTTCAGTATTCCTGCAAGATTTTCACGGCACTATCGCCCTCTTTCTTTAGATTTCTATAGAACGAACTATGGATGTAATTTTCCTTTTCGTAGATTATGTAATGATTTTAACTTATATTATGATTTTATTGATTTTAATTGTAGTGTTTGTAATATAAAACGTAGCTTATATGCTGGCATTAATTTGTAAATTATTATATAAAAATTTATTTTCGTTCTTGTCATAGGTAGTTCCTGTGGTTTGTTAGTTTATTCAGCTTGTGATTAAGTTCTGTAGCTGATTTATGTTCTTGTTGCCATTACTTTTCCCTTACCCGCTATAGTCCGGACTGTAGTGTGTACGTGTCCCTTCGTAATGGGGACGAGCCCTCCGCGTACGGGTGAGGGTGGGTTAGTGTGTGGCCGGGGACGTTCGAATAACTTAAGAATAATTTTGTTATGCTGCTTTATCTTTAGCTGTGCCTACATTTACATAAGCTATAATTTCCAACGGGATTGAAATATGTTATCTTTCTGGAGGCATTGTTTGTTTGTTTCCTTGTATCAAAATTTAATTTTTCTCCTACCGTGTTATGTTTTACCCCTACAAGAAGACTGAAAAGTAGTGAAAATCTAAGATAAACTCCTTTTATTTATTTAATCAATCAACAAAATAAATAAAATTATGTTACAGAAAGTAAACAAATCAGTTTCCTTCCATTCAGAACTCAATACTAAACAAATGATGAAATATTTCCCAAAAATGCTATGAGCGGAGAAACTCTCGGCAAATAGTCTCTTCTTTTAAAAAACATTTCCCATTTGATTTTGTGCAAACATAACAAAAACAAACAAAAACTGCTGAAAAGTTCATTCGAGTGTAAAGATGAAATTGAATCATGTTTAACTGGCAAATATTGTTATGCGAGATATAATGAAATTCATGTTCATTTAATTTAATGTTGAGAATAATATTCACTCATAGACTTGCAAATTCTTTCTCATGTGAGTGTTCCATAACCATTTTCGCATTTAGCAGCTTAAAGCTGATTTTCGTTGAAGGTTTAAAGACTTTTGGCGGCTGTATTAGAGCAGCCTTGTAACGTTGATCTACGTAAATACTTGTGAAATTTTTTGCCACATTCTGAAAGAATGTTGCCAACCTTAAAGGAAACTAAGATGAATGTGAGAAACAAAGAAGAAGGAAAAATGTAATGAATTGATATAATTTATGTATCGCTCCTAAATAATGGCGCAACCCAACGAATATAAGCATACAGATGAGAATAAACGGCAACCGAAAAATGGGAGAAATTTTTATTGAATTTTATTACGCTACCAACGAAACAGTGGAAAGCAAAAGTAGAACTACGAAATAGTATGAGAGAGGGAAGAAGTTCTGCTTTAATTATTGTAAAAGTATTCCTCAATCTAGTTAACTGCTACGTCTTCTCAGCGGCTTTTCCAATATACGTAGAATTTTATCAGTCACTGTTCCTACTAATAATGTAAACCGCCAATCTTTCTTATCATATAAGCTGCATGCATTTCATGTATAAAATTTAACTGAAAAATTATTATGATTAAATAGCATAATTTTCTTATAATTTTATTTTACTTTTTTGTTGTTGTTTTCTTATTTTGAATTAATTTTTTTTCATTTTTACTTACATGATGGAATATTTAATAAAAAAAACATGAATTTTTATCTCGCAATGAGAACGAAAATTAATTTCACTCGCAACGGTTTCTCTAACATGGGAAGCTAAAATGTGAATTCTATTCTTTTATTAAAGATAAGAAATTCAATTATAATGAGCTGAAACTTATTAGACACGAATCCATGGATCAAATCCTATCGAACAAAACGAAAATGAAAAAATATTTCTTCGACTACTTCTTCTCAACATATTTACATCACCTCCATACATACGTATGTCCGCTAGAAATGTCTAATATTGTTGGAAAAGAAAGAGATCATAGTGTTCATACATACAGTGGTGGCCACGAATTTAAGACACGACATATGATGGACTTATTTGTGATAATTTTGTGATAATTGAGAAATCTCAAGAAACCCATGATATTTTGGAAAAATATACTTTGGAGTTTTGCCGCTTCGGCTCTGATGGAAAGCAGTACGTCTGGCGCCCTCCAAACCTAGAGCATCATCCAAAGTACACCTTAAAAACAACCTGGTGGTGGAAATGTGACGGTGTGGGCAGCATTTTCCTGGCATGGTGTAGGTCCCATTTACAATATAAATTCTAAAATGGACCACCATGTTTACAAAAATATTGTAACAGACACAATGATACCATTCGCTGAAGACAACATGCCTCTAATATAGAAATTTATGCATGATAATGACCCTAAGCACATTTCACGTCTAGTGAAGAGTTGCTTAGAAGAAAACGATATCATTGTTCTTAAGTGGCCAGCTCAATCCCCGGACCTCAATCCAATTGAGAACTTGTGGAATGATGTTGAGGAATATGTACGAACAGTTAAACCAAAAAATTCAAGCGATCTGTGGAAAGAAATCCAATGGGTTTGGTATACAATTCCAAAGCAACGTTATGTGGCATTAGTCGAAAGTTTACCCAGGAGATGTGCTGCTGTGATCAAAAATAAAGGATTTCCCACTAAATAATAGGTTTTTTTTATGAAGCTGAGCTTAATTTAGAGAATAGTGTTTTATTATGCCTATGTCTTAAATTCGTGACCAGCTAAAATTTGTGTTTATGTATATGTAAATAAAAATTCTTAACCGAATATAGGTAAGAAAATATTATTAATTTTTCTTCATAACATTACTAAAATCCTAAAAAAATATCATGGACCCATAATTTTTTCGATAAAATGTAAAAATTATCTCAAATAACTCAGTCATATGTCGTGTCTTAAATTCGTGGCCACCACTGTATATGTTAGTAGAATAACTCTATTCATTCATAGGAGCACTACACCTATGAAGTTTGTGTCTTTTTTATTGCGGAAGTAGTCGCCGTAGTCAAGTAGGTCGTGTATTGGCTTATTAGACAGGAGGCCACGATTCAAACCCCAGGTCAGACATCTCCAACTGAAATATGAAAAAATATCATCAGATTTCTGGCAAAAAATCTGAGAGTAAATAAAAATTGCCATAAAAAGTTTCTTAAAAATCTGTTGCTCGAATTCGACTTTAAAGTTTAAACTGTAGGTCTCGGCCCCCATGTATAAAATTAACACACACAACATATGTAAGTGGTGTTAGAAACGAGGTCGTAATCCTGACTAAATGGTCGTAATGATCAATTAAGTATGTATGGTTATAAAGATGTTCCTGTAGAAAACTTTTTAATTACTTCCAATGTAAATAGATTCAAGAACAAATCTACTTTTGCCCCTCTGTATAACCTGTATTCTTAGTGACAATGCAATAGAATGTATTTTTGGTGCCTGGTCTTATATTGAAAAGAAACTTAAAGCAAATGTTGCATTCCTTATAATTTTATAAAAATGACTTGAGAAAGACACTCTTATCATTAAAACTTTTTTTTGCATTGTAAACCTAAAATATGTAATTGTTCTTTCTTATTATTACATATTATTAAAGATAATAAAAATAGTAGAAGACTGTTCTCTAATTGTGGGATTAACACCATATTTTTACTTTATATTACATTACATACGTTTATTATTACAAATAATTGAATTAAATATGTATTTAGAAGATTATCACAAATCCTCTTTAAAAGAAAAAACTTTTTATTTCCTTTCATTTCATGTTGAATATTTCAATACCATAAAGAACTAAAAAAAACACTTTGAATTTGTTGTTTAATACAGCATAATCCTTGTGAAATAAATTGTAAAATATACGATAACAATAGGATCATTAAATATTTAATTTATATTGTGTTTAATATTCCCAAAAAACAAAAAAAAGGAAAACAAATCAATTTCACATAAAAGAGATAATAAATTAAGTACAACAAAATCGAAATAAAATCCAAAAATTATCAGGCCTTAAAACTGACATCAAAACCTTAAAATAATGCCATAAAAAAATTGACATTTTAAAATATTTCATGCGATCTAGTCTAAGCCAGTTAGCACAAGGTCAATACTGTACCAAAATTCATTTCAAAATTTATATTTTACTACAGGAAAGGGGATGCCATGCGTTCTTACACATGAAATTATAAAGACATGCCACTTTTATTGGTTATCCATGAGTGTTTGCGTGTTAGTGTATGAGTGTGAAATTAAATCTCAGTTAAACAGCTGCTGTTGTTCATTAATTTTATTATGAATCAAAAGCTTATCAACTTGTTTGTTGGTTATCTTGTATGTTTGTTCAGTGGTGGGTCGAAACTTTACGTCTTTTATCCTGCATGACAAGAGGGATATCCGTAACATTTACATTTGTTATGTTGTATGTGTATGTGTGTATAGTGCTTCTGATGCCCAAAATAACAAACAATTGAAAGAGAGAGAGAGAGAGAGAGAGAGGAGAAAGAAGAGTGAGTGCAAAAAAAAAACCTGTCCAAGATGACCAAAGTGACCAAGATGACTATTGCTGCTTTTATTGTTGTTACTGCTGCTGATATTATTGTTATTGTAACTGCTTGCAATTAGCCTAATTAATGTCAAGCATATTGCTCCCTTGTGCCCAAATTGCTTGCTCACTTGTGCTGCATTTGTGTTTTGTTTTATTCTTTCTCTCTCTCTCTCCTTCTCTCTCTTTGTTGTCTTTTTTTTCAATATAAATGGTAAACAACCAGTTACTCTCATACACACACGATGAGTGTGCATGTATGTATGTGTGTTTGTATAATGTAGAACAATAAACATTCATCCCTAGGCTATGCAACAAAATAAATACAAAATATTTACTACCACGTACATATACATACATACATGTATAGTATATTGCATTAAAAGGAGCAAAGTAGTAACAGTAAAGGCCAATAAGCTTATGGGTTTTATGTCACAAAAACAATGTCAAAATAACAGAAAAAAGTGAAGAAAAAAAAGAAAACAAGCAGAAGAACAAGTTATTTTTATTTCATTTTAATTCTTAATTCATACAAATTGCTACTGGTTTATGTAGGGTAGGCTATAAATAAATTACTGGTTTTCTCCACTTCCCCTTGTCTTTCACACAAAACTTAATCCTTTTGTCGTTTTTGTGGTTGAGTGTGTATTTTTTTTATTTCTTTCATTTTCATTTGCTGTCCACCTTTAGGCAGTTTTAAGATCTTAAGTCATGTATTGTGGCTTAAATGGGTTCTTGGTTCGTTTTTTTTTTCTCTTTTTTCCTTTTGTTTCAAGAGATAAACAATAATCAGATAAAATTTAATTTTTTT
The DNA here is from genome assembly GCA_930367235.1 of Sarcophaga rosellei. NCBI lineage: Eukaryota > Metazoa > Arthropoda > Insecta > Diptera > Sarcophagidae > Sarcophaga > Sarcophaga rosellei. Next base: position 4,663,814 of record OV884019.1, on the reverse strand, counting down.
ATTTGTTTATACACTTGAAGGAGTAACAGTATATAAATGTGATGTATGTAAAGTACAGTTCATACAAATTAAAATTATCAAATTTATAATAAATCCTCAATGAGCCTGCTTATTAACGCCACATAAATTTCATTTATTTGGGATTAAATTGTAGAAAAAACCTCCTTAGACACGTCGAATAAATATTTTCTGTTTCACATTTAAAACGTGGGAGAGCTAGCGTTTGGACAACACAGCCCTCGTCTAGCGATCCTCTAAAGGATTTCGAATGCATTTCGATTTTGCATGTCATTCTAGCGAAGAGGCCAAGCGAAACTTTTCTATAGCATTACAACTTGAATGTATATTCTGTCGAAGCTAAAATATTCAAGCTTTTCAGATTTTTATTAATCCAATTTCAGGTCAAACAAATTTGTTCAAAATGTTCACAAAAAAATTAAATTTAGAAATTTACTGTTAAAACTGCTTTTGGTAAATGCCACATAAAATACAATTTAACTCATGCCATTCTATGAGTGTAAACCATCTATCCAAAGGTCTGTTAAAATATGGTGCACGCTTGAGAGCAACCACATAAATTTTACCGCAAAATTCCTTCTGGTATCCTGACTGTACATTTCTTGTTTTCAACTCTCGCTTCATATATTTTGTTTTTGCTTTGAGTTGTTTATTGTTGTTGTTGTAACTTCCGCTTACAACTGCAAAATCGTTTATCAATACATATATCATTCTTACACCCTTCAAATGGAATTGAAATTGGAAAAATCGTGTGAGGAATCCCTTCAGGTGAAACGAAGAAAACACCAAAACACCTGCACAGTCAGCACACGCAATGACTAATGGGCAACAGCACAAAACACACACAGCACACCAACACATACATATACGCATACAATATTCAAATCTAAAAGAAAAAGTAACTTACTCTTTGCTACAAAAACATAAAATCTTTAAAATACTCACACACACTGACTCATGTTTTCATTCCTTTTGCTAAACTTGTACCAATTTCGGTTTCATTACAAAGCATTTGCATACTTTAAGGCCACGGTGTAAAGTGTGTGTACGTTGAGTGTGTGTATGTATTTTGCCGCCAAATCTGTTTTAGGCTTTAAAAACCCAACATTATTTGTATTTTTCTTCTTTTTTTTTTGATACGTTTTTCTTGTAATTTTTCTTTTTGTTATTTTTTTTTTTGATTTGAATGTGCCTTTATTTATTGCTGTTGTTGTTGTTATTATTAAGGATCTCTATTTGTTTGCCAATTTATCACTTTAAGAGCCGTTTAACTCTGGTGTCTCTTTATTTAGCTGACTCAACAATTTCTTCTTCTTCTTTTTTCATTTTATTCTGATGGTCTCGTTTGAGAGTTACGGGCAACACCTGTAAACGTTTAACATTTAAGGTTAAAAACTTTTTGTGTAGTTTTTTCCTTTGTTTTATTTTTAGAAAATTTTAAGAATACCTAGAGCATCTACCTAGAGGCCATTTACTTTAGGGGGGGAAAAGAAAATGATGAAGGAAAATAAATTGATCATAAACAAACGCCAAAACGCAAATAGTCCGTTAAGTTTTCATATACTAAAGTGTGATGAAAAAAAAGGAATGAAAAATAATGTTTAATCTGATGGAAATTTATTTCTTAACAATAAAACACACACAGAAAAAATACGGTTCAGCTTCATAAACAAAGTTTTTTTTTGTTTGCTTTTGTTTTTGATTTCATTTGTAGGGATAATGACATAAACACAGTACGCTCACACATACACACACATAAGTTTATTTTTGTAAGAAAAAAGTAGAAACAGAGAGTGCTTTTAATTTCATGTTATGTTATGTTATGTTACCCTGTACTGTTGCTGACAAATGTCTGTTAATAGGAAAGCATTTAATAACTGGAAATTGAATTGTCAGCAAAAGCTTTTGTACTAAAAACTGAAAGTATTTCCCTTCTACCGTAGAAGTTATGTGAAATGATAATAATAAAAGCTTCAAAGGAAAGTTCTCTGTCGTGAAAAACAATGAAAACGCTTATTGACTCAGCAACAGTTTGATTTTAAGATTCACTTACAAGAAATAAATATTTTCTTCCAAGAGATCTTTCTCTGCTGCAAGGGCTATTGTAGCGCCTTTCAGGCGGAGGTAGTGACCATAAATCAAGCTGAAAAGCGGAGTCTGAATAAGAGAGTTCTGACTACAAATTTCGTCTAGTGAAATCTACAGGTCTAAACTGTTCTACTCAGTACCCTTGATCACCTCTTACGGCAGATTATGTAATAGAAACTCGAAAGGGTTTTTGGTCGCATTGACATCATTCCTAATGTACAGATAATTTGCTAGATTTGCTCTGTCCTGACAGACCATAGAGCAAAGGCATTTATTAGCTACTAAAAACTTGAGCTGAGGAGTAGTGTTACTTAATTGCCAGACACACATGGTGTAAATTAGTTAGAAATCATACTAGTATAAGGATTATAGAATATCGCCTACTATTATACCTATCTTCACGAATCATTGCTTTATAGTAGGATATAGAGCGAGAGAGAGGATGTGGATCCAAATTATTAGTTAATCATGACTTGACCGTTAGTGCTTCTAACGGTTTCTTATGTATCCAAAAAACTTTGATGCTACTTCACAACTACTTTCTTCAATTTAAGTAGACTGTAATTCTTCAAAAAATTTTGGTTTTATCTTTAACATTGTTCTTTTATCAATTTATACACTGTTATTTTAAATCTGGCAACTTCGTAATCTTTCTATGTAGTTTTGTTCTTGTAATTTGGTATTTGTTTTATTTTTATTCTCGTACTTGTGTTGTTGTTTGCGCCATTCATTTTACAGTACTATTTGCGTATTAAATTAATTTCCCATGAAAAGCGAAAAAAGCGCTAAGAGTGCATTAAATGTTATCCGAATAATCCGAATCAGCCGTAAATGTTAAAAAACTACGAAATTCTTACTGTAAACATCAAAGCAAAGCTTTAAAGCTAAAATACAAACAAACAAAAAGGAGGACAAAAATAAGCGACAACATTTACTTCATGTACAGAAATAATAGAAGAAAAAACGAAAAAAGTTTTTAAAATGAATTAAAAAATAAAAGTTTTCCATGATGTGCTTCACACAGTAAATACTGCTTAAATGACCTTGAAGTAAACGATGTAAGAATATGGCGCGACAAACAGCTGATTTTAATCATAAGGAAGCAACAATTGTTCTACACGTATGCACAGACACGAACACATAATCCCATCGAAAGAAAACAATATAAACAGAGAAATAAACAGTAAACAAGCAACAATAACAAGTTACTATTATAAAAGCAAAGCAAAGTAACCTAAGATTCATTCAAAAAACAGGCAAATAAGAGAGTAAAAAGCTTTACTGTTCTCTTAACAATTTCTTTTTCTTCTATCCGAGGAGAGGGTTTTGTTTATTATTTTCGAAAGCAAAGGACTGCAGCCACACAAGGTAGTAAGTTTTGTATTTTTTTTTCTTCTCTCTTTATCCTCTGCTTAATTTATGTTGATTGTATTTGGCTACGCTTTTTACAATTCAGTTTGGCTTGAGTCTTCGTAAGTGTTTGTCGATTGCCGCCTTTTTATGCGAGCTCCATCCGAACATACAATACAACTTAAGCTGAGTATGTGTCTGTGAGTGTGTGCGCGTGTGTATAGGTGTTTTCGAACACTATTACTAATGTTTTCTATTCTGAAACATATTTAAAAAACACTTATGGTATATTTTTAAGTAAACATTTAAATTCATGTTTATTTATATATGTACGTCTATACAAATATGTGTGCGTGAATGTGTATGTGTTCGATTTCCTCATTTACATGATTAACGTGAAAACCTCTTTTGCCACAAGGTGTAGTTAATAACAGCATCAGCATATACGTATAGGCGTGTGTTCGTTACAACTACAACAGCAATAGTTATCATCAATTATAAATTCATGTTGAAATTCTCCCAACAGCAAAGTGATGATACTATTTCCGCAGCTGCTTGATGTTGTGCTCATGCAGATGATGAGAATGCGAATATAAATTGTGTGACGAATTTTAATAGTTTTTTTCTGTTTTAAGTGCTTCAGCATGCTAAAAGTGTTTATTTTTAAGTGTGTCTGTGTGTGTAATAAAGTTGTTAAAAATGCAAAAGTTTGAAATAAATTAAAATGCAGAGTTTGCAAATGAAAATAATTTCAAAAAATGTTTGTGAATTACAAGAGCAAAAAGGAAACAAATTTATAAAAAATTAAATTTTATTCAAAATTAGGGAGAAAAAACAAACAAAATATGAGAATCTAATAATATTTGCAGTTAAATAAAATAAAAAAACAAACATTTTTGTTAAGTGATTTGAACTAATAATTTTTAAGAAATTTTGTATACAATCGTTTATAATTCTCTGTTTAACAAAAGAAGAATTAAAAGAAAAAAATTATTAAGAAAAATATGTTTAGTTTGGCCATTTGTATTTTTAAATTTATTATTTACAAAGAAAAGTTAAAAAAAAAGAAATAAATAAAACCACAAAATATCTATAAAGAAATGCAATATTCGGACGTAATTATTCATAAATTGTATACTCAATGCATATATTTTGTACCTTTGGAAAACGACTTCATTCTGTAGGCTTTATATTTGCACTTTATTGTTATTTTGTAATTATTTATTAAAACATGTAAATCTTTAATTTATTACACAATTCTCTTACCATAACTATTTATTTTTCACATTTTACAACGTGAAGGGCGTATATAAATCACAATACTACCTCTCACTTCATTTGAACTTTATTTATTTTTAATTTGTCAACTTCTAGAACCTTATTGTTGAAGTGTCATTGTTTTTGTAATTTTTCTATACGGCTTTCCTGATTTGAATTTGATTTTAGTTTATATTTTTTCTTATAATTTCCTGTTGGTTCTGTTATTGTTTGTTTTCTTTGTTATTATTCTAGAATTAACAAATAAGTTTTCTCTACCTTCCAAATCCAATAATGAGCGTCATCGAGCTTTGCACAATCTAGCCATCAAGATATTGTGACCTTCATATTAATGTTTCGGGTTGATGAATTCTATTTGTGTTATGGATTCTACAAAAGATTATATGAGCTTTCTTCTAAATGATTGTCACTTTTTCTAGAATATGCGTAAAACGGTCTGCATTATTTTATCTCGATTCTAAGGTTATTAGATAGATAGCGTTTGCAATAAGAAGTGCATCAAATATATGTTTTGACCAGTAGTTTAAATTGAAAATAGTTTTCCTCATATATGATTGCTCCAATCTTCATCAGTCAATGCTTCATCTTTTATTTTGCAGTAAATAGATGCGTGGTTTGCTATCCAAAGCAATGGGTCGGTCATTCGTAACCCAATTCGTTGTGAAATTTTTTAGTTTTGTTTGAGAGTTTTGAGTAAAGTTTTAGGGGGAAACAAAGCTGCTCAATATAGATAATATACCTGCAAACATGCTAATGGACGTGTTACAACAAGTTTTTCTTAACTTTGTGAGCTGGCCTTAGTCTATATGACATTGTGCGGACTAAGAAGTGCCTCCTTTTCTAAATAAACTCATCTACACATTACCTTTTGTCTGATATTAAATTAAAACGATAATAACTTAAAACGATAACAACTGACTGAAGGGTTGTAATGGCCAATTATGTATGTATGATAATAACTTAAAATTGTTGTTTATTTTACAATTTAACAGAATCAATGTCTTCATTATATTTTAAGCTGTTAAAATGTTTACGAGTATTTTTTAAAGCATTAAATAAATTTCATAAAATTTTATTGAGTTTTACATTAAAACGAAAGATATTCGTTTGCTCAATATATCGTTAAATTTTTTATTCAAACAATTTTCACACAAAAATGTTTTATTTTTAATAGAAAAGAGTCGAAAAGAGTGGAAATGGAATACACATATATTTTATAGAATATTTGGTAATATTTGTATATGTAACTACTACATCTACAACGACAACTTAATCGCATAGAAAAACAAAACATGTGTAAATGTCGTGTATACATACATATTCAACAGGCTTAACAGCTGTATATACATATATAGATTGTTATTGTTATTGTTATTTGTGTGTCTATGTGTGTGTGTGGGGGGTTTAAAATTTATGTCGATTTGATTGTATTTTTTATTATTTCTTCTTCTTTCATGTTGTAAAAAAAATCCAAAATATATCATTAACTCATCGATGTGTTGACCGTATTCAGTAATAAAAATTTCAACAGTAAACTGTGACAACAACAACTGCCATAGAAATAAGAAACTATAAACACAAGTAACATTTGTAAATAAAATGTGTGTGTTTGTCTCTCTTTCTCGTTTTCTCGCTTTCTCTGTTGCTCATTTATGCAAATAAATAACCTCATGAGCATGCATTCATAAAAAACCAATACAAACAAGAAAAGTTTTAATGTTATTAACACACACGTACACATACACACACACAGCGAGTAAATGAACATTAAAATAGAGAGAAAATATAAAATGTCTACATTAGTCGACATTAATAGTTTATAAACATACTATGTATGTAAGTGTATGTATGTGTATATGTATAAGAGAAAGAGAGCGTCCTGTTTTTTAATGAAATATTTGCAATTTACATGATTACCTCTTTTATTTCTGTTGGCTGTTGTTTTCATTTTACCGTTATGATTTTTATACAAATTATAAAAATTATAAAAATTTATACGATTTAATTTTTTTGCCATTCACATGAGAATTATTTCATACATGATGTGCGACTGTATGAGAAGAAAAAAAGAGTCCCTTGTGTTTATTGTTGCTTTCAATTTAAGCGTTCATGTGTGTGTGTCTCCCACACATTTGCGTTTGTGTTTACATTCGTGAGTGCTCATTTGAAAAAAAAACGGAAAACGTCATTTGAGACCAAAAAATATACACAAAAAAAATATTGTAATTTAAACTGAAAAGAAAACAGAAGCGTAGCAAAAAAAAAATCCTGCTAAAAAGTACGCAAATTAATAATGAAATAAAATGCCCTGAATTGGCCACACATATAGACGCATAGTTAGCCGTCATACATCATGTTTATTTTTAACCTTTTTTTTTAATTCCACTTTTTTCCATGGCTTCCCCTTGGCTTTTATTAAAATTATTTTTTTTGATAGTTTTTTCCAGCAGGTGAAAATTTTGTTCGGGTTGCTTTAACAAATTTTGTTAACCAGTCACACAAATTACGTTTAGAAATGTAGAATTTTAGATTTGCTTTTAGCAAATGAAATTTTACTGAGTTCATTTTATTTAAAAAAAAATGAAATAAATATTGATTATGCAATAATAAAAACATAATAATAATAATAAAAATCAGGTGTATTATATGTACATACATATGTATGCAATCTATTTACAGTCTATTCATTCATTCAAGATTCACGGTTTTCAATTAAAAGAAAAAAGCAAATTATTTATCAGACAGTATATATTGGTAGCCGTGGTCTAGTAGTTAGTGTGTTGGTTTATTAGATGTAAGACCATGGTTTAAGCCCCAGGTCAGACATCAAAATGAAAATATGAACAAATATTTCTTCGACGACTTTCTCTCAGCAGATTTCAGGCAAAAACTATGAGAGTAAATAAAATTGTCATGAAAAGTTTAAAAAAAAAATATTTGTCGCTCGAAGTTGACTTTAAACTGTACGTCCCGCCATTTATCATTTATAGATTACAAAAGTCAAGTTAAATAAAAAACACATTAAGCAATGCTTTCAATGAAACTTTTATTCCTGTGACCCTTTTGTGATAGTTTACAGGACGTTGGTCGTCAATTGATGTCGCCAATACCTTAAATTACTCTTTTAGCGAACTTCTCATGTAGTAAACCACAAGCAATCCTGCTGAAACCAGCAGCGACCAGTTCATAATCTTTAATTGCACGTCTAAAAAAGTCTGTTATGATACAGTTACGATCTTTTTAGGATAATTTTTGAAAAAAAGGCTCAAAACCACCCCAGACCCTAATGCATATCAAACAGTCACTTATCCGAATGCAATGGCTTTTCTGCAATCACTCTTAAGTTTTTCAATCACAATATGTAAGAATTTAGCTTGTTAACGTGAGAGGGAAGTGAGCTTTATTGTTAAAGAAAAGTTTGTTTGACAAATCGGGATTCTAAGTCTGTTGTTTTAGCATCCAATTAATATGTCTACAGCATTGTGATTGCCTTTTACATAATACCAGTTCTTGTCAATGCCATGGAATCGACAAATTTGTATTTTCATCTACATTTTAACTGATAGAAGGTATTTCTTTTTTTGTTAACAATCTTGCCAATTCTTTCGTTAAAAAATCTTTTTTTTTTCTTTGATTTTTTGCTTTTAAATTCAACGTTTTACATTTTCTAGCTCGTCCTTTTTTGCAGTCTCTTTAATGTTAATTGGCAATTTATCTGTCCTTTCTTAAAGAAAGTGTGTCTTTTGTGCATTTTTCAACACAAAGTGTTTCTCGCTTTGACATTAAAGATGGAGGGATTTTATTACATTAAACTCAACGTACTCTTTTGCTATGCTTTTCGGTCATATTTTTACAAGGGGAGTGCAAAAACAGAAAATTATCTGTATGACATACAAAATTTTTGTCTTTCTTTTGCAAGGTTTTGTTTTCTTTTCTTATTTTAAATTTACACAACAATTTTGCTCTTTATTTCTTTGCATTTTTCGTTTTTTTATTTTTTTGCCAAAACAGTTTTCCCTTTTTCCTGTTTTTTTATTTTATTTTTAGTATCTTGGCTTATTAACCCAATTTGAAAGGAAGGCCAATAAATTTTGTTGTTATTTTCTTGTTATATTTTTAAATTATTTATACTTCACTTATTAAAAAAGAGAAAAAAAGACGTTGATTTTTTAAAGAAAATATTTGTTTTTGTATTTGTGTTTGTATTTCATAAACAATAGAACTTTAAGGAATTTATCCATAATTTGTTTAATTTAAAAGAAAAGAAAGAAAGGAAAAAATGAAAAACGGTCTTCATTATTGTGTCATAATTTTATATATTTTTGTTTATGACGTACCCACAACAGTGGATATACAGAGAGAGAGAGAGAGAGGGAGAGACCGGTATTAAAACTGCGGGAAACCTTGGCAAATAGATTTAAGGGTTTTAAAGGCGAAGAAATTAAAATCCTATTGTGATAATAGGAGCTACAATTTTTTGAACACGGTTTCAGTGTGGGTTTGAACTTCTTAAACAAAAAGAAAAGGAACAAATATGATAATATAGTGCTAATATTTTAAATTTGTATATTGCTTCATACGTAGTTATGGGTGATATAAATATTAGGCGAGTCAGACGCCCTTGAAAATTCAGTGTGAAATTTTCTGGAATTTACGTGCCCAGAGCATCAAGCCCTTCTAGATACCCAATAATTTGCAACATCACATGTTTAAAATCCCGCATTACTTACTTAATTGGTCATAACATCCCTTTAGCTAGGACCTAAAACCTAGATTATCACACCACTCATGTCTTGTGAGTTAATTTTATCCATGAGTGGTCGGTCGGACCTACTGTTTAATGGCGATTCCGAAATACAGATTTCAGAAATTTTCATGGCAATTTTCTATTTTTACTCTCAGAGCTTATCCACATTGTTTTAGCCAGGAATTGAGGCGTGGTTTCTCTTCTAAAAATCTAATACACTACTTACTAGACTAGACGATTACCCGTATTACGGCAAAAAATAAATGTATGAGAGCTTGATATCCTGTTTCCTGTAGGATGAATGGTTTCAGACAAACAAACTTTAGTGTTTTTCCATATAAACAGACGGTCGTCTTAGAGAAACAGGTTATAATGCTTTACAGATCCAGTTTCTACGAAGTTTTGAGAGTAAGTACAGTACAGAATAGGAATCGTAATCCTTTCAAACTGGGATCAATATGTCATAACCATAGATGGGCACTTTGCAGTACCAGTAAAATTTCAGTAAAAATTGATTTTTACTGATTACTGAAAAAAATTTCAGTATTCAGTAAAATTTTACTGTTAATGCAATCTAAATTTAAATGAAATTTAAATAAAATTTAAATGAAAAAAAGTAAAATTTTACTGTTAATGCAATCTAAATTTAAATGACATTTAAATGAAATTTAAATGAAATTTAGATTGCATTACCAGTAAAATTTTACTTTATTAATTTTACTGTTAATGCAATCTAAATTTAAATGACATTTAAACGAAATTTAAATGAAATTTAGATTGCATTACCAGTAAAATTTTACTGAATACTGAAATTTTTTTCAGTAATCAGTAAAAATCAATTTTTACTGAAATTTTACTGGTACTGCAAAGTGCCCATCTATGGTCATAACCATGATCATCAACTCTCCTGCTTATATTGCTAGATGTGGCCGTAGTTTGATGGGAAAAAACTTTTCTCAACTCAATCAGACTTCTTCATTGTTTAAACTATTATTTAAGCTGGCTTTGGAATTGTTTTCAGCCATAACCAGTTTCCTTATTTATGATCTATTGTAACGTAGAGTGCTAGAAAACCGTTAAAGCCGTTGAAATACTGAAACTCCTTTAACAAATGTGTGCTGACGCTACCGTAACTAAAACGCTGTGTTGCCCTTGGTCATGACCCTTATTATTCATAAAATCTTTATCTTGTTTGCGTAATTCTTCAAAAATTTGGCATTTTAACAACTGTTAGAAGTAAACTGGTAGGCATTTATTCTTTTTATTTTTCATTTTTTTTTTCTTTGCTTTTTGATATTTAAGGTGCGTTTCACAATCCACCTCTCATTTCATTTTTCAAAAATTTCCTTTCAAGGCTCATAATTAAAGGCGGATTATACTGCTAATTCGCATGAAAAAAGGCAAAACGAATTATTAAAACGTTTTAGCGGAAAATCTAGAAAAAAAGCATTAAAGTATTATGAATACAAAAACACAATAACAATAACAATGTTGTTGGAGAACTTCAAAAACAAACAAAAAAAAGAAATTTTATTTTTAATTGTCAAAGTATGAGTCATATTTAGCATTCAAAAAGGATAATAGAAGAACATTAGCGAAACCGAATATAAGAATAATAATCATCATTTTAGACAGAGACTAAAAGAGAGAAGCGTTAATGAAAAGAAAAAGCCAGTAAATGTATAAATGATTGCCTTTTTCAAAATGAATATGTGTCTCAGTGTGTGTGTGTCTGTATTATAGCCATTTAACTATTTAAAAATGTTTAGCTTAAGTAAACATATTAAATTGTAAAGGACACTCTCACACCCATTCCCACACACATTCACTCGCGTCTACAATTCCATTTGTATTGCGTTATACGTATAAACAGAGACGAGTACGCACCCAAGGTTCTTAACGCCAATTAGAAATTCGAATCTAAATAAATATGCAAGAGAGCAGCAGAAATGTAAAGGTATTGAATCATTCGTTTCGAAATATAAAAAATCTAAATAATTGGAATAAAAGTCGTCGTAGTCTAGTAAGTAGTGTGTTGGATTATTGGACGTTAGGCTGTGGTTTAAATCCCAGGTTAGATATGTAAAACCACTCGAAATTCGGAAAAATAGCATTATTATCGCAGGGTGCGTTCAGATTGTGTTCTTCAGTTCCTAAATTCATAAATTCAGTGGTCAGTTTATGAATTCATAGCAAATGGATTCCATTATCAAATCATTGCTTTTAACGATTTCATTACTTTGCAGCTCTGTTTGCGTGGAATTAAGTACGCTTATTTTCTCCAGAAGAAAAAAAGTACCAGCATTAAATTCAAAACACAAAACATTCCTCTTTTCTTTTTGCCTCTTTTTTCCTCTCATTGGTAATGGTTTACAGGAATAAAAATTTCTTTCCTTCTTTTGCGTAGCTGTTGTTTCGTTCGCAGCTAATTTATGCCGAAATGAATGTCATTTTAAGGCGATTTAAGGATTTTTCATTTGCTGGTTTATGGCAAAAAGAAAAAAACCGAATTAGAAAAACGAAGAAGAAGAAATGAAAGGAGCAACAAAACAAATGACGCATTATTAATTTAAATGTGAACATTTGCTAGCCACCGTTTTTCTTTTCTATTTCTTACAGAAAAGTCGGACAACAATAGAACCTTTGAAAGGTAACGTGGAATAATGAAATGGAAATGCCATCTCTGGTTAAGCCTTTGGCAGAACATTTTCATTGTTAGTAAAGCTTATTTCTTTAAAGCCCATGCCATGTGTAGTTATTATCACCATGAAAATGTTTATGTGTGTGTATTTATGGGCAATATTTATTCCTTTTGAAATATGTTTGCATTTATCCCAGGATCCTTTTTGATTTTAACATTGTGTTTTCTTACAGATCCTTTGCTTTTTATTTTATTCGTTGTTAAGGTTTTCAAATCATTATTTGTCTCCATTGAATATGCCAATAAGTTTGCTGTATCCTGCTGAGAAATGTTTGCTGACTTTTTTTCTTCTTCTTTTTTTTGCAATAATTTAACAGGACAATAAAGTATGTCTCCCACAGCGTAAGGCTGTAATATTTTCTTCTCCTTTTCTTTTCATTTTTGTGGGAAAATCGTACGTTTTTCCATTTTATTTTTATTTTTCTGCAATATTTTCACTCAAGTCGTTGGAAGATTGTAATGAGATGGCAAAAAATTAAAAGCAAAATAACAAATTACATTTTGGGATTAGAGAAGAGTTGCCAAAGTTTCCTATTATTTTTACTGGGGCAGATGTGTTCTGGCCCTCATATTATGATTTAAAGACTTTTCATTTTGTTTGCGTATTAAAGGCATTTCCAAAAATTACTTATCTTGTATTGAAATATTGAAATTCTTGCATACCAAACTTGAAATATACAAGAGGACGAACGCTAACCAGCAGTATACAATACATACATAATTGATTATTACAACCCTTCAGTCAGGATTACGACCTAGTTTCTCACACCACTTGTGCCATGTGTGTTAGTGTGGTGGGACCTACAATTTAAAGTCGATTCCGAACGACACATGTTTTTGAGAAACTTTTCATGGCAATTTTTATTTACTCACGTCCAAAAGGCCAACACAATACTTACTAGACTACGGCGACTTCTGCTCACCAGCAATATTGGAGATAATTCCATGCATTCATTGTGCAGTTTATTGCGTTTTTTTTATAATTTTATAACTTTTTCTCCATCTACCCTATAAAAATTACTACCCAGTAAAGATTTTTCCAAGTACTTGAAATTGAAATTCTTTGCAATAAAAATGGCATGAAATTATGTCCACTGGTTTATGGCTTTAATATCGTTTTATAACTGTACTGTGTTTAGCTTGTATATGTTGATTTTTAGCATTTGTTGTTTAAATGTTGGCCATTTTATTTAATGGTTATTAGCGGTTACATTGAGTATTCGTGTATACAAAAACATATGTGAGTGTAATATAATATTTAATGACTGAGGTCCATAAACAGACAAAACGTTATTCATATACATAAATTTTTATATCGTTAGTGTTACTTTAATCCTGTATTAATTACATATTCAATGCAATTTTCTCTTCTTCTCTTTATTTTTTAATATTTACTTAACGTTTGTCTTTTCAAGCATTAATTGCTGTGGCTTCTGTTAAACAGTTTTCTTTCTTTTATTTTTATTAAAAAATCTTCTTTATTTCCGTTTATTATCTTCTTCATTTTAATAAAGTGCCAAACGTATACACAATATTTCCTGTTGAATAATTCTTTTTGTTTTAACAATGCCATGCTTGGCAAATAAAAATTATTTTAAAAATATAAATGGCCAACAGCAGCAACCGCAATATAAATACAATCGCCACCATAATTATTGAAAATAAGCAGAGAAAATAATGAAATAATTTCCATTGCAATCAAGCATATCAAAAGAAGTGTGTATTTGTGTGTGTGTGTATATATGTATATGTTAATAATATAGTGAATAAATAATTAATTGAAAAAAAAGCAACAAATATAACAAGAAAAAGAAAAAATAAAAGCTTTTGTTTTGTGCATTTAAAACCAAACAATACCGATAACATGTCCAATACAGATGCATCCTCGCTTATCTCTTCCACTTACTGTGCCCGGCGTCCTTTAGTGCCCGGCACTGCAACACAAATCCATTCTACGGTTATGACTTCCTTAGCGAACTCTACAACAGCAGCCGCAGCCACAGTTGCTACATCAACGAAATCAGCTGTAACTACGACTGTTTACAGGGGTTTGCCACAACAGCAGGTGTCGTTGCCTGCTACAGCAACAGCTACTACGGTTTATGCCACCAGTGCTACCACACCCGCGGCTGCCTGTTTGAATAAATCATCCTCGTGTCCTGACTCGCCCATACGACGTGTTTCATCCAGTTTTCGAAATTCAGCGGTGGGTTTTGCTACACGATTGCTTAATAAATGTCGGGCAGCCACCTTTACTGTAGATGGTGCAACATATACAATAGGTAAGTGTAGTAAGTGCCTTAACGGGTGGGCGGAAGAAAAGTCAGTGGTTTACTACTTAACTGACGAACTGATGTTGAATTGAAAATCAAAATTCAAATTTAAAAACACAAACGAAAATTTAAATGAAACCGTAGGAAATATAAATAAAGCATGTCGTTATGTTGCAAGTAAAAGGAAAATATAGACTGTTCGAAGCTACATTTTAATGTAAAAAAGATAAGCAGATAATATTCTAAATACGAGATTAAAACTAAAAGAAATACTCCTACATTAATAGCCCATATTAAAATTAACAACAATTTGAAAGGAAAAAACTTGCGTCTGTTTTGGATTTTTCAAGAATGAGTAACAAGTACCCAGAACAAGAATACTTTTCGAATACCTAATGATTGAGGAGTAAAATATAATCTGCTCTAAGGGACCATAATTTGTCAAAGAGTTTTGAATTGAAAGAAAAAAAGCTAGTTACTTATTCAGCTATGAAGCTGGTCGGAGAATCATTTCCTCATAAGAGTTGTTGTGGCAATTTACTGTATATAGTCAGACATGCATGAAGTCGTCATAGTTTAGTATGTAGTGTGTTGTCTTATTACACGTAAAGCCACGGTTCAAACCCCCAGGACAGACATCTCGAACAAAATGAAACATGGAAAAATATTTCTTTTGCGAGTTCCTCTCAGCAGATTTCTGGCAAAAACTCTGAGAGTAAATAAAATTGCCATGGAGAGTCTGTCATTCGGAATCGACTTTAAACTGTAGGTCCCACCACTGGTGTATAAAATTAACACACACAACATCAGTGGTGTGAGAAGCTAGGTCGTAAACCTGATTAAAGGATTGTACTGAGCAATTATGTTATGTATGCTATGTAGTCAGACACGCTAGCATTTGAACTCAATTAGTTCCTTAAATAATTAATTCTTCGTTTGTCAAAACTTTATTGCTCTTCTAATAAATTTTACAGGGTATTCCAAAGAAAAAGAAAAAAAACACAATTTAAGTGCCTTTAAACAATTATCAAAATTTGATTTTAAGCACATGGCTTTTACCAACAACACCACTTCTACCAAAAAAAAACCCAAGAACACATTTTTAATCTTCTGTGCCATTAAATTCAAGATCAATAATCGATTGCCACAATTTTCCATTTTCAATTTTCACATTTTCCATTAACATTGATAATGAAATGGATGGCTTGCCATGGTAGGCAGGGGCATATCGAGCAGAAACAATGACAAATCGAAGACAATTTTTAATATGATTTTCTGTTCTTGTTGTTGCTTATGTTGTTGTATTATTATTGGTTTCATTTCGATATTTTCAATGCAAACATTTGTTGGCTGTCACAGTGTGCTTTTTTGTTCTTCTTCATTTTTATCTATTCAGCCATGAAACTTGCATTTTTGATGTCATGTCACACAATTAATGTCAGTCAGCTTTCTGTGCTGTATGTCTGCTCGTCTGGGGTACAAGTTCATTGTGTGGCATACCGCATACGAGTAAATAAAAGAGACAATATTAACAAAATAAAACTACAACAACAACAACTACTATAATAATAATGACAATAATGCCTATAGTCATGAATGACATGGTTGTGACAGTTACTTTCTTATATTCATACTCATACGCATACTCATATATATTATTTACAGAATTCTGTTGTGTTTATGCATATATATGGGAGGAACTGGAGGACTGTGTGTTTGGAATTGTGTATGCTGGCTTCGTTAGACTGGATGCCGCCTCATTTTGATTGTCAATTTGTCTTCGATTTTAGATTTTCTTTGTTATTCTGCTGAATACAGAATTTTATGGCCCAGAAACATAGCCATGACAGTGTTTGCTTCCATCTCTGTATTATTTATTCATTCTTTTCTTGTCATGCAGCAAAGAAAGCAAAAGTGTGAGACACTTGTTGACCTTTGTCACAACTATTTTAAGTTTTCACTTGTTCTTCTTTGTTTTGTGTATCCTTTTCTTAATTTGTTATTTTAAAATATTTTTCCTCTTAATGTTGTTGTTGTTATTGGCCTGCCAATCTTGCGATTTCGGTTTTTTTTTTGTTAAAGTGTGTTAATTTAATTATTTTTTGTTGCAATCAAAAATATTTGTATCCAGGGTTTGAAGAAAAGTGGAAACAAAAAGTTTGAAAACTTTTTCTTGGTACTTTTGGCTTTTTTTTTGGTACCAATTTCAGAATAAATATTTAAAAAGCAAAAGTTTCAATTTGACATGTAAAATATGTACTTGTACTTCTCCCTCCTTGTTTTATAGTTCAGTTGTTTAAAATATTTTTGGAAAGTTTTTAGGTGACAATAAACTATGCACACAGGTTTTTGTGACGTCAAGAAAAAAGACAAAAAATTTTATAAAATTTTAAATGCTTTTTAGTTGTTCGCATAAGTTATGGATAGAAAAGTTTCAAATTTAAAAATGCAATTAAAGTTTAAAAAAAGGCAAACTTTTAATAAAAATTTAATTTCAAAAATGAACTCAGGTACGTAAGAAAACAAGACACGATAACAAATAAATCTTTCTCACACGTTCCTTACTTACTTACTTACTTAATTGGTCATTTGAAAAGTTTCTCAAGCATCTAAGGTTCGAAGTCGACTTTAACGTGTGGGTCAGCAATGAATCGTTTTTACGCTACTCATGAAATTTTTCATTCATACTACATTCACTACAACGTTGATTTATAAGTACAGGTTGCAATGAGTTGACATCAAACTCATACCATTCGAAATATGTTTGATTCATAAGCCTACTCGTTTCGATTCATAAATTCAGAAAAATACTTATAATACTTGGAGTGACTCGTACCACTCATCAAAATTTACAGTTTTACTTTCTAGTGAGTATTTTAGTGTTCGTAAGCGATTCATACTTATTTTGTGATTCGTGTATATGTCGAATCATGGAGAGTGGAAATCAACAACATGATCATATGTGTTGTTAAGTATGATTATGATGAGTACTTCAAACTTTCTACTATGAGTAGAGGTTCCATGATATTAAAATAAGTATGTATGCGTATAAGTATCAGAAATTATGAGTATGATCCGATTCTAATAATCTTTTTGAATACTTATTGCTGATCTCTGGTCAGCACAGACAACATTGGTGGTTAGAAAGGCTAGGTTTTAATTCTGACTAAAAGGTTGTCGCTACTAAATAGGTTAGATTTTGAAATAAAAATTTCTGATTCAGATTAACTAGAATCGTCTGTATATAAAAATTCTACAGATACAGATATAGTGAGAAGGAAAAAGTGTACATAAATTGAAAAATCTTACACACACACACACACAGAGAGAATGAAATATTTTTATTAGCTAAAGTAAGTGGCAGAGAGTATTTTCTTAAAAGCTTAAATATGTCGAAGTATTCTACTCTCGTGGCAAATGTGTTAACTGTCAGTTGGCATTATTTAAACCTTCCATTGTCTTGGTCCTTTCTTTTAGCCCATTTCACTTCTCCACTTTATTGTCATTTGAAAAAAAAAATCAAAAAAAAAGTAGAAAAACAAGAGAAACACTCGTTTATGTCTTTGGGATTTCCAGTGTTCACTCTGTATAAATTACAGATTCTTTTCCCTTTACTTCTTGTTCTTCTCTTTAGCTGTGTTACCCAGGTAATTCGATTAGAACCAGGTTTCTGTTACTTACACACACACCATATACTTACATATATGTATATAGTCAATCACATTACTTGTACTCTCGTATTTTCAATATATTTTCACTTCCGTTTTATGTCTCCATAAATTCAACTTCTAAGCCATGTTATGTACTTTACACCAACCGTACCAAGGATGGCAATGTATCCCGTTTCCGACAATATTCTGTACTTTTGGTATGCTCACGCTACAGTAGGGCAATTCATACTTTCTCATCGGTTTTGTAATGCATAAAGGAGACCATCTGTGTACATTTGATGAGGGCAGTGTTATAATGAATTGGAGAGCAAAAAAATATTGTAATATGAGTGGAAATCTTAAAAGTTTATTTATAATATCCCATTCGATATAGTACAGAGCAAAGTTATGCTTCTAAATTAATTAGAAAATGCTTGTTGTTCGCCGATAAAGGTACAAACCAAACTCAATTAAAGTGTGATTCCGCTCTTTAACCTACTATTGGTACTACAGAACTGACTTCAAAATTATTGAATTGGAGTCACATGAGGCCTGTGATCGCATTTTGTGAACTCGCCGTAGTCTAGTAGGTAGTGTGCTGATTTATTAGAAGGGAGGTCACGGTTCAAGCCCCAGGTCAGACATCTCCAACTAAAATATGAAAAAATATTTCTTCGGCGACTTCCTCTCAGCAGATTTCTGGTCAAAACTCTGAGAGTAAATACAATTTGCTAAGTAAAGTTTCGACTTTAAACTAGGTACCGCCACTTATGTATAAAATTAACACGCACAACATAATTAGTGTGAGAAACTAGGTCGTAATCCTAACTGGAGTATTGTAATAACCAATTATGTTATGTATGGACCGCAAAATGTTGCTGCAGTTGATCTAAAAAAATTGTTTCAGGTAGAACAATTGCGAGCGAGGGAAAGGACCCCCACTGAGTGTACTTCACAATTTTAAACTCGTTATTTGAAATTTGAAAATTTGCCAATTGAACCGATTACAGTAGAATAAACGAAAGAAGATATCTCGTGAGACAGTCTTTATCCATCTTACATGCCAGATAGTATTCTTCTGTGGCGTTAGCCAAGTATAGAGTGAGTTTCTTAAAATATATCATCATATATTCTGACCTTATGTTAATCGTCACGGTTTTATATTTCTCGGATCAATTAATTGCTTTCCAACCTATAATTTTACAACCTATTCATCCCTTTCCAACGGGTACCTATCTCCTTCACTGCAAAGATATAACTTTATAAGGAAAGTATCATGGGAAGGTATCTTCCCCATTCGCTGTTCGTGTATAATAAAAAAGTGCAGCAAATCTTTATGGTCGATATTCTTTTATTTCTTTTCAAAAGAGAACACAAAATAAAGTTTTTCTTCTTCATATCCCATTGCTCCTTGACTTTTTGTTTTTTCGTACAATGAAAATGAAAATTTTCAACAACTACAACTACAACTACAATTACTACACAACAATGTTTTAATATAAAATAAGAAATCAAAAAAAAGAAAAAGGAAGAAAGGAGAAGAAGAATACGAATCAAGTATAATAAAATGGCATCATAAACAATGTGCAAGAATCGTTAAAAGAACACATGGGTAGCACGAAGCCCTAGCAAGTAATGGTTGGAAGATATGCGGAGATAGGAGCGTATCTTTTCTAAATGATTGGTAACTTCAACATGAGAAAGAAGAAGCAGCAACTTTTAAGTTTGTATGTGTAGATGTGTAAATTTTAATGGACTTGCTTGTACATGTAAGATTATACGATAACGGAAAGTTGTTTGTATATGTGTCTGTTTATGGACGCCTGCGTGTGTGTGTTTGTGTGTGTGGCTGTGTGCGTATCAGTTTAATGAAAATTAATTTCAAGTTTTCGTAAACATTGTTTTCCTACAGATTTTCCGTTTTATTTTTTTCAAGAACCATTATCCAGCACTTAAGCATACTTTCACCTAAAGACACTTGAAACTTTTACTCACGTGCCATTAATATTTAAAATCTGTTTGTGAATGTGTGCATGTACGTATGTGTTTGGCTGTTGATTTTTCCAATAGATTCTTAAAAGTTTTCACAAGTTTTTAACAATGGATCATGCATGTAAATAAATATAACCAGAATTTTAATTTAAGAAATATCGTTGAATATCGGTTGTTTAAAGGAAAATGTGAAAAACGAAAAGAAAATGGAAGAAGGACAAGAATGTTTTTGACTCCACTTTTTTTTTTGGAAAATATCTCAAAATCTATTGAACTATATTTGTTGGATTCAAAACTCCTTCCACTGTATGCAATAAACAAACTTTGGAATCCGTTTTTGAGCTCATGCCAGCACTATCGTCTCATATAACACGTGTTATAATTGTGCAAACTTATTACAAAAATTTTGAAAAGAGAGATCGCTCATAAGCTTTAAAGAATTTTTAGTTAGAAAAGCATGGTTGCCCCCCCGGGTAGAATTGTGGTATCACAAAGAGCCTAAATGTTGGCCTAAGTTGGTTAGCCTAAACTAACCTAAACGCACCTAAAGTACCAAATTTTCGAAAAACGAAGATGAAAAAACTGGCGCGGTAATGGACAGTAAAGTTTTTTGAGGCTTTTTGTAAATAAGACCGAAATTGTAGTCTGACAGTGAATGACTTTCTGTTACAGCAACTTGATAACGGAGTTTTTTTGGATGATGTAAAGTTGTGTGAAATTTTTCTTTGGGATTTTGTAGTCGCGAGTTTATACGCATAAATCTGAAACAATTCCTATTCTGAAATACAATATTGAAACCATCATTGATAAGATATAGACACATGGAAAAGTCATGAAATATTTCGTGAACGAAATGATGGCCTATCACCAGAGTTGTGGGACCATTTGATCTTTTATTCCATACTTTATAGGAATATGTCTCCTTTAAAATCCAATACAAAAAAATTTCAAAACTACAAAGATATTCCATTATTAAATCCTTAACGTTCAGTTTACCACACCATATACAAATTTACGTCTTAATCTATTAGCAATCCTCCTTACAGCTAACAATAGATTGAAATTTCAAACCATAATTGTCATTTCGTGGCCAGCTTTAACCACATTTTGTCATTAAAGACTCTGTTTGAGCGTTTAAGAGAAACATCGAAAAGAAGGAAATGAACGAATGAAAAATTGATTCCAGTTTTTAATGCTTTAAGGGGGAAAAAACAAGCGAAAGTAGCAATAAACTCCAATAAAAGCTCTCATATACGCTTACATTGTGTCATAAGGCGCAGATGTTACAAATAAGGATGGCAGCAGACAATTAAGGCTGCTATAATGGCTTAGTGAACAGAGATAAAATGTTTAATTCCAAAAGCACTATACACATAACTAACCACTAAGTTGTAACCACCATACCACCATAGAAACAGAAAACGTGAACGTTTTTTTTATTTTTTTTAAATGTATAAAAAGTGCATCAAGAAGAAGCAACTCAGACTGCTAATGTCAATACTTTACAGTTCCTCTAAACCATGCATGTAGTAGGCACCGAGATGCCTTTTTCTCCTTTCACATAACGCCGGGCATGTTCTCAGTAGATGAATGACAGTTTCATACGCTTCCTCATCTGTGCAGCTCCTACAGAAATCATTTGTAAAATGCCCTAGATCAATGCACCTTGCATGGATGTCCATAATGCGATGCCATGTCATGACCCCGACCTCTATACTCAGATTGCTTCTTTGTAATTTGAGATGTTCTCCGCCTTTCTTCCCCAAGTTGCCAGAAACACATTTGGCAATTATAAGCTTAAAGTTCCCTAAGTTTTACAATGGGGATCTTGCCCTTTTTGTACAACCCTATTCTCTTTAACAATCGCACACGTAAAGAATTAAAACAAAACCAAGGCAAACAACAGGATATTAAATATTTGTTCTCGTCTTCTTTATTCTTTATTCTCTATTCGTTTCTTTTCTGTTGTTACTGCACAACAAAGGAATTAAAAGTTTAAAGCAGATCTTAGGGAAGGCTAAACATGTCACTGCTAAAACACCTGTTTGTTGTTTAAAAACTAAAGCAGAAGAAAAGAAAAATAAAATAAAACGAGGGTCAGTTTAGTTATAAAAGGAAAACGAAACAAAAGCAAAAAAATCAATATAAAGATACTCATACTCTCTCTCTCTCTCTCTCTCTCTCTGTGTAATGCTCTTCAACATTTATTTAATATTTATTGTATTTGCTTAACTCTTTTCCTTGTGTACCTTAAAGGACATTTCATTCAGGATGTTGTTGATGAAAATCATGATCATTATGAAGGTGACGCTGATGATGATGATGACGAAAGTTTTATGTTGACCAAAAGAGACATAAATTGTGGCAACAGTGCTCTCCTTTTTTTTTCTTTAATTCCTGTTGCTGTTGTTGTTGTTGGTTTTGTTGCCGTGTGTTATTTTACAAACCTTGTTACGGACACGTAGACAATGTCAACGTAAATAAATAATTATATTGTTTATATTCTTTGTTATTGTTATTGTTTTTGTTTTTTATATATATTTTAACAAGCTTTATAAATACAGTTATTTGTATGTGTGTATTGACTAGTTCATATATGTACATATGTGTGTTCATATGTATACATATATGTAACTGAGTATTGCTCTTACTGGCCCTCAACAACATGTCCGTAGAAAACTGTTTTGTTTAGTGATGCATGCCTGTGTGTTATGAGGGTGAATCAGATTATTGGCATGAACAATCCGTAAGGAATACAAAACAATGCAATTTGTCAGTGTTTTATAAGCCAAATAATCATTTATTTTTTAACATTCAATCACTGACATTGTAATTCAATAGTCTTTCTGCATTCCAAATTAAAGACAAGAATTGTTAGAGAATAATGGTAGTAAATTTTAAGGTCGTAAGGGGGGTTTTTAAATATAACATTTAAAGGTTTCTGTATACAATTGGAGTTTTCAATGGATGTATAGTAGATCCTAAGTCTGAAGTTAAATAAGGATTTTAGAAGGACGAATAAAAAGTTTTATTCTCATTCTAAACTTCTAAAAGACTTAAAGGATGAGAGTATCTGCTAGAGAAAATTGAGATGCGGAATCTGCCTTCGAAAACGATTATTTGATGTCTCTCTTAGATTATCCGACTACTGTTCTGTTTGCCAGACAAGGGCGTATGCCATTCACAAAACAGCGAGATATAGTCGAGAATTAAAATTTTAAACTTTGCTTATCGATATTCACGTAAACAGCATTGAATCAATCAATGCAATCGAAACATTGGGGTAACCAAGGGAAGAATATTTCTGAAAGTGTTACTAATTAGAAAGCTCCTTGTGTAACTCTTGTGCTGGAGGACCTATGAAAACTGTCTTGTCCTTTCAGAGCGTGTTGATCATTACTCTAATGAAAGCAAATACAGGACATTGTATGCTTGGACGGGTGTGTAAAAGTGCGGATTAACCACAAAGAGTTGCCAGTTTAAAGTTTCCGTGAAATTAAAATGAAACTGAGGTGGTCTTATGCCGTCACTTGCAGGATATACAGAATGCTTTGGCTTACTCTGGCGGATGGTAAAAATTAAGGCGCTCTCAGCTCCCTTACGAATGCACACTATGTAATAGGGCATACGAAAAATATAAAAATACTTTGGTTCGGGGAAAGAAGAATCAGTACGAAACCTATCATTTTAATTCCCGTCGGTGCAGGTAGTTTTCAGGAAAAAGACAGCCGCACTAGTGTGACTGTCGAAATTAAGAGGATTTGTCAGTAGTACACTTTGGGTTCTAAGGAGTCAGCATGAGTAATGAGCTTTCTGCAATTAAACTTTTTGAGATCTCAAGCGTATTGTAAGGGCCAAATCTAACTCAACTTCAGGCAGTATCGGAATCAACAGCTATCACTTTGAATAGATGTTTCATTTCTGTTATAATTCCTAATGTGGCATTTAAATTTTTATTCACATATTATTTTCATAATTTTATTGAACATTACCAAGCAATTGTTTTCTATTTTAAGTTTTTCAATTATTTTACTGTCTAATTAAGTCCTTAAATATTGACATACAAAATATTTCTGCTTACAACAATAACAACCGAAAATTAAAAATATTTTTCTTCTTCAAATAGAAAATCAATTAAAAGCATTTTAATCCCATTTGCAACGTAAAATATTGAAATGGTCACACTCAATTACAAAATAAATTCCATTTCGAAATGTCCTCTTTCTGTTTTTGTTGCTATTTTTTTTTTTTTTTTTTCAATTTATTTTTTTATTGTCTATTTGATACGTGCAGAGATTTCAACACAGATGCTGCTGCCTGCTAGACTTGGCTCGCATAAAAACGATTCATTGATTTGTTTTTTCTATTCGACATATTTTATGAGGAATTAAGTTTTATTTTAACAATTACAGAAAGAGAGAGAGAGAGAGAGGGATTTTAAAACTATAAAACTGTTGAGGACTAATATAATGAAGGAATTTACAAAATTAAGCATTTCATGAAATTGAAAGTAATTAAAAGCTTTTCTTTCGCTTATGGAATGCTGTCTATTGCAGTTTATGCCACTGCTAGTTTACCTCTTGCAGTTTATTATTTTTTTTTTTTTTGACGACAAACAATTTTCTAAATTTCTCACAATTTCATTTAATTAACTTTTAAGTTTTCCAAAAGGATGTACAAAAGAAATTCAAGAATTCCGACTAAATTCCTAAAAACTAAAGCATTTTAACTGATGGCATAACTTGTTGCCTCACCACAGCTGATGATGATAGCTTGCCAATGGCAAAATAACTTTTGTGTTATGTTGTATTTATTAAAACCCAAAGACAGATAGAAATTATATAAACAGATTAAAAGTTTTATAATGCAGTGCTTATAAAACCAAACTTGAGGCATAAAAAATATCATCATAGAGCAGCGATAACTTGTTGACAACTGAAGGTAAATTAAGTCAACCCAATGCAGGATATTTCTTTCGGATGGATGGTTTTTATGAAAATTAATCGATTTTTGAAAAGTATGTTACCTCACACACACACAGACCTAACCTAAATCAAGTCTTTTAATGAGATTCTCCAAGACGCTCCGCCATTAAAGGACATTCATCATTAGGTGAATGTGCGTGTGACTTCCATGCCATGGTAACGTTAAATTACTTTTCGACATATCTTAACTAAATGTTTGAAATATAACGAGGTTTGTTAAGAAATTCTATTCTCAAAAGAATAATTTAGTAGCCTTTAAACCTTAGCTGCAGACTAACTCTTTTCTTTGTTTTGGTAGACATCAGAGATCAGCAATGAGTATTCAAAAAGATGAGTAGAATCGAATCACACTCATAATTTGTGATGTCAACTAAATCAACGCTGTAGTGAGTACGAACGAATCAAAGTGTTGTTAAATTTCAATATTGTTGACTCACTTTTATTCAAAATTGCAGGAGTAGCGAGAAAACGATTCATTGCTGATCTCTGGTAGACTTCAATTTATATGATCAGATTGCGTCCCTTAATTTACCAGTTTTTATTCTGATACTGAAGTTCATGGCTATTTTTGCGTGTACAATTATAGTCAGTTAAAGCTTTTGATACAACATATCCAAAATACCGATGCTATGCAATGCGACAATTTATTATAAGAGGGTTTTTTCCATTAAAAAATGTTTAACGAGCACATGGAATTCATCTTTCTCCATTGTTTATATCGTGAACTATCGAATATAAACTTAATGACTCCGTCTGTTGAAATTTTGAGAAGATTCAAAATGCATATATCTGGTGATGAGAGCAGTGATGCCATTTCAGTTAAGAAGCAGAAATTCACCCTCGTACCATATAATTTACTACCTTTGTATGCCTAGAATGTTTTAAAAATCGAAGAATTAAAACATTAACCTTACTTATATATTTTAGCCTGAAAATGTTGCTGACACACTCGCATAGTTATTCGCACATTCTGTCTCTCCTCCTTTCTCTCCCGTAGTTGTATGGTTTACCCAGTTGTGGCCACTGTGTCTTTTATTTCCATCCGTCTTTATTCTCTTTTAATTGCGTGTGTTGATTGTGTAACACTGTTTTTTTCTTCTACTGCTTTTCCTATCGCAACATCAATTTACTTTCCTTTTTAAGAATATTTTAATCAACTGTTTAGAAAGCAATACAAAGGAGAGAAAATATATATTTTTGTAGGGAAATTGCTAACATCATCGTTATCATCACCATCACCATCACCATCACCATCATTATTATCATCGCCATACGCATCAGTTGTTGTTGTTTTTTCTCTTTTTTTTTTGTCTGCCCCAAAAGAGGAAAACTTGTTTATATCTTTGGCAAATATTTAGGCAGGCTTAGGACAATGACAGATGACTTTGGCAAATTGGGGCAAAAAAAAGTAAATAATTTTCCGGTTTATTTTATCCGTTTTTTTTCGTAGAGAAATTTTAACAAAAAAATATTCTTTATTTAAGGAGACTAGAGTGTCGTTAATAAGCGTTAATGAATTGATTATTTTTTTTATTAAGCTTAAGAACTTTTGCGTTGTATCGTTGAAGTATTTATGTATTTGAAACATTATTTCCCCACATAAATAACGCACTTGTAGCGTTTTATAAGCCTTGAAGCAGTTTCAGACACAGTCTTCTAAAGGAGAGTACATTGCTGTATGGCATCACTGAGGTCCATATACAACAGACATTAAAAATTACTGGAATTCTCATTTCCGGCATGTAAAACCACTGTTATGTACTTTAGTTTGTTATGTACGTTTCTCAATTTAAAATTAATTTTCAAATTAAAATGTTTTTCTTTGAAATTAAAAGTCTTTCTTTGTATATTTTTGTTTATTTTTCCAAACACTTGAGATTAATTAAACCAGACCAGGGAACTTCACTTGTTGATTAAAAAACCGTTCAACAATCACAAAGGCACAAAAAACTTGTCTCTTATTTGCAAATGATCAAACTTGCCAACACACTCTCTTTTGTTGTTCATTTTAAAGTAAGCGAACATATGCCTCTTTATTGGTTCTGATGGTTTACACATCGGCTGACTCATGAAAATAATCTTCCTTAAACTGAGAATGAGTGAATTACTCAAACTTGTTCGAACTTTAATGAACTTTGTTCACTTTAAGGCAATCGAACCACTTGTAGGTTGAATACTGAATAATCAAACTTGTCAACTCGTATACTTGTCTTTTCCATTCAACACACAAACATTGAAGTACAAAAAGCAAGAAATCATTATGTATGAATTTGTTCATTCCTATCAACAAGTGCAAGTTTTTTTATTGTATTTTAATTTATAGTAGCTTTGATGTCTATTCGTCTTGTTTATGACAAAATAGGAAATAATAAAAATAATTTGCAGTTCGAAATTGCAAATAACAGAACTAAAAAAGTGCCAAATTCGGAAACACCGTAATCAGTGTAATGACACAAAAACAGTACAATTAATTAAAAAAAAAAACAAAACGGGACATTTATTTTTAAGTAAAAACTCAACAATTTATTCAAATGATTACAAAAAAAAAAAAAAAATAATATATATAAAAAAATATAAAAATGTGAGATCTTATAAAACAGCGTGCATTTTCCCACGTGTACTTCCCCTAACTTTGTTTTTGATGATCAAATTCAAATACAAACTAAACTAAACCTGTAGCTGCACTCATTTATCAATGTTGAATTGGTTATGTCGTTTGCATTGTTGGCGTATCATATCACACAGACGATTGATTCAAACATGTTGTATAGTTAAAGAGAATAAGAGTGTTTGGACACGATAAATTTACTACAAACCCTTCTCTTGCGTGTGCGAACTTGTTCAAAAAATGCTTTTATTAATTCTACTCATAATCAGAATTTGAAGTATACAGCAAAATGAATATGATTTTTAATCATCATTGAATTTTTCTTTATTCTTTAAAATGAACAAAAGTTTTTGTGCTGAACAAAATCAAGAAAAACCGTGATTTTGAAGTTCTCTGAACCAGACCAGACCAGCTCAAATACTGTGGTCAATATGTGTAAAAGAAATTAAAACACTTTTTAAATGAACACTAAACCATCTAAAGTCTTGTAAAAAAGAATGTGTATCTTCTGAAGAAGACAATCAATTTGTTTTGTTGTATTCATTTACAATAAAAATTAATCAAGACAAAGAAAAACAATTAAATCCCATGGGATCAATTCTTTGTTAACAATCTAATCACCACAGGATAAATTATGGTTGAAAGATGTATCACAAAAAACTACAAAAAACAAAAGAAAGCCACAACAGAATAACACATCAATAATAACAATAAGAAGAGTAAACGAAGGATACAGAAAAAGAAAAAATAAAGATACAAAAATATTTTACAAATAAAACTTTACCGAAATCGAATACAGTCGATTAAGACATTCAATTTCATATTATATAACACAATTCAAACGCAAGCCGAAACCTAATATTCTGATTATATAAATAAAAGGATCAAAAATATTGGAGGTTGGTCCGCCTAGCACCTGTTTAGCTTTCATGTATTTTCTTTTGTAGTGCATTAACACTGTATAGGTTCCAAGTATGTGTTTTGGTGATGCAAGTTTCTTATCACAGAATCTAGGTATTGGTCTTGAAACAATTTCGATTGGGTTTATAATGCCATATAATAAGCATTCAGGTCAGTTCTTCTTCTCAGTCTAGCCTTATGCAAGACTCATATTTCTTCTCACTATTATTGCCTAACAAATATTCAGATTGTTTTAAATCGTTCGGGAAAAAACTACCGCTCTCTATCTTTCCTTACGCCAACACAACCTTTTCAAATTTATCTTTCCATTCCACAGAAAAGTTCTGCCCCCATTAAAGGTGTACCAAATCGCATTGTCACAACTAACTCCATTTGGCCATTTATTGCTCGTAAGCCCCCATATGAGCTAGAATCCAGTAAAAGATGACCACATTTTTTGCTTTATAGGATTCAGCTTGCGATCGAATAAATAATTCACTGTCAGATAGGATTGCTATGTCCTGCCCTCTGCACTACCAAGTTGAATTGAACACATCTTTTGATGGTATAAACTTTTACTTGGAAAATACTCCTGAGCAAAACCTTTCTCAGGCCGTTAGCATCTCTTTAGTTGACCGTCTTTCAAGTTAATTATCTCTGTAGTTAGTTTAATATTGTAAGCATAACTTAAGCCTCATGCTGCCTCATGCAATACTATTTAACCCAATAAAAAATAATGTTGAGTAGGCGAATGAAATTCAGTTTTTTACAATTTCTCGTCAAATAACATGGAAGTCTGTTATCGGTGACTGTTGAAATTTTAAAGGCAATCATCAACCAGATGACCGTTGAGAGCAGAATTAGCAACCTTTCTAAATGCAGTTGGAATATTTAAAACATCACGGGCTGTTCTCGTAGTATATGTGCTACTAAGTCAGCATGTATGGCATACGGGAGTATAAATAATTCTAGTGTTAGTGTCTCTGCACAAAGCTTAAGTATGAGATGAGATGATACATGTAAAACTTGGAAAAGAAAACAAATTACAGTTCCTTTAAGGTTCTGAGTTTACTGTACATTATCCATTAATTCTCTATAAGAGAATTCCGTAAGTCTCATAAATGAAATTGTGGTTTCCATAGTTATTTGCGTGCATATGTATCTTCAGATTTTGCCTTTTTAAATGATTAGAAAACAGAATATAAGAAATGGTAACCACATCTATGGCAAATGGTATGAATTAAAATGGATTTAATAAGAAGTTTTTTCCTTCCACTCATTCTTTCAAGACAATGTTTTACTGAAGGATTAATTGTGTATGTTTTTGCTCTTTTGAAATCTTTATTTAGAAAAGATGGCACATATACAGACACACACACACACACTTTCTTTGGTAAGCACGCAACTTCTGGCACGCACACTTCTGGGATAATTTTCTTTAGGAATAAGGGTAAACCATAAAACAAAAAAGAAGAAAAAAAGAAATGTGTTTTACTAGAAAACTTATTGAGGCATGAGTGCGATTGAAGAGAGTGTTAGATTTTCACTTACAACCTGTCTCTACTGCTATTATAGTTTATTAAAACACCAAATTACCTAGCTACCACCACCACCACGTGATATAAATTGTAAGATAAGCTGTGCCATTGGAAATTTAATTTAATTTTCTGTTCACCCTACGCTTTAATACATATTTATCGCAATACTTGCATGTATCCAAGGATATGAAAAATCTCTGTTTATCATCATAACAATTTTATTCGGCTTGTGTCAGGGATAATGCTCCTGATTATGATTTAATTATTTCTCCGACAACATTATTATTATCATTATATGTGTATTGATTATTATTATTATTATTTATTATCACATTTATTTACTAATTAATTGATAAATTTACTCTTTGTTATTCTCTTAGTTTAATTTATGAAAGTATAAAGGAAAATTCATTAAGTTTTTGTGTGATAAAGTTATTATTCGCAGTAGAAAGATTAATTATGCCTAGGGACTCCAATAGCTGCAGTCGTTCTACTTTTTCATTGAGTTTTATTTTACTGGGTATTAATATTGTTACGAAAATGGAAAAATCTAGATACTGCTGTTTTGCTTTTACATCACTTAACATTAAAATTGTAAGCAAAAGCTACAAAAACAAAACAATGCAGTAAACAAATCTGTTTACAAATTATCGTACTGCTTAAAATAATAACAGACACCAGCATAAAAAAGTGGTAAATAAATAAACAAAAATACACCAACAACACTACAGGAATAAATGTAAACAACGATGTTTACATTATACATACATATACATACATATATTGTATACATATATTGTATATGTATGCATGTATGTGTTCGCAATTCGTAAAATCCGAATTTATTATTTTTATTTCGAATTTATTTAACAATTGAAATTCGTTTATGAAAACATTGACAACAAATTATTTATTCATCATTAAAGTTTATTTATTCAGTGTTTATTTGACAATATTTTCAGTTCTCTTCATAATCACCACCAAAGAACGTGCTGACAGAGATATTTTGTTTTTAAACTGAATTGTTCTTGGAAAAATTCGAGTAAATTAAATAGAAATTTTAACCCTTGAACTTCATTTTTAATTTCCTTTTTCCCACAAATATTTTCGAAACAAAAAAAAAAATATTATGCCTGGATTACTAACATGATTTTGAATTCAAAATGATTGAATGTAAAATTTATGGGAATTTCATAAATTGGGTTAAAAAATGTTTTTTTTTAATTGAAATTTATGCAGGCTGTGTTGTTAGCAGCTGTAATTAGCGTATATTCATAATGAACAACGATTCATTTGCTATTCTGTTTTCTATTTTCTGTTTATCTTTTCTATGAATATTTGAAATTTCTAATAGGCGGCCTAATTGGTGTAATTAAAATAACGCCTTGCACAATGGAACAGTTTTCTACGCAAATCGTTTCAAAAAATATTAGTTTTGATATTAAACTTTCGCATTGTCTATGGCCCTGGATATGCAAAAGAGGCATTTTGCCTTGGGTTGTTAAATAGAATAGTGATCGCATTATTGTAGTTCTCACAGTCCTATTGGAAAAATAGTCTATAAACTTGCTATTATATCGTCTTCTCCAAAAGATATGTATGTGAGGAGTAGGGAGAAACAGTTTTTATCTCATATGCAAGTGGCGGCTTTTGCTATGAAGAGGCTGAGATTTCTGACATTCATTTTGTGTAATCTTCAACTGAACTCTCCCATATGAAGATTGATGTAAAAGTAAGATTTATTTTGATATGGGTTGATTCCCTATAGGGAATGTTAGATCCCTGGTTTGGATATTCGCCATGTATTTTAAGCCAATTGGTTTATATTTAAAAATGTGATGCGGTGTTTGTAGTTAATTGAAGATTTACAAAATTTTATGGAAAAAAATAGAAAATAAATGTTCCAAACTAATTGAAATTGAATTATTTTTCATGTCATTGAATAATGAGGCCTTTAGTTGTAATATTCGATAAAGTTTTTATTAAATTCCAAAAGTATTCAATTTAACTCTTGCCATTAAATATAAAATTCAATGCATTGTCTATAAAAATTTCAGACGTATTGTCAATCAAATCAATTCAATTTAACATGCTAAACACAATAGGCCCTTATTTTGTAGCAACTAAACGCTGCCACTTTAACACACAAATTAACAATAAATTTCAAAATAGAAATCGATTTTTATGCTACCATCCCCAGGCCTACTTTCTAAACAACATGTTGTTGAAGATTTTTTGGAAAAATAAAATATCCCAAAAACATTGAACATTGAAAAACCCGTATATCCTGTTTAAACATTCCATTTAAGAAAAAAAAAACCACCAATACAATTACAAATGTTAACACACATACGTACGTACTTATGTACATGCTAGTACATATGTAAATAAATATTTAATGTAGCCAGTGTGAAGGTATTTGTTGCTGTTGTTGTTGTTGTTACGTGATTTGAAAAATTGATTTTTCTACTGACAACACAACACAATTGAAGGGATGATGGAGAGAAAATTTTTTTGGAGAATGAGTGAAAAATATCTGCCAAAATAAATTCAATAAAGAAACCATCAAAACTGTTTAACACAGGTACATATATACAACAACTGTGTATGTGTAAGTGTGTAAGTGTGTACGCATAAATTTTGAAGCTGATGCTAATGTGTGTATGGGAATCTGTTTTCCTCTTATACTTGGCTTGGCTTGACTTGGCTGCTTTCAACGGAAGTGCGCTTAACCAATTTTCATTGAGAGTTTTTCACATTTTCCGTTAAATTTTTATTTGTTTTATTTTTTATTCTATTTTTATGTTGGTGCGTGTAAGTAATACAAAAAAAATTTTAATTTTCAAAAATGTTTACCAACACAAACAAACATATCCACCCACCGAAAACAAACAAAAAAAAAAAAGCTTTTATTGATTTTATTTCACCGTAAATGTTCACATATGTGTGTGTGTAAAGAAGTGTTTTCGTTAATGCCAGCCAACTGTTGCATATATTCTAGAGTGCGCTTCATTGAGTGTTAAAATTATGGCTGTTCGGGTCGATTTACCGTTTCATGCCAATAGAATTTTAACACTTGTTAGCGCCTCACATTAAGTTGGTACCGTAGTTAGGATGTTTGCTGTTGGCAATTAATGTAATGCACATTTTATGGAAGCAATACAATGCTTTATATGAGCACAAATGAATTTTAAAATTAAAAAAAATCATTATTATCAATTGAAGAATTCAAATGTTGTATATTTGTTGTTCTTCATAAAGTGGCCACCCTTTATAAAGAGAATAGACCTCATACAAGTCTGTATTTGATAACGAAATACCAAAAATTTCATTCGAATTTTATTTTTAATAAAATTTTTTTAAAACTAGACCTGTATTTAAAATGTAGTTTTCAATTTCAAAAAGTAATGTAAAAGCCCTGAAAGTATGCTTACTTTTTTCCAACATGTGCATATGTGTGATAAAAAAAACTACTTTGATTGAGTAAAAGTGAAAGTGAAAGTTTTTAACATGTTGTCCGCAACTATTTCCATTTTAATTTATTTCTATTCGTTTTATTTTTTCAAAGCCAATAAAAGTTCTTGAATGCCTGCCTATATACCGTTTTAAAACAATAAAAGAAAAGTTTATTTTCAACGCTTTTATTAAACAATTGGCTGTATCAGTTGAGTATGTGTTATAACGATTACATTTTTAAATAATATTGACGTTTTTAGTACCAAGAATTATGGCAAAAAAAAAGAAAAGAAATTGATTATCAAATCGGTCTTAAGGATTCATCTCAACCGGCTATAAATACTTTCAATAAAATAAAAAAAAAAAAAAAAAAGAAACAAAAATGCGTAAATCCACAAACAATATTAAACAGCCTTCCGGTTAAGAGCCATAAAGTATGCCAAAAAAAAATATAAAAACGCATAAATAAAAATACAAAAAACTGAGAATAAATAATCTCTTAAGTATGCAAATTTAAACAACAATCTTCTCTTCTTTCCTTTAAACTCATCTTCCTATTCATGCAGCCCGATACAATGAGCCCCAAGAGTCATGTTATTAAACTTTGTCGTCGCTTTAAAGTCTTCGTTTTTCTTCTTTCCCCCTCACTGCTTCTCTTTTCTTTTCTGTTTTTTATTAACTCGTATTATATTTCAGTTGTTAAAGGCCTTAATGTTTTCTTAGCCTCAACTTTGCCATCTTTAGTCTGGTAGTCTGGTATTAACCGATATTATAACCGTACAATAACAATAACCAAAAAAAGCAAAAAAGAAAATACTGAGAGAAAGAAAGAAGGAAGTTTATTGTAAATTTAAATACAAAACAATTGTGAAAAAATAATTTTATTTTCCTTTTTTCTTTGCTCCTCTGTTCTGTTCTCTTTCTTTTGGAACTTTTAAAATTTTCACTTCCGTTTCTCTTCTTCATGTTTTTTCGTTTTTCAACGCATTTTGTGAATTTGAGTCGTTGAAAGTGTCTGTTGTCAGAATGCCTGTGGTAAATTAACTCTCAGCTGTTTGCGCTCTTCTTATTTTTGTACGTCTTGAGGCTCATTTTGAATTCAATTAACACTTGTAATCGCAACTCCCTTGAGCATGCCAGCTGAATATCAAAATTTTATTACAATGCCAGGCAATGCCAGTCAATTTTAGAATACAATCAACATTAAACAGCTGAGATTGGAAATGTTAGAATGCTTCTCTACAAGCAATGGATAATAATTGTGTTATTGTTGTTGTATTTATTGAATTGCATTACAAAATAAATGATATTATCACTTGAGCATTGAATTATTCAAAAGTCATTCTGCTCAATGATGATAAATTTAGTTAAAATGTCTCAAATAAAAGATTGATGTTATTGAAGATGCTAAAAGGGGCCCTCAGTGAAAAGGAGTTACGTGTCGGCCTTTATTCGTTTATTATTTTACAACCTGACCTTTTACAAAGAGTATTTAAATAGTTGTACGTCCTTTGTAAGTAGAAATATTGTGGAAAAATAATTCCTACTCCCTACTGTAATAGCTCATGACTGACAATTTTAATCACTATATAGTCCGCTTGCAACTTTTCCCTGAAATGAGTGCAGCCTAAACACTTGTCTGTCACCTTCGAGATTTAGACGACTAAGCTTACGATCTGAATCTCCAAATGGCGTCATATGATTAGAGTCGATAATATATAAAATCATGTGTCGCTTTGGTTAGCGTAAGTATTGCGTATTAAAAAGCTCTTGATATTTTGGGCATACAAATACAATGAATTGTTTACCTAATACTCAAAATATGTTGAGGGCCATTGTAGCTATGAAATCTGTCTACTCATATTCGTACCTTGAATGCGCTATTATACTATACACTACTAAAAATGAGTTCTGTATATAAGCATAGAAACTCGAATTAAGATGAGGTATAGGTTTTAAGCGTCTTTTAGCTAATTTTAGTGCGGATGCACAACCCACACGCAAGCCCAAATTTTTTTCCGAAATAGATTGTTTGGAGGTGATAAAAGCCTTTTAATACTATGTTCAGATATGCACATTTATTGTGTAATTATTCGGTTTATTGAGTACAATATTTTAAGTGTTCAGACATAACAATATACGCAATTCAGCTGCTTATTCAATATTCATTTGACAACTGATAAACAAAACAGCTGGTTGTTTCAACAACATTGTTTTTTTTTGTCGTTGTTGACATTTGAGTTGTCAAACATCAACAGAAAGTGTTCGGATAATTGTAATATGCGCAATAATTAATTGAAACTTCATATGAAATATTGACTTCAATAGTGGCATTTATTTACGCAATAAAGCTGCATATCTGAACACCGTATAAGCATGAAATCCATGACACATATTCTCTGTTGGTTGAATCTGAAGTGTTCGAGTTTGTTAGCAAGCACTTTAACCACTGCACTTCATCATATTCATGTCCTATGTTAGCAGTTCTTTACCTCTTTCCTTTTCAATTGTTTAAATTAAAAAAACTTTTTACTGGAAGCATTTTATTGCGAACTAAGACCAGAACCTTTTTTAAATCATTTCTTTCTAGACCTTCATCTTAGATATACTCGAGCTTTTTTGGAAATATTTTTTAAGAAAAAAAAACATGCATTTGAGTGAAAAGTATTTCTATTGCTTTGCGCAGCACTAAAGAAATTTTAATAGAAAATCTCATTATTTTCTTAACAAAATATTCAACAAAAGAAACCAAATCTAAAGTTTGTTTTTTATGAAAAGAAGAATCAACTTTTTTTTTTGTTAAGTAAATGAAAACAAATTCCAACCAAAAAATATAAAAACGAAAGGAAAACTTATGGTTTTTGGTTTACTTTTCTTTTCATTTAAATTTTGTGTGTGTGCTTTTTTTGGTCTTTAATACTGTTTTCCCTTTAAAGATTTATAACAATAAAATAATGTTTCTATAAACATTAGCAAAAGTCTCGTATCAAATGACGATATGAATTGCAATTAAAATTTAATTGAAATTTATTTTCTCTACATATGACAGACGTAAATAATCTGTTACATAAGACATCACTATCACCCTTATGGAGTCACAATTTAAAGGTAGACAAATCCAGAATATTTCATATATTTTTAGAATCTGTTGCTGTTTTCTATGGAAATACAAAATCTTAAATCATTGATATGTACAGATAACGGCATCAGAGATGTAAAGGAATGTGCTATTCACTTCAAAATCAAGAATGCTGTACTGAATTTTATGCTTCACAAAATTTATTTTCTTACTAATCCATTAACCCCTCGTATAATGGTATCTAAACTTTTAATTTTCATTCTCGTAGTAAATGTTTTTATGAGACTGCCTCTACCATTTTATGTTTCTGTGTTTTAAAACGAAGCAAATTTATAAATAATAAATAAAAACAAGCAACAGACCAGTCAAAAAAACAGAAAAAGAAAAAACATGGAATACAGTTTAATTTTATTAGGAACGCGCTTTAAATTATTTTAGGGAATAGAGCAACTCTCTGAAGCGATTTTCGAAATTAAATTTCAATTTTATTCTTTCACAAATTTTTTTTACTCATCACACGTTCCTCCCCGCTCTACGCCACAATCAAAATAAAACCCTTGGCAGCGACATTAGCAATTTAAAATGGAATTTTTCTATTGCGGTACATGATGGGTGGGTAGGGTTGGGTGATGAGGGCGTGTGTCTGTGTGAAAAAACGCTTTGCTACTCTTCAATTTAATTTTTTCCATTTTATTTGTTATTTTTATAAAATGTTTAGAATCGTGTTCATGTAGCCGGGTATAAGGATTTGTTGCTGTTTAAGTAACAACTCACACACACATACTCAGTGGAAACCTATTGACATGAACACAAACAATTCTCCAACCGCTTGAGAGCCTTCTTTAGAAAGAATAAAAAAATAATGAAAAACAAGAAGAAAGAAAGAAAGAAAATAGTTTAGAACAGGATACCACGGAAATAGTTGCAGACATTTTTAGGTTGTTAAGAACCCTGATGTATGGCTGTGTGAATTGTTTAAAACTCATCGTATACACGCCGTGCGACGCCGTTTACGTTGTTACGCTAGATGGTTGTTTTTTTCTTTTCAATTTTATTTTCCTTTGCTTGCTTAAGCAGTGGAACATTTTTTTTTAAGTGGTTTTCCGTGACCCACAATTGCCAAAGTGGGAAATAGAGAGAGTGAGAGAATGTTGAGTTCTGATTAGACTTCTCTTTTAGTGTTTCTCTTTTTCTTATAATTAAGGAATGTTTAATACTTAAATGAAATTATGTGTAACATATTTGTGGTATTGAAAATTGTATTGCCTTTAGAAGAAGTGCTGCCGAGAGGAGGGAAATTTGATTACCCCGATTATATATTCACCATGAGTGTCATATAACATATACAACCTTTAGGGGCGCTAAATAAATAATGACCCATTGAGGGGAATTTGCTAAAAAGGTAATCAATTATGCTAAAAATAAGTTTTATACGGCGAATTAAAATTTTAGCCTCATAGAAAAGCTGTAAAAAAATTTATTGTTTAAACTTAAAGGATAACATGACTTCAAATTCATTGCAAATTTCTAACAAATCCTACTCGTGTAGAAACATGGAATTGCTCTCGAATACTTTAACCATGTCGTCGATTATTTAGCTTTTTAACCTCCAGTTCAAAATCAATACAAGCATTTCATTTCATAGAAATGAAAAACACAAGAAAAAAAAGGAAAACAGAAAATGAGTTAGACAGACTTATCGTTACCGTCATTGACACACACTGATAGTCATTCCTGTTACAAAATCCTTCTCTCTCTCTCTCTCTTTCTCTGTTTTGCTCTTCACATTTAATAATTTTTTTATTTCCTATGAGGGTATTTTTCATTTCTTTGAATGTGTCTCGATAATTTCATGTCCTTGGCAGCAATATTGAAATTTACTCAATTTCCTGAGTGTTCATGAAAATGTTGTTGTAGCCCTTGTTGTTGTTGTTATTATTGCTAGAATATGGAGAGAAAAAGAAAGGATATTACAAATTGTCTATTTAAAGAGACAGACAAACTCGTTGCAAATATTAAACCAGTTATCTTATCACGTATACACACACATAACTACACACATATGTATGTACATTGTAAGCAGGCAATGTATGTATGGATTATTCAGACCAGAAATGTTGATTGATTTCTAAGCCTTATAGGCTTCTCATTATTGTTTCTATCACTCTTAAGAAATATTTCATGTTATGGTAGTAAAACAGAATATGTTTCAGTGAATATGAAAGTTTATTAGGGTGGTAAACAAAATTAGAAGCAATGCGAACGTAATTTTTGATGGATTTTCTGTACAAATCTAACTTTCTAATATCTTTTAAATATAAAAGAAAAAAATCAAACTGCCGCTTAGTTAGTATATTTTACGCTACCTTAGTTTGTAAATGGCTTTCAATTTTATATTTTTCAAACCTTGCAACCCTAATAACGTGTATGTAGTAATGGCTGGACTTAAAACTTTGCAAAGACAGTCTTTTTTGTGTCACAATTTTTGTTCAGGTGATAATAAATTTTCAAAAATGATGAAATTGAGACAGTTTTCTCTTTGGCAAGTAGTTTACAATTTAATTTTGTGAAATCTTATTGAAACGATTTTGGTTATTAAGACATATTGCTTTTAATGCTCGAGGCTTACAGTCAATTTTTGTAATTTTGTAAAGTAAAACGTAACTCTGCTAAGTCCAGACGTACTGTAATCGTGAAAATTTATTCGATCCAATCATTGAAATGTTTACAACAAGACCGTTAGACATTACAACAACGTTCAGAATAGTCCTCTACATAAACCCGTTTTGTTAATTCGATGTATACTGCTGTAATTTAAATCATAAGTTCCTAGAACATTTGCTACCGGATTTCACCAATAATTTGATGAATATTGTGTACCAGGTATTCCAATTCATAAGCATAGGCAACTTGGCGGGATATATCCCTAAACAACTTAAGTAATGGTGATTCTTTTTAGCCGAGCGCATGTCACATCTCTTAGTATTAAAAGGAGAAGTTAACATTAAAAGAAGACTTGTAAATTTTACAGTAGTCTAGTAGGTAGTGTGTTGGCTAATGGTTCAAACCCCAGGTCGGATGTCAAAACGAAAATATGAAAAAATATTTCTTCGGCGATTTTTTCTCAACAGATTTCTGGAAAAACTCTGAGAGTAAATTAAATTGCCATATAAAGATTCTCAAAAATTTGTCTGACTGTCTGTCTGACTTTAAACTGTAGGTCCCCCCACTCATGTACAAAATTAACACACACAGCATCAGCGGTGTAAGAAGCTATGTTGTATGTATCCTAACTAAATCTTTTTAATGACCAATGATGTAATTAAATTTCATATAAAAATGCAGTGATAGAATCGAAACCCACAAGGCTTATGCCATATCATGGTTATGGTCCATTAGTTTTGTTAAGATATTACAGAACTAGCCGCGTTATTACTTCCATTTCCAACTACTCTTTCCATGATTAAATGAAGTGAGCATTTTTGTTTCTACATTTAGAATACATTGTCTATTATTTTTAAACTTTAAATACAGAATTATTGATTTTCATAAAAATAACAACCAAAATAAACAATTTTTCGTGATTCACTGCAAACTACAGCTGCTCGTACAGAAGAAGCCAACAAAACGGCGAGATAATGGGAATAAAATCTTGATGCACACAATCTGTTGTGTAAGACAAAATTCCCTCTGTATGAAAAGTACATGATACAATTTATTACAATGAGAAAAAGAAGAACTACAAAAAAAAAAACTACAAAATAATGCAAATAAAGTTTCAAAAATACACTGAGGCCTGTAGAATCATAAATAAATTTCTTATTGGAAATCTTTTAATTTTTATTGGAAAAATTAT
Source organism: Sarcophaga rosellei (assembly GCA_930367235.1). Classification (NCBI taxonomy): domain Eukaryota; kingdom Metazoa; phylum Arthropoda; class Insecta; order Diptera; family Sarcophagidae; genus Sarcophaga; species Sarcophaga rosellei. The sequence continues at coordinate 4,623,295 of OV884019.1, read as the reverse complement.
AAAACTGAAGCCTAAGATTACATTTTTAAATAAATGAGTAGCTTTTGCAAATTGATACCCGTTAACATAGTGTCAGGTGTATATTGCAAGTGATTATATTTTATTTTGCAATGAAGTTGTATTTTTCTTTTACCAATATATTCCATTTGTTTTTCTATAACTTCTCTAACTCTTGAAATTATTATCATCGTGTTGTATATTTACAGTTTAAATAACGAGATTTTCCTCAAGGTTGACGCAAGAGTAAACGAAAATCATGTTGAATTTTTTGCTCTTCTTCTTTCAAATCATTTTATATTTTCCCAGAGTCTTCTTTGTATCTTAACGATGGAACAAATATTCACTTACGTTTTCCATCTCTTTGGCGTTCCTGTTTAAGATTTTTTCTTCTTTTCCCTCAGAAGGCTAGGAAAATGAATTTAAACTTAAGAAAAATCATCTGGGTTTTGTAAATCTAGAAAATTCTGAACAGAAATTTAGTTTTCTTAGTAATAAAATTATTGAAAACTAAACAAAAGTACCAGATTTCCTAGTATATTTTTTAGAATAATTCTGTTTAAGAATTTTTCTTTTTTGTTCTTCTTTGTCCTTTGACCTGACTAAAGACCAAAGAAATGCCTTAACAAAAGTACTTTGTGTTGTGGATTGGAACAAGCATTGGCAATGGTGTGTTCTAACTGGGTAAGATTACACCTCCTGCTGTCTACATGCCCGCACACACGTGAAGTATTTACAAATAAATAATAAATAGAATTCCAAGAAAAGTAAGCAAATAAAATGGCACACTAATAAGACAACTGACATTACAGACCCGCCTATATACTCCTACACAATACCAGCCTTATGAATGGCATACAATGGAGGAGGTGGATAGCAAGTTGGTGGTTTATTTACATACGCCACCTTTCAACACAGCAATTTTTAATATGAAATCTGCTGCTTGTATGCATTATTTGTACTTCTTGTATTTGTATTTGTATTAGAATTCCTACGTTGTTTTTTTCTCTCGCTCTCTCTTTTTTTCCATCAAATGTAACACACGTTCACACACGTCATGGTATTCTACTCCCCATAAGAGTGTCAGCAGTTTGAGAATTTTGTACTGCCTTAGAAATTTTTCTATTTGAAAATTGATAGCAACACACGCATACTTATGTACGCATTTATATCGTTTATAAGTATTTACACATACACTTACAATTATATTTAAATATTGTAGATTTATACAGCATATATGCATGTACATATGTATGTATGTGGGAGTAAGAATGAGTTCTTATCGTTACTCCTTGAAATCATTTTAAAATCAAATTCTTGCCTTAACTTTTTGACACATGATGATAAATTGATTTATTTTGTTCACATAAAATATTATGTACATATTATCCAATGCTTTTATTGCTTATTTCTGCAATTATTTGCATATTTATAGTATTCTTTAATACATATTTTTTTTCTTTCTTTATATTCTTCTTTGCAGGTAAATCAATAAGAAATTATAAATTATTACAACACAATTTTGAAAAAATTTTTGTTTGAGCAGGAGAGCAGAAGATTTGAAACACAGTAAGTTGAAAATATGTTGAATCACGTCACTTTATTTATATATTCTCGGATATTTACTCAATGAAAAGTCTCTATAAAATCAAGATATTTGCGTAGAAAACAAAACGAAAACAGCTTTTCAAAAGTAAATACCAATACCAAGATTTTCTTATTGGCGTCTGTTGTTATAGACACATTTGACCATTAAATTGGAAAATTTCGTACAATTTAAGCTTTTGTTTACATCAGAAATTATTGCAGACTATTAGATCTGTAGGGGGCATAAACATCACATCTAACATTATCCAGGAATGGTGGCACCGGGGCGAGAAAAATATCTATTTATGCTTTGGGATATAGAATAGGAACCAGTTGTCTTTCTATTTTTCGTATTGGAATTTAAATTCTTTAAACTGTCAAACTTAAAGTCTCCATAGTCTAGTGGGTAGTGTGTTGGCTAATTAGACGTGAGGCCACTTTGAGCTGTAGGTCCAGCCACTCATGTATAACATTAACACACAACGTCAGTGGTGTGAGAAGCTAGGTTGTAAGCCCGACTAAAGGATTGTAATCACCGATTATGTCGCATGTACGTCTTTCGACACTCACTATATGTATGCAAACTTTCAAACTACCCCCTTCCTTTTAAACAAAAAATAAAACCATTTCTTCAAGTAAAACTTACATCATCTTATTATTTTCAATTTCGATGTAAAAAACCTTCGCGTTTTTTTTGCTTCAAGTAAGTAACGAACCAGATCAGCCACCAAATTTCAATCCAAAAAATCGTACAAAATTCCATCAAGACGTTTTAAGGATTAGAAAAACCTCAATATCTTCGGACAATTACTTAGAAGGGCCATAAATAGAATGAAAGAATCTCGGGTTGAGAACAAACATCGTCACATTCACACACCAATCACATTTCCAATCCATTTTGTATTCAGTTTTGTTCCTCTCCTTAGGAATAACTAACAAACACATGGCAACAAAGACTTCCAGGCCAAATATCCATTTTCAACCAATGTGGAGTAAACTGATTCAAATAAAATGCACGTATTCAGTGTAACAAAGGTTTTAAGAAAATGAATGAAAGAAAGAAAGCCGATCTTATGGCCGATTGACTTTTGAAAGAGTATTAAAGTTTATTTGCTTAAAGAAGAAAATTGAATTGAAACCAAGTGGAAGAAGTACTTCCAATGACTGAATGACTGACTGAATGGGTGAATGAATGAGTGAGTGAATGACAACAACAGATGCACTTAAACATACGGCCAATGGTGGCAAGCAAACTAATGCTAATGTTTGCCTGTACAAATGTTGGTGGCAACATCTTTACGTATAAGAAAATTGCATATCCAATATAGAATTTCTCCTTTTCTTTTCCATTCCCATTCTGTTTCAATTTTATATTCGTTAAACACTTTGCATACAATGGCTACCCAATAATGGTCAGTTCCGTTGATCCCAACCACATTCTAAAACGAATGAAAGAACGAACGAAGACAGTTTTCTCAATAATAAAATAATTGAGTAACTGGCATGCCATTGAAATCGATTTGCCAGCCAAATGCTATAAATAATGTCAGTAAATATTTGCCAGTACCAGTTCATTTACAAATACAACCACCATTTCCAGCACACAAACAAACGGTGGCAATAAACTAAAAAATATGCTGATGAACGTGCATGTTTTGCGTGTTTTTTTTTTTTGTTGAACTGAACTGAATGCTTAACTTGGTTCACAAATTAACACAGTTTTCTTTTGCATTTTTTAAAAACTCTTTAAGGGTTGTTACGAAAAAAAAAAACATTGTAGAAAAACTAATAATTTATCCAGCAATTTAACCTGAATTTCACATTCACATCCGTTTAACGGTGTGGTCAATGTCAACAAGTCAGGCAACTAATTCATGTTGCCAAATCAACCAACATATCCAATGGCAACTACAATTGCACTCGGAATCCATTTGGGGTGTCCGTTTCACTGCATATAAATTAATTCCAATTTACACACACGCACACGTAAACGAATGCATATCTACATGTATACAATCTTAAACAACCACTTACACTACGTATAGAGTGGTAAAGCTCTTGACTTGGCATGCTTAGAAATGCAAATTCTTATTATAGCCGAAGGGAGGGGGGAGAAAAAGAAATCCACAAAATATTTAATTTTTGTTTATATTTTAAATTCTCTTTTCTATACTTTTTATATTCTTTTGTATACAATGATTACGTTTCTAACATTTGTTGCACGCCAGGAAGCATTATTAGAATGAAGTCTTGGAGAAAATAAATTCTGGTTCGCATACATACGTCTCGTTTAGCTCTTTCACATTGTATTTTGGGTTTTTTTTTACTGAATATTCGATATTTTAGGGAAAAATGTTTAAAAAAGGAAATTAACATAAGGTCTGCAACCTGTTTTGTATTATTTGTTAACCATAAAAATACTGCTCATATGAGCATATACTTATGTAAACATTATTTCCTGTCCTAAGTACAGCTCTGCAATATTGAGTACGTTTTTGAACTCATTAAGTGCTACAAACTTTATTTTCTACAGTCTTTTCTAGTTTTACTATATCAAAACATCACTCAAAAGCCGTGTACTATGTTTTTTGTTTGGTATGCAGAATGTTTTCTTTCAGATTTTCTTATTGATGGTTCAGCTATAGATGTGTAAATAGACCAAGCAAGTAACAAACCCCTTCAGATTATTACTGTCGTGTAGAGATGCGATAATATTGCATGCGATCTCTTGTACAGCCCTTAATCTATTTCTAATAATACGTGTAGCTATAACAAGCTACAGGATGTTCTTCTCTGTCGATAATGATAAATTAATACTTAATACTGTATACGAATCCAGGTACTTGATTCTGAGACGCATTAACAAAGCACAGATTCCAAGTATGTGTTCTATTAATTCATTTTCCTTATCATAGAAGCTACACATTGGCCTTGAATCGGTTCCAACTCTGAACAAATATTCTTTAAATCTGTAGTCGATACTCCGATTACTATACAGGCTGATGCATGACTCATTGTAATTACCGAACATAATCATTGATTTTCCAAAAGTCACGTTGGCTTGAGGAGAGTCTCCGTCGTCTCTTTCGTTGAGTATGCCTTTCTGAATGTCTTTTCCCACACAATAGAGAGATTCTTGCGCTACCAAAGGGTTGGGAGCTCATTTGCCATCTCATTGCGGTAAACTAGAATCCAGTAAAGGATGACCCTCTCTCCCATGCATAACAGATACAATACAGTACAAGCCGAGCGCTTGGATGGCAACTTGACTGTGAGATAGATATGCAATGCCTGGTCGTTTTCACTTCCTATCCAAGTTGAATTGATTACATCCTTTAGATTGCATGAGTAAATGCATTGAAGAGGGGGCCTGTACTTTTAAGCAGGGTTTGTAGACGAAAGAAGTCTTTTTAATTCTAAACCAAAAAAGAATATTTTTCTCAGAGAATTTAAGCAAGTAAACGTGATATGCACAATCCTAAATTCTCGTTTTTATATTTAAAATTTGCTTTAAGAAATGCAAAAACGAAAGCTTCTCTTCAAAAATTCTTTGTATTTAATTTCGAAAACAAACACAGAAATCTTTAATCATAAATAAAGAAAAATGAATTCTCCTTTAAAAGTGTTAATAATCTAACCAAAAGAAAAGGCCAACAATCCCAATTTCTTTATTTTTCTTTCCCTTCTGGCACCAAAAAAATAAAAGTTTCTTGAATTTGGCTTCATCGCTCCTTGTCTCTTTTCCCAAATGTGAAAACAAAAAGTAGAAGAAAAGAAGAAAAATCAAGTTGTAGAGAATAGTAATAATTTATCTAAAATACGTAAAGAAAATATGAAAACTTTTCTTTCATAATCATTATCATATTATTCTATAACAACAACAACAACAACAAAAAACATTAAAAGTATCAGCAGAAAGTAACGAACAAAGTCACGAAAAAGAAAGTCTCCTCGAAAACAAAGTAAAAAATTAAACTTTTCTTCGCTCTCTCTTACCCTTACAATAAGTAAACTTCAGAAGAAAAGTTTAGGAAAAGTCCATAAGAAAAGACCTAAAGTCGATGGAAAGTTATAAAAATGATGTGTAGGCAATTTTATTATTATGATGGGGGTGCAGCCTGTTATTCAATGGCTTCTCTTCGTCTTCTTCTCTCTTTTAGTGATAGAATGTTAATAGCGCATTGCTTACTTCTCAGCAGCTGGCTGGCTGTGTATGCCTGCTGCCACGTATAATTCCATAAAAGTTACTTTGACTGTTACTGCCACTGTCACTAAAAATAACTGTAGTAGGGCTACGACTACAGCCTACTGCTGCAACTGCCACTAAGTACTACTTTCTTATTATCAGACAACTTAATTTCATTTGGCAGCACATTTAATTTCATACAGAGCAGTGAGAACAATTTTCTATTCTCTTTTAAAGAAATAAAAAAAATAAGTTTTCTTTTTTAATGCCAGCCCTTACATGTAGTTACAGCTGTGGTTGACTAATAAGAAATTCTTGTAAAACTGGTCAAAAAGCCAAAATAAATTATTGGCTAATTTTTAATCAGATTCATTGAATTGGTAAAATTATACTTCCAGTATAACTGAGCGATACATCAGATTTGCTACGTGATCCTCCCCTTCTATTGTGAGGTCATCTGCAGCACACTGCAATGCTCCGGAACCCAACACATTACCATCCTTTTCCTTTTCTAAAACTAGTTTCTATTTAAGTTCCCCTTACAATATCTAAAAATAAATATTCTTTTAAAGCCTTTCAAAGCTTACCTTCTCTATTGTGTTATTGGTGGGTGCAGAAATCATTTTTATATACATACATACACTCACACACACAAATGCTCTTCCCAGAAACTATAATTGTAACGGAAATACTAAAACTTACACGTTCACTTATTTTTATTTACTCATTGCCTTGCTCTCTGTCTCTCTGCCACAATCTCTTTTGCTCTCCCTTTTTCTGTTTTATATTACACGTTATACAAGCATATGTTGTGACACTGAAAGAGATACTCATGCAGAAATTCACCGGAAATGCGATAAAAATTTAATAGAAAACGAACGAACGGATGAACGAACATGTGTGACAGAGGGAAAGTCACTTCATTATAAATAAACGTTTTTCTCTCTTCATTTTTCTCTTGTTTTTCTTTCTCAATTCGTTTATTTGACTTTAAAATAAGGAAATTGTACACTCCAATACACTCTAAAAATAATTTGAAAACGTTTAAGAGCAGAATGTTGGTGAAACATGTGTTCTGTGCTAGTCCAGACAAATTTCTGACAAATTGTTTGAAAAGTATTCAGTTGTTCGTGTCATTATTTTGTTTTTTGACAGTTTGTTCAAGAATTAATTAAAATTCAAACTTTGTGGATCCTCCTTGTATGTTGGCCCCTATAAAATATTGACATGTCTTTCGATAATACTTTAAATGTCATGTAAAATGATTTGATCAAGTAAAGTTTTAAAAGCTTTTTTGTAAATGAATTGTGATTTTGTTAGCTTGTCAAACAACTCATATGTTTGTGTTCGGTAGAAGTATGTTAAGTATCCCTAAGACAAAATTTATGAATATCGATGAATAATTAAATCAAAAATTTCATTAAAAATGCATTCATTCGGCTTTAGGCGTACTTATGATGTGTCATATGTTTTCAAGGAATTCTTTGTCGGTTTAATGGGTATTTACAGTAATCTTTGTATTTCTAACAGCATTTGCTGTAAATAAAAGTAATTTTATTTAATTTTTTCAACATAAACTACAATGTAATTGACACAAAGAAAATTCATTTGTTGAGTGACCGGTAGTAAGGACAACAACATGAATAAACTACTCCTACGCGATAGTAAATGCATGCATAATAGCGTAAGCATTACGTGAATGTGTGTGTGATAAAATGTCATTATTGTCAATAAAAATAAATTGCCCTTTTTTATGCATTCGTTCATAACACCTGATTCTTTTTTTGTGACGCATCTTCCCCTGTCTCTCTCTCTCACTTTATCACGCTCTTTCTGCCCTTCTATTTTATATGCATAAAAATAACGAATAAAAATCATCAGCATCCTTTAATTTTAGCCTGCCATTTATGTGAAAAAAATTGAAATAAAATCGTTGACATATTATTTTTATGTTCGTTTTTCTCTTTTATTATCGAGATTTTGACACGTGTTGCTGGCGATGAATGTCAATAATTTATAAATTTCAATTAGCGACACTTTCACTCTCACACTTATCATACTACACACATACAGGTTTACTTAGAAAAAACTACTTTCCGTTATTTTAGAGGATCTGCAGACGGCAGACACAACAGTTTGAAGGGCTAAAAATGTGAATTCTCTTCATTATTTTCACTTAAAGAGTCAGCTTGAATAAAATAAAAGAGCGTGATAGAAGAGAGAGCAAGAAGAATGAGTTAAAGTACCCAAAGTGGTGCATGTTGTGCATGTATTTGTTTTTTAAATAAAAAAAACTGTTATAATTTATTTTTTGTCATTACGAATGATGGACATGTCCGTACTTAAGCATCGGCCGTTAGAATGCTTAACAGGAAAAACATGAATTTCTAACTACAGAGTAAACCCCGTTAACACTGTACGCATGACTATGCCTGCCTTCTTAACTATTGCTCTGGTATTTATTGTTTAGTTGTTGTAGGCCTGTGTGCCTACCTACATACAAACAATAACTATGATTGTAAGTATGGTCCACAACAAGCACAATAATGTTGCTACTCATGATGTTGCTTGCTATTGTCATCATACTCATTAGTGTTGTAGTGCATGAAAATGATGATGTTGCTGTATTGCTTTAGCTGTTGCTATTGCTATTGCCTTAGTCATTATTGTTGCTGTTGTTAACATTTTCATTTCAACAAACTCTACGTTGACAATAACATTAATAATGAACTGACAATAGCATTACAGCAGGCCTACAATTCACACATACATTTAAAGTAGGATTGACATGCTCTTCCTGTAATGCTCTGGGGATATAAAATCGTTTAGTTTTCTTGCTATCAACAAAATTTTCAAAGTAAAACAGTGTTGCACACACATACACTATTTTAATAGAAGAAATATTTTCTCATTTTCATAAACTGTAAGTAGTTTCTCTTTCTTTCTTTGTTGTTTTTGCTTTTTAATAGAATAAAAAATAAGATGAGATTGGTTAGTTTAATAAGTGTACTTGTGTTTAAGCAGTTAGTTTAAAGAAATTGTGTGGTTTTATTATCTCAACAACTTTAAATAGTAGAGTATATGGTATGAAAGCTAATGCTCGCAATGCAGAGCAATAACAATCTATAAGGTTGACAATCTTTTCCTAGTCTCATAGTACCAATACTATACCTTACACGAATAAGAGCCATCTACTGATTAAATGTAGAAATGTGTAATCTTTTATCGCATTGTCATGATGCAAAAACCTCAAGCTGACTTCTTAAATAATATTTCTACTGAAATAGTAAAGCAAAATACTACTAAACTAACCGGAAAACTCTCTTTGCATACTTAAAGTGAAGCATCATTTGTATGCATGTATTAACCACACATACGTACTTACTGGTGTTGTTACTAGCCCATGATTATGCAGTAGAGATGCTTGGAATACAAATATGCTTGTCACTTTAATGATGACAAATGCATGAGTTTAAGAATTTTTTATTTTCTTTCTTTATTATGCTGGTTCATGCCTCCTGAAAAACTTGACACTCAACTCACATTTTATTTGTTTTTATTCTCTCATCGCTATGGCACTTTATAAATTCGAGGAAATGAAAGAAATCAAGGATTTTAAAGTGAAAACAAAATTAAGAAAAATTATACAGAAAATCAAATAATAACAATCATTTTTAAATGAAAAACACACATATATTCATGCTGTTGTGAAATGAATACTTTTTAAAAACTTAAATAATGCAGAAAAAAATGAATTTAAATTCAAAAGCAAAGCCAGAATTTAAACAAATTTATTGCTTTAAAACATACATTGTTTTTTTTTATGAAAAAGTTTTCCGTTTTTAATTCAACACAACACAAAAACAAAAAGTGTCATAATGTGTCTGCGAAAATGTTTAGCAGGTTTATGCAGAGTATAGCCAGCCATGCCTGTTAATACACAACCAGATTTACTCTTACACGCATACATGTGTGTACATACACATACATTTTAAGCAACAAACTAAAAATAACTGTATACAACACTTACAAAAAAGTTTAAAGTAGATTTAGTTGTATGAGTATGCACACATAGAAACACTTTCTTTTCATCTCGCTCTTTCTCTTTCTCTTTCTCTCTCCCTTTTCCACTCTTTATAAGTTTTCCATTTTCTTTTATTTTTTTATATACCCACACACTTGTAAATACTTTCGTTTACAAGAGAGCACTATTAAAAAAGAAAAAATGGCGGCGGCAACACCTAAAATATGACAAGCATCCAGCTGTTTTGTCTTTTAGAGTGTGCGTGTGTAAGTGGATGTGTTTAGTGTAAATACCTTCAGGTGTATTTGTAATCTTAAACACTGTTTTGTTGTTGTTGTAGCTCCTAAAAATATACACTATTTTTAAATTTTGTATTCTTTGCTTTTTTAAATGTTTAACGATTAAAAACGTTAACAAAACAAAATTAAAACAAAAATACTGTCGTTTTAGCCACGTTGCTCTCATGCTGGGCTGTGTTAACATAACTGCAGCAACAACATCATATTTTTTTAATGTTCAAAAATTAGATATTTATTAAAAACCAAGGATCTGTTGCTCCTTTTTTTAAATGTAAAATTTAAAAAAGTAAACTTTTGAAGACAATTAAAGTTAAAGAACGTTTACAGTGAGCGTCAAAAGAAACGGTACATTAAAAAATATATACATTAATAAATTACCAACATTTGTATGTTAAAATTGTTTCATTGCCAATTTTTAAAATTAAAAAAAAAAAAAAAATAATTTCGAAATATTTTGCCAATTTTTTTTTGAGTACTCTCCTTAATTGGTAAAAGTTGAGTATAGTGATTGTTAAAATTTTATCCGTAGTGTACAGTTTCTTTGGACGCTCACTGTATACACTTTTTGAGGTAAAAAAAGTGTAACACCAGAGTATTAAGTTCTTCGTTAAAGACTTTTTGATGCCATATTTAAATGAAAATATTTATTCTCTTTCAAAAAGCAACACTTGGATTCTCAATTTGATTGTTTTTATTCCCATAAAACTATACAATCATGCACTTATAAATTAATATTCTATTAAACAACCATAATTATTCAAGTAAAACTGCTTAATGCTGATTAGTTTTATATTTTTTATATTTTGTTTCCATTTTTATTGATGCGAAAAACACTTGTTACCCTGTGTATTTAATTAAGCCAGCGAAACAACTGTTTCAATACCCACGCCTATAGACACGCATTTTACACAAGTGTACAGCAATTTCTGTTATTAATTATTTAATAATTAAAGTATGGAATAGAAAATGTGAGAACATTTTGTTTTTTTTTTTTTTTGTAATTAAAACAAATCAATTCAAATGATTAACATGAACAAATGGATCCATTTGTATAAGTTTCAAGTATTTGCATGTGTATTTCCTGAAAATGAATGATTTAATCGGAGCAATCAATATTCATAGAAATTCAATTCAATTTGTATACTCTACGCTAGCATACATACACAGCAGCATACACAGATATGCGTCATAAGAAATTGTACATTAAAAAAAGTAGACATTAATAGATTACCGTTATTTTTATGTTAAAATTGTTTCATTACCAGTTTTTAAAATTAAAACAAAAACAATTACAATAAATTTCTAAATATTATCAAACCTTTTCGGGCACTCTCTTTAAGTGTACAGTTTCTTTTAACGCTCACTGTATGTATATTTTATATACATATGTAGTGCAATTAAAAATTAGTTTTGAAGCTAATATTAACATATTCTGAAACGAATAAAGCACGTTCATTCTAAACAACAAAATTTTATGGATTCTCTGAAAATGATTAGAATCGTTCAATAGATTCGGTCTCAATCCTCAAATTCGTACCATAAAGGAACACAGCACTGTTTCAACTAAGCATAGGTCTGGGGTACTGTAGCGGGTTCTAGAATGATAGGGCATCCATCTGCAGCACTCTTCTTTTTGCTACATATTGGGTGTACAACTGAGAGACTTTTCTTTTTCAACAGGCTCCTTTATGAGACTTATTGAAGTCATGGGAAAGCGCAGCACTCTTATCAGCAATTTCCAATCCGTTAAATGCCCATTTTTTGGTGTTTAATCTTCACTTCTGGTTACACCAAGCGTAATGCATTGCTCAAGGTTTATATTTAATCACTATAAAAAGCTTAATTGATCTTCAACATCAGAATTTAAAAAAAATATATATTTTTCATATAAGTAAAGTAGCGTATGATTAAGCCGACCTTGACCAGCTTTACTTGCAAATTATATATGTACATAGTTTTTGTAGCTCAATACTTCAAATTAATGTTCTACTCATTCCTTCACTCTGCCTCTAGATTTTGTGTTGCCTGCAGCTATTTTTTTTACAAAAAAAAAAAAAAAAAAGGAAAATAAAACAGATAAAAAGCTGAGATAAATAGAAAGAGAAACAAAAAGAAAAAGTGAGAGAGGAGGAGAGAGAGACAAATGAATTGCAATTATTTTTAATTTGAAATTCTTTTATCACATTGTGAAAGTTGAGATTGTAATTGGAAAGTGCAGTTCGCTCAACAATAACCTGTTGCAACTAAAGTATGAAAAATTGTTTCAACGTTTCGTGTTTCTTTTTTCTTTGTTCTCGTTTCCTTTTTTTTTTTTGTTTTTTGTTTCATTTTTGTTGCATTTTAGCAGACCAACAAAAGCTAAATTATGCGAATGAATAATTGCTGGGGTGGGAGAAGGAGGTTTTTAAAATGGTACTTAAAAATTTATACAAAACGGACATAATTTATGTTTAAAGGAAGAAAAACAAATTTTAAAAAAGATTTTCAATTTACATTCATTTGTAAAAAAATAAGGAGTTTGTTTGAATTGAATTTAATTTTAAAATATTTTAAGAGAATAAATTGAAGAAAATACTCACGATTATTTCTACTATAAAAAGGAAGGGGGAAGGAATATTATACATACGATATTTATAAAATTGTAAAGTATTTCTAAGCGCATCAACCATAATATAGAATTAAATATTTCCCTTCATTATATTTTTAATTCCTTTAAACATGTAGTTTAAAAACATTTCAAATACTCTCCAAATATTTCTTCGTTTAATATTTAAATTAAAAAGGATTTCAAAATAAAAAGTACGTCCTACTCTAATATTATATTCGTTGGATGTGACTCATGCTGAGTAAAAATAATTTAATTTTGCAAGTCTGCGCATAAAAAACTCACACAGCCATTACACAATACAAGTGTTTGAAGAGTTGGATGGATGAATGGATGGATGCCTTGTGAATGGATTAAATAACTGTGTGTCTGTGCGTCTGTGTATGTGTTTGTGTGTGAAATAATCAATGCATATCGTCAAAGTGTATTTGGCATGTGACAGATGACAATAGTTTAAGAGTCAATTAGGCATGTCGAAATGATGATGAAACGTTTTATTAGCGAACAATATTACAGAAGAAGAAGTACATGAACCGTAAGAGGTTTATGTGATATTAAGAATGACAGAGAGAATGAAAGAATAATGGATTTTGTGTCTGTACCATTAAGCCTACAATTATTTGGGGCGCCTTTAAATACTTTTTAACAATTCTTTAAGAAATATAAAGATTTGGGAAATGGTGGCTAAAGGTAGAGATCTCTCTCTCTTTGTACATGCGACTATAGAGCATTCATTAGCTATGTTATGTTAATGCCGTATATTTACAGCGAGCGCCATAAGGGAGTCAACAATCACTATAATTTTAAATTTTCTATTATGTTCTTAAGTACATATAAAAAAAAATTCCTTTATCATGAATTGTTGTTTTTGTTTTAACAATTTATAAGTAATAAATAAACGTTTTTATTTTTAAAAATTTATTCGACTATTCTCATTTACTTTTCTCGCTATCCTAAGAAAATGAATTATTTCAGTGGTGTTTACTCACTTTTGGCACTCACTGTATATCAAATAATTTGTTTCAGAATAACAAATTTTGGGTTTCTAAGCTGTCATATTATTTATGAAATCATTAGTTGCGACAGATCACTAAAAGATAAGCATGCTAGTCACTATGGTTCCCCTTATTACTTCAACCCTATTTACATGGCAAGATTAAGAAAATTAAACGACTTGAATCAAATCAGATTTATTTTTTTATTTCCAAGCCTAGTTTGGATATTTTTTAGTATCGTAACTATAAATCCATATTTAATAGCGAATGCCCAAAATGTTAAACCAAGTCGTGTTGCAATTATCCACCCGCTCTGGACATTTTTTTCCTTTTGTCAATTTTCAGTCCATTGGTTTGTCATTTGCCACAAATCAGTGAACCACAATGAAATTCTTTACTTCTGTTGTTGTTGTTATTGTTTCCATTCAACTGACTCTTTGACGCATGAACCCAAAGACACAAATCCGACAGACGCATTTTTTTGGGAGAACAATTTGTGCTACAAAATTTTCACACAATTTGTTTTCCTTTTCATCATGCTTCTCTGCACACACAATTTCAATTTGTCTAAAGCTGTGTTCGAATCCAGTATCCAACCAGAGATGGGAAACTGTAAATGTTAAGAAGCGACAGCAATAATATCTTTTAAGATTATTCTTCAAAGAATGTTAATAAATTTAACTTTCCATCTCTGTTCAATCAACAGAGAAATATAAACACAATAAGAAACTCAATGCAAATAAGAAAAAAATAATAAAAACAAGAAAAGTAACTTGTAATCATATACTGACATATTTGCTTATGTATGTATTTTTGGAATCACAATGCAAATTTACTTTAACGACGCTCTCTGAGAGTGTATGTCAATATAAACACAACGACACCTTCACCGACACCGGCACCGACACCTTACCTCCATGGATGGGCATTGTTAAAAGGCAATAAAACATTAAAAATCCTTGTGTCTGTATGCCGATGTTTTCTCTTTTATTAACAGAACATTTTCTTTTTATGAGTACATACACACATATGTACATACATATGTCAATCTGCATGTAAATTATATTTTGTGTTTATATGTTCGTGTATTTAAATTATAAATGTGGTTGAGTGTACATGTATGTATATAACAAGAGAAACAACAACCATAAAAACAATATTGCTGTGACAGACACTTTTGTTTTGCACAAACACAAATCAGTCGATTTGTTTTTATTGTTGTTTGTATGTATGTGTGCATCATTAATGGTGATAAATTGCCAGTCGATTGCTGACAATCAAGAACAAAAAAAATATAAAAAAAATTAAATTAAAAACTTTTTATGACAGACATTACAAGCCCCCATAAAAACAGGAAGTTCTGACGAATTTTATTGAATTAAAACCTTTTTTTTTTTTTGTTATTGAAATACGTACTCTTTTATAGCCACTGAGGCAAGTGACATTAAAAAAATGACCGGAAGTTGTAGTTAATTTGGAAATAAAAAGAATTTAAAAAAAATGGCAAGTTTTTCTTTGCAGAAAAGGAGGGGATTTATTTACTTAAGTACGGAGGATAGTAGTCTATAATTCCCATGAAATAATATCCTCTGTAAGAATATAAAAGATGATGAATGTTGTTAGTTACTTACTTACATAATTGGCCATTAACAAGCCCTTTATTGAATTTTGTCATGCTTTAACACATACTTACAGAGGCCTTTGTTACCAGGGCGTATTTGCCAGCTGGTCACACTATTCGATGACCAAGCTTCCTCAGTTTTATCCCTCCAACGTATACAAGATCGCCCTTTACGCCGACTTGCGCTATTCTCCGCATTAAATATCCGCTTCGCTGAAACATCCTCTTCGATCCGAACGTCATGGCCGAGCCAGCGTAGCCACTGGATTTTAATGCGCTACACAACGTCCATGTGAGGATGCAAATATTCTTGAATATCGTTTTTGCTATACTAAGTGGCTGTAGTCTAATAGGTAGTGTGTTGGTTTATTAGACGTGAAGCTAAGGTTCAAACCCCAGGAGAGACATCTTTAACAAAATGACATACGAAAACTATTTCTTCGGCGACCTTCTCTCAGCTGATTTCTTGCAAAAACTCTCAGAGTAAATGGAATTGCCTTGAAATGTTTCTTAAAATCTGTCGTGTAGAGTCGACTTTAAACTGTAGGTCCCACCACTCATGTATAAAATTGGCACACGCAATACAAGTGGTGTGAGAAACTAGGTCCATAATCCTGAATGAAGGGTTTTAATGACCAATTACTAAACAGAAGCGATATGCCTGATCAAAGCTATACAATCCTGAAACAAACCAGTCGGCCTTATCAATGATTTTTTAACGCTTTGTCGGCGATTACTGGAAACCATTTGCATTGCTTCTGCCTAGAGGTAATTACTTCAACGTTCTCCAGGGGATTTCCTTTATCTTTTGTTAGTTTCGCTTATATATATAAATAAATCGTAAAAAAATAGTTAGAGTACCACCAAATATTGAGGAACTCCAGTAAATTTAAAAAATATTTATGGCTGGCAGGAATAATAAAAGAAAATGCGAAATAATAACTAAAACAGGGAAAAATAACACAAAACAATTGAAAATAATTTTAAACTGATTATTGTCTCAAGTAAAAACATTTTCAGAGGGAGAGGGAGGGGGTATTTTTATTGCACATAAAAAGCAGCTGTGACGCTCACTCACTCAGAGGAAAACGGTAGTAAAAGTGAAACAACATTTCGGTTCTAATGACAGCGAAAATTTTCTGAAGCAGTACTCCATGCCAGTTGTTTTAAAAAATTTAATTGAACATATTAAAATTGAATTAAAGAAAAATGTTGCTTCAAAGAAAACTCATTTTTCATTAATTTTTTTACCAAAATTTAAAAAACAAAAATTTAATACAATTCGTGCGTCTTTTTTTTTCTTGCAAATTTTCTTTTAATTTGCAACCAAAATTTGATTTCTTTATATATTTAAAAACATATTTTTATTATTTTTCTTGTTGTTGTTGTATGACGAATTCATGTCATTTACATTTGATTGGTATTTGTAATGAAATGCTAATTTAAACTGATTTATCAACTCCACAATCCATATCCATTACTGCCATCCGCACTACATACATAAATTTCGTAGAGAAGTAAAGGCTGTGAAGTCAAAAAAAATTCGTTTACGATTTTATTAGAAATTTAAATGGAATTCTCTATACATTTATTTATCATCGCATTATTTCAATTTAAATGATTTATAACTCTAACACCTTGAGTACATGATAGTGTATTCAATAAACGAAAAGTACCTTTCTTTTTTGGTCTTCCTAAAGGAGAATTTAAATATGTAATTTCTTTGTAGTTGTAATAACACCTGACTGTGGGAATTTGTTTTGGCATTGTAAATTTCATGTAAATTAAATGATTTTACTTTAAGAGAAATAATTCTGAAGAGAGAAATAATTCTTTAAGTCTTGCTCTTAAAGAAAATAAAAGCTTTAGATGGCATGGCGCTCTTAAAACTAAAATAAAAGCTTTTGTTAAGCACTTAGAAATCGTGTTACTTTCTTTTATTATTATTCTGCATTATATACTTGTAAATATCCCTTTACTGGAATGTACTAAAAAGCTTTAGGAACTGTTGCAAAAAGCTTTAAGCTCAGAAAGCTTTCCGAACTTAAAATGTTTCCTTAAAACTTTAAAGAACAGTTTTTATCCTTTATATGTTAAGTTGAACATTATGTTAGTGGATGTATACAGCCCTTCAGCTTTTAAAAGCTTGCTAAACAAAATTTTTAAAGCTTTTTAGAACACTTTTATTTCTTACTTTCTACCATGAGTCACAAAAGTAATGTTATAAGGTTAAGATATCTTAACGATTTCAAATAGCATCAAAAGGCATTGCGCCTTGACGACTGTGATAAAAAATTTGTCGAAAAGAAATGGAGTACGTGGAACAAGTGTTATTAACGATTAAAACAATTTTCTGTTCGAAGGCATGCGAAAATATCGTCAAACTTTTGATAATAATAGTAAGAAATCATAGAAACCTTAGCTTTGACGGTCTTCCAAACTATGTACGATTCTTAGAGACTTCATAAGAAAGGTCTCATAATTCTCTTAAAATGAAGGACCTGGGCACAATGGGCCTATTAGAGATGCCCAAAGAAGTTTCCCTATTACTGGTTCGGCTTCAGTCGTCGCTACTTCTTTGCTCATTGTAACCAATAGTTGAGTTAACGCTCTACACTGTATTCTTCTCAACCTTTATTATATAGTGGAGTGCAGCACAGAGAGCCTACAAAATTCCCCTTCTAAGTGCCTGCTTGTGTCTCTGTAACCCTAAATGCCGTATATTATAGGAGGAAGTAAAATTATGGAGATATTGTCACACCGACAAAAAGGGCCGACTGGCCTTTTTTGTATATGAACTGTGCTTCAAAACTGCAAAATTGAAATTCATTGTACCTTTCTGGATTTTAGAATTCACCGCACTAACAAAGTTAGTCAGTCGTGAAGCATACATGGAAGAACAAATCTGCGACTGAAAGCCAATGTTTCCTGAACATCATACAAAATATCTGAAAATCATTACGTCTTCTACAACGGATAAATTCATTACACCAAATAAATAAACTTTTCTTGCAAAACAAAGTCCATTCCCAAACATTAACGTTTTTTCTCCTCCTGACATTTATTTGAAATAAGTCCTGCTCCAATCACCATCGATAACCTGCGTGATAAAATTTCAAGTATTTTT
This sequence comes from Sarcophaga rosellei, assembly GCA_930367235.1. Taxonomy (NCBI): domain Eukaryota; kingdom Metazoa; phylum Arthropoda; class Insecta; order Diptera; family Sarcophagidae; genus Sarcophaga; species Sarcophaga rosellei. Next base: position 4,604,854 of record OV884019.1, on the reverse strand, counting down.
CCGTTTTCACAATATTTATTGTCGCATTTAAATTAATTACAAATTTGTATCATTCTTTAATTACTTTATAGATACGACCACATTTCTAGTCACCTTATGCGAGATAGCCAAGTGTTACTAATTGATTAATCACAATATTCATCAATCAAAAGCGTTAAATTAATGAAAACATTTTCAAATATATCTCCAATAGACATGACTTCTGGTATACGAAAAGAAAAAAAGTTTCAATTCCTTTTTAATAGCCTGCAAAAGTATGTGGCAGATATACATACATACATTTTCTTTAAACATTTGGCTTACAAAGTATTGGCTAAGGGCAAAAGTTATTACTGTATGGAGAAAAATTTCCAATGCTCTGAATGCATTTAAATTAATACCAAGAATATTATCGATTAGGTTTGTAGATCAAGACATTGAATGAGTTGTGAGAGAAAACGAGAAATATTTTGCGGTATGAAATGGGAAATTTAGAACAAACTAGGCATGTTCTATTAATACTGTTACATTTTTATATTTAAAAACGTTAAAAAAATGAACTCGTAGATTGCAAATAAAATAAAAATAAATTTGTGTTTAGTTTTAGTTAAAATTCTTCTTATTCGTACAATTTTGTGTGCCACTGTTCACAACTTTATGTAAGCAACAACAAGTGCTTCATTTCCTATTCCTCTGTTTACACTCTTAGCATAAACAATAACAATTACTAGGCTATTGTTCGACAGATCTTTGTAACGGAGATCTTCAAACCACGATCACTCTCTTTAAACGCACCGTGTCTTCACGCAAGACTGACTCAACTTTTACTGACTCTGTTGCCTGCTTTGCCTTGCCTTTTATATGGCAGGGTAAACAGTTTGGTAAATGTTATTGAAGGTGAATATTCGTAGCTTTGCCTTCTCGAAATCTCTATAAATGTAAACATCGTTGTTTCATTATTGTTGTTTGTGTATTTTTTTTCCTTTATTCTTGTGGTGTTTGTTGGTGTATTTTTGTTTACTTATTTACAATTTGTTTATGCTGTTGTTGTATTTCTTTTTTGTTTATAATTTCAATATTAAGCGATATAAAAGCAAAACACCAGTATCTATATTCTTTATTATCTTAGCATTACAGTCTGGTTGACATAAATTCCTTCGCCAAGGATTCCAGGTACTCTCATCCTGCGCGATTGAGCTTCCAGAGGCCGTTATAGCTACTATGTAAGCTACTACCTACTTATACCATCCCTTAACAGAAATTACTTGTGCTCGTACCTAATATTTCTTCCACATAAATCTTCCAAGTAAAGGAGACACAGCATTAAATGTGATACAAATCAACACGAATAACACCAACTACAACAACAGAAGACAACAACGAGCAACAACAACTAGAAAATATCGAAAAGGTGTTAATTAATGCAACAACTAAAAACAAGAATCAATGAAAGACACAACAACGGCAACAGCAACAACAATGACAATAGTAACAGCAACTATAACTACAACACAAAAGACACTTGGAAGTCAGACCATAAATATGATTTTGGCAGCGATGAACAAAACAGGAATCCAAAACATGAACGTTGTTCTCTTTAGCAAATGCAACGAAATGTTGAATGCATCACACACTGCGTACACACACGCAGCAAGTTGGCAAGTAAAGTTATGGTGGCTGGTGGCAAGACAACGTATTGCTTGTATGCTCGTTCACATTCTACAATTATTAGTGCGTATGCAGCAATTGATTTGACATTTGATTTATTGGGCTCTTTTGCCAATCAAGGTTTAGATGAATGCAACAGGCAGGCAGAGGCAGTTATACTGTGGAAATTGTTGATGGAATACCTGTGTGCTTGTCTGTTTAATTTGAAAACAAATAAAGCCTTGCGTTTTGACCATCATCATAAATATTGTCAGTGGTGTTGCACAAGTTGTCCTCAGTTGTGGTTGTTGTTGTTTTGGTTTTGATTTTGGTTTTAGGAATTATGATCGCACATTATTTTACGCATTTTTCTCCATAATTTTAACCGTTTTTGTTTTCATACTTTTTTTGTATGTGTTTTATGGCAAATCGAATATGTTTTATGACATTTACACTTTGTTTTGTTGATGTTGTTACAACAGTATACAACAATAATAGTAACAAAAACAACAACAATAATATTTTTCTAAAACAATTCGCATTTTGTGGCAATAAACCCAAGTGCGTGCAGGTTCTGCTTGTGAAATTAGCAATGCTACTTGCCTCCTGTCTGTCCATACGTTGCTGCATATATCAAATTGCTTTACGCTGTTGCGTCGGCTATTTTTGGTTGCCAACCCAAAACTGTATTTAAACTGATTTGTTTTGCTTACACAGCTCCCCTGTGTTTTTCTTTTTCCTGTATCTTTTTTATCTTCGTTATGAACTCTCTGCGAACAGGTTTTCCAATTAAATTTACAGTTCATTTTTACTTTGGTGTCCATGCTACACCAAGTGACCCAAAGAGTTTTTCCCTGTCATTTTTATTTGCAACCCAATTCGTGTTGCAACGAATTTTAATTTTTTTTTTTCGTTTTTGTTTTTTAAATTTTTAACCACCAGCGCTTGTTGTACGTACAAAAAAGTGGTACATTGTAGTGCTTTTCTAGGCATTTAAAGGGTTAATGTGTGCGTAAATAAATAAATCAAGCAGGCATGCTGTGTATTTGTCCGCCGCGACTGGTCTCAATTGCCAATTATAATACGGCCAAGAAAAAAAAAACAACAAACAAAATAGAGCGAAGCCAACAATTTGGAAAACAGAGAATAAAATCTGCAACAACAATAAAACCAAAATTATAACTGCACATACGCTTAATTTCAGGTGTGTTTTTGAAGTCGACAGACAGGTTAAATAAAGTGGGAAAGTTTATAGAAAAAATTGTCCAATAAAAAAAGAGCAACTAATCTACTGCACTTGACCACTTAAAAAAAAAGAAGAGGAAAAGAAGAAAAAGCCTGGTACTTTTCTTATCATAGCCTCAATTATGTATTGTTGAATTCCGATTCATTCCGATGAATGGATTCTATCTAATCGCGTTCCACCAGATACTTACGTTCTCTCAATAAATACTAGGTGCCCTCGATTCGTCCTAGGTTTCCACATAGTAACACTGACAGAGAAGATGTTTTGTTTTCTTTTTGTCATTGCAGCGTCCGCATAAGTCGTTGTGAGGTATTCATAGACTTTGTGTGTAGGTATCCAGGGGTTAGTAACCAGTTGAGACTGGAATCTGGCTAGGTTTAACGTTAATGCTTATTCTGCTGGCCAAATTTGTCTCGTTTCTATACAAGTGGGTGCATTAACTCACACCTATTCTGCAAATGAATAAAGCTGGGACATATATTTGTCCCTCCTGTCACGAATTCCAAACTCAAAGGGGTATTCATGAGTATTTCCTGTTGTACCAGCCCTTGCAAGTGCTGGTCAGCTTTCTTGTTCAAGCGATTTCAATAGTTTACAACACTTTTCTATTTCATAACGTACTTTTTTGAATTGTGGTACTTTTTTCACATTAATTGCCTTTGGATTTTAATATTTGTTTAGTATAAAACATATAAATTAATATATATTCAGAAACATTTAACGGTGGGCTGAGTAAGACTGTACACATTGGACTTTACAGAATTTATTTCTGCTTCAAAAAGTACCATTTGAGTTTCTGATATTTCTTGACCTCGCATCCAATGGAACAAATATTTGTCTGTAAGAATAAAAATCCCCTTAAAAGAAATATTGAAATTTTGGTACGTTTTTCACATTTGGTACTTTTTTACCTCTGGTACTTTTTGTATACAAACCTCTTTCAATTAATTTTAAGCTCTCTTAGCATCCTAAAAGAGTGTGGAAATGAATATGGTACTTAGTTTGCAATTTTAAAATTTTAAAAATTTCCTCTTCTGTCCTTTTTCCCAAGGTTTTACTGTACTATAACAGAAACACTTACGATTTTTTTCGCATGAAATGGCAACAATCATTTGCAATTAATCTACATGTACAACTAATACCATACGGATACCATAATGGCACACTAAACCAATTGTAGGGCAATTTAATAATAAGAATCCAAACCGAATCAAAAAGAAATTAAAAAAAAAGCAGCCAAAAAGTAATTGTCATTCATATTTGGCTACGATAAAATAAAACAAAACAAAACAGAGAGACAGAAATAAAATCTCCAGACTTTAATTTCAAAAATAAAAATTTACAAAACAAATGATTTTTCGATTTCGTTGAAAAATTCTGCCACATTTTTCACCTCTAATCACCAACAATTATCGGTCTTTAGTAAAGAATGACAACAACAACAGCAACAATATCGTCGTCGTCTATAGCAACAACTCTTTAACGTTTCATGCAAGAAACCGTTTATTTTTAAGTTTTTTTCGTTTTTGTTTTTCTGGGAGACTCAAATCTAAAATGAAGTAAAAAAAACAAACAAAACATTGATTTAAATGGATGAAATATTTACATGTGTATGTGTGTGTGTGTGTGAGTATAACTTTATATGTAAGTAATGTACCTGATGGTTTACTTCAGATGTATTGGTGGAGTGTGCATGTATGTATTTTATAGAGATCTGTGATTAATCTCTGCTTGAGCAGTTGGCCAAACTTTACTTGTGTCTCAAGTCTCAATAGTCTTTAAGACGTCAAAGTGTTCAAAGGTCCAGAAAATAGACAAAAACTAGAGAAAAAAATACAAAAGAAAAGTGTTAACGAAAGACAACAGTGTCGTGAGTAATTGCAAAAAGAAATAAGAGAAGTGCAAAAAAACCAAGAAAATACTAAGAGTGAGTGAAAATCGTTTAATTAAATGCTTGCTTGAGTGATGCTGCTGCTTCATTAATATTGCTGGAGGCTCTTGAAACGAGAGATTTTACTAGAGCGGAGTTAAGGTGAGCGTTTTGGATTTGGGTTGACTGAAATTAACTACAATTAAAATGCCTTTTGATGTGTTACTGTTTCTAATTAAATTTGTTTGAAATCAAGAGATAGAAATGCTGTTACGCGTCTCAATTGCGCAAATATTTTAAATTCATTTTGCATTTTCGATTAATTTACAATTCAGGTCTTTTTGAGTCAAAAGTTGAAGGCAAATTAATGAATATGAGATTAGAAATGCCAATATTTTGACAAACTATGCAATTGGCTACCAAGGCAAGCTTCGTTTTATAGTAAATCTGATAATAGCATTGATTCGAATTTCGTCTAAAATACTTAAAAAAATTTGAATACATTCGCATTCATACTGAGTTATGGATTTCATTTTCATTCCGCATTACAAAACTGTACAATTTGGAACTCAAAAACCACTAATAACGAGAACATATTCTCAACTAGTAGCTCTGAAAGAGATTTCCATAATTGTTTGGCGCAAACTGCTCTACTTAGCCAGCGAAGTCTAAAGAGTAGTGTGATATTTTACAAGACTAGGGCTGGAGATTTCAAACCTGACATGTTGAAAAAAGAAAAGAGCGGACCTCTTAGCTGTCTTCTGACAAAAGTACTGAAAATAATAATTGGCATGAAAAACTTCTCAAGTCTATAATTTGGATTCGACGTTAAATTGTAGGTCCCATTCATTCATGGAAAAAATATCACACATATCATGGATGGTGTCGAAAGCCAAGCTATTATCCTAACAAAAGGTTTGTAATCAACATTAGTGTGTGTATACGTTATGTAGTTTTCGAGCAATAGTGTTCTCATATTTGTCAGTCCAAATTATCGCCTTGTGGCATCCGTACTTATGATATTGCTAATGCTATTTGGCCAAAGGCTTTTAATTTTTGTAATCCACAATAGGCTTGATTTTCGCAGTCGTAGAAAAGAATGTGGCATCTTCAATGTGTTCATCGCTAATTGATTAATCTAAACTAAATTTATGTCGTATGCAGCTCTTGATTGATCGTAGTAATGATTACACAATAACCACCACCAGGATCATACAATTTTGGCTGTCAAATTCCAGATTCAATATATCAAAGATTGATAAGAGCCACATCTTCATTTAAAAATCACCGTCATTTGTTGCATATTTTATTACTCACGTTACTGAAAAGTGTTTTATCTTCCAATTTCGTATAAAATCAAAACATATAACACATAAACAATATAACTGAAGTACTCAGTGCGAATCCATCTCTGGCTACTACATATTTCTCTTTTTGACAGCAAAAACTGTTTTTTTGTGCTTGTTTTAGAACACATTGTCTTGTAATTTATTTAATTTTTAAAATGCATTTTTTACTGCATATTTTTGCTTATTTTGTCTTCAACACCATATTTGGAAGTTGCCGTGGTCTAGTAGGTAGTGTGTTGGCTTATTAGACGAAAGGCCCGAGTTCGAATCCCAGGCCAGACATCAAAAACAAAATACAAAAAGTATTTCTTCGGCGACTTCCTCTCAGCAGATTTCTGGCAAAAACTCTGAGAGTAAAAATTGCCATGAAAAGCTTCTCAAAAAATCTGTCGTTCGGAGTCGACTTTAAACTGTAGGTCCCGCTACTCATGTATAAAAAAATTAACGCACACAACATGAGTGGTGTTGAGAAGCTAGGCCGTAATCCTGACGAAGGGTTGGAATGGCCAATTATGTATGTAAGACCATATTTTGTATATCAATTCTCTTGTAAGAGCATATTTTTAAAGTGCATATTATTTTGCATATTTATTTATATGTTATCTTTAACATAACCTTTTATAAATTTTTTAGAGCACATTCTCTTCATGTTTTCTTTAAAAAAAAAATTGTTCTTTACAACCACAAAATGATATTAATACACTACACATCAAGAAAATCGTAAGAAAAACATGTTGATTTCAATCACAACAATCTTTCCAGCAGAGCGGCGTCTGTCAGTCAGTTCATGAACACAAATTTTTGCAAGATTTTCATATATTTTGTTGCAATTTTTTTTATCTTCTGCGACAACTTTGTAAAGTTTCGCTCACTCACGAGTTTAAAGTGTCAATAAAAGTCAAATACTTGAGACAATTTTAGCCTAAAACTGTCCATCAGCAGTATAAACAAATTATTTAAGCCACCAATAAACAAGAAAAAACATCAGAAAAAATAAAAAAAACAGATTAAAAGTCTTGAAAAGATTGAAAAATTTGAAAAACTATTTGCAGACGTGACTGCCAAGTAAAATAAAATTGAGTTAAACGAAGAAAATTTCATTGAAAATATTGCTGCAGGCGTTCATATTAACCCCTAGTGGTTGTTTGATTTGTCAGAGAGAAATAAAATCTTAATTTCGTTTTTAAATTCCATTCAAGAAATCGTTACGTTAAGCAATAAAAATTTAAAAATTTGATAGCGCAGATAAACTACATACGTATCTTTTTAAGGATTTTTTAATAAACTTTGTATTTGATACTTAAGCTTATCACCAATGGGTTAATAATTACGGTTACGGTTAAAACAATCAACATAAAATCGATTTGTGGTAATAAATAAATTTTACCGATATTAACAGACTATTAACGCTTAAAGTCATTAAGAAAAACGACTTATACTTGCTTGCTTGCTTGCTTGTTACCAGCCATGTTAAAACGTTTTATTTTCATTTTAATGGCACAACGACACAAACGACACAACAACACCCACCATTAAATTGTCTTCAAGGCATTTGCTAACATGCCAGCTAAAAGTGGAAGTGTTCTCATGAGTTAAGATTCTAAAACATTGAAAATGTCATTGTGAGACAAAGAAAAATGGGGAAAAATGTTTGTGGTGGCAAAAGACAGATTTTTTCCACGAAGCGAAATTATGATTATTTTTCATTCTTACATGTACTCGTATGTATGTGTATTTTTTTTTCCTTTTCGATTAACAAGTCATTAACGCTGCTATAATCTTAGCTGTTGAAATCAAGTGGTTTTCCAGCGTTGTTTAATGATTCGTTATGCAGCAATTGAATTGAAAATACTTGCCCCCACTGAAATCATAAGTGAATCAATTCGCTGGGAAATCGAGCTTCTTCAATTTTTTTTTAAATTTTACCTTTTTTGTCTGCTTAAAAAATCATTTAAAGAAAGTCTTCTTCTTGTTATTTTAAATTAATTTCCATGTGAATTTAATCAATAATAACACGATTTTTATAAATTTTACAAAAGAAAATACATAATCTCTTAACCCAAGCAAACATGCTAAAATTATTGGAAAAATTCCTAGAAATTTTTCTTTTAAGCCGTATTGAGTTTTCCAAACATTTGCATTCGCAATTAAAAATGTTTGATAATCGCTAGAGAGGTTATGTATGTATGCTCAATATTAATTGCTTAGTAATTCATGGAATTCATATAATTTTTGTCTATATTTGTGTACCAATTATTTTAAGCTTAAAATTTTACAATTACTGCTCGAAACCATAAGCCAAATGAAACGAAAACTCCATAATCTTCCATTTTTCATTTGGAATGAAAATGTATGTACACACACACACACAAACCCAACAACAACATACCTTGCTATCATATACAACATACCTTTATATCATATTTGCTGCATAACTTTGTATTTTAGCCACACATATGTACGTTAATATACAATCGCGCTCTCTTACAGCCCTTCTGCAAACTTTACTGCTGACTTCATGAAAACATCATCAACAACATGTGTTTGATTTTCGCAGACTTTTATCATCTTTCGCCCCCTGCTGCTACCATTTTCTATTCTATTCGGATATTCCCGGGTAAAATATTTTCCTAATTCAACCTGTTGATTATTTTTAAATCGTTGTTTTGGTTACAGAAATTTCATTATTTATGTTGTTGTATATGCGCCTAAAAGTAAACACCACAAAATGTGAGAAATCTTTCGGTAACAGTTTGAGAGAATGAGAGAGTCAATGTAAAAATGTTAAAAGAATACAAACTAACTGTGAACCTGTTTCGGTTTGCAGATACACTGAAAGAAATTTCGGAGTGAACTTAATTTTTATAGGAAATAAATGTTTTGTATATATTTATTTACTTGAATTATTTTTTTATTATTTTTTCATTATTTTTCTTTTGACTGCAGGCATTTTAATGAACTCGCGTCTATTAACCTCTGAGAACTTGTGTGCCAGGGAGCTATAAAAAGCTTACTTTGTTTTCGAAATTTCATTATTACAGAAATTTTTAAATTAGCAAGGGAAATTTAAAACGATTATCTACATAAACTACACACTTTTTTAAATAGTTTTAACTTACGCATAACATGGGATCGATTACAAACCGAAATGAAAACTATTGCCGCGAATCTTTTGATATATCCCATCTTTGTAGATGAAGGGTTCTTAATGCCAATTTCACATTTACACACACATTCACATTTATTGGTATTACTTGGGGGCAAAAACAGAAAAGAGACCGTTCTAAATAGCTTGGTGACCACAAAATCTTAACATGCTATTACATTACTCAAATATCTGCCGACAAAATAAACCACTTTGAATAAAGAATTTTGAAGAGGCAATAGTTTAAATAGACAAGGATTTAGGTTGAGGTACTTGAAAGGCTTTTCATGGAAAACTATTTAACACTACTACATAAATAAAAAAATTAAATTAAATACTAAATACATATTAATTTTTTTTTACTTTTAGGTATGTACATTTGAAACTTTCCGAGTGTAAAACCCTGATTTAACGTTAAATAAATTTCGGTAAGTGTATTTTGTTGATTTTTTTAAAATTTATACAAGTTATCAAATAAGTAGTATATTAAAAATAGAATTTATTGTATAACTTAAATTGTTTCTCAGATCATAATCGATCTAAATATTGACTGCTTATTGTAAAACCTAGTTTTAATATGTTTAAAGCATCATTAACTCTAAAATTTCGCATTTTTATAAAAAGTTATATATTCTGCGCCAAAAAAAAAACCGTCCATTATTTAAGTGACGCCTTTGGCATAGATTTTAAGAAATAGAAGTCGAATGGCGAACTCCTAGTTACAATTTAAGGATAAAGAATTTATGTGCTTCAGCTAGACTTTTATTCAACTTCAAACCAACTTTAATTCCGCTCATAATAAAATTTATAAAATTTTATGTTAAAATTCATGAATCATTGTCATCTATTGAATTAAGAATAAACGAAACCTTTTCTCTAAGTGTACATCTTTCAAAAGCTATGCTGAATTAAAGCTTTCTGTTAAGGATAGATTAACAGTTAGACAGCCAACATGTGTGCAAACCAGCATTTTGAACAGCCTGTAAAGTAAAACAGAAAATTATCTCACACACTCTCTTTTTCTCTCTTTCCTAAAACTGAGTACAAAATTAAAATTCTAGCAAATAGCGGGAAAATATTTGATTTGTTTTGTTGTTATTGTTTTTTTATTTACTTCTCATTCTGATAAGAAAATTTATGGAAAAAAAACAACTTAAATCTACAGAAAAAATGTAAACATTCTCTGTCGTAGAAAGAAAAATAAAAACAAACAAAACAAGCAGAAAGCAAAAAATAAATTTGAATTTGTAAATAAAATAAAAATAATAACAATATGAATGAATTTTTCTTCATCACATATTTCTTCTTCTTCTTTCTTTTCTTTTTTTTGTATTTGACAAATGTGTACATTATTGGCCGATATATTCTACTGTGTGTCTCCTCTATGGCGGTTTTGTCTGAGTCTGTTTAGATTTCGGTCATTTATTTTAAATTCTGAAATTTTTTTGGGAAAGCAAAACCACCTCCACACAATTATATGGTCACGTAAGAATAAAAATGTGGAAAATAAATTACATTTTTTATTATTTTTTTTTTTTTTTTTGTTGATATTCGTCTTATTAATTTATTTCGCTAATGGAGCGAGTATATTGTTTATAAAATATTGTGATTATTATTTAGTCTGCATACACAATTTTTATTTATGCTTTGCAAAAGATAAAATGGGATTTTGGTACTTTTTTGTATAGTACAAAAGGGGGAAAATGTAAAAAAATGCATTGAATGCCATAATACAGCGCCTTTGGTAATACAAAAGTCAACTGGATTACTTTAAAAGCTGCCTTTCAACGATACTCTTATAACAAAGTTTAGGTTAGGTTAGAGGACGTGTACTTGTCAATTAAGACAAGTACAGTACCCGGAGGTCGAATTGACCCATTGTTATAATAAAGTATTTGTACTTTATTTTCTTTATTTTTCTTATTTTATTAATTCGTGACAGTCTTTCGAATTCCCCGGTCAGACATCAAAACGAAATCTGAAAAAATATTTCTTCGGCGACTTCCTCTCTCAGCAGACTCTCTGAGAGTAAATAAAATTTGCCAGGAAAAAGTTTCTCGAAATCTGCGGTTCGGAGTCGACCTTAAACTGTAGGTCCCGCCACTCATGAACATATAAAACTAACACACACAACATTAGTGGTGTTGAGGCCGTAATCCTGACTGAAGCGTAATGGCCAATTATGTACATATGTGTGTATTTCGAATTTCTATGAAGTACTTTTTTAACAAAAAATACTATTTTTTGCCACTTCAGCAACCATCACTGTTAGAAAAGGTTCTCAATATATAAACAAACAACCAGCCACCCATAATCAGCTCGAATAGTTTGATTTCTACATCTGTTATTGGTGCAGCTAAAACAGAGATAGAGAGAGACAGGTCTGATAAAGCCAGACCAGATGTTTCACAGACGCGTCTGTAATAGCAGAGTGGGTGGTTGCGGGAGTTCTGACCTTTTGCGTTACACTGTAAACAGATTTCGATTTCCCTCTTTTTTGCTGGTGTTCTTTCTCAAAGAAACATGTGAGTATTTGATATGATTTTACTCTCTTGTTATTATAATCTCTTGGTGTCTGTTCACACTATAGTTGTTGTATTGTTTTGCTTTTTGTTTTTTCTTAAATCTGCTTTTATTCTGTTATTCTGTTTGTATACAAACTTTGTTGTTATTATAGATGCGTGTGTATGTGTAAGTGTGTGTAAGTTTGTTGTCATGGTTTTCTGCCGTGTGTGTATGTGTGTCTAGTTGTTGTAGTTGATTTTACGCATTGACACCAGTCAGCCAGCCAGCCAGCGATTTGGCAAACTCCGAAAAAATCCAGTTTATCCCAAGAAGGCAAATTGAGCGGACGTTTTTAACGGTTAATAAAGAAAAACGAAATTCAGCAAAAGCACGACAACGATCTGACTGAAAACACAAGAAAAAAAAAACGTTGAATAACAAACGTTTTGAAAACGTTTCAATCAATCATACGCCTTCAAACGGGTCGCTTAAAATAAAAACGTAAAACGTTGAGATTTTTTCGCGTCTTTTTTATTTTTATTTTGGTGTTCGGTTGTTTGGAAAAACTATACGAAAAGCGGTGCCATACGGGTGTGCGGGCGGTACAATAATTAATTATAATTTCAAAACAAATTACGTTACGGCTTAATGTCAAGATATTTACACTTGAAATAATGAAAATTAAGAGAATATTTGTCTGAGAAAATAAATTAAAATTAGAAAAATAAATAACGTTTTATTTACAAAAGAAAAAAATTAAAAAAAAAATTTAAATGTGTTTAGAAAAGTAACAGAAAAAAATTTTATTTCTAAGAAAAATAAACAAAAAGTTGACAAACTTAAACAAAAAAAAAAACATTAAACATTGTATTGTTGTTGCCATAAAGCATCAAAAAGAAAATTTATAAGAATAAAAAAATTCTTTAAAAAAAATTTAAAAAAAAATCACCACAATTTCATTGAAAAGCAGACAACTGTGTTGATTAACCGCTAAACAGAAATTTAAATAAAAAATTATTCAAAAAGTAAATAAAATAAAGTGTAAATTACAAATAAAAAATATCGAGAAAAAATATAAAATAAAAATAATAAAAATAAAAAATAAAAATATAATAAAACATTCTACAAAAAAATACAATAAAAAAAATTATTAACCTTAAATTTTAATAAAAAAAATTAAAATTTCCAAAAGGAATACAGTTTTAATAACAGTGAGAATTACTATTTAAAAAATTTTTACAATAAATCTTAAAAATACACGTGAAGTCTCCCAATACTAGGTCCAAATTACAATACAGGGTAATTTTAAAATTTATTTGAAAATTTTTCAACATTTCTATTGAAAATCAATGTGATGATCAATGGTAACCATGTTAACAGGGCCACATTGTGTTAAGGATTCTGAAATTGTACTTTTGAAGTCTTAAGTGTAGACCAACTATCAAAAATATTTTAAGACACGCGTTAAATTTAAACACAAAGATGTCAATAGGGTTCTTTTATTTGCACCCCAAGAAAAATATTAAATCGATATGAACTTCTAAATACAAACGAATGACATTTTTTAAAGACGATAACAAACATTTTTATTTCGATAAACAAATTCACTGACTCACTTTTGTCAAATACCTGTCACTTAAACAAAATCCCTTGATGAGATTTTGAAAACACACACTTTCTTGAAGGTAAACTGTTAAATATTTAGTGCTTCATCTGTCTACCGACAGGTTAAAATTGAGAAAAAAAACTATTTTTGGCTAAACTTTCAAAATTATAAATCCCAGACAGCAGTTTCGAACGATATTCCCTAAGAGAGTATTTATATGCCCCACGGCAATAGCTGGATAGTAGGTGTTGGCTTTATTTGAGGTAAGTAAGCCGTTTGTCTAAAATGTAGAGCTCGCTAACATATCGGCCCATATACTTGGAAAGATCTTTTAACAGATCGCTTTCAGCTTGGCATGAGATGACCGATTTGAAATTTATTTCAGTACTAATAACTCGTAATAAATCGCTTTACTAACAGCATGTATTAATAATTATTTATTTTGGCACTTAAACCATATCTTGGACCCATATCTTTGGGCCCATGAGTTTCATTTCTTATAAGATTATGATTCCAATGATGCAAATACTTAGTTTATAGAGTATTGTGAACCATTTGTAGAGTTGTATTCCTATTTTGAAACACCAGCAACAAAATTATTTTCAACTTGCAACTTTAAATATATTTTATGTATGTGTACGAATGGATCTTTGAGAATGATTTAAAGGCCCTAAAAAATCGTAAAATCCCAGTATTTGGAGATTTCATTTCAATTTCTTGCTACTCAGTTCATACGCTGCAATATTTTCTAAACAAATATTTATTTTCCACTATTGAGGCAGAAAACGTTCAAATTTCAATAGTATTTTATTTAAATTATAAAAATTAAGCAAATTTAGTGTGATCATGGCATCTTTGCTAGCTATTGTTGAGTAATAACTAAACTATTATTTTTATTTTTTTTTCTATAGCATTAAGTTGCCTTATGAAAACTTGCATGTATGAACTGGGTTATAAACAATAAAATTTTTAAAATATTAAAATTTTAAATTTTTAACAGAAATAAAAAATATTACAAAATATAATTTAATATAAAAAGTTAAACAAATAATAAATAAAAAACATTAAAAATTAAAAAATTAAATAAAAAAACCACAATTTAAAAATTATTACCGTTTAAACAGCCACAAAAACAAAAGTAAAGTAAAAGAAAACAAAATTTTTTTAATTTTATGGAATTTGGAATAGAAAGTTTTATAAATTTTACAATCAATGGATAAAACTGCAAGTCATTTTAAAAATAATCACTTCATATTTAACTAAGTTTTAATTCAACCACAATTGCATTCGCAAAAACGCAAAATAAAAACAAAAAAATTCAATAAAAATAATCATAAATATTTTACATTTAATTAAACAAAAATAACTTAAATTATATCAGATAATTATAAAAAATGACAGTAAAAATCGACCACTTGTATCATAATTAATTATAAAAATATTTCACAAAAATGTTTAATATTTAATTTAATAACAAACAAAAACAAATGTTTAAATATAACAAAAAAAAATAAATAAATAAATCATTAACCATATTTTAAACCAACAAAAAAACAAACAAATTCTCTCTAACCATGTAGAGAAAAATAAAATGAATTATTAATCTTAATCATAGTGTTAGTAATAAATAGTGTGTGTATTACAAATTACAAAAAAAAAGATGAAAAATAATTAAATAAATATGAAGTAATAAAATAAAATAAAAAAATAATAATTTTTCAAATACTGGTTGGTAATTTATTTAAAAGCGCATTAAAATTTGTGAATTTTTTTTTTATCAACTTTTGCCTGGTTTTTATAATAATTTTTTATAATTTTTTTTATTTCATTTCCATAAACAAATCGAGAATTGCACGCCTTGTTTTTCAAGTTTTATGGAATTTTGAAAAGCGTTCTTTATTTTCTGTTTTTTTTTCCTCTTGTTTCTCTGTTTTTTTGTTATTGTTTTTAAATTTAATTATCAAGGGAACATAATTATTTATTATTCGTCTGTTAATTTTTAACCACAACCAATGAATGGTACACCAATAAAAGTACCAAGAACAAAAAATAAAATAAAACAACAACAAAAAGAATTAAATCAAATAAAAATTCACACAATTTCAAGAAAGTGTGAAGTTTAAGTGTTTCTCAAATAGTTTTTTTCTCTTCTCTTTCTCTTAAAGTTATGACGTTATTGCAAGGGAAATAAATTTAAAAAACAACAAGTGTTTGTTCAACTAATTCTAATGATGTTAAATTATGCAGTGATTCTTAAACATGTGCTTAAAAAATGAAATTCATTCTGCCATAAATTAATATAAAAATAAATAATATTTACTCTTCTTTTTAATGGCGTCTTCAAAGGCAGCTGTTCTAAAACTTTTTTTCTTATTATTTATATACACATACATTTATTATATTTGTTTTAATAATATTGTATAATTTAAAATGTTTTTAATTTATTTGCTATTTTCAAAAATATTTATATTTTTCCTAAACACAGAAATAATTCTTTGAGAATTTGTTGAAACATGTAATGAAATTTTAATTTTACAATTAAAAAAAACAATAATTAAAATATATTTAACTTAAATTTTAAACATTTTTATCGTGGCATATACATAAATATGTCAAATTTTCTTTCGCAAAAATCAAAAAATTAATGAAAAATATGGAAAACATTTTTTTCTAAATTGTCAAAAACAAAAAATGCGGCCAATTGAATAGGTCCCGCTACTCATGCATAAATCTAACACACACAAAACTGGTGGTGTGAGAAGCTAGGTTGTAAGCCTGACTTAAGTCTAAGACTAGAAGTCGCCGTAGTCTAGTTGGTAGTGTGTTGGCTTTTCCTTTACTTCATTGCGTTATAGAATTGAATTCAATTTGAGTTGGGGTAATTATAATCATAATGAGTAATTAGAATTTCATTCAATTCACAATTTATTTCAATTTTATGTCATCTCATTTAAAATTTGTTTTTAGAAACCATAACACTGTAAATAGTCTCAGAAATCGTTATCCAATATTAACAAAAAAAAAATTTTTTTTGATAATTATAGAAAACGTCAGTTAAAAAAACCGTCTTTATTATGTATATCGGTTTCTCTTTTACTACAATTAGTTTTTTTATTTTGTTTTTTATTTTTATTTTATTTGCTTTATTTTTATATTTTGATTTCATTTTTTTATAACTTTTTATATCGTTTCGCATTGCTAATGATTATTTCGTTAGTCGGTCATAAAATCGAGTGTGTACGTATATATGTACATACATATGTGTACAACTTGTTGGTTAAATTCTTTTTTGGGGGATTTTATGACGAAATCACAGGGGGTGCCTGATATTATCTTTTAAAAAAGCGTGTTTCAAACAATCTTTTTCACAACAACAACAACACCAACAACTTTTATAATGACAATATTTTTGAATTAAATGCAGCAATAAAACGACAAAAAAATTATAATCGGAAATGATTTCTTTTCTTTTTTTAA
This sequence comes from Sarcophaga rosellei, assembly GCA_930367235.1. NCBI lineage: Eukaryota > Metazoa > Arthropoda > Insecta > Diptera > Sarcophagidae > Sarcophaga > Sarcophaga rosellei. The sequence goes on along the minus strand of OV884019.1, from coordinate 4,588,030 downwards.
TACCCTTTTCAGTTCCATAAATCGTATTCTCTATTGCATGATAAATACTTGAACATGATTTGTTTTTCCATCCACAATATGAATTAAATATGTATGTACATACGTACATACCATAGAAATGTTCTTGTTTGTGTTGTATTGATAAGTTCATTTGTTGTTGTATTTAATAGCTTTTAATAAATTTGGTCGTAATTTTGAAAATTTCGGTGGTTTTTTTTTTGTTATTTACGAGGTAGGTCCCAACGTTGCACCCTTTAACTTAAGGCCTCTCAGTTATATTGGTGGCCACACTTTTTTTGTTTTGTTTGCAGAACTTCTGATAATACTTTTTAGAATATTTGAAGGCAGAGTTAAAGATCACACTCTAAAAATAAGTTTGCTAAGGCAAAATTATTGTGCTATGATCGGCCAAACGCTGTGAATTTGTTCAAACAATTTCGGCTGTTACTGGTACGAATTCCTGATACTCTACGATAATCAAAAAGAAAGCGGCAAAGAGTGCTTCAATTGTTATTGATTTTTGTAGCATAGGGGCACTTGATTGTGGCGTTTGGTTGTGGCAATTATGGACTATTCAAGCAAATTGTTATCATAATTCATGTAATTTGAAGTAAAAGTGTGTTGGCTTACTAGAAGAAAGGTCATGGGTTAACACCCGGCTCATACGCCTCGAACACAAACGAAATATTTCATTCGACAACTTTCCCTCAGCAGTCTTTTAATAAAAACTACAAGAGTAAAATAAAATTGCCATGAAATGTTCTTCAAATAAACTGTCTGTCCCGCCTTGCACAGATAAAATTAACACATACGTTTCAATACAGCGATAGTGGCTACACAATACGGTGAAGTTGTAGAGCTTTTAGGCAAAACAGAACTACCACTGATGCTATTAAACCGTTCTTAAATGAAGCTCTTGCAGATCTTTTTCGGTTTCAAATTTCTCTGCCACAAAACAGAAGTCTCTCCTCAGTCCAAAAACAATCCAATATTACCGGGGATTTTTTAATCACCGCTCAATGCCTTATCATCTTAAACTCATCTTGTATGTATATTGTCTTGTTTCTAACACTTCTGAATAAAATCTGCATAAAAATCGCATTGATTTTTTATTTGTTTTTGTAATTGTATTATCCCAACCGTTTAACCATCCAAATCGTCTCAGTAGTACGATAATTAGTAACACACGTAATGAGTGTTAAATATTTTGTGGGAATAATATGTATATTTCGTACAATGATTCCTGGTTAATTGAAAAATTTTTAGTGGAATTTTTAATGAATTTTAGCATTTAATATCGTTTACAATTTCGCTCGCACACCCACTCTACAGCAGCCATTTAATTACGAAATTAATTTTCAATTTATTTCGAGTAATATTGAGTGGCAGGGGGCAGCACTTAAATGCAAGTGCCATAAATCGTCTTCCATTTCTCACATTTAGCCGGTCGATGATGGTAATAAAAATTGTTTTTGTTTTTAAAAAACAATAAATCTCGAGTCTAAATATTTACAAAGTAAACATTGAATAAAAATTTATGGAGAATTGAAACGAACAAATAAACGGCTTTTGAGAATGAATATGTAGCTTTGCTGTGTGTAATGAGTGAGAGCCGTGGCAAAAAAGAAAATTAAAAATGAAAATAAACGAAAGTTGACAGAAATTGGTTTTTTATACTACATATTTAGTTAGACGGCTATTTAAATATTTAATTTTTTTTTTATTATTTTGCAAAACTGTCAAACGAAATTAACTTTCAAATGAGATTTTAATTAAAAAATGATTATGAAATCATTTTTTGGTTTACTTCTTAAGTACTTGAAAATGTTAACGGTGTGGTATTAAAATTAATTAAAAAGAGTTTATTTTATTGTAAAATGCCTCATAAAAACTTTATGTTTAAATAAGTGATAAAAAGTGACTTAACAGAACCACATCAAGTAAGCAGAAAACAGACGTTCGTAAAATTTTATTAAAAAAATTTGTGCTTGATTTAGAATTGTGTCAGCTTTTATTTGTAATTTACACCTTCCTCTAAAACACTATTGCCACTTAGTCTTTAGGCTGAATTAGAATAGAATGCCAAGCGCCTCCGTAGAAGTCCCTGTCGTCCGTTTCCGTACTTTTTCGCGGTCACATGCTTGAAAAGTCTTCTTTTTCCGGATGTTAACATCAAGCCCATACAGTTCTCAAAGCATCCATTTCATCTAAAAAGTGTTTGCCTCAAAAACTCCAAGTGCGGCTTCATCTTCAGGTAACATCATTTTACCATAAAATGCGGGGGATAACTTCCCTAGTGGCTATCATTCCCCTCAGTCAGTTAGTTAGTCAAAATAATATTTTAAATAAATATTTGCGCTTTTCATACAGTGTAACGCTTCATGAGAATTTCTCATAACAAAACAAAAATACTTCATTCACTGTAATTACGTTTGCCACATGTGTTTGCTATTCAATTCAAACCAAATTTTATTCATTCAATTCCATACAATTTCTTCCATCCTTCCATCTGTTTAAATATGAATTCATCAATGACTACGTTGCCTTTTCTTGCCAATCATTTCGTTTTTAATTTATTTGATCAACTAAAACTGAATCAATAAAATTCAAAGCAAACCAAACCAAACTGAAGCAACCAATCACACATGTGAGAGTAAAATGTTTGAATATATGTATGTTTTGTTGCTCGCATTTTTGCTTTTGTTGTTGTTTTTATTATTTTTTTGATTTGATTGACAGTTTACAAGATTTTTGAAATATTTTCAAGGAATTTGCTATTCATTACAACAGACTGTATTTGTCTCAGCGTTTGTTTGTCTATCGCAGTGGAAAACTTTTGAAAATTCAACGCGTTAAAGGGTATGAAAGACATTAAATACAGCAGCTGATGACAAATATTTTGTTTTTTTTTTGTCTGCAGTTAATATATGCTTGTGTTTGTGTGTGTGTTTTAAATAAAATTAATTAATTTTTATTTTCAATTGTTTTTCTTTTAATGTGGTTTTATTGTTATTGTTGTTGTTATTATGAATTCAAATGTGATTGATGGAAACATTAAAATTATTTCTGTTTTGGTTGATTTGTTTAAAAGAAATTACATTTTCAAACTTGTTCCTATTGTTTTTTGTCGGGCCTGGTTGTTGGAAAAACAATATTTTTTGTTAATTAATTAGTTAGCAGGTGTTTATATTTAAATGAAAATTAACTTTAAAAATCCATTATAATGTTATGGTAGGCTACACATACATAGTTAATCAGATTTATAAGCAAAGAACGGGGAGAACTGTCAATATCAGTGAATACAATTGAAAATCCGTGCCTTTTAGGTTTCCTTATAAAGCAAAACTTTGCTCGGCGACTTCCCCTTAGCAATCTTCTGAGAAAACCTCTGAGAATAAATAAAATTGCCATGAAAAATTCCTCAAAAAAAATCTGTCGTTCAGAATCGACTTTAAACTGTAGGTCCAGCCACTCATGGATAAAATTAAAACACAAAACATTGGTGGTATGAGAAGATAGGTTGTAATGACCACTTAAGTATGTTAACAAACTGTAGTAAGGTACTTAGATTAACTTTTTTTCCATTTGAAGTTGATTATATGAGACCGATAATCTGACTGTTGTTTGGAATACTCAATAGTGACGAGAACAACATTTGGAAACGATCAAACCTTTTCCCCTGTACCTATAAAATCTGCCAACATGATGTCCTTCCCATAAAACTTTAATAATAAAACAGTTAACTTGACTTTGGGCATGTTTCAGGCCATACTTGATTAATATTATGAGCCGAGTTTTTTTTTAATATTAGGATTGCACCTAAAGTATCTTATTGTAGAATCTTGCTTTAAAGTTAATATTAAAAGGCAACAAATAAAATCACATCGTAATTACAGGATTTGAGAAAGAGGGCAGACAGTGTGGCAAATTGTAACATTAAATTACATGATTACCGCGTTACGCCCTTTCGAGATATAAAACTGCATGAAGCTTCAAGCAAATGACTACAATTGCGATATCGCCCTTCGAAATAACGAAAAATTATATTAAAAAGTGATTATTCAGCTGGGATCGCAATAAAATTTAAAAACGGCAACAACAATTATCATAAGATGCCGGCATGTAATGCCAGAAAGAAATAAAGAAACAAAATTTATAATTAACGCCACCAGGCATCCATCATGAAACATTATTTACACACAGAAGAGCGTTTTTTTTATTTTCTTTTCAATTTCGGTCTTCTTTCATTGTATGAAATTAAATGAGCAGCAGCAACAGCAAAAGATGTGGAACGTGAAGCAAAGTAAAAAGCAGTACAAACAAATCAGTACATACACTGCACAAGACAGACAAAAACAGTGACAATGGAGATTGGCAGCCAATGGACATGTTACTGAACATGATACCAGATTCGACAGAAAACAAACAAATCAAAAGAAATATGCCATAAAGGGCACTTCAAATGGAAACATTGATTCAGCCAACTATGCATATTGAACTCATATGGCTGAGGCACACATACATATGTATATTGAGATGGTATTTGATGGTACATGACATTATCATCTGATGGCTGATGCCTGATGGCGGTATTAAAGCTCATCAACATGATGATAATGATGATGATGATGACGATGATGCTGATGATGCTGCTGATGATTCTAGTAATGTTGGTAATTGTAATGAAGTGGAGGAACAAGTTTTCAATTTTAATTTTTCTTCATTTTTTTTTTCTTCTTTTCGAAATTTAACAAATATTTCGAAACAATTTTTACACGACAATGATGATAATAATCAGAATGTTGATGACAACAACAACAGCAATAACTATAAAACGTAATGAACAACTAAAAACTTGTTGTAATTTGTGTCTTTGTAGGGTTTGCTTTTAAAGTTTTTTTCTGCCAACTTTAATGCCACAAAATATTTTGGCAACATAAACATGGTTTCTGTTGTTGCCTCAAAAACATGTTCAAATTTTGTCATGAACTTCTTGCAACTTTACACTTTAATAAGCCTGTGTTTTTCCAAGATGTGTTTTGAATTTATAAAAAAAAAAATTAAATTAATTCAGCAAAAGAATTTCATTAAACAACTTCAAGTTCATTGCAATTGGAAAACTTTATTTGTATTTAAATTTAAGCAAAATTATAAAGAAAGCAACTTCTTCCAGACCATTTATAAAAACTTCGTGCTTTATGAAATAATTTCAAATTTACTTCAAATTTTGCTAGCCACACTTAGGGCATGTATGGCCCATTGTAATACCACAGTCTTCAATTTGCCCTAACCCTAGAACAATACGGAACTTTTGATGAAGTCGCTTAATCCCATTTTTCATCCTCGATAGATCGGTACAGATATCCCTTCTCTTACTGCATAGTGTTGGTCGAATACTCCATATGTTAACAACAGTCTCCTCTTCTTCTCGTTTCTGCAACTTCAGTAAAAATCATTGATCAGATAGACGCAACCAATGCATCTCGCATGAGTGCTTAGAAAACAGTGTCCACTAAGCTTAGTATTCTGCTTTGGAGTTACCTTGAATCCTTTTTATAAATTTGGTCAGATTTGCTAGCCTATCCTGTCTCTATATGTAGCTGTTACCCACTCACCGTTGGAGGAGTCTGTTACTCCATTTTCAAAGCTAAGCATGCAATATCTCAATAGGGGTTCCAATATAACTCGCCCTTGCGCACTTCTGAGCAAATTATCCGCCCTGAAATCTTCCTGACCACCATTATGTTCCGGTACCCAGTTGAAAGGGCCACGACACACGTAAACATTCTTAGAATCCAGTTCTCTGACAATCGTCTGGCAGTCAGAAACACTGATTAAATCCATGCCAATGGGAATTTCATCCTTCGGTATGATCGGCACTTCCGTCTGGAAAACACTTAATTGATCCGATAGCCTTATCGAACATCCGTCAAGGATGTATGCCAGGAGTAAACTTTTCGGAATCCACATCCCCATTCTAAACTTCCTCAAGAAGTCATTGTGCGATGCTGTTACGATGGTCAACCAACCAATATTCAATCTGTGCATAGTCAATTCGCCCATAGATTACAAATGTTAACTGCTAATCCTTTGCAGGAAAGGTCCAACGATATTCAGTGCCTAATTTCAAAATTTCTTTGTAATCTCAAATAAAAATTCTGTTTAAAATACTCAAATACAACTGGTGGTATTACCAATTATTTCCAACCCAGCAAACCATTATTATTGAGAACCATTTCTATATTACAGATGACTTCTGTGTAGCGTGTTTTGAATTCGTTGCTGTATTTCATTTCAAACGTAGGACTGGACCTGTTTAGCACTTGCATCGTTATCTTCGAATGCCCACTGACTGACTGTGTTGCTTAGCGCATACAGTGCGTAAAGCGATAAGTAATGTTTCGTTTAATGTTGAGCGTTAAAAATTTTAAATGTTTTAAGAAAATGAAAAATGGTTTCTTTTTTCATTTCCTTTTATGTTATTGAACGACCCACTAAAAGGTATTTATCGTTACAATTTTAATTAAAATTTAATGCGTTTTACTCGAAAAGAAAAAAAATCTGACAGATTTTCTGTCTGTCTTTCTGTCTTGTTAAGCGATCATGGATCATGTCTGTAAAAAAGTAGGTCATCATCTTGCAGTAATTAAAGAAAAGTAAATTGGCTACAAAATGTTGTACCATTGGAAACAATGAAATGAAATCGTTGCTGTTACGCTCTTGACAAGGAATGGACTGGCCGGCTGGACCACACAGGCTAATTCATTAAGATAATATTTTTTTGTAATTATCTGCTGCAAGTATTTCTCCCTCTTAAAACGTGTTTTTTCATTATGATTTCATTTAAAAAAAAAAATGAAAAGAAAAATTAAAAAGATTTTTATTAAGGCATTAAATGCCAGCCAAATATGAGCAATAGGCTGAAAAAAAAATGTACAAAAAAATAAAAAGACTGACAAATGTCTGTCCGCCATACAAGTGTCTTTGTGATGCATGCATGGGCTATCGTTTAATGTCTATACGTGCTTATAATTTGCAATGGACGACACTTTAAGCGCTTAATACAGCACAAATAGCCACAACAACAAAATACTGCGTTAAACACACAGAAAAACTGAAACAGAAATTAATTGAAAAAAGATCCATAAAAACGTAATAAAAAACAGAAAACAGAAACAGAATGTTTCATTTTACAAGCTGACAAATAGTTTAAACAATAAGCGTTGCACTAATAACAACACAACATCAACATCATGCATGGCAAAAAAAAAACATTAAAAAAATAAGCATCAAACAAACCATACAACCACACACAAATTATAGCCAACCGTACGCGGATTTGATTTTTTCAGCCACAATAACTCGTGTTTTTATTTTGTGATCTCAGCAATGGATTTTATTTTTTTTTTTTTGTTTTTCTTCTTAAAGTTCGTTTGATTGACTGTCTGTGTCTGTTCATACAAGTAAAAGCGTAACATTCAAGCATTCATTCATTCATTCATGCATTTATTCGTTTTTGTTGTGGTTTTATTGTTTTTCCATGTTTGTTGCATTAGTTTACAGTCGATATCAGTTTCTAAAACAATTTTTATAATTACGCCTGCCTGTAACAAAGAGCTTCTAATGAAAAAAGCGTGCAATTTTCAGATACTCAGTCAGAAATTAAATTCAAGAAAAATGAAACTAGAAAGTAATTTTTAATGGGCAAAACCGACAAACGTACAACCCTATAATACAGTAATAACATATCGAAATATTAACAAAAATAATTACATACGGCTGGGGCCTATTTAAACTAATTCTAGGATGTGGGATTTTAAATTGTCAGTACCTCTTGTTACTAATCGTTTGACAAGTCCGTAATACGAAGTCGTCGTAGTCTAGTTGGTAGTGTGTTGTCTTATTAGACGTAAGGCGACTGTTCAAACCTCAGCTCAGACATCAAAACAAAAATATGGAAAAAAATATTTCTCCGACTACATCCTCTAAACAGATTTCTGGCAAAAACTCTGAGAACAAATAAAATTGCCATAAAAAGTTTCTCAAAAAAATCTGTCGTTCGGAGTCGACCTTAAACTGTAGGTCCCGCCATTCATGTATAAAATTAATGCACACAACATAAGTGGTGTGAGAATCTAGTTCGTAATCCTGACTGAAGGATTAACACCCTGACTTGGCTTGCTTGGTTGCGTTTAATTCACACCACTCATCTTGTGTCTGTTAATTTTATTCACGAGTGGCAGGACTTACTGTTTACTGCAGACTCCGAACTACGGGCTTGAGAAGGTTTTCAAGGCAATTTTATTTATTCTCAGAGAAAAAATCACTGAAAGAAACATTTCGTTTTGTTCGAGATGTCTGTGTCGTGGTTTCAACCCACGACTATTTTCTTTACTTTCTTCATTTTTTCGATTTCTAGTGTGAGCAGCATCTTTGAAATCAAAGCTACTAAAAACAAATCAGGGCCATATGCTCTGTTCATACTTTCAGTCACCAGACAGAAGAACAACCGTAACACTTAGCGAACAGGGCGAATCTGCTCTATCTTCCCTAGTTTCCGGGCAATGTTCAGATGAATGAAATCAGCACAATAAGACTTTATTTTTCAACGATTCTGTTCTCATGTGAATTGCAGACTTTGCTAGATTTTTGGCGATTATCTTTTCTTCCTTTTATTAGAATTAAAGTATCCTTTTTACTACACCTATAACACTAAAAAATAAATTTTTTCTTAAAAACGAAGTGGAACATATTTATCAAATTCTCATAATTCCTAGAGTATGTTTAGCTTTTGAAAAAGCCACCGCAGGATGTCATACCTTTTTAAGTTTTATTTCACAAACTGTTTTTGTTGTTTTCCTTTCGTTTCTCTAATCATTCCCAATTCCGTTGTGTGGCTTCTTTGTATGTTTTGTTGGCTTCAATTTGTTGAGACAACTTTTCTTTTAGTCAACTTTATAGTTGTCGTTGTTGTTGATGTTTTGTGGTTGCAAACTTTGTAATGAACTGGAAATAACTTCCGGCTGTGAAAACATACTTTATAGGGTGCAATTTAGCAAAAACAAAAAAAAAAACAAAACAATTCTGTGATTTTCTCATAAAAATTGCTATGCGACTGCTTGGCTTGGCTTGGCATGGCTGCCATTGCGTATGTAATGCGTAGTGTGGATAGGTAAGAAAAAGAGAGGGAGCACCAACCGTATAATGTTATTGGGGAGCATATGTTATAGTCTGTTATAAAGCTGTTGCCGCTATGTAGCTAGCTGCCGGGCAACATAATGTTACGGTTGTTCAAATAATCACTAAACCGGTGTTGAATTGAAAATTCGTAAAAAACTTGTAAATTTTTTTTTTTTGTTTTGTTTAATTTCAAAACGCATTAATAACAAAATATTATTAATAAATGAATGAACAACAAAAACAAAAAAAAAAGAAACAGAAACAGATTATTGAACAACATAAAAATTCTTAATTTACACCCAAAAAAGAGATTGATTGTAAGTTTTGTACGTGAGTAAATTCATATCGAAAACTGTATGAAAAACTGTTCTAATCAAGTTCACAAGCATTAGATTGGCATGTGAGCAATTAAAGCTATCCATGTTCTATTAGCCAAAAACATATTCAACAACCAAATTGTGAATTACATTGTGATATCAATTGAACCAAAAAGAAACAATCGAAACAAATAAATCATTGCCATTAATGACTTGACTTGACTTCTGTTGCATACTCACGTGAATAGTGGTACGGATAATGAGAGAAATAAATTCAACGTATGTTCTAAAGAGGTATTCTAAGGCGTAAGTAATGTAGTAAAGGGTAGTATGTTGCCTGACCTGACACTCTAACATCTCGAACAAAGCGAAATATGGAAAAATATATCTATTAAGCAAAAGTTCTGAAAAACAAATAAAAAAGCTTCTCAAATCTGTCGTTCAAAGTGAACGAAAAAATATTTCTATCTTCGACTTTCTCTCAGCAGGTTTCTGGCAAAAACTACGAAAGTCTATAAAAAGTCATGATGAGTTTCTTCAAAATCTTTCCTTCGGAATCGACTTTAAGCCGTTGGTCCTGTCACTCATGGATAAAATTAACACACACAGCATGGGTGGTATGATAAGCTAGGTTGTAGTCTTAACTTAATGCATGGTACAGCCAATTGTAAATTGAGCACTAGCTTGATCATATGTTATCTGCAGCTTTGATCCATATGCCATAATAATCAGTGATATTCGAAAAAAGAAGTGACGCAAACATTAGAAGCAAAAAACTCTTTCCATTTCAAAAGCTCTTCATGGTATGAGTGACTAGGTTGTAATCCTAACTTAGTGGTTGTAATAGCCAATTGAACACTAGCTTAACCATATGCCATCTATATACCATGATCCACCATGCACCAGCAATGAATGATATTCGAAAAATCCAAAGATTAGAAAGTAAAAATTCCCCTAAGTTTTGTATGTTATTTTACCATATTCAAATGATTTGTAGTGTTTCAAATAAACAAAATTAATCCATTTTTTTTCTTAATCGATCATAGACGTCCGGTTTCAATATTTTTTTTTTCTCAAATCTTTGTAAACATTTTTTTGTATTTTTTTTTTTTTTTCTTGTTTGTAAATCTGATCTGAAATATCTTTTTCAATTCGATTTGTTAAGTTTACAAATAAAGACTTTCAGCCACAATTATAAACAATTTCAACTGATTATGAGCATTTTCAAACAGCAACATGAACGTCATCATGAAACAGAAAATAATTGTTTTTTTTTGTTCTCTTTCTTCGGTCTATATTGAGATCATTAACACCTTTTTATGTTTATAATTCAAAAAATAAATTGAAATTGAAATCAAAGCAAATAATTTTTCAAGTGGCTAACCACCATCACCATTTGAAACTGTTTTGAGGGACGCATTCCCTTTCCATCGCTAAACTAAACTGTTGTAAGGCAGTCTAAACTTTTTCTGTCTAGGAAAAAATAAATTTCATAAATGAAATTGATTGATTCTGTAATACGTAATGAGGCAGGAGTATGTATGTTGTTTTGCTTTGGGCTTTTATTGCCTATACGATATCGATAATTATCGCTTGTCAGTGGGTCTACGCATTTTTTTTCTTTTCGTTCGTTCGTTTGTTTGTTTGTGTAATGTTAATGTGTTAATTAATATTTATTTCATAAATTCCACATGTTAATTTGAGCATTTATTTAAGCCAGATTATTAGCCATAAAATTCATCATCCGGACATTCATTATTTATTAACAATTATTATTAATATTATTAATGTTCTATTGTTGTTGTTGCTGTCGTTGGTGTCAATATGTGTATATAAGTTTTGTAATTAAAATTTCTGTAAATTAAGGCTGCTGTGACAATTTTTATGAACTTAATTAGAAATGTTTCACATTTATTAGCAAACATTTTTGATGGCTTGGCAAAGAAATAAAAAATTTATTCCGTTTTGATTTCAATTATTATCGCAATTAATGGTCAAAAATTAATGTTTCAGCATAAGGCCATAAATGTTAATTTTTCTTATTATTATTTTTAAATAAAAGTTGTGGGGACTTTGGTAATTATGCACTCATATTTGATTGATTGACGAACAAAACGAAATATGAAAAAAAATTTCGACAATTTCCTCTCAACAGATTTCTGACCAAAACGCAGAGAGAAAAAGAAAATTGCTACGTAAAGTTTCTCAGAAATCTGTCTTCCGGAAACGACTTTAAACTGTATATCCCGCCTATACAACATGGTTAGTTTGTGGTCTAAGTCATAATCGAGACTGAAGAGTTGTAATGCTCAATTAAGCAAGTAAATAAGCTTAGCAGATAAAACCTAGAAACATGTTCTCTTAAAGCTTTTAAAACTGTCTGGTTATCTACATGAATTACTATTCTTGAGCTCTTGGAAATTTGTTTCCTTAGCAGGTTTATGCCCTTAAAATACACATACATACACATACATAATTGGCCATTACAACCCTTCAGTCAGGATTACGGCCTAGCTTCTCACACCACTCATGCTGTGTGCCTTAATTTTATACTTGAGTGGTGGGACCTACAGTTTAACGTCGACTCTGAACGACAGATTTTTTGAGAAACTTTTTCATGGCATGTTTATTTACTCTCAGAGTTTTTGCCAGAAATCTGCTGAGAGGAAGTCGCCGAAGAAACATTTTTTTTTTTTCATATTTCGTTTTGATGTCGAACCTGGGCTTCACGTCTAATAAGCGAACACACCACCTACTAGACTACGGCCCTTAAAATATTTGCCTTAAAAACACTACATTCCGCTGAACAGACACTAGTTCCATAAATGAATTCATCTGCTCCCAATTCGTTTGCTGTGATTATGTGGCTCTTCGGTAGCCCAGTGTAGCAGCAGCGAGAAAATTGTGTTTTCATAAAAGCAAGTTATAGGCAGCCGCTGTAATATCTCTTTTAGATGAATTCCTTCCATACCAATCAAACATTTTAACGCAACCTTGCTTGTCATTAAAACAGACTTAAAAATAATTTGGAAGTCGAATTTATGGTGACCGATGTATGGGAATCAACACCTTTTGCCGTCATCACAATTTTCTGTATTTTCTTGCTCTACCAGCTCTACCATGAAATTTTTAAATAAAGGCAGAAGAATATTTATAATAATAAATTTATTTCCATAAAAGGATTTGATTTCAATAAAAAATTCCTGATTTTCTGTAGAACAAAACACTGAATATTTAATTTGAACTCCTTAAAATGAGATTTTTAATTTTATTCAAATAAAATGAATTTATTTCTCCTACTTCGCACATTCTTTTGGTAACCTTTGTTTTTGTATTCGATTGCTACGGAAAGAATTTCTTCTTTCCACACAAAAAAACAGCGAAAACATTTGCAAAACTTGTATATTTTTTTTTTTTACAGAGACTCCATTAACCGCGTATTGATTTTTCTTTTGTCATGTTTTGTGAAATAAATTTCAATAAAAACCTGACACTCATTGCAGGAAAAGGCTTCCATTTCAAAAACAAACAAAAAAACAGGCAAAAAGTTAAAAAACTATTTCTTACAACTTCCTATCTTGCAGTGGTAATAACCAAAACAATTTATAAGAATTAAAGTTCTCGAATTGAAATTTTCTTTGAATGGCTTTAAATGGTCGGGGTCTCTCATTCAAACAACAAACAACCATGACTTCTTTAAATGTCACAATGTATGGCGATATGGAGATAGTTAAGGAAGAAAGTAACCGAAAAACAAAAAAGTTGCGCAGTTTCCTTTCATATGCTCAACAAAGGGAGAAAAAAATCTTTATTGTTGTTTGTTGCCATTGCTGTTGTTAATGATAAAGTTTTTCGATTTTTTTCAATGTTTTTGTTGTTGGTATGGCTTAAACATGTGGTACTTACGGCGATCGAAACAATGTTGAAGTTTTTACTGCTTTATAGAGAAAAGTTAGCACACACACAAGAAAAAAGGTAGTCCTATAGTGCATAATAATTTGCATTTTCCTAATAAAACATCTTACGCTTAAACTGTGTCTTAACAATGGACCTGCCTTTGTTGGTATCACTTACAAATATATTTTTCAATTATTGCTAAGTCGTAAGGGCCTGTAAATTACATTTTCTAGTTACTAGTGCTAGTTACTGCGCAAGCTTTATTACAGTGATCCATGGTATTCCGCTTATTGGAAGAAATCTATTTCCAACCATGCCATGGCCGTAACAACTTGGTGCCGGTACAAGTGGTTCAGGTTAAACTCTTATGTTTCCATTTTCCTTTAGAGGAATTAACATATTTTGTACATAATCTAGTAGGTAGTGTATTGGCTTATTAGACCTGTATAAAGTTAACACACACAACATAAGTGCTTCTCGTAATTCTGCCTGAAGGATTGTAACGACCAATTATGTATGTATGGCTGTATGAAGTGCATCGGCATCCATTACAACATTAATCTTTTCCTAGGGACCAAATGTCTAAAACCTGCATTTAATCATGGAAACCCTGCGCCTTTCAAGCAAGGATCCGCAGGAATTCTTCGTAATGGGACATAATTTCCTTAATCTTTAATCTGAAAATTTAAAATTTTTAGAAAAAAGAACGCACAAGAAGCCTACTTACAGCTTAGATGCATGCCAACATCCATACTATCTATGGTTGCTCTCCTATTCTTCGTACCCACACACCTATACAAATTTTTAGATATGATTTTTGCAATGTCGTTAACCTAAATGATGACAGAAATATTTCAAAATAAAACGATTAATTTGATTGTCTAACACTTCATTCACGGGCTATGCAAATATTGTAATTTCCGTAAATAATATTCATTAATTGTCATCCAATGTTGTTCGTAAAAATAATAAGAAAAAAATTCTTCTTAAAATTGAATAATAAATTCAAAAAAAATGAGTGATTAATTGATGAAATAAATGTATGAAAACATTCCCTTAATCTCAAACCACAATATAAAGACAACCACATCAGTTCAAACCAATAGCCACAAGCACTCCTTTATGTCAGGTCACCATCAACATCATCACCATCACCATCATCGTCGTCCTCGTCTTTGAATGTAAATATTTTCCTTTTTCTGGTACTGTGGACAATACTCTGTGTAGCCAGAGCAAAGCGGAGATCAAACAACAAATGACAAGTATTGGTTTTATTGGCATCCTAAGAGAGCAATAAAAGAGAGAAAAAACACCACAGAACAGCTACTAGAAAATAAACACAAAATTTAGTCAAGTGGATGCGACTACAACTGCAGATAGACAGGGAAATACAGAGAGAGAGAGAGAGAGAGAGAGAGAGAGGTTGACATTAACAATAACAGTACGTGTCAGTGTAATTGTTTAAATATTGACTTTAAAAATTTTCAATAAGAATGTTTTCCTTTTTGTTAAAACAATTTTCAAAAGTAAAGAGTCTGTTAAGTTGGCTAAATTAAGCAAAGTTAGATGGAGAGACCACAAGATAACAAAGTAACTGTTGTTTTATCGATAATAATGAATATAAACATTAAACATATTACAGGGCATATGCTACGCGTGTGTCTATGTGTGCTTTTGAGCCCAGGAAACTTCAGGATATACTCCTGGTTAATAAACGAAATGAAATTCTAAAAATAACAAGTAACAGCACAGAATTGAATAAAATAAACAAAAAGTTTACACACACACATACATACACACACCACTTGTACTAGTGTATTGGTAGTTACCAAACAATGACAAAAATAACTGTGTCACTAACACATGTACACCTATTTCCACTCTCCACATAGACTTACCTTTACACACAACAAAAAAAAACAGAAGAAACGAAAATGTCAACAAAAGTATCCTTGTATACCTCCGTATTAGCCAAGTATGTATACAGGATGGGAGCAGAATATTCACTTGAGGTCTTGTTGTCCCATGGAAGTATTAAAGAATATATTTTTATTATATTGTTATTGTTATTGTTTACTTTTATTTTCATTTTTGCCACCAAGTAAGCTAAAGTTTAAAACAAACAAAAACCAAGAAGAAAATGAAGAAGAAGACATAAAAAGTCTTTGCACGTTCGGTTTTATGTGACATTTTCGATCAATGATGGGATCTTTTTATATTAAAAGTTTATTTGCTTTTTCATGTTTTTCATCTCTCTCTCTCTTTTATCTTGCCTTCTCTCTCTGTGGTAGTAAAGGTTGTGAAATATGTTTTGTTAGAAATCTTTTTTATTTAAGGTTTTAAGAGGTGAAAATTAAGTTCGTTTTTTTTTCTTTCTTCGTGTGGCTGTCAAAAGTTTCAAGATATACAAAACGAGGGGTCATTAGGCTTCAGGAAAACCTACTTAAATGGAATCAAAACTTTTATCACAGTTTTTTAGAGAAATTATAAGAAAACTTTCTATGAAATTTCAACAAAAAAAAAAGTTTTGTTGTTGAGCATTACTTGTATATGAAATCAAATAAATTTAAATTTCCCAAAACAGAAAACAACGTGCAGACAATCAATTCTATTTTATGGATTTAAAACTTAAAATGTCTTACTTACACGTAACAAGAAATGCAGGTGCGTGTGCTATCAGTACTCGTCTAGCAAAAAATGTGAGTCTTCTAGTAACTTAAATTGTAAACACCACCGTTGGATCAAAACAAGGCAATGTTGAGACTGCAAGAGGCATAGACCTACATGGTCTAGTAGGTAGTGTGTTGTAGTCGTAAAGCCCCTGTTCGAGCCCCAGGCCAAACATCAAAACAAAAATATGAAAAAAAATATTTCTTCGGCGACTTCCTCTCAACAGATTTCTAGCAAAAACTCTGAGAGTAAAATATGGAGATGAGAGTAAATAAGCCTGCCATGAAAATTTTCTCAACATCTGTCGTTCGGAATCGACGTTAAACTGTAGGTGCCGCCACTCAAGTATAAAATTAAGGCACGCAACATGAGTGGTTTGAGAAGCTAGGCCGTAATCCTGACTGAAGGGTTGTAATGGCTAATTATATATGTATGTATGTGTGCACTACGTACTAGAGTACGGCGACTGCAAAATTCATGATAAACAACCAAGAAATCCAGTCAGACAATAGTTTAAGCTGTAAACAGGGCTAAAAGCACTTCGGAAAACAAAGAAACTTATAGTTGTGTGTACATATCTGTTACTGTTTCAGTTATTAAAGGCACTTAAAATAGATAACATAGTATGACTATTCAATACAACTTTGTTTCCAAAAATAAATTTAACGACAAGTACTAAAGCCTAAAAACTTACCCTAAAATTTGTGTTACAATGCCAAGCAATTCGGTTATGCTTCACTAAAATCCTTATAAACTGGACAAAAATAAGTTGACCTTTAGGAAAATCTTAAAAATTTTTTCAAAGAAATAAGCAAATAAAATCCATTCTGCTCCCTATTCCATGTATTTACCATATGAATGTTCAATAGTCATGGTTTACCCAACGTATTGTTTCCATTTCATTTCTGTGCAATTTTCTAAGGACTTTTATGCAACAAAAAAAAAAGAAAAGAGAAGAAGAAAAAAACTGGAAAATTGCCCAATAAATTCTACAACCGTGTAATGATGCAAGACCCGTAACGCAAAACATTTTTCATCAGAGATTTTTTGCTTTTCATTTCCTTTTAATTTTTGTTTGCAATTTTTGGAATGCTTAAAAGCAAAAATTGTTGAAAAAACGAAGAAGAATGAAAAGCGAGAAAGAAAAATTGGCGAAAAACAAAAACTGTTTTACGCGTTTTTCTTCTTCATTGTACATCCGTTGTTTCGAAAAGTTTGCAAACCGTGAAAACAAACATTTTGGCTTCAAAAATCACACACAGGCAGAATACAGTTTTTCCCCAGTTACTTGTTCTTTCTCTGTCTCTCTCTCTCTCTCTGTCTGCCTGTCAGTCCCTTCAGTACTTTTCACAGATTCATGTAATTTTTTTGGAGGTTTCTTACAAACATTTTCGTTTTTTTTTTTGTGTGCTTTTAATGGAAGCAAAAGCAGTGGAAATGGTTGAGTTGAATGAAATAAAAAGAAAACGAAATTGAAAGCAATTCTTTGTTTTGTTGTTTCAAAACGGCAATGAGAATAAAAACCCGTACGGAAGAGGGATTTAAAAAGATACTCTTTGAGGGAAATTTGGGGAAAAAAATTTTCATTCATTTTTGCTTTTTGTGTTCAGCAATTGCCATTTCTTTTGAAATTCGTTTTTCCTTTCTTTTTACGAAATCTGTTCAACTAATGGAGTTTTAATTAGACCAACGAACAACGAAAAAACAAGATGAAGAAAAATCGTAAAATAAGAAACAAAACACTGATTTCAACATTTCTAATGAAATAATGAAGTAAAGGAAACATGATATAAATTAAGTGTAGTCTACTTATGGGATTCCCTTTATTTACTTACCATCTTACTTACTTGGGCATTACAGTCCTTCAGTCCCACAGTCGCCGTAGTCTAGTAGGTAGTGTGTTCGCTTATTAGACGTAAAAGCCCGGGTTCGAGCCCCAGGCCAGACATCAAAAAAAATATGAAAAAAAAAAATATTTCTTCGGCGACTACCTCTCAGCAGATTTCTGGCAAAAACTCTGAGAGTAAAAAAACCTGCCATGAAAGAGTTCCTCAAAATCTGTCGTTCGGAGTCGACGTTAAACTGTAGGTCCCGCCACTCAAGTGTAAAATTAAGGCACACAACTTGAATGGTGTGAGAAGCTAGGCCGTAATCCTGACTGAAGGGTTGTAATGGCCAATTATTATTATTATTATGAATGGCGGGACTTACAGTTTAAAGTCGATTCTGAACTACAGATTTTGGAGAACCATTTCATGGCAATTTCCTTTTACTCTGAGAAATTTTGCCAGAAATCTGCTGAGAGGAAGTCGCCGAAAAAAATGTTTTCTTAATTTCTTTTTATTCGAAATTTGTTAGGCTGGGGTTTGAACCACTACCTACAAGACTATGGCGTCTAATACTTTGTGATTTACACTTTTTAGCTTTATTTTTCCTTTAAATTTCCTACTATATCTCTCATATGCATTCATTACCCATCTATGCTAAAAGTGCATACACATAAATGCATGAATCATATGAGAATGCAAAATTAAATCGTACATTTTATGTTTTTCCATTCTATTCATTATTATTATGGCCCTATTAAAATGCATAGCAGCAGCAGCAGTATTATTATTGTCATTCTCGTTATTATTATTATTTTTATAGTAAAACATTAACTTGGTTTTCTTCTATTTGGTGTGATATTTTGTGTATGCTGTTCGCTTTTGTTTTTGTGCATTTATGGTTTCGAAAAAGGAAATGAACCAAATCAAGTGTAAACCCACAAACAAATTACAAAAAAAAAACGTATACAAAAATTCTTTTTCTCTAAAAAAAACCATTAAAATTGAGTTCTTTCTCTGGGAAAATACTATAAAATGCGTGTTAAAACGGGAATGAATATGAATTCTTGTGGGTTGTAAAATTTCAAAATAAAAAAGGTTTGAATTTATAAAAAACAAAAAAAGAAAAAATATATATTTTTAAAGATTTCTAAAAAGCAAACAAGTGTAAAGAAATTGCTTAAAGTGAGCACAGATAAAGGATATATGGAGAAAATATTAAAACTGCAATATTCCGATAGAAAAGAACAATTTTTACATGGAAAAGTTTTCAAAATAAAAACATTATCAAATAGTCCCTGTATATGGAAAGTGAATTCATAATTGAAATTTCTAACAAACTAAGTGAAAATGAAGTTCAAAAATTTATTTTTTTAAATATTTTTAAATATTTTTATCGTATAAAAAGTATAATAGTAATTCAACTTGCTGAGAAGGCGGAGAGAGCGAGAGATTGTGATACCACCTGACAGTCAAGTCACCATATGGGGACTTAGCTCTTACGATGTTTACTAGAATGGAGTTGTTTAGGCAAGCTTAATCAGTTGGGCAGGCAACTAAAAGAATTCCCTGTGTAACTCCGAAAAATCAGTAATTCGGAGATGACTTTGAACTGTAGGTACCGCCACTTAAGAATAAAATTAACAACCAGAATATAAGTGGTGTATGAAGCTAGTTCGTAATCCCGACTAAAGAGTTGTAATGAGCATTTATATATGTTTGTTTAACTCCAGGGTAAACTCCACACCTCTTATGAGACCAATGTCTTACTTCGAATGTAGGAAGAAACGATATACTTAATAAATAGCTTATAAGCTTTCAGCTTTTACCAAAAGCAACCTACAACCTACTTGTACAATAAGCCTGGCTTTTATTTCTTGTCCACCGACTTCGTTTAAATAAATACCACCTCGCGTACTATTACCCTAAAAGTACGGACATTTTTTTAAAACTTTTTTCTTTAACCTTTAACGAGACATTTTGTAAGCATTTGTAAAACCTACAAAATAGGGTCATAAATTAAATCCTCTTTTACTTGTTCTTTTTTTTCATAAAAAGCTTCTAAATTTTAAACACAATTCAAATAATTTATACAGAAATTACCAGTAAAACAAACTACAAATGTAGACATTTTTCATTTTAAAACCAAAATAAACAAAAAACAACAAAAAAACAACATCAATGAAAAAAATGAAAACATTCATCATAAAATAAAATGTAAAAAGTGTACATGATCCCGCTTTTTTTCTTTTTGTTTTTGTTTTTCTCCGTTATTTTTTTCCATACATTTTCCATACTCTACACGTATTTTAACGTTTTACTGTTTATTCGTAAATGTTGTCTTTGTTGTGTGTGAGTATACTTTTTACTCTTTTTGTATAAGTGTTTGTGTAATACATTTACAGTTAGTTGGCATACATTCAATGTATGTGTGTAAGTGGTATAACAGCAAATAATGTCAAACAGATATACAAATAAAGGACTCACATGCCAACACTCAGAGAGACAAAGAGAAACAATGAGTACAAAGCACGCAAATACAGTCATAGTATATAGTAGTAGTATGTATACATACATATGTATGTGTGTATGTATTTACACTGAACGAAATTGTAAAATATTGTTGTGAATAGGTTTTGAGAGAATTTTTTACAAAACAAAGGAAACATACGAAAATAAACATTGGCGTGAGGCCACGATACAAACCCCAGTTCAGACATCTAAAGCAAAACGAAATTTGAAAAATATTTCTTCCGCTGCTTCCACTCAGCAGATTTCTGGCAAAACTCGGAGAGTAAATAAAATTGCCATGAAAAGTTTCTCAAAAATTTGTCGTTCGGAATAGAGTTTAAACTGTAGGTCATACCACTCATGTATAAATAATAAATGATGAACGAATTATGCATAAAATGTTAGTTGTAGTCGCCGCTATCTAGTAAGTAATGTGTTGGCTCACTAAGTTTCAGGAGTTCTAAACTCGGCTTCTGAAGACTTGAAAACCAAAAAAAAATACTTTCGACGACCCTCTATATTTAGATATAATAGGGGATGAAAACGAAATTTTTTCACAATTTATGAAGGGGCCTATTTAAAAAACTAAAAGGTTTGCTCCAAACTTGATATAAAAAATTATGGATGATACAAACAACAGTCTTCTGAAAAAACCTGTGTCATGAAAATGCTTCTTAAATCTATGTGCGCATTCGACTGTGGATCCAACCATTCATGGATAAAATTTACACACACAACATGGTTGCTGTGAGAAACCAGGACGTAATTCCCTAATTGTAATGACCAATATGTTATCTACGTCTTCTACTGGAAGTTATGCTATCCAGGCAAAGTCTTCCTTTGGTGCAACTGTAATGATCCAAAATTCTAATTAAATTTCATTTAAAATTCAGCTCCAACAAAAAGAGATCTCTTTATAGTCGTGTTACTTTTTGGTGCAGCTTTTAGCGTCATGCAGTTATTGAGATATTTTTCTATATCATGGATTAACGTCAAGTCATTACAATATTGTGACTATTTCGTGTGATTTGGGGCAATATCCAGTGTAGAGATTGATGAGAATTAAACTTGAAACAATTAGCAGAACATATGGCGTAAATTTGTGCATTAAAGCCTCAATAAGTATGTCAAAATGTCATCGTTTGTGAAAACCTCTAATGTTTCTCATTCTGTAAGAATAATTTTTCTCAGTGTATTGAATTTGCTATACAATCCTTGAACTCTCTCGCCGTCTCTCTCCCTGTCTCTCTGACACGGTCTCCCGTACTTTCATTTGTTGTTTCCGTTTCCATGTCGTTTATTTTAAATGTATTTTCTATTGCTCTCATTTCTTGCAGTTGCTGTTGCTGTTGTTGTTATTGTTGCTATTGCCGTCGCTGGCATACTTAAGTAAATGACTTTTAATTTAACGGTTGTTGTTAATATTGTAAATATTTTTGTTTTTTTTTTTTTTGTTGTTTGTAGTCATTGTTGTTGTCATTTTGATGTCATTACTGTCATTTGTTAGTGCTCGATTTCAATTATTTTTTTTATTATTATTGTTGTTGTTGTTAAAGCCAACAACAGAGAATGCATTTAAAAAAAAAATAAGCAGAAAGGAAAACCCATCTTTAAGGAATTCTCTTCGTCATCCTTAAGCCGTTTCCTGGAGATCGTAAAAATTGAAAATGAAAACATGAACATGAAAAAAATACAAGAAAATCATTTGATCGAACGTAAAAATCATTCGAGTCATTTTTTATATACCATACGCACCATAGTACGTACACATACTCTGTATTATAAACTTGACTTCATTGTTGCTGCTGTTGCTGGCGTTGCTGTTGCCACTTTCATGAGTTTTTTCAATTTTTCATTCTTTAAAAGAAAACACAAACAAAAATGAAAGAGAAATTCCTTCACACGTTTAAGAATTTATTTGTGAATAATTTTTCTTTAAATTTATGATGTCAACATACATTTTCTAAATGAACATGAACAAATACAAATACAACGACAACAACAACACCAACAACAAGTGTAATATGAGTACATAAGAAAGTGTCACACGATGCCATTTGTCATTTAGCCATTACCAGCCAGCCAGCCAGCCAACACTTACTTTTACACACACTTTTTGTGGTTATAATGGCGGCGACATGTAAATATATGGTTTTGTTCTTGAAATTACTTACTCCTTCCCCCTCTCTGTAAATAAATAATAAATAAACAGATGTAAAAATATACATATTTAATCCCATTGTAATGTATGTTTGAGAGTGCGTTTGAAAGCCACAAAAACATTTTTCAAGACAATCATTTCGCTAAACATACATGCTTTAGTACTGCCACAGGATTATTTGTACTTGATTGTTAATATTACACATGAAGTCAGTTTATATTGTCTGATATGGTAAATAGGGCAACCTAAAAAAACGTTGACAGATTTTAATAGGATAATTTAAAAAGAAGGAAAACACTGTGCAACGAAAAAAAAATGGTATTTACACCACAGATTTGTGATGTTGTCAGAAATAGACCAAAGACCCCATAATACCCGTAAGAACTTAACACTTTGAAAGTTAAAGATTCGTGACAAACGCAAGAAGAGCTTGCACAATCATTAGGTGTGCCTCTAGGATCCAATTCAATACTTTTAAAATCAACAGAATTCATTCAGAAGCAACGAAATTGTGGCACTGTACTGAACTGAAGCCAAGAGACGTTGTTTGACAGTTTCAAATAGAAATCAATTCGGCATCATATTGAATATATGTAAGCCTCGCTAATTAGGAACACGTCACAGTAATCGAGAAAATTTATGAAAATATTTGAATTTTTTAAAAAAGCTTATAATCGCTATTGACTATCGTAGAAATCTATGTATACATATTGCTTGTAGTTAAAAATTTGGCATGGTGTATGCTTTACTTTATTTTATTTATTCTGCGCGGCTTTTCTCTCAAATAAGCCTTAAGGTTCTTAGTTAAGTAAAGAACATCGTCAGTATATTGTAAAAATTTCAAAAATAAAACATATAGGACTAGTAAATATACAGTGGGCGATAAAAGAAACCGTATACCATGGATAAAATTCTAACAATCACCTCAACTCAACTTTTATCACTTAAGGAGAGTGCCCAAGAAATGGCAGTGAAACAATTTTAAAATAAAAATAACAGTAATTTATTAATGTAGTATATTTATCCTTTAAATGTACAGTTTCTTATGACGCTCACTGTAAGTACAACACTACATGATCAAAAGAATCCAAAAGAAACTTGAGGAAGGAGAATGAAAAAGAAAAATTAATACCAAATTTTTTTAAATAAAAAATAAATTTAAAATGGCTTTAAAAAATTATAAATATGTACACAAGAATATTTGTTCAACCGTAAAAGATTATAAAAATATTCCTTTGAAATTTTATTTTGAAATACAACCACCTTTTCTAAACGAACCCTTTGAAAACATTTTTGGAAACCCGGAATTGTTTTAATCTCCTTTATTTTGAAGATGATTTTTTTTATTACTTAATTCCTTAGGAATTAAGATATTAAAATTCATTTAATTTTTTGTTAACTCTTCAACTGCGAATGGCAATAATAAGGAATGAAAAAATTTGAGGGCCTTAAATTATGCTACTGTTTATTATTTGTGCTCTTTAGGGAGCCTTTTTTCATAATTAATACAGGAATAAGCAATTAATCGAGCTAAATAAACAATTAATTAATCTTGTTAACTGCCACTTTATCATTTTTCTTATCTACGTAATTTATCGCCATCATTTTTAACTAAAATATTACAAAAAAGAAAACTTCTAAATTTAATTTCTGTTTAATAATTCGTAGCGAAAAAAAAAATTAAATTTAAGCATTATTAAGTGTTCATTTGCCCTGAAACAAAAGAAAAAAATGACAACTTGAACGAAAACCATTAACAAATAATTTACAGTAAATGATATGAAAACGAGTTTTCATTTTCGTGTATCCTTATGTTGGCTTGTGGCAAAAAGTCATTTAATAAGCCTTGAAGTATACTGTACATAATAGCATTTATCTTAAGCCTAAAAGTATGTTAAACTTTGGCATTAAAAGCCATTTTATTTGCCATGTTAAAACGTATATATTTAAATCTAAAAATACGATTTTTAGCACC
This sequence comes from Sarcophaga rosellei, assembly GCA_930367235.1. Lineage (NCBI taxonomy): Eukaryota > Metazoa > Arthropoda > Insecta > Diptera > Sarcophagidae > Sarcophaga > Sarcophaga rosellei. The sequence continues at coordinate 4,563,493 of OV884019.1, read as the reverse complement.
TGCTAAAAAGGAAAAAATGATTCATATATTATTTCATATTTTATGTCAAAACCGCAATCATTGATTCCAAGAAAAATCCAAAGATTCTCTGATGAATGAGAATTGTTTTATCATTGGAGGAGAAAAAAAATACATGAATTTGTTTTTTTAATGATCCATGATAATTCAAATATTTGCTGATTTTATTGTTGAGTTCAAGCTGCTACAAATGTTAATTCTTTCGCTATGAGGGTACACATCCGCTACTATACTTACTATACTATACTATACTATACAATACAATACTATACTATACTATACTATACAATACAATACTATACTATACTATACTATACTATACAATATTATACTATACTATGTACATATATGTATATATGTACATATATGTATATATGTACATATATGTATATATGTACATATATGTATATGATCTACTATATACATATATATGGTGGTCCGGAGACTGCTATATCCAACAGTAGTAGTGGTATATATGGGATTATTTTGGAGCTCAGTAAAATTGGATTTCAAAAAATTGAATTTTGATGAAATGTTTTGAAAAATATCAACAAGATTTGTGGTCATTTGTTTCACTCACAATTATAGAGGAACCCAAGATAATTTTGGGAATTTTTTTTGTACGGTTTTGGTGTAAAAGATTTCTCAGTGGCCTATGAGTGCTACAAAATTTTCTCAAAATTAATATCAATTTTAGGAAACATCAATACATCTATGGATATATTTTCCAATTTATTATTATTTTTCCTTTCAAAAAAAAAATTTGCATCTCTTCCGCTTATAAAGTGTTTTATTAAATAATAAAATACTGGACTCATACAAGTAACAACATGCCACTCGTATGTAATAAATATTTTAAATTGCTGCAACAAAATATGTTTTTTAATGAATTTATGAATTTATTTACAAAACAAAATAAAATTTAATTACAATCACTTCATTTTAGTTTGACTCTATTATATCGCATGTTTGCATACAGGATTTTATGACAACAACAACAACAAAATTTATTAATTTTAGTTTACATTTATTGTGCCTGCTCACAACCGAAATTTATTGTTTATAATTTTGACACTTTTATCGCCGCTGCTCGCTTCAAAATGTCACACAATGTATTTAAAAATGTAAATTTTTTTTTTTTTGTAACAAATTTTATAAATTTATGACACATTTTATATGACGATAAATAGATAAGAAGTAAATCATTTTGTTTAAATATTTTGTATTTTTTAAAATTGTTTTTCAAACATCTGTCGTTCATGTATGAAATTAACGCACACAGCAGAAGTGGTGTGAGAAGGTAGGTCGTAATCCTGACTGAAAGGTTGTAATGACCGATTATGAATATATGTGTGATATTAAATGTTGGCAAATCGAAAGCTAATCTAGTTCAAATAACTCTGTTTTGATATTGAAAAACCTTTAATGTTGAACTCTTAATACATCGGCTAGTAATGACAAAAAGTCTTACAAAATTGGTAAACGTTTGGTATTACAAGCGCACTATTGTAGCCAAACAACTGCCACTAAATTTTGCCTCTTTTGTCTCTGTTCTCTTATATCACACACGGATCTCTTTTCCTTCCACATTTGTGGTTAGGTTTTCTAAAAACCCTACGTAACCGTCTTTTTCATTTTAATTTCTGTCTGTTCTCTTCCATTAAGTTTCCCCAAATATGGTTCATACAACCAATTGAAACAATTCTTAGCATATGTTTAATGCCCATATATTCCCCATATTAAATATTGTGGTTAACATCAACAAAACCTCATAAATATTTGCATTTTATGTAGGAACACAAAATAATATACGCTGCTGACCATCCAAATTTGCTAAAAATGCCAACAATTTTGTTACAAGAATTTGTTTCACACACATCGTGTCACACTTTATTAATAAAATGTACGCAATTTGTGGTTTTATGGGGCATTTAAAGCCTAACAAACAAACTATTTTTTACACCACAACTGTTTGTTTTACTCTCTTCGTTTTTCTTTTTTATCATTAAATTCTAATGGTGATTGGATTTTATTTTTCTTGTTTTATTTTGTTTTTTGTATTGTTTTCGTTTAAATTAGAAAACATTTGATAGAAAATTGTTTATATCGTATGTATGTACGTACACATTAGAAAGAAAAGGGATTTTATTTTCCAAAATTTAATTGGTCTTTTGGGGAAAGACGACCTGAATGGCTGGTTGTTGGCTGGCTTAAAGGCATGTTTTTCATTAAAAATTGTTGCAAATTGTAAAACTATTTTTATGAGTTTGTGTTTTTTAGAAAACAGATCCTCTCTCATGTTTATTGGAAAAAGGCAAATAAAAATTATTCGATTGTTTTCCATATTTTCTATTCAAAATGCAAACATTTATTTAAATTCCAGAAAGAAATAAACAGAAATTAAAGTAAATATTGAAAAATACCTTCCTTGTATTGAATGGCTTGAGTCAGTTTTATTGTTAAACAGTCTTGTGAATATTAGTAAAACAAAGACTGCCCGAAATAGAATTCGTTTCGAAGATTGCAATTTAACTTATGAACCGGGAAACTATTTGTTCTACATTTTCATTAAGTACAAGACTCGCGAAACATATTCAACAATTATTTTAATTGGAATTATTTGGTGTACAGTAAGTAGTAGGTTCGAAGGTTTAATGGTGCCATTGCTTATAAACAATGCTCTCTATAAGGATGTATTAAGTAAGTTTAGAGGTAAGAAATATTTACTGATTGAGTCCTACTCAAAACGGAATGGTACCCGAACTTCCTGTATGGTAGCATATCTTGAATTTTTTTTATCTGAATTACTTAGTTACTTAATTGGTCATTACAACCCATGAGTGTTGCAAGTTACAGTGTTAAGTCGACTTTGAAGGACAAGATTTTTGAGAAGCATTTCATGGCAATTTCATTTCATTCTCAGAGTCGTTGAGATGTCTGAGCTAAAACCAAGAGTTCACGTCAATACTGTATCAGACAGATTTTTTGATAAACTTTTCATGGCAGTCTATTTGCTCTCATAGTTTTTGCCTGAAGACTTCTGAAAGAAAGTTGCCGAAGAAATATTTTTTTATTGTGTTTTGCTGAAGATGTCGTGGCTGGGGTTTGAACCACGACATCACGTCTAATATGTCAACATTCTACCTACTAGACTACGGTAGTTACAAAATAATAATGCTTTGTGGAGAAAGTATTTTGGGTTTGCATTTTATATGAAGTTGTTGTGTCCAATCTTATAGCACCACTCTACCTTGAAGGATTTCGTAATAAGTCACCAATCACATATTAACATTCAGGTCATCACTTTTCTTTCCATGTTTTGTAGTTAAGGAGGTCATAACTTAGCTCAGGTTTATAACGTGAAGTATGCCTTCACATTTTTTGCTTAAATCAGGTAAATCAAGTCAAGTGGTTTTGTAATATTGTCGGCAATCTCGGAATAACTTTCTGCTTCATTTTAAAATTAATATTAATTATGATCTAAAGCGTTTGGCTCTTAGTTCCACTGCTGAAGAGTAAGACATTTTCACTCTCCACCGTAAACAAAGAAACTCTAGAATGTAAAATGTATTCTCATTACTATAGCATGCATTACTCACTCTCACACGTGCTTACAAAAAGTAATTACAACAATACTTTTTGAACAAAACAACAACAAAAACGGCAATATTCCTTTTAATTCATTTAAGTAAATTTCATTTTATTTGTTAAAGTTCATGTTCATTTTATTGTTGCTATTGCTGTTGACTTTTAAACTGCCTGCCTGGCTGACTGCCTGCCTGGCAGCCTGTCTTTAGAAAAAGCAAAAGAATTAAAAAGATTTCCATTCTTTTCAAAACACTTTTGTATTCTGTTCTGCTGTACATATTTATTTACATTTTTCTTACTCTTGTATTCCCTTCCTATACATACACAGACACGTATTTATGCAATAATATTTTTATATTTGCATACACATACACGCATACATTCATAAATAAAGAACATGCATTTAAAATGAATTTTATTTAAATTATAATGTCCTCATTACATTAGTGATGGCGTGTGTGTTTGTGTTTGGGTGTGGGTATGAATGAAGGATTGTGTAACTGAGAGAGAGAGGGAGTGTGTGTGAGCACATGGCAAACTTAAAGAATCCTTTTCCTTTTGTTAACTGTTGTAATATGAATATGTTGGTAGTTGTGTGAGTGTACAAGTGTTTGTTTCTTTATTTAAATTATTTCATTGTGTATGTGTGTTTGTGTTGTCATTGCAAATATGTATTCTATACGTACTATATCTTCATTTAAATATGAATTTTTCCTTTTTATTACTTTCTTTTTTAACTTTTATTAAATTTTATTTATTTATTTATTTTCGTTCATATGAATTGTTGTGTATATGACAGAAAACAGGCAGAGTAACAACAACACCAAGCAAGAAAGAAACAAAATGAAAATATTTGCTATCTAAAAATTTTTGAAATAAACAGATGTCAAATACATTACTAAAAAAACAATTTTAAACACAAAAAAAAAAAGAAAATAATTTCAATTATATTTAGAAGATGCCTGTAAAGTGGGTAAAGTGGCAAACAGAAGGGGTTTTTGAAATAAAAATGAACATATTTATTTAGCACATTTTAATTTATTTGTAATAACAACAACTTCATACTTTGCTAACAATTTAAATTTTTAAACATCAAATGGAGTTTCAATTTTTTAATGTAATGCAACAACTTACATACATACATACTTGGTCATTACTACCCTTCAGTCAGCATTAATTTTATACATGAGTGACGAGACCTACAATTTAAAGTCGACTCTGAATGACAGATTTTTGGCAAACTCTGCTGAGAGGATGTCGCCGAAGAAATATTATTTCGTTTTGATGTGTAACCTGGGGTTTGAACCGCGCCCTTACGTCTAATAAGCCAGCACACTACCTACTAGACTACAGCGACTGCAACAACTTCCAGTAGGTAATTCCATTGCAAACCAGCCAAACACCTAAAATAGCTCCATTTGCTGTCAATTTAAGCTTGAAGACTGTAAGCAGAGATTCACCGGCCTTATCGTTCCATATAAAAACGTTTCGACTCGTTTCTCCATCCTTTCTACTGACAACTTATGTGCCAGTATTAACCCACTAGTAACACAATTCCATTCACCAGATCCAGAGCAGTACAGACTAGGGAATCTACCCTACAGCGTTCTCTCAAGATCTTTCATGAGTTTTCCCCATGTAACTCAAAGAATTTTTTCCTTTTTTTTAATATAAAAGATCATCTCATAACAAATTTCTTCAGATATTTCCTGAATTACTAATGAACTAATGTTAGCAGAAATATCGCCATTCATACAGATTTTCTTTTGACACAGTCCAAATAGTTTTGCCTGAAACTCCATTCAGATCTACATGATTTAAAATAAAACCGATTGAATGTTATCGTTTCCAAATTAAATGAAAAGTTGAAATTTTATTTCATAATTTTCTTAAAAATCCAGTTAAATAGCGCTCAACTGCTGCTTTTATTATATCAATGATGCTTAAAATCTCGCCATAAAAGTAAACAAAAAAAGAAATCATATCGCAAACAACTGTAATGAAATATTTGATGTTATGGCCATAAATCCAAACAACACTGCCAACACTGTAGCATAGCAGTACAGGATAAAATATGGTTGTTGTTGTATACAACGGAAGTTGCTTTATTACACAATTTTGTTGCAACAACACACAACAGCCGTCTTGAATAACAGGAGAAATGTAAAATATAATCATGATTGATGTTATTTTTCATTTTATAGCCATTTTTACCGTTGTGTTACAACCGTTTCAATCAAATGTTGAGAATATGAAGTCGGACGTCCTATAAAAACAAAAAACAAAAAAACCCTAAAATGACGAACTGAGTGAACTGTTTAGTGTTGTAGATAAATCCCCGAACAACAACTACCACGATAATGGTAATGGTGCTTATTATAGTAAGTATGGTTTATTACTCTAACAACTGCTGAAAACTTGCCATCACTCTACTATGCAAAGTATGAAAAACTATGTTGCCAGCCATCACTTTTCGATTGTTCAGCCTGAAGTGTTTGCAGTGTAATTACAAGTTTCTAAGGACTCACAGGGCAATTATTGGAAACATCAACTAAAATGAGAATTTTTGGAACTATTTTTTAGTTTGTTTTGTTTTCATTCATTGTTACTGAATGAATGAAATGAATGAATATTCCTTTTCATTCTTGCAAATATTGCAACATTTCATCATTCTATTAAAAAATCCTCTTTTTAAAATTTTTTTACAAACTCAGACTTCAAGTGCTCTTCTTAGTCTGCGCTCTGGTGAAAGCAGAAAGGGGTCAAGCAGTTTATCTCTATTTTTGTTGAATAAATTCAAAATACAGAAACAGGGAGAAATTAAGCGAATAAGAAGGAAAGGAAGAGAGTATAAATTATTTTTGGAATACAATAACAACAAATTAAATGTATGTGTACTCTTGTGTGTTATTTGTGATAATTGTTGATGAATAATAACAAACACTAACACAATGCAGGACAAATACAGTCACACGCAGACTTGTACAATAAATTAACAGTTGTAGCCAAAATTTTGTAACAACAACAACAATTTTGTAAAATGAAGTTCAGGATATTTTCTGTAGAAATTAAGATAAGTTTGGATCCCGAATGAGATGACTTCTTTTGCTGTTACATTTAAGACTTTAGATAGCAGATTTCAGACAAGAAAGATCATACACAGACTGTGTAAATAGCCAGAAAGTTGTTGTAGAGCAATATATAAAATTCTTTCCACCATATTTGATATCTAAAGATTTAGAAAAACATTCGAACGTAAGAAAGCTGCCCTGGCTTCTGAAAGCATATCTGAAAAGCTTGTTGACCTCTCTCTAAACAGTAGAGAAAGACATTGACATTGAAGTTAAGGAACATTTCGTAGAAATGTGGTAATGTGTATTAGCTTATTCAAACCTTACCTAGGATATCTTCATTTAAAAAATGTACAAAAGCACTTTTTCGTTGATCTCCTCTTAAGTATTCTTCAGGCAAAAGTTTTGAGATGAAATTAATTGCCATAAAAAAGATTCTCAAAACCATCGTTCGGATTCAAGTCGATCTTAAATCTATTGACGGATAAAATTAACACACCCAGCATGAGGGGAGAAGGAAGTGTGTATCTTTATACAAGAGCAAGAGTAGTTCGTGATCACTCACGCGTTTAGAGGGTCTGTACTATGCGTCGATATTTGTCTGATGTCTTATATGTATTTTGACATTCCAGAATTGCAGTCATAGTAAGATTTAAGATAAATGCAGACTGATGCTATTGGGTATAACTAGTGATAGTCTCTAGAGCTTGTAAGAGATTGTGTTTCCATTTGTTTTAATATCACCATTCATTTAAATACCATTCTTCAGCATTTTCATCTACTTTTCGATGTTTTTCCCTTTATTAATAAACCACACTGTTAAATGAAAATATTTAAGTATGTACTGACATGCCAAGAATACATCAAGTCTGTTAAATGTGTTCTAATAACTGCCATCGTCATGCAAATATGTGTTATAATGCAATACGCAAATATATGTTAAACAACACACGTATACACATATACAGCCACAAATTAACAGTCAAATAGCAATAACTCTAAAACATATGCCCAAAACTCTCATTAACATCCAGTGTGCCAGAGTTGCCATTGAGGAAAACCTAATTTTATCAAAAAGTTAAACCTTTTCGTTTAAAATTTTTTTAACCAATCTGTGTCTTTTATCATAAAAACCTAGAAACACAGTTATTTACACTTTTTGTAAACACCAAATTTGTAAAATGAACTCTTGGTAACCCCATAAATAGGCGAGCGTCTCCATACATTTGCAAACAGCATTAAAATAAAGTCAAGAGATTGATTTAAGCAAAGAGATAATGTCAGACAGTTCTAAACTTGGAATATACATGTACGTACGCACGTATAGTACAAGCAGATGCTTATCATGCACAAGGCATGCAGAATGTAAATAAATTTAAGCCTCTTTCTGTCTTGTTACATATTTAAGACTCTGTATGGTTAAGGCGCATAAGAGTGGATATGTATGTGAGTTTGTTCCAGTGGTTATTTTAGTTTATTACGAATATTTGTCTACCATCCACACTCATTTCCTTTTCCCCCTTTTGTTTTAATATCATAACGCACGATTTAATCTCAGTGTATGCGTGCGTGTGTTTACATGTATTTTAAGTATGCAGTAAATACATCTGTACTTACCATCCATATGTATACTCGTACATGTATATTGTATTACAATTGTAAAGAAGTATTTTGTTATACAGAAATTAAATTTAAAGGAAATTCTAATTACCATCACTTGTATTATTTCGTTGTATTTTGATAGTCTTGTTTAACAGGAAAATTAATTTTCTAATTGATTTCCATCAAATATCCTGTGGGTGTTTTTTTTTTGAGAGTAAAATCAATACATAAACAGTAATTTAAAAAGTAAATTATTATGATAATAAAACATTATGTTAATGGAATTAACCAAAAGAATGTTAGGAAATGTCAGTATTATGCCTCATGTATAGGAGTTGTAATCTACTAGAGCATGCAAGCTTAACCAAGACACCAAAAAGGCTTTACTAACGAATATTGGCAAAAAGTTGTTGCATTTTTATTAGAAAAGTTGCCGATATACTCTCGCAACATACCCTTGTGCAGTGCAATCACTATTTAACTCTTAAACTCTTCCAATTCAATAAAAGAATTCAAATGTAAAGAAAATTCCTTCACGAATAATTAAAAAACAAACGTTTTTCAATCTATTTATGTATGTGTACACAACAGGAAATTAACTACCGGAAATATAAAATATATCGTCTTCCTATGACGCAAATACAGAAAAAAAGGGGAGAGAAAAATAAACAAAAAACATGTAAAATTTGCTTACTTTTAAACAAAAGAAAAGCACACCATTGACGGTAATTATTGGCACACATTAATACGCCAAAGGGCCCATCAAACCTGACTCTACTTGACAGATATTCTTCCATACTTTACACAAATACTCGTATAAGCAAACATTGGATGGAAAGGTAAACTCTAGCCTACAAAGGGGGAGTGAAAAGCATTAATAGTTATGACCTCAGGTTAGGCAACACATTTTCTAAAACAAGCCTTGTGTTGTGTTGTGTCTCATACAGACTTGTAGAGCTCTTTGAATACGACACATCAAAGCATTGCCCACCATTTCTGTCATTGTCCTGTGTGTTTATTCTATTTGTTACGCTTGTTGATGACTCCCTTAAAGTTCTACTTCAGACAGCTGCAAGGAAAAATGGAAATAAACCAACATTTCGTACTCATATTAATGAGTGGCTACAAATAAGAAACAAAATTGAATTACAACACTTGTATAGTGAGGGGGAGGGGGCATTAATGTAACGACATCGGTATCATTGTGGCAATGTTCTCTTGAGTAAAATGTAAGAAATCAAAAGAATTTTTTATACTCATTTGTAATGCAAATATTTAAACAGTTTGTGGCCATGTTTCCACGTTACGTTAATACATGCTCTATATGATATGGCAGTTTCATGTGTATACAGCCTGAAGAAGGCGTGTTTTTTTCGAATGGAATGGAAATTATTTTTCATGATGTCAGCAAAAAAAATAGGCATAGTAGTGCTTTTTATATAAAATTGTTGCAGAAAAAACATTCCCTTTGATATGGAATACCCGCAGCATTTTAACGATTGCCACTTAAAACGGTTTCATTTGACAAGCATAATACAATGACTTCCTGTACAAAGTGGTTGTTGTATAATAAATTGAATTGAATTAATTTTACTTCTCTTTTTGCAATTCTTTCTTTACAAATGTTTTAAATATTTCCACACAGGACAAGGTACAGACATTAAAAAATTGTATTTCGTATAACTTTTATAAAACAAATGCAATTCAATTCAACAATTTTTACCGTTATTTGCTGCACTTTTATGATGGAATGAGATGGGAGAGCGCTTGTAAAACTCTAAAAAGATCTCCTTTCCTAAAACCTCTTGAACAGTTACTTAGAGCTTAACACTTCTAATAACAGTTTTAAGGCAAATCTTTGCTAATTATGCACATAATTTAACTTCGGTTTCGTTTTTTTTTTCATTCTTAACAGGAATGTAAATTTTTTCTGTTTCCAAATTAATTTCAAAAATGCCAAGCCAAGCTGTGCTGCTCTTAAGAATTTAAACATGTTATGCATTCATGTTAATTCCTCTTGAACACTGTTGCGTATTTAATTTAATTCGTTTTTAAGCTGTTGGAACAAAAGTTCACATCAGCAGGAAATAAAGCAAAAAAGATTCAACTTTTAAAAGAATTTTAAAGGAAACACAAGAAGGGAAATATTTTGAAGTAGATCAGCCTCTAATGACAATTTAAAATATTTTTACTTTAAAACACTCTGTTTGTTTTTAACAAAACATCTGTTATTTAAGAAAGGCCTCACGTCTACAAGACTACGGGAAGGGAAGTCGATATTCTGTAGCCAATTCTTGAAGTTGAAATAAAATGCGTTTGTATAAGCTGTATGATATGATTCATTCCTTACGCCTATTAAATATGTAACAAATTGAAAATTGTTATTAAATTTCGTATCATTAAGCATGCACTTGCAGAAGATCTTCGTTAGTTTCCATGGCAGCAATCCAAATTATTGTAAACATACGTACATATGACTGTCAATCATGTATGTATGTTTCAGATTCATTTCACAAATAATTGCTACACTCAAGTTTAACAATAAAATCTTCAAATCGATTTCTTTAGAAAAGTCATAACAAAATAATAAAAAATAAAACGACTTTTAAATGTCTCATGATATTGTTTTAAATTGCATTTCGAGCACATTTTCTAAGAAAAGAAATATTAAAAGCCAATATGTCTGGCTGGCTCCAAATATATTAGAAAAAAAGAGGATTTCTTATTTTAAATCAACGAGTATTTGCTTACCAATTGCCATGACCTCTTGCCGTACTTAAGTTTAAAAACCAGACACTGAAACAGACAATCTTAAATAAGTTTGCATAGCGAAGTTTTCAAGGAAAATTAGTTTCTTTTCAACATCGAAATCTAAAGTTTCTTAAAAATCTCGAAATTCATGCCAATTTATTTCCTTTATTATCCTTATTTTTCTTCATTTTTGAAATTTAATTTTCCACCGTTTTTCCTTTTGCTTTCTGATTTTTCATAACATTATCCTGGAAAATAGTGTAACACAATACAAGGGCCTGTGTATTAAATATCAATTCCCTTTAAAAGTCCTGCAAACTCGCTCACTCTCTCTTACTTACACTTACTCACACACACACACACAGTTGAATAACAAATAAGAAAACAATGTAAAAGCAAATACATAATAGAGAAGAGATAGAGAGAGAGAGAAATACAGAACGAAGAAAACTTCACATATTTATTGGCGTCGTCATGGCGTCAAAACATTACGTTGCAAATATTGTTGTCCATTCACAATGAAGATGAAGACGATGACGATGACGTTGTTGTTGATGTTGATTTTGTTGATGGCTGTAGGAAGGGCGGCAATTGTTACTATAAAAACTAAGTAAACAATTAAAAGACTCTTTACTCAACTAAATTTAAAAAAAAAATTGAAGGCCACCAGCGACAACAAAAGTAAATGAGAAAGAGGCAAATGCAATCAATATGTTGAAGTGTATTGGGTTGGTGCAGAAAAAACCGTAGCAAATTAATAACAAAAATGAAATGATGAAAGGAAGAAAGGTTTTCCAGGTGTTTCTTGAAACAATTCTGATAAGCAATTGCAATAAGATTTTAAAGATTTTTGAACGAGAAAGTAATTTTCGATTTCGCACACAAGGCATGGCTTTATTCAGTTATTGTAACAAATCTGGTAGAATGCTTGAGACACGTTAGAGGCACTATTTTAGAACAGCGATAATAAGCAGATCCACTACTAAATAATATCAAATAACAAAAAAAACAAAAAAATTCCAAAGAGCTTAAAAGCTCCATCACTTGCCTGTCAGTAACCTCCGTGGCACCATCATGCCACTTTGTTTTAGATTTTCTTGATAATGAGATGTGACATTAACTTTCCTTTTGTTTTTTGTTGAGCTAGGAAGTAGAATATTTAAAATTGTTCTCTAAATGATACACATTAGACTTGTGTAATCTTGGCTAAATATGAAATCACTGTTATAAGGCCATTAACTGTCTATCCATCATTTTGCGGCACTTATTACATCATGATGCCAATTTGACTAATGGTTGCACTACAACAAAGAAGAATAAATAAATAATAAAGAAATAAATAAAGGAAATCAAGACAATTTTTATAAGACTATGACAAATTGTTTGCTCTTCTTCTTATTTATAGTTTTTTATTAATAGATATTTGAAATAGAAATTACTTTTTCTCCCACCCTATATATTAAGTATACAAATATACGCAGCGTATTATAAAAAGAAAACATAATTTCTGTTTCTGTTTGTACAAATATGGCCTAAATTTAGAAACATTTCGTTTCGGTTTTTTCTGTTTTTCTATTGACTTCGTTACTTTTTTGTTAAAAGCCAATTAAGAATGAATTTATGAATGGTTTTATAACATATTGATGTAATTCTGTTTCGTAAAAGAAGGATGTTCCGACCATCCATTCCTCCAATTATTCATTTGCTGTTTTTTTTCTAACAAAAGCACGTCATATTCACGTGTTTTATGTTGTTAATCGTTTATAAAAATAAAATTCTAAGAAGTTCCTTTCTCCAGTTCTACTAAAGCTAAAATTAGCTCATGTTTATTTACACCGAATATCAAAAAGACTCTTTATTTGAACACTATTAAGGAGAAGCACAGAGCAGTGGTGGAAAGTTGTGCTCCATTCCACTTGAATAGAAGATACATCCTATATATGACACAGCAATATTATCAGGCATTCACGTCGCTAGCCGGACTCTTATAAAGTTAAATCGCAGATAGTATGGGACTATCTGGGGAAGCTAAATCAGCTGGAAGGGGAAAATAAATGTACCCTCAGCTGGTGCTCTGATCACGTGGGAATTCACGGCAATAAGTAGACGGATAAGCTTGCGAAAAGTGAAGGTTGCATGCTACTGATAGGGTCGCAACCCTTCTACTGGGTGCGAAGAGATGTTTGGAAGAGTATATATAGAGGGACTATTATCAAACTTTTATTGGAAAATTAAAATAATATGAAATTGAGCTGCCTAATGCCAACAACCGATGCTTTGACAGAACATTGAGGTATGAGGATCATCTCTAATACAAGATGTATATTCTTCTATTGCAAGAATACACAATTTTTGATTCTGTAAAAGAATTGTGCATCCCAGAATTAAAAACCGAGGTGCATATTAGATGCTTGGCAGTGAGGAAGAAACATTACAGGGATACGGTATAAAGTTTGTGTGGAATTCAACGGAAAGTATGGTACGTCTTCACGACAATAATAAATAATAAAGAACATGATAGAATATTAAAAACCAGAATTGATTTACCTCGAATTTATGCTAATCTCGTCGAATTGTATACCAGCTGTAACAGCTTGATAGCAAAATACTTAAATATATGAAGGTGTATTCCGAATCTTAAAATATTCCCTCTGTATCCTAAGCGTAAGCCTTGGAAATCTAGAGAAAATCTAGAAATTTAACAGATTGCCAGTACAGTAGGTTTTGTAAAAACAACTCATTGCAGCAGTTTTTTCAATGAAAACAGAACTCCTGAGAAACGAATTGTTGAAACAGTGCAAAGATCCCAATCATCAGGAGCTGCGATAGTGGTATTCTTCATCATTCATAATCAGAACTTGTCTCTTAAAAATGCTTTAACAATTTTGACTTTCGTATTAAATAATACAACAAAAATCATTCTTAAATTAGGAATTAAAAATCTTCTAATATAGCCAGATACACATGATTTGAATTCTAGTTCTTATTGTTATCGCCACACACAAAACATTTTAAAGGACCCAAAACGTGACGAAAATTTTCATAATATGGGATCTCTTCTATACAACACATAACAAATTGTGTGTTATTTATTGTCGAAATTAAAGAAAATTATAATTCTATTGTGTATCTCTCTCTCTATAAATCTTTATGCAAATGAAATCTATCCTTCCCATCTAACAATTTTACTCTCAATTTCTTATTTTCATTTTCTTCTCTCTGTTAAAAGTTTTTAAACTTATCGATTATACTTGATATACTCTTGACTGTGTATCATGTAACATATTCATTCATTTTTCTCTTGTCAATTGTTGCCAGAAACTTTTTCATCTGAATAACTTTATCCCTTGCTTTCCCTTACCATAGACATCTGCTTGTCTGTCTGACATCATTTACATGTGCTGCTACAGTGTCACTCCACTATACCCGTACATAAGTGAATAATGAGTCTGTTGACTTTTTTTCTTTCCTTTTTTATTGTGAATGACTAGATAAAGTTTTTAATATTGATTCTTTAATGTTTTGATAAATGTCATATTTGAGATACATTAAGTATTTATGGAAATGAGAGCAACAACAATGATAACAACGACAAACTATCAAATGAAAGTTAAACTTTTATTATGTCACTATGGCAGATGTATGTGAGTGTTATTTGGGATTCATTTTATATTGAACAGACAAATTGTTATTACTGTAGTCTTTGTTAAAGTAAAAAATTTTATTAAATTCTTAGCATAATCGCCATGTATCAGTATTGTATCGGTATTCTATATAAAGTAATAAAAACTAAAATCTATTGCTCATACTCAGCATGCTCTTCATCGTAAGATGAGAAATCTATCGAGCAGCGTTACGAGACAATAATTTGTTCGTCTTTTCATAAGAAAACCAGACCTGATATAAAATGTTCCACATGAGATATTTCCTTTCGATATTAAATATAGGTAGGTAAGTTAAAGAGAAGGAAGACAACCAAGGATAATCAAGCAGGCTTGGGATGCCAGCCACACTTGCTGTGTGAAAAAATCAGATGAATTATGCCTGGTGTAGTGTCTTTCTATAAGTGCTATAATTTTGAGCTATGCAATGATAATAATCGTTTCGATAGTTTCACTGCATGCTCCATATTCATAATTATCTACCGCTCTTATGCGATTAAGGTAAACGTATAAGGCTGAGTGTCCTGTAATTACGCTCATTATTCCACAATAGTCACTGTAATGTTTCACCTTATTTTTCTTTCCTTGTTTTCAATGCAATATTATCCTAATTCATGCTGCATTATCCAGATTATCCGTTTTGTCTTTAATATACCCACATAATGGGTGCCGTACCATGCCTGGAGTAATATTAAATAATTATATGACACTGGTTTCATATTTCTGCTCTCTAATTACATATTGTTTACAACAAATAATCATTTATTTTTTTAACTGCAGTCCCAACAGTAAATTTTCCACTGCAGTTAATTCCAAACCTTATTAGAATTTTGTATTTTTTTAATAGGAATTTTGGTACATATGTACTTCCCTTTTGAAAACTTCGTAATTTTTTTTATTTAAAACCAATTTAATAAACTTTAATTAAAAACTTCTAAAGAATTTAGAGTTAAATTACTTTAAATGTTAAATTCTTTTCTTATAAACTCTTGCCAATTTAACAACTCCACTTACAAGTATTTAATAATTTAATTACTTTTTTTTTTATTATAATAAAGAAAATAAAAATTTAATTAAATTTCTATTAAAATTTTCATCGAACTTTTACTTCCTTTGGCTATTACAAGTCATGTACAACTCTGCGTATGAGTGTGTTTTATTTAAAACAAACAGAAAGGGTTGCCATAATAATAAATAATAATCATATGTCATGTAGTATTTCAGTTAATATTTCATAGTTAACAGAGAACTCAAACACACACACATATGCACGCACATTGTACACATTATAAAGTAATTTACACATAAATGTGAGAGTTCGAAACAAACTTATTTGTTTAGAAGCAACTGTGCTATTTTTGCTCACTTTCAATTACACATACACACACGCACACAATCTGGCAAACAAATTATGATGTGACTTTAATAAGTTGTTGCTGTTGCTATTAGTATAATTGATGTTGTTGTTGTTATTTTAAATTACAAGCCATGTATTGTTGCAGAGTATTATAGTCATACATAAACGAATGATCAATAATCATTATTATTGTTATTTTAATTTTTGGTTTTGCATTTGAAATTCTCTTTATCGTAAGCATTTCAGGTTTTTATGCTTATACTCACACGTTAAACTACTGAAGTTGTTTGTGCGTTTGCATTAGTTCGTACTACTGATGTTTTGTTTTGTTAACTGAAACTGATAATTCTCCCCTGGGGTGACTAGATGTTGAAAAGTATTGTTGTTTTCTCATGTACACATACAATATACATATATGTATGTAGATTGCGTTGGCTATACAAATAAATGCGTTTAAATATCAGTATGTACGTATGCGTAGATGTGTGTGATAATTTATTGTCTAATATATGAATGCCACACGATTTATATGAACTCAATAATTATTTTAATTTCATTTAGTTGTCATTCTAACGTATTTTTAATCACTTTCAAAAACACCCTTTTAGACGACAGTGGCAACCTTTTAGAAGGGAATACATATTGAATACATATTATCTGTATTAGGAAATTGTAGCCTAACTGAAACGTTATAAATTTATTACTATAAATGGATAATACACACTAATTGGTGATAAATAAATGCACCATCAACAAAAAACATTAATTGTAATGTAATTTTGTTTGTAATACTTACATTGTATTTATAATATACCACACATAATAAATATTTATTTAACTTTCATACTTTTAATCACAATTTATTTATCGTTAATTAACCAATTCTAGATAAATTACTCCCTTAAGTCATGTACATTTAAGTAATTATTCTAATAGTATTGAACAGTGTATTGTCAAATATAATTAATTTTGTGGTAAGAGTAAAATTTATTGATTTATATTCTGATATATATTCGTTGTATGTGACTTCAACGTCACTGGTACGGAGTGCTCTGTTTGCTTGAAGTATTTACACAAATAGTTTTACAATTGAATTACAATACATATCAGATGTCTAATTTTCTCAAAAAAATATTTAAAAAAAAATCCTAAAAAAGGTTGTATCCGGATATACGGATTAACTCGGAGTATTCTCTAAGATCCAATTAAAGCGGTTTGAGTCGAACTCTATGAAATTTTCATTTATTTTTGCTGATGTTCAGTCGTCGTAGTCTAGTAGGTAGTGTTCTGGCTTAGTAGACATAATGCCACGGTTCAAACCCCAGCTCAGACATCAAAACGAAAATGGGAAGAAAATGTTTCTCCGACCACTTCCTCTCAGCAGAGGAGAGTAAATAAAAATTGCCATGACAAATTTCTTAAAAAATCTTCACTAAATGTTCACTACTGCCACTCATAACATTAAGTCACATTATGTTGATAAGTGGTGTGAGAAGCTCGGTCGTAATCCTGTCTGAAGGTTTGTAAAGACCAATTATGTAATGTTAGTACAACTGAAAAGAAAGAAAACACCTTAAATTTAATATTATATGTATGGATGACGAAATAATTATTTTATTAGTGCTTCAGTTAAAGAACAATTTTCTAAAATTTTCTCATTGCTTTGTAAAACTTAATAATTTTTATTTTAAATTAAATTGACTCTCTTACTCTCGTTTGTATCCCATAAATGAAACCTCAGATCTTTTTAATTCTAAACTGTTAATGAGTTTTTATTCCAAGAAAAATATTTTTACAAAAATTCCAAGTATTAAACTGAAAAGTTTTACAAGTTAATACAAAATAATTCCAATTCACACCACAAACAATATCTACCTTAACTAAGGGAGAAAGGCTGTATTCACGTGATATAAAAATAAAAAAATTTCAACTAAAAATAATTAAAAAACACAAGATTAAAAGATACTTTCGTTGGTAAAAAATCTGTAATGTGGTGTATATTTTTTGTCAATTATCACATGAATATTTATCAAGTAAACTTAAAAATTTTATGGCGTTAATTTGGGATGCCAGAAGACGACATAGCCTTAAGTTGTAAGTTGTAAGAGGTTATTGACTTGTAACTTTAAATGCATGTGTTATGTTGTTTGATAAGTTTTTTGACTTGAAACATCGTTTAAATTTTTGTAAATAGATGAGAAAATAGAAAAAAAAAACAAAATGCTGCAGGTCATAAATTTTTTTAATAAAAAAGACACCCTTATTTGTTGTACAACACAAAAGGCCAATAAAATCAGAACAAAAGAATTGAATCGAATAGAAAAAAAGAAAAATATTTTCAAAAAAATCACTGCAAAACAAATTTAGAACAGACAATGAACTTTGGCTGGGTATTCATCTATTTCGCCCTCTAGCTTAACAGCTTGACAGTCAGTCACCACTTGAACAATTTCTTTGTATGCACTTTTCGATTTGTTTTTTATTTTTTAATTTTTTTATACAGTTTTTGTTCACCAAAAGAGCCATTCAAATATTTACGAAAGAAAGCAAACAATGAAAGTTAAGGAAAAGAATAAAAATAAAATAAAATAAAAATGCAACGATAAAATGTTACTTTTTATGGCTTGGCATTATAAAGACAATCTCAGTTCTTTTTTGTTTTTTCCTTCCGTCGCTCACTCTCTCTCTCTCTTAATTTTAATGAACCATTCTTATAAAGAAAGCAGCATAATCAGCAAAACAAAAAAAAAAAAAAAACTGCGACTGAAGAAAACAAAAGCTGCTCTTAAATGCATATAAAAAAAGTATATTTTTAAGCATTTTTAATAAAGTTTCTCCTGCCAGAACGATACTCATAAAAACCTCAACTGTTTATGATTTGCCACATCTTTGTATATAAAGACAGTCTCTTTATATTTTCCTCCTCTTCTTCTGTACGTTACGTTATTTTAACGTTTAAATGTTGCTTCAACTGCTACCATTCATTAACAACAAGTAAGAGTATATCAAAATAAGTGTATCAACATAAAATGTTGAAAACTTTTGGTTTCTTTGCTTCACACCCCACACCCCTTTTTTAATTTACAAATACCGCTTAAGCGTTATTCTCTTAAAATACTGTCTGGCATGGTAAGAGTTAATGAAATTAAAATTTTTGTTGCCAATTAAACAGGCACACAGACAAAAACTGTTTAATTTTGAGTAGCTCAAGCTGTTTTTAACCGTGTTAATATATGAAAATGAAAATTTAATTAAAAAATTTCATTTATACTTGCCTAGAATGTGTACACAAATAAAGTTTTGTTGAATATTAGAAAATTTTCAAACGCTGCACTAAATTTTCTAGAATTTCTTGAAAGTTTATATGAAATTCCCCGGCTATAAATACTGCATCAACAGCACAGTCTTTTTATTTTAATTTTCAGAATACTTCAAGGCATTTTTTTATTTTTCATAAAGAAAAAAATGAAGAAGAAAAGTTTTTAATTTCTTAAGACAAGCGTCTGTTATATGCTCTCTTTCTTCTTTATCTCAACTGGTACTTCATCACTCTCTGTTGTACTATGTGTGGTATAAGCAATATTTATTTATAATTCCTTGCATTACTTATACGCAGTGTGTGGTTGGTTTTATTAAATTATCGTTTTCAATAATTCTACAATTATGATGACATTGATGTCACAATTCTTTCTTGTTTTTGTTACATTTCTTCTTCAATTCTTTCTAATCGATAACAATATATTCTGCTTTTCTTAATTTCTCTTTAGTTTTCCATATAATTGAACATTTTATTTTCATTTTTCCACTTTTTATTGCTGCTTTCATTTCAAATTAAACTTAATTTGTGTGGTATAAGGAAAGCTTATGTTGTTGAGAAAATTAATCTGAAATGATGTTTTCTTTTTATTAAAAGAAAATTCATTTTCAAAATCAATTATTGAAATGTAAAGATACTTAAAAATAAATCAATTACTATAAATAAACATTATGACATTGCATAAATTGCTACACTAGAAAATTTCTTAAAAAAAAAGTGAAAAAATTTAAAAAAAAAATATTTTAAAGAAGGTCATAAGGAAAAATATTGTATTGCAATGGCTAACTAACTAACTACCTAAACATCGGTTTTTAATATCAATATTAACATAATCGCAATCATAACAACACTTCAGTCAGGATTTCAACGTAGTTTCCCACACTACCCCTATTATGTACGTGAATCTTATGCATAACCTAGAGTTTAAAGTCGACTTCGAATGACAGGTTTTTGAGAAACTTTTCATGGCACTTTTTATTTACTCCCATGGAAAAGTTGCCGACAGGAATATTTTTTTAATATTTCATTTGATATCTTGTGCTGAGTTTTGAACCACTGTCTGACGTTTAATAAGCCAACACACTACATACTAGACTACGGCGATTAGTTTTTCGTTAAAATTAATCACTGTAACATACGTACGTACATCCATTATTGGTCATTACAACCCTTCATTCAGGATTACAACCTAGCTTCTCACACCACTTATGTTGTGTGTGTTAATTTCATACGTGAGTGACGGAATCTACAGTTCAAAGTCGACTACGAACAACAGATTTTTGAGAAACTTTTCATGGAAATTGTTTTTAGCTCTCAGATTTTTTGTCAGAAATCTGCTGAGAGGAAGTCGCCGAAGGAATGTTTGTTCATATTTCGTTTCGATGGAAATGTTTGACATGGGGTTAGAACCACGGCCTGACGTCTAAAAAGCCAATACACTACTTACTAGACTACAGCAACTACATACGGTCACATATGTACGTCTTTACATTTCTCAATATATTTTTCTCTCGACTTTGATTGAAACTTTCTCTCCTTCGATACGTTATTTGTAAGGACCAATTGAGTGAGTAAATACTGACTCATAATCACACTCCTAATGATATTATTATTGGGGATTTAAAAGCTCTCGATGTTCTGGGTATGAAACAAGATATTTTTTAATCGAAAGCAGCACTGATATATTATCTTGTTGTCTTAAAATCCATCGGGTGTGAAAATTTATGTTGTGCAAAAGACTTCTTATACACAGTGTATCAACTAAAGGAAAAAAAATGTTGGTACCAATTTTGCTGTACTGAACTTACTGCAGGTAAATAAATCCTATAATTTGCCAACAATTAATAAAAGCATTCTTGAAAAAACCTTTACATTAAAAACAGAACCTTATTATTGAGGCCTTATAGTTCTATAATAAGAATTTTTTTAAATATTTTGTTATTGCAAGAAATACAATTGAAAGATCCTGTAAAATATGCTTGCCTTTACGTTTCCTGCATTGCATTTTAACTATGTATTGCATTGCATTGACCTGCCACCATTAATTTATCAACGTTTTACATGACATTGCTAACAGCAGAAACAAAGTGAGAGGGAGAGAGAGTGTTTCTTATTTGCGACTACACTTTCATAATTATTTCCCGTATCAATCAATGTCACATGAAAATCTCTTCAAAAATGTACAAAAAATATTTTAAAATAAAAAAGATATAAAAACTTTATATGGCCATCATATAGAGCACATACAATAAAAGCCAGATGCAAAGTTCTCTCTCTCTTAATATTTGTCACGTTAAAATAATGGCACTTTATAGTAATATCTGTGCTCAAGGAAATAAAAAAATTGAATTTCTCTCAACTCAATCGTAATAAAAAAAATTCATAAAAATCTGCTGAAATTTATTTCTTCTGCATAATTAAGTTGCTCGAACAGCTTCATTAAATTTATTTCGTAATAAATTTTCAAAACATTTTCGTGTTTTTTTTTATTGTGCACAGGTTTTAAAATCTCTGGTGATTTTAATTTTGTTTTCTTTTAGTTTCGATTCACCAGCCAAGTGTAGTAGAAACTTGTGTTTGAAATTCTCTTCTTGTAGCAATTCATTCAACTGCTCTTTGAGCCAATAGTGTGTCACCGACACTTGTACACGTTCTAACAATAACCTTTGAACATCGAGCACACATACACACACCTATACAAACAGGCAGAGATAGAGAGAGAAAGAGAGCGAGCGAGAGAGAGAGAGAGAGATACACAACACAAATGCATTTCCTCTAATCCTTACTTTGCATTTTACGTGCCAGCAAGTTTCTGTAAATATCTGGCGCTGAATAGGAAGGAGCAGGTCTTTTGTTGTATTCACCTGGCATACACGGAGAAAATAAATTTCTAAAAGTGCAAAAGTGTTGTTAAGGAAATGTCTATTGTACGGCAGGAGCATTTGTAAATACTTCTTTAAAAAAAATTATTTTTTATTTTGCTAAACATGCTTGGCTGCTCCCTAGCAAGTTAGTATTAGGGAGAGACAGACAGAAATGTTTCTTTTTTCACCATTTCTTTTACAGTTTAGTCGATTCTATTCACAAATTTTTTTTTCATTTTTCAAATTTTTCTACCCCTCCTAATAGCTGTTGTATTGCGTGCTTATATGTTGCATTTGTTAAGCATTTTTATTGTCCATGTTTATGCATTTATAAGCATAGGAATATCAGTATATGATGAATACAAATTTAGTTGTCTGGCTTATCTATTTCGAAACAAATTTCCCTAAAAACCCAGCAACATTTCAAACATTCCCGCTCTCTTTAAAGGATGGTTGAACTAATACTATAGAAATTCTACATGTAAATAAGCATGTAATCATAGTATTCGCCATAAGTCGCCGTAGTTTAGTAGGTCGTTTGTTGGCTTATTAGACATGAGGCCTCGGTTCAACCTCAGGGTAAATAAAAACTCTGAGGGTAAATAAAATTACCATGAAGAAGCTTCTCAAAAATCTGTCATTCGAAGTCGACTCACTTATTTTCACTCACTTATATTTAAATGCTTATGAGTAGCGAAAAACTGTTTCATTGCTGATCTGTGATACATACATACAGACATTTTTGGTCATTACAAACCTTCAGTCTGTGCTGTGCGTTAATTTTATACATGAGTGGTGGGACCTATCATTTAAAGTCGATTCCGAACGACAGATTTTTGAGAAATTCTCGATTCTACTCATCTTTTTGAATACTCACTGCTAATCTCTGGTATGAATGTAAGTTGTAATTTTCTACTTTATCTAAAAGAGTAGTTCTAATATTACAACTAAATTGTCAAATTCATGAAATTTTCAATTTTCCCCAAAGATTTTGAAAAGCTTCCACAATTTGACGTTTCCTGTATATAAATAAACGTGTCTCCAACTGTAAAAGATGTCTGAGAAAGATGAAACAACAAGACAATTTAAATTTTTTCTATAAAATATTCATTCATTTCGTTTGTAGAGATTTAAACCAATTTACTTTGCTTAAATAATGTCTCAAAAGAAACTTTATATCTTGTTTGCTGGGTTCTGAACATTGTTGGCATAAGTTTGAAAGGTTTTATTTACATGTGCGAGCATGTGGTTGTATTTAAATCTGGGTTTCCTCTAACTAAAGAGGTTTTAAGCTGTTTATATTGTATTTATTGAAGCACTCACACACACACACGCATACATGCATACACATACATTTTGTTCAGCTTTCTCTCTCTCTCTCTCTCTATAACAAATAGAAAAATTGAGTTCTCTTTTAACATCTGGCAACATGATAATGCATCATCATCATGGCAAAGTAGTCTGCCTGCCACAATGTTGCTATTCCACCATTATTTCCTTGAAACCAATATTTGCTTACACAGCATTATTTGGCCTATAAAGTGGATGCACATGTTATTTCCAAGAGATAAAAAGCAAAAAAAAAATAAGGAAATAAAATTTAATTTAATTTTTTCGATTTAATAAAATAAAATTTCTAAGAGAATTTTTTATATGAAACATTTAACAGAATCAGTTATTGTTCATCAAGATTTAGCATTTCTGTTAAACTAAAATAAAGAGAATAAGGAAATCTGGAAACTAAATTCATTTTAAATTCAACACAATCTCTTTTAAAACATTCAGACATGCAGACATTTTATTTTGTTTTATTTTTTATTAACATTCCTGAGTAATAAAATAATAATTGAAATAAATTTCAACAAATTCTCGAAGAATTCTTTTATTTTGCTAAATGTTATATATTTTCTCTCAGATAGACAATAAAAACAATAAATTATGATATAATAAAACAATAAAATAATAATAAGTGAAGTGCTTAAAATCAAAATCAATTAAAACAGACCAAAGACTTCATCCGGTGTTTATCGACAGCAGCTGCATTTATTTGAAAAATAAAACGAAAAACTTTAAAAACATTTAAAATGGATTTCAAGTAGTTCACTAAAGACAAACGTTAACGTGTTAACGAATCTTCCCTTTACGCGCGTTGATATTACAATCGCAAATATCAACAATGACGGATAAAATGGATTCCATAAAACCGCCAACGCGTCGTGAAAAACCTCAAACTCTGGACGGTATTCAGGCCACTAAGTCTCTTAACGACTCATGTGGCTCTGATTCTGCGCTGCATGCTGGTTCCGAGAAACGTTATGCACGTAATCGCTCCCGAGCGGTAGATATACGTTCACAGCGTGACCACTCATCGGATGGTGTGATGACAACCGCATCGAAAAGCTTGCATACAGATGGTAGCGACACGTGTAATGAGTTCGATATTAACGATAGCGGCCAGCGACGTGAAAGTTTCAATTACGACGAAAGCAGCCCTAGTAGTCATGGTTCTCTTACGAAAACCATAATGGGCAGATCATTAAGGCTGCCGAGTGTGGTTGCTGGTGCAAATACGCGTAAATGTGTTTTAACTTTGGATGGATACTCGTACGTTATAGGTGAGTTGTATGTAATTATACAAGTATATGAAATGAAAATACTCTTTTACCCATATAATAAACATTATTTTTATAAAGATTATCAATATTCAAGGACAAAAGTTAACAAAGGCTTGAAAGCTTTCTAAAAAAATCTTGTCATTAAGTTGTAATATATGATGGCTGTGCTTTTATATCCTTCCTTTTTTACAACCACAAACACTTAAAAAGGCCATCTTTCTTTAACTAATTAAAATCAATTTTGTTTTCCCGCCTTAAGCAGAAAGGACGCACAAATGTCGCCATAGACTAAGCACATGTCTATTCTGCCACAAGCCATAGCCATATTGTAAGTGTAGACAAGGAATGTGAAAAGTTTTTACACACACACACGCAGTACTTTAACTCATTTATCATTTTTGATAAATCTATGAACATTTCTTAACATTTCCAGAATACAAACACTAGTATACTAGTACAAAAGAGAAGACAATATAGTCACACACACACACACATATTAAGAATATTCAGAACTTAAGCATCCATGGCCAAAGGACAAATGCAGAATATCTAACGGGATATTTATTACCAAGTGAATGCATAAAAATGCCATACATTTGTATGGTACAGTAGTAATACAACTGCAGCAAATAAATGATGGCATTTTCACTCGTTTTCTTCTCTCTCCCTTTATTTTTTGGCAAATTTATAAAGAAAACTTAAGAAAAGAGCAATGAATGGCAGGGCATAGCTAGCAAGTGTATTATAATGGACTGCTTGCCTGTCACAGATAATATGTTCAAGAGAATATAGTCAATTTCATGCTAAACTTGATGTTAAATATTTGACACCATTTTGAACATGTACTCTCTATCTCTCTCTCTCTCTCTCTGTCTCTCGACAAAAGAGGAAATAAAATAAAACTTGAAGGAAACATTTCTGTAAAATATTAATATTCGGTTGTAATAAAATGAAAATTCCCAAGAATAAATGTATTTCACAAAATAAAATGTGCAATTCAATTTGAATACTGAAATGCCATTCATTTCTGTCCATTTTCATTTAAAATTCTCTTGTTTTGCAATTTTTGTAAATTTTTAAAATTTATTTTTAGTTTTACAGGACAGGAAAAAAAACAAAGAAAGAAAAAAAAACACAATAAAGAAAAATTGCAAATATTTCGTTATAAATTTTAAGCCAATGATGAGAAGGATGATGGCAGTATTTTTTTTTTAATTTTTTTTTTTAACCTTTTCAAGCAACCTTGAAAAATGCAGTAACAACCACAGCACACTTCATGTTATTTACACACATAAGCGTACAAATATTTGCCACCAATCTGTTGGCATATAAAAACCAACACACACTTACACATATTTACACACAGAAACATACATATTCAAACAACAAGTTTCCGTTATTGTCTGGTTGTATCAAATACTCTTGCTTACCCACACTTATGTATTTACTCGTAAACATTCAATTTGTCTCTGCTTGTACATTTGTCTCTTTTTTCTCTCTGCCTCTCCCTCATTCTCTCTCTCGATCGCTTTCTTTTTCCTCTGCTTCTTTTTGTTGGCTTTCTTTGTTGTTTTTTCATTCAATTATTGCGGTTAAAACATTTTGGGCGCCTAAAAGCTGACAATACCATAAATAACTTAAATAACAAGACAATCTTTAAAAGCCAACAACAACAGCAATAACAACGAAAAAAGAAATTGAGAGAGAAAGAGAAAACCATCAACCCACACAAATGTCCACACAGTAGAAAGAACACATAAAAGCCAATTTCATCCATGAGTATAAGACAATATTTTTGTGTACGTTAGTGTAAGTGTGTGTCTTTATGTATGGATGTATGTATGAGTGAATTAAATTGCTGCTGAAAATTAAAAGGGTTTAACGCTGTTTGCTTTTAAAATATAATCGAAATTAAAAAGTATTTTCAATGAAAATATTCTCTTCAGCGTTGTAAAAACGAAATTGCCAGGCACTACTTGGCACGTTGACAGCGTGTGTTAAAAGTGCTGGCACGCTTTCATTTGTTAAATAGAATGGATGTATTAATTTAAAGCAAATAAATGAACTAAAATTTTGAAATAAATTATTAAATTTTAAAATCAATGCAAAAGGATTGAACAGCGATTGCTTTTTTTTTAATTTAGATCTACGGATTAACAATGAATTGGTGTATTAACTCCACACTTGCATAATAATCACGTTCATATATGAGGAGACACGAAAACGTTTTTGCACTTTTATTAACCACTGTACTTATTATAGTTACACCAATTTAAATCATTAAAAGTAAATTTTTAAAGGTTCTGTCTCTCTCGCACTCTCCCTTTTGTTATTGTCTTAATAATGAAATCTTTTAATTAAACAATGTTTTTATGTTATTGACAGGCTGAATGGCTCTCAAATACACCTGCTCAGTTAGAATGTTTAAATCCCTTTAATTCACCCATTTCCGCCTCTAACAGAAACCACACAAAACCTCATTGTTTTAGTTGACGGTGCAGAAGAAATCTAATCTCATTAACCCATAACCATAGCATGGTTTGATTTTTGCGTTTGTGTATTAGAAGCCTTTCTACAACACACCTAGAAATACTTGCAATGCATGGAATGGAGAGAAAACATTTTACAATTGCAGCAATTAATAAAATTTTTCCCGTTCTAAATTAATTATTAATTCAGGCAAATGGCTTTTTACTGTTTGATTAATTAAAATTTAAAAAAAAAGAAGTAACAAAGAATAAAAAAAAAAGTTTCAAAATGTGGCAATACGTTTCCAGTTGAGTTTATTGAGCATTTTTAGACACACAAAAGAAATAAAAATTTTATAATCATACTCTATCCTCTTCCTTTTCCAGTAAGACGGCTATAAATGTAGAGACATCATAAGCTAGCACTACTCCACTTGACAAGCTCGTGATAAAGTTGTGTCCTTATGCATCATTAAGTTTTTATTTCTTTTCATCTCGAAAACCATTAAAACAATTCGAGTTTTAGTTTTTTATTTAAATCTTTTTATTGTTTTCATTTTAGTTGTTAGTTTGAAATAGATTTTTAAATTTTAATATGATTCTGGTTACACCATTTCCAAACAAAAACGTAAAATGTTGTTTGGGGAAAATCAAATTACAATTGAAAAAAAGAAAATATTTATGCTGTATTCATATGTTATTCGGTTTGACCGCTGAAGCGGAATATATTGTAAAAAAAACCTTTTTATAACAATCACAGTATACTGTGTAAATTATTTTCCATGGCATAAATTTATTATTCTCATTAACGAATCGATCAATGAAGTTTTACAATTTTATTTTTTTTAACACAAAAATAAATTTCATTTCAAATTTTTATTGCAAAAATATTTTTCGATTTCAAAGTTTTTCTTCATTTTTTAGCAAATCAAGTTGTTTTAAATGAGAAAAAATCAAAGAATTGACTTTGCCCAGGCAGTTATATGAGAAACGTGTGCTAGCTGCGTAGAAAAGCTTTCATATTTGACGAAGAGAAATGATGAGAGAAAAAAAAAAAAAAAAAACATCATAAAAGATAAGTTCATATCGATAAAACAAAAAAAATAACAAAATTGGCTTTGAAATAAGAATTTTCATTTTCATTTTCTTCCTTCATGTCCTGATATGAGAGACCATTGAAGCTTATGATTAAAAATTTAATAAGAATTCTTTGATATTTCTTTCTGCTGTTGTTTTTGTTTTAAAAATTCTTTTGATGTTTATTTTTAAAGCAGATTTTCTAATAAGAAATGAAAAATCAATATTTCTTGTTCGATATTTTTTAATGGAATTTTAATAAGATTTTTTAAATTAATTTTCTAACACAAGAAAATTGGAAAATCTAACAAGCTTGTCTCTTTAGATAGAAAGATAGATTTTCTCTTTATATTATTAACTGGATTAGTTTGGCTACGACTTCAAGTATGAATTTTTTTTTCCTTTCAGACATAATACTTACAGGATCTTATTAAACAATTTAATTTACATCCTTTGCTGGCACTTTAGATTTTTAAATTCATTACATTTCCCAATTGAATTAATGTCTGTCTACTTAAAATATCAAAAAAACAACGAACTAATTTTAATAACATTATCTCGTATTAAAAGTAAATTTATTAAACCAATTCCCGCCTGAACTCTTTTTGCACATTTCTGCCTGCGCTACAATGTTGTCAACTCTTAATTAATAAAAAATAAAAATAAAAATCAACATAAAAACCAAATTTTAATTCTCATAATAAATTTTAAGTTAAAAATTGTTGTTACTCCTTTGTGTTGTCATTGTTTTAATCAAAAATGAGGAAAAATGGAAATGAATTTACGACACTTAAAAGGGATTTTTATTACATACGCAAACACGAACTGGGTCAGGTTGGCTGTACCCTGTTTTAAGCTTAAATGACATTATTAAGCCTCTTAAGTTTTACTTCACTTCTTATGCTCATTCTCATGCTTTTACTTCTGTAATTTCAAATTTATTCCGAAGCGTACAAATACAGCAGCAGCATACATACATATGTATATCTTTCTATTTAAGCCAACTTTATGATCTCATTACACGTACATATGCACATACCCAAAAGCATACACATGTATAATATTGTATACATATGTATTTATATGCATGTGTGTGAGTACACTGGCACTTAAACAATCATCCGTTTTTGAAATATTTTTTTTTATAACAACAAACATACAAAGCATGTCATGTCATGTCTATAACTTCTTCTTCTTCTTCTTCATGTTACAGAAAAATAAGACTTTAACTACATTGTGTGAGATAAATGGATGAGAGACACACAGTGTAAGCGAAAGAGAATTACTGCGTGTGTGTGTTGCTATTTAAGGTGTACAAAATAAAGTTGCAAAGATTGCCGGGTTAAACAACGTTGCATCAGGGTTGTAAAGTGCTGAAATAGATTCTGTTATTGAATTTGGCAAATCTTGTTTATTATTATTCAAACATTTTTAAGCATTTGTATGCTGCAAAAAGCCGCTCTATTGATTTATTGTTTTTTTTATTTTTCTTATAAAAGTGAAAGAAGTAATCTTTTTACAGCTTCACTACCAACGTGATGTGAATAATTTTTAATAAATCAAAACAAAATTGTGATTGTTTTCCGAAAAGGGTTTTTGTTTGTGTTAAAAAAACCTTATCAATATCGGACTATATTTGTTTCTAATAAAGTAAAATATTAAAAGAAATTTCAGAAAGAGAATAAACTACATGAAGTAGGCTGGCAGGAAAACTAGATTGAAGTACATAGCATGTTTTGTTTGAAGTCACTGTAACCACTCAATTTCTTAATTTACGTACTTACTTACTAAATTGGTCATTACAACCCTTTAGTCAAGATTGCAACCTAGGTTCTCACACCACTTATGTTGTGTGCATTAATTTTATCCACGAGTGGCGGGATCTGCAGTTTAAAGTCGACTACTTACGAACGACAGATTTTTTTGAGAAACTTTTCATGGAAATTTTATTTACTCTCAGACTTTTTGCCAGAAGACTAATGAGAGGCATTTCGTTTTGTCAGAGACATCAGTCCTGGGACTTTAACCACGGCCTCACATCTAATAAACCAACTCACTACCTACTAGACTACGGCAACTTCTGGAATCCTATTTATTATCATTATGTCAGTATCTTGCCCAATGGCTGCCACGTTGAACCGCACATCACGATTGCTAAACCACTTCACCATACCGCTCAAATGTTACTGAAATTGAAAGCAGCAGGCCGAATGCCATATACAAACAGTAACTTCTCCGCATTCCAAACTAAGTTGTGTTAAATCCGCTTATTTAATTACGGAGCATATATATTTCTATTTTTTTACAGCGTTTTATTCTTGAAGTTGCAGTCGTATTCAGTTCTGTCAATCATGTTTGATGTAACCTACTAGTTGGGGTTACACTTTGATGTGACCCACTGGTTGGGTCATATTTACATTGCTTGGTTAGAAACATGATCTTCAGAACACATGAATGTATTATTGTGTTATTCAAGCTAAAGAACCTAACAAAGCTTATTCCAAACAAATTTCGAAAGACTTAGCATTCTAACATGCCCATTCCTGTATTGCATACACACACACATTAATTTTTGTTATGAACGTAAAAGATTTAAAACATGAGTATGATGACACTCAAGTCCTTGAGAGTAAAACAACACAAACTTGCAAACTCAAACTGGAATATTTACTTACAGTTCTTGCTTAAATAGTTTACCTTAAGAAACTAAAAACAACAAGAACAACAAAAAAACAAACAATTTGTGTGCCTTAACCAGGTTGTTTGAGTTTCTTTCTGTTTGTTTAGTTATTATGGATGAAAAATTCTTCACTTTAACAAGCGAAATGAAACTTTATGGAAAGGATTTTAACTGCTGTTAACTGGGTTACTACTACCACCACTATTACATGATTTTGGGCTCTGGTTACTCTTTAAATAGTTAGAGGTACAGAGTGCCAGGGACGGAAATTATGTTTGATGATTATAAATTGTACTCCTTTAGGTATTGTTGTTGACACACATTTTCACCAATCTCTTATGAAAAGCTGCTACTGCTTACAGTAGCAATAAAAAACAAGAAAACTATGCTGCTGAGGGCTAAAATGAAATTATTATTGCGTTTAAAATTATGACCGGACCATATGAAATGTGAATGGAAAATATTGCCATTAAAATATCTGTGAGAGGATTTATTTTTGTCGCTTTTTCATTACTTTTATAGCATAGGAAAGACAGAGAGAGAAAGAGGGAGATAGAGAGTGCCATTAAGATGAGCGTAAAAACATAAGAATTAATTAATTTAAATAGTTGAACCATTCCTCTCTTAATGTCGGCACTAAAATGAAAAACTTTATTATAATGGCTTGAAAATTAAACAGAAGAAGAAGAAAAAGCAAAAACACTAAAACAAGCATACTAAACATGTACGGACCATAAAGGCGACAACAAACACCAGCAATATTTAAAAATTTCAATTTCATTTTCAGTTTTTTTGCATTCCTTTTCTTTTTTCTACAATAACATCACGTAGCTATGCAGACAACGTGCAGCATATTAAGAAATTTCTGAAATCCTATGCAATATTTAAAGTAGGAGATCACAGCTAATTTTATGGCTTTCAATTAGAAATTCTTTCACATTCTATGCGTATGAGAATGTTGAGACATTATCCTTGAAAGCAGCAATAAGTTCAAAGGAGATGTTTTAAAAAGTGAAGGCAGTATTTGAAAATGAAATTGTTTGCGTGTGGCACTGTGTGATTGAAATTGTGTTCATAGATATTAAAAAATAATAATAATTTCGATTAAGAAGGAGTTTAGAAATACTAGAAATATTGTAAAACGTTGTAGCGTTTCTGAGTATATTTTTTTTCGAGGAAAAGGCAAACGTTGGAGACATCGCTGATGGCGTCCATGTTTTTGTTTTTTTTTTTTGTTATTTTAGTGATTCACAGCGTGAAATGTGTTCTACGAAGTTTGCATAGTTTTAGTTCGTAGAACCGTTATAGGAGCTTAATAATGACTTAGATTTCCATCAAATGTCGAACGTTAAATCTTTACTCGTCATAGCTTGTGACTAGAGTTTCGGCTCGTGTAATTTGTATTCCATAGTCGTTCATTGGTTCTAACGGAATTGTCACATTGTAGGGTAATTGCACAATGGGAGGAATAACAAAAATACTTTGGGGCGATGCTAACGAAGAGAGAACCATGAGTATTTTAAAACTAAATAAGGGCTACCAGAGCACGGTAATGAGTGTAGGGTTATGACCCGTATTGGTGTGGTGGAAGAAATGATAAATGTTGGGCATGCAAGACGTCGTAACGATGGAGATGGATCGAGATACAAATATTTCGGAGATGACCCTAAACCAGACATAACCCGTTTTAAAGGAGTGGACTGGAAGATGTTAGGAAGTTTGTACATGAAACAGAATTCCTATGAAAAAAAATGATTGGTATGCCTAATGGTGAGCGCACAACAAGTCTTCATGATGGCTTCGGAGTATGTGAATTGGCATGAGACCCTTGGTTGGTTTCCCCTCCTTCAACTTACCAACCTATCTATCTACTGCCTTGAAATGGAAACACAAAAGACAAGCAAGCCTAAAACAACCAGTCCTAGAGTGATACTGAAGGATACGTCCAAATCATCTATTGAGCATCATTTACAAATGTTGCTTGTGGGTATGAAAGACCTCAAATTGTTCACTTTGGATTAATCAATACCAGAGTGGAGAAATAGCTGAAGGATATAAGGAAGTGGTTTTTTATGTAAAACTGAGTAATGATTCGTAATTGAAAATGTTGCAGGCGTTTAAGCATGTGTAGACTATTATGTTGTTTTGTTTCATGCTTCATTGTCTTAAAATTAATCAAACATTTTAGAATTTTTCTTCCATTTTTTAATTTTACTTTTTTTCTTATAATTTCAGGTGAGTTTTCTTCAGCTGTTACTGGCTTTAAAAACTTTTTTATTTAAAAAAAAATTATCAAAAGGCGGGTAAGTTTAATATTTTCTTCCTTTTTCTTGGACAAAATGTTTATTTTCTTAAAAAATTTAAATAAAAATAACTTTAACTGATAGACTATCAGATTGCCAGCCAAATATTTCAAAATCATAAAATTTACGACTTCAATAGTGAAAGTAGTTTTCTGTATTTTTTTTTCCACCAGCATAAGAAAAAGAAACAAGACATTGCTTTAAATAAAATACTTACAACCCACAGTTTTATTTAAATTTTTCTGTTTTTCTCACATCAGCCGAAGGAGAAAATATTCCATTGAATAATTCTATTTTTCTATTCGCATCCACTAAATGCGGGAATAGTAAAAGAGAAAAATAGCTCTCCAGTATATCAACAAGGACCCCCTATAAATAGTTTATTATACAAATCTTTTTTATGTGGGTGTTGCAGTAAAAAAAAAAACTGCTGCTGGATGAATGTTGAATCATAAAACGACCCAGATTTCTATTCGACTTATCCTTTAGAGTAGTTCAACAGCAAAATTACTCATAAAATTTCTGTTCTCTTCACTTTTTTATTTTTCTTATCACTTTCAGTTCGCTTTTGTTTAATATTCCAGAGAATTTCTCTTCAACTTCACTGTTTTGTTTTTCCATTCTAATGCTCCTTCCATTCCATTCTATTCGGCATTTAAAACTTGTTTTGTTTTATTAAGAAATTTAAGACAGTTTTCGTAAGCTTAAGAAGAAACATTTTTTTTGTAATAATTTTTCACACAATTTGACATGGCGAAGGCTATTCTCACTTTGAATAGAAGTTTTTAAAGTTTAAAAGTAATAAAGATTAAATGCAAAGTCATTATACAGTGATTAGATTTGAGGAAAGAAAATTAATTGTTTTATCAGTTTTTAATTGAAACCCACAATCTTCATCTAATCTTGAGCATTTAAGCTCTTTTAATTGAAATTCAATAAGACCTTTGAGGTTTATACCGATGATTCCAAAAATTATGAACAGAACAGTTGAAAGTATCCAGGGGTCTGATATTAAACTTTCGTATAGGCTGCGCCTGCCCACTGCAGTGTCTTCCAAGCGGAAAACATGGCCATTTTGAAGACGATGCATTTCTTGATTAGTATTAATGTTCCCTGAAAAACTTTTAATTTACTCGGACAGCCTGACTGCGATTAAGCCTCTAACGAATGTCGTGGTTTCCTCTGTGAAATTACAGATCATTTAACGATAACTCTTATATTGGTTCCAGGATAGGGAGATTGTTGGTGAAGTGATTAGGTGCTGGTACAAAAATCACATTGGGACAGTTACACTGTATTCCCTGCTATACAATGTATGCTCAATGTCGTTGACAACAGGAAGGTATATGCAATATTGAAAAATTCTGCTGCAGTTGGATAAGATAAGAAGAGGACTATCTTACTTCCATTCCTCATTAACAATTTTTGTTATATTAGAGTGTTTTATTAGAACGAATTGGCGAATGTCGAATGACTTCATCGTCTAGCTCTTTTTATGTGGAGGTTCGTAACTTCTCATTTTCTATAATTTTTGATTGAACTCTCCAAGATAAAGACTTATTCTGGAGTCCGTTTGGTTTCCTTTGTGTTCCCCGGTTTGAATTATAATTGTGGTATCACAGTGGAATATTTCCAATCACCATCTTTTTGATTTTATCATTATCAAGTGGTTTTAGTTTCTCAACACGTTATGGTTCTTTGTTTTCTCGTAGATTGCAAATAAAATAAAAATAAATTTATGTTTAGTTTTAATTAAATTCTTTATTTTTCGCACAATTCTGTGTGTCACTGTTCACAACTTGGTGTAAACAACAACAATTGCTTTGTTTGTTATTCCTCTTTGCACTCTTTTGCGTAAACAATAACAACTATCAATTGTTCGACAGATCTTTGTAACGGAGATCTTCAAACCACGATTACTCTCTTCAAACACACCGCGTCTTCATACAAGGCTGACTGAAATTTTACTGTCCCTGTTGCTTGCTTTGTCTTACCTTTTATATGGCAACGTAAACAGTCGGATGAATGTCCTTGAAGGCGAATATTTGTGGCGTTGTTTCATTATTGTTGTTTGTGTATTTTGTTTACATTTATTCTTGTAGTGTTTGTTGGTATATTTTTGTTTTCTTGCTTGCTAAGTACCTTTTGTTTATAATGTTAAACGATGTAAAAGCAAAAGGCGAGTATCTAGATTTTTCAATTTTCGTAATTTTTAAAATTTATTATTAAAATTGTTTAAACTGTGTTCTCTTAAAATTTAATAGTTTTATTAAAATTCAATTTCGTCCACTTATTGTTCCATAAATTGTACAACAGAAGACCCACTAGAATTACATTTGCTGCCTTAACAACTGATTTTACCAAGGCACGACGTTCTCTGCAAAATTATAATGGAAAATGAGTTTTCCAACACCTCCTATTGAAGCAATACTTACGCTGACAAACCCATGGGTATGCGACACACCAGACCCTCGTAAGCCGTTAAATTTATTGAGCCCAAGTCAGTTGAATTTAAAAGAATTTTAAGGCTGTGACATATAAATCGAATGAGAATTCGTAAGTTTTCCAATTGATTTAATGCACAAGAATTGAATTGAAAGAAAATAAAAAAAAAATAAAAAACGTTGAACACATTATTAATGATTTAAAGCATTGATGGCCGTTTCATAGTGCTTTTGCGCAAACCAAAAACGCACATATTCTTAAGGCCGTGTCAGATAAAACTTTTGCTTCGCGTTGCGTTGCATATACGCTTTGACATTTGAGATAAATGTACATGTTCATATGGCACTTGTCACATAAACTGCTTTTAACGCAACGCAAAGCGAAAAGTTGGGCATCTCTCATCTTTTTGCTCGCTTTGACAATCAGCTGTTGATTATTCAGTAAATATTTTTGGCAAATTTGAGCGCAAAATTTATTGTTTCAATATTTTTCTTTAAATTTAAAGCTTTTTTGTTATTGTTTTGTTTTTATTATATTAAAAAAAAGAGAGGTAAGTGAATTTTATATTTTGGAAGAAGTATTTAATATAATTTTCATAATTTTACTCAGTAAAGAAAAACTTACGCGCCAACCACTTTTAAAGAGAAACAAACAACGCGAGTGTTGTCAAAGTTTTGGTTGTGTCATACATCTTTTGCTTTACGCTTTTCTCTCAAAGTTATAAACGTCACGCAAAGCAACAAAGTTTTATCTGACACGGCCTTTATTCTCTTTGGTTAGTCGTCACTCAGACAGCGACGAATGCACATGCGTAGCGGGTGTACGATTTTTTGTTGCTTAAAGCACTGAACAAAATTTACTATGACTTACGAAACATATTTTATGATAAAAAATGCGTTTGATGATGCTCAATGCATTTTATGATATAAAATATTGAATGAATGTAGAGAATATTTAGAAGGCACTATTTTTCTTATCATAGTGATATGGATGATTTTAATGATGGGAAAATAGATTTATTTTGTAAAAATAAAAAAATTTATTTGAAAAATTGAAAGAGTGGTTACTTGAAGAATAAAACAATGAAAAAACCTCAGCAAACAAAATGTTAAAAATGGAGTTATCAAGTTAATAAGCTTGGATATTGTTAGGCATGGTAGACCATTTTCTGATGAGGAGTTCATTAAAAAAATGTTAAATAAATGTTTTCAAAAACTTAATTCTAAGCTTATCGAAAATATTGAAGATTTTATTAAAATATAAATGAAAGAAATAACCCTGTATCTATTTTTTGTTTGTTTTTCTAGTCTTTTTCCATAGTCACTGATTGAACAAACTTTTGTAAACACGTAAATGAAGTTCCACGAGAGAGAGATCTCACTTTTTTCACTTAAATTTTGAAAAATGTATCAACCATATAGCTTTAAAAGTGCTTTGGATTTTTTCCATACATTTTATTTCAGTTTACACAACTTTTCTTTCAGTGCAGTTCTCTCTCGCTCACCAATACTACTACAGTTTTAGTTTTGGGCATCCCTGATTTAAAGCCAAAAAGAAAAAAGAAGGAATTTTACAACAAGAAATAAAACACAGCAAAAGATTAACGAGGCGTATACGTTTTAAACATTTCAAATTAATTAAAGCCAATGACAAGAACGAGAGATACCAAAAAAAACCGTATTATTCATACGCCATGTAGGATGAGTATAGGATGGAGTGTTGTGTATGGTATTTGTGATGGAAGAGAATTCGAAATATAATTAATCAAATACCCTCTCAAACTCAAATGGTATTTTAACTTAATTTACTTATATTCTACGTCTGTTTTAGCCATTTTTTAATGAGTTTATCTAAATGAAGTTACAAAAAAAAGGAATCAAAAATCCTGCAATGATTCGTTTATTTGAGTGTTTGTTTGGTTTTTTTCCTCTCCCCCGCCCTCACATATAATTGTGTGGGAATGTGTCAATTTGTGTGATTTGACAGCATTAATAAATGCCAAAGATTGTGTGTGTGTGTCGCTTTTGAACTTAAAAACAAAAGTTTTTCTTTTCAAATCGTATGCAAATATTAAATGAATTAATTAAGTTTCGTCGCAAAGAATGCTAATGTGTTTTTTGTTCGTTGGCTGATCTGTTTGTTTAAGAAGCGTATTTAATTTTTAATTTCATTATTTTACTTTTCACTTTTAAAAGGTAAAAGTTTTTGGTTTTTTTTTGTTTCTGTTTGCAGCGATAATTTATTAAATTATTCGTTTTGAGCTCAAGTTAAGCAAAAGTTTTTAATTTATTCTCTAAGCTGTCAACTATTTTCGAAAGATTTGTATTTGATTATGACATTTGCCAGCAGAAGAAAGGAAAAGTTCAAGTCAAAAGAGAAGTCGGATGTATTTAGTTGGAAAGTGTTTTAAATTTTGCGAAAGAAGTTTTATTTAAAACCTTTAGAAAGCTTAAATGACTGGTAAAATAAGAGATTCTTTTGTATTTTTAATCCGTTCAAATTCTATAAGAAAACATCGTTTTAAGCCAATGAATAGATTAAAAGCTGCACAAGGCTTAGATACTTCACAAAGCATATCTTTCTTCATATTCGACTTCGGTTTCCTAATTATATTGACTTGTTTAGTACTATGTTCAGACATGCACTTTTATTGAGTCAATATTCGGTTATTTGAGTACAATGTCTTAAGTGTTCAGACATAATATAAACAATATTCATTTGATAGCTGGTAAAGAAAACAGCTAGTTGTTTCAACAACATTGTTCTTATTTTGTTTTTTTTGTTTTGTTGCTTTCAAATATCAACAGAAAGTTTTCGGAAAATTGTAAAATGGTCACTGTATTTTAAGTTTTACTCAATATTATGACAATTTACGTATTCATCGCGCAATAATTAATTTAAACTTTATATGAAATATTGAGCTCAATAATGGTGTTTATTGTGATTTACGCAATAATAGTGCATGTGTGCACATAGTATTAATGTCATTAATCGAGTTTTTCCATCTAAGCACGTGCTTGGTTTGTTATAACAGGTTCTAGGATGATAGATTTGTTTATGCAGAAGTGTTCTAAAAGTTTTGTTGATTGACTTCTAATCCAAGAGGAGATACTACTTGGTCTTGCTATCATATTAGCTGTTGTTATAGTATGGGTTAAGAAACAATCATGCATGAATTAAATATTCCAAAACCAAGGTGAAACTCACGAGCTTTTTGTCAGCGGAAGGCTGTACCTGGTTAAATCAAAGGCTTCACATGATCATTGTCTGGGGAAGCTGGAGGATAATCATGGTAATTTGGAGCTCATAGCAACGGGCACGCAAGTAAACTTGCGAAGAGAGGATCTCCCACACACTGATGCGGAAGTATCTTTCAGTGAAGTGAAGACAGTGATTTTATATCTCTTTAGTATACTCATCGAAAGGGAAAAGAGTCAAACATTATTTTCAAATCAAATGAGTTTTAATCAGAACTTTTTTTTAGGAAGTTACAATAAAAGAAGTTCTGAGTCATGTATCAGATTACCCAGGTACATTCTGAGGCTAACGAACGCTCTTTTCACAGGACACTATAGACACAGAGTATATTTATTCCGTACAGGGAACGTCTCGAACTTAGAATCTGTGATAATGAGAAATAAACTTTGGAACTTTTCACAGAAGTAAACACATACGTGCATATCAGTTGTTGGTGTAAGAAATGTCCCCTTTGTTACTCAGCTGCATCCTAAATCCTATTACGGTAGTAGGCTTGGTGGAGGCGTTGTATAAAGTTTGAGGATAGTGCTATAAAACCCACGGTCTTCGTAGTATGGCACTTCTTCACGACAATAATATCAAAATCAATTAGTCATCATTGAAATTGTCTTAAATTTGAATAAAATTTTATTCATTAATTGAAAGAAAAGAAAAATATCACAAACATCATGAGTAATTTATTTCCCCGTATATTTCTCTCTCACTGGCTTTTAATGTGTTGATCTCCTGCTAAAAAGTAATTTAATTCGTACAATATTTTTAATTTATTCAACAAAAGCACACCAAATGCAAATAAACTTTTAATTTAAATGTTTTGCAAGAGGGAAAAGTAAGGCGGCTCTTATGTTGAAAGAATTATTCATTCAGTCACTCAGTCGCATATTAAGAAGACAATACCTCTATACACTCAAGAAATGTAAAATAAATCCAAGCATGGAAAAAGTTTACTTAAAATCTGCTTACTCTGTAGTGATTGCATTTGAATTTTCTGCAGTTGAATGTATAATTAAAGGTACATAACTGTAACTTTAACTGAATTATACATAATTTATATGTAAGCCTAAAAGGCCTACTAACAGGTCCTTTATGCCTTACTCCCCTTT
Organism: Sarcophaga rosellei; assembly: GCA_930367235.1. Taxonomy (NCBI): domain Eukaryota; kingdom Metazoa; phylum Arthropoda; class Insecta; order Diptera; family Sarcophagidae; genus Sarcophaga; species Sarcophaga rosellei. Next base: position 4,523,315 of record OV884019.1, on the reverse strand, counting down.
TGGCTTTTGCACATTCCCGAACAGACAGACATACATACATATGTATGTATGCTGGCATTACCATACACTGCCTACTGCATTCAAAAAGTAATTAAAAACTCATGAGTATTTACAATATTTTTACTTCTTCTTCTACTTCTTCGTTTTTTCCATTGTACTTCACAGAAATCCATTTTTGCCATCAATTTTACATTGTTTCCTGCAAAGTATTGTTAAATTAAGGAAAAACTTTACGGTTTTCATGTACCTTCCCTCAATTTCTATTGCATGTTGCATGTCTTTATGCAATTTGGCCTATTGAACGAGGAGTAGTTCTAGCTGTAGTTGCTGTTGTTTGTGTTGTTAAAAAACTAAAGTTTTTATTAAAAAATTTCCCACTGACAGTAATTGCTGTTGGTTTAACATGCAATATTTTGGAGGTTTTTTTTTGTTTTTGTTTCGTTCACAAACAACTGATAATTTTAAAAGGCTTCGCGTCAAGGGGTAATGACCGAAACTTTGTTCAGGGAAATAAAAATATAGGACGACACTGTTGTAGTTATGTTTGGAAAAATTCCTGCATGTTTTGTAAAATTAAAACAACATTAGGATTATTAGTGCTTTGGGAATACGAATATCAAAAACGTAGAATAAAACATACATTAAAATAGCGGAAATTATTTAAAAGTATAAACGCGTAAATGGTTTAGAAAGGAAGTCTTTTCTAAGTCGGGATGTTAATATTTCTGAAGCCATGGTTTTTTTTATGAAAATCTCTTGATTTACTCGGATAGCCAGGCTGGGAAAAGATCCCTAACAAACGCATCTCTGACGTGATTTAATCTGACAGTTGAGATTCAATTTTTTTCTCTCTGAAAACATTCATGGACTAGAACTTAAAGAACATAAGTGTTTGGATTCCTTTCAGTTAGGCCAGATATTCTCCTCAAATATTATAAGGAGGCTCAATGTCGTTAGCAACACATGACCATCCATCGCACAATAGTAATTCTCACGGGCCGCTATCCTATTAGAAAGCATTCCGAAAGACTTGACATTCGGCCAAATGACTTCTGCAGGAGCTGTGAATCTGAGGAGATGTCAATGCTCTGCTCATTTGGCATATTTCGTGTAGAAGTCAAAAAAAATAAAAAATTCACTTTAATTCCATTAACTCCCTACCTTCGTACTTTCATATGCACACTTAGACATGCCCATACTCCTGCTGGGCAGTTACAAATTACTTTTATTTGTATTTCCTTATTTAGCGCCTATAATTATACTATGCTTTTATGCGTGTTTATAATCCTTTACATATGCCAGCCATTTTAATAATTAATCGACCTCCCCGGGGAAATTAAAGTAGACATGTTGTTGGCCACGTCCATAATTAGCACGATACGATTATAATATTACTTTTATTATTAAGCCATAAACATGAACAATGACAACAACAACAACAACGAAAATACAACTGAAACCATACAAAACAAATGCCATTCAAGCATGTAATTTAAATTTGAAAGAAAAATATTTAAAATTCTTGTTCGGTTTATTATTCTTTCTTTTTTTGCTTCATTTTTATATTTTCTTTATTAAACTAATTTTATAAATTGAATATTTGTTTGGAAAATGATTGCTTCAGTTATTTATTCAATCATGCAAACAACAGCTTCCTGGGGTGCCATCATAAAATTTGTATTTTCTTCCAGGCTTACAATTGCCCTATGACATGGAATGATAAGGGGAGAAACACAAAAGCAATAAGGGATTTTAATAAAAATAAGCAAATAATAATAGTAGCAATAAGATTAACAAATTTAAGCCATCAGTCAATCAATTAATTATTAATAAATAATAACAATCATGAAATAAATTGTTTAGGAAAAGAAATTAAAAATAAACGGCGGGTAACCAAAATATGTTAAATGAGTGTAATGGACAGGTAATGCTCACCCCGTTTCATAACTGGATTTGACACCGGCTACCATTACGGTCAATTGTTTAACGTCATCTAAAATGTCCAATAAATTCACCAATTGATTCTCTTTGCCCACATTGATGAGGGTCATTATGGAAATATCGCCCTTTAAAGATCTAAAAATAAGACAAAAATAAGAATTCAGTTGTAAACCAATAGCAGTTCAATCACCTTATCACTGCAAACACATGACGATTTAAAACTTCTATGCGTGTGCGACCCTGCTGTAGTACCGTTGACCTTCTTAATTTCACCAATTCTTGATAGACCTTATAGTGACTCTTTTCCGCTTGCTTTTGTAATTCTAAATTAAGATTCTCATAGTTGGGATGTACTGGCAACCAGGTTTTATCGGCCATTGAGAAACCAGCATTTTTCTCCGAACTCCATTGAAAGGGTGTACGTTCAGGATCACGTGAAACCTTTTTATAGTTTTCAGGTCCAGCATTAACAGCTGGTGGATCAACTGTATCTTCCCAACTAATATCTCTAAAATCTTCCATGCCAATTTCCTCACCCTGTAAAGCACCCGAAGGTAACACTTGAGTTCTTAAACTCTTCAAAGACGAGTTTTTCACTGAACACTTACATTATAAGTTACCGCTACACCCGGCAAAGTCATTATCAGCATATTTATAGCATCCACACTAGCAGCGCCAAATCGTGAGGCTATACGCGGATTATCATGATTGCCCATAACCCAATTGGCCGCATGCTGCCGGGGCATATAAGTCAACCATTTGTGTATGTTAAAAGCAAAATCTCGTGCATCTGATTTCTCATTCAAGTCCGTAAGCATTATAAAGTTAAAAGTAAACTGAGGACCCTTCTTGCCATTTTCATTCTCATAATAGTCCATTAAAGTTTTTACATCCGCATATGCTTCAGTCATCATTATGCGTTCTGGTCCACCATGTGCCTTGGAATACTCATCCAATAATGAACGCCAGTGATATAACATGTCATAAACCTCCGGCTGAATTAAAAACACTTAAGTAATGTTTGTAGTCTACATGGCTTAGGGCTGAACTTACCAAATCCTTGGTATATATATGCTCGGTATAATCATATGATTTCTCATCTTGTGTTCTACCCGTCAAGGGCTCATCTTTCAGTTCGGGATCTTCAAATAAATGATTTACAGCATCAACACGGAAACCTGTGACACCTTTGTCTAACCAAAACAAAATAACCTCATCCATGGCATCTACCACAGCTGGATTGCGATAATTTAGGTCAGGTTGTTCTTTGGTAAACTGGTGATAATAGTATTGCTGCCTAACCGGATGCCAGGTCCAAGCGGATCCATAAAATACCGATTGCTTAATGGAATAATAAAAAATAATTAAAATTCTTCTTTAAAATCATATCCAACTTATTAAACAAACCCAATTATTGGGTGGTACACGTTCTCCATCTTCATTTAATTTGCCATCTGACCATATATAAAAATCCTCGTATCCCTCTTCCCGATTGACCGATTTTAGAAACCATTCACATTGATCTGAGGAGTGATTAGGCACAAAATCCAAAATGATTTTAATATCGAAACTACTGGCCTGCAATAACAATTCCTCAAAATCACCCATAGTACCGTATTCATTGTGTATGGCCTTGAAGTCGGATATATCATAGCCAAAGTCTACCATGGGTGATTGGAATATGGGACTTAGCCAAGTGGCCGTTATGCCAGTCTCCGCCAAATGGGGCAATTTTGATATAACACCTAGAGGAAGGAGAAATCGGGTATTAAAGTTAAGATTTAATCAGAGAACTGATATTCAAGTAGACCAAGAAATGAGAATATTAAAGGCCTAACGCTTATTTAAATTACGAATACCTTGCAAATCTCCTATGCCATCATCATCACTATCCATAAAAGATCGCGGATAAATTTGATAAAACACAGCATTTCGCCACCAATCATAATCCACAAATTGATTTTCACTGCTTTCTTCACTCTCTTGAGCTTTTACGTTAGCCATGGGTTCTCCGATTAGCACTACGATGATGAATAAAATCAAATATTTAAAGGAATTTAATTTATTGCAAAACATATTGTTCAGATTTATTTTTTAATTAAATTTTTTTTAATTTTTTTTTTTTTTGTTTTAAAAAATTTTTAATATTTTTCACTTCAGTCACTGGTCCATGCACTCACTAACTGAACCTTTATAGAAAATTTATTCATGCTTAAATAATAAAAATTTCTTTACAACAATTAATTTGTTATTATTGCAAATGAATGTTAAATTTTTAATTGGTTTTATAATTTATTATTTATTTTTGTTTTTTGCATTTTTTTCATATAATTTTCACTATTTTTCGTTTTGTTTTTTTGTTTTATAATTTGTTTTACATAGAAAAGCAACTGAAAGTGAATCTTTGTTGTTGTTGTTAGATTTCTCACTGATGTTTGTTTAATTAAAATGTGCAAATAAACAAAATCTCTTCATATTAATTTATAATAATAAATTAAATACTCACAACACACAATGATCTCGCCAGAGATACGCAGAGTAGATATTCAACACGCCACTGAGATTTTTTGAATATTTTTTTTCGGTCACCGGGGATATAGAAAAATGACATCAAAACAGAATTTTGCTAAATTTAAATAAAAACAAAAGAAATGAAAAATTATATTTTTAAACGGAAAGCTGCCAGATTGCCCACAAATGAATAAAAGGAAACGCCAAATATTTATATTTAAAAAAAATTGTTAAAAGGACGAAATACAAGAAATTCTTCATCCCTATAACATTTTAACAACACCCTTGATATTGTTATTCCTTTTTTAGGACCAAAATTATAATTAAAAATGAAACAAACCGGACCAACATCCTATATACGACCATAACGCAATGGTTTTCGCTCATAATTATGATTTATAAACGCCTACCACTCATCGTTAATAAATAACGCCATAAAGTATGCTTTAAGAAAATCGTCTTAAGTGTGATTAACGCAGCAGAGCAATAGTAATGTTTCATACTCTCTCTCCGTAGCCATTAAATTAAAGAAAGCTTTTAATAGGTGGAAGAAAGCAAAAACAAATAAAGCGCTAAAGATAATAACGATGGCAATTAAAAGAAAGAGAGAGAGGAAGAAACATTTCAAAGTGTGTATCGAACTGCAAGTACCCTCCCTATGCATATGATGGGTATTTGTAAAAAATACTAGAAATTCGGCAATAGTAACCAGTGTTGCAAAATTGAAATTTTGAAATGGTACTGAGCTATAACTGAAAGAGTACTTTTTTTCATCAAAGGGTACTTTTGTAAAAAATTTTTATTCATACTTAATACACGTATGGAATGGAATAGAAATACTAACAAAAACAGTTGATGCGCAACGTAAAAGCCCCGCTTGGTCAAATGTCGACGAAATGTCCGTTCATTTCAGCAAATGTATAGCAAATTAAATACTTACCGAAATTACATTAAGGTTCGTCAAGCGTTCTTAATGCTTTTCGTGTTCTAAAAACGAACGTACTTTGTATGGTCGTTGGGCTAACCGGGGCTAAGGACTAATTCAATCTTAGTAGTTGAAAAGCGCAAAGCATAAAATATGTAACAATAAAAGAGTGCTGTAAGTGTTGCGGGACTACTGTGGTATTTTTGAAATGGAAAAGTACTGAAAAAAGTACTAAAGTACTGAATATTTCAACACTGATAGTAACTGAAAATTGTTTGTTTTTAATAAATTTGTTAAATTGGAAAGCTTCTTAAATGGGATATACCTGTTCAGCATTTTCTATTAAATTTATTTTATTAAAGACTTTACATTTGAAACCGAATTTTCTTTCATGTTCATTTCACCTTTAAAATGCTAACAATTTGAAATTTATTTTGAAAACAAACCTTTTTTTGTTCAATAAAGTTAAGATTTCAAAAGTTACATTTCAAATCCATTAAACTCTTCTACTTCATACATATCGAAATAAGAATTTAAAACTCTTTTCTTTTTTATCAAAAAGTTTAAATTGGAAAAACACTCAACTCTCGGCAAATCTTTTAACATGACTGCCAGCCAGTCAAATCAATTTGATTTCAACTGAAATTGCATTTTCCCTTTTCCCTCTTCACGAACGCTTTTATGCTTAACAGAGAACAATCAGTTTTGTTGTAATCTAGTTCAATAGCATGCATGAATGCATGTATGTACATGCATGCATGCATGATGATGGTGCATATGGTTTTATATTATTTTTAGTTTTTTGAAACAAAAATACGAAAACCACACGAGTTTGTCATTTACGATAGACTTACGGTTGTTGTGTTAGTTTTAGTTTACATAGATCATAAAATATATGGCCTTCAGTGTAACTCTGGATGATGGTGCATATTAACGTATGTGCAACCACAAAACCGTATAACATCCGTTTCCTGTTAAAAGTTTTCGCTGTTGTGTTGTTCTCTATTCGTTTATATACTGTTAGTTGACGATGAAAAATTGTCATCAAAATATGTTTCCTTTAGTTTCCTTTGCGGCGCCAAAACATTTGTATCATCTGCAACACACGTTTTGTTGTTCTTGTTTGCTTCTGTTGTTTTTGTTGTTTTAATAGCTGCGTGTAAAATTTGAATATAACACATGATGACGGAAAGATTTCAAAACGTTCGAATCGAAAAAATAGTTAACAATCTGTGATAGAATAATGCAGCGTATGTATGTACATATGTATGTATGTTACGAAGTCACTATTAAGGGGATTCACTTGAAGTGCAAAATGTGTATGCATGGTTCGTGCTAAAAGTGTACACAAATTTTGTTTGACAAGTTGGTTGTGAACACAGCTAATGCGAGCTGTCATCTCTTATATTCCTTTGGAAAATTGCATTGATAGGAGAAGTATTTGAAAATGTTATTGCAATTAAACCATTTTGTATTAAGTTTGGTATTAAATTCTAAATGGCAGTGGAATACCTTAAGAGGTTTTATTGAAAATAAAACGACACATTCTTGCAAAGACCAGTTAAATTAAAAGTAGGTATAATAGGCTCCAATAATTACTTGCAGCACTTTGATCTGTAGCCGCTTTCGAAATAAAAAAAATAAATAAATATCAGACCACTAGTGGGATCCTGTTTCTATTTCGGATAGATGCTGTCTGTTAGCATAAGGAGTGCGTTCATAATATAAGCGGCATCAGAAGGGAATTTGTATACAACAGGTCTTTGTATATATAATTGGTCATTACAACCCTTCAGTCAGGATTACGACCTTGATCTTCACACCACTTACTTTGTGTCTGTTAATTTTATCCGTAAATATGTAAAATATGTAAAACCAAAAAAATATGTAAAAACCACAACTGACTGCCTAAATGAGTGACAACTGTTTTATTTCCAAAGTATGATAACGAAAATTTGATTCGTAAACTGCCTCCCCTGCCTTCTATTTCGAGCAGATTTTTTATTTTCGTTTCCAAAATATCTACATATTCCATAGCCCCTCTCCCACGATATTTCCCACCTTTTCAGAGAAAATATTTTTGTCACCTTTTTCCCTCATAATCTGAATTTGTCATATTTCCGGGAGGAACGAGAAAAATACTTGTAATGTAAAATGACAGAAACAATAAAAAAAGAATAAATGCTTATAAAAAAAATGACAAAAAGGGATTCTAACGAAGAAAAAAAATACAAAATATGGAGGGAAAAGTACTTTTTGCTGCTGATGCTGTCGTTGACAAATAATTTTACATTCCAAAAAAAAAAAAATATTTTTTTTTTGTAAAATATAATTGAAATTCCTTTGCAGACTTGTGCCATAAATAAATTCCGTAAATATATTCACATCATTTCTTTTTTATTTCGTTCACCACACAACGTGTAAATTCGTCAATAATTATTTTTATTTGGTGACATATTTAATAATTCAATATGACAATGCAAATATGTATGTATCTTCTGAGTAGAGGAAGAGATTATAATTTCAAATGACAGAAACACTAAATTTCACTGTAAAACCTTTTCTGAATTGCTTACCATTTAAATATTTTTCGTTGTGTGTTGCGAGTGATTTTTTTAATATTTTACTTGACTTTTATTTACTCTCAGAGTTTTTTCCAGAAATCTGCTAAGAGGAATCGCCGAAGAAATATTTCGTTTCGTTCGAGCGGTCTGACCTAGGGTTTGAACCTTAGCCTCAAGTCTAATAAACCAGCACACTACTACGGCTACCTCAAATCACAATGTCCGATATTTTATATGGCATCCTTATTAAGTTCGTTGGCAGTTGGGAGATACGAGCAACATTGCTTGACTCTGTGAAACTTCAATCACCCAAATATGATTCTCCTAGGCCCCACTGACGTATTTTATTGTATGCTGGTATACTCGACATACCATTAAATGATTACTGCAACAGCTATGGGAAGAAGCTATCATTCACCTTATATGTCACAGAGTCAGGTTAGTTTCCTGTAAGGGAATATTTGATTCCTAAGTTGGATATTAATTGTGTTTTCACAATGGACCTATACGCTGACCTAACTGGAGCCTTAACCTTTAAGGTTCACGTAGCTTAAAATCGCCTTTCTTAATTATATGATATACGTTTTCTACCGTAAGCTAATCGGGAAAAGTTTCATTTTACCAGAACGCTCAGATTGGTGAATATATTATCTTTGGACTGATGCCCGTAACCGCTTTTAACAATTCGAACACATACATACATAATTGGCCATTACAACCCTTCAGTCAGGATTACGGCCACTCATGATGTATGCCTTAATTGTATAGGTGAGTGGCGGGACCTATAGTTTAACGTCGACTCCGAACGACAGATTTTGAGAAACTTCTTCAGTGAAGTTTAACAAGCAGATGGTCGTCCCCATAAGAATCAAATTCGCCATTGAGGAGGTGGGCAGTAAGTTCATTTGATAAAAGTGCTCTGCTATGGAAATCATGTTTCTTGTTTAAAAAGCTTTCTTCATTATCATTCATGCCACTCTGCACTGGGAATTTTCTATTGGGCTACTATTGTTAGACCATTTTTTTTTATAACCATTATGTATTTAAAATTTAAAATTAAAAAAATTAGTAAAAAAAAAAATAAAAACTGTTTGTCTAGGCTTTTAATTTACAAAAGGCATTAATTGCAATATTTTTTTTGTTTTTCTGCATAGGCGTATACATATTTTGATGCTTTTTTCATAACAGGCTCAACAAATGATGTAAATTAGTTCTCATTCAATGCGCAATGCCTCCTTTTCCCTCTATCGCTGCGCTGCATTTCATTTGAATTATTCGCAAGTAGCAGGCAATTCATTTCATTTAATCTGATAACCTCTCGTATATTTTTTTGCGTTTTCTTGTTTTTGTTTTTTTTTTTTTCTATTAATTTTCATGATTAAAATGAATTTGAATACAGAAATTGTGGAAATAATAAAAAAAACGCAAGCAAAGAGATAATTTATGACGCACTCTCATTTATATTCACTAATTAAAGTGACTTCATAATTTCATTTAATTATAAAAAACAAATTTTAATTAACGCCTCTGTAATGTTTCACAAATGGGAAGGCACATTCACAGAAAATTATATAAAAATTATGAGGGTAAAGGATGAAAGGCAAATTAAATGAAAAAATTACATGAAACAAACAGTAAACGCAAAATTAAAGAAATATTTCTTGTAAATACATACATAATTGGCCATTACAACCCTGTAGTCAGGATTACGACCTTGCTTCCCAATACCACTCATGTTGTGTGTGTTAATTTTATACATGAGTGGCGGGACCTACAGTTTAAAGTCAACTCCGAACGACAGATTTTTGAGAAACTCTTCATGGCAATTTTATTTACTCTCAGAGTAAATGTGCTGAGAGGAAGTCACCGAATAAATATTTTTTCATATTTCGTTTTGATGTCTGACCGGGAATTTGAAGTGTGGCTTCGCGTCTAATAATCCAACACACTACCTCCTAAATATAATTTGAAAATGTGATATTTACTGCGATGTTCGGTGATGTCAGATAGCGAGAGGTCAAAAACCTCCCTCTCTTTATGACAAGAGCAGGGAATTGGCACGTGAGTTGAGAGACAGTCTCTTCATCCTGCTTCACCCACAGCATCAGCAGAAGATATTTGTTCGAATACCAATTTATTCGCGCGCCAACCAGAAGGGCAGTGGCCCTTAAGAGCCGCCATTGTGTGATGAATGGCAATATGACTTAAGGACAGAACCAAGTCGGTTTTCTTCTTGTCCATACGTACCCTCCTGCTGTCAACTGAGCTTCCCCCTAAAACGAGTAGACAATATTTAAATTAGCTAATTAGAAAAGTTCAGTATCAGAACACTTAAGAAATATACCACAACCCACTCTGCCACTCACTTTGAACCATCAATGTATACTTCAAGGATCCGTATCTTTAGTCCAGAAGTCTCTAATTGGTATTCTAATGTTTTTATGTCTTCCCAGAAGAGCGGCATGTGCATAGTCCAGATTGGGTCGGGATTTGATTGCAATGAGTCTCACTGCCACAAACTCAGTCGTCTATCTTAATAGGTAGTCATTATTCGGAACGCAATTAATGTGTTTTTAGAGAAAGAATTGCTGTATAGTTACTATATTCAGGCATATTAAATTATTTTAGAATTATATTTTAAAGAATATTATCTAAGAAATATTTGATTTGACCACAAACAGGATATTTACATCCTTTTTAAATATTATTTTACACTTTCATTGTTATTTAAATCTGTTGAAATTTTTTTTTTTCTTCTTAATTTAATTCTATTTAGAAAAGAATTTTGTTTCTTTTTTATTTATTTTATGTATTTTGCTTCGAAATATTTTACGGTCTTTTAACATTTGTTTTTAACCTAACAAGAATAACCTTTTATTTCTAAAAAACACAAAAAAAAGTTCGAATTGGTAAACCACAAAACGCAATTTAATCTTATTTTTGGGTTTTCTTTTTTTTTAACAATTTATGCACGCTGAAAAGAAGAAAAGAAAATGGCTTTAACAAGCTTGACTAAAAAAAAGGTATAAAATAATAAAAGCAATACCACCACAGTCTATAAAATTGCCAACAATAACATTGTCTGGTGATAAAATGAACCAAAAAAAATACCGATTTTTATTGATTTTATTTTCATGCTTTTCCTTTCAATTCAAGAAATTCTTTTAATTCTGTTGTTGTTGTTGGTGTTTTTTACCTTTCATTTACTTTTCATTTATTGGGCAATAGGCCCACATTACCCAATAGATACATAGAATGATGGAAGCCCTTTTGATTTCAAATGATAAGAGATAATATAAATGCATTGCCATTTAATCTGAATAATTTAATAAAAGAATTTCTTTATAATTTTGTTTCGAATTTTAATGTAAAAATTAAGAGTTTACTTAAGAATCCTTAAATAAAAATTCAATTCCATAATGACTGATGTGGATATCAGTGAAGATATTTTCAAAATCCTTGCTGGATATCCTACCTAACAGGGATGATATGATCAAACAAATGTGAAAGTAGGATTAATTTTGAGACAATACAGTGAGCTTTAAAAGAACTGTACACTATGGATAAAATTCTAACAAGCAGCAAACTCTACTTCTACCACTTAAGTTGAGTGCCCGAAAAAATTTAGCTATATTTCGAAATTTATCATCATTTTTTTTTTGTTTCAAATTGGCAATGAAACAATTTTAAAATAAAAATAACGGTAATTTTATTAATGTATATTTTTGTACTGTACAGTTTCTTTTGATGCTCTCTGTATGTTAAAACGAAAAAGAATAATAATTTCAACCTCTTTTTTCCATTAAAAAAAGGAAATAATTGTTATGAAAATATAAATTTGCATAAAATGTCTGTGTTTCAAATGAAATGAAGTGCAAAAAATTATTTAAAATAACAAGAATAGCAGACGGTTAATTTGCTTCAGGCAAAAACAATTTAGAAGTTAAGAAATCTGCAATTTATTGGCATGATATCTACACACTCAGGGTAACTGAGAGATGTAATTACATATGTATAATTACCTACATTAGATTAAAGTGAATCTCAAACAATAATTTGAGAAGAACATAAATAATTCGTTACCTATGATTGCTGATGCCTCAATTACTTTTGCCTAAAAATAGAATTTAACTTGATAAAAGAAACAAAATTTTTACAAAAAAAAACAGGGAGTGATGATTGCAGACAGCACCAATTATTGTGGACACTGTCCAATTTTTTTCTTATCCACAGATTTTTCTTACAGAAGCGATATTTGGTACTGTATTATTGCTCTTCTTTCTACTTACATACTTATGTCCTGTACCATATCAGTTACGTTGAATTGAATTGAATTTCCAGTGAAATTGCACTAATTTGAATAAAATTATCTCTTTTACTACCCGACCTCTGCCAAAAGAATTTATGATTTGATAAAAAAAAATTATTTTTAAACACAATCTTGCACTTGAATAAACGTTTAGTCACTGTTTCCTATTGATTCATCACCACAGCTTTTTTATAGAATCACATGGCGAGCAAAATGATTTACTGTGGAACATTTTAAAAGATTTAATTTCTATAAACTCCACTCGGAGACCAACAACGAATCATAAAATGAGTCAAATCAAATACGGATACTATATGGTCTCGGCAGCAGTAACAATGAATACATTTTTCACATTTAAAGAAAGAAATAAAAATTAAAGGGCAAAGTGAATCAGCTCAGAAGCCGGCTAACAATACAGATGAAATTTTGAATTTTCTAGCAAAAGCTAACTCAAGAATACCATAGCTTTAATCGGCTCTGTCTCTCCCACATTATCACAAATATTGCAAAAAGAACACTGACACTGGCCCACATACTAGTGATTTCTGACATGACATAAATTCCACATACAAACACACGAAAATAAAATTTTTTTCATTTATTACAATTTTTTATTTCGTTGGTCTCATGTAGAAAGGCCCTAACTCACACTTTTTTCGAAATTGATTTTTTTGTGATTCCAATGTGTATTTGTGTTAAATGCATTGGAATCACAAACAAAAAATCAATTTCAAAAAAAGTATGAGTTAGGGCCTTTCTACATGAGACCAACGATTTATTTTTTTATTTAATTTTTTTTTTTTTAATAAACAAAAAAATGTTCATTAAAAACTACTGCTTTTTAACACGCGGGCAGGCGCCTTCTGATGCCATTTCCAGTTTACGGTTTACTTTTTTGTAAACACGTTGAGAGTTTTCAAATTCATAACGGTTAACATATGTTATGCCATTGGAGCCGCAAATCTTTTCCGATTTCCGAAATCTATCGAAAAAGCCAGCCTCGGAAACACTGCAACAGCTGATCAGCACAATGAAAGCAAAGACCACATAAAACAATTTCATTTTCGTCTTGATTTATTTTCTGTTTTGTTTTAATTTTTTTATTTTTATTTATTTCGTTAAGATCTGTTTGCGATACACACTTGAACTGAATTGTAAAAACGTTCACAATGTTTTATTTATCTGAGTAGAATGGAACTGTTATGCTAAGGAAAGGCACAGAAATAGTATTGTATTATGAATAATTTGTTTTATTTACAGAAGTAGAATTTTTATCTTAAAAATAAATATTATTTGAGGGCATTCCCCTTGCCTTGTAGCCCAATATGGTGACGTATTTTCTGTATCGTTTTTAATAAACACCGACCGTACGTGTTAAATTCGTTTTCAATTGCTGTGCGGTACTGAATTTAACTGTGAGTCAAGACTTGAGTTAACATTATGAAATATTCCAATTATAATGGCAAACGATTGTTAATGACTCTTCAATGTCATTTTAAGTTTCTGCTCAGTTCAATTTACTCTCGAGCAGTTGTTTTAACTGCTGAGCGTGTTAAAAGATCGTTAAAAGTGAAAGTAACCAACCAGCTCTCAGTTATTTTGTATTTAAAACAGAAAAAAATAAAATCGATTTCGATTTATAAAATTAAAACAAAAACTTCATCTCAGCTTCTTTTAATTACAACAAAAAGTTAATTTGTTTTCTCATACTCTTCCGTTATCACCTGAACGTGGTCGTAGAGCACCCACATTTAGTGTAAGACTAGCTTAAAAGTAACACCATTAGAACTGCATATTTTAATGCGATTCTTTCGACTTAATGAAGTAATATTTATTTAAACATTTCAAGCCTATTTAACCTTTAAAAAATTAATTAAAACAAATAATAAAAAATCACGAAACAGTGCAATACATTATAGGTCATGAGAACGCTTTAGTTGGCATTAATGCCTGGCCGCTCACATGCTAAATCACAACTGCATAATAAACAAAAAATTGTTTTCAGTAATTAAAAATAAGTTATTTTTTTTTTTTTTGTTAATTGTTATTCAAAGAAAAGCGCTTCAACAAATGTACTGGGTGCGTCAAAGAAGTAGTCGGCTTTTATTTTATTTTTTTTATCGATATCTACTAAACCCCCCTTAATACACTTGTAATAATGATTTTTTCGATATCCACAGCACGTCCCAAAAGGCAATATTTTCTCATTACCTTGCCAATCATTGCAAAACTTGATTTTCGGTTTGAAAACTAGAAAAACTCGCCGCTGGTCAAAAGAAGCAACACTATAAGGGTCCGATTCCATGTGGTCGATTAAAGCCAATTACCCTATAGTCGACGTAGTCTAGTAAGTAGTATATTGTCTTATTAGCCGAGAAATCACGGTTCAAACCACAGGTCAGACATCTTTAACCAATCGAAATATGAAAAATATTTTTTCGGCGACTTCCTCTCAACAGATTTCTGGCAAAAACTCTGAGAATAAATAAACCTGCCATGAAAAAGTTTCTCAAAATCTGTCGTTCGGTGTCGACGTTAAATTGTAGGTCCCGCCAATCAGGGAAAAATTAACACACTGAACTGACTGAAGGGTTGTAATGACCAATTAAATACATACGTAATATGGAAATGTTCTTCGGGTTGTTTTCTACAGTGATATGTCAAGGGACACTTGGTCTTGTTTGTTTGAAGAAATGCACGCTACATACTGTCTAACCTCCTTAGTATTTAAACCATCATACCAAACAACTTGCGTAAATGAACAGGAACGTTCATCAATAATAAACTCTTTACAACACAGACTTTTTCACGGATTGATTGTCACTTTAATTAAACGTAATCATTCCCAAAAATCTCTCACAACACTCATCATTGTCGCAGAGACCATTCTCTTGGCTTTTTCGTTCTTAAATCGTAATTGTTTCTATAAAGCTTTCCATCAAATGTTTACGTGATTAATTCTTTCACAATTCTCTTTTGTAGTTGGGTTAACCTTTCAAACATAAAATCTTTTATTTTTAACAATCAATCTGTTGTGGTGGAAAAGAAAAGAGTGAGGAATATTGTGACTTTGACAATATGATCAAGCCTGTATCTCTTTCCATTTTATTTTCTCCCCGTGCCTATAACCTCAAGACTTTAGGTTAGTTTGACGATGATTTCCAATGATATCCTATAAAATACTTCTCTCTTACCGATAACCTTTTAACTTTTCTGAAATTTAGCGTTAATGTGAAGCTAGTGTGGCAAAGTGCCACAGTTTTATGATTATTTTTTTAAATAAATGGAGTTCAATTTTAAACTCCATTTTTATTTGTAGTTTTCAAAGAAAAATATTCAAAAATCATTTTCCAAATCTTGTTTTCCAACTTCCACATTATTTCTTCATTTTTAAAAAGTTTGTTGCACAGTGTAAACTGTTAAAGCGTAATAAAAATTCAATCACTTGCCTTTTCATGGTAGACTAAACACAATTCAACTTATGTAGTGCCAAATAAACGAAACAAAAAAATTATTAAAAAATAAATAAAAACAAAAACAAAAACACTTTTTGAATAATTAATTATTTACTATACGGACAATTTTATTTATTTTTTTATTCATATTTGCACAATATTATTGAATATTTAAATTTCAATTTGAATTTAAAATAAAAACTACAGAATGGTTAACACTTAATTTTATAATTTCACGAAAAAAAAGACGTTCATTTTTAAAATTAAACAAATAATTTGATTTGTAGAACGAAATTTCGTAGAGAATTCTTTGGTGTTATGTTTTTTTTTTTTTTTAACAGGCACCGACATGTTTGATGTTTAAAGTGCGGTTCAATTTCTTGTATTCCCTTTGGGTGCATTCGAATTCACAGCGATTCTTATAGGTGACGCCATTTGAACCGCAAATCATTTCCTTGTTGGTTAAATCACAGGGGCAAAATGCAGCCTCACTTGTGCCCATTAAAGTAGCGGCAATCGTTAGAAAAACAAAAACAAATAAGGTCAGGAATTTCATGTTTCTTAGGTTTTTATTTTTATTTTTTCCCGTCTTCCAAAGTAACCGTTAACGAATGTGAAATGTCTGAGTGCCTATTTGAAACTGAAATTGGAAATAATCAGTTAGGTTTTCAATTATTCCAGACTCTTCTTATATTAATTATGTATTTTAATCTTCTTCTTACTCTCTCACTTACTCGCTCTCTCTCTCTCTCTCTCGTTCTATTTCTGTAGCTTTCTGTGCTCTCCATTTAAATATTTTTTGTGATTTTGTTTTTATTTCTAATCTCGAATTTTCACAATCATTAAATAATAATAATAATTGAAATACGCAACAACAAGGAGGAATAAACAAATTAAGAGAAGAATTATATTCATTTTGTAAACTTTTGTTTAAATATTTAATTGTTGTTGTTGTTATATTGAATATTTTTTTTTCTCAAACTTAGTAAAAACAGAGCCACAATTTCTAAGCACAAATATGTTTTGCGAGTATTAAATTAATGATTCACCGTGTTTGGCTATATTTGTCGTCTTGAATATGTTTTCGCTCTGAGCGATAAATTATTTGACGAAAAAAAATTAAATTTCGAAAAAATATAACGGCACTCATGGTGTGATATGTTCACTGCAATAAGTAATTTCGAAGCTAATCACAGCGATCGCTTACTGATCCTTAACAATGTCTTGCTTACAATTTAATGCAACTCAACCTAGTTTTGACTTCCGTCACAGCAAAGGCCAAGGCACATGTAATCCGTCATAGGTTTTTATGTGATTTGTTCCCTTTAGTAAAAAGACATAGGACATAAAGTTGCTGAACTTTGAATTTTTAACGTATGTACGTCGAATACAATTGTATATCCTGTTGACATCTTCCGTTTTTTCATTTTCTTCCAAATTGTTTCTTTATTTAATTTTTTATCACAACATTATGTTTACATTTTATTTTTTGCCAACAAGGTTGATACATATCTACCGCGCAATGCTTCTGATAAATTTTTGGAATTTCTTGCACGACTGACAGAGACAGTTGATAAGGAATGCTGTCACAAACAGCAGGAGAACTCACGTATGAAACCAATTACTTAACATCCTAATAGTTGAAGTAACAAATTTGTAATGTTTGGAGTTTAACATTTTCGGGGGAAAAAGAACTTCTTTTTTCTATTATTTTAAAAAAGTTTTAACATCAGAAATGTTTTCAACCAGAAATGTAGAATGTAGAGTGAATTACAATTAGAAATATGTATGTACTCTTTAAGTAAATTGAGAATATTTACGAGTCTGTCATTTGTTGTTATAATTCTGTTTTCTATCGAATCAATTTGTTTGTGTTAATTAGTGTGACGCTATTTGTTATTAACTAAACATTGAAGTAAAGAGTTGCCAATTGAATTTTTTTGTATGCGACATTTTTATTTACTTTTAAGTGTGTACTTAAGTATACCTTTTCGAATATATTTTTACATTTCACAGAAAGGTTGTGCCCCATCAATGGCGTGCAAGATCTTGCCTTCGTAAGTTCATCTAGATGCTCATTACCTTGCACTCTAAATGAACTAGAGACCAGTAGAGGGTTACCCTACATAGCTGATTAAGCTTGCCAGGACAGTCCCATATTCTCTTGGATTTTACATCATAAAGATCAAGTGCACAAATGGCGCTCCCAAAGTCGAGTACTATTGACACATGCGTATATCCACCTAGAGATATAAATTAAATTGGCAAGCGAGATGGGTTAGGTTATGTTTAAAGACGTGTACTTCATTGGGATAAGTGCAATATCCAGAAAGCAAAATGACCCAATGTAAATACGTCCTAAAAGAGAGGGAGAGAGAGGATAGTTAAAGAGATAAGGAAATATGAAAAGAAGAGGAGGTAGGAAAGGGAGGATATAGGAAACGGAGGAAGTAAGAAAGGCGAGATGACATAAAATAACATTCACGGAAGCTTCCTATTAACTATTCAGTTCAAGTTTATTGTGTCTTAAGGAAATATAAGTGGCCCAGATGGAGATTAGTTTTTAAGTTAGACTGATATTGTATATGGATTTCTTGATATTACAATGGTAAACATCTTCTAATAGGCATACCTTCCCTTAAGCAAAGTACATTCGTAATAAAGCGAAAGTTTTATTAGAAGTCATAGGAATAAATTCAAACAAGAGGAAAGAAAGAAAAAGCTTTTAAAAAACAATTTCCTGATAATGTTCGAAAAGCAAAGACAAATAAAAGCTTTTTTAAATAGTTGTTACGATTGTTTAAACGTATTAAAGTAGTGCAAATTGATAAAAAAAAAAAGAAATAAAAATTATCTAAAAAAATTTCATTTGTACACAATAAAACAAAACAAAACAAAACGTTTTAAGAATATTTTGTACATATCAACACAGGGTGAGCAATTGATTTCGATAAACTTACCAGCAAACCACAATTATTTTCCGCATTTAAAGAAAAAAACCCCCCAACAGAGTCAAGTGTATGTAACACTTGAGGTGGGGGTGGTAGTAGTCAATGATAATTTATTCATTAACAAGGCAGTTTAAATTAATTTGTGTTTTAATTAGCATTAAATGCTGGCCAATGAAGGTTTTTTTGTATCATTTTGGGGAAGTTTTCGCTTTCGACTGGTTCTACTATTAACGCCTATAGGTGACTTCAGTTATTTGTGTTTATAGTTGATATAAAAAGTAAAATTTCCCCTCTGATGTACGTACATATTATTGAATTGCAATTTCATGGAAGATTTAAAAACAACTCTCCTCTCCTCTGGGTTTTTTTGGCTTAGGGGAATCAATATATTTTCTATATATGTATGTATACATAAATATTATTGTTTTTGGTTCTTTTGTATTTGTTTTACGAATGAAAAAAAACACCATACAACAACAACAAATAAATAATAACCGATAAGATACTTGATATTTATAATACTTATGAATGTGAGTTTATTTATACCTTAATAAAGCAGCGAATAGTTCTTTACCTACAATTTCTATACATAGTCTATACATACCATATGTATGTATGTATTTATGTATAGTAAGTGCATATGGTATATAATCATTTACTGATAATAGAAAAAAAAACATTCAAACTTGACTAATCATTCAGTCAGTCTATACGTATACCTTTAGCAAACAACATTAAGAAATAAAAATTAATTAAATTCTTTAAAACGTAGATTTTATTTGAATTTCAATTTGAATTCAAAATTAATTGAAAATAAATTTAACAGCACAATGAGATTCTTGCATATTGTAATGACTGTCGTATTGGCAATTATCGCCTTTAGTGTTCAACCAAATGCTGCTTTCTGTCCCTGTCCACGCAATTATGATCCAGTGTGTGCTTCGAACTCGGTAACCTATTCGAATCGTTGTGAATTTGATTGCAGCAGACGTGAAATAGAACGCGCTGGTCGCAGTTTATCCCTAATGCGTTCGGGACCATGTTAATTTGTAATGAGAGAATTATTTATGGCCACAAAAGATTTGTATTTAAAAATCATACGATTTAATGTTTAAAAAAAATAATAAAAATGTAAATATTGTTTAATAATTAACAGAAATAAATTAAATAGAATCTGTTTTTGTATTATTTAAGAAACCATATTTTTTTTTTAATTAAAAATGGGGTACACTCTAAGAAAATTATTCGAAAATGCAAAGTTTACATAGCTGTGTTTGCTGAAATCATCAAATCGATTATTTGCAATTAGATATACTAATAAAAATTCGACGTAGTGTAGTAGGCAGTGTGTTGGCTTATTAGGCGTGAGACCACGATTCAAACCCCAGGTCAGACATCAAAACGAAATATGAGAATATATTTCCACGGTGACTTCCTCTCAGCAGATTTCTGGCAAAAACTGTATGTCCTGCCACTCGTGTATAACATTAGCCCACACAACATATAGCATGTGGTGTGAGAAACTAGGTCGCAATCCTGACTGAAGGGTTGCAGCAGTGAGCAATTATGTACAATGTATACGATGTAACTTTTGAATTTTAGCCTTGAATTTCTTACGGTAATTACTTTTTACAATTGATTTGCAATGCCAATTTCCAGCTACAGTATAAAAGATTTCAACTGATTCATAACACAGTCAGTTATATTCTTATTCTAGCAATTTAAATAAATAAAAACTATAGAATAAGTTGCAAAATAATTCAAGAAAAATATTATTTCAACGATGAAATTCGTGCATATTGTAATGATTGTGACCTTAACAGTTATAGCCTTTAGTGTTCAGTGTAATGGTAGAAAGCGAAAGTGTCGTTGTCCACATTATTATGATCCTGTATGTGGTTCAGATTTAGTAACCTACAAGAATCATTGTGAATTCAGCTGCCACAAAAAAATACTGATCAGGAATGGAAAAATCTTAACCATACGGCATACAGGATCCTGTAATAGCAAAAATTAAAGACAACACAGGACTGTACACAAACATAAAAGTGTTAAATTTATTCAGAAAAAAAAACAGAAATATAATACAATAATTCAACAAAAAATGTAATTCAATAGAACATATGCTTTTAAATAAAGAATTTTAGAATTCCTTTTAAAAAGCATTGATATTTTCCGGTACACTTTATTTATTTGTCTTTCTTTAAATGAATTCCAATGAATATTTTGTTTATCAGCTAAACATTACACTGAATGGGTTTTAAATAATGCTAAACAAAAAAAATTTTTTTTGTAAAATATTACACAGTCTGGCTATTACTGAAATCATTATGGACAATGTCTTATCAGTTGAATACCTACATTCCACATATTTCTCCTCAGCTTCGTGTTGTCTAAGAGCAATTAGTATGATTCGATCACTTAAAAGTACAGGAACCAACAAACATATATTCTAATAGCAAATGTATTCCACATTTAACGGAAGTCACACGAATTCAATTCGCATTTCATGCACGCGTTTCAACTGATACATGTACTACGCTCTAGAAAGCTGTAACTGTCCATGATCAAAGGCCTCTGTTTAGGAATGTTCAAATAAACCGTTTAGAACCACTTGAATACGGTTAGATTGGATAAGAAATTTAATGAATACAAGCTCCCGAACGAGTCAAAGCTGTTTTATGAGAGTCACGACCTAATAGAACTTGTTGTGTGTTTAAGGTCAGGGAAATTAGAACAGGAAACTAACTATTATAAGTTGCCAACAATTGAACAATTTAAAGAATTCAATCGAAGACAAGTAGAGAATTATTGCCGAGATCGTAAGCTTAGTTGGAAGTTGCTTTTCATCCACCTTATAGTAAAAAATGACTGAAACCTGTTCGTACTTACCGTACATCGATTAACACATATTGTAGAAATAACTTTTGAAATGGCAAAACAGTGATTTGGCGTAAATGTATGTCTAAATTCTTAAAACTCCGAACCATATATGGCCGGGCTATTGTAATCTCTGGTGGTAATTGATTTAGAACCTATATTTTGATGCTTTCCAATTAGTTTTATAGTTATTTTTCATATTTTTAAAAAATTTTTGCAACAACTTCCAATTAATCAAATACTTATCTTATATTATCTTTTAAAGAACTTTATTTTGTTTTTCTCTTGTATTAAAAGTTTAAACCAGATTTTAACAAAATTTCCGTCTGTTTACAAAATCCATCATGAGCGATGGCAATTTTTATGCCTTTTTTGGCCAAATACTTTCGGGTACACTCAAATTCACATAGGTTTGCATAAGTTATGCCATCGTCACCGCAAACTGGCAGATACATGCGGTAACATGGGCAAAGAGGATATTTGTCTTCGGATGAGTCCACCACAGCTGCGGCAAAAGTCACAAGAGCCAATAAGAAGACAGCGTTCAATTTCATATTCCTTTTTCCTTTTGAACGTTTTCAACGTCAATGTGTTGTTAGTTTGACGAAATATTTTATTAAACTGAATACGAAATTCATTTGATATTTTGCTTTTATAAAAGCAAAGTCAGCTAAATCTGTTTTTAAAACTAAAAACAGACACACTTACAGCACAACACACTTGTAATGAAATAAAACTGAAATTGGGATTAGAAAAATTACACAGTTTCTGAGTATCATTGAAATCAATATGGACGCAGTTTGTTATTTCAGTGTAATATTAAGTGTAACGAGAGCATTTTTTGTTCCAAACTGTGTATGAATAGTCGCCGTAGTGTAGTAGGTAATGTATTGGCTTATGATATGAGGCCTCGATTCAAACCTTAGGTCAGACATCTGAACTAAATGAAATATTAAAAAATATTTCTCCGGCGGTTTCCCCTCTGCAAATTTCTGGAAAAACTCTGAGAGTAAATAAAATTGCCATGAACATTTTCTCAAGAAAATTGTCGTTCGGAGTCGACTTTAAACTATAGGACCTATAGTTTACCACACACACACAACATAAGGGGTGTGGGATACTAGGTCATAATCCTGACTGAAGGGTTACACTGACCAATTATGTATGTATGTATGTATGTATATGTTAACAGACTAGAACACGAATCCATTCAATAAATGTAAAATATGTACGATTCTTTTCGATTCATTTCATAGATTTTTGTTATAATTTAAAACACATTTAATTTCAAATTACTCGGAATCTTATGCTTTTTAAAGAACTTTATTTTGTTTTTTCTCTTGTCATATCAAATTTCAAAATCACATTTTCACAATATTTCTGTCCATTCTTAACAATAGCCGGGATGAGCAATGGCAATTGCTCTGCCTTTGCGAGCCATTTTCTTTTGGGCACAGATAAATTCACAATTGTTAGGATAAGTTACGTAATCATCACCGCAAACAGGCTCCAAGATGCGTGGACACATGCAAACAGCTTCGGGTTGATCATCGGTAGAAGCGATTTCAGCTGCGGTAAAGGCCATAAAGGCCAATAACAATAAAGTGAAGACAGCGTATAATTTCATTGTCTTGTATTTTTAATTCTTTCTCTTGTAGAGTGTTGTGTTGTTAACTTGACGAAGTATTTTATTAAACTAAATATAAAATTCAATGATATTTCGTTGTTATAAAAATAATGGCCGTTGAAAATTGATAAAAAAAAAGGTAGAAAAACAAAACATTTATACAAACTAAAGGAAAAACACATACTGGCTGATAAAAAAAAACACCAAAAAAACATTGAAATTGGGAAAAACGTTTTAATTTACCTAAGCATAGTGGTTAGTTAAAACAGGTACACGTTACCCTATTGCTTATAATCAACCAAGATTATTGACAACTGTCTCTAGTATACCCTTCTCTATCTCACTGCATTAGTTGCCACTGTTTATGACTCGTTGTTGTCCGTATCGCTCGCTTTAATCGCTTGAATAATATTCTGGAACATTAATTATTCGTTCTGATATCAGTTAGAAGTGAAGTGTATATTTATACCACCGCAAGTACTTCGAACATTTGTGGTAAATCAGAAAAAAATTAAGGTCTCAGCCACTTCTAGATTACGGACAATTTATTATAGAGATTAGAACATCACAAACGACCCTCAATGAATCACTACTAATACGCAAAATATTGTACAAGAACTGATTGGCAGCAGGTATTGTTAAAACTATTACGATTGGATTGCATAGGTATTGTAGCTATTAACTGAAGCAGAACAGTTTAGTAAAGAGAAAAATGCTTTTGGTTAAAAGGTTTTTGGTTTTATTACGACTCTAGATGTCTACTGATCATAAAATAGAAAAAAAAATCAAACCAAAATGTTTTACACCATATGGTTCAATGCCACAAATCTAAAAACCACACATTGTAGTACGTATTCAAAACCCTTTTCCCACAAACTGAGTGATATGGGAAGAGATATTTATCTGCCTTTGGAAAGAGAGCATAGATGCGAGTAACTATATACACTGAAAGAAAATAAGGCAGAAAATTACTGTCGAAAATATGTTTTACACTAAGAAAAATTACGCATCATTCTATACTTTACTGTTATTATATAAAAAAGTTAAGAATTGCCTAATTCGATGAGGGTTTTTAGTTTGTTTAATCTACACTCTA
Source organism: Sarcophaga rosellei (assembly GCA_930367235.1). Classification (NCBI taxonomy): domain Eukaryota; kingdom Metazoa; phylum Arthropoda; class Insecta; order Diptera; family Sarcophagidae; genus Sarcophaga; species Sarcophaga rosellei. The sequence continues at coordinate 4,499,056 of OV884019.1, read as the reverse complement.
CTAAATAAACAATTTCCATTGAGTGTACAGTTTTTTATCAGTGTTCTCTTACCTTTTCTTGAACAGATTGTCAGAAAAAAGAACGAGAGGTGTCTTGAATACACAAGAGTTGGAATAAATTTCTTTGGCTTTTACAAACTTTGGCAAACCATATAGATCATCATATGCGAGATACTTAATTGGTCATTAGAATCCTTGAGTCAGGATTAGAACTCAGCTTCTCACACCACTTACGTTGTGCATGTTGGTTTTATCCGTGAGTGTTTATAGTCGACACAGAACGATAGAGTTTTAGGAAACTTTCCATGACAATTTTATTTACCTACAGAGTTTTTGCCAGAAATCTGCTGAGAGACAATCGCTGGAGAAATATTTTTACGTTCGACTTGTTCTCTCGATTTGATGTCAATCAAGTTTTTTTGTTTTGAGCTAAAAAACAAGAATTAAAACATTTCACAAAAATAACCACATACAGCAACGCCAGATAAGTTTGTTATTTTTTTATTCTTCATTTGTTGTTTTTGTCCCTTACAGATTTCAGTTTTTCCTATTTCCATTTCCTTTTAAATTAGATTTACTAGAGCTTATCCTTCCCTGAAGCCTGAGTGGCATTATAAAAGGGATTTAAATTTTTTCTTCTTTTAATTTTTCAATGACCTTAAACCTGTGGCTTTTTGTTTTCCCGTAACCCAAGGCTGACAATCTTATAAAATGGAGAATGTAAAGAAAGAAAGAAAAGAAAAGAAAAGAAAAGAAAAGAAAAGAAAAGAAAAGAAAAGAAAAGAAAAGAAAAGAAAGAGGATTGGTTAAATGATTACTTTGGTAAAGGAAAAGAAAATGAAAAACAAAAAAAAAGAAGTCACATTGAAAAGGGTACCATATGTTCGACATTAAAAACAATTGAAACCTGTTGAAAAATAACGGCTACAACAATAACGATAAACAACAATAATGATGAACATTACAAAAAGAAATTGAATATTTATAAACTTGGCTAACAACACACGCACACAGACACACACTCACATTTTTCTTTTTAACTTTAAAAGAAGTTTCAAACAAAACAACAAAAAATTTGAAGGTTTTCAGTGGCATATGTTGGTTGAATTAAAAAGTTAATGCGGATACGAAACAAACCCAATTCAAGGGAGGTTGCGAAGTAATATGTTGTTGTTTTTAAAGTTACCAAAGAAAAAAGAAAAATTAGCATCAAGATAAACTATTTGTAATGTTAACGTTTTCTTCTTCTTTTTTTTGTTCTTACAGTTGCCAGCACACCAGAAAATCTACCCAAGAAAGACGATTTATCCTGTTCTGCAAGCAGCAATAACCTCAACGCGGTTGGTCACACACAAACGGGCAGCAGCGGCAGTAGTAGTGTTGGTGGTGTAACCAATATACAGCAACAGCAACAGCAGCAACAGCAATTTTCTTCAACGAGTGATAAAGCATTTACAGATAATCAGACTGCAGGTGGTGGTGGTAGTGTAGGTACATCGGCTGGAACAACAGCAACCTTTACATCGTCTACGTCGTACTCTACTGGAACATCATCGATAACAGTAACCACAGCAGGCGGTTGTGTTGATGTTATACAAGATTTCTCAAAGATTACAAGTCCCTCCGGTGTTGATAATACCCAAGAGAGTGTCAGCAACATCTCAATTACCAGTAATAGTTCTGCGTCGAATATAAATGGTCAAGTCGCAAGTAAGTGTTTATTATTCCAATTACAATTACAATTCAAATGCTCCACACTTCTCCTCACTTTTTTTCCTTTTTCTTTTCAAGATTATTTTTATTCCTTTTTGTCATGGTTTCTTCTTTGTATATTTTATTTTTGTTTTTATTAAATATTTTTTTTTTTGTTTCTTTTCCTTCAATGCCATTCCTTCCATGCCATTCTTTTGTTTTAAGGGATTAGACTTTAAGAGGGTTTTTATGAAAAACAATACAAATACAAACTCAAGCTCCATTATATTACATAATTGTTCTACAATGTTGTGTTTATTTGTGATTAATTTTCATTCCATAAAGTTGTCGGTTTAAAAATATTTCGATTGAAACTGAGTTAGGTTAGGTTAGGTTAGAGGATGTGTACTTGTCAACTGTGACAAGTACAGTACCCAGAGGTCGAATTGACCCATTGTATAACGTCCTAGCTTCTCGCACCAGTCGTGTTGTGTGCGTTAATTTCATACATGAGTGGCGGGACCTACAATTTAAAGTCGACTCCGAACGACAGAATTTTTTTTGAGAAGCTTTTCATGGCAATTTTTACTTTCAGAGTTTTTGCCAGAAATCTGCTGAGAGGAAGTCGCCGAAGAAATATTTTCATATTTTCGTTTTGATGTCTGACCTGGGATTCGAACTCGGGCCTTTCGTCTAATAAGCCAACACGCTACCTACTAGACCACGGCGACTTCAAACTGAAACTGAGTTACTAGCAAAAATTTGCATGAAAAATTATAAAAATTATCGAGTTCAGGTCCATTAATTTATGTGGGACAGTAATTTGGTGATCAACTTTAAAACCTCACAAAAATACTGTAGTCATATGAACATCTTGATGGTATGCTAATGATTACTTCTGTGAAGATATTTCTGGAGAAACTAGATTGACCATTAATGGGTAACAAAAATTTCCGATCCACTAGGATGTTGCACAAAGTCGCATAGATATACATACCTCTATACTAGTGGTAGATCAATAATCTATTTCGTACTATAACAGAATAGATTGAATAGACATTTATGCAGATGTGTCTTATACAATTGCTGAAATGGATGTATTTCAGCTAGGAAAGTTACAATATCCTTTAAAATATATAACTTAGTCCAATAGCTAAAGTACTTCACTAAAAACTAGAGCAGTCCAAGTTCAAAACCCAGAGAAGGCGAAAAAAAACTGAAGGCAGAAGTTTCTCACTCTACAAACTATTTTCCAAGGCCTTGCTTCAAATACCGGCTTAGTTGAAATACTTGATTTCTTATTATTAGTTTTCATTGAGATACACTGGAGATCATTGAATTTAATTTCCTCTCTCTGCATTGGTCTTCTCTAAGTGTGATTTGGCCTTGTCCAAATTCTTTAGTTGCCTTGTGCATTCCATTCTATAGCAGCTCTCTTAATGTAGTTATTGAGTGTTTACATTTCCACCTCAGCGTGATGTCCCTCTAAACCTCTTAGGTGCAGGAACATGCAAATACTAGGTAATCCGGTAGATGCTGTTACTTGATGTTTTAAACTCATCAGCTCTTTTCAACTTCAAATCGCACTTTTCTTTTCATTGATAATTGAAAAATTTTATTTTATTTATCTCTCTTTCTCTCTCTATGGCACAGACTTTATGATGTTCCCTGGAAAATCTGTTGTTCATTTGATACGATTTGATAAATGTCTTTGCATAAATTCTTATGTCCTTAATAAATCCTTTGAGTATGTTTACCAACATATATAAATTTTATGAACCGAATGGTATTAACAAAGACACAAAACAAAAAACAAACTTTTGCTAATCATGTTGTAAACATATGCATCAATGAGTAAATGTATAGTGAGTAGCAAAAGTAAACATACAAATCGAAAAACGATTTCATAAATTGCAATAGTTTTTGCTAATATTGCACAACTTATCTACGATAGAATTGAAGTGCTTACATATTTACAATGTCAATTAAAATTTCTCGGAATTACTTTTAAGATTGTTCTTCCGTTTTTTCATTTTTATTTATCATTAATTACGCTTGTACTGAATGTCTGTGTGTTAACTTATGTGACATGCTGTAAGAATCTGTTTATATTTCATGTCTGTTTATTTTGCCATTGTATGCTTGATAAACTTACACAGAAAAATGTTAGCAAACAACAAAAAGTTCAAATAATAACAATAACAACAATAAAACAAAATTGTATGCAAAAAAAAATAAACTCTGAAATACTGAAACAACAACAAGAATAACAAATAAAAATAAAATATTCCAAAAATTATTTAAGCGTGAACAATGCAAATAAACTGTCTACAGGAAGCTAAAAAAGAGTAAAGGGAAAGCAAAGTTGAACATCTTTTTCCATAGAAGGCCTTTTGAAAAGCCTGCACAAATAATTTTGTAAAAAAGACAAAACATGAATTAAAAAGACTGTTTTAGACAACTGTAGCTACTGTTTACTTTAGCATACTTTAGTCTTAAGAGGTCAAAGTTCATTAAAGTTGAAATGTCAAGTTGTTTTTTTATTTTTTAACTGTCTTTCAAAAGACTCTGAATTCTTCTAAATCAATTCCGAAGCTTTTGCTGTATGTCTAGATCAGGTTAGATGACGGGCCCATTTAGGCCAGCGCTTAAGTCCATTGTGATGCCTCAATTAATTAATAACCATTCAAATAATAAACCAATTTAACTTCAGAAAAAATCTTGCCATTACAGCAATATTTATGTTGCAGACTTCAGTCAAGGAATTATCATCAATCAAGGCAACTTCAAATACACACACAGCGACAGTGACTCACCTAAAACTACAGGCACTAGGTTGGGGAGTTTTATAATACAGATCTGGCCTAAAAGGTTACCAATTCTGGACATAAAGAGCGAAGATTGTATGCTATTTTAAGCCTCCTTTAAAATATCGATTTTATCTAAAGAATAATCGAATTGTCTACCCTTTAGAGTTTAAATGAAGTGTCATTCCGATAATAAATTAATTCAATTTATCGATAACCATACTTACTACTTTATATATGCTTTATACATCGAATATTGAATGCACGTTGGCCTGCACCAATTTATATTTTATTCCCTACTCTATTTATTGCTTTAGTATCTGGCTTTGCCTTACAGCTCTACTTTCTACTTGCTACCATTGTTAACGAGCTTTGCTTAGGGCCTTAAATTCGTAACATTCATAAGATTTCAAAGAAGAAAATGCGCACATGCATACAATTTTTACAAATGAGTAGTGGGAGCACACTACTATTGAACACATCGAAGAAGCCTTAAGGAATATATTTGACATCCTTAAGCAAAAAATGTATACACTCGTACTAACGAGTATTATCGCACGAACACATTCTGGGAAAGAAAAAAGGAAACGTTTACCGATTTCTTTTAATTTTTTTTTTTATAAATTGATTGCTTTTATGGTTTTATACCCAAAAACAAATGAAGAATCCCAACTGTAAACACACATACACGCACATCTGTGTGTACTATTAACTGACAGTCTGTACACGAAGTATGTTTTACAGACATTTTGTACGTTTCTTTAAAACAAATAAAATTTCATTGTGTACACACACCCGTTTGCAACAATAAATATCCATCCACTGACATTTTATTACTCCTGCAAATATTGAGCTGTTGAAATACGATTTATTTATTTCATTTTTATTTTTATTTTAATTTTTTATTTATTTTTCTCAATGCTACAACTAAATTTTATACTGTTTTATATACATCCGACAAGTCCTTTTTACACACTTCGTTAGTTTCTGTTTTGCCAATAAAAATCGACAACTTAAACAACAACAACAAAAATAACAATAACCAACCATCAGCACTTTGATTTACAGAGGCCAAGGCGTGATTGACGCAGAAAATAAAAATGTTGGCAAAATCTAAACAAACAAAACGCAAAATTTCCTTTTCATCACAAACTTAAATTAAACAAATAAAAACGAAATAATTTCATTGGTTTTCCTCTTCTTTCTCTTTTTATTTTCTGTTTTAAGGGCACGGTGCACTTACCATTGTACGCCGTTCCAATAGCCGTAAAAGTTTCAATCAACACGACAACCAGCATTTACATTCAACATTGGTCTCAACGCCTACCCCATCCTCTACAGCAACGCCGCACAATACTTTATTAGTCGATACAACGGTAAAGGCAACAGCGGCACAAGACAATTGCTTTATCGATTCGGAACAGTCTGCTGTTACCACAGCGCCATCATTGCTTCATACAACAGCCACATCGTTAGAGGTTAATACAACCAAATCTATCGGGAACAACAGTTGCTCCAGCACTACTACCGCTAAAACGGTTAAAATGTTACCAACAACACAGACTTCGGGCAATAATACTATGGAATCGGATAATTTAAGGGAAGATTCGTCGTTCGCATCTTCGGCGAATTTGGCTGCGTCGAGTTACGATTTAAATACGGACAATTTACCAGCTGTCGATACACCAGATGCCTGTGATAAGGCAGCGTTCAGGTAAGTTCGAATTTAATAAGGAAATATTGAAGAAGACTCATGAGTAAAATCTATTAGAAACTAAATTTTCTACTCTCTATTGAGTGTCACTAATAGTCTGCTAGTTATGGAAACATTTTCAACCACGGATGTCATGCCGAATAGAATTCCATGACTTTTCGTTAACGAAATCTCTGCTCCTACCATTTCGTAAATAGCTTTTTAGGTTGCGTCGCGGACCCTCTTGAAGGAATAGGTCATATCCCTTCATAAATAGCTTGTTAGGGAGGGTCACGGACCCTCTTGAAGAAAGAGGCCTCAGTTAGGCCAACATTTAGTCCTATTGTAATATCACATTCAATTACACTCGGCCGTCAAGCATTCCCTAGAGAAAACCATATAGACTCCAAAATAAATCTTCCAATTCCAGCAATCTTTATATTTGAGTGATCGGTCAAAAATTTCAGCAAAAGAGAGGTTAGAAACCTTCGTCTCCGTATGCCAAGAACAGGGCACCGACACATGAGTTGAATAACAGCGTCTTTCTTCTCCTCAGACTCACAGATAGCTAAGAAGTTGTTAGTCCGAATGTCTTTTGGCATGTCTACCACAGGTACAGTGGCATATAAGAATCGCTGTTGTGCGATGGTTGGCGATGCGATTTAAGAACAGAAGTAAGTCCAGCAAAGTCCAAAAATATTTCTCGTGCCATCCTGCAGCCGACGAGATTGAGGCTTCTTGTAAAACGTGTAGAATCTGAACACCTAAGCCCTGTCTTATGACGGAAATTGCTAGCTCCGTACTGGCCCTGGCCAACGATATACTTCTAAGCCCGAAACCCATCCAAGAGTTACTTTTGATATTTTTCTGAGAAATCCTCGGCACTAATGGACAAGGACAAGTTGAAACAACTTTCGTTAGGGACTTAGTAGCTTGTTAAGATGCACAGAAAAAAATCTACTTCGTCAAACGTTTGATTTACATACAGTAAGCATCAAAAGAAACTGTACACTAAAGATAAAATTCTAACAATCACCAAACTCAACTTTTAGCACTTACGGAGGGAGAGTGTCCGAAAAAATTTAGCAATATTTCGATTTTTTTTTTTTGTTTCAATTTTAAAAACTGGCAATGAAACAATTTTAAAATAAAAATTGTGAATGTACATATGTATATTTTTTAATGTAAAGTTTCTTTTGACGCTCACTGTATGTATTCAGTAAAGATTACTATTTGAATAAATTTGTATATTATTGGAGTAAATTTAAGTCGTATAATCATCTTCTCTTTTCCTTTACAGACTACGCAGTCTTTTACGCATGCTAAGTACAGGCGAAATACAGGCCGATGTATTGCAAAAGAATTTGCATTACGCGGCCCGTGTATTAGAAGCGGTATTCCTTGATGAAACCAAGTAAGTATTGTTTGTTGAATGTTTTCGGTTTTTTTTTTGTGTTTCCATAATAATTGGCTTTTGTAAAGCTAAACTTTTTGTTTAAAACATAATAATATTCCGAATAATAGAAAAAAAAGCTAATAATTTTGTAATGTCTAGTAAATAATATTTGCAAAATTAATTATAAAATAACTACTGCGCTGAAATTTGTTGAATGTTATTAAACAAATTTGAATTTGAAATAACAATCTAAACAGCCGCATAATATTAATTAAAAACGCCATGGCTAACTAAGTAAAAAGTTAATTCATTTGCAAAAACTAATCAATAAACTTTTAGTGAAACATGTTGTAGTTTTTCAAAATCGCCAGAAATTGGAAGTGAATGGTGAGAATTAAAATGCTTTTAAAAAAATTAAAAAATTTAAATTTTTTTTTGTGTTAACACCATACCATGTGAACCAAACCACCACCACCATGCCATCATGCATCAGTCAATAAGCAAAAGAATTAAAAAAAAAAACGGAAGTAGAAATTAGAATAAGAAAAAGGATTTCTCTCTCTCTTTCATCATAATGCAACTCAAAAAAAAAGTCAACATCAGCGACAACAACAACAACATATCCTTTGTCCATAACTACTCGTATTATAAAAATTAAAAAAAATGGAAGCTTTTTGACTACCATTATTATGTGTGTGTGTTGAAATTTCAATGTCAGTCACTTCATTTTATGTAATCAAACATCATTCGATTCTACTGTATGTTATGTTATATTGTGTACAACATTTTAAGAAAAATCAATACATTTAATAAGAGAAACTAAAAATAAGAAAGGAACTGTTTTCTGCTTAATCATAATGATTCATGTATTATTTAGAATGTTTGTAACCCCTTTTTGTTTTACGCTGTTTGGTGTGTCGTCAGCCGCAAATGCCTTTCAAATAATTTTCCGTTTTGCTCCAGCTTTAAGTGAAAAATTGCTTTCTGTTGTGATATTTTGTTTCCATTTTTCCCTCTTTTTTTTTTAATTTCATGTTGCTTGTATTTTTATTGTCGAAAGAAAAGAAAAACAAAGGAATTATAAATTCGTTTTTCTGTTTGCTTATGTATGAAGTTTTCATTATTGGTTTTTGTTTTGTTTTCTTTTCTTTTTTTCAAATCATCTTCAATCCAAACCAAACAAACCAAAAATCAATTCAATTCAATTGAATCCAGGAATCGCGGGCAAAGTTGTTCGTGTTCACCAAACGAAATTGAAGAGTAAGTTGTAATTGTGTTTTTCCTTTTTCTTCCTATTTTCCTTTTTTTTTTTTGCTATTTTATACGCTTTTCGTTCATTTGCTGTGCTTTTCAAATTATCCTTTCCTCATCAACGATTAAGGATTCAAATACTTCTTGTTCTTGCTCGCTTTGCTCATATTTGTTTAGAAAAAACTTACATTTTTCCTCTCATAAAACATTGTTTTAAAATTGATAATTAAGGCTATAGAGGCAATAGGCTTTAACTTCGTCGATTCAATGCAACATAACAAGATAGCTGAATGAAATGTCCTCATTGCTTAATACTCGAAAATATCCGAGGACAAGTTCAACGTTTTGTTTTTCTAATAAAATCTTTATATCATGCCATAACAAGTTCTTCAAATCTATCTTTCGGAGTCAGCATTAAACTGTAGGTTCCGTCACTCATGGATAAAATGAACACAAACAACACAAGTGATGTAAGAAACTAGGTTGTAATCCTGACTAAATGGTTTTAATTTTGTAATGTTTAGATCCTATATTTTAGGACTTTAGGGGAAAATTCAGTCTGTGACTCTTCAAAGTAAATTAATTATTAACCAATACAAGGCTAAACTTCGTCAAACAACCCAAAATACATTCTTTGAATTTATGGAATCTAAAATACCGAGAATTTCGATTTAACCTACAGTGCATACAGTTGTTGACATAAAATTAAGTCAATTCCTCTCAGTTGAAAAGGTAGTTTCTGTTTCATCCCTTAAAATTTATACAGAATTAACAAAAAAAAAGAAAAGAATTCCGTAAGCTCGACTGTAAAAAAATATAAAAAAACCAAATTGAATAGTTTTAATATTTCTTTTATTGGTTTCATAAATGGACGCCATTTATAAAAAATAACTTTGAAATGCTTTTCCTTCAGTAGTCAAATTAATTTTTTTTTGTTTGTGTGTTTGTTTTTATATTAAATCTACTGTTTTATTATTGCGTTATTTTCTTTTTCAAATCATTTCAAACGAATCAAAAAAAAATAAAAAAAAACTCAATTCATTTCAATTAAACTCGGAATAGCATGACAAGATTGCGCTCACCTACCGAAATTGAAAAGTAAGTTTACTGTGCTTTTTTTTTCTTGTTAATATTTCTTCTTTTCATTTACCCCTTTTGACATCAATGTTAGAGGCTTGTATTAAATGTTTGTTAATTTTGGGTCAATACTATAAAAACTGTTCCTGATTCAATAGAAAAAAATTCGTTAAAAGTACTACAAAATCCATATATGCCCCGACTTAGTTCTGTTTACATTTTTTTTTTCTTTCCAATCTTTATAATTCAGTCAGCATATCAATTCGTAAGTAAACAAAATCAGTTAATCAGTGGTATTAAAATTGCTTCCGTAAATTTTCATTAAAAATATACTAAACGCTTGCACAGCTTTATCTCTATCGATAACTCTGTTCTGAAAATGATGCAAAATGGGACTTTAATGTACAATAAAGTGCTAAAATGTATTTATATTTCACCTTTCAATTCAACTTCTTAATCTTTCCTTGTGAAAAATATTATCTGGAATCAGTAAACTATCAGACTTCTGTTCAAGCCAGTGTCGGTCGCTTATTGAAGACAACGGGAGCGAGGCTTCTGTATCCCTTATTCAGAATTATCCTTGATAAGATATTATTCAAGCAAAAATTTATCCTTGAACCTATATTCTAATGCAAGTTCATTATAAAATTATATTAAAGAGAATTTACAAAACATCTCATAAGTACAAAAAAAGCTCTTAATTTCGCTTCAATTGTGTTTATTTTTTGTACTGATTTTAACTTGTACGCGTTATCATCAATATTAAGGGCGGTTTTCCATTAAGCTGTTCATATATTTTCTCCCAATCATGTAGCAAGTAGCATGTATCAGTTAATGTATATTCCATTCATCATTATCATCACCACCACCACCACCAACACCACTACTGGCATTAGCATTACATCACCACCATTACAGTCATTGTGTCTCAAGTTCAACGATATATTTTTTTTTTGCGTAGAAGTGAAATACGCCTTTTCATTTTATTCGCATCAGCGGTAGTAGCAGCAGCAGCATCATCGTCATCATCATGAACACAATCAGTAAAAATCTTTATAGACATCAATTTCGAAACATGTTTCCATATTCCCACAACAGTGAGGCACGGGATTCTTACAAGAGATAAAATAATAAGAGAAAAACCAAAACAACAACAACAACAAAAAAATTAAAATAAAATAAGCATAAATCCGATATCAGTGTTAGTTTCGTTTTTCTTTTTTCTTCTTCATATTTAGTACGTGGTAAATAGATTCACTTGATTAGATATACTTACGTATGTATGTGTATGTATACTATATAGGTATGCATATTAACAGCCTTTCTTCCCTTCCTCCTTCTCAACCATTCCCATTTTCCGAATTCTTAACAAGTTAAAGATTTCTTTCTCTTTTTTATTTAATTTCACTTCCTTACATGTGTTTGTGTAACGTACTCGTACATATCTCTCTCGTCCAATAAGCAGTCCTTTAAATAAATGTGTTGTTTAGTTGCATAAGTGTGTGTGTATATTTTATGTGGTACTCATTAAATTTTAAATGTTTATTTATCCCTTACAGTCGTCGTATAGTCAGTCAGTCAGTACTATAGAAAGAGAGAGGGAGAAAATGTGCTATAAAAATCAAATCCAATGTGGATTATTTGGTTTCATTATGACGCTAATTTAATATCAATCGATCGATAATTTAGTTGATTTGTTTCGGTGTAATTTTTTTTAAGAATTTCTTTGTGGTTTCTTTCTTAAATAATCTACTTCCTCTCAGTATCTTATACAATTAAAACTATAATCTCATCTGTTACTTTAAGCTATAAATTTTCATTTTTCACAATTTTCATATTTCATCTGTTTTTTTTTTTGCCATAGAAGGGCTAGAGTGTCATTATAATTTGCATACAGTTGGTGAAGCTTGAGTAATTGTTTATAAAGAATTATTAAAGAAGAAATATTAAATATTTTCAAATTAATTTTTAAATTTTACTTTAGTTATGATCAAAATAATGACTTCAGTCAAATGTTTTTACGGTAAGTTATACATACAGATAGAAGCACTTAAATTTACGGCCGCATTATAGCTATTATGCTCCTAGTTAAGGCTACCACTGCCAATCTATGTATGTGTATTCAAGTTAGGTAATATGTTATTAATAATTAATAATAAAATCAAACATAGAAAAACTTGAATTATTAAAGATTCTGCAGAGTTAAGCATATGTACTCATATCTGAATGCATGGATAATGCATCTTGTAACGATTTTCTCAGGCCCTACTGATACCTAATCAAATACTAAACAAATATAGATAGAAATACTTGAGATATCGTTTTTCCTGGGGTCTTACATGATATTTTAAATTTAACCTCGAACCAAATCACAAGTTATTTCAGCCTGGCATCTCATAACTGTTTTATTGGCATCCGAAAAAAGAAATATACAATTCCAGTTCTGAGCCTGAATGACTTATGCATGTTGCGCCATGATCTACCTTGTTCTTCAAAACACATTAATTAGCTACCATTGCTTAATTTGAAAGATACTGGACCAAGAAATTGGATTCTTCCTTCTTAGCATACCAGTGGTGATATTAGTTATAAATCCTTCAGGATAACAATAACTTAAATGGTTGAAAATTATCACATCCTTCAATGATGACGAGTACAGATTTTGTTCTATGTTCGGCATTCCAGGCTAACTGTTGATGCCTAGAAATAGAAAAAATGGCTGATGAAGGAAATCATATGTGAATCTTATCTTTCAAGAACATATCTTGACTGTTTATAGCTCAATATTTGGTAATTATATTTGGAGTATTGGCAGTATGTGTATGTACATACATGAAATGTCCTGAAAAACGTGATGATTAGTATCCACACCAACTGTATGCAATTTTTATAATCTAAACACAACAACAATAAAAAAATGCAAATATTGTATCACTTTAACATCCTAACAAAATTGAAAATTTATAGGATCCTACAATAAATCAAAAAAAAACAAAGGTTTTGTTACAGCAACAAATAGCATAAAAAACAGGACATGATGTCCTTGTTGACTTAACTACTGATGATAACAAAAATAAACCAAAAACAACAAGAAAAAAACAATGTTTTATTCAGGTTACAATAAAAAAAACTCCAGTATGTTTTGACTCTTTTTTAATCTAAAACAACGCCTTGGGAAAGATAAACATGAGTTTTTTTTCTTTTTCGTAAAAATAGAAAACATGACTGACTAAAAACCCCACCAACTGTAAAACACCAAAATAAAGTGCAGTTGAGTTTCGGTTTCTCATTTTTTTTTGTTTCTAAATTATTTTGCATTTAATTACAAGTTAGATACAGTTTTTTTGTTCGTATTTTTTAAACGATAAAATACAAACTTTGTTTTTGTTGTTTCCGTAGCTGTGATAAATAAACATGGAATTAATTAAAATGTCAAAAGGGAAGAAGTTTTTCCTTCTTCTTTTTTTCTTTGTAATTGACAATTACCAGACCATTAAATCTGTGGAATTTTAAGCACTGTCGCAGGAATTAATCACAAAAACAGTCATTATAATATATGTAGTTTTGTGTTTTTTTGTTATCGTTTAGTAAGAATTTGAAATAGAATTTAAAATGCGTTACAGTGCAGTATGTAGTAAAAAAAAAAAACGGGGAGCAGATTTCCCAAAAAAATAGAAAACGCCAAAGAAATTAAAGATAAAAAAAGTTCGAAATTGAAGGGAATTTAAAAAGAAAGAAAACTATGATTTTAAAATGTCACTGAAGAAATGTCTTTAAGGAATTTTTCTTTATACCACCTGCAACGTTTAAATCAGCATACTATTTAAAATACAAAAAAAAGTCTACTTTTTTTTTAAATATAATTAATGGGTTTTTTTTTGTTGTTGATAAGGATAATGTTTATATAAATGACAGGTTATACAAATTTATATCGTACGAAAATATTTACTTATGTATACATATTATTTACAGGGCACAGTATCAAAAAAAAACCTTGTAATTTAAAAATTATTTTCTCTTTTATCTTTTTTCTTCTTTTTTTAAATGCCTACAAATTTATTTTAAAAAAAATAAAAACAAAATCTAAAATTATTGAATGATTCACTAATTAAATGCTTTTATAAAATTGGTTGCTTCTACTCCACTGCTAACTGCTGAATTTACTGTTATCTGCTAAACTCTTCTGAAAACTCTTCTGGAAAAACTATTGTTCCACTTATAGTCAAGGCAATAAACGTGAAACGAGTAATGAACGTTGCAATGGTGATTGTAAGAATGTGGACTGTAATCAGCATGAACAAAATAATACCTCAGCGCCTAATAATACAACAAATGAGAATAATAATATCAATAGCACCTGCTCAATGCTTAGCAATAAAGAGAACAATCAAACTAGCAGCATAGATAGTCGCACCAAGGGCGTATGTACGACGCCTCGTACACATAGTGGTCCAACAGGACCACCACCACCACCACCAGAAAACGAAGATAAACCCGCCCCGGATCAAACGGTAGAAGCGACAGAAACGCACAAAACAAAAACCAGCACATCAACCGAAAGTATTAACAGTTCAGTTAGCAGTAGCAGTTGTAGTAATAAAGCAACCATAGAGAGGCAAAAACGTTTAAAAATACCAGATTGGGCCCGTACCATGTCAACATCTAAAACGTACATAAAATAAAATAAAATTAATTTAATTTTTTTTTTTTAATTAAATTTTATTCTAAGAAATTTTATTTAAGTTCCGTTTTTTTTTATTTAATTTTTTTCCTTAATTATAAAAAAACATTCCAACACTGTATAAAATAAACACAATTTTTTTAAACACTCTCCAACACTAATCCTTTTTAAACACATGTCTTTAAAAACGAAAACAAAAGTTCTTTGTTCGGTTGCATAATCCAATGTTGTTAAGGACTTCATTCGGCCTGGCTATATTGTCCTTTGCTCTTCTAACTGTTCTATTTCTGTCTAAAAGATGTCTGTCTCTACTCTATCTAGCAACTGTAACTTTCTTTCTTTAAACACTGTTATATTCTGTCTAAACTTTTACTTCTCCACTCTTTAAAACTTTACTAACTTTAGCATGATTTTAGTACTTCCTATGTTTTTTTTAGTGTGTGTTCTGTTCAAATAAAAATATAAAAAAATTATTAAAAATATTTAAATTTTGTTAAAACTTTTTATGTGTGTAATATAAGTGCATGAATTTAGTTTTAAGATTTCTAATGATATGAACAATAAATCGCTTTTGAAATCGATAAACTAGGGATGGTATATTTTGTTTTGGCGTCTTTGAAATATATTCCTTGTAATAAACAGCATAATAATAGCTTCTAGAACCGAATTTCAAAGTAGAAGTTTTTAATTAATTTAATTTTTTTAAGTAATTTAAAATACCACAGTATCCCCTCGACACTTTCAGTATTATTTTATGGTTTGCGCTTTTCGACTACTAATGTGTTGGCAACATGTTCAACGTAATGCTAAAGTAGCCTCGGTTAGCCAAACATGCATTAAACGTACGTTCGTTTTTATAATAAGAAAAAGCAATGAGAACGCTTACCGAACCGGAATGTAATTTCGGTAAGAATTTACATTGCTCTTCATATGATATAAACGAACATACGTTCCATTATGTTCCGTCGACATTTGACTATACTGGGCTTATACGTTCTATTATGCTCCCAATCAGATAATTTTTTGCTTATGAGAAACATGCATAAGTCGTTAATGTCTCTATTCCATTCCGTACGTGTATTAAGTATAAATAAATATATTTTACAAAAATACCATTTAAAGAGAAAAAGTACTATTTTCGTTATAGTGTAGTACCATTTCAGTTTTGCAACACTGCCATACACCATACTTGCGAAACGTCAGAAAAAGAGTGAGGATCACTGGTTGTGCTCTTCAAATATGTTTCAAAAGTGTTGCTTCTTCTTCTTTTTTAAGTTTATTGCATTAAATCGAAATTAAATGTTTTCAAATATTACTTTCCTTACATAAAGCCAGAACGTTATATTGTGGTCAGAACGAAGCAGTACCATTTACACCAAAAACGTTTAACTTTTAAAATTTTATAAGTCTGGCATCACTTGTTGTTACACTGCTTAACCTTAAGCAGCTGTTATCGATAATGGCGTGTGTACATACATTATTTGCGCGCCATAATTACTGTCACTCGCTTGTGTTTTTGTTTGAATTGTGCTGATAAAAGAAAGAAAAAAGAAACAAAAGTTCTCTTACTCCAGTTGTGTTTTTGTTAATGTGCAACAAATATACGACAAAACAAAGTAAATAAAATTGATGGCAATAAACAAAATAAAATAGCAATAGCGTGTGTAAATAAAATAAAAATAAACAAAGTAAACCAACAAAAAGAATAAATTAATACAAGAAAAACATGTCCAAAGTTAAAGCCGACAAAACATCACCCAAAGATAGTGCCAAAGCTGAAAATAGTGAAAATGAATCAGTTTGCGTAAGTGTTTAATAACGGCCCATGTATCGAAAAAGAGAACGTAATTTATTATTTCTTGTTCATTCCCTTCGTCCCCGATAGGATGACACAGCGAGTGTTAGCACAAGTACCACCTCACGCAGCAAATCGCCTGGTTCACGTGGTGGCCGACGAAAAAGTCGCGCTCATAGTAAATCACATGTCAATGTACCGGCTTTTAAATACGAGTAAGTGTGTGTGTGTGTATTATAATTCCATTCAGGATTGGTTTTAATGATTCGTTAAAATTTCTTTAAATGAAGCTGCCATTTGAAAGAGGATCATGGTCAGGCCATATTTGGTGTGGCATTTAATCATTTGCTATGTAAAGATCAACCGAATATATTTGCCACAGCTGGTAGTAATCGTTGCAATGTGTATGAGTGTCCCCGTAAAGGAGGTATTAAACTGTTGATGGTGTATGCAGATCCCGATGTAAGTCTAAGTCCTCTTTCATAAATCTTCCACAAAAATAAAAATTAAATGTGAAGTTCAATCCATAAACCTCATAGAAGATAGTGTAGTAAAAAGAAATCCATAATTTTTTCAAATGACTTGGAATTGTCGAAATCCCAGATACCAGTTTGCCAATTGATTACCATTTTTTTTTAATAAATTTTGGATTTCTTTTTACTACACCTTAAATTATAAATGATTAAATATTAACAAGTTTATAACAGTTGTATTGAAATAACTTTTGCTTCTTTAAAACCGAAAATAACTTGAAAACATTAAATTTATTCATAACAGCCGGATGAAATATTTTATACCTGCACTTGGTCACACGATGTAAAATCGTCGGTGCCACTTTTAGCCACGGCTGGATATCGTGGCGTAATACGAGTTATTGACATTAACAAAAATGAAGCGGTTGGTAATTATGTGGGACATGGTCAAGCTATTAATGAATTGAAATTTCATCCCCGTCAACCGAATCTCTTATTATCGGGCAGTAAGGATCATGCCATACGTTTGTGGAATATACAAACACACGTTTGTATCGCTATATTCGGTGGTGTAGAAGGTCATCGGGATGAAGTTCTGTCCATAGACTTTGATTTACGCGGTGAACGTATAATGTCTAGTGGCATGGATCACTCGTTAAAATTGTGGCGTATTGATTCACAGGAGTTTAAAGATACAATCGAAATGTCGCGTACATTCAATCCAAATAAATCTCAATTACCATTCCCCACCATAATGCAGCATTTCCCAGATTTTTCTACACGTGATATTCATCGTAATTATGTGGACTGTGTGCAATGGTTTGGCGATTTTGTACTCTCCAAGTCATGTGAAAATTCCATAGTATGCTGGAAACCGGGCCAATTACATCAAAGTATTTCACAGCTGAAACCTAATGATGCCTCATGTACTATAATTTGTGAATTTGATTACGATGAATGTGAGATATGGTTTGTAAGATTCGGTTTTAATCCGTGGCATAAGATTATTGCCTTGGGTAATCAATATGGAAAAGTGTATGTTTGGGAATTGGATCCTTCGGATCCCAGGCATACACATGCTAGCACTTTAAATAATATACGCTGCACATCCATTGTAAGACAGACTGCGTTTTCACGCGATGCCAATGTTTTGGTATGGGTATGTGACGATGGCACTGTTTGGCGTTGGAATCGCAAAAATGCCGAAGTATACACGCCTTAATACAATAGATTTTTTAAGTATACGATTAAATTTGTTGTTTTTAATATTTTTTATAAAAATATTGAACATTTTTGACGACAATTACACACACACTAACGTTGTGCGAATATAAATCAAAATATTTAAATAAACGATCTTAACAATTCAAACAAAATTTCGTTAACTTTACTATACTGGGCCTGGGCCATTGGATTTTATTTATTTATGCAATCAACTTCTTTATTTAAATTTCTATTACAGGCTTCTTAATGTAATTATCTAGAGATTGCTTTGATGTCATGAACAAACAAATTAGACTTAAAGAAGAAGTTTTTTTCTAACATTTCTGTTATTGACCATGAAATTTTATGATATTCTCTTTGGTCGAATGGCTTACTTAAATCACTTTAAGAATGAAGATAAAACAAAAATAATAATTTCGTTTGACTTGTTACTTAATTTACTGTGAGGATATAAAATGACATTTTAAATGCCACCGCAGTTCACTCACCTTGTTTGTCAAAAGTTAAATTGCTACAAAAATCCATTCAAAAGTCAAAAAGCAATCAAATAGAAAAGAAAAAACTTAACCAAACGCCTATAGATTCCATGAATACAAACACATATTTGGAAATGAACATTCTAATGGTTGTTTGGAAATGGACAACGTGTACGTGTTCATAATGTACATGACTTTCTAACGGATTTGTGATGGAAATAAAAGTAGTGACGTTGAACGAATTAAAGTTGAGGTTTTATGGTGAATTTATTTTAAAATATTGAGTATAGACTACGTTTTTTTCGCTCGAAGAAGGCAATTTATTTATAATGACTGAATGGTTTTGACAAGGTAGACAAGGGCATCGTTCGGTCCATTAGCTTCAAATAGTTATTTAGAGTCTTAAAACAATGGGAGCGACCAATTTTCGGTAATTGTATTTTGTCGATACAATGCTTTCCATCGTTAGTGAGCTGGTCCTTTATTATACCAAATAATTCTTGAAAATTTTACTTGTTATTTAAAATATGGATTTCTTTTTATTCTGCCATAAGAATATCTCTGCTAGTATACAGTTAGAATGTATATCTAAACTTCTGCTTTCATACAATGTTACTCCCACAGATACAAGAATGTTTTCCTTTTGAAAACAACTGCAGTTGGTTTTAAACGTTCACAATAATAATTCACATCTTAGACAATAATAGTGGGAAAAGACGTCTTTTGTACTTCCATTTAAATGGATTAGAAGGGAGTGCAATATGACATGTCAAAGACATGTTATGCATACGAAATGCTTGACATAAAAGAGTCAATTTGAGAATGCCAAAGCATTTCAACGCTAATGCCTTGGGTGGTAAGGAATGAACATAAAAATTTAAAGCAGATTTGTTTTTCATTTTCCATTAATATTTTAAAAATGTGATTCAGTTAAGGATTTCATTTACAATTCTACATTTAAATATCTGCTTTAATGCTTCTATTTCGAACAAAAATTCAATTTTAATAAAATTTATTTTCCTTTTTCTAGTTGTGAAATTTCTTGAAGCAAACGAGAAAATAATTCAATTTAATAAAAACCAATTTCAAAATGGTTACCTTTACTCCTTCATGCCTTACTCACCTATTTTCACTTTTCATGACATCAAATGTCAATTACTAATTTGTGACATTATTTAGTCATTCTATGTCATACCATTGTGCTCTGGCTGTGTCCTTTCACAAAAATCATCCTCTTAACTACAAAGCACAACTTCGAATATAGAAATTCACGCAATGCTGGACTCTTCTCACTACCAACTGTCAGTGAATTGTTTAGTGAATTATTTTTCCCCCCTTTTTTTTGCCATTTCGGGGGGAAAAAAAAGAAATTTAAGCTTTTGTGTGTGACATTGTAGGTAGAATGAGGCGAGTCACCACTATTCATCAAATAGATCTTTTAGAGCAGCATTGTTTGCCTTTCAGGTCAGTTAAGTGTCCATTGTTTGTAATGGTCTTACATTGACTGTTATTGGACACATATGAACATGTATGTGCTCGTATCTATTTTTTTCTCTCTCTAAGCTCTTTACAAGGCTCGCAGGACAATGTCAAAAAATAAAAATCATGTACCAACACGTATACGTAAATATGAATGTATTTGTATATGTATGTAAGACAAGTATGTATAAGTACTTAGTTGACCTTAAGAGTAGATATGTAGCGAACAAAAAAAATTTTAAATTCAACAAAAGAATTTAGAAAATAAAGGAAACTGAAATTGAAAAAGTATAATCCAGTGAAAAAAGAAGATTTTTATGACATTTGAAAAACAATATTTTGAAACATTTCCTAAATTCCTTAAAACAGGTGCCAAAGATTGTACTATATTTTGACAACGTTTGACGCTGTTAAATAGCTATGTTGGATGCTCCTTAATTTCGCAATGTTCGACTGCTGCATTGTACCACAATAATGTCACGATTTTCACAAAAACTTTCGATTTCTATTTTATTTCCGTTTTGTTTTATTTCATACTAATAAAAACAAAATGAAAAGACCTGACAAATAGTTGTGGTCAAATAATGCATAAAAAAGAATTGAAAAGTTTTGAAAAAATTTTTAAAGCAACATTAGGGAATTAAAGTGAAAACCCCAAGTACAACCGACGGGGGGAGGTATATAAAACTGTTGTAATAAAAATAAAAAAAATAAAACGAATGAATTTTCAAAATGAAAGTACAACTTTCAATGGACAACAACAGGGTACAATAACAATAGGAACCCAAATTGGTTTTTACTCCAAGGAATTTAATTTAAGAACAATTTTATGAAAAGGATTTCATGGTGTTTACCAAAAAACAACAATAAAAACAAATTTATATTGGCTTAGATAGAGAGAAAGGTAGCGGGTACCATACGAAATGTTATTTTTAATCCATTTACGAATACAATAAACAATGGAGGAGAGTTTAATATGACTTACATAGCTGTTTGCAATTTGAATGTGTGTTGAAAAAATTAAAAACAAATTAATAAATTATTAATTTAAATTAATCAAGATTAGATAACTTTTAGAGATCATAATAATTATCGATAAATATGTATGTATATAATAAAGTTTAATTATATTATTTTAGCAATTATTTCTATATTTTTGTGTGAACTTAAGATTAAAAGTTATGTGAGTGTATGAGAAAAAGAGTGAGAATGGTAATGTTTTTATTTAAAAAGTCTTTCGTATACAATTAACTTTGCTAAAGCAAAACGATTACTTTTTCGTTTAAATAAATTGAAATTAATTTCATTGTAAATGTCTTTTTTTTACTAAGTATAGGTTGTTAATTTTAATAATTCTTCCATCTATCCTTACTTACTACACTCTCGTCTATAGTCGTTGTTCGTCTGCCACATCGTCGCTGCAATGTTCCAGTGCCTCGGTAAATGTAACATTTGTTAATAATCGTAAGCTTTGTCGACAAAATGTCACTCTGTCGCATCATGAAACGACCGGCAGCAATGATAATATACACAACAACAACCACAACAACAGCAACAATAATAATAATAATAACAATTGTCCTTTATATACAATGGGGTTGGTTGGTTTAATTTTGTCTCTTTCTGTTTAATTTACAAAAAGCAAAAACAATAAGCAAATATTTAAGATTATTTTTGTCTTCTTTTCTTTTTATTGTGTTGTTTCTTTTGTTGTAATCTTGTATACAATATTTTCTATTTTTGTAAAGTCTTCATTTCTTTTTTGTAAGATTAAATTGGCAAAAGTTTTATTTCATTTCATTTTATTATTTTCGTTTGGTTTTATTATTTAAATGTTGTTGTGTTGTGTCGTGATAATAATAATAATAATGATAATAAATGTTGTAAATATTTTGAAATTATTTTCTGTGTTCTTAAATGACAACAAAACTTAACTTTTTAATAATTGTTGTACAAACAGCAAAAAAGTATACCACAACAGCAAAGTTAATCTACAGTTTTTAATATGAAAACAAATCCTTACAGACTGGATAAATGAATGTGAAATATTTTTGTTTAAATCTATGCATACATATTTAATGTCACTTTATTTATATTATTTTCATTTCAGATTTAAAATAGAAGTTAGTTTAATAGCTTGTATATATTATAATAGAGAGATAATTTTAGAAGTTTCGAAAATTTCTATTAAAACTACTCAAAATTGTTTCAAGATAGACCCCCTTTCAGTTTCTATAAGACAAGCGCGATTTTAGATTATTGAGAATTTATATGACAATCCAATATTAAAAAATGGATCAAAGAAGTTGCATCAAACGTTGTGTAGAAAATGGAATATCATGGCCCTTCATGCCAGGTTTATCATATTATCAGTGGCCAAGATTATCTATTACCCAATTGCACGTACCTCTGCTTAGAAAGCCTTAATGTGGTCCGGTAGCTGGAGGAATTGTTTGATTTCTGGTTCATCTACATAGAGACACAATCCTATCTCCATGTTAGCCATTCGTGTACCAAGACGTCCCTACGAGTATCCGTTTTTAATTACATATATTAATGCGTTTGCTCGTTTCTTTAAAGAATATGTCAGTAAGTAGTATAATTTCGTTGCTCTTGTCTTAGTTTTATTAATCAAGTTTTTCGAGAAAAGTAAGTGATTCTTCCTGTACCAGGGCCTAGATATGCAATCTGTTTCAACCCCAACAAAACGTCCTTGTTGAAAATTTATTGGATTTTTATATCTGGGCGTAGTAATAAGAAAC
Organism: Sarcophaga rosellei; assembly: GCA_930367235.1. Lineage (NCBI taxonomy): Eukaryota > Metazoa > Arthropoda > Insecta > Diptera > Sarcophagidae > Sarcophaga > Sarcophaga rosellei. The sequence goes on along the minus strand of OV884019.1, from coordinate 4,476,250 downwards.
GTATGCCCATTGTGTTCTACTCTTTCTAATGAGATGGACCTGGCTGAGTTTTCTTCGTTATTGATGTTGACTTCCTTAGGGCATACATGTGTTAGGGCGCATTCTGGATGAATTAATTAAAGGGAATCGAAGTCTTCTCTTAATTTATAAATTCTGCGCGTTATGTCTGAAGTGCACTGAACTTCACACGAAATTACCGGGACACCTTTACATTTTATCTGCTTCAAAATACTTTAAATTCTGTTTCTTCTCAACAAAAAAGGTATGCGGGTTGTCTCGTTTTCTTTTTTTTAAACTTGAAAGCATTTAAATGCTGCTCACTTTTAAACGACCTTGTATCATACTGTTACACATATTTGCACGTATGTATGTATGTATGTACATACAGACAAAAAGAAATATGTACAGTTAAATCTCTACATACAACATACTAATGAAGTTATGGAGACATATTTACTGTGTGTGTGTGATATAGGGTTACAGTATGTGCATCCACAGAGGTCCTTGCTAAGGGTGTATGAACAAAAAATCTTGTGGAAAACATACATACATACATATGTATGTGCACACGTAAAATATATGTATACCTTACAAGTGAAATAACATGTGTATACGTGGTGCTTTTTTTTGAAAGCTGTGGTTTCAGTTTGAATAAAAACTAAAACCAACAACCTGATGTGGTTTTTTTTGTACTTTTTCAAATTTTTTTATTTTTTGTATCAATTTAAAAAATATAAATTGGCAAAGGCTTCATAAGTTAAATTCTCTAAAATCTAACATTAGCAGGCCAAAAGGTATACATATTTCATAAATGAGAACCATTTTAATTTTTAATTACGTTTTTAATTAAACATAGAACAATCATAATCCAATTTTATTCTACAACCATAAGAGTTATTAACACAGGTAAGCTTAGGTAATCCGTTGAATTCAATTTACAACTTGTGGTTTGCATTGAAACATAAAAACGAAATCCAATACAAACAAAGAAAATCCTAAAATGTGAAGCCAAATAAAGACATTACAACATTCGGTTGTAATAATTTTATAAATACCGTTATTAAATTTTCATTGGGTATGTACGTATATATGTATTTAATTGGTTTCACTTAAAAAAAACTCCCTTTTGTTACGAAATCAAAGTGGGTGCGAAGATTCTTTGTCGGTTATGAAATGTGAAATGAAAAGTGAATTTCTTTAATTATATTTCACAATGTCATCACACAATACAAATTGTTTAATTTGTACTCGTAACAATAAAAGCATTTTTTTCTTTTCTAAACTTAAATGTAATTCTCTCTTATCTCTTTGACACACTGTTTGTTATTACAAAATTTGTTTCTTTATTTTTTTAATATTTTATTTGGATTTTATTCTTAAAGCCATACGAGTCGATTTTTTATGTTCTTTATTTTCATATGTCGTCATTAGTTTATCGTTTTTTTGAAAGATAAAAGATAAGAAAGGCATTTGTTTATAATTGAATTGAAATTTCGTATTTTGATTTGATTTTCAAATGATAAAAGTATGGAACCATGATATAATCGATGTCGATTAATTTTTAAATCATTTTTGGGCATATTCTGTAATAATTTAATTGAAATACAATCAATATACACACATATAATACGTAAAAATCACCAGATGTTATATTCATGATTATTAATATTAAAATTTTTCAAGTCGCCGTAGAATACTTCTTTCAGAGTCTTCCTTTCAGCAGTCCTTGATGTTTCCTATGTTATCCTCTTAGGAGCTTCGTAAATATATTCTTTTGGGGATTTTAAAGCAGCTTAATTTTGTAAAATTTAAAACCATAATGGTCTTTAAGGATAAAGTAACTGTAACTCACGACCGGTAGGGATATTTTCGTAAATCGCAACTAAGAACCTTATCGATTTCTAAATAATTTTAATTTCTAGAAGACTATGCCACAAACAGGGAATATTTATAATGTTAACCGAAAGTTACCGATATGTACTCGTATACGATATAGTTTAAAAAATTCAAAAATATTTGCTTTTAGAACTTTTAAGAATTTATGGAAATTCCTTCCGATTTATCATTTGGAGAAACAGTGGAGAAACTGTTTTAAAACCCTCAATATACCTCCGCAGTGACAATAACAAAAAGTTATTTTAAGCAATCAATTATACAGGAAAACAAACAATAAATGAGCAAAAAAGAACTCTTTAATATTTATAACAGTAACACCCAAGACTCTAATGACAGCCTTTGAAATATCAAAAAACAAAATTTGAATGAAATGATAACAGTTAAGCACTTGAAAACAAAAATATCTCCATCATTCTAATGGCAATTACAATCACTAGTATGTATGTATGTATATCCTGTCATATGCAACGTTTTGGTTTTAATTATGACATGGTGACAGGCAGACTATCTGTCTCTGCCTTTAAGGGCTTTACACTTGAAATCACTTTGAGTTTCGGCCGTCTATCATATCAGAAATGTTTTGACTTTGATTTGTTTTAACTTTTAAGGTGTAATCACAACAACACTTTACTTTTATTGGGGGGGGGGAAGCTTTTAACATTGAAGAAATTTAGAGAGGTAAAGAAGAAATTTTACGAAATCAAAACGTACGTTTAGATATGAAAAATAAATATCGAAATTAGCAGCCGCACCACCACCACTAGAAAAAAAACCCAAAAGAACCATGTATTTTCATGAGTATTATAATTTTAATTCAATTTAATATCGTTTTTATTTTCTTTTTTTTTTTTTGCTCACATTAGTAATAATTAAAATTGAACGTGAAGTCATTGCCAGTATTCGTGTGAATTGTGACAGTGTGACAATTGAAATATTTAATGAGTGTGAATTTTAATTTAAACGCATTTCAATAATTAATTACTTAATAAATGCTGTGTAGTGAAATATCAAATGGGGGAAAAAAATACGAAATAAATCATCATAATAATTAAAATTAAAAAGCAAAAAATGTTAATGCAACAAGTTATCGATAACAATACCTATCATTTCTATACTCGTATATGTGACAGATGAATAATTACAAAAAAAAACATAAAAATACAACAACAAAAATATTTAAATAAAACATTAATGAAAAGTAATTTTATTAAAAAACTGAAAATGTTATAGAAAATACGTGTCAATTATTTAAGGATTTAATTGAAAAGAAACGTGGTGTTATAACAACGGAAATATACTACATAAAATGTCTATTCTCTCCTGTGAAAAAATGTAAATTATTATTCTATAAATTATTTCTAAAAATTATTGATTTACTTAAGTTTAATAAATTTAAATATTTTATACATATATTAGTGTGTCAATATAGTATTAAATAATCAAATTAAACAACGTGTATGTGTGTGTACTTATATACAAAATGTGAACGCCTTATTAATCATAAGATAAAAGCAAGCGTACATATGTTGAAATAAGCCATTGTGTGATAAAATTACCACCTCGCCTAGTTTATTCTGTTGTAAAGTCACATGATTTTCGATTGTAATTTAAATTGGTAAAACACTTCCGCTATTAGAAACTTGTAGCATATCATGATATCGCTATCCGTTGATAATCGTCGTATCACTTAAATTGTTTCACCAACTAAGCTCTAAGTCAAGTTTCTACATAAAATTCTATACATAATGGTTGTAGACATGCCCAATTACTATAACCATCGACCAGTTTAGCTATATTTTGATGTTCTTCGATTCTTTCCATTGCAAGAACGATACTTTCCATTAAATATACACGTTAATGCTACTCATGTGGTTATTTCTTTTGTTATCGATACGAATATCTTTTGCCGTCTAGTAGACAAGGAGTCTATCACATTTTTGAGAACCCAACTTTAATAATTGTTTGGTATAGTTCACTCGAAAAAACTACCAGACCACTACTGTGTCTTTCAGGCAGAAGTGTATACTTCACGAGCTGTGTATGGATGGAAATATCTCGTGTAAGAATATTACCATACATTCTGATAGCTAGGCTACTGGGATCATACTTGAGGACTGGGTTTTAAGACGGTTTATGACTGCCATGAATCTTCCAATGAGATGGTAGATCGGTATGACATTCACATTAATATTGCAAAGCATTTAAAGCACCGAGACATAGCACGTCCATAAAACATTCTGGTGATAATCCCATTGAAAATCTGCGATATTATAATTGCGCAGTGAGCATCTGCAGATGTGAGTAGATGGCGCAGAAAATCTGATGCACAAAAAGGTCCTCTCAAACTCTAAAGGAGCACGCTGAACATGGTGATTGAAGTTGTTTCTGGACACATTTACAATTTCATGGGAGAAATCTCAGAAATCTCTAGAGAAAGCCGGCATTTGAAGGGTTTTATGAGAAGGAGGTATTATTAATTCATGTTTCTCTATAAAGTATGAATGATAAAACCTTACATTGATAGAAAACTGAATTTTCATATACTTAACTTCCATTGCATTGTAGATTTTTAAAATCGTCTGAAAATGTATTATACAGAGTGAGTCGTATAGGCACCAAAGCTGCTGTATTTGAAATGTTTTTTTTTGTTTCATTTGAAAATAAAATGATAGTGTAATAAAATGAATATTATTTCGTTATTACTCAAAATATTATTGCTCAGCTAGACTGTTTTCCCAATTAATTTCTGTTTTTTATAATGCTTCATAACTTTTTTGCAATTCTTGCAATTCTTCTTCCATTTCCATCAGTTCATATTTTCTGCTGCAAATATTATTGTATTCCTTGCAATTCTATTAATTTCTCTTTAATTAAGAATTTCTAAATGAAAGTTAAAGCCATTCGTGTTCATCATCATCATCATCATCATCATCGTCATCGTCAGCGCTATTAAATTAGGTCACCATTATCTACAGCGAAAAAGGATGAAAAAAAAGAAATTCTATTTCATTTCCATTCCATGGATATTATTGTAGTAGTGTGACCTTCAAATAAAAGATAATCAAAAACAAAAAATATGGAATAATGAAAATGAAGACCAAAATGAAAATGAATATTCGCAGTTTATGATACAAAATACAATAGTTTTTTTGTTTTTGTTTTTTGTGTAAATTTAGCATTTAATTTAAGTTGAATATAATCAATCATGTTGTTATTGTTGTTCTATTATTTCTCTACCACTATCTCCTACTCTTTCTAATGCAATGGTTTGTAACCAAAATAAGTTGAATGGAACAACATAATAAAAGTTTCTTATCAAAAAGGAATACAAAAATGCAAGACTCGGCAAAAAATTTATTACAAAGGAATAAACGAAAGGACAAATATTTATGTATGTATGTATGCAATAAAAGATGTAGCAGAATGATATCCAATGGATTTGCATCGAATTGAAAGGCTTAAAGGGTCAAACACAGATCGTTTTGTTCCACAGCATATTACCAGTTTGAAAGTAATGCTCTTAAGACGCTCTAATAAAAAAAAGGTATTCTCAGAAGACTTTTCCAAAAAGCGGGTAGTCTGAGCTTTAGGTAAAAGGTTGCACATGAATCTAATTAAAAACAATATTAAAAGCAATAATAATATTCGTACAAAATAAGTACAAGGATTCATTTAAAAAATTCTCCCTACATTTGTGTGGCCACTTTCTTTCCTATCCTCCTAGCCCTTACCACTTCAATAAGCTGACTATTTTTAATATAAATTCAATAAATTCTTATACAAATAAGATTGTATTGTCAAATTGACCTGAAAAGAACAAAAACGCACAATAAAAGAAATCCACAATTTTGAAAATCATGAGTAAGAGTCTAAAATGGAATTTCACAAATGTCCCTTAACGTTATTGGTAAACGTTTATGTTGTTTTCTTGTGTTTACTTTTTTGTGGTTCAATAACTCGATGGCTTTAATCTAATAATGCCTTCAATTTCGTATACAAATAAATGAATTTGTGTGAGTGAGATATTTTTGTAATTGTATTGTCCAACTAATACACATACACAGTAATACAAACATAAAATTTGGAAGAGGATTGTATGTGTTAAAATGATGCCTAAAAACATAAAAATAAATTAACTCTCTCTTACTGCCCTTTACTGTTCACACACATACATTTACACTTACAAATTTAAACGCATTTAAAAGCTTCACGCAATATTTTAGTTTATGTCTCTCTCGCATTGCCTTTCTCTACACGGTTTTAATATACACAACACAACAGTAGGTATGAGTGGATAACTGTATTGTAATTGGATAGTATGAGTGAGTGTACGAGTGATAATTGTATCAAAAACCTATTAAACTAGGCTTTTAGGCACTGAAATAGAGAGGAAATTTTTATGTTTTTCATTTTATTGAAATTCTTCAGCTTTTAGCATTTAATTGAAATATTTTTTTCGCTTTACCAACATTACCACATTATTTTGGGGTTTTCCTACAGTGGAATTCGTGTAGAATAGAATTTAAAATAATCTAAAATGCAATTCAAAATTTAGTTTGCGTAGCAGGGGTTGGCATTTAAAATATTTGTTTCATTTAATTATTGGCATACAAAGCAATCATCTTGTGGTTAGAGAAGGTTGTGCATTTCAGATTTCGATTCAATTATGGAATTTAATGTTAATTTGCTGTAGCCAATGTATATGTATGTGAGAGTGAAAGTGCATGCATAATCAGTCAGTGGAATTAATTTATGGTCTCTTAATGAAGTGCTAATTTTGAAAGCAATTTTTTGCTTTTTTATTTATGATTTGATGAAAGCAAAATTGATAATAGAGTACAATAAACAAATTTAAGGTACAAATTAAAAGTTAAAAATTCCACAGAACATTTGTGGTGAAAAGTTATGAGTCAAGATACAAATATCATCGTACACATCGACACAAATATTTGTCGGTTGTAAATACATGTCACATGTGATGCACTTCTTGTTACACAGGCGAGTTGCTAATGTTGCTAATATCCACTCAGTACTCGAATTGCTAAGTTCTGATACAAAGTTCTAATGTGGACGACTAATCCAGCTGAAACGTTCTTGCCTTACGATTGAGTGTTTCAAATGCTTTATTGTAGTTGATGATGTTAAGTTCTAATAACTTTCCTAACTGTTTGGATTTTTTAGGTGATTATTGTAGGAGTGGTGTGGAATGGATGCCTTATCGAATGAGAACACCTTATCGATCATAATAAGTAGTTTTATACCTCTTCAGATTTCGCCTTTTAGGCAACTTAATTATGGCTCCCTAACATTTTTTTCTTTAACGTAACAGATTTAATGTTCAATTAATTTGGCATCTATGCTCGCAGCTTTATAAATACAAAAATGCCATCTCGAGTTCATAAAGAATTAAACGAAACAAAATTTAAAATTCTCTTCCTTTTCTGTTTCAATTTAAATTTTAAATGCAATACGAATTTTTATTTTTATTTTTTTCGTATTCGTATTCGTTTTCATTTCCTACGGCAAATTGAATAAATAAGGAATTTTTCTCGTTTATTAAATATTCATTTGATGTTTTGCTACACAGCATCATTAGGCAATCGTAAAAGTTCTTCTTCCCACCACGCCACGAGTAATAAAAAAATATATTGATTAAATGGTTTAATGTGAGGAGACTTAAAAGATCTGAAAGACAATTGTTAGGCTCTTCTTGTAACAAAGCTTTTATAAGAAGTTATTACACTCTCTACTTGGCATTGTATTAAGCTAAGCAAACATTAAATTGGTAATGGATGGATGGAAATAATTTCTACAAAATGTATTTGAAGTATCATTAAAGAAATATTTTGTTGGTGTGTAATACCATGATAATGTACTCTTCTCGTATCGTATCGTATCTTATCAACGATTTCATTTATTATTTCCACACAGTTAAGTTGAGTTGAGTTCAGTCGTGTTGAGTGTTTGAATTCTCTTTTTCACAGCTAATTTTCGTTTCGTTTTAAACCTAAGCTAACAAAGTATATTCATACACACATACACTACGTTTACATACATACATATTTCTATGTATAGATGTATGTATGTGTCTAGCTCCGTGAGTTGTTATAGTAAAGACATGATAATAATGTATTAAGTAATGTGTTTGTGTGTGCTTGTGTGTATGTGCCTGGCTATAGGCAATATTTAGATATGATAGTATGTATTTAATCACACAAACACTGTTACAATTTCATGCCCTATAACGATAGTATTTTAGAATTTGAATTGTTGTAACATACTTTAAGGCGGTATAACGTTGATAAGTATTGCTAATGTTTTTTTTTTTTTCCTTACCATTTTTGATTCTCTTAATGTATTCGGTAATGCATAAAAAATATACATTAAATCACATGGTATGTATACATACATACATATGTATACATACTTATTACTTATTTACCACCATAAAACAAATGTTTTTATGGTTCTATCTGTTTGGTAATATCTCTCAGTCGGCCCATATTTTTATATTTTTTTCTTTTTATTGATATTTGTCTGCTGTCTTCTCCAATTCTAGTTTACATATTCATTTCTTATGATATTGTATTGTGTGGTAAATTGCGTATATTGTGTTGTTTGTATTCAATGAAATCTTGTTTTACAAATTTCAATTGTGATTGAAATTGATTTAAATTCTTAAATTATGAAGTATATGTTCACAGAATTATTGTTTATTTTTTAATTAACAGTAATAATAGAGTCTACCATTTATAATCGCATGGTTATATTTCGCTCAGACTCATATGCCTTGATTTTGCTAAATAAAGTACAAAATGTTGTACCATCATTGAAGGAAACTTAAAATGTAATAAAAAGGATGAAGTTTGTAGAGTCCTTAAAACTGTCTGTTTCTCACTGCTTGCTTGAATAATAAAATTCATATTAAGTGTCTGTTTTATTAAGAGTTTAAAAGTTTTTTTAAATACTCAACTAAATTCGTTATCTTTTAAAATCTCTTTAAAAAGTACACATATTAAGTGTTGGTGTAATTAAATTCAGTAATTTGCCCTTTTAAAGCTCCAATAACAGTTAGTATTACACTACTGCTCTATTACTCTCCCCGACAAACAACTTGAAACATTCCAAGGTCATTAGTATTATCTCTGTTAACAATTAACTTACACTTTCACACTATCACAACTACAGTTATGTACATATGTACACTCACTCACTTGAGTCTCTTTAATACTTTTCAACTTTTTACCACTTTTCACCACCACAACACAACAACAGAAGGAAGAAAAAGTGAAAAATGGTTTTTTTTCTTTTGCGAAAGCAGTTAAAGCTGAATTTAGCTGATGGCAACAAAATATGTCTGCTTGGAACAATAAAACAAAAAGAAGAAGACGAAGACGAAGAAGAGGAACTTTAACTTAAACATGCAAATCCTTTTCAACATGAATAATAAAATCTACTGATACCTCTCACCTTCTTATAAAACACATAGACACACACACTCAGGCAAAATAAGCCTTTTATAGAAATAATTCTCTATTGTTAATATTATTAGCGGGTGAGTGAGTGAGTGTTGCCGGTTAAGAAAGTAAGATAACGGTATTTTTTTTCAATTTTCTTTTATTCTTTTCGATATACATATAAAGCGGCAGCCAGTATAGATAGACTCTTCTCTCTCAGTTGTTGTAGCTAACATGTTAAAGAGCTTATAAAGAAAAAGAGAAGTACACTTTCAGGTGTTTATAACAGATACCTGGAGACTTCCGTTTCTTGTTATGTTTCATCCAATTATTGTTTTAATACCATACTCATCCTGTTACTTTTTCAAATATTGTGTTGCAGAGAGTATCTAGAAATACAAAACTAAACAATATTTATTACGACGATATAAAAATTGTTGTCGGCATTTCATGACTTCATGACATTCGTTTCGATGTTGTTCTATTGTATTTAGTTGTTGACTTCAATTATTCTTTTTTTCCTAGAAAGGACCTAGAAATTAAAACACGTTTTTATCATAAAAGAAATTTACGAAAAAATGAAAAAGACAAGCAAGTATCCATGGCACTTGAATATGGAATAAAAAAAGAAGACCCAAATATGACAGAAAATAATATTAAATTGTTGTATTGTAGAAGGAAAAAAGAGAAACAATAATAAAAATAAAAAGGATTAAACACAATTAAAATAATATTTAATACTTATAAATTGCATGCAATAACTGTAATGACCATTTGCCGATTACTCTACAGCCTGTCTCGTTAGGATAACATAGTGAAACTATTGCGAAAACATTTAATATTCAAATCTTTTTGGCTGTTTTTCAGTAGAATATGTGTTAAAAACAAAGGATTTTTATCGGATTTAACTGACCTGACTCCATGCTGCAACATCTTTAAACAATTTCAATCAGTATCTCATTCCCCATACCCCTATCAGGTGTGAGAAGCTAGGTCTATAATCCTGACTGAAGGGTTGTAATGGCCAGTTATGTATGTATGTATCTCATCCCCTTTACTCCAATTGCACAAAACGATAGAAAATACTACTTATACCAAGGATTCCTCAAAATATTTAATTTTCCATAGAACTAACGTTACATTGACCTCAAAAATTGATATAAAATAACTGAATTTTGGGTACCAATTCTACTTGAATTTGAACAACAAAACCATCAAAAAAGATAGCGTTTAACACCATTAATTGTGGCAACATAATTGATGCCCCACCACTTAAATTTATTCTTGAAAATAAAAATATACTCACCAGCGACCTAATAACACCAAAAAGAAAATAGCGTGAGTTGGCGAAAAACGAGTCGAAAAAAAAGAAAATAAAAGATATAAGAATAATATAAAAAAATAAAAAGAAAATTTCCTTTAATTAACAGCAGCAAATAGAATTGATGGACTTAAAGGATAAATGGTTTTGACCACAATTTAGTTTAAATTTTAGTCTCAACGTAAAGACACACAAGACGCGCGCAAAAAACCGGTACGGAACGAACAAAATTTGCAAAAACGCGACAAAACTTTCAATTGTAACATCTTCATTTTATTTATTTTTTTTCCTTCGTTTTCGATTAAGTATTTAAGCACGCATGTCTTACAACAACAACAACAACGTGTAATACGATAACAAATTACACCAATTATTGTGTCCACAAAAATCCAATTGTGTGCGTCCTCCTTCTAAATGGAAGATACGGTTTAAGTTTTAAAAGAAAACAATTTTTCATGTTCTTTAAACAACAACACTTTGATGTTGTTTTTGTTACAACAAATACAATAACTACAAATATAAATATATAACGCTTAGGAGGACATAAGAAATTTTCGTGTTGACATTTGTTTAGACAGCGTAGTAGCGGGTGTTATGAGTCGCTTTTCACGTCAAAATAGTCGCAATAGTATCATAACCGTGGAACTCATACAGTTTATCATACAATATCGCGCCAAGGAGAGTAAGAAAAGGTGTGTCTTTTATGTGTACATTTGTGTGTGTGTGTTTACTATATATATGTGCGAGTGTAAGCATTCAAATAATTGTAATCAAAAAAAAAAAAAAAAAAATAAAACAAAAGTTATCCAAGCATATCATTTTGATGATTGTATGCCAGTAATCAATGATGTTGAGAATGATCATCATCATCAGCGGTATTTTATAATATTTGTGAGTGTGTATGCGTGTATGTAGTAAAGCTTGAGAGTAAATAAAAATTGAAATTCCTTTCAAGTTCAAGTGGATATTTAAAGTAAATTTAAAGAAAAAAAACTAAATTTATTAAAGAAATCATTTGCAATCGTTCAAATGTTTTATTACGATTTCGGAAGGAAAGTGTTTAAGAGAAATTGTTTTAATGTGGCAAACAAAATAAAATTTAACGCACCAGCTTGAAAGCATTTAAAAATATTGTAAATATTTATGTAAATGGATACGTAATCGTAAATGAAAATTGCAATTTATTTTTTTAAATAACTTCATTAATTTGGATGAAAATCAAAATCAGCGAAGAGAACTTCTGCAACTTAGCCTATGAAAATTTAAATTAAATTAAATTAAATTTGGAAGCTTTGTAATTTAAATGTTCTGTTTTTGTTTGAATATAGTACGAGTGTTGTACAATAGGTCAATTCGAACTCCAGGTAATGTACTTGTCATAGTTGACAAGTACACGTCCTCCAACCTAACCTAACCTAGTACGAGTGTTATAATAAATAAATTAAATAGAAGAAACAATTATTAAAAAGAAAGAATGTTTTTTATGTGTTTTTTGGTTATTCAAAATTCGTGACAGTTATCTTTAAAAATAAAAGCAAAAATATTGATTACTTTATTAATGAATCAGTCTTACAAATTTATTTTTTAATTTTTTTTTAAAAGAAAAATTTTTCGAACAAAAATCCATTCCAAGTTGTTGGTTTTGCATGAATCTTACATATCGTTGGTCTCATGTAGAAAGGCCCAGACTCACACTTTTTTTCGAAATTGATTTTTTTGTGATTCCAATGTGTATTTGTGTTAAATGCATTGGAATCACAAAAAAAATCTATTTCGAAAAAAAATGTAAGTTAGGGCCTTTCTACATGAGACCAACGATATGTTCCTTATTAAGCTTGTTACCCTATAATTTAATATCAATTAATTAATTAATTGTTTAATTATTTATTTAAATTATTAATAACGCAGTAGTTAGGGCCTGGAAACAATTTTTGTTCATCTTTTTAAACACACATATACCTGATTAACTTACAAAAATAAATAAAATGTATTACATAACGTATACGAAAATAATGCAGGTATTATTTTTCGAATTAAAAGCAAATAATGCCTCTTAAAAAAGTAACATTTTAAGAGTGTTGCTTCTACCCTATTTTATTTTTTTAAGTGAAACTGCATTTAAAAACTTTTTTGGGGCAAGAAATTTAAAATTTTTGTGCTTTTATTTATTTTTTAAGTCGCAATTCCAGAATATATTTGAACAGATTTGTTTGTATTAAAAAAAAAACATAAAAGATTTACTCAAAAGCCCTCTAAAGAGCCCTCAAAATCTCATATCGCTTATCTTTTTCTAATAAATGTATATGAGATGATTCATGTCCAGTTTAGTGTCTTCCCATTGCTTAGATGTCTTCCATATGTCCTGCAATCCTTGTTATATAGGTGTTTGCCTATACTGTATAGATATTTGTGTAAGGCAGAGTGTCCCGTAAGGACGCTAATTTGGGCACTTAATACATATTTACTTGGTGTTAATTCACTAACGGTTTTTGTGCGTGTTCTGCTCAGCTGCATCGTCAACCTAGTAGATAATATACTCAGAATTATAATAAGAGGTGTAAATTTTATAAAATTAATATATTTTCCAACAGGAATATATGTATGTACGTATATATTTGAAATCTCTTTCATTAATTGTTTAAAAAGAAAACTTTAAAACATTATTTACAAACGTTGAAAGAAAATTACTTATTAGGGAGCCAACGAATCCAATCGTCCTTAAAAAGTAATCAACAACAACAAAAAATATAAATACAGAGGATGGAAAGAAACTAAAATAAACAAAATTTTTATATCCTTTACTCTTCTGTTATTTGTAAATCGTTAAATGCACTTATGCAAACAATTTTGTATTTCGTTTATCGTTTCTCTTTCTCTCATTGCAACGAACAGAAAATATCCAAGAAAAACATAAATTTTGTTTTTATTCCCACCCCTTGTAACCAAAACAAAAGGAAAACATTAGATAAAGGACTACAGAAAAAAAATAAGCATAGAAAAAAGGGAAAATGTATGACAAATAGTTGAGGAGAAATTTATAAAAAAATAAAAGCGAGAAAAAGAAAACAAAAAAGTTTACAAAGTTTATTTTAAAAAAAAGAAACGAACGTACAAATTTTACTTTGAACTTCTCGCTTTTGCTTGCTTTTAAACACAAACGAAGTTTCTATTTGAGTTCTATCTCAATGGCAAACTTGAAAGAATGCATTCTTATTGCAATTGTCTGTTATGAGCAGTAGAGTTGCATAGCTCACTGAGAACATAGACTAAACAGATCTTTCCTCAGATCCTTAATTTAAAAACGTACTTATAAGGATCCACTTACATCTCCCGTATTATGACAACTGATGTAACCATTTGAGAGTTACTAGTTGTTATTCAAAGAGAGCATGGCTTTCATTCTGATTCCATCTCCATTGAGAGAATAACTGAGTGAGATTGTAGTGGAGTTGCAATGATAATTGTGAAGTAGTGGTGATCATGTCATTCAATTATTATCGTCACCTAAGGAGGAAGAAAAAAAGTAGCTGTCAGCAAAGCATGATATAAATAAACATTATCACTTTTGTTGTAGATAATGACAGGGTGGTTTAAAATTTTTCTATTTTCTCGAAAAAAAATCTCTGTTTCCTTCTTCCTGTGATTGTATAGTGTATTTTTTTTTTTTTTTTTTTTTTTTGGATTTCATACATTATTTCTATGACCTATGATCGCTTTAACCTCATAACCAATGTAAAAACGAACTATAACCTCTTGCTTGCTTGCTAGAGTACATAAAAACTTATTCTCCATAATACTTATGGTTTATCCTCCCAAAGATTTTGATTTTTAAAATGCTTCATGATTATTCTTTAAGATTGCAAGCCTTTAAAGCTCTGGTTTTTGCTTGAAAATGTCATTGATAAATACAACAAATTCCCTTAAAGATTCAATATTTATTTTTTTTCTTTTCTTCTTCCCCTTTTTCTTTTATTTTCTTCTAATATTTTGCCACTCACAAAGTTATGATGCTTTTCCCAGCAGTGCTCCCTGTAGACACTATGTTAGTTTGGCCAAATGGTTATTAAAGTTGAGAAGAAAGTTTTTTTCTTTTCTACTTTTTATTGTTTTTCTTCACTAAGTAGATATTTAGTAGTTATTTTTCAAACAAAATTATAGAGAGAGTTTGTTTAAGAAAGCAGTGAGTGAATGAATGCATTTGGCATTTACAAGGAGCACCAGTCGAAACTAACTTACAAAACTAATATACAACTCGAACAGAGGGTAAGAGAGCAAAAGAATTTATGAAATGCAATAATTTTTATTGCAGGGTAGAGAAGAAAAAATGAAGGGTGAAAGAAACGGTCAGGCAAGGAAGAAGAAGGAGTGATGATTTAAAATATAATAATTTTGTCATAATAAAATAATATGTTGAAAAGCAAAAAAGAACGGATTGGTGTTACGATTATTGTGTTAAAGAGACATTTAAAATAAGTGGGTTATTTATGATATCCTGTGATACATAGAAACATATATGTACGTATCCTGACATATAATGATTATGAACTAGAAAAGGAAAGATGTAATAAAGTTTAAATCATTCTATTTTTTTGTTTTCTATTAATGATTGTAAATCTTCTTATTAATGAGAGTGTGTTGCAGTTTTGATTTAAAGATTTTTATTTGTACACTCTTATTAATACAACAATTGAATTTGTTTTCAAGCAGAAATTCATGAAAATGTATGTATGTATGTATGTTATATATGTATGTATTTACATATGGTAGATAGTATGTTTATATGATTGAATCCTTTTCAATGGATTGACATGTCGTGCTATGTGAGAGTGAATCAATGAATGAATGAGTGAATGAATGATGATTTAGTTGATTGAATTATTTCCTCTTGTTTGTTTTTTTTTTTTTTTTTTTGAAAAATTAATGAAATGATTGACGTTTTATAAATCACTTAAAAGCGATTTTTATTTTTCTCTTTCTCTGTAATTTTTCCACTGCACAACTCTTATTGCAATTGCTTGATAATAATTTTAATAGACACACAGAATGAAATGTGATATTCAGTATGATGATGTTTTGCTCGTTTGCATATTATAAATAATGTTACATACACTGTACATACACATGTTGTATATGTTTATATGTATGTTTTGCTTAAGCGTAAATATAAATAAATTGTTGTAATTTCATTACATGCATAATTGAATTGAAAAAATTATTAACAAACAATTTAAGTGAGTGTTATAATGATGATAAGTGTACTTTAAAAAGCATGTAAAAATAAGAGCACACTGGATTGGATTCAAAAAATTTGGAAATTTGAAGATTAGTTATGGTTATAGTATACAAAAAATTAATATCGCAATCAATTGAGAATTTTTTCCAATCGATTTTTTTTAAAAACTTTATATGAACTTCACTTGTTGTATACAAATTTTTACTAAGAAAAAAAAAAACATTTGAAATTAATAAAAAAAAAGTTTTTTATATACTTTATTGGATTAAAACTTGAAATACCTGAAACTAAGGAAAATATGTGCATGTGGAACTAAACTCTAAATTAAAACAGGGAAAATTAATTTGTGATAAATTATTAAAAAAAATATTTTTCAAATTATATTGTTATCATATACATATGTACATATTATATGTGCTAATATCTGTGTGTGATAATCTTTCAACTTGAGATTAATAAAGTATTAAACATTTTATTATTTTTGATTGTTTTTTTTTTTTGTAATTTTTGATTGGTGTTGGTAGAGTTATATGTACATTAAGCGCAATTGATCCTGCCTATCAAGAAAGGCTAGAGCTATGTAAATTAGCTTCAATAACATACAAAAATAGGTCAAAAATAAAACCATAATCTATATGAGAGTACTTTTAGAACTTTGTGTAACTAGAATAGAATATAAAAGAAAATAATTGTCTTATTATCTGTACAATTTCAAAAAAAAAAAAAAAATAAAAAAAAAATAAATAAATAAATTAGGATAATAAAAACATTACTTTTAAGGTACTTTTAATGTTTTATCAAAAACACGTTTACAAGCATGTTTAACAAACAAAATTTTTATTATAAATTAAATTCAATTTATATAATGAAATTGCAATAGTTTGTTGTTTTAAAAAAATATATTTTATATTGCATTTTAGAAATAGCAAATATGTTAAAACACGTATTAGAAGAATGTTTGACACTCTACACTAAATTTACAAAAAAAAAAAATTTAACAAAATTCCCCCAAAAGTAAGCCAAATGGCAATTTAATTAAATGCATGTGTTATGAACATTAATATTTAAATTTAGTGTTATGTATTTAGTTATGTTTCATATAAATTTTTATAAAGAAATCATGAAATCATAAAATACACTACCCACCCAACCACTCTGACCCACTATCAAGCAACAAAGCAAACATTGAAAACACTCCATTTATAAAAAGAAAAACAACAAAAAATATATTATGAAAAGCAAAAACCAGATATGAATGCACTCACCTTTTGAAACATGATTTTTATTTTGGTTTCAGTTTAATTTACTTTTTAAGGGATAAGAATATTTAATTTTTTAAAAATAATTTAAATTTTCTTATAAATGCTTTCAATAATAAAACTATTTCAAAACTATATGATTAATAGTGCGAAATTATTAATTTTTTCTTTCGTTTCGTTTTTTTTCTGTTTTTTTGTTTTTATATAAAATAAAAGTATATATTGTATCTCATTTAATTTAATTTTGTTTAATCTCACTTTTAAGGCTTTATTTGATTTTAAAACTTAAAAAAAAAATAATTTAAAAAAAGCGAAAAATATTTAAAAATATTTTATTAAAGATCAAAAAGATAAAAAATATGAAAACTCTTTTACTAACTGTAATTATTTTTCTCTTCTCTCTCCCCTTTACCTGTTAAATTTCCTATGAAACCTTTTAATTTCCTTGAAATGTCCTTTTTTCCCTCAAACAAACGTCAATAATACCCAACAACAACAACAACAACAATAATAACAATGATGACAACAATACTTACCATAATAACAGACGTCTTGCCGATGAAGATGACGAACTGTCTGAAGTTCAACCGGATGCTGTACCGCCAGAAGTACGTGAGTGGCTGGCTTCCACATTTACACGTCAACTGGCAACAACTCGCCGAAGAACCGATGAAAAACCGAAATTTCGTTCAGTGGCTCATGCCATACGTGCTGGCATATTCGTGGATCGTATTTATCGTAAAGTGTCAAGTACGGCACTCTTACAATTTCCAGCTGATGTTGCTAAATGTCTTAAGGTAAGCAAATCAAAGAATTTTAATGAAATGTTCAATGCATGAAAAGAAAATGAAAAAATATTGGAAAATCGAATGCCACCCATGAACATAAACACACAAACTTAAAGCGTTTATTAATGAATGAACAAAAATTGTGAATTTTTCTTTGTTTCTTTACAGAATTTGGACGATTGGAGTTTTGATGTTTTTGCATTGGCAGAAGCGGCCAATTGTCTACCGGTTAAATATATCGGTTATGATTTGCTCAATCGTTATGGCATTATACACAAATTTAAAATTGCACCGTCAACTTTGGAAGTTTTTCTAAATCGCGTTGAAGAGGGCTACTGTCGATATCGCAATCCATATCATAATAATCTGCATGCGGCCGATGTTACTCAAACAATGCATCACATGTTGTGCCAAACCGGTCTTATGAATTGGCTTACAGATCTGGAGATATTCGCCACCCTACTGGCTGCTCTAATACATGACTATGAACATACTGGCACCACTAATAATTTCCATGTAATGTCCGGTTCAGAGACGGCTCTGATATATAATGATCGTGCCGTGTTGGAAAATCATCATATTAGTGCTGCTTTTCGTTTGCTCAAGGATGATGACTGCAATATTTTATCGAATATGTCGCGTGAAGAGTATCGCGAATTAAGGTCGTTAATAATTGATATGGTCCTGTCCACAGACATGTCATTCCATTTCCAACAGATTAAAAATATGAAAAATCTTCTAACGTTACCCGATGCCATTGATAAGCCAAAGGTATTATGCATGGTCTTGCATTGTTGTGATATATCACATCCATCTAAGCAATGGAATCTGCATCATCGCTGGACGATGTTATTATTGGAGGAATTTTTCCGTCAAGGCGATCTCGAACAGGAACTTGGCCTGCCCTTTAGTCCACTGTGCGATCGCAAAAGTACCCTGGTGGCCGAGTCTCAAATTGGTTTTATCGATTTCATTGTCGATCCCAGCATGATGGTATTGGGCGATATGCTTGAGTTTGTTTTGGCACCCATAGCGCCCATGTGTAAAAATGTTAATATCAGCATAGATGCTGGTGATGTTCCTGTCGATGGCCCAACATCAAAGCCATCATTACGTAAACGTTCAACAACTTGTGAGGCCATAGAAGAAGCTAATGAGAGCAAGACTGCAGATGTACAAACTACTTCAAATAAAGCAACAGTGGAGGCTGGTGGCAATGCAGACAATGAAGCGACTGGCAGTAAAAGTACAGCAGCTGCTTCGGCATTCAGATACAAATTTGCCATACGTAAGCCATGGTTGACATGTCTTGCCGAAAACAGAAAGATATGGAAAGAACAGGCCATAAAAGGTGAGTTTACAAGTGAAATCCTTTTTGGAGAGCAATATTAAGATTTAATTTTTCTCATTTCCGAACAGATGCTCAAGAGAAGAAGGTGACAACTGATCTAGAAGAGGCGGAAAGAGCAATTGAGGATTAAATTGTTTTCCTATTACAATAATACTTCCCCATTTCTCTCTCTCTCTCTCCCTCCCTCTCTCTCTTTCTCGCCCTCTTTATTTGTTTTTGTTTGATTTTCGTTTAATAATTTTTATTTCCTCTTTTTTTCAATTTCGTACAGCCAAAGAAAATTCACTAGTGAGTGTGAGAGAGAGAGAGTAAAAGAAAAAACGCTCAAATATAAATTTTTAATGAATTTAACAAAAACAAAAAACATAAAAAACAATAGAATCCCTAAGGATTTATACAAAAACAAATTTAGAGGCCATAAATAAAGAAAAATTAACACACACACACACACATTTATTATTATTAATTAAATAATTACATATAAAATAGTTAAATTTAAAATTAATTTTAAGATCTTATTTAAAAACAAAAACAAACAAAAATGTTAATAATTAATCACATTTACAAGAATACCTATATGTATATTAAAATATTTTTTAAAAAAGGAAGGACAACAACAAAAACAAATTATGTATAACAAAAAACACCACATGAATACGCTTGATAAATAATTTATTTCATTTGATTTTTGTTTAATATTTTTTCTTTTTTTTTTCAAATTCAAATTTGAACTTAAAAATAAACATTTTCATTTGTCTTGTAAATAAAAAATATTTATTAAAATATATTATAAGAAGGCATAAACAAAACAAAACAAAACAAACATATTCTAATAATTCATTCATATGAGTAATTATAATTGAATTGTAATAAAGGAAAAATAAATTTATTAACAAACTATTGATGAAATATAATCTAAAAAGAACATTTGTATAAATAATACATACAATACTAATAAACAATGATACCAACAAGCAAACAACACATAAACAAACAAGCAAACAAACAAACAAGCAAACAAGCAAACAAACAAAACCAACAACAAATTATATAAAACAAATTGTTTATAATTATTGTTAATGAATGTGTATAAACTAACTAACAGCCATCATAATGCAATATTAAAAACATGATTATGTTTGTTACAATCATATAATTTCATTAACTGTTATTATCCTTATAATAATTATACTTTAATTACACATAATTCTTTTAATTACTTTATTATTATTATTATTATTGTTATTATTATGATTGTATTATTATGTTTGTAATTACTTTTTAATTCATTTCGTTTCTCTTTTTAAGATTTCTGTTTTGTACATAAAATGCACACATTGCTTCTGTGGCTAATGTTGTGTTCGGCATGTTCTTAATAATTGTTATTCTTTTTTTTTTTATCAATGCTCGAAATATGTATATGAATATGAGAAAAAAATATTTAAAAATAAAATAAAATTTTATTTTCTTAAAATAAAAAAATCATTTCCTCTTTGGGTTTATTTTTATTTTGTTTTAAGAATTTTTGTTTTTTGTTTTTTAAATTAAAATAAAAAGTATGAAGAAAATAAATTGCAAAAATCATTATATTTTCGGTGCAATAAGAGAGGAATGTTTTTGAAAACAATTATTAATAAATTGTTTGCAATAAAAGAAACTTTAAGAAAATTAAAGAAATTATCTGTTGATACATACCATATTTTATATGGAAATTAAGACTTTAGATCAAATTATTTTAAAAGAATTTCTCGTAGCATATCAAACTTATTGCACAGTTAAGTTTTTCGGAATATTTTCCTTAAAACGTAATTATTTTAAAACTTTAGAAATTTATTTACAATAAAAATGTTTAAAAGGTTAACTATTGCCCATTTTCTGTCCTCAAAGTTTGCACTAAAATCTCGTAACGCAATTTGTTTATTTTTCGTATTTATTTACAGCGTAAACTACGCAACTATTTAAAGCTTTTAAAACTTTTCTAAAACAATTGAAAGTCCTATTCGACGAAATAATTTAAATAAAAAAAATAAATTTTTAATTTCATTTAATATAATTCACATAATACAGTGCTCAAATGATTTTGTAATCAAAATAAACTCAAACAGTTGAGTCTTAGTTAATTTCGAAGACAGAAATGGATAGAAAATGGTCTTAAAGTTCAGAAGTTATCGTCCGAAGTGTTATCAAATGATTTTGATTGGACCTGCGTTTGAATTATAATTCCTTTTTGTCCAGACCCGTTTATATTTTGTGGCATGTGAACAGCGATTTGCCTTTTAAATCTAAGCTCTATGTAGCGCTGCTTCAATGTCCATCTCTTTGCCGGTTATGATTACCAGCACTATACTTGTAAATAATATCACACACTAACATTATTCATTGATGTTTTAGTTGGTTTTGCAATTTGCAGTTTGTAACTTACTGTTTTAAATAGGAAAAGCTTATCCCTATGAATACATTCCAAGTCGCAACATATTGTAAGATCCAACTATCTTGAGTACAAAATTCTTACATTTTCATAATAAAACATAAATTTCTTCCTGTTCATTTTCTAATATTATAATGTGTTGATAATCTGTTACATAAATTACGACAAAGATGTTAAAGAAAAATACTCATAAACTATTCGTAGATGTTCAAGAAATTGCTATTGAATAACATTTTCAAAAATTAATCACTATTAAGGGTCCAAATATTTCATAACATAATAATTTTTGAATAAATGAAATAAATTAAAATAAATAATCTTTAATGTTATGTTAATGTTTAATTAATTTAATAAATAAATTTTGCCCCTTTTGACTGTTCTTTTGTTATCTGAGCCATGTTTTTACAAATCCCAAAATACTCTCTAAATATGGGTAGATTCTTTTATTCATTATTACGTTTGATTATTATTCTTTTGTTTAGAGTTTTGCTGTATTGTATGGTATAATGTTTTATTTTTAGTTTTTCCAAACATAATTTATGCAGGAGTAGATATCCTCATTTCATATTCTATTTGATGATTTCGAATGCCTCATTATGGAAATAAAATCCAATAATAAAATAATATTTTTTGCAATAAATAAACAGTAAAACGAGGCGGGTTGCTGATTAAACTGGGGAAATGTACATGAGTATGTTTATAAACATTTTGATAATTTCTGAAAACTAATATCCTAAATTAAATATTTATGGAAACCTAAACATTTCATAATATGTCAAAGAAATATCTTTTAAATACTAAAAGCAAAAGCATAAGGAATATATCGTTGGTCTCATGTAGAAAGGCCCTAACTCACAATTTTTTCGAAATTGATTTTTTTGAGATTCCAATGCATTTAACACAAATACACATTGGAATCACAAAAAAAATCAATTTCAAAAAAAATTGTGAGTTAGGGCCTTTCTACATGAGACCAACGATATATAATGAAAGTTACCATATCCTTTACATATGTATATCTTTCGGAATGAAAAAGCTTCTCCAATTTCTTGTCGAAATCTGAGTCGTGAAATGTAGGCCCCGATACTTATGAATAAAATTAATGGACCCAATAGTGGTGGTGACGCACGTCTTATTTCTGACAAGAGGATTATAATAAACAGTAATGTATGTAATTTACATTGTGTGGCATATCAAAGTGCTAAGCTAATCATCATTAACGAAAAAAAAAATTTCCATAATTCTGTCTGACACTATACTTATATCTTAAAAGTTATTTCAATTTCTTATTAGTTTTCAATTTTAACAAATTTTTATCTGTAATATTTTTATTTAAAAAACTATAAATACTGTGTATATCTATTGATATCTATCACTAACTAACTAACTAATTAACTATGTAAGCTAATATAAATCAATAGCACATCCAATCATCTTTACTCTTCATCACACTTCATTCATCACATTGTCTATACTTCTCACTCTAATACTGTAAAACAACTATGCATTGTAGGCAAATTAATTATTTAAGGCTTTTTAATAATTATTTTTTTTTTAATTTCTTTTTAACTATGGAAACTATATAAAGAAATATTATCCTCCTCTATTTCTTAAGAACTTTCCTCTACTATATTAAGCTATAATAGTTATACATACAAAACCAAAATAATAGTTATTATTATTATTGTTATAATAAACAAAATATACATAATTATTAATGCATATTCATATTATACTATATAAACAATACATAATAATTACTGGCATACATACAATAAGAATGAAATTCGAAGAGATATTATTGATACAGAGATAATATTGATAATAATGTTGAAAAGAAAGAAAAAAATCGAAAAAAACGAAAGAAAATATTATTTTTGTACCAACACTATATGCCTCAGTTATAAATATTGTTACAACAAAAAACAAAAAAACAAAAAACATACACATAAACATACATATATAAAAAAAGAAAAATATATTTTATTTGAAAATATTTTATTTTTCAGTTGGTTTTTGTTTAACAAAAAAAAAGAGAAAAATATACAAAAAATATATGAAGACATACAAGGAAACACATTGAAAATCTTCTACAACAAAGAAATTCAACAAAATGAAACAAAAAAAATACAAGGTGTTACAAAAACAAAAACAAAACAAAAACATTTTTTCAAAATGTCTGATAGCGGGACCAGTCTTTTAAGGTTTACCATTGCTCTGTAAACTCTTAAACCCTACACTCTTTGAACCATAATTCAAAAATAAATTCAAGCAAAAGATTTTTGTTCGAATACAACTACCAGCCCAATCAACAATTCTTACCCAATTAGTATCAGAAGAGAAGTTTCGCGGGACGAAATTAATAGCAGAGTTTTAAAAAAAATTTCCATTTTCTGTTTTTTAGATACAAATTGCGAGCATTTAGTTAAACATTGAAAATAAATTAAAATGTCTATCAGAGCAATGGTAAATTTGCTTAGCAGTAAGGTACCATAATATCAGCTGAAATTGGGATCATAGCTTTATTAAGGTAGTAAATATAAACAGATTAAACTCTATTATATATTAAATATATATATATATATATACAAAGAAATATATATAATATATTATAAATAAACAATATATACATACATACATTATAAATAATAATATTAAATATAATAAATACATAAGTACATACATATAATTAATAATGAAAAAAACTAGCATGATATTCTTGTAATTGAAAGCACTTTTTAATTTAATTGATAAGACATGATTAGCAATGTTCGAAATGGAAATGTAATTATAGAAATAAAAAATAAGGAAAAACTATGGAAACTAGTTCACTTTCTCCTTTGAAAATTTCGAAAAACAAAATTACCATATCAATGGGTTACCGAATGTATGACATAAAAGGAATTTAAGAAATTTCAAAACTATTTACTGCAACACTAGAATTTAGTACTTTTTTCTCAGAAGGCTCATATCTAGGTTTTCCATTAAAAAGATAGAGAAAAATACCATAATATGTAGAAATTAAATGATCAGATTCTACAGTAATTTACTGTATGTTTAAAATAAAAAAAATTAGTTCATATGATAAGTAGTTTTTGCGACCAACAAGAACAATAGTACTCAAGTTTGTGGTCATACAACAAATTTTTTTTAAACAAATTCTTTTTAAAACTAAAATTCAAAGTCAGTTAAGGAAAATGATACTTTTTACAAATAAAAGTACTAAATAATGAAATTAAAAATATTCAAGGCTAAAGTTCTTACAATAAAAATAAATTAAACTAATTCTCAGATATATTAAATTAAAATTTTCTTAAAAAGTACCATGTCTAAACGTACCATTTTGTCTAAATGTACCATTTTGTCTAAAAGTATCATTTTGGCAAATGATTTTGTACTTAAAATATTCAATTTAAAAAGAAAAATGAATTCATAGTATAGGAAAAGTAACAAAAAGTACTTTTTTATTAAGGGAATGACTTGTTTTAATTAAATTTTTAAAATTTTAAATAAATTTCTTACAATTATATATATTTAAAAACTTTCTTAAAAATATAAATAATAAATTAAAAATATATTTCCTACGTATTCTAATGTTTCAAAATATAAACTTAACACTCCTTTCCCCATCCCTGTCTGCCTCAGTCCCTTTTTTGCACTTGAAACTTATTTTTTTTCCATTTCTTAGCACCCAGTGCCTCTAAAACTGTAGAAAAAATATATAAAATTTGTTAAATAAACAAAATAAAAAATCTGTTGAAAAAAGAAACTATTTCTGTTACAAGCTAAAAACGAAAAAAAAAAATGTGACGCTGTTAAATTTCTATTTAATTTTCAATTTAAAGTTTTACTCTTTATTAAAAATTTTAAAAAATCTGTTAAGCATATCGTTTATCAATACAATACATTAAGCATTAAACAAAGAATAAAAAAAATTAATAAAACAGAATTAATAATGATAATACATAATAATAGAGAGTAATATTAAGTTATTAAAAGAAATTGTTGCAATAACTACATACATTACATACCTATTTGTTAATAAATAATTAATTAAAACAAACAAAAAATATATAATAAAAGTAGTAAAAAGTAGTAAAATTAGTTGAATGAAAAAATAATATCAGCTTGAAAAAAATATAAAAAAATTTTATTCGCCTGCTTAATTATTTAATTAATATATAAATGAAATTAAAATTACAAAAAATTACAAAAAAAAAACAAACAAAAACATTGAAAACAAAGCAATCATTTAAAATTAGTTGGTTAAAGAAAAAATTGTACTAAAAAAAATTATTAATTAATTATGTTAAAAGAAATTATATTAACAAAAGTAGTTTGGTAAACTGAATAGAAAAATGAAAGTAAATATAATTAAATAACAAACAAACCAGCAACAATATTTTTAATTGTAAGTCTAAAAGCAAGAAAAAAAGAAAGAAAAAATATACAATTCTTAAAATTTAATAATTTTATTAATTATAATTAATAATTTTTCCTAACACACACGTACATACCTACACACACTTTAACTAACAATGACACATACTATCATAATCATAATCACTATACGATAATTAAGTTAAATTCCACTTCTTTTCACTTGAAAATCTTAATTTTTTTTAAAATTTTAATACTCCAGAATAAAAATAAAAAAAAATCAGAAAAAAGTATTTTTAAGATTTATTACTCCATCATACCGAAACAACAACATTTAAATTTAATAAAAATAAAAAATAAACTAAAAACAAAAAGAAAATCCTTAATACGATATGTGAAAACTATTAAAAACAAAATAAAAACAAAAGAGAAGACATTTATTAACCATTAACTTATATTGTATTTAATAAAACATTCATAAAAATAAATACCAACTAATATTATTAATATTACAAAATACAAATTAATAATATTATAATTATAATTATAATTAAATCAATACTATTAAATAAATAAAAATATGATTTAAAAAAAATGAATTTTTGTTTTTTCCTCCATATATGAAGGCGTATACTTGATATTTAAATTCACAGCAAAATATTCATCATACGCACCAATTGAAGTTTTAATTCATGAGGCCATTAAAAGTAAAAGTAAAATGAACACATAATTGCATAGAAGCATTAATTTACAATACCATTGGAAGCCTTGTAAGGGAATTAAAACGTCTCTGAGATATTTAATTTAAAACATTCACTTGTAGTCCTCATAAAATATGCCAGAAATATGCTACACTTCCTTGAAATTAACAAAACCCAGTACACCACTAAATTAATTCTAAAATCAGTATTCAGGGTAAAAAAAGGCATCCATTGTCCTCAATGCTTATAAGCTAGTTCTGATAATAAAATCAGCTTTGAATTCCATAGGGTTGCTGAATCACTTTTGCGTCTTTCAGGTAGAGGTATAAGTAGGTAATGCAGTCTGCAACGAGGATTATTGAGGATGCAAATATTCTCAAACGCGATATTATCGTAGTTACTGATAGCCAGGCTTCAAAACACTGAATTCCAAGGTGATGAACTCCAATACGATGTATAGCTGTCGCGACAGCAAAACAATATGATGTACACATCATATGGGTTTAACTGGCCAGATGCGGCCATTGGTATCACTTTGACGAACTGTAGGGATTTCATAATCTACAATTCAGTTATGGATTCCTTCAGCGCCAATGGGCAGCTTCAGGCACGGGTAAAACGGCACAGAAAATCGGTCCAAAACTGGATGGCGCTTCAGCCTCATACACTTGACGAATGATTTCTGTAGAAGCTTTAGAGGCAACGAAGAAGAGGATACTGTTCTTTACCTATTGAGTATATTCCCACCACTATGCCAGAGAAGAAAAAGGCATATTGGCGTATACTACATAGGCAATCTTAACGAATTGTCAGTCATAAACATTGGCAGCCAAAGTTGTCTCATAGAAAGTTTCGAATGGTTCCGGTATTAGGGGAAAATTTAAAACTGTGGTATCACAATGGGTCAGCCACTTTTGCCTACCAGAAGATAAGAGAAAAAAACGGACAGACACTATGATATATCACTAGTTCCATATCATTATTAATCTCTTAAGTCATTCAACAGTTTCTAAATGATCAAATCAAAGATTTCAATGCATTTAGTGTGAATTTTTAATTGTATAATTTGTTATGTATAAAGCCCAGTGTGATATTGTTTAATAAACTTACATTCCAATTACTAAAGGTTTAAAGTTTATCTTCAAGTTTTCAACAAAGAGAAACGGTTTTTAACTGTACTTTTTACTGCATTTGATATTCCAGTAGTTCAGCTCTGAACCACAAATTAAAAACAAAGCTTTGGTCACATTCGAAGCTTTTCGGTATTAACGGGAGAGTACATGTAGATTCCATTACAATTCGTCTGGCAGTTCTCTATTTTAATATTTCTAACGGTCACATTTGAATTGTATTTTTAAATGTTTTATTTCTTTTTAGATACATAAACCGTTAATTGTTGTGTAACGGATTATTTGAAGATTAGCTGTTTAACTGACAATTCTGCGTGTTGGTAAGGGTTGCTAAAGAGCCGATTTTATATCAAAGTCCATATTATTCTTTGTCTATGCTTATTTCGCTACATGAAAATAATATTATAATACGGCTATCGAGTAACTGTGAAGAAGTATCATACATTTGCATTTTAAATTTTGGTAGCCTAAGACAATACATTGAAAATATATTTGCAAATATGTATTGTTCGAATGGCTGAAAGTTTGTTCCACCAGCAGATGAAAGAAACATTTTATCGCCATTGCCCATCTGTTTAAATCGTACATAAATCTGCAGCAAACAAAGAAATTCAATTAAAATTGAAATGCTTTAAATACGAAATGTTTGTGAATCTGCACTATCTATCCATCACTCCTTTTCAATTATTTATAAATATTTTTTGTTTTTTCGATGTTTTTAGTTTTTGTATATTTCAAGTTGAAGCCGCCACATGTTGCAAATAATTAATTTCTTCATTTATTTTGTTGTTGTTGCTGTTTTTTTTATCGGGTTGATATGGAAGTGCAGCAAAATTTATTTTATTTCGAGACAAACGAACTGTACCAGTACATGTATATTAATAGTGTTAATAAAACATTTTTCGTTTTTTCTTTTTTTTGTTTCAAAAAAATTTTACTTTCATTCGTCACGCTTGTATGGTTATGTGTTCGAAAGAAAGAAACACCAAAAAAACAAAATCATGAAATTTTTTAAACACAAAAGTATTTTAATTAATTAAACGAATTATTTAGGTTGAAAATAATTATTTAAAAATATTTTCCCTAATAATGTTTAAAAATAGGAAATGCCCCCCTTCCATGTATGGTATTCAATCCAAATAATTCATTACAGCAGGTATACAATATAGCTTATGTTTCTCTGTTTTATTAAGTGTTCGTAAAAAATTATAGAATTCGTCAAAAGTTATCCCTCTTTTGGAGAACCTCACTGCTTTTGTGGACGAGGATTTGATATGATAGGACAGTTAAGGTATGCCAGCATTCCGAGGGTTGTTGCTTTGGATGTAATGGCTCTATGAATTCGATGGTATTTCCAAACAATAAGCAGCGACTATAAACTGCCTGAAGAGTTATGTGAATTGAAGCACCAAAATGCTTCTTTTCTTGGTCCTGCATCGAGCGGGTTATAGGCTAGCTCTCTATGTTGGTATCAAGGCAGCCTTAAAAGCACTGCAAGGGTGTTATGTCAGTTCAATGTTAGTTTCAGTTTACAGAAAAGTCTTCACTTGACTCTTGAAAGGTACCTGGTTGTACTATACTAGTACTGAGCAGGCAAGTTGACATGCTGAACATACAGAAGTGATCTGTTAAGCCTCCCTTGGACACTTTTTCAGTTTGATCAATCCAGTAATCAAGTGGAGAGGGAGTACATCGTTGGAAATGACAGCGACATCCCTTCTTTGCGGTAATGTAATAGAACCAGAAACTGCAGGCCACATCCTATGTCTTGCAAAGATATAGACACAAGATTATGGGTCCGAATTTCTATTCAATTGTCTTAGGAAGTTGGCCTCTGTTAGGATTTCTAAAGATGACATCATAATTCATCTCTTGAATTAGTTAGCTATTGAGATGACTCAGTTTCTTATTTTTCGCCTTTATTTATTCTTCCACTTTACTTCTGACAATCACCCATCCTATACCTTTTCTTTTTTTATTGTTTATTTCTCTCTACCAGTCCGTTCTCTCTTCTTAACACGTTTCATTTCTTTCTTTTTGTTAAAAATATCCACAATGTACCTTCTCTTGATATATCTTTTTAAACAAGATCGCTTATATTTTTAATTTTTTTTTTTAATTTTTAAGTGTTTCTTTTAATAAAAAAAATAATAAAAAACATTACAACGTAAAAATATTAATGAACTTTACATAAAAATAATTCAACCATGAATTTAAAAAATTAAAAAATAAAAACGATTGTATGTATGTGTAGTAGTGGTGGTGGTGAAGCATGAGGCTTGCAAATATTGTTGTACACGCAAGCTAATAATTTTACTCACTTACCCAAATACCTCATCATTTCTTTCAAATATTTCTTATTTCATTTTTTTTCAACATCTTTTTCTACTTCTTCTGCTTCTTATTTATGATTGAAATCGTGATGAAAACTGCAGCAGCTTCTTTTCTTTGCCACAGTTTTTTTATTCATTTTCTTTCATCTTTCTTTATTAATTTCGCAGTTGCAAGAAACAAACAATTTAATTTAATTTGTTTATATTGAAGTACTCTTTGTTCTTTTGTTAATAAATTTTATTGAATTATTTCGTTGATAGAAAACATAACACAGCACAACACATCGCTGATCTCTTTTAATTTCGAAACGCCACTCTTATGAATTCTTTGCTAAACGTGAGATGGGGGGACATTTAATATGAACGGTAATAATACCATGAGAGAGAGAGAGCAACAAAAAGGTCAAAGTCAGGGGTAATCATTTGTGTTATTAATACAGTATTAAAGTTTTATATACCCTACTAGCGACACTGGTTTGGTTAACTGTTAAGACAAAAAATACTTCTAATAATACAGGACGATTTGGAAACTCTTCAGAAATCTCGAATAAGAAAATTTGTTTCAAAATTTAAATTTGCTTTGACGTTGCCTTTGACGTTCGACTACAATATTAAAATTATAGTGGCGTAAGGCACAAGGCAGGCGATATAACCGAACAAAATCTGCAGATATGAAGTCGTCGAAGAAATATTTTTTTCATATTTTCTCTTGTTTGAGATATCTAAACTGAGGTTTTAACCGTGGTCTCACGTCTAACATGCTAACACACTACCTACTAGAATACGGCAACCTCT
Source organism: Sarcophaga rosellei (assembly GCA_930367235.1). NCBI lineage: Eukaryota > Metazoa > Arthropoda > Insecta > Diptera > Sarcophagidae > Sarcophaga > Sarcophaga rosellei. The sequence continues at coordinate 4,445,178 of OV884019.1, read as the reverse complement.
ACGGTGACTTTTTCTATTACAGTGACTATCACAATAACAGGCATACATATGTATTAACATTTTTTATTCATATTTGCGTTACGATTTGTTAAAAGTGGAAGGGGAGAGTATGCAATATTATTTATTTATTTATTTATTAATTACAATACAATTATAAATTATATTCTAATTTTATACGAGCGGAGTAACTTGACCATATGCTCGGTGTAGTGTCACAGACCAGAGTCTCTGGTGGGAATCGAACCCACGACCCTCACACTAATAGTCTAGCACACTACCCACTAGACTACCAGGGCACCCATATGCAATATATTTAGCCTTACCGTTAATAATTAAATAATTAGGACATTGTTTAATAGTAAATGCTTTGCAAATGATTAAATATTTCTCTTAATGTGACGGCAGCAGCTCAAATAATCCCAAGTTGTACATCTTTTTTATACCTTAAAGATCAGAAACTAAGGCACTTATTCTTCGCGTGTTCAAAGAAAATAATCGATTTAATGGATGGAAACACGTTTTATAGAAAAATCTTTCTCAAGATTTTTGCTAATAAAAACGAAAATCAATGCCAGCATATTACAGCATGACATCTGTTACAATCACTTTAAGAAATTGAACATAATTTAACTCTTTTTATAGCTCAAATAAGAAACAAAATAAATAAAATGCGATACGAACAGTTACATGGAAATAAGTTTCTATGGCGCCAATTGTTGAGATATGAAAACACACACACACACACACAGATAAATATTACACACATGCGAATAAATATGAAATAATACAAATAGAAACCAAAATAGAATAAGAAACGAATTTTATATTCGCATGGCATACAATATAAAGAAACGTACTTGTCGCACTCAATAAGTGGATTTTGTTTGAAAGACATACAAATAATAACACACACGTACCATACATACATATGTACGTACATATATTATATGAGAGTTATTTACGCGTATACATAAGGACATAAGTATGTATGTATACACTGTATAACATATCTACTAAAGTTTTATTTTACTATAAATTTCAAATACACGTTAGAGGAGAGAAGATACAATACCACTAAAATATAAACTAGAGTATAAAGGAGAAAATCTTTAAAGCACATGGTTTTGTGTGTATGTACTCCTGCTGCATTAGGTAAATAGTTTAAGACTCAAAGGACACATACTTTTTTCTGTTTGTTTGTTTGTGTTTTTTTCTTCTATTTTTTTTTTTTTTTTTTGTATGTGCTTAAAAAGAATTCTTGTATCCATCGCAATCACTTGTGTTAGCCAGAAATAATGAATGAAAAAAAATAAAAAAAAAAATAAAAAAAAAACAACCTGAATGCAGCTATTTATGGTGACGTTTTAAAGGAAACCTTGTAACAGATTCAATTCTACAATATATGGTATGTACGTATGTACGAACATACGAGTAACATTACTATGCGAATACTTACTTTTGTCCTGTTATTAGAGTTTAAAAATCTTAAGAAATAAAAATAAAAGCGAAACAACACAAAAGATAAGAGAATTTTATTTACAAATACAAGCACTTCAGTCCCATAATCAAAGTAAATATTTTGCATTTTACCTTTTATTTTACAATTTAAATTTACTTTCAATTACATGAATTTTACTTTCGTTTAATTATCTCAAGCCTCTCAAGTCGATTTTATTTGTCTTCTTGATAGACTTTCAATTTTAACGTTTTCTATGTTCACATACCTTACACACCCACAATGTAAATAGTCTTCCTAAGATACTCTAGTGACTCTATATCGTCAACAATTACTTGGAAAATAAGTGCATCCTGTTCCATTATTAATGACAGTGTAATGAGGAAAAAGCAGACATTGAGTCTGTGTTAGAACTCTGTGCAGTAAATATAAGTATTTGCAATTTAATTATTAAATGACAATAATTATAATGATAATTATGAAACGATGATGATGATGATGATGATGTCGATAACGATGACAATGATAATGTTTAATTATCGATTATTGGAATTTTAATTGATATTAAAACTAAGACTGTTCATGTAGAAAATTTCTCGTTAAAGTCATTTGAGTAAACTAAATGTAGAAAACATTTTAATTGAAAGCAAACATGTACGAGGGGTGTTATGGTAAGCAGAATAGTCTTATTTGTCCAATGAAAAGATTTATTAAACAGTTTTCTTTTCATTTTTAATTTATTTTTGAACTCTCCTTAAAAAATATGAACAAGAAAATTTTAAAACAAATCGATTTTACTGTACAAATGTACGTACATTTATATACAGCCAACTAGCATGATATGGATAACGGTAATAGGTATATACAAAACTGTCATGGGCGCATCACTATTGCATATTTGACAACATGACAGAATGATGTACTCTGATGCCTGATAAGAGTTGATCAATGAAAGTAACTTTAGCAATAAATTCTATTAAAAGCAAATGCCAAGCGAAAAGGTAAAGCAAAGCTGCCAAGGCAAATCTTCTTAATATTACAAAACACTTTCATATTCATAAAGTTTTTAAAAGTTTTTAAAATTTTATTTCATGAAATGTATTTAAGATTTAAATGATTTAAAGTGTGTTTTAAACCTTTTAATAATGTGTGTTGAAATGTTAAAAAATTTCCTTTTTTCTGTATTCTGTAGTTTTCCAACTTTTCCCTCCATTTTGTTTTGTGTCCCATATATGTATGTATGTACGAGAAATCCTAGGGGTATAGTTTATAATTTGTATGGCGTTTATATTTTCTATATTTTTTCTGTGTGTTTATGAAAATTTATATTGTTTTTTACAAAATAAATTAAAAACATAATATTTCAAAAGAGTTTTCTTTAAAAAACAAAACAAAAAACAAAAAATACTCCAAACAAACCAACATCAAATGTACAATGAGTAGAATGAAATACTTTTTTTTAATAAAAACAGCAACAGAAACAAAAACAAAAACCAACTGCTAAATGTACTGCATTTTTATAAATAAAAAATTTCGAATTTTTTTCTCTACTTTTTTTTTTTTTTTTTGTTTAAACAAAACATACAGAATGTTGTTTGAAAATCAACTCGTATACGTACAAATCAAGTGACTTTTGAAAATTAACGTACCAGAAAACGAAGGAAAATAATACACAAAACAAACACTCGATGAAAAAAATTCGTGAAAATCTAATGACTAATGTGTTAGCTTACTAGACGAGTCTCAAGTACAAAACTCAGGTCACCTCCTCCCTACCACTTCTGCTAGTAATTAATTGAAAAGCAAAACGTTTTTAATGCAATATTCGTTGTCGATGTTAAAGTGAAGGTCTCGCCACTCATGGACAAAGTTAATCCGTGTAACAGAGTGGGGTAGAAGTACTTAACTTACAACCCTTTAACTTCTCACACCACCCCTGTTGTGTGGCAGGACCTATCGAATCTGAACGACAGATTTCTCAAACACTCCTCAGTGCAATCTTCTGAGTTTTTGTCCGAACACTGCTGAGAGGAGATGTCTGAGCATTCAATGAATTGCTCATATCTGATTTATTCAAACACCATATTTTTATTATGAATTGAATTTTACCATCAATTTTCTTCGAGCGTACAATGCGGAACATTTTTAGCTGATGCTGACATAAAACACACTCTGTTTTTCTTTCTGTTACGAGTATTTTTCCTCTTCTGACTATGATTCTGTTTGTGTGTGTGTGTGTGTGTGTGTCCGGAGCATAGTAGGCTCGTTGTCGTAAATGATTCATTATAAGTTTTTATTTCTTCCTCTACACCGTACAAAAAGAAGGCATTCATTGTACTTCAATTTAATCGATTTCTTTTGCTTTTCGAAACTCTAAAGGAAGAAACCTCTTCAGAGATGAAAACAAAACTTTGTTTTCCTTAGAAAATTTTGTTGCTATTTTTGTTTCTTTTGATAATTTTCCTTATTTTTCTTCGTACTTTTCTTTTTCTTTTCGACTAAATTGGCAGTGTAGCGTAGCCATTGTATTCGATACTCATCATAATTTGTAAAATATTGTGTTTTTTGTTTGTATTTTTGTAAAGAATATTTTTTCTTTTATTTTCTTTTTCTTTTTCCAACTTAAATATTGACTTTAAAAGAAAATTTTCGAATCAAAAATTGGTATTGAAATGAAATAACGTGTAGAATATTAAATGAATGAAGAGAATGAATTCTTTATAAACGAATTACATGAACATGATATTACTGGAAAAGGAGTGTATGTAATGAATACAAATATTGGAATTAAAGTTCATTTATTAAATTATTAAAAATATTTAAATATTGGAATACAATTATACGAACACGATTTCACAAAGATATACATAAAGTTCAATGTCAAAACTACACGTATTAAATTAGTTGGGGTAAACTAGGAGGTGGCTTTAGGAAAATTCGAAAATTTTCAAATTTTCTACAAAATTCAGAAGAATTTGAAACTTGCTGTTGGCAAAATACAAGATTAGCTCATAAAATCTTTAAATACCTTTGCATGTAGTCTTCTGTCTTTTTTTCTCTTTCCGTTCATCAATTTAAATTTGCTAAGATTTAAGGCATTCAAATCTGTTTGACTTTATTACAAGCAACCCTTTTATGAAAAATATTTTCAATACTGCTTCATTAAAAATGTATTCTTTTTATTTCGGTTACTTAAACCATGACTAATTCTTTGTCTAATAAGTCTCTTAAGCTCAGCAAGAAAAGAAGAAATTCCTTTTAGAAATTTTAATTCTTCTGTTCTGCTTCTTTGCCCAGCAACCTCGTACTGACTTACTTAATTTTCCTTTTCTTTATTGATAATCAATTTTTTTTTATGGAAAATAATAAATATGCTGTCCCTTAAGGCCACAAAAGTATGCTACGGTTTTTGTCAAAATAAACCAATTATCGAAGAGAGACCAAGAGAAATAGTTTCATTCCATTAAATTTGTTCCTCTTCTACTCGCTCATTAAAATTATATTCTTTACATTGTCGTTTACCAGTTTTTCTGTTCTTTTTTTTTCTTTTCTTGTTATTTCAGTTTAAATACGTTATTGATGACCTACTTTTTTGGTGTTTACTTTGCCCCAAAAGACACCCCAAATACACCAACCGCTTAATGGATTTTCGAACATATCGTCTGCTGATAATAGTGATGGCATAAACAATCAATAAAAACAAAAACAAAATAGTAAAAAAAAAGACAATTTAAATAGAAATGACAAACAATGTTGCGGTTGTTGTTGTCGTAGCCATAGCCATAGCCGTTGTAGTTGTAGCTGCCGTTGCGGTCAGTAACGGGTTGTCAAGGCTTCATTTAACGATAAAATAAATCCGCTGTTGCAAATTTTCAAATTCATTTAACATTTGGTGTGTTTTTATTTTTTCTTTCTCCTCTCTGCTCTTTACAAATACACTTATTCAGATACATTGATACACAGACAGACCAAACAGACATACAAACAGACCAACAGACACACAGACAGACAGACAGACAGTTAAAGTGTAATTATTATTTGCGTCATATAATCCAAGTGCTTGTTAAAATAAAATGAATATGACTGTGTTGTTGTCTTTTTTTTTTTTGTTGTTGTTCGTTATAAAAAGTGTTTTGTTTTAATTGTTGTACTGTTCAAGAAAAATGACATAAAGCACTACAATTATGGCCATTCTCTTGCAAACAAGCGATTTTTATAATCAACACCAATGGAGAAGAATGGCATGAATGAGGCGAGAGTGTTGAAGCAGAAAATGCATTCCATTATGCCAATGACTCGAATATGTTTTTCTGTCACGACTTAATTACGATTATAAGCTGGATAATGAGAAGAAAAGGGGAAAGAGCATTTAATGATTGTGTTTGTAATAAAATACATACATATATGTATACAAGATTGGTTCACAATACGAATCGTGTTAGATAAGCAGTTATGAGAACCGAGATAAGATGATGCAAAATGGTAAAACAGAAATCTGTTATAATGGAAGCAGAGGATACATTCTCCTGGATATTATAACTTAATAGCTTGCAGACACTACATATTTATTGATTACTTAATTGGTCATTACAACTCTTCAGTCATGGTTACGACTTAGCTTCTCACATCACCCTTAAATATATAAATCCTTGAGTTGAGGAGTAACTCTTATAAATTGCCTTTGGCGTTCATAACCTGGTTAATAACGCCTATGGATAGAATTGGAATAGTATGCTGTCTGTTCCCAAATAGAAAATTGTAATTTTCTAGGATCTACATATTTTGCCTGAGTGCAGGATAAGTTGGATATAATTTTAATCTCTACTTACGTTTTTTATAATATTCCTCTGAAGATTCATTTTTAAATAAATTCTTAAAAAAGATTATTTTCTATTCTATATTTACTAAATAAAATTTGTATTTATTTACTATTTTTTTTTATTATTATTTATGGAATATTTTTATTATAATTATTAAATCATTTATTTATTTTGTTTTTCACAATATTTTAATTAATATTTTATTAAAGATTTTTTTAATATCTATGATACAGTACATCATTATTATTATTATTATTTTAATATGATTTAATCAAATAAAAATTTATTAAAAAATATTTATAATTTTGTTGTTGTTTTTTAACACTAAAAACACTTTGGTAAAAAATAAATAAATTTTCTTAAATGGTTTTTGGGTTAAAAATAATAATTACATATTTTATTAAAATATAATTAATTAAATATTTTTATTATTAAATTGTTAATTATTATTAGCATTACTCTTTTTTAATTTCAATATTGGTTTTATTATTTATTATTTTTCTGTTTTTTTTTTTTGTCTATTTTTCAAGGCGTATTTTTTCTGTTATTAAAACAATTAATTTTTTCCTTTATTCTCATTGTGTTTACAAATGTTTATTTAATAAATTGTATACGTTAAAAAAATATATTCATTAAGTATTGTATTGTATTGTATGTTATGCAGATATTTCTATGAATAAATTAGTTTTTTTTTAATGTTTTATTAATTTGTTTTTTCTTTTATCATAATGTTTTTATGCCACCATTTGTGGCAGTAACCATAAACACAAGTGGCCAGTTGATTTAATTCATTAAGTGTAGCAGACCTAGCTGCTCTAATGATTATGTTTACAGGGGAACCTAATTAGTAGCATATATGATGTATTACTTAACCATCCAAATCATTTAAAATACAAACAGTTTTCTTTATTCATAATTTATTTCTGTTTTGCAAATTTTCATCATTTATATTGATAAGGTTCCACTGTATTTGTTGTTTTAATTTACTTGGTTTTATTGTGAAATAAATTTAAAAGGAAATTTTAATAAAATTTTCTGCTCACAATTTAGTTGTTTAAGTTTACAGTTTATTTTCCATTCTAGTTATGGGGTTCTAATCTAAGATATTTTAAATTTTCAAATTAGTGATTAAGCTTATCTAGTATGCTATTTACTTCTAATTTATTATTATTTTACTTGTATGTATGTATTTGGTTTACATATTTGGTATTTAAGGAAATAATCGTTTTTATTCTATTAAATGAATGATATTCTTAAATAAATTAAAATAAAAAAGAAATTGGTAAAGTGATGAAAAAAGACCGAAATAAAATGTAATATCTATGGGAGTAAGGATAGGCTAATTAATACATTGTTGTTGTTCTAGTATTTCAAAGGATTTCATAAGATAGAAATTTAAAGGATTATAGAAAAGGAGTGAAGGAAAGGATTCTTTTTAAACCGGCTTGTGGTACACAACCCACAATAGGTTTTAGGGTACGTAAAGTAATAAGCTGTTGTTGGTAATGAACGAAATTCATCATTCAATTCTATATTTGGTTTTAGAGCACTTTCTAGCTAGGATCAACGCTAGGTACCTTTCATGGGTATAAATTTCCAATAGGAAGATACGAGGGGAAATGTTTTTTTAAATAATTTTACAGCCCTAAGATTCAATTGTAGGACTTCTCCGAGAAATTTCGGATCTTTCAAAGGTAACTCTTATGTGGGTTCTGGAACATGGGGTTGTCGTTGGAAATTGCAGATGTGCTGGGCTGGGCCTGTACGAAGTTCAAAATATCCGACATGTTGCAGAGCATTGCCTCAGTTAATTTGGATACTATGCACTCGTCTTACAGGGTAGCTCGTTTTCATTTACAGCAGAAGGGTACGAGTAATACTGCTAGACACGTATGGACAAGAAGAGGATCGATTTGCTTTTGTACTTAAATCACATGACCATCCACCTCACAATGGCCATTCTTATGGGGTACTGTCGTTTTGGTCGACATGCCGAAAAACTTGGCATTCCGACAAATGACTTTTGCAGCAGCTTGTGGGCTTCAGGAGGAAGAAGAGAATGTATTTCACTTTATATGTCAGTGCCATGCTCTTATCATAAAGAGCCGGAGGTGTTTGATTTCTCATTTTCTGAAATTTTTGACCGATAAAGATTGCGGCAATAGAAAGATTTATTTTGGTCTCGTGTATTTATTTTCAGATTGTTAATTTTATAAAATCGATATGAAACATAAAATAATCGGATTTTTTCTGTTTCACAAAGATCGGCAATTAACTGCTGAATTTTATGACTAAAAGCCAAATGAAATTTCATTTTTTTACTTCGAAAAAATAAATTAAAAATGTATCCTTTTTCACCAAAGATACCAGAATCCTTCAGTTTTGTAAAGTACTTGATGATAAAAATAAAATATAAAAAATTAATAAATAAAAAACAATAGACAAATGAAAATAAAGTAAAATTATTAATTATTATTTTTCTTTTATATTAATTATAACAATTATTATTATAACTAACTAGTCTTTAGTTAAAAGATTCACAGTGTAGTTTTTTTTTAATATCCTATGAAAATAGTGACTAATTTTCTATTGGTATGTACTATACATGATGTATGTATTGTACGAGTTATAATGCAATTGGCATTTCTAAATTTGTTAATTTGTTAACGTATTTAGTAGTAGACACTGTGAATCTTCCAATTGTTGCTAATAAACTATTTCATTGAATATTACAATTAATTATAAAATTTAAATTAACTACACTAAGTAAATTTGTTGTTACTTTTCCCATTAATATGAATTTTCTTTTTTCTTTCATTTAATTGTTCATATCTAAGAATGGCTACGAACATATCCCCTTATCCACGTTTAGATCTTCAGCATTTTGTTGGTTTGGCATTGGGAAATTATTTATTATTGTTGAATTGTAAGTATTTAGCTAACAATGCAACAAAGCTGATTGAATAGAATTTTAAAAATTTCACTAAAAAATTAATCATCATATAGAATAGAATAAGAGAAATACCTTCGATTGAGGACAAAGTAAGAGTATCTGAGCACTGAATTCGATGTAGCCACAAGTTTTGTCACCAAAAGATCAGATCAGCGCCTTCTAAACTTTGAAAAAAAACCCCGGTAATCATTGGTTAGGATAGAAAAGAGTGGCAGCTTTGCCAATACAGGCTCTTTTTTTGCACTGCATTGCATGAGGCGATGCCCCAGAACTTACTCATAAGTTGTGATTAAAATGTCTTGGCAATATCAACAACAGGGATCGTCGTATAAAACATGGTTACATTAGAGTGGAACTGAAAACCAGCCTGAATATACATTAACCTTAGCTCCATTAGAGTATCGAGAAATAGTGTAACAAATGATGAGAAGCGAACATTGACAATATTCTATTCTTTCCCATTCGATTTAGAACCTCAACAGAAGTCATTTGCAATTAAACGAATTATACAATGACAAATGAGAAGAGATACAGCGACAACGACTGAATTAAGGCCAGATGAGTCTCGTAGTAAAGCAAAATCAATTATTCAGAATTTCCTTATGACCAAAAGGAACATTTTATTGACATAGAACAGCCGCGAGAGCCAATATCGATTCGAAATGTTTAATGTTATCGATCTAACCAAAGACTATAAATATATATTTATAGTCTTTGATCTAACCGTGTCGAAATGAACTCGTTGTTGCTTATATTAACATAGCTTAGAGGAAGGAGTGTGATAGCAGTGCTGAACTGTTCAATTCAATGTTTCTATAAATACATATATATTAACGTACTACTATCACTTCAAAATCATTGATTTGTGAAAATATACATACTTACATATGTATGTACATACTTACATATGTATGCATATGTACTCATATATGTATATATTTGATTGATTTCATTATAATTTCCAATTGAATAGTTTTAAATGCATCTCCACTTTAATGAATTAATTCCTTCAATAAATAATATTTAACATGAAATTGAAATTTCAAATTGCAACAACAATAAAAAAAAAACGAAATAAACATTTAATATGAGTCTTGGAAAAGTATTACCAACCGCTGCAATCATCTTTTTCCTTTAATAGCATCCTGTCACAGCAAGAATAACATGCATATTTTGAAGATTTACAACATGTTCTTCATTTTCATTTTCATTTTTTATTTTTCTTTTCCTTTCCTTTCGTTTATTTCTCTCTCATTTTAATTCCATTCCATCAACCAGAAATTAATTGTCTTCCTGTCATAAATTCTTTACCATCTTCTCATTTACTCACTCATCTCGTCCTTATGCTTTCGACCGACAGAATGTACTGGCCACTCTTCTCACCATATCTTCTTGTTGTGGAGGGGGGAGGGGGGTGGCGAAGGTGGTGTAATGAAATAAAAATTATTATATTTACACAAACAACACTATTTGCAGAAACAACATTATTTGCAACTCCCACTATTTGAACAACCATACCATGCTGTTCTCTTCAGAAACACCATAAAACAACAAGTGGTCATAGCAACCTGAAAGCTAAAATGTTGAATGGAGAACAACAAGTCTGGATTTATATTTTCTTTTTGTTTTTGTTTTTTTTTTTTTGCTCAGTTTGACGTTGTTATGGTACTGATTGTGAAGACTTTAAGGGTGGGTGTATTGCCTTAATTTTAATAGGAACCTTTCGAAAGAAAAAAAAATTTAATAGAAATTAGAATGAAAAAAAAGAAAAAGAAACGTGAATTTAAAAAGTCTATTAAAACTTTTGAAGTGAAATACAGAGTTTTCTTTGTAGCAAAATTTAGTTGGTATCATCTGGAGTCAAGTTTGTCGTGAAGGTTTATGAACTTTTAGCCAAAAGTGTGGCATAGAAAACGGATACATTGAATAGTATAATGAAACTACTTTGCTTATAATAGAGGGCTTATAATAGAATAAGTTTCATAACTGATTGTGTCTTTAGGTTTAAGTAGATGTCTCTACTAGAATCTAAAGGAACTATATTCGCTGTTTTATTCTCTTCTTCTTCTTCATATATATTCCTTAATAATTCCTAAGAATAGAGAACCGGTCTGTACTCTTCATTTCGTTAAAGTAATTACCTCTTCCTGTTCATACATACATATCTCTTTAGTAGTCGTAGTGAGGTATTGTCGTAATGTAGTACTGGAACTATACGACGTATTGTACTGCTCTTCTCTAAGTCTATTGCCTTAACACATTCAGAATGCTGCTCAACAAGGACAATACATTGTCAAACATCTGATATTGTACAAGGATGCAATACACGGAAGTTCCAAGTATATATTCTATTAATTCATACTTATAATCACAGAGTCTACATATTGGGTGCAAGGCGATCCCCATTATAAAGTATACTTTGAGTCTAAAGTGCCCTGTTAAAAGGCCGATTACTAACCACAGGTTGAATATCCACGTCGTTGAATATCCTCTTCCAAATATCTCTTTCCACTCAACAGAAGAGTCTTAATTCTATCTCTTCATTGTTGCAAATTTCTACATGACCAGGGAACCAGCGGTCTGTAACCTTATTTCCACTACTCTGTGGGTTCAGCTTCCTTACATAACCGCATGCACCTCATAAAAGATAAGTGCTCGGATGGCAACTTGAATGTCAGATAGCATTGTCTTTCTTTGTCTATCTATTTATCGATAGCATAGACTTCTGCTTCGAAAACACTCGGCTAAAATTTGACGACAGTTAAGCAAAGCTTCGCTCACATTATTGCAGTCTTGCAAACATTCCTTACATGAGATATAGGTTGGGGGGAGGGGGGGATACATGTATGTTCTAGCCCTTCTGATTTGTATGTATTCTACAGCTAAACTACAGTTATAAAAATTTGTTAACATCTAACACTTTTAAACATAGTTATTCTTGTACAACTATTAATTAATTTAAGTCAGTTTCAATTTTCTTGTTTTTTTTTGTTTTTGTTTTTAGGTTTCCAAGTTTTTATTCTCTTAGTTAGTTGGTGCTACTGGATGTTGTTGAAGTATCACTGTGCAGCGAACTATTCGATGAAGTTTTTCGTGCCATTTCTGTGCTTGTCAACGCGCTGCCGCATAAATTATTTGCCATAGTAGTGGCTGGCGAGCAGGATGTCGAATTATGGCGACATGGTTGCGGTGATGTTGGATTCGATAGGCCCGATTCATGTATAGGCGATAGTGTGGGCGATCGAGTGCGTAGGAAATGTTTACGTCGTTGTCGACGATAAACGTTATTAATGGTTGGCAAACGTTGGCTGTAAGACGATGAAGAGCTTGTTGTATTGGACGGTTGGGCGGCAAATGCTAATGTTTCAGCCAATTCTTCCAAATCTGCAGTGTTGGGTATACGTCTACGTGTTGGCGGCGGTAGAGCAGGCGGTAAGGTAATACCTATGGGCGTAGTATAAGTCACCGAGGTATCATCTCTTATAATAGATGTTGGCAATACGGATGTCTTATAGGTAGCGGTGCTTTGGGAACTGGGCGTGGTCATGCCGCTACTACTATCCGAGTAGCTGCTACTATGGTCTCGCGAACTATCTGAGAGAGTGTTGTTTGGCGAATTTGTGGTAGCCGAGGAGTTTGAACCGTACAAAGGCTTATGTTGGCAACAATTGTCGTCTTTCTGCAAGTGTATGGGCCTCACTTGGTTTTGTTTCAGGCCATGTTCCGCATTGTGCTGCAAGCGGCAGCGTGGTCTTCTATATCGATTAATAACACGCATAAAATGCCGGAATCTTGCTACCGGCCAAGTTCTCGTATTGCGTAACTGTGTTTGTGAAATTTTCAAATGTTCTAATTGCCTTGGCGAATTATGCGGTATTTGGGGAGCACCGCCGCCATTCGAACTTATATAGTTAACAGTGTGTTCATTCTTTCCGGTCATTTTGGCTGCCAACTCTTGATGATGTTTGTGTGCCAAGGCCGCTATAATATCATTTGGCACATCTGGACTGTCCGGCACCGCCGAACAACAATTCCATTTTCTACGCCACCTCTGATGCTTGGAAATAGTCTGCATGCAACAGCGCTTCTGGGCAGCAGCTGTTTGCACCGAAGCTTGAGATTTTCCCGAAGATGTACGCGAAACTTGCTGAGAATTATCCGTTTTAGGTATTGTTGTCTTATTAGTCTTGCATTTCGAGTCTCTCTTGCCTATTATGGGACTTCGCAAACGAAACGAACAGAACGTACACTGCTCTGTGTATTGTAGATAAGAGCGGCGATTGTTAAGTGCTGCCGCTGCGGCAGCTGCAGTTTCTAGATTCGTTACGAGTGTAGCTTTGGTGCTAGCTGCACTCACTCTCCTTTGTGTGGAGGCTGCTTTGAAAGAGGAGCAACAGTGAAAGGTGTTGAACGTCTCGTTGTTATCATCGGACGTGGAATCGTTGTCTGCGTTAGCACCCGAGATGTGGGCTATAGTCAAAGGCGATTTGATTTGGGTTTCTTCTAGCAAGGAACACATGTAGTATGTCTTTAAGGCAGTCTGATGGTATTCCCTAGAATTGGCACAACAGTGAAAATTTAAACGTGTATTGGACTCTTGCTGATACGGTTTCTGTTGTCTCAGCGTTGGATCCCCATCATTAGGATGGCGTACTTTGGAACACATATAAAATTGGCCACATTCTGAGGTCCTTCTGGACGGATGATGGTTGTTGGTGGTAGGTGGAGTTGATTGCGCTTCGGCTTGTGCATTTTTGGCAGCAGCTGCCAATTTATTTTTGGCTTCTTGGGCTTGGCGGTGATTGCGTATATATTCATAGGTCGTTAGACCCAGAAACGAAATATAAATATGAAAGAAACACAAGTGCAATAGTAGGCCAGCGGTAATGGCTGCCAGTAGACCCAAACAGCCCAAGAGAATGAGAAAAATGGTGTGGCTAACCGCTATGCCGGCAAATGAAACCAATGTTGAATTGTGAGTTATGGATTTGGTATCTTTGAATAGATCTTTGGCAATTTCCTCCTCTTCATTCGCAGCTGACAAAACCGCCGAGGCATTGCCAGCAAATGTATCATTAAAAGCATTGGTCACTGTGTCGGTAATGTTATCGACTATTGACGTTAATGTAGAGTTATCAGCAAACAATAGGTCTTCATAGTCTGTTGAGTTAAAATTTGTGGCTGCCTCCGTTGCATTAGCGGTTTCATTCGTTGTCAAATATAGACTGCCATCTAGTGGCTGGTCTTCTAGTACTTGATTAGGATTAGGATACCAATAACTAAGCCATTCTGGTTGCAGGTAATACAAAACTATCTGGGCTATAACCGCTAATAGAATCACCAACGTAGCGCACACCGCACTTACGACACACATTAGAAAGGCGACATAATTACGTGATCCAATACAATGATTCAACCATTTACAGTGATGATCAAACTTTCCCACACACTTATTACACACCGAACAGTGTTTCGTGCGGTGTGATGACGTGCGAATGTTACACAAGTGACAACGACCGTTTTCAATAACATGGGCGTGTTTGGAACGATCAAATTCGGGTACAATGCGATCGTTGCGGTGCACTCGCCGCAATTCACGATCAGCAGGATCAATGAGTAAAGCCACCAAATGCGACACTAAATGCACAATGTACAGGCCAGTTATCAAGCCATACAGCGGACCCTGTATGTCTGTATTAAATGATGGTATCAATATCCAATAGGCTGCCAAGCCAAATAATATTAAAACAAACCAGCCAAACAATTGCAAAGGATGCAAAGGAGTTTGCAAACCATTTATACGTCTACCCTTGCGATGGTGGACATCGGCTATGTTCTCTTGAAACGACACACAATGAGTTATTTTCCATGAGTCCGTCAGAGACGAAGAACTCCTGATATTATTATTGTTATTGGAGGCTACTTTCAAACCATTAAAAGCCTCTTCAGGACTGGAACTGTTTTCTATAGGCTGTTGAGTATCTTTCTTGCTAAAAAATTTCAATATTTTTGCTGCTGTATTATGGGTTTTATTCGTCTTTATCTGTGTTAGTTCTGCATATAATTCGGGATTTTTCGCATAATCATTTATACTAGCAGTTGTTATAGTGATTATATTATCATCGGCATTTGTGGGATTTTCTAAACTTTCATTTATGCTGGTACACTCCTCATCAGTGTATGATGTTATTACAGTGATACCGTTTTGTAGGTGATCCGCAGATATCTCTAAGTCAGCATCTTTGCATGGGATTGTATGTTCCGCAGTTGCTTCTATGGGCTCTCTTTCATTATACTCTGGTTGCATGTTGCTTTAAATTTAACATTTGTCTGCTGATCTCTTGGAAGTTGGAGAAGTTATAGTCAAATAATATGGATGGTAAGCGATTAGTATTACGTTTCGGTATATGAAAGTTACAATAATGAATGAAAACAGGATATACTCGACTGACAGATCTAACAAACATTACAAGTATCAATTTTAGATTTAAAGTTGAGTAGTTGCTAGAGATAGTAAATGTAACACAGAGAAAATGGAACTACGCTAATTAATGGCGTAAGATATGTGGTTCTCTAATTTTAAACTACTTACAACGATTGCTCACACAGTTTACGATGCGTTGATTTAGAGTTTACAACAATTTTAGTTTTTGATTTTATTTTTTCGTTTAGAACTCTCACTGGAACTGTCTTTATGATTTTCAGCTATTTTGATGTAGACTACGTAGCGTTATCTGTTATTTAAATTTGATTATGTTTCGCTATAGATTACACGAACTATTCGTTTTCAACAATTTCGCTACATTTCTAATAATATTAGTATTCTTTATTTAAAAAAAGTTAATTACGATTACGTGGGGTTTGTTTGTTTTCTTTTTTATTATTAAATATGCGTTCTTTACTCCATTACGTATCGTATGAAATGTAAAAATTTTGTTGTATTTTTTATTTTATTTTCATTTGTTGTATTTCTTATATTTCCAAAATATAATTTATTGTCAATATTTAAATATTAATTCTATTAATTGACTGTATATCATTTTGTAGTATGAAAGATTAGTTCACATTATTTTTTTTTTTTGTAATGTTTCTCCACACTTGCTAAATTTAGAAATAAGATTGATTTAATTTATCGTAATATAATTTTAATTTTTATAAAACTCTTTGCTGCTTACGTAACGTATGTTTTTTATATGTCACTATGTTTTACGTAACCTCTATGAGTTGTTTTGTTTTCATTTAGCTTAAGAACTTTTCCACTATATTTCTAATCGGTATAGGATCACATTCAAAGTTTCCTTATGTTACGTTACGTTGTATATAGCATTCTATGTTTTTAGTATTATTTTATATCGTCTTTCTTTTTATAACACTTGATACTTTATAAATAAATTTTAAGATGTTAAATTTTGATTTGATTTTTTTTCTTCCTTTCTTTTACGTTTTATTTATTTCAGCATATAACCTTTTATTTACTTTTACATATATTATTTAATTAATTTATTATTTTAACATTAACGCACGTGATTATCATATATATATATAATATCGTTACGTTTTTAATTTACGTTACGTAAAAAATATAAATTGATTATAACGCACGTATTTATCATTTATTTATATGTCATTCGTAATATGTAAAATTCGTTACGTTTTTAATTTACGTTACGTTATAAAGTTTTGAAATTAGAATGTTTTAAAAAAGTAGTTGTTTTCTACGTAAGGCATTCGCTTTTTGAATACTATGCATAAATGTATGTAAGTGAAGCTGTTGTTTGCGAATTGAATTAAGAAATGCTTAAATTGTGAGTAAGCTAACACTGTATTTGAAGCTTTTAGTAAGTAAAATGGTTATCCGTTTAGCGATTTCAAAACCACCAGTCAACCTGTTAAATATCTTTTATGTAAGTTTCATTGCTCGAATAGTAGATTTACCATTTACGAATATGGATCATGTTACAACCGAAGAGCGCATAAAACGTTGCCAATTTCGGGCATCATAATGGATCTAATGGGTAACAAATTAAGAAAATTTTTATGAAATTTGAAAAGACTGCAATCATTATACGTATTTATAAGCATACTTCTGGAATATCGCAATGCGTACCCGGCAGTTTAACGATTTCTCGCCATTCCCAGCAAGTAGAACTATCTGATTGGACATTTCAATTATCATCACCATCTTATAAAGACTGTTTGACGCAACAAATAAAGCAGATTAATCGACATGCCGATTGCCTCAAACAGTTTGACTAATGCATCCAGAGACAGTCAAGGACCAAGCATTATAATGAAATACAATTGTAATTGAAATAGTAACCTTAAGTGTGTTTTTTTAAACTTAACTTTCAAAACCTTAGATTGGATAACCCTTTATGTCATACATATTTACTTTATCTCTAACTGGGTCAACAATGCTTATTTCTAAATTTAAATTTCTATTTGATATTCGAGTTTTGTGAAAACGTACTTGCTGCTTAACCTTTGTTTTAAAGTCTTTTAAATCATTAATTTATGGCCCATTGTATATGAAATAAAACAAATGTCGTTCTTTACCTACAATAGTATAATGGCTTGTATACGAGGGTTGTCTGCTTTTGTTAAAAGATAGAAGTAACTGAAACAGATTATCAATAGACTTTAGATAAACTGGGGGTATCCATCTAGCATTCCAATATTGAAAGAGGAATGTATTTTTTAAATAATTTAAGTTTACAGACATGCTCTGCAATATAAACGAATTTAATAAATTTGCAATATTCATAATATAGGGCCATTGCATTTGATAGGTATTCTTCTGACACTCCGTTTTGGCGGTATAAATACTAAGTAACATGCTTTATCGTGAAGGTAAGAAAGAGGCCAAAGCCTCCTCAGACAAACCTCGTTGCTATTTAAATATTTATTAATCTACACAACAATTTTCTAGTGTTCTTCTATTATTTCCTTTCTATGTACAAAACCGTAGTACGTTATTATTTTGTGCTCTAGTTTTTCCATAACGGAAAAAAAGGCAACCCAACGAACACTGTGACTAGAATCTTTTTTAAGAATTTTTTTATTCAATCCACATACATACATATGTACATAGTTTGTTGTTGCATACAAAGACGAAACTTTACGTTCCTTGTTGAACGAGTAGCTGGCATTTGCGGAAAATTCATTTCAAAAAAAAAAAAAAGAATGAAAACGAAGAACAAATCTGTATGTAGGTACAGACACACACTTTAAATTGAAGAGGGGGAAAACAGAAATATAAAGAAAAAATAACGACAACAACAACATAACGTAAAAGATTTGCTAAAGGAATCCATGAGTCAAGGTTAAATTCTTCTCCGCTCTGCTCTGCATTCTTCGTTTATACGTTTTGTTTTATCGTTTATTTAAGATTTTATTTATTTTTTTATGATTTTTTTTTAATTTTTGTTTTTTTTTTTATTAAAACAACTAGAAAATCCATTTTTAAAACGTGTTCACAGTTAAAATGCAAATCAATTTTTGCATATTTGATGGCAAGTGCATACAATTTTTGAATTGTTTCAGAAATTTACTCCGATTGCACGCTTTTTTTGATTTTTTTTCTTTTTTTTTAATTTTTTAAAACGCAATTCATGCAAATGTTAATTAAAATTAACTTTCTCTTCAATTATCATAAATTATTCAATTTTATATTATAAATTGTAAATATTTTTATTATTATTATTATTATTTCCTTTATTAATATTATTAATATTATTGTGTGTTTATATTTATTTAAGTTTTAATTTTTTTATTTATTTTTTCCATGTATAAATACTTTTAATAAACTTTAATAGTTTCCATTTATAATTGTGTGACTCTACTATTGTTTGTTATGCTTGTATTTGTATTTGAGTTTGTATTTAATTTTTTATTTTATTTGTAGTTTTTGTTTTTCCCATCAATGATTATATGGGTACTAGTTACTGGGGCCATAGACTAGTAGAGCAGTTCCTTGGAAACATTCGTGTACACGTAAACGTAAACGTAAAAAATGATGGATGGGATGGTGTAAGACTTGAAATATGATTTTTAAGTATCGATTTTAATTTTTCTGACACACACACACACTACTCACACAGTAAATTTTATTCCTATAGATGACAGCTATTCTAACCTATAGCCAGACAGACAGACAAACAGACAGACATTTAAGGATAGTTTCTCTTTAATTTTTTGATGGTGACCGCATCATACGTACGTAAATATTATCATTTGGTTTTGTTTTGTCATTGTATAGCATTGTTGTTATTGTAGTTGTCATCATCATTCATTTACGGCACACACCCAGGATATAAACGGTTGTTTAAATAAATAAAAGCGATTATTTTAGGGCTGGTATACATAGTACATATACATAGTACTAATCCAACAACCACAAATAAGAAAACTTTTTTCCCAAAAATGATAAAATGGGTCAACAACATGTTTATTTTTAGTTACTTTGACTAAAACTTCCTTAACTTACAATTTTTTTTTTTTTTTTGTAAAGCTAATGGATTTTAAAATTAGAAATTTTAAATTTATTACACAGCAAGTTTGTTTAAAACCAAAAAAGAAATGAAGCTACAGTCACTGGCAACTTTTAAAATTGTCTCATGTTGAAAGGACACTAAATTCCTTACAATTATGAATAAACAAAGAAGAAATTGTGGCTTTAATTTTTACTCAAATGTCTTACAACTTATCAAAGTGACATCACTATATACATATTGATATGCTTGAGAAAATTTAAAAAAAATTGTATTCATTTGAAATAGTTGTGTCAGTATTTTATCTGTAAACTCTTTCAGCTATTTTAGTTTAGGGAATCGAAAGCAGATTAGTATTTTAGCCAATAAACGCCAAAATCAAGAATTAGCTTTCATAACGCTGCAGCCGTTAGCAATAGCGCTTCCAGACCTGTGCAATGTAGTACTTTACGAAAGCTGGACGTCAAGAAACTGTGATCACAACGGACAACTAAGACGTTCTAGGCTCAACTCTGAGATATGCTCCGCTGATTACATTATCACAAAATATGGCTTGAGGAAAGTACGCCCAACGGAATTTCAGTAATCTCTGCCCTCTACTATCGTGTATGAAAGTGAGGTTAAAACTGCTTACTTGACACTATCCCATTGTAATCAAAGAAATTTGTGTGTAAAAAAAAAAAGCTTAGCTATTTTAAAATATTGGACACAACCATAATTGACCAATTCATAGATGATAGTGCACAGTTCCTCATCGTCAATAATTCATCGACGATACATCAATTTCTTTGATGTGTTCATTTGTTATTATCGAGCCATCGTAATTCATTCTTCATTCATATACACTTCTGCGAAGATCCTGTAACACTTATAGAAATCCTTTTCTATACAGGGCAGTGTTATCATAAGTGGATTTAAATATTTATTTTCCCTCAAGTTATGAAAAGGATAACGGAAAACGGATTTAAAGTTGAAAACTTAATAATATAAAACGCCTTTGACTTTATTACAGTAATGTTTCCCTTCTGAAACAATATTAAAGAGAGATGGCCAACCATCTTCAAATAGAATACTTATGTTGGAATAACACATGACTTGCCACAGATCATTATCAATCTCGTTTGTAAATGAACACAATTAATTAATTTTCTCCCCTATTGTTTTGAATATTGCATTGTATTCTAGCTTATGTGTGTGTGTGTGTGTGTGTGTGTGTGTAAAAGTAAAGCAAAGATAATCATTTATTTTGAAACTGTTGCAAGTACACTTTATCTCATGCATTTCTTTGGATCTTTTTTGAAAAATCTACTAATTGAAGCAAAAACCCCCATACAGGCCAACAACTATCAGATGAAAATCTTTATGAACTAATTTCAAGTATGTAGTTATCGATGAATTTATTTTAGTTTTAATTAATTGCCTTCATTGATTTACACTTTTATTTATACAGGAATTCTTAATTAAATTTTAATTTTAAAAAAATTTCATAACTATTGAATAATTCATGATGATTTAAGAGGCCAGAGTATACAAAATCAAAGAAAATTTCGATAATTTAATGAAATTTCAACTTTATAACGCCGTTTTCATCATTTACCGACCGATATTCCATCTGCAATTTTTTCACCAAATTCAAGTGATTAATAAGAAGTTAAAAACAATTTACATTGTTTTATGAAATTGAATTTGAGTAAAAAGGGTCGATTTCTGAAACAGTAGAAATCTAGGAAATATCCATGACTTTGTGATTATAATAAGTGCCCTGAGATTTTTATCAAATTTTCAAAGTTCTTTCCATTACACCGCCTTAGAGTGATGTACTCAAAAATTTAGAATTGTTAGGCATGGTTTGTAATTCAGGCTAAAATCAAATATGAGCCGATTTTCATGAAAACTGTTACATAAAAGATATTTGACTAATGCTATTTCTTAAATGATTTTTACTGAAGGATTTTTACTATAGTAAATTCCATTGAAGTCATTCAGATTTTCGTAAAATTTATTGTGATCATGTATAAAAATACGTATACGTATTCATTAAAAGTTTAATAAGAAAATATTGTTGCCTAATAGCTCCTCTAATCATGAAACAATTCCTAGAAGGCTTCTTTCTATCAGCTCTTGAATTAGGAGTAAAAATTAAAATTAAAAAGTTTCAGAGTATTTTAAAAATTCCGTTTTAAATTCAAAATACGCAGTCTTTACGTTATTTTAAATTCAAGTTAATGTAAAGGCATTAGAATTTATTTTTTAAATATGAAACCCTTACGTTCCTTACATGTACATATGTGTATATATTGTGTATGCATACATACACATATACAATTGGTTGTTGTTGTATTTAATATTCAAGTTTTTACGCATTTTATTTTTCCAAGGAACTTTAATTGCTCTTTTTCCATAAATGGCTGTGGAGAGAGCACTTTAGCTTATTTCGGTTTCCGACAATGTTTTTTATTGTTTTTATAATATTTTGTTGAATTCCATTTTGTTTAACTCTTTCGTTTAATTTCTTTATATATAAGTACATGTACGTATGTACATACATACATGCATATGTGAATATTACCATATTTTATTTGTTAGTAACGATTAATCAAAATTAAAATTAAATTTTTAATGAAATTTGTTTAACAATTAATATTTTATTTACACGAATTGTAAGGATAACAGTTTTATTTGCTTTCCTTTTGATATTGTATCGTATATTTTTCTCTGTAATTTCTTTCACTGTTTATTTCAAATTTCTCGCAACAGTAAAAACAACAACAATATTGCACAATTAACTTTTATTTGTTAGCAACACTTCACTGAATATAACGTTGGCCATTTTATTTATTGTATGTGTATGTGATTTTCTTTTTTTTTCTCTCCTTTTAAATGTTTATGTTTGTGTTTTTGTTTTTTTGTGTTTTTTGTTCCTCTTTTTGCCGTTTTATTTTGTTGTACTTTTCTGAGGATTGTATTATAATTGTGTGTAGTTGTAGTCGTAGTGGTAAACAAATCAAATATAATCTCATTACACACATACACTATGTTGAAACGTTTTCTTAGGGTTTGTGTGTGAGACTGCTAAAATTTTTGTTCCTTTCGTACACTAAGAAAAAAAATATATACACAAACACACAAACACAACTACAACGATTCATAAACGAATGCTTTTGAAATTAAAAGAAAGGCAGTGTTTTTCATTTTCTTTGATCAAATAAACTACCGTTATTTTTTGTTCACAATATTAATAATGATATTTTTTTATTGCTATTGTTGTTATATGTATGTATGTACATATATGTATATGTACATGGGTGTTGGTAGTTGTAGTAACAGTTAAATAGTTTTCTTCATATTTATCCGAAAAGAGCAGGAAGACAAGGGGTTGGATTCATATTTTAATAATAAAAAATCTTTTGATGGTGGTGTATGTATTTTCTTTTCTTCTTATTAATATTGTATAAATCTATTCACACATTCACCCACATACTAACATACATACACACACACAGACACACTTATAGTAGTTTAAACACATACAAAGCTTGTAGTATAAACATTTCTACTAAAATAACAACAACAATTCAAAATTTTCTTTCTCTGCGTTAAATATTTTCGTTATACCGTTATTTTACGTCTACTCTCTATGAATTTTGTTAAGCAACTAAATAAGTACATCTCTATCTCTATAAATCTCTAGAGTGAAAGTATTTCCTTAAAATGAAAAAAGCTTTTTCCACACATTCATTCTCTCTTTCTCTATCTCTCTATTACTGTTGTGCCAGTGTTTTCATCTCTCCCAGAGAGTTAATGCTATGTTCGTTTCATTACGGTTTGTTTATTTACTAAGTCTTTAGCAGCCAATATGGCTTAAATGGGGGATTATTTTCTTTATTGTTGTTGGCTCCGCTTGAATAAATTGGTTTTTCTTTTGCAAGTACTTTTTCATTTTCATGTACTTCTAAGTACACATTACTATACTCTGATTACTTCTTACGATTTTGAGTATCTTAAGATATACCTGTTGTTAAAGGCTATTCGTTACACAGTTTAATTCCTTACATTGTTTTTATTGTTATTGTCTCGTTTTATTTTTTATCCTTTTTTTCTCTCTCAAAGTTCTTACTGTTACTGTTAAATTTGAATACGTATGTAAATAAGTCGATGTCTGCCAATGTTGATGATGATGATGATATTGAAGGGTTGGCTGAGGGTCTTTTGGTTTTAAGTAACTTTTCTTTTATTTCAATGGCTTTCCTTCATCATAAAAATGCCGGCATAGTTTTAAACTCACACACACAACAATACTGATTCGAATAATAACAAACAATGTATGTATTTTTATCATGCAATAACCAAAATATGTACCATGAAACGTAATCACTTGTTTTTAGAATCCAAAAAATGGAAATCAAAACAAAAAGGAATTGTTGGTGGGATTTTAAATCATGTAGCCGAATAAAACTCAAAAATCAATAACAATTTTAAGTGACATTAAATGGGGGGGTTTTTTGGTTTTGGTTTGTTATGTACAGTAACAGGAAAAGGTGTTGACAATAAACATTTTCAATCCTGGGGATAACTTGTAAAAAGCAGATGATAAGAATATCCATGAAAAGTGTATAAGGAGTAGTAAAAAGAAATCGCTTATGTATTTCTATATGAAATTGAAATTGAATTCAATTAATTTAATTGGATTAAAATAGGCATTTTTTGTTTTACTCAAGTTTACTTACGTAACTATTCAGGGCTCTTCCAGACTTCAACTAAAGGTGCATTTATCCACATACATAAGTCTCCAGGAACGGATAAAGGAAACATGAAGGAACTATTACCGACATAATCAAACACATGCTGCAGCAGTTCCAAAGTCTGTTTGAATAAAAATGTGTCATTGCATCGTAGACAGTACATGTATAGGACGAATAGCAATTGACTCTGCTCTCGTGGATATAGCGTGAGGTATTTCAGATTCTTCGCCATATAGACCTTTCTGATGCGATGAGATTCTTTCTATGAAATGTCTTTTAACAGACGTTGTATATGCTCAAAGAAAAGCTAATATTGAGGATCGTAAGGCCAACGTGATTGACAGAGGCATTTTTGGGACACTCAATACAGGTTGATGGTTATAAAGTGGATCCAAAGTTTACAGTATTCCCTTTCAATCAATAATAAATAATAACATGGGGTAAAGTACAAATGAAGTCGCCGTAGTCTATTGGGTAGTGTGTTCGCTTATTAGACGTAAAGCCCAGGTTCGAGCCCCAGGCCAGACATCAAAACGAAATATGAAGAAAAAATATTTCTTCGGCGACTTCCTCTCAGCAGATTTCTGGCAAAAACTCTGAGAGTAAATAAACCCATGCCATGAAAAAATTTCTCAAAAAAAAAAAAAATCTGTCGTTCGGAGTCAACGTTAAACTGGCTTGTTGAACTTTTTCAGATGTTCGAATCCTCTGAACGCATGATAAGTTTCTAAGTAGAACCATGAATTTGAATTTTATAATTTGCAAGCATTGCTTTTGCGCTCAGGTTCTTTATTTACTTTTTGCTCTAAATCTCCTCACGATTACAAAAAAAACAAGAATTAAGCGTTTAAGGAAATACGCATACGCAAATAATTTTAATTCGTTAAAGGCCTCTTGCATAGAGCTTCTTATACGTTTACGACTAGACAACGATGACGTTGTCAGCAACCGAATGCGAATATCCTTTAAATCCTTAAGCAGTAAAAGAGCATTTCAAAGAGACCATTTTCCCTTAACACATGCACACACCATAGAGCTTTAACGCCCTTCAAAGCTTTCAGAGTATTTGAACTCTTTTTAGGTGGTTGCAATACATATAAGAAGAAAAAATAAAAACAAAAACAACAAACAAATCACTGAGATTGTACACAACGTCTGAACAAATGTTTCTCGTCGTCTTCTTTACTACCAAAATCTGATAAATATTTGATTTTAATATTAAAATAATTCCCTTAAAACATGTCCTTTGACGTGCTTGAATCCTCGCTATCTCCCAATTCAAAACTCCCCCACACAAACATCGTACATAATGCGTTCAATCAAAATAGTTTTTCGTATAGAAAAACGTCAGTTTAGTTGTTGGTCTGGTTTTGCTCCGTTTTTTGATTTTCGTGACTAAAATAGAAATTTCAATAGCGTTACACTTTAAAGGAGTTCCCTTTTGGTTGTATTCACTTTATTTATGGTTGTTGAACGTATGTACATACATACATACACAATAGCTTTATGGGCCAGGCCATTTCATTACGGTTATTTTAATTTTTTTTTTTTTTATTGCCTTTCATCATCAACAGCAGTGGTCGTTATTGTTATTATGTAAACACGTGTGCTGTCTGAAGCATTTGAGTATGAGAGTCTGTTCCCCGCCTGTCTGTATGCATGCCTGCTGAGTTTATTTCCCAGTGGTTACCTCCAAAAAGGTTAAATAAGAGGTGGATCTGAAAGTTTTCATCGGCATTGACAATTGATTGCTTTTCCGAAAGAAATGCGGTGGTATAGATGGGGATTTATTATAAAAACTTATTAACATATTGAACCGTCATCATTCTAAATGGCATTTAAAAGTCTATGTGGCGTGGGCAAGGTCGTAAGAAGGTAATGAAATTATTAAACTGTGGAGCACTATAAAGAAAGTCTTGTGAAACAGCTTCCTTCGAGGTATCTAAACTATTACAAAAATTATCTTGGATTTCCTTATCCATTATCTTTCCTTGGGAGTTCAACCGCTCTCGCTCTGCTTCGAAGTCGCTCTTTCTGTAACTATTAGGTCTGCTCTTCATATTCTTTCATTTCATTTTCAATTTTCTTCCTCCACGGTAGCTTCTCACACGTGTCACACATTTTCTGGTGAAGGAAGTGAACCTGATGTAGCGATTGTTTAGACCTACTTTCGGACACTTCTTCGAGTTCATTGATTAGGTCATCAGAGGTAGAGTGGATTCCTCATGGCGGAACAGGGGAATGGAATGGAATGAAACTGTGCTGCTAATTTATTGCTTGCTGGAAAAGTTTTTTGACATGGCATTACTCCTTGAGGACATTAACTAGTATGCAGAACAACGGTTACCAATTCTTTCTACAGGGAGTGTGATAATTTTGTCTGCCTTAGCATGCCTGATGACTCTGTTTCCCTTGATATTTTCCTTTCTTCCTCACTTTTATACCACCTATCCTTTGTATGCCCCTAAAATCTCCTCTTTAGAAGCTAGGCCGTAATCCTGACTGAAGGGTTGTAATAGCCAATTATGTATGTTTTATAATATTTAAAATTAAAAAGAAGAGCACATTCGAAATGGCAACTAACGAACCCTGCTGTATAATTCGATCTGACTTAACTGAAAAAATTTCTCCACATTTTTTTTTATTTTCAATTTAAACCGAAAGAACAAAACATTTACAAGCATTTTTTGAACATTTTCTGAATTTTAACAAAAAAAAAAAATTGAAATTAAATTAAATTAAATAAAATTTTAAGCATTTCCATATTGTTTTGATGTGTTTACTCCCAATTACTACTGCTAATCTGATAGCCATTAAACGAGCATGATCGAATTGTTATCATTGCCTCGCAGACCACATCATAATGTGCGTTTGCCAAGCAATATTAAATTTCAATCAGGCCTGCCCATCAATAGTTTACCCGGCTGGGAGCACATACCACTAAATGGTAAGCTGCCCATGTTAAAGTGCCCAGGAAATCAAGTGATATTTTCGAAAAACAAAATCGGACAATCGGTAAGCCAAAGGAACATTACGATTTACATACATACCAAGGAAGGAATAAGAAATTTTTAAAATTTTTAATTTGAAATTTAGTTGCGCTGTTTAAAGCAAGAATTTGATTCCTCTGGCTACGATAGGATACCGGAGTATAATCCATTGCATGATTGCAATTTAAAAACTTTCTACGCCAATGAAAGAAACTTAAAGAGACTAAGAGAAAATGGTGAAATAACTGCAAATAATGACGTCATTTGCAATTTAAAAGACTTTAATGAATATCGCCAGCAATTGCACAAGTCACAGTTGTATTATATTTTACAGGAAATGAATAAAATGGTAAGTAGAGGCAAACATTTCGTACGACACATCGTCTGTAGATTAGATTCGTGTACAGATCGTGTACATTACGGCATTTAAGGTCTTGAAACTTTTCAACTGACGACAAAGTTTTTATACATGTTTTCTTATGTGCTTTTCCCCATTCAATTCTATAAAGTTTACCAACTGAATTATAATCGAATATTTCTCATGCGATCAATTACAGGAAGGCGATCAACGTGATCGTTTGCTAATTTCCAATGCTGAACAAATAACAAAACAAGATCATCAAAATCTATCGGCTCGAGAGCACACCTATTTGAAGGTACTGCAACGTAAAGCTGAATTGGATCAACAAAAGGCCGAACGCTTTAGGAAGCTCTACGAAAAGACTCAAGACAAATTTGCTTATGTAGAGGTCATCCAGAGTAGGAATAGATCTGCCATACAGCATAAAAAGACGCTGCGTCAACTACGAGCTCAAAAATATGCCGAAGTCCGCGGTGACTTACAGCGCAAGCAGTTAATTTATTTAAAGAAACTGTTTCGATTTAAGAAAGATCGCCTCAATAAGAATCTGAAAAACTTGTTCGAGGGCCATACGAGACGAGAAGAGGAAAAGCAAATTAATTCGTGGAATAAACGTTTAGAGGAGCGAATAGCCAATGTGGCCAAAGTTAAAATGTTACTGAAACAAAATGATCAAAGAAAAAAGATCTTTATAGAGAATCACAAGCGTAAATACAAATCCTACTGGGATAGAATACAACAGAGTATTCGAAAGATTGCATTGCACAATAGTATGCAGAGAAGCTTGAAGGATAGCTTGAAGACCAGTACTGCGGCAGAAAAGGAAAAGGATTTATCGGTTCACAAAAACCATAGTGGTATACTGTGTCACGATTTGCAAGACAGTTTTGATAAACTCATGGACAGTGACATTTGCGCAGCTTTGGATGCTGCTTTAGATATGGAGGATCACAGCAATGTGCCTTTCGATACCAATGATCCCATTTACAAAGCAGCCAAGTTCATATTGAAACACATTTTAAGCAAATTCCATAAAGATTTGTCAACCGATAAAATTGCATATCAGAATGTATACGAACGCCTCGATAACTTCTTTACTGAGGCCAAGAATTTTGTGATATTTGTAAGTGCTCAAACACACACACACATATGATGTCATAATATTCATCATCTAAACTTTTCATTTTGCCAGAGATCTACTCAAATAATTTCCGCTCTCAAAGATCCTGAGAAAAGATCCAATAATCGGTCTGGTTCTATTGGACGTGTATCGTTTAGTACCATACCTAGCACTATAGGCATCGGAAGTTATCAAATCAATCCTTTTATAGAACTTCGTGAGGTCACCGATAGAAGACCCACGCCACCAGTAAGTATAATCCTTACAGTTTCACTTAAAAATATAATCACTACAATATAATGTGTGTAGTAAAAAGAAATCCATTTAGACATTATTTAGCGTACTTTCTTTTAATGTTCCTATTCAAATTACGTGACTTTATAGTTGATGTCTGAAATGAAGAGCTTAAACTATACACTTTTGTACTTTCATCTTTAGGGCTCTTTAAACTCCATTGTTTTGGATTCAACGACTAGCCTAGCGCAGAAAACCAATTGCTCAAATCTGTGTCGCAATGAATTGATATTCATTGAACATTATCTGGCAAAATTCAAACGTGAACTTATCGTAGGCATTGGCCGTAAAGTATTTACTGCAATACAGTGCCACTTTGAACATAAAATCATGGATGTACGCCAAGAGTTACTGGGTAAATATGTTTCAGTATATTTACGCTGCCATTGATTGATTGTAAACATTTTCTATTCAATTCAATTGCAGATATTGATCGTAAATTTCTTCTCAATCAAGTTACCAAATCAATACTTAGCCATGCGGTTAATCCTTTAAATTTGGAATCCAATATCAAATTGTGCGTAAGCGCTTTATCAAGCGATATTATATGGTCTTTACAAAAGCAACTATTAAAAATGCCGCATGATCCACGACGTATGGGTAAACCTTGTATTAAATGTAGTTGCAATCGAAAGTCGGCTAAAATATGTTTGTTTTGTCATTAATAGAAATAGAATACATATGTACATATTTTCTTTTTTGGATATATTTTTGAAAATTTATATGAATATAATCATTTTACTTTAATTGTTTATTAAATAATTATCGTTTCTTTGATATACACATGTTAAGACTGCCATTAGCAGTGGTCACAGGCGTTTTGTCGTTCTAACAGCAATAATTCCGACAAGTCGAGAACTAATGGTGTACATATGGATTTTGTTCATACAGTGAAATAGTCAAAATGCAAAGAGATTAAAGAATCTCTTTCCAATCCGAATGTCTTTAAATAGGATACCAGAAATTTCTTATATGTACATTCGTCTTCGAGCCATCTGCTGTCTTAGAGCATTGTATCGAACAATTTTTTAAAGACCCTAATATAGTAGACGTTATCGTTGAACATCCAACTCATTCACTCATATTCCGGGCAATTTCGATTCTCTTTGTCTATTTCTCTGTGACGTTTCGAACTAGCAGCACTCTTTCCAGACTAGACTAAATTCAAATACCAACAACTTTCTTCATTTCACTTTGAGCCAACAATCTAAAATTTAAACCACATCATTTTTTTCTGTTTTTGTTGTGTTTTTTTTTAATGAGAATTAAAATTTATTTAGAAAATTGCTTTGGTTGGTTGGTATTATTTGTTGTCATATACACAGTTCTTAGGAGTAAATGTGCTAAATATAAATCCATTTTTGTTTATGTTTTATCTTTTATTGGTAAAATAGGTCTGTTCACTACTTTTGTGTGTGTGTGTTTTTATTTGTATTTTAATTAAAATTTATTTTATAAATTCATGTTGCCAGATATCAATCCATATAAGGAAAAAGGGATAGGGGTTCAGAGGTGTATAACAAAGTGTTTACCACGTTTAAAGTTGATTTTTTTAATTTAATTTAATTTAATTTATTTAATATGTCTCTTATATGTATTAGACAAATAATTTCATTTGTACCTAATCAATCAAATCCCCTACAGTGTGTCATGTCAGTACAATACAATTACAACATAAATGCAGTTTTCATTAAATAATCTTGTTCTTCTCATATGTAATATCAATCAAAGTAATTACTTTCTTTTTTGAGATATTTTTTGAGTTATTAAATCCATTTAAAGGCTATACTTAAACTTAATTTTAAGGATACACAGAGTCGTTTGATTGGTTTATTAGTATGGTATGTCGAATTACATATGTTCTTCTAAATTACAATATTAAGGATCATAATCAATTATAAAAGGTTTGATTATGTTTTAATATTATTTCATTTCACTTTAAATTAAATTACACAAGTAAGGCTATAATGCAAGTTATTTTTCTTATATTCCTTTGTCAACATCTAATTTACATTAAAAGTTGGAAATCGAATAAAAAAGAAGACAAATAATAATTACAAAATGTACAAAAATACAATACAATGCAGTACATACAACTAAACAAACCATCATCATCAATAATAAATTAGAATAAATATTTGCAAAATATTACACAATCTACTTACATTTTAAAACATATACAAACAAAAAGAAACAAGAAACAAGACGTACACATCATGTGCACACATAAAATAATGACTTTCTTTTGGCCAGGAAGTCAGTCTATTTAAAAGAAATTAAAACAAACAGAAAACAGAATTGAAAATATAAAACAAAAATACAATAACAATTGCTCTTTTGAAAAGAAAAAAAAAATGGAAAAAGTTATTGCAATAGAAAAGCATAATGCAGGAAAGAAGAGACATAAGATCTTATCTTAACTTATTTTATATTAAATTTAAATATTTCTTTTTTATTTAAACATCATGACTTAGTAGGGGCGTATCATAGTAACGCAGTGTTGAAGATGACGATGAGAAACTTGTACATGGCAAAAGCCAACAAGCCGGATGCCCTCTACCAAAGACATCAGCCAATAAATAAAATTTACGTCGATTAGGTCGATATGAACCCTTCTGTTGTGCCTGCTCCACAGCCGTTTCATCGTGGAGTATGGCATGCATTTGATCGATCATTATCGCCAAAACAAACAAGCCAAACAAAGCCGATTCTAGCAGTAATATGACGCTGTGCAGTCTAAAATTTTCACAAGGTAATACAACATAATCAATATACATATATTATAAATACTATTACTGAATAATACTAATACGTCTGCTTAATTGGATTTGCAATGAACTGGACACATTTGTTCCCAGCAACTACTTCACCTAATAGCAAAAGGCTCCCCCTATAGTACTCTATTGTGGCTTGCCTTCACAGTAATTCCCACGATATACATACGTTATTAACCTATAACTTATTTTTAGTTGGAACGTGTTAATTTAACCAAAAAGATCTTTCGTTAGTTCATTATTAAATTGGGGACTTTCGTTCACTAAACTAACTGATCAAATACTCAAAGGAAAGAGTTATACTATTATATTGGGACCTTAACGCTGAGAATGTATAACGGATAATACGATAAGTTTTCTGTAAGGACTATGCATTACCTTTGGTGTGCAAAAATCTCAATTACCACAAGAATTTTTCTTTCTCTCAAGTCAGTTAATACACCAGAATATTTTATTGAATAAAAAAAACAATACTTACAGTCTCGTTTGCGATTCCAAATTGTCTGTACTGCATTCCTCGCAAGGATACACCCAAGAACCCACCACCAAGGCAATGGAATATAAAGCCAACAGACCAACATACACAAGAAATTGTAGGAAAAACTTTTGATTTCGTTCGCCTACACAATTATTTATCCAAGGACAGTGATGATCCATTCGTCTAATACAACGTTTGCAAATGCGACAATGATGGGCACGTGGCGGTCGATAAGTTTCACAGCGCGTACACACTGTCCACTCGTTGTGACCATTGCCAGTGCCATTATTCTTACCCACTGTGTGTAAATCGGAGAAGTCTAAACGATTGGCTGGCAAGGGTACTGTACCCGGATCTGATAAAACGGCCTTTAAATGTGAAAATCCCAATAGGAAAACGATTGTATTGAATATAACCACATGGAAAGGTGCCCAAATGCTAAAACACGTTCAAATCAAAAAGAGATAATCAATCACTCATTACTTACATATGTCCTCATATGTACTCGGACATACATACCTGTTTTGCATTGTTTGCAAAATAATCCATCTCATGACCACATAATCAGCATAGACGACCATTAAATATGTGATTATAACACAGACTACGCCACAAGGATCTTTGACAAACCTCATCGTTTTATTGCTGTTGTACTATTAATTACTTTATTGCGAGTATTTTATCCTTTCTCTTTTAATAAATTAAAAAGAATACACACATGCACATACACTTCCACAGAAGTTCCTTTTTGTCGACTCTTTCAAGAGTTTTTAGTGGTATTATCACCAACGGCAGCAATCGCTGCTACTGCTATTGTCTCTGCTGCTGCTACTGACTGTCTTAATGAGTATTTGTATCAAGAAATAAAAGCTTCTTGTGTTTCTGCAATTCTGTGACGAGTGTTTTCATAAGTTTTTATATTTTCATTTCAACTATTTTTATTTATTAAAGTTTCATTCATTATTTATTTTGTTAGTTGCTTCCCTCTACATTTATTCTCTATTGTAAATATGTATTAGAAAATGATTTCTTGTTTCTATTTTTATTGAATATTTAGTGATATACAATGATTTTGTTTCTTGCTTGTTGGTTTTTTTTTTCTCTTATTATTTTTCTATCAATACAAAGCAAAACTGACGTTTGTTGTTGTTTTTCTAAAAGTAGTTATTTTGTCATCCGAGAAAGGAGTGAGAGAGAAGGAATAACGAATATATTCAATAAATTTGCTGTGTTGCACAAAATGGTAGAAATTGCTGGGTTAAATTATTTAGGAAATATCCAGAAAAATTTAGCAAAATATTACATTCAGATTTAATGATTTAGATCAATATAAAATACGGGAGCCTTTTCCATCTCTTTTCCTTTATTTATTCGTTTTAATTGTAGATATGAAAATAATATATAATAAATATAATATAATTGTCACAAATGTGTGGGCGATTTTTTGTTTGCCATTATCATTTTGACACCGATTCTGTGAAGAAAACGACTAATTTGTTTATTCAACTTGTTGTACAACAAATCACAAAATGTATGGGCCGCTTAAAAACAAAACTGTTTTCAAAAACTTTTTCCAACGATTATTTTTCTAGCCCACTGTATTTCAGTTTGACAGTTTATTTTCAACAGCCAGTGAGTAGAATAACAAAGAGAAAAAACCAACAACCATACAATTGCATATTGGAAGTATGACTGGAAAAAAATGACAATTTATTCGTGCAAGTCCAACGACATACGACGTCTTTTTCTAATTTGTTAGTCATTTTCATAGCAGATTTTAAAGAAAAACTTAGTCTACCGAATCAAATATATAATCAATTAATTAAATAATAAAAAAATTTAGATGAAAAAAAAGGTTTTTAACAAAATTTAAACAAACAAAAATTAATATCGAACAAAATAAAAGCAACGAAATTTAATAAAAGGAAAAAAGTAGAAGAAGAAAGAAATAAAAAAACCAACAAATAACGTCAAAAGAAATCGTATAAAATTTTATTGTGAAAAGGAAAAAATTCCCAAATAAAAAAAAAAAACAAAGGAAAATTACAACAAATTTGACAGAAAAAAAATATTTAACAAATCTTTTCCAATAATAAAATGGGACTATTTGGACAATCGACTGGTTTTGATGCTGATGTGGGTAAGAAAAATGATATCAAAAAATATTCAAAATAACAACAACAACAGATAGATAGATGTCTGTCTTTAAGTTCGGGAAAGTTAACTAAAGTTTTAAAAATACACTTTGTTTGGGAATTGGGAAAGGGAGGGCGATTTTCTGTGTTCTTGTTATTTGTTCATGTTTTTTTTTTTTTGCTTCTTTTATTTATTTTAACTACGACACAAAGAAAGTCATGCCAGACAACAACAGCGTACAATTTGATTAAAATTATTTGCTGCGATTATTGCTCGGTTGCCACTGTTGTTATTTGTTATCAGCTGAATGTTGTTGTTATTGCAGTTTGTTCATCGGCTTGGTTTTTCTGTTTCGCTACAAGGTCCTCTCACCCGCTCGCTGGTAATCTTGTTTTGGGCATCCGTATTATTTGAAACAAAGAATCGTCCTTTTTTATCCCTTAATGACAGCTGAGGTGGTTGATAGATATCCTTTGTTGTGATATCCTCAACGCGTAACAAGGTCTTGGACCTCTACTACGACTACAAAAAAGAATCCTTTTGTTGTCCGCCAGTCGTAAAGTAGTAATAGTGTCATTATATTTGTAATTTTAGGTCATTAAACTCCCTTTCACTATGTAGTTTATCATGGCCTTAGTTTGAGATAAAGAACGAACGTAAAATGCCATCCAGTCAGCTATCGTGGTACTTTGGCTTGTTTGTTTGCCTTCTCCTCCTATACAGATAAGTGGGAGGTGGGCATCTGCTTTTAAAGTCATGATTTTCAATGATTATAACAATAAGAAGAAGAAAAAAAGAAAAGAAAATGTACGAAGCGGATGCTTTAATTTCGCAAATAAATTGCAAAACAAACAGGTGTGATTACACCACAGCGGTAATATGGAACCAGTTTATGCACTTTTCTTCCCGTTTGCAATAATTTCCATGACATTACGCTGCAAGAGGATTTCTATGAATATTTAATCTCTGATATTCAAATTCTTTTTACATTTATAATGGGATTGTACTGACTGTTGGTGTACATTCGTCCTTGCGTAGCTAATCCCACTGCTTGGTTTTCTGCACTTTTCTTTTACTTTCTTTCCTATACACATCCATTTCTCTGTTCTACGTTCCCTACTCTAGGCCTAATAATCATCCACTTAAAAAAAATATTTGATGGTCGTAATCTGAATGTCTTTTGAAAACCACTTCAATAAATCAAACTGAACGAGGATAAAGTCACCACTGTGCTTTGGCAGAGGACCTCTAAATCGGTTAGATGAACCAGAGAATGCTCGTAAATATCCATTTATGAACCCATTCAGGTCACCATGTTTCGAAGAGATAGCTGCCAGAGAGTATAATATATTCGTGTTTGACATTATTCGATATCACTATACAATATACAATTATACATAATACATGTGTTTAATTTGATTAACATTTCTTTTTGTCTCTTTTGTACAGAGAAAGCCACCAGCGAAACAAATACCAATGAAAATTGGACGTTAATATTGGAGGTTTGTGATAAAGTCTCCTTAAATTCTCGCAATGCCAAAGAATGCTTAAAAGCCATTATGCGGCGCATGGCCCACAATGATCCTCATGTTGTTATGCAGGCAATTACTCTATTAGATGCTTGTGTTAGTAACTGTGGCAAAACTTTTCATCTGGAAGTTGCCTCCAGAGAATTTCAAACCGAGTTCATACGTCTATTAGGCAAGGCACAACCCAAAGTGCAATCGGTAAGTTAAATTAGTTTCAATATTATTAGTGATTTTGAGGATGCTAATGCTTTTAAGGAAATTTTAGAAAATGTGTCAAGTATTAAAACGCTGGGCTGAAGGTGAATTTAAATCTGATCCCGAACTTAACTTAATACCATCACTGTATGCGAAATTGCGTCAAGAAAATTATGATTTTACAAATTTCAATGAAAAACCGGCTAAATCTGCTGCTAAAGCAGCAGCTGTTAAGGATCCAAATGTTGTTACTAGTCAACAGGAGGAAGATGATTTAGCCAAGGCGATAGAGCTCTCCTTAAAAGAGACGAAAAATAGTCCAAAACAAGGTTCTTCTAGCGCTACTGGTGGGGGCACATCTACTACTTACGTAAGTCAGGCTTTAAGTTAGTTTTTAAACTTTAAAACTAAAAATAAATTTTTATTTCAATCCGTTTTAGCCTTCATTGTATCCCACGGTATCAGGTTCCAGTTCGTCGCCAGCAACATCTGCGCCTACGGAGCCACGTAAGGTACGTGCCTTATATGATTTTGAGGCGGCCGAAGAAAATGAACTCACTTTTGTGGCAGGAGAAATTATACACGTCACAGATGATTCCGATCCCAATTGGTGGAAAGGTTACAACCAACGTGGTGACGGACTATTTCCATCGAATTTTGTAACAGCAGACTTATCAGTAGATCCAGAACGCTTGGAAATAAATCAACAGCATAAAATAAAAAAGAATACCCAATTTGAAGAGGATTCAAAAGAACTTCAGCAGAAAACAGAAGCTGCGGCTGCAGCAGCTGCTACTCAGCGTGTCGAGATTGACGAACAGAAAATTGACCGTTTAATACATTTACTAAATGAGGCCAATCCAGAGGATCCTTCACAGGACACTGAGGAAATGCTAAGGTTAGAACAAGAAGTTCACCAAATGGGACCTTTAATCGATGCCGAGTTAGAAAGAGTTGACCGCAAACATGCTCAGCTGTCTCAGCTATCAAGTGATTTAGTCGATGCCATCAATTTGTATCATTCTCTGATGAGAGATGATCGCAACGCAGTAGGTTCACCTTATCATATGCCTGGATCTATGCCCGGTATGCCGGGTTATCCTGGTCATCCCGGCATGATGTATAACTCAAATCCATCATACACAGGAGGTTTTGGTACTCATAGTTTACCGGGTGGTATGAGTTCATTACCCTATTCGCCTCCAGCCGGCAATTTCCCAGCACAACACACCATGTCTGCAATACCAATGCAGTATCAAAATGGACATGTTGGCACACCCCAAGCTCCACCTCAGCCACACTCATTGCAAGGACTGCCACCACATATGAATCCTCAAATGATGACACAACAACAAAATCATGCAAATCAACAGCCAACAATGTACGGACCACAACAGCACTTGGCTGGTAGTAATTTGAACTCGATCGGTGATGGGCAACAACATCAGCCCCAACAGCAACAGCCTCTACCAAATCAGCAACAGCAACATCAATTCAGTATGCTGCCACCTCAACAACAACAGCAGAATCAACAGCAACATTTTATACCCCAACAAGCACCTATTGTGACCACTGCAGCAGCTACTGCACCAATGCCAAATACAAATCATATGGCCCCAAACCCACAAATTGCACATTTACCCCCACAGCAGCAGTCACAACACCAGCCACCTACTCAGTTTATATCACCACAGCATCAGCAAACTTACATGAATAGTTCTGCTAATCAGCCAACAGCAAATCCTCATCTTTATAATCATTCTGCAGGCGATCAACATCAGCAACAACCACAACCAACTTATATGACCGCTCATCCACCACAGAGTGTAGGAAATAATATGCCACCACTACCATCTGGACCACTCGATCAATTTGGACAATTACAACAGCAAATGGCCAACATGTCAATGACCGGCCCACAGCCGTATCAAACTAATTTACCGCAAAACATTCCAATTTACCAACAACAACGGTAAAATATTACTCACAACAGCAGCATAGAAACGTTAAAACAAAAAAAAAAAACGGAAAAACAATGAAAAACTATTCCACTTAAAAGTTAAATACTTGTTGGTATTCTATTTTATTCATTATTATTATTATTACTACTATTATTATTTTTCTTTTAGTTTATTTCTATAATTTCGATTCAATTTGTTGAAATGTCTTTGACGCCAAATATTAAAAGCAAAACAAAAAATGCGAAATTCCAAAATGAAATTTTATTATTTTTTTTCTTTTTAAGATAAGTTTTAAGTGAAATGTATTGTATTTTGTTATTCTTTTCAATTATTTTAAAAACTCTAATGATCCCATTCTGATCTATGAAGGTTTTGTTTTTATCGACAACCATAGTGTAGTCATCTACATAGAAGCCCAACTATACAACAAACAACAATTCCTATATGAGATATATCCTTATACCTTGTCATCTCTATGTTTTGTACATTTCTAAGTCTTATTGAGATTGATAACATTGCGATAAACCGGTAATTGTGGTATATAATGTTGATTTTCTTTTTAATTGCAATCCTTAAAAAAGAAATTTAAAAAAACAAAAAATTTATCATAATATTTAACAACAAAGAAAAAACAAAAAGCAAAAAGCAAATGAAACATCAATTATATATTATATTCATAATAACACACATTATAAACTATTATTCTTATGGTACGATATGAAAAAAACAAAAATAAAATTGAATATAAATTATTAAAATAAAATGATCACACACATTAATTGTATACATTTCAATTGAGTTGGACAGATACATATGTAGATATTGTACTTGCAATGGTAGAGTAACTTAAATTAATTAATTTTACTTTTCGTGATTGCTAATATTATTATTCTTTATGATCACATTTTTCAGAGCCTTTCCATTGTGTCTAAAGGAAGCGAAAAGATTATTCCATTTTACACTAACCCTTTCCGACCGTATACGCACAATTGTGCGGGTGTATTTAAGTCTCTATAATTTCTTTAATATATGACGTTATGCGACATGACCGGCAAAAAACAATTGTGTATTCTCTGTCTTTCTTGATCAGTGTGAAGAACCGTTATTAGTTCTTGTTTTTTCATACAATTTTGGTAGTTTTAGTTGTGAACTTTCCCCAGTTGTGAAAATGAGGCGAAAGGGTAAGTTTGCATATAAATTAAAATTCTATAAATTGTGGAATCTTATATCAAACAAGTGTTTCCAATTAGAAAAAATATTAGATATTGTATGTGAAGTGTAATTTTATGATTATTTTGGGATTTTTGATATTTTTACGTTAAAATTGTTTGAAGTGCTACAATTGTGCGTGTCCTGAAACAAAAAGATAAAGGGTCTAACTTACAAAACTTAATATCTTAAAATGATCTATGGACACAGAAGTTACAGTATTCAAAAATTTAGCTAAATCTATCACTCTGTTCGGCTATCGGTCGGAAAGGGCTAAATCAGATTTATAGATTCACTTGTATGCCATTAGGATATACAATTGTGATGCATTCAAAAATATCAATTCGTCTTATGTTTGTTATGTGAGCATAACCATTCATTGACATTCGGCCCTATCACACAGTCTTGTGTCATAACCCCAGCAAGTTGTGCCATAACGCGCTTATTGAAATTTAACAGATCCTATAGGAGGTGTATAGTATCCTGGTTTTTAATCTATTCTCGACTAGCCGTTAAAGGGATCAAACAATTCAACTGAATATGGTATTTGCCCTTGAGGCGAAAGACTAAAACCTTTATTAGTGTAATACTTTTAGAGATCTATAAATCTCCACGACGTCCGACGTCAGAATGTATATTAAATCCGCATTTCTTATGTTATGTTTTTGTTGCAGCCTTTTAGGCGTTTAATAGTTTAGGGATTTCATGATATACATCTTCATTTCCATGGGATCCATTGAATTTATCCCGGGTATGCAACTTCATAAGCTATTCTAAATGCTTAATTCATGGTTGTTTATTATTAACCTTTAATAAAACGACCAGAACTTTTATTCGATTCTACAGACACTTATGGAGGAATGAATTACTACAGTTGGTTAGCAACGTTTTTCAGAAACGAACATTTTTCAATACTGCCTTATAATAAGGTCCTGTATATTAAAAAAATTGTACTTTATATTGATCATTTAAAAATAAATTAAATTTAAAAAATAAATTTAAAAATAGCAGCTGAATCATTATAAAAATCGTTAAATTTAGCAGAGAATATGTGAAAGTTGTCACACTGGTCGCAATATGTAAAAAATACCGTTACCGTAAAAAAACATGGGACTTTTAAATGCGCTCTCTCTCACTCTTATACTCATTCGTATTTCGCAAATAACAAGAATATA
Organism: Sarcophaga rosellei; assembly: GCA_930367235.1. NCBI lineage: Eukaryota > Metazoa > Arthropoda > Insecta > Diptera > Sarcophagidae > Sarcophaga > Sarcophaga rosellei. Next base: position 4,404,495 of record OV884019.1, on the reverse strand, counting down.
TACAAATTGTTAAAATCTCAAAGGGGGAGAGAAAAACAGAATTGTAAAACAAAAAATTAAAACGAAAGTTAGAGACACTCTCTCTCAGTAACTAAACGAATTGGAAAATTGCAATCAAACGAAGAAAACATGCACAATCGAACGGCATGTGCGCTTGACAGATAATGTTGTTGTTGTTGTTGTATCGTTGAAGCTCCACAATATTTAGCAAAATTCTCCAGTCAGTGAGCGGTTGGATATCAACTGAAATGGTTGCAATTGTTGACGTCGTTGTGGATACAGAGGCTATTTTATTTAAAGGCAGAGCAGCACGATACTAGACAAAATAGTACTTTTTTTTTACTTACACACATAGTACAAATTCATGTGCATATAAAATTTATATATATGTTGTACGTGTGTATGTGTAATGTAAAAATAGTATAAAAATTGTAATAGTAAATGTGGTTGGAAAATCCATACATAAAAAAAGAAGAAACGAGAGAAAAAAATTGCTTTTTATATGTACAAATAATAATGTTTGTTGTATATAATAAATAAATAAATAATAATAATAAAAGAACAAGAATACATATACATATACATACATTTGTATGTATTGTACACGTATGTACAACAATTGTGTACTAAAACGTAAGAACAAATGATTGATTAAATAAGCAAGAAGAGGAGTACATATTGCAAATGCAAATGCAAAAAAAAAGAAGAAAAATACAAATAATTGATGAAAAATAAGTGAAAGAGTAAAACAACGAGTGTATCTCGGTCTCTGCTAAAACAAAAGTTAAGAAAAAAGTAAGTGTCTGTCGTCTATAACTTAACCAAACAAAGGGTAACAAAAAACAAACAAAAAAATTGAATATAATTTGCAAATAAGAAATAAATTATAAATTTTGCATACAATCTTTTTGCCATACATATATGGGCACGCACACACATATCTAGCGCACTTACACTGCATTAATAAACAATGTATACGAGCTGCGACGATGAATATAAACGACGAGAGAGTGAACGAATAAAAACTTTAAATTTTGTTGGTCGGTCGGTGTATTGTAAGAAAATTATTGAATTATTGAAAATGAAATCAAATTGAAAATTGCTGTGTTGTTAAACAATCCTTTAAAAAACATAGAAAGATTTACAAAAACATTCAAATTAAAGCCAAAGTAAGTGTGTAAAAAAAGCATTAAAAATAATACAAATTGAAAAGCCACTACATACTCCACGGAGAGAGAAAGACATCAAACAAATACAGGAGAGCCAACTTAACGTAGATATAGTAATTTGATTTTTTTTTTTGTTGTTGTTGCTTTTTCATAAGTACATATTTCTTATTTTCCTTTGCCAACAAACATGCACAGACTCACACACACATACAAACTCTCTTGCAAGTGTTCATAAGTGTACACTGCACAGAGATGTAGTGTGAGATCAGCTGAATTGTGTACGAACGAGTGAAACTACCAAAAGCAGTGACAGCGTCTGCTCCTGAAATATGGATTTGTTGTTGTAGTCACTGTCGCAGTCTCTGCCGCTGCTAACCGCTAGTGTAGTATTTTTTTGTAGTAAAAATTGCATGCGATTTGCCTCTTTTTATTTTCCCTTCTTTGCAGTGGGGCTGCAAGCTAAATTCTTACGTTCGCTTTTGCTTTCGAAGTTCAAAAAGAATTGAGGAAAATGCTTTGACAAAGCAATAACTAAAACTTTGAAGGGGTTTCAATTATCGTTTGTTTACTTTTCCATCAATTTGCATTTGCCTGTTATTTGTGCCGAACGTAAATTTTCTGAGAAAAATTATCCTGTGATAGTTTCTATTGTTATCTAAACGTTAACGTCGTGGCACATAGAATCCATTGTACATTGAGATTTTCAATTGGCAGCAAACTAGCGTCTGAGGTTGACACAGTCGTTACTTTGATGAGTATTGAATTTGCCTGAACACAATGATAAAAATATGAAGAAAAAAGAGAAACCAACGCAGATAAGAAAACATGTTTGTCAATTTTGCTATCAGTCTATATAAATTGGTACCAAAATTTCTTAATCTCCCAAACAGTCAGGGCTTCTAGTCCTTTAGTCTTAACAATTCAGAACGTCAGATTGAATTCGAATCCTATTATTCACAATCGTAAAATCGTCAACATTTTCTAAAAGCACTAAATTGATCATCCGTTAGAGAATCAAAATTTACTTTAGAAGCTGAGAGTGAAAGAGAGAGAAATAAGTCATAAGAGTTGCCACTATTTTTCACCCAGCGAAAGAATTTTTTCTTAGATTTATTCTTTTATAGTTAAGTTATTGGTTTAACAACTTCTCAAATTTGTTATTTTTTAGTGTGCATTTTTGCCATGAGCTTAATTTCTTCGCTTTACTGCTTTCGCAGCGCGATTTGCTTATTTAAAATTGTCATTTTGTTTGTAATCTGTAATGTAAGAAACTCTTATTCCTTCCGACATAACTGTCTAGGTTATACGAAATTCTATCAGGCATATAATTTTTCAACTCGAAACCAAAATGCACGTGAAAACATTTCGATTAAAAATTTTGAAATATCAATACCATTTACCTTCATTTTGAAATTTGTAAAAGCAAAGCTTTAAGATTTCGAATGCTATTAACTAAAGCTATTGAAATTTATAACCATTAATTATGCAATTAATTTCTAGTGTGTGACTATGTGTGTTCAAATTCCAAATTTATTTCATTTAGATACTTTAGATAGAGAAACTTTTCCCAAGGCATCTAAGTTCACATTAAAAAAGTTCATTGGCAACCCTTTTATTGTTTCTTCTGTTTGTACTTGCGTTGAATACTCTCCTGAGAAATTGGTCCAATTGCTTCCTTCTCTCTTACGTATTTTATTTATGCAGTCGGTGTACGAGTATTTTCGTCTGTTCTGTTCAGTTAGTTGACTTATGCATTTGAGAGTTTTTTGTTTTTGCAACAAAAATAAACACAACAACAATAAGAAGAACAATGTTCTCATGCTGCTCATTCATCTTTATTTTCGCCATACAACCAACCAACCCAACCATCCATCTTTCCAAAAAAAAAAAAATTTTTGTTCGCTGTAGTACATGTACATACATATGTTTTGTTGTTGATATTTGTTTATTATACTTTTTTGGTTTTGTTTTTGGTGTTTATATCGGTATATTTGCAAAATCGTTTCGTATCTCGTTGTTCTCCGTACTCATTGTAGGTACATGATTTTTGTGTTTGACGCTGCCTCCAAAGCTTCTCGCAGAGCGCAATGCGTCACGTTAAGTTCCGTCAGTGAGCCAGGCAGCCAACAGGCCAGTTAGTCAGTCAATCAGTCATAATGTAGAGTATTTCATTGTATTTTACTTTTTTTTCCTCTTCTTCTGTTTGTCTGCCTATATTATGCAGTTTAAACAACAGCTTCTCTCATTGTTTTTTTTTTGTTTTTGTTTTTTATTTATTACACAGAATAATAATAATAATAAAAAAATTAAAATAAAATATTTAAATAAAAATAAATTTATCACTTTATGATGATGAGTCTGTTTATATTTTGCTTTGCAAAGTGATTTTAATAATAACGCGAGTAAAAATATTTCCGAACAAAACTTGTCCCGTGTTAAAAAAAGGAAGATTTTAAATGAATTTTTTTTTCTGTTTTTTTTTAATTTTTGAAAATTCTTAATCCTAATTGACAAACTATACCAACAAACAAACATAATATCGCATGTACAGAGATACGGATGTTTAAAATTGTAAAAAGTAAAGAAAAAGGTTCCGGGCAAAGACGGACACACACATTACTCCCCTCGCCCATCTTTCTATTCCACGATTTGAGCATGAATTACGTGAATAACTTTTAAGAGCTTCGGGTTAAACAACAAAAAAAAAGAAATACCCACATTACAATACACGTGAGTGAATAAGTGAGTGAATATGTAAGCGTGAGTGGAATAAAATAAAAACAAAAATCAAGAAAAACAAAAAATAATTTTTTTAAATAACGTACGTAGATATACTATAAAGTAATGGATGGGATCGATATTTTGCTACATTCTAAATACAGCAACATCAACGAGAATATTAACAACAAAAGCGTCAGAGAAAATCCTCAAACGACGTTAAAGTAACACAAAAGCGGAAGTAATAACCAAATTCATATCGTAAGTAACAACGTAACCTAAAGTAACGTAATGTTCCACACAAAAAAAAAAAAAAAAAAAAACACACATACACATACACATACACAGCTATTTTAAGAAAGACGCGTGAATACGTATAGTATAGCGGTAGCAGATAGACAGGGACAGACAAATTTCATTCATGGCATATACACACACATACACACTTACTAATACAATAAATTTAGATGAGTTTCAAACCGTAATTTCTTTATCGAAATGCTGTGTCCTTTATAATTTCTTTGGTCTGCTCCAAAAAAATCAATGTGTCGTTTAAATACGAATTTGAAAAACGTAAAGTTATCGTAATTTCTAATTTCTCTTATTTCGTTTCAAGGTTTCAGTTTCTTCTAAACTAAACTGCACAAGCTAAATAACTAGCGAGACTACTAAGCCTTCTACCATACAAGTTCAATTGTATTACGTTGGGTTGAGTTGGGAATATAAAGCTAGAATTAGCCGAACGTTCACGTAATGTAATGTACCGTACGTTCGTCTATAGCATACGCGAATAATGCAATTGCTTACCGAAATTACATATATTCCGTTTGTTTCATTGTTCTCATAGCCTTTCACATGCAGCTTTAACGTATAAAAAACTTCTCTTATAATAATTGCTGAATTTAGATGTTTTAACACAAAATAATTATGGACCGGATTTTCAGCTCCGAAACTGACGAGGATAATATGTCTCCTACCAAAATGTCAAGCTAAAATGGCTAAATATTGTCAAGAAGCCTTTCATTTGATGTCGTTATTATCAACTGAAGGCAGTAAGAGCTCAAGCTTTTACGATTATAAGTGGAATTGTGTTTTCTTACAATAAAACCAGTTCACACACACAACTATTATTAGCTGCTCCCTTACAATTTTAAATTCGGATCAATACTGTATTACTCTACACGACAGATTTTTGTGAAACTTTTCATGACAATTTTATTTAATAACTTAGTTTTTGCCAGAAATCTGGATCACGCCTCACATGTAATAAACCAACACACTATCTACTAGACTACGGCGACTTTAATAATAATCGTTTCACTTCTGATTATTTTTAAATTGTTAAAACAAATATCTTTAGACAGGTAGAAGGCAGATATCAATCTGACAAGCCAAGAGGATGGAATTTGGGCCCATATGACTCATTTTGAAACCATAGTCTTCCATTTCCCCTACTTCTGGAACTATCCAGGGCAGTCATTTCTCGTCAGTAAGATTCATTCTAGAAACCATTTTCCTTCTTCGACTTAATGCTGAATTTGTGTGCAATAGGTAAAGAACTGTTTCCGTGTCTTCCGTGTACCTGTAGTTTCCACAGAATTCATTTGTCGTATGCTTCAGACCAATGCGTCTAGCTTGAGTGCTCATAATGCAATACGCAGTAATGTCTCCAAACACCATGCTTGAATACAAATTTGTTGGTATCTATCCTTGCGGCGCCTTATTTGAATCGTTTTAAGAACATAATTTTGACACAATGCTACACGATTAATAACTAAAATCCAATTGTTGATTTCATAAAATCAAAGTAGCCCCGTATTTTTTGAACACCCCTCGTATTTTTGAAAAGTTTATGACTTGTGTTGTATTCCAGACAAATGTTATGTTCTGTCACAGATTTCTAGTGTCATTTTTCCATTGATTGAACTCAAGTTAAACGATTTTCCTTTAAGTTATAATACCATCCAAACTGTTTCTATTCCTATCACCTTAACAACGTTATTCAAAAGAGACCAAACCAAATCCAAAAAAAAACAAAACAATCATTTTTTATAATAAGTTTCTGGTTGAGTTTTTGTTATATTTTCTTTCTTGTTATTAAATTGCCGTCTAATGTCAGATGTACGTAGTAGCAGTAGTCAGGCAGCCAACCAGCCAGTCAGGCAGTACTAGTCTAGTACCAGCACCAGTTCCTCATAGTAGTACTTGTCGTGTCGTATGTGTGTATGCATATACATGTGTACATACATATGTATGTTTGTAAGAGAGTATGAAGAAATACTACAAAATAGTAGTATTACTACTACGACGACTACAACTACGGCTGCGAGACAATAAGAGTAGTATGAGTCCATGTGCATGTGTGCATTTGTCGAAGAATGAATATGAATGTGAGCGAGTGTGTGTGAATACAACTACAACGGGGGCTACGAGTACGAGTAGTAATTTTGTAAAGCATGTTGAGTGGCCAATTTTGTTTTTGTAAACAATAAGACTTGGCTGAATTGGCATGTACAATCAAATTCAGCGTCAATAACTAAACTAGATAGCTTTTAAACAAACATGCACATATATACGTACGTAACATGAACATGTCCATACGTATATAGACAGGCATACATAGCTGGTTATAAAAATAGCACCATTGATTTAATATTGTCACTGTCATGTAATCATAAAATGCGTACATGTGTACATAAGCACATACATATATATGTATGTATTACTATATATAACGATGTACGTACATACATATGTATATAAGCGTATGTACATATCGTACGTATGCCTGTGTGCGAGGGTATGTAATAATAGCTCTATTGGGATGCCAGATGGAAACCCTTTAATAGTGCCTATAAATATGCAACATACGAGTACGGGTACGAGTACAACATATTTATTCCCGTTTTATTTAAAGCGTGCGCAGAAAGAACGACGGAAATAGCTGACTTGTAAATACAATTATTAATAAAAGCTCTCATTCATACGCAATTTTTAGAAGACTGGGTCCAATTTTTGACTTCCTAAACTATGGCCTTTCACTTGTGCGTTGTTTTAATTATTCATTTTGTGGTGGTGTTGTTATTGTTGTCATTGTATATGAAAATTGTGAAATTCTCTTTTCACATACTGTTACCTGGGGGGTTACCGCGTATTTCCTTTCGAAAAGTAAAATTTTTCGAGAGCGATTTCCGAATCGAAAGCTAAACCGTACTGTGTAACTCGTTCGAAATGATGGCAAAGTTGTATTTATAAACAAATGGGAAATATTAGGAAAACTTGGGAGCACACCAATAGAAATGTCTAAATGGGCGAAAATTTCCTATAAAAAATAAAATTAACAAAAAGTACATAAGTATTGTGTTACTTTTTTATTATAATGGATTGTGTTTCTTTGAGGTTCTATTGATGATGATACCATTCCAGAAAGAGTCCACAGAAAAATAGTAAGGGACTCATCAAATATTATGGATCTTGACCAAAAAAATGTAAATCAACAACAAAAAACTGCAAGTCATCGTCCAAAAAAGTGCAGGTCATCATGCAAGTCATCGACCAAAAAAGCGGCAAGTCATTGTCCAAAAAAATGCAAGTCATTAACCAAAAACTGCATGTCATCGACCTAAAAAATGGAAGTCACTGACCAAAAAATGCAAGTCATCGACCAAAAAAGCGGCAAGTCATTGTCCAAAAAAATGCAAGTCATTAACCAAAAACTGCATGTCATCGACCTAAAAAATTGAAGTCACTGACCAAAAAATGCAAGTAAATAACCAAAAACTGCAAGTCATCGTCCAAAAAGTCCAGGTCATCATCCAAAAAATGCAAGTCATTAACCAAAAACTGCATGTCATCGACCTAAAAAATTGAAGTCACTGACCAAAAAATGCAAGTAAATAACCAAAATCATGCAAGTCATCGACCTAAAAAAAATTCAAGTCATATACCAAAGAAATGCAACTTGCGAAAAATACGACATTTTCTTGCATATATACATATAAATGCATATTAACTCAATGAGAATTATTAAAATTTTTAAGTTCGTTTCCACAAAATTTCATTTTATATAAAAGGAGTTAGTTTCGTTGCCTATATTTCTAATTCCAAGTAAAGCTGGATCCTAAGGAAAACTGTTTTGGAATCTTTGGTACCATGTCTATCCGGCCACTAGGTCCATTTTCCCCACAAGTCCATTTTTTTCGATTGAGCCTCATTTTACTCATTTAAAGAAAACATTTAGCTTCGTCGCGTATATCTCCGGTCCCAAGTAACGCACGGCAGTAACAAGAACTGTTATGGGATTCTTGATCCCATGGCTATCCAGTCCACTAGGTCCATTTCCCCCACAAGTCGATTTTTTATCCGCCTAATTCTTTGTTCGAACTGTTCCACTGTGCTGCAAGAATCAATTAGGCCAATTTTTAAATTTTGATATGCGTTGAGTACTTTAACAGCTTTTGTTTTCTTTCTTCAGATTTTTTGTTGTACGCCTGCAAATTCAATACACGTGAGAGGACTAATTTTGTCAACCTGATACGTTGTTACTTAGCTGCCAGCTACAATGTAAACTACTAATCTGGCAACATTTTGAACGAGAGTTTGGAGATACAACAATTGTTTGTATTCGTATGCTGTTGCAATTGCAAAGGCTGTCTAGGTAAAAACATTTACAGTTTTGCAACCAAGCGCATGAGAACAATCAGTAAAAAAAAAAAGTTAAATCAAGTTCGATTACTTTAATACCCTAGACCATGCCGTACTCTTTATTTTAAAGTATATAGGATTGTACACAAATCTGGCATCAATTGTAAAATAATTTCAACCGAATTCCTTCTCATTTTAATGCAATTCTGTTTTTTTTATGCAATTTTTACCAATTTTTTTTACCATTTACCGAGAGGAATTACATGGGTTTTGATCAAATTCCGTCATTAAAAATGCTTTTCGGAATGAATGTTCTCTTGAAATATATCCGGAATTAGGGATCAATTATGACTTAAATCTGTTGGATTTATATGTAGTAGGACCATAAGATTCCATATCGCCTTTGGACATGCAAACTGTTCTTGGATCATTTGACTTGATATATATGAATTATTCGATTATTAAATGTATTTTTAAGTCGTTACCACATATAATAGCTGGTGTAGGGTATAACACAAAGAATATTTGCTCAAGTGTATGTACTCGTACATTACGAGCTTGTACTCACTTTGCGTAAGTGTTTCGGGGCGTGTGTGTGCGAATGTGGCTTGTGCTTACGTTTTACGTGTGCGAAACTTAAGAAGTTTATGTTGTGACACCCACGTATAATAGAGAGCTCGCGGCTCTGTTGTATAAAAGCTGGTGACAGTAATTATTTAAAAGTTACAACAACAACAACAACATTCATGTCAGAATATAAACATACACCTATACACACACACAATATAACTAGTATTTCGATGCATCCATATGCATAAACATGTTTACCTTTGCGTGCTGTATACATTTTGTGTTTGGAGACATAAAGACATGTTATACAAATATTTAAAGGACGCATAAACACACACATACATACTTATCCTCTTAAATATGCATATTGCATACACAGGCGCTCTTTAACTGGTGTACGGAGACAGACAGAGAGAGAGAGAGTAAGAGTGAGAGAGAGTGGGAGCGTGTGTTTGCATAAATATATGCTTAAGTTTATATTCGTATGACGTGCAACCGGGCTGTGCTACACACACACACACACATCTTTTAAAACACTCGACTTGCTAATGTATATTGTTCTCAGCAGGAGTTCTGTTCGTACGTAAATGAAAAATTCGTATAAACACTCGCAGTTTTGTCTATTCGTGTATGCATTTGTGCTTTTTCAGTGCTGCCGGATCGCATAAAGTATTTGGAATTGCTCAGAGTTATTAAGAATATTGTAAATTCTGAATATGAACACTTCTCTGGTTCCTTAAAGGGAATGTTAAGTTAAGATTTTCACTGGAAGTTTATTCTTCAAGATTGACCAACAATTTGTAGGCTTCCTTTCGCTTTGTTCTTCAGGATTAAGAGTAACGGTTACATACAATACAGTTCGTTTTTAATGTTGTGGCAACACTCTTGTTGTTTTAACATGTTCAAGTTGTTGCAGACAACAAATACATGCAGTAATAATAATAATAATAATAGTAGTAGTAGTTGAAAACAAAACTCCTTTTACTTCACATACATACATACACATGTACGTACACATACCTTCACTCTCTGATAATCTCTGGTACTAAAATAAAATCCTCTTCAATAGACTTGGAAAAGGAGAAAAAGAAAACTAAATAAAGACGTTCTTAGTTGAATAGAAAAAGTAAAACAAACAAAACAGAAAACAAAAACATTGCCAATAGAAGAAGAAGGAAATAAAATAAACACGCCAGCAATAACAACAACAACAACAACTACAACAGCACAATGTTGTTTATATAGTGCGCCTGCTTTCGAATTAAAGAATAAGAAAGAAAATCAAAAGAAAAAAAGTAAAAGAAAGGCAATAACAAAACAATCACAACAACAACGACAACAACGAAAAATTGAAAAATCATAAACATCGAAGCTTAACTTGGCTTACCCACTCACAATCGCTGGCAATCTCCAACCGCTTTATATATTGTCGTCGTTGTAATCGCCATCGCCATCATTGTCGTTGTAGTCATAGTCCTCGTCGTTGAACATTATTTACTAGACAACAACACGCGACATAATACCTTTTAAATATTTACTATAGACAGACGCACATACATACATACGTATATGTATGTCCATGCACCCACTACTCTTGCACACATCAACATACACGATATATGTACATGTTTGTATGTATGTACGAGTATGTATAAACTAAGGAACGCTTTTTGCACATAATCTTAGAAACACGACTACAACAAGAACAAAAAAAAATTGTCAAAAAAAACAAGTAAAAGAAAAACATGTAAAGAGAGTAATAAAAGTTTATTTTTCTTGTTTTATTTTGTTTTCGTTTGTTAAAGGGAAATCTATCCAATCAATTTATCCTTCATCTGTGTGCGATTTCCTACTACTATTGCTTGTTCGTTCTCTCTCTCTCTCTCTCCTCGTCGACAGAACAGCATTTGCTCTTTAATGGCATTTCCACTTGGAATTTACAAAAAATATACGGTGTAAGTTCGGCCGTTCGTACGTCTGTTCTTTTCTGTCTGTTTGTCTGTATGTCCATACCTTTAACATTGCACACCCACGCTTGCATGGCTCTTTTTTTTCCTTTTTTGTTTTCTCCTTGTTAATTTATTATTGTATGTTTAACGTAAACATTAAAGCGCATGTTTATGCAAAGAGAGCAAATGAATATTGTCACAGAGAGTTACTGGCAGCGTTGCCAGATTTTTTTTGAAAAAAACTTTTTATTTCTGGGGAAAAAACTTTTTTTTACCAAAAAAAACTTGTTTTCTACAAAAGTTCCAAAATGTTTAAAGGAAACACGGGAGACCGGTACCCTCTATTGGTGTTTTTTGCTACTTTTGCCCGGGACTAATAAAACACATAACATTTCCTTTAAAAATGTAATTATTGCGTGTTATTATCATTAAATTTATTGAAAAAAAGATTTTAAATTAATTTTGTTGAAAAAACTTGTTTTGTTAGAAAACAAATTTAATGAAAACTTTTTCGCATCCTAAAAAACTTGGAAAAAAAGGGAAAACTTGGAAAAAAAGGGAAAACTTGGCAAATGGCAACGCTGGTTACTGGTTAACATTGTTACAGAGCCAGAGAGGGAGAAAGTAAGCAGGTTAGAGAAAATGCAATTATTGGAGACCAATATTTACAGTGAGTAGAGTAACTACGTATAAATCTGATTATTACTTTAAATGATTGTAATAGTTAATTTGTTTTTGTTTCTTCTAAAGGTGTGTGTGGGGTTTTTTTGCTTTTTTTTAGAAGTTTGAGAATATCTTAAGACGTCGTACATTTCTATTCTAAACCTTTAATTGTTCTATTTTCTTATTCCAATGGATAGGAGAAAAAGTCATTTCGTTTAAAGAAGAAGTTACAAATGAGTCGATCGGTTATAAGGAATAGAATTCTATGGCGTAGTGATCTGTAAAAGCACCTTATGTAACGTTTAGAAATCATTCGCATACTATTTTATAATTGCATGACTCGAGATACGTCAACAATGGACTGACTGATCGAAAATATGACAATTTTTTATGTTCCTACCATGGTTAGAAGCTTCAATGAAATGTTCTTATGCATACAACTTTCCTGATTTGACACCAACTGATTCCTATCCATTACGAATATATTTTCTGATGTAAAATAAGCCTTAACAGAAGCTTTATGAAATTATTTGCGAATATAAATGAATTGTACGAAAATGCGCATTTACACATGCGCAGTTTTTCTATTTTTTGGTGTCCTTTTAACGTGCAGCTTGCTTGTATGCTTTTAGACGTAAATACTATTAAACTTCATAAAAATGTCCTTTTCTTTTTGCTTTTTTGGAAGAGCATCACACAATGAAGGTCATTGTTTAATGTAGAAAAATTTCGTGTAACTTTTGTTAACCTTGTAAAGTTAAATTCGAAAAACACTCATTCAAGGCATTTTAAAAATGAACCAGCTTTTCATTGAGTATCTTTAGACGTATCGAATTGCGTATATAATGCCATATAAATTACAAATACAATATTAAGCAACGACTAGAGAAACAAAAATATAACATCAACCCACACACTCACACACTCTCTCTCTCTCTCTCACTCTCACTCTCACTCTGTGTGTGTGTGTTATTACACACACATGTGATACTTCGGAAGATGGGGATGGCGATGGCGATTGTGCTCATGATACATAATTGACAAACGAATAAACGCGAGAAAACTCTATTTACGTGTTTTTTTTTCTTATTTTTCTTTTCTTTCTGTTTCTTTTCTATTTTGCATTTTAATTTCTGTTTCCTGTTCACATACACATGTATGTATGTACATACATGTATGTATGTGTACATACGATTACAACAATAAGCATTTTTTGCTGTTATTTTATTTTGGCGCTTATTCTCTTAATTATGTGTTGCCGACATTTAGGGAGTCTGCGCATAATTTCGCTGAATGAGTACGACGAGTACGTACGTGAACGAGTATTTGAATTAAACGTGAGTTTAACAAACAATTCAAAATTTCAAAAATAAAAAAAGCCACGCCAATTTTGTTTGTATTGTGTGTTGTATTGTAATGAACCGACAAGAAAATGTGAAAGGATATACGACGATACGTACATACTTATGTACATACATATGCATATAAATACATACATAAATATAGTTGTATACCTTCCTTTTTTTATTTTAGTATAGGCGTATTTATAATGCGAAAATAACGGGTGCTAATGCCAATTTCCTTTGCTTTTTCTGAAATGTGAAATATTTGTTTCAGTGTATTTTCGAAATAATACTGTTGTTTGTCTCTTAGTTTAGTTTTATGAAACTTTGTTTGGATTGATTAAACGTTTAATTCTTGATTTAAAAATTAATAATATACCGTCATTACTTAAATGGTCAGAGGGATCCAATAGAAGTTCGGGTTCCAAAATCAAGACAGGCATTAACTGATTCGAGAGAAAGGACAACCAAAACAGGTTTGAAGTTAACGAAATTATTTTGGAAAGCTACAAAAATGTCCAAATTGTAGTATTATTAGACCCATTCATTCCAATAACGAAAATTTGCCGGTGTATAGCATTATTTGGATACTTTTTACTTTTTTTTTCCCACTTGTCATTATTATTTATAAAATTCCTCTCTTTCAATCTCAATTTTCTTATTGTTTTGCAATAGTAGTGGTGGTGGCTTAATGTTTTTGTATTTGTTGCCATCAACAAATGTATGAAGAGAGAGAGAGAGAGAGCGATATTCGTGCAGGACACCATTACACAGAGAGCGCCATTAGTTTGTATGTAACGTTTGCCGGTGACAGGCGAAATGATTTTGTAGTAATTTTTTTGATACCGAAAAATTCGAGTGCGTGTGTTGGTGTGTGTCTGGATTCTTGAAGAAAAAAAAAAATGGAAATAAGAAAAGTTTCTAAAGTTTAAACAAAATGAAATAAATTTTTTAAAAATTATTCAAACAAGTTAAAGTGGAATCCAACAAAAAAGAGAAAAAATGGATTTATCCGAATTCGAATAAAAGAAAACTGAATTAAAAAAAAAAAAATGAAAAAAACTGCCATTTAGTTAAGAGGATTACGGTAATTTCATGTCTTGAAACAAATCGTGACCAAAAATTATTTTTTTTTCTTGTTTAGTTTTATTTAAAAAAAATATTGTATACTACGTTGCTAAAAAGAGTTTTTGAGAAGTGATTCCCAAGATATTCTTTCTTTTCTTATTCCCTTAATGTTTTTAATTTTCATTTTGTTTCCCTTTTTTTATCTATTTTTTATTTTTATTATTTTCATTTATTTTTTTTTATTATTATTTTTTTTTTCGTAAAAATTTTTTGACTGCCAAGTAAGAAAATCGATAATTCTCAGTACAGTATCTTACGGCATAGGTGATCTGAGGCTGCATATATGTACAAAAGACGGGGGACTACTATAACACCAACAACGACAACAACAACAACACAAATAGCAATAGAAAACAAGAAAACGAAATAAAATAAAATAAAAATAATAAATATTGTATACATGCATAAAAAATAATAATAAAAAAATAAGGAAAACGAAGAAAAACTTTTATGTGCGTGCGTGTGTGTGTGTGAAAAATTCACTACAACGTTGTCTACGATAAAAACGATGTATAGTAGAAAATATCTCGTATTCGTCGTGTGTTTCCTTTTTCTTATTATTTTATTTCATTTTTCTTTTTCTTTTATTTTTTTATGAGTTTTTCGTTAAGCCGCCCCGGTTTTTCGTAGCTGGTTGCTTACAGATTTTTGCTGCCCCATCTATTAAATTTCGTATTTTCATTCAGTGTTGCCAGGGTATCGTAAAAAAAGTTATTCTTTTAAAAATTCCCATTTAGAAACTCTTTCAATTGGAAAATATTCCGATGACACGTATGACACGTAGAAGATGTCCCTACTCATTCCGTTGAAACTAGCTAAAGATGTTGTGAGAGTGGAATATGACAAAATAGTGTCTAGAGACTTTACATTTAAATTTGTTTACATTTGTAAGAGACTGGAAAAAACTGCGAATGTCTAGACAAGTTCCGTATAAAACAAAGTCTTTCTCTTTACCTAGAGTGATCGACTAGGAGAAAGTCTTAAAACTTTCGGCCGTGTATATAAATTTCATTTTGCTTTTTTTGAAAACTTGAAAAATCCAACCAGTCAGTTCAGTCGAGTCATTTGTAACCGAGATAGCATCCGCGTTTTGTTGACACACAATTAAGGTATGTATATGTGTTGACCAACAACCTTTTCCCAATAGATGTCCAGACCGGTCTGGACCTTATTGTGTGTCAACAAAACGCGGATGCTATCTCGGTTACAAATGACTCGACTGAACTGACTGGTTGGATTTTTCAAGTTTTCAAAAAAAAAAAGCAAAATGAAATTTATAAAAAAAAAAATAAATGATTGATTGTTCGTTTGAAATTGAAATATGAAATTGAAAATAATTACGACACGTGATATTGAAAAGTTTCTCTTCCACTATTTGCTGCTTAGACAACTAATTCTAAGTATCTAAGTCAAGACCCTACACGATAAAGGGAATATTTGAGGCTATACGTTCCTAAGGTCGTGGCTAAATATACATACGTCACTTGATGCACTACGGCGGCTAGCGATACTTTGTGTTCCACAGAGGCTGTTGCCGCATATACACGGCAATCATGACAACAATGTATGGCCAGTTGTGCCGTCGTAAATAGTTGCAAAGTGTAATATAGGTGCGCCATCGCGGAATGGGTTAAGTTACTAATAAAATAAATCAGAAGGCCTGAGCTCTATTTCATTACTGTTTAAGGTGCATAATGCAACAGTGTTAACAATTGGCACAGGCAGACAGTAGTAACGACTTCTGATAATATACATATGTATGTGGGTTTTATTATGAATTAAGTCCATGTTTTCAATGGTTCATACTAAAAGATACCTACATAAGCCAAATCGCCATTTTCATTTTGATAATTTCAAAATAGTGTTTGTGGACTAACTAAGTACACCTACAAATCTATTTGCGACGCTCTAGAATTATATAGATATTATATACAACTTTGTGAAAAAAAAATATGAATGAAAATGCCTTTATAAGCGACTGATGTTAAGGCGAATAGACATCCGATTAGTTGGTTCAATTTACAAAAACTCACCGAGTGTATGGCGGCCAACTTGGAGGGTGTGAGTGCGATAAAATTGTGTAACAACACATCACCGTTGACCACAAACAATTCTGACCACCAATGTTTATTAAGGACTCCAAAGCTTCCTATACAGTAACTTTTTCTGGATGTATTGATTTTTAATCGGGAAAGAATGAGTCTATTAATGTGTGGATCGCGGTTTCGATTCCCACCAAAGATTCTGGCCTGTTACCTTCAGCCTTTCATACAGTCTTAATTCCTTGGAATATTTATTGCCCAAAAGTAGTAAAAAAAAACATTGCAAGTTTCAGTTTTCCTAATGTTATGTTAATTTTTTTGCTTCAATCGACGTCGAAATCAAGAGACTTTTTATTCAAAAATTTGCTAAAGAGTCATTAAATTCCTTGCTTAACTTTTCGTTCAGTCCAAAATTGCTAAACGAAATATTAATTAAAAAAATGTTTAAATAAAGTGATAAATTCTTTTATGAAAAGTATAAACAAATGGCAACTTTGTTTCACATACAATGTTATGTATGTATTTATTTGTACGTGTGCTTGCGTTTATGTTGTAGGCTGCCGTGACTGCGTAGTGTTTCGCATCGTATCGTTCTATCGTTTCTAACTGCCTGTATATTTGCAAGCATATTTGTTAGTTTTGATTGTATTATTTTCCTATTTTCGTTGTTATTATTGTGTTATACTTCTTTCCTTACAAAAATATAATATGAAACGTTATAGTAGTGATAATCATAGTCGTTATCATCACCATCATCATCATCATTATCATTGTCGTCATTATCGCTGTGATAATGTTGTTAAAGTTAGCGTATAGAAAAAAAGTAAGTGTATATGTGTGTGTGTGTGAATCATTGTGTCGTCGTCGTCGTCGGTGTCGATGTCGTTGTCATTGTCATTGTATTCGTGTTGCCGCTGTGTATCCACTATTATTTTCGGTTCGGGCTTTTACTCCGGCTGGTGATAATTTTATATTTTCCGCAAATCATAACTCACTCACATGCTCAAGCATATGTATGTACATACATACATACATAGATAAATAACATAAAGATACACAGATACATTCAAGATATATGTACGTACAAATCGTCACAATCACATTTGCAAAATTTACTCACACTGTGTAATAGATCGACAGACAAACGAATTGCCAAAAACATAGACAGACGTTAAAACAGACACAGAGACAGGCAGACAGACAAACAGATTGACTGTTAGACATAGAAAAAGTATGATAGACAAAAAGAAGTGTCTGGTATTTCTATGATTTACTCTCTCGTATACGCAAAAGCCGAATAATATGAAATTGAATAAAGAATATTTTCCGTTATTTTCTTAAATATTTTTTTGTTGTTTTTTCGTTTTATTTTTTTTTTTTTGGGTTTTTGAAGAATTTAAATTTAAATCTCACAACAACTGTCATCATATTCCAGCGAAACTAAATGAAACTCAAAAAAAAGGAAAAATAATAAAAAAAAAACATAATTTTTGTGTTAAAAATTATTGCGAAAGAAAGTGTTTAAAATTTTAAAGTGTTTTTGGCAAGAAAATAATGATAAAGTTTATTAGACACAAGAAAAATCATCAATTACCACAACAACAAATAAACGAAAACCAGCAACATCAACAACAACATATAAATTTGTTGCAACAAGAAAAACAACAACAGCTCGTATATAATCATCATCATCAGACGGCAAAAGAATTTTTTAAGAAAAAGGTTGTGCTGCAATTTCAATTGAAAAATCGAAAACAAAACAAAAATCATTTTTAAATAAATTAAAGAAAAAAAAAAATAAAAAAAAATATTTTTAATTAATTAAAGAATTAAAATAACAACATATTTTTGTATATACAAGTACATACTTGTATGCATTTACTAAGTGTTTATTTGTGTGTGCTTATCTACTTGTGTTTTAGGGCGAATCAAATGACTCTGGTATTGAATCTGATGTCGACATCTTAGATGTGGTGGCTATTGAACATCATCGTTATTTAGAGTTGGATATGGAAACTAGTGAGTAAAAATTAAAAAAAAATCAAAAATTGATTCCGTTTTTTTATAATTTAACAATCATTGCATACTTTTAGCGGCAAATTAATATTATAAGTTAGCCTAGCCATTCGATTCGATAATTCTAGATATAGAAAGACAAGATTTTTTTTAGAGTTCGAACTAGCGCCAAAATACGAAAACTTAAACTAGGCATCTAAAAACGAAGTTGCATTTTTAATCCTGATGTATTAAAAATGAATCAAAACGTTGGTGTTAACGCTGCACCACCTTGAAGGAAAACAATTTTTAAGTCTGATCGTTTGCATCTACTTGAGTTGTTCTAGATACAAAAATCGTTGTATATGTCCACATGATAGAATTTCCAATTTGGGAAGTGCTACTGAATCGCCACAGGATCGATGCATTGTATTTTGGATTATTAAGCCAGGAATTGCATGCAAAAACCTTTGTTTTTTATAAAATCGTTTGCAATTGGAATTTTGTAATTTATATTTTTATTGAAGATTTTTAATAATCAGTAAAGAAGTTTAATGCTGTTTAAATTTGTAGAATCGTGATGAATCTATTCAGAAAAGTTCACGTCTATTTATAGTTTTAGAAAAATTAAATTCATCGCATAGTGTCCATGTTTACATGTTTATTTAGAAATAATTAAAAGAAAAATTGTATTTTTTTTTTCATATAAATTTCAGGTTTTAGTTCCTACACCGATGCGAAATCTACAACCGATACAATTTGTTCATCAGAATCTTCTGCGATGATGTGTAAATCCCACCTACAGTACGATCAGCATAGTTCCGAAGAAGAACTAGAGGTTATAAATGGACCCTCATCGGTGGCAGCTGCAGAAGCTGCTGCCAGTAATGTATTGACAGTACGTGGCACATCATCTCTAATATCAGAACGTGGATCGTCGTCACTTGATCCCGATGAGTTGCAGGGTGAAGTAGCAGCTTTAAAAAGGTCCAGTTCAACATTGGTCGAAAATCGTAAGCGCTCATTGGCGCACAGCTCCGATGATGATGTAAGTCTCATGATTGTGATATTATTTTATTTAAAATAAAAACATACCCTTTCTTTGTTTTGTTTTGTTTTTTTGTTTGATTTTCTTCGATAGTTACGAAATTTTTTGGAACCAATTTTGACGCCTGTCAACTTTCGCACATCACCGCCTTTGGAGGCTTTCAAGCCAAATCGTAGCCACATGTATCGCTCGACTACGCCACTCATTTTACAAGAGGCACGTTGCGGTATTGAAAATATTAAGTTATGTGATAATAGTGTTAATGATGAAAACGGTGGAGATGGAGGTAATAATGTTGGTGGCAATAACGGCGATACATCCTGTGCCATGGGCATCGAGGATGAAAACACCGAAAATGATGAGGGCACAGCCAGCAGCATTATAAAAATGAAGATGAGCAACTCGACGAGTAGCCATCATATTTATCAACCCCAAGCCAAGCATAATTTTCATTTTAATAGTTCGCGCAGTAGTCCTGCCTCCACGACTGGTCTCGACGTTGAGGTAAGATCGGTTAGTCCACCGGCGAAACTCTTCCATTGTGCAATATCACCCAGACGCCGACCCATGCGCACACAACACAATTCACAGCGGCTACAGAGACCGCACAGGCCATGTTTAGATTTCGATAAAATGCAGCAGGTTAGTTTGTAATGTAGCGCCAAATCAAACAGAACTAAAATATTCAACCACAACAAAACCAACAACAACAACAAGAACAACAACAAAAAGAATAACTCTATGTTCATTACCTTGGACAAATACCAAAATACCATCAATACCACAGCCACAAGCATCACTATCACCACCACCACCCCTACTACTACTACTACTACTATCACCACCATAAACAGCAACAGCAACAATAACAACAGATGCAATCCTTTCACAAGCAACAAGAATATCATCTCAACAATGAAGGCCACTAAGTTTCCATCAAGGGGAGCAACTGCATCAGCAACTCTAACAACAACTGATTATAGTCTGCTGCCGAAAAGTATTACAAGATGAAAACCGTTGTAAATTACTTGATCCTTGATCCGACTGGAGGCTTAAGTAGTTGTATATCATAGTTTATCATTTGTTGGCTATCGTACTGATTTTTTGTGTTTTTTTGATCCTGTAGCACTGTTAAACTTTGAAAGTTTTCGTTTAAATAGTGTAGATCTTCGATTACTCTCTCTATCTGTCTCTCTATCTCTCTGTTCCCCTAACATTACACACCCTTTATCTAGTTTATAAGAATTTTTTTTGCCAGAAATTTAAAAAATTCCTACTCACTCCTCAACAGAATATACTCTCACACATACTTGCGTATATCTTCTATTTAACTCTTTACAAATATTTGTTTATATTAAAAATATAAGGACAACAAAAACTTAAAAGAACAAAAAATAATGTGAAAGTGAAAGAGAAATCAGTTGAATACAATATACATAATAATAATATTACTACGTAATATTTCTAATCCGATAATGGAAACAACAACAAACCGACATACCGACAAACCAACAAATGAAAAGAAAAAAAAAGGATATCATTATAATTATTAATAATAATTACATACTATATTACAGGTTCTGTTTTTTTTTATATATATAAATAAATATAATTATACGATATATAAATAAATAATTATAAAAAAAAACAAAAACAAAAAACAAATTTAATTTTACTAGTAGTATAATAATTTAACATGTGAATAATTTGGATTTTAATATTGTGTCTCTTATAACTACATTAAGGACCTACAACAACAAACAAATGATATTTAAAATTTTTCAAAAAAATTTAAAATGAAAATAAAAACTAAAAATAAGTATGAAAAGCAAAAAACAACAAAAAACAAAATAAAAAAATAATAAAGAAGAGAACAAAAATAACTGAAACCGAAACTTTTGTCATGTAAATTTTAAGCATAATGTTTGATGTTTATACTCGTAATAATGAATATATTATTGATCATGAATCATGGCTAAAATATTATTTGCAATCAACCATACACACACACATACACACAAACATCATGAGTATATTTATTTAATTATTTACAATTGTTTAACAATTAATTAGCAAGCAGGGGATGTTTCGCCATTATTTTTATAGCAATTATTCATAAGGAGTTTCAATACGGTGTATTTGTCTCTTCCAGTGAGCTTAACACCACCCTACGTTCAAATGAATATTTAAGATGAGTCAATTCGATTGCTCTAAATAAAGCCTTTAAAATTCTAACTAAATCATGTTAATTTTGGAGTCCTTCAAATATTTAAAATCATAGCATAAGTGTGTGATAGGTACGATTAGGATTTAACGTTAATACAATGTGACTCACTAGGTGCTGATATTCAATGCAATTTAATTTTTAATTTCTATTGTTAGTTCAAACAATGTGCTGATCATGTTACAGCATAATCGTGTATGACGTTCTTGAATATTTGAATTTTACATTTCAGGCAATAGATGATTAGTAATTAATTTCCTGTAAATACTGAAAAATATTAACAGAAATTTTGTGCAATTTGGTTTAAAACTTTGTTATAAAGACATTAAATTAACAAATAATTTCCAACGAATTACCGGAATATTGTGGAGATGTGTGTTGTCATTGAAAGTAAAAAAAAGAAGAAACTTTTTGAATAGCAAAAATGTCCATAGTAAATATTCCTCGAACTCGCATAATAGAACTAACGAATTTGGTTAAAATGTTTAAAAATTTTTTTGATTTAATCGGATATCTTTTTATCTTCGCAATAAAATAGATTCTTTTTGTTATAAATTTCTTTTAAATATATCGAATACAAACTGTTATAAACTTTCTGTTGTAAAAGAAGCATTGAAAATGTTTAAACCTCTATTATGATCGGTAGCCAGACTCCAGCCAGAAAGAGTGAACTTCGATTGCCATTCATAATCCAACCATTAAAGACTGCAGTTTCGATAATATTATAAACATACTAAATTTCAGTTTCAAACTAACTATAAAAATATCTTTGATATATTTTGATTTAAAAAAAACATTCTCGGATTGTATAGGATTTCAATGCTAAATAAGAATAGTTATCTCAATTGCTGGAATAAAATGTGTTAAATTCCTCTTTAACAAATTTTGTTAGGCAAATTTAATAACAAATAAACAATGTGTGAAACAGTCATTTATATTTATATTGTATTGTATTACACCTGAATATGTATATTGAATGTATGTATTTCTAATTAATGATTAGAGACTGATGAATTATCGTTTGATTTGCGTTTTGAAAATTGCAAAATAAAAGTCTTTCATTTTTAATGATGATGTACGATGTAACAATTAATTGTAGCAATTTTATGTTGATCTCAAATAGTTTGCATTTTTCTAAATGACATCCCTTTAAAAATATATTTTTTTCTTTCTGTCTTGTTTATTAAAAATAATTTTATTTCATTAAACGGAGTTCTAACAGTAAAGAAAGAATTATTTTTTAAAAAAAGAAAGTAAAAAAAGAAAGAAATGAATTAAAAACCAAACAGAAATATCAAAAAACGTTCAAAATAATGAATTAAAAAAAAAAAAAAAACTTTTTAAATAATTGTAATGAAATTCAAATGAAAAATAACAAAACTACTGCATCAACATGGTTAAAGAAGTCTAAACAAATAAAATATATTTCCAATAAAGAAAATTAAAGAGAAAAAGAAAATTTTAAAATTTTTTAAGAAAACCAAACACCTCTACTCAAATATATATAAAAAAAGGAAACAAAATAATAATAATAAAAAGAATAAAGAATAAACTAATATATTGTAGTATACTACATATACAAAAAAATAATAATAATATGTAATAAAATAAATTAAATAAAACATGTTGTATATGAAACTAAAGGTAATTAAAAAAGAAAAGCGCAAAGATTTATAAAAATTAAAAAAAAGAAAACCAACCAACCAACCAACCAATCATTAGACAGTCGACAACCAAATAACCAACCGATATTTAACGGAACAAGGAAATATGATTAAAAACTAAGTACATAACAAAAATAAATAAAATAAAGTAATTAAAACGAAAAATAATTCTAACAATAATAATAAAAATACTTCATTTAATATATTGTATACATGAAATACATACACACATACATACACAAAACATATGATGTAATAATGAAACTAAAACAAAATTACAAACAAAAAATAGCTCATACTTCATTTGTTTTACACGCTCAAAACAGAACAAAAATTAAGAAAATAAAATAAATAAATGAAATAAATTAAAAAAAAATAAATACAAATGACAACATATTTTTTCACTAATATATACATATATCTACATACATACATATAAATATATATATATATATATATACATTATATATAACAATGAACAAAACAGAAGAAGAAAACTGAAAGATCCAAAATAATAATTTACAAGAAGGAAAAGAAAAAACGAAAATCTATAACCAAAATCACATCCACAATATGATAATACTGAAAATTAAAAAAAACAAAAACAAATTAATAAAAACAATAAACAAAAACCATATACAAATACATACATACAAACATAATTCACATACAATATTCTTATTAAATAATTAACAAAAAAAAAAAGGATATGGAAACCTTCAATAATAATAAATGAACGAATTTGTCCTTTTCAGCAAACACGTTTTGTGGTGAAAACTAACATACATACATATGTATTTTATTTATTAATTTAAATATTATTTTAAAACGTTTGTTTCCTCTTTTTAATAAATCAATACTAAAACAAAGAATATTTATTTTGCGAAAATCCGTTATTCACACAATTTTCAATATATTTTGGAAAATATTTCAATACTACCACTCCAGCTTTTTTGGACGCATGTAATATACTCTCTCCTAAAGGACACCCCTCTTAAGCGGACACCTTCAATAAACGGACACTTTTTTCAGTCCCAAAGAAATTGTAAGGGATTTTTAAAGCATTTCTCTCTTATGCGGACAACCCTCTCATAACAGGACACGGACACCTTTTTCCACGACATATTGACATTTTAGTTCCCCATAAACGGACAACTTGCAGATGGTAACACTATTTTTTTTTGTTTGTTTAAAACTTACATCGTGGTAACACTTGTACACATTTTTTATTCGCCGAGTTGAATAAAACGTGCATTTAAAAGGGGAATCCCGAAAATGTGCATTTAAAAATTAAAAACTTAGTGTACGCGAGTTAGCAAAGAAATGTAAAATCAGTAAATGACAAACTGCTTGCATCATCAAAAACAAAGAACAAATTTTAAGATTGTGGAACACTGATATCAATCCGGAGAGAAAAAGAAGTATGTTGAAGCCCATGGGTCTTAACATAGATAAATTGTGCTACGAATGGTTTGTTAAGGCTCGAAATAAAAACATTCCTTTATCGGGCACACTATAAGAAGCAAGGCCAAAGAAATTGCAGGGAAACTTAATTATGTAGATTTTAATGCATCAACTGTGCACTTCTTATAAGGAGGCTTATTTAGCCATAAGAAAACTAAAAGGTTTTTCTTTATATCACAGCGATCATGAAAGTGTTAAAATGCTGACTGATTTTCATCTGCATCTCCAAGATATTGAAATTAAAGGTAAAACTCGCCAAGCTAAAATTTCGGACTATTTTAAATCCAGTTGAATATATATCAGGTCTTTCAAACTTTTTTTCTCTTTTATACACATACATAAATATATATAAATGAAATTTCTGTTTATTTTGTCTTCGTCATTATATGTTCGTTTTTGTTTTGAAAATAAAAGTATTTAAAGAAATATATATGTACTTATAGTTTATTGATTGCTCTTTTGGATTTTCTCTTATAAACGGACACTCCTCATAAGCGGACAAAATTGTCAGTCCCATAGGTGTCCGCTTAAGAGAGAGTACACTGTACATACTTCCTCTTTTATAAACATATCTAAGATATCTTTCCAATGTTACCTGTTATTGAGATTTGTAAATGAAATCTAATCAGTATTGAAGAGAGAAAGAAGAAAATAAAATTGGAGAATTTAATTTTACTTTCAAACATGGTAACATGGTTTAAGGCCACTAAAGTAGATGCAGTTTCGAGAACACAACTCGTGTTGAAATTATTGACTTTAAATTTCAATAGGTAGGTAGGTAGGTTGAAGGATAGGAGACCAACCAAGGATCTCATGCCAATTTACATACATATATTTCATTAAGAAGGATTGTAATGGCCAATTATGTATGTCGGTAGGGGAAATAGTATAGGAATTATGCAAATAGTTCTCAAATCTCACTCTCTCTTAATTTCTAGCATTGCATTGGTTCCCCAATAACATTATATAATTCGAATGAAACTCAAGAGAATTTTTTAAAATTTTCCCACGTCAATTTTAAATAATTAATTTAAGTTCCAATCTATCTAAACAAAAAAATTCAAATATTTTTAATAATTCATTTGTTTGCATTTTTTAAAACAGTTTTTAAATAAATAAAAAGGAATGAAAGCTTATTTTTTAATATGTATCTTAAGGTAAAAAGAAGTTAAGTTTAAATTGAATCAAGCCACGGGTGGTGTTTGCTTAGAAAGACATTTTTTTTTGTATTTATTATTCCAACGTAAGTAGTTGTAAATATTTGTGAAAACCAACAAACAAAATAAATCATACATATACACACATATACTGAAAATAAAAAAAATTTAAATCAATGTCATTTTAATTTATGAAAAAAACGTAAAAAAGAATAAAAAAATTTTAAAACTAAAAACAAAAAAATAAACAATTTTTTAAATCGAATAAAGCACCTACGAAAGTTAATACTGGAAAAAATTCAATTTCATTAGGTTCTCTTATTTAACGTTTTATGTTTAAACAGCTTTATAAAAGGAAATGCAAAAACAAAACTGCAATAGTTTGAAATAAACAAATAAATAACAGTATTTGAATTACCTACAAAAGCAAAAGTTTTATGTTTAAAAAAAGAAACAAATAACCCCCCCTCTCCCAAAAAGAAAAATAAAATAAACATTTGAAAACAAGAAAACTATATAGAAATTAATTAATCACCTTAACAATACATATATTTTTTTTAAGGAAATAAAACAATACACAATATATGTTATTCAAAACAATTGTACGAAAACTTACAACAATATTAAAGCAAAAATAACAAAACAAAAAAGGAAAATAAAAAACTCAAATATATTCCCAATTATTTGCACGCATTATTTATGTAAAACGAGCAAAACCGTATGGAAACAATTTTTGTGTGAAAAGCAAAGCCCAATTGATTTTCAGAAAAAAAAAGAAATAAAAAAAAAATTGAATGGAAAATTATGAAATAAAATAAAAAAAAGAGTAAAATTACTTGAATTTTCTTGCCAAAAACAAACCCTAAAAAATATAAAGTAAAAAAAAATACCAAAAACAAAACGAAAAGAAATTGAAATCAATGAAAATAAATAAACAACTCAATTATCTGATATTCTAAAATAGCCATTTTAGCCTGGACGATTCTTTATTTTAATCCAAACTTTATTCAAATATTTTTCGTTTTTTTATTTTTTTAATAAACCTAACCCTCCCTCCCTCCCTTTGAAAGAAAACAGGTACAAGGCGTTAAAATAAAAATTAAAAATAAAGAACAACATTTTATATCACCTAATCATCATTAAAACATATTAAAAGAAAATAAAGAAAAAAATATGAAAACAAAAATTATTTTATCATTAAAAAAATAAAAGAATAAACATTTAAATTTTATTTTTAATATTTAACACAAAAAAAAAGGAAATAAAATAAATAAGAATAGTAATGAAAAGAATTGTATGTATGTTTTAAACAAAATTAGTTTTCGGTTTCACATTTCTGTTAGATTTTCTTTAAGGAATAATTTTGTGAAAAATACAAAACCAAATAAAATAACAAAAATAAAAAAAAACATTGAATTTCATTGACTGAATATAAAAAAAAAAAAACAAAAAACAAATATAAAAATATTATAAAATAATAATAAAAATTATTATAATAAAAATAATAATAAAAAAGAAAGGAAAATAAAAACAAAAACAAAGTTAAATTGTAGTTTTTTAAGTCTTAAATAATATATGATAAAATCTGAAAAAAAACAAATGAATATATATATATATATAAATAAAAATTATATATAATTGTAAAAGAAGAAAATAAAACAACAAAATAAAATAAATAAATAAAATGAAAAAAAAACTCATCTACATTGTACATATAATTAAGTACAAGTGCAAATAATAAAGGAAGCTCTGCAATAGCGAAAAAATCCAAAAAAAAAATTTAATCTCGTGTTTTATTTCTTGGACTCTGTACCCCTTCTTTCCTTTAACTACCTTTCCAATGATCCAACACAATGCATTGCATGAATAGGCATCACCTTCAAAGTGTTGGTATTAAAAAGAAAAAAAATCCATTATTTTTACAATTGGTTACTTGAGTAGTCCGTATTTCGCGTTGTATGAGATACGATTTTTGACTAAACAACTCCTTTAACAGTTGTGAGATTGTTAAACGCTACGAAAGAATTTTGCCGTTTTTACCTCACGTCTAATAAATCAAGTCACGGCTTACTAGTCTACGAGGACATTTTTGGGGGAATTATCAGGATACAATTGTGTTTTATTAGCAGAATCTTACTATTTACCTGAAGTACCAAGTGATTGCCATCTGTCTACTCCTGTATATGGTGAATAATTTTGATGATGTCTTCATACGCTACAAAGTAAGATTGAAAAAACTGATTTCTCATTTTTTATGAAGACTTTTACTGAATTTTTGTTCACATGCAAATGGTTTGCCATCAATATATTGAGTACATGCTTTAGTGTGATAAATAAACCAAGCCTTAGAACTGTGTAGATGAGATGAAGCTATTTAAGAAATTGAAATTTAGTCGCAGCCATTTCTCCTTTCAGGATTGTATCAGTTCGAAAGTTATAAATAGAAAACTTATTAAATTTAACATTAATCAATACTTACGAATTCATTTTTTATTATTATTATTATCACCTTCCAACTGAACTTAACAGCTAAATGACGCAATTCCTCTCCAATTAACTTCATTGACAATTTATACTTCTCGTGTGTCTTAAAAGACACAAATTATAATACAATTCATTTAACACAGAAATTCATTTATCCGTACAGAAACAGCATTAATAAAGTAATCTTTGATTTTTTTACATTAAAAAAAAAACACTTCATATATTTTCGGATTTTCTTATTTCTTTTCATATTATTTTTATAATTTTTTTTTTTTTTTTCTTTAAATACTATGTAATATAATTCATATACAATATAATTCTAAGTTATTGTTTTTGTTTTTCTCAATAAAATGTATAAAATTCCTATAATTATTTGTTATTTGACTACAATTTCAAAATGTACATTCATTAATGCTTACCACATACATACATACATAACTATCGATACTATAATACTAGTTTTGCTTTGTTTGCTTATCTGTTTAAAATAATAAATAAAAACTTCAGATGATTATTCTTAAAAAAATAATGACTACAAAAAAAGGGAGGATTTATTTAACATCGGCAGTTTTTTCTTTCTTTAATAACTCTTGCTTTTGCTTTTTACGCTCGTGAATACGCTGGTGACGCCGCAAATCACCAGAAATACGAAATTTCTTTGAACAAACATCGCATTCGTAAGGTTTTTCACCTGAAAAGAAATAAAAAGTTTAATTTTTGTTGTTAAGTTTAATCCCTCCTCCTCTCACCTGTATGTATTTTACGATGATTTTGCAAATAGGTACTTGCGCGAAACGTTTTCGTACAGAATTCACATTTGTAATTTCGTTCGCTAGTGTGTATGCGCAAATGCACAACGAGTGAATATTTGCGTGAAAAGGCTTTGCCACAAAATTCGCACTGATGATTTTTTTCGGTGCTGTGTATGGAAATGGTGTGGTATTTAAGATCGCCCCATTGACGAAATTTCTTGTCGCAATGTTCACATTCGAATGGTTTGTCGCCGGTGTGAGTACGGGTGTGAGCTTTTAAGGCACCAATGGCAAAGAAGGATTTGTCACAAATCTCGCACTGATGGGGTCTTAGACCGGAGTGGGTGCGATGATGATATTTAAGCGCATTGCACGAGTTAAAAATGCGTTGACATTTATTGCATACGAAACGTTTACGTTTACCATCCTCATTGTTTTCCTCATTTTCGGAAAAGTCCTCTTCGTCGTTGCCATCGAGAACACTCTCGTCGCAGTCTTCTGTTTTTGGTTGGAGTAGAAAATTTTTACTTTTTTTCTGATCGAATTCCGTTTGAGAATTATATTCCTCATCATCGGTATCCTCACCATGATGATGAAGTTGCTCGAATTCGTCCTGTTCATTGCCGCTCAATGTTTCTTCAGGATTTTGATAGGGAATGTCGTTTATAGGCGGAGGTGGTGTTTCTTCAAGTTTAATATGCTGCACCTGTATGATTTGTTGCTCGCTCAGAGAATGCGTTGGCAGAGGTTGTGGGACGACTTGCTGGTCATGACTCAAACATGGTTCATTGTGTATTGCAGGTGCTTCTGTGTGGCTAAAATGTAAACGCATATCTGTTTCCGTTTGTACTGGTTGTGTAAGTGTTGGATTTGTTGGTGGGGGAGGTATAGATGGTTGAATTTCCGATGGATGTGTTTGTAGATCCCTTTGCATTATTTTACCCGCAGAAATGTGATTATCGCCGGTTAAAAGAGGCACTGTATTATCTGCATTTAAAATAGGAGCGAATTGACCGGAAAATAAAACATCACAGAATGGTTTCGTTTTCAAATCAATCCCATTGAAGCAATTATTTGTGAACCTAGGAAACGTTATTATTTTATACATATTTTTACTAAATATTCCTTAAATTTCAATAACTTCATACTTACCAATGCTGCCGTACTCCGTTTGATGTTGGTGCCATTAGATCCATGGTATCACAGGTGTCCTCTATTAGTACTTTATCTCTTATACCCTCTAACATATCTTCCGTATCACTGAACTCTTCCGACACCAGATTTGTTGTAGTTGGCTGCTGCTGTTGATGCTGTGTTTGGAGTTGCTGTTGTTGTTGTGGTGGCGGTGGTGCGTGTTGCTGCTGCTGTTGCAATCCAGAGCTTGCCACACTCATTGTAGCAGCTCCTAGTGTATCAGTATCGTGCGGATGATGTTGTGGCTCCATTACAACACGCACCGAAACCACTTCGCCTGTTTGCGAATAATTCTCAAATGGAAAATGAACGTCTTGGAAGACTTGATCAAGTCCGTCAGTCTAACAAATCAAAAAAAAAAAATCAAGAATGAACAATTTAATCATCAGTTAATCACACGACAAAATACCTTTTTTATGGCACATAAATCGGCCGAAGTTTTTTCTGGTCCCAAAACATCCAAAGAGGTTTTCATTGCAGCCAGAATGGTATCGGGGGTAGAAGGTTCATAGTGTTGTTTGAGGTGGGCAAAAAAATCCAACTGTGAACAGGTGGTATGACAGCACAGCTCACAACGAAATTGTTGCATACCGGCGCCCACTACCAATTGATCGACATGAGGCAGCTTATGATTCATTTGGAGTTCCGTATTATAATTGGGAATTTTTAGTTTGCGAGAAATACGCTTCTTATGAGGCAAGATTTTTCGTGAATTGAAACGTGATATATCACAGTCATCATCGATGGAGGCTTCCTGTAACATACATTTTTTTTTATCGTTTTGCGTTCAGTTTTCCGCATTATCTATAACACACACACACACACACTTACGTCCAATGTCACATTGGTGTCGGTAAGCAAAAGTTGTTGAACAACCTTAACACCATTCTCCTCCTCATTGGGCACAGCATCTACGGTGGCGTTAAATGATTTTTGTACCGGCATAAGAAAATCATTATTTAAAGGCATAAACACCGAATTTGTGGGAGTCTTTCGTTGTTCATTTTGATGCTGATGATGATGCTCTTCCGTGCCTACGGGAAATAAACTGTTGTGGAAGTGCAGATCGGCAGGCAAATTATCAGGATTATTATGGCTTGAGGTCTCTTCGGTTTTGGGAAAATTTATAAGATCCATAATAAAATGATTCGTGTCACGCATATACTCTGGTGCCAGTAGAGTCTGTAATGAAATTTCTGCTGAGAATTGTTTACTAAATTTCATTGCTAGCAGAGCGACTTACGTGATCTATGAACTCATGATCTTTGCGTTGCATTATCTGCTCCATGGCGTCAATATTATGGCAATCCTTTTGCATGAATTTTCTTTTTAAATCCTTAAATAAAAATACAAACAAATTAGCATTTGTTAATCGCTCCCCCAGCCACATGATGCGAAAAATGCTTACAATATCATTGGTTTTACAATGGTCATCGAAACCATTGTAATCGTTTAATTCCATAATATCGAACGAGTTTTATTATCTTTTTTCTTGGTCCACAAAATTTTGTTTATTTCTAATCAACCAATTCTCGTACTAATTTTAGCCAAATAAACAAATAAAATTCAAGAGAAACAATACAGAGACAAATTGTCAAATTTTCATACACAATAACGGAGATGTTTTACACGAAACATACAAGCACTTACCAGCTGATTGAGAAAAGTAATGCCAAGTTGTTAGTTGGTAAACTAATATCAGAAATTAAGGCATACTTTGGGGAGTGAACACACAATATGTGTAGGCATTCACGCACATCAGGCAAGAACACACAACCGCCTCAAATTTTTCTTACATTGAAGCAGAATGTGTGAACGCAATTAGATTGCGTTATATTGTCAGCTACTGTTGCCAAATAAAAATTTCAACCTTCAATGGCCCTCTTGCAGGACATTAAACCAGCTCACGATCACTCACTCTTCATGTACCGTCTGTTTACATACGCTTATTAATTATATTTTGATTTTATTCTTTGAATTATTGTGATATGTTTCTTACAAACGTATTAAAAGGATGTGCTTCGTATACACTATACTCTCTCCGAGAGGTTTGGCTCGGAATGTGTGTGCTCTCATTCATTTATTTACAACTTTCCCTTTTTGCCACCATAGAAGTGAACATTATTTGTCAAAAGGTATTAACACACAAGTTCATAAATTGCAGGGCTTAGTTTTAATTAAGCCACTCCATATGGGCACAAACATTGCTATACTCTGCTCCCTTCCACTCCACTTTTCTCGAATTCAAATTGTTGGCGATAATACTGAACAGTTTAAAAATAATTTTCAAACAAATTTAAGGTCATTATGGATCAGTGACTAAAGCAGCAACAGCAGCCACAGCCGCCACAAATGGATTGTTTATGAGAGTTCCAGCACTCAATAATCAATTTTAAACCGACTGACTGACTGACTGAGTGATGGTTGTTTTTGTTATTGTTGTTTGTTGTAGACTACAAAATGTGTTACAAATAAATAAAAACTAAAAACAAAAAAAATAATATTTGAAAAGCAATTCAAGCCGCTCATAAATTTTCTAAGAGCTGGAGAAGTTGGTTTGGCGGTCGATTGGATGGATGGCTGGATACTCCACTGGAACACACACTCAGATGCACAATACTTTTGTATTTATTTTTATGATCGTTTCTGAAGTGTTAATAAGGCTGTTAATTTGTTATTGTTATTGTAGTGGCTACAGCATAATTATGAACTCAATCAGCCACCACCACCAATAGAACCACAACATGATACTTTACGCAAATGGAAATAGTAAGCCTATGGCAGCATATTGTGTGTATGTGTGTTGTCAGGAACAACATGTGAAAGATTTGAGAATTTTAATTTATGTAACGATATTTTATTTTTGTTCTTCTTTTTTATGGATTTTATTTCCTATTTTGGCTTTTTTTTTTATTATTTTTTATTACTGCTAACATGTATGTCAGACGCTACCCTATAGGTGGTATGATTAGTTTGAGAAAACGTATGAGATTCGACTTAAAATGATTTCGATTTCTTCGGATCTTTTCGAAATTTTGCTTTACGATTCTATAATCAAAGATAACCGAGCGCTTGATCTATCTAACTAGAACCAATATTAACAAATATTTCTGAGTCGACTTTAAACTGTAAGTCTGACCACTTATGGATGAGATTGCTCACTTACTTGTTTACTTAATTGGTCATTAACAACCCAATTAACGCATTTCGGGCTGACGTAACACATCCTTCCATGCGCCTTTGCTTCTTGCACGCATACGCCAATTGGTCATGGTCGATGACAGGGCTTCCTCGATTTGGTCCTTCCAACGCAAACAAGATCGTCCTCTTCGCCGACTTCTGCAGATCCCCGCATCAAATACCCGCATCGCTAGAGCATCCTTTTCTTTCGAACGACATGGCCAAGCCAGCGCTGCCACTGGATGTTAATACGCTGCACAACGTCTATGTCGTTGAGGAGCTCATACAGCTCACTGTTGGATCGGATGCGGAAATTATCTACAACTCGTACTGGACCGAAGATTTTACGTAGGACTTTTCTCGCGAATACTCTCAAGGCTGCTGCATCTGGGAGGATGAGTGTCTTGTAGAGTATTAGTTTTAGTTTAGTGCAGTTGTGGATAAAATTAATGCACACAACTCGGGTGGTATGAGAAGCTAAGTAAAGAATTGTATTGACCGATTCAGTAAGTAAGTAGTTACCACAAGTGCTAAAGAAACGGTAAAAGGGGAGACTGATTTTAATTTTGATAATATTGCACAGTACACAGGCCATCTGCCATCTTTAGTCAATTTTGTCATTAAAAAAATTCCATCAAAATTATGAGCCTTTTTTGTAATGAAGTTTCATTATGATTTCGCCTTACGTTTACACAAGATTTCTCATGAGGAAACATTATCAAAACCTGTGATTTAGGGACCTAGTAAAGTCGACTATTATCGTTTAAAAAACATTTTTTATTGATTCTTTATGCGCTATTTCATATGAAACCATAAATAAGGTTTTAAAAGATTAAAATTTGTTTAATAAACAATTATTGGATCATAAAAAAACTTTTAAAATAAAAGATAATAAATTTTGTTGCATTTAAGAGAAACTTACAACAAATTGTGTGCATAAAACACTTAAAAGGAGAAGAAATCACTGCCATATGTTAGTTGTACAAATACAATTTTGTGCGCTTAGATATCTAGTTTAACAAATCGTATCTGTTTGTATACGGAGTGTAATGAAATCATCATCATCATGATGAGTAAGTAGCCAATACCATCACTCATCATTTAAAGGGGGAAGCAAAGAAAAAAAAACTAAGAAAAGAACAACAGAACAGAAGAGATGAATCAATATCTTCTTGAAGAGAATTTCTGTTGAATTACAATTGTTTACAAACTTATTGGAGGCATTCTTCTGAATAAAAATATTCAGTTCTTCGCATCATCATCATCATCATCATTACACTCATAACTTTAGAACGTTGGATGTTGTGCCGCCGTTTTTGTGCGAAATGATTTTTGTTTGACAGATGGATTCCAATTTTAAAAAGTGCCTCCATTGAAGTGATCATCATCATCATCATCACCATATACAGCTTCATCTTGTTGTTGTGCGTGTGCTCTTCTTTATGCCAGTAAATGTTGCATTCATTGTGTTTATTGTGCTGATAGCAGTAGTTAGTGTTAGTGTTGGCGGTGCGAT
Source organism: Sarcophaga rosellei (assembly GCA_930367235.1). Taxonomy (NCBI): domain Eukaryota; kingdom Metazoa; phylum Arthropoda; class Insecta; order Diptera; family Sarcophagidae; genus Sarcophaga; species Sarcophaga rosellei. Next base: position 4,369,591 of record OV884019.1, on the reverse strand, counting down.
TATCGGGAACATTATGGATTATGTTTATAAATTAATTAAACGATTCGCTGCTCTCTGCTTGCTGCTGCTTTTTAAATAAACCATTCATTGCCTCGTTCAACGACACTTGTTGTCGGCATAATTTCATTCTTTTTTTTCCCTTTGGTTTAAAGACACTTTCTCCGAATCTCTCTCTTTTATCTCAATATTTAAACAGATTTATTCCTGGGAATTATTTAGCATTCCTCGTGTGTATATGTGTACGTACTTGGTTCGACACTAACTTTTGTGTACATTGTATCGTATTAACACATCCACTTACAGTTAATCTTTATGAAAAAAGGTAAACAAATTGTATACAGTCTTAAACGTTTATAAATTTAATTTTTTATCTGAACTTCTCTTAAAAAAAACAAACAAAAAAAATTAATAATTTGCTCGTTTCCAATAACTAGGTTCCTTTTTTCCTTATTGATTTGAATGAAGGCACAGACAGAACGAGAACAGAGTTGTTTAACTAACAGTACTTATGGAATCTTCTAAGTATTGAGGGTTAATCACGAATCCATAAGTAACTGGAGCTAGTCATTCATTAATATGTGGCCATGTGACAGTCTGGCAGTGACATTTCGAAGTGTCAGTTAAAGCCTGTTTAGACGATAAGGCTTTAGATACGTAAAATCAAACAGAAAGTATTACAGAATTCTAGACGTATTTTTAAAAACATTAGTATAGATTTTTGTGCGTTTATACGATTAGTTAATATCCAAAACTAAGTTAAATAATTGAATCCATGAAAAAAAATGAAAATTTTCCATCCATGTACATATCGAGTTCCCACGATGTCATATGACTTGTGTTACCGTCTAAGTACCCCTTTGATAACTGAACTCCTTCTTCACTTATAGGGAGTTCGATTTACTCAACAGCTTAAACCAGCAGAATATATACAGCACGACCAATTGGTTTAATGGGTAGTGCGGCAAAGTAGAGATCAAAGAAGCTGCATATGATCCATAAGAAACCAAAGCATTAAAAAAACGACCAAGAACATCAATCAATTAACAGGAACTCCACTTTTTCTTGCTGTTACGAAACTAAAAGGATTCATGCAAGGTCAAAATGTTACAGTGAATGCGGAGCTAAAGTCTGCATAACTGAAAAAGCTAAAGGCTGTACTAAAAGTGCTTTGGAATTGGAAAATTTCAGGGATTTTATTTGAAAGGCTAAATGCTTACCGCCTTGTTGCATTTAAAATTGGACACCTGCCTCTCTCTGTCTCTCGGTCCAGATTGATTAGAAACAAATGCAAGTTAAGATGCAAAGTATTTACATTTTGACATATATACATATATGTATGTCTGTAATGATTAATGTGATTGGGTACAGTGTAAAAATACATACGAATTGTTTAACGACTGACTGTACAAATTTCTAGAGTTGTTATGCATTCCAAGACAAATATTTTTCCATCTATGAACAGATGAAAATTCCAAAAATATTTTGAAAATTTTCTTTTTTCTGTTTTGTTTGCAGAGTGAACTCTGTGTTTGGATCGATAAAAACAAAATTGTTTTGCTTGTCCTAATCGTTTGTTATTTTAACACAAACAACCCACAAAATATTTTGGTTCTTTGACCACAACAGTGTGTTGGAAGTTATCAACTGCTAGGCAAACAACAAACGAACGATCTCTCTCAAGCAAATCGAAATGGACAAACGATCCAACAAACAACTAATAATCATACAATTCATTTTTTTTTAAATTTATTTTTGTTTTATTTACGCAAAATAAATAGAAATCAAACCAAAATATTTATTTTTAATTTTCAATTTTACAAAGAAGATAAATTGTATTGTGTTTTCCATACAAAAACAAAATGAAAACAAATTCAAAATAAGCCCTTTGCTTTAGCCGATAAACAAATAGAAACTATGGACGAAAGATGAAATCTTATCCTTTCAATATTTAAAATTGAAAAACTACCTGCCTGAAGTAATTGCACCATAGACCAGGTACTTATGGACGAAGAGAAATGCAAGCAATTTATGAAAAGTAAATATTTACTGAAAGACACAAAAACAAACTAAAAATAATAACAATAACAAATAAATAAATAAATAAATATTGAGATTAATAAAAACAATAAATAAACAATTATTATGAAAATAACAAATGCAACTAACCAACCAACCAACCAATCTATTTATTATAATCTAACAGCATGATCATATCGCATCTACATAAATGCCTGCCTTCTTTATCTTTCAATTCTCGTTCTTAAATACTTTGTTTTTATTTGAACTTTTTAAGCAAAAATTATTATTCAATATTTAATAAAACAAAAACAACAAAAAAGAAATCATATTTTGAAGGAGCAATTGTTTTAAAATTTTGCCAACCGCAAATCGGCCAAGAAAAGAACAAGAGACCTCATTGTGTCTGAGACTACGTTTGGAAAGTGTACATCCTTATTGGAAAATATTGTTGTTGTTATTATTGTGTTCTTGCTTTTATTGTAACTATAATATTATTTTATTGACGATAAATAAGTGCATCATACATTTCCACTTCCTAATGTCCTCAACGTCATACTCACCCTTGGTAAAGAAAGCATCGAATAAAGTAAAGACTTCCTTCCCTCTTCTCATACGAAAAGTTATCAAACAAAAGACTACACCCGTACTATTGTATATTCTATTCAAGTGAATTTGTTACACTCGACAAAATTTGAATAAGGTCAGCTTAAATTAAATTAATTTAATGATGTTCAACAGCAATAGAATACATAGCAATGTTTGACTACAGGCTATACGGCTATCGACCGAATACCTGCAGCATCTTTCAAGCAAAAGTGTCATCATTTCGGCCTGCGGTGAAAATTATTGTGAACAAATATGTTCTCAAGCGGAAAATTATCAAACTTTCCGATAGCCAAGCGGCTATTAGGGCATTGTATTCTACTGTAATCAACTTCAGGACGGCATAGGACTATCGCAGATGTCTTAACGAGGTAGCGAATCGATATGATGTTTGTATCACATGGATACCGGGACACAAGGACATTATCGGTAACTGCAGGCACGACCATCGAACTCCCTGATGAATTCTCTATATGAGGGATCCCATTGTGTGCCTGCAAGCTTATAATTGATAATGCAATCGTGGACCTGGCTTAAACTCCAAAGAAGTAGGCTCAGCACTGTTGTTGGGGTTATTACTAGACATTGTATTACAGGAACGCATGCAAGGCATATTGGTCTTGGAAACTTTGCAAATTATTTCTGCAGGAGATGTGTATATGAGAAGGAGGATGAGTTTGTTTTTCATCTACTGTGCACATGCCCGTCACTTGGTCGGAGGGGACAGAGGCCTACTGCATGGATGATCTGGATGAACTGTCAAGCATTAGCATTGGCAGTCTGAGTCGCTTCATCGGAAGCTCCGAGTGGTTCCTGGACTAGGGAATAATGTGAACTGTGGTATCACAATGGGCCATGTGCGCGTCCTAAGTCTGTCCGCTCATGACTCCATCGAACAGACAGCCACTTCCACCTACCTACCTATCTACCTTGACTACAGTGTGTACCATCATCCAAGGTATTTTGAGCACATACTATTGAAACCGGTGAAATGATATGTTTGTAGATTGTATGCAGAGCGAATGCTTGTGAGTTATTCAATGTCCAGAAGGCTCGATCTGAGAAAACTTGATAGGATCTGAAGTTAAAAGGCGAAAGGACATTAAAAAAATACAGTTAAAGATAGAACAGAACCTTATGCTGTTCTTGATTTTAGTCTGATTTTATTAAATTCCCCACCGTAGTGAGTAAAAACGTTAGTTTATTCCGTTAGTTTTAAATGCTTTAGTCCCTATTCAAATGAATTACAGTTTATCTACTCTGTTCACAAGTTCATACAAGTGTGTGCCAACAACATTATGCTGATGCTAAAGTTGCAACTTTTAAAAGTTTTCTCTCTCTCTCTCTCTCTCATTTTGTTGTTTTTTATTATTTTAAAAGTACTTTTCTAGTATGGCAAATACTACTTTTTTTCTTATTTTTTTAATATTCATGATTATTTTCTACAAACATACATACATAGATATATAGACAGATATAGTACACAGCAACATTAGATGTGTACTATAGTTTGGGTGTGCAGTATCGTATGGCAGCTTGGAGAGTGTATATTGTGTGTTTTATTTTATAGGAGAACATGAAAAATGCCTTCTTTTGTTATTTGTCACGTTCTGCGGTACTATTCGTTCGTATGACGACAACAACAAAAAAAATGTCCAAAAGCTGTTCGATGTCAAACCAAAGAATACGTGTTTTCACTAACATTTTGCACAAACACAATCAATTCTACTCATTTAAAACACAACACAGTGGGAACGAAAGAGAGTGTTAGAGAGAGGAGGGGAGGGGAACGTCAGACGGACAGAAAAATGAGAGGAGAAAAGCAAAAAAAAAATTGAATTGAAATTGTAACAAAACACTTGAATCGAGTGGATTTATCCCCCACACCCTTCCTCCATGTAAGTAGAGAATGTATTGAACTGTAACGAGGGTTGGCAGTCTAAACTAATCATTAAAGAAGATAATAGTTGTCACTATTATTAGGTAACTCTTATCAACTGATAAAGTTATTACATTGAACAGTCCAATTAAGGCGACTATGCTCAATAAAACACTGCTCTAGCCCTCTCGTCGGGTATTATGTTGCCTATTTCCATAACTTAGATAATGAAGTCTCCGTAGTCTATTAGGTAGTGTGTTGGCTTAATAGACGTGAGACCGTGGTTGAAATCCCAGTCTACATATCTCGTACAAAACGAAATATGAAAAAAAAAATATTTCTTCGGCAACTTCCTCTCAGTAGACTGGAAAAAGCTCTGAGAGCAAATAAAACTACCTATGTAAAGTTCTTATCGTTTGGTATCGCCTTTAAACTGTAGGTCCTTCTACTTAAAAATTAAATTCAACACACAATTACCCTTTAAGGAGAACGCTATCATATCATCACTCTATACATAAGAACGAGTTATCTACGTACACCTTTCGCCTATCGAAAGGAATATTCCAAGTTTATTTGAAATATTCCTTTTCTGCAATGACAATAACATCCCGCGCTTCAGTTTTTTTCCGCTTAGGAAAAAAACGACAGCCTTACAGATAACATTGCTCTTCTCATTAAACTTTCTGACCAGCCCTCTATATTACGCCCTCCTTTGTTTTATATTAAAAAACAAAACAAATCAAGTCAACTGATGGTGTATTTTCCGTATATTTTTTCCCTTTTTTGTTTCCCCCCTTTCATTTTTCTCTCTTTTTCTTGTTTTTCTTTATGCCATCAAGTGTATTTATTGCTTGTTAAGGACTTTAAGATACACAAATACAACAATATGCTAAAGTTACAACAACAACAACTACAGCAGCAACAATACAATAATTTTCCAACTGAACTGCTGCTGATGATGATGTTTTGAAAGAAAAAACTCAAAGAAAATAAGCAACAACAATAACAATAACAAAAGCAATGTAAAAAAATACTTCAAATATATTGTGTGTGAAAACAGTAACAAAAGCAATGAATCCAAAGTTAAAACCGAGAAGAAAAAGAAATGCATACAGTTATATACAAAAATATACATACACTTGACAAAAAAAAAACACAAAAAAAAACAGAAAAACAAGGGGAGCCAAATTGTTTACATACCATAAGAAGGAAATGGTACTAAACAATAACAACAATAACAATAAACTTGTGCCAAAGCAGCCAAAATACCAGAGCCACCCTCTGTGTTTTCATTTCGTCTTGTACTCTTGTCGTCGTCGTAGTTGTCGTCATCATCGTCTATCAAAATATTCGCATTCTAGCAATTGAATTTAATTTAAACCACCACCACCACCAGCAGCATTAACACCAGCATCACTGCTACTGCCACTACCAACCCAATCATTCTTCGTTCATGCAGAGTATAAAAGCTCTGTCGATTTTTACTGATGATTTTGCAGAGTTTCGTGCTTTAGACGCAGGAGACAGGAGAAAGGAGACAGAAGCAAACGATTTTGTGAGATGTAAGAGATGAAGATGATGAGGCTGATGACGCTTATGACGGACGTTTAACAAATAAACACGTATTTTATGGATAATTACGTGTTTTTGTTATTGTTTCCAATCTACTCGTTGTTTCCTTTTTTTTTTGTATTTTTTGTTGCCGTTAAACGGTGACAAAAAAAAAACGGTGTTGTTTACTTTGACGGTCACGTGTCACTCAGAGATATTTTGAAACATTAGTTACAATAATGATAACAACAACAACAACAATATTAACAACAAGAAGGCAAAGTAAAAGATTCTGTCAAGTGATAAAAATACGAAATTTGAAAACAAATTTTTGATTTAATTACACGTGAGTTATGCTCGTGCATGCTATTACACTTAACACTTCTTAACTGAAGGGATAATCTCTTAAAAACATCAGATTTATGGATAACAATGAAGTGATATGCGGCGTTTATATTCAATTACAATTGAAAATCAGTTAACTAAGGGGCACGAATACACGAGTAATTCGGAAAAGGAATAACAAAAACAAAGTAAAGAGATAATCTCATTAAATAATTTGTAAATTGAGTTTGGAGTTTATTGGGAATCAATGTGATTAATAAAAGCTTCATTTAAGTGATACATCTTAATGGAAATGTACTGCACTAAGGTTGGATAGCTTTCGGCAGCAGCACTTGGACAGCTAAGAAGAAGAATTCTTTGTCAACTGGAATTTAGTGACAAAACGTGTCTAACCAAAGGTGATTTGAGAAAAATCCACACTTCAGAAGATTCTCGGGGTGGTTGAGAGATGACAACCGGGAGCTATAATTGTGAAGGAATTGGTAATATCGGTGTTACAACGGGACCTTAGAGAACGAAGTAAACTGTGTTCATGGAGGCGGCCATCAGTTTAACTTAATTCATCCATAATATCGACGCCTCCGTTCTATAACATTCTAAGTCGAAAATATATGTTTTGAGTTATGAGCTCTCAAAGTTTTCACACGACATACGACTATATGTGTATTCTAAGTAGATTTTTCTCTATAACTTCGGAATGGATCGGCGCATCTTAACCAAATTTTGACAGTATTTAAGTTAGGGAACGTAGAATTTAAAAATGCAAGAACATTAAAAAGTGTACTTAGAACGTTATAGAATGGAGGCGTTGATATGTATTAACTTGACACAGTGCTTAACAAGCGCCATTAATTAGATGTGAAATACCAGCGGTGGGTGGAATGAAGCCTGAAATCCAAATAAAATTCTGTTCTATTCTTAGAAATTAAAAATTCAAATGAAATTGCTCCAACAGCTGTATTTTGCTTAAACCAATAACGTTTAATTGCTTAATTCTTGAATTTCTGTTCGTTTACACCAAAAAAATAGCCAAAAAAAAACCTCACATAAATCTTGTCATCTTCTTATTGAACATTTTGACGTCTTTATAAACGATTCTATTCCGCTCTACACCGTAGTTCATACATAAACACCTTGACTCTCTACTGACTTCAATAAATTCCTGCCTACAGTAGTATCGCAACACGACGAACATGATGAAGATGTTTAACATTCATTTGCTCATTTTCTTTTTATTTAGGTTTCTCGTTTAAAAGTTTTTTTCTAGTTTTTCTTTCATTTTTTTATTGACTTTTTGATTTTGGCCGCACCTTGTTGGCTTTGGTTTACACCTTTTTTTTTGTTTTTGTTTGTTCCCATCAGTATTGTATGCGTTCTTGTTCTTGTCTTTTTCTTTCTTTCTTTAATCTTTTTCGGTAGTGTTTAAATGTTCCTTTTGTGAATGATGATGGCCTGATGATGAGTCCATTATGTAGATCAAAGAGTATCAAATAAATAAATACTTGTACACCACAGATCACAGATCACAGATCCCCGCTCACAGATCATGCATGTATGTATGTATTGTGCAACATGAAACAATAAAATGAAATCGACAGAATTCGGCCAAAGTCATGTACAATTAGGGAAGAGAATCTCTTGTTGTTTGGTTGCAACGATAAATATTTTGCACGTGCATTTGCTAAACAAAGTCAAAATTTGTTTTGTATTCCAGCATTAGACAAGAAACAAATGAAATATGATTGTGCTGTACTGTGCGGTGTAGTGTTTGACGTTGACTTTTATTGTGAGGCCACATATTGGGGCTGTCCTCGGTTGCATTGTGTTATTTTCACAACTTTTCATCTGTTGCAAAAATAATAATGTGGCGTGTTTTTGTTCTCCTTTTGATGTCATTATTATATGCCTTACTTCTCACTTATACTATCTCTCTCTCTCTCTCTCTCGCTCTTTTAATTGGTCTACAGGATACTGCAGGATATATAGAACGATTAACAATACAGTCGTCGCATATAAAACGTGCGGCATTATTAAAAAAAAAACGAGAAACTTTTTTGTTTTCGATTCCTTTTAGCAGCCGAATAAACGATGACAAGCGACATTTATTGAAAATAAACCGAAGTGAGCAAAATGAAAACAGAATGAAAGAAAAAACAAAAACACTGAATCGTGCTTACGTGGAATTTATTTTTATTTTCATTGTTTTTATCAAAAATATCCTGCTGAGTATTGAATGTGAATGTGAGTATAAATTTCACCTTTTCTCAGTCGGCAATTTTTTATGCTTCACAGTGATAGTGCTGCCAGAGATTCAGGTTTTTGTTAAAGAATCCTGAGAACCTAGAGAAGCTTCGGATTCCGATTTTGAATTGAACAAATAGTGACTAAGGTACTGGGAGTTTTTTATTTTTCGACAATTTTACATACAACTGATGATAGTTTTGTTTAAAAGATGCTTCCCTAGCTGTTAGACGAAGGCCTATCAGTATTGCCATATATGCTCTCAGTTATATTAATATTAAATTGTAGTGGAATCTATTCCAAAAACTTAAATCCCATTCGTCATTGCCTGGGCAATGACATGGCAAATATAGAAACAATTCAATTAGAGTTGGACAGGGTACAGAGACTAGCATGGAACAATTAAAACTTGTCCAATAGCTACGCCGAAAGCTCAATTGGATTCAAAACGTTTGCCCATGCTAGTGTGGAGGCCTGAGTTTTGGATATTATGAATACAAGTGAAATTTCTTTCGTTTTTTTTTTTAAGAAACTGGCAACCCTATTAATTGTTGTACATATTCCGGTTAATTACTAAAGAAAGCAGCATTAGAAGAATGAAAACAAATGTGATCACAAACCGAAAAGACACACACACTGACATACAAATAATCACAATAGTCGTAATCATCGGCATTATCCTGACATTAATGATTCGACTAACAAAACCGAAGTATAAATGCGAACGACAGTGCAGCATAACGAACACATCAATAAAGAAACTCTCTTCAGAGGTGATGACGCGTTTACAGGAATTTTTCTTGTTCATTTTGTTTGTAATAAATTCTGTTTACACTTTGAAAAATATTAACAATGTTTAGATTACTAGGAAGATTGTTTGTACATTTCTTCAAGAGTAGTTGAAGTAGGCCATCGATTTTAAACTGTAGGTCTCGCCAGTCATGGATAAAATTAACACACACAACATAGGTGGTGTGTGAAGCTGGGTTGTAATCCTAACTAAAGGGTTATAGTGACCACTAAAGTAAGTAATTAAATTAACTGTAATAAATAGGAAGTCCCATGTGTTCAGACATAAGTCCGGGAGTAATGGTTTCATAGCCATTTTTTGTTTGGATTCTAATCAATCGAAACCATGCTCCCGAGAGAATGATTTATTACATTCGTAACCGAGATTGTGTTTTCTAGAAAAATAAAAAAAAAATTATTCTTTCAAGCAATGCACCTTGCTACTTTTTTCTCTCAGTGTAGTTCTCTTATGATTACAAACATTGTACGTGCATGTGTGTTTACGAATTAATTGAGTTGTTGTCCTTTTTCTTTACCAAAACTGTTGTTATTGCTTTTATATTGTGCATCAAGGATATTGCATCTATGAATTCTAAAGGATATGCGGCATGCTATGTTATGTGGTCTCTATTTTCTATTCTTTCGACCCCAATATGATGATAATGATGCTGATGATACTATTGAGTTTAGATTTTCGTTTTTTCTTTACTTTTTTGACAGTTAGTTGGTTGTACAAAACAACAACAACAATTTGAATGAACATAGTGGCTTGTCCAATACATGACATTGATATATTTTTAGAATGTTTTTCTTATTGTTTTTGTTTTTCTTTTAATTTTCTTTTTGTTGTTTTTCTTGCTTGTAAGTGAAAACAATTGTCTCAAACGATACCGCCACCTCTTTTTCCCATTTCACTTGATTGTTTTTCTTCGTCGACGATTTTTCATAAATTTTCTCCATGTGGCGGTGCGGTACGGCCTTTGATGTTTAAATTCAATCTTGTTTTGGAATATATTTTTTGAGAAATTTGTTTTAATAATTTTTTATTTATAGCTTTTGTTGTTGTTATTGTAGTATTTTGAATGCAAGTGATAATATTCATGTTTTCATTTGGATTTTTCCTTATTTTCTTAACAATTTCACTTGAGAAAACAAGAGTTTAAAGGATATTTACATTTTTTTGAACACTTTAAGTGAGTAACATGAGATGGAGCTGAATGGTTACACAGTAATTTTATGTGTTAATAATCTGCTGATTCTTAACAATTTAACAACATTTCTTCCAATAACATCGTTTTGAAAAATCATTTGTAGAAATTTGAAAATAATTGAACATTTAATTTATTAATGGTCGTCGAAGTGTAGTCAGCAGTGTATTTGGTTATAAGACCAGGGCTTGAGAGTTCAAAAAAAGTTCTAACATCTTAAAAAATATTTGAAAACAAACATTTCTTTCAATGATAAATGCACAGCAGCCTTCTGAAGAAAGCTTTGAGTGCTTATTATGGATCGACTGCGGAAATCATCGTCAACTAGCATTGGGCCGATGATCTTACTTATGACTTTTCTCTCGATTACCCTCAAGGCTGCTGCATTCGTGCCAATGCTTCTATGACATAAACAAGCACAGGGGCAATGAGCGCCTTGTATAGTATAAGGCTCATCGTACGAGAGAGGGTCTCTACTACTCAATTGCTTATTAAGACCATAATAGCGCCTGTTGGCAAGAATGATCCTACGCCTAATCTCTACAACATCGAAACTATAGTTATCGGCCGTAATGTGGAGTCTATGCAAACAAGGTAAATTTTCTGATTGTGGTCAACATGGCGATTTCAGAACGATCCTAGTCTTACTGTAGTCAAGTTGACACGGAGCCTCCTCAAAGCCTCTCCTAGATGGCATACTATTATACCTGCTAGATGTTAACTAATATTTGCAGCGCATTAAAATCCCCTGGGCTTGGGTTGTGCTTAGGGTTTGGAACCCATCACGTAGAAACATTATCTTACGAAAACTACAAAAACAAAAAGGTTAATATATGTATGTATGTAATATAATTTAAAGTAATTCTATTTCATTTGCATTAAAATCTTTAACACCCTACGTTCAGCATGTCACTCTAGCGAGGAGGTTGAGTTATATGTGGACATTTTCTAGAAGTCATGTCAAAATCAATCACTTTTCTCTTGCAATTGATTACTGAGGCCTATTTCCTGGAAATCTAATTACAATAAATTTTAATTTTTGTTTGTTTTATAATTTTATTTGTTGTTAAATTTATTCGTGTTGATTTCTATTTTTTTCTATCACATCCTTGAATGAAACATGCATAAAACCATATATCCATTGAACAAGGGATTTAAAGGATTTAAACTATAAACCTCTGCAGAGTTCTTCCAAAGAAATTGTGGATTTTAAAACCTCTAATAAAATGCTTAGTATTGTTTACTCTCCAAATAGTTTCTAGCAGTCAATTCGGTATGTAAATTGCTATACACAGGGGTCCAACGATTCATCAGGCTCTCTCTCTCTCTCTCTGTCTCTCTGTATCATTTGTTGTGATCAGTCATTTTTGAATTCTTTTCGAAATTAATCTGTCATCTCCAATAAAAGGTGCCAAAAACCAAACAATTCACTAATCACTAATGTTCACAACTTTACAGTTTTTATCATTATTTTGTATGTCTAGCTGTCTGTCTGTCTGCCTATTTGTATAGCATTTCCTTCTGCTACAGTAGAACGAAGAGAAACATAATCTTGGTTTTTCTTTCAATTTCTTGAAGGCAACAATGATTTATCGATTCATCACTCTTGCAATTCTTGATTGTCTTTATTTGTGTGTGTGTGGATCCTTTTATTTCCTTATTGTTCTTACAGGAGATTCAGTTAAATGGATTGATTGTTAAGGAATCTGCACTTCTCTCTCCAACAGTGTCACCAAAAAAAGAAAGAAAAAAACGACACAAGAAAATGTATCAATTTAAACTATTGACTGGGACTCACTCATTACAATAATAACAAGAATGAAAAGGATATGTTTGTGTCCAAATGAAGAGAAAATGTCTGATATTTAGCAACAATTGTTTCTAAATTTATGTTCTGCTCTGTAGGGGTGTGAAGTTATGCAGGACATTTTATCATTACAATTGAGAGATGCATTGCGACTGTCGTTATCATTGTTTTATTTTTATTTTTTTGCTCTGCATGGTTTGCTAAAAAAAAAGAAACACACAATCACAATCATAGTGATCGAAACATGCTTTTGCAATAATGAATAGATTTTACGAGTTATTTGAGTTTATTTATGCATGTATGTATGTGCTAAGGATGTGCAAAGGATCCTTTTCCATACTACGTTCCGTTTTAGAGTGTTGACAGACATTGACTTCTTTTGGGAAAACTAACAAGTTTCGTTACACCCAAGCTGTGATGATAAATACAATATTTAACCGTTTGTTTTTGTTTCAATGTCCCAGAGTGAATCTTAGATCTTAAGCTGCCCTAACATCTTGCTCTCGCAGGGGAGTCATCCTAGCAGAGTGTAAGAAGAAGAAGAAGACGAAAAAGAAAACAACTTCCTTTGAAACTTGACCTTGACTTGAATAAGAATTTTGTAAATATTGGTAAAGTGGTATAAAGCATTGTTGAACAATGGTTGGACCTTGAATTTCCTTTCCCACTATACCACCAAGGTCAATGGATATTTTGGGTATCTCTGGTTAACCAGCATATTTCGTAGAAACCAAAACTTGGACATGGAGCGTAGAGCCTAGAGCGTACAACCATTAACATTAACACTTGTTTGACATTGACAGGCACAGCATTTGACATTTGACACTTGGGGGTTTTACGCACAATATTGTGGCTTTAACTACATATGTATGTATGCTGGTGATGATGACCTTCATGGATAAAAACTTGATGGATAAATTTGAAAAAAAAGAATTGATTTGATTTTAATGTTCTGCAAAGACCTCAAACCGAAAATTATTTGGTAAATCTTATCACAGGCACAGATTTTAATGGGCAGGCAATCGTTTTGTGTATGAGTTTTACAATACATCGCTTTAGTCTGTCTCGGCAAGGACATTTGGAAACATTTGTTAAGGTTTACTGAATCGCATATTTTACACAAAAGCACGACAAAAAACAAAAACAAAACATAGTAAAACTTTCTTTAAATAAAACTAAACAACAACAACAAAAAGAAGTCAAAACTATTCTTTTTATATTTTAGTTTGAATGTGTTCATTTTACTGTAATAATGAGATACACTCGAAAGTAAATGTTGGTAAAAACTATTATACCACGGTAAGGATCCAACACAATGGATTTTTTCTAATTTATATTAAACCTCAGGAGATTTTTGTCTTTTAAATTGCCTATTAGAACAAATTGTAGGCCAGAAAAGGGTTTTTAGGTTTATGGTCCTCTGACTTTGGTAAGAATCGGTGTTTACATATGTATATTATCCTTTCTGTTAATCTTTTTGTTGATTAGCAGTACTACAGTCGAGTTCGGTTAAATTCTGTGTGTGATTTTTCATTGGGAAAGACAATTTAGTTGACTCTGGATTGCAAGAAACTTATTGTTCTAAAGAGTGCATGTGTTAAAGAGTGTCATACAATTGAAGTCAGTTGCCTTCCAACATTTTTTCTTGAGTTGTAGTTTTTTAGTCGTTTACTACTGTTATGGTTGCGAGTTAAAAAAAAAATAACAACAAAAACATACACACATGACTGAAAGCTTAAACCGTAACTCATTACTGTCCAACACTTTTTTTCAGATTTTTTTTTTTTTTTTTTGTTGGCCACACATTTTAATTCCACTTCAATGGATTCTTTTTTAAGTTTTTCAATCATTTTTACACGTACAAAACTTGCATACGATAACATACGAATGTTTTTTTTGACGACAACAAAAGATTGTGGAAAAATAAAAGAAAAATTGAATTCATTTGAATGGAAAAAATCATTTTTTTTTTATTATTATTATTGTTGTTTCGTTAAGCATTGTTAGGGCTCAACATGGCAGTATAAAACCTCAGTATAAATAAATCGATTTTGAATATTTTCATTTTATTTCAAAAGAAAACATAACCACAATTTGATATAAACAAATGGAATGAACGTTAATTTGTAGCGTTTAGATTTACGACTGGCGGGCTTTCTTCTGGTCTCAATAATCAATAATAATGCCCGAAAGCAAAAACTAAATTGACATCTGTTGAGTTCCTTTTTTATTTTTTTCGTTTTTGATTGAATTTCATATCGTTTCGAAAGCAAGGAGGGGTCATTTAATATGAAATTTTGTAAATAGAGGAGTTCGTTTGATTTGCTTGTTTTGTAAATACGCGTACATTGACGATGGTTAGGCCATGGTGTTGCTGTAAAACCACTGTGAAAACCCTATGAAATGAAAAGAGTTTTTTTTCCACATTTTTTTTTAATAGAAATCCTATTAAAGACTGATGTGGATGTTTGACAACAAAAATCGTTAAATTTTTTGTTAATCATTTACAGTTGAATGCATGTAGGCTGAGATCATATCGCGCATTATTATTTACAGCTTTAGGAGTCGTACATGTTATTGAAATGAAGGAAAGAATTTGTTTGTGTTTTCGACATTAAGGTCACTAGTTATTTAAAGAATTTGATGACACTGTGATATAACACTTCAAAAATGTTTGAGGTTAATAAACTATAAGTAAGTCTGGTAGGTAGTGCGTTGGCTTATTAGATGTGAGGCCATGGTTCAAATCCCAGACATGACATCTTCAATAAAACGAAATTTGAAGAAAATATTCAATTCGGCGACTTCCTCTCATCAGAGTTTTGTCAAAAATTCTGAGGGTAAATAAAATTGCCATGAAAATTTTCTCAAAAAATCTACGTCCCTCCACTTACGTCCCTCCACTAATTGATAACATATATAACATGAATGTGGGTGTGAGAAACTGTAAGTAAACAGACAGTAAAAATAATTTGTCATTATACTCCTCCATAAATGTTGTGTGGTACGATTGAAGATCCAGGAATTGTGGCCCACATTATGGAAATATTCTCAAAATGGCAATCAGAAAATCATACGACAAGTACCTTTCAATCCAGTATTGTTTGATTCTTGATTTTGTTATTAATTTCATAAATAAGGCTTTAAAAATCAAATTATTGTTTGTACTGATGATATAGTGGTTGATAAATTAATTTCAAAACAATTCAATTTCATTCTATCCAAACAAAATTTAATACTTTATCTCTTATAAACATAAAAAAATAAAAAGGAAATCAACAAGAATAGATTTCAACTTCTTGGGAAATTTGTTACGCATTGGGGAGTTTCAATTTTAACACTTGGCTGGATGGTTTACTGCCTCATTGGCATCCTAGATCGGTTAATCAATTCTACACTCTCACACACTCACACTCTCTCTCTCTCCGTCTCACTTCGATTTGCTAGAGACTTTCTTTTTTTTTCTTTTTTTGTTCAATTTTAATACCCTATGTGCAGTCCTTTGTTGTATAGTAAGTAACAATAGTTGAACTACAGTTTCGTCGTAATGTCAAATGATTACTTTTATTAAATCATAATGTGCATAACGAATCGAATTAGTTGCACCAGTTCCAGGCACCAACAAAGCAAGCAAAATGTATTGAAATGGTGATAGCACCAGACTCTCACATAACCTTACACTCACACTCACACTCACGTAAATGAAAATGCATGTGGAAATGGTAAAACAACTTAATGATGATGATAATGATGTTGTTGTTTGTATTTTTCATGTCGTTCTGATGATTATATGATCCTGACAACAAAAACAAATAAAAAGTATTCACGTTTTTTGGTCTTCAGTTGTTGTATGTACGTACCATGTATGGTAAAAAGCGTAACGAATGTTATAAACAATGCTGATAAATAACGACAAACATAAAAAAACAACAAGAAAATAAAAGAAAATGAAAATGAAAAAAAGAGAAAAATTGTATCCACCATAAAGGATCAATTTGAGATGGAAGTCATTTTGAAAACAAAACTACCTACACATTCTGTTGAAAATTCTGTTTTTCAAAGCATTTTCACTTTTAAGGACTTAATCAAGCAGTCAGTCCTCTGATTTGATTTGATTTGACTTGATTGTGTAGACAGACCCGCACAGTATTTTTAGCAATCAGACCTTTCGTTCATTAATCTGGTTTAGAAAACAAATGCCGGCCATCAGTTTTTCCTTCTTTTTCCGTAGAGGAGTTTCTACAGTTTGGCTACACTTTGCTGTCAATGACAACGGCAGGTTTTTTGATGTCAAATTTTTTGTAGATTCAGCATATTTTTATGAGATCAGTTTTTTATTTGGTGCTCTTTGTTTTTCTGGGTAAAATGCATGTGCTAATGTGTGGTCCATGTGAACAAATCAACAAACATTTCAATTATAAATCTGGGATATGGAATCGTCCTTTAGATCACTTTATGAGAAGCAGTAGCTTTTAATTGCTGATTGATTGATTTAAAATTGATTCGCAATAAGTGAAAGTGTAAAGCGGATTCTAAGATAGTCAAAGGACAATGGAAGATCAAATGTAATGAGACAAACATAGCTTCTTAACTTAAGAAAAACGACACTGAACGAAAGTTCATTATAACTTAGCTCCACTATAGACAGTGTAAGAAAAGGTTGGCTACTGGGCTTGGACAAGGCCAGATTAATGTTAGTTATTGGGTTTATTACAGAGCACGGCGATATTAGACCGCTGACAAGGATGTGGAACCCAGCCGGTCTATTGCAGGGTATGTTGCGATGAGGAGGAGTTGGAGACTATCGAACACTTCCTCTGTAACTGTCCAGTCCTTAGTAGCTTGAGGTTGAAGACCCTTGACCCTTGTGTCGAGAGCCGACATTAAGGCTCTCCATAGATTCATTATTAGTTTGAGCTGGTTGAGAAGCGCTGGGACTTCAATAGTGTAGTCTCGCTCTTTTCTGTATTTGTTAGCTTGTGTTATTCCTCCGCAAAATTATTCTCCCTTTCCTACTTCCTCCCCTTTTTCATTATCTACCATATTATCCTCTCCCCTTTAGGACGTTGTACAAAGTGTCAACTGGACCTCCGGGTACTATGCTTGTCTCAATTGGCAAGTATACGTCCTCTAATCTAAACCTAAACCTAAACACTTTGAATGGCAGCAATGGTCACATATTGAATAAATTTCACCAAATTGGAAGCAGTTACGCTGGCCTGTACACAGGATATGTTCCACTGCTTGTGGCGATTCGATTATTATTTTCAGATGTATAGTGGCACAGGCTTTTTTTTAGCTTTGTTATATGGATTCCTAATCAGTTGCCAAAAGCAATAAAGGGTTACATGTGCTCTTCTTTCATAAATACACTCCATCGTTACTGATCCTCTTCCATCTTCGAAACAATAGACATGTTTCGTAAAAGCATAGCGTGCGTCATCTATTTGTTCTTCAATTGACTCCATTTATGACTCCATTTATGACTCCATTTATAATGGCTATAAACCGATAAACGCTATTTTATGACCACAAACTCATTCCATCTGTTACAAATTTCATTGACAAATGAAAGTCAAATCTTACTTTCTTATAAGCGAGCCAACAAAGTGTAAAGCCAAGGCAAAGTGTTAAAATCATAAAAAAAAAACTACAATACATTTGGGAATAGAAGAGCCGTTTATTGCAAGCTCATAAAACCATAAGTAGGAGCCATTGTTGAAACACGGCAATTCTCTACAATTTGTACATTTTGTAGGTAGAGATCGAGACGAGTCACAGTTATGTATTCAAATTGAGCGAATGAAGAGGGGAACTAAACAACGGTAAGAATACAAAACATCGACCGCGACAAATTCAACGAAATGGTACACCAGACGACCTAGGTGCGGTACGGTATCATAGCATACCACCACACACATTTATGGCATTTTGGGCATGACGTGATGCATGCAGTGCTGGTGCAGAGAATGATTGCTCAGTCAGAGTGAAGAAAAGACTGTTTTAGGAACACAATACGAAAATGACTGACATTATGAGCAATTATTGCTGTGAATGATATCCCACAGTGGAACTAACCACCGCAATTCGGTCGCTGAATGAACGTTTTTCGCTGTGCTCACTGGCAAATTTAAAACATACGTTTGATGGCTTTACAACCAAAAATAAAAAAGAAGAAAGAAATTTTAATTGCAAAGAATGCTATGCAAAGGCATTTATGTACATAGCTTGGCCAAGCTAATATAGTAGGTATTATACGGTTATTTGACATTGTCTATCAGTTGGCTCGAATCTGTGTTCTTAAAGAAAATCGTTTATGTTTTAATGATTTGTGCCAGTCTTGAATTTGTTCCATGTTTGAAACATTAAAGAGAAGAGGTGTAGCTGACTGTGGTTACCAATGAAACCATAATGGCAGATGCAATTGCTTATCCTCTGGTAGAGTGCGTACATACATACATGTCCCTTAGTTGTTCGCATTATTGCTCGATAAGTACAACATAATCGAAGACCACAGTGCTAGAGAGAGGGAGATTAAGACATGAAAATCACATTCTTTCCAGGCGATATTCTATGAGTTTCTATGAGTGTGTGTGTGTGTGTGTGTGTGTCTGTTTTTCCTTTTGTTTTACAATTGCTGATGATGGAACCGATTATAGTGTTTTAAATCAATTAGTTTTGTCGAATCTCGTCATAATTCGCCCCTCATGTTGCCATACAATGACCATTAAGCCAATGCTTGCCTGACTGCTTGCCTGCCTGCCTGCCTCTTTGCTCACACACAGTTTCTTCAAATCCGTGTAGAGGGAGTATTACTTCAGCTAAGTTCTACTGTGTCGGCTTTTTTTTTATTATTTTTCCTGATTATGATCGTCCCAAAAAAAAAAAAGGATATCAGAAGTCATCAATATTGTATTTAATTTGGCAAATTTTGTTGGATTTTCTCTACGTCTCAATAAAACCGTAAAAAAATCCTTATGAGTTTGGGCTTCTCAATTTTAATTTCTATGCAGAAAACATAAAAGAAAAAAGTAGGGGCGGACATTTTTTCAGTACAACTTTGTTTAACCTTCTGTATGCTGTATGTGAAGCATTTCATGTGATTGTTGTTATGCCGCCTCAACTTCGTCACATGTTTGCCGACAAGAGTCCTTTTTTCTTCTGTAGATTCTGTCTCTAATACTGACAGAGCATATTTTATATCCTTAAAAAAGTTGTTCTTCTTCATCGTTTTTCTGTTACTAATTCTGTTTTAGGATTACATATTGGAAAACACAAAAGAAAGAAATTCTTTAACGACGTCAATCGCCTGTGTGTCTCAACACAATGTCGTATACAAATAGAATACACTGAGCATATCACCGAAAAAAAACAGGAAATAAATTGACTTGTCAACGTATTAAAACATTGTTTGCATATTTATGAAAACAATATTTATTGGACTTAAAGTTATTCCAATAAAGATTTCCGAACTTTGACGTTGAAAGGGGCATATTGTTGAAGCAGCATCTGTCAAATTAGTTGACATTCATTCAGTTTGTTTAACAAATCACCAAGGACGTCTTAACATGATCATGGACAATTCCCTGAGTAGGTTCTGCAGCAATTTGCAAGTGACCCTAATTGTTATCGAAGAATTTCAGAACTTTTTCAGCGGTAAGACCTATTTCCGGATGAATGATAACGTGAACAAACAAAAAACAGCTACACAAAAACGAACAAACACATATGAGATCCAAGAGCGACCAATGCATTCTGAAAATGGCTGAGGCTGGCGGCTTAATCGATCCATATTTCTGGGAGAGAAACGTCAGTCAGACCATCACTGTCAACGGCTAGCACTGTATGTGGATGATAACAAACTTCTTTTGGCCTGAATTGGATGATCTAGACCCTATCGGTATGTGATTTCAACAAAACGATTGTACGTGCCACACAGCTCATGCCACATTGGATATTCTACAAGAGCAATTTGGAGGCATGATAATCTCAAGTGGAGGTGATATGAAATCGTTCGATTTGATCCCGTTAGATTTTTTTTCTTGGGGGGGTTTCCTCAAGCCGCAGATGTACCAAAACCAACACAACTCATACAATGCATCAGATTTAGCTCGATTTTTAGGCGAGAGTCATAGAAAATTTCGATTGCGCATTTTTCATAATTCATAAGGATTTTATACAAATCAACTTTGGCTAGAGACATGGGAGAGTTTAGTTCCATGGGATTTTTGGTGTAGAACATGTGCATAAAATTTAAACAACTTTAATGTTATCTTCTCCAAGAGTATTGTGTTTTAATCTTCGCTGTTTCATTCATTTGGGTCCTCATTAATTACCAAGTTTCGTAAATCATCAAGCACTTTTAACCAAAGTTATGACAAGTTCTTACCATCAATACACACATACATGAATGCATGGATACCCCATGTCTTAAAGAGTCTTTTTGTGTTTTTTTGAATCAGTTTCTGAAATCAAAGAATTGAGCGAAACATAAGAGAGAAAATTTCTATGATGAGATGAGAAATTGAAACAATAAAAACACCAATTAAAACATGATTGATTGACTGACTGACTGACTGGCTGAGTGCATGACTGGCTCACTGATTGATTGACTGATTGAATAACACTATCATAAACATATTTACACCAATAATAATAACAATAACAACATGAACAAGCTCATTCTAATGCGTTGAGCATTAGAATCATCTACGTCATCATTATCTTCTCCAGCGTGGTTCGTGAATCATTTTCGAAATCTGAAACGTTTTCATTATCGGCATTTGTGTTTGAAGTTTCGTTTGAAAAAAAAAGAAACAATTTAAGAAATTCGAAAACAAACCAACTATATAGAGATACAATAGAATAATAATAACAAGCCTAGCATAAGAATAACAAAAACAATATGAAAATAAAAGAAAATCATGTAATGTTTCCCATCTCTGTATAGGAAAACACCCACCGAACACAGTCACTTGGTTTTCTAAGTAAAGGAAAAACAGAATGAAAACTACAAGCGATGATTAACATTAAAAACCCTTCCAAGGGGTCATTAATAGAGTGTATGATCAAAAAGAATGCCAGACAGTAACGAAAACTGTTTTGGAGCTCTTGATACTATGGCTATATCCGGCTCAGTGGGTGCCACATGTCCATTTTATCCTATTTATCCCGATGTATTTGAAGAAAACAATCAGCTTCATCGCCTTTATCTCCCGTCCAAAATAACGCCCGTCTGTTAGGAAAACTGTTTTGAAATCCTTAATACCATTGCTATCAAACCCATTAACTTAACAGTCTGTGTTAACATAACATTTACTGTTAAGAAATAATATAACTTCCGTGCCAACTTCTTCCTCACACATTCCTTCTCTTAAATCCATTGTTCCTGAACGTACAGTTCAGTTCATACCCATGATAATTGGTATGATTGATACGAATATCTAGGATACCAAGGTTGACTCATTTATTGCTTCAAAATGAATACAATTAGAAATTTTGATGGAATATTTTCTGCCAGTACCATGTAATGTGACGAGTCTGGAATAATTTTCGTAGAAATTCATATTCGGTTATTTAAATTGTCACGAATTCAATGCTAACACAAGATACACATATTTCTTATTTTGGCTTATTTTTGTTAATTTCTTTTCAATTATTCTTTCAAATTACACGTTGCAACTAATCGATATACCGCTGCGGCATTAAATCTTTTGAAGTTTGTTTTGTTTTTCATTTTTTTTTGTTTTGTTTTCTTTGAAGAACATTTTTAAGATGAAATTTGAGAAAATTGTTTTTCTAACAGTTTCCATATACAGCACATACGCCCGCCCGCCCGTCTCTCTGTCTGTCTATCGGTCTGTTAAGAGATCAATTGTAATGAATTGCCAAGTGCCTGAAATGTACAACTCAATTGAGCAAGTGGACTTTCTCTTGACTTGGTTAGAACAAGGGTTTCACTATGAAAAATAGTTTTTGAGTGGGTGTAGGTAGGACACAAGATAAGAACAAGAATTTCAATGTGTTCACATGGCATTGCTATTGCTAACGATCCACTTACAAAAAAAATATGTTTGTTTGTGAAGGCGTTTTTCAAATCAATACGAATGTCGCCGAAGTGTTTTTGTTGTAATGAAAAGTCTTATAAAACATTGAAATTAAAACGAAAACAGTATGTTTTCTCGTACAAAAACAAAAATGTTTGAATGTGTCAACAAAGTTGTTGACACGCATTGATTGGTAGTCATTAACCATTAAACCATTTGCCAACACCGCAACCGTAACATTCGAGAAGACAACTATCCAACACTGAAACGCCTTAAGTGAACTTGTTGTTGCTGTTGCTGTTAAATGTTGCATAACAAAAGTCATGACATTCAAAATGATGACAATTTGTGCCGTGGTGTTGTAGAAATTCAATAATAACAACACAAACAACACCAACTACATGCTTAACCAGCCAATAGCAGTGATAACAACAACAATATTGTGTTCATACTGTTGCTGCTGCTACTCCATCCATTCATCCATTCACTCTTTTGGGGAAAATCGTATCAAATTTCCCGCACATGTGAAATGTTACGACTTCTTAACCGTAAAACATTCAACAAAATTAAGTGTTTGTGTGTGTGTATGCGTGTGCATAGTTGGTGTTGCTTGTTATTGGTTTTGCCTTGGCCCAAACCACATTAGCCCAAAACAACAGACAGACAGACGATGAGAGTGTAAAAGAAAACAACATTTAAGGTGCCGCATTACTCCTGTTGCCCCAAAGAAAAAATAAATTATTTCGGTTTCGATTTAATTTAATTGGGTGTCCAAAGTTTTGAAATTCAATTTTCTAAAAATAAAACAGAAGCCCAAACAGTTGAGCAGATTAAATTTCAAAAGGAACGCTTCGATGCAATACCTTAAGGGCCAGGCAAATCTGGAAAACAGCCCTAAACAAACGAAATTGAAAATTTTCAAATCAAAATTAATTTGAAGCACCATAGAGTTGAGAAATTGGCCGATTGAATAGCCACTGAGGTTGATTTATAAGCAAAGGTTGCAATAAGTATGTGTACAACGTTGACATCAAACTCATACCATTCGAAATATGTTTGATCCATAAGCCTACTCATTTAGATTCATAACTTTAGCAAAATACTTATAAATCTAGTAAGTATTTTAGTGTTCGTACGCCAATCATACTTATTTTGTGATTCGTGTACATATATGTTGAGGTATGGAGAGTCGAAATCAGTAACATCATACGTGTTGTTAATTATGAATATAATGAGTACTTCAAATACTTTGAATATGAGTAGAAGAGGTTCCATGATATTAAAATGATTATGATTGCGTATAAGTATCAGAAATTATGAGTATGATTCGATTTTATTCATCTTTTTGAATACGCATTGCTGATCTCTAGTAAGGAAGTACAGAACAGAATAATGTCACATGAATCTGGTGGTTCTTGCGCTGGATCATCTGAAGATCTGTTTTACACAGGACTTTACTTCTCCTGTTTTCTGTTGTTCTAAACATATTGAATAATTATTGAAAAATTTTTTTTTTCGAAATTGATTTAATTTTTGTTTTATTTTTGAAATAAAAAGAGAACAAAACTAAACAAAATTTGTCCTTCAGAAGTCATGAGATTTCAAAACACAAATACTCTGTCTAAACTTGTTTTAATTCTTTTATTTTTCCATTAAAAACTGTTTACAAACTAAAATCGTTCACATTTTTTTGTTTTTTTGTCGAAATGCTGACAAATTTTTAAATGTGACTCGATTTAGGAAAAAATAGGAAAAAAAAGAAAAATCCAATTTAAAATTAATCGAACGAAATGTTTATTTCGATATTCGATTAAAATTTAAACACACATGCACATAAAAATCGTCAACAAAAACTACAGATTTGTTGTAATGTTTACTTTCATTCGATTCCATTCGATTGGATTCGATATTCAAACGATTTTCATTTCAACAAATACATGTGGAATGTTTATTTCTCGAAAATTATTTGAAATTCAAAATTTTAAATATTGAAACGAAAAACAACAACAACAACAAAAAATTGGGGACATAAACAAACATTATTTGTCCCAGGCACCAGTCATCCACAAGCATTAGCTGACAGCAACGAGTCTGTACCTTCTCCGGGGTACCAAAAAACCGAAAAGAAAAACTCAGTAATTTCTCATGGGTGGGCTGGTGGAAAACATGACAAAATCTAAAATTAAATTAAAAAAATAATAATAATTATCGGAGAGACATGTGTGTTCTAATGTTTATGTGTTTAGAATTAATGAAATAAAATTAAAACTAGTACTCGTTAAAGAGTACATTTAAAGATACATATTTGTTCATTCAAATATCGGTAAACGGATGAATCTAATAGTCATGCATTCTGTTACTAACACAATTTTGAAATAAGCATAGTCTCCAAAGCCCTGATTTTCGCTACCATGTACACTGGAGTTAAATTTTAGCGCCACTGTAGCACTAGATTTCATTGCTTCTGTTATTTCAATACGAGCGTAGTGTCTGTATATTGTCCAGTTCAATTTAAACTGTTATCAGATTTATTATATCTGCCCACGCAATGGCCATGCAGGTCGTGGTTTACATCCGGTGCATCGCATGTAAGAAAGTCGGCTGACTAGCACTGACTTGGTGCTGGTCTTAAGCAACATGTGCTGAGAATTTGTCAAAGATAATTGAAATATCGGCTCCAGTAGAGAAATCATTAATCGAAATCGCTGATGAGAAGAAAAAAGTAGAGATGGATGATGGAACATTCACATCCAGCTTTGCTGTACTCCGCCCGAAACTGGGCATGAAAAGTCCATTGCTGCTCCAAGTGCAACGAAAGAGAGAGAAATGGTGCTGCAACACAACTGAACGAAACGAATAAACAGTTTCTGAAGATAATTTTTGGTTCGAAAAGTTTAGATTAGGTTTATCGAACGCAAATTGAACAAAATTGTTTTTAGTCAATTTGCAATTTGGACCCATCCACTTTTGGACCGTCTATGCGAAGATTTCACACCATTTTCATCCGCATTTACTTAACATTTAATATGACTTATTTGGTGCTCGAGAAGATACATACTTAACTGGCCATTACAACCCTTCTTCCGGAAATATGCGAGTATCCCTAAATATCCCATTTCTAGATCTCTTTCAATTATTCTAATGTTTGTAATGTAGATGTCCATCACACCACTGAATCATAAGTTTGAATAGGTCTAATTACGCTTCTGTTGAGACAAGTGAGTCGTCCTTAGAACTTATTGCTGGGCATTTGCTGAGCTATCTTCCAGATGCTGTCTCTATTTCAGTCTTCTATCCAGGATAACATCCAAGTATTTCACTTGGTTGGATAGCTTAATCGATTTGTTAAGTGAACTAGAACTGTAATATATAATGTAGCAAAAAAATAATTAAAATATTGCATACATACAGTATCGGACAAAACATAAGCACCCCCTCAGTACATTTTTTTAAAATGATCATTTTTTTACGAAAACAAAGTTATTAAAAATGTTTTTTTATTTTTTTTATTTATTTATATCCTTATTATTGAAAAACACAAACTTAAGGAATTCAGAATTCAATAAAAAAAAAGTTATAACTCAAAAAACATTTTAAGCCACAAATATAAGCGGACAAAACAAAAGCACCCCCAATTTAAGGTACAGAAAAAAACTATTGAAATCAATATTTCGTTGCGAATCTTTATTCTGGATGACACACGCACATCTTTTAGGCATAGAGGATGTTAAACTATTAATTATTTGAGGTGATATTGCTTCCCAGGCTATTTTTGCGGCTTTAAATAAATCTTCTTTGATTTTCCAATTTTCTCGTTTGATTTTTAAGTTAACGATCTCCCACAAGTTCTAGAATGGGTTAAGATCAATTAAATGCAAAATATTCGATCAACAGATCAATTATTTCTAGGCTAATTAAAAAGTTTTTGCATACTGGTCGCACATCTCCTACTCATTCTGGAGGAAGACCACGTAAAACTTCGCGATATGAAGACTCCTGAACTAAAAGGACAATCCAAAATGGATCTACAGCGTCTTCTGATCACATACAAACCCGCTTAGATTTAAAAATTAGCGAAAGAACGATTTTCAGAAGGGTTGTAGAGGCCGGATTATTTCGTCGACGACAAGCAAAAAACCTTTCAGTGCTTATGTTTTGTCCGATACTGTACATATATACAGGAATTACAACAATTTTCAAATTATAAGAAATTCAAACTAAATTTATCCAAAATTGTTTCATTTCAAATTTTATTTGCAATTTTTTAATTACTTTTTACGATTTTTATACCTGCTACCATCTCGAATGGGCTCTATGTATGTGTGTGTATACATACACACATATGTAGATCCATATTTACGTAGAATTTTCTTTAAATATTTATTCAAAGTGTAATAAAACCGTAATTAATCTCCCCGCGTTATAAATTTTTATTATCCGTTAAACTTAACGTGAACAAGCTTAACAACAATGATCTCTTTACAGCCAATGACTTGTAATTGAAATGAAACTACCTGACGCAAGGACTTTCAGATGAAAATGTTAAAAGATAAGCAATTACGTTGATGAGGAAACATTTTTCCAAGTAGAGGGAATTTTTAACGGTTTTCATTTGAAATGGATCGCTAATTATTGAGGAAACTGACTATGAAAACCGTAATTTCAAGTGAAATGCTGCTAATGTGATGGAATTTATGTAAATGCAAATATTGTGTGTGTATGTGTGTGTGTGATTTTATTTATAAAATATTTTGAATTTTTATTTTCTCTTCGTTTATTAAATATTTAAGAAATAAATAAATTAAATAAAATACACACACACACAAACACAAACACTTACATAGCTTGCAAACACACGCTCAATTTGCAAACCAATTAAAATAAATGCCACAACAAATAACCCATAAAAGATCACGAAAAACAACAACAACAAAGAAAAATATACCAAAATTCTCCACGGAATTAGCATAGAGAGAGTGAGAGAGTATGAAAAAAGAGAATCAAACGTTAGAGCATTGTATGTATGTATGTATGTATGCATGTATTTAGTATAAAACAGGGTTGAAATACCCAACAACCGCGCATAACACCCAACAACCCTGTATGTTTTGAAATTAATTTTAATAGATATTTTGACGTTGTAGCCAAACTGTATATGAAAATAAAACGAATGGAAACAATAACAAACATCGCACCATGCAATAGAAAAATACTACACAGCAACACATGCGTATTAAACAAGAGAGAGATAAAGAGAGAGAATACACACAAAACATACAAAACAAAAAAAAATACAAACCCAACAACAATATTTAATACCATTAGCACTACTGTTCTGGTACTCCATTTATTTGCTTGTAAATATTGTGGATCCCTACAAGCAAAACAAACATTAACCAGAGAAAACATCCATGCATGCACATATACACAAACACAACACAAACAACACGCAGAGAAAAAAATAAACAGAAAAGAGAACTTAACTACAGCCAACTTTGTGTGACTGAATAAGGCGGAGTTTACAAACAATGGGCAAACAAAACGTTTACCTACCTACCGACCTACTGTTTAGTTTTGTATGCATTGCATTGCATATATATATGTATGTGTGTATGGGTGTAATATTTTTGTTTTGTGTGAAACCAGAGAGTGGATTTCATTTTTATAAGAGTGTAGAAAACCAGTGTATCTATGTTTTTTTTGTGTAGACTTGTCCTGCTGAGAGTAACGGGGGTATAAATAGTTGGCTCTCCGCTCTTCGTACAACAGTATTCACTTGTACTTTGTTTAGTAAAGATTGTTTGCTTCAGTGACTGCAACTAGAAGAATTAAACAGAAGAATTTTTAAGGATTTTTATAAAAAAAAATTGTTTAAAGAAATTAAAATTATGGTTAAAAGTGTTCATAATAATATGGAATTCAAAAGTAATTTTACCATCGATGCTATTTTATCGAACAAATCTGCTCAACAAACAACTAAAAACCAACAACAACAACATTATAATGTGGCATCGACTATGGCAGTCATTAAACAGGAACCCGATAGCAAATCTCTGTACAATTCTGATGGTGAATTCTTGGAGGAATTTGATACACCCAGCCGCACTAGTACGCCCATGAGCAGTGCTGCCGACTCTTTATCTTCCGGTGAAGATAAATTGGAAGATGATCAGAGCTGTGACAGTGATGAGGATAACAAGTCAAGAGGGAAATCGGAGGGAGAAGCTGGTGATGACAAAAAACCTTCGTACAGTTATAATGCCTTGATCATGATGGCCATACAAGACAGTCCCGAACAGCGTTTAACATTGAATGGCATTTATCAGTATTTGATCAAACGTTTCCCCTACTTTAAGATGAATAAACGCGGTTGGCAGAATTCCATTCGCCATAATCTCAGTTTAAACAAGTGCTTCACGAAGATACCAAGAAGCTATGATGATCCTGGCAAAGGCAACTATTGGATTTTGGATCCCAGTGCTGAAGAAGTTTTCATAGGCGAAACAACCGGTAAACTGAGACGCAAGAATCCAGGTGCAAATCGTGCCCGTTTGGCAGCCTATCGTCAGGCTTTATTCTCTCCCATGATGGGTCGTTACGGTCCTGCTGGCATGTCTCCTTACGCTCCTGTTATGCCGGGTTTCAATCCAGGTTATGCAAATGCCGCCGCTGCTGCTGCCTTATATCAAAGAATGAATGCCACATACAATCCTGCTGCAGTATACAGTTCAATGGCTAATCCTCAAATGCCTCTATTTAATCCCCAAATGAACATGAATATTCCTGCAGCTGCAGTTGCTGCTAATGCCGCCATGTATCCGCCTGGTTTACCAATGTCACCTGAATTATATCAGCGCATGCAACTCTTAGGGAAATTTCCCGCGAGTTAAGTGTCGCAAAGCGTTAAGAGAACGCTTAGCGTTTTTGTCTACAACTTATCTCAGTGATCCGGTTTAAAGCAGCGACAAAAGAGGACTTTGACTTGCGATTTTAAACGGGCTTTTAGGGAGAGGGAGATGAAAGGGGAAAGGGTTTTGATTTTCTCTGGGGAAAGAAAATGCAGCGCCAAAGAAGCGAACAAAAGGAAAATGCCATGACACCTTAAAATGGAAGCATTAAAAGAAATTGCTACTCCAGGCGAGCCTATCACTCACTGCTACCAAAAAAAAAAAGAAAAATTAAAAAAAAAAATTTTAAATCTTAACAAATCAAATTAAATATTTCTTTAATAACAATAAAAATTTTAAAATTTCAAAGACAATAAACACATTTTGTTTTTAATTTAAAAAAAAGAAATTGTTTTATAAAAATTAATGAAAGGAAAATTGATTCAAATTAGCTGTTTCTAAATGATGTGGTCATCCAACTAAATTGAAATCTGCATCATTTGTGGAAGAGAAAAAATAAAATTTGAGCTGTGAACTTTGTGTTTACGATACTAACAGAGCGTTATACATTCCCCATTGTTGACATATTCAGCATATACAGCATGTCGAAAACGTAAATTTAACGTACGTACCATGAACGTTCGTCTAATTTTAGCTTTAGGATAAATTAATGTAAGTTTTGCAAGTAAACTGATACACAGCGAGAAAGTTTGAAATAATTTTAATTGAAGTTGAAAATATTTTAAACCTTTAATGGGTTGTTTTTTCCATTCATATGTGTGGCATTATACTTACAATAGGACAATTTACACAATAAAGGTAGAATTAGCCAAACGTTCTCGTAACGTAACGGAATGTACGTTCGTTTATAGCACACTAAAATAATAAAAATGCTTGCCGAAATTTTATTACAGTTCGCTAACCGAGCGTGAAAATTTTGACAATCGTACCTTAACTGTTTGCATACATAATTGATCTTTACAATCCTTTAGTCAGAATTACGACCTAGTTTCTCATATACGTCAAGTCAGAACAAAAATATTACAGAATTTCATCTGTATTTTAATACAGAAATCTTATGATCGATCTTTTCTACACGAACGTTGTGCAGGCAATTAACATACCACGGGTGCGCTGTCTTGGCTATGGATTCCAGCGATACGTTGATTACCAGAAGTCGGCGTAGAAGACGATCTTGACAGCTTTAGAAGAACCAGATTGAGAAAGTCCTGCATCAGTTGATGTGATCAACAGAAGCGCCCGGAATGATGTGTTAAGACTGGACGAAATCCGTTTATTTTGTTGTTAAAGTCCAGTTAAGCAGAGTCTTTTCCTAACTATTCCTAACTGTTGCACCTACTTTCCGAACCTAATGAGTGAAATATGCTGCATATTTGAACTGAACAAAGACATCAATTTAAATGTAAATATAATGGATTTCTTTTTACTACACCTTATAAATGTTCCATTTAAAAACATATACATTCCTTGGTTGTTTGTTTGTTTTGTTTTGTTTTCATTCTATTTTAATTCACAGTGTGTTTAAGTAAATCAATGTTTTTACTGAGACTGGACTAATGATAGCCAGAAAATGTCTCAATTATCGAACATTCAAAACGTTTGTCGGCATTTGAAACCGACACTCTTTTCAAAAAACAAAAAAAAAATGTTTTCCTTCAAATTAAAAAAAAAAAGAGAACATGTGTTGTGACAAACTATACTTACAGCCGACTAAAGAGAATTCAATCTATTCACAGCGGGCGCAGTACGGTTATGATTTCTGTTTTCTTTCTTTCCATGAGTTTTCTTTTAACCATTCTTTAGAGCCTTTTTAGTCAAGTTGCGCCTGAACTCAACTCTCAATATGAAAAATGGACACAAAAAAAAATGCATTTTTTTTCGGCTTTCTTTCATAGTTTTTTTTTTTAACTCTGCAGCACACCACAGGACCTCAAAATAGTGAAATTGTTGAAGAGAAATTAAGACATCACAGGTATTTTTGCTTTTATTCTATAAAAAAAATAGAAAACTAAAATGAAAAATTAAAACAAACTATTTCACCATACTTTCCCCTTTTTCCCTGGCTCTTGGTCTGTATGAAAAATCGTCGTATCAATATCATTAGTGAGAGAAAACGAAAATCGATAGAATAAAAAAACGAATGAAAATGAACAGAACAGAACAGAACAGAAAGGAAAATTGAACAGCAGCAGCTCATTTATTTGGATTTTGATTTGTTTGTGTAACTGCAGGTATTTTCGAGTTTCGAAATTAAAAAAACAAAAACAAAAAAGAAAATAATTGACCCTCAATCTCTTTCTTTTTCCCTTTTTAATTTCGGTTTTATTCTTTTCAATTCTCATTGTATAGTCAACCATAATGATTATGATGATGATCATCATCATTATCATCATAATAATGAATCACTCACTCATTCATTCATTTCGATTATAATTTTCTGATATTAGAACAGAACCGATTTATTTGTCGGCCCGATATCTTTGATCCACTTGTTGTTCATTTGTTTTTCCACCTTCTTTTTTCTCTCCAACAAAAAAAAAAGGATCACAATAAATAATAATTTTTGTTTTAAAAACACAACGCAATCAAAATAAAATAAAAAATATTTTAAATTATAAACAGAACAATGGGCCATGGGCAAAGCGCAATGCACAATGGGATGAATGGATGGATAATATGTTTACATGACGTAAACATAATTTTTACTTTTTTTAGCCTTCATTTCAAGCAGGAAAAGCATGACAGGAGTAGAAAATAAAAATAATGAGGAGTTTATTCAATTTGTAATTAAACGTATGCACAAATACCAGGTATTTGTTACAATAACTGGAGAACTTAAGCCATTTTAATATCTATGGAATACATAACAGGATTAAATTTAAAAAAGAAGTATTAAGATAGTCCCAATCTATAGAAAAATACTATTTTTTGAGCTAAACTGAAGCAGACTCTCTAAGGAATACTTAAAGGTAGAGAATCGGTTCAGCTTTCAGAAAATGGTGGCGGCAATGACAATGAAATCGGTCACAGAACTAACAAAAGCCGCAGGAGATAACAATGTGATCAATGAATTCGGATTATATACTCAACTTTCTCTAACTAAAGTAATATTTTCTGCAAAGAGTCCTGCATCATTTCCTATCTTTTCAAATTTCTCTGTAATCTTGCCAATTCCTTGCACAATAGGTCGATTATGATAACCATAATCGCCTTGTATATTGGTCACGTTAGTGGTAAATTTTAATTATTTTTATGTGTTCTTTGGATGTTAAACGACTTATAATTGTAAACTTGTAAACCTTTCACCAAGTAAATGCCATTTCATATGGAAGTAAAGCAGCCCTGCCAGATCGGCGGCAGGCGGCATTAAACTGATAACACTTTATGTAGATATTCCAATAATGTGTTAAATTTCGATGTCTTCTTTTAAACTGTCCACAAATATGTCATTCTTCAATGCGGCCAAGCCTAGATCGTACATCAAACCAGTCATCAAGCCACATCTCTGATGACAACCAACTCAGTATGAATGAAGAAAATAAAGCTCTTAACTCTTCCAGTATAGAAAAAAGGAACAAATGTTCTCAAATTTATTTTGGGAGTTCTTGAACAAAATTTTGGGAATTCAACTTCACGCCTAATAGGCATTAATGGGTGAATGATCACTTCAAACATTTCAGAATAATTTTTGCTTCATTAAAACACTTTTATATTCTCTTAAATTGATTAATTTTTTATTTTGCCATTCAAGCAAAATATTAAACATAATCAGACTGCCGCGCCACCACCAGCGCCACTGCTTACCCATCATTCGAACACTCAACTGTAACAGTCCGTAATTAAATTCAGTCAGTGTTGTGTTGTGTTCATGTTTTCAAAAATATTTTCCATTTGGATTTGGGGTACAAACAACGCACACACACATACACATACACAATATAAACGGGGGGAATAGGAACGTGTGTTTGGCCTGGTTGAGAAGTGTTAATGGCCAGAAAACAAACAAATTGTTGTCAAGTGTCCTTTTCAATGGACGGTAGCCAAAGGCAACAAGAAGCAAAAAAAAAGAGGGAACTATTGCCACCCCTGGACCTCATCAGGTCAAGTAGAAAGGATGTTTCTTTTTGTATATTCGTTTGTCGTTATCGTTGTTGTTGTCGGCATGTTTGTTTTTGGTGGTGTTCACAACAAAATCTTAACCAAGCTTCCAACCATCCAGCCAACCAACAATACACAGTCTAACTGCTGAATGTCAAATGTATGATGCCGCCGCCGTCGCCGCCATCGCCGCCACTGTTCAATTTGTCGTGTTTTTATCGAAATTTGGCCAATTAACGCGTTGATTGAAAACAGCTGTAAACCCAATTTGTATTTACACTACAAACACGCCAAATCCAAAAGGATTGCTTGTGACATTTTTATTTACTTTTGAACTCATTGTACTCTACTCTACTCATTCTACTTGTTTTTCGATTTTCTATTCCTGTTCTGTTGTTATTATTTTTATTTGTGCTGAGCAAAGCAATCTCCTTCTCAAGATTTCCAACAACATTGTAGCCGTCCGCGGTTCATAGTTTTCGTCACATCACTGTCATCACAATTCCAACGACCACTTTTTATAATCCTTTCCATATTTTTTGGAAAATTTTCAATTTTTTGTTGTTGTTTTTTTTTTTGTTTGTTTGTTTCCTTTTTCCATTGTTAAGCAGCTCTTGGAGGAAGACACCGACACACAGCATTTTTCTAAATATTTGTACGCCGCTATGTAAACGTTACTCACCTCTTTTCTATGCGATTTGTAGTGAAGAGACGCCTGTGTCTGTGGCCTGAAAGCAAAAAAGAAAAGAAAATCAAAAAATTCAACTTCTAGAGGATGTACTCAAACAGTGGAATTTAAATGCCCACTCCCATACCCACATAAATGCAGCAGACACTTTTAATAATCCTTTCGGCAAAAAGGACACACAGTCATATGCGAGTGTGTGTGTGTACACACATATGCTTCTTATTGTAGTATCCTGTGTTGTTTGTTGATCTTTAAGACAAAAATATTGTTTTTCTTACAAATTGTTGAGACTGTAAAAGCAAGGACAGACGAAAGGTCGGAGTAGGTAAAGCCAATTTGCCTAAATTGGCTACTGTATGGCTTCTTAATTTACTTTCAGTTACACACACTCATGTGTGTGTGTTTTTGTGCATTTATAAAGGAAAATCCAAAGAATTTTAGAAATTGTGCAGAAATAATATTCACTGACTGACTGACTTACCACTACATATGCAGGCAGGCAGAAGTTCTGATAATTCTTCAATTCTTTCATTAACTTGTTACGCTCTAAAGCAGAGGTTCTCAAACCCTTGTGCTTTCATTTAGTACTGTATTTACATTTCACACCATTAGCAACAGTTGTGCTATGTGGTGTTCGGTACTTTTTCTTGTACATACTTTTGCGAGGTATGCGTTAAAATTCGTTTCATAACGTAATAGCGTTACATTTCGGCGAGTGCTTTTCCCTGAAGTCGCCGTAGTCTAGTAGGTAGTATGTTGGTTTATTAGACGTAAGCCCTTGGTTTAAACCACAGGTCAGACATCAAAACGAAATAGTATTTCTTCGGCGACTTCCTCTTAGCAGATTTCTGAGAAAAACTCTGAAGAGTAAATTACCATGGAAAGTTTCTCAAAAAAAAACTGTAGTTCTGAGTCAACTTTAAACTCATGTATAAAATGAACACAAACACAACATAAGTTGTGTGAAAAACTAGGTCGTAATCCTGGCTGAAGGGTTTTACTGATCAATTATTGTGTATGTATTAATGTATGGTTTTCCATATTCTTGTCCATTTATGACTTTATGACGTCAGCCTCGAATTCCCATTAACCATCGTCTGCACAGAAGATATGTTGCATTGCTGAATAGTTTGAGAATCTCTGATTTGCAATACAGACAATGCTCAACAATAATATTGTAATTTAAACAGAGTATTTGTATTTGTATTTAAACATCCTTATTTGGCTATAAAATCAATACATTTATACAATATACATATGGATGAAGGTATGTATGGTTGGTTACATTAACTAATGCCAATGTAAACATTTGTTTAAACTCTTGAGTAGAGAGAGAGATTTATTTAATTTAACTGTGTATCTGGTTCTTCTGTTCAATTGGTTTGGTTTCTGAAAATTTATTTCCACCGGATTAGAGGGTGTATTTTGGTGTCGCATATTTATTGATCCCTACACCGATAATCCTGTGGTTAAACTGTTATTGAGATTTTGTTTTTTTCATTTCATTACAATTATCCGGAAGCTTCGTTAGAAAAGAGGTAAAAGGGTTCAAATATTTATACACTCTCAATGCAAAAATTGACTGAATAGAGTGAATCATTTGTCATGCCAGCCAGATAAGAAGACAATGAGGAATGATACGGTATGATATCTTTGGTTTATTTATGGTTGGGAATATTTTCGGTTGTAGTTTTTATTATACTTTTAACGGTATTTATGATTAATGCCGTTTTAGTGTAGGTACTCAAATTGTATGGATTAAGAATGAGAAGCGAAAAAACCCAAAAATTCTTTTACAACGTAGGCAGATACAATTTTAGGCAAAACAAATAACAAATATACACGAAGGCATATGAATTTATATTCGGAAAATGTTTTACTTACCGACTTAGTTGGTCCTTATAATCCTTTAAGTCAGTATTACGATCAAACTTCTCATATCAGCCATGTGGTGTGTGTTAATTTTATCCATGAGTGGCGCCCACTACGAACAACAGATTTTTGAGAAGATTTTTTCTGGCAATTTTATTTCCTCTCAGTGTTTCTGTCAGAAGACTGTTTAGAGGAACGCGATTATAGTTCAGGCAAACATGTTACACAGAGTGTCCCGTTAGTACTATTAGGGAACTCATGGTTTTTTGATCAACGTGGACGCCGAAGAGAATCTTTGTTATTCCTGCCATTGTTTCATAATTCCACAATAGTAAGCGTGATGTTAATGTCCACTTTATTAGATTGTGGATTCAATGTAATAAAAAAAGGCATATAATGCGTATCGTTCCTTTACATTCAAGGACAATCGTTGATTCCTTATCTCTAGCTATTATTGCCCTAATTGCCGATTGACTACCAGTGAAGATATTCAGATTTCTATATGTATTATATTCCGGTAATCGGAGGCGCAGAAAAGATCAATTAAAGGATTTCAATCTCCCTACCAGTAATGGTATTTTTTGATGAACGTTGTGGATTACTGTCTGATATCGTGTCCAAACATTTTTAATCCATTTTTTATTGTAACAATGGCAAATATCTACTGGTAGGTAGGTAATCTCTTCAATAATTGATAATTAATTTCATTGATGGCTTAACAATCAAAGAAAGAATTAAAAAACGATTTTTCATTTTTAAAAAATTCCATTTTTATTTTATAATTTTAATTAATTTATTTTTATTTTATTATTAATCAACAATATGTCATACATATTTTATTTTCTGCAACCACATAATAAAAAAACGAAACGAAGTAAAAAACAAAATAAATTCAGAAAAACTAAATAAAACTGCGGGTCTTGCATAAAAGTAATGAACAAGAAACAAAAATCACTTACATTTCGTTGAGTAGCATAACAGTGACATGACAGTCAGGACAGACTGACTTTTGTTTGACGCCAAATGTTTCTTTTGAGCCGACGAAAACTGTTTAGATTAGAGCCTACGCTCGTTGGATCGTCTAATGGTTTCAGTCGAAACAAAATCAAACAAATATTTATACTCGTACACGTACACACACATACGACTTTAAAATTTTTTTTTATTTTCCTGATCATATTTGTTAAGTGGGATGGGATGGATGAATGCTTATACGCACACGGAGCGTGATTGTTTAAAAACTAAGAGATGCTGGCCGACGGTCAACCTAGTAATTGTATTAAAACATCATTAAATTGTTTTTATTGTTATTGTTGTTAGTGTTGCTACCACATAAAAATTAAGTTTTTTTTTTCATTTTATTTTCCAATTAAATTTTCATCAGCGCAGCCACACACCAAAGAAAGCCACAATTTTAACAAACATTTGTCGTGTGGCAAACTTATTCCAACTATATAGACCGCCAGCGTATGTATACGTGTCGACGTTATACATCAATTTCACAGTAAACCGCAGTCCATCAATGGAAGAAGGGCCATTTATGGCACTTGCGTTTACACTAGCAACGAAAAAAAAATTGCTTTTGTGAGATATTTTTGTTTTTTTAGCCAAACACAATACATTACTCTAAACTACTAAATTTTTGAATGGAAATAAAATAGAAGAGTAGCCTAAGTGCTTACAAGATTCCATTTATGTCAAAACAACGGAGATTTGATTCTGATTGTACCACAGGTACCAGTAAAATACAACTCAAACTGGTTGTCATTCTTCACTTACTGTCGATTGAGGAATACGTGAAGAATATTGCAGACAGAAATCTGCTTTGGACATAACGACAGAATAAAAGTCGGGGAAATCATCAATAATAGGCTTCCTATTTGGAGTTCGATTTAATCACCAATTACGCGTGTATACGTAAGTCGAACAAGAGTGTTGCATAAGCCTTACGGCCGAATTTCAATTCTACAGGTACAAAATTAGTCTCAAGCATAAGTTGGAGGGAGGTGAGAGAAATTATACTGGATCTAACGCTGCATGGCCCCTTTAGACAGAGGATTAACAGATGAAACAGGAAAAACTTCGATTTTTCTAGATTACTTGAAGAGGCAGAAAAAATAATGGAATATATATTGTGTCTCTGTCTCTATCCCTGTCTGATGTCGCTGTCATCTAGTAGGTAGTATTTGAGTGAGTCCGAGGTTCAAAAAACATCTCGGCGACTTCCTCTTAGCGCACTTCTGGCAAAAAATGAGAGAGTAATTAAATTGCTCTGAAAAGTTTCTCAAAAATCTCACAATCGGAGTCGAAGTAGGTCCCCCGCTTATGTGTAAAATTAACACACACAACATGGTACAGTTTAAGGTCGACTCAGGCTAGCTTCCAATACGCCAACATCCCACCTACTTGTGGCTAGTGTGAACACATCTCTCACTAATCGTTAATATGCCTCACTGTCTGACTAAATACTGTTGCATGTGTTTTTAACTCAGCTATAGACGACATCAGTAACATTTCTTGAATCATTCCGTTCGAATCCAATTCATAATTTCCGTTTGTTTTTCAGTTTTTCTGCGTCGCTTTTTATTTTTTTTTTTTTTTTTTTAATAATTTTATGTTGAATCAACTTTTCCTTGTGGATACGCGCAGTTAAATACAAGCGAATGAAAACAAACAATTCTGTGCTGTACACATACCATACACGCACACATTGTCATTGTAAATTGTAGTAGTATTTCGTTAGTTGTTGTTGTTATTCTTTAAATGACAATAACAACAATTATAAATGAATTTTTATTTAATATTTGTTGCCCTCAACGTTCAATTGATTTAATTGAAAATCGGGTCAACATGGGCCAAGATAATGAACAAAAACTAATTAAGGATCATGGCACTTTATTTACTTGTTTCTTCTTCGTCTTCTTCTTTTGATTCTACAACAGAAACAACAATAAGAACTTTCAACGCTTTTAAGTGTATGAATGAATGAATGGACTGACTGACTAACTAACTGACTACATTTGATAGATGGTAGTACGTACGCGTAAGTATGTATGTTCATTTTGCTTGTTTGCTTGTTTGTAAAAGTGTTTCTCTTCAAGTTTCATTTGGTGGTTTGCTTCTCTCTCTCTCTCACTCTATTTGTGTGTGTTGATCATTTCGAATACTTGCCACACAATTTGTATGATTGTGGTCATTCATTCATTGTCTCCGGGTTAAAGTTTAATTTCATTAAATTTTCTTGGAATCATTTGAGCATGTGTGTGTGTGTGTATGTGTGTGTTCTCAGTTGTTTGCTGTTTCTTTACATCATCATCTTTTGCGTCTGTAGTATTCATACATACATATGTATGTACACAGATGTGAAGATCAATCATTTGATTTCCTTCAATTAAAGTTGATCTCTCAAGTTCTTGTTCCGTTTATAATGGTCCACTATGTACAATATGTATGTATGTATATGCGTTTCGCTATTATTTGCTGTGTTTAGAAAAATTAGGAAAAAGGATTACGAATCAATGAATGAATGAAAGAATGAATACTTAATTGGTGAATGAATGAGTGAATGAATGGATCTAGTGTTTATGTGGTTTAAAGTTCAATTTGTGATTGTAAATAAAATGACACCCTATTTCCTATGGTTTGTTTAACAAAAATTTGTTTTTTTCGGAAATGATGGTTGTGTTGCATCAAATCTCCTCTTCTTGCAGTTTCCATACAAAAGTTTTGCTTGCCTTAAACCCATTTGAGGAGATTCTTTGTTTATCTCTTTATCTTTCTGTTCGTTGAGTATATGTACCTTTAAAAGTCCTCGTAGTCTAGTAGGTAGTGTGTTAGCTTATTAGACGTAAGGCCACGGTTCAAACCCCAGTTCAGATAGAATGTCCGTTCTTCGTGCCTTCAATTCATGTTGAATTGGGAACACATTTCTATGGTTAGACTTACGCTTGGAACATATTCACGTGTTACGCCATTGGCTTGAAATATTTTATCCTGGTATCAAGAACTCCCACTCCATTCTTGATCCTGCCGCATGCCAAGAAATGGTCGCTCTTTGAAAAGTGTATGTAGTTTCACGATTGCTCCACTCAGTTATGTTTATATATAAAAATATATTTTTCTGTAGGAATACAGACAGATTTTTAAAAATATATTTTCTGAATGTTATTTAAAAAGATAAGAAAAGTGTTGAAATTTATTTCAATTTACAATACATTTCACAAAGAAAATCTTTAAGCGTAGAAATATTGTCATGCTTTCCTACAACAGGATTATTTTTATTCTCCTTTTTAATGGCACATCCTTTGTGTGTAATCAGTCTAAAGATTTTAAATTTAAATTAAAAATAAAAATGAAGAAGAAGAAGAAGAATCAATTGAAACAAACCTGAAACAGGATCACATTTCATATTGCAAATCTTAATTTGTAATAAAATTGTTAAACACGTGAGATTTAAATGCGATCGTATGTACAGGAGCATAAGAAACAATCAAGGGAAATAAGGAAAGAAGACTTTAAGGCTTAAAAGAGGCGATGCTCTTTCGACATTGTAATCTTGGGCACTTAAACTGGGTTAATAAGATAAGTTGCTTACTCCTCTGACTACAATTACGGCTGTATTTGTCTATGCAGGCAAATAATTATTTTAACTGAGATTTCTTGTTTGAACATATTTTTGCTCCTTATTACTGTTGTTATCGTTGGTGGTGTTGTAATTTTCTTGTTGTTTTAACAAAATTTTTACAAATCCATTTAAGCCCATAAGTTGAATACACACACACACACACACACGCACATGTTGTATACTTGCTTACTGTGGTTGCAATTATGCCGCATTGTGCAGCAGTAGTTATAGGGGTTGAGGTATTTAGTGTTGCAGGGGATTGTTAAAATAGGTTACAAGACTAGAGCGGATTATCCTAAAATCTGGTGCAACATACAAAAGACTGAAACCAGATCACTTAATGATAATATGTATCCAATCTACCATCATTCTCTCTCACTCTCTCTCTCTCTCTTTCTCACTCTCTTCCACCCTGTTGTAAATAAACGATCGCAAATCTTCAATTTTTCTTCAAAACAAACAAATTTTAGCAAAATTGCAAAAACAAAAAAGTACGCACGCCAAAGAATATACATTTCTCTTGCACTCTCTTTCTCTTTCTCTCTCCTTCTTTCTCTATCTCTGTCTCGATCACAAAAGAAAGGATATTCAATGAACAAAAGAAGGATTGATTAAGATATTGCCACAATCCTTAAATACAATTGCATTAGAGTAGCTTGTAGTATTCTCTTTGAGAAAATAACAAGAAAAGCATGCCTTTAAGACTGGCAAACGCTAAGTTACAGCAACAAACAGAAGAGCTGCTTAAGAGAATCCAAATACTGAATACTGAATTTGGACTACAACTTGAAAAAAGAACTGAAAAGTAGAACTAGATCACTACTCTACTAAAGGAATTGAAATGGATTGTTTTAATTTAAATCCCCGGAATTCAATTGTAATCCGGGCATCTTTAAATTGCCAAGAATGTGTTAAAACCATAATGCGCTCACACATGTGTAAATTGAATCATCATTGCCAACAATACTACTGCTTAAGAACATTA
Organism: Sarcophaga rosellei; assembly: GCA_930367235.1. Taxonomy (NCBI): domain Eukaryota; kingdom Metazoa; phylum Arthropoda; class Insecta; order Diptera; family Sarcophagidae; genus Sarcophaga; species Sarcophaga rosellei. The sequence goes on along the minus strand of OV884019.1, from coordinate 4,327,928 downwards.
AAAAATATTCTCTTTTTTTGCTTTTTAATTTTAATTTCCTTTATTCCTTTAAGCCTTTAGAATACGTATGTATTTATTGTTGTCGTTCTAGAGTTAAAAGCAGTTGACAAAGCGTAAAATATTTCAAAAATATTTGCATGATAAGCCTTTACCAACTTTGGAGCGCGGCTTAGAAAATCTAAAAAAAACTATTGGATTTGTTAAGGCAAACTGTCAAAACAATAAAGGAATTTAAGATCCCGACAAGGAATTTATAACAGATTTTACTGCAAACAACGAATGTTGCATCAGGTATAAATCTTGGTTTATATAGAATAGCATGAGTTATAAACCATGGTTTATATATAGCAGGATGAGTTATAAACCATGGTTCATATAGAATGAGTTATAAACCATGGTTTATATAGAGTAGCATGAGTTATAAACCATGGTTTATATAGTGTAGCATGAGTTATAAACCATGGTTTATATAGAGAAGCATGAGTTATAAACCATGGTTTATATAGAGCAGTATGAGTTATAAACCATGGTTTATATAGAGTAGCATGAGTTATAAACCATGATTTATATAGAGTAAACCATGGTTTATATATAATAGCATGAGTTATAAACCATGGTTTATGTAGAATAGCATGAGTTATAAACCATGGTTTATATAGAATAGCATGAGTTATAAACCATGGTTTATATAGAATAGCATGAGTTATAAACCACGGTTTATATAGAATAGCATGAGTTATAAACCACGGTTTATATAGAATAGCATGAGTTATAAACCACGGTTTATACAGAATAGCATGAGTTATAAACCACGGTTTATACAGAATGGCATGAGTTATAAACCACGGTTTATACAGCTTCGCATGAGTTATAATCCACGGTTTATACAGAATAGCACGAGTTATAAACCACTGTTTATACAGAATAGTTTATATAGAATAGCATGAGTTACAGAGAATAGCATGATATATAAATAGAATAGCAGGCGATAGAAAACTTGGTTTACATAGAATAGCCTGGTTTATATAGAATAGCATGAGATAAATATCTTGGCTTTTATAGAATAGCATGAGGTATAAACCAGAGATTAACAATGAATGAAATTTTTACACTACCCATAAGCACTCATGAAATTTTGAATACAAGTGAGTCAACAATATTGAAATTCACAACGTACTCTGATTCATTCATATTCACTACAACGTTGATTTATAAGTGCAGGTTGCAATAAGTATACGCACAACGCTGACATCAAACTAATACCATTCGAAATATGTTTGATTCATAAGCCTACTACTCATTTAGATTCACTTTAGAACTTTAGAAAAATACTTATAATATATAATGATTCGAGAAAAAAGACACATAAGCAAAAAGGCATAGCAGCAAGCATAGCAGGCACACAGCCCTTTGGTGAGTATTTTAGTGTTCGTACGCGAATCACTCATTTTGTGATTCTTTTATAGGTATGTTCAGTTATGGAGTATGGAGAATCGAAATCAATAACATACGTGTTGTTAAGTATGAATATGATGTTAAAATAAGTATGAATGCGTATAAATATCAGAAATTATGAGTAGGATTCGATTCTACTCATCTCTTTGAATACTCATTGCTGATCTTTGGTTTGTATAGAGTAGCATAAGATGTAAACCTTGGTTTTTAATAGAATAACATTTAAGTTTATGAGATAAAAAACCTTCAAAAATTCATAATATATTCGGGTAATAGCAATGATAAGGTTCTAATCGGATGGATGCCTAAAGGCACGAAATAGTGGCATGAAATGTGTAGCATTCTATATAATATATGGCAATATTGTAATATATGGCAATATATTTTTTTTTCAATAAATTTCACCCTTAAAACCAGCAACTGTGGCAATAAAAATCTTAAACAATTAACCGTTTAATAACTGTGTTGTTTTTATTGTTGTTGTTCTATATTTTAATTAATTTTTTCATTAAAAAAAACGAAAACTAATTTTCTATTGAAAAACTGTCCACTGTTCTCTGTTCACTTTTCTTTTTTACAAACATAAGCATAGGAGAGCGAGAGAATTTTGTTTTCAATTCAAGAAATGCGTGAACATTTCAATTTCAATCCATGAAAACATTCAATTGCTCAATTGGCGCGATGGAGGGGGAGCAACTAAAAAATCAAAAAATAATGACCACAAAGCCCCACCCATTTAATGGTAAAAAAAACAATATTTTTTCTGTGGAAAATATATACCAAAACAACACAGTAATACCAGCAACAAAACAATATGGCGTCTATAATACACCAGAAAAATTTTATGCGTTGAAACCACCAAACCACACTGCTGTTCAACATTGTGTGTGTGTGGAGATATCAAAAAAAAACAATTGATATCGTGATTTGAAGGCGCCGTAGTCTAGTAGATAGTGGGTGGTCTTATTAAACGTGAGACCGTGGTTCAAATACCGGCTCAGACATTATGAACAAATGGAAATATGAAAAAAATTATCTTCGGCTTCGTCTGGTTACTTAATATTTACGTCGCCCTTAGTTTTATTTTTTTTATTAAAAAGAGGAGGCAAATTCATCTCTTAAATCCCTTTATGAGGAAAATAACTGAATTGATCATCTAATTATGAAATACACTCCCCGAAATATTTATAAGACCAAACGTATTTCTCGAAAAACTTAAAATCTTTTAGACCAATTCGTACCATTTTTGGGTTAAATATAACTAACTATAATATAAATCTTTTTATGTAAAAAAAATATTTTTTTCTTTGTTTAATAAAAGAATAGCACAAAATGAATTTCATTTTCAAACGAAAAAATTATAAGACCAAAATTAAATAATATTCACCTAAAGCTAAAATAACAATGATGAAAAACAACTACTGAATAATTTTTGTATTTATTAGTAATTAGTGTGTCCACCGTGATTAATAATGACTTCCTGAAGTCGACGGGGCATATAATTTATTAAATTTTCAATGCAATTTTGACCAATCCTACTCCTTTCTCTTATGATGGCACTTTTTAAGCATTTTACATCCTTATACTGAGTGTTATTATTGAAAACTTGGTCCGATAGTATTGCCCATAAATTTTTTATCGGATTTAGATCTGGACTACATGCCGGCCAATTCAAAACTGGTATGTTTCTGGAGGACAGAAATGATTTTGTTGCCTTTGATTTATGGATTGCGGCGTTATCCTGCTGAAATATCCAATTGTTTCCTAACGAATCGTCCCCAAAATTAATTAAAACGTCATCTAATAATTCAATATACTTCTCGCTATTCATTTTAGTTGATATGAAACAAATAGGAGTCCTTTCCGTAGTCGAAATCCCAGCCCAAACCATTACGGTGCCTCCACCGAAATTTCGCGACATTCGTTGAAGTTTTTCAACGTTATCAGTTATTTTTCCTGATGAAAAAAAGTTGATTTAGATGGCACAGATGGTTCCCAAAAATATTGGATGGATTCACGTAAAAAAAATCAACGTGAATGTCGCGAAATTTCGGTGGAGGCACCGTAATGGTTTGGGCTGGGATTTCGACTACGGAAAGGACTCCTATTTGTTTCATATCAACTAAAATTAATAGCGAGAAGTATATTGAATTATTAGATGACGTTTTAATTAATTTTGGGGACGATTCGTTAGGAAACAATTGGATATTTCAGCAGGATAACGCCGCAATCCATAAATCAAAGGCAACAAAATCATTTCTGTCCTCCAGAAACATACCAGTTTTGAATTGGCCGGCATGTAGTCCAGATCTAAATCCGATAAAAAATTTATGGGCAATACTATCGGACCAAGTTTTCAATAATAACACTCAGTATAAGGATGTAAAATGCTTAAAAAGTGCCATCATAAGAGAAAGGAGTAGGATTGGTCAAAATTGCATTGAAAATTTAATAAATTATATGCCCCGTCGACTTCAGGAAGTCATTATTAATCACGGTGGACACACTAATTACTAATAAATACAAAAATTACTCAGTAGTTGTTTTACATCATTGTTATTTTAGCTTTATGTGAATATTATTTAATTTTGGTCTTATAATTTTTTCGTTTGAAAATGAAATTCATTTTGTGCTATTCTTTTATTAAACAAAGAAAAAAAATATTTTTTTTAAATAAAAAGATTTATATTATAGTTAGTTATATTTAATCCAAAAATGGTACGAATTGGTCTAAAAGAATTTAAATTTTTCGAGAAATACGTTTGGTCTTATAAATATTTCGGGGAGTGTACTAAATAATTATCCAAACTACTGTAAATTATACAGTAACAATAGAAAGTATACTATAAATACCGAAAGAATTCTCTAAAAAAGAGGAAAAATATTAAAAAAAATTTAAGTGACATTATAAATATACATACACTATGCACACTACATTGTATATACATTGAATCGAACGTAAGCAGAGTCTTTTAAAAAACTATGAATCAAAATGATAAGAAAATGAAAATTAATTTGTTTTAAATAATTCTGTTATCGGGAGGTTTAAAAAATCACTTCCTTCAATTCTATTTTCACAAATAAATTCCGTCTTAATTAAATGTTTCTTGTAATTCTATGAGGTAGATTAAAACAAATGTAAGATAATGATTGAAATACCTACAAACGTTTTTAATTTCGTTTTGATAAAACATTGTTTTCATTAACGCTATTTAATCGATAACAATTAATTAATCTAAGAAAACGAAATACGAAATAACAACCGCGTTAAACAAATTAATTAATAAGCGACAGGCGTTTATAGCACAACGTACAACACACAACACAATTATTTCTGTGAGTGTAACTAACAATGGATGCCTAGAATCTTACAGAAAAAAAAAGAAAAAGAAAAAAAAACAACAGACCAGGAAACGTGAGTTTGCAAACTATACAACAAATTATGGAACAACAAACCAAAACATTTACACTTTTAAAGTGACTGCATGATGATGAAGAAAATATACATGTACCTACAATAAAACCAACAACACGGACATTAAACAAATTATTACCGTGTTAAACGTGCAAAATACAGATATTGAGAGCAATGCAAGCTTATATGCATGTGTTCATGTATTTAAGTACGAGAGTGTAATAACATGGTGTTATGCATGTGTAAGAGTAGAGTGTTGTATGAAAAACATCTGCATTGAAAAACAATAACAAAAAAAAATATTGGGGAGAGTGAAAAACAACAACAAAATTAAAAAGAGCAAACAACACGTTGCATTATAAAACAAAACAACAACAACAACTGAAAAAAAACACATAAGACGCGGACATTAAGAGAAAAAATATGAAAAAAAACCTAAAACCAGTTGTGTTTTCATTTCAACACACCACCCAGCCAGCATGCACAGCGAAAGAGTAAATGAAAGAAAAAAACACACGAAAACACGACACGAAACGATAACCCAAAACAAAAATGAAATCTTTATCTCTCACATTTTGTATGTGTAAACAAACTTACAAACCATAATACAATCAAGCGAACCAAAGCAACAACAACAATCCAATACCCATTATGGGTGTCGTATTCTAAGCAGAAGTCGTCAAACAAGAGTAGACATCTCGGCAATTTATAATCAAAACAAACACCACAAATGCAATAACAGCAACTACAACTACAATAACATTCATGATTAAAAGCAAATGTGGCGAATAAGATTGTTGGCATCTTGCCTACTATCATTGGTGGTTGTTAGTCAAACAACATTTATACAGCAGAGACAATAAGTTCCACAAAACCGATTGGCTGACACACAGTACAGGAGAGTTTCAAACACTAAAAGTATGCAAACAATACTCGTGTAATATTTTGTTCTCAAGCGGAAATGAGACAAGAGATGAAAGAACACACATTAAAAACTCTCCGCTTAAGGCAGGCTAATGAAATACTCTGTGTTGTTTGATGAGTTCCGCTATATTTTTAGTCCACAATAAACGTTGCTTTCAAACGGACGTTAATGTCATTGGAATTGCGTGAAAACGATATTTTTCTTTAAACGCTGATTTTGATTTAATCATTTAAGCGGTTTTTTTTTTTGAAATCGAAATTAAAAAAACCGTATTCTCGTTAATTAAAGTAAATTCAAGTGTGTTATTGAGTGTCAAATAAAATATTGAAGAAGAAATGCCTCTTTAAACAAAAAAATAACAAATTAATGAGAGTCTGTAACGAAAAAATTTAAAGAAATAATAAAAAATAAAAAATCGTTAAAAAGTAAAAAAGTTTTAAAAATTCTAAAACAAAAAAGAAAATAGAGAAAGAGGAAGAGTTAAAGAGATAAAGAAAATTGAGAATATAATGGTTAAAATCGATGATCCATGTAGTGTTGAGAAAAGAGTTTCAGATCACTTGCACCAGCTTCAGCAGCAGCATAATCAGCCGCCTGCAGTTCATTTAGACTCACCGCCACTCCAACAACAGCAAGAGCAACAATTTTTACACCATCATCACCAGCAGCAGCAACACGAGCAGCAAGATCACCTCCAGCAATTGCATTCACATCATCAGGCGTTGCTTGACACACACCAGCATCTGCAGCAGCAGTTTTATAAAATGGCTCGTACCCCCCATCTGAAATCCAGTTTCTCCATCAATTCCATACTGCCCGAAACAGTGGAGGAGGACAACAACAGTAGCACTAATCACAATCACAACAACAACCACCATCACCATCTTCAACATCAGCATCTGCCGCATAACCACTGTGATGAACTCCAATTGCCAACGCAACACAATCAAAAACAAAATCATGTGCACGAACATGAGCGTTCCTTTAATCTCTGTGATGACAACAACGACAATCCGGATAATGATTCCGATTTGGATGTGACCAGCATGTCACCGCCGCCCCGTACCGACGGCAGCGAAATGAGCTTAAACAGCAACGATCCACACCATCATCCTGATCATCACGACCACCACCATCATCACCATCTGCACCACCCGGGCGATGACGAGGGCACCGAAAGCGATTTGGAGGCCAGTTTGGACCCGGATGTTGTCGATGACGACGATGAAGACTTAGAGGCTGATGTCGAAGCTGACGTTGATGGCGACGCTACAGAGGCAGACTCGGAAAATAAAGATGAGAACGGTGAAAAGCCCGCGACTGATAAAAAAGGCAATGAAAAGCCTCCCTACAGCTACAATGCTCTCATTATGATGGCCATTAGACAGAGTCCCGAAAAGCGTCTGACACTGAACGGCATTTATGAGTACATCATGACCAATTTCCCCTATTATCGGGATAACAAACAGGGTTGGCAAAATTCCATACGCCATAATCTCAGTCTGAATAAATGTTTCGTTAAAGTACCCCGCCACTACGATGATCCCGGCAAGGGAAACTATTGGATGTTGGACCCATCGGCCGATGATGTTTTTATAGGCGGCTCTACGGGGAAACTTCGTAGACGTACTACGGCCGCCTCTCGTTCTAGACTGGCGGCGTTTAAAAGATCTCTAATTGGACCAATGTTTACGGGTCTCGGCTATACGCAATTCAATCAGTTCCTATATCCACAACAGGCCGCAGCAGCGGCGGCCTCGGGCAATCCTGCCCTTTTGGCCAGTATGTATGGCCGTTATAATCCTTTTGTGCCAAAGAATCCCGCTTTACCTCCTTCCCCCTTTTCGGCCAGAGTAAACAGCGCCATGGCAGCGGCCAATTATAGCAACATGGAACGCCTATTATCGGCCATGCCATCCCAAGGTCATGCAGCCGCCGCCGCAGCTGCAGCTGCCTCTATGCCTACCTCCGATCTCTATCAACGCCTGCAATACCAACAGCTGCTTCAACAACACGCGGCTGCAGCCGCTATAGCGGCCCACCAAAGACAACAGCAACAGCAGCAACAACAACATCCTCTAACCGCTTTACATCATCTCAGTCCGCCCGCTCATCCGCATGCCCAAACGCCTCCCTCAGCTTTACACCAGCCACTGCAGGTTCTAACGCATCTACAGCAGGCGGCGACATCACCATCCCATTCAATATCACCGCCTGTGGTAGGAGCTGGTTCACCGCCTGGGCCCATCTTAAAACCAGTAACAGTAGTGTCACGCAACAGCTGAGTTTTTATTGTCTATAGCAGGACCAGGTTCCACGGTTCTTGTAAATATTTTAAAGCTTCTGTAAGTTGTTGGCCAACAGTGATCATTTTTTGTTTTTGTTTCGCTTTTCATTACAGAAGCGAGGGCCTCTTAGAAGGCCACCTTAGGCGGGTTTAACAGAAACCCCAATTTGAAATGTGATAGAATTTAAGAAGGAATGGATTAGGAATTGAACGGACTTACAAAAAAAAAGATGAATTGATTGATAAAATGGAGCAAGGGAAGGCAAAAGGAAGCCATGAAAAAGTGATTATTTTACGCGAAATTTCGAAGAATGTTTTTAAGCCGATTTTAAAATGAATTTCACCGCTTACATGGCAAGGTTTCAGAAAAATTTGTTCGTTTTTGGGAAGAGTAGAGGCTGTGACTTTAAAGCCGAAAAATAAAATACAATTTAACCGTTATTGTAAAGAGTTTTGAAATCGTCCCACAAAATAGCAGTTACTGCTACAACCATAAAGTTAACGGGAAATTAAGTGCGATCACGAACGATTGTCTATCACCACATAAATACATATGTACATAATTGGTCATTACAGTAATTCCTCGATTTACGTCGCAGTTGGTTCCAAAAAAGGCTACGTAAATCGAATGACGACGTAAATCGAAACGACGTTAATCGAGGCGACGTAAATCAAAGGATTACTGTACAACCATTCAGTTAGAATAACGACCTAGCTTCTCACACCACTTATGTTGTGTGTGTGTTAATTTTATATATGAGTGACGGGACCTACAGTTTAAAGTCGATTTCGAACGACAGCTATATGTTTTTGAGAAACTTTACATTGCAATTTTATTTACTCTCAGAATTTTGGCCAGAAATCTGCTGAGAGGAAGTCACCGAAGGCAATATTATTTCATATTCGAGTCACTCAAATCATTTCTAAGTATTATAAGTATTTTTCTAAAGTGAATCTAAATGAGTAGGCTTATGAATCAAACACATTTCGAATGGTATGAGTTTGATGTGAACGTTATACGCATACTTATTGCAAACGGTACTTATAAATCAACGTTGTAGTGAGTATGAATAAATCAGAGAAGTTAAATTTCAATATTGTTAACTCATTTGTATTCAAAATTTCATGAGTGCTTATGAGTAGTGAAAAAACGATTCATTGCTCACCTCTGGTTTGAACCGCGGCCTTATGTCTAATAAGGCAACACACTACCTACTAGACTACAGCGACTTCATAAATATTCTATGATGTATTATAGACATACAACATGTAGCATCACATAAGTATATATTTACAAATATTGTTAATAAAATGGTATTGTTGTTTACACTGTTGCCTGATACCTGTGATACATCTTAGATCTCTTAGTCAGCCATATTTTCTTTGCCTTATTTCAAAGTTTGCATCCAACCAGTTATCGACCATCGGCTTACTTAAGTTGCTTCATTGGCCATTACAACCCTTTAGTTAGGATTACAACCTCATACCACCTATGTTGTATGTGTTAATTGTAGCCTTGAGTAGCGGGGCCTACAGTTTAAAGTCGACTCCGAACGACAGATTTTTGATTAACTTTTGATGGTAAGAAACTAAAAGGACATGCAATTGATACCACATAGGCAATAGGACATGAAGTTGAAAGAAACAATTCATTAAGAAACTTAAAAGAAATGAATAGAAGAGAGGACGGAATCTTGTGCAGCTGAACTCTTCTGAACAAAGCATACAGCATTTAATACAAGCTTTATTAGAAGGGTATTCTGGTTTAGAAGTTATTTTAAAAAACAGAAATCGTTTTATTACAACATTTCTAGACAGGAATGTAATCATTGGAAATAAGATTTGATACTCAAGTAGTTATTAAAACGTTACTTACTTACTTAAATTCCCTTGCAACCCTTCAATCAGGATTACCACCTATATTCTCACACCACCCATGTTGTGTGTGTTACCTTTATCCATAAGTACCGGCAGCTCTGATTTTTGTTGGCAGAAAACTGCTGTAAGAAAGTAGAGAAAGGGAATAGTTTTTCATATTTCGTTTTGTTCGTAATGTCTGGGCTGGGATTTGAACCTAGGCCTCACATCTAATAAGCCAACAAACTACGTACTAGACTATGGCGACTTCAACTAATGAAAGAACTAAAAAAGTAATTCAAAACCCGGGACCCGATATGTAAGTGGATGGAAAAAGAGCATGATGAAAAATGTTAGGTAGAAAAATATTTCTTATATATTTTTGAACAGCCTAACTTGAATACTAATTTTGAACGTGAACACTCGTAAGCCCTATGGCTGCTCTACACCACCCAAGTTGTGAGTGCTAATTTTATCTGGGAGGAGTGAGGAGATATACCTGACAATCCAAAGAAAATTTTTATTTTCATAACAATTAAATTTTATTTTCATAGTTTTTAATCGGTACACTGCTCAAAGGGGATAAATTCAAAGTATATGTTGTATTTTCTTATTTTTCTCCCACAACAGAGATTCGAACTCTACAGCTCACGTTTAGTAAATCAACAGCAACAGCTTAGTTTAGTTAACCGCATATATAACGGTTTTGCGACCGTGCCTCTGTACCAGAATTTACAACTTATCACGTCGTCATCGTCCGCAAAAACGTTAGAGAACGAAAATAAATGACTACCGTGTATATGTGGCATTAGTCTCGCCGCTGAAATACACCAAGGGACTGTCGTATATACACGACGTCAGTCGCGCAAAATTGTTGACATTACTTTCTCTAAAGATCTTGAAACAAAGTCATCGGTTCTAGCAGAAGTGTCCTATTCACAGCTGTAAACATCAGGTCGGACATATCTAACATAAAGTAATATGAAAAAAATATTTCTTCGGTGACTTCCTCTCAGCAGATTTCTGGCAATAACTCTGAGAATAAAAATAAAATTGCCATGATAAGTTTCTTAAAAACCTTTAAATTGTAGGTCCGTCCTGCCACTCCTGTGTAATATTAACGCAAACAATATAAGTGGTGTGAGAAGCTAGGTCGAAATCCTGACTAAAAGGTTGTAATGACCAATTATGTATGTATGTATGTAAACAAATGTTTTTCAGGGAATGTTTTAGAGGCTTTAACTCGTTTAAATTCATATTTGTATAATCAAAGCCAAATAAAGAACAATTGAAAAAGGGTTTAAAACGTAACTCCTGATTGCCATTCCTAATCCATTAATTTATCTTTTTTTTTGCGAACTTTTTTTCAAAAAACAATTTCTAATCCAAACTGATGAAATCAATAAAGCGGCTATTGCACTAGAAAAGTTTGTGCTGATGATCTCGTGTAAAAGGGCAAAATTCATGTTTGCAAGCCTGACCTGATGAATATCAAAATTTTTTAATATTTGTCTGGATATTGGAATCACAAAGCTCTCTCAACAGGTCGTGTTTGCAGACGAAGTTGGCTAGTGTATTAATCGCTTAACGGCAAAAGCAAAAGAATTTTTTTTTTTTCAAAAATAAATTGAAAACTGTATGCATAACTTTGTATTGTAATTGCAATTGTATTTGTATTTGTAAAAATAATTAATAATTTATAAAATAGTAATTAATTATTTCTAGGTAATAATTAATAAATTAAATGTTTTTTTTCTTTCTTTTTTTTTAAATTATAATCTCAATAACAATAATTCAATAAATAAAGAAACATTTGTATGTATTCAACTTGAACAATTAATTAGAAAAGTATACTCTACCCAAAGAAATTATTGAAACAAAAAAACAAAAACAGAAAGAAAAATGAAAATGAAAACTTTGTTAAAAATATTTAAAAGAAATTGAAATTGAAATGAAAAAAAAAATTTAAATTAATTAATTAAAGACGAGAAAACAACAAAAAACGAACTCAACCACACACACTTATTTGTAAATAAAAAGAACGAAAAACGAAATAATTTATTGAAAATAAAACAAAAAGAAAATCGAATTAATTTTAATATTTATTAATAAACAAATTAAATGAAATGAAATTAAATGAAATTTATCACAAAAAATTAAAAAAAAAACTCCTGGCATTTCATTTCATTTGGAAAAACTTTAACCGGAAATCCTTAAAAGAAATACACAAGAGAAACGAAAAGAAAAACGAATTCTTTTCGACGCACAAAATTAGGCAAATTGACTTGGATTTCTTAATTAAATGCAGAAAAACCCCGTAAAAAAAAAGAAGAAAATTCCTTTCATAAATCCCATCACAAATCAAGTCTTCAAAAAGCTAAATTGTGTGAAAATTTTCAAGGGATAGGAAGGAGAAGATTTTTAGCTTCAAAAGTCATTCGGTCAATTGCATGGAAACCAATGTGTGTTGATGAAAAAAATAATTCAATTTGAGATGAAAAACACTCGGTAAAGTGTCACTTCAAATAAGAAATTATTTGATACACACGCCTAACTGACTGAACACATTGTTGGCCATCGAAGAATCCTTCTTCCTCCACTCTTCACCCAGTTTTTCTATTTCCAATTTTATTTCTTTCTGTTTTTGTGCCGCTTTAACGCTTTTTCAAGTGGATTCCAATCTTTCTCTGTGTTTTTAGTATGTTTGCATTGCGGTGTTCACAATTGAATCTTTTTGAAGGCAATAATTCCCCCATCTTGAGACAGATCCTTAAATGTATGAAAACATTAGTTGTGGCATGTGAATGCTCTAGAATGCAAAGTTAAGAAAATTTTGATTTAAATCGTAATGAAGTGAAGTTATCACAGCACCGTATTAATGCTTCATAATGTATTTCTTAAAAAAAACGTTGTATTCCACCAGAAGGGTAATTTATATTAAAAATAATGGAATTTTTGTTGTAAAAATAAGCCATTTCTTTTGCAGATTAGGACTAAAAACTGTAAGCTAACATGAAGCAAAGTAGGATAGTTTTTTTCCCCCAATGATACCGGTTTTATAAAGAAAATAATTGTATGCGTTCTGTGAAATGAATACAAGCCCATATTGCAGGGAGAACAGCAGGAGTTGTACTAAAAATTTCTTATCTCAAGCATGGATTACATTGTTACTCTTTTAATACTCTGACCTCGTGATTCTTCTAATGTTTTCTAGTTTCCATTACTCTGTTCCACATTTTTTCTTATTTTTTTTCGTAATAATGTGTGGCGTTAGTGGCATCTGGTTTATAATTTTCACACTCATATACACACACTCTCATTTACAATAATTTAACACTTGAATACAACGCAGATACTGTGTACACACTTCCCAATTCAGCAACATATTTGGGGTCATGTAGCAGCAGCAGCAGCATTAACCAGCAACAGGTCTCTGGCATGAAAAGCAAGCGAATGTGACTGAAACTGTGACTGGGACTGGCACTGGAAGTGCATGTGTGAATTGTTTGGATAATGTGCCTGAATGTGTGTTTGTTTCCAAATACAATTTCGTACCCTCATTTGGTGTGGACTTATTATTTAATTAGAGTGACAGAAAAAAAGAAGAAAAATAAAACAGAATTTTTATTTTTTTTGATGATAAAAATAGAATTTCTTGTTGAAAGATCATTTGTTGGGTTGACGCGTATGTTGTTGTTGTTGTTGTTGAACTCGTGTTAATTCGAGTGTTTTGATTGTAATTAAATTTGTTGTGTTCAATAATTTGTTGTTCATCTTGAAATAAAATTCATAATGCACCCGCATTATAATCCATTGCCTAGTACTGGCTCATGACCTTTTAGTGCCACAAAGTGGACGATTATATTTCTATTTCTAATGTTTCTAATGTTCCCTATTTCTGTTCGCGGCATTGTTATAAAACCATAAATTAATTTAAAGGAAATAAAACATATTTTTTTCTTGGGCATATGCCCTTAAAAATTAAAAAAAAAAAAACATGAAATTAATTAGAATTGTTTACCACATCCACTCGTTACTAAGTATTCATAATAATTATCATCGTTATTATCATTGTGTGTTAATTGATCAGACTCATACTTATTCATGTTCAGGCTCACTTAGTCACTCGTTCATACATTTCTTTACACAGAATTGTATTCAAATGCTGTTCAAATTGTGCTGGACTGGACAACAAAATAATTTGTTTATGACAACGGCCATCCCAACTACTAGTGCTAGTGCTAATGCAAGTGCGAGAGTGTCAACATGCTCTTCTAATTCTAATTTTTAAGTGCCACTTAGACTGGCATTTAAATTCAATTCAATTCAACTCAATTTAATATAATTAAATAAATAATTTATTAATAAATGTGTAAACAAGACTTATCTGTCTGTCTGCCCATACATTATTTTTAAATATTTTTTTTGTATAATTTTCTTAACGGCAACATTGTAGTCACAGTTGTCAACTGCGGTTAATGAGAGTCTGAAGTGTTTCTTTTTTTGAGAGAATGTTTCAAATGAGAAAAAATATTAAAATTATAAAAGTCGGTTGTAAATGTAATAATATTTTATAAAAACAACATAATTACACATAGACTAACATACATAGTACATATATGCTATGTACGTACATATGTACATATATGGTACATGTATGTACATGTATAGTCAGGAAATTACGTTTACAAATCACAAAGTTAGTTGAGATATTAAAAATACTTTTACTTTATTTATACATCCATTTCGTCCAGGATTCTGAATTTACTCTTTTTTATTAATCCACCGTAGAAGGTTCACATCTGTATGACAGCGTTTTAACCAATTCTTGCTAAACATTTACTGCTGCTTAGACTTTAAGACATTAAGGATTCCAGAGCTTTTAGTAAAGGATTCCTGAGCCTTTGACCTAAAGGACTGTCAGGAAGAACCGTTTCTTTATTCAAGATTTAAAGATGAGGCATGAACACGTATCTGCTGTTTAAGAAGCCAGCACACTACTCATTAAATTGCGGCTATATCCTCCGTATTCACAATCAATTTTTCCTTTCATTATAATCAATTTGAGCAAATCCGAATCATAATTGTTGGCATTTAGCAATTAATTGAATAAGAATCGTTCAAAACTAAGCAGTTTCTGATTTCATATCAAGCCCACATAGTTTACATCACTGACTATAACAATCCTTTTGTCATTATTACGGCCTTGCTTCTCACACCACCCTTATTATGTGCGTCAATTTTATCCATGAGTGCTCTCAGAGCTTTAACCAGAAAAAGTGGTTGTCGAAAGAAATACTTTTTGTCCAAATGAACTATCCCGCCCTTATATAGCAAGCCGACATAGACTAGACTATGGCGACCATTGCAAACCAGAACGCCTGCCAATATCTACATCTCCTTAGATATTGATTAACTTGGTTCTCATGGCCAGAGTGCGTTTTTTGAGAGTCGCAAGTTTCAAAATTTTTTTTCAGGAGAATATGTTTCCTTTGGCCGAAGACGACATTTTATTTGAAAAATTCAAGAGTTATTTTGCTGCTTTACAACGGCTAAAAGACTTTGATTAGGTTCGGTTAGCGGATAGCTTGTCGTTCACAGGCAAGTTAACTCAGTGGCCATATGGCTCATTGTGTTACTCAGTGTAAGGTAAGCTCCCCCTTGTCATGATCCATTATTAGTAGGTTTTAACTACCCAGAGCTCCGGATAAAACCAGCACGTTTGCCACCATGTCCAGATCGTAAAAAGTTCTGTTAACCAAAAAGCGATGACGTCTGTCCTGAAGTGCAAGGCATTGATTTAGAATAAGGAATTAGAATAAGGTATTTATTTAACAACTCTAAAACCCTCATTCTAAAACATACTTTGACAGAATTTTTTAATTTTTTAAATGATATCAACCCACACACAACAACATAATCAAAAAATAAATTTTAAATTCCATAATATCTCTGAATGACGACTGACTAATCCATAATTTTCAAGTCACTTTGCCACATGTGTCTTTAAAAAGAAAGCAAAAATCATTTAAAAAGAAAGCAAAAACAACAACAACAAAAATTTATTAAAGAAAATAAAATGATCCACTTAAACTGATTTGATCCACCAGGCTTTATTTACACTCACTGATCTAATAATTTTGAAAACATTCTTTCATTTCAATTCAATTCGTTTGTTGTTGTTATTATTGTTGTATTCATTTTATAATATAATATTATTACGGATTTTGTATTGTACAATTGAGATGATGCCCCATGATTACGAGGCACGACTGACGACTGGTGGAGGAATGATTGGAAGCAAGCAAGAAATACTTCTTCTATTACTTGGACTGTGTTGGACAAACAAATAAATTTACACTGATTGGATAATGAGACCATAATTGGCATGTTGAATGGAATTGTGTTGCCAGCAAACCAAGCAAAACCTCTGATACTAAAATAAACGCATCAAAGCAAACAAATCTGTTCTTACAAGTCAAATGAATTTTCATCATCATTTCATCTTCAATATAATCACAACAACAACAATAGTAATAATAATAATAATAAGATAATATGGCAACAACAACAAAAACATCAACCAGATAATCAAATACTGACGACAATGATAACAAAAAAAAAATAAACGAATGATATTCGCGTTACTTAAATTCATCAATCTGTTTAAATAGAGTGGATACCCGCTGTTTTAAAATGTTTTTTTCTTCTCATTTTTCTTACAAAACAAAACGATACGATACGATACGAAACGGTGTTTACATACATACATATATGATACGTTTACAGTACATTGATCCAATCCAACACAACACATTCATTTTATGCAAGCCGTCCAAGCCACTCATTCATCCATTCATCCATCTGTCCATTCTATCCAACGAGCCATGTATCACTTGATTTGAGAAAAAAAAAATTGAAAAATAAAACCCGAAGAAAAAGACGAAAAACTTCAGTTTTGTTGTGCAAAAATTATGACAAAAATCAGCGCAAATTATCATAAAAATGCTGTAACGTTAACGAAATTGAAAGTGAGCTAAAGAATTCGGAATTTCTACTTCTTCTTCTTTTCTTTTCAGTGAGAATTCAAGGGAATATAATATTTCTTTTTTTCTATCATAAGGCAAGTCATTCTCGAGTGATGGTAACAAATCAGTTGATTAAACTTTTTCTAAACAAATGTTTTCAGTTATGAAAACAAAATGAAAATGAAAATGGAAAATGGAAAATAGGGCACAGAGTAAGCAAAAGAAATTAAAAACAAGTTATACCTGCTAGGATATCATTGTCGGAAGTGAAGAAATTTAAGTTTTTGGGTCAGAGTCAAAGATTACCAATGAGTCGCTACTCATAAGCACTCATAAAATTTTGAATATAAGTGAGTTAACAATATTGACATTTAACTATGTACTCTCATTCATTCATACTCACTACAACATTGATTTATAAGTACAGGTTGCAATGAGTAAGAGTACAACGTTCACATCGAACTCATACCATTCGAAATATGTTTGATTCATAAGCCAACTCATTCAGATTCACTATAGAACTTTAAAAAAATACTTATAATACTTATAAATGATTCGAGTCACTCGTCAAATTCACATTCATCAAAATTTACAATCTTAGTTGCAAAAAGTAAAATTTTTAAAAGGTTTTGGCCGTTGACATATCTTTGGGTTGTGAAGAATCTTGCTTAATTACCTGGCCTAATTTGGATGCGTACAGATCACAGGAACATCTCCGTAACTGTATTCCGTATTCCACAGAGTTATTGCTTAACGAATAAGCATGCGGAGATATTTCGCTTGCCGGTAAATAAGTTTGTAGATCGGTTAAGAAAGAGTTGCTTAAACTTTATCACTGACTGTTACAAACGCTTTAACCAGCTGTTCCTGCCGATTGCAATACATTTAAAAACGATTTGATTTGAAAACAAATTGTATTCGCTTAAGAATTTCGAAAGTTTAGATACTAAGCTGTTGTTGTTGTTGTTATGATCATAAGCAAGCAAAGCTTTCCTCAGAGAACATTGTAAAGAATGCATAAATTGTTGTCGGTCGGTTACTACTGATTGCATTAAATTGAAATGTACAACCGAATTGTGACAACAACATGTAATTGTGTTAACAACATAAACTCCACATATAAACAATTTTAAAATAAAATTAAAAAGAATAACAACAAAAAAAATAGAGAGGAATACTTGGCATCAATTTGTGCAATTTTTTTTTTTTTGTTCAATTTATTACAGTTAACAAGTAGCCGCGTAGAATGAATCACATTTAAAATGATCATGGAATATAGGATGTGGAATATTGGCTATGGATCCAGTCTACTGTTAATTTATGCTACAAATTATTAAATGACTTGCAATTATAATGCTGTACGTTAACATATTTCAATTGATTGATGATGATACGCGCCATAACAGAGTCCAGTTAAGATGGCATCAAAAAGTAAATACCGTTTAGTAAAGAATATTACAAGTAATGACACACGGATCATCTGGCTAGAAATTGTTGTTAGAATCGGGAAATCCAAATAGTATGTACCTCCCCAAAACAAGTACTTCAAGAAACAGTCTGTTTCAGCTCTGTACTTTGATCTAGACATTCCCATGTGGTATAGGAAAAATGCCCAAAATATCCAATTCTACACGAAACGATGTACTGGAACATTTAGCATTTTAATGTCATATAACGGTATAATTATTTAAACTGTCAAAGTTATAAAAAATAAATAAAGAAAAAACGAAAACACAAAACATTTGTTCAAATTGAAACCTTCACAGTTTACACTGTCCATTATTATGAAGACAATTGCAAAGCATTTTGGTTTCATTTCATTTCTTTTCTTCTTCTTCTTCTGTTATTCATTATTGTCTAAAGCCTTCAAATAACAGGCAAAACAAATTAAATAAGAAAAGTGAACAAAAAAAAAAAAAAAGAATTAAAAACGAAATGAAAGAAAAGTAATGGAATGGTGGTATCCCCATCCATACAATAAACGTGAGTAACAATAATGCGATCGTCGGTTACAATTAAACACAATAGAATTAGAATTTGAATTTGTTTATGTGCCTCACATTAGTATTATTTGATTGAACCGCGCCGGCAAGCGTTACAGTAAAACATTTTTTTTTGGATACATGTGTACAAACAAACAAAAAAACACAGTTACAGCTACAGCTACAAATACCACTGAGTTGACCATTTTGATGGCATGCCCTGCCATGACACACCAGTGTGCATGTCATAATGTTTCATAAGAAACCATGACAGACAGACAGACAGACAGACAAATTATAATAATATAGCGATTATGAGTTGATCATTATGGTAGGCGGCTGTATTAATACTTCAACTCTCACACTTTCGATCCCATTTAAGATTACCGAAATTATTAATACTGCAAGGCCTAAGTATTGTAAGGCCTTATAACAACAACCACGGCCTGTAGCATGAATGTGGTATCATAGGAAAATATTTCCTCTACTATATCTTACAAGTAGCCTTACATAACAACAGAAAAGGCCGTTTGGTAGGCCTTATTACTACCCCATTACCGCAATGGGAAAAATACTCACCTGGCTTTAGCAGACGGTATGGCTGACATGATACAATCATGGTTGCCATTATTTCTTTCATTATTTTGTTATTGTTGCTATTATTGTTTGTTCCTTTGTAATCCAAAGTTTTGTGGTTGTTGTTGTTGTTTTACACTTTAAAAGTGTTTCATTCTTCATGCCTCAGTTTTTGAAAAAGTTGAAATAAATTCTACATTGTAATTAAGATACCACCAGCCAATACAAAAATATATACACGGGGAACACAATTGAAGCTATTTTGCATAAAAACAAGAAGAGCAGAGAAGAGAGAAATGGAATGGGAATAAATGAGCATGGAGTACATACATAAATACTGACACTCTTTTAATCTCTAGAAAGTCAAGAGCAGCAATGAGGGCCAAAAAAAAATCAAATACACCTGATGCTTGAAGGCAAAATACTGTAACTGAGACTATACTCGGGCAATGTATTACATTTAGATAAGGCATTGTAGAGAATCTGAAATTCGTATCTCAAAATGATGACCATAATATAGAGCAGAGGTCAGAAATTAATCGTTTTTTCGCACTCATGAAATTTTGAATATAAGTGAGTTAACAATATTGAAATTTAACTATGTACTCTGATTCATTCATACTCACTACAACGTTGATTTATAAGTACATGTTGCAATAAGTATACGTACAACGTTGACATCAAACTCATACCATTTGAAATATGTTTGATTCATAAGCCTACTCATTTAGATTCCCTTTAAATGATACGAGTGACTCGAACAAAATTTACAGTCTTCGCAGTTAGGTATTTACAAAAAAAAAGCAAAAAAGGAGAGTAGCAAGCAGAGCAAACACGCAACCTTTTATTGAGTATTTTAGTCTTCGTACGCGATTGATACTTATTTTGTGCTTCGTGTATATGCTGGAGAGTCAAAATCAATAATATCATACGTGTTGTTAAGTATGAATATGATGAGTACTTCAAACTTTGAATATGAGTAAGAGGGTACCATGATATTAAAATAAGTATGAATGCGTATAAATATTAGAAATTGTAAGTATGATTCGATTCTACTCATCTTTTTGAATACTCATTGCTGATCTCTGATATAGAGGTTTTATTGTAGTAGTAGTCAATGAAAGCAAACATAATATTATTTTGAGACACATAACGCATCAATATTGAATTTTATTTTCAGCAAATACTTCTGGTTGATCATAGGACTTGTATAACTTGTTTTCAAAGAGCGGCGAAATACTTGGTTCACATATCTTCTAAGGGGATGATGGGCGCCCAGTAGATGGTATGGAGACGTAATAACTAACTTTTTTGCTGATCTGTATATGACAATTGGGCATCCGACTTACGTCTGCTGGCATAATTACATGGCCAATTTCATATTCAAACATGAACGTTCAGAGAATTTTCATTGCAATAAATATCGCCTGATTTAAATTAAAAATAGTTTGTTTGTTTTATTTCGACTTAAACTTGCGCAGCTATAAAAACAACCCCCTTTTACATGTTTTCTTTTAATTTATAATTCAATAATGGTTAAAATTGTTCATAAATTATTGCCCAAATTAACAACTTAAGGAAGGATTCAAAAATTAAAACGAAATGAATTTTTTCCAAAAATTTACCATCCATGTCGACAGTTCAAATGGTTACTTCTACGGTCGGTATTTTCGTTTCTGTTTTTCTTTGTTGCTATTGTTCTTATTTCTGAAATTTGTCATTATAGGCATTTCATTGTTGGTGTTGTTGTTGTTGTTGTTGTTATACATTTTTTTTTAATTATTTATAGTGTGTGTGTGTGTGAGTGTTGATGATAATATCAGGTGTTAATACGTGTGTTGTTTACATATTGAATTTTATTGTTGCATATTTATTTTGTTTTATTTTGTTTTGTTTTAATTCTCTTTTCTTTTCTGTTTCTGGTTTTTTTTTAATTTTTTTTAATTTAAACAAATAAAATAAAAACAGAAGAAGGAGAATGAAAATAATTTGTAATGAAATGAAAAACGGTTCAGCAAATACATACATACTCATTATGGCTGCTCATTACAGAGCTGTAAACGTATGAAAACTTGACTTTTGAATCGAACACTTGAAACGAATTACTGAAATTATGAAATGGAAAATCGAAAAGACGTGTAAGCAAGGCCTCACTACTTACTGCCTCTTCCATAGCTCGAGTTTATATTTAAGATTAAGATTATTGAAGTGCACGATTGCGTTGAAAAAAATATACAGCGCCTTAATTGATTATGTATTCGTTTGTGCTCCTTTAGATCTAGACGGATTCATACGACAGCTTTTACAATTGCCTAGTCTTGGGTGTATTTACATTCGCTTGCTTACTTACTTAATTGGTAATTACAAATCTTCAGGAAGGATTAAGACCTAGCTTCTGACGCTACCCACGTGGTGTGTGCTAATTTTATCCATGCTTAAAGTCGAATCCGAACGTAAGCAGATTTTTGAGAAACTTTTCATTCAGCAAAGTACAAATGAACCTCCCTACTTTCGTTTTATTGCAAACAAGTCTCACAATATAATATCGTGGCTCTACCTATCGAGGAACAGTGTAAGCGCTTCCAATCCGAAGCTTCAGTGCATATCTTATTACTTTCGTCTTGAGAAAACAGTCTAATTTCTGAACCATGTTCAGAATAAAACTTAATAATATTCCGCTAATGAATGCATTCCTTCAGCTGTTGTTTGGTAGAAGTATGTGCATAGTTTTTGTGAATGATGGAGGTTGAATGAAGTGTCTTTTGTTGTCTTATTATTACGAAGTAATGAAACAACAATTATTGCTCATTAGTTTTATTTTATCGTGTGTTTTATTGTTTATTTTATTCATGATTCTTTTCGGTTTGCCTCACCAACAATTTGAATTCATTTCGTTTTGGCTTGAAAACGGCTTTTTTGGGAGCAAAAAATGACTGCGGCATGTTTAAGCCATTGTTGTCTGTTTAACTGGTTGAATGCCTGTTTGGTTGGCCTTTCAGTTGGCTGGCTGATAGGTTGGCTTGGCTTGTTTGTTGGCAAGAGTTTGTTAAGACGCAGGCTGGTTGGCTGGATGATCAGTTTAGTTGCGCCTTGTTGAACGAATAATTCCGTGGCATTATAATTTAGCGTTACATTTTTCATGCTACACTTTATTTTGTTGTTGTTGTTTTTTTTTTGCTTTTCCCTTTCCCAAAATGTGCCTTTTGTTTTGGTCTCCGGTATTATTTCTTTAAACGAATTTTGCTTTGCCACATAAAACTTCCATAATTTGTATGCTTCGGTCGTTTTTTGTTGCTGTTGTTGCTGCTGTTGTTTTTGTTGTTTTTTCCATAATTATAACAGTTTAGTTCAGTGAATTGTTTTCCTAAAAGCTATTGTTTATGAAGTTGCCCCATTCACTTGAAAATGTTTTCCATTCATTTTTTCTCTTATTTATGCTGATCAAAATTTATGAATTTTGAACATTTCAAAGCCAAACTAACATCATTAGTTGGCAGTTTTTATTCGTTTTTTTTTCTTTGGATTTTCTTTAATTTCATTATTTAAGCGAAACAGTTTTCATTGTTTTCTATGGAACGCTTGTCAGAGCAGCGCGTAAGTCCGGTCAGTAAATTGTTGCGGCTGTACTCATTAGGTAATGAATACCTTTGGAAATAAACGTTCAAGAAAATGGGTGGTTTTATTATTTTAACAGCACCAAATGAATGAATATCTCGTCGTCGAAGAAGAGGAAAAAAATAAATTCAATAACAGTGTTTAGGGCGTATAAGAAAAATGCTGAATTTATTTTTTTATTTCAAAAAAAAAAAAACAAAAAAAAAGAAGGTGAAAGGAGAACTTACTTCATTTCCATTGTAATAATAATAATTTTAGAAATTGAATAACAGTAATAATAATAAAACAAATGTTCATATTAAAATTCTCTAATTTGTTTGTGTATATCGATTATTTTAAAAAAGATTTTCCAATTGCAGTGAAGCGTGTTTCAGTTTTAGATATGAAAAATAATTGTGACCTCTTCTAATGAAAGTAATAATACCATTGGACTTTAAAGATAATAGGCAAAACATTTTTAAGTCCAATTTACATCAAAATTGTCTGGAATATCTTGATCAGAAAATTTCATCAGAGTGGAGCTTCTCTTTGGCCACAACTAATAATTACTGAAACCACCATAAGCCCCAACAGATCTGAGATTGATATCTAAGTGGAATATCACTAAAAATAGTAAAAGTTTTTTGTATATTCTTACCGTAGTTCAGATTCCTTAACAATTATAGCATTTCATAGAAATATTTTCCTTAACGAGTAAGGAACTTAAAGTTGCACCAAAGCCGTGTATTCCATGAAACGGATAAATTCAAGTTACAAAGAAGCTTCAGAAAAAAAAAGAACGGGATAATATGCACCTCAGTAAGAGGTGAAGGCAAAGCAACGATCGATTGCATCCTATTTACTTATATAAGGGTTTATTGATAAGACTTAATGGGTAATTATTGGTGAAGAGCTCGACCATCAACAGATAAGACTGTTAAACAAATGTTTACGCTAACAAACAAACGTATCTTGCTTGGTTCCATGCATAATTGGTCATTACAACCCTTCAGTCAGAATTTCGATCTAGCTTCTCACACCACTTATGTTGTGTGTGTTAATTTTATATAGAGTGGCTACAGTTTAAAGTCGACTCCAAACGGAAATTTTTTAAAAATTTTTCATGGCAAGAAATGGTTCTTCATATTTTCTTTTTGTCTAACCTGGTGTATGTAGCGTGGTCTTACGTCAAATAAGCCAACACAATACCTACTAGACTACTATGATTTTAGGCGCTGTACTGCTCTGAGAAAGTAAGTTGCGTGAACGCACACATATGTATATAATTCGGATTTCGGGACTCGCGATCAACTCATTGTAAAACTGCATTTCTTGCTGGAAAAGCAGCAGCTGGCAGCTGTCTCAATGAGCATTGCTTACTTAATCCATAAAGTCTCGTTTAAATACCGAATTATAACTCCTGGCTGGCATCTCTCATCCATTCCGAGAGTCTTATGAAGATGACAACATTATTAAAATCGCTTTTGGTTGTCAATGATTTCTAGGTGCTCAAGAATTCCTCTTCTTAACAATAAGTTATAAAATTTCTGTTCGTCGAAAATACGCCAAAATTACATCACAACACATTTCCCTACCAGAATCAATATTGACATCCATTGTAAAGCTAGCCCACAAAGTTTGACTCTGAGTACAGAAATATAGTGCTAATAGAGGGCGTCTCTCACTCTGTCCTTTTTATCCGTCACTAGCTATTGTACTTATGTCAGAACAAAGCGAAAGTTCATCGTGTGGAAAGTTTGCCACCAATCTGATCTACTTCTACCTCTGTGTAGGCCCTTTTCCCTCATAATAAATTCCGTTAATTATTTGGCGTTTTAGGGAGATCATAGAGACACATTTAGACGATAGAAACATCTTTAAAAAAAACAACCAAAACTTCAATGAACCCTTAAAGGCGGTACTTCTTGTCATTTGCAATGTTTGAAATAAAAACCAGAAATCATTAAAGAAAATATTCAATTTAATTCATTTATAGAAGTTACCGCCCATAATTTAGACCCTGAACATGGGTCATTTGCCCAATTATTAATTGAATTAAGGGTTAAAAACAAATCCCAGCAAAACCGAAGAAATTTTCCCATCATTATTAATGGTAACTGAAGAGGGGATTTTAAGACAAAATTCACTACAACTTGACTGAGACTACAGGAGTCAATGCCAAAAGGAACTGTTTTAACCACATTCTATTACAACAACAGTCAGTCAGTCAGTCAGTAGTGAAGTGTTATGAGATTGTTTTACGAAGAAAAAAAATAAAAAGTCGAAGGAAATAAAAACAGAAATAAGTTTTGTTTTTGGAAAACATCGAATATCGTTCGTTTTGATTCCAATTGACTGCACAAACACACAATTGAACATTTAAGTGCCTGCAAAATGCCAAACGCAACAAACGCTTTAAACAGCTTGATGACTGGGCACACAAAAAACATACACACACATACGCACATTGAAAATTCTTTATAGCAGCAGCCGTCCAGGCTATAGCCGCGTATAGTCGTAGTAGTGTTATGAATTATTAAGGACTTGAACAGAACAGGACGTCGCTACGCTATGTACACTGCAATCTGCAATTGTACATTGGGG
This sequence comes from Sarcophaga rosellei, assembly GCA_930367235.1. Classification (NCBI taxonomy): domain Eukaryota; kingdom Metazoa; phylum Arthropoda; class Insecta; order Diptera; family Sarcophagidae; genus Sarcophaga; species Sarcophaga rosellei. Next base: position 4,302,205 of record OV884019.1, on the reverse strand, counting down.
GTGATTTTTCAGTTCATTTTACATTTTACTGTTATTGAGAGATTTTCTTGATCTTTATTTTTGTGTGGCATATTGTTTTACAAAGTTTCTGGAGTTCATTTTTGTATTTTTTTTTTCTTTACTTGATTGTGAGAATTTTCAAGTACTTTATCACTTAAAAAAAAAATAATTTTTTTGATTTTGATTTTGAATTCGGATTTTTTTTCGTCTTATTCGCAAATATTTGCTTAAGATCAATAGGCTTAATGATTTACTGAAAAGCATAATCGATTTGAAGAGCACAGAAGTGAATATTGAACCCACAAGTGGCTCTCACCAGCGGGGTTTAGAATTCCATTTCAAGTAGTTTTTTGTTTTTTTTTGTTTTCAATTTCGTTTTCTTCTTATTTTTTCACTGTTTTAATGTGAGAACATTTATCAATATAAACACATCAAGAGAACAAAAAAATGAACATGAAAATTAAATGAAAAGTTCAACTTTTGGTCACAACTTCCGTTTTCATTTAAGAACTGAATATTTGAACAAAACAAAAAAGAAAAAATTCCGGCAATTGACAATTAATTTCAATACTCAGACGTCTGTTGCTCGCACGGGGGGTTTATTTTTAATTTTTTTTTTCTCTGCGCTTTCATGTTATAATGGAAATAAAAATCAGACCCGGATAAGCAAAAAAATAAAAAAAAAAAAACAGAATTGCAAGCCAAGCTCCAAATGCATGTAAAACTTCAATCAGCGTCTTGTCTTTTTACATTGCGAGTCATCACAAAAAGTCACAATATTTCTGACTTTTTATTGTTACTTGTTACCTCCCCCCACATCCCCAACATCAACCCTCAAACGGCTGTTAAGTCTTTAATGCTCCATTTGAAACACCATTTCATTCAATTAAGCCAATGAATTCTTCATATTTTTCTTATTTTTTTTTTCTTGATTCCTTTCTTTCTTAGTTTTTACGCCAATGTCGTTGAAAATATTGCTGCAGCATCTTCAAGAAAATATCGTCATCATCATCATTATTATCGTCATCATTATCATGATTGTCATGTCATGTTGTGGTTGTCAGCATTCAGATAATCAACATCATCATCATCATCACCATCTTCTTCAGTAGACTCAATATTTTCCTCAAGTTTTGCTTTGCTTCAGTGTCATGTTAAACTATTTTACTGCCATTTGACTTTAAATGAACCTGAACATATTAAAATGGACAGATAGATAGATACGGGATATTCCATAAAAAAAACAATCCAACAAGAGTTTAACTCTGCAGTTTTGTTAAAGTTTGATACTCTACTTACGTGCTAACTTTAGCACATACTTACATAGGACTCTCTCGTGTCATAGTAGACACGTGGCATATCACTCTCGGTCATTTAAGTGTCGTGGGGCACTTGATTCTATTTTTTATGGATACTCTTTGAACCCATTTAATGATTTAAAAAAGTTATTCCCATTCATAGATTTTTTCTTTCACATTTCATGTGGAACTCCCCATACAATCCATAAGAAACTTGTTTAACGTTGCACTGATATCGTAAATTTTATTTTCATATTCATTTATTATTCATTTCATTTCTTTTTTTTTTTCTCTTCTTTATTTTCATCTTTTAATTTTTTTGCTGTTTGTGTGTTGTTATACTGCAAGAGTCTACTAATCAGACGCGGGTCAAAATATTTACCACTTGACCCGATTGATTTAATAAAATAGTTGAGTAGCAAGACATTTGTTACTCTTCATTTAAAACGAAATGAAACGACACGAACACATTCATTTGTTCGCTCACTTACTCACACACACACACATTTTAATTTAATAACTTGAAGACTGTGATAAAATATTTGCAGTATTGCTGGTAGCACATGAAGCAAGAGGTGAAGAGGAACAAACAGACAAGATTTACATCCGACTAGTGAGAGAAATTGTTTCCTTCCACTGTTTGCTTACAGTAAAAGGACGGAAGATGTTGGTTGGATGCAGAGCAACGTAAAGGGGAGGGGAGGGGGGTTATTTCATAATTCATTTCGTCTTTAAGATAGTGACTGCAAGGTTCACGAGTTAATGTTTAAATGTTAAGCTCATGTTGTTTTTTCTTTTTGTTGTTGTTATTAATTAATGGCAGATCAGCGAACTGAACAGCAGCGGCAACAAGAGCATCATTATTGGTTCTATCGTCGTCATCATTGTCATTGCTTCCTATACATCTTCATTTAAATTTTGACTCAACATCGTTTATCATTTTCCTACGAAAATAAAACAACAACTTCACCATACCGAAAAGAAATGAATTTAAAAGAAAAAAAAAAGAGATTCATTCGATTTTAATAAATACACCACGTTCAGAGAGCCTCTCTGAATCTTATGTATGCAGATGCTGATGTTGGCCGAACGATTATGAATGCTTGCCTTGCCTGGCTTACTTTATAGCTGATGATGGTTTTTGTTGCTTGGGTTTGCTTTCCAGCTTAAATACCCTACAATTTCTTAACGGGTAACGTCTTAATGAATTAAAGAATGTTAACTTATTAGACTTGAAGCCGTGGTTCAAACCCCAGCACAGACATCTCGATCGAAACGAAATATAAAAAAAAACATTTCTTTGATGACTTTTTCTCAACAGATTTATGGCAACAACTCTGAGTGTAAAATAAAATTTCCATGAAAAGTTTCTAAAAAACCTGTCCCTTGGAGTCAATTTTAAAATGTATGCCGCCCTTTATGAATAAAGTCAACACACACACCGTAAGTGGTATGAGAAGCCAGGTCGTAGTTCTGAGTCAAGGGTTGTAATGACCAATTATGTATGTAAGGTGTTGAACCATCGACTCTAACTAACTCCAGTTTTCTCGTGTCTCTTTTCAGTTGTACGTTTGTTTGTTTTTCGGTTGTTTTTATTTTTTCATCTACAATTCATTCAAGCTTTGCTGTCAACACTGATTTGCTGATGTTCGCTTGGCAAAAAAAAACGAAGATTCAAACGCCAAGCGTATTAATTAACGATGATCGTTAACTAATTGTTGTCGTTGTTGTTGTTGTAGTTGTTGATTTTGTTTGTGTAATTCACGTAAGATGATACGAAATTAATTTGTGTTTCAGCCAAAACATTTAAACGGCAATAAACCAACAACAAACACTACCAACAATCAAAATAAAGACGGTTTTGTCTTTAACAAAAGAACAAAAACCAAACAAAGATGCTCTCTGAGCTAAAACAAATGCTTAAATACGGTTCTATCGTTGTTGGTGTTGTTGTTGTTGCTGTTGCTGTTTATTTCCACTTATTTAAGTTTCACGAATATTTTTACTGAATGCTTGACTGGTCACATACATATGTATGGTACATGGATCTGGTATCTGGGTTTGTGGATTTTCCTGATGTTTTTAATCTTTTTGAGGCTCTTTTGGTGTTTATCCTCTTGTTGTTATTCGTGTTCAACATGATTTTTGTTTGTTATTTTACGTTCGATGATAATTTTGGTGGATTTTTCAGTGTGTCTTTTGCTTTTTTCCTTATGCTTTGATGGTTAGCAGAGCAGTTCAAAGAACGTAAACAGATGAGAGCAGAATTAAAATGAAAATTTAAAAAATTTGTTGAAATAAAATTTTTAATTATTTGCTATTCTACCTATTAGAGAAATAGAAACGTGCTTAAGAGGTATAACGATTATAAATCGATCAGAGTTAATATACACACACATACGAATATCTCCAAATATTTTCTATTTAAAGCCAAAACTCTCTTCGGAATAAGTTGTTCATGGCTCTTCCAATGCAATAGTATCCCTGAACACTTCTTCTGCTATATAAACACAAAAGAAGCAACATTTGCGGCACAGCAATTTTGTGTTGCTGCCGTCTTATGCAAGCAGCATGAGCTTTAATTATTTTAAAGGTGGCAGCAGCAAAGCAAAAGTAAAACAGAATCACTGATTGTTGCCATGTTGCATTTTAAATAATTATTTAAATATACACCTATGTATGTTTACTAGTTTTAACCGCAAATAATGCATATACATGTGTTTATAGCGTTCTTCTTCTTTTCTCTTTCCTATAAACTGTCTTACTAATGTCAACACAATACCCTGCGTTAACGTAGACCATTCGCTAAGTGTTGCTTAAAAAAATCTCACAATCCTCACTGATTTATTTAATATCCTTTGAGATGTTTCCCTCTTTGTTAAGCTGCTTGTAAACCCGTTTAAACTGTATTGCAAGTATTAAGGATTTAATGCGACAGGATAAAAAGTCAATAAAACGACTAATAGTCATCCGCTAAAGGACTTCCCAGTCACCCAATAAAAATTTTTTGGTCGAATTAAGACCTCAACTACGTACGTTTGGTGCTGCTATATTTGACAATAAAAATTCTAAATTCGTTACCCCTGCAACAAAGGAAACAAAATTAAATTAAAGGAAGGGAAGGAAAGGGAAAGGAAACTAAAGGACAAAAATCACATTAAATTTGTTTGAAAACAATCGTGTGTAACGCAGCAGTGGCAACCTCGAAATCACAAAAAACTAAAACGACAATAGCAGCGGCAGTAGCAATGGCAACAACAACAACAATAGTAGAAACAACAATATTAATAATAAAAACAAATATTTGTTAATATTTTTCCACAGCGTATTTTCTACATTTAATGTATGACAGTGTATGACATGAATTGTTAAGAATTTGAGTGATAATATCACTAGTACAGGGAGGGGGAAGTGTTGCTAAACAATGGGTAAAATGAAGTATGAATTACACGATTTGCCAGTAAAGTTTGTTGCTAAAAACTATTGTTGTTGTTTTTATTGCCCGAAAGCATTTGAGAAATAGTGCAAATAGTGTGTGTTACACTGAGAAAAAAAGTTAATGTCGAAAGGGTAATCTTGCTCAGGTTACCTCATACAGATCTCTGGTCACTTCATAGAGAAGTCATTGCTAACCTGCTCATTACCATGATCTAGCAGATAGTGCCCGTATTCCCGTACATATTTGATTTAATTTCGCCACAGAGTCCCTTACTATTCTCGAGCTATCCTAATACAAGACAATGACTCATAAATGGCCAACTGGCAGTTAGTATTGCTATTTCTCCTCCTTTGTACTTCCCATACAAGTGTACTGTAATCAACTTGCTTTTCTGTTTCATTTCTCTCAGTGTATTTGCTCAACACAATGTTTTGTTTGCTTTCAATCATTTTTTTCTTCTTCTTCTAATTTTTTGTCGCTGTAACTGGTACTTAAATCATTATTTACATACAAAATTTATATCCATTTATACGATTACCTTACCTCTCTGTATGGATATTTGTTTTCTATGTATGTATGTATATATGTATGTATGTATGTATGTATTTTATGTAGTCATACTATGTTACAATGTGGCATATCTTACGTGCAATACATTTGTACGATACGGTGAGTATATAATCGAATTAGGGTGGCAAATGTATGGCAAATATTTTCATAAATTTACTCACTTTTATAGTGGGCCATAACGAATCCAGCAATAGCAACAGCAATATCAACACAAACAGCAACAATAACAATAACAACAACAACGATATCATTAACAAGCAAAAGTTTTCATTTTAAGGGTGAGTGCGAGTGTCTTAGAAAACAGGGCGAAAATCAAAAAAAAACACTGAAAATCTCCGCGTGTTGTGTTGATAATTGTATGGAGATCCTGTATAAATAGTTTACACAACAAGCAGCAGTCAGGATACGATTGTGATTTCATATGTTTATTGCAACATCTTCTATTCATTGATGTGGTTGAGTTCATTGTTTGTTATTAGTGTGATACTCACACACACACAGACATTTAGGAAAGGAAATAGTCGCATGTATGTGTGTTTGTATGCGGTGGTAAGCGTATGCTGCATGTACAGCATGTTTAATTAGTTGTATCAACACGAAACAGTGGTGTTAACAAGAAATATTTCATTGTGAACGAATAAATGACAAAAAAAACTTATTTTTTAGGGGCATTTGAACAAATCAAAGTTTTATGAGTGACTTGTCAAACTATCTTAAGATCATACTTATTAAGTAAGTGTGTTAGACTTTATTATCATTGTGCAAGAATCATTGATTTGACAGAGTATAGACACTCTAACAAGGACAGCTTCAGTTTCTATGTCTCATCTCCCTCATCATCGTTGCAGCTTTTGCAGAAGTCATTATATGGCCTAAGGGCCAGTGTAATGTTATCACTGCTATGAGGTTCCTTAGATCGAATCTTGACAGATTTTATACAAATTCCGTTCAACATATGTATATCCCTATTCGGCCAGATCTGTCTGCTAAACCATCTTAGCTTTGACAATGAATGCATTTGTTTGCATCTCTTCAGAGGAGCGCCAATCTCTTAAAGTGTGTCGCATTTGTTCTTATCTTTGATGTCTCCATGTTCAGGAACCCAAATGAGGGCAACAGTCAAATTTCTCGCTTTTTTGTACAGAGGCAACCATTATTCTTGGACAATCCTAGCTGTGGTGCGTAGATTTTCTATGCGTATATCACGTTCGCAAGTTGTTGAAGTTTTCTGTACTGATTCTGCTTTTAAAGCTGTCTGGAAAACGATTGTATTCAGGGAAAGTAAACTTAATTGAAATCACTTTATGACATATCAAGGACGCAATGTTTGTTATATGAATGCAGTCGGCTTCAGACATAAAATCATCCTCATTTTCAGAATCAGATATTGTAAGCGAAGCAAACTTTAGTCGCTGCATACATTCTTTACATTCTTATGTACTTAATAACTCTTATAGCCTACATTAAACTGTAGTATTTTCAAGATTTACCTCTTTTCAAACATAATTTAATCCTTTTCTTAAAATAAGCAAAAAAAAAAAGTAAAAACTGTTTCGTAATTCTAACACACTGTTCATCCTCTAAATGCGGCAAATGAGTTGAACAAATTTTCTATATTTTACCTATAAACATCCCCATTCCATTTGAAAGAGTAACATCACCAACAACAACAACTCTAAAGTTTCCCTAGAATTATACGTTCCAAATATTGCGTTGCGAGATGATGCGATACGATACGATACGATACGATAGGGTGCAAGCGTAACTGATTTTGTTGTTCCATAAACATTCGTAAACACGACAGCAGGCATCGACATCGTAAATAAAAACAAATTCGAGGCATAATTTAACAACAGCAACAACAACAATAATAATAACAACAGCAACAATAGCAAATCTAGAAGAATAATGACGATGACGTTACCAAATGAAGTGATTGTTAAATGCGGTTCCCGTACAATTTAAAATAAAATGGCAAAATGGCTGTGACGACAGTTTGATATCTAAATAAAACCAACCAAACGAAACAATAAAACAACAACAATAAAATAAAAAGAATTTAAAAAAAATATGCTACAACAACACCAACTGCAACAGGGACAACAATAGCAACGAAAATGAAAAGCGATTTGTAAGGAACGCAAAAAAATTTAGAAGAAAGGGTGTCAGCCAGCATGCCTGCCTAATAACAGTGTTGATTAAAATGATAGGGACGCAGAATAAATAAATAAAGTAAGCAGCAACTGGCCTGAATACAAACTGTCATCGAATAAATATTATTTTAAAGTTTCATAACATTCGTCATTTGGATTGAAGAGAAGATAAATTTTGCTTTGGATTATGGATCTAGTTTCTCTCACACCACTTATGGTGTGTGTGTTAGTTTTATATAAGAGTGGCGGGACCTACAGTTTTAAGTCGACTCCGAACCACAGATTTTTGAGAAACTTGTCATATTTCAGCGAAGAAATATTTTTCATTGTTTCGTTTTGATGTCTGGCCTGTGGTTTGAAGCCAACACATTACCTACTAGACTACTTCGCCTCCTTTGGCTTGGACTAAGACCACTAAATTCGTTTGATTTTGTAAACTAATAACGCAACGTAATCTGAAACAAATCGTCTATATAACCCTAGAAACTGAACATTGAAATAACCAGCACTTTTGAGAAAGTCTTTTATGTCTGGTAGTAATCAACACAGATTTGTTGACACGCTTATGTCATTGGCATTGAGTCATCTGTTCTTAAGTACAATCTAAATATTAGGGAATAAGTGGTTCCAGACTTCATCAGTAAAAGATTAAATGCAATACTGCCACTGATTGACTCGCTATGGCTGCTCGACGTACGAAAAATAATGAGGAATACATTTCCCGAGAGTTTACCAAGTGTAAAAAGGAAGCATTCTTCAGATGTCAGAATAATTTTTAATTGCTTTTTGAAAAAACAATTTCGTTTCCATTTTCCAATATTTTGCCGTACCTTGTAATCGGACAAACAGGCAAAAATTATTTTTTTGTTGTCATAAAGCGTTCCACCTATTTTTGCCAACACTGTAACGCTTCGTATCTCTTCAGCACACACTCGTATTTACTCACATTTACGCGCTTTTTAGGAGTAAACAACCGCTATTTGATTATTACCTTTTTCTTTATAGAGTTGTTGTTGTTGTTGCTGTTCAGTTGCCCATAATTGGCAGGATTTAGGAATACGTACAATCTCGCTGTATTGTATTTACATTGTTACTATTATTATTGTTGTTGTTGTTCTTGTTTTACGCCATTTCAAATTCGTTGGATTTATAAAATAATTTAACCCATGTTTGCCTAACAATCACCCTGTTTACTACATTATTTGTTGTTGTTGTTGTTGTATTGTTTTCATTATTTTTTGGTGGTACACTTTTGTATCCGCTATCTGTGTTCTACCATGTGGATGTTTGTTTGTATGTATGTTTGTCTATTAAATTTGTATTCATTGGATTTCTTTTAATTTTTTTTTCCTTTTTTTTTGTAATATTTTAAGGGTATTATGCCCAACTAAAGTATGTGTGTGTGTGAGTATGTGCTGCATTTTGTTGTCACAAATTTAATGTCATTGTCACTACTGTTCGATTTTTGGGCATCTGTCTGTGTGTTTGTGTATCTGTATGTTTGTGACTGCTAAATAACGTGCTAAATATGGGAGTGTCCTTGTCATTTTTGTACATTTTTGATCCCATTTGGGTTGTATGAAGTTGTCATTGCTGGCATCCTTTTTGTTTTTTTTTTTGCTTTCAATGGGAACGACGATCATAGTAATGACAGTGTATGTCGTGTATGTAAATATTGCTGCTGCTTTACAATGTTTAACAAGCGAAAACTAATGAATTTATGATTCCCGTTTTATTATTTTCACTCTCTTTATATGTATGTACATGAAACACACGGTGTGTGTGTGTGTGATAATTTATTTTTATTTTTATGATTTTCATTTTCACACATTTTATAATATTTATTTGAGCGTTGCCTTTCGATGTTCGTTTCGTTGTTGCAAACACCGTTGAAAAGCAAATAAAACGATTGTCATTCACTTACTCATTAACGGGAATTTTATGATTTATGAATCAGTTTTAATGCACAATAGGTAAGAGAAAAAACAGCGTAATAATATGTGTTTTAACATACTGCAAGACATACATACATATGTTATGTATTTGTATGCATGATGGATATTTTTAAAGAAAACATTTTAAGAAAACAAATATTGAATCACTCGGACATTATTCCTTACTTACTCCTGTTACTTTTGTCTTATGAATACATAACATAAAATAAAACTCCTAATCTGTGGACTTATCAAAAACCAATCTCCTCAATTCGATAGGACCAAACCATAAAGACAATTTTTCATTTAATTGGTGATCTTACTGACTTACTTACATATGTAATTGGTCATTACGACTCTTTAGCTAGGATTACAACCTAGTTTCTCACACCACCCATCTTATGCGTGTTAATTTTATTCCAGAATGGCGCTACCTACAGTTTAAAGTTGACTCCGAGGGACAGATTTTTAAAATATGTTAATGGCAATTTAATTTACTTACATATTTTACATATGATTTTGTTTGAGATGTTTAGATTGGGCATGAATCACGACGTCAAGCCTTGTAAAGCAACATACTGCCTACAAGACTACTGCGTCTTCAGCAGAAATATTATCACCCTTAATAATCATCATCAGAGCCCGTATGGCTGATAGTTTCGTTTGAAAGACGCCGCAATGATCCGGTAGCCTTAGAATCTTTATCTACTGAACAGTTGCCTCCATCATCCGGTATCGAACTATTTTTGAAGTTTCGTATGGAGGCGTTTACTAAGGGAGTCACTGCATTTTTCCTTTCTCCTTTCTCAGGAATTTACGTTCTGAACGTTCTGGAAAAATCATTGTGAAGCATCATGCAATCATTATTCCTTAAGATTCCTAATTCCGCCTGAATCATTAAGTGACGAATATTCGATTTGGCCATCAAGTAAGGCCATATTGATGAAAGATGGAAATCACTTATGGAATCTTATATAGAAGGCACCTTCCATTTTTCCGAAACTGCAGTCCTACTGTATTTAGATTTCTTTTCCAGAGAAGCAACTGTCAAAGGATAATATTAGTGTGACATTATCGGTGGAATCTTTGAAATAAAAATAGTAACAAGCAATTAAAAAATATTTTTTTTTCTTTATGACCATGCATCCATACGCATACGCCAGTAACTAAAACAATTCTTAATAAAGAATTCGAAAAATTCTAAATTTCGTTAAAAAAAAAAACTCGCATCTGCTGCATCCTCAATTTGGCATCCTCTAGAGAAATATTGTAAAATTAATTTCACAAAAACAGTGTGTGTCTCTGTTTGATTGTCTGTCCGTCTGTATCGCTGTTTGTCTGTTTGAAATTTTAATTATCTGGTATAACAAATATATTTCATGTTTACAGGAGCTTATTTATACACCATTTCATAACTTGGCTTACGGTCCACCTACTCAATTGTAGAAGCTGCAAGTAATAAGACATCGACAGGAACATGGCAGAAGAAGAAGAAAAATAAAAACATAAAAATAAAATCTAGAATACAAAATCAATAGGAAATAAATAAGAGTAACACTCGGCATGATCATTTTCATAACGTAAAACATTTTTCCAATTAATTTCATAGGCAGTGTACCATATTGAGAAATTATTTTCACTCGGTTTTTTTAGGTTCTTTTACAAGCAGAAACGTATGAATAATAGTCGACTTTGATAAACACTTGCCATCTCTTTAAATGTCGAATTACATACTTTAATGGTCATTACAATGGAAGGTAGTGGATTGTGACCTCACTTCTCACACCACCCATGCTAAGTATGTTAATTCATGTGTGGCGAGATCTACGGTTTAATGTCGACGTCGAACGACAGATTTTTGATTAATTTTTCATGACAATTTTATTTTATTCTCGTTTGTTTCTTTGCCAGAAAACTGCTGAGAGGAAGAAGCCGAAGAAAAATTCTCTCATGCTTCGATTTGTTCGAGGTGTCTGATCTGGGATTGGAATCACGGCCTACACACTACCTTCTCGACCACGAGGACTTTTGGATTTTACAACCAAGTAATATTAGGTGGTAACAAAAGTTCTACTTTCAGTTATATTACTATTTGACTCAATCATACCAAAGTCCTCTCCCATTCGAGCGTAGCAAAACGGGCAAATTTGTTTGGCAAAAACTCAATTTGGTTGCAGCAATCGAATAATAATCGCGTAGCGACTTCCTTTTTTGATTGTTTACTCACAGTGTGATACTCTGTGGCTTATAATGATAAACGAAAAACACACACACACGTACATACGTACATAAATGGATTTATTTTAAATATTTATAATGTCCATAATAAATATGTATGATTGTGAGAATTAAACCTGTTAAATGTGAAAATAAAACAACACCAGCAAAATAAAACGAAAGAAAGACTAAAGAAATCAATGGGTTTTTGTCATTGACCAGCTGCACGACTGAACACACAAATTAAACAACGAAAGCCATAGAAATGGAACGAAACGAGAGATGAGATGAGCTTGAGATGAGTGGAGTGGAGTGCAATAAAGATGAGAGTGTAAATTCGCGTGTAAACACTTTGATCACCTGCTGGCATCCAGTAGAATAAGGGACATCAACATCAACGCCTGCAAAACGATTTCAGGACACATGGTATTCTAAAGTTTTTTAATAAACCGACCGACCGAGCCAACCGAACTCAACTCAACTGACTAACAACTAACGGTTAAGAGGATACCCTTACCTTTAAAACGACAGTGTGAATGTCTCATCAGTAAAATTCATTAAAAATTTCTAAACTACTGGCAACATGTTGTATGCATCGTTTGCCATGCAACAACAATATCATTAGCAACAACAACCATAACAAAACAAAAAAAGAAAGAAAACAGCAGCACAACGTTTGCTTACAAAACAGTTTCACAACATCAGAACACCGTAAAAGGCTACCAACGTTAACTTTGACTTACTGTTCCATGGCCATGGCCATGGACTGAACGCAACTGAACAGCATTGGTCTGTGGATGCTGTTTGTTTGTTTGTTTGGCTGCCTGCCAGCTTGCCTGTCCCTTTCGGTCCGTTTATCCATAACACAGCTGAACTTCAAATCAAAACAATCTCCTCAATGGTGTCGACTACAGCTGACTGGCTGGCTGAAATAAAGACATCCAATGAAAATATTCTCTCCTCTCTCTCTCTCTCTCTCTCTTTCTGTGTCGTTAAATTCATAAATTTGTTGAAACTGGCCAAGAAACATGAGAAATAAAACAGACACCAACTCAGCCAACCAGTTCCATCTCTGGCAGTCAGTCAGTTAACAGAGAGAGAGAGAGAGTCTTATGAGAATAAAACATGAAATATAATCGAATATCACACTTGACGATCCATTGTTGTTGTTGCTGCTTGTTACAATGCATATAGGAATTTATAGGGGTCTCCATAATTAAATTTTTCTTAGGCGATCATACGATTAGAGATCGAATATCGAACAAATCCGAATTCGCGTGTTTTAGTAGATAGTGTGTTGGCTTATTAGACCGTTAGGCCACGGTTCAAGCCTTAAGGTCAGACATCTCGAACAAAAGTGAAATATGAAAGATATTTCCTAGGCGACTTTCTCTCAGCAGTTTCCGAGAATAAAAAAAATTGCCATTAAAAGATTCTCAAAAATTTGTCGTTCGGAGTCGAGACTCATGTATAAAATTAACACACACAACATGGGTGGTGTGAGAACCTAGGTTGTAATCCTGACTAAAGAGTTTTAATGACCAATTATGTATGTATGTATGTGTATGTTTCAAATGCAATATAGTTTGTTCTGCTCTGTTTTATAAATGATAACTATTGAAGGGCACTTCTCAATAATGTTTATAATATTGCTAATCAGCTTGCAAAGGCTTACGAAACTGGCTAATCAGATGGTCGACTACAGCATATTCTTAACTTATCGTTTCTTTTTCTGTATTCCATCAAACGTTTCCTATTTTTCAAATTTTCTTCCCTAATCAAACTCTGTTCTAAAACAGCCTAGTTGGGGAACCCTATAAATTAATTCTAATCGGCAAATTTTCTATTTGTAAAGCCATAAAGAACTTGTACTCACCAAATAGTAAAGCAACTTAAAGTGGAGTTGCCTATGAGTTTACAGTTGTCGTGGGCAGCAAGCAAGAGTCTTAACATCAACGGCAGCTTCTTGGCAGCTATAACAGCAGCAACAACTAATAAAACTCAATAGAAAGAATTGTAAGCCTAGCTTTAGCAATTCTAGTCTGTGTTTTGTTTCTTCTTCTTCGTTCGTTTTGTTTTACTAAAGCAGTTGCCGGCACCGATATAAAGAGTGAAAATACATATTTTTAGGATTTCATAATGTCAAGCATTAAAATGCGGCAAAATTTGTAAGTTGGAAACGATAAAATTAAAATCTCTGCAAAATCTGGCTGGAAGACTGATAAGCACCGACTTTATTGTTACATATTAAAGATGGCGAAGAGAAATATGATGGAGGATATAAAACAAATTGTCTTAAGTTAGCAACGAGCATATGACAAATGTCCGCCGTAGTCTAATAGGTAGTGTGTTGTCTTATGAGACTTGAGGCTTCGCTTCAAACCCCAGGTCAGGCATCTCCAACGAAAACTAAATGAAATTTGAAAAAATATTTCTTCGGCGACTTCCTCTCAGCAGATTTCTGGCAAAAACTCTGAGAGTGAATAAAATTGCCATGAAAATTTTCTCAAAAACCGTCGTTCGGAGTCGACTTTAAAACTATAGATGCCGTCACTCATGTAAAAAAATTAACGCACACAACATAAGTAGTGTGTTAAGGGTTATAAAGACCAATTATGTTATGTATGTATATGACAAATGCTTGAAGGTCTAGTTGTGTATCGGACAAGTCCAAGTTGGCCCTGAGTTCTTTTATAAGCATGAAGTTCTTACTTTCAATAGAGTGAACCAATCATCTGTAACGTTTCGTCACTGGCTAAAGTAGAGTGAAAATCTTTAAGTCTCAGCTGTAGTAGGTAAATTGTAGATCAGTTTCCACACTTTCGGTTCAGTGTTTGGATGTGTTTCGAAAGCAATCCAGTTAATAATGCCAACGAACGAAAATGAAAATACTGCGATACACTCACTGATACTGCCTCCTGCATGCTATTATACTCAACTGCATATGGACAAAATAAAAAATACAAGAAAAAAAAATGAAATAAAAATAAGGATCCCAGCATGTTGTCTCCAATGCGTTGATCATTCATTATTTAAGAATTGAAAAGTTAATTAACATTTCTTATCCTCTCGTCCACAGCGAAGCAAAACGGCAGGAGAAAATCAGAAAGAAAAAGAAAAAAAAACACCACAGAACAAGAAGAGATGCATTGCGCTGGACAATTTACGAGTATGGATTTATTGAAAATACACGGAAAATATTTTCGAATATAATAAGCTCAACAACAACGACAACAACAGTAGTAGTAACATACATACATAATTGGCCATTACAACCCTTCGTCAGGATTACGGCCTAGCTTCTCTAGCTAGCTAGCTAGAGAACAACAGTAGTAGTAACAGCAATAATAAAAAATAAAAATAAAATTTATAATCTGGAATTGATTTGTAATCGCTTCAATTGGTTTAATTCAGCATTACTTTACCTTCTTTCACATTTTACTCTGGTTACACAGACAGTCCTCTTGAGATGTTTGTTTTTGTGGCGCAAAATCTGTGTAAGATTCCAATGTAAATTCAGTTCAAATTTTAACTGCCTAATTAATGGGAAAAAAGCGACAGATTTTACCTGACATCCCATTAATAATTAGCAAATAATGTCCAATAGAGAGATCAGTTGAGAGTTGTTGTAGGCCACATTGGCATAATGCTTGAAAATCAAAATCACTGACTAATTAATCCTGATCGCCTCTCGTTTATGGTACATTATTCAGACAGTTGAACGAGTGTGTAATTGCGCTTGTGATTGTAGTTTTGAATTATTTCTTCAAATGGATGCTTAAAACGCACTCTATGAACGAATTCTGTCTGTAATGCATTGTGCGATCCACTGGGCCATCGACAACCAACGAATATGCACTACGTGACAGACATGTATTACATAAAATCGTGAGATTTTCACGTACAAGTTCCATTATTTCTCACGAGCACATTCTGTTGAAATAGCAGTAAAGCAGATAAACACAAGACGCATTGCAATGGTGCTCTAATACATGAATATAGAGTTGGATACCCTGCTGTTAAGGCGATCAGATGATGTGAAATAATTCTTGCGTCGCTTTAAGAAGGCCTTCGAGTGGTATTTTCGACACTTAAAAAATCTACTGGTTCCAGTTAATTAATACCTAGAATATCACCCCCCTTGGCAAATATGACGTGACTTTAGTGTTGCACTTGTGGGTCAACATTGAGTCACGCATTAAAATCGACTATATTCACAAGGCAGCAGATTTTTGGCAAAAACTCTGAGAGTAAAAATTGCCATGAAAAGCTTCTCAAAAAATCTGTCGTTCGGAGTCGACTTTAAACTGTAGGTCCCGCCACTCATGTATAAAATTAACGCACACAACATGAGTGGTGTTGAGAAGCTACGCCGTAATCCTGACTGAAGGGTTGTAATGGCCAATTATGTATGTATATTCACAAGGCAAACCTTATTCAGCGGAAATTGTTTGAAGATCGCTTCAATGTCCAAAGAGGGATGGAAGACAAATTCTATTTCCATTTGTAAATCTTCAATTCAATAACTAATCATCATAATACTTTAGTCAGGATTACAATCTCGCTTCTCGCACCATTCATGTTGTGTGTTAATTTTATCCGTGAATGATAGCAGCTACTGGGGTTTAAAACTCATCTTAAACACCTCGAATAAAACGAAATATTCCTCTCAACAGATTTCCGGCAAAAGCTATGAGAATAAAATAAAATTGCCATGAAAATATTCGCAAAAATTTGTCATTTGTTGCCGACTTAAAACTGTAGGTTCCTTCACTAATGGATCTAAATTAACACGCTCAACATGGGTGGTATGATAAGCAAGGTTGTAATCCTGACTAGAGGGTTGGATTAACCGGTTAAGAAAGTAATATCGCTTTAAGACCACACAGATCTGGGCAGTTCAAATAGGTTCCGGCCGCTATGGCCAATAAATTCGAAATGCATACCAGTGCTCTACATATGTATATCTGTAATGGTACCATTAAACGATGCAGATTTTTAATACCTAATTAACCCCCTATGTACAATGCTATCACAGTGTAAACATGTGTTGCAAAATTGAAAAAGATTTTCCAAGCGGCGGTAACTTACTAGTTGATCCACCATTATTCTCGCATTATCACTTCGACATCCTGTTGGTTTTTGCATTGCATTGGACATTTGTGGTGCAGTTAATTAAATTGCTAGATAAACTCGCAATTTATGTGGCAAAATAACAATAATTTCATATTAAGACAACCGATTTCAAGATAAGAAATCAATTAAAAATTTATTTTTTATATTTCAAATAAAATGAAATTGAAAAAGTGGAAGAAGAAAAGAAAAACATTAAAAAAATGAAATTAAAAACCGAATCGAACCGAACCGGGTATTTGAATACTTTTTAAAAATAGTTGTATGCAATTAAAGTCAAAATAATTCAATTAAAACATGGATCGTTTTGTTCGTTCGTTCATTTGTTTGTATAGATAGCCCGATTTGAAATAATATTTTGAATTAACGGGTATTGAAATTAAACGAAATCGAATTAAACAAAAAATTAAAGTCCAATTGAGCAATGAACGAAATACATACATACATACATATGTAATGATGGGTGCTACAGAATGTTGGCAAATAAAATTGCATATGCACGACTGAGTGCACTAAGTGCATGCCTGAATGCATGAAATGACTGAATGAGTGAATTAAAGCACGTACAACATTCAAATATTAATAAAAATGAAAAACAAATGTATTCAAGAAAATCTAACGATTGGTTTAACTGATCAAACTATTGCGATTAGACGCCATTTAAATTTTAATACAAACGATCAAACGATATTACCCTCCGTTCGTCCACTCGATCCCCCCCTCTCCTAATGGAACGAAATGGAACGAAATGAACTGTTGACGCCAGATACCCCATTTAAGAGTGTAGAAACTAATTTTCATAAGTGGCCGGCCTGCCTGCCTGCCTGTTAAATTGTTAATGCTGGTGAGCCAGTTAGCTCTGTTAGTCTGTTCTTTTTAACCATCCGTACATACATACATAAGTATAACCAGTTTATTAATAGAGGCCAATAATAATGTTCTTCTCGTACATTGGTTTGATAATAAAAACTTTTTATTTCTCTATTTATGACTTGTATGTACACACTCGATTCAAAACAAAAAAGAAAGAAAAAAATCGAAAGAATAACGCCGAAACAGGAAATTAAAAATAATACGAGTATACATTAAACATTTAAGAAGCTGGTAAGAAATTAAACAACTACAACAACAATAAAAACAAATAAATTGTTAAACAAATATTTTTAATAAAAAAAAAAAGAAATAGAAAAGAACATAAACAATCAACATTAAGATAAAAAAAAATAAACAACAATGAATGAATTCATTACGAATTCACGAATTTCGAAATTATGTATGTAGTATCACCGTAGTATCACCGCCGTTAATAATTTATTTTTTTATTTGAATTTAATTATTATTCGAATACAAATACAAGAAAATTAAAACGAAAAGAATATAAAAATACAAGTAAAATAAATCAGAAGGTTTCGGTTTTTAATTTTTCTAATAAAAGTGAGCAATGCCTCGGCCCTCAGCTTTGAATGCAATAAATTGAATGGAAATAATTTTAATTTCATTTCAAAATTTATGATTTCATGTGTATATCCTAAAAGCAGGAACCTCCAATGTATCTCACCTTCTTCCCAGTTAAGCAACATTGGCTTAAGTTTGTATCATATGTTTGACGATACTTACTTAGTTACTTAATTAGTCACTAACAATCCTTCCATCCATCTATGCTTCTTGTGCCAAGAATGATCACACCCATCGATTACAGAACTTCCTCAATTTAGTCCTTCCAACACAAAGAAGGTCGTCCTCTGCCCCGATTCCCGCATCAAATACCCGTCCGAACGACATGATCGACTCAGTAACGCCGCTATATGTTAATGGGAAACATTACGTCTACGTCGTTGAGGAGCTCATGCAGCTCATTGTTAAGTCGGATGCGGAAAGCACGATCAATTTGCAGTGGACCAAATATCTTACTTTTCACTCTACAACTGTCAAGACTCCTACATCAGAGGATGCGCGTCTAGTAGAGAGCGACTTTTGTCGTACATGAGAGGTCTCTGCTGCTCCATTGCCTTTTGGAAAAGTGAACCTACGCTTGATTTCATAGCGACATCAGTTTTGCTGACAACGGAGCCATTGTAGAAAGTAGTTATTGCCCATAATCTGGGACCCATGCCCCTTCTTCCTTTTGCTCAATAATGCTAAAGGCAGTAGTAACATCTCGTTTGGTACGCCATATGATATCAATATTGTCAGAGTAGGACTCGCCCTGTCTGAAACCTCGCACGGTATCAAAAGGTTGAGAGAGGTCCATTCCTACCTTAACGGAGCTACAGCAATTGCTCAAAGACATTCTGCATTCTTTTAATTGAGAGTGCTCAATGCTACAGTCTGCGGTAGACGGTAAGCGATTAAAACTTGTGATTACTTAACGCTTCGTATCTCAAGGGGTTGGCTAATAATGGGTAAAGTTGTTTATAGCTCTCCTCGTTATAGATTATTCAAGTGAACATCTTTAGGAATTGCCTTTCAATAAAATCCGCATCACCATCACCACTAAAATTCTGAAAAGAACACATCGAATAATTTTTCTGTAATTAATTGAACACAATGCGTTTGTATTAGTTTATGGTGACTGTTTGGCTGGAATGTTGTCCATTCTCTGTTGTTGTTTTTGTTTTTCTTTGAACAACTTTGTTTATGGTAAACATAATGAAGTCTTTCTTTTAATCGTCTGCCTTTTTGCAGTTTGTGATAATCGTTTCATAATTTCAATAATTTAACATTTTAATTATTTGCATAAATTTCACATTCGGCACAATTTAAAAATTCAAACGCAGCATAGCGCACAGGAAAGGCGTAATGCTGCAAAGGCTACTACAACGACAACGACAGCGACAACCGCAACAACTGCGTTCTCTTCATGATTATGATCATCATCGCTTGCAGTATTGGGGGGACAATGATGGCAAGAGCTTACTTAATTAATTTTATTATGGCTTATGGTGATGATGATGATGACGATGACGATGACGATGACGATGACGACGACGCGGACAATGACGATGATAATTATTGTTATTATGATCAGTAAAAGTCAAGTTGACCATTAAGATGATACAGGTGTCGCTACTAGAATTTTATTTCTCACATACAGTTGTGGTATGCAATTCGTTGATTATCATTTTCTTTCTTCTTCTTTTTCTTTCGTTATAATATTTTATTTTAAAAAATTGTTTCCATTATTTCTCTCCTTTTCGAACTGTTTTTTTTTCTCTGTCATGAGCCGCCTCTCAATGATTTGTTTTGAGCTGATGTTGTAAATTATTTTTCGTTTCAAAACAAACTTGAAATTCAAATGACACGAAACAAATTTATGAATCCAAATATCTCATTTCATATGAAAAGAAATATTGAATAGGAACTAAAAAAAAAAAAACGGGAATACATAGTAGATGGTTAGTCTTGGTTTGGTGGCTATTTATTATAAGTGATTAACTGGCATTTCGTAGACTATTCAGTTGGCGTTTATAACTCGTAATTAGCATGAGTTATTTAAATATGAATCATGACTTGTTTTAATTTAATTTAAATTAGATTAAAAATTAAAATTCTTAGCGATTTTTCTAAAAATATTTTCATTGTGGTCTTAATCCTTAAACTTGTTTTCATTTGACTCTGACAATTTGAATTGAAGAATTCCAAACTAAAAGTAGCTCAAAATTTGAAATATTTTTCTATTTCGTTTAAATGGTTATTGATTTTCGAAAATTTTTATATTGGATTGAGTGGAATACATATCCGAGCAAAGGCTTAAAATTAAGCCAATCTATGGAATTTGAAGGAGATTGCTTAAAATCTTATTAAGACGTGAAATGAAATTAAATGTAATGAAAGAGTGGTGTTAGCATTACAACAACTCGACTTAGTTTACATTTACTTTAGTTAGGTTAGGTTAATCCGGCAGACGCCTCACCGAGCTCGGATTAATTACATCCTGTAACCTCCCATAGTAACAGCAATATTACCCATTTCGTCATGGTATTATAGGTTCTGGTGGGTATCTCTCAACTCAAGAGTTTTATGAAGGTGTAGATTTTTCTTATGTCACCTTTGGCAAAACAAGAGTGTCAATAAATTCCGGGTGTCCAAGAATTCTTCTTAGGTTCCCAAGCGCCGGATAATGACAGGGAAGATGTTCTGTGTTCAACTCTTCTTCTTGTCGCAGCTTCTGCAGAAGTCATTATGAGCTACATCTAGTTCTCGCGCGAAAACGCCCAGAGGCCAGTGTCCTGCTGTCACTGTTATGAGGCTCCTTCGATGGAATCTTGTTGCGTTCTTGATGGGGTCCTTGTGGCACCATTTGTTTGACCCTCTGCAGAGAAGCACGAATTCAATTGAATCTTGCTAGTACATGCTTTAGCAAGTGTGTCAGCCTCGTTGATACATTACAGTAACCGTTGATTGCCTCGTTATCTCCTCCCGAGAGCCCGGCATTATTGAGCAATCCTAGATGTGGTGTACTCACTCTAATGGCTGCTTTATTCTCAGTAAATATGTGCAAATCACCATACGATATACTCTGCTATTGAATGGCGCATGGCGACAAAATTACTTATGTTTACTATAAATAATAATAAAATATCAAATTATGCCTGTTGTTTTTGGTATTTTACATAATATACAATAAAAAAACAACAGCTAACTGGGCTTATTACACAATCAGTAATCAATTCTTTTTGGTTGGTTCATGGCATAAAAAATTTGTAAGGAAATAAAGAAATCACGTCGATTTAGTAAAGAATATTTTTCTAGTTTTTAATATCACAGTGCTTATGGCAATATTTTATTCACATTTCAATGGCTTCATACACTTGCCGTATTCGTGTACCGTATATTTTCATATGATTTAGGCCTCGTCACATGTCAAAGTTAACAAAACATATTTTGGGAAATTGGATCCAAAACAATTGTGTTGTTGTTTTTCTTCTTTCATTTTTTTGATATGAAATTGAATTCAAATTAAATTTCAAAACAAAAACAGAAAAAAAAGACCAAACAAATCATTGAATAATTGCTAATATTTTTGGTTTCTATTCTTATTTTTTCTACTTTTTTCAATAATTTCTTTTATTAAACAATGACAGACTGTTGTTGTTTTTGTTCTTTTGCTTTTGTTGAAAAACTATTGTTATTTAAATAATTTTCTTATTTTTGTCTCATTTTTTTGGTTTGTTTTTTTTGATTGTGATTATATGGCGCATCCTGTACATCCTGTCTATTGTTATTGCATAGGGAGGGGGGACTTAAAGCTTCTTTTTTTTTGTTGCCCCATTGTTTAAAGGAGGCGTTTAAATGCTGATGTGTGTTGGCTGGGCTGCTGTGAAATCTGAAGACTCATTTGTTGATTCAACAACAAACACGAATTAACACATCGTCGCCATAAACAATGGCTATAAAAAAATCAAAGACAAACACAAACAACAACAACAACAGCAATAACAATAATAATGAAATAATAAACATTAAAAAATAAATTAATTTTCAACATAAAATCGAAATAAATAAATGAGTTTGGCCTAAGCTCTGTTCAAGAGGCTTTTCATTACCATCCCTCCATCCATCCATCCATCCATATCATCCTTTAATTCATACAAATAAAAAAAAAAAACAGAAAAAATGGCCTGTGCAAACGAACTTGAAAATCTTTAATAATGAATAAATGGCCGATTAAATATTAAAAAAAAAACAACAAAAAATTGTACCTGAAAAAAGGAATAAACAGAATAGACATGACAATCAGTTTAAAAAGGTAAATGAATGAAGATATCACCAACAATTAAAGAGAAGTATACACTGTAATAGTAATTGAACTTTAGAAGAGAGATTTTGATGTGAGGGATAGTCCAAAAAAGTCGCCGTAGTCTAGTAGGTAGTGTGTTCGCTTATTAGTCGTAAAGCCCAGGTTCGATATCAAAACGAAATATGAAAAAAAATATTTCTTTGGCGACTTCCTCTCACCAGATTTCTGGCAAAAACTCTGAGAGTAAATAAAACTGCCATGAAAAAGTTTCTCAAAATCTGTCGTTCGGAGTCGACGTTAAACTGTAGGTCCCGCCACTCAAGTATAAAATTAAGGCACACAATATGAGTGGTGTGAGAAGTTAGGCCGTAATCCTAACTGAATGGCCATTTATGTATGTATGTATGATAGTCCACACCTCAATTGTATCTCTAAATCAACTTGCTATCGTTTTTTATAAGCGAAAAACGCCGATCACGTTTAAAAATACACAATTTTATTACAATAAACGATTAAATGGGTCCAATGTCCAATGGATAAGTCAAGCTTTGCGATGTCCTCCTGATTAAAGTATAAGTCAGTAATCTTGGGATTGGGTAAATCGATGAGTTTTGGTACTAAAGACCTTGCTGTTGGCTTCTTTTTTCAAACTTTAAACTTAACTTAGAATCCTTACCGACGGTAAGCGTAAAACTTAAAAAAAAACCCAAGCATACCTTCCCACCAATTTGAACTCAGTGCTCCTTTTTTCTTTTTTTTCGTGCATAAGTATGCGCTTGTGTTGTTAAATAAATTGCGAGACAGGATTAAAGGGAAAACATATCGAGTTACACACTTGATTGCTACTTTCAATGGGGAATCAAAATAAATGCAAAACTCAACCGAATTCAACGTGAATATTCTTCTGTCTGCCCAAGAAGAGAATTGTTTTATTTGCCCAACATTTGCCGGCTCTTCTTATGCTCTGAAAATATGTCCAACCAATACGTGATCAAAAACTCGATTCAAATCCATAAATGTTTGGTTAAAAATGGTGAGAAATCTTAACACATTCGGTAGCTCCGAAAATATGAAACTGACTACGACTGTAGAGACGATTGAATACAAAAAACACAATGTGAGGGAGAGAGAGCGAGAGCGAGTGCGAGAGAGAGAGGATCAGCCCCCTTTTCCTTGGCCACAGTTACTGGTCTTGGCGATTTGGTACGGTGGTAATGGCTAATAACCAACAATTGGCAATCATTATATACTTTATGGTCACTAAAAACTGAAATGGCACCAATTTTTCGTGCAACATCAAATACATATGCCGGTCGCAGTCAACCATTACAAGAAGACACCATTACGGTCGGTCGGTCGGAGCCATCACCATAAAGAGAAATAAAAATACTCGAATGGTAAATGGCAACAGCAACAGCAACAGTAACAGAATGAGTTGTGGAAATATCTACAACAACGACAACAATAAATACTAACAACGACTACTGGCCAGCATTTGGGCACCGTCATAATATCGTCATACAAACAGAGAAACAGAGATACATACAGAGCAGCAGACACAGAATTTAATGTTTATCGGCTAATGAAGTTGACAACATGCGGATTAACGTATTTAGTCAGCGTCACCACACCACTACCATCAACACAGTAACACAGTAACAGCAACCTCTGCAACAGTAACAGCATCGGAATTGAAATCTTTTGAATTGGCAACAATTTAAATTTATTTTGCATCTCTCAGAGATTTGTTTCTGTTCCTTCTCCTGTTTCTTCTCGCATTCTTGTTCCTTGTGCCTTAATTCTGTGTGTGTGTGTGTGTCGTTCTTTAATGTAATCATACTCATAATTTTCATATTGTCTCTCACACCATCATCGTCAAGCAACATCTTCCAATGGACGATGACTCTATTTGTGTGTCACTTGTGGTTCGTGCTTGTCTGCTTGTCTGCTGGTCTGTCCTTTGCTTTTATGCTCAAAGGACAATATAAAACTTAATTATAAATTAATAACTTTGAAAGAAAATATGTTTAAAAGTTTCCATTAGATTAATGCCCAACAGAGGCAGAGGAGTGCACTAGCAACAGCAACGCATGCGCATGCGTAAAAATGTCTCTGTGATAAACGAAACGAAACAACGAACAAAAAAGAAAAGAGTGCCACAAATTGTAGGATTGCATTGCCCTTTGATTGTTGCATTATGAACGGAACAGAATGAATAGAAGATATATAGGCTGACATATATTTCTTTGATTTGTCTGGCAATCATATTGTGTTATGCGGTATCCTTTGATGCGAACATAAAAGCGACAGAAGATACAGTAACAGAAAGCCGACATTTTTCTCTTTCTGTCACTGTTGCCTTCTTTGTGGATCCGAATACTTTTGATGTCTTCATTTTCTGAAGACAAGAATACATATTCGTAATCAGGTTAAAATCTGTTAAGGATACTGTGTCAGATCAGATCATATTGGAAATAAAATATTTACACATACAACATTTTATAAGGACAATAAGAAATGAGAGATCAGCAATGAGTATACTTATACGCATTTCTACTTATTTTAATATTATGGAACCTCTACTCATATTCAAAGTATTTGCAGTACTCATCATATTCATATTTAACAACACGTATGATGTTGTTGATTTCGACTCTCCATAACTCAACATATACACGAAGCACAAAATAAGTAGGATTCGCGTACGAACACAAATACTTACTAGAAGGTTGTGTGTTTGCTCTGCCTGCTGTTCTGTCTTTTTTTGCTTATTTGTCCTTTTTTGCAAATGCAACAACAACTAAGGCTGTACATTTTGATAAATGATTCGAGCCACTCGAAACATTTATAAGTATTTTTCTAAATTTATGAATCTGAATGAGTAGGCTTATGAATCAAACATAGTTCGAATGGTATGAGTTTGATGTCAATGTTGTTCGTAGTAGTCATTGCAACCTGTACTTATAAATGAACGTTGCAGTGAGTATGAATGAATCAGAGTACATAGTTAAATTTCAATATTGTTGATTCATTTACATGAGTAGCGAAAAGACGATTCATTGCTGATCTCTGTAAGGCATGGAGTTACTAGGCTAAAGCAGTTCAGAGAGTTTGTAATTTATTTAAGTTTTTAATTGGTTTTGATTTAGATTCGTCATAATCTATTAGGTACTGTATTGGCTTTTTAGACGTGCGACCGTGGTTCAAATCTAAGGTCAGATATCTCGAAGAAAGTTAAGTGTGGAGAGATATTTCTATCGGCGACTTCTGCTCAGCAGTCTTCTCACAAAATCTCTGAGAGTAAATTAAAATTGCCATGAAAAGTTCCTCAAAAATCTGTCGTTCGAAGTCTACGGCCACTAAAGGATCAAATTAACGCACACAATATAAGTGGTGGTAGAAATTAGGTCGTCCATACATGAATTTCTGATAGCATTTTCGTGAACTTGTTTATGCAATTTACAGACTTCGCATACTAACCATTTCTGATTGCTTCTCATTACTCATTTGATTTTCTCTAATTCTACCTCATTTAAGCCATTTACAGAGATTTGAGTTGAAATTTTATTTTTTCTTTTTTAGAGTCATGTTGTCATTTTGGATTGTTTGCGCGCCTTTCGCAACTTATTGCGGATGATGATGATGCTGATGGTGGTGGTGATGTGGTGATAGTTTAATGTAATGACATCTGCTAAAAATAACATACAAATTGAAACGAGTAAACTAAATATTTTCAAACAAATTTGTTACAATAAAAAAAGAAAGAAACTAACGTTGATGACAAGGATAACGATGTTAATAATAATTGGCATCGTATTTGTTTTGTTTTACATTTTCTTCCTTTCCTTTTTGCAACATTAGAGAATAAAATTCAGGGTTCTGATATTTCAATTTCCATTTCTAATGCCATTTGAAATCAAATACAATAAAAAAAAAGGACACTCTGTGTAGTATTGTGATTAGAGAGTCCTGTTGTATTTTCATAAATTTGCCTTAAATTAACAACCAAATCGAAGGATAAAATCAAATACAAAACACAACAGATATACAAACGTATTGGGTTACAATCAAAGATAAGCTCAAGTACAAATATTACCAGGGCAGTCAGGGGGCACACACAGATTCCCTCTGATTCCTGATACCAAGAGTAACACTCACTCACTCACTCACATAAGCAAATAAGGCCAAGAATTATTAAAAAAAAAAGGAATGAAGAAAACTAACAATAACGTTGGAAATACCGACAGTCAGTCAGTCATTGAGTCAATTGTAATACGATCGTTGGACAAGATTTTAACAAATGCAACAACAATAAAATGAAAACCTACAATATTGAGCAACAAAATAACAACAACAATAATAATAATAATAATCAGTCGTGTAGTAATAAATTAAAACCAAAAAAGACACAAAAAAAAACAATAACAATAATACACAACGAAATTGTAGAAAAACAAACAAATGCTTGGAAAACGAGTATCAAATGAATTCCAAATAAATTTTGTAACGATTTTCAAATTTTCCAATTTTTCTGTTACTGTTTGTTTACTGTTACTGTTACTATTTTCGTATTTTAAATTTCAACCCCCACCTTATCAAAATTGTGCAAAATATGGTACAAGTAGACATATTACACTCAGAGAAAAAATTTATTTTTGAATTTTTTCAATCAAATGAAGGACTTGGACTATGCAACGTGTTACATTAGAAAAAAAAACAGCCAAGTCTTTATCCTGAAATGCGCTTACCATGTTATGTGTTGGCTTATTAGACGTGAAGCTGTAATTCAAACCTCAGCCCAGATAAATCGATCAAAAACAAAGTATGAAAAATGCAGTCTTCAAAAACTCTGAGGGTTAGTAAAATTGCCAGGAAAAGTTACTTCAAAAATTGAGGTTCGGAGTCGACTTTTAAGCCTTAGTTTCCGCTATTCATGGACAAATTAACACACACAACATACATACATAGGTGGTGTGAGGAACTGAAATACTGTAATAACCAAGTAGGTAAGTACTTCGGGAAATTTATGGGATAACTCTTGTTATACAAGGTGCTTTCGTTGAAATATGAGAACAGGGCTCCCGTAGGGAAATCTGCCCACAAATGGTCGGCTTACGGTTACAGATTTTTATCACCGTTGCATATGCAAAAGGTACTATACGTTGTAAGAGATGCTTACCATTAAGATACCCAATCTAATCGTCTGGATACTGCTCTTAATAGGTTTAGTTGTTGGTGTAAATCTTAGTCTGCAAGTCTGTATTTTTGAAAGCAAGAAATTTCTCTCTTCAAGTTTGAATAGAGTGGTGTTTGAACTATGCCAGAAGGCTATATTCATTGTAGCCGTACCCTGCGCGCTTTGTTGCGCTATCAACTAAAATAAATTTAAAGGAAAGACATTATACAAATATCCAATTAATATTGAATCATTTTATTGATTTTGTTTCCCGTTGTCCAGATGATTCAGACGAACGGGCCTGAGTAGTACGCATTCGATCAGTTTCTAATCTCACTTCGAGTTGTTCAAGTGATTCATACGAACGGGTCTCAGCGGAATGTACTCGAAGATTTTCAAGTCTCAATGATCGTTGCTCGTCTGATTCTCTTTTCTTCCGTGCTTGAGGTGTAGGTCAACCAATGTCTTCTCATTCACTTTGAATAATTTTCAGTGGCGACATCTACCGGAAATTAATCGTACCCACTTAGAAACCTCCGTCGACTGATGCGCAACAATTTTGCTAATAAACATATCAGGATCAAATGCACAGTTTACGATTTAATTCATTTTGAGTAATTTTCAGTGGCGTCACCTGTCTTAAATTAGTCATACCAACTTATTAACCTTCATCGGCTCATGCGCAACAATTTTGCTAAAGATCATAACGTGATCAAATGAAATTTCAAATTTAATTCATTTCTAATCATTTTCAGTGGCGCCACCTGTCTTAAATTGGTCATACCAACTTATAAACCTTCGTCGGCTCATGCGCAACAACTTTGCTTAAGATCATAACATGATCAAATACACAGTTTACGATTTAATTCATTTCTAGTAATTTTCAGTGGCACCACCTGTCGGATATTGGTCATACCAATTTAGAAACCTTCCCGGGATCATAACATGATAAAATGCATAGTTTACGATTCTATTAATTACATACAAACAAACATTCATTTATATATACATATATAGATAATTTAAACTTGAAAAAAATAAAACAAAAGTCTACGAATTTAATTTTGGTTATATTTTTTCTTATTTGGTGATTTTTTCACAAATGTTGGTTACAAAATTTTTTTCGTGGCAACACTGTTTCAGAAGAATAAATAAAAAATTAGTCAAACAACAAAAACGCACGATGAGAACAATTGAGAACATTGTTACGCTCTTGGTTTCTTTATCTTTCCCTTCTATCTTTCCTAACGCGTCGTGAAATATTTTTGAAAAATATTCCAAAATATACCAAAATTCACATTCTTTATACTTTATTTTCTTTGGTTTTATACATCAGGAATCATAGATAGCATACTTTAGGGGTAACTATGCGTATGAGTAATATATTTCAAATGCAATTAAATATTAAGTATGTAGTATGTAGCATACGTGGGCATGGCCCCTCGCTCATTTGGAATATCAACATAAAAAGTAGCCTATAACTCCTTCCAGACATACAGGAAGATACTGTGAAAATTTCAAGAAAATCGGTTCAGCCGTTTAATCGTCTATAAACTTCAAACATACAAACATACAAACATACAATCAAACACACATTCATTTTTATATATAAGATTACAATATTAGTTAGTATACTTTAGATCAAAAGAGATACGATCTTTGTCTAAGACAGTCAGTTCATTTCATCATAAATGCATCATGTCTTCTAATGCATGTGCTTGCTAGTCTAGCCAGCCCAATACAGATGAAGTTACTCACAAATATTTATCAACTTCCATAGAGTGACCAAATCTGCACGGTGCTTTCATTGTCCTACAAATGCCACTTTTTTCATTATTTTATTCCCCCTTAACTTCTTTCAGTGTATTCTGCAAAGCAAAAGCAAAGGAAAAGAAAAGGGAACAATTTCAAACAAATTGAAACATTAAAAGAATGTTTTTTCTACGGATAATTCGTAATTCTATTGTTTTTGAATGATTTTAGAGTTGAAGCCAGTGCTGATGATGATGATGATGTCAGTGAAACAGTCAGTTATGCCAGTCAAAAATATGTTTTTAAGGGTAGATTTCAGTTCATAAAGGTAAGTACCGGAATAAGCCCGCTTATAACGGGACAACGACTATACATGCACAGATAAAATTGTGTTGCAATATTGTGCGTGTGTGTGTGTTGCTTTATTAATGAGAATATTGTTAAATAACAACGATACGACGAGGACTTTGAAATGTGATACGCCCAACCACAATAAAATAAATACGGTCTGTATGTACGTATGTATGTATGTTACCGAAAATTTTATTTATTTTTATTTAAAACAACAACAATAACAATAGCAACATCAATATGAACAAATAAATGGTCATTAAACGCTTACAAATGCTTACAAATGCTCATAGAATTCGAATTGCAATGCAATATGAACATAAATTGTATAATTTTCTTGAGGGCAACCTTTGAAATTTTGATTTTTTCTTTTTTTGTACGAAAACTATCCGTCGGCCGTATCAGTATATTGATACGTTGATTGTTGGTCAATTTCTTTTTTCTTCTTGTTCTAGAGCAGCTTGCCTTGTTTAAAAGAAATTTTTTATTCTTGTAATCCTTCTTGAAAACAATAAGAGAAGGGGAAATATTTTTTTATAAGACTCACGTCAAATTATTTAACAGCTGTTTGTTTGTTTGTTAGACAACACAGCACACTATTGATGGCCAATTGCAAAAATATCTCGCATGCAATTGTACATTTTAAATCTTATTGTGTGTGTGTGTGTGTTGTGTGTTGAGATAAACTATAAAAGGTTTCTTCTTCGTTTCGAACAAAAGAAGGAAAGAAAGAAAATCAAATTTCACCCACAAAAAGTCAAACCAGTCGATTTTCTGCCACATCATAATCATAAAGAGGGTGTTGTTGTTCAAATGACCATTTCCTGCTGCCATATTTAAGACAACAGTTTACCTCATATTACCAATGCCTATTACAATATTATTTTATTTCTCTCTTCTATGGTTTTATTCTATTATTACCGCGTTATTATTTTGCAATTGGCATTGTATACAAGACAAGTGAGAGAAAGAGAGAGAGGAAGAGAGTAGCAAATAAGAAATATTTTTTTAATAGGCTTATAAACCGAATTAAATATGACACCGCTTTGGCTCCTGCTACGCCTGGTAGTCACTCTATAGATCCTCAATGACAGTTACCCTGTACTTCTTTCTTAACTGGGTTTATAATGTATTTTCTTTCCTTCCGTGGTTTCGTCTTGTGTTGTGCTTTGTGTCTGTATGTCGTGTCAGTTGACACTCAATTTGAACAAAAAGTGTTGCTCGCATTACAGGCCAACATATGTTGGCTGTTTGTTGTTACCACCAAATGTGACTTCATCTCTCCTTCTCAACATTTCATCAGAGAGTTATTGTTTCATGGTTGCTGGTAGTTATTGTTATTGCTTTTAACCTCAAGTGTCTTTATGATTATTTTGTTGTGCCTAATGATGTTCATATTCCAGGATAATTTTACTGAGATTTGAAACAGTTTGTTGGCACACAGAGATGGTTGATTAAAGCTTTAAGGACATGATAAAATATAAACTCTTAATACTATATATTGAATATACTCGTTCGTACTAAGTCAACGAAAATTAGGAATAAAAATGGCATACTAATTAATGAATTTTTAATTATGTTTCCTTTTAATTTATTAATCTAAGCATTTAGATACTTTAAGTGGCACCAACAATAATAATATTTGTATCACACACACACACACCCACACACACGTATCGCAACATTGATATTCACACTTCTATGTATGTTTTATTTGTACTTTTGATGTTTGTTTCGCTTTTTTTCTTTGCTTTGCTGTTCTTTCTTTTCTTTTTGATTAATGGATCAAAGTCTTTTGACACGAGCTATTTTATAAAAGATCCAACAAAAACGAAGAACTCAAAATAAATAAAAGAAAAAACGAAAATTCTTTCTTTAACATCAAAAACTAAAGAGTTTTCATTTGATTTTTCATTTGATTCTTCACTGCGTTGCTGTTGTTGTGCATGATTAAAGCCAACACCAGCCATTCAATCAGGCATCTGCGCATCCAATAATCGGTAACAACAATTATAACAATATCAATAATATATAGTAAAACAACAACAACAATAAAAGACTAAATGTATACAAAAGTATATACAAAAGAGATGCTCTGCATATATACATACATATGTATGTAATTCTTCCAAATGGTTTTAAAAATGTAACACACACACACATTAACTTAACTGAGTATCAGTGTCGTCTTACAACGGTTAAAAACTCTTTTCAAATGCAATATTAAATCGGTGGTAAGATCATAAGCATCATAACTGTAAAGCTGTCTAATAACACACACACGGAAACAATTGAAAACAATGCCTATACAGACAGAATAAGGCCTTAATACAACATTTTCATACAATAAATGATCATGAAGATCATGAGTCATGAGCAGGGAAACAAAAATTTGGTGTAAAAAAGCAAATCTAATGCAATTGAGCCAATATCTTACTGTATAGCTCTGATTTGATACTTAAGCTGTAAGTAAGCAGCTCATAGATGTAATTCTCTATCATTCCCACCCGGGAATCAGTGGCATAACCTACAGTTTATAGTCGAGTCAGAACATTGAATTTTTGAGAAAATTTTCATGGCTAATTTTATTTTTTTACTTTTGGAGGATGTCGTCAAAGGTAATATTTTTTTCCATATTCTGTTTTCTTTGAGGCGTCTATACTGGGATTTAAATCACGGGCTCGCGTCTAATATGCCAACACCCTACCAACTAAACTACAGTGATTGTTGAACTTAAGTGCTTTAATATAGTCTGTACATTTCAAAAGTTGATCTACAAAATTGTTCTCTCATATATATATGTACACAAGCATCGGCAATGATTTAAATTTACAGCTTCTAAATGGTGAAGCTTTTTTGTCGATCTGGAAAAGATTACCAAGTTAATTTATAATATTGCGTTATTCGTGGAAATTTTAAGAACCGAAAACCACATTGAGCTATTCAGCTCCAAATTGTTCCAACTACCAGCGATAACTCAGATGAACTATTGAGAAGGAGAGATGAAGTCACATTTAGTGGTAACAACAAACAATCAACATATGTTGTCCTGTAATGCGAGCAACAGTCTTCATCCAAATTGAGTGACAACTGACACGGTAAAAGACGAAACCACCGAGGGACAGAAAATACATTATAAACCCAGTTAAGAAAGAAGCACAGGGTAACTGTCATTGAGGAGCTATAGAGTGACTACCAGACGTAGCAAGAGCCAAAGCGGTGTCATATTTAATTCGGTTTATAAGCCTATTAAAATATTTCTTATTTGCTACTCTCTTCCTCTCTTGTCTTGTATACAATGCCAATTACAAAATAATAACGCCGTAATAATAGACTAAAACCATAGAAAAGAGAAATAAAATAAAATTGTAATTGGCATTGGTAATATGAGGTAAACAGTTGGCTTAAATATGACAACAGGGAATGGTCATTTAAGCCAAACTTTTCCGATACAATTCATTAATGCAAATTCAAAACTAATAAAATAAACTAATTTCCAAACGAATATTTGGTTTTCAGTCTTCGAATCTAAACATTTCACCTCAATATGTAAGTTATGAAAGCCTGTAATAGCCTTACAATTTATTTTAATCGGACAATTTTTGTACAATATAAATACCAATTGCCATCAAGTAATGCGATTGATAATAAGTATGTATACAAAGCTATGCCATTATGTATCCAACTACCTTGTCCTACGCATACGATATACGATGGATATCTAGGCTTTCTTTTTAAGCCATTTATAATGATTGAAAAAAACTAAAGCCGTGATGACTTTATACAATTGTTGTTTGACTTTCATCTTTTCTTCTTTCATATCATATGATTTGATTTTTCTTTTTTTTTTTTTTTGTGTAATGAATACAAAAAGCATTTCTTTCTTGCTCCTTTTGAGTGTATTGTTTGTTTACCATGTGGCACAAGTTAAAAAGGTGCAACAAGTAAAGTAGATAAAAAGAAGTATTAACATGTAATAAATTCTGTTGAGGCATGTGCTGTAAGTAAACCGCCGCATGCTGTTTAAACAATTACAATTGACACTTGAATTGCCGCATTGGTCCGCGTGTCTATAACCGTTTTAATCAGCCGAAACTATGCTGCTCTGTCTGCCATTCCCATTGTGTATCATTAAACGTGGCCCGTACAAGCGAACAACCGTACAAATGAATAATTACTTTTTAATATGGACAAAATAAAAACAACAATGGCTCGGTCGGTCGGCAAATAAAAAAGCGTTTTTGCTTTGATCGCTCACTGGCACAACAATACAAAGAGCAAGAAATAATAGAATAGAAAACAAAAATCCGAAACAAACAAAAAAAAAACCATTCCATCATCATCACCATCATCAACAGCAGCAGCAACAGTACCAACACCAGCACCAGCATCAGCGCATGGCACCATCACTAGCACAGACACCAGCGCAATAAGAGCAACAGCATTATTCCCTTAGCCACTATGGGTAGTATGAGTGATTTTCGTTGTTGGAATGTTTTGTTTTCTGTTTGAGCTTCTAAAGTCAAAAACAAAACACACACACACACACTTGAAACCATTACGAATCGTATGTATTTTTCTTTTAATTTTTTTTTTTTCATTCTTTGGGGGTTTTTAAACAATCATTGTAGCAATAAACATGTTAATATTGTTTGTTATTAGTCGTACAAAAACAAACCATTCAATCATTTACGCAAGAGATACATACATATACATACTCTCCCCATTGGGCCAAATACAAGGCTTAGCATTCATATCCATAAGATATGTTAATAATGAACATCATCATCATCATCGTCGTCGTCATCAGCATTAATAGTTTTGGAGCACGATTTGTAAACAAAACAAAATACCAGAGGATACCTTTAGATCTTTGTGTTTTTGTTTGTGTGTTTTGTTTGTTTTGGGTCAAAAGCGAAACAGCGAAGATCATTTCAATTGAATATTGGAAACAAAAGCACCAGAAGACTGATCACTGTTCAGCAATGACGTTTCAATTTTTTAGTTTCTTTTGTTAATAATCGTAACCTGCCATGGAATATGCATTCATGTGCAACAACAACAAGAAAACATCACCAATCAATGCAACACCAATGCGCAACGTGCCTTCAGTCCTTAGTCATTCAAAAAATATTTCCGTCATCCAGCTATTCAATGCTGCTGCTGCCTCCTGCATTTATACTCGTCTGAGGGCATTTGTTTCTCTCAGAGCTTTTTAAATGGTTTCATAAACGTCACTGGCAATTAAATCGATACTTCAAACGAAGTCTATCGATATCGTTACACTATTTAATGCCCAATAAAATGAACGATTAAAGAATTAATTGTACAAGAAATTGTCAATATTAAGAACCAGTTTAAATTCTAATTATTAAGCTCATCATTTGATACGAGCTGCTCTCCCCTACAGTCAAACTCTTAATGTGGACATGTACTGTAACAGTTTAACCGTCTACAGAAAGCAATCGGCCTGCTTTTTCATTGTTTGTACAGACGATCAAACCTCAGAGTATTCCATATAAGCAATGTTTTGTATAGGAACTGTGAAGATAGGTTCTAGCACAGTTAAAGGTCATTCGGTGTGAACCGATTTATAAAAAACTATCATGTCATATATGAGTTTCAGAAACTTGAAAATGCATTTCGAGACGCCAGCCCAACATAAGAGATTTAAACCAATTTCGATCGAATCTAGATACAATGCATGTAGAACGACGGGCTCGCGTTTAATAAGCCAACACACTACCTACTGGAATACGGCGACCTCAAGCCACACATATGGATAGTAACTCATTTAAAACCCAGTGATATTGTCCCAGAGCCATTAAAGCTCTACCTTAACCCTATAACCGGCCAATTTTAAGCTGAAAAGATGATTAAATTAAAGAAAATTGCTTACCTTTATTTGTCACAATAAAAAAACTGTGTTTTTGACACATATTTACCGTTATAATTAAATCAAAGTCATTAGCAGCATAGCAACACTAAATAACCCGCCTAAGTACAGTTTCGCCTGTTAAAGTGTGTTAAATTACGTATCGGTTCCTTAAAATCGAAACAAAAAAAATCAACAAAGTCGAGGGTTTCTCTGGAATTCGCATAATTACACAACTAACTTGATAGTTATTCAACAAAATGATGCATATTTAACCTTAAAAGGATCAAGACCAAAATTGTTTAAAGAAAAATACGTGAATATTAAAATGCAAACAATTAAAATTCAAAACCTTATAGAGCCAATAAAAAAAGATATTTTTATTTTTTGTTATTAACCTATGCATCTGCAACGTAATAATGTTACCAATTAAGTGTATTTAATTTATAAAAAAAGGCTTATGAAGGATTTAAAAAAAATGAATTAAATGGGCGATGTTATCCTGGAATAGAAGACTAAAACTTCAGGAACTTTTTATTCGTTTTATGTGCTTAACTTAATAACTGCTGCTATAAATGCAATGCGCGCAACATTTGAGGCACAGCAATTTTGCAATTGCTGCTAGTCAAAATAGAAATTGACCCGAATGCAAAGCAGCTGCGTTGTTGCTTGTTGTCGCGTTTTGTTTTAATATAATCATTTCCATATAGTACATACATCCATGTATTCTATTTTTGATAGATTGCTGTGCTGCAAATGTTGCGTCTATTGTGTTTATAGCATGAAGCAACAACATATTCCAATTGGCTAATTGACTGTTGCCAAACAGACTAATTTAAGAAATTGATTTCGGTTCGATCCTTGGTTGGCTACTAACTCGCTCGCTTAGTTTTGTTTTCGTTTTGGCTTACCCATATTTATACAAGAAATGAGCAACTCAATAACGTGTTGTTATTGCTTTTATTTTGCCCTCTTTTGTTTTTGTTATTTTCATGCAAATGTCCGCAAAATATTGTTCTTTTTTTTATTGTTGGTTTGACTTTGTTCGGTTTGCATTGAAAGTCCTTAGGGAATCTAATCGAACGACTGCTTCGAATTGAATTGTTTTCTGGTTGTTTCGATTTTTTTTCATTCTCTCTTTCTAGAAACAGCAGCAGCAGCCATAGCCGTCTGTTATTTTTGTTGTTTTTATTAATTTAGAAAAAATAACACACAACATATATGTAGAAGTGAGCAGCAGCAGCAGCAGCAGCACTCAGTAGTTTTTATTTGTAAAACCCTGTTGACAGCAATTGATAAAAAATTTTGATAATCAATCATGTTCTAAACGAACGTATGCTGTTGGCTGTTTGTTTGGTTAGATGGATGGATGGCTGGATGGATGGCTGGACTGCGTTTTACGTTTGTTTTCAGTTGTGATATATTTTGGCAAACCCACAGACATATAGACAGACATGAAAACAATGACAAAACATATGTCCAAACACGCACACACACTCGCACACTCTGAGCTATAATATCTCAATTCTTTTGCACTTCTGTAATATCTGGGGAATTATTTGAAGTATTTTAACAAGGCAGGTAGGCGTAGACCAAATAACCGCATTCAACGCAGTGCAAGATGAGTGAAAAATTAAAATTAAAATCAATTGTTTTGAATAATCATTCTGATATTTCAAGGAAATATTTTTGTTAAATTGACTTAAATTTAAAAAAAATAATAATATATAAATAATAATAATAAATGCAATTAAAATTAGTTTGTTTCTTTGTGATGGGAATAATATCTGCAGTTCAAAGTTTATACAGATTTACTATCACTCGATTTCTATACACATAGTATATGTATGTATGCATTACATACGATAATCGATATAATACGAGCTGCTCTCCCCTACAGTCAAAGTCTTAATGCTTAACCGTCTGAAGGAAGCAATTTATACCGACCACTAAAGCTCAGAAGACTTCCCTTTTTAAGAAAACCAAAAGTGGAGTATAATTTTATGCTTGTAATGATTTTCATACCGTCCGTAATGTTCCAAATGAAAGGCGGCCTTTACTATTCCTTAAAGACATTATTTAAAGGATATTGCAATCGGATACAAAACACAGATACGGTCGGATAGTGCAGCTAGCGATAACTGCCTTACATTGAAGTACGTGCCAGAGTTCCTGATGGATGATGTGGACTCTTTGATGAAGAGGATAAAAATGAGGTTTTATATGTCGAAATCGCCTCTGCACAGATAGCTGCCCTGTAACAGACTGTTTACGCGATCAGCGTGAAATTGATGATACATTGTCAACAGAATTCTCTTAATAATATCTTCAGTTCCTGTATGCATACACAGAAACTTGAATTATCCACACTGACTTGAGTACTGAAGATGTTAGCTCGATGTTAACTATTTTTGTTCGCATAGGCTTCACAACGAGTATCTAATGGAAGTGGAATTGAAACAGATTTTGACCCAACTTTCCATATTACATATGTACATAAAAATGCCTTTAAAATAAACCTGCCGTACGTGCTGTGAGTATAACATTTCAAATTGATTGAGAATTATTTCAATACAATTTCTGAAAGATCGTATTTTCATAAGTTTTTTTTTATAATTTTTTTCTTATTATTGTTTGGGTTTGTTGTCTGCATTAATGAGCTCACGTTTAAAAGGCTTAATCGGTTTGTGTGTTACGCGTTTTTAAGTTTTCTTCTTTTTTTTTTGTGTTCTAAAATACCTTTCAAATGTTCACACTACTTTGTTTATTCAAAATGTATTCTTGTTTTTTTATTTATTTTTTAATTCCAATTTAAATACATCTGGGAACAGCAACAAAACAATTTAATATTTCACGTTGGTTTTAATCTCCATCAAATGTGGAGAAAATTGAGTCTTAATCATTTGACAACATTCGGGATTTTGGTTTTGATTTGTTTCTACTTCTCTTCTCCCTGCGTGTTTTTTTTCCTTTTTTTTTTTGGTATTTTGGAAACGATGAATAATGAATTCGTTACCGTGATGGTACCGAAAAGTGACAAACAAATTAATTTCGAATACGAATACAAACATACACACACTCACACAACACACTCATCATATCTTACTTACTAAATAGGCGCAAGTTTAAATGCAGCCTGATTTTGTTTTGTTGTTTTGTTTTTGTTTTTGTTTTTTAATCTGGCATAAAAATGATCATCAACATACAAGTTTTCGTTTTAGCTGTTGTTGTTGTTGTTGCTGTTGTTATTGTATGAAATAACAATTCGATCAATTTCTCTCGAACGAATTGGTTTGAACACCCGCTGTTTGTGGTATGGCTTCTTAAATCACCGCTAATGTTTTGTATAAAACTCTCCAACAACAACAACAACAACAACAATAAAAACAACCTCAATATTGAGCTTTTTTTGTAAAATCCTTTTCCTTTTATTCTTTTTTGTTGTTGTTGCCTTTAAATGCGTATAAATATTGGTAGGGAGAGGGAGTGTACTATGTATTGTGGATTTTTTTGTTTCTGCTTGTCTCTTCCATATTCATAAAGCAGGCTATCGATCTATGACAGATGGAATCACAATGACCCTTTAAATAAGTTGGCAACAGTTTAATTTTAATTTTTTCGCTTACTGTTAAGGAGGCAATAACAACAACAAAAAGAATTTTTAATGTGTAGTGGTGGCATTGAAAAGGGATCAAAATTCATATAAAACTCTAAATATCTGAACTATGTATCTGTAGCTTAGCTACTTTGGGCACTTAAATCCCCCGAGATGAGTTGGGTCCGATATAAAATTGATGAAATCGAAAAATCTTAGGTTTTTAGACTTACGTCAACTTACTCATGATGAACTTGGTAATACGAAGCAAGTTGTTTCGTAAGTTGAGTCTTTTGAACAAAACCTAAAAATATTCGAGTATTTTTTTCATATAAATTGACGATCATCTGAAATCTCTCCTCTGACGTATAAACCCTCTGTAGAGTTTCTATAAAATGATGTAAAAAACATACAAACAAGTTCAGAAGTGCAATATCACCGCTACACATTATTTTTCTACCAGAAAATTATCGTACGACCTTCGTAATAAGTAGTAAAAAGTTCTTATTGCTGTGATGTAAAATACGAAAAGTAGTGGAAGAAGTTGGGCTTCCAGCTGTTGTTGTAGTCATCTTACCAAAAATATGATAAATCACTCGCAAATAATTTTTCGATGTTAATTTTAAATTCAAATAACTCTTCAGTTCTGTTGCAAATGGAATATGCGCATACGCACATACATACATGTTTTTTATTTATTTATTTTGTTTTCGTTCTTTAATAAGAGGAGGATTATTTATAAAAATTTTGCTTATATTTATTGTTATTTGTACGATTTATTATTTGATTGTATTGCCTCAACTCGCCCTGTCATCATGATCATCATCATCATAATGATCCTACTTTGAATGGGGTTTTCATTTTCGGTGCCGATTGTATGTTTTGTTCATCGTTTGTTTAACTATTTTTCAATTTGGATTATTAACAACTCGCTAAATGATTAAAAGTGACATTTATGCCATGATCAACTCATTCATGCATCACATTTTTATTACCAGCCATCCAGACAGCCAGTAAGTAAACCAACCAACAGAACAAACCAACCAGTCAAGCCATTCATTTCATGGAAGTAAATTTCTCATGCCATACCACGATGTTGCTTTGCTTTGTTGGCTTGCCATTCTGTTTTCATTCAATTCCATTCGCATGATAATCAACAACAAAATCTGCTAAAAATCCAACATAAGCATGAGACTCTTTATTTTATTACAACAAAATACAAAACTAATGAACAAAGAGAGTAAGAGAAAGAGAGAGAGAGAGAAAGCAGAAAGAGTATATTTCGTTTTGAATTAAAATATTTAATAGAAGAGTTGATTTCTTTGCAATATTTATATACTATTACCATTGTTTTTATTGTTATTGTTGTTGTTGTTGTTATTAATAAATGTTAAATCGAGCATTATTTGTACATTTGTTCATACAACACAACATCATGTTTGTCACTATGCATGAATGTTTAGTTTAGTTGTCATTGTTTTGTTGTATTGTTCCATTTGTTTGTGTTTTCCTTGTCTTTATCCATTCACTGGAAACTCCTTTTGTGTAGTTTGCAAATGCATACGTGTGCGTGCATGTGTGCCTTTAAGTGTAAGTGTGTTTTCCTTGCCAAAGTTAAATATTTGTTGTTGATATTTTCTTCTTTTACCTTTTAATTCCTGGTTTATTATTTTAAGAGATTTATTTCTTAAAAGTGTGAGATTTAGAAAGAGCACATACATAAGTCGAGAGCGATTAACTGTTGTTGTAGTTGTAGTGGTTAGTATAGTGTGCAGCTAATTTACACTGTTTAACTTACATACATACATACGTATGATAGAAGAGAAAGAGAGCTTGGAATTTTGTGTAACATGGTTTTATGGGTTTTATGGAATAGAATCCATATTTCATATAATTGTCGGTGTATTTAAGATTCATATGGATTTCATCGATTTAAATATTTAAATGCTAAGCTTACGATCAATTCGTGTACAAAACTCTTAAGCTAGAATTAGCCAAGCGTTCACGGAAACGTACGTTTGTTTTTGATCATGAAAAGTAATGAGAGCGATTACCGAACCGTATTGTAACTTGGACCGCGAACGTTTGGGTCTTTCTAGCTTTAGAAGTAGATTTTAATATTATTAATCAATACGATATTCAAACTTCTTACTCCATAAATGGGTTTTTAATCCAGTGGGAGGTTTCGGTCTTTCATGAGAATTCAATTGATTTCTTTTAGATTTTTCGATTAAGCCGGCTTCAAACAAACCATTCTTATAATGGAGCCAGGAAAGAGTCTGTATATCATGGTGCGGCAATCTACGGAATTGCAAGCCCCCATTAAGCCCTACTAAAGTATTCAATACATACCACTTGACAATCCGGCTCGTAATTCAATACAAAGGATTTTAACAAGGACTCTTTGCTTAACTCTATTGAAGTAAGCACTAGAGTACTCTGAAAATATATTCTATCGTACTAGACTGTGTTATGTGGTAAGACAAGTGCATTAAAAAGGGTATTATTTAAATTTCCATATCTTTTCCGACGTAGCCGCCAAATTCATAGTTCATCAGATAGCAATTGAGATCGGCCTGCTTATTAATATGTTCACAAGCAAGGGTTGTACGCATTAATAGCGACAAACCTTCAATCAGGATGCTATAAATCGCATAAACAGCGATGAAGGCATGAAGCAAATACAAAATAATAAACAGAGACTAGTGGCCAGAAATTTAAGAAGCTTTCTTTCTCTGTAAGCGTTCAAAAAGTCTCACTAACTCAATTTTATTAAAGACCTGAAATCTGAAAATAAACGTTCTCTTAGTCTACAAAACCAAAACAGTGGCTTAATATCTCGCATTTATTTCATCCCACAAACAAAAAAATCAAACTGAATGTGTTCAGCAGCACTTTCTTTATGAAAGCATTGTCGCCTGGTATTAGTCAGTCCATTGATAATGATGATGATGTTGCTGACAACGAAAATGGCGGTGATGGGTGATAATGATAGTGATTACATTAATAAATGAAGAACAAAAAAACCCTTTTGAAATAGCATACATAGCACACATACATACATACTCGTACATAAATGCCTACAAAGATGTATACCATTTATTTTTGGTACTTATACTTACCCATTCATTGTTTGTGTGTTGGGATTCACACCACAGCATTATTACGATCGTAATACCCCGTGCTTATTGTGTTCTTGGTGTTGTAGTACATTTTGATGGTTTTATTTTTCTTTTTGAAAATCTTTCAGCTCCCTTTTCTTCAAGTCTTTTTAGTTTTTTTTTTTTAATCTTCAGGTGTGTAATTATCTGTGCTTCTCTCTTGTGTTGTCAACCTATCACAGATAGAATTTTGTTTTCGTTGTTATTGGCTGCTTCTGCTGCTGTTGCTGGTGGTGGTGCTGCTGCTTAGGCTGCATTTGTTGTGCAGTGCCATTGCCATTAAAAGTGTACCCAAAAGAGAATTATTATTCGAGAATTTTTTGAATAAAATCAAAAGCGGTTTGCGGTGCTTTTGATGCATTCCTCTGTATATCAAAAATATTAAAAGGGAATAAAAATAAGAGAAAAAACGTTTTAAACTCAAATAACGTAATAAACTCAAACCGTGTTGTATGTATACATACATACATATGTATATGGAAATACCGCAGCATTCATACGACAACAACAACATCAACAACAATACACAATAAACGATCTTAATAAAGACATCTCCATGTCTCTCTCTCCCTCTCTGATGATGATAACACAGCAGCTACAATAATTATGAATTTTAATCTTGACGTTTTCACCGCGAGAAATGAAAATGAAATCATTTAAATATGTATTCAATTCAATACAAACATTTTATGTGTCCATAACACTACATACAGATCGCCCATCGTATTAGCCACAAACAGCAGCAGTCCGAGAAAAATTTTGGATCCACAATAAAGTTGCCAGCCGAGTAAAAGTGAAATGAATACAAAAATGAAAAACATTCTAATCAAGATGTGTGACTAACTTAAAGTTATTTTACAGTCGGTTTTTAAGTCTGATAAAACTTTTATATGAGGAGTGCCTATGAAAACATTACTTTGCTTAACAACACATATAGGATATTAACAATCATCATACAGGGAAAACTTCATAGTAAAATAAAGGAATCCCTAATAGACAAGCAGACAGGTTTCCAACCAAACAGGATCTGCCCAGACCAAGCCAACACTCTACGCATTATAATAAAACAATTTTTTGAATGGCATACTTCTCTGTTCTTACAGTTCGTAGATTTCATGAAACAATTCGATACCATCAGACGAACTATCATATTGAAAGCATTGAGAAGAAAAGGAGAACCTCAGAAAATAATACGAATCATCACAGCTATGTACGGGGATGTAGAAATTTCAATTCTTGACAACGGCAGTATAAGTCCACCATTTCACACAAATCCTGGAGTAAAACAAGGATGTACCCCATCACCCTAGCTATTCACCATCGTGCTGGATGATATCATGAGCGAAGTCTGTTCAGAGAGAAGAGAAATAACATAGAGTGTCTCTCCCTCGACAGAAAGAATCCTGATTGTATAACAAGAATGGCCTTGAGTGAAATACTCAAGGCTCAAGAAGCCATAGTAGTCTAAGGATCACCTGAAGACGTTCGAATCTTCAAGATCTAGCACAGTGCGATCTTACTTAGGAAGACGCAAAAGCAACAGCAATCAACCGTATAAGATGGAAATGCTTTGTGAGAGCTACATCTATGCAAGAGGGGTGGTTTGACATACTGTCAAACAGTTCTTAGTTAAGTAATATAAAATTTCATATAAAACCGTTTCTTTCTCATGCCATCAAGCGTACCCCAGATACAGATCCGTAAAGATACAAGTGTTTATTGGGAGAATAATGTACATCTGGTCACTCTATGTGAATCATATTTATGTAAATGCAGTGAAGCCTATGCAGTGTTGTTTAATAAACAAAACCAAAAAAAAAAGAAGAAAACTGTTAAGAATTATTGTTATTATTGTTGTTATTAACATTTTGTCGTCTTTTGATATGACGTTTGTTCTTAAAAAAAATAGTTGTATATTTGTTAGTATATTTGTTGTTAGTATCGTTGTTGTTAGTGTAGCCTGGTATCTGTTTATAAAATTGTTGTTGTTGTTGGTTATTTTTAATCGTTTCTTATGATTCGTTGCGGTTCGTTTTAAATAAAAATTTTTAGTTTGTTTTTGTTATTAATGTTACCTTAATAAGCCGTAGATTGTCATTATTGTCGCTCATTTTTTGTTTTGTTTTTTCTTTAAATTTTTAATTTTATTTCTTAATTTCATTCTTTTTCTTCTATTTTTTAAAGTTTTTTTTCCCTGAGGCATTGTCATGATGTTTAGTATTAAACTGTGGGTATTTAAGAAATAAATTGTCACGTTTTTTGTTTTTAAATTAAATTACTTTATTAATACAACAACAACAGCAACAACATCAACAACAATAAAACACAAAAATTTATACATTTTTATATGTATGCAGATTCGAAATGAAACAAGTTTTACTGCGAGCGCGTATGTAGTGAGTATTTGTTTGAACAGATTTTTGTTGTTTTTGTTGTTTTTGGATTTTTTAATTTAAATTTAAAATTTCAACTATTTGAAGTTTTTCTCAAAATAAACTGTCAAAACTTGTCGTTGGAATATTTATAGTCGTTTTATTATT
Source organism: Sarcophaga rosellei (assembly GCA_930367235.1). NCBI lineage: Eukaryota > Metazoa > Arthropoda > Insecta > Diptera > Sarcophagidae > Sarcophaga > Sarcophaga rosellei. The sequence goes on along the minus strand of OV884019.1, from coordinate 4,257,271 downwards.
GCCGATGAAAATTAAATCGTTAATAGGGAACATGTTATCGTTATCACAAAGAAAAAAAGTGTGAATTATCGTATGATTATTGGATTTTATTATAGCTTATCATACAAACATATTTCTATTGTATGTGAGTAAAGAAGTATTTTGAAAAATTATGAATTTTTATTACAATATTTGTTCCCAACAAGATACACTTGTCGAGAAGATTACAAAATATTAAATTATAAAAAATATATTCACTTTACTCTGACTATAAATGATTACTTTCAAATATGTATTGAACCCTTTAAAGCATATTTAAATATGTCCTTAGAAAGACTAATTATAGTGCGTGCCACAGTGAAATCATCCCCCATTTAAAAGTATTTCTTTAAAAGTTTGCAGTAATTTGTTTACTTTGAAACCAATAATTAATATTTTTAATATAATTTCTAGTCGATTTAGTCTACTTAGCTCGTGCATTTAAAAAAGTTGAACACTCTAAACAAAAGACCACATATGTATGACCACACAAGTTGTTTAAGGATATCCTTTTATTTTCTAAGAAATTGGCCAAATTGAAATGAATTCCATTGTCATCAACAAGTTCATTTGTTATCTCATCAACTTGTTGTATCTCCTACTGGATTTAACTTGTATTCTTCAATAATAAAAAACAACAACAACATTGCTTCTAACATTGCTGCTCAACTAAGTTGTCAACTAGTAAACCAATGATAGTCCTTTAAGCCCCACATACACATGCACAGAACACAAAACGACACTTCATTAAAACTCATTAAGTACTGCCACAGTGCCATTACCATAGTCACGTATACATGCACACATACACAGCTTAGTTTATTATTTCGTCTGTGTGTTTTGTAATAAATTACGTTCATCCTTGGGTGTTTTCGTTTAGAAGATGTAATCATCGTTGCTTGTGAGATTTCTGATAAGGCTAGAATGCATGGAGTCTTGAGAAGAATTGTTTTTCAATGATTTTCCAAGATTGAAAGCAATAAACTAGCAAAAGTTTCTTTTGTTTTAATAAGTAGGCTCTTTTAATTATATATGTACATACATATGTGCACATTATTAAAATCCCTTTTTTTGTATGGAGTTTGCAAAGAGATTTTCAAGCAACTGATACAAAAACTAAATGGCTAAAATGGCTATGAGCATAATAAGTAGGGTGTTTGTATAAAAGTGTCTTAAATTTATAATAGTTGTAAATTTTTAATTTCAAATACATAATTTTTTAATTGACGCGACATATAGATTTTTTAGCAGAATACCGTCCTGCAAGTTCCAGCTTGTACTCATATTTTGTTCATTCAGTAATTTTCCTTTTCCAAATGACCAAACAGAGCACGTTTGACCTGAGTGTTATGTGATTATGTATATGAAACGAAATGCCTTACAAATTAACAGCAGTTTAATTAAATCTCTCTTCAACCTTCCTACCATTGTATTGATCATCAGGAGTATTTATTACTAATTTTATTGATTAATTAAATTTATTCCCTTAAAAAATCCTGTTAATTTGCAGAAAAACAGATCAAGTCTCCTGTATTATTGTGGAATGGATAGAAACTGGGAAAGACATCGCTTAACTGTAAATAACTTCTGCAAACATTGCAAATCGGTTGAGGAGCAAAACATAGATAGAATTGCCAACCTTTTTTTGCCAATGTCCATCTCTAGTTCAACGTCAACTGCTCCCATTTGATTCATTCTTTCTCGATAATCTAACTTGGTATAGAATCCTTAAACTTTTAAGCTGATTTTCAACTTGATTCGAAGAAAGTCATGTTTTAAAAGCGAAGTACTAACGCCGATTGTCAAGACTGATTAACCAGGATGATCCTGGCAGTTAGCTGTGATACGAAAACGGACCGACATCTCGACTCAAACGACTTAACAAAAGTGCAAATCTCTCTGTTTAACCAATGAAATTTATAAACAAAACATCATATTTTTTGAACAATCTTGTTAAATTCATTGCACTTTGCAATTTATTCTTCTTTAGGAATTTGATTATTCAGTTTTTAACACAGGCTCCTTAAAAAGCCTCTATTATTTCTTCTTACAGCCGGCTAATGCATTAACTTATTTCTTTAAGTGTGTGTGTAATTTTTTCCTTGTTTCTTAATCATGACGAGTTAGTAAAATGATCCTTAAATCCTTTAATCATTATTCGAGACTCACATGTTCGCATGAAATGTAAGGGGGTTACGTATGTACTTTAATCAACTCAGAGGAATGCTTTCACAATAAAAAAAATGGTCTCATGTTTACCAAAAGGTGCCGAAATTATTGATTGAATCGAAAACATTTACTCGACATCTGTATGCGGTGGTTTTCAAAATATTTTCTAAATGTTTTCTATTCCAATTGTTGTCGTTGCTGTTGCTGTTGTTCATTTGGCATTTTATCAAAGCATTGAAAAGTATTTAATGAGTGGAATACAATATCCACACAATGGAAACTGATTATGGGCGGCGAAAATCTAATAGAAATTTTACAAATTAGTTGGATATTCCAGCACTAAACACTCCATTCATACTCTTCGTAAGATCCTTACCCACACGCTATTCGAACTCAATTGTAATGCTATTACACAATAGATGTATGTATGTATGTATGTATTTTGCAAATATTTTAAGAAAATGAATATAAAAAAAAGATCAAAAGATAAAATTTTCTTTCTTTTCGTTTTGAAAAACGATCCATTTTTTTCAATTTCACATTGAGTTCGAGAACATGTGTATGGTTTTTGACAAATTGATTGCGATTAAGTAATCAGATATGATTTCTTTCTCTATGCTCGCCATAGAAAACAATTCTATTTGAAATTTATTTTAAAAATTCATTTTAAAAAGAGTTCTTTTTCTTAAAGGATTGTAAAAGCGAAAGGATGGTGTAATCGTAGCTGCATGTGTAACAAGTAATTCGATAATAAATGATACGATAAAAATGGATTTCAAAAGCAAAACATCTTTCCATTACGCTGCTAATGTGCTAAATAATAGCTGTGATGTAAAGCGACTTTTTCTATACATAGTAAAGTAGACAAAAAGGTGTTCAAATTGAGCCCTTAAGAGCATCCAGTATTCTTTAATTTTTTTAGGAGGCATCAAATGATGGTGCTCTTTAATTTTTGTGTTTTTGGGCGCGATTTTTATTCCAGAGTGTTTAGCTATTGATAGCCAAAAATGAAATAATTATTTTATATAACATATGTGCAGTGGTGTTGTCGAGCCGGAACGCTCCGGAACGTCGTTCCGGTACTTCCTTTTTGGACAGGAACGCGTTCCGGAACTAAAGATGATTTCTGATAACGAGAATTGGCTGACGTTTTGAAAAAAAAAAATTAAAATTATAATTTTTGACGAATTTTTATATGTATTTTTATAAACAAGGGCTTGAACCGAACCCGAACAAAAACCTGAACGAACCGGATTGTTTTTCCGAACCGTGAACCGGAGTCCGGAACGTTTTTTTCTGCTGAACCGGAACGCGTTCCGGTAAAAAAAAAATTAGCACAACACCACTGCATATGTGGTATGAAAAGGCATTTGAAGCAGTAGTAAATTTTTTCATTTTAGGTACAACACCTTCCGAGCAAGAAAAAATAAATTATAAGCCGATGTTCCTTTAATACATTTACTACGAGCTATTTTTGCAGAATCTTACTTATAAATCGGAGTATTTTTAATGGAAGCAGATAATATGGTTTCTTAGAATTTTCTAGCCTTTGCAGCATAAATTTCTGGAATGTCTAAATATCCAGACTTATTTTCCGCAAACGGTTTTTATCATCAACCAATATTTTATTATCTTAGTCGAGTTAGACGCTGTATATGTTATTTGTACTTTTCAGGGGACCATATCTTCTTACCGAGCAGGCTTATGTTGTGGTGTATAGGTAGGAAGGTTAAAGGGAAGAACAGTCAAGGGCCTCATGCTTTTTCATATACACTTAACACATCATGTAGACTTGTTGTGCGCTCATCAATAGGAATACCACCTTACATTCTATATAATTCTATAATCTTCATTATTTTCGATAACTTGAAGCAACTTGGTTATCAAAATTAGTTACTTAAGGTATAAGATATTAATATTTAGATTTAGAAAATCGAATCCACAAGTCTTCAACTAATGGCAGTATAGGGTACCTATACTTAAGTCATAGAAATTTGTTTTCTTTTTGTTTTTCTTTTGTTTTTGTTCTATACTTAATGAAGTATTTTTATGTGGTCACTGAAATCAAACCAGGCTTAATTATATATTGTAGAAAGCAAAACAAGTGCTATAAGCACCTGAGCCATCTTTACTACTAACAGTATCGAACACGCATGTTAGACAATAATCGCGTTACCAATAAGAGGTAATAAAAAAAAAACTATCATTGTCATGCCATTCAGCAGAGCTGGGGTTATTTACAAAGTATTCAATTTCTTCTATTTTTTTCTCTTTTTTTTTTAAATAATTGGTCACATATGGAAATATTCGCATCGTGTCATCGGTGTCATCGTTAACAGTTATTATATTTTTGTTGTTTCTTGTTGTTGTATTTTCAGAATAAAATAAAAGTTTAAGCCATTATACGATGAACACAAAAGCCTGATGTAAATTGTAAATGTTTTGTAAATGTTTCCCCTGGCCAACGTGTTTTATTGTATAATTTTAATAAATACTTTCCAACAATATCACGTACATACATACAAGTACAATGAAATTGTACAATATTCAACAAAAGGATACAAGTGTTTTTCTCCCTTTCTCTCTTGCTATACATATATCGCTATCCAACCAGTGGTATAAATTTGAAAGAATGAAAGAAATCTCATATGAAAATTATTTTCCCATTAAAGTTTAACAAAAAAAAAAACAAAACAAAAAACTGAGACCCCATATGTCAAGATAATTATTACTACGGTGGGTGGAAGAGGTAGAGGTTTATTTGAAAAACAGGATAAGAGGTCATCCTTATGGCCTTAGCTTTTGTTGTACAATATTTTCTAAATGTTTTGGCTATAATTACGTATGACTCTTAAATAAATTATTAACTTTATTAATTAATAATACAAAAATAAATACAAAAATAAGTAAAAAAAAATATTTATGGAGAACAACAACAAAAAAAGGAAACAAAACTAATGGTTTCCCCCATTTTTAACCATTTTGTTATTCATTTGTTTGTTTGTTTGTGTGGTGCTTGAAAACAGGATATCTGTCTGTTTATTATATAATATTTATCATAGAAATAATAACAATAAAAAATATAACAAACATATCACATATCCTTTCTCTACATACCATACATACATACAATATGTTAAGTTTCTTAAGGAGGCAAATAATCTTAAGTACAATAAACACGTATGAGGATATGCGTCTCATGTGAGAATTTTCAGGGTGCTGTGCCATTTGATACCACATGTGTTATTGGTCGTATAAGCATACATGTACACTCATACACTCAAGGCCTTATGCATAAATGTATGTGTTTTTCAAAGGAATTTGAAGAAGAAAAAGTAGGCGTTTTTGATAATTAGTTTGCCTTATTACATATACTCGTAAACCCTTTTGCTACTTTCATCACTAGTAGAGAAAGCTGCTACTACACTACATTCAAAGAAATATTTGATAGAAAATTAAATAAATTTAATTTCAGAGACTTTTCTAATTTTCCTTTTTTAAGGTATAGTTTAAGTAATCCAAAATTCAGAAGTAATCGGTATCTCCCGTAGTGTACATATAATTTTTCAAAATTATAATATTACTAGTATCGGTATAGCTTAAGAGCTATGTTAAGATGTAGTAAACAATAGCACAAATCTTATATAGAATATGAAAGGCTTTTAAAATAAATTTTTAAACACTTTAGGAACCTCTGAAAAATTATAACTTTAATTACAAAATGAAATGGAGTTGTGTTGCCCACTTATTATTATGTGAGACAATTTTTCCGAGATGCGAAACCACTGAATATTTCCAATCCTAAATTGTATATGATAATACAATATTTCTCCACAATATTTTATGACTTAATCGAACAGAATTGTAATTTAAACATGCTGGGGCGTAAAAAAATTGCTTTTGGCTTTTAACCGAAAGCAGAAAAAATCAAGCAGATAAAATGTTCTTATCAAAGGTTTGCTACCATGTTGTACCAAAAACCATTTTTTTTTTTATTATTTTTTAATTATTAAGAAAGACAAAGAAAATTAAGAAAAAGCTTATCAAACGTTATACAAAATCGCCAACATAAAATCAACCTACTGACTTTAAGAGTAACAGGTCGCTCAGAGGCGGCATTTATCAAAAGGGCCCCAACATAACAAGCAAAGGGGAAACGAAATAAAAACTTTTTAACGAAGCCATGTTTTGAGTTTTTAAAAACTCATAAAGACTATAAAAATTATAAAACTGCATAAATATTTAAATTGGAAAAATCATTATTATTATGTATTTTGAAATACATACATACATACATACCCATAAAAAAAGAAAGAAAACAAATTCCGAAATGCTAAGAACATATTCAAAGTGACAACAATAACAATGACTTTTAACAATCAAAGCAAAAGAAAAACGGGAATTATCATTTAAAAGTGGGCGCTGGTTATGGCTTAAAAATGGATAGAGTGGCAGTAATACTAGTGGTTGGTTAATATTAGTTTATAATAGTTTTCTTTCTTTTGGTTTCCATAATTAAGTCATATTGTATGGCTAAATGGACCAAAGTGTTGGACCAAACTGTTGACTCCAAAGTCTCAGGTAGCCGCGTAAATATTTATATGTAACCAATTACCTAAGATTTACATATGAATCCAATATCCAACAATATTATCAATGTGAAGACAAACACGTTTCTTTCTCTTTTTCAATTCTTATTTTTTTTTCATTTTAGAATATAAATTAAAATATTTTCAAATATTTTTCTTTATTGCCAGGCATTTAAAGGTTATCAGTTTTGTTTTCGTCTTTTAAGAAAAACCAGACTTGTACAATGTTTAATATTGAATTGATGATGTGACGACGACTACTTATTTTTATTGTTGTCGACTACCATTAGCAGCCGTCATTTTGTTTACACCCGGCCTAATAAGAAAAGCCGACATGATTTTGTTCGTCTCATAGACATTCTAATGTTTAGATGGCTGATTGACTTGGCTGTTGTAAATAGAAGCTACAAATTTCAACCAAATCTCTTAGTCTTATTTATCTTATTGGCTTTCCTTTTTATAAATTAGAAAAATACCGCTCTTTTTGGGTTTTTTTTTTCTTGACACAACTGTGAGAACAATGCAGCTTAAACGATAATAATAGTGTTTGTTGCCTCATTTATAATGTCGCACGAGAAAGATAAATTAAAGCAAATTCTTTAATAATGTGTTAATGTTGTTAATTCATCTTTAAGCCACTTTGTCTTCATGCATGACGCTTTAAAATCGTTTTATTCGAATTATAATTTCTAACAATATTTCATTTTAAAGGCCTAGTTACGTAGGTACATACATGTATGGAATAGCAAAAGGAAATCAATAGATAGCATAGGTAGCACGATGATATTCACATCAAATATGAATCAGTTTTTTTTCAATAAGTTGCCGTAATTTTAAATGTAATTCCTGTGACAAGTGATTTCCTAAACTTTTACTAACAAAATTATATAACAGAACTGGTTAATCGGAATCAACGCTTTCTATTTTCTCTTGCTTGATAATAATAATAATACAGCATTTAAACAATCATAAAACTATCAAAGGCATGAGATACTTAATAATACATATATAAAAAATATCCTTTTATTCAATCGCAATACAAGATGCAACTACTACTACCTACATAATTCATTCGTTCATTGATATTTTACAACAGAGGAGGAATACACTAAAATAAATAAACTCCATTGAACATTGAAGATTTAAGACATACTTAGATTATTTCGGTAATATAGTACATATAATTTCTTTTTATTTTTGTCTTTTAAGTTAGTCTTTCTTTACCTTATACGTTGCTAGAATTTTAAATGTTTGTAAATTTTTATAATATAATCACTAAATATTGTAAAAATTCCCATATACATAATATCTTAATAAAAATCCTGTCAAACATATAGAAGTGAGTACAATAGTTCGCAATTCATTGTTAAACATTATGAAACTTTTATTTCAGTCTTAGGTTTACCAGTAGATTCCTGAAAATAATCACGAGAGAGAGAGAGAGAGAAATTATCATTAAAAACAAAGTATTCCAAGGATGTGATGGCATCTGAGTTAACAGATTTAATTTTGGAAACTCACATTAGTTTTTGTTTTAATTTTGTTCGTACTTGTTGTGTGCTTACTTTTGTTATACTTTGATTCGTCTAACGAATATTCAGCAGATTGAAAGATTTTATTTTTTATATCCTTAGCAACAGTATCCGTTGCATGTTTAGAACTTTTAGCATCAGCAGTACTATTGTCAATATCGGCTGACGGCGGAGCTGAAGTGTCATCAGCAGAAGGTTCTTCTGGCTTTCTAACATGTAACATATCGATCTCAGTTAAGTCGACTTTAGGTTCCTGAAAGAGTTTAAAACGTTTCGAATGTAAAATCGCTGGCATTAAAAGTTCAAATTAAATACCTTTTCCAAGGCAGCATCCGATACATGTAAATGATAATTTTCTGCGCAATAACTCTTCAATAATTCTCTGCCCTCTTCACGTTTATCACCATAACGAGCCTCCCAAGCGTCTAACAGACGATTATAGTAACGGGGATGTTCAATATATTTTAAATAGGTATGCGTTTCGGACGTAGGAAATATACGCTCCAGTGGCTTACAACGATTCAATTCATCTTCGCTTATTATCAGACAACGCACATCATCTGGATTTAAATTGTCTAATATAGCATCTACGTATTCTTCTCGGCACTCTATAGAACGATTTGTAAAGTGATTATGTTTACGTATTTCATCGTTTCTCAAGCAGGTAGTGTAAATGCGTCTATCATGGACCAGAGGACCTTTTAGCTTAAAATATTCTAAAATATCCTTTTGAACTTTTTCACCAAGTTTCGGCGGCACCTGATACAAGGCTGTATTCAATATGGCCTGTATTAAGGGACCCTTTACATGCAAATCCAATGGCAATTCTGAATGCAACGATGGTGAGATATTGATTTCTAAAAGCCACGGTACAAGATTCTCATCCAATAAAACATCAAAACCAAACAATTCAAAACAATTATAACGAAAGTTTACATTCTGACGATATGTGCGATTAAGGCCTGATTCACCGCTAATGATAGCCTTGATCACCAGGTTGCGCAGGGTTGCCCACAAGCGTTTAGTATCCACACCACGACCCTCCAAACAAGACCACAACGACTGCAAAGTCCACTTATGACCCTGACAAGCATTAACATCTTCGTTCTTAGCATAGTTTTGAGAAAATTTATTTATACTATAATTGGTCAGATGCATACAACGTTCATCCAGATTACTTAGCTCAGAACTATACTTGACTGTAATACAATAAGCATAAGATGAAAGCAATTTTCGAATTACATTTAAGAATTAAAGCAATTACCTGAAGCAAATCTTGCCAAACCATCTTTATACATATAAATACGTAAAGGATTTATGGACGTCATAACTACATACAAACGCATATCAAACTTATTGTCATTTATTAACAGTGGCCGTTCAATATATCTGTAGAACAGAATTGTATTGAAACAGAATTTATATTTTTAAAATTTTGTTTTTATTATTTACTTACTTTTGCACTACTAAGGGACGATCTTTTGGAAATTGCGACCATTTGTTCACTATACTTATGCCCGTGCCTCTGGCACTTGCCGGTGGTTTTACTATCCATTTTGTGCATCTGGAGGCGTGCTTTGGCCACACTTTCCTTAAATTCTCTAAATCATCTGGTATTATATATGATCTGAAAATATTTTCAGAAATTAAAATTAAAACACAATTTATCTGAATAAAAGAAGAGTTTAATAATGTCATTTGCAATTGAAAAGATCTTTAAAAACAAAACATGGTTAATAACGCTCTAAAAACACAATTATTGTGTGTTATGTAATTGTGAATTAATAACAATACCGACTTAAGTAAGATTCTTTTTAAATAAAAATTAACTTTAACGCGTGTATGATTTATATATCAGATTCACACAAATTAAACTTTGTTTTATCGGACGGACAACAATACATTGTTGCACTTCCAACGACAGGGTTTTATCTGGTAATCTGTGACCTTTTATTATATCACATTTGACTCCCGTCCACAAGCCTAAATTTTAGCACCTAACTTAAATCTTAAAAGTAAATAATTTAAAAACTCCTACTAAAAAAAAACAATTTAACTGCCTAGTTAATACTTATGTCGACAAAGCCACTAAACTAATCTGCACGTTATGAGTAAAAGTATTACAACTTACTTTTGCATAAATCCAAAATCTTTATTACCAAATTTTTGTATATTCTGATATATACTTCGCCACATGCTATCCTTACGACCAATACGAAATGATCCGGGCATATGATTGTATTTTTGGTGCGAACGTATCGTTCGAAAACCAGGACTTTTCATATGTTTCTCCCATACAGCCATCCAGTCAGTGGTGTCTTAAATAAATGCATACATTGTTTTTGATAGTAAATATCGTAAAAATCGTAATAATTATAAAAGAGATAAAGATAATGAAACAACATACTTTTTATAATGCGAAAGCCAGAATTAAGAATAACTCGTTTAACAATTTTTGGCATGACAGGACTTAATTTCCATTTAAGTACCTTATGCAGTTGCGGAGGCATGGCAGGACCAGCCTTAGCATGAGATGAAAAATTTAAATATGGAGGCACATTTGGAAAGAGACTAGGCGATAGTATACATTCAGGTGTGTAGTATTTAGTGGCGGCACTGATGTCTTCTGCTCCACCTCGAAGACGCATATGTTTACTTTGATGGGTTTCTTTGCCATCTTCTTTTAGATAAAAAGGGTGTCCCGTATAGGGTTCGTCATCGGAATCACTATCCGTATACGTAGTAACGTCATCAATTGCTAACGAAATATAAATTGAATCTTTATTGACACACAATAACAAAAAAAAATATTTTGTATGGAACTCACCTGCACAGGGATCATCGTCCGCATGTCCGTTACCGTTAGGACCATTGCTTGCTAAAGAGACACCAACATAATTACTATATTCGGCCAAATTAGATCGTATCATACCATGCATTTGATTATTGCGTGCTTCAGGCGTCAAGTAATTGGCAGCATAAAAGCTTGCTTCATAAGCGGTAGCCGCTTGGGGATTCGTTAAGCCATTCTGTGTTAAAATTTGCTCTTTTTCTTCGAAATGTTGAGAGTTAAGTAAGCTACTTGCATGGAATTGATTTACAACGATTTTTATGTTATTCTTTGAGGGTGGTGTGTTGTGTTGTGCATTATTATTATTTTCATTATTGTTACTCAAAGCGGTGCCAGTAATATTTTTTGTGGGGCTATTATGACGTGCATTGGCACTTGACGCCTGGCTCAAATCTGGTACTAGAGCTGCGCTGTGCCCTGAACGCTTAGCACCTCGTTGAGTGCTATGTTTTCCACCACTTGCCGTCTTAGATGGCATATCTTCTCGTGGTCTCTTTAATAGCAACTTTTGTGAGTTAGTAAAGCATATGGGGAAGAAAAAGCGCAATGATGTGCAAACACATAAAACACACATACACACACACACACAATGACGTAAAGGATGGTTATTCACATGTTAAAAGAAGTTATTATGGGAATAATAATAATAATTGTTTTGGAGGAAATAACAAATAACGAAATTTAACTTAAATTTTAATTTAATTTATATACAAAAACATTAATATAATACATACGTACATATCTATGTAATATTAGTAATAATAAGAAACATAAACAACATCAAAGACAATCTTAATTTGTTTATCTTCCGAAAACTATTCTAATGAAAGTTTTCTATCTTAATTGTGTACACTTGTGTAAACTATCAACAAATTAGAAAAACAAAATCCTTTTAATACTGTTTTTAATTATTAGTTTGTATTTTATATTATTTTAAGCGATCGAAAGGGCAAACAACCATTTAAATTTGTCGCCCATTTGTCTCTCTTACAATGAATGCAATATAGAATTTAAGTCGCCTATTTTAGTTCTTTCTACTTGAATTGTTTGTTTATTTAGTAATTATATTTTATTTATTTTATTTATTATTTATTATTATATTCATTTGTCTTAAATGATGTTTCGTTCTTAAGATTACTATTTAAAATAGACGAGCAATCGATTCGAATGTCAAGTTTACTTACCGGATAACTTACGCCACTGGTTTTATCATCCTTAGCTGAAGAATCGCCTCCAGCGGCTAAGCGCACTCTTATTTTTTCATGTCGTTTCATTGCACTACCACTGCTCACGCTAGTCGCAGCCGACATTGTTGACGCTGTTGTACTCGCCGCTTTAGCATGTGTAGCATATTCGAAATTATTGTTGTTGCCATTGTTATGTTGTCTGGTCACATGTGTAAATTTATTGGCACCAACATTATTGATCATGTCCAATTGGCAACCTTGTGGCGTATGAGCATGATTATGTGAGCCTAGCAGTTGTGGTTGCATATGCTTCTTAGCATATATTGAATCTTTGTAAAATTCCATCTCTTCACGCCACGACTCGTGAAAATCTAATATTTCCAAACCCTTTTTACTTCCACGATTGCTAACGGCGTTCTCTTTGGCATGTTGATGGTGGTGACTATGATGATGGTGATGTTGGTGTTGGTGTTGATGTTGATGTTGACTATGATGATGACCATGACCATGGCCATGACTGCTGTAGTTTAAGGTATTCTGTAATAAGGATTGAGCAGTTCCCACTGACGTCATACCAACACTGCTGTCCTTAAGCGAAGAAACTGCGGCTGGCGTAATTTCCTGTTGTTGATGCTGTTGTGGTATTACACGTTTCTCAATTACGGGTGCCATATTTCGTGAACTATTTTAATAATTTTTAATTTAGTTTTCTGAAATTTAAAATTAATTTTTAATTCTTCGTATCATGAATTTTATATATTTTCTACGTTAATATTTTAATTTATCGCGATTTTTAAATTTTATCCGTTGTAACACAACTTAAAAGTTAAAAAATGCAACTGCAACTGAATTAATCTATTTTGATTGTGGCACAGACCCAAGATTTTTTCACTTTTGCATTATACTTGAGCTTCATACAGCAGTTCGTTTTCGACTGATATGTCAAAATAAGAGCGCGCGAACGCATCGCCAGACAATTTGTTGTTATTTTTAATAAAAAATTAAAAACAAAAAATAAAAACTAAATAAATAACAACAAACTCAAACTGAAACTACAATACAACTAACGATCGATGATCAATAGAATTTTTTTTATATTCTATTCTATTCTATTCAATTTTATTGTTTCGTACATATTTAGAATTTGTTTTATTTTGCATTTTTGTTTTTCTATCTTTCAAGTGGATGAACGCAGACACAAGCATTTAAAAAATGAACAACAAAATTTTTCCCTCATCCCAAAGGGTCATATATTAAAATGGTAAAAAAAACACAAAAAAGCAATATAAACAAATGCATGTATGTACATATGTGTATATTTTTATAAAAAAAAAGAAATAAACAGTTAAACTTAGAAATTGTCTAATATTAAAACTTAATTGCATTTTATGTTTAGGCTACTGCAGACTAAATTTTAATTCGTTATGATTTATAAAAATAAGGACATAAAAATGAAAACAAAATCACAGTAACCAGAGCGAGGAAACCCAATGTATCGATATTGCCTTTAGAACTACGACAACTAATTTCCAATCTACAGCTAGACTACAATAAATTTCATGTATACACATGTAGAAGCCATTGCATAGATCATTATATCAATTTGCTAAAACAAATTCCAATTTATTTTACAGTCCGATATAGTCCTTGCTAATGCTGCACATGTATTAAGAAGAGTAAACGCCTTTGAACCTAATTAAAATAGTTCAATAAAAGAAAAACAAGTATATTTCAATTTAAATTTTGTTACCATCACCTAAAAACAAATTCAATTAAATAAGAAGAATAATCGGAATAAAAAAAATAAAAAAAAACAATTACAAAATTCATTCAACATGAAATTGTAATGCGTCATCAATGGGTTGGGACGGTGGTATGAATTGACTGACATTAAACTAATTGTTGTACTGGTCACACGACATCTACAGTACAAAAAACGGCATTTAGAAACTAAAAAAGAATAAATAAATAAATTTACAAAGGCAAAGCAATTGTTAAAAGCGAAAATGTAAATACAATATAATTAAATAAGTCAATGCCAACACTTTGTACAACACTTTCTATTTTTTACCAACACCTTTGGAGATTTTTTTAGTTGAAGCTGGCATGTTATAAAATTAATTATTATTTTTTACTTTAGGAAACATTAGCAAAATTAGATTTTAATTTGGAATGTAACATTTTATCCAACTTAATACATATTTCCCTTTTCGAATTGTAATGTAATAATAACGGTAAAAAAACGCATGTAAGGTATAGTAAAAAGAAATCTATTATATTTGTATGAAATTGAATGTTGAAATAATCATATTCAGTTGTGATATGAGTATATCACTTTATTCTATAACCTGTTATCACTTTCAAGGTAAGTCCACATTCAATGGACACCCTACATCCATATTGATAATGAGACAATCGATTTCAAATCATTTATCATAGGCAAGAACGACTCATAACCACATAATACTAAGGACAAACTATAAAGCGGTTGCATAAGAACCTCTCAAGACGTGGAACTGCATATATGTATGTGAGTAGTCTAGCGCTTCATTTTTTTATTTGATCGATCTTTTCGATCATTAGCCTGCCTGTGCAATTATAGTAACGGTTATACAGGCTGATGCAGCTTTTGAAACTTTATCTTTATCAAAAAAAAAAAAAAACTGTAAAATATAACATATTGCCTCCGATATCATCCATAGTTGTACTCTAAACAAACAGTACTGAATATTCCGCTCTTGATGACAAGCGAGAGTATTTGTTTGGTATATATTCCTTTGTGTGATTCAAATGGGTAAAAATAATTTGTATATTTTATTCAAACTACGTAACGACGCGATCAGTGGTAAATCAAAAGAACCATATATGTAAATACATATCGACCAATCGTTAACTGATTTCGTATATTTATGAAATTTAACAAACCATTTAATCTGAATAATAATAAATCTAAATAAAGGAAAAATCGTTTCGCAACAGGGTAATGGGGTACCCCTTAGAAAATGCCTCAAACAATTACCACAAACTCGATTGTCACCCACTAATACTCCAACACTTACACTTATCCTTTTACTCATCTATATAAAAACACAGATAATTTTGCCGAATTTGTTTGTGAAAAGAGTTTTGATTTTGAATTGATGCTTCGTCGGCTTTTTTTTGACATTGAAATTTGTGAATAAAAATAAAAGAAAAATAGTATTTTTAAGACAATTTTAAGTCACAAACAATTTTGATAAGTTAAGCAAGACTTGCTAATTGTAATTGTGAATTTATGAACAATTCAATTAATCGAATTCGAAGAATATTGACTTTTTACACTTGACAAGCAACACCCAATAAATAAAAAAACAAAAGAAAAAAACGAAGCGGAAGACGAAAATTTTTGAAAGTCTCGTTTCATTGTTGTATGCGGTTTTTGTTTATAATTTAGTTTCCAAATTCACAACTTATTCACATAAAACTCAATTACCAGTACACAATTATTTTGTATGTATTATTAATTTTTTCTTTACTTTTTATCACCAAGAACAGCAGTTTAATTTATTTGCCCAATCAAGCCACGCGTTGCAATTTCTTTATTCGCGACACTTCATTTCTTTCATTTTTTTTTCTTAATTTTATCCTTTTGAGATTCTTTATTTTTTTTTTCGTTTTTTGCAACATAAACAGCTGTGATTAAAAACTGACAAACAGTGATGGTTTATAGACATGGAGCAAATATGCACAAAGTACCAAATGTTGAGTTCGTGCTGTCTGGCATATTTATAATACAGTAGTTTTCACTTACCTGCACAACTAACTTTTGCAAGAATTTTTGTGCAGATAAGCCAATAACTTGGACATAATAAATATAGCCACAAATGGAAAAACTATTATAATCATATTGTAAAACCAAAGATTTATGTAAACCCTAAAGTGCCTGACGTGTTATCATTGCTATAGAGGTTTAACAAAAGAGATTGTAAATACAAAAGTGGTTATATGTCAGAGTTGTCGTGTTTCGAATTTTAAAAGCACCATATTATTGACTAATAAAATGAAAAAAATAAGAAAATGTTTTAATTATTAGCACTGATAGCTATAATTGTACATTTAGAATCAAATAAGAAATCATTATCATGGCATTATTTCATCAAAATTTATGTAATTTGAATGAATATTGTAAACACATAGACATCAATCTGGCCACTTATTTTCTTTTGTCAATTTCACCACACTTTTGCTTAAAGCAATAACAAAATATAAACAAAATTGTTAAGTTTTTATATAGCCATCGTTTATCGTGAATTTTTTCATCAAAATTGTTTATAATTTGTTTTGTTTGCATTAAATTTGAGTGTAAACTTATAGAGAGCAATTGAAAAGGATGTCGAGGATATATTTAATACCAGTAGCAGTGTTTTTAATTTTTCAGGTCACATTTATTGGCACGTAAGTAGAAGCATTTTCATTCCACAAACAAAAATATTTGCTTTGTACTAATTATTCTTTGTTTGTGTAATGTCTGTCTGTCCACTAAATGCGTTTATTTGCGTAGTTATATAGCGGCAGTTCTTCAAGGTCATGTTGTACCGACAGTGCCCTATATAAGTGATGCAGCCACTTATTCTCCAGAGAGTTGTGTATTCGGACAATTGATGAATATAGGCAGTGTTTTGCGTAAGTAAAATAATTAAGTTGTGGCAAACGGGGAAGACCCATTTCTGTAATAATGAGTCATATTCGTTTATAATTATCTTGATTTTGTTTCTGTTCTTAGTGGGCATCACAATTTACATACGTTATCGTCAAGTTTTACAATTGTTTGAGCATCATTCCGATTTGGGAGTGAACTTGTTACGCTACAATCGCTTGGCCGTTTGGTTCGGTTTGGCATCATGTCTGGGCATAAGTATTGTGGGAAATTTCCAAGAAACCAATGTACGTATTGTACACTTAGTGGGAGCATTCTGCTGTTTTGGATTTGGCACTCTATACTTCTGGATGCAGGCTCTGATATCGTACATGATATATCCCATAGCCGGTACTAAACCTCATGCTCACTTGCGTCTAGGCATGGCTGTATGTTGTACAATACTATTTATATTGTTGGCGGTAACCGGTATCATGTCTCACATCCTATTCAAGGGCTCAAATCCTAGAAAATGGTATGTATTGACATTTCAGAAAGATAACTGTCTTAAAATCATTGTGTTTTACTTTTAGGTATCCCTCTGATGGCGGTTGGTACTTCCATGTTATAAGCTCAATTTCTGAATGGATAATGTCCACGGTGTTTTCCTTTTATATTCTCACGTTTACTGATGAATTCCGTGATGTTGACATGGAGCATCCCCAATTGCGTTTGATATCATATTCCTTGACTTTACAATAATCTAGTACGGAGTCATTTAATAATTTTCGAAAGGTATTTTTACATATTCTCTATTATACGAATGAAGCTTTTAGTCCTTTGAAGCATTACTTGTATCTGCCTTGTGATGCGGTGCTTTTTATTTAATAATTTTTCAGTATGCAGAAGAAAAATTCTGATTTTCTAAAAACTATTTTCTATCGAAAAAGATCTGTGAATTAAAGTTCTCTTAGAATTAAGTTAGTTTTAAAACTTCCTATATATGAATTAACCAAAAAAATATAAACGAATTAAATAAAATAAGGAAAAGATCAGTTTTATTTAATAAAACACAGCGCTAAGAAAGTCAATTTCTATTTTTACAGAATGTTTAATTCGAAATTTTGCAATCGCCAATATCTATATACATATAGAACCAAGAAAATATGCGATTACGCTATTGTACTATTGGACAATGCAAAATATTATAATGAATACACCAGCTAGCTTTTGCGTTAAGTTGAATTACGAGTTGACGCATTGCCCTTACAGAACTCTTTCATTTCGTTAATATATCCAATTACCATACAATACCTCAGAGGACATCAGATTCTAAAATAACAGTTATATCGAGGAAATTTTAAGAATAAAAGTATCTTCTAGAACCTAAAGACATTTTTGACGTTGCGTATAGATCACACAAATCACACCAAAAAAGTTATATATTGTCGTACTCTTTTTTTTATTAAAAGGCCTTCCCTATCTCTACATTTTGCCAAATAAAAATAATTAAACCATTTATCTAACACGCACTTTCTGCATCCACATACTTAATAGAACAATTCCAATACTCATTAGGCTAAAATTTAAAAACGATATTACAGTTGCTGGAATAGTGCCATTGTTAACAGCATTAGCTTCGTTTTTTTCACTGCCAAGACGATATAAATTCAATTGATTCGAAACTTCTGGTGGCACATCTAAGTAGACACGATCGAAGCCGAAAGAATATATCAATTGCCTTAATTTCTCAATATTAACAAAATCATGTGGTGATGACCATATAGTCAAAGTACAATCATTAGTATAATTGACAGCTTCTACCAAGTCATGCAGTTCATCTAAACTGTTTGCCGCAATGCCAGCACGCACAGGAAATGTTATGCTTTGACCGCTTTCAGTTACGTTGTTAGTTTTTATGGCCTCCAGCATGGCATTCGTTTCTTTCCGTGTGTAAGAGCCACTGTTAAAGGTAGTAGACCATTTAGTGGTCCAACCGATGGATAACACTGCCTTCTTAAATTGAGCACAACCAGCAAAAAATTTTTCAGGATTTACTGGAGTAGTACTAGAGTCATTTACAGGACCGCTTACTATATCAGCATTAAGCCAAATTGGATAAGACATCTGTAGTGAAATATGAAAAACGTAAATGAATTAATTTAGAAAAACTACATTACGTGCGGTATTTTTTCCTTAAGCGTTTCCATAGCGCCTTCAAAAACTTCAATCGATTTAAAATCCAACTTTACTCCCTTCTTTTCATCAGGATGATTGTTATTGTAGTCATTTATTTGTAATAGAAAAGAGTCCAAAGATAAATCTGAAGTCGTTGCAGGTGGATGAGACATAATTGGTATATCCGGTCCACTATTATTAAGTTTACCCAACACTATATCAGCTTCTATAAAGTCGATATTACCTGAAATTGGTATTAATAAAACAAATTGCATAATTGTCTCTCTTTACTTTACTTTGAAACTTACTGCCAAGAGCATCTGTTAGCTTCTTTTGATTATTGACTGCATGTGCCCAAGTTAAAGCGGTTAAATTAGTTCTGAAGCCTTCCTGGTTTTCAATATTTCTTTGGTTTGTAGCCATTTCTGAAATTTGATTCTTTGTGTAGTCGTTATTTGAATAATTAATCATTTCAGCATTCTGCAAAATTTGTGGAATTCGATCGAGAAAAGTGCTGCTGAATGTTTGTACTAAAACTGTGAAATATATTCAATGAAAAATTGTGTGACACGATATTTTCTTTATAAATTTAAAACAATTTTAAAATGATTAATTAAACAGAGGTGTGTAAACTAAAAATTAGAAACGAAATAAATCCTTTTTAAAAAAGTAACTTCAGACGGGGGAAACATTATATGTAAAATATTCAAATTTTAATATATATAGTTAATTAAGTTTTAAGAATCTATATCTCGTATTTTGTTTCAAATTCTAAGGTATTATAACTACAACTAAAATTCCAATAAAAATTAGTACTAATTCATATAAGTGAATTACACAAGGGCAACACTGATGGGCAAGTAGTACTCACCGGGTGTAAGTCAAGAGAATTGTAAACAATGGAAAAGCAACAACAATAGAAGAACATTAGAAAAAAAATCGACTCATACGTGTATGTACTCACACACATACATATCCAAATGCTCAATATTATAATACTTATTATATTAAAAATATTCTTATATAGTAATTACAAAAACATTTGTACTTTACCCAAAATTAAAATGCAACTAAATAATAACAGTCTAATATATAACGTACGTTTTGTTAGTTTTACAAAAATCACTTGATTGTTTAACAACATTTTCATTATTGCATCTCTACTCAAATTTAAAATTGAAATAAAAAAATAAATATTTTAATTAAAAATAATAAAAAAAAAACAACAGAATTAAAACCAGTAACAACTCACGGTATGACGTGTAAATAACGATTATTTTGATTTTGATAATTTAATTTTAAAAACACTTTTGTTGTTTTCCATGCATGTATGTATGTGAAATATTGTATTATTATTGTTTTTATTTAATTATTTTCTCCCATTATTACCACACATTCTAATAGACGCGACCACAATGTTTTAAACTATGAATGTTTGTTTATAGAAGAATAAAGATAAAAATCAAATAAAAACTATTTTTTAATTTTACCGTTGTTGTTATTTTTGCTTGCTTTTTTTCTATTGCCAGATACTAAAGAGAGCATTTCATTTGTTTTTGTTTGTATTTGAAAGAGAGAACACACATTTCTCTTCTAAGTTAGGGTATAAGCATTAGAAAAATGGGGAAAATAAAAAAGCATTTTATCGGCTAGAATTCATGAAAGTTGTATAGGCTCTTACAAGTTCGAAATTCTTGTTTATATTTCCTTTCGTTGTCAGGCGGAAAATGTTCAATGACCTGAAAGCCTTTGTGCATATTCGTCTTAGTCGTTTAATTGAAAATATTGGCAGCAGATTTGTGAATTAGATAGTGTTCATACAAGAAAGAATAACATTACGAGATTGGTCGCCAATATTGTCAGAGCTAATGCCCTCGGAGTACTCTGTATGAGGCTTTGTCGAAGAAAGATTTTATTCAAATAACATATAAATCATTAAAGCCTTAAAACAACATGATAAATTCTTTTAAAAATAAACTCATGGACCCTTGTTCAAACACTAGTACAAGCCAATTTTGACCAACAGTCAATAGCACTTCGGATTTATAAAAAAAACAAATACATGACTACAGTTTAGTTAACAAAGCATTTATTTATACTGTAAAGGACTATAAAATAATTTCTGTTTAAATAGTACAAACTTTCGTTTCTACATACAATGAACAAATTAATCTCAAGGATGATATACAACTTGGAAAATCAAATCCATATTTTATATACAACTTCAATAAAATTTATTGAATATTTCTACCTATTATTCTAACGATTTGCAAATATTTTCCTTAGAATTAATTCTTATGTACTATGCAATAAGATATTTAATGCTTATTATTTAAATTAATTGCTAATAATGAAAGCTTTTCAATGTTATCACTGGTTGTTTAAGAAAATTTAGAATATTTTCATAAATTACTACTTAAATTTATTTTAATTTTCCTTAAATAAATATACATATAAAAGTAAACATAACCAATACTTTTAGCGTTTTAAATGCTTATGCCAATTGTAATTATAGATAGACGGATGAAATCTTAAAAATACAAAATAAAAATGTTTATAATTTTAAATGACTTTAAAATGTTAAATTTAATTAGTTTTTTGCTCTAGACCTGAAGTTCAATAAAATTCTAGTAAATACATATATGTGTGTGTGTCTTGTATGAGCTTGTCTCTAATACTAACATATGAAATAATTGTTGTTTATAATGGCATTTGATTAAAGTCTACATTAAAATGGAACTCCATAAGACAAAAACAAAAAAGTTAAACCTGAAGATGACTTTTTATAACATGTACACTTACAAACTAAACAAAAGATGCTAACCTTAGATTTTAATTATATTTTTTAAGGCAAAACAGAGTTATGGAAATAAATAGTTCTTTAAAAACAAAACCAGAAACAAAAGAATACTTAGATGTTAAATAAAATAATAAGTGAATTTATTTCAAAATTTCATTTGCAATGACCTCTTCTATTATTAAGTATATTTATTTATAATGGCTGCGAATAATGTCATAGTATGTACTTATGTATATATGTATGTATTGAATATATTTTGTACATAAATTGTTTTTTGTCTAATTACGC
Source organism: Sarcophaga rosellei (assembly GCA_930367235.1). NCBI lineage: Eukaryota > Metazoa > Arthropoda > Insecta > Diptera > Sarcophagidae > Sarcophaga > Sarcophaga rosellei. Next base: position 4,235,044 of record OV884019.1, on the reverse strand, counting down.
ATTTTTGTTTATAATATTTGTTTAAAAATAGACTATTTACAATACTACTTAATAGAATTGTTTGGATAACAATAAACAAATTTATACAAAATAATTTTCATTTAATATTCTATCAACTATTTATCACATCTGAACACGACGTCGTTTGACTTGTCGAAGTACTGCTTAGTAGACCTTCGGTTAATGAGCAATTGTTTCGCAATATATTTGCGCCATTACGATCAAGTAACGTTAAATGTTCTTTAGGCCTACGTGTTGCTGGTTTTGAAATAGATACTGAAGCATTGGTAGATAGTGGCCGAAGCAATACACTTTTTCCTTTTGGATCTTGCCATAAATGTGTTATTAATTTCGTTGGATACCAACAGATCATAATGATACCAATTGCTAAAAGTATGCCAGTTACTAACTGGCCCAATAATACTATGAGAGGTACTAAAGCAATCTCGGCGGCAATTTCTTGTGTTACACGTACTCTTTCTTCAGCCCACATAATAGGTATAAAAGCTTTTGGAATTTTATTAAAACCACTGTAAATAAAAAAAACACAAGTTTTACGTAAATGATTACAAAAAAAAATATGCATAAAAGTTATAAAACAAAGAGCAGCAGGCAATAAAATATATTCGACTAAAGATGACTTATCAGTTTGATAGGAATTTAAAATAAAATTTTAAACTTTATAAATGATTTTTGCCAAGTGTCTGAGTTTAAAGTAAATTTGAAAAAAATATTTTTATGGATGAATGCTCAATGTACTGTAGTGTACTTTCCAAGGTTAATTACACTACTCTATAAAAAACTTTTTCGACATTGTATGCATATTTGTTCAATTACTTACTTAATACCCTGTACGGGTTCTAAGAGATAATTTGCTTGGAAGCCACCACCGACATCCATTGGCACACCAGCATTAGGTTCCAATGTCATAAAGAATTCATGTTTTTCCTTTTCAGGGTTTAAGCCTTCTATAGCCTCTAAATAAACTGGATCGGCTTTATAAAAATGTGGATACGACATGTATATTGACGAATTGTATTTACACGGGGCTATACTAAATATGCCAGAAGCTTCACATTTGCCATTAACGCAGAAGCATTTATTTTCAGGAAAAAGAGTTCCTGCAAATTAACATTTTTTAATTAAAATAATAAAAAACACGTAATTTTTCAGAATATTACCATTATCTACGGATCTCTCTGTACCACTATATTTGTAGGCTGTAACACCATGTATTGCTACAGTTTCTGTATAAACTAGAGGTACGGCACGACAAATATGTGGCAAATAAATAAATACTGTATCACTAGGTGTTAGATTTGGAGGATAGAATTCACCCATAGAACCTTTAACACGGCCACATTCACCTTCGAAAGCACCATTATGAGTTTTATAGTTCCAGGTATGTATTTGACCCATTTTCGAAATATCATCTGCACCGGTAAACATATTGAAATTTCCTTCATAACTAGCACTATTATTGCGCTATAAATAATGAAATTGCACAAATAAATTACCGTTACTGTTACTATTGTCTGTGCAATAAAATAAATAAAACTTACCGTATATAACCAACCTATACGATCGTAGGGTACCTCAACAGCACTAGTAAATTTCGAAGCAATACCACCAAGGGTTACAAATGGATCTTGATAGCCAGAAAATATCCACTCATTGGCACTTTTCGTTATGTAAAATGTCTTTTTATATGCGTTCAATCCACTATTCAAAAAGAATTTTTCAAAGCTTGACTTGTTTTTTAAACGCAAGGCAGCAGACTAAAAGAAATAAATGAATATTAATTTTGAGGAACGTTTTATTACGATGGAAAAATAAACTTACATGAGCCACTGTATCGACTGTGGTTATTCTATCTTCTAAAGTACCATTGCTGTTCTCTGGATCGAAATGAAATACAGCCTTTTTACGAAACGATACTGAGTTGTTTGTGTGCCACACTATATCAACTTTATCGGGTGCTTCCCGAAATCTGTATGGTCCCAATTGTTCAAATAGTGGCTTTCTCTTTGAACCAACATAAAAATCTTCAGGATTCGTCCAATTAAATAGATAAACATCGAAGTTTAATGGTAAAGGTGATACTTTCCAGCTTTCATATGCGGGTGACTTTTCACTCAAAGCCATTTCCTTTAAAGAAATCAAGATAAAACAGCGATTGCGTCAAATACATTGAATCATGTATTCCAATTGATTACATACATACATACATACATCATATACAATATGTGACAACACATTGATAACGAAAATAATGTGCGAATTTATAAAGAAAAAAAGTTCAATAACAGGGGATTTCCAAAAGCTAAAGCCAATAAAAAGTGTGTATGTTTAGAGGTCTAACCTGTAGAAATGTTATGACAAATCTAAAAACGAATTTGGAATTCATTCTTAAATAATGTAACACAGTACGTATAGTAGGTCACGGGTAACAAATTTTACATTCATTTAGATTTGTTTATTATTTTATTTTTAGTTATGTTTTTATGTTTTTATAACTAAAAATGCTTTTAATTTGTTTAAATCCTAAGATAAGATTTCCACAAAAAAAAAGAAACACAATTTTATTCGAAGTTTCTGGCCAACTGCTGAATTTGTAATCGATTTTTTATAAAATAAATATAAATGTCAGTCAACGAAGGTATATCGATTGTGAATCGTCTGAATCTCTCGGAGCCTGATTGGTAGATTCTTAAGTATTCAAACTATCGTTCGAATCTGACATGAAGAGATTAATAACAGTGGTAAACAAATTTTTTGTTTAAGAATTTGGCCTAAAAAGGCGGTTTTGAAAACTAATTGATCCCCGCTTTTAATGTTATTTTTTACATTCAAAACGATGCATATTTCAATTTTAACATCCTTTAGTTAATCGCTAAAATTTCAATGTGTCTCAGTGTTGTTTTTTGAAAATATTTTGACCATGATAAGGCACAGTTTTTCGAATTAAGTGGGATTAAACATACTGAGTTCATTTATTGTCGTTGTGTATAAATGATGGATATTTATTTCGAATTATTATTGTTATTATTTTTTTTTTCTTTCTTTGTTTAAAAATTTCAGCACAGGTGTTTTTTTCAAGAGATAATAAAACAATTTTACATTTGCAAAAAACAAAAAAACGAACAAAATAATCATTTGTTAGTTTATCTTTATTATTGAATTGATAACCAGACAAGAATTATTAATTTTTAAAGTGTAAATCAGTTAAGAAAACTATTGCAATTCAATTCAAAATGTTCAAATGCATATTCTCAGAACCCTGTTATATGTTTTGGACTTAATTATGACTAACTAAATCGAAATGGAATACTTTTGACAATTTGTTTGAATTAATTTTAAAAGGTCTTAAATTAAAAAATAAAAATAATAATAATTCAATTTTTATATATATATATATGTGTGTGTGTGTGTGTGAATTTATTCACTTTTGAATTGGGAACACTGTGAAGACGTTAAGTCACTACAAGTTTATCACAAAAATAAAACGAAACAATACGAAAAACAAAAAACACACACACACACACCGATTTCAAATTTCATTTAGATTAGATAAAATGGTCATAAAACAGGAAAGAAAAAATAAAATAAAATAAAAGAAATTAAAAAGGAATGAAATTATAAAAACTTAAGCCAAATTCTAATTGAAATTTAAATTTAAAAACTAAATAAACAACACACGCCACAAAAATAATCAAAGTAATGTACTTACCTTGCCCCGCATTTGTGTGAACATTTCGACCCAATTAAGGTAGAGATATACTCCAGCCAGGATCGACAATATGCCTAGGCCCACAGTCAGGAAACGTCTTATACAACTGCATTGCCGCGATGTCATTACGCTCTCTTCGGAAACGGAAACACACTAAAACTTGCAAATGGTGTAAGTCGTTGCCCAACCTTGAACGTATCGGTGGTAGAATGTTTATTTATTTTATTTGTTGTATATTTTATTTTCCGCAACTGATAAACGCTTAATAAGAGAGAAAAAGTAGAGAGAAAGAGAAACAGATATTAGTAATTGCGAGCATTTAATGCGAGTAGTTTAACAGTTTAATATTAGGGATTAGAGAGCTTGTTAGATATGGTACAAGTATAGTTGCTGGTCAGTTGTCATGGCCACTTGTTGATACTGAGAGAAAACGTGGTAAATAAAGCATTGTATTGACAAAATGATACAGTTTTTCATTGTAAAATACTTTGAATTTTAGAATTCGAGAGAAAATGCAAGCGAAAGTTTTCCATAAGGTTCAATAACAAATTTAAAGGATAATCGCTTGGTATCTTACCCGGAAATTACCAAAATCGGCTACATTTTTGAATGATTTATTTATTTATTTATTTATTATTACGATTTTACAATCTAGATACTTAAATATATACATATAATACTTTATTAACAATTTCTCCTGCAAAAATCTCTAAGAAGTTTATTAAATAAAGTCATATTTTCACAATTTTTTATATTACTCGGTAACTCATTATATTTTCTCAAAATGATAAATAAGCTAATTTCAATAAGATCGAATTTGAATTATATTTGGTTTCGAATATTACGCGGTACTCCTTAACTAACCGCTGCAATAATCTCGTTTACCCCATAATACAATAGTTTTTAAGAAACTTATTCACTTACATTTTATAAACGGTATCATATTATTGGTCTTTCAATAACACCATATAAAGTGCATTAAATGAAGAACAATGAATGAATTGTGTAGGCTGGAATATTTTTAAATGGCAATAACAATAACAACAATAATAATATTGTATTATTCAATAGTAGTTGCATAAATATTGTATACTTATTTTAAGTTGCTTTATTGTTATTAATAAACGACACTTTATCAGCTCTCGACGTCGTCGTTTTTCATACGTGAAAACCGCAATTATGCATTTATTTTTTTGTAAGCAGGGGGGAGGGAGGATATGCAAATGAATACATCACCGGCAATAAAAAAAATTCTCGCTTTTAAGTCAAGTTTTTCTTAATTTAAGTATTAAATTTAATGATCTTGCAAGACAAACAGTGCCAAGCAAAATTTTTTGATTGAATTAAATTGATTTGTACCACATGAAACGAGCAAGAGGAGCAAGAACAATTGAATATAGTCACAAAAGTTTAAAAAATATTTATAAATTAAGATTAAAAAGTCCAATTTTGTATGTATATTAAATTGCAGTTTTAAATTTTTACATTTCTCATTAGCTTCACACTACACTTGTGGCAAACTATTAAAATTTACACCCCCCCAAGTATAGTTTGAACCAATTTTAAACCCTATTGTTGTCAACACCTTATTTTAAAATAAAATTTATTACAAGTCACTGTTCGATGATATGGCATAAGTACAGATGAATTTACATTGTATTTGAACTTCAGATTATTTCAGAAATAAATACCTTAAGCACCTCTATAAAATCAACGTAATTGTTCTAATTAATTAAGATTAAATTCAATTCTGTAATCATTTTTAAATTATTTAAATCAATTGTTGTTTTGTATTCTATTTAGTTAACTCATAAAAGTTTCACACATCAACAATATAGAATTACCACAGCACAAGTATTTTGTAAACTATTACATATAAGAGGTTTATTTGGGTTTAGTATTTAGCATTTGACGTTGATAAGATGGAATTTTTAAAGCGCCAGAGATATTGAATTATCGAAATCCAATTTGAAATCGAAAAGTAAAGGAAACAATATTGAGATATTCTACATTTACAAGCATAATTCTTCAATATTGCGAACGAACAGCTGATAGTCTCTTGCAACCCGGTCAGGACTGGCACAAGCTCGACTTCAAGCGAGTCACTGTTTAAGAACATTTATCGATGACCTAGCCTTGATGAAATGTAATTCTGTTACTACTAGATGAGCTGAAGGTTTCAGAGCGTATTCTTGATTGATTATCGGAGGAAATTAAGGTTTTTGTCCGTAAAGTTCATAGCAGAAGATTCCCCGATATTCCCATCAAACGTGTGTGAATTTTGAATTCAAATTTGTAAACCCAATACGCACACCAAAATTTAACGTTTGCAATTTTGGCGTTAACAGAGCAAATTTCTACGCTAACAGTATAATGTTAAGTTTTTAACAGAGGCAACCATTTATAGTTGCGCAACTTACTTTTTACATGCATATAAGAAATCGGATCCGTGAATGTTCATCCGAGAATCACTACCTTTCTGGTATTAGGAGAAATAAATAAATAATTTTATTTAGCACGAGTAAATCACGTGATTATTACAAACAAACAACATTTAAGAGGTGATTAAAAAAGCAATATTTTCATATAAAATATTTTAAAACAAATATAAATAAAATTTTAATGTTTTTTTCTAATCGTGTGTTTTTACGTTAAATCCAATCGCAGCAATTTATATCAGGCCAAACACATGCCCCTATAAGTGGGAATTTAAGAATCGTTCTTTCAACTTTGTACACTTTTAATTTTAATTTGTATTATTTATAGATGAAACAAACAACTGGATGATTCACAAAATCAATTTTAATAAAATTCTGGTAAATATTATTTACACAACTCCATACTTTATCGTACAATTCTGTTTAAAACAAACAGAAACCAGTAACAGTGTGAAGACACTCTTGTATTTCACAAAGCGTAGGCGAAATAGACATTTAATACAATGATAACAGTAATATGATGCAGCATAAAAAATAGAAGCAACTAAAAACAACAACATCCAAAAAGAAAACAACTAAATTGAACATTTTTAAGAGGAGAGAATTTTCTTATTTCATTCTCTCTCGCCCTCTTTCCTATTATTTACTAGTGATAACATAAAGGTTACCAGATTTAAACTTCGTGTTTAAAATTAAGGCAAAAGAAATCAATTTTTTGGAAATTGAAAAACAAATATACGAACGATTCTAATTACAGTGGAATTTTAGAAATTTTAAAAAGAACTTAAAAAGCCTTTTTCCATTTCTCAGCATTCCTGGACATGTCTCATTTCATTTCATTGCATCAATGTTTTTAAGATATTAGTGAGGTGCAATTGGACGCATCTGGCAGCACTGTCTGATAACATGCCAATAGCGAACCCAGTCACACATTCTACATAAGGCACACATGGTATTTGTTGTTATGTCGTATAAAAAAAAGAGACTTAAGTAAACATACGCAAGAAAACAACTTAAAATTAACAGCAACAACAACAATGGCAAAGATGATCATGATATTTTTTATATCCTATATTTTCTATTCAACATTATTTTACTTGTTACTAAAAATGTTAATTAGATTTTTTAACAGTCTAAAGAAAATTATATTCTAATAAATAATTCTTGAACAACAACAGAAATAATAAATTTAAAGAATTAGAATAAAACTCCTCTCTTTTCTTTTTTTTCGAAATTCTTAAAATATTTCTTTATTCTCCGTGAGTGTGTTTGAGATTAAGAAATTTTTTTGGGCGACCCAGCTAAACTACTTACCACTGTTGTTATCAATTCTGTTGTTGTTGTAATTGGTTTTGCTGACTTGTTTTATAAGCCTTTGGGTGTGTTAATTGTTAAATCAACGCAAAATTTTAAACAAACACAAATTTATTTAATAATTTTTCTTTATATTGTATATTTTCTGTTTAAATTTAAGCATATTAAATTTTGTCTTTGTTTTATATTTGATTTTTCGTCTATTATTATGATTCATTTTATTTTTTTTATCATATCATTATACAATTTTATTGTATATGTATGTTATTTACTTTTATTTTAACTGATTTTTTTTTGATAACTCTAATTTTTATTTTTAAACGCACACTAAATACTCTTGCGTTTTCGGATTTATTTTTCTTAAGTATTCTATTCACACTCTCATTTTATTCACTGTAATCGCCTCACGTACTCACCACTCTAAACGATCTCACAAAGTCAACTGTTGAGTTAATGACACATAATTTCTATGCAAAAGTAAATAATTTTTCTTCTTTTAATTAACGCAAGCACTCTTATTGTGATGCCAGATCTTTTCAATTTTGCAATAAATGGGGAATATTGCAATTGGAATTTTTTAACTTTCTAGAATTAGTATTGCACGACTTTTTCACACTGAAAATTCAAATATATTCCAAATAGTTGAAGACATTCATATGAAAAGGAATGTCTCATATTGTCTTCGATAATTACTGTTCTAACGAAAACGTACATAATTAGAAATGTAGTGAATTTTGAATATTTTTTAGGAAAATTTCACAAGTTGATTAGGAATTCTAAATATTTTCCGACTGGTAACTTATGCCATTCTTAAACAAGAGTGTGTGGTATACGGGAGATCCTACCATTAACAGTGTTCTGTTAAATGTGTTCTCTTATACTGAAAACTTTGTTTTCAAATTTAAATACAATTTTGAATTTTGTAAACCATGGCCACTGTACACAATTGTTTTTAAGTTTATTTATTCGACGTGACAATTAATTAACGAACTGCGCATAAATTGTTGTTACTATAAACTGGTAGGCAATTATGATAATAACAAAAATTTAATCTAAACTCCGATATGTAATTGTTTTGTTATCGTTATCAACAATACAAAATGATGGTCAATTTAAACAATCTTTCGATTTGTAAATAATTTTATGTTGCATTATTTCGTCATATACATAATATAATGTAATTAATATTAACAATAGCCCCTACATACATAAGCAATAAATGTTACATATCCCCATTGTTATCAGTTGTAAATAAAAACTAAAATAAACACAAATTCCATCTTGTTTTTTGTTTTTTTTTTTTTGTGTTTGATAATCGTGTGAGTATTTTTGATGAAAGTCTGGTCTTTAAAATTTACACTGAGAAAATAATGTTCCATATTTACTTGTTTAATTGATTAATTAATTAAATTATTATATTAAGAATGTATTTAAATTTATAGGCTGTGAGACCTTCATGCGCAAAAAATTCAAAACATTCAACAGCAATGCGAATTTGATGCAATTGTGAACCGTGGAATATGACAAAAGGGCAATATAAAGCCTCTAAACGATGTCTGAGGAGAATACTTAAAATGTTCTGGCCAAACACGTGCATTAACCACTGTTAACTCCTATTCAATTTTATAATGACTTGCCTAGCTCAATGGAAACTGGAGAATGTGATAGGCAGAAAGTTATACCAAAACTAAACCTTCACCACAGTTAGTATAATCCTAAGTTATCGCACTAAACAAGGCTTATTTGACATGGATGAAATCATTCCCGGACTACACGTTCAGGAACCGGAAATTTATTTGGCTTCTTATTACTGATAATCATCCGGTAACCACTGTGTAATATTAAATTAAATCTAAATAAACTCTTGAATTTTTTTATATAAAATTTAACTTTATTTTTAATACAAAATCTTAATATTATTGGCATCTAGGGTATCTAAAACCACCTCTAACAATAACTAAAATAGATACAAAGAGAAAAGAAGCATAATGAATCACAATTAAAAAAAATCCACAGGAAGTTTGAATGAACCATGAACACATATATGTATGTAAATGTACCCTTAACCTACACAAAAACATAACAAATTAAATAAAAAGAAATAAAAGAAAATGTCTAGAATTTTAAATAAATGAGATGTAATGAATGATGATGTAATTTGGTTTATTAACTTATGATACTATTTAAGTAGGACTTTGAACATCAACTGTTTTCACTAATTTCAGTCATATTTTCGAATTCTTGTTCGATGTTTTGGCGTCTGATGTCCTCTAGGCACGAACTTAAAGCTTCCTCATCTTCATCCAAATGGGAAATTATAACTGGTAGACTACGCCGTGAACTGGCAATGTATAGAAGAGAAGGAAATGCGGGAGGTAGAGTATATAAAGCTTCCTTAGTCTTGGTGTCACAGCAGGCGCTCTTACTATCAACATCGTCGTCTACATCGTCTTCGGCCATTGTATTTATTTCCATATGTTGACTATACCGTTTATACCACGCCCGCTTTAAAGGCCTCCACAGGAAAAGCAAAGCCGAAATCATGATAATTGAAGCTCCAAATATATGACAGTACATTTCCAAATTCCTAATAATTTTCAAAAGGCGTGCCGAATTTTTCGAAATGCGCATATTCATGTCAAACCAAAAAACTGGGAAAAGCATATGACGTCTGTTCTGATAAGATCTACAAAATAAAAAAGAAAATTAATTGGAAAATAAATTCAGCGTTTTTTGTTATAAGATCTTACCTTATATGGGAACTTGGTTGTAAAAAGAAATTCAATTGCAATCTGCCCTTAAGCTCCAACATAAAACCGGTACGTGGTTCCAGGATGGCTGTAGTGGTATGCACATCTTTATCTGGTTTTAAACCTTCCACTTTGGAAATGTAGTATGAATCAGCGTCCAAAAAATGGGGATTTGATATGACAACCGGTAGACCAAACCAACAACTGGAGATATTAACGGCCCCATATGGTAGGCATTCTCCATTGCAAAAACATTCATTCGCTGGATTTAAGGTGCCATTATCGTACACATTTGGTGATATTATATAACGATAACCTAAAACACCCTCTACCATGACTTCATCTAAATAATCCAAGGTCACTGTGCGACAGAAGTCTGTAAAGAAATACTCTAGCGGTTGATTTTTTACAAGATTCGTCTTTTGAAGTTCGCCAGGTGAGCCCTTAATTGCCGAACAGCCCCGAGGGAATGATTCAGAATAATTTTTTCCATTCCATAACAAAAGTTGACCAAAACGATCCATATCACCCACACCAGTGCCGATAGTGTGTGTGCCCAAAAAGTCGGTGGAACCATTCCTCTAAAAAGTTAGAAAATCTTACGAATAAAAATCTGAAAATGATTGCCTAGTCTTTTGGGTTCTTACCCCATATGTGAAACCGATACGATCCCAGGGTACAAATATGCCCATTGAACTGCGAAATGATGACGGAAATATAGACAACAAATTAACAATATTGTCTTCAAATCCTTTAAAGAAAAACTCTTCAGCTGTTCTCTTCCAAACAATACCGTTTTGGTACAGACGTAATGCCACATCCACAACAGCCCTTTTCACATATGACCAGTGTGTGGTTTTCGAGGCGGCAGCCTAAAATTATTTTAAAATAACGTTTTAACACAATACGAACATATTTAATTCTTACCACAAGCAAAGCATTAACAGTAACCAGCTTATCATCCAAGGGCCTCGAACTTTTGGCCTCGTCAAAGTAGTACCAGTGCTTCTTACCATAGTCTAAGGTATTATTTTCAGGATGCCATTGAAAAATTTCCTTATATGGTACTTCATAAAAGCTATAAGGCCCAATCTCTTCTACCTTTGGCTTTATGCTGGTGTTAAAAAAATCATCTGAGTTTGTCCAGTTGAAAAAGTACATGTCCAATGAGACATTGACATCTGGATGCGTCCACATATCGACTATTTTTGTACCAGGACGCAGTTGCATATACTGAAAGTGAAAACAAAGTTTAACTCAGTTGAAATAAAATTGTTTATCAAACTAATAACTAATAGTAGTAAAAGTAGTTCCAAATTTTTAATCGTAAGATCTTTTGTTAGTTGGTTTTCAGCTTTAAAACTAAGCGTCTATAGAGAATACTCTGGACTTGTCAGTTATCTCTAAGACATGGTTACCTGTAATATGATTTTATCCATCCCATTGTATATGTACATATGTAACAATCCTGTTATAAAAATCAAAATTCTTTTCTTAAAGCCTGTATGTCCGTTTCCCAAATGCTTTGAATTCCTATTTGGCCAAAAACTTTGTTTTCTTGTAGGATTTGAATATTTCAAGAGTACATGAGTAATTTAAGTTTATATAATATGATAAAGATTGTCTTTTGATTGATTAGTAACAAACCTATCGAATTAATTTTACATTAAAAATATCGAAGTAGTAGTGTTGAGGGAGTAGACTTTGATTGGTTTTTGTTAATAAGAATATTCAATTGAAATAATAAAAATGGTTAATTGACTATTCAATTTGGCTTAATATTAATTTTGCTTTGATTAAATAAGCTTTTTAAAAATGCTTTTAAATAAATATACTTATACTTACACTATCGATAAATCGATTGACAAATATTTTCGAAAATACTGTACAGAATACACCCACTAGAGCTAAAAATATCGCTAAAATGATGAATAAATACTTGACATATTTCCTTGTCGATTTAATCATTAATCTCGGTGAACGCTTAGGCATCGTGTATGAAGCTGTTAAAATTTTCATTTAAACTGAAATATATTTAAAAAGAAAAGAAATAAAATTGTTTTTAATTATTTTTTTTTTATTTAATTATTGTTGTGTTACAATTATAGACCGACAGGGTTAAAAATGTGTATAATTGTCTATTCGTCTGAATTAGTTTTTATTGGCCATTCTAATGAGATGTTAAGTACAGCCATCCAGCAGCCACTGCAGAGAACTTAGTTAAGTGCAATTATAATTAAATATAATGGCAATAACAGTAATAACATCCATACTGGCTATTTGCACTCTATTAGCGTAGCTTTTTTCCTTATTTTTTATTATTATTATATTTTTTTTTAATATTTTTTAATACAATTTTTAATAACACATTGTTTATTTAACCTTTTGCTGTTGGCTATAACGAGTAGTGTCAACATAATAATGATCATTAAGAACATCATGATCGTGTGCTTACCGGTATTAGTATGTATTTAGTAACAATTAAATCATTTACAACAATAACGTCAAAGAATATTTAAATACAACCCGTTGTTATTTGTTTACAATCGAAGGCAATAAATAATCAATCATATGCGATATATCGATTAATAATGAAATTTATTGGTTTATTTATTATATAATTAGTCTTTGCAATTATTTATAATAATTTTTAAAATACTTTATTCACTTTCATCAATCCCACCAGAAGTACTCTTCCATCTGGTAGTACAGCGTGTACAGAAAAGTTGTAATTTTATTGGTCCATCTATTTCACTAAACTTTACATACATATGTATTTATGTACTCGTATGTATGTATGTATATGAAGTGATTTATTAATTAACTGTTGAAATACAAGGTGTAAAATAAATGATCGATTAGATAAGCCGTTAGCGACTTTAATCCAATAGAGATGAAGGGTATTGAATACTCGGTATTCTATGTGAGAGACACAATGGAAATGCCTTTAAAATGGTGACTTTTACATTTCTGATTCCAAAAAAAAATATCTTCCCCAAAGTGAGCAATCCAACCAAGAAGATTACCTCTTACAGATTACAGATCCTAATAAGCTATTCGGTGTACGAGTATTATATGTGGACTGCGACCTCGTTGTTTTACTGACAGTTCGAATCCTTATGTTCAATTGTAAGAAATTGTAAGAATTATGAAAAATATGTATTTTTTTTAAATTAGAACGTCTATATACGTAGAGATCAATAAAACTACAACATGAACATCGTATGACAGTAATAAATATCATTTGTTTCGATAAATTGGAGATATGACAGCGGTTGGGTTAGAATAATTCGTTGTCCACTTTAAATGTCACGTAGAAGAAGAAAATTTTTTCCATTATGGGTTCTGAATTTATAAAATTAAGAAGCTTCAATTCTCTTCAAAATATTTCATTTAAGGATACTCCAGACCACTGCTACCACTAACCTCTTAAAAGGCATTAAACTCAATCAGTAAAAGGTTCCTAGCCAGTACATACCCACAGAGTGATTTGTTTCTAGGTAATGAATGGATTACCGGACCTACTACACTAGGCCTATGCTTGGCTTCGAAACTTAAATAATGGAATTAATAAAAAGCAAACATATATAACAATAAAATCGGAGATAGTGACTGCCCTACTGTGTACCTTAAAGAAACGAAAGAAGTAATAACGATACAACAGATACAATATGATAGAGTGGGTCCACTGCATTACAGGTGGATAAATATTCTGTTAGAACACATGTCTAACGTAATTTCCTATTCAAATTGCCAGTTTCCTATACATTTAATTGTAGCTAGTAAATGTAAATTACCACTTAAGATTTTAACTGCAAAACTGGGGTAATTTCAATTTTATTACTATATAATCTTGAAGCACGTTTCATATGCGAAGGTATTGGTTTTGAAAATAATTTTTTTTTTTTTAACCAATTTAATATGAACTCAAGTTCATTTTATGAATTCTATTAATGAGAAATCATTATTTTTTTAATTTTATGCTACAGATACGACGTAGTCAGTACCACTTTTAATAGTCGTTATTATGATCATTTTATTGTACGAGTATTTAGAAATTTTTTCTATTTTTTTTTTATTTTATTTACTTTTTTCATTTAAAATATCAGTCAGTTTATTTATTTAAAATATACATATGAAAACAACACAATTTCCAATCAGGTTCTAATTAAGTCATTAACAAACTGTTGAATATACATATTTATTCGAAATTAAATAAACTTTAAATAAAGTTTTTCGAAAAATGTTTCCTACATTCTGTCGTTTGACTGTAATAACATCGAAATCTCTTTTAATGAAAGAAAATTAAACTGAAAATCGTAAAAATTTATACAATATACGTACTTAGAATTCTTTAAGACGAATACCATTCACAAATTATAGAAATTAATTGCAATTTTACTAAAGAAACAAATGAAAGTCGCTACAGTTTAATATAATATGGGTTGAATGGGTTAAAATATGTATACCAAAACAGTATTGACTATAGAAACAAAATTAAAAACAACAATAAAAACAACAAAAACAAACAACAATGGGTATAGGAGTGTGCATTTTTACTTCAAAACTGAAACGTGTAAGACACACGTGTATCTGTCACTTTTTAATATTCCATTTGCATTCAAAGGTATGAAACCGTCCAGTACATACATACATAATTGGCCATTACAACCCTTCAGTCAGGATTACGAGAAGAATCCGTAGAAACCACTTTTTTCATCAATAAGGTAGCCCTAGTGAATGACAAAGTTGTTTTACTCCCTGTTTCCTAAATCTCAGCAATTTCATTGACATCTTGAAGTATAAAAGCCTCGTGCTTCTTGTCACTTTAGTAATCTCAACTTCAGTGTGTCCAAATTATGATCAGTAATTAGGATACGCAGTTCTTGCAGATTTCCGACAATACCTTTGCATACTCTGACAGAGGTCTTATATTGTACACAAAATAATATTAGAAACGTAGAAGAATTAATTTCACATATCTGTTGAAAAAATGTTTTAAACAAAATTTTGTGCTACAAATTCCTAGTCATTGATCACTAATTAATAAAAATAATAATAAAATAAAATATCAATTAATATCTAGTTTTATGGGTATTAATTTGTGATCCTTTTATCAGATAATTTAAGATTTACCTTTGAGTTGTCCAATTAAAAAAGTATTCATAATTATTTTAAGTTTATAGTACTCGTAGTACTGCATCAGCTAGGCAATGAACAATGTTTTAGTTTTTTTTATGAATAAATAAAAAAATAAAAATGCCATTTAAAATATTGATTGACATGTGACTTTTTCTTTGTTTAGCTGGGATATTTTAGAGGAATTAAAAAGTAGCAAAAGGGAGCAGCTGAGGTTTCAAATAATTATAAAATCCAGAAAAATCTACATGTAGCATCTAGCAGTCCATGTACTATTTCGTACTCTTACCGGCATAATTATTAACATTTTATTTTAATTTTTACATTATTTTCAATTGTTATTCTATTTTAATTCCATAAATCATTTATAATGTTTTCATTTTGAAAAAAGAAACACAAATTAAATAATTCAAAAATATTATATGAACGAAAATTGAATTGCAATGGAAAGGAAAGAGAACCAAGTCAAGCCTGGTTTTCTTGGTGATGACATCTTGAAAATAAAAATTGATATCAAGTTCATTTCAAATTGCGTGCAGCCTATGTCACAGCTATCAATTTCATTAAATTTTGACAAGCGGTATCAGTGAAAAAATTGAAAGAGAATATTGAACTCTTAAAAGATAAAGTACTTCAACAACGACCAGAGAACGACTTGGGGCTTGATATGTTGTTTATAATTAAATTTTTTTCTCCGGCATTTAACTTAGTTAAGAACAATTTGTTTAATAGAAATTCAAGAAAAGTACGAATGCTGAACATTACAACCCTTCCATCAGGATTATGACCTAGCTACTCACACTACTTATATTGTGACCTGCTGTTTAAAGTCGATTTCAAACGAGAAATATTTGAGAAACTTCTCATGACAATTTTATTTACACTCAAAGCTTTTGCCAGAAATCTGCTAAGGGAAAGTTGTCGAAGCAATGTTCGGGGGGGTTACACTACCGACTTCCGCAGTCTTTATAACACCTTATATGTCCACTTTTTTTGTTATACTATACCTCCGCCGCTTATGTTTAACATTACAATCAAATACAAATCAAAGTGTTGTAATGGCCCAATCCAGGAAGTAAGTAAACTTATTTATAATTTTATTTCTATTTGTATTATAATTTACTAAGTTGCAGATATTTATGTTAACTCTCTAAACTCTACAATGTAAATTACAAGCTTCACGTGCCATTGCTGTACCGTAAAAAATCACTCAGTCCAGTAATTTATGTGTATTTGTATAGAGTCCACTCCATGCATTTAAAGTATTTAAATTATATTCCGTTAACACTTTGAACTCTTTTATATTGTTATTAATTTTTATTGAAATAATTAAACAAAATTAAATAAAACAGTCAGTTAATCAGTCAGTAACGTCAGAAACGAAACTACATACATATATTAGTTGTGAACGCATCTAACAAAACGTTAACACTTTGAACCGTTTTGGATGATTAATTCAAATTTTTTCGAAAATCAATAAAATTAAATAATTTAAATTATATATTTTAGTTTAATAACCTTTTTCTACATATGACCTACATAAAGTAAATTTAATTAAATTTTATAATTTTTTTTATTTTTTTTTTGTTAAGTACTAATTAAACTTTTAATTGAATACAAGTAAACTCTCAAATTCAAATTAAAATTCAAATTAAAATTGAAATTGAAATACTAATAAAATGCAAAGGACCTTTAATATACATATGTATAAAAAAAACATGTTAATTGTAATGTAAACATTTATTAAGAATAAACATTTAATTAATTATAATTACATTAGTTTATGTAGCAGATACATATGTACATACATATGTTTTTACAAGCCGATAACATCTTAATATGAAAATTATACTATTAAATATGCACCCAAATATAGATACATACGTACGTAGTTATTTCATAGATTTAGCGGAATACAGTAAATGTTTAATGAAAATTCATTGAACTTAAAATTTTTGAAATTCTACTACAATAACAAAAAAACAAAAAAGCAAAAAATAAATTCCGCATATCAGTTTCAATATAAGTAAACCTGTCTTAACTTCTCAATACAGTTAAGTAAGTTTACTTAACTTGGCTCAAGTGTTAACTATGTGATTCATACACTCCTTCATCTGAAATCTAAACGAACGCTATTCAAATAATTACATAGTTACACAGTTTGCATGTATGTAATCATTAATTTGAGTAGATTGGACTTACTCTAGAAGTATTCATATTGTTGACAGGGCTCTGCCTGGCTACACAACCCGATTCAGCATGCTGCAAATTTGTGTTTAGAAAAGCAAATATCTTTTCCCTCGTACAATATACATACATATGTACATACATATGCGTGTACGTATGTATATGTATGCCAAACACATTTTTATTTTCTCGAGGTACTTGTCTACTTTTTAATTTTTTTTTTCATTTACGTAAAAACATTAAATTTGTTGTAAACTTGTTTAAGCTGGCGCTTTGTTATTTTATTTCAATTACAAATTAGAAGGCATTTAAATTTGTTACTGGATATGCACTCTATGGTGCTTTTAACCCACATATGCAATAACATTATTGGCCAACCCTTTACTCGAGTATATGGTCCGTCCTCACATGGTGTAGGTCGTGTGTGTTAATTTCATACCCAATGGTGAGACCTACGGTTTAATGTTAAATCGGAAGTACAGATTTAGCAATTTCTTTTTCTTTACTCTCAAAGCTTATGCCAGAAGACTGCTGACAGGACGTAGCAGAAAAAAAATTTTTTTTTTTCAAATTCTTACTTTCAAGATGTCAGAGCTGAGCTTTGAACCATCACGCTAGTAAGATTCTAATCTATTTTCTTATGAGTTCGGCTTGTAATAATTTAGGCAGGATAAAAAATTCGTGTGCAAATTAAGTATGTATAAAAATCTTTAAGTATTCATGTCGACCGGTTGGTTTCATATAGTATTCCTACATGTAGAGGATTTAACAGGCTTTGTAAAGCTTTGAATTTATTTACAAAGATTGCAATTGTTTTTGATGAAATATGTGCTAGTTTTCATTGATTGCTTTTTCTAATGAATTAATGCATCCGCATCACTAAAATGTCAAACATTTATTGTAAAACACGGAATATTCAATTTTTTTGTTTTGTTTTCAATTAATTTTATTAAAATTACTAAAAAATCACCCAATTTGCGTGCAATTGATTCCTTGAAAGGTGGAAAAATTCATAATTGCTGCAACAGTGAAAATGCTCTATTAAGGAGGACAAATTAATAATAAATCACACAAATTACAAATTACGCCGATCGGAATTGGAAAACGACAATGGAAGTTCATCTTTGGCGGAATAATGTTAGAGTAAGTAGAGACAAAGGCAACGTCATTTTCACTTTTGTCGGTAAGATCAAAACGATCTTGTCTTGTGGTTGTGATAAAAATTCTTGTTTTAACTTTTTGTTGCATTTTCTCGAAGGAAAAAATGCTGGAAAACTAAAAATCTGTTGTAATCTAAAAGCGATTCCTATGCTCTAGAAATAATAGAAAGATTTATTACAGAATTCCTATCATTAATAGCCATGGACCTGTCCCAAGCTTAACTAGTTGAGACATAGGCGCTGAAATAAAGTATGGGAATGCTCCAAAGATTTCATGCTCTTTTTTTAAGAACAATATAAGTCTTTATTTACAATCCCATCTGTATCGGAAACACTTCTGTTTTTTTGCAATTTATTCAATTTTAAATTGATAAGAGAATTATTAGTTATTTTGGTTTAAGAAAATTTTGGAAACTAAAAAAAAAGAAATTATAAAAATTTGAAATATTAAAACAAGTATGTATGCTATTAGCACTGTTTTTAAAAACAAAATATATGTATGTATGTATGTACATATGATATTGTATATTGTATTAAAAACGTGTTATTAAAAAAACAATAATTGAAACGCCTTACTTTTAATTTGTTTCAACAAATTTTTACTATCTGTAATTAATAATTTAAATAAAATTAAGAAACGAAATGATTAGGTGAGACATATAAAAGGTTAAGATTATAAAATAGTGTAATTAAATAGAAAAAAATAAACTAAAATATGGTTATTATGCATTTTAAATTTAATACGTTTTTTTTTTCTTTCTATTTTACATACAAAATTCATTGTATAATATTTGAAGCAGTTTGCAATGAATTATTTTCTGAATTTGAATATAAATATTTACATACACATTACTGTTTTGTATTTTTTAAATCTAACGTTTCTAATGATCAGGGTTTTTAAAATCTTGATAAGAATTCCGCCGGTATTACAAAGATGAAGTGATCGACCTCCATTCTATAATACATTCTCTAACTTAAATACTGTCAAAATTTGGTTAAGATGCGCCGATCCGTTCCGAAGTTATAGAGAAAAATCTACTTAGAATACACATATAATCATATGTCGCGTGAAAACTTTGAGAGCTCATAACTCAAAACACACTTTTTCGACTTAGAATGTTATAGACAGTTATACCTATGTATACAATACATGTATCAGTATTTAAAGACCAGTTTACACGATAAATATTTACTGTTATAAGATTTTTACTCTTATTTCTAAAATACATAAGGAATTCTGTAATTATTTTCTCTCACGCTTTACGTACATAAACACTTAAGACCAGTTTAGACGATAAGACTATTCACTAATCCTCGATCATAAATCGCATGATAATGCAAACAGAAATTCGGATATTTCTAAAAATTCAGTCGGTTACTCCAAAGTGAGTGTAATGCGGTTTATTGGGTGGCGCCGGGTCGGTTCAAAAATTCATATCATTATTGACATAACCTTTCCAACTTATCTTTCATTATTTCGTTTTAATTAAAAGTTATGAGGCTTTAAAAAAAAAACATTTTATTCTATAATTTATAGGATGCATTATCACTGTGATTACACTATTATCCAATAAAAAGTGAAAAGAGAGGGAGGGTATCATCTAATCGTGCCAAATCTATTGCAAATCGAAATATTATATTGTAATGCAAACATTATTTGTTTGGCATTCGGCCCTTTTCCCATTAATATTTATGTAAGTAAATCGGTTTCGAGATAAGAAATTTACAATAAGAAAATATTTTCGTTTTTGAGTTCGTCTCTTGTCACTGTCAATCAAATCAATTAATTAAATCTTACGTTTCAAATAATTTCGTTTTCTGGAAATTACAAAAATCGATTACAACTATGAATTGTTGAATTACTTTGAAAAAGTCTCACAAAAAAGGACAATATTTTATAAAAAGATTATTTTTTTTTTAAGAAAATTAACACAATATTATCACAATTACAGAAACATAGTTTCTATCGATAATTTCTGCATAAATTAATTTTTTGTTTTTGCTTCCTTACACCGATAGAACGCAATTAAAATATCAATCGAATTGAAAGTTTCTGCAACTAAACCACAATTTAAGAGTGTTTTTTGAAACAAAATCTCTCCTATTTTTGGGGCCGTAAACAAAGCCACAATTTAGATATGTATTCGCCAAGTACCTGGAAGAGAATGTACTTTAGGACGAATACCAAAAGTGGATGCTCTAGATATCCTGTTTCATTGGTACTAAAGTCAACCTTCATAAGGACAAATTATTGACAGTCGTTTAAAGGGTTTTCATAATGCTATATCCACGGCACAGCCGATCGACACTGGTCTTACTGTTTAAATACGACAGAATAATAGACATAGCAGACAAGGTTTTATTATTTTAAGACGAGGTTTGTATTAAAAGCAACATGTTAGCGGACACATTGTGAATTTCCCAATTTTTTCATTATTGTTACGCCACGTGGCACTATAGAGACTCTCTCCGTGACTAGATACAAGTCATGCGGGCATTGCAATTTATCAACTCATATGGTCTATGAACAGCGTTAGGATTATGCCATTTAAACATCAATACTGTCGTAGTAGACCTTCTGCATTGACTAGCATTAATAAAACTAATCTACTCATGGTAGTTGGGCTGGTTGCTACTCCTTGTTCTCCGTTTATTTATTTATTTGCTTATGTCAAAAGATAATTCTATCCTACTGACTAAATGCATACAAAACACAGAGTTTTATAAACAAAATGTCCTTGCGAAGGATACCATTTATCATTACACTTTATATCACTTCCAGATTTATTTGTAACATTTTAGCTACCAAGTTAAGAAAGAAATTTCTATAAATATGTATGTACATATGTAATTAATTTAATCCTTTTTAATCAAATTAAATTATGTTTATTTTCTTAAATTGATTTTAACAGTAATGTTGTTGTCACTGTTCTTCACTTAGTTTTCAATGCTATTTTGTATGAATTTAATTAATAAAAAAATATGTATTAAGAATTATTTCATTTATAAACTTACTTGTAAAAATCAATCAATTTTTAACAAAAAAAAAATTTCGAAATTTGCGAAAAGAAATATACAATTATGTTTTTTCTTTTTATGTTAATTTATTCAATATTTTAATTATTTTCTTAATTGAGTGGCACTGAACACATTTGTATTATTTCGACAATTTGATGAATAATTTGAATATTAATTGTGTGTAATCGTGATGTAAAATTATTTCGCACTTAAAATATATGTTTTCCGCTTAATTCCATTTAATATGTTTCAACTTGATTTTATTTTAATATTATTAAAAACCGTTTAATTCAATTTCATTTAATTTAATTTATTATTTCAAACGTTTTTGCTATTGCCACTTTATTTAGCCATGTTCTAGATTTTGGTGTCGACTGAAATGTCTTCCTACAAGTGTTTTCTATTTATAATTTCATTTGAATTTCTATTTAGCAAAAATCTAGAGTTCTAGGAGATCTAAATACAGCGACTAGTTTTACTTACTCACACGTTATGATACTTTTAACTATTATTTAGTAATTAATTGAATTACAAAAAAAAAAACACAATACAACGGCACAGAATAAAGGAAAATAGAAAATAAAATAGAAATTAAGTGTGTAAACTTTTATTCTATTTCTTGAACTTTACTGAGCAGAGTCTTATTAATTACTGTTGAAAAGTAAAACTCAAATAAAAAAATCACTGTTGTTTGTGTCAATAAAGAATTTAAATAAGAAAATATTGTATATTAAATGTTGTTGTTTTTGTTTTGTTTGTATTAAGAAAACAATAATATTTAATCTTTCATTTTTAAAAACAACAATAATTACAAATCTGGCAACTTTAAGCGCCATTTATGTAATTACTTTATATTAACACGAAAACGGTAATATTAATTAAACATTAATCGGACAACTCCCTAATAACCGAAAGGAAATACAAGTTTCCTTCTACAAGGTAAAAAAGTCAACTTCTCTCTAAAGCTGAATAAAACACCCGAGGTCTTACTTCTAATATGAGTACCGTTTAATTTATATCACTTTCACTAAGTCTCTTTGAGTTTTTATATTTGATTACTATTATGAAGTAAGGCTTTAAATCAATTTGTATAACCTTACCCTACACAGTTCCCTTTCATTATATGTACATACATATGTACATATATCTCTTAGTATTATCAATACATAGTTATTTATAGTTTTGTGAAGAAGGAAAATGTTACAAGAAAAGTTGTAACTGCCAGCACAATATGAATGTACAGCGTACAAGATAAAACGTTTCTCTTTGTATAATCATGTTGTTTTTTTTAAAAATTATCAATTTCTCCAAGTAGGTTATTTTAAAATAAGAATTCAAAATGGAGTTTTATACTCATGGAAAATTTTAATTATAAATTTAAATAAAATGTTTTAATACTTTAATCCTACGCCTAAAAGTAAAAGTAACTTATCTTTCAGAAACATGGACCCTAAAATCTTGAGAATATGAGCGCACATACATACATCTAGAAAATGTCATAATAAATGGATATTTACATACATTGCTTACATGTATTAGCTTAGCTTATACTTCTCCATCATATTAATTCCACCTAGCGAAACATATTGTTTTTTTTGAGAATTTTCGTAAATGTGATCAATAATTGAAGTCGCCGTAGTCTAGTATGTAGTGTGTTGGCTTTATAGACGTAAGGTCACGGTTAAAACCCCCAGGTCAGACATCGAAACAAAATATGAAATAATATTTCTTCGGCGACTTCCTCTCAGCAGATTTCTCTCAGCAAGTTTTTTAAAAATCTGTCGTTCTCAGTCCACTTTAAACTGTAGGTTCCGCAACTCATGTATAAAATTAACACACACAACATAAGTGGTGTGAGAAGATAGGTCATAATCCTAATCCTGACTGAAGGATTGTAATGACCAATTATGTATGTTATGTATGATGAATAATTGACTAATTGAATAAGACAGTTAAAGACCTCGGTCGATATTTTTTGTATATGAAAGTCAAAATCATGTGATTACGAAAACAAATTTGTTATTTTTGAAGCTGATTTCGTAGTGTAAGCGGTCACATAGTTTTATAATTGTTTTTAGAGTAAATTCTTATATTTTTTAGTACATTTTAGGGTTATAACATTCTGATGCATTCGTAACTTAAATTCCAAGGATTTTGCTGAGGAATAGGTATGACGGGTCGCAAGAGGATAATAATAAATGTAAGTTCACCATTCTTCTTATCTAAATATATATCCGGTGTTTGATTATTTTTTTTTTTATAAAATTCCATTTTAATTGAATAAAAATAGAATATAAATTGTTATTTTTCTGCTGTACTTTCTTCATTTCAAAATTTATTAAAAGAAAAACTATTATTTTATGCAATATATTAAATTACCACTTTATTTGATGTACACACCTTTTTCTGAAATTCAAAAACTGTGTTCAATAAAAGTAAATTTAAAACAAAATCTATAACAAATCTTAAATAAAATTGGTATTCAATGATTACTTAGCGTTACAAATAAATTAAACATTATCATAAGTGTTTTATTAAATAAATTATAACTACATACGTATTTAATTAAAAAAAAAAACAATAACATACATAAATATTAATAATTAACTTAAGTGGTAAAAGTAAATTTTAGTACTCCGGGTGGATTGGAGTCCGCTATAAACGATTTGAAATCCAATTTCAAAAAACGATTGTTGTACATATATCGAGGATCCTGTATGAAATTTAAAAAATAATTAAATTTCGAGTAATAAAATTTTATAGAAAGTCATATTTAAAGATTATACAGTTTTTGGCTGATATGAAATTACTCCTGATAAAATATTTGAACTAATTTTAAAAAAGAAAAAACCTACTTTTGTGTTAATATATAATTATTACTACAGTGGACATTATTTAGATGCATTAACAAAATAATATATATGATTTATGATTGTTGAACTTAAGTTTCCAGTTTTAAGGTGAATTTGGATTTGAAAGACAGATCTTTGTATAGCTTTACAGAGTGTTAATACAAGCTATCACAAGAGAATAAAAACTACAACAAACAGCTATTGAATACATACCTCTAATACATTTCTATCAACGTCGGTGTCCTTGAGCCACAATTCAACCGCAGAAGTTCTCCACTTTTGTTTCTTCATCAACTCCATGAATCGCCAAACCAAAGATATATTAAAACACTTGCGTGTTTTGGTCAAATTGACCACTCTCAGCTGACGACAATTCTGTAAAAAACTTAAAATACCATTTTCACTTTCCAAATCGCAGGAACAGAAATGAATCTCCTCTAGATGTGATAATTGTTTACTTATTTCGCGTAATATATGATCGCGTATGCCTTCAATATCATAACCATGGCACTCATAGAACGATAATTTTTTCAATTCTGCCATGTGAGTCAGTTCTTGAAAGAAACGTTCAAAATTGTGAAGTACTCCTTTGAACTTAAAGGCTTCGATTTGTTTCAGTCTAGAACGTGAAATTCTTTCTAAAATATCAAATACGAAATTCTTAGAACAGATCGATAGTTTCTTCAATCTAGGCATGCGCAAAATATCATTGACTATATCGGTATCGAAACACAGATGATAATCAGCTATTTTAACATGCTCTAAACTGGGACAGTTTTTTAGTTCTACTAAATCACAGCAATTGATTTCATCACAGTCTTCCATTATATCAAATTTACGTAGGTTTATGCACTGGAAAACATCACGAAAATTATCAGAATCTAAATACTGACAATCGTTCAAGGACAGTTGTTGCAAGGATAGCAACTGTGAAAGGTGTTTGCCTGTTATTTGGCAACCTTTTAATTTGAGCACTTTTAAATTTGGAAATATTCGAATCAACATGTTAACATCTTCGTCTATAAACTGTTGCTCCTCTTGATCTGGACTAACAACTTCATGCAATTCCCCCTCCTCTTCATCGACCGATGGACGTCGATCCTTATTCACTGTCACATCCAACCAAATAAATGATTGTGTAGATGGAAATATCTGATCGTTTAAAAGGCGAAAGAAATGTATATCACAATGCCTCATTTGAAGAACTTGCATGAAGGCGGATACGTCTGACATAAAACCAATAAAAGTTTGGTCATCAATATATTCTAATATTTCTGGATACAAAACCACTTGCTTCAGTTTAGCCCTCCACAATGATTGGATGATGTTTTTGAACCTGGTGTGCAATCGGGATATCTGAAACTGCTGTAAGATATTTAAGCGTTTCAGTATTAATTCCAAACAATCATCATTCAAATCCAATAAACAAGGAGCGCCATACGTTGCAGAAATCTCTGAAATTAGAGAAACACTTAATAAATTGTATCATTACCATTCAATTTTAAAACAAAAGTTTCTTGTACCCTTTGTAGTCACCATCCTGCAGAAAATGCAGCCGTTGGTGTCTTTTTGTTAATGATTCTTATTCGTTTTGTGTTCCAAACAGTGTTGCCGTTGCTCTCCGAAAAAAATTATACGGATATATTTTCTTTTTTTGAACTAAACACGGTTTTCGTTTATGCTCGTGGTTTTGCAACAATTGTATTTTAGAAATACAAACCTTTTCACCTTTCCTAGTATCAATTAGGTTCAATAAAGTAACAAAACAAATTACCAATTATCAACTTATTAGCACAATGGTAACACTGATTCTATATACTGCACTCTATTAAGAGATTATAACTTTTGTTGCTTTTTTATCGCATTTACTTTTGTTGAGATATTTGTTTATTCTGTTTTACTTTTTACGTTGTATTTTCTAGATGGCATTTCATTTAATATGTAAATTAAAAATATAAAAAAGCAAATTCTTTAGTTGAACAATTTTTACCTCAACCGATGCAATCAAATACTTTGTTGTTACTAAAGGCAAAAACAATTGCTTTTACTTTCTTTCTGTGTTTAAGAGAATGTGATTTGTTTTTGTACTCTATAATTTAAGAGATAAAGCAAAATTAAAATGTTACAAAAGAGAACGGAGAATAATAGAAATGTGAAAATTGTTGTTGTTAGGGGTAGTATATAGAGTTCGCCTAATAAGGTAACATTTGAGAAAAAAGTGCGCGCTTTTACAAAAAAAAGAATGCTTTTGTATAGTTGTTTACATTTATTTTCGTAAAGAAGTATTTTTATTAGCGTCAATTTGCTAATAAAAAATCTTTTTAAATAATATACAAATACAGTGTTTTTAAGCTCGAATTTCGTGTTAAATAGTGTTTCATTTCAAGTGATAGACTTTTTTTAACGTACGTACAATTTACTAAAATAAATTAATTTTCACTAGAAAACCATTTATGGCAAACTGGTGAATCTAAGAAACAGAATTCTGCAATTAGTTTTTCTCGTTTAATGACCAGTTAGAGCAGAAATACATATAAAAGAAAATGGAAAGATTTGAGCTGAGTGGGTTAGTGCTATACATACGCCAATTCATATGAATTTTAAACTTCAACTGGAAACATCAATTCTCTTAGGAAATTATTAAAAAGGTACGTAAACAGTTAAAATTGCTTTATTTTGACATTATGAGGTTTACACCAATATTAACATTATCCTCATTTACCTCTTTGACAATTGAGCTATTTTTTCTTGGAATATGCATTTACTAATGTGAACACTTTATTCTTGACCAATTGGTGACGGTATGGAATCACAATACAATAAATTTATTGCAAATTAAATTTTTAGGAAGAGAACTTTTAAGAAAGTCTGAAATTAACTGAATGTACCAAAAATTATCGTAGTCCTGACGTTATATTATTGATTCTTAATAGAATTATGTCTTAATTTCATCGATAGTTTCATCAAAAGAGCGCCTTATATGTATATGCCTATATTTGGCGAAAAATTTGTGAATAGACATGATAAATGTATATTTTATACATATATGTTTTTAATTTGCATTTAAAAATAACCTCGATTTTAAACTCGCGGCATTTAATTAAGTTTTTGGTCAAATTTTTTAAATATTTATATTTCTGGTTTCTGTATGTAAAATGAATAACATATCCATATACAGGAGTACACTTTTATATACATATTTGTTTTTTTTAGCTACTTTTATGTTTTTCAAAATAAACATATATACATACATATGTGCTATTTACTTTTATTTTACGTTGAAATAAATGACTGAGTTATGCCTATTTTAGTTTGTTTTCGATTTACACGGTTTTACATAGCGAAATCTACGATTTCGGTTTACACGGTTTTCTAAGAAACCTATCCTCAGTGTAAATCGGGGGATAGGTGTATAATATTCCTCAATTACGGTTGATCTTACCAAAAGCGGCCAGCATTTCGCCTTATTATGAAGTTAAGTACTGTGTTTTTAATCAAAATATTTGATTTTAAATTCATTTATTCGTACTTTTTCAAAATTGAGTAAAAAATATTTATAATAAAATTTAAATTGTTTGTGTTGTATAAAAAATATTTATAATAAAATTTAAATTGTTTCGAAATTCTGGACTTGGATTTGTTTAAATTTCCGAATATCAAATCAATTTATATATAAGCGGTATATATATTAGCCTAGTATTTGATTTTCAATTTAATAACTAAATTATAAAAATCGTTCTTTCTGTTTTTTGGAAATATTATAATAAAATCAACAATTGTATAAAATTATTTTATTACTTAAAATGTAATAATTCTTAATTCATAGAGTATTAATAATAAGAAACAATTTTATTGTATGTATGTATATGGTATTCTGAACTTTGGCACTTAATGTTTTTAAAGGCGTTATAATTTTCATGTAACATACGGTATATATTTGCCGTTTTTAATTTGAACGCCTTTTGTTCATTATTTATTCTCCAATGAAGTTATGAGTCTTAAACTAGAATCTTATTTTTGTTCTTTGTCTTAAAATTTAATTGGAAGTTTTCTTTAAAATTAATCACTTATTGTTGCGGTGGTTGATGTGTTTAAACTGTCATCAGTATTTGAATTCGTTATAATTGTGGGTGTTTTGGCAGGTTTTTCTAATAGAGGAGATCCATCAGGAGTTTTTTGTTTGGCCGGAAATGTTTTCGTTTGCAAAGGTCTCATTTCGCTCGACTTGCAAATGCCATTTTCCAAATGATTTATTTTTAATTTCTTATTTTTATTGAAACCACACATGTACTTAATGGGATACCAGCCTAAAAGTATCAAACCGATGGCAAATAATACACCAGCAAATATTTGCCCACTCAATAAAGCGCAGGGTATCATTTTCAAATCCTTAGCCAGTTCAGGGGTAATGCGTACTTTTTGTTCAAACCATATTAAAGGGAAAAATATACGCGGTATATTTTCATATAAACTAAACAAATAAAAGAAAAAATATTACAATTGCAGAAATAGATCAATATTGAGATCAAACAAATATTCACCTTAACAAAGGTATAGGCTCGACCAACATATTTACTTGAAAACGGGCTGCAACTTCTAAAGCAATACCTGTTTTTGGTTCAAGGACCATGTAAAATTCATGATCTTTGTGTTTAGGTTGTAAACCCTCCACTTGTTCTACATAGAATGGATCGGCATTATAAAAATGAGGATACGACATGAAAACTGGTGAACCAAAACGACATGATGAAACATTCATAACACCAGACGGTACACACTGACCGCCACAATAACAGGAATTTTCTGGATACAAAGTGCCTGAAAATGAATTAAAAAATATTAAATTACTTCACTCGCTTAACAGTGCTTATGTAACGATATATACCGTTATCTACTGATCTTAAACCACCCGAATATTTATAGCCTTTAATTCCCTCTATTTCTATGGTATCAGTATAGTCCAAAGGTATGGTGCGGCACATATCGGGTGTAAATAATTGTACGATTGAATGTGGTGTTAAATTTGGTGGCTGAAATTCTCCAGCTGAACCATTCGTCAGACCACAGTGACTCTCAAAGAAGCCAGTATGTTTTTGGTAATTCCAAGTGTGCATTTGACCTAGTCGAGACCAGTCATCTGCACCCGTGTATACATTAAAAACTCCCGTCAAATCGGCACTGCCATTACGCTAAAATAAGAAAACAATTTTACGTATAAATTTGTTTTTCCGATTTTCATTGCATGTTTTTACTTACCGTATAAAACCAACCAAATTTATCGAAAGGCACCTGTACATCATTTCCAAATATATGCACATCGCGGGCCATATCAATCAGATCATCGCTATAGCCGGTGAACAATAATTCATCCACCTTTTTTATCACAGACATTTCTTGGCCGAATAACTTTAATCCCACATCTACCATTTTACGGCGCATAGAATTCCACTGCTTGGCTTTACCAGCTGCTGACTACAAATTTATGCAACAACAAATTTATGTCATTATCAATAACAAAAATAATAAATTTTGTATTAATTATACCAAAGCCACTGCATTCAATGTGATGATTTCATCATCTAAACTTCCTTTACTGCCAGCAGCATCGAAATAGAAAAAACTCTTCTTACGATACGTCACAGACGCGTTGTCTGGATGCCAACTGATATCCACTTTATCGGGTTTTTCTATAAATCTGTAGGGTCCACATTGTTCTAATATGGGTTTGGTCGATAGATTTTTAAAATCCTCCGGATTTGTCCAATTGTAAAGATATATATCTAAACTTAAAGGTATCGGAGGAGTTTTCCATTTTTCATAGACTTCTGAATCTGGACGTAATGTCATTTGCTAAAAGTTAAATGAAAATAACATTTTAAAATTAAAATCTTATTATTATTATATAAATAAAAAAATCATCAATTGAAAGCTGAAATTATTATAAAATGAGTAAATACTTATTCGATTATAGAAATGGTTACTCGCTCATACCCATTAGTCTCTATAATAAATATTATGAGCAATGTTTGGGTACAATATGTGCTTTGTATAGATGAATATACTTATGTACATCATAATTATATTCCATAGAACTTTTTATGTTGAAAATTATCATAGAAATTCTAAGAATACAAATACAACAGATGGATCCAAATTTTAAAAGTGCCGTCATATAGGTATTGTATCTTTTGAGTGACTATTACACGCAAATGCATTGAAGTATTAAGCGAAAATATTAATATTGATAATTGATATTCGTTAAAAACTTATTTCTTTAATGGAAAAACTTGACAAATATGTCATCAAGATATAATACAACATACATATAAGTGAATCTTATTCAAGCAAAAATATTTTTGTATCTATTGTCAGTTAATTATGCTTTCAAATGACAATAACTTGGTAAATCGATCTACTTAATTACTTAGTTAATTTATTATTACATCCCTTTAGACGGGACTGCAACTACAGACTATTGAAAACATTTCATGGCTAGCTAGTGTTTGAACTATGGGCTCACGTCTAATAAGCAAACACACTACCTACTACATTACGCCTATATTAAATATGGATGACGTATTTTTTCCAGAATAGCTTTGTTAAAAAGACCTTCGTTCGGGGAAATACATTATGAAATATGTTAAATGTTTGCAATTTTTACAAATATAAACGTTTAAGAAAATAATAATATAAAATAATATATATGTATATACATACATACATAAATAATAATTGGTCAATTCACACAAGCCGTTGTATCGTTGTATTCATTGTATTGTTGGAAGAACATACAACAGTGTATGATTGTTGTTGACAATTTTCATATAAAAATCTGATGCACTTATACATATTTTTTCCATATGTTTTTAAAAGTTGTATTGGATTCATGCTATCAAATTGTGTGAATGAAATAAATGGGTATATGTTTTCATATGGTTTTAAAACGTTGTGTTGGTTTCGGGTTATCAAATTGTTTGAATGCCACGAACATAGCATTGAGCGTTCACAAAGAAACAAATGTATTCAATACAACATACACGATACAAAGTTGTGTGAATTGCCCCAATAATAAAAAAATAACTACATTGTTTGCGGCTATTAGCAACTATTATTATAAAAATCGTATCCTAAAGATATGCTATAAATAAAATAGAAATCTATAAATCTATCTAAATATAAATGTAAATAAACAATAATTTTAGCATGTTGTGTATAAATAAGTAATAAATATAATATTAATTAATTGATGTTTGGTTGAATAGATAGATGAATAGATGTTAGTCATAAATTGTTGTTATCATTATTATAAAATTATTTATATAAATAAACACTTACCTTTGCTAAGATTATATTGAATATTTGTTCCCAAAACATGCCAATTAATATGCCACCAACACCTAGTATTAAACCCAGTACACTTATAAGAAGCCAACGGCTACTGGGAGTCCAAAATTTCATTATTTTCGATTTTTGTGGCATTTTATTACGCTATGTGTAGGGTGGATAATAATGAGGTTTTGAAATTAAATATTGTTTATACAAGTGTCAGGTTCTGTAATATAAATTAAAATTCATGTTTCATTTGTTTGTTTTTAGTTAAGATATAAAAAATTAAAATAAATGATTTGTAATTTGATAAAAATTATATTTAATTGTAAATTTGTTTCGTTTAATTTATCATTTCCGCCTGTACACTTTCAGATATTAAAATGATGTATTGCGTATTGGGTGTCATATTGATGAGTGTACTTTTATTGCTCTATCATCGGGCTTAAATTATAGCGATTCCAAATGTCATCGACAGATGAACAGATATTGTAAATTTTCCCTTAGTAATTCAAAATAATTTGTTGCATTATTGTTTTAGTTTTTATTTACTTTTAAAATTGTATTTTATTTTTATTAATTATTGTTTAATGACAACAAAATGATTTGTGTGTATTTTACATGTACATATGTACTTATACATACATAGTTAAAAATACAAAATGAAATATTATTAAAAATAAAACAAAAATTCGCTTTACACACGTATTACGACGATAAAGATTATCTCAGTTTTGCTTTCGTGTTTTGTTCTTCAAGTCCTCCACTGCTAAATAGCATCAGAATACTTTTGAGCCTAAACGTGTACTTGGTCCACATCACATTGCCGTTTAGATTTCCAATGTATCTATGGTATATACATACATATGTATACATACACTCTATATCAAATATTATCTACTGGTGTATTTTAAAGTTATAGCTGCTTTCTGAAATCTGCAGTGGATTCAATTTTTAAGGGATGCATCTACGAGTATAAATTAAACTAGAAGAATTAGAGGGCCACTTTTATGGGCACTGGTTTTTATTAGCATTAGACTTACGGAAGCTTAAAGCGGAACTTTATTTTTCATACCCTTGAACAATGCACAATAGTTTATGGCTATTGGCCAACAATTTACAGAGTTATGCATTAATCTAAAATACTTTCGCCGTATAAGACTAAGAGCATTGCTTCAGCGGTAGTTTTGCCTTAGAAAAAGGTCTTCTGGATTTAAATCAATCAATTGTGATACAGTAAGGAACAGTAAATTTAATTTTTAAATTTGTGTAATTAAATGTTGTACGAAGCTAAGATGTATAATAATAAATACAAATATACATATCTAAGATGACAAAACTATCAGAATATACATAGAAATTTTTTCTTTAGTGTAATGAATGAAATAAAAAATATAACACGAAGCACATCGGGTGTCGGCTAGTACAAGTTATTAACACAATGCACACATGTGTATATGGAATTAAGGAATTTCAAAAAATTAACCCAATTAAGAAAATATTTTTGAAAAGAATCGGCCAACCTATCAAGATACATATATGACTAATGTAATTTAATTCTTTTAATACACATTTAAATTGAACTACGTAGGTTAAGTGATAAGTTTCAATTCATAAAAAATCAAATATTTTTTAATACAAAGATAAAATGTTGCATAATTAATTTCGATAATACCATGTTCACATATAAGCAGGTTAGCTAGGTTATCGTGGTTATCGAGGTTATCTCGTAACCAAGCCACAAATGTATGAGGTTAGCCATACAATTTGTATGAAAAGATAACCAAGTTCAGCTGTAGGTTACCTCATAACCTAGTAAAATACGCATTGTTGCATTGAAAAGTATTCAATAAAATACTCAAAAATGCAACGCTTTATATCTATTGTGAATAGTGTATTGACTAAAATTTGACAGCAATAGAAAAAAAAACATTTGCTATGGAGAAGATACATACAAAGATACATACATACAATACATTACAAATGCATACAGCTGTCAATTTCTGTCATTCTCGCATATGTTTAGGTTATATTTGTCATATGTGAACGCCACAAGGTTATCTCCAAGGTTAATTTTAGATAACCATAACCTTCTTATATGTGAACGTGCTATAAAAGTATTTGGAACTTTGATAAATAATTCGAACATAGAATAAAATCAACGTATCCGAAAGAATCAGTATTCGTTCGTAGTTGACCTACACAGGAATAAACTTAACGTTTGCTTTATTTAATTGCTTGGTTTCGTTTGATATACTCAATTCAAATTAATAAATTGTCAATGAAAAAGAATTTTCGACACTTGGCAACGATGTTTTAAAATGTTTTCTTGTGTAAATTACTATTTCAGAACATATGTATTTTATGCATGTGAATCAAAAACGAAATTCATTTAAAAATTCGTTATAAATTATACCCAAACAATATTCATAAAATCATCACAGCCATCATCATGACAATATAGTGATGATGACGATAATTTTGATTTCATATGTCCACCGTCTCATACATATGTATTGTTATTTGCAAAAGAAGCAAAAAAAAAGTCAAAGACACATCCATGAAAGCTCATGGGGTCAATTGATTTATTCAATTATCGTACATTTAAGTTTCTTCTTTATAATTCATTTAAAAATTAACTGAAACTGTTGATTTTCAATAGACATTTTGGAATTTTCTCTGTAATATATGTTATACGCAACGAGCGAATAAAAGTTACACAGACTCGAAATGGAAATATTTGTTATAATTTTAAGGGTAATTGTTTGAAATGTATAACAAATTGTAGCAATTATTATATTGCATGCAACATTTGTTTTCTCTTTTTTAATTTTTACAAATCCAACAAATTGAAAACAAAAATATTGTTAATGTAAATCTCAAAAACTTGTATATGATAGAATTTTAACTAAAAATATTTATTAAAATCAATATAATTTTTAATATAGACTCTAGGTAATTAACGACTATGTTTTGGACTTTCTCATAGGGGTCAATGAACATACATATGTATGTATATTTTACTGTATAATTTTGTCATATAAATAAATAATTTAAAAAATGTATCGCATAGGACAATATTATTGTAAAAATATAAAACTAATATCTAATTTATGCTAATTCTATACGTATCATATCACTCTCTTATTTATTGCTTTTTTAGAAAATTTCTTTTAAATTAATCAGTAATTAAAATTTACACGCAATTGTTATTAACCTTTGATTGTTCGAAATAATTTAAGAATAATTAAATTTCCAAAATAAAAATGAAAAAATAAAAATTGTATAAATAAATTATAGTATTTAAAATATATAGTAAAATATATACATACATATTTATTTTCATTTATATATTGACACCATCATATTTTCTATTCTATTATTATTGGATTAACATTTAATTGAACTTATATTAAAATATCTTGCATTTTCCTTATTACTACTACTACTACTACTACTACTAGTTTATAATTGAAAACCTGCTAAATTAAATATGGTAGTTGTGCCAAACAAGACGGTAAAACTCCCAATGTATTAGAAGGCACAGAAACTTCTCAATGAGACTTCTTCTACTTCTTCTTCTATTTATTAAAAAAGAGAAAATTTTAATGCTTCATTGAAACTAGAAGTTTATTGATTTAATTAAAAACATAACGAAAACAGTTACCAAGCCAGAACTGACGATCTGGAAGGTATCGTTTAGCATTTGATGAATTTATCCTGAATTAGTTAAGCAGAAGCTCTAATTCGAACTACAATCAAACCGTACATTATGACATGAATTTTTTATCAATAAATTTATGATTTAGAGGTAATCATTTCTCGGCCTGCATAATCAGCGGTTTCAACCATGTCTAATTTTTCTGTTTCTCTGATATCGTTAAAACAAAAAGTTAACAGAATTCAACAAAATCTCTCTAAGCATATCACCTCTTTAAATAAAATGATACTTGAAACTTGTGGTTTTTCGAATCCATTGAATGATTTGACAGATTACTTTTAACTTTTAATGTAGGATGCATTATAACATTATGTATTATATACTGTTATTAGTTATCAAAAAAAAACAAAAAAAAACGTAGAAAACATGCCTTTTAATTAACTCATCTACTCCCGTAAATACTGTTACAATACAAGTAAAGATAGTAAATAGTGAAATAATTAAAATAAGAAAAATCTTATCCAATGTGTATAAGTTTTTCTAGAACTGTAGAAAAATGTTCTTAGTTTTTACAATCTCTTTTTATTATATGATATATTTATTTATTGTGTGATGATTTCAATTGAAATTAACAATTTCAAAAATGTACTCGTATATAATAGTTATAGAAAATAGAGTAAAAACAACAACTAGAATAGATTTAAACATTAAAATGACGTACATTAAAATGTACAATTAATCTATCAATTTTAATAAAACTTTATATTCACAAGAAATTCTTTGAACTGTTTGTCATAAGATACTGTGTGAGAAGGCAAGTGAGATTGTAAAAGTTAATTATATAAGCAGACTTAAGCGACAACTATAATTGGCTGAGTTATGTTAAAATAAAACTTTTTCTTTAACTGAATGATTGTAAGGACCAATTCAGTAAGTAAGTAATTAAGTGGCTAATTTTTGAAGATTATCAAATAAAATATAGAGAAAAAAACGAACCGCAGCCTCTACCATAGACTATTTATAGCCATCTATTTCATGTAGCCATCTTTACATAGAATACGAAGTTTTCTAGCGTGGTTGATAAATATAATGCCGACAAACCACTTATGGGATCCATACATAAGAAGTCGAAAATTCAAATCTCAAATTTCTAGTTTTACGGGTTTGAGCTGTCCGTTAAGTAAGAAAAAATTGTATCTTTCTTTAGGTAATATGTACTGTAGTTTGGAGAAAAATATGTCATTTAATTAATTCGTTTTAATTGATTTTATTTATTTTATTATTATATGTATTTAATTGATTTATTTGTGGGAAGGTAAACTATTGAATTCTACAGTTCACTGATGCTTGAGATTTTTACAGTACAAATATTTCTTTTTAATTAAGTTTAAATGTTGTATATAATTAAAAATTGTTGTAATGTATATGTAATGAATTGTATATTGCCATGAAAAGCTTCTCAAAAAATAAATCTGTCGTTCGGAGTCGACTTTAAACTGTAGGTCCCGCCACTCATCTATAAAATTAACGCACACAACATGAGTGGTGTTGAGAAGCTAGGCCGTAATCCTGACTGAAGGGTTGTAATGGCCAATTATGTATGTATGTAATGTATATGTATATCAATACATATATACATTCTTTAGTGTAATTGCACTTATAAATTTACTGATTAAATTATTACAGTACACACATACATATGTTTTCAAAAATCCATAGACAAGCCTCATAGTAAAATTTATATGGCGTTATAAATAACTTTTTAAAGAAATCTCAGTGGGTAGAAATTTTGTAAAAAAAAAACAAAAGATTATCAATCAATTTTTTTAATTATAAGTTCTTAATATTTAAACAAAAATAAATAAGGAAAAGAAAACAATTGAATACTTCACTTAACATTGTAAATGCATATTCACACCAATCGTTGAAGTGATAAGAATCGTTTATTACATAGTCCTATTAATAAATTTTCAAAATAAAAAAAAAAATGATTTCTTTGCCTTGCAATCAATTTTTGTCAACATGTACTTAAACATTTATTTTTTATTTATTTACAAGCAAGTGTTGCCTCGTGACTTAATTCGTTTACTATTTTATTAACTCTCGGACAGAGATGATAAGGATCATCTCATCAAAGGTAGATAATGTTGAAACTTCAACTAAATACAGTTTTTAAAATTCTATCCTTCCTTTGGTTTATAAATACAGGAAATCAACATTTTTACAATTACGAGATATTTTATAATTTTTGGATTGGAATGATTGAATTTCACGCGTTCATCTCTTTTAGTAAATTTATTTTTTCAAAATTTCAAAGAATTATAATTTCCGTATAATGAATTATTAAAACAAATAAAATGAAAAAAACGCACAATACACACAAACTTGGTAAATTCATTCAAACGACTGACACCTGCTCGTCTTTCTATGCATTGATTGAAATTTAGAAAAAAAGAAACAAATGATTCAATAATAATATAAAAAAGAATACAAATAATAAATAAATAAATGTAACTGAAGTAGCAAACTGAATTAGAATAATTAATAAAAGCAATAATTTATTTTTTTAGACTCTGTATCAATTAGAATGCACATAAATGATATTGAGGCTAATTATTGTAAAATATTTAACAAATTATTATCAATTTAAGTTCGTCTGGGTGTTAAATCTAAAAATTTGAATTATAAAATTACTAAGTATGTATACACATATGTATGTATATGCACGAACGCAAACGGTTTACATATTCTATAAAATAAAAGAAAAGCTTCAGATTTTAAAACTTATAAATGATATAAATAAAGTTCATTAAGATTTTAGGATACAGCCTACAGTACAATGCTTATCTTGTAGTATTGAATCTATATGACGCTTTGTATAAGGGCGATTCAATATCGCCAAGTGACATAAGAAAAATGATTAAAGAGACAGCAGGTCATATTTTATTATTTTTCATCGATATAGGCTAAAACTTGACAGCTCGAAATAAAGCTGGATGTGTTAACAATAGCAATATCGATTCAATATACAATACTCCCACGTGTATTATGAAATTTATTTACATATGTTCTTATTTGTTTGTCCATACACTGTAAATGGTAAACAATATAAATGTTTATTTTTATTTACTTTAATTTTTTTCATAATTTCCTTAAACTTATCAAAGTGTAAAATGACTAAATAATATAAAGTCTATGCGAATGCTTTATTAATAAGTCGATATTTTCTTGTGTTTTAATCGATAATAAATAAATAAAAATGTTATTGTTTTATTAAATTACAATTATAATTCGACAATTTTAAAATGACTACCTAATCGATTATTGAAGTTGGAAAAAAACTGCAATTTTTAATAAAAAAAAAAATTAAAGAAAAAATTGGATTTTCTAATTGTAAACGTGAACAAAAAAACTAGGTATAATTTCTCACAAAATAATTGATAATTCTAAGATAAGAAAAGTAAAGTTATTGTATTGTATAATAATAGAAAATTTAAATTTGTTTCCAATAAATAAATATCTTTACTAATACGAGTATGTATGTACATGCGAGGCCTGAGGTGGAAAGGTATGATTTTGTACTTTAACAGATTGTTATTGCTTGACTCAGTGTTGCTTAAACACGTGTGAAATAACATATTCTATTTTATTCTTTTTTTTTTTTTTTTGATATAAGCGAAAATATAAGACAATTAGCTGAAAGTATAAACAGTGTTTGCGGTTCTGGTATTATATCAGACAATAAATATTACGGAGCTTCAGTCTGTCAATTCAATATCAGGAACCACATTTGGCATTTCAGAACTTCCGATGCAATAATAACAAAAA
This sequence comes from Sarcophaga rosellei, assembly GCA_930367235.1. Taxonomy (NCBI): domain Eukaryota; kingdom Metazoa; phylum Arthropoda; class Insecta; order Diptera; family Sarcophagidae; genus Sarcophaga; species Sarcophaga rosellei. Next base: position 4,195,641 of record OV884019.1, on the reverse strand, counting down.
AAAACTCTGATTTCGGCATTAATATATTATTGTTGCGATATTAACTTTTGTTTGAAACCATTTGAATAACGTTGGATACAAAAAGAAGTTTCGACAGACGGCGACAGACCACTTTTGTAGGTCCGTACCATATAGGTATCATAAATTACAATCTAATGATGTGAATAATTTTATTGGCGAAAAATTCTCCTCAATACAAAGCTAATTATACCTAATTAAGACCTCATTTGCATATAAAACTAATGAGTTTTAACATTAGGTTTAAAGAATTGAAGAAGTTTAAAAAATACCTTTATAGCTAAAAAAAATGTACATGATCATCAATATTATATCACTTGTGCATATGTATATAAATAATATTATTACACAAGTTCATTGTGATCGTACCTCATATACATAACTGACAGCTTATTTGTAATTTAATATATTTTGTCTATCTTAAATTAATATACATATAAATAAAATACATTAAATTTAACTATTAGGTTTAATTAATATACATACTTACTTACATTAGATAAAAACAGTTAGAATAGTTCGCGATGTCTGGTTAAGCGAATACAATTCACAAAATTATTTTTTTTATAACTAAATAATTGTTTTAATTAAAGCACAAAATAATTTTGCGTAATTTCGTTAAATCTTGTATGGATTTTAAACGCAACAAATTCTCATTTTTTTCACACAATTCTTGTCAATTTCCAGACAAAAATGAATGATATTCTGTGATTGCAGCAAAATGCGCGTTTGCTTATCTTTAAACGTTAACCCCTGTAATTTGTAATGTTGTGATAATCATGTAATAATTCCTTATTTTTCTTCTTATCCTCTTATGTGAGCGGAAGAAATAATTTTTTTACACAATAGAACACTCTAATATCACTTGTTGTTATTTTATTTGGAATTTGAAATCAAATTAGTATTTCTCTTAATTCTACACACACCCACACGTAATTCTCATACAGTTTAATTAGAAGAACTACTGAGAGTCGTCTGAGTACTGAACCGTGTTGACGAGTGGTTTGATAACGACTGTGGTTGGTACTGACAATGAATGTGCAATGAAAATGCAAAAACAAATTTTACTGAAATAATAATTACAACAATAGCAGTGAGAACACAAACGTTATAACGAAGCTTCGTTATAGACGAACAATTTTTTTGTGTCTTCTGTTTTCTTGATATCAGTGATGGAGATATTTGTTGTTATAGCTGATATTACTTTCTATGACTAAGAGCGCAAGAGAACGTTCTTTAGTTTAAATGTGAAATGTCGCTTTCACTCTCTAGATTTTCTACAAAATTCGTTTAAAAGTACTTCAAATTATTTGATAAGGAAAACAAATTGAAAAGCTTTCTCTTAGGAAGTATACAGTGGGATTGAACGTTAAACAAATTTTAACACAGTTCTACTTGAAAAGGACTGAATTGCCAAATAACGTATTGAAAACAAAATGAATATTTAAAATTGATGATAATGATGATAAAATTACTTTTTATGAAAATTGTTCTCCCATATATGTACATATATTCGATCAGTCGCTTGTATTGTCTTTTTTATCTCTTAAGAAGTGGGACTAAATATATGTATATATCCTATATATTTCGTTTAGAAGAAAAGTTTATAGAGTTAATTTATAAAATACTACAACTCCCTCAGGTAAAAGTACGAAATTTGTCTCTTATAATACATGAATGAGCCAATTCACACAAGCACAATTGTGCTGGCGTAAAATTATAGTTTATAGGCAAGAGGGGTAAAGAGAATGGTTTTTCGGTGGCGTAAAGTTTCCACCAGCTACAACCCCGCATCACCAGCACAAAAGTAATACATGCACATTTTTAAAAATCAGCCAAACATCAAATGAATGCAAAAACACTACTACATACAAAGCTCTGTATACGTATACATTTGTTGCCAAACGAATATTCATCTCGTGTAAATTGAAAAGAACAAAAATTGTGCGACTAAAAAATGTGCTCGTCTGAATTGGCTCAATGATGACGATGATAATGAATGCGATGATGACTCATTGCCCAGCTTTCGTAAGCTCTAGAACCCAATATCTTTGGAAAGACAGTAATACCAGACATAACTCAATTTTGAGGAGTGGACTGGAAGGAGATAACAAAGTTTCTTCGAAATAAAGAAGCCCTAAAGAACATAATTATACATATACATATGTAAGTATGGTCAGTACCCCTAATGGATAACGCCCAACTAGTCTTCTTGATGATTTAGATGTATGTATGTCGAGATGAATAAGATCCTTGACTGATCTACGCTCCTCCAATACACCTACTTACCTAATACAAGTTTGATAAGAAATAAGACCAAGTTCTGAAACGAAACAAGAATTTTCTTATCATTACGTTTTTCTCTATTTACTGCCAGTTTAAGCATATTTTTACATTGTATGTATGTATATATGGATTTGAATTTTGTATACTAAAATGTCATAACGTTTTTTGATTGATAAACCTACACTGATAATTGCGATCCAATAATACTGTTTTCAAATATAATAAGAATTTCAAACGTATTCGATTTTTTTTTTCTTTAAAATTAGTTCATATCTATTAGATTATTTTAAATACATACATATATGTATGTATGTATGCTTGCGCAGACATATTTCTAGATTAAATTAAATTTTGTATCAACGTGAATAAATTGTAACAAGTGCAATCTCATTGCACACAAGTGGTATATTGACCCAAAGATGTACCAGCTTTTAAAGAAAAAAATTAGATTTAGGTAACATGTAAATAAAGATGTCACTTGCTACATGCTTCAATGCGAAATTAACCAGTTAAAATAAAATAAATTCTATTAAACCGTAAAATAATAGTAGTTTATACAAACATTTGTAATGCTATTTAGATTTAGTGCTTTGTCGATACATGTAAATAATCGTAATAATAGGATTTAAATGTTTCCTACTTGCTTTTGGTTCATGAAGCAAAAATGGAGAAACTTAGTATAAACATACATAGTTTCTCCCTCTACGTGTGATATTGGAAAGTAGCACTTGCGTTTTCAAGCATTTAAATTCTACTTAATCCCAAGCAAGTGCATCTTAGTAGAACCAGATTATTGACTGCATGTGTATTCTCAAAATTTGTTTTTCATTGGATTGAAAGAAGCTTTTAAATCAAAAATGAGAACAATCCTTATAAAGCAGGCTATTTGACAAAATATAAACTTACAGTTTTCATAACGCCGAAAAGATATTTACATTAAAAATAATAATAGTATTTTGATTTTTTTTTTAATATCCAAAAAATATATAAATATATTAACCCCGAAACCTCATATTGTTTTAAAAATTCTCGGAAACTTCTACCTAGTAGCGCAATATTTTTTTTTCGCAAAATTTTTTAACGCTAAACAAACTCTAGCCTTATGATTTATATAAAAGAAGCTTACATGCCAATTCACCATGTCAAGCGAAGTTTAAGGTAGAGTCATATTTGATTCTTATACGATCATGTACATGTCTATTTATCTTTCATCTTATCTTTAGTACAAGTTTATCGAAGCATAGTAGATGACGGACGACGGGTACCTTACATTTTTGTTGGCTATAAAATTGGCTACACGGCGACTTTAAGCTTCAATACAAAACATTTACAATATTTGTTCTTATCAATTTAAGTTTTTTTTTAATTCCAAATCAGCATTATTGGTGTTGAAAGCAAGAATTTACGAGTATTATACGTTTAATATGTAATTTTATTTCTAAACAAAATATTGTGGTTTCCTCATGGTTATGCCGTGGTCAGCTAAGGCTGGTGTCAGATCCTCAATGGCCAACGTATATTTACGATCCTTATTAGATTTCTTATCCTAAAAAATATATCAATAATGAAATATATTTGAAACTACTTGACAAGATCACACGAACCTTGTTGGAACCATGGCTTCCAGAATGTTGGCTACTGCTCCGTGTCTTACAGTGTTGCAGGGCATCATTAGCAATGTCCGATATAAATTTTTGTGCTGTCACTGATATGATTCTGACAATACGTGGATCCACAGCTTCAAAGCCTGCACTGTGTAAATATTTTTCAGCCAGAGCATCTGGAACAGTGGGCGTATAGTCTTCTAAATGCTGTAAAAGTTCTCCTAATACTTCACCAGGTGCTGGTTCCAAACTTTCAGGGTTAATTTCTTCGGGACTTGTGTCATCATCGTTACTTACAACCATTTTTTATATAAAATTTCTTAACTCACGAACGCTCTAAAACCACAGCTACTATATATACTTTGTCTAAAACAAGAGATTATTTATCTTTTGTTTATCCTGTTTTTTTCGTCTTAATTCACTGGTAAATAATAACACTGAATTCGTTTTGTCTTTATCTGTAATTAAAATGCCATATGTAAATTGAGGTAAAGATTGAGTGATGCCAACTTGTATTCAAAATAAAATTTAAAACCGAAACGATAAAATCATGTCACGATTTTTATATAAATTGTTAATATTAAACAATATTTTGTCATAAAAGACGATATGCATAGGAAATATCAACACATTTTATGCATAAATGTAATATTACGATTTTTGGAATGCGAATGGCTTTTGCCTCCAAGTCTGGCATCACTATTGAAAATAATCAACGTCTTGCATCACTATATTTTGGCAACTTTAGATTTTTTGTTTTTGTTTAGTTTTTTGTAAACACAAAGCAACATAAAGTAATCAAACTGAATAATTTTGCAATGATTGGCACAAACTTTGGAATATATCGTCCAGCCAATGCCAGTTCTAATACAAATGGCAATAACTTAGCTGGACCTCCAGGGAATGTAAATCCTGCTCAAGAGGTAATCTAGTCTTATAATGACAATGAATTTTATTTAATACTAACACTGCTCTTGATATAATTTTATCATTAAAGGGCTCTCAGTTAAGTGATTTTATGCTGCAATTGGAGGACTATGTACCCACCGTCCCAGACGCCGTAACTGCATTTTATTTAAATTCAGCTGGCTTTGATTCGAACGACCCTCGCATTATACGTCTTATATCAGTGGCCACACAAAAATTCATTTCTGATGTTGCCAATGATGCTTTACAGCACTGTAAGACACGGACAAATAATCTAAATGGGAATACAAAGTCAGTAAAACCCAATAAAGATCGTAAATATACTATGACTATGGATGATTTAGCACCCGCCTTGGCCGATTATGGTATCACTGTTAGAAAGGCACAATATTTTCCTTGATTATGTATTAATTTGAAATTTTTTACTAATAATAATATAATTACATTATAATCATTTTCAATATCAATTTAAATACATTCAATTATAATATTAAAATTAAATCTATATTAGAGAGTTTGGATACTGTGTCGTGGAGTTATTAGATGTAACGGGAGGAATATGGAGAATATTAGTCTTTTTTGTTTTATTACTTTATAGAATATATATACTATTGACAGGTAATAAAATGTTTAAACGAGCGCGAAGAGCCACCAGCTACGCGGAATGCCAATATTGCTGTAGCAATAGTAACAGTGAAATTAATTGAAAGGGAGGCAGCATACAATTGTTGAGCATTTAATAAAGTGATGAGACTGACGAACAAATGTGATCCAACTACATACACAATATGTATATAGTTGTTGATATCGAAAGCGTTAAAGAATATTACACTCCAAAAAACATGCAGTAGGCAAATGGACAAGGCGTGGGCCGCTGAAACCATAAAAAAACTTTCCGAGCCACCATTTAAACCCAATGTTCCAGGACCAGTCTAAAAAAAGTATACATGTATGAATACTTTAGCAAAGAACAGTTATTTTAAATAAATACAACTTACCAAATCAGCTAAAACATTAACTAAAGCGAACATTGCTGATATAATGCCAAAACCAAAGCCCGAAACATAAGCTAAGATGTGTTTATTGTCCAAAAGCCTTCTGTCATCTGCCACTGCCTCCAGACCTTCTTCGAATTTTCTTAACAATAAATATAACAAATACCGGAAGTATTCTTGGAACAATACCGAGAATACGCTGCCAAAAGCTAAAATATTTCGCAGCGGTATGACCACAAACCAAAAGAGAGACGAGGCCAGCAGAGCCAACAGCCAAAAGAAAGCGGCTACAACCAATATTATAACACGTATGGGTTTATTGGCAATAGTAAATAGAAATAATGCGAGAGGTGGCCCAAAAGCTACCATAGAACACCCAAAAAACTCCGGTAATGTCATTATTTAAAGATAAACACCAAAATATAAAATGGATTCGTCAATGTAAACGAGAAATTAAATTTGCAACCCACGAAAAGGAAAACAAAAATTAGTCAACGCAAAACAAAAACAATACAGTTATATACTTAGAGATGCCAGATTGTAATCTACAGCAAAATAAAGGCTTAATGTGAGGTATCCAGATACATTGCCTTTCCTTCTTGGTATAATTCGCCTTTTGTAGAAAAGATTTTTATAAACCATATTTATGGTGCATATATACAACTGAATAAATTTAGTCAAATGAATATTTTCAATCTGGCCACACTTAAATGATTCATACTGACGGACAAAAGGCAAAAACAAAAAATTTAAATTTTCTATTCAACTAAACACCCATTCATTCAATTATTTTTCCTAAAGACACATTCAAAATCAATTGACCGGCTGATCAGATAAATAAATAAATTTTTGAAATAAACAATTTAGTTCCATTGAATATTAAACAACAAGAGTCAATATAATGCAAACCGATGATATTAAAGATGAGGAAGGGCCTTCCAATACTCTGGAACATTTCACAGAATTAGAGCTGGTATTGCAAATGATTGACTCTATGCAGGGCACAGATGCACCGGGGTTTGAAAAAGATTTCGAACAATATACTGAAGTGTTGACCAGGTAAAATAAGCTATTACACCAACTTGTTTGTTTGTTAACCATATTCTTATGTCGTTGGCGTTTAAAAGGTATCAAGAGCAGCCCCATTTGTTGGATATTCATTTGGAACTGCTTTTAAACCGTTTGTTAGACAAAATAAGAGATCGTAGCTTACCCGAAACTCTTATGCATGCGGCCTTTAAGTATCTTTATATTATTTGCAAAGTGAGAACCTATAAAGTACTGGTGAAATTTATGCCTCATGAATTAAGTGATCTGGAGTTCGCTTTGGAATTATTAGAGAAACAAAATCCCAAAGAATTTAAACATTGGGAAACACGCTACATGCTCTTGCTATGGATGTCTATTTTAGTACTCAATCCCTTCCATTTGTCGCGACTCGACGCTTACTCCACCACTATTAGTGAGACTACTAGTACTAATGAACTTATCACAACAAACGCTCAAAGTAAAACTAAAATGGAAAGAATCTTTGATTTGTGTAAACTGTATACGTCAACTAATGATACTTGCAGTAATATATCTGCCTATTTGTCGGCTAAATATTTTGTAAGAACCGATATAAAAGACTTGTATCTGGAGAGATTTTTAGACTGGATCATCTCGCAACATCAGGCCGATACAGTTCAAGTAAAATTTGGTCAATTAGCTGCAGTTGCAGCTATCTTAAAACATGGCAAACGTGATGATTTGCTGCCCTATGCCAACAAATTATTGCAATGGATTATAAGTTGTCAATATAAGGACAGTTCGGATTTTTTAAAATACAAGTCGTATATTAAAATCATTCAGCGCATTGGTTTGGTTTATTTAAAGCCACGCATAGCCAACTGGCGTTATAATCGTGGTACAAGATCTTTAGCAAAAAATTTAAATCAAGAGCCGTTAACATCTGAACAACACTCAACTACAATGGGAAGTGCACATCAAGTGAAGGAAGAAGTTTCCTCTGATGAAGAGGTTGTTGTTCCAGATGCCATAGAAGAAGTTATAGAGGAACTGCTGCAAGGCTTGCGTAGTGGTGGCAATGATGTTCGCTGGTCGGCTGCTAAAGGTATTGGTCGCGTAACTAACCGTTTATCTAAAGAATTGGCAGATGAAGTAATAGGCTCTGTAATAGATATTTTAAATCCGTTAGAGCCTCATGAAGCTTGGCACGGAGCCTGTTTAGCTTTGGCAGAGTTAGCCAAACGCGGTCTGTTGCTTCCCTATCGTCTTAGAGAATTGGTGCCTCTGCTCATGCAAGCACTTTTCTATGATGAAATGAAGGGTTATATGTCAGTGGGTCAACACATAAGAGATTCTGCATGCTACATGTGTTGGGCTTTTGCCAGAGCTTATAATCCCGAAGATGTTCTCCCTTTTGTTCATGAGATATCAGCTGGCTTATTGACTGTAGCTACATTTGATCGTGAAATAAATTGTCGCCGTGCAGCCTCAGCTGCTTTTCAAGAAAGTGTGGGACGCCTGGGTAATTTTCCATTTGGCATTGAAATTTCCACAACCACTGATTTCTATTCGGTGGGTTTGAGACAGAATTCCTACTTGAATATCAGTGACTTTATAGCTCAGTTTGAGGAATATCGTAAGCCCTTAATAGATCATCTCGTAGAGCGTAAAGTTAATCATTGGGATCCCGCTATCAGAGAGCTAACTGCCAAAGCACTTCATAAACTAACTCGGCGAGCTCCTGAATATGTTTCGAGCGTTGTATTGGATCAATTGTTTGCCAAAACTGACTCTATAGATATTAACACCAGACACGGCAGTGTTCTTGCAATTGGTGAGATCATATTGGCTCTAAGTAAGCTGGAAGAAGATAGTCCAGACACAGCTTTGAGTTTCCTTTCGAATCAAACTACAAGCAACGTAAATGAACTTCTGTTAAAATTTATTCAACGAGATCTATTTCGCGGCATGAGCGGAGAACTTATGAAGCAATCTTGCACTGATTTTATTCGCAACTGCAGTTTAGCCAGAATCGATACAACACCGCAATGTTTAGGTAAGTTGATTATAAATTTATATATACCCTGTACTTCACCATTCCTTTAGCAAAAAGAATATGAAACAACCGAACTTTATTACAAGTGAATTGTAAGTGAAGCTCAGTTGCAATAAATTTTGTCGTTCCACTGAATACTTTCAATAAATAGTATTTTATATCCGTTAACATTATATTAATCATTTACTTTTAGAATCTTGGCAAGAAATTATTGATAAATGTTTACTCAACAAAACCGCCCCCATTCGTGAATCAGCTACTTTGGCTTTTTCTGAATTATGTCAAACGTACTACAACACTGCCAAACGTAGTGCTGCTAATGCCGAAATCATAAGATTCTACCTAAAGGGTGCTGATTGCGATGTCGAAGAACATATACGTATGGGTTATATAAGTGCTTTGGGCGTATTGCCTCGTTTTATGTTAATGCCACATCTGGATTCTGTATTGGAGTGTTTAATAAAACATTCATTAACTCCCTTCCAAGCTCTAATGGAAGGTGAGCTGTTAAAGGAAAAGGAAAATCACCATACGCAAAATTGGAGCGAAGCTCGAAGGGATAGTGTGAAAGCCTTAAGTAATTTGGTAAAAACAGTTGGATATGACAAAGATGACAATGGTACATTGTCTTTTTATATATTGCATGTGAAATTATATTTAAAATATTCTTGTTATTATTACTCTTAGTATCATTTGGCAATCCTAAATATCTGACAAAAGTATTTGATTGCTATTTAAAAGCCATGGATGAATATACTCTAGATAATAGAGGTGATATTGGTGCCTGGGTGAGAGAGGCTGCTATGAATGGTATTTGTGCTTTAGTATTATTTGTTTTGGTATATAAACGTTAATTTTGTTGTTGTTTTTTTCCAGCCATTTATGATCTGTTAATATCTTGCCCAAGAGATATTATACAACCCGCGCATATACATGAAGTTATTTTGGATTTTATGCAACAATCTGTGGAAAAAATCGATCGTACAAGAGGTTTAGCAGGTCGCCTATTTTGTCAGTTGATACACTTAGAACCTCGTCTACCGCATATACAGCATCATGACCGTTTACGAGAAATTTTTCCTGCAGATGCCAAAACTGTTTTGTGGCTATTTGCAGATCATACATTCCCTTTATTCTGTGCTTTACTAGAATTACCCGAATACTCTAAACGCATATTATTAGGCCTTAGCGCCAGTATTGGTCAATTGACAGAATCATTGATTAAATACTCTTCGGCAGCTTTCTTTCAATTTCTACGCAGTCATCCCTCAGATGTGCCACGACTTTGTAATGAAATTGTTATGAATTTTGAAGAGAATCTTCTTAATGAACGTGTAACGTATCCCATGTTGAATTTTTTGGATATTATAATAGCATCAGGTATTTAATAAAACAATGCTTTCCCTTATTGCTATTCTATGCTATGTATTTTGTTGTATTTGTTTCCTTCACAGGCATTATAAATTCTGTACTGCTAGATGAATCTTCTACGTTTGCCGATGACATTTATCGTCTTTTGAACTTGGAAATTAAAGGTCATAAGAAGCTTTACAAACTAGTGTCTAGCATTAATGTTTACTGTCAGCTGGTACAAGTTCCTCGTTTATGTAAGAAAATTCTTTCGAAATTATCCATATTCCTGGGTTTAACCCATGTACACATACGTAAAACTGCTGCTACCAAACTGTATGAAGCATTGGCCCTACACGGCGAAGTTTGTGACATTTCTGAGGAAAACATGGATGAAATATTAAATTTACTATCTGAAACAGACTGGGGCTTACCATTGGTCGAAGTTAGGCCATTACGCAATCAACTGTGTGAATTGATGGGTATTAAACCGCCAATGTCAGCTGCCTCAACATCTGCTACTGGTAGCAGTCAAAATATTTAAATTTTCATGAATTCATTCTGTATCTTTTTCAATATTTTGCTTAACGTTAATAACTAACTGTATTAGAATTACGATTTAAAAAAAAAAATCTGAATTTAAAATACTAATAAATTCCATTTCGATTCAATCTGTTTCATCAGTCTATTTCAATTTCAGTAACTCAAACAATCTTTAGATACGAACAGGTCCTTCACGTCTTATACTGTCTTAAGCGTGGCCAATGTGTCTTCTGTACATACTTTTAATTTCAAACGCCGTAACCTATTAAATTGCAGAAAAGGCAGTTTAGGCGACTAATAGTGTCATATAGGCCTCCTGTTATGATGATCTCCGTATAACGCCAACGGCAGTCTGATGGTGGAGATTGACAAATATGTTAACGAAGTCGAATAAGACTGGACTTGACAACGTTTCTATAGCTAGATTGCTTGTTTCCAAGATCTGTATAATAGATAGGATCGATTATAATCGCTAACGCTTTAAGATCAAAGTTAACATTTATAGTACCACTTTATATATGAAATTAACAACTTGTCTTGGCGAGGTACTTCCTATTCTTTTAATTTGTATACCGTTAGATGGGCTTTTCCTGAAATCAGTTTTTTAATTCAGAGTTAATGAAAAAAATTATTAAATTGGGTTACTAAATAGCTTTCAATATACACTTGTCATATAAAGTTTGAATTTTCACGAAATAACGACGATTTTATTTAATTGCCAGCAAATGTATGTATCTTAATACAAAATATTAACTTTTTATAATTTAATATTTTCCTTTTAATTTGTTTTATTAAAATTATTCTATTTAACATAAAACTATAGCTAAATTTCTTTTTATTTTATTATTTTTAGTTTATGTACTTCTTTAAAATTTCCAAGTTTCAATGTATCCTTCTAATTTTAATTCTATTAAAAATTAATAAAAAATTAAAAAATGCTTTGTGAATTAATTGTAAAAAATTTTGAATTTTTTCCGATAACTTTAAAATACTTATAAGTTAAAATAACTTAAAATACAATGAGCGTCCTAAACAATGGTTTACTTTAAATGGTTCATTCTTTCAAACAAATTATAAATTGTTAATTTGTTAACTATAAATAAATTCACAAGAAAATACATTTAAATAATGATCATAAAAAATATAAACGATTAGAGGTTTATTTAAATAGTCACACAATTTCTTAGGGATTTTTAAATAAAAGGATATTAATTTTGAGTACCCAAAATTAACGAAACAGACGTGTAAAGGTTTTCAGAGCAATCGTAACTGATTTTGTTGTACTGGACCTGCATTAGTATGAAAAGAAATTTTTTTAAAATTAATTTTTCAAACATGTTGACATACTGTGTGTATACTTACTTCATAACTGCATCTTTGAAATCTTGTAATTGCATGTCTGTGGCGGTAACATAACCACCGCTGTTTTTCTTTGGCAAATCTTGTAAAGCTGTCTTGAGAAAAGCATCCATTTGTTCAGGTGTAATAACACTCTTCAGTTCAGTCAATACCTCGGCTACATCAGGGAGCATATATGAGTGCAGGCAAAATACCGATGCATGTATAAGATTTATTACTAAGGCTTCTCCATTTTGTGCTGCAATTTCCTTAACTAGCGGCTTACATTCGGACAGTTTATAGTTTGTACTACGACCCCATTTTAAGAGATTGCAAAAGAATTTCATCACCGAAGAGTTCGCTTCCCGATCGTCTAGGGTACAGGCTAAAAGTGCACATTGAAATATTGGTGTAACCAAAGCACTTTGTAAAAATGGCAGAGGGCAACATTCTATAAATCTCGAACATAATCGGAAAAAGTCATCCACGGTATCTGGATGATTCTTCAAGCCATTTTCCACTTGCAACATTTTGAACGTGGGTTCAATGAAAGCCTTTAACATAGCCAAAAGGCCATTTATGCATCCCTCCACTTTTGCGAACTCATCAACCAGTATAGAGCCCAAATATAAAAAGCAACTATGATGGTGTAAAGCGTACAAAGTTATCATTTGATTTGTTAGAGGCTCTAACAGCATGGAACCTTGATTTCGTACCGTACGCACACCATAGCGTATCAAACGACATGTACGCTCCATAATCCTTACATTGGTTTGGTATTTATCCATGACTCGCGATATTAAAGGCCAAGCATCTGTTAGTATATGCAATGTGGGATGCAATTCATTGTCGGGAACATCAGGATTCGTATGTCTTATAACAGCACATGCTCTATCCACCCAATAGGCTGGATCATATTGTTCACTTATTGTTGTATTGGAGGCATTACTTTCTACCATAACAGCTAGAGGTTGTAGTTGAAAAGAAATTATTTCCCGCATAGCGGGTTCCAATTGCTGTCTTGGTAAAAGTGATAATATTAAGGATATGCCCTTAAGTAATCCAATAGCAAGATCATTGCTAATTTCAAAACTATCTAAACTACGGGCAATTTCCACTAAGCCTGCAATGTGGTGGACCATCTTCTGACGACACGATGAACAAGTTAATGTCAATGCTATGGCAGCCGCTGCAGCCAGACCATTTTTCTGTTGCAGCGAGTACAGTAGAAAATTTAGAACAGCTTCAAGACTTCCCGGATGATTTTCTATCCAATCACATAATTCGCCGAGTAGCATTATAGAAGTGTAACGTACAGCTATATGAGTATTTTCGGGTAAATATAGTATTGCTTCCACCACATTAGGAATCACTTCATTTTCATCACTATAGAATATAGAAATTTAACAGACAATAAACAAAAATTATAAAAAGTAATAAAGCTGTTAACACTATAACTAACAATGTAATGGATTTATAATAAAAACAGTCAGTAGACAGTCGACTATGTACTACATAAACATAACATAAAGGTGGTGGACCTTTGAATTATATTTCATTTTTCTCTTCAAAATTCCTCTCCCACCTTTTGTTAAATTGAAAATGTTGGATAATTATTTTATTTAATTTTTTTTTTTGGATTGTATAGTTAATAATTATTTGAGTACTATGAAATAATTTAATCTTGTTTTTAACTCACGGTATAATATTTTTTGCAACATTTTGCATTATAAATAGTGCAGATTCGGTTGATTCCCATGTACAGCCAGGCTCTTGAAGTTTTAAAAACATTTGCTTGAAGCAATTGCCAGAACCTACGATAAATGCCACATCTTTTATTAAATCAGAAACCTTTCGTCTAAAATCCTGAAATGCAAAACTTATATCTGTAATCTTATAACGAAATCAAAAATGTTATTATTACTTACATTAAAGCTATCTTTCTCATCAATTAAACCCTCGTGGTCAGGCTCCATTTGAGCCAATCGATACAGTGCTCCTATTAAACGTTCTATATATGGTTTAAAGTGATTGGTCAAAGTATCATTATTGCGTTGAAACAGTTCTTCACTTAACCGGCACCAAAGATTAAAAGTTATTTCAGCTACTTCATAATCATAGTGACCCACACAGATTAGCACCAAATCTAAACCTTTTATTGAGTAGTGTGGTATTTCTTCATTCGCAAACATTTCATAGAAAAATGCTTCGCACAAAGTCGTAAATATGCGACAGTAACTCATTATTTTAACAATATCCTCCAAACCGACGGCCGTATGATATGGTTTTTCCAACATTCCAACTGCAGTAAATATTTGCAATTTCAACTGCGGATCTAAATTATCTCTGCCGGCATTTGCTTCTATACAACTTAACAGAGCACATAGACATTCGGAGCAGGTGTCATGTAATTTGCTTGGACAGTTTTCCATACTCAACATATGAAAGACTTGATGCGTCAGCGCATTTTGCGCTGACTGTTGCAGTGGTATTGCTTGTAATGCCACCCAGGAAGTATAACAATGAAATGTAGAATTTATTATCTTTTCCTGCGATGGGTCGCCACCGTGTTGCAGGCACAAACAAAGAAAATCTATTACCTTGGGTGCAGCTGCAACCAATTGCTTATGTACCTCCTCCCGACGATTAGCACCCAAACGTAAATATCTTGCATCAATTTCTTCGGGAATCATTGCCAATATCTCCAAAAGAGGCCAAACAGATTGAGGTTGTGTTGAAAGAGTATCAAGAAGGTCTATAACCGGCTCTTTCCACGCTGACATCAATAATGCCAAATCAGCCACAGCTAAACATAACTGCGTTACTATCATTGTATCGGTTTCATGCGTAATTTGGCCTACATGAGCAATCAAGGAATCCCTAAGGGATTCATGCGAATTCATAGGTAATTCATTGAATGATACTTTTATTTTGTTGCGCATAATTTGGGCTGCAAAGTAGCACGAATGCAAATCGCGTTTCTGTTGCAACAACTCATCGGCAATTGTCCATGAATATATCTGAAATTAATAAATTTTTTATTATGTTGTAAAAACAACAAAACATTTCTGTAAAAGCAAATGCTCCATAGAGCCTAACACGTACTGATTTTCGAAATTCCTCCAGCCATTTGTTGGCCTTTTCCTTTTCTTTTGGATTATCATTGTGGTATAATGTACATATAGCCTGATATACTAAATCAGCGGTGGGTGCAGTCTCCATTATATGTTCTTAATTGTATTACAAAAGACCTTTTCACGTTTATTTAGTGCAAATAAATTTTTATTCACATAGAGTTTAGTAGTTTTCGCACTAAAATATAAAAAATTTTGTAAAATTTTCTTCTTTCTATGACTTGTCGTTGTCGTTTTACTACTGCTGTTTGACTCTCACAGCTGGTCAAATAATAGTTTACTCCCTTTATTTACGACAATGCTAAAGCAAAATCCAACTGTGATCGACAATATTTAAAAGTCAGCTGAGATTTAAAAAAAAGTACCGCTAACATGAATAAAGTCGTTATCAATTTAATTTCCTTAAAACAACCGTACATTTTCTTTATCAGTAATTCAAAATCAAAAAAGGAAAATGAAAGAGTAGATAAAAGCATATCGTTAGTATAATTCGCAAAGACGCTAAGTCCACTTTTTTCCAAAATTCAGATTTTAATGCAAAACGATAACATTATGCAAAATACACATTTTACAACAACAAAAAATGTCATTACGTAGTTTAAAGTTGTTATAATTTTATGGTTGGCAAAAACGCTAAGTCCACAAAATTACGAAAAATATTAAAAACACGTGCTAATTTTTGATTTAATATGATTTTTTTGAGTTGATTTTCGATCTAGGTCAATTAAAGAGAGCTATTTTGTAAAAATAATTGCGTTTAAAAAGTTTACAAATTTTAAAAACTGGAAATGTTACAATGTTTTTTGTGTCTCCTGTAAAATTTGAAAAAAGGGACTTAGCACATTTGCGAATTAGACTAACGATATGTAAATCGGAGTCAGTAAATTTTGAATAATTTTTGCTGACCATATACACATAAAACCTTTCGCAGAAAATGTCTATTTGGAATAGGAAATCGGACTTTAGTTAGTCCCTTGCTAACAAAACAAATCTGATATAATCATCAAATTTATTAACATCGAATGTTAAGAATGTTTGCAAAAATAATTGTTTTAATTATTAGTATACATATACATACATACATAATTGATCATTACAATTCTTTAGTCAGTAGCTTCTCACCCCACTGAAATTGTGTGTGTCAAGTTTATACATGAGTGGCGGGATCTACAGTTTAAAGTCGATACCGAAGGACAGGCTTTTGAGAAACTTTTCATGGGAATTTTATTTTACTCTCAAGTTTTTGCCAGAAATCTGCTGAGAGGAAGTCGCCGAAGAAATATTTTTTAATATATTCGTTTTGATGTCTGACCTGGGGGTTTAAACCGAGACCTCACGTCTAATAAGCCAACACACTACCTACCAGACCACGGCGACTTTAATTATTAGTATTTTTCTCAATTCTCAATATAGAAATAAAATCGTCAATTTATGATATAATGAAACAGTAATTTGGTAACATCTAAAATTTAATTGCTCCAAATGAATTTGTCATTTAATTTTCTTTTATTTGAACACTATGATTATAATCAAATGTTTCTTGTATTTCGTTAAATGAATGCGGCGTTTCAAACCTTGATATTCAGTTTTTCTGCCTCTAAGCACAGAATCTTCAATCTGTTTTTCGTTTGGCCTGCGCATTTTCAAGCAAATAGTTTCAGTGTTGTGGCTTAAATTTTATTTATAAATCAGATAAAGTTCAACACAAAAGTTGTCGTTATATATAAAGGTATTATGTATTATATACTATTTATTGTCCTATAATCTAAAAATAAGTTTTAACAACGCCTAACTTTAAGAACATATAAATATTCTCCCGGTATGCGACGTTCCATAAATAGTTCACACTTAAATTTCATTTGCTCTAGAATTTCCATGATCTCTTGTGGTTTATTTTCTCGTAATAGTAGCAAATAAAACGCACCTTGTGGTGATAAGACATCCGGTAACTTTTTGATCAATACATCAATAATGCGTCTGCCATGTAAACCTCCGGCCCATGAATACACCAATTCATCATCAGTACGGTTGCCAAATTCTGCCTGTCCTACTTCCTCGTCAGTAGTAACCACATATGGAGGATTAAATATTAATAAATCGACCAGTTTTGAATTTAAAGCCTCAGCCAGATTTCCCATTATACAATCGACGCTTGCACTATTTCGAAGGGCAGTACGCTTAGTAACGTTGCACGCATAAGGATTCATATCACAAGCCAAGCATACTGTGGTGCCTTGCAGGCGTTTTGATAAAGCTGTAATTATAACACCACTGCCTGGCCCGATCTCTAAGCATACTATGGGCTGTAATTCATTTTGTATGAAATTCAAATCTTCTTCTAGTGCATCTAAAAGCAAAAATGAGTCCTCTGCAGGTTCATAAACGTGTTCGAAATCTATGCTTGTCAAATGGTCGGTGTATGGTGTCTCCATTTTTTAATTACTCTCTCGTTGTGGTTTCTACTTGCCTTATTTTGATATTTATGATATATTGGTGCTAATAGCTGAATCTAGCAAAGCCTGCCTCCTTCTCTGCTCTTTTTCAATTAAACGGTGAAGTCCTGCCAAGCGTTCCTGACTGGTCGTCAATATATTTGAAATTACAGTAACTTTATGTTTTACGTTTATCAACTCTTTAACTTTTTCCGAAAATTCCGGTATGTTATGTTGGGCCCTTTCAATTTCTCTCAATTGAACAGAAAGAACGTCTAGCTGGGCCTTTAACTCTATTTGAGACTGACGTGTGGCCTGTATGCGCTCGTCTAGTTTTTCGACTACAGGCTTAAAAAGATTTACGATTCCTTCAGCCAAAATGTCTCTAGTTTGATTATTACAAAAATTTTCAGTATTTTCATCCAAAGAAGTGACCGTACTATCGGAATCTTTGTCCATTATTCAAAAATCATGTAAAGATTTCGGACTATATTTCTGCTTTGTGGGTGTTGTGTACATTTGTGTTTATATTGTTGCCTTCTATCATATGTTTCGTATATTTAGATTAATTGACCAACTCTGTTTTTAATATCCGGAAAAATTGGCTGCGTTTAGTGGGTACAACAAGTAAAAATGCACGCAAAAAAATAAATTTTAGTATAAATACATGCGTATGAAATTCTTAATGCGGCTCATACTCGATGCGGGAGCTGGTTAGCCAACGATCGGTCATCGATCGAACGAAAATCAAAATCAAATCAATATTCAATAGAACAACCAAATTGGTGCATGTGAGGGTGATTTTTTATTTTGATCGCTATTTTCATTTTGACGGCGCGCTTGAAACCTAGCAAGTAGACAACACGTGTTAAATTATGGAAGACTAAAATCAATTTTCATGAAAATAAAAATATAAGATCAGAATTGGAAAACTGTTGAATTTATATTAA
Organism: Sarcophaga rosellei; assembly: GCA_930367235.1. Lineage (NCBI taxonomy): Eukaryota > Metazoa > Arthropoda > Insecta > Diptera > Sarcophagidae > Sarcophaga > Sarcophaga rosellei. Next base: position 4,177,000 of record OV884019.1, on the reverse strand, counting down.
TAATATTGTAAACAGAAATAGGAAATACATTTAATATATACAAATAAGTAAAGGTAAGCTTTTCGATATATGTATCTATTAATATTAGATATTTGCATAAAATGAACAAGCCTTAAAATAATTTACGATAATGTGCTAAAATTCAGCATTTAAAGCGATTATCTATGATGATGAAATGGCGTCTAATTGTTGTTTCAATAGCAGAATTGGAGTACTTTCATTAAATTCCCATAAAATAACAAACAAAAATTAAATACAATTGTAAAACATAACGCCATATGGAATGGCGTTGAAATGATAAACCATTAATTAAAAAATGGTTTCAATAGCAAAGTATTGAGATTCAAACATATAAGGAAAAACTTCTCTAAAATTTCAACAATACTATTTTGTTAAAATCTTAAAATGTAATTGATAGATTTGTTTAGTCTCTTTCCTTTTTAAATTTTGATATTTCATATTTTAACCTTTCTCTTTAATAGAAATAGAATTAATTCTGTTGAAAATAATGCCACACAGAAAATATACATACATTCACCTACTGTACAATTTCTACATGTACATAATATATATGTACATATGTATGTATGTTTGAATTTTAATACTTTTCGTCCAATTTTATGACCTTCGAAACATAAAATGTGTTTTACCTGATCTTAGGGGCATTTTTTGTTTCGAGAGTAAAAATGGCGTAAATGGAATGTCATTTTCCAAAACTCTACAACATATGTATGTTTTTTTCTGCATAATCTCCAAATACTAAAGACGAAAAACTGTACTTATAAAAAGGATACAGATATGAAAATTTCCTTTATTTCCTGTTCATATCCTTCTCTCTCACCAATAAATTCAAGAGGGAGAGAGAGTGATATAGAGAAATCCAAATAATTTGTTATACCAAATAAAAGGTTACCTAAAATGTTTACAATGTTTAACTGTTTATACGATATATTGATTGAATATATTAAAATATTTCATTAAATTATTAAATTAATATTAAATCATTTGTTTATGAGTAGAGTAGAGTTGAGTTAATAATGCTGTTCTGTTATATTTTGATTAAAAGTATTAGTTTCCTTATATATGTATGCATGTATACATGTAATTCAGCTTTATACATTTTTAAGGGTACACCTTGTGCAATATATTGATTTTGTATATGCGGTAATAAGCATAACTATTATATTGGTATAAATACCATCTCTAAATATAATTCTAAACGCATTTTCAAAGCTTAAGACGCTTTTAAAATGAATTATAATAATTTTTTACTTATACGATTTCCAGTGGTGTTGTGCTAATTTTTTTTTTACCGGAACGCGTATATATAATTATATAGACAGGGCCGATCCTGGGTAGACGGCCGCTCTGTGCGGTCTCATGTCCCAAATTTAACGACGGGGGGTGTGGAGATTTCCCCCAATTTTCGCCCGTCGCCAGGATCGGCCCTGTATATAGCATAAAAAGGAAAGGAAACGAAAATCATTACGAAACCCATTTTGTGTATATGTATATATATATATACATATATGTTTATTACAATTAGTTAACAAATTATAAAATACATATAAAAATTCGTCAAAAATTAGAAAAAAAAATCTTTTTAAATTTTTTTTTCAAAAGTCAGCCAATTCTTGTTATCAGAAATCATCTTTAGTTCCGGAACGCGTTCCTGCCCAAAAAGGAAGTACCGGAACGACGTTCCGGAGCGTTCCGGCTCGACAACACCACTGACGATTTCGCTAATTCATTGGATTATACCATCAAATCACCAATGTCCGTGAGGTTGAGATCAGACAATTCAAAACATGACGTTCTACATAATATTTCTATACATAAAACGACCCACTATGTCACATTTGGATTCATTAGAGAAAGTACAGTTTTCTATTGAAAAAGAAGTCAAGTACAATTTTTCCTGTTTTTATGCTTCTGTATGATTGTAACCCAACTTGTATAGCCCAAAGACAATAAATATGCTAAAGACCTTGAGGACACGATTAGGGGTTTACATGCTTTATGTGGTTAATACATGATGTTGATACAACGGCGTACCGGAACCTATATACATATGTATGTATTTGTATAAGTCATATGTCAATTTTTATACAAAGAAAGATAAGGATAATAATAACATAACCGAGAAGCTGGCGAAGAATACCAGACTAGTCCCATTAACTGTTTGTTCACAGGACAGTTAAATAACTGAAGCGCCTAGATAGATACTAGCAAAGGTGTTTTTTTCCTTTTACAGGAAAACTTTATCAAGATTAGAACATAGGACTTGTTTTAATTCTTTAAGAAATTTAATTTTATTCAACTTTTAAAAACCAACATCTGGTTCTGTTCGAGAAGTCAGCTTTTGTTATTTTTAAGGCAGAATCGAACTGGTTTTAGATGAAAATATTTCGTGGCTTTATAGATGTGTACTTGAAGAGCCCGAAAATAAAATAATAGACCATATACTGCGGGCATGTTCTAGTTTTTTTTTTATTATAATTTGTTTAATATTTCAAAAAGGAAAACATTTACTAAACGTCAGAAGTCGTGTTATGCAACAAACTTTCACCTCCATATTTACTATACAATATGTTTAAATCATACAGGAATATACTTACTTACATTTTATTGCTGCTATTTTTATTAGCACGTCTGCTTTATTAGTTTAAATTTTTCAAATTTTATTTTCATTGAAAAAAGAACTGTTTATACTTATTAAGACTATATACAAAACAACTATTTTGTTTTTATTACTTTCGAAAAATTGCTTAAAGGATAAAATGCGAGCTATTACTTCAATAACTTATATAGGAAGTTTTATTGAGAATTGTTTGAAAAAAAACAAGAACATTTGTTCTGTTATTATAATATAATTTAAACTCGCATAAATCCAATAAATATGTGCTAATGTATATGTATTAAATCAAAGTACAATATGTATTTTTGTTTTTAATTTCACAATGATTTCATTCAATACAATAACGAAAAGATTTATTTAAATGTTAACAAACTCTTATTCGTATATTGTTTAATTTGATAAAATGAATTTCAATGATAATAAATATTTAAATTATTAGTAATTAAAACCATGTTGTAATTATTCATTATTATACTCTTAAAAATTTAGTATATTTTATATATATTATATGTATGAAATTAGGTATATTTAGTTATTCTTCAATTTCATATTGTAAAAATTTAAAACGTTTGGCTTTTTTTGTAAACATAATAAAATATAATACTTCATAGGTGTTTTTTTTCTTGTATTGTTTGCGGACTTAAATACAAAGTTGTTAAAAACAGAAATATATTGATTGACTGACTTTAAGAAATGTTTATATATAACTTGTTGTATACGTACTGTTTACACATTTCTTTTTATAGTTACGCACTGTATTACATTTTTTTTTATAAAATGTTTATTTTATTTATTATGATATCAATGGCTCGATTATGGATAGCGACTGAAACTCAGTTACATCGCCAGTTGCCAAAAATTTAAAAACTGTACTTGTAAAATATTTTCTTCTTTCGGCGGCAACTATCAATTTCAGTTGAAATTGACAACGTGACTGTAGTTCAGTTGCTTACCATGATAGACCCACAAGTCTACAAGTATTTAAACCATTAGCATTCGCAAGAGGATTTTCAAAATAATTTTCTATATTAGATTATTATTTGCATTTAAAATGAAACAAAAATATGATATATATTTTTATCGTACATTTTCAAGATTAACCCGTTATTTGTCTACTTTATATTATTTTTTAATTTCTTTCTATATCCATGAGTATTTATTTATTCAACATAATCCTTAAAAAAACGTACCCAGTTTCAATTAAAAAACTTACCACATGGATTTGAAACTGTTAAATTTGTATTGTTGTCTATGAAATTAAAATTTATAAATAGCATCTAAAATCAAATGCAATCTTAGAAAAAGAATATACTGTGTGCAATTGTAGTTGTGACATTTAATGATTTTTAATTTTTACAAGTAAAAGGATAATTTTATCTATACATCATTTTTGATATTAAATTACTGGCATTTAGCATTTATAAACCAATTGAATTCGCCAAATGGTACCGCGAATGTATAGCATTCTTACCTATGCTTTATACCAGAAGAATGTTCTAATTTTACTATCGGATGTTAAAAGCAAAGAACTAAAAACAAAAGAAATAAAAAAGTAATTTTTAAATAGTGGATGTTTTTTATGTTTTATTTGAATACTTTTTGCTTGTATTATTGTTGTTTGTTTTATGTTTTTTTTTCCTTTGTATAGCTACATATATGTATAACGTCTAATGCTTAAATAATGGTTTTGTGTTTACTTTTTGTATTTTCTTTAATTTTTGTGTTAAAATTATTTTATATATACTTTTAAATAACATATATAAAAAAGACGACTTAAAGATATAAAGCGAAAAGAAAATTTATCTTGTCAAATGAAAACTTTCTTTTCTTTAAAAAAAAAAAATTACACATTCATACAATTAAAATTAAATAAGAAATAAAACATATTTCTTAACATAAAATTTTATAATTAAAAATTTAGATTTTTTGTATATTATTAATTTTGTATTTCTTTTTTTAATTTTTTGTTTTAATTATTAATTTAAGAGTTTTTGACTACTACATTATCATTACGCCTGATCATCAGAACCCGAACCATCGTCGTTCTCATCATCATCATCTAAAATTACAAAAAAAAAGTATTAACATTTTAATAAAATTTATTTACGGGGAGGGAAGACAATGATAGAAATAATAAAAAAAAAATTTAAAAAAAATTACCCTCGCATTCTATATCATCCTCTTCGCCATCATAAGGTATATCATACTCGTCACTTTCAATATCACTTTCACCTTCATTGCCTTCCTCATCGACAATTTCATCGCCATCTGAGTCAACTTCGGCGGGTTTTTCTTTCTTGGCTTTCTTAGATTCTGAATTTTTGGCTGGGAAAAATAGGTTTTTACCCTAAAAACGAATAGGTTTGATGTTAATATTATACGAATAGAATTAAAATTTAAATACAATTTTCATATGTTGAAAAATAAAAATAAATAAGGTTTCTTTTTTTATAATATACAAGATTAATTCTTATCATACTCAACACTGTACCTACCCCTTCACTAATATCAACGCTTTTTTATATCCTATGTTCGTTCACATGAAGTAAACCAAAATCATTCATAAAAAAATCAACAATAAAACGAAAATGTTCTATTCGCTGGTTAATTATTTCAACTGTACTGTACGTACGTGTATTTTTATTATTGAATAACAAAAATTTAAATATTTTAGGGGTGATTTGAACTCTACTACCCACTGTGTTTTCGAATTTTATTGTTTTGTATTTTCATTATTCTCTTGTTTCAAGTTTCTAGACGGATTGAAAAAAAAAACGGAATTGATAACAAAAGGCGCAAGAGAAAAAGTATACGAGAAAGAATTTCAAGCATGTTAAGAGAAGAGTTGGAATTTAGTATATAGGCCGCTAATAATGCTAGACACCGGTTATATACACACACATACCAACGTCAAATTTCAAGTTAATACAATATTTTTGTTCTGCTAAAAACCGCTGACCGATTTATTATTAATCACTTCTATAGGTTTTTTTTATATGTGTGTATGTTAATTTAACTATAAATAAATCCATGTTGTTTTTGTTTATACTCTTCTCTATATAAGTGTTCTATTATTTACAAGCAATTGCCGTTGTTTTGAGTATGTGTTTTTTCTTTTTTTGCCTTTAGTTTAACGAACGCTAAATAAAGCAAGGTGAGTGTGTGAGTAAGAGAGAGACTTTCTGTTAAAGTCTGCATAACAAAAAAAGAAAGAGACAAATATATATGTTTGTGTGCTATATAAAGAAGAAATTGTTTTGTATTTTATACGTTTTATTATTCCTTTTATCTTTTGTTGTTCTTTCTTTTTCTTTTTTAGTGTTTTGCTTATAGCACAAGTGTTTTTGCAATTGGATTGTTTTTATTTTCTTTTTCTTTCCTTCTCCCATAACTAGTGCACATGGGAGTGTGGATATGGAATGTGTAATTATAAATTCACATTTTTCTTTCGTTTTGTTTTGAACCCAAGTGACTGTGTGAAAACAAACAAGTGAATGAGAAAAAAAATACAAACAAACACAAAGTATATCGAAACAGGAAAAAGAGAGCGTCACTTGCTAATATGCTACTGCTCTTGTTTTTAATAAAAAAACGAAGCAAAGAAAAACATTTAAACTGAGACTGTACATGTGCGATGCTTGTTTTGATGTACAATAGCTACCAACGGTAGAGAACACTGATAAACGTCAAAATATGACGATCAATGGGTACCTTACCGGATTCTTAAGAAGTCATTAGATTAAAATAAAACTAGATTTAATATGTGAAATAATAAGCAGAAATCATCAACAACCAATAAAGTTTAAAAATAGCTATTAAAATGTTCACATACAATAATGTAATATGCTTGCTTGCTTGCTATTCAGATAACCGGCCGGCATTCCCTCTCTATCTTTTACACACCGCAAAATCACATTACACACATACACTCATTTGTGGTATTCCTTTTACTTATTATTCGTTTGTTCAAGTATGTAATTTAGTTTCAACTGTATAAGAAGACATTCAGTTTTATAATAATATAGTCATTCATTGTAAAAATTTTCTTACATGCTACCGAAAGAGGGAGAGAGATAGAATTGTGTGCAAATATTAGAATGAATGAATTTTCCACGCCAATCTAACTAACATTCAGCGTTAATAAATTCATAAAAATACTGTTTTATTTTTCATTAACCTTACTTAATATATGGGGAAAAAATCTGAAATGTTAACATATTAATTTATTGATGAGATAAAGGTTGTTAAAGTAGTAGTAGTATATCGCCTCTTTCGTGCAGGATACTTGTTTAAATGACCGAGACCCGTATGTGTGTGAAATGTAATATTTGAACACAAAATGGGCGCGCTTAACGCAACGTTACTTACGACTCCCAAAGCTTTGACAATAAAACAGATACATTCTCCACCTTCTATGACCATACACCTCCCAACCCCCCAGCACTCACCGCCTACTATCATCAATAAACTTATACCATTTTGTGTATATCTACAACACCCCAATTTCTAGAACATTATGATATTAAAAGTAATTAAAATAATTTATCGATTGATTCCCATTCTAAAGTCGTCACTATCGTCAAAAGTAAATTTTGGTTAACTCTCTCACTAAATATTATTAATGAAATAATTTATGACAAGTAATAATACTTACATCGGCCGGCCGTTTTGTTCCTTTAGCATTTTCTTTAACGGGTGCGGCGTCGGTGGCATCTTCTTCTTGGGCTTCGTCCTTTGACGCTGTGCCATTATCGGCCGCCGCTGGTTTGCTGTTATCCTCTGCTTTGGCCTTTTGTGATTTTAAGTCGTCCTTTACAGCATCGGCGGCAACTTTCTCAACAGCGACATCACCGTTATTTTGTTGTTCTGTGGCGGCAGACATGTTCTTTCTTTTATATGTGTATTGAGATGTTTTGTATTTAAACAAATAAAAAAAATTATTTTAATTTTTTTTTGTATTATGTAACTTTTTTTTTATTAGTTGTATTAATTTTTTTTAATCCACTTGTAAATTGCAATTTTCTTTTATAAAACTTTACAATTTAGCAATATTTTCTTCAATATATTTCTGTATATAAATTTAATTTTTATTCGAAACAACTTTCCTTCGCGCCGAGAACCGTTTTCAATGAGCAACACAGACACACTGTTTAACTTTTACGCTAGTGGTGTGTATTTAAGTTTTAAAATACTTTTTGGTATTTTTGCTTTGCTTTATTATACTGTGTTGTTTAGGTAGTAGCATGTGTTTATATGCATATATATGTACGTGTGTGTGTATACATATAGTATAAGAATAAAAGCAAATGTCGTTAGTAGCAGGCCTCTCTTTCCCTCCAATAAATCTTTAACAGCAATCACTCTTCGTATCTAGTAGTTTGTTAAATGGTTGGTTTGTTTGTTTGCTGTTCGCTTCTGCGATACAATATATAAAATACAGTACAATACAATCTTTTAAGTAGTAGTAGAGAGTGGATGGATGATGGCTAGATGTTGTTGTTGGTACTCTTGATATTTTGCAATCTGTTTTTATTTTGTTTATACGTCGGATGTACGTGTGTCTCTCTATCTGTCTATTTGACGGTCTGTTTGTTTGCTTTTTGTAATGTGTGGTAAGTTAGTTCGTGCAAAAACGAACGGATTTGCTAGTTCTTATTCAGAAGTTTGCTTGTCTTTAACCAGTAGACTTTGTAAAAGAATAGTTGTGTTTTCAACCACCACCGAGATGTGTACCCGTTGAATGTCCGTACTCGACTGAAGGCGTCTTTTTGATTGTAAACTTAATGCGGCCGCTAGAACTTATTTTGCATGTTCAAAGTCTTTGAGGTTGCAAAGAATTTCCTTAAATTTCGGTAGTAAGCCTTGTTCCAAATGCCCTCGAAATGGTCTTATATGATACAGAAAGAAGACTAGTATTGTACTGTTTAAATTTCAAAAGCATTTGAATAAACGTAGCCCAGAAATCTAACGGGTAAGTGGGTTTCTTGAGTAATTCAATACAAATAATGCTTGGGTTTCATGAGTACAGTTGTCTCAGAGAGTTGCTGCTAAATGTTTGGCGGCAAATTTGAAAATTATATCGACGTGAAACAACACTTAATACTAAAGAAGAATATAGGTGGTTAGTTAGTTGGTTAGTTCGTCAATCAGTTGTTTTGTCGTTAAACTAATTGAACGTTCGGACAGTCATTGCGTCAGTATATCAGTCTGTCTTTCATTCATTCATTCATTCGTCTGTTCGTTTGGATTACTTTGCTGGCCTATGGTGTGCTGTACCATGCGTTTGTCATTAGTGTTTCTCAATAATCTGGCCATTTTGATGATAAATAATACATTTTAGAGTTTGTATAAGGTTCAGACATCTCAGTATACCTATACATTTATACATGAATTGCAATCGTGTAGATAGGCCGGCTGGTTGGTTAACATGAAATAGCGCGTAGTACGAAAATGGTTGGACGTTGTGGTAGTTTGTTTCGAATATAAATACGTCCATAAGTGTTTTTGTTACATTTTTAACACTTTCCTTCCTTCCATTTATAATTAATACGATATAAAATCAGCTTAATGTAATTGGAATTTTATAACGAACTGGCGGCATATTAAGTTTGTTAATGAAGATCGTAATTGTACACTAGCAACGTAAACAATTTCATAATTTATGCAATCTGGCAACTTGCTTATTTAGCATTGGAAAAAGAAACTGAACTTTGAAAGATCATAGACATACTGGTAACGATAAATTTAACGGTTTTTTCTTACCCAAAAACGATCTATTTACGGTTTTCATTTCAAAATGGTATCTTTTTCTAATGAAGTAGACAGTTTTGAAAACGAAAAACTTGAGTTTTTAATATTTCTTTTTTCTAAAAGCTTGTGTCAACATAACATCACTCGATTTAAAATTTTACGAAATTTTTCCGTGTCTTATTAATTATGTTTTTAAGAGTCATAATTCTATTTTTTAGTTACAGTACAATTATAAGTTATATTTTTGTGGTAAACGTAAAGATTTCCAGCTATAACAATCCATAACTTGAAGATGAGTTTATCTGAAACACAAGGATTGTAGTGGTGTTTGCTGTTTAAGGTTTCGAAGTGCATGCATTTTTTGTGTTAAATTATTGGGTATAGTGGAACATGAACACATGGTCTAGAAGCACTAGACAACGACTACTCTTTATTGCGGCGTGAAAATAATAGCCCTAAAATGACCTAACAACCGTAAAATACTAGCTGTACGGCTATGTAATACGTCTATTCCACAGGGTCGACAAAAACAATCAAGAACTCGATTGGAAATAATATAAAATCGATCCTGATTTTACAATGAAAATACCGAATAGCTTCTATTATGATAATAGTTCTCACATCCCAGGCAACATTATCCAAGTACTCAAGGACGGATCTAAAATTCGGCATCGGAACATATCGAGTGGAGATATACGCATACTCCCTGACAGTAAAGTGACCATTATATCCCTAGAGAGTATTCAAAAATTCCAGGTAAGTATATCTGGAGGTATTAGCGGGATTTTAAGCGTTCCTGGATAGTGAGACAATAGAAAACTCAAATTAATTACATAATACGTAAGATTAGCATTTCTCCCCAGATATCGCACAAACTTTACAAGTAGACAAATCTGACCCATAATTTAAATCTAACCTAATGAAAACTAGATTCAATTTCTTTTAATTACCTGTGACTTCTAACTCGTGTTTCTTGTGGTATAAGTGAGACGCTATATCTTTTATAAAGGCGAAAATATACACCAGATGTCTAAAAATTTGAATTGTGTTTTTGATTTTTGCACTGTAGAACCAATTTCGCACAATTTTGGTTCCTTTTTTCCCGTTTCGGTAATTTTCATGTCAAAATTAAACTTTTTATATGAACTGTGGCTAAATCAAACTTTCATTGCTTGGAAAAATAATGGATTTATTTCTACTAAATTTTATATACCTTTAGATATATATTATGGCACAAACACAGTGATGAAACTAATATTTTTGCTACAGCGTGCATATGCATACATACGTACATATTTTAATACCCGTAATACAAATTCTGTTTTCGATTTTGACTAAAATATTCAAAGTAACACACTGTCAATGGATGTTGTTGGTATCTCAGTATGAGTGTTTGCGTTTTTGTTTTTCTTAACATTATTTGGTGTTTGTTGTGATAACTTTTCAAAAAGTGATAAGAATTTCTAGTGGCTTATATTAAATGTCTGTGTATATTAGCAACACTAACAACCACTAAAATGTTGTGTCGTACAAATTGTAGAAGTTAAAATAAAAAAATATTGTGTGTACATATGTGTATACTTTGCCTTACATCGGTATCAAACACGTACAGTTTCTTAGTGTGTGCTCATACCTGCCTCAACGATTCGCATTTGGTTTTTGTTTTTTTTTTCGTTTTACAGCTTAAATAGCGTTAATTAAATTGAGATATTAAATAGAGCAGTGAGTGAGTATGAGTTCAGATTTTGTCTATGCATAGTGAATGAGTGAGTGTATAATAGAGACTGTGACCATTGTAGTGGGTTTTTCAGTTCTCGTTACACCTGTAACAATGCGCATCACATTATGAATAAACTTTTATAGAGGACAAGTTTATGTCAGTGCATAGTATGTACGTCAGTCAGACACTCTACAAAGAGTATTATTAAAAACAAATGTATTATAGTAAATACAATTTCATTTGAATATTTCTTTCTACAAATTGTATGTATGTATGTGTAATGATACTTTAACATTTTTACATTTACTATAGTATTTTTGATGATGTGTAACAGATCTTCTATAATGACTAAACGTATTATAGGGTATTTTACTTAACTGAGGGGTCAGTTCAAAATTATATACAATTAATCAGTAGGTATTTGCTGCTCCATATGGCTCTAATCACACGAGAACAATTCTGCTGGCGTAAAATGATAGTTTATAGGCGAGAGAAGTGAAGAGAATGGTTTTTTGGTGGCGTAAAGTTTTAACCAGCTACAACCCCGCATTACCAGCACAAAACTAATACATACATATTTTTAAAAATCAGTTAAACATCAAAGGAGTGCAAAAACACTAATACATACAAAGCTGAGTATATGTACGTATACATTTCATGCCAAACTAATCTTCATCCCGCGTGATTTGAAAAGAACAAAAATTGTGCGACTAAAAATTGCTCTCGTGTGATTAGAGCCTATAAAATAAGTGGCTTGATTAGTTGCATTGCCAGTTGCCATAAATGGTGAAGTAGATGGCAACCATTATTTAAAATTTTCATAAAACATAAAAACATACATAAAATGTATTTATGAGGGTTCAATAAATGTAGTAACCCTATCCGCAGTCCCGAATGCTAATTCAGCTAAAACAAGCTTGTGTATTTTCCCAAATGTTTGTTCTAATGCTGATGTTTTATCGACTGGCAATGTAAAGTGTAAAGAAACAAAATATTCAAATACTTGAGATTTAGTTAAAATATTTTATGAATTTGTTTGCCACAACATTAAGACTACGTACTTATTTATTATGTATGTATTATATGTATATACAACATGAATTGGAAATTTTATGCGTTCCTATTATTTTATCCAACATTGACGTGATTCATTCATGCAAAATATGTATAAGTTATACGGTATCGATGTTTATAATTGTTTATGATTTATTTGATCATTCCGAATATCCATACACAGAAACGAATGTACGTGTGCATATTGTACATATACACACATATATGCAGTATGTATGTACAGTGTATTTCGTAAACGAATGCGAATGTTTTACGTGCATATCAGTGTTGCCACTTTGTTCCATTTGTTACAATTGTAGTAAGCTTGTTCTTATAAACCTAAACCTGGATTAGTAATGTAAATAATAATATAACTTAAATAAATATATCTAACAAGTAAACAAATAAAATATATGTACATAGTATATATTTGACTTCAAATGGGGTTGACAAAACAAAAATAACTATTCCATTAGGACTATTTATTTATATGAAGAACAACTACAGAATATGCTATATTTTGTAAATGATCACTTCGAGTTTTGATCAACTGTGCAAGAAGTTTTTTAAATACACATAATCCTTCAGACGCCACTCGCCATAATTCAATTGCACTTATTTTACACGTCGTAACAAGTCTATACTTCTTTTTCAGAACCTTATACATATAGATCTGTTTTTAAATTTCTGGCAACTCTGGCAATATACAATATGCTCTTGTATCTCTTGTTTAACATTGTATGACCTCTCTCTTTCAGTATGCTGTTCATAAGAAACATTTGTATATAAACATAAAAATGTTTATGTGTGGCTACAAGCCCAAATGCCTATAACGATGTGAGTGAGTCAAGTTTTTGTCGCTATAGCCAGAAATGTTTGTATACATACATACATACTTAGATTTACATGCAATAAAAATGCTTTCCATTCTCCCTTCTTTTCCACGAATTCATTATTTAAATACATTTATGTTACAGACAATACCACTACACGCGTAATTTCTTCCCCTGCATCTTTTCATACTCCCTCCAACAACTTATATTAATTTTTTCATTTGTTCTCATTGAGCCAATTCACACAAGCACAATTGTGCTGGCGTAAAATGATAGTTTATATGCAAGAGGGGTGAAGAGAATGGTTTTTCGGTGGCGTAAAGTTTCCACCAGCTACAACCCCGCATCACCAGCACAAAACTAATACATGCACATTTTTAAAAATCAGCCAAACATCAAATGAATGCAAAAACACTAAACGTACAAAGCTCTGTATACGTATACATTTGTTGCCAAACGAATATTCATCCCGCGTAAATTGAAAAGAACAAAAATTGTAAGAATAAAAAATGTGCTCGTTTGAATTGGCTCATTCATCACAATAGTAAGTAATAATTTTCTACTTAAGTGCTAAACAAAATAAACAAGTTAAATTGTAAATAAATAAATGTTATATTTTTTCAAAAGCTTAACAATAGCGACAGTACTTGTTTTAATTGAATTAATTCATTTGTTGGCAACATTTTGATAATGTTCATGAATCGGAATTAAAGGTCGTTGTTAGTTAGATGATGATGGTCGTCAGTGATTGATTACTGAAGAATTACTGCAATTAATTAATTGTACACACAAATTCTACAATATTCTTTAATTGTACATAAAATATCTTTCTGGCAACACTGATGATGCAGTTGAGCACCAAAATTGTTCTTTCTGGCAACACTGGTGGTTGGAAAAATTTGTTTTGTTCGTTCAAAAAATAAACGTTTTTTAACAAATTCCCACATTCTTTTTCCGGTTCCGGTTTATATAAATAGAAATTTAAGCCCTGGTTGTTTTAATGTTATGTATGGCGTGTGGTGCCGCTGGTATGGTGCTGCGGATTTGGTGTGTGTCTTGGGTGGGTGGTAGGAATAGTGGGTGGTAAGTAGTGTGAGAGTTGGGAAGGATAAATGAGCGAAAGGGAAAAAAGAGCTGTTAGTAGTTGTTGTTGTAGTTGTAGTTGTGGTTGTGTTGCTGTTGCTGCTGCACCCGCTCTTCGTTGTTGTTGGAGTTTCGGTCCATATACGACTGTCGGAGATGGGTAAAATAAATAGGTTTTGTTTTTGGAAGTGTGGTGAATATTGTTGTTGCGGTGAGTTTCCAGTATGGTGAGTTTTCACAAAGTGTGGTGAATTTATCGGGCGTGGTGAATACAATAGAAACTTACCAAAGCGGCGTTATACGAAAATGTACTGTATTATCATATAGCCATATACTGTACACTGAATTTGGGCGGTGCGTGTCTAGAATAAATAATTTTCACATCTGTTAGCGGAGGCATTCACCGCCATGTCTGGTTACCATTATTCACTACATTATCAACAGTGTGGTTTGTGTTTGGATTAAGGATAATTAATTTTAATTAGTAAAACGCTGAATAAGAGAAAGTACGTACACTCAACGAACGGGTAAGGTACTGTTGCCGTTGTGTCATTCTATTTAAAATTCTAAAATATTAAAATTAGAAAACTACATACAAAGAATTAAATTTAAATTATTTTGTAAAAGAATTTTTAAATAATTTCTTTCTTTTATACATATATATTTTAATTTTTGGAAATTCTTTGTCGAAATATTTATAATTTTTTATGCTTTGTTAATATCAGGAAACCTAAATAAAAAGAAAACTAAGAATTAAATAAATTTGGTTATTAATTTCCTTCCTACCCTCTTTGGTGATTTCTTATTCAGAAATTGGTTGCAAATTTTTTGAATCCTGGCAACATTGATTGTATGGTAACATATTGGTTGTGTTTAGTTTGTTTTATTTTCGGAGAATTTGCCGAATTTGACATCTCTTGACAGCTGTGCTGTATCCGTTGTTGCCTTTCTCTTTCTTTTCGTTTCTTTCTTTGACAACTGAAATTCGTCAAGATGGTATGTGCTTAAAGAATTTTTTCGTAAAATTTGTGGAAAAAATCACAAAACATCGTATTAATATCGAACTTTCAAGTACCATCAAATTATTTAAAGTGGAAAAAATGTGTGTTTGAAAAAATTAAAACATTTATTTAAGCTATTCAATCAAGAATAAAAAAATATATTGGCAAAAATAAACCAAAAGCAAGATAAAATTGCCGATAAATTGATAGTGTTTTGTGATAGTTTCTTAAAGCAAATTTTAGTGTTGAACATTTGGTGAACCGTAATTAATTTGTAATTTCTCTATTCAAAGGTAAACGTACCAAAACAACGTCGCACCTTCTGTAAGAAGTGCAAGTGCCACAAGTTGCACAAAGTCACCCAATACAAGAAATCCAAGGAGCGTAAAGGTGCCCAAGGTAGACGTCGTTACGACAGAAAACAACAAGGTTTTGGTGGTCAAACTAAGCCTATCTTCAGAAAGAAGGTAAGCCTAAAAGCAAGCAGTATATGCCAGAATTATATGTTTAGAGTGCATATTAGTAGAACCGGGTTGCTGATGTTCTTAACTAAGCTCTTCGGTGGGATAAACATATGCCAGAGAAATAGGCTTTAAGCTTTGCGATTTTTTCGGCGCCGAAGAAGACAAGTTTTGGTTTATTTATCGAAATCTCTGTCGTTAAAGTCGAAATTTTCGCACATATTTATGTTTCTTATAGGAACAACAAATTGTTTTTTTTTTTCCTGATTTTACAAAATTTTTAATTGAACTTTTATTTCTTTTTTAGGCTAAAACTACCAAAAAGATTGTATTGCGTATGGAATGCACTGAATGCAAGTACCGCAAACAATCTCCCTTGAAGCGTTGCAAGCACTTCGAATTGGGTGGTGACAAGAAACGCAAGGGTCAAATGATCCAGTTCTAAATGAACAGAATGGTTTTCTATCTATAGCGTTTAAGTCCTCAACTATAAATATAGCAAAGCAGTACCATCTAATTTTATCAGCATTTTGTTGCCCACGACGTTGTTACTTCAATAAGTGTGGACATTTTTATAAGTTGAATGAAAATTACATTTTTTGTAATTTTTCAAATGAGTTTTGGATATAAAATAAATTAAAAACACATTGAACGCACTTCAAAAGAAAGTGTTTTCAATTGAAAACAAAATCGGTGTTGCGTTTTTAATTTGAATATGATTTCGCAAATAATGAAATACAATGAAGAAAGGAATCGGGTATGGGATACAAAACTATTTTCACTCAAAAAGAGTCAGTTACAATGAATATTACTAATGGTAATCAATATTTATGTTTTTAGTATGATATAGGCGGTTATTGATTTGCTACAATCTGAGTAATAGTTTAGATGGATGATTTGTCCTTTTAATCTCGTCATAGTAATGTCGAAAACGGCCGATTGGAAAATATGTTACACTCGAAAAATATTAGTGTTAGTATTGTAATTGTTACTCCATAATGTACGCAGTCGACATAGAAAATTTATGCCTAACTTTAAATGAGAATAATGTTCCATCTGGCTTGATTAAAAAATTATATGGAAAGAATTTAAATATTTTAATCAAACGAACTAATTGCTTGTATAAATTTACAGCACTACCACCGGCGGGTTTAAAAAGTTATTACTTTTTTAAAAGATATTGAATTGGTTTTTTTTTTAATAGAATAAGAAACAAGGAACTTTTACTTACTGGAATTAAATACAAATCCAATACAGAAGAAATACATGTTATTTATAAGATTGTTATTTCGTTTTACTTAACTTTTTTTTGCTTAATTTTATAGTTAAAACAAACATTGTGATAAATACTTTATACTTTAAATGATATACTAAAAGATGTTTGTTAATCACATACGACAGGTCTCCTTTTATTGAATATCAACTTTCTTCTGGTTCCTTCTTTTCGTTGCCCTCATTGGGTACAATTATATTGGGATTCCTAAAATATAATTATTTTGTGATATATATGTATGTATCTTATAAGAAGGGTGTTATTGCGAAATTTATACTTACTCCAACATACTTGGATCTAAGCCCTCAACCTGCATTTTTAATTTAATGGCTTGAGCGGGAACACCAACTTGGAGCATTTTAAAGAATTTCTTATAAGCATCATGTTCTGAAATCTTAATACCCTTCACAGTTTCTTCTTCCGTTGTGTGTTCTACCATTCCAATCTCGACGACTTTAGGTTCATTATTAACATTGTCCGAGTTTTGTTTAGTTGGCTGCTGTTCCTTTACATCTTTTTGTTCAAGATCTGGTATAGAAGCCAACTGTAAGAAGTTCCCATATTATTTAATTACAGAGAAATATGTGATATATATACTTTTGCCTCTAGTATTGTTAAGGCTGCTTCCACCTTTTGTAATTTACGCTCCAATTCAATGAATCTGGTTTCGCATTGTAAAGCGAAATCATTGAGGAATCCACAGGAATTGATAAGAAAATGATTTACAAATGCCAACACCCTTTTTTGATGAAGTGGTGGCAGCTAACATAGTAGAATATTTAATTATTTATTGCATTTTATTCTATATGATGAATTCACCTGAGTTTTATCAACATTCTGTGTAAGAATCCCTGTAGCATCCATTTCTTTTAACAAAAATTTGTTTTTATAATCAAAACAAACAACAGCTGTGTGTATACTGGGTTGGAAATTTTAGTAGTATGAAATTAAGCATTTGTGATAATGCTTCCAACTCAAATGTGATGGTCAAGGAGAAGATAATAAAATATTCAATACGAAAATAATTGTTAGTATAGGTAGTTATTAATTCAGTAAGAAATAGTCAATCATTGGCTAAACATTTTGAAGTTCTCATCAAATTGTTAATAGTGAATGAGCTACCTTGGAAGCTTTTACTAAATATGGACAACACATTACAATACCTTACCATTATAGTTGGAAGTTCTTGGCCTAAAAGAAACTGCAACGAGCTATAGTATGTTTTAACATACTCACTTGCCTTTTTGTTTTAAGTAACACCGAAAAATTGGAACGGCCATAGATTCTACCATACATAGCAATTTTAATAGATTGTTACCTAACTATTGCATTTTGTATAGGTATATTTTTTGCAGGATAATGAGTATATTTTGGATTGGATCTACATTTGTTCGAAGTAGAATCACTCTTTATACAACAATATTGAGATAATAAAATGCTTAATATTATTTATTTACACTATTACAATTAAAAATTAAGTATATAATGCCTTTCCATTTATATCTTTAAAAAACGCTACTTTCTAGTCTCTATAGTGTGTTATTTTTACACGTTCTTATTTAGGAATCGTTTCCATTCGTTTCTTCCAGTTGCTCCCACAATATTCCTATCAGCTGTTATGTACTGTGTGGAACAATAAAAGAAAATAGAATAACGAAAAAAGGGTGAAAGAGAAATTGATTACGAGTAGTAGCAATCAAAATAATAAAAATAATAATAACCATTTTAATAAAAATTCTAATTTGGAGTGTTTTTTTTTTTGCTATTTGTGTTTCTTTTCTAAGGTTTCTCTCTCAATTATTTTTTCCACGGTCTCTCAGTAAGTTAAACTGCATTAATATTGACCTATAAAACTCTAAACAAAGGTTTTACTCTTTTGTTTTTTAATTTGCAGTTTAATTGCATTATTTTTTTTTCTACATTAAAACGATTTGATTAGTCACTGATATTTTTGTATTCTTCTTGTAACGGACACAGTGTGGGGTATTTATTCTAAAGTTATTATGTTTTTGTTTTTGTGAATTACAACAAGTGAATCAATTTGTCTGCTGTTTTAAGTTTTATTTTCGAAAGGGAGTGCCTTTTCAGACAATCGGTGTCAATTCAGGGTCTTTACATAAAGTCAAGTAGCTACGGGAAGACTATTGTTGTTGTACCTAGAACGACCGGAAGTGTTATAATCTTTGTGTGAATGTGTGCGTTTTTTTTTTGTTAAATTTAAATAAATTTTACTTTATATAATTGTTAAAAATTATTTGAATTTAGTTTAGGTATGCACAAATATTAAATATTCAAAATTGTTTTATAATTTTTTGAAAACGTTAATAACTTTTATCAGCAAATACCATATCAATGCACTACAGTTGTTGCATAGAATTTATAGAAAGCATTTTAGGTTGCTCATATTTAGAAACTCAATACCAATTTCGCTTGCAAAACCTTGTAAGCACGAACATTTTTTAGGAATAGAATATGTTTTGTTTAACATGTTTTGTATCGCTCAAACGTATGCGGACTCATTGCGTTCTCCAATGATAGAAGTAATAAGTAATGATAGAAGTAATAAGGTACTTTTCTAAATTAGTTTTAATGAATATTAGGCAAAAAAGAAAATTTAAGTCGAATATAGGCAATGTAATAAATTTTATTCCGTACTGCCCTGGCAATTTAAATTTGTTATTTTTTTTTTCATTTAGTTACTGCCTTTATGCACATTTCTTTGTAGCCTAATACGTTTAAGCGTTTGACTCCTCAAAATGTATTGGTGTTAGAAAAATGGTTCTATTTCATTAAAAAGTTTTAACAAATATTTTAAACCCGTTTTTGAATTAAAAATGTGTCACAATATTTTGCATATTTGTAGTGCGTGCTGCCATGGCTAGAAGAACTAAAGTATCTTCCATAGATGTACCTGATAATCCAGATGACTTAGATAGTGCCGATGAAATCGAAGCTGGTCATTTAACTATAAAAACTTCCGAAACTTCTTTACAAAAAGGTTCTCTAATCTTATGATTTAATCGATTTTAAATTAATTTAAAATTATTTTCAGAATTTTGGCAACGTCCCACTTCCTATGCAAAGCATAAAATGCCTAATGATGGATCATCTTTGTTGAGTTTTGAAATTTTATCGGCTTGTATTATGCCTCCGGATGGTGAAGATCCTAAAGTCAAACGTTACGTAGTCTATGAATTAATTGTGCGTCAAGATACAAAAGATTCTATTGATCAAATGCCAGCTCGTATTTACAGGCGTTATACAGATTTTCGAGAATTATATAATTCGTTAAAGCAGGACTATTCACAACAAATGTCTGCCATTGATTTTCCGAATAAAGTGCTAGTGGGTAATTTTTCGTCACACCTGATAGCAGAAAGAAGTGCTGCTTTTGAGAAATTACTTTCATTTATATCTAAAAGTTCTGTTTTAAAAAATACATCAGAATTTTTGAATTTCCTACAGAATGAAGAATTAACAAAAGCTTGTCAATTATTAGACGAACGTAATGAGGCTTGTATACCCATTTTGGAAAACAGTTTCATTTTACTTAATAAAATCTTTATGGATCGCTCAAAACCAGTGCTTTTGATCTTATGTCGCTTGGTAGCTGCATGTACAAGTACACCGGTGCCTCATCAGTCGGCAGATAAATGGGCGTCATTGGCTTTAAGCCGTTACGAGACTCTATGTGATATAGATACATTGCCTTTATATATACCTTTACTGCATACTTGTGCTCATTTATGGTGAGTGCTTTACAAAAGAAAAATAAATCAATGAAATGTGTATTAAAAAATATTTTTGTACAGGTGGCAGCGTGGTCGCGATCAGAAACCAATCACTGACCGTCTAACTGATATGTCCAAGAAGGGAATCAATATCAATAATTCTCTCACATTAATGCAAGCAATCCATATATTAGATCCTCGTTCGGAAACGATATAACTAAGGAAAAATTATTTTGATTTATAACAACAAATGCTTCTTGCAAACTGCTATTAATTAGTTACTTTTAAACGTGTATTTTAGCATTTAGAATTTTATTAGATTTTATACATATAAATGAAGTTAAAACAATTTTAAACAGGCATAATATGCATTGTATAAATATGTACGACGTTCATTAATACTAATAAGTTGAGTAAGTTAAGTAGTCGTTTAATACTGTGCAATTTTTTTTTTAATTTTATATTTATGTGATTTATTTTGTACCGTTTAAAACAAATATATTTATATACACATACATACATATTTATTAATGGAGTTTTAGAAAATTGAGTATTATTTCAAAAATAAATTATATAATTTCCGAAGGTAATGATATACAACAATATGCTAAAAAAAAAATCGGTTCTGTAAAATGTTTAAAGAAAACTGCTACTGCAAAGGGCCAATTTTAAAAATCATGTTGTCCTATGAATGTTAATTATCTGTTGTAATAAAAAACGAGTTTTATACTTGAGTGCACATAGTATATGTAAAAATGTTTGTATGCATGAATGCCTTACAAGGATCTTATGGAGTTAAACGGGTTTTTTCTGCAGGTGGTTTTGTGAAGTATTGTGTAATATATGGACTAATGTAAGTTCATTTAAAAATTAATTATTATACATTTTAAGCACTTCAAAGGAGTTGCACAATTATTATAATAAAGTAGTAGGTGTGTTGTTTTGTTTTACTGACCTACATCCTCACATGAATAAAAATACCCAGAAATATATTGTATTTGTCAACATGTCAATAACACAACTTAAAGAGGTTATTAAAAGTTTTGTAAGGTGAAGTGTACTTAAGATATCTTCATATTACGCAAAATTCGTCGAAAAAAACGTAATCGATGTAAACAAACAATATTGTGTGGTAACAATAAACTATGCCAAGTAATATTATAATTTATTTTCGTATTTGAAACATATTTCTATAACGCTTTCCTTTTTACGCAACGTAAATCTTGAGAAAAAAAAATTGATATCACGATAATTATACTTTATTATACTTAAATTTGGTATTTTTTCGATTTTTATTAATTGAAATATACATTTTGTTGAACAATTTGCAATTAAAACGTTAAAAAAAATTCGATGTTGTAAATAAACATTATTTCTGCATGAAATTGAATTTATTTATCATAAATAAAAAATTATCGCCCAATTTAAACTGTTTTGTTCGATAACTAATTGCCATTTTGAAGATAATTCTATTATGTTTGCAATGCCTCTATTAGCCATAAATTAGGCCAATCGATTTTCATAGGCTTCGATTAATGCAAATTTTTCTTAAAGGAAATCTGCAAGCTCCCGTAGCTTTGGTGAGCTTCTATCTTTGTGAGTTGAAGTTGTGATGACGGAACAAAACTCTTCTCCTATGGACAAAGCCAGGCGCTTTGCTCCTTTCAAACACTTCAGTTGTTCTCAGCATACACCAGAAAATACATTTTAATCGTAAAATATGGGTTCAGTAGAAGATTCCCTGAAAAATATACTAAAAAAGTGTTTCAATCTTCTTGGATATTAATCCTGGTATATTCAATTTGTTCAATTTTGTTGCGATTCAGCAACGGTTCACTGTTATAAATTAGTGGTTTCAAGCACTTCTCACTGTTTTTGAATTTTGTGCGGTTTTTAGTTTCCCGAAAATATCGAAGGTACGACAAGACGATTTCACTCGTTGATTTTCATTATTATTACTAATAAAAACTTGAAATACATATTCATAAGTCTCAATCGTTAGATGTGATGTTTTTTTAACTCAACACAACACAGGCTAATGTTTTATAGTTGCTGAAAACCCTACTCAAAATTGCAATTACAATTTGGAATTGTTAAGTTTTGTAAAAACTTAACGTCTAAACTGAACATGTTTACACCTCTGGTTACTCTATCCGAAAGCAATGTTTTCAACGATCACAAACGAAACAGAATGATAAACAAACAATACAGATACGAATTCGGCCCTTAAGTTGAGCTTCAACAAGGTATATAAACCAGCTCAACGTCCATAATGAAATAACATTTTCAGTTGTTCCTCTGAACTTAGCAGTCAAAATACATTTCAGACATTTTTTCCATCAATATGAAATTCATTTTGGTTTTATTCAGTATCTTGGCTTTGATATTCGCCTCAGTTCAAGCCGTTGATAAATCAGGTACATATCAACACACATACATACATACTTGTGTATAAAACAATACATTTATTATACGGATTGAATATATTTCAATGTGTAATTATAAACAAACATCTTTTCTATTTCTAGCCTGCTCTCAACCGAAAGAAATCGGACCCTGCCGTAAATCAGAGCTAAGCTTTTATTATAATACCGATTCTAAGTCATGTGAAGAATTCTTTTATGGCGGCTGTCATGGTAATGATAATCGTTTCAGCGCCAAAGAAGAGTGCGAGAAATTGTGCCTTTAAACAAAAACGTTCGTGTCGTGATATAATTTAAGAAAGTGTTTGTTTTCATTTTAATATTATTTTTATTTTTGTTTATAAAATATGCATTTGTTATAAATTTTAATTATCATTTTTTAATATACATACATTATATTTTTATTACGTAACTGATAAATTGATTTGTTTTTCTTATTTGTTTGTTTTGTTTGAACGTTCAACCGTATAAAAACTGGTCTCAGAATATTAATTACGATGAGTTTAAACTTTAAACCAAAAAGAAAAAAATAAATAAATAAAAACAGAATACAAGCAAAAAATAAAAACAACTGAATGAAATTTCAAAGTAGGCGAATAAATATTTTTTTTGGTCTTCGAATAAAACTTGGTGAAATTAAAAATTAATAGCAGAGACAAGAGACACACACAATATAAAATTATGATATTTTTATTATTCGAAATGATTAAAGGAAAAAAATAAAAAACTCATTACCATAATTACGTTGCCATTACAGGAGTATGATCTAATGACGGGAACTACAGTTTATTGTCGACTTCGAACATCAGATTTAAGATGTTTTTTATTTTACATTCAGAGCTTGTTACAGCTGACTGTTGGGAGGAGATCGCCGAAAGACTTTTTTTTTATTTCTTTCTAAGTATTGAATTTTATATTATTATTCTTATAAACATATTCTTATTTATATATATACATATATATAAAGTAGGCTAAATATGACGAATAGTAGACTAAATATGACGAATTCGGAATACTTCTGAACATTTTTCATTTAAATATAGCCTCTAATTGAAATATATATATAAAACTGAAGGATTACTTTAGCATAGCCAGAATAAACTGTAGCCATAAGGTTCTACTAAGGATGTCAAATAAGACCAGATATACATACAATATATGCAATTTTCATTACACATATTTAATTACTATATTTATTGTTACTTCGTTCTGTTTCCGGTAAAAAAATATATTTGAAAAAAAAACAAGGAAGTGATATTCAAATTTTTTCATTTTATTTCATATCTTATTAGATTTCATAAATAGATTTCTCGATTTGTGTGTACATAGATCATGATAGGTATGTAATCAATTGATTGTTTTTTTTTTAATTGTTATATCTTGGTTAATAGGTCTTTAATAACGAAGTGTAACCCTAAGATTTCCAAATTTTTTACACATACACATATGAAAAGAAAAATAGGTGCGAATTGGAAATTATTTTTTTTTTTACATATTTTCTTACTTTTTTATATTTCAAATTTTGCTTACTAACTGGAAATCTCTTTTGCATTTTTAAAACTAATCAGAGTTAAAATTAAAGTAAAAAAACGCAAATGCTTTCAATTGAACACATTATAATAATATATTTTTTTAACTAAACATTAAAGCCGAACTGTGTAATCGTCATTATTTTTTATTTTATTCTGCAAGGCGTAGATTTAATTACAATATGTCTCTAAAGCACACTCATTGAATATTTTTGTTATGAATATTTATATTGAATGTTATTTTTTATTACTGCAGGGAAACTTAGAGACTTGTGCTTACAGTCCGCCCCAATGGTTCTCGATTAAATGCAGATCGTAACTCTGACAAGGCCATTCTGCTAAATTCAACTTTTGCTGTTAAAACTACGAATTAATTGCTTCGCAATTATTATCTTGGTGAAATATCTGCGCTAAAGCGATATTTTCTACAGCAAATTATAGAATGACTGACTTAATAAATCCCTATACACAAATCTGTAATTTGGAATTCCTTTGCTTTTATTCAAATCTACATTTCTTTCCAAATCATCTAATGTTTCTCATTCACTTGTGCTATATATTTATAAAAAATCAAAAGAAAGTGAAAATTCTAGCCTTTTAAGGAAAATCTATATAGGAGCAGTATATCAAAATTTCTCGTAAGTTAAAAATATATGTATGTATGCTACCATTGTACCTATTTTTCTTTCCATGAGTGTATTTGTTTAAATGCTTCCTGAGTAACTTTGGATAAATTTACAAAGGAAAACAATAAAATATTCTTTGAGAAATTCTACACAAACACAATTAATTATTTTCAGCAGTGTAAATTATTCATAATTTTTTATTTTGTATTATTTTTAAAAATAAACAAAGTTTGTTTTGTAATCCATAAGTGTTTGGATATCAGAAAGATATGATTTCTGTTTTAAACAATACTGATCTCTTATTCCGAGAATTTTTTCCTACAAATAAGATTTGGCGTAATAAAATAAATAAAACATATAAATTAAATACGTCGTATATCTACTTTAAACAATTGGGTATTTTTATTATTTGCCTAGTAGTTAAATAGACAAAAAAAAACTTTACAAATCAAACACTATCAATGTTTTTTCTGTGTTTTATTACTGTGCAAATTAAATGTAAATTGATAAAATCAACACACAAAAAAAATTTACATTTAAAAAACCCCCACTATGTAAATATAAAAATTTAACAAAATGTTTTCTAACAAAATAAAACAAAAACCAAAAAAAAAACACAAACAAATAATTATAAAAATATGATAAAAAATTAAACTTACGAACCATTCAGTGTCACTAATTAAGTTTCTAATTATCAGCTGTGCCTACTAATAATTGTAAAATTATTATTCCACTAAAGACTTAGCTAATGCAAACTTACAATTCTAATTTATAAAACTGTTAGAAAATTAATAATTACTTTATATGACTGCAAGTCATGCTTCTATTCTAAGATATTTATTATTAAAGAACTATTCGATCGAGAGTATCATTTGTCCCGCATGCTCCAGACTAGATTCAGAGCTTTATTAGAATATTGACTAGCAAATCTTAGGGCCTCAGTTTCAGGTAACGAATCTAATTTCTTCTTTCGAATCCCTTATGGCATAGTATTGGTTACTCCCTTAGGCATGATGACTTATTTCAGACTGGGAGTTAATTACGTCTTACATCAAGCCTTACATCATGGCTGACCATGTTAAGAGTTAAGAAGATTGAAATTAAAATAACTAGGGACAATAAAAACTAATTATAATCATTTAAAAACTAAACTTTTTTTTAACATTTTCACTGCGCAATAGATTAAAAAAAAAAACTATTTAAAAAGGAAGGTTTGACTGTTTCTTATCACTATGAGAAAAATGTATGTATATGTACATATGAGTATATTTGCATGAATATTCTTTCTTAACATTATCAATTGTTTTTCTTAATAAAACATATATTTTTAAGAGTGCAAAGGTTATAACAAGTCTTAATAATTATTTTATAAATTAAAACTAAATTTTTGAAAATCTAAATATTGTAGTTACGGACTTTTATTTTTATTTACAGATTTAAGGTTATAATTTGTATTAAAAAAGTGAAAATATGCATCAAAATATTATATATTATATGTATATTATATTATTATTTATTACTTATATATAAAATATTAAATTAAACAAACACGCACATTTTCTTTGTATTTATTACTTACTTTATGTAGGGTATTGAACAGTCTATGTTTTAAATTTCGTCTTAGTTTATATTATTATTTTTTTTTATTAAATATAAATTACCAACAATTCACACATTAAGTTGATTTCAAGAAAGTATATAAGCTGGACTCTGAAGTCTATTTAGACATCATTTCTAATTGCTACTCCACTCAATATAGTCGGGTCTTGCTTATACATATATTTTTATAACAATATGAAATTTATTTTGGTTTTATTCAGCATCTTTGCTTTGATCTTCGCTTCTGTACAAGCTGTTGACAAATCAGGTAATTTATTATAATAATCATACACATACGTTTGTATGTCGATTAACTATTTTATATTAATAATAAATATAATATTGTTATTGTTATTCTTAAAGCCTGTTTACAGCCCAAAGAAGTCGGACCTTGCCGTAAATCTGATTTCGTTTTCTTTTATAATGCCGACTCTAAAGCCTGTGAAGAATTTATCTATGGTGGTTGCCGCGGCAATGACAACCGTTTCAATACCAAAGAAGAGTGCGAAAAATTGTGTCTTTAAAAGAAGATGAAAATTTGTTGGTTTTTTAAGTATTTAACTTTGCAATTGTAATGTGAAACATTAGATTTAATTTCTAAAAATAAACAAATATAAAAACAATAACGTATATAATTTTCTATTAAATTAAAAAATTTTTAATCGAATATAATGTAAAATGTAAATAATTGTTTGAAAATGCTGTTCCAGGAGTACAGTGGGTTGGAAAAAAAAGGTTTGTTTATAATAAAGCAAGGGCTGTTAAAACTGCTGATAACATCTAACAAATTTTGTGTAATAATGGTAGAACGTACAAATATATTTTAATTGATTCCTACGTTAATTAACATATTGCGGTTTGTAATCGGATAATATTCTTTTGTCTAGTTTAAAAAAAGTTATAATAATATATGTATATATCCCACATTTATAAAAATTACCTTTGATTTATGAAATGTTTATGAAAGAAATTTTCATACAAATTATGTATTTATATGTGTGTTAGCAATGGTTTTTCTCTTTGATTATTAGAGGACATTATTAAAAAAAATGGACGATGCAAGTGAATAATGGATAATACATTGTTTTATTAACAAAACATAGTTATTTAAAATAGTTTACTTCACTAATCTTAAGATGCTTAATGGTATTATGTTACATTTCTAACTTATTTTGATTACAATTTTAAATTATTGTGGTGTATAAAATGAGCTCGAATTCATAGAATTGGAATTCATGCCTAATAACGATGAGGTATCACGTTGAGTAGCAACCGCTGTACGCTGATAGCGTGCAATATGATCCAATGAATGTGGCAATATTGGACGAACACTGTGCATTTCCAATAATGTTAAGTTATCCAATTTCGCATAGGTACCTTCGCCTTTAATAAAGGCATCAATAGATGTACGTAATTTAGATTCGCGTATATCAAATATATCCTTGATTATTGTACGAATTTCTTCACATCTAGGCACGTCGTCAGGTGCTGTGCTCATAATCAATTGGGCTTCAATCATATAATGTTCGCTTGGCATTTTAGTAAAGAATCTAAATGGAAAAGATCCTGATTGTTAATAATAAAGTAACAGACATTTGTTTTATTTTGATTAACACATACTTTGATTTTTTCTCTTCCTCTTTTATTTCTTCCAGTAAATCCAAATCCATCCATTCAGGTGGCACAATACGGCATTTTTGTTGTTTTCTGAGATGTATTCCTAACCATAGGGGTACATGAACAGGCATACCAGCACGAAATGGTCCAACACTACCGGATATTAAATGAAGAGGTTCAAATGAAAAATTTGGTATAACACCAATTGTAGACTTTTCACCAATAAATTCTATTACACATGGTTCCATGTTTTTTTTTTTTTTAACAATTTTCAATACGACTTAAAAAATTTGTATTATGTGTGCTCTTAAATGTTGGTCTATCTAAAAATGCCGCCAAAAAATGTAAACAAAATGTTTAAAACAGCTGATAGGTTATCTATTCGCATGTTGCTATAAGTGTGACAAACCAACTGTAATATCGCTTAAATAAAAGCGTTTTTGTTTTTTGCTGGGGCCAACATTTCTGATACAAAATTTGCATAATTTGCGTACATACATATAATAAAAATGAAACCATTCATTATAGAAAAGGCAAGGAACAATAATGCTTAATACAGCAGTATATGATAAGGACTTCGATAAATGAATTTTAACAGCCTAAGATCTATGATCACAGGCTCAATGTGGGTAGTCTGGGTTTATCAAATGAAAATAATTTATTTTTTGCTGGTCAAAACTGTCCGCTTACGAATAACAGTCCAAGTATTAACGAAATGTGAATGATTAAACAAATTATCGTGTATTTTGCTTCATTGCAATAAAGTTTTTCATTAAAACATTGAACGCTAACAAAAAACGCTATAATATTTTTAAATTACTGAAACAATAAAAATTATCCAAAGTGGCATCATTGTTTTTGTGCTATTGTGAATAGTTTGAAAACCTTTAACTGATCTGCGATAAAAAGTTTTTGTTTACATGTATTTTTGCTTTGCTTTTGTATAAATAATCTAAAATTTTAAACGCTGTACGATTTGAAATAATTTAAATATGTCTTATTATAATATACAACACCAGCATAAAAAGAAACACCTTCCTATTAACTTGGCAAGAAAAGAGCAAAGGGAACAGCGAATAAGAAACGGTGGAATTGGCAAACATCGAAGGAAAAACCGACAGAAACGTCTTCGAAAAAGTCGTAAACAAGAATTTCAACGAAAAGAATTGGAAACCTTAATAGAAGCTACGGAAAACCACTTAAAGGAAATTATACAGAATGATCCTCAACTATCTGACCTACCATATGATGTGACACCAGAAGAATTAAAAGGAGAGGTAAAATTAATCGATATGTGATTGAAACAAATCAATATTTTTAACACATGATATACCTTAGATTCAGTTTCTTCTTAGAAAGTTTAACGATTACATGGATCGGTATTATTTAAAGTGATATTTTTTTTTAGTCTTGTTTGTCTTGTTGTTTAGTTTTGTTACACAACGCTCTGGAGGTTTATTATCGAATATGTTCGTAAAACGATGAAAATCGTATGATTCAATGAATGAAGTCAACTTTATATTTAAACAGAATATTTTTCTAGTTGTAATGGAATATTTTGATAATTTATTTATCTTGTGCTGATTGATGATTGATTTAACTTATTTCCTTTTAAAACATTGTTCTATTACAATTTATACAGTTTATTAATTCTAATAGACGTCAATACATCAATAAACTTTCTTCCGCTGTATATTGGAAATTTTCAAAATGCTAATTGAATCTTTTTAGATGAAAGTGATAAATTAATAAACTATGCACATAGATTAAGCAATAAGACTTTAACTACGTTAGTAGCAACTAAACTAAATACATATATAATGTGTAAATCGTGAAAAGAATTTTGGTAGAATACTGAAAAATTTTCCGTATATTTGTTTAAAATCTTAGAATTTTTAAATACTTAACTATTTGTTCAGCAAAGTCCAAAGAAACATAATAAAATTATCATTATTATTTAAAAGCTTTTATATTTTATTTTTAATATTACATTTATGTATATATATTTTTAGTTAGCAGTGGCTCAAGGCGGTGGAACAACAATCTACATTGAACGTGATGGCCTCTCTACTTTGACCGTAGTGGTAAGTTTATCAATGAAATCCTATTATTTGTTTCGCAAATAAATGTGTGTGTAAACTAAATTGAGTACATATGTATAATTGAGTTTTGATTGATTATATGCCCATAGGCTTGTAAATATTGTACATTTGTGTATTTACTTTGTTATTCAAATAGTGATGGGTTAAAACAATTAGATATAACAACAAGTCCAATGCCACTTCAGCTATCAAGATGAATTTTTTAATCTTCATTAACAGAAATTATGTACCGTGGGTCTAAATTTCTCTTTCATTAGATTCATTAATTTAATTCTAAAAAATTGTGTTTATTTAAATCTTTATTTGCCGTTATTAACATGTGACGTCAGATTCACAAAGGAAGCTGTTGACATCTGTTAAATGTTTTATTTGAGCTTTATATAAACGTTTGCAAATTGTTTAGTAAAACAGAATATAAAAATCATAATAAACGTTAAATTATGTCAGTGGGTTAATATTGTTTTCATCCGTTAAGCTAACTTTAATAACTTTAATAAACTTTATTTTCATTAAATAAATATTTGCATTTTCACACGTTTATCATTGTTTTATATTTACAAATATATTTTTTTAATTGCTTTTAAAGTATATGGTTTTAATTTTTTGTAGTTGAAATTAATATTGAATTTTAATATATTTTTAGTTTTTAACGTACATGTACAACATACAGTTGTGTGTGTTTGAAAATTTTGGTTTCAATTCAGATTAAAAAATCTTTGTCTAGACTTAATATGTCACATTATCAGAAATTATTAAAAATAATAATAATATGGGGAAACTCAAATTGAAGATTTAAGAATGTACAGTAAAATCGATCGGAGAAGCATGTAATTTATATTTATTATAAATATTATTACTTATGGTAAAATTTTCTTTAGACAGTAAACAAATTAATTAAATATAGACTTTAATTATTATAATTGCTTAATTGTTTTGACGATTCACAAGACTAAGTAAATAAACAAATAAATGAAGAAAAAGATAAAAACAAAATTCTTTAATTTAGAAGTTTTTTAATATTTATTTATTTGAAATAATTATTTAAAGTTTTATTAGGAAGGAAACTATTAAGAAACTATTAACCTAATTGATTAAAGTCATACGTAATATAAAATCATATATTTTCTTAGAACAATCAGTTTGAAAAATTTCTTTTAAAAATCTGAAGTTATTTTTCCAAATCTTATAAGAATTTAATTTATTTTTATTAAACCAAATTTATATTTAAACACAATATATGTATGTATGTTCTCTAAACTTTATTTCATTAGAAATTTTTAAGTTCATACATTTTATAACGTGTGGAAGCTCTCTTCTCACAATCATTTCTTTTTATGTTTTATTTTTTACTTTACATGTATGTATGTATTTCATAGCTCCCACAAGAAAATCCAACAGTTGCTCAACTAAAAAGAGCTATAGAAGCACAAGCACGTGTACAGCAAAGAAGAGAGTTAAGAGAACGTTATGAAGAGAGAATGAGACGTAGAGGTTTAATAAACGAGCCCCAAACGATCTGTATAGATAATTGTATGGAGAACGAACATAAGACGAAACAAGTTAATAAATCAAAAAATACTTTAGAGTATGGAAAGCCACAATACTCAACCGGTGAGTTAGTTTGTTCGGCGACACACAACGGACATCAACATCGTCCAAATGTTAGTTGGCGTTTCTTATGGCGAGCTTATATTTTATTTAATACCGAAACTAAGTCTTTCATTGAAGATGAAAACGGTCGGAAACTATTAAAAGAATGTGGCATAGAAAATGCTCATACACTAAAATTTTACAAACGGGACAAATATTTTGGAAGAAAACGTCAGTGAATAAATGTGAAAAAATTGAATTTCTAACGCTTTAATATTGATTGATTTTAGAAAATACGAATAAAGTTACCAAATGATTTTAAAAGATCAATTGCATTCTACCAAATATAACCATTCCATGTGCCAATTAATAATACAATTAAAAACAAAAACAAAAAAGAGAAAAGAACCATTATATCAATTTAACATTAATATCTGGAATAATAATCAAGATTTCAACGACATTCCGTTCACTTTTAAACCTAGATGATACAGATGATGACGATTTTCAATAGATTATCGAATATACCTACGGCAACAACAATAAATTTCAAATTTTTTACGACAGCATATAATAGATTTTTAACAAGTTTTTCGTTTTTCACCCCAAACACCACATTCCCCTTGATATCGAAGTCGTTTTTACCAACAAGAAAAATGTTCTTCAATCGTCAATCATTGTTAATTTCTTTAGTTGCTTTATTCTTTTTGTGTACTTTACAAATTGACCTCATTCGTGGAGCATTCGAAGATGGCAACAACAATAATGTTAAAATAACGAAACACAGTTTGGAATTAACACAAGCCCTCAACCTACAGAGGCAGGAGTATCTGCAAAAGCAATGCGATATTTTGGGCTATAGTATGCTGGACATTAATGACTTAACTGATGAACAAATGGATCATATGATTGTCGATAAGGAACAGAAACTATTGTATTGTTATGTGCCAAAGGTAAGTTTGATTTGTGAAGTGTTATTACGATGTTATGTATGTATGTATATCGTAGGTATTACGTTGGAGAATATTATTTAAATAAATTAACAAAAGCAAAAGTTTATTGAACTCATTAATTTATGTGATGTGATTGTCTTTCTGCCTGCCTGTCTGTCTATTTTTGTCTCTTTCACTTTCGTTTTGTTTTATGTTCTCAATTTTAAATTAACAAGGCTTTGATTTTTACTTGCCTTTAATTATTTTGCCATATAAGACTATGGTAAAGAATTTCTTGTTTTTTTTTTATTCTTACTTGCGGTCTGTATTTTTTTTTATTTTCGTATAATTTTTCGGTATTATGTCTTTCGTCAATACTTATGACATATGTTGCGGTTTTTAATTAAAAAAAAAGACATTAAATGTTTAGTTTTATATTAATATTTCTGTATATACATGTGTACGTTTTTAAGAAACCCAAATACAATGCTTAGCTTGTTTAAAATATCTGCGAAGTAAACAAAAAAAAAAACTGATTTAAACCTCAAATATTATTTCACTTTGAATTAAAATGTTTCAAATGAGACATTTTAATCATAATAGCGTTGCGCGCTATGAAAATGAATAATGGTGTTAGTAAATCTTATGTAACATAAGTATTTAATAATACGTATTTAAATTTGTGTTTATTTTAAAACCAATGTATAGTTTTTCGCCAGAAATATTTTAATACAATATTATACGAGTTGTAATATTACGCTTAAGCAATATTAGCTATTAAAAACTATACAATAATTTTAGGTTTTATTTACTTTATGGCTTTATGTTGTAGTATTTTATTTACTTGGCTTATATTCATTAATTTAAATTCATTATTAGAACGTACTTAATTTTAAATTCTTTAATTTAATGTGAGAATTTTATAGATAAGCCTAATAATGCCAGATGAAACACAATGAAACTTTCTATCAGTTGAGATGAATATATTTTTTAATGTAAAGAATTTTATAATTATAAATGTAGTATTTGTTATTTTTCCGATAAATTTCTTGAACTTTGAGCTTAAGAAATGTGGGTTTTCTCTTTCATATAATTTATTGCATTTATGTTTTATTCTCCTATATGGCTTGTATGCAATAATGGTTTTAAGCGATATTTTAATAATAAATATGTTGAAGTTGTCCGATAAATGGTGACAGGAAACTTAAATGCCGAAGAGATATTTTAAGTAAAATACAACTAAATAATCAGAAAATTTATTTTTTTTATTAAAGAATTTATTAAAATTTTGTAAATTTCAACAATTTTTATTCTATTATATATACTGTTGCAAGTGTTTTTATTCCGAATCTACAGAACGTCGTCGAATGTAGAAATTAGAGCGCGTTCACTTTTCGTATTCTAAACCAATTATTCACCATCCAACATAATCTCTATCTAATTAAACTGAAACAAAATAGTATTAATTAAAGAAATTCTTAAGACGAATTGGTATTCGTTATTTTAGACAATTACATAATTAAATTTTATGATTAATTAAATTATAACAAAAAGTATTTATGTATGTAGTCATTGATATTAATGAAAACTCTAAATTCAACCAGTAGATGTTAAATATTTTAA
Organism: Sarcophaga rosellei; assembly: GCA_930367235.1. Taxonomy (NCBI): domain Eukaryota; kingdom Metazoa; phylum Arthropoda; class Insecta; order Diptera; family Sarcophagidae; genus Sarcophaga; species Sarcophaga rosellei. The sequence goes on along the minus strand of OV884019.1, from coordinate 4,142,416 downwards.
AACGCATCTCTCAGCTTACAATTACAAACTGCTTTGCTAATCATTAATATGTATATTTAATTTGAATAATAAACAACCAGTTGCAATAGCTGATGTTATTGTTTTTATACGTTTTTTTTTAATTAACTTGAACTTTTTGAACTTTATATTGTGTATAAGCAAAAAACTATTAAGCAATTACATGTTATTAGTATTTAATAATCACATTGTAATAGTTTGCGCTGCAAGCAAAGCATATCATTCGTTACTTTTGTTAACTGTAATGCAAAATGAGTTAATTACAAAAAAAAAAATTATTTGAATTTCTAAAATTTTTAAAAACTGCTAATCGTGTTATTATAAGTTATTAAATTACGTAAATTTCTTAAGTTCTTATTTAAGTATTTTAATTATCTGTGATTTATAGTTTCCTTATTTACATTAGAATTATGAAAATCCCAACTTAAAGGTTTTAGATTAGAAACTTAAAAATACTCGGACGGAAATAAATCAATTTCTTAATTAAATAAACCCGATTATCACTATCATATAAGTTGATAACAACTGACCAGCAAGTGGCATTTACACAACGTTCCACTAAAATGTGACATACATATGCGTGTACGTATGTATGTATGTACAATGTGAAAGGGATCATCCTATATTGTTGTCAGCAATATGGAATTTTCGAAATCCATTGAAAACTTTATAAATACTATTCTATAATCAGCTAATTTACTCTGGCAGTTTTATTAGAAGTTCTAATTTATGATAAGATTAAAATTCTTTTTATTTGTATCAATACAAATTTAAAAAAAGAAAAATTTGGTTAAAGACTGAACCAAAAAATATAATCTACCGACGGCTAATTGTTAAAAACTATGAGTCAATTGACTTCAACACTAAATGAATTATAAAGAAAGACAAAAATCGACAAAGATCAATCATTACCGTTTTTTAATTGAAACTACTCTACTGAATAGGAAAAAAAACTAAAACAAACATTTATTATTAAATTGTGTATTGTTATGTTATCTAAATAATAGTTTTATTTAGTTAATCATTATAGGCCATATAAATAGGCCATTTCTTATAATGCGAATATAAAAGCTTTCCATATGTTTTTATGCGAACATTTATTTTTAATGTCGTCCATGAATTCTTTACTCTTTACTACTCTTTTGGACTATTTTTGTATTAATACGTAACAAATATTTTCAAGTAGGTATATTCCTATAATTATAGAAGATATGAAAATAACCTTTGCTTCCTCATAATCTGTTGTATTGATTACTGATTGCTCTTTTGTTAAATTGATACTTAAAAAATTATCTTTAAAATAATTTCAGGTGGTAGAGCGCAAATACGTCCTAAGATTTCCTCATTCTTAAGAATAATTTGAACAGTATAATAACATAGTGTACTAACATTCTGTACAAATAACAAAAAATAGTTTTCAAAATAATGTTTAAAACAGTGATTGGCACTATAATTCGAAAGAAGTATGTATACTGTGACGAGTATGATTCATTTGACTAAAAAAATGATCGAAACGATGTACTAAATATTACATCAAATACTTAACGCATCGATTTTATAGAAAATTACATATTTGAATCAAATATTTTTGAAAGTAATCGCGGTAAAGAAACATCTTAAAAATTACAAAATTAGCACGGTGTATTATAGAAAAATATCCGTATAAAAATTGTATGCATTGTGTTCTCCCGATTGTTAAGTGTTTTTCTTTAAATGTAAAATGTGTGTTAACGTTATACATATATTTTCCAGGAATTGTTAATATATTAATAAATGTATGTGCCTGTGTTATAATATATAGGTATATAATAATATAACATACATTTTTAAAACTCGTTATGAAAAACTCGTACTACAAACAATTTTTATTTCTGAACTTTAGCCATAAAAAATATACAAACAGCGAAGAAAATTTAATTACTTAAACAACGAACGAATTCAAGCACTAATTTTGACACACAGAGGTCTTGACGCGTTTTATTTTATTTTTATTACATATGAATTTCAAAATCATAACTTAAATTGCTATTTAATTTCTTCAGTTACATTCACTATGTACATACATATGTATGTAAGTATGTATAGAAATAAAAAATCATATTGTGTTGTAAACAGTAATGTAGACAGTTCATAATTGTAATACAATAAATATTTGTATGTAGCATACAATAATAATACAATATATACATACATACATATGGAACTACAACTATCCAAGGTGAAAGCTTTTGGTTCTTTTAAAAGAATTGTGATGTCTATTGAAAATGTATGCAGTGCGCATCTTCATCACTTAAAGTGAATTGTATGACAATTATTATAGTGTTCATGATATTGTTTACTGTGGCTGGCAAATGTGTCTGCTGCTTCGAAAATAATACACGGATGTGATTAAGTCAATCACAATTTGTAACTTATTTCATAGTCTAAACAAATATTTGTTTGGTGTTAATCTTCAAGTATATTCATACATACTTATTTTGTCATTTCTCTACGAGAATCGCTTTTACAAGCCATTATGGCACACACGTGTTCATAACTAACAACTAAAGTCAGTAATGAATAAACATGACAGAACTACTGAATCATCGTATATTTCTTTGGAAGAGTTACCTATTATTAAGTGATCCCCAAATTATATCGTTTCTTATCAGCAAAGCAAAGAAAAGAAAAAAAAACTAGTTTGGATATTTTATAACTATCATGTTGTGACATGATGGCACGTACTTTAACGGTATACAAATTCTTCAATATTGATAAAAGAAACATGTAATTAATCATAAATTTTATTTTTTAATTGTGTAAAATTTATAAGTTTGTTTGCATTCCTTCATTAACTTGAAAATCAAATGTTGCCCAAAAGACATTTTTAAGAGAATTTCAAAAAAAAAGTCATCATCATGAATGTTGTAAAATTGAGTATGTAACTTCTCAAAAAAATTATTTTCTCCCAACCTATAAAGAATTAACAGTTAAATATATTCAATAAATACCTTTAAATGTACATATACAATTTCATTGCAATCTGAAAACTTTAAAGTGATGATAATAATGTCTATTCGTTTAAATGCCATTGATTTATAATATATGTACCTATATTCGAAAATAATATATTAACAGAACTATTGAGTAAAATTGCTAATATTTTTAAGCTGAAAATTTAATTTTATTTTAAGATTGAAAAATATTTGTTTAGATATGAATTTCACAGTTACCACATACACACACTGTTTTAGTTTTATGATTTCATATGGAATTGTTTACATGTGCCAAAGAGCCGAGCCATCAATCCATTTGATTTTTGAAATTTTCTGCGAATGATTTAGCCTTGTTTACTTTTACACTGCATAAATAATATGAAAAATAGCAGCGTATAATTTTAATTGAACGCAAATAAACAATAACTATATAAATTGGGTCGTAAAAACCACCACTTTTATGTGTTTTTTTTTTTATTTTTGCTTACGCTTAAGAAACCTGAAATACATTTTAAAAATAATAGCTCTATAGTAGTTGTTGTCTATACATTCACTTGCAGCAAACAATATTTCATGAAGTATATTTAAATTTCTCTTTTTTTTTGTTTTTCTCTATATAAATCTAGGTAGCCTGTACAAATTGGAAACGTGTTTTAATGATACTTAATGGTAGTTGGAGAAATGGCACAGATCCTTTACAAATACCTGGTTCATTAGCTCATTCCATGGGTATGTTTGATAAATTGAGTTCTCTAAACGAAACTGAAAAGCACGAAGTACTTTCGGATTATACAAGATTTTTGTTCGTTCGTCATCCTTTTGAAAGGCTGCTTTCGGCCTATCGCAATAAACTGGAAGGAGATACCGCAAGTGCTCGCTATTTCCAAAAAAGGGTAGGGAGACAAATTGTTAAATCATTTCGTGCCGATGCTAGGAATCATTCATTAGAATATGGTGATGATGTATCGTTCGCTGAATTTGTTCAGTATCTCTTAACGCCTGAACTTAGTTTAAGTAACCAATCTTCCTACAATGAACATTGGGAGCCCATCTCAAAACTGTGTAATCCCTGTGTCATGAAATATAATGTGATTGGTAAGTCCTTGAAACGCATATACATAAATGCTTCTCAATAAAAAGTATCTCTTGTGTATTTATTTTACATTTTAGGAAAATATGAAACACTGTTAGATGACTCCGCTTTGGCTCTCTACTTAATCGGTGCTGAAAACATAACCTTTCCAACCGGCCACAAACCCTCGAATACTCGTGCTCATTTACGAGAATATTTTGATCCACTTCCAATAAGTGCAATACGCCATTTATACGAAGTATATGCAGATGATTTTAAACTATTTGATTATGGTTTAGATGATGTTTTAGGTTTCGAATTTGGTTAATGACATTATTAAAAATACAAAAATTTTGTGCAAAGTACATATACTTAGTGTTAATATAACTACATTTACTTAGTGTTAATATACCTACAATATACACACATTCATATGCATAGGTTTATTTTTTATACATGACGCTTTCTTATTTCAATTTTTATATGTATGTCTAGTAAGCTTGTGATGTATTTTAAGAATTTTATTTTAAGAAAGGAATACAATTTTATTTGTAAAGTAAGTTAATTTGTAATAAAAAAAAAAAAATAACTGTATATTAAGTGATTTCTAATAAATCAATTATTTTCTTCATTCGGTTATCAGAATTAAAAAAATGAGAATTAAGAAGATTCAATTTTTCAATGAAATTTATTTAATTTTTCTTATAGCCGATTTAATTATTTTTTCTATCTCCATTGTAAATTCGTGGAAGTATAAATTAATAAAATATAATGAGAAATTTCTAAGTTTGTGCTACAATAGAAAAATGCGGACAAAATAATCTACAGTATCTGATCCATATTATATTATATCAAAAAAGTAAACATGGATACCAGCAGGGTAAAATTCTAAGCCACTGGAAATATGATTATTCACAGCGAATATTTCAATACATTGTCAATACAGATTCCTAAAAAGTGTGGAACTTCAAAATGAAGTTTTATTTCATAGCTGAAATGTGTTTTCTTAAGGAACCTAATCCATGTTCTATTAATGCGATATTGGCACGCAGTAACACTGCTTTCTTACAGCGCAAGGTCTTAAAAGGGTGTATCATCATTACCAGGTATATAGAAATTCTATTGAACAGCAAACCCATTTCGCTATTCCAGATTGAATTAGTAAATCAAACGTGACTTTGTTTCCCGACAATGTTATTTAAAAATTACTCATATCATTTAATGATTATTATTGTATTGAACCACCTATTACACCTACACATTTTGGATAAAATTATGATAATGACCCTGTTCTACATTTATTATTTCAGTTTCCTAGCAGGTGAATATTACTCAAATATATTTGGAGTCACAAGAATAATGCTATTAGAAAAAAGTTTCTTATTTTATCATAAAAAACAAAAGATGAAAATCATGTTTGCATTTTTATTTAAATTCACCCAATTCCTTAGTTTTAATTATTGATTTATATTTTAAAAATCAACATGGCAATCCATGCTTCATTCACAATAATCCAATACAAATTTTGATGTATTAATAATCACAGAATACACACAGAATCGAAACGAGATTTTGACAGTTAACCTAGCGTTGCGAAAGGGACAGAAAATATTACCAAAAAGTATTTCTGTCCCTCTCTAATTGTAACTCTGTTTTGTTTATTTATGTTTTGTTTTAGTTTTCGGGGTGGGTTTTTTATATTGGCGAGAGTTAATAAAAATGTAATTTTTGTCTAAAACTATTAATAAATAATAAAAACAACTAATAACAATAACCTTTTTAACTTTTCCTTTCAAGAAATTAAAAAATATTGGCATCTTTCAGCAAGAAAAATTTTTTATGAGTAGTACGTCTTATTTTGATCTTGTAATATTTATCTTCTTAATTACCTCTTGCACAAGAAATTATATTCATTATGACCGAAAATCACCCACATTTCGATTAATATTTAAGAATCTTTAAAATTTTAATTGAAGAAATTAAAAAATATTCCAAATTTTCCCTTTTTTAACACAAAATAAATGTTTATTTACATTTAGTTTTTCTACTTTAACCTTCAGTTTTCACTCTGTATATCTGTTGCTTCTAACACATTTGATTCGCAAAACATTATATTTTTTTCTCCCTCTAATAGGCAGGTTAAGCAACTGCTTTGAGCGCTTTTTAAACGCCAAAGGTTTCGATTTTGTGTGTATTCTGTGTTAATAATAATAAAACAGATGAAATTTTCATCATACATTTTCTATCACAGAATACACAGAATGTGTATTCTGTGTTTTCTATAATGACGAAATTAGACAAAAAAAGAAAAACTGCATACTTTTATTTTATTTGCATAATGGAAGATTTTAATGGCTCAAATATTGGCGACTACTATTAGTTACATTTAAGACACTAAAAATCTAAACAATATTATGTGAGTCAACAAAGCACATGTGTGTTGATGTATGTGTAAAAGTAAAAAATCGTATATGAAAAAATGCAATTTCGTCCATGTACTGGCTTCTACAAATGAGTCTTTTCTTTTAACAAACTTCCTTAAATCGTCTCATACTAAATGGTTTTGGCCTAGAATTCGAGATGAAAAAACTGCATTAATCTTGATTATAACGTTGCTTTAATGTACGGTACTTCTTTAATGAAACCAAAGCCTCGACCTCTTTGGCGACATAGCGTCCCTGGGCAAGTAAAGCCTTTACTTTCTTGGGATCAGTTTCATCTTTATTCTTTAGGAAGGCATCCTTTATTTGCTGTCGGAATTTCTGGGGGCCATTAGCCCCGGGATATTCACGTCCCAAATACTGCAGCTGCAAATAAAAAGAAGTTATTTTGTAATAATCCGGTTTTAAAAGTCTTATGACTCATGTGATCGGAGGCCAAACATTTCTTCCAACTCATTTTTTTTACTTACATGTTTATATAGTTGTAAAACTTTCGAGCGCAGCTCTGACATTACACGTTAATATAGACAGAAAATGGACACTTGCAATTGATAAAAATCTATTTATAATTTTCGTTTCGGTCGGTTCCTTTGTTTCCCTTATATATTTTGGTAAATATAAATTGCGTATTTCGTTTACTTCACAGATATATTTCTTTTCGTCTAAAATAAAATCAAAACAATGTTATATATAAATGTCAAAAGGTGTCTAAATTTCAAGCAATCACAATAACGAAATTTTTTCAGTATTGCCAGAAAGAAAAAAATTTTTAACCACGAGTTTTCTTCCTATTTTTCAAATTTAAATTGTGTTTAATGTGTAATGTTCAACTAAATTTTTCGACAACAACAAAATTAACCAATACCAGATGAATCTACACATTGAACAAAAAATGAAACAATAACAAGCCGGCAACACTGTTTGTTGTTGCATATATAACCACCAGTGTTGCCATAACGGCATTTAAAGTGCAATTTTAGCACTTTTTTTTCGTCTGCTGCACTTTTTTTTTTAAAAGATGCTAGATGCTTTTTAGCACTTTTTGCCATTTTCTGTATTTTTTTTAGCATTAAAAGTGCATTTTTAGCATTTTTCCATTCATTTTACACTTTTTAAAAAACCACCAATTTTCATTTCCAAAAATTTTAAACTCATCAGAAACTTAACATAAAATGAGTTTAAAATAAAACATTAAATTACAAAACAAATAATTCCATTGAATATTATTATTTAAACAAAAAAGTTTATTCAAATCTAACTACTTAAAAAGTAAATAATGTTACTTGCGTGAAATATAATAAAAGAGTACAAATATTCAAAAAAAAAACATGTATAAAAAATTATTAAAACAATTTTTGTTAGTATTTATCAAACTAAGATTAAAACAATTAATTAAACAATAAATATACATTAAAAAGTAAAATTTTGCATATACCAATTAAAAATATTAGATTTTTAATACATTTCAAATATTTAAAATCTTTATTCTTAAAATACAATAAATTTGTAGTAAATATCAAAAATTAAAATCAGCATAGTAACAATTTGAAAAACAAAATCTTTTTTCTTTCTTTCGATATTATTATTATCGAACCTAAAAACCACATATAATACATAATTAAAAAATATTAAAAGAGTTTTCTACATTATTATATTTAACAGAATACTTACCATACTTACATTTGATCTGAATGAATTCAAGAATTCTAACGTTGATTAACAATTAAATTTTTTTTCAATGAAATTTGTAAAAAAAAATTATAATTTTTTTTTATTATTTAAAACTTCAATGCATTTCTTAAATTTCAAAACTTAACATACAATTAATTGTATATTTCATTCTAATTCTTATTTCAAATTATTTTTTATTAATGCAATAATAAAGACTTTTTTTAATTTAAATTAATTTTTAAAATTTATATTTATTTTTGAATCTTTTCAAGAAAGAAAGAAAACAAATACAAAAAAATTAATATATTTTTTCTTCAATCAATTCAACTTTTCAAATGTAATAAATATTTTTTGAAAATAAATAATTTTTTATTCCATATACTTGTTTAAATCAAACTAAATTTAAATTAAAAAAAAAAAATTTATAATGATAAACGCTGTTCATTTTTTAGTTATTTTTCTCTAATGACCGGTTTTAAAGTTTTGGCACTTTTTTATTCAGGATTGCACTTTTTTGACAAACTTTTTGCACTTTTTCCAAACCGGCTTCTGGTAACACTGATAACCACCTATGAACGACGAACGAATGAATAACAAAACAACTTTCCGAGAAGTCATCACCTTTCGCCTTCCCTTCTCTTCTAAAAGGTTATATTGTGTCTAAAAGCTCATGGCTTTGCAAAGTATACTTCGAAGTTAAAAAAGTACATTAATGTATGTACATAACTAATTTCACTATATAGTATATGAGTTTGTTTTTAATAAAAATTTGATCAGTAATTTTGAATAATATACATATATTTATTACATTCTTATATCTTATTTAAATTAATATTCATTCTTTAAATTGTACATTCGACTTTATAACAATATATACAAATATCATTGCTTTATTGCGGTGATATTTAAACTTATTAAATAACGATTTCCACACTTATATTTAGAAGAAAAATTTTAGTATTCCTAAACTATTAAGGCCTCAACTTACGATTCATCCTCTTCATCGGTTTCCTCTTCCAGTATCTTTTTGATCACTTCATCACGTTTCTCCGGATCGACTTTATTTAATAAAATGTTCTTTAAACATTCTATATTACTTTTAGTCCCTTCAATTTTCGCCTCCAATTGTGTATTCTCACGGCGAAGTTTTTCTACATTTTCCTTGCGTTCTTGTGCTGTTTGTTTTGATTTTTCTCTGGTCTTTTTTACAGCCTGCAATATTTTTAACATAGTTGGCTCATTAAATTGTTCACATAATAAATTACACTCTTAAATAATAAAAGGTGCAGTAAGAAGAAATCCATTATTTTCTTTCTGCCTATATTGTAAGATGCAGAAAAACCCATTGGGAATTACTTCCATGGGGTCAATGACCTTCTGCTTATCGGAATTTAGAATTCTACTTTCAAAAATTGTCTAGAAAATGGTTAGCTGTGCTTGGTTGGAGGAGGCATATGTGTTATTTCAAGGTACCGCTAGGCTATATTCACTTATAGGAAAGACGATCGCTTTCGCGCCTGGCAACAAGTGATTGCTACCTGTTTCTGCTGGTGGAAAATCAGTCTAAATAAGAAGCTTGTGAATATCAATTATTTCAGTTATGGCGCGATTCAGAAAGGCGTTCTGAAAATACCATGAATTATTGGCTTGTGTTCCAAGCAAAATAATGGAGACCCTATTACTACACCCTTCCTTCATATTTACGTCGTTATTTCTTTGTCTTTTCAATCTGTAGGCTTCACTATCGTTATCATCAGACACGGGACTTCTGACACCTCCTGTTTTTCTTCTGGCCGGCATATTTGCACTTTGAATGTTCTTTTTTTATATTTTCACTAAATTAAATTGTATTTTGTTTGATTCAGTAATACTGGAAAAATGAACGAAAAACTTGTGATGAAATTCTAATAAAATGTAAACAAAACAAAGCAGCTGATAAACAGTGCTGTCAACAGATGTTAGCAAGAACGTCGATATTGTAGTAAAAATGTTAAAGGATATTTTATTAAAAAACGAAGCAATTAATTAAAATGAAAGTTCATAATAATGGTTTATTAATTTTAGATATTTTTATGCATATATTTTTTAAATTTATATTGTGGTTGAAGATTTAAAAAAAAAAAAACACTTTCACGCTTAGAACAACAATAATGGCAACATCTGAACAATCACAATGGTTATATTTATTGTGATTGGTGGAATGGTACTGTATTAATATAGACTTTAGCAATTTTACTTGAATTTCCAATTGCAAGCATTTTGGGGATAAAACATAAAAGTAAGAAATTATTTAAAAATTCATTTACAAAATAATTTAAATTTATTTATTTTTTGTATTTTTTTAATTTTTTAGAATGACACAATGGCAACACTAATTGAGATTAACAAACACAGACTACACACACCAACGGGTGTAACCAGAAATATCGGTGAATGCCTCCACTGACAGATGTGAAAATTGCTTATTCTAGACACACACCGTCCAAATCAGTAATTGATACAGTATATGTAGCTATGATGATACTGTAAGTACCATTTCGAATAATGGCGCTTTGGTGATTTTTGATTTTATTCACCACGCCGGATAAATTCACCACATTTTGTGAAAACTCACCACACTAGAAACTCACCACAACTACAAAATTCACTACACTTCAAAAAAAAAAAAAAAAAAAATAACTGTTTTTTGCCTCTTTTGTCCTCTTTCTCTTCTCCAAACCAGCAGCTAGCATCCCACCCACACAACAACAACATCCCCACACACATACGCCATTATTATATTTTTGCTTTCGTTTTGTCTGAACCTTTGGGCGAGCAAACAACTACAACTAACTCTACTTAACTAACATCCATACAACAAACAGGTTCTCAAAGCTGTCGAACGCACGTAACAAGGGTTGTGCTAGAAGTAAGGCCGTAGTGTTGTAGTGGTCAAAAATGAAATGTATGTTGATTATGAAGTTCTTCTTCTACACTACTTTAATATCCAGACCTAGCGTCTAGTGGTAACGACCTGTTCCTATCTATGTGGAATATATTTGTATCTAAAAGAGTGGGGATTGCTATGAGAGAGGCTAAATCCCAATAGGTTACGGAATAAACGGAAATTTTTGGATTGTGTATGTTAAAATAAGGCCTTCAAACTCATGCAACAGCTAATTCTATGGACTTCTCTTTCAATACTTCTTTTTGTATAATTGAGCTATTTTGTAAAGTAATCAGTTTTAGAGCTATTAAAGTGAGTTATTAACGTATGTGTAAATCTCTTACGCTTTGTAGAGATCATACTACTTATCCTATGTGACAGACAGCATACTTACCTCCACTGAACATGAGTGTTGTCTGATATGAAATACGAAATTTCTTTGGGATTTTATTTTTTCAGAAATATTTTGTTTCAAACATATTTTCTCTTCTGTTTTTTATTGTTATTATTATTATTATTAGTTTTATTTAAACTTATATAAATTTTGTATTTCATTTAACTACAGATGTCTGTTGGTTGGTTTGGTTTGGTTGATTTCATCCTCTTCTGGTTTTATTTGCATTAAGTTCTCTCTCGTCTATATCATTTAATTTTTCTTTTCATTTTATTTTACTTTATTTTTTTTTTTTATTAATTTCTTTTTAAATTCATTATAATTGTTATTATTTTCTTTTTTTTTTTGCTCTGCTTAAGTCATTTAAATAAAATTTTTATTATACTTTAATCGTTTTTATTTTTATTTTTATTTGTATTAATTATTGAATACAATTAATTTAATTATTTTTTTTGTTGTTGTTGTTTCTCTTTTTATTTATTTAAGAAATATGAATAATAGTATATAATATTGGTTTTTTTTTTAATTTTTGCTTTCTTTTTTGTTTAACATTTAACAATTTCTTTTGTTTGGTTTTTCGTGTTTTTTATTTAATTATTCAATTCAATAATAATTTTTAATAATCGATAGTTATACATATATGAGTAGGGGGAAGGAAAGGAGCAGGGGGGAGGAGATAATTTTGTTTTTCTATATATTGTACTTAAATTAATTCATTATTATTGTTTAAGTATATATAAAATATAATTAATATACAAATAACAACAAAAAACGCTTTCAAAGGATTTAAAGTTTATTTTTTCCTATTTATTATCAATATAAAACAGTTATTGTTGTTAAATTTCTCGTGAGGTGTTGATGAGAAAATTGTGGGCGAATGGGTGGAGGATTTGAGTTTGTATTATTGGATTCTCGAAATTATTAACAATTTCATATTCACTTACATATATATATATATATGTATGTACGAGTTTATGTGTTATTGGTTTCTATTTTTCTTTAACTATTATTGGCTCCGTTTAGAGCTTAGGAATTTGGGTTTTTGTCTATAGACTAACGTATATAACGTATATATGTATGTATATGATTTATTTCTGAAATTTTGGTGCAATTCTATATATAATTTTTGACTTAATTGGGGATATACGACGAGTATTACTTTCATACTATGTGGTGCTGGTGATTATGTATAAAATGATTGATTTCGTACTTTAGTATGTATGTATGTGTATATACGACTTCCTAGTTTTGTATACAAATTTTGTAAATTTTTGTTTCCCTTCTTCTTTAAAATTTTTATTGTTTAAAGGGGCCTATGTATTCCTTTGTGTTTGTTAAGTATAAAGTTCCATGCGTATTTTTTTTTTTTTGTTATTACTTTCAATAGTTTCCATTTTAAAATAAATACAATAAACCATATATATAAAACACTTTTACACATATTCACACACATTTACAACGTTCGCTGTACGTTCTTCCTATGGTGCATGGGGGGAGGGGTGAGCCTTCCTTCTATTAGTTGTCGGGTGTAAATATTTCTTTTCCTACATTCTAGTTGAAAAAGCCGGGAATTCTATATACAAACTTACAACACAATTCGGAAATTGAGAATTTTAAAATAAATACAAAGCATTTCTATTAAAGAGCTAAAAGGTTTGCCTAAAGAAATTCAGATGAAACAAAGAAGACTTCAAGAAAATGTACGAGAGAGAGACAGTTAAAGAGGGAGAGAGAATTCCACGGAGTGAATTGTTTTCTATAATTATAATATTTGTTTAATAAAGTTAAAGTTAACGATGAAGACAGCCAGAAAGTTGACAATGCGAAATGCTTATTGAAAGAGTCACAAAATTATAAACACGATCTGATTGTTTATATGGCCTGGAGTGGTTCGAAATAGGTCGTACTTCTTTTTAAAAATGCTTAAACAGATACACATTTGATATTTGATCAGCTCAATCGAATGTCAGTTGACATGGTATCTATCTATACCTTATAGCATTTACTCTTATCATAGTTTATTCGTATATTTTAGGAAAATATAATGCCTATAAATGCCACGAATTCTTCTGTGAAATACTAATACATTTTAAGAGGATAACAAACGCATGTGTAATACTGCCAATTGCTTCAGTCCTTTCAGCTAACAATCAATCTGCTTTCCATAGAAATTTATTTGTGACTGCATATCTATAGAACTTGGGAGCGTGAATTTAAAACCATGCTTTAGATTCTTCTCAGTTGTTATATATTTCAGGTCATTATTGTGGCTTCAAAGTTTAAAGCGTTTGTAATATTCAAATCGAAAGAAATAGGATTTTTTAAAAGTAGATATGTGAATATAATCTTGAAATCCATGGTAAAAATATTCATTTTGGATAAATTCTTAGCTTGGAACAGGTATGCCAAACGAAAATTCCGCGCCATTAGTTTCTTTTTAGTTATCGAAAATATTGAATTAAATTATATCTTCTTTAGTCTAAGGACGGTTATTGAGTTTGGAATGAATCCATTCAGCAAAATTCAAAGTTAGTAACATGCATTTTGCGATTTCCGGAATTCCGTGTTAACAAAGAAAGAGAATTCTTTAAGTATTATGGCCTTCAACAAAAATGTATTCTGAATGTTTTCATACTAAAAACAGTGGAGAAAATTACTTGTATTTTACTTATGGTTTCTCTAAACCAAGTGATTTCAATGAAATTAATCGTAAAATGTTACTTTTGTTTTAAAATGGGGTGTATTGTACCCAAAACAAACGGTTTATATATGTCATCAGATATGATTGAAATGACAAAATTTACAAAATTTCAATTCATTTTCTATATGTATGTATGTATGCGACGAGAATTGTTTTCATATTATTTTAATGTTAAATGCACAATGTTTGGTCAGTTATTTTGGACAACTTTTAGGAAATGGTATTCAATATATTATTGTATATATGTAGTATACATATACATATGTATGTATTTTGCATGTAATTTTGAATTAATTTTTCTAAAGAATTTTTAATTATTAACTTTTTTTTTTGTTTTTGGTATAAAGATTTCAGATAAAGAGGTACGTACGTAAGTTTTTCTTTTTTTTTTTTTGTTGGATTTAAATTTTTTTCGATAATTTTTTTTTCATTAATTTTTAATGAATGATATGAAAACTTAAATTTAAATTCATGTGAAATTAATATAAATGATAATGATAGTAGTGGTTTAACATAACATATATACATATGTACTATATGTATGTATGTAAATTGAATTAAACATTTTAATTTAGTTTTTGTTTTTCTTTTGTTAAATATTAAATAAGTTCATTTATTTTTGTTTCATCGTCATCGTCATCATATATTCATCATCATTAATAATAGTTTTCTCTTTTTCTTTCTATAATAATAATAATAATAATAAATAGTTCAATTGAAATCATTAACATCGTATAAATTTAGTTCTTTGTTTTTGTTTTAAATTTTAATTTGTTATAATATATTTAAGTTTGTGTTTCTGTTTGAACTCTTTAAAAATAAAAGGGACTGATAAATATAATTTCATTAAAAAAGATACCAACAGAGATTTAAGCATTCCGGTAAATGATATTTCGAGAAAATAAGGAACAAATCTTTAAATCTACTGAACGATATTGATACCATGGGAGAGTGTCTAAATAGCAACGATTGTTCTTTCTGGTACTGTAGTATTGTTTTTAATTTTTGGAACTTAAGATACCAGACAAATTAAATTCAAGCATTTTCCATGGAAATTAAAGTTTAAGAAAGAATTGCATTAAAGTGCAGATATTGCGTAGCATTTTTTTTCTCATACGTGTAAACACGCAATATTATTGCCTATATTTAGGCTGACAAAGAAATTTCTATACATAATTTTACATTGTCCGTTGTACGTTCATTCTAAATTCTCTTTCTAAATTCTATTTGAGAAAGCCGGAAATTCTATATTTAGAACAGCATTATGCAGTTCAAAGAATTTACATTGAAGAGTAGAAAATGTTTAATTCCTTTTCACTTTACTGGCATACCTTGTGTCATAAGTATGTACGTGTAATGACACAAAATTCTTACCTACCGCTTTTCTTTATCGCTATATTTAGTTTATGAGTTTCCCTTTACTGGGATTACATTTATCTCTATTGAAATGTCTTGCCTATTTTTAGGCTTATTAAAAAAAGTAATTCTTTTAAAGTCTGAATATTTGAAATCCCTGTTGGCTTTGAAATACTTAAATTTATCGAATATATTACTCTTGTTTATTATACTTATTTGGAGTTTATCTCTCTCTATTCGTTAAGACCATTTGAAATGAAATAAAATTTTAAGAATTTTTTAATTAATAATAATTTTTTGTTGTTTATTTTACATGTTATTATTTTTCTTTTTTAAATTTAAAAGTTTTATTTTATACTCATCTTATTATTTACGGTTGCAATTTCTGTGTGGCCTTGTTGTTTATTAAATATTTTCTTGTTTTTGTTTTTATTAATTGTTTTATTTATTCATTTTATACAGGACAAAAAACATCTACATAATATAGTTTTTATTTTATTTTCTTTTCTTTTTTTTTTAGTTTTATAATTGTTTTTGTTTAATTTCATTAAAAGAAAAAATATATTTATATATATGTTATTGTTGTAGTTTTTTTCTCTTCAAATTAAAAATAATTAATTTCTTATTTTTCGATAATTTTGAGGTTTTTTTCTTTAAATTATAATATAATAATTTTTAGCTAATTTATTTATTTATATTATAATATTATTATGCACATTTAAAGTATATTTTTTTGTTTTTTTTTTTCGTTTTTAATTTTATTAATTTTTTTTTTATTATTTTTTTTTATTTAAAGGTATACTAGTTAATAATATTATT
This sequence comes from Sarcophaga rosellei, assembly GCA_930367235.1. Lineage (NCBI taxonomy): Eukaryota > Metazoa > Arthropoda > Insecta > Diptera > Sarcophagidae > Sarcophaga > Sarcophaga rosellei. The sequence goes on along the minus strand of OV884019.1, from coordinate 4,126,043 downwards.
TATATTTTTGTTTTGTTACTGCTGTAATATGCATATATAATATAAATAAGTAAGTAATAACTATTATTGTTCTTAATAATTTCTTTAAATATTTGTTATTTATTATTAATATTTTAAGTGTATACTTATATATATTTATATGTATATATATATGTATGTATATATATGTATATATAAATATATTTATATATTAATTTTAAATAAGTAATTTTTTTTTCATTTTTAGGAAGTTCGTACATTATTTTATTTTATTAAACTATTAAACAGAAGAATTAAAAATAATATTTATATATATTCGTCTCTGGGAAATATTAATAATAGAATAATAGACAACCTTATGGAAAGCAAAAAACTTTTTGGGAAATATGAACTGTAATGAAGAATTGTTAACGTTTTTCAATATACAAAAAAAATATTTAACAAGTTAAGGGTAATTGCTTTTCAAATGAAACCTATTAAACATATATTTTGTAATCATAATCCTCCATAACGTAACAATCAGAATTCAAATATTATAACATACTCCACAGTCGATAGTTATAATTCTTACATATTTTTAGGTATGTAACTCAGACGAACTATTAATCTGTAAAAGCAGTATTTTTACTCAACGGGCGATGTGTTTAACAGCCTAGCCAATAGTTGAAGAAATCATTTAAAATTTTCCCTATTTAAAGGAGATCGGCTTTTTTTAGAAATTAAGATTAGTAAATAAAAAACAGTTATAGCCTATCTTTAGGCGTTGAAAGAAATTATCTTTTCAGAAATATTGTTGCCTATTTTTTTTGCCAGCTATGTAAGGTATCATGGCATAATCATAATCATTATACGAAATAAAATTGAGATCTATTTTTAAAATTATATATTTAGATCTCGTAAGAAAATAGTAGCTTAACTTAATTAAAACTAATGTAAATGGATTTTAATTTTAAAAATATTATTTGGTTTGGTATAACTCATGATATATGTATGTAGTATAGTAAGTATGTAGAAATAATTTCCAATTTGAAATCACTTGGTAAAAGTTAAACTTTTAAGTATTTGCTTTTAAGTAATTATCATTTATTTTTTTTGTAATTTTCATTAATATTTTATTATAATGTTTCAGTTATTACTATACGGTATCATATCATACATACCCTGCACATTGCCAATTAGTGCAAGTGATTGTTTACATGTAAGTTTAAGTGCTGTTAACGAATTAGTCCCTCTCTTTAGAACATGTACATATACTTTCTACTTTAAGTTTTCTTAAAGTCCAGCTCACAAAACTAAACAAAAAAAGGCTTAAAAAAATATAAAATTAAATTAATTTAACACCTAAAATTATAATTTTGCTCATAGTATAGCTTTAGGACCGGCCCATTATTATATTTTATACCCAATTGCCTTCTTAAGATTGACACTTCAAATACGTTCTTAGTATTTGCTTTGTTCGGTTCGTGGTATTACTTTTCTTCTATAGATCGCGGAGTGTAATAGCATTTTACAATGTAGGGCATTAGGCACAGTCGGTTTAGACCGACCTTTTTCTTATTTCAGTTTTATATATAAATTAGTTAAAGTTTTAGAGGAGGTCATTTAAAGTATAAATTAATAATTTAATGTTTGTTTTCTTTTTAATTTTTCTTATATTTTTATAAATAATTTACAACAACAGTTTTCCTGGTTTGTTTGTTAAAGTGGGTTAGAGGTTTTAAATATGTCTGTCTGCCTTTCTGTGAGTCTGTCGTCTTCTGTTATCAGCAGGTAATTAATTATTATTATATACGTTGTATTTATGTAACATTAACAATAACATTATTTAATGCAAATTGGAGAAATAAATTTTTTTTTTCTTTCTTGAGGAGAAAAAGAAACAAAATATGAGAGTAAAAATTGAGAATAAATATTTAATTATTTAATAAGCGAAATACAATCAAGTTCCTTTGAATCGAAATCTCTACGAGAGACCTATTTTAGTGTCTTTAGAAATTTTGCCCAAAAATAGCGAACGAATGTTATGGTAAATTAGAAAGAATTTTGTTCTCTTAAGACTCTTTTGTTCTTTTTAAGACAAATTGTGGCATGTTTAATACTCAAGCAAATACAGTAAATCCATTATTATGGGCGTATGAAATCAAACAAATGTTTGAAGAAGATACTCTAATCTAACCTCAAATTTTAATATTTTTTTTGAGAATGTTTTCTATCAAACATTCGGAATATAACCTTAAAATTCTCTTTTAAATCTTATTAGCAATTGTATTCCGCTTATTGTATTCTTTTTTCATCTTTTGTTCGTAATTATGTATTTCAGATTGAATTGTTTAAATTGAATTGAAGTGAAGTGGAGTGGAAGGGGGGAAGGGCCTATTGATCTTCTATAAAATTTACAAAAATTCTCTAAAAAAGAAAGTAATTATTTGTTCTATATTGTATTGTATGTATGTATATAAAAATTAGAACTGAATTTGTAATTATTTTTGTTTCTTTTGTTTATGAATTTTAAATAAGTTTTTGTTTTTGTTTTTTTTGTTTTCTTTTGCATTATTATCATATAATCATAATAATAATAATAATAATATTTAACATTTTTAATATAGATTTGCTTTTACATATTTTTTTGTTTGTTTGGTTTTTAAAGTTTAAAGTTAGATTTAGTTTTTGTTGGTTTTTACTAAAATTTAACAAGTTTGAAATTGATTTTCAATATATAGATAATTAATTAATTAATAATAATAATAATAATTAATACATAATCATTTAAATTGTTTGTTTGTCTTTAAAATAGTGTTTGTTTTTTTTATATCAATTTTATATATGTATATTTATATATATATATCTTTGTTATATAATCGAGATCTTTTAAAGGAAAAGCTTTTTATATATGTATGTATATATTTTATGCTTTTTGTATTTAATTTCTTTTTCATTATAGTTAAGACAAGTAAATTAATAATAATTTATTTCAATTAAAAATTATAATTATTATTATTTTTCTTTTTTAAATCATTTAATATACTATATTGTCTTTTGAGATTTGTTAATAATTTAAAATGATTTGTTTTTGTGTACATTTTTTTTGTTTTTTTTGAAAATCTAAATTAAGAAACAAAAAAGGAAGGAAATCAAAATAATGAATTTTTAAAATTCTCGTGGCTGGAAAATATTTCAAATTATATCTTCTTGTTTTTATTTCTGTATTTATTTTTAATTTTATTTAATTTTTTTGCTATTTTTGTTTCTCAATTATAAGTACAAATATTTTACAGTTTTTATTATATTTTTTATATGAAGATTTCCTATGTATTTGTTTGTATGCTTTATTTTGTTAGTAGTAGTATTAGTTTATGGTTATTTGATTGTATTTCGTTAATGTATGTATTTTTTTTTTTTGTTGAAAATTTTCTTAATTTTTAAAATTTTACTATGAATGAGGGGCCATATATTAGTTTTGGTTGTTTGTTTGTTTTTTTTTTTGTTGTTTTTCATTAATTTTTTTTTTAATTTCCTATACTGCTATAATGAGTAACATATTTATGCTTTTGTGTATGTATAATTAATTTTATTATTATTTTTATTATAATTATAGCTACTATTAGATGCTATGGTACTATGTATGGTTTTTATGGCTATTTGTTGTTTTTGTTTTTGGTTTACTGGTTTGATGACGACGGTTCCTTCTCTAGTTGAGTGACTGACTGACTGACTGTCTGAGACTGGCTTATGCGTCTCTAATGTGCTGCTGTTGTAGTATTTAAAATAATGCACAAGACACGACAATACGTTGAAAAAAATTGATTGATATCCTTGAAATTGTAAGAAAGTAAGTTTTGTTTTGTTTTTTTATTCTATGTAATGATGGTTGTTGGTGTCATATAAAATATGTTTTTTTTTTATACGTGAAATAACAAACCTTTCTTCTATGGCTTTTGTCAATGTTGAAGATGATGATGAAGTTGCTGGTGATGATGATGAATGATGATTTTGCTTACTTTTTTGCTTGTAAATATCAATCAATTTTTTTCCACATTTTCATTGCAAAATTTTCAATCCACTCCATATTTGTTTTAAAAATGTTCGTTTTACAATGCATGGTTTTTGTTGGTTTTGTTTTTCTTTTTTTTTTTTGTTGTATTTGTGTTATATGTTGCTGTTGCTCATGTTGTTTTTCTTAGCTTAGCTTAGCTTCATTTACTTCATGTTCTTCAGAATTTCATCAGTTTCTTCCGGATCTTTCAGAGTATGCCACTGTGCAATAGGTCGTCGTGGTGAGGCCAACATATCAGACCAATGCCGTAATTCTGTACCGGTAGCCATACAGCCGAGTATACAACGTCCTATGGGCTCAGAAGTACCGATACGATCATAATCCACGACAGTGATAACCAAACAGATTTTCTTTTTGTTTTTTGTTTTCGTTTTTTTTTGCAAAAAATAATTTGAAATATAGAATAAAATGTTAGTTATCAAAGATAATGGATTAGTTTAACTCTATGTATAGAGTTTATATATGTAGTGGTATGTATAAATTATCATTCAGTTAAATCAGTTGGATGGAGTAGATTATTATTATTTGAATATTTTTCTGTTGAAGTTTAATTTTTGGTTTTATTTTACAGAATCTCTGGTTTAAGAGTGTTGTAGTAGTTGTTCTGAAGAGTCTCTTGAGAAGTTTTGTTTTCATTTTTTTTTCTTTAAAATACAACAGATATATTTCTAATTCCTTTTTGTAGGTGTTTTGAAAAATAAATTATATTGTATATAGTAAATATATATATATATATATATAGTAGTTATAGTTATATATAGGCCATTTAAATACGTTTATTATACATACATACTCGGGTTTAGGTGCCAAGTATATAAAAATTAAAAAAAAAAACTTTGTTAAATAAAAACAAAAAAAAAAAAAAAATTCAATACAAAAGAGACATATCAAATGATGTGACAGATATTTTCATTTAAACAAATAAAATGACAATATTCATGCAAATGCCTTGGCCTTGGCCTTTACTCATATAACAGAAGCCTCCGTAGCACTCGACTCGAAACTTGTTACGCAAGCCTCTATAGAAATGTAAAAAGTTCCCAAGTTAAACCGTTAACGAAATTTGAAATGAAAGGTCATTCAAAAGATATTTTTAATCATGGGGATAATGTTAAGGAGCTATCTTTAGTAGTGTTAGAGAATATGTCGTTCTTTATGATTTTGTGTTAGTAAAGTCTTTTAAGAGTAAATAGCAAATGAGGTACAATTTCCATGCGAATGAATGTTGGGACATAATCTTGAAGAAAACTCATTCCTAACTTAACAATCTTAGAGACAAGATTGAAGGCTTTTGCCACCCATGCTGCATTGTGGTATGTGTTAAATTTATTGATGAGTGGTGGGATCTACAGTTAGTTACTCTCACTGCTTTTGTTAGAAAACTGCTGTGAGAGGGTCCTAGTAAGGAATCAATTTTTTGTTTTTTTTTCCTGAAGTCCGATAATCTACTCAATATACACACATAATTGCTCATTACAACCCTTCAGTCAGGATTACGATCAACCTTCTCACACGACTTATGTTGTGTGTGTTAATTTTTATATACATGAGTGGCGAGACCTATAGTTTAAAGTCGACTCCGAATGACAGATTTTTTGAGAAACTTTACATGGGAAATTAATTTTAGTCTCAGAGTTTTCGCCAGAAATCTGCTGAGAGGAAGCCGCCGAAGAAATATTTTTTTTTTTTTTTTGTTTTGCTGTCTGACCTGGCGTTTAAACCGTGGCCAATTAATGTTTCAAATTGAAAATATAAGTATTTCAACATTTGATATCTCTCTTGCTGTTAAATATTCGTACATACATATGAACTAAATTCATAAAAAATTAAAAAAAAATTTTTTTTAAAGAAATTAAAAAGAAAAGCTAATCCAACTACTTTGGGGGGCGCTTAATAAATAAATTTATTTTTAATTACAGCTGCATACATTTCTTTCGTTTTGTTTAAATTAAATTTCAATAAAAATGATTATTTCTAGGTGAACTGGATTGGTAGCTGGAGTGTGTAGGGTTCGGGGTAGAGGTGGTGTGTTGGGCATTTAAAAATTTTGCTTTATTTGCTTGGATTACAGCATTGTATAGTAAGTAGCATGAATATTAAAAACTTTTCAAAATGGTTGATTGATTGGTTGGTTGGTTGGTTGGTAATTTTATGAGATTGGGTTGCGTGTCTATGCAAATGGCTTTGATTTGATTGCGAATTGGTTTGTTTTTCTTTTGGCAAAACATGCAAATACAAGTTATTTGTACAAAATTTTGTGTTTGTGTATTAAGCTTTTCAAAAACTAATGAAATTGAGGCTCTAATAAGTGTTTGGCAAACATTTCCCGAAAGTGAATTTTGTTTTTATTGCAACAAATGAGCGCTGAGTGTGAGTGTTTCAATGTGTGAGTGTTTTAAATAAATTGAATGTAAAATTTTCTTTTTAAATTAATTTTTTTGTTGCTTATAAAATGAACAATTTTCTTTAACTTCCTTTAAATATGGTGGTAATATGGTGGTAAAGGATTTGGAAATATTCTTTTGTTTTCTGTTTTTTGTTTTCGAATTAAAGGCCAATTGGGAGAAGTTTCTTAGAACGAAGAAAAGAATAGTGTTCATTAAATACTGGTAAACGAAAATGTATAATATTCAATCCTAAATTTTGTTTTTTGGTTTTTGTTTTGGTTTCAATTTCATTTCAGTTTCTCTGGGTTTTAATTTTCGTTTGTAAAATTTGTTGTGTTTTCATTTGTTTGGTTTGATTGTAACTCTAAAACCTAAAAGGTTATTACAAGGGTACAAAGCCTACATAAAATTGTATTCGAAACTCTAAATAGTTTCGATATGATTTTCCACAAGTTAAGTTTGTTTGACGGCATTTTATTTTTCGCAACAAACTTTAGCAGTTTCTGGTAGACGTTACGTTACGAAGTCAGTTCTATTGTTGTTGGTTGGTGTTTGATTTTGGGTATCATGACGTTTCATGATGTTGTGTTTCTTTATTTATTTTCTATTTATGGAGAGCCATTATTATTATTACAAAAATAAATAATGGTTTTTTGAGGTGTTGTTGTTGTATTTGTAGCATGTTTTTATTTTTATTTTTTTAATTTTCTTGTATCAAATCAGAAGACAGTGTCAAAACAACGAACCCTAGGGCGTTTTGAAAAAAAGACGCTGTTTGTGTAAGTTTCTTCCGAGGGGGTCTATTAACAACCCCCACAAAAGGACTCACTCGTTTCGATAAGCTCGTTGTATTATTTTCCTAAAGTGTTTGTTTACCCTATAAGTTAGTTAGTAAGTGTGTATTTGAGATTTTTCTATGGATCACCGTAAACTACATTATGTAAAGTGTTTAATTGCCGTTGTAAAGGTTGCTTTTTTATTCTTATTTTTCATTTTTTTTTGTTTTTGTTTGGTGTTGCATTTGTAAGCAAAAATTGATTGTTGTTGTTTTATTTTATATTTTTTTTTTGTTAAATTCTAAATGTGTAGTGTTTGATTGATTTTCAGTACTACAAATTATTTAATTTAACAATAATGCTTTAATTAATTTTTGTTTGGTTTTTTAATTGCTGGGGAAAGTTTAAATTTTGTATTTTTTTTGTTGTTGTTGTAGTTGTTCAAATTGTTAATAATTTTTTATTTTTTGTTTTAAATTAATATGTTTGTTCATTGCAAACTAAGGTTTGTTTTTGGTTATAATAAATTTTTGCTTAATTGTTTTTGTTGATAATTTTGCAAATAAAAACAATTAAAAAAGAAAAAAACGAAAATGTAACACAAAAATTTCTTCAACATAAAAGCACATCAATCAATATTTTAACTACTTTGATTAAATAATTAATTAATTCGTTATTTCAAACAGAAATATAATTAACAAAAGATTATAAACACAACGTGTTCCAAAACAAACAAATTAAAACATTTAAAACGCAAATTGTCTTTTACAAATTTACACTGTATCAATATTTGTTATTGTTGTTGTTAAATATAAAAACAAAAGCAAAAAACAAAAATTATAAATATTTGCATACTTTTTTCTTTTTGTTGTTATTATTTTATTTATATTGGGTGTTGAAAATAATTAAAACTCAAAGGAAATTCTAAAGTTTATTATTTACATAGGCGAGCCTGACAGACAAAAGCTGCACTTAATAATACATTTTTAATGAGATTACAGTAGAAAACACTTTTCTTGGAGAACTAAACTCTATCAAGTTGCCATTAATTGGTTAAATTATACGCATTCGAAAAGAGTATTTCAATTATCATGAATTAAATTCATACTAGAATTCATACAGTGAAAAGTTGGTATTTGCCTATCCTAAATAAGGTTAAGGAGATGAAGGCGATAAAGACTGTGGCGAGAATCATCAGCATACTTTGAGATAGCCAGGTGGCTATCTGGGATCTAAATTACAACGTAATTCGTTCCAAGATGCTGTAAGGCTGTCGCGGATGCCTTAACGAGATAGCGGAATGATATGATGTCCACATCATATGGGTATAGAGGCACAGTAGTATTCCTGGTAAGTGCAGAGCTGATGCCAGGCGGGGCACAACCATCGAACTCTCCGATGAATTCTCTACTCTGGACATCCCTATGAGCGATCGTCAAATCCGACAACGACAGATGGGCGGCCTCGGACACAGGTAGAACGGAGCGTAAAATCTGGCCAAGGCTGGATGAAGGCTCACGATGAGTCTACTTAAACTTAAAATAGGCCTGCTCAGTGTGGCTATCGGGGTCATTACGGGGCATTGCATTATAGGTATGCATGCGAGGCGCATTGGTGTTGGAAGCCTTGCTATTGATTTCTGCAGAAGCTGCAGAGATGAGGAAGAGGAGGAGACTGTCTTCAGCTGCAGGGTACATGTCCGCCTCTTTGTCAGAGGAGAAAGAAGTAGTTAGCTGCTTACCTTATGCATGGTCTAGAGGATCATGACTAAGTGTGTCCATTCGGTTCTCTTGGATGGGCAGCCAACTGTACCTACCTACCTAAACAAGGTTAAAAAATATACATTTTCGTTGTAAAAAGAACAGTCGGATATTCTCTGAAAAAATTGTGATCGAGAATGAGTGCCACACATGCAGATTTTGGGAAATGAATTTTTGACACGTCTATGCTATGCCAAATATTCTGTTTCTTTTGATATGTATTTGATTTTCTGAAATATGTGAGCATACTTGCAGACAAATGTGCCTTAGTACCCATATCACGGGATAAAGTCGGACATGGATTCATTACGACACAGCTGAAACCTTGTACTCCCGAGAGAGAATATTTCAGCACTGATTTGCCGGTTGGAGAGAATAGAATGCCCCCAATAAATTGTTTCATAACATTTTCAGTAATATTTACTGCTTTTATACTATAAAAGGATAATAATTTAAGAAAAACGGGGCTCTTCCTAATTGCTTTTTTCCAGTATTTTGGAATGAGTCGAGTTTCAGCAATGAAATGTTTCAGTCATAAAGACTACTAGTTTTGAGAACATTTTCAACATCCAAATATAAATAAATATGTTTTTTTTTCATCATCAAAGAAAAATAAATACAAAGTGAAATATACAAATAAAAATTAAATACTTTTTTTTTTGTTTGTTATTAAAATTTTTTTCGATAAAAACACAACATTTAAACATCAAAACATCAATTTAAGGAATTTGTTTGGTGGATCAAACTTTTAAAACGAACGGGGGGAAGAGGGGGTTTTCTTGTAAAATTGTTGGTCATAAGTTCCACATTCAAACAACATTTATATGTATGTTTTCATATATATTGTACATGTATACGTGGATAGGATATTGTATATTAGAAACAGTCGGTCAGATAATAATTATAATTGAAATGAAAAGTTAAAACACTGACTAGATTTGAATAAAGATGAGAGAGACAACATTTCGAGTGTTAAAAGTGAGAGAGACAGAGTTGACGGGGAACGGGGTTGAAATATCAGAGTCAGTTCTAAGTCGGTTGTATAAAAAAGCGTTAGTAAAATAGTAGTAGTAGCAGTAGTAGGTTGTAAAAGTAACATTGTATTGAAAATGTAATTGTAGTAGTAGTAGTAGTAGTAGTAGTAGTAGTAATGTCTTAAGTATGTTTGTTTGTAAGTATAATTTTTTGTTTTTGTGGTGGTAAATAGGATAGTATAATACATTCTCGCATACTTGTATTTGTTCAAATGGTACTTCAAATGAGAACGACTCATTATAATAGGGGTTGAGGGTGCATTTTTTGATACTTGTCTTCTTCTTTTTCAAACGTTTTCCATTTTGCATAATGGCAATTTTCACATATGGATCTATAAAAGAAAATAGAAATAAATAAAAAAGAAAGAAAGAAGAATAATAAATAATAATATTCTCCATATTCGGATAAATTTTTTGTTTGTTTGTTTGTTTTTGTTTTCTTTAAAATTTCTTTGCAACACATTTCTTTACGTTATTAGAAAAAAAAAATTAACCAAATTCATTAATTAATAATTATTAACTTTTTTCTCTCTTTTTTTTTTTTTTGTTTGTTTTTGGTTAAATAAAATACTTTTAAGGTTATAAACATCGAACATATACTTTTTGTTTTTAAACTTTAAATTTAATTTAATTTTTTGATTATATGGATTAGATAGTTAATTATAATACGATTAATTTTCAAAACACAAATTTTATAGTAATTACCAAAGGAAAAATTTTAATTTTAACACAACCAAAAAAAAAAAAAAAAATAAAAACTATTTAGAAAAATAATATATTCAAAATTAAAAAAAATTCTTTAAAACAAAACAAAAAATTGTAAAAAGATTTGGAAAATTTTCAAAAATTCAATAAACGTTTCTTTCCAAAATATTTTAATTTCTTTTTCGTTTAAATTATTTGTTTGTAAAAGCCTAGAAGAACTTTTTTGTAGGCGATATTTTTTGAGGCAACTCCTAGCCTTGGGATTATTGGGTGATTAAAAATAATGCATGGCATGGCGTTGAAAATTGAAAACGAAAATGTAACTAAAATCGTTAACTAAATGTAATTGAAAAGAAAAACAAGCCAAATAAGCTACGTTAACCTACAATTGCAAGCAATTCCTTAATATTATTAGTAGAAGATATGGTATGGTATGGTAATGCTATGTGACATATATATACAAACATTCAACTCACAACTGAAATCATTCATAATCAATACGGAGTTGCCCTCAAAAAATATCTGATTTGATTTGATTTGTAATTGATTTTTTTTATATTTATTCTTTTGAAATAAATATTGATTTGTTTTTTATTGCATGATAAATTATGTTTAAAAAAATAGTTGAATAGTAGAAAAATCTTAGGCTTTAGTTAAGAAAGATATTTAACAAATAGCTGTTATGATTCAAGTACAATCATCATTAGCAATTCTTATATTTTTTCTTTTCTTTTCTTTTTTTTTTTTTAGTTTAAATAAAAAGCTTTATTATAATTATTTTATTTTATTTTTTTTAGTTATTTAAAAGGATTGTTTTTAGTTAAAATTAAAAAAAAGGAAACAAAATATTTGTAAAATAGAAAAATATTGTGTAGCACAATCAAAAAATTTTGTTTATAAAATAAGCTTTCAATCGATTAAAACCGATTGCTTAGCATTATTAATATCCAATACAATATCTGTGAGAAGTGAAAAGTTATTTCTCCATTGGCGGAGAATACTGTAGCTAGAGGCTATTGCTACATATTGTAATTTGCTTGCTGACACGATGTTTTTAAAATGTTAATAACAGATCTTTGTTAAGATATTGAAGTGGACTTTAAATGCCAATAGTTTTCTCAATTATAAGCGAATTAATGATAGTAAGCATAGCACAAATTTATTATTTTCGAATAAATGAAAACATCCTTTCTGAGAGTTGACAGCTGACAGACCATTGAGTTCTAACATGACGACATTTAAGGTGGTTTACGGCTGCCACATGACATTTGATACTCTTTTTAAAGTTTTGCCAGCATATATGAACAGCGCAATAATGGATTCAGTTCCGGATACAGACAAGACTGGATGGAGGGACAGTCTGCTCAACTCCAAGGTACTTGATTGTACTTGAACAATCTCTCCAATATTAATTCCTTCTATTAAGAAATCTTAAGGCAAATAGTTTAATTAGTTTTCTAAATGCTGCGTCGTTTTATGTACATACAGACATACATACGTATATTATCTATCGTGTAACTAAAATATTATTTATTACGACGTATAGAACAAATACTATATTTATGAGGAAGGTATTGAAATGTTTTATTTTACATATGAGACGGACAGACTGGCAACACAAAAACACTTTTAAAATTGGATATTATATAAATGCAAGGAAAAAAATTTGGATAAATAAATGGGACAACAAAATTGAAACGAAAAATATACATTTTAAGGGGAAAAAACGGGGAATCACAAAAATCACATTTAATATTATAAAATGTTATTAAAGCAACTTGAAATAACTGTTATTTGTTGTAATAAAAATAAATAAATAAACAATAAGCAATTCTTTACTTATGTATTTGTCAACACAAAACATTGCAAAATTGTATAAAGATTACATTATAGAATATTACAATATTTCGGTATCCAATTTTATTACCAGACAATCCACCGACGTCCATCTTTTTCAAGTTCTTTGCTTCCAATATGACAACAGTTAGTTTGCCAGCGGTCGGTACGTATCGCAATGAGAAGCATATATCGCCAAGCTTTTCCTAAAGTTTTTCAAAATAAAATGAACAAATGAAAACGGATTCATATTTTTGTATGCAAAGAAAAGAAATAAAGAAAGAGAGAAAGAGAGAGAGAGAGAGAGAGACAGAGAAAAGGGTAAATAAATTATTATAATTTTTTTCTTGTTGTCCTTGTTAACTTACAAATATTTATTAAACACATACAATATTTGAATTAATTATCGTTTTACGATTATTTGAATACATAAATAATAATACATATTGAAAACATTTATTTATTTTTTTTTGGTTTACATTTAAACTACACAACCATTTACATGTTTTTAGTTTTTCCGCTTTTTTTTTTAATCGTTGTGCGTGTGTTACTACTTTTTATTGTTATTTTTGCTAAAAGTGGCTTTCAAAACCGTCACTACACAATAACAAAAAAAAAACATTTTTACGGACATAAAAAAGCATTTTTGTATTGTTAGTAGGCTTTTAACAAGTAAATTTAAACATTCTGTTTATCTTTTTAGTTTTTTATTACAAGAACTGATTTAAATATCACTCATACTGCAGAGAAGATGTGTGTATAAGGAACACAGTAAAACAGGTTTGTGCTTTTGAGATAAGGAAAGCAAAGGACATTCTATGAGGGATTTTGCCGGTAAAAAATTCGCTCATGTACTATAGAGACAATAGTTCTCACAATAGAGGTTAAAGTAAAAATCACTGGTTAAGTATTCATGGCATAGATGCTATATTGTAATGCGTCTTCATGGAAATCATTTAAAAAGAAAACTGTGGTAACACTGATTACATTAAACTTTCTTCTTTACAAACTGATTTTTAGCATATATTCTGCCTTAGGTTTAGTTTAATAAACAATGTAAAGTCTAACGATATTGATTGAAATAATTTTATTGAGCGGTATTATCTGTTGGCTCACTAAGGAAAGTATTTTGGGACTGGATGAAGCACTGAACACGAATTACGATGTGTTATAGTTAGAAACCATCCCTCTAGAAGCAATATTTCGGTTGTTTAAAAAATACTTTTATAACTTATTAAATAATAAACAAAAAAAAACATAAGACCTTCGGAAACAAACATGTAATCTCAACAAAAACAATCACAACATGTATATGTTTTTGTTATATGTGGCATAATTCTCTGAAAACTTTTGTTATTAATTTCGCATATACATTCAGTTTGTTTTAGTAGTAGTTAGTACAACAACAATGACAACATTAATTTATTATAATTTTATAAAAAAAAAAAAAATAAACACAATAATAAAAACAAATTACGATTATTAATTTTGTTTTCAAAATTTTTTATAAAATTTTAAAATAAAAATTCAAAATAATAACAGTAATAATTAATTAATAATTATAATAACAATAATAATAATTAAACAAACAATATTAAATAATTAATTGCTCATTTATACACATACATTGTTTGATTAGATTGATTGATTGATTGATTGATTAAAACTAAAACAAGCACATTAAAAACGAAAACACATTTCAATTGAATTGGCCCTCTTAAAATATACTGCACGTCCGAGAGCTTCGATTTGGTTTTAAACAAAAAATTTTTTCTTTTGTAATATAAATTAATATAATTTCTTTTTTGAAAAATAAAATATAAAAATAAAAGAAAATTTAATAATAAAAGAAACAAAATCTTGTTTTCTGGTGTGGAATTGTTGTTGATTTGTTGTGTCATTCAGAACTTACTTTTCAGAATTTTTTTTTTTGTTATTCTATTTTATATAGAAATTATATTTTTTTTTCTTTTAAATTTTTTTATTTGGGGGGAAGAATTTGCTGCAAATAAAATAAAACACCCAGCTCAAAATTCACAATAATTTTATATGGTGATCAAACAAAATTCAAAATCTTTATTCAAGTGATGATAACAGCTTTTCGTAAATTGTTTTTTACTTTTTTTTCTTCTTTTTCTTTCCTTAAGGTTTGATTATATGTTTTAAAATTTTTTTTGTAGTAATTTTCTATAATTTTTGAATTGTTAGTTAATAAAATGAAAATTTGAGAATAGTGGTGATTATGTTTGATTTCAAGCTAGAATTTACTTTATTTTATTATTAAAATTATTATTAAATTATTTGTATTAAAAAAAAAGATACAGAGTTAGATAGATAGTTAGATAGATAGAGAGAGAGAGCATTTATGTTAGGAGGAATTATTTTTTTTTTAAATAAAATTCTTTTCATTAATAAAATATTTAAAATTATTTAAAAATACGTTAAAATAGAGAATAAATTGTAAAATACTATTCAAATTCTTGGCAGGTTATTAAATTTTGAATTTTTAATTTCTAATTTCTTTTTTTTATTAAATTCAATAGAAACTAAACTCGACTTGAAAACCTTTACCAAGAATTAATGGGAAAAATTCAAATTTATTTTTTAATTTATTAAAAAAATGTCAACTACTTTTGAATATTTGAATAAAATGTTTTTTTAAAAAAAGTGTTGGTATTTATTTAGGACTTACCCCTTTCGTAGCGAGTAAAAAAGCTGTGTTTATGTTTAAAATGTTTGAAAATTAAAAAAAAAATTATGCCAGTATTTATAAGAAAATTTTTGAATTAATTATTTTTTTTTTATAAATATTGGCGTTAAAATGTAAATTGAGGAAATAAGAAATAAGTTAACGAAATTATTTTTAGAGTCTTAAGAAATAAAAATAAAGAGATATTTTTTTTAATTATCGAAGCTCCTTTTACCATACAGCGGTTAATCAAGCCGAAAACATAAGAAAAATTATAAAAAGTTATTACGATTATATTAGAAATAAAATACTCGTATGCGTTTACACTAAACTTCACTCTTTTTTGTTTAATTAAATTTATTTAATTCCGTATGGAGCAATTTTTTGGAAGTCCATTTAATAGAATAGAAGGCCTTAAAATGTTCTCAGTAACTATGTCTTACACACACAGGTTACTGAGTTACATGAAAATTTTCATTAGTTTGTTCGTTTAACAATATTTAGTTGACTTCAATATAGTTTTTCTAAGACAAAATATTACTTTTGCTAAAAAATATGGCTGTTAGTTAAACACATTGTAAAAAAAATGAACCACAAGTTCTAGATGTTTTATTATTTTGTGTCCACTCAAGATATTTACACTTTTCGTATAACAATTTTTTAGTTAAGCGTCAAAACAAATGCGATAACCAAAAATAATTGTCAGTATGTTCTATATAAGCGTTAATAATAATTAAACCCTCAGTGTGAGAGACTATTACATACTATCGAATATAAAGACGAATTAAGACTTCCGTTTGAAGCATTTTGTGTATGGAGTTATTACTGCTCTTAATTTCTAATATTTTTCAAGTTTCAGTGTAAACGCTTCCAAAAATAATAACAAATCAAATAAAGAAGCATGTCTGATTAAACTTTTTAAAGCACATCGATTTGAAACAAATAAAATTATAAAATTTCTGTTAATAGCTAGCTCCCTGATATTGAATAATTATTGAAAACATATAGAAATACAAGAAATGATACGTTACGTCTGATATGTTTTACAACATCAATTAATTACGAAACGAAAAGTATTATAATAAATTCCAATCATTTATATAATTGTGACAATCATATTTTTGTAAGTAAAATTAATAAATAGAGTGATTGATTACAGAATAATACAATAAATTAATTATTAGTAATTATTTAGCAGGAATAATAATAATAATAATTAGAATTATATTAATAATAATAATTATTGTATTTAATTAAATAACAACATAAAGTGAAAAACACAAATTTTAATGAATTTCTGAAATTGATTTCGTTTACTTACGTGCAATTATTGTTTTAAATTTTTTTTTTTGAATTTTCATTTGCCATCACCGCAGCGAGTTGATTTTTGATTTTGACGAATTATTGTACATTATTTTTAGTTTGTTTTTTGTTTTTTTTATATTTTGAAGGGATGAGTTTCGAATCGAGATTTTTAAAATTTTTGAGATTATGTTAGATTGTTTGACATGATTTGATTGGATATTAAAGTTGATTTTGTTTTTTTTTTTTTGATTTTGGTTTTAAATATTAATAGCGATACAGTTTTACGAAACAAGAAAAAAAGTATATGAAGATAAAATATAACGATTAAATATATATATATTTTTTTGTTTAATTAATATTATTTTTATTTTTTTTTAAATATAAATAATGTTTATAGATAATAATTATTGAAAATAATTTTTACTGATTGAATAAAAAATTTCATGATTTTAGTTCTCTCATCTAAGTATTGAAATATGTTTGCAGAAAATTTTGTTTGAAGGCAAAAAATAAATTTGTTTTGTTGTTTAAAAGGAAAATTATTGTTTGAACTTAAAGCATTGCATGCATGATTTCAAAATTAATTATATTTTTTTGTTTTTGTTTTGTTTCAAAATTAAACCAATTCATTCTAAATAAAAAAATTCTCTTTTATTGTTTAATTTGTTTTTTTTTGATTTAATTATTTAATAATTTGAAAAAAAATTTTAAATTTTTTGTTTATCATTCACAGGCTTTAAAGCTTTTGGATTTTCGAATAATTTCGAATTCATCAGTGGCATGTAACACAATGTGTACGAGTATATGTGTGTATTTGTTGTGTGAAGAGATAAACAGAGCGAGACAGAGAGATTGGTAAAAAGTGAGAAATAGCGCTAGTGTGTCTTTTGGAAAGTTTAATGGGTGTGTGTGTATGTGTGGGCATGTGTGGATAAAGGAATTAATAATGTTTGTGTGTGAATTTCTGTAATTAATTTAATTCAAATTGTATAGTATGTTTTAAGGGGTCTATGCTATTATGTACGTATATTGTATTAATTGTGGTGTCGTTTTGTTGCTTGTAATGCGAAATTTATTTGGTATTTTGAATTAAATTGGAAAAAATTTAAGAAAAATAATTTGTGGTGCAATAACAAGTCTTAACTACTTTATAAAGTATGTTTAAATGTTTTGGGAATAATTATTATACGATATTTGATTATTTAAAAAGTGCATTAGGTCCAAATCATAATTGAAATTTGAATAAGAAAATGAAAATTAAAAATAAAAACATAAAACTAAGAAATTAGGCCCAAATTTAAAAATTAGAAAAGATATAATAATTTAATTTTGTTTTCAGGTTAAATGTCAGTAGAACTTGTAATATTCATTTATGGATTTATTATAAATAATTTAATATTTTTAAATGACAATGTTTTTATATCGCCACAACTTGGCAACACTAATGGCCAACACGTTTAGAATAAATATCACCTAGTTATAAAATGATAAAAATGGTAAGTTATTGGTGTAGTTCTAATGCAGATTCATATTCTACTGACATTTCATTAAAACTTGAATTTTATTTTTTCTCTTACAAACTAATACTGTAGCAAAAAATTTGTCTCTATTTTGTATCAAGCTTTTTAAAACAAGAATTTTGAATAAAACACATTAAAATTCGATACATGGCTGCATAGTCGACCACCATATTACCAAGAAACAATCAATGGTTTCTGTATGAACAGTTTTATTTCACTGCCATTACCATAATAATATTTTAAAAGGTTTCTTAGCAACAATTCGCATCAAATGCAACCATTTCAATTATTTAATATGTATGAATATATATTTGTTTACACATATAAATGCATTTTAATTAAAAAGGAAGAAGAAGAAGAAGTAGGAAACATACAAACTTTAAACTACAATATTAGTAATGCGAGCAACAATGTAAGTTAAAAAACAGAAAATAATTTCAATTGAATTTGAAGTGAAAGTGTTTAAAAAAACGTTTTTTTTTAATTTTTTTTTTTTGTTATGATACTATGAAAGGTTTTATTTGAATTGAATTGTAGATGCAAAAGTGTTGAATTGATTTTTTAAAAAGATTAAATTAAGAAAATGTTTGGTAATAAAGAAAGTTTGAGTATTTGTTTGTTATTATTTACCTTCTAAAAAGGTTGAAAAATCAAAGGAGGTTTTATTTTATTTAAAAAATTTTTTTTGTTTGTTTATTTTTATTTTAAAGGAGGGATAAAGGAAATCAAGAATTAGAAAAGAAAAATTAGTTTTGTAGAATAGAATTATTTGTTTAATTTGTTCTGTCTGTTTCTTTTTTTTTTTTGAAATAAAGTAAAAATAAAACAGAATTAAAAAGAAAACAAAAATTAAAAAAAACAAGTTTTTAAAGTAATGTCTGAAAGAAATTAATAAATTTATTAAATTGGTGTTGTTGTTGTTAAATATTGAAAAATAAATTTCATTTGTTATTGTTATTGTTGCTGTTGTTCCTTTGGATTTTGTTGTATTTTATGGGAAGATTCAAGATTCACACAATTTTTGTTTTAAACATTTTGAACTGGGTGTGTCTTAAAGTTAAATTCTATACAAAAGACTTTACTGTTATTGTTGTTTCGTTACGAAAATATTGTATACTTCATTGGGTTACACTTCTTATAAAAAAAATTGATTTATGAAGTTGAAAAAATTCGGTGACCTTATTTCCGTTTCAACGTTTGACTGTTTAAATTTGGAAACAGATTTCGATTAAAAGCAATAGACGGACAAGTAGGTGTAAAACTGGACTCAATATTAAGAGAACATGTTAAACTACTATATGAAATCTGTTCGCAACATATGTAGATATGAGACAATAATGAATGCATCGGTAAAGGTATTTGAGAAAGAGCAAAAAAAAAACTCGCAAACATTTTTTTCCGCTTCCTCTTGCATACCAGTTGTTATCTTTCAGTAATTGTATAGAAAGTATTTTGAACAATCATCGCAAACATTTATTAGAGTGAGAGATATTCTTCACATAGAGATAGAAAGCAATAAACTGGTTCTTTAGTAGTTCAGGTTAGTTCTTTAGTAGTTCAGGTTGAATATAGGCATCGCAGAAAAAGGAACAAGATATTTACCATTGATTGCTGAAGATCATTTAGGTAAGAGCGATTGAAGATGTTTTCTTAAAAACTGTAAACAGCCTCCACCGATTGTAAATGATTATTTTTCTATTTAAATCCTGCATATAATATTTAATTAAATATTTAATTAACTCAAGCAAAATATTAATTGACTAAAATTATGAAAAAGTTTCTTCACGGATTATTTCAATTAAAAAAATTGTAAACAAGATCGTATCATTCAAATTTCTAAAATCATTTTTAAGGCAAACGTTGAAACTGAAATGTTTTCATGGAAATAAAAATTCTCCATTATATGTATCGTCTGTAAATACACCATCAAACTCGCTTTAATTTGAATTTGAATATTTTTAAATACGCACACAAGACAGTCACACATTCATTAGAAACATTTAAAAAAAAAAAAAAAAATTTTTAATTACACACTTTTCCTAATTTGTTTTTTTTTTTTAAATTATTATTGTTGTTGTTGTTGTTTTTATTATTATTATTTTTTTATATAAGAGAGTTTTTCGTTTAAAAATCAGTAAAGAAATAATAAGGCAGAAAAAGAAAGTGAAAAAAACTGAAAGTGTTTTTATGCTTACCTGACCACCTTCACCTTCAACGCTGACCAGATCACGCCATTCCTCAATGGTTTGCGCCAAATCGATTGTGCACAGTGGTACCTTGACTTCACCAATTTGATCGTGTTTCGAAAAGCGATCGAAATCAAAGATGGCAAATACTAAAGTCTTATTCATGGCATCAGCATAGGGTAAACTCTTTAATGGTTCAATAATACAAATTTCAATTTCATTTAATTTATCGTTTGTTTATTTCATTAAAAGAAAGAACTCAATTAAATCAGTTATTTATGAGACTGACAGTTAGGTCAGTGAACCCACCTTAAATGTAAATGTTTCATTAAAAACTGGACTTAATGTCTTACGATGTACTTTTGTTTCGAATTTCTTTTTCTTATCGGGTAATAGATAAACTTTAACGTATGGATCTGAAGTGCCACCCATATCTAAGGCTGGCAATTCTTCTGCCTGTATTACCGTTACTGCTAAACTGTTTGCATTGAAATCATATTCAAGCTATAAAAAAATTCAAAGAAATTGGAAAAAGAAAACAAATACACAAGAAAATAATATGTAAACCATATTAAGAGTAATTAATTACGATCCAAGGAGTAGCATTTCGAGAGAAAAATAAAAAATAAATAAAATAGAAAATTTATCATTTAGTAACGGATTATCGTTCATTTTAATATGTATTTCAATTATGAAAATTTCTGTGTGACGAGGATGTGAAATGTGAATGTGTGAAACTAACTGATTGTATGTGATTGATGCGACTAAATGGGGCCTGGTTTCCTATTAAATATTGAAGATGTCAATAGACTTAAACATTATTTGGTCGGTTTAAATCATATGGAAGATTTTTATTACAGGATATAAACAGACTGAAGTCATAACACCGATTACACGATTTTGTTTTGTTGCTTTCTCACAATAAAGTGGTGCAGTTTCAGATGTGCTTTACCCTTAAAATTCATGAAAAATTTGTTTGCCGTTATTGAAGGACTATTTGACCAAATAATACTTTAATATGCTTCACCCACCATTTATATCGCAGATATCTAGCAATAAAAGGAATATGAACTGCACTGAAAGAGTTTTGGACATCTGCTGAGCTTGAGGGGAATGCGTTTAAAGGAAATAAAATATATAATGATGAATAAGTTTAACGAATACATATTAACAAGTCACTTCTCCAGGCGGAAATATGTGTTCTTTAATAAAAGCAATACACTGCTTAGTCTGCATCCATGGACGTGTATGGATTTGTAGTCTGATTTTTGTGCTCCCGGATGTAAGTAGCACTCGGCAGAATAGTGAGAATTTTGGGGAACACATTGTGCATTTTACGGCAAATTCCGTAATTATTAGTTATGTAGTCAGAGGCATTAGTCGAATTAAGATGAAATGTTTAAATATGATGTTAAGGGGAATCAACAATTCCCTGTAAATTACTTTTCCAGGTATGGAAACTTTAATAAGCTTATATTGTGGTGTCGAGTGGGTATCATGAAATTCAATTGTATAAATGTAGATTGAATAAATTTTTGTATGCATGTTATGTTATGAGGGAAAAATGTCATGAAATTCTTGATAATTTCACTATGATGGCAAAAAACTGCTAATGTGGAGTTTAAAATGTTCACAAAAATTACAGTTTCATGTGCTGTAGTAGTATTACCCGTTCAAAATTGTTAACACAGAATTTAATGTTCATTGTGCATGTTCATTGTAAAGAATAAGTGTATTTTTATATAAACGTTCACTGTATTTGCAATAATATTTAGCGTTGTTCACATCACAAAATTCATCACATTGTAGAGTTACAGTTTTGGGATAGAGTTCAGCTTTTGATTGTGTGTGTGTCTCAATGTGTTTAACTTACCTTGAAATTCAGTCTGCCTAATTTTTGTTCACTTTCTTTATCCTCTTCGCCACCTTCTTCAGCATTTTCGGTGAGTTCCTCCATATCAGGCTGAACCTATGACATACCAGAACCCAATAACTATTAAGATTAAATAGCGCATTTGATACTTACTTTCTCTTTATACGCCGATCCTAATAACTGTACCGATTTCATATCGACACCCTTCTTACCCTTACCATCTTTAGTTCGTCGTTTCTTAAGAAATCTGCGCACGCAAAAGAATATGATGCCGAATACAACCAGGAATACCAAAATAATAATGGCCACCACACCCCATGTGGGTATGCCCGTTTTATCGGCAATGGCAATAGTTACACGCTCACCAGCATTTTCAACTTTTTGTAAAACTGAGGTCTTCGTAGTGGTCTCTTCTATCAGTTTTTATGATTCAATATTTATTTATTTATTCGATATAAACAATGGATTGATTTAAAAATCGTATTTCAAAGAATTTTGTTTTTGTTTTTGTTTTAATTCAACAAACCTGGTTCTCCTTCTGTTGTGCCTGGCGATATTGTCGTTTTTATTTCTTCCACATTTGGTATAATTTTCTGTTCTTCACCCACTGGCTGATGTGCATTTTCACGAAATATTGAATGTTGTGTGGCTTCTTCTGCCTTTTGATCTGCTGTTTCCAAATCAGCAGTCGCTGATTCAGTTTCAGGCGCTGGATTTGGCTCATCAACTGGCGCTTCGTTTGGTGGCATGTTGATCGCTTACTATACGAAATCGTGTTATTTGAAAATAAAAATGTAAAATGATCAGTTTAAAATTGTTTTATAATATCCATGAGTGTATTTTGTAATGACAAAAAATATTGTGTATCAGATTTGTTCGAAGATTTTCTATGCCATACGTTCTTTGTATAGAGTATAGCCAGCTGTTGTACTTGTGGTTGTAGACATATGTGTCAATATATGTCAATATGTGTGTGTATGTGTGTGAAAATCTAATTTACTTTATTTATAGCTTAACATATGAGTGCATTATTTTAATTGTGTAGTTTCATTATTATTGTATCACCACCGGATGTTTAGAAATCTTTATATTCTTCTCCCTTTTCTTTCTCAAAATGTTTTGCTGTTTTCAGCTCTTTGCTTGCAGTTATATCTAGAACAATCTTTCTTATTTGCCAACCAACAGCACTTAAAGATGGGAATTTTTTTTCCTTAAAAATTATACAGAAAAGCTTTTTGTCTTGGCGTAGGCGCTAGGAGCTAGGTACAGAAAATGAAAGTTTTTCTACTTTTCATTTGCATTCAAATTATGCAAAAATGTGTTCACTTGATATACGAGTGGATGAGAATTCATGAGAATTATAATTAAAATAAAATTGACAAACAAGAAACTGTACGAAAGATGCACAAATTAAATTAAAATGATTCACAAGCAATTTAATAAGAGAACTATAAGCAGAGTAAACAGAGCAAAACTCAAGTTTTGTAATCTTGGCCGCAATTTGCGTTTCAGTGTGCTTTCTGTTCCACTTAAGAAAAATGTGCCAAAATATGCGTAAGTTTCGTATAAAATCGAGAACAAATGGCTATGCTTTATTAAAATAACCACATTAAATAGATTCCAAGGGATCCCTTCTGTAGCCTTGATGTTGTTTTTTCCACAGTCTCACTAGACAATTGAATTTTATAGGCATCTGTGCTCTTAGTTCTGGTAAATCGTTAAACTGAATTATTGTCTCAAATAAATTATGAAAACTTTTTTCTTTTTACATTAAATTATGCATAGATGGTTTTAGGAACGAATAAATTTCTATAATTTTACGTAATTTTTCTGCTTTCTACTTGTTTTTTGTATTACAGCATCATGCGTATGAGTAATATTATCACGAATAGAAATATTACGTATGCGCTCCAGTGGCTTTATGGCATTGATTATGTTCTGTTTCTGGCAAACAAAATCAATTTGTAAACTGCAAAAGAATATTTATAACGGGTGATTAGTATACATTTAAATTGATGTAAGTGTATGTGGGTGTGGGTGTGTGTGTGTGAATGTGTATGATTTTAAGTTGTCATATATGTATATAAAATCATCAATCATTGTTCTTTTAATATTTTACACACTTAAAATTACTGTGGGTATGTATGTATTGGATTTAGATTTCAAAATAGAAAAAGAACTTGTAAGTCGGTCAAGTCCTCGTAGGTAATAAACTACACAACAGGGACCTTTTAATATCTATTGCACGATACAGTGCTTTGTTCTTGAAAAGTAAGTTACTCAATTATTTTTGTTGATCTTAAGCAATAAGCAAATCGGAATGCTTAGCAGGTTAAAGACAAATCATAAATACGGTGCTTTTATATACCAGCAAAGTGTAGAGAGCGTAAATTAAGGCGGGAAGCAGACCGGATATACAATACAATCGACCATTCAATCGAGAAGCCGAACGAAGACTATGTAACGAATCAAGTGAAAAGTCAGAATATGCTGCGGAAGAAATGGAGAAACACTACTAAAGAGGCACCGAAGATATATGTATGATGCAGTAGAAGAGAGAAAGAAGTTTATTACTATGCAACGCAAATGTTGAACAGCTATTTCTGGAAAGATCTGTATGGAATGGAAATCAAAGTTATTTGTATGGTAACGGAGATTTTGGCAACGCAGTACACATATTATTCCTGGGAACAAGTGGCAAAATTCGCAAAGTGTATTCTGGACCGACAAATATAATAACCCGACTGGACACTGGCCACTGCGGATTGTAAAAAAATATACCCTGAGTATCTTTCCGAAGCAATGCTTATGCAGTACGAGATAGAAAGGTATCAAAGCCCTTATGACATATCTTTGTCACTATCCAGACGACAAGTACAGACGTAGGTTTACGATTTAAACATGTTTTGGTTTGGTTGATTTTCGCCATTTTAATTTAATATTTTAATTAATTTGGGTATGCTTCTTCGTAAAAGTTGCTAAAGAAGAACAATTAATTTTCAAAATACTGCCCAGTGCCTAATAGTCCCTTCTGTCTACTACTTAGTGATTAACTGCTTAAATGACCATTGTTTTGCTGGTATAAACTTCTATACTATGAAGTAGTGAATTATTTTTTGTACAGACCAGACACTAAATTTAACTTACATAGGTCATTACAATGAAGAATTCGCAATTACTCTTTATAATATATGTTAGGTATTAAAAATAAAATTTTTTACATGATACGCAAGGGAACAGATGGCAAAAAAGTCTAGAAACTGTTTGGAAGATTTTGTAAGAAAATAATTTATTTTGTTTTTGTATAGTATATTCTATATAAGCTTAATACAATATAAAATTCATCCCCTATGCATAAGTAATATTTTACTATTCAACAATACTTGTACGACCCATTGTACTGTAATTTCTTCACTCTTGCATGCATGTTTGTTTACTACTCTTAAGTAGAAAAAAAAAGTAAAAAAAATTATTTTAACCTTAAAAGAACTAAAAACATATAAAGCACATTCACAATAACAAAAAAGATTAATCTTTTTAACCTTATCTTTGGCATACATAATCTCATTTATATTTTTCTTCACTGGTTTTAATTTTATTTTAAAACTAAGAAGACCCAAACAACAAGAAATCCAAAATACCCGTATCTGTTTAAACGACATCTTTGTGAGAGACAAAGTGAAAGCATCACAAAGATTGTAAGGAAAACATCTGTTACCATTACAACACCCACACGTTGAACCAAAAAAAAAAACGAAAAAAAAAACGAAAACACTGTAGATAGCCGTCAGGCATGATTCATTGAGGTTTTTAACAATTTGCTGCTGCTGCTGCTGGTGTTTTTGTTGTTATTGCTGTTGATTTTATTAATATTAAATCGTTTACTTACTCCAAGCTGTTTGAGACACTTAAAAGTGAAATAAAAGAGAAACAGTAGATAGAGAGTGAGAGAGAGAGAGAGAAAGCTGTTGCAAGACAAATTTTTATTAAAAGGAAACATAAGATCTCAGCAGGAATTATTTCTAAGAAACTTCAATTTATTTAAAATGAATTGCAAAATATTTCAAGTATTCGTTGAAAGGAATTTCAATTTGAAACATTTTTATTTTTTAATTAACAATCAATAACATTTGATTGCCGTGAAATTACTGGAATAAATTCTCTTATTTATGGATATAAATCACGAAATAATCGTGGAAATAAACAGTGAATTGAGATGTAAAGTATAATGTTTTAGATAATTAAATGCCAAGTAAGAAGTAAGAAATCAGACGTTTTTAATGATGGAGAGAAGCAAAATTTTTTCCTTTTCCTTTTACCTTAAAGTTAAATAAACTAAAAATAACAAAGCAGTTGTCCTAAATTTTTGATCTTTAGATGAAAGTCCTTAAATAATCGAAGAGCCTACAGTTTAAAGTCGGTTCCGAACGACAGATTTTTTACTTTTCTTACTGTCAGGGTTTTTGCCAGAAGGGTGCAGGGAGGAAGTCACAGAGGGAATATTTTTTCATATTTTTTTTTGTTCGAGATGTCTGAGCGGGGTGTTGAACAACTCTAATAAGTTAACACACTATCTACTAGACTACGGCGGCTTCATATGTAAGGCTTATCGGGATTAAATTAAAATTATTTTCTTAAAAGTAAAGTTCCTTTTTGGAATCTCACAGGCATGTGGATCTAATAGTCCATCTATGTAGGATTTGGTAGCAAACAAAACCACAATTTGAATTTCAATTTTAAAAATTCTGAACAATAAATTCTCAAGATAATGTCTCTCGCCCTCATTAAGAACATGATGCAGCTTTGCTTTAAAAAAAAATCAATGATGTCATTAGAAAATCCATTTAAAATCTTTTGGTTTTGTTCCTTTTTGGAATCTCACAGGCATGTGGATCTAATAGTCCATCTATGTAGGATTTGGTAGCAACCAAAACCACAATTTGAATTTCAATTTTAAAAATTCTGAACAATAAATTCTCAAGATAATGTCTTTCGCCCCCATTAAGAACATGATGCAGCTTTGCTTTAAAAAAAATCAATGATGTCATCAGAAAATCCATTTAAAATCTTTTGGTTTTGTTAAGAGAAAGTGTACGATGATGTCGGTATTTTCCTTTCTTATCCTTATTTAATAATGCGAACTAATTTTCCTTTTTTTTCCTTAAATTGAAATTTAAAATCTTTTATATGAAAGGGCAACTTGAATATTGTGTGATTATTTTCCTGCCACACGGTAACCATTTGTACAATGGAAACCACTGAACTGTAAAAAATTTCTTATGGAAAACTACACAAAAAAAAAAAAAACAACAACAAAAGCAACTGCATTAGTTAGTTGCATACGACATTAACTAGACGCCAGTGATACTGCAGTACTTGCGTTGGCTCGTGCAGTACTTCTCAGTATAAGTTTTCTTAGAAAAAAAAGAAAGAAAGAAGAGAAAATAGGGAATATGAATGGATGGATGGGGTAGTTGAATGAAAAATGAAATGAAATCATTGTAGTAATACAACCGTTATACGCCATTGATATTCATATATTTTCTCATCTTTTTCCAAGAGGATAAATGGATATGAATACGTTGTAATACGTTAACATTAAACTTGTTTTGTTGCTGTTGTGATTCCATTTAAAAAAATATCATCTGCTAACAATATACAGCTAATGGTGGTGGCCGGGATTCTTTTGCTTTTATCTTCATCGCGCAATACAACCTTGAACGGCGAATGAACTTTAAATTTAAATTCAAATCACTTTCGATTGTTCACAATTTATCGCAATTCTTCATTTATTCTAACACACAATTCATGTCACAATTCATTTATTCGTCGTAATATTACTCGTTAAATGTGAGTGTTTTGTACGTGTCCTTATAGTGTCACGTACTCATCGCTCATAATTGGAGAAATTTTTTTTGCATTTAAAAAAAAATTTTTTTTTTTGTAATTTAAACCATAAAAGTTGTCCAATAAATGTATGAAAGAAGATTTTTATTGGATGTTTTCGAATGAAATTTAAATAAAAAAAAAATTAATTTCCAAGTAAGAATATTGCGATTTTATTTCCATTTTATACTTGTTGTTATTGGTTTACGTTGAGTGTCTCTAATGTTAAGCCATGTTTAAAAATAAATCACAATTCATTTATCTTGAAAAGCGTAGGAAAAAAAAGAAACAAACGGATGTGGACAAAGAGAAGAAAAATAGATTAAAGGACTCTATTGACATAAAGTATTTACGTCAGCATAGATTTATACACTATGAATTGCATGATTAAGGCAACGAGCTTTTACTTAAAATGATTGATTGCTTCTGTTGTATTTAAATTTAATGTTTTACTCACTTTAAGTGAAGTAATGAAGTCATCACAGTCTAGCAGGTAGGGTGTTGCCTTTATAGAAGCAAACGCGTGGTTCAAACCCAGTTCAGACTTCTCAAGCAAAACTATATATTAAAAAAATATTTCTTTGGCGACTTCCTCTCAGCAGTCTTCTGGCAAAACTTTGAGAGTAGAAAAATGTGGCATAAAAAGTTTCTCAAATCTGTTATTCGGAGAATAATTTACACTGTAGGTCCTGTCAATCATGGATAAAATTGACACATAACATGAATGGTATAAGAAGCCATGCCGTAATCATGACTTAAATGTTGTAATGGCTTGTGTAATCTTTAAAACGGAAAGTTCAACCATTCAAGAGATATAATTGAATTGCCTTTAAAGTGGCGATACGTTATGGAACAAAACTGTACATCTATCATGTAAATCAGTTTCAATTTTATTTTATTGCAAAAACACATAAGACGCAGCATTGGCAGCGCGGCAATTCCAATTTTTTTGATACTAAAAACACATAAAACGCAAGCTTTAAAGGTGGCAGCTGCAAAACTAAGTAAAACAAATAATGAATAAACGCTTCATTGATTCTTTACCAATAGTGCTACTAAAATGTTTTTTTTACGTTTTTAATAGTAATATTATATGTATCGCGTTTTTAAAACCCCTGTTTCATGCATGTTATTGTAGTGGCAGCTCTCGTCCTCTCACTTAAGGCACTAATTCTTTCATTGCTGCGAGCAGCGTTGCCACAAAGAAAAAATTTTTCCTACCAATATTCTTTCCAAAACCTACCAAAATTATTCCAATCCTACCAAAATTTGAATTTAAATAATTATAGATTATTCAATATGAAATTAACGTTTTATTGCTAAAGTTAACAAAAGATCTTCATATATGTATATCACATTTAATATGTTTAAAAAATTATTTATGTGGAAATTCGTTTTTTCGTGGTTTTTTAAATGGGTACAGTGACTAAAAACAATTTTGGAGCACACAATACAAAAACAATTCCCATCCTTTTCTTCCAACCAGTCAAATTGTTGAAGCCACTCACTCCTAAATTTTCGCTTCGTTTTGCAACTTTGACCACTACAAAAAAAAATTAAATTACAAATCGGTTACTCATACTATTATTTTCTGAATGTTTTCTTACCTATCTATTAGAATTCGTTGTTTCCAGTCTTGGAATTTTTGAGATATAACGGGTGATATTTTAGCTCTTATCTTTTTGGCTAGCGCACCTTTCGTGTTTTGTTTCACTGTCAAACATCTTCAGTTTGGTCTATAATTTAACCATGAATCGTCTTACAAACGAACAACGCTTGCAAATCATTGAATTTTTTTTATCAAAATGCGTGCTCTGTTAAGAAAGTTCATCTCGCGCTTCTTCCATTTTATGGTCAGTTTAATCGACTCACTGAAGCGTCTATTCGGGCTATTGTGACTAAATTTCACACCAAATTTACATTGTTGGACATTAAACCACCAATACGCTTACGTAGAGTGCGAACTGAAGAAAATATCGCAGCTGTATCGGCCAGTGTTAATGATGACCATCAATTATCGATTCGTCGCCATTCGCAGCAATTGGGCCTCTGTTACTCAACAACGTGGAAAATTTTGCGGAAGGATTTAGGTGTGAAGCTTTTCAAAATACAGCGGGTGCAAGAATTGAAGCCGAACGACCTACCGCAACGCAGAATTTTTGGAGAATGGGCTCTTGGAAAGTGGGCTGAAGACACACTTCTTTATCGAAAAATTGTGTTCAGCGACGAAGCTCATTTTTGGCTCAATGGATACGTAAATAAGCAGAATTGTCGATTTTGGAGTGAAGATCAGCCAGAAGCATTGCAAAAGCTACCAATGCATCCAGAAAAAGTCACAGTTTGGTGCGGTTTATGGGGTGGTGGCATCATTGGACCGTACTTTTTCAAAGATGCTGCGAATCGTAACGTAACTGTGAACTTTTTTTGCCCAAAATGCATGTGGTTTCAACAAGACCCTATAGCTCTTAAAAAATCACCCTTTATCTAAAAATACTACACGTTTGAACCATTAAATAAACCAAAGAAACATTAAAATTACCTGTCCATAACCTTTTTGTGGCTTTTTGCTTAAAAACTACAAGTAACAAATAGCTTTTTACCTTTCTTTTATGCTGACACTTTATTCACATTTCGTTGTTCCTTATGTAAACACAGATATGTTGAACATTAAGGTACGTTAAAACAGGGCTTTCTACTTTTTTTTATTTTCTCTTTTAGACCTAAAACAAAATAATACTCCCAACTTTAAGTCATACAGATATTAATTGTATTTTCCTACCAAAAAATAAATGAAATTTGAACAAACCAACCAAACTACCAATCGTAACATTTTTAAACAAGAACTACCATTTTTGGTCCAATTGGACCAAAACGGCAACGCTGGCTGCGAGTAAAAACAGAAATTAGCCTAAGGGCACACCAGCAGCATTTATAATAATCATTTTCATACACTCATGGATTCTATTTTAGACACATTGCTAGGCCGCAAGTGCTGAGTCTAATGTGTTTATGAATTAGGAATAAGAGATTTATTCTTGTATATTCTATGTGAGAGAATTGTAACATCATTTTGACCGCAAAGTCAAATCTACGAAACCTATTTCAAGTATTATGACCTCAATTATATCAGCGGAATGCATAGTAACTTTCACTTCTTTTTTTTACCAAATCATTTACAGTTTGTTTGTTCAAACTACCATGAAATTAAACGCAACAACCGGCATCGTTTTTATAATTAAAAATGCTTTAAAAGAATGAATTTCAAAATAAATTAAATTATGATGTCGGTGATGCATTGTAAGCACAAAGCCTTGACTACTAACATCTCTGGATCTTTGTTTTCCAAGAATTTTCTGGCAACTTGTTTTTGTTACTTTTAATAACAAGAAAATTCATTCATTTACATTGGCATACAAAAGAAAAACCCGAAAGGATTTTCTCAGAAGAAAGCTTCTGTATTTGATGGTAACAATAGAAAGAAAGATAAAGCAAAACATCAAATGAAAACATAACTTTAAAAGAGGAAACTCTAAGATTTACTTAGAAAATGCATAAACTTTCATAACAAGATATACTGTTTTAGAGCAATGATATAAAATTGTTAATAAATTATTAAAAATATTTTAATTTTACATACTGAAATCTGAATGTGTGCATGCAAATATTTAATAATAAATTATATTTTAATATCTTTCGGGAAATATATCTTTTTAATATCTTTTTTCGGGAAAATTGTTCTTTAAAATCCTTTTTGTGAAAATATTTCTTTTAACATCCTTATCTCGTGCTCAATTGAAAATTCAAAGCATTAGTTGTTGCGTGTGTTGTCATTAGAAAAATTTTAAAAATCTTAAAATGAAATTGCTGCATAAGAATGCTGATAAAAGCTCAGAAATTAAATTAAAAATCTGAAAAAAGACATACGTGGGTTGTTATTTAAATTTTGAGGGAAAAGTTAAAACCAGAATTTATTTTACTTTGAAAGCATGCATCGTTGGAATTGGATTTTTAAACTATTTTACACTCTCATTGAAAGCATCTACGAAGCTTGTATATTCCATGGATTCGTTTTTTAATAGACTTTTAATCTCTCATGGCTAAAATTAAAATACACAACATAAGGGGTGTGAGAAACTATGTAGGTCGTGATCCTGACTGAAAGGTTGTAATGACCAATTATGATATACGGCCAATGCAGTTTATGTGTAAAGGCTGGTCCTACTCCAACAAGTTAATTCCAAATTCGAAACCTAGAAATAAAGATGGTGAGTGTAGCCCTGTTCTAATGGTACATGATTAAATTTGTTTTATACATGATAATGATGTTGAACTTATTATTATCGCCTTGTCAATCGTGTTGTCAATTGAATCAAAATTGTTTTTAATTTGAAGTCAAATTATCATTTATTTAAAATATTTTTCAATGACACAGGGCTCCCTTCTCCACGGTATACAGAAATAATTTTTTTTCTTTGAATTTTCTGCATTTCTAATTATTTTTTAAACACTCCCCTTTTAAGTAAAATCGTTCATAAATTGTGAGAAAAGTAATGTTTCACAAGTTCTTTTAAAACTTTTGCCAAAAGTTTAAAACAACAACAAAAAAAACAATTCTTTCCACAATAATGTATGTCAACAGTTCTACGCATTTTTCCTCAACACTTGATCTTCTTATTATTTTTGAATTTATTTTCCTATTAAAAATGAAAAGAAAAAAAGCAAATTTAATGAGACTTAAGAAGCAACCAACTACTCTGGTGTAAAAACTTTTCAACTGGCATCACAATTGTTTGAGACGACACAGTCAGCTCAACGCTGCTGTTGTTCGAAAGGTACTTACGAGTGTGAGTGTCAACCTTAATAGGCAAATAAAGTACTGCCACAAAGTACTACTACTGGTACTTAAGTTCAAAACAAAATCTATACTTTTTAACTGTACAAGTGTGGTCTGTTGGTGTTGTTGTCGTTGTTGCTGTTTTTATTTTTATCATGTTGTTTTTCTACATTTAATTTAATGACTATGAAAAAAAGGAAAGGAACGCATTTCTTTAATAAAGAAAGAAAAAAAATAAAAAAGAAAAACAAAAACAAAATTGAAAAATGTGTCACTTGGCAACCTTAAGACAATTGCTCTTTCTCTCTCTCACTCTTTGATATTTTAACGCCTGTTTGTGTGCAGTGGACGTACTTGATTTTACTAATACTATCTCTCTAGTTCATCTGGATAAGAAAAAAAAAGAAAAAAGAAGAAAAACTGTAAACTGTATCCTACAGTTATAAATGTGCACTTATACAACCATACACCACTGTAGGTACATTTGCTTGTTGTTTTTGCTTGGATTGTAATAAAAAAAAAATCCCCTGGTTGGCGCTGTTAAATAGAAAGAAGGTTTTGTTTTATTTGTTTTTGTTTTACAATCCAAATAAAAGAAATGCACACATACATAAACAAAAACTTATAAATGTGTATGTATTACAAAAACACCAACAACAATGGAAAAAAGTAGGAAAAATTTACTTATTTCAACGTAGACATATAGTCTCCGGCACAAATCCAAATGGGACTAGAAAATTGTAGTATTTTGTGGCCACATAGAATGGGTATGAGAAAGAAAAAAAAAATACAAATGAACTACATTAAATACATGCACACCTTACACCTATACACATGTACATATATACATACATATTTCCACTTACACATGTACCTGTACAAAACACATAAATCAGCTCACACATATTTTGTATGTGAATGAAAATTAATTTCGGTTTTTTTCGTCGTTTTATAAATGAAAGAAACTCATAAATTTGTATCCTTTGCAAAGGAAAGGAAAAATGGGAATAAAAAAATCTCATAAAAACACTAGAAATTGCGTAAAAAACGCATAAAACATAAATCTATTTATAAATCATGTCTCTTCCCTTTCCCAACAAGGCTCTGGAACTGCAAAATAATTGGCTTTAAAAAGAATTGGGTATGATCCATTTGACAAGATACATTTCGCATTGGTGTCAACAAATTTGAAATAATGCCAGAAGGAGCCGTTAATTTTATTGTGGACAAAAATTAAATGCGACCGCTAAAGTTTCTAAAGTACTTCAGTACAGGAACTACGAGTTTGTAATTGAATACAAGTTTTTCTTGCAAAAGAAGTAATTTTTCGGACATTTAAGTTTTGGTTTCATTTCACAGGACAGATTCAGAGGTTTTAAGCTTTTCTTATGCAGCTGGTGAGGTTCAATCACATGCTTTTCACGCTCTGTTCTCTAATCTATCGTATTTGAAGCGTATACAAATGTTATCTTATGTTTCTGTATTACTCTGACGATTAAAGTTTTAAACATCCGTTGGTATTACAGCCTTCATGAAAATCAGTGTATTCCGGTATCGAAACTGACTTTGTTCCAGTGACCGAATAAATTTTTATTGTAAATTTTACAGTAAATAAGGGCAAAATGATGGGTATTGTTTACGGGGATTAGCGGAAGTCTGCGTAGAGTATGATCTGGTCTAAGCTGGAAGAACCAAATTGAGGAATCGCTGTCATTGATTGGTGTGACCAACTGGCGAAGGCGCGTAATAAACAAGGGCGCCTTGAAGAACATGTTAACGCAGAACGAAATCCGATAAATGGGTTCCTAATGACCAATTAAGTAATTAAACTTTTGTAGATTTTTCTCTTAAGGAGTCTAGAGTGCTTTTGATATTTAATCATTCCTTTAAGCTGTTTAGAGCTCTGCTGAGGTCTTTTATAAGGGGAAAGTATACATGTAATATCAACATTACATTGAAATCTGTATATATTGTAAGACACAGGATATACAACTGCAAGATAAGTGAACCAAATATGAATAGTGCTGGCAAAGAACGAATTCTTTTCACAATTCATTCTTAGGTGAAACATATTCACAGGCTTTTGAGTATAAAGTATTGTTTAAAGAGTCAAGAAAATACAAAATTTTTAAATATATAGCCCTTAGCCTTATAATTTGCCAAAATTTTCTAAGCATCTCATGCAAAAGGTCATGCCGCTAAAATCAAATCACTTTATGTAGGCAATCACAAATGGTTATTTGACTTTTCTTGTAAATAAAAAACAAAAAAACTGATTTTTAATAAAATAAATTATTTGTTAAACACAAAGTAAGTTTACCTTTATAAATATTCAATGAAGCCTTTTAAAAATATGAATACACGTATAAATTTTTTATAAATCTTTTATTCGGACGAATGAATGAATGACACAGGAAAAAAGTTTTTCTACCTTTTCATTTTAAAATAATAAAAAAAGGAAATTCTTTTTCCTTTTATAAAAAAGTTTACAAAAAAAAAAAATTTTTTTAAATGCTTTAAAACTTCTTATCCTCTTTTTGTGTTTTTGTAACAAATTGACCCGAAATAATGCCTAAATATGTAAAGAATTTCTTTCTTTGTTTGAATGTGAATGTCAGATGATGTTATAAAACGGAATTATGATGATGATGATGAAGATGATGATGATGAATATGCAAATAAATATGTAAATAGAGATTATGCAAGAATATTCCCCAAATTCTTCGGCTTATTTTTAAGAATGTTTTGCTAGAAATAATATTTTTCTTTTACGATTACACTCGGAAATGGAAATGAGGCAGCAATAATAATCGTGTTTGAGGCAAATTTGCTTAGTTTGGCAGATTTATTTTGTAATATATGCTTTGTAATATAAATTTGATTTAATACTGGCAAATCTAAATTAAATATTAATGAGAATTGTATTTAGATGAAGAGCAAAACAAAACTGAGCAAGTGAAAGCTTTTAAATCTCTTCTTTTTACTCTTTATATTCTTTTATTTGCTATTGTGGGGGTTGTGAGTTCGATTTCCATCAAAAGCAAATAATAATGAAAATATAACGTTGGTCATCCACTCCTTTCTTTTCTCCTACCAATTAATATCCAGAATACCGATATAATTCGCTGTATGCATAGGAGATGTGCCCTAAATGCTGATTTCAATTAAAAAATAATTTAAGCCATCATATTAGTTGGCATAGATGCAAGTAATTTACATGAGTGGGAAAGCAATCAATTGCTGACTTCATTTTTAGGGGTAGAGTAGGTGTAGAAATGTTAAACAAACTTCAGAACACTATTCTGCGTCAGCAAGAACTCTACAAGATACACCTACACTCTACTGGCGTTCTGATTATTCACTTTCTTGATCATATAACCTATATACGGGGCTCGAGGAGATCCCTATTCTGAACAACTGCTATTTGAGTCTATATTGTTCGGTCAAATAGGTCGGTTAATAACCTCAGATTGCTTAAAGAGTTTTAGCAATTCTGTCTAGTATATTACTTCGGCTTCATGCATATATATAAGTCCTACGCATCTTATACAGCCAATTGGTAATCGATTAATTTATATCTCATTCAGAGCTATTATTTTCATTTCTTCAGACTCAAATAGTTTATCAAAATTAAGAAGGTAAGAAGGTAAAGGAAAGGAAAGGAAAGGTATAAGAACGGTGTTTAGAGTACAGTATATTGCAGTGGTTCTTAAACTATAATTTAACGACGTATATAAATCGCAATAGAAATTCATTATGTACGGCCTATGCTCCCCAGAGGAGTAAGAGGAATATATATATATGTATATACACTCTTTTTATTAAGTACCAGTTTATAAATGGCCAACAATTAAAGTCCTGTTCTTTAAAACACTTTGAAATGAATAAATGGCACAACCAATATTTATTGTTTTTTTTATAGCCGTTTATAAATAATTTTCGTGTCATTTATTACCTTTTGACTGATTTTGTCAATTAATCGTCACAGTATTGAATAGAACTGAAGGTTATACTCGTACAGTAATAGAGTTTACATGTGTTTTCTCTTTTCCCTCTTTGTAGCTGTAAATATGTTGGTGTGTTGGTATGTTCTGCTCTATCAGTATGACCTACGTAAAACACAAAAAAACATAAATAATAATATTTCACCTTGTTATGAATGTTTCATGTACTTTTTTAATAATTTTTGTTTTTGCGATTTAAAAAACACATGAATGACGGCCAACGCAGAAAAGTAGGCAACATTAATTTTCAAGTTTTTAGCTATTTACTGTGGGTAAAACATGTACCCCAACGTATACACATACACTAACAGAAATGGAAACAACATGCCAGTGTGTTGGTTTGTACGCCTACAATTGTGTAATTTCGCCATGTTTACAGAGAAATTGTATTTGCGTTTTGTTCTTCTCTTTTGAACTGACTTTTATTAAAGTCATCTGCATGTTATATAGCAGTGGTAGTGGTAGTAGTTAAGCAATACGTATAACATAGTGTTAAACAGCAGCATTTAAAAGTCCATGAAATTTATTTTGACACTTAAGATGTCATTTAATTTTCGTTACGAGTATTATGTTTTATTCTTCTTCAATCCATCTCTCTCTCTCTCTCTCGTACTCTCTTTTTATTATCTTTCTAGTTCAACTCTTTTATTTCCGTTCTGTTGTTGTTTTTTTGTACTTTTTTGTGAACGTAATAATTTGGCTTCTGCGCATTTATTCATCATTTTTATGTATTTTTTTTTTATTAATTTTTGTCTGTGTATGAGTATGTCAAGATAAAAAGAGGAACAGCAACAGAACAACGAATGTTTTGAATATTTTATTTGCTTCTTTTGAAAAAATATTAAAAAAAGAGAAAAAAATTTAATAAAATTGGTAAAAAAAAGTTTCCAAATGAAATGTTAACCTAATTTCCAAGCAAGACAACAAGGGTTGCTGATCATAACTGTGGCTGTGTAGTCTGCTACAAGTTTTCAGCCGTTTTATCTCATATTATTCGTTGGTTTTTTTTTCTTTTAATGCGACATTACAAACTATTGTTAGTCAATATTTTCCTGTTTTTTTTAGTCTCTTTTGAATATTTTCTTGTCATATTTTTATTGTCATTATTTTATTTTTTGTTATCATGAGCATTATCTTATCAGTCTGTGTTATTTTGTTGTCATTTCTTGTGTATTTCATAAATATTTTATTCTTCCTATTGATTAAATTTATTAATACAACGCATATGAGACAGAAGGAAGGGTTAAAGGGAAGAGGAGATAATTTTGTTTTGAATAAAAATAAATTTGGTCACAGAAAAACGTCACAAATGTCGTAGTTTTTTTTTCCTATAATAACTAAAACTTGTTTTGCATTCAATTATTTTACAGTAGCTATGGTAGTACAATGGTTATAAGGTTGGTCCAATATAATAATAAAAAAAGAAAAAATATAGGAAATGAATACGTTTCAAAGGCGTTTATTTACGCCAATAAATTATAATATTTTTGTAGTACATTTTTGGCATGATAAAATCAATTGCAAAAATACTGTGTTTATTTTACTCTCTCGTAAATAGCGAAAATGCTAGTAAAGTTTTAATTGGTTTTCAGTTCCTCAGTGTGGTAATAAATTTCCGGTTTAAGAATGAGGTCAAATATGTGTCAATAATATTAAGTTAAAATTACTTTCAACCAGCAGCGTTCCAAGCATCATAAGTAATGCTGTTCGGTTTAATAAAAAAATCAGCTGCTGCAGAAACATAATTTGATATGAATTGAATATGACCAATATTTTTCAGTGTGATATAGCTTTAGTCTGAGTGTTTGGGTATCCAATTTGCCACCCCAGCGATCTAAAATGAAATTTTGCCAAAAACATTGGTATTTTTGCTGATGACCTCATGAGTATTGCTTTGGCAAAATTTAGATAAAAATTTTAATTTATGAAAATGGAAAAATCAAATTTAAAGAGTACATACATATTTACATTCAATTTATAAACAATTGGAAACAACTTTATGAATTGATATCGTATGACAGCTAGAAGGCAAATTATAATGCCTGTGTCCTCAATTAAAAAGTTACTTGTTCCTTTTCCACAAAAGATTCCATTAATTTCTCTCACTGCTTTCGAAACAAAGAAAATGCCGGGGGCTATTTATTTGTATTAAAAGGCTTAATCAGCTTAACTATGGCATTAGTGGGTGGTTTTGTTCGTTTTATTTATGGCTTTTGTTTACTTGAACTCAAAATAAATTAACAGACATTATAATATACATACGTAGATTTAATCGATAGAATAGTGTGAGTGTTTGTTCTTCGGTTTCTTTTAGAATACATTCAAACGCTAGAGTGTGTCTAACTGCTAATACAATTTACTAAGGAAGTTTTCTTTTATAGAAAACAACTTTTCAAAGTCAAATTGAATAGTAGTAGGTAGACACACTGTGAATTTAATATAATTTAAGGCACTAAATTTATGAGCCATGGAGTTTAAAGAGTAGATACCAAAATAAAATTAACAAAGTATTGAATTTTTAAATATTGATTTTAAATATCGCTTAACAGAAAACAAGGATTTGGCAGAAGTATTATTTTCATTAGAAATGCTGTTCACGTTTACTAAATAATCACCTTGGTATACTACCATCTGTCGTCATCAACAAAGGCATTTTTAAAATAATACTACCAACTAAGAATTTAATGATCTTTACATAGTTTTGCTTTAAAGCCAAATTGACATAATTTTTCAATAAAATCAGCAGAAATTTTTGCAGTAATGAGGGAGTATATTAAGAGATTTCCTACATAGCCATGAATTCCGCCTGTAAAACACTGCATTATTCAGACTCAATATGTACTCTATATCCTACTCTGTTCAGATATTAAAAGCCAACGGTATATACTTCAAGGATTCCACCAGATAGCTCCGAGTCATCAAACCAAAAGACCCTGGGGTAAAATACTAAATTCAAATATTCTATCGAAAAGGCTATAAGAAGTCATATAGTCTATGTGTTTAAGTCTTTCTAGAATTGCAACATATTTATGGTTAAAGTTAGGTCATGATTTAACTGCACTAAACCTTATTGCTGCCAGCTCAGCCCTCTGCTCCTATAGGATATCAGGATAAGTACATACATATATTCAAATTTTAGAGACAGATTAGAACAGTAATTAAACGATTTACATTAACAAAGAAGTAAAGTTCAATCACAATAAATCGCTTCTCATTAAGATAAACTCTTTTAAATTTATATATCTTTACTTTAATAACAATTCAATTCAATTCATGCCTTCGGAATAAAAACAAAATAAAATAAAACTCAATAGAACGTAACAATCGAAGAAAATTTGATTAAAAAATTATTTACATTTAATCGCCTAAAATTACATCGTTTTTGTTGTTACAGTTCAACAAAAATCGAAATTAAATCGACACTCACACTTGAAATGTAATAAAATTTTCTTTAGCAAATAAGCCAAGAAAAACTAATTTTCCACTTGATATGCTCGCTCGCATTTACAGTACATGACAGTATTTGCAAAACAAGACAACAAGACATATCGATTTACAATAATTTCTTATTCCCTACAGACGAACTTTTTTATTTCATTTTTTAAAATGCATTTCAAACAAACTTAAGGGTAGTTGTACAGTTGAGGTCAAGTCTCTGGTACCCTTTAAAAGCAGTTTGTTGTTTGTCAAGTTGTTAAGTGTTGTGTGTGTTAATTTTTATTTAATGAAATGATAATGTTTGGAATTGTTGACCACTAAGTATCTAATAAATAATAACTGAGTTGAATATACATATAGTATTTAATTTAATTTAAAATGAAGAAAGAGTCCTACACATAATTTACATATCCGAAGGCCTTCTCTATCCGTGATAAAATATCCTCCATTTCTCATCAATTATTGTGCTTTATTCGTTTATAATTTCATCCCCATAAATCCATTCCATCCCAAATGCGATAAAAATTAAATAAATTTACTTTTAATTTTAATCGAAAATACGTTGTACATATTCCTACGTTATATTTATTTATTTGCGTTATTATTTATCCCCCTTGTAATTGTATTTTGACTGCTATTGCCCATCTAATAACCAATTAGTTTAATAGCCTATCAAACGTATGTATGTTTACAATCATCAAATGAATTTCAAGTACGCTGTTAACCTTTTCAAAAGCCTGTCTAAAATGTCATGAATTTCTTGTGCATTTTCAAGAATTGTGCAAAATAATAGCAGCTTATTTATGGGCAAATAATTTGAAATGAATTAAAAATTCTGGCTGTTATTGATTTTGTCCCTCACAAGGACAATAACAACATTTTATTTCCCGAACATTTTCCTGTGATAAAGTGTTCGCGAACTACCTTCAATTAAACTGTTTGACAAAGCGAGGACGCACTACCACCATTAAGGCGCTTAATTCCATTCAACAGAGTTGCCAAATGAAATGCTGCAATGTGACTAATTGCGCTAAAACACTGACAAATTATTTCTTCTAATCACGCATTTCTACTGTATGAGTATTCCCATGTTCTATACCGCATGCCTATCAAAGATCAGCTAATCTTGCTAGAATTCCAAGTAAGGGGGTGGTTCACTGACACTATTATCTCCGGGGATTCGGTGGAATCTAGAGGGCTTTTAAACTAGAGGACAAGATAGCCCGTGGAATT
The DNA here is from genome assembly GCA_930367235.1 of Sarcophaga rosellei. NCBI lineage: Eukaryota > Metazoa > Arthropoda > Insecta > Diptera > Sarcophagidae > Sarcophaga > Sarcophaga rosellei. The sequence goes on along the minus strand of OV884019.1, from coordinate 4,084,544 downwards.
TTCTCTGCAAAGCTTAATCTTAAAATATTAACAGTGAAGCAACAGTCATATAAGTTACCATCAGGACTTTCAATTTAAAATTAGCTTGCTTTCAGTTGGTTATTCCATCCCCGATAGCCTAACAAAGCTATTACTGCTTCACATAAAATCAATCACTGGATTTATTAAACTTTTAGATTTGTTTTCAGCTCCAGGTAATTGTTGTCTACGGTGTAACAACTAGCAGAACCATAATTAAAAGAAAATTAATAACTAAGCTCGTAAATATGGACGACAAGAAGATTTTATTTACCAAACCTCAGTGCAGTCGTATTTGTATTACATAAGCTCTCTTGATGGCCTTCTTATATCTTGGAATTTATTTCTAAAAATTTATTGTGATTTATTTTTCTTTCTATGAATATTTGAAATTTTTTATTCTACTTATAATAGGTCACAAACGATTGAATATATGGAATAGATTTTGTTCCGGTCTTGTTTTTGGCTGAAATAAAGTTAAAACAAAATTATGACCTGAGTATTCCAATGGCAATCAGCCAAAACTTAGGAATTTATGTTGTATTTCAAAAGGAGGGAAGATTAATAAACATATATTTTATTATTATTTTTTATTGTGTAATAATTCAACAGAATTTTTAAGAGATATTTTAATAAATAATAAATAAATAGAACACATACATACAGATACACACACATACACATTTTACATTGTCATTATTTAGTCCTGCATCATTCATTATACTCTGTGCGTTGTGGATGGCCTAAAATATTTTTGTTTTAAAGTCTAGAAAGTATTAAAAATCCAGATTGTAACTGATAGAAACGTCAGGATAATGAAAAAATCTTCTGTTCTTAATCAAGTTTCGGCTGAAACCTAACAACATTCATACAATTTTAATTGTAATTGAAATCTAAATACATATATATTTAATATTTAATGCGTATTTCTGTTTGTGCTTTTATTTCACAAACGACCACTCACTTTTTCTTTTCTACTCCCACTCACTCAATTATGAACTTTCGCTCACCTTTTGTTACTATTATGAGGTGAATTTAAAGAATTACGTTTTCCATAAAAGAAGGTGTTGCAACGATTTTACTTTAGATTGATAGAAATAAAAGCAAGAATTTGAAAAACTTCAAGACAATAGAAGTCGCCATGGTCTAGTAGGTAGTGTGTCGGCTTATTAGACGAAAGGCCCGAGTTCGAATCCCAGGTCAGACATCAAAACGAAAATATGAAAATATTTCTTTGGCGACTTCCTCTCAGCAGATTTCTGGCAAAAACTCTGAGAGTAAAAATTGCCATGAAAAGCTTCTCAAAAAATCTGTCGTTCGGAGTCGACTATAAACTGTAGGTCCCGCCACTCATGTATAAAATTAACGCACACAACATGAGTGGTGTTGAGAAGCTAGGACGTTGTACAATGGGTCAATTCGACCTCCGGGTACTGTACTTGCCACAGTTGACAAGTACACGTCCTCTAACCTAACCTAACCTAACCTTAAGACAATTTTGCATTTTTTAATATAAATTTACGAGGTTTTAAAAGAGCATATTTTTGCTAATTACATTCTGGTAACAACAAGACCTAATTAAAGCACACTCAGCAGCTTAATATTACACATAAAATCTATTGGACCAAATGAACAAAACTGGATTGAAAAAAAAAAATTAATATTGGGAGTCGCAATTCCTTCTGCAGCCAATCGAAATTGCTTGTCATTTATGATATCGTCAGAGTTGTGGCAGAATGGAGATTAGGAATGTTTTGCAGAGTATTAAGTGCTATAGCCGGAGTATAATAAGCTGTTACCCTAATTTGAAGAGATTTATTAAAAATCCCAATGGAATTTATGACAATAAATATCGCCGAATAATTTTATAATAGCTACCAGCAATTAGGAACTGAACTTTTTTAAGATTGGCCTAAAGACCTAAAAAATATACTGATTTTAATAGACGTTTGCATAAGAAAAGTAAAAACGGTTTTCGCAAAAAATTTCCTAAGAAATATTACTTACTTACTTAATTGGTTATTACAACCCTTTAGCATGTCACACCACCCAGGTTTAAATTGTTATTTATTTTATTTTTATTTATTCCCAGAGTTTTTGTCAGAAGATTGCTGAGGGAAGGTAGAGGATGAAATATTTTTTTATATTTCGTTTTTATTGACGTCTGAGCTGGGATTTGAATTACAGCCCAGTGTCTAATAAGCCAACACACTACTTACTAGACTACGGCGAAAAAAAATTGGAATCTTATTCCTTTAATTAGTGATAATATCGTTGAGATAAGTGAGTAAAAAATGTGGAGTTTAATGGAGTTTTTTTTAATCGTACTTAAGAAATAAGCTCTTAAAGATTACTAGCCCTTAACTAATTCCAAATTTATCTTGTCCAATTTAGTCCATTTGTAATTTGTTTAAGTAACAATGTTTACTAAAAAACTATGCAAATTTGTTCAAATCTAGTTTTGTTTGAAGGGAAGCCATTTTTTTTTTTGGAAAGTTCTGATGCTTAAAGAACTGCTCCTTTATTTTGACACTTCAATTACGATAAAAAAAATTTGAGAAATTTCACTGTGTTATCTGGCAGAGATTACGACATTTAAAAGACTGATGGACAGACGGATTCATATCTTTTAATATTCGGCTATGCAATAACTTTTAAGGAATTTGTCCCCTAAATTTAACGGAAAACCATGTTTCACAATATTTACGAGGCGACAACGTTTATATTGAGAAAAGAGAAAAAAATAAGAAAAATGTGAAAAGAGAAATCCTGATGATGTTGTTTTTGTCGATAATACAAATAGGAACTAGAAACACTAACAACAATAATAATTCTGGAAGTATAGAAAAAACGTCATGAAATCGATACAATTGGCAAAACCACCATATAAATGGAGAACAAATGACAGAAAAAAAACCAACAACAATAAGAATATTTGCATTGTTGTTGTTTTTTTTCTTCTTCTTCTTCTTACATTCTTAGTATGTGTAGTGTATTAGAGGTTTTTCTTTTACTCTTCTTATAATTTTCTTTAATATTATTTTCTTCAAGTGCTTTTGTAATACATTTAAGTGCCATGTTTTTGTTGTTGTTGTTGTTTTTCCAACCATTGTAAATTACATTGAATGGTTTTGTAAATGTGTGTGCAAGTGTAAATGTGTGTTGGTGTTTAAAAGAAACAAGAGGAAGTAGTGGTTAAAATATCACAGTTTCTTTTGGAGTGTAATTGTAAATTCTCTATTTGTCACACAAACACACACACACATACACACACACACATACACACAAACAAAAAATTACAAAAAGAAATAAAGAAAAAATTGACAAGAAAAAAATAGTAAAAATAGGAAAGAGTGTATGTACATACATATGTATGTGTGGCTTTAGTAAAAACAAAGAGAGCATTTGAGTACGTAACACAGATTTAAAGAGAGCAAGGGAATTGAGAGCAAGAGAGAGAAAGAGATAAAACCTGTAAGTGCTATTGTACATAGTTTTTGTTGTGTTTATAGAGAGTGAGAGTAAAAGCTTTATGTTTCAAGTGTTTATGTTGAGATTTCATTTCGTGTTTTCGTATTTCTTTTGCTGGCAGAGTATGAAAAAAAAAAGATTTTCTTTTTCTTCTTGCGTGTGTAGAGAGAGCGAGAGATATTGGTAATTTTCTTCATACGACACACACGATGATAATGCCGATGATGATGATGATGGTGATGATGACTCTTCCTTTCAAAGACTTAAAGTTTTGGTTGGGATTTGTAATAAATTTCTGGCATGGACAACCAAAGAAAAAATTGTTAAAAAATATTGTTTTTTTTTCTTTTCAATTTAAATTCATAAAACATACAACAAATAATAATAATTAATTAATAATGTATTGTATTTGTATTTATTCGTTTTTGTTTTTTTTTTAATTTAAATTTAAAATCCTTTCTGTTTCTTTTCTTTTGTAAATATTAAGTTGAGTTGAATTTGATTGTATTGTTATATCATTGCCAATTTAATATCAAAAATGTATTTTATTGGAAAAAATCAATATTTTTAATATTTATTTAGAATAGTTACGTTTCGTTTATTATTCGTTTATTTCTTTTCAGTTTCTGCGCTGTAATATCACTTGCTGATTTTAAATTTCAAATTATGTTGCTAATTTTTCTAATTCCTGCAGTGCTATTATTTCATAATATTTAATGAAATAAAATCCTTACGAATTCCTTTACTTGGCTTGGCCCCGTTTTGTAACCTTTTTTTTTTTTTGTTTTTTTGCTGCTATTCGTTTAGCATGTATCCCCCGAATATAGAAAATGTAGCCTTTTTAATGCTGATACACAATTTTTTTTTTTACTACAAAATTCTCTCACTTCTTTAACTTTCTTTTCTTTTAAACAAAATCAACGTAATTCTTTAATAATTTTTTTATGTTAAATTCTTTGAATATATTTTGATTTGTAGGATTCTTTATTTTGAATTTCTGTTACACTTTTTAGAATTTCACATTCAGTAAAATTTTTTTCATTCAAATCACCTTTTCTTTCTAGATAAGTGCAGCAAAGAATATCTTAATTTAGTATTTATTTTAAACGTTCACGGTCGATGTTCATAAGCGTTTGTTGGTAATACAGCCAATGATAGTCCTACTGAAAAAAAGCTTCAGCAAATTCCTTTTTTCTTTTTTTTTTTTGCAAATGCTAAGTAATGCGCAGGTTTCCTATTTTGAAAAATATAATGAAATCGATTTATTTCATGAATGCAAAGAAGCTTTATATGCAGAGTTGTATTCGCATTGCAAACGAAAGTAATATTGTTTGAAACTAGATGAACACACGATTTTATTTAAAATAAATTCAATAAAATTGTGTTATATTTTTCAAATTTATTTCTATATATCCTGTTGTAATAAGAATTTATTAAAATTAAATGTTAAGACTTTGGTAACCCTATCTATTATGCTTTTTATGACATTCCTTGACATTTTGTTTGCTCTTTTACTTTTTTTTAGTAAAAACAGTGTTCGACAATGTTTAGTTGTAGTAGTAGTACATAGTAGCAGTGCCCACATGTGTGTTAAGCTCTTTGTTGTTGTATTTTTACGTCAAGGCTTATTATACATTTACTCTCTTATGAATTAATACTAAAACCTCTCTCTTTCTCGCTAACTCTCTTATTACTAAACTTTTTGTCTCTTCCGCCTCTAAAAGCATGATTATTTGACAGAAAGCATGGTTAAAGAAAATATTCTCAGACAGAGTAAGAGTAGTAGAGCGTTAAATAACAGTTATTAAGATTACAGTCCAAAAGCTTATGGAAAATTATTTTTCCGTTGGAAGCTGTTTTTGCTATAGAAAGCTTTAAAGTTTATTAAGCATACCTTTGAAGCTTAAAAAAATCTAGAATGCCTTACAAATGGTTTGAATGATTTTGTCAAAAGATGGCGTTTTAGATTTAAAAATTGTTTGTAAAAGTCTTGCGTCTGCAAACAATTTTCTTTTGTGCTTACGTTTGCAAGTCAAAGAATATATTTTTAATGAAGCTTTTGTCAAGTTGTTATTTTTCATTTCTACATGGAAATTAATCCTTGTGGATGAAGACATACTGAATGGCTGGTTCCGAAATATAACCGTGTTGGTATGTTGGTCACAGCATGAATATTTTAATTAACTTTAAATAGGTTGCAAAGCTCGTAATACTCGAAGAAGTAGTTTTCGAGATGTATTTGACTCTGAACGACAAATCTTTTGAGAAACTTTTCATGACCATTTCAATTTTACGCTCAGCATTTTTGCTAGAAGACTGCGAAGAGAAAAGTCGGGGAGAGAAATATTTTTCCATTTTTTTTTTGTTTAAGATGACTGAACTGGAGTTTGAAACATGGCGTCATGTCTAATAAGACTAAGGCAACTTCTTCATTTATACCACAGAATTGTTATTTTAATCATAGCTTGGCGGGTTCCCAACAACAACGAGTGATTGGAAATTGTCGCTTACCAGAGTATATTGAGAATGACAAAAATAGTTAGTCCATAATTCATAGCCATAAAATATTGTAGACATACCGGTTTCCGTACTCACTATGATCACCATTGAGTCACTATACGTAAATCATGTGTCCAAATACTTGATAAGCTTTTATATGTTTTGCCTTGTACACGAGTACTGGTTCTACCAGAACGGCTAGTAAACATATATCTCATGAGAAAAAGGTTTCTATTCCTTCTATTTTTCTTAATTGCTTTATCACACATATTTTATAAATAAAAACTCAACATTTCTACTTTTCATCGCATAAAAATATCATCAACAGCTTTCGAAAACGTATCCAAAAGTGAAAAAACCCAAAAAAAAGAATGAATAATAAAATCAAATTCGTCACAAGGATAACCAAAAAGAAATCAAAGCCTACGGTAATTTTGAATTTATGTCACACTTATACATACACACTCTTCTCATTTACAACAAAAAAAAAAACAAAATACTTTAGTACGTGACTAAAACACAGATTGTGTGAAGATGACTTTTTTTTGTGTTACTTCCTCCCTTCGTTTTTTTCTATTGTCGTTGTTGTCGTTTTTCTCTCTATTATTACCCTTCATTTCACAGGGTTTGATTTGCTCTGCCTCTTTCAGTTTCTCTCGCACCGCTTTTGCCTTTGTCAGGCAAGGCATGTCTATAAAAAGCCAAGAAAATTGTCTTTTTTACTGACCCTTTTTCTTCGTCTTGGACCATCACAATGAACACATACTCACTCGTACACGTACTCGGTGCATAAGTGAACTCATACTCTTCTACTCGATTTAAGAAATCTCAAACGTACTTTTACACACACACCTACATCACATACATACACTTGTATACAGATTCTACACATGGTCCCAGCATTATATTCTGTTGCCTATTTAAGGACATGATACAGTGAAGTCAGTTGCATTCATGCCATATTCAGTAGGACAATAGCAATTAATTGCTGAGTGGCATTGAAGTTTTAAATATAAATCATAAAATAAGCAGAGCGTAAAGTGTAAATTAAAATATCACTTTTACACACCTTTTTGATTACGAATATTCAAGAATTTCAAAATTTTAATAGTTTTTACCCACTGTGCACGGCCTATTTTATCTTTTTGCGTTTCTACCCCAAATATGTCGTTCTTATTATGTTACTAGGCTAACTTGTCCCTTTTTTTTTATTATTTTCTACACACGTACATACATTTCCAGTTGATACTTTCCTTGTCTTTTTTTGTTTTTGTTGTTGTTATTTTTGTATTGCTGCGGTCGATTTTTGTTAAATTCAATTATCGATGACATTATTGTAGTGCTTGGACTAGTCAGCAGGCCATGATAAGTAGTTGACAGTTTTATTTTTGGCTCGACAATAGCAAAAACAACAACATGTGGTCTACAATTTCTAGAATTTTATGCTGTTTGAAAAGGGAATTTTTGGGATTTTTTAGGGATTCATGGTAATTAACATACAAACTAGATTTGTAAACATTTTTTTTCGATTCCTTCGTCTTCTTTCATTTTTATTTTTGTTAGGGTTGGCTTTATCGAATTAAGTTAATAAATGTAAAACGTTTATTGAATACTTGTTTATAAGTCATCTCAGCACAATTTTAAATTTCATTTTCAAATTTTCATTGTGGTCTTGCCAAGTTGGGATATCCTTTTTAAAGAAGGATTTAGATTGAGATTAAAGAGAGATTGGTAAGGTATACAGCATATTTGCTTTAAGAGAATTTCATTTCAAGACACCACATGTAACAACTTAATATGTAAGTTGATTGTCTTTTTAATTTGAAATGTTCTTTTTAGCCAGTCTGAACTCATCAATTATTGAAATGTTTTGAAAAACACATTGAGACTAAATTGTAAAAAAAATAGTATTAAGGGATTAGTAATATTATTCTTTTGCCATTAGCTTAATAAATAAATCTGTGGCATTAAAAATAACATTTTTAAGTGTTTAATTGCAAAATACAATGTTTTTTTTACTCTCTTCTATCAGCATCTTAGCGATAAATTAACAAATGTTTGGAGGTTAAATGCTTCACTGTTAGATGAATATCAGTGTAAACACGGCCTTTGTTGTAGCACTCAAACAAATACTAAAGAAGTCATGATGTAGGTGGGCAATTGACATTTTCTAGAAAAAAGCTTAAGATCAGTCTTATTATCTATATTATTGCCATTACATGTCATGCAGTTCATAACGTTTAATTTGGAAGCGGTTCTTCATTTTTAAATAACTATGACCCTATGCCACTTCTGGACAATAACATGCACCAAATAACTACTTTTTCCGGATGCAACGGCGTTTCCATAATCTTTTGTGGTTTCTTCGAGTGCCAATAACCACAATTTTGATTGTAAGCGTAACCACTGATTATGAAAAGGCCTAGCACTTGGCCAGCTTATCTACGGCCAAGTGGATGGTCTTTAATTATTGCTGGAGTTGGATATTTTATTGATGGACATGTAGATACACCGTAAGATTGGCTTCGAATCCGAAAGTATGGCACGCGTTTAGTAACAAATATTATATTTTCGCCAGTGTTCACATTGCGATAATACAAGGGTCACGCGTTCACTCTCTTCAAATTTTATTCAAAATCTTGCCACTTTCTTCTACAGTATATCGATTATAATCAATCCGTACTGCTCCAAAAGTAACTACGTTTGAATCACCACTTTCGAAGTCAGTTTAATTATTATTCTTGATACGGCCGTTATCGGAAATTGAACGCACTCTTCTAGGTTCTTACCAAAAAAAGAAAATAAGCAAAGACGTTGGAAGAGTGTACGAATGTATAATAAAGAAGAGCATGACTGTCCTGTTGCCTTAGTTTTTGAACTCTAGGAAAAAGAAAAAAAAAATTATTTTGCTTTTTTTTACTTTAAAATTTTTTTAAACTCAAATCTGAATTGAAAATGAAATTCAATACGGGCGATATTCTTCTGCATTTATTTAATGTCATCACGTCTTTTAAATATTTCATAGGCTTAAGCCGAAATTCGAATTCCTTTAAACTGTTTCCTATTTCATACTTTAAGGGTCGCCATACATTTCCTCATTATTTTTCAGTTGTAGAACGAAAGAAGTCAACCAAACCACAGACCCTTCTAAGAACGCATAAGAAATCAACCTATTGCTGCTCATTCCAAGCGAGTATTTTTAAGAATAATGCATGTATTGGTGTGACACAAAAACAATATACAGTAATACAGATATACTATGTGTGTGTGAGTATGCTAATGTTTATGACAACATCAATAACTGTTTATTCCCAGTGCCCATATTAATGTCTCTCAATACGAATACGTCTGCATGTACTTAGATGTAAGCAAGTATTTGTGCGTGCTATGGATTTCCTCCGTAAACAAAGTGTATTTTTTTTTTGTATGTGCCTGTGTATGTATTTGTATGCGTGTGTTACAATCTAATTTGTATTCAATTACTTGTGTTTTGCTTAAGGTTTTGTTGGTTGTTTCTTTCTCCTACTACTTTATCTCAGCCTGAGTGTTCGTTGTCTGGCTGACTGCGTGGATTGCTGGTTGTTTGGCTCTCTCTCTCTCTCAACAAAATTACTGATTGTTTCTATATACAATATTGAAGAGATCTAAAATTGTATTTTATTTCGTATTTTTTTATATTTTCATTCTTTCTTTGAATTGTTCTGCAGTTGTTATTGTGTGTAGTAATTGTTACAGAAAACAAAATCGAATATAAATGTAAACCAGAGAAGTGAATACAGAAAAAAAAACGAAAAATTGAATAAATACCAACACTTCGCTTCTCTGTTTAGTCTCTGTTGTGAATTGTGTAATTGACGAATTTATTGTTTGTATTTGATTGAATTTTCAATTTTGTTTTCATGTAAACGAACAAGTGTAAATGTATGTGTGTGTGTGTGTGTTTTGTTGTTGTTTTACAAATTCCAGTTTGGCATTTGTGTCAGTGTAACACTTAAAGATTTTAAGTATGGATATGTATGCAATAAATTGAAGCAATTGTTGTTGTTGTTGTTGTTTTTGCTGAGATTTACTTTCTTTGCTTGCAATAATCCACAGTGGAATTGAAAATGCAAAAAAGAAATTGTCGTAAACAAATGAAAAGAGGAAGAAGAAGAAGTGAAAGAATCAACAAATCAATTACAAAAGAGAAAGTTTTTTGTTTTTTTTAATTAGAAAATCAATAAATAGGCCCCACAATAATAATGCGCCTATTTGAGACGAAAGTAATATATAAATTTACTGCCCAGTATTGAGGCTCATTGTGATATCACAATCAATTCTACCCGGTAATCAAACATTTGCTAGAGGAAACTAACCGAGTCGATCAAAGATGTCAGAAAATGAGAGGTCAAAATCCACCACCTCTTTATGACAAGAGTAGGGCACTGACACATGAAGTGAAAGATAGTCTCCTCCTCCTGCTCCTCAGATCCACAGATCCTGCAGTAGTCATTAGCCAGAAAGACTTTCGACATGCCTACCAAAAGAAGAATGGACCGTAAGAATCGCCATTGTGCATTGGATGGCCATGCGATTTCAGGACAGAAGTGCGTCGGTCCTCTTCTTGTCAAGCATTGGTTAATTGTATGAAAATTCTTGTCAGTAACTTACGTTCGTAATAACTGTCATGATCTAAGTAAAGAACTTTTCCACTTCTGTCTCACTTTGACCCACCGTACGACAATCTACTTGATTTTCTTTTATTTTTTCCTTCAGATAGTTTTGTAACATTATTATTGTTGTATACACATACATACACGCACACATATTCACGTACATACATATGTGTATCTACATATATGTCTTACTATAAATGTTTTGGTTTATGTGTCTCATACTCTTTTATGGTTTATTGCTGCTGCTGCTATTATTCCTGTTAAGACTGTTGTTGTTGTTGCTGTCGATTTTATGTTGTATGTGATTGTAATGGAGGCATTACGTTATACAGATTCAAAATTGTTTATCATAGACAGTTAGAAATAAAGCGACAGATAGAAATATAAACATACTGAATCACACACACACACTCACACACATACACATACTAATATTCAGTTGTTTGGCAAGTAATATTTTCACTTGAATAAATTGTTGCAAGAATTGATTTTATTTCTTTATTTATTGTCGTTGTTGTTGTTGTTGTTGATTTTATTGAATTATTTGCAGATAAATTGTTAATACACGTACAATACTCAAAGATTCGTTTCTTTTATTTTATTTGTTTCTTAACTTAACTTAACTTAACTTAAATACAAGATTTACATTGTGTGTGACCTTGTTGGTAAAGGGTTGGTTGACATTTATTTGATCTAATTATGATGTCCAATTATATACTAAAATAAATACTCTTCTTCTTCTATCTGTTATTGTTTAATAATGCCAATATTTCTGTAATTTGTTATACAGCAGAATTCGGTATCAGAGTTGGCATATTTACCAAACGGAAAAGCGGCCATTAAATCCCAGAAGGTAGGGTGTCTCTGGAGCAGATAGCGAGACATTCGACGGTTATCCTTATATAAGTCATGGGGATATTGAAGATAATAACTAGGTCGATGCACTTGCTATAGCATGCACTATGGAAAATTCAAATGAACTTCTACATGAGATAGTGCTCCTCTGCTTCATTCCTTAGCAAAGGTAAGATGGGTAAATGAACCCACTTGTAGAGACACCAGACAGATCTGGAATGGTATGAATATTTGTGGAACACAAATTGCATTAAACCTATCCAGATTGCATCTAGGGAACTTCATAGCAGTTATACAAGGACGTTGGCCTCTGGGTGTTAACGCCAGGAGCCTGGGAATACCTTATAATATCTTGCTAAAGTTGATTTAAAAAAAAAAACTACTCAATTACAAGGTTCTAGGGATGGTTGAGAGATACTACTTGAAGCTAACCTAACCAGACCTATACTGCACTCTTTATTGCTGCACCTAGACCAATGGAATCAATAGGCTCGACAGTAGGTAAATTCCAGATAGAATAATACCAATTGCGGGAGGCCTTAATTGCCTACAAAAAAAGAATAAAAAAACTCCCATTTGCCATTGAAAATCATTTCAAGATTACTTTAAAGGAATTAAGCTGAAAGGAAATCATTTTCCTTTTTCGTAAACATGTCATCATATCTAAGTATGTATGTGTCTGTGCATGGACATAAGTATTGTATGTGTGTGCGTACATTTGAGAAAATCGAAAAACTTAAAGAGAGAGAGAGAGAGAGAGGAAGAACAAAAAATCACAAAAAATCTTGAAAATCTTTAAAACTTTACAAACACAACTATTGTATGAATGCCACACACATGATGTCTACCTCACTATACTACTACTACTACAGTGAAAAGTAAAGAAAAAAAAGAGAGTAAAATGTCGGCCATCAAAAAAGAAAGTATTGAAGAGCATGTGTTGTTTTTATTGTAGTTGTGTTGTCTTTTGAATAAATATTGATATTTATCACGCGTTATAGTTTTTTCGCTGTTTTTGTTGTTGTTTTGTTTCACTTCTTTCAGTCATAAATTTCATGAATGATTGATGACTTAAATTCAATGACGCTGGTCTTTGGTTTTTCATTTCGTTATGACTGACAATCATAAAACACTCCTGACAATCGCCACTAAATCCGCAGATTCATGCAACGACCAGACAGACAGACAGACAGGTGAAATTAAAAGTTGAGAAAATATTAACAATTCTGTGCTTAAATTGTTCGCGGCTTGTGTGAAGAATTGTTATTTCAGATACGAGGATAGATAAAATAGATTTCAGCCGGTAATGTGATCAAACGAGATAAAAAAAGAATTATGGTATTGGAACCCAATCGAACAAATCAAGCATTATTCGGAAAAGTATTGTTTTGCATAAACGAGGGATGCATCTGGTCGTTTCAAGTGGCCTAGTTAGAATAAAATTTTCTTTGTCACAAATCTTCCGTGTTCAATCACAGAAAACATATCCTTACTTTGCCTGCATTAATATTCGAAATTGCTTTCGAAATTCCTAGTTTGTCGAGCTTCACTTGCAATTTGTGTTTAAAAAATGTACGAGTTTTAGATGTTTTCACCGTAGTTTGGTGTATTAATGTACTAAACTAGAAATCCGAGTTCAAACCTCCCCTCAGACATCTTGAAGAAAGGGGAAATGAAAAAAAACACAACGACCTTGCTTATCTTCCACTTTTTTGGGAGTATTTGAAGGGTATACTCAATGAAAGGGAAGATAAAGATGGGTTTGAGGCAATCAAAAGTTTTGAGAAATGGAGTATTGTAGGCTAAAATTACACCTGATCAGACAATGGGATCGTTTCCAAATCAACTTGTAGACTCTGTGGTAATGAGAATGAATCATCAGAACACGTTCTTCGAACGTGTAAGGGATTAATGCATTTTAGAAAGAAATACCATATGGAATACCAGATACTGGACAGGGAAATGTCCTTGTTGGCACTAAAACAGGTCTTGAGGTTTGCCGGACCAATAGGCTTGCAGGACACATAATAGACACACGTTGTAAGGTTTGAGGTGAGTAGATGTTGACTTTTATTAAAAACCTTTATTATTTTCAATTATGTTTTTAGATTTCTCAGAGACGCCTCGCAAAGTGAGTTGTCACTATTGAAACATGATGTCATTCGATTGTTCTTTCTAAAAATGTTCTTCTTTTTGTTCCATTTTTTTTTGTCAAATTCATTGGCATTGCTGGTAAGCAAGCAACGGTGAATATAATTTTCCATGTTTCTTGTTTCTGTTGTTGTTTTACGACAGCATTTTTGTAATTGTGATCGAACTGTTGTTGTTGTTGTCATCGCTGTATTTTTTTTGCTTTCTTGTTGCACTGAATTCATTTCATTTCATTTGTTTCACTCAAAAGTTCATGACGTTTCGCGGACTTGCAATGAGTGGACTGTTATTGATTTTTTTGTCGTTTTTTTTGTTGCAAATTCAATAACTGACTACAGAACAGTGCAACAGCAAAAGTACTTTGTGGCATAAATGATGTTTGTTATGCAGCTCTATTGTGTGCTCTTGTTGTTGTTGATGTTATTGATGAAAATTTCTGTCGTTGATGATTGATGTTGTTATTCGTGCTTATGTAGGTGGGATAGTATGCGAGTGTATGTGTTTGAGTGCACACAAGTCTGGTGTGGAAAAATGAGTATTTGAATGCGGTTTAAAAGTCTTTGCATTGGTGTTGCACTTTCGCGAACGAACAAAACAGCCAACAAAATGTTTGCTTAGCCAATACAGCTGACTACAGGAACTTGTGGCCTTTCGCTGCCACTGATTCATTTGCTGTGTGTGCCTTTAGCCACTCACTGACATTTTAACATGCCAGCCACGCATAAAAACTAAACCATAAAACTTACAACACAGACAGACAGACAGACAGACAGACGGACAGACGGACAGATCACAAAACTGTAACTTCACTTCTCGGTGGAGTGATTGCGTTTTGTTGGCGGCATTGCAATATCAGCATCATTTGGTTATTATTCTATAAGATTTATGACTCTTTTTCTTGATTTGTTTTATACTCTCACACAGCCATACGTTTTCCAAAATGTTTTTTTTCTTTTTTTTCTTTCTTTCGTTTTATTTCATTTGCCATTGAAAAAAGAAGAAGAAGAAGAAAAAACAGTATAAAAAGCGAAGAAAAATCGTTTAAACAAATATTGACTTTTTATACATTTCACTACCTGATGTATAGCCTGTATGGATGTATGTATGCGTTTGAGAGTGTTGTGAATATTTGTGGGTAAGTTTGTATGCAAAAGTGTGTGTGTGTTTGTGGGTTTTTGACAGAATATTTGCCAGACACGTATAAAACGCAGTTGAACACTTCAATATTACCCACCATTAGTTGAGTGTTTGCAAATAGATTTCAAACACTTTATGCACGTGTATGTATGTATACCGGTGTTTTTATGTTCGTTTATATGATTTCAATTCTCTTTTTTTTTTTATTTTGATTTTGCTTTTTCTTCTTTCTGTGTTGGCAAATGGAAATAAATTTTATATTTTTTATGTGTCTACTATCTTGATGGTATCATCACTAAAGGTATTAAATCGTTATGACCGTTATGTTCGTAAATGATTTTAAACCTGTGTGCTATGATGTATGTATATATATATGTATATGGTATGTATAGTAATACAGGCCATCAAATATTCTTTTATTTCTGATTGAACCTGGTATTGCTTTATCAAAGTATAATACAACACTACAACAAGATATTCTTGATCGACTAACTTAAAAGCACTTAATCTGTCTGTATAAATCCACGATCATTTGCTGGTGGGTTTTGTATTTTGTATAGTTAACCTTGTTCCTACAGTGCAATTTACAGCAAATAGCGTTGGCTAGATGCTCATTTTATACCTAAAATTGAAGGAAACATTTCTTGTTGATATCGATGAAACATATATGAAGTCGTCGTAGTTTAGCAGGTAGTGATTCAGCTTATTAAACTCGTTTTCGTGGTTTAAACCCCAGCTCAGACATCTCAAACAAAATGAAATATAAAAAATATTTCTTCGGCAATTTCGTCTCAGCAGATCTTCTGGCAAATACTCTGAGAGTAAAATATAATTGCCTTGTAAAGATTCTCAAAAAATCTCTAGGCCCCGCCACTCCTGAATAAACATGGGTGATGTGAGCAGCTAGATTGTAATCTTGACTAAAGGGTTGCAAAGACCAACTAAGTTCAGTAAGTAAGCAATTAATCGAAACAAAAAGTATGCAACCGCCTTAACATGTTAACAATTCGTTAGTGTTTGAGTAGATCAGTTCCATAAGTCTTAATCTCGTCAATCCTTTAAGCAAATCAAGCAGTTGTAGAACAAACTTTACTGATTCTTATCCCATGACGAAAATAATTGAAACATTTTCGTTTTATGTTACACTCTTCTACTACGCCCACAAAAGTCATTCTCTTTGGTTAGTATATTTGTTCTGTGGGAAAAATTTGTACAACTTGTTGACATTTTTAGTTAAAGTTTAGTCAAATCACAGCAGACATAGCTGTGGTACTAATGCTAGGAAAGAAATTATCCCATAAGGTGTCGATCATCTCCGTTTTCTGCAAACATTTAAGTTTGTATTCTAATCGAGTCGTAAATTAGCATAGTAGACAAGAGGACTGAGATCAAAGTCCAGCTCAAATAACTTTGAAACAAGTATGAAAACATATTTCTTTTGATAACCCCTTGTCAGCAATCTTCTGGACAATATATGGACATACAATGTATGTCACTCAAATATGCAATAAAAGACTAGTTATCCGAAGAAATAGGAAATATGTAAAAATCTGATCAATTGTATGCCAAACTGAATTTGATTTGATTCGTTGTGAGTACTGTTATGATAGACACCATCTGACCATCAATCTTACAGATTTTCAGTACAATTTAAGCTTTGTGGTAAATTCATAAAATGCTTTCTCGTTACGTTTGTTTATTTTGTCTCGCAAAAAATCGAAACGAACAGAAAGGAAAGGAAAGGCAAAGAAATAAAAAATCTCGCTACTTTGTCTCGTTAGAAGCGGATTAGTTTTGTGGTTTTTTTCATTCTACTTCTCTTATTCTGATTTAATCCGGTGTTGCGTGTGGATTTCTCTCTGTTTCTCCTTTTTGTTGCAAAAGTTTTTCCTTTTTTTTTGAGCAGGTAAGCTCTTGCAACAAGACAAGCTGATATCAAATATTAAAAAAGAAAAAAGGAAAATACTTTGAAAATATGAAAATCAAGAATAAATGAAAAACGTTTTCTTCGATTGTAAAAGTTGTAAAATTTAGAAAAATTATATAAGTAAAGTATTACACATAAAAAGAAGAAGCAGAAGAATTGAATTGATTTAAAATATTTATTTAAATACTTTATTGTTTTTTTTGTTCTTGTTTTTGTTGGAAATTTTTTTGCAACATTTGTTGTGGATTTCAGAATATATTACAGCTTAAGCAAAATTTTTTTGCTGTTGTTGTTACAAAACAAATAAAAAACCCAAAAATAAAAAAACAACAAAAAATTATTGAAACCTTTTTCGTTTCAATACAATTTAAAAGCTGAATAGTATCTATGTATGTATGTATGTATGCATGTATGTATGTATGTAAGTCTCCTAAAAGCTGGCATTTATATAACATGGGTTTGATTGTAAATCCTTTCATTAGAATGGGTTTTTTTGCATGTTTTTTTTTTATTTTGTTACTTTTTTTTAAATTTTGTTGAAAGTAAATATTTTTGATACGAGTATTGGTTACTTAGAGGATTAAGTAGTTGTTGTTGTTGATGGTTTTTTGTAACCAAAAATAAAACCAAATTGCGCAGGGGAGGGAAGGAATATATTACAAAAGTTGGGATTATGGTCTTTGAAATAATCACCAAACGAGAGCTTATCAGCCACAAATACACTTTATGATGTGAATTTCTCTTTTTGGATTTTATTTTTCTAGAAATTGCTGGTTACAATTTATCGCATTGAATAAGACAGAAAAGGTTTTTTGTATTGGAATTTTATTCACTAAAGCTTTGCTTTTCTTTTGGAGAAGAATTAATCGTTGATTTGAAATATTTTATGGAAGCGAAAAAGATCTCCATTGCAGTTACACACATACATATGTATATACATAATTGGTCATTACAACCCTTCAGTCAGGATTATGGAACTAATTTCACACACCACTTCTATTGTGTGTGTCAATTTTGTACATGAGCGGCGGGACCTGCAGTTTAAAGTCAACTCCAAATGACAGATTATTTTGAGAAACTTTTCATGGCAATTTTATTTTACGCTCAGACTTTTGTCAGAAGACTGCTGACTGCAAAGTTGCCAATGAGAATATTTTTTTCATATTTCCCTTTTGATATCTGACCTGGGGTTTGAACAGCCAACACACTACCTACAAGACTATGGCGACTTCCTTGCAGTTATACATGATTTTTAAATTTGGCTTGAAATTATATTTACTTCCCCACTTACTTACTTAATTGGCCATTTAGCTTGTTGTTGTTAATATTCATCAAATCAACACCAAATAAACAATTAAATAGGAAATAATAAAGGCCCGACTGACGAAAGTTTATTGATTTTTGAGTTAAGTTTGAAAAAAAACAAAACAAAAAATATCATGTCATGTGATCCTATGGTGTTGCCATCTGTAGGCATTTAGAGAGCCTACAGATTAAGGCATTTGTGTTGAGCCAAAGCCACCACAATTAAACCAATTAAATACTCGCTAAACATTTTGACTTCAATTTTCTAATTACCAGTTACAACAACACCAATTGTTGTTGATGTTGTAAATAATACAATGAAATAAATTTTACTCAAGATAATCAGCCATTTTAGGCATTTGCTTTGTTACTGTTATTGTTTTATCTTACAGTAGTTGTTGTTGTTTTAAAACAAATCACAAAATTCGGTTTCATGTTGACTATATAGAATTATCAAATTGTTCTTGTTGCCATTAGAACATGGTGTTTTGGATAAAAGTGAATTGCTCTGACGTTGCTATACTTATACTACTATCCGTGGTCTTCTATGTGAGAGTGTGTTGTTATCGTCACTGTTGCTAACGTATCGTATGAATCTTAACAACAATTGACATGATTTGTAAAATTTCTTATAATTCCATTCATTTACTGATGATGCCAGATAGTGCCATAACCATTGGCATCGCCATCATCATCATTATTCATTCATCCAGTCATTCAGTCATTCATTCGTTCGTTCGTCCGTTCGTTTATTCTAAAGTATTGTTGTATGGAAACGTTTATCAACGTTTAGTGAGTATAGTCATGGCCAGCCATTATGAGAATTTAGCCAAATGTTGACACCAAAAACATCAAAATAAATCTTCCAGCAATTGTCCTAAACGTTGCCTGGCAGACTATTATTGGCCACAACAACAAATATGTCCAATAATTAGTACAATTAACAACAATGTCGTAATGTCCTTATAGACTACGATGTTGGCTTTTAAAAAGATTTCATATTATGTGTACGAGTATGTATACAACTTCTCTTAACTAACACTCATGTATTTAGTTAGTGTTCTTCGAAAGCCATGAGCAACAGCTACACATATTAGTCTTATTGGCACATACAAACACAAACTAATAGTGAGTGTGTCAGAATGTTTAGTTGAAATAGAAAATTGAAAGATTTAACGAAGACATGTTGCATGTCTATACGCTGACTGTCTTTTAAGGCTCGTGCAACAATAATTACATTTCTAATGTATGTAGACTTTCGCACACTTACATACACATGCACATATGTATACTCGTTGACGTTAACTCTGACACAAGTAATTTTACTCTCAATTGAGCACATAAAGTTTACACTCATATAGATGCAATCCTAAACAGTGGGCTGAAAAAGAGTTGAATTGCTTATCTTCAATGTTGTTGGAATGGCATGGACAAATATGGATATGCTTTAGAGAAAAGTCAAACGTATTTAGTTCTGTTTTGTAGTTAAGAAGTCTACGTAGTTTAGTAGGTAGTGTGTTGACTTGTTAGAAGCAAGACAACTGTTCAAACATAAAAAATGAAATATGAAAAAAAAAATATATTTCTTCGGCGACTTCCTATCAGCAGATTTCTGGAAAAAACTCCGAGAATAAATAAAATTACCATGTAAATTTTCTCAAAAAATCTGTCGTTCGAAGTCGACCTTAAACTGTAGGTCCAGCCACTCATGAAAAAAACTAACACACACAACATAAGTGGTATGAGAAGCTAGGTTGTAATCCTGACTGAAGGGTTGTAATGACTAATTATGTATGTATTGCCTCTGAACGAGTAAAAGAATTCATCTTCTTAGGTTTCCATATGCCAATGACTGGGAAGCTATCCTTTGGTTCCATGTTCCTTTTATTTCTCGCCTCAGGGCATGTGCAGTCAAAAGGATTCCTAAGGCATTCCTAAGATGCCCATATTTAACGAAAATTTTATTCTGCATTCATATATATGGGCTCAGATCTGTCCGCAAGTGAATTCAGTATACCATCTTTCTCTCCCAAATGAGTAAAGTTTGTGTGCGATCTTTTTTATACCCCCTAGTAGAGAAATGCCAGTCTCATGTGCGAAATCATACGAATTTTCCGCTGTATCAGTTTTTGCAAGTGCGTCGTTTTGATGTTACCTGTAATATTTACGCGTAGAGGATAACCGTCAAAAGTGAAACGAATTTTTAGTTCATATCAGTGGATTCTGGCTGCTTAATCTACTGCCTGAAAACGTGTTCTAGCATTCTAATTTTCAATCTCTCTTTACACTTTTCAGGTTCCCAATTTATAATCATTTATTCTGTTATTTAGTTTCACTGTGCAATAAGAGAAAGTGTTCACGGTTGAGTGTGTGTGTTGTATGTGTGTGTGTGCGTGTGTTTGTAACAGTTATTTGATAAGCCATGAGTATATAATTAGTTGAATGTAGTTGGGTTAGTTTGTGTAGAGAGACTCTAGATTAGTAGTTGCAAACGAACCATTCAGCAAGAGAGAATTACAAGCTTCTACTCTCGTTCTCTCTTAACCCTAATATTGTTAGTGCAGTGATTTAACAGGCTGTATTACTGTAATGCATTGCAATGTGTATGTATGTGTACATGTATATATATGTATATACCGATGTATGCATGTGTGATGATATTTTCGTAAAATATTTACCTGCGTGTGTATTCGGTTGGAACCAACAAAAACACAAAAAAGTGTTCGTGTAGACACAATGTCGTCTATAACACCTAAACTGGTTGAAATTGTATTTCTACGGTGGCTAGCATGAGAGAAAATGCCTGTGTGTGTGCTGTGTGTATTTGTGTTCGCATTTCTAATGTATAAAAGGCTATTTCCGGCATTCATGTGACAAACGTTATTACACTGCCAGACTTAGTTGCTGCATATATGTATGTACAGACACATGCACAGACGCTTCTGTACACATGCAGACTCCCAAAAGGTTACCTCGGTTTTGATGGAATATGACATTTCTGGCCAATGCAATTTGAACGTGTCTACCAGTGTAAGTATCAGTTTTTATTTTTTGGTGTGTCTGTATGCCTATGTGTATCATTATTAGAACGTTATTAAATAAGTCTCTTTTACAGGGTCTTGGTTGGTATTTGTTCCTTTTGCCTTGCCACACAGTGCAAGCAACACGAGGGAATTGGGATCAGTTTATGCTTCAGGTGGAAAAGAAACATTATTTTGTGAGCTTATTGTAAATTCTATTCACGTATTCTTCATTACAACAGTGGAATAATTAGTCTCATATATTTACACAAAAAGACAAATAAAATGTGGTTGTTATTATACGGTGGTAGTAGAAATATTGTAACAACTAAGCTGAAATTAAATTATTTCAATTGAATGTATCCTAATAGGCTATTCTATTAGCAATTTGGGTTATTAAAATGAAATACCAGGGCGTTCAATAATACTAGACATCACACCACATTGATGAGTTTAGGAATACATGGATATAAATGCAGGAGATCAAACATGAGAAGTCCGAACATTCCTTTTTCCCTTTGGATGTATACGAACATTTTACGTTCTTCTACGAGAGTTGGATGAAATGTGTTCTTCACTAGATTAGATCTGATACGGTTTCGTGCTGAGTCCCTTATAATCATCTGCTGTCATGTCTTAAATAAAGCAGAATCCCTCAGGGATCTCACTGATGTGCCAGAAACAATCGATTTGAGGTCATTAGACGTTTATATATTTATAGACAGGATCTTTCAAGGGCAATTATTTGTAAGATATGAAAGCCTTAAAATTTTTTGATATTGAAAATCATAATGAATAATTTTTTCTTCATCTTCTGGGTTGGAGCCTGCCTTAATTGGATTTGTAGTCGGATACCTTAATTACTACATATTCTTAAGACTTTAATAAAACTCTTTCCATTCGTTACTTAATAAAGAAACCCTTTTATTTTCTCATTTTCATTAATTGAAGATAAATTTGCTAGAAATTCTCTTTCAAACAATTTTAATTTCAATTACATGGTCTGTGTACGTTTGTGGTTCAATAAGATTTCAATTTGGCTAACCAAGTATCCTTAATTTCCTCTCGAAGGACATGTTTGCAACATTGTCAGCCATCGTTCAGATACGTGCTGTCGTATGAGTATTTGTGTATGGAGTGCTTGTGCGTGAGTTCAACAGAACGTATGAGTACTTGTGCAATTTCTAAATCTATTAAAATGTCAAATTGACAAAAGCAATTTTAACGTGCATTGGTCTGCAAAGCTTTGTGCGGAGCACATGTGTACATACACAAAGCTTACAGGATATGTATGTATTTTATAGTGAACAGACGATTTGTTGCATTTTATAAGCAGTTTTAAGAGTTAAACACGCACATACGTAAAGTAACATAAGCATTTACTTGCACCATTTCTTTTTTTCAATAAAAAAAAAAAAAACAATGAAAAACACGATTGCATTTCCTTCCTGTCTACACACAATTTAAACACTTACACACACGCATGTATTTGCCAACTCTCTCTTTGACAATTAAAGTTGAGTGAGAGTATGTGTGCATTTGTGCTATAAATTGCCTTCAGGGCATGTTGCAAAAGAATGCGTGTCTTAACCGTTATTGTGTCTTTAAATACATGCAAAGATTGGTTTTTTATTTTTATTTTTTAGGTTAACTTTTTCTCTCTTTTTCGCTGTTTCTCTCGCTCCCTTATAGGATTAAAAATGAACATTTACTGGCACAACAATAGCCAATAAATCTGTTGCATTTTAGTGAACGTATGTGAACTTTTCTTTTTTCATTTTCAATTTCTTTCTGTTTTTTTCGATAATTTTATCAAAAATATTGTAACCATGCAACGTAACGAAAAGAAACATATGAACGAAAATATTATAAATATTGTGTGTGTAAATGTGGCAAAGTTTTGTTGTAGATGTTACCCGCTGTCGAGTTCAGGACACAATGAAATTTTTAGTTCAGTGATGAAAGCAAAAACCCTACGTTAGAGATACTGAAATTTAAAGAACAGGCAAACGCGAATTGAAAATGAAAACTTTGGTCAGGAAAAAACATTCAAAACTTCAAATAAAGATAATTTTCTCTGTAATGTCTCCTCCAAGCCTATTGCCCTTACAAACTATAGAGTGCTGCTCGGTATCCACAGGACTATTTTCCTGTCCAGTATCTGATGTGCACTTCACAAAATCTACAGTCCATATGCTGAACAAGCGAGGTTTGAATCAACAGTGCTCTGTCCAAAGAATGGCTACCTAACTCAGGTTATTTCTAGTTAGTCTTATCTCTTCTTATTGTAATTTCCCAAAGAAATTTTGAACTGTCTTATGACCTTTTAGTTTCAGGAGAGTCTTTGTCTTTCTTTGTCTTTACTTCGTAGGGTATATTTTTTCATAATATCTCTTCCTACTCCATAGAAAGTTTTTAGCCGCCATCACGTCGTGCAAGTTTCCGTCCTCGCAAGCTCATCTGCTTGTTCATTGCCGTAAATTACCACAAGATCTGGTACCCTATTTTACCTTCCTAGCTATTCCCGTACTATATTTGATTTAACCTTATAAGAGCCTCGAGCTGAAATGTCTATCCAAGACATAGACTACTGCTTAGAAGTTATACACTTATTGCCCCACGAGCTGAAAATATTTCGTTCTGGGACCAAAGACTCTTGCTTTTGTATACGACAAAATAATTCTTCTTTTCATAGAGAATGTAGCTTTTAGATTCCTTCATTCATTTGTGTTACCAACTCTCATTGCGAATCAAACCCGAAAGGGAGAGAAAGCTGGCTTCTACTAGATTCATTAGGTCTCGAAATCCCCTAATGAATTTCATGTTAGACTTGCCTCCCATTATCTACTTAAGTGCGCCAACGTCTTACAATCTCATGATCTCTTTGAATGATATCACAAATGCTATCTGCAGATTTTCTTTAGCTATTCAGGGTATATAAGTTTTGTCAAAACTTCATCCAAAACCAAGCTTTAATGAAGGAAAGACATTCCCTTGTGGTACCGATTTTTGTTATCTCTTTCTCTGCATCTACTCGTATTACCATCATTCTGATAAGTGTTGATGGCGTATGAGTGATATTTAAAACAAATAATTATAACTCATACGCCCCGTTGAATCGAACGATTCACGATTGAATTTGTCTGTATCAAACCTTCATTTAAACAAACAAATATCCAAGTTTTGTAGCGTCCTTTCGATACCGTGGCCAAAGGATACAAAAAAAAAGGATGAAAGAAAATCGTAAATATTATAAAAAATATATCATATGTTCACGTCCGCTGTTGCATTTTGTTCATTTTGTGTTCCTGCTCTCTCTTTTATTTTTTTTTATTTTTTTTTTATGAAAATTTCCACTCAGTGAGTCATGTTTATAAACGCATGTTGCATAAAAAATAAATTCCGATTCGAACTCATTGCATATTTCTGCGTGTGTGTGCAGGCACATGTGCACCTTAGAAGCATAACCATTGGCAACAAGATCATACGTTAACACAGAGATTCACTTCGTTTTTGTACTTTTTTTTCATTTTATTTCATTTTTATTTTTTTTTGTCATCTTTTGTGTGTGGATATGCCATAAAGTCGTTATAAAATGTATAAAAAGTTGTTTTTTTATAGTCATTGCATTTTGGGTGGGGAAGTGTGTGCGTGTGGCAAGTATTTTTTTGCATTCAAGAAGGGGGTATGAGTGACACGGGTGGATTGGTTGTTGTGTCATACTGTGGTCAAACAACTAACCAGTTTGGCTGCCGAAAATTCCTGGCATCCAGTGGCATTGCATTGCACAGCTTTATGTCGCGTTGCTGTAACAGTTACAAGTCACTCATGCATGCATGTTACGGCGTTGAGGTGTTGTTGTTCATTTGTAACTATTTTGTTATTATATTCTCCCGAGTATATGTGTGTGTGTTAGTGTGTGTATGTATTGGTATTTGTTTTGAGTGTATAAAGTTTACAGGGTTATGGATTATAAATCAGTGAAGAAAAAACAAAAAAAAGTTTCTGGTACTGTTGATCGGTGGCATCATTTGTTGCTATTGCTACTGCTGTTACTGTTACAGTTGCCGCTGTTGTTTTTGGTTAACGTTTATTCAGTCATTTCTTTACTGATGATGTTGCTCGTGTGTATTTGTTTGTTTGCATGTTTGTCTGTTTGTTTGCCTGGTTGTTGGTTGTTGGTTATTGTCTGTTGACTGTTTCTGAGCGCTGTTATTTATTTTTCTATGGGGATTGTTTTTTTTTATTCAGTTTCAGTTCACAATCTGTTTTGGTCCTGATTCTTTAAGTGAAACAAAAGGTTGCCAATGTTAAATAATTTAATTTCTTTTTTTTTCCTCTCCTTTCTTTTCTTTTTTGACTTATTCGTTAAAAGAAAAACAGAACTATGGTAGTATATGAACGAATGTGTGCGTGTGTGTGTGTTTGGTTGTATGGATGTCATTAAAAAGAAAACCCCTCTTAGGGATTGTTAATTGCAGGGACTAATTATAAATCATGTTTTGGGTTGTTGTATTCTGAAGAAGCAAAACGAGAGACAGGAATGTTTTATTGTTCGCTCTCTGTTGGTATTTAAAGTTTCTTTATGATATTTTTACTGTGGAAAATGAAAAAGTTTTTCACAATTAAATGACTAAAAATATACATTATTTGAGGTTTAATTTACACTTTTAATTATTGCTAATGATAATGTTGTGTAGAAAAATATATGAACTAAAAGTAATCTTAGTATAGATTTTAAGTTAGATTACATTACCTTAAAAGGGCAGCTTGCTATTCCATCCCTTGAAGAAATTTCCTTAAAATATACATATAAACGAGATTTATTTCTTTGTGTAACCATACGTACAGTGGTTTAGAAGATGCTGCAGATTTATCTTTGTTTTGAGAAACAAATTATATTTCCTAATTATGCATAAGTTTTAAGATTATAGATACGCCACTGCTAGTATCATTTATAATCAAGTTTTTGAGTTATAACAGAGCTCTTATAGTAAGCTCTACTTTAAAAATTTATTAGAAGAATACGACGGTCGGTTTGTATGTCTATATGCTCTCAACAGTCTTCTGGTAAAACTTCATGAAGAGTCTTTCAAAAATCTGTCATTCTGAGGCGACTTTAAACTGTAGATCACGCCACCCCCCATGGATAAAAATTGATATACACAACATGTTTAGTGTGAGAAACCAGACTAAAGGATTGTGATGTCCAATTATGTTAAATAAGAAAAACATGCGACAGATACGATACGAAATTCTGTCACACTTAATTCCCCATATTTGATAACGACTTTCAAGTAAATGTAACCTTTAGCCTTCTAAATCGTTGATCATGTAAATATTAGTGGTAAAGAAAGAATGAAAGGAATAGTATAAGAAATAATTTGGAATGTAATGAAATACCAGTCATTAAGTGAGATTGCATCTTTAATAAGTTCAAGGATAATAAGTCTTCTTATTGATATATTTCTGTTTAAATCAAGATGAACGACTATTACACACCATCTATGTATGTGTACTTAATTGTAGTCATTTTTGTTTTTGTTATAATACAACGTAATTAATAAATTTCCTTTTAATTATCAATAAGCAAATATTCTCATAATCAAAGAAAAATTCATTTCCGTGCTAGAAATACAAATAAAACTAAAATGTACACACACATACCCAGAGAGAGAGAGAGAGAGAGAGAGAGAGAGAGAGAGAGAGAGAGAGATAATTTTGCAATTATGAAAAGTCAAAACAGTCCATCCCTACTAGCTAATAATTTATGTTTTATTAAATAAAATTCTTCTTATAATAGCATCAATTATTTACAACATAAAAATCATAATAATGATACGGACAAGGATGATAAGGATGATAATTCAGTTGTGTGTGTGTGTGTGTGTTGTATGTGTTGTTTATCAATACAAATTAACTGTCTTTATCACGTAATTAATTTGTCCATTTGTGTTTGGCTTTCTTCTCTGTTTTTTCTTGCTTTATTTCTCTTCTGCTATTAATTTCCTATTAAGGCCTACAACCTACTCAATGGAGAAAGTGGGAATGGGGCCAGAACTCTAATTTTATTTGATAATGAATAAAAAAAGTTAGAAAAGTTTTAGGAGTGCGAGAGAGAGAGAGAGAGAGAGAAAAAGAAAATAAACAAAAATGAAAAGAAAATTATATCTGTAGTCGATGTGTCTTATCGACTGGTTGCACCTTCAATGCCCATCATCATCATCATCTTCGTTATTATTTGTGCAACAAATTTAATTACTTTCCTGGCACGTAATGCAATTAATTGAATTACAAATATTATTGCAATGCCATAACAAATCATCATTGAATTGCAGCAATTGCTTGGTTATTGATTTATTTTTTGTTTTGTTTTTGTTTTTGTTTTCATTCAGTTTCAGTTTCCTTTTCCGGTTGCTCATACTCTTTCACTCTAACCTTTGCATGAGTAAACACGTAGATATGTATATGTGAGTGTGTATGTGCTTGTGTGTATGTTTGTAAATGATGATGATTTTATACACATTTTTGTCACTTTAATTTACTGAAACAAAATGATTGGGTTTCGTTTACTACGTGACCTCTGTAAAGAGCACAGAATAGAATAGAATCGCAACGAAAAACAAAAACAAAAAAAAAAAAAATAAACGCTGGAGAATCTGGAAATAAATTGCCAACATTCACATGCTCGTTTATAATGGCCTTGTTTATAATGTTTTTTTTTTATTTCTAAACTATGGCTGATAAGGATAACGTTGTTGCTGTTGATGATGACTACGGCTACGAGAACGACAACGACAAGGATAACGACAATGATGTTGATGATGACATCGATGATGAGTGCTGGGTTACTTACACCCAGACATTGTTAATGATGGCGCTGAGGAGGGATTGTATATATAGAAGTATGAGTGTGTGTGTGACTTTGGCTAGAGTATGAAATACAAATCAATTTAACCATAAGTCATGTGAAAAATGTCTGTTGACATTTAGTCGAATGGGTTTTGTTTAGTTTTTCCATTTTTGTTGCCAACATTACATTTGTTGTCACATTTAGCATTCACTGAAAGCTGACAGAGGCCAATAGGAAATGATTTAATTGCTTAATTGTACAATAAAATTGATTGAATTGATTTATTCGAGAAGAATACTCATCACCTTTAGATTTGAGCATTTCAACATCGTACAGTTTCTCTTACATGTTACCGCACTAAGACTTCTTCAAAAAAAATTCAAGACTTCATACCTTACAGAAGAGAAGGGCCATAGGATGTGGTGCACCTATTAACGGCCCTGTACAGATCTTCATGGATGGTTTAAAACTTAATGGATATATGGATGGAAGAACTTTTTCAGAGTCGACGTTTATAGCTCACTTAATAAGGTTAGACAGGGCTTTTGTAGAGGAGGAGGAAGCGTCTGATCTTACTCATCTATAGATAATGGACTTTGGAAGACTAAACGGCTTCATAAGAAGTTCTAAATGGCATCAGAAGAGGACAAAAGAACACATGGAATATTATTCTGTTCCATACTTGGCTTATGTGGATGGATCTAACCACATTGGGGTTGAAGACAATTTTATCGACGACCAGGTTTTGTAGAACAATGAATGAAATGCTCAAAAGTTATTCATTGTTCTTTAAAGATTTCCAATTAGGCTTTTCAAGAATAATGTGTGCATGAAAGTATTTCAACACTCAGTTTATTTATCCCCTTAAACTTTACACACATCATCATTGATTCCTTTTATCCTTTTAAACACTTGGCACTTGCACTGTCTATCCTTTTGCCATATTATCACTACAAATACCCACACACTCACACTCACAGCCATACATATGCGTTTAAATTTGTGACAAAATATTGTGTTTAGCCGGGAGTCATGGCTAAAACTCATAATGAAAAATCTGCTGGGAGTTCCTAGTGACTGAGTGGTGTTAATGCTGAAGTAAGAAATAACAAACCGTACAATCCTCCTATTTAAGCTTTCCTAGTGGCATCTGGAGCATCGTATCTTCAGAGATTTTTGATTTTGTTAGTCAGTTTAACTTCCTTTCGCTTGATTTCTATCATTTTTATGACTATTTGTTTGTTTTTTTTTTGGGTTTTTATCTATGAAATCTTTTTAGTTTTAGCAACAACTTGTGATTGGGATTATGATTTTTGTTCACAATTTATTTCATAAGTTTTTGATAGAATACTTCAGTCGTATAAAAATGGAAGCATAAAGGATAAGGACAACGAAAAAAATCAAAAAATAAAAAAAGTAATGTGAATGATTTCAAAAAAAAGGGAAGAAAACGGATATAAATTCCTGTGTAACATGTGTTGATAAAATATCTCACATTTATTTTATTATTATGCTACAATGGACATAAATTTTGTTTCATTTTTTCATTGGAGGAGAAGTTATTTGTCTTAAACTTTAAGGTAAACTCACGTAGTTGGCAAATAGTTAGGTTCAAATGTTCAAATATTAGTCTACGGACACGTTTGTTCGGGTGTATAAATAATTCTTTTTTTTTTTTTGATTTTTCTTTCTGATAAAGTGCACATTATTATTGAGATTGAAAATTATTCTGGAAATCGTTTTTAAATTATTTCAAGTGAACTTATTCGAAAATCAATTGTTTTCAAGAAACGTTTGAGTGAAATGAAAAATTTTTATTTGGAATAAAATTATTTAATGCAACTGAAGATAAAGGAAGTTGAAGTCGCCATAGGCAGTGTGTTGGCTGTGGTTCATACCCCAACCTAGATATCTCGGACAAATGCAATACGAAAAAAGATTTCTTTCGACGACTTTCTCTTAACAGTTTTCTCTCAAAAACTCTGATTAAAAAAAAAATGTTATGCTACTCAAAAATCGGTAGTTCGAGGTCGACTTTAAACTGAGAGGATTCACACGAACAACATGGATGGTGGACTGCTGAGAGACGTCGGCCAATAAATATTTTTAAAATTTCTGGTTTATAAGATGCCAGAGCTCAGGTTTGAATTCTTGTGACCTTATCTAGGAAGCCAACGTACTACTCACTACGGTAGCTACAAAGATTTAAAATATTTTCATATTCTGTTCAGTCCACTTTGAGACCCGGCCAAACTACTTTTAGAATGGTAATTGTACGAAATAATTGGAAAATAAGAGAGTTGAATAATTGAGAAATGGAGAGAAGTAGTCTAGTAAGTAGTGTGTTGGCGACTTTCTCTGTTAAAAACTCTGAGGGTAAATAAAAAATTACCATAGAAAGTTTCTCTGTCGTTCGGAGTTGACTTTAAACTGTAGGTCCCGTCACTCATGTATAAAATTAACGCACACAACATAAGTGGTGTAAGAAACAAGATCGTAATCCTGACTGAAAGGTTGTAATGACCAATTATGTGTGTATGTATGTACTGGGCTCATTAAGTAGAGACAATTTGTTTTGGCTTTATACGCTCCAGTAGAACTAACAATTTGTGTTGAAAGGTGCTCTTAAGCATGAGACATCAAAGGTTAAAGTAGGCCAAAATGGTTCTGGATCTCTATAGAGATTTCTGTGAATGAGTTGCCAGAACAAAGTCTAACAATAATCAGTCGAATTTTCCAAATCTCTCTATCTAACGCTCCTTACCCTTCTGCCAAACATTACAAACAGAAATTTGTTAATTTTTTTCTTTTAATTCTCTGCTACATTTAGAAATGTAGCCGTATTATTGTATCAGAAATACTCGTAAGTTATTGTTTCGAAATCTTAAATTTGCTGGTAACAATTTCGTGTTTGAAAATTTAAGCAACATTTTGTTCACATGAATAGACAGAAGAGAAGGGTACGGCGTAAAATAGATGAAATAGACAATCTACATTGTTTTCACACCATTGCCTACGTAAGCCTTTAATTAAACCTTCAAATACAAAACGGAAAATCATTGTAAATTTCTAACTATTTGTTCAAAAAAAAAAAAAACTCTGCCATTTAATAATAACGAATCACGAAATAACCCCCAAAAATAGATACACAGATAACGATACAGACACTTAATCTCGCACAAAAGCATGCCAGGGATATTTACAAATGATGATTTGACTAAAAATAGGCAATACTGTGAAAGTGTTCCTATGAGAAAGGGTTAGAGAGCGAGAAACAACAACATTTCTACAATACTAACATACCTACACTTTAAATAACAATCATGACTATTGGTATCACGTTTTTATAGGAAAACTAAAACAAAAACAAAAAACACACCAAAAAATAATGTTTCTTTTGCCTGAAAGCAGGCAAGCATTTTTTTGTGTGTGTGTTTGTGTTATTAGAAAACCTGCAAGTATGCTAATGATTGTTTTTTTTTAGTTTCTTGGGTTTTCTTCCTGAAAATCTCTTTCTCTCTCTGTCTCTCTCTGAGAGCCATACATCGTTAGTTTGTGTGTGTGTGGGTATTGTGATGAGTTGGCAATTTCTTTTTTCAGTGTGTGTATAAAAAAGAATTGGTTTTTTGCATTCAACTCTTCTCCGAATAATAAGTATTTTATCCTGCCGAGCAATAAGCTGAAATAAAGAAAACGTTTGTGAATTCGAAACAAAAAACAACTGAAAATGAAGTTGCCATAGAATGAAGGCAAAGTGAGCAGAATGAGAAAAATTAAAAATTACAGAGAAAAGTCGAATGAAAAAATGAACTCTGTACGTATGGGCTACTACTACAGCTAAACAAAACGTATTTTGTTGGCTAAATTGTACTGACAATAGGCTTAAAGATTTTCTTCTAAATACAGTATGCAGTTCCCATACACACACGCATACATACAGTACATATATTGCCTATAGTCATTACACAGCAAAGAGTATAAAGAAGCATAAGGACAGGATGTTTGAAAAGAGTAGAAGAAGAAAGGAACAAAAAAAAAACTTGTATTTATCCTTATGGTTGAATTTAGTTTTTTTTTTTAATTTCTTTTATACACTTTTTCTTTCATACTCTATTAAAAATTCATAAACGTTTCTGGTTGTTGTTTTTCTTTTCTTTCTTTTTTTCCTCCGATTTGCTTTTTCTTTTGTTCTCTTGTTGTTGTTGGTGTTGCTGTTGCCTTTAACGGCCTTTATAAGTGAGGGAAACGTTTATTTTACAGTTCGGTTTACTATATGGTAAAAGCAATTTCCTGGCTCATTGCACACGCAATATTGGAAGAAAGTACACACATACACACTTACATACATACATAAATACATAGAGACACATCCTTAAACAATCATACAAAAACATTTTAAATTTACATATAAACGAAGCGTGGGAACACGAAGCCTATAAGTAAATACACAATGGGCTGGAAGGGGAAAAACTTTAATCGCCTCTTTAGTCAGCAGATTAAAACAAAAGTTGGAATTCTATGGACATTAAAGGTATTGTACTACAGTATAGAATAACACATTGGCCATAGAAGGGCACCAAATTTTCAGCAAGAATTAAACTCTAGTGTTGACAAATATTACAATGCATCTGTACCACTTTCTGTTTGTAATATTTGTCCAATAGGATCGGATAAAAATCAAAAATAGCACCTTCGCAAATATTATGCCTTCACCGGCCCATAGTGCCTCCATAAACCCGCTGTGCTATAAATGAATATTTGTAAGTGAATACGTTGGTGCTGTGGTGTACGTTACGCACAATGAAATGAAAAATTATTACTGATGCTGCCTTCCACTGTTTCGTTCGATTTTCTTCTTCGTTTTTCCCTTTTAAACCATAACATTGACTGGCATAGGGGCGGCGAGGAGGGCGGGGTAAATGAAAACGAAAAGAAAAAAGTAAGAAGCAAAAGAAATAATCTCAGTTATTGCTTTTCCATCGAATTCTAAGCGTAAATGTTTATGCTGGCAATGCCTGCCTGCCTGCTTGTCAGCCCGCCTGCTGTGCTATCAGTTGGTAAGAGATGAGATGCTATTAAGGGGTTAAGAGTGAATAATGATTCTATTCTACACTAATCCGCACGCACATGTATAAGTTAAGTGTTTTTGGTTTTATTCTTTGTTGTTTTGTTTGTTTGCAAATATTCATTGGTTTGTTGTTGTTATTCTTTGTTTTTATTGTTAAATACTTTGCATGGCCACAAGGCGTATGTGTATAACAGTAAATGAAGCATACTTTTAGGCTTATGGTTTATGTTGGCTTTAAAACTGAGAAAAAACAAAACAGAATCGTTATAGAGTACTCGGTATTTTTTTTATTGTTGCTTTCTTTCAAACGTAAAGGAGAAAACCAGAAATTGCTTCTGAAAGTACTCAAGTTGTTTATAAACTAATTAATATTTAATCGATAACTGCATTGATGATAACACGTATTAGCCTAGTTTTATTAATTAAATGCAGTGTGCAGCAAAGTTTTTTTTTCTAAACTTGTAGAGGCTAGAGCATGTGTGCCAAGAAAATTGAAAACTTTTTTTGAAATATTTTCTAAAAGTAAGGGGAAATTATTAAATCGCATTAAGGCTACGATTAGTTAACAGTCAATCACTTTAAAATATTTTAAGTTTGGCTATAAGATCGATGATTACCAATTTTATTTTGGACAGAATTTTATGATCTGGACACCAACGTTATGTGTTTTCAATAACTCATGTCATCGTTCAAAGTTTCGATAGAGTTCTGAACTATTGAAGAGAAGCTAGGTTATAATTCTGACTGAAGGTTAGCAATGATAATTGGGTAACTTAGCATCAATAGGGCTTTCTAACGAATAAAAATATTCAGTGATATCTCACACACTCTCTGTTTTATTTTAATTTAAGGTTGGGAACAACTCATAAAAGTTCCGATGTAATAGTGTAGGAATGATTAGTTTTCTTCGTAAAACTTTTAAAAGTACATGCTAAACTGTTTCTGAATAATTATTATAATCCCAAAAAAAAACCTCCTCTTAGCACTCTTTTAAAAGGTTAATTGAGTACTGATGGTAAAAAAGTGTAATTGAATAAAATCTCTTGACAGCTTTTCTACTTTTTCAATTACAAGTGAATTGAATTTGCTTTGGTGTAGCCGGAAGAATATCTTCACATTTAAAATCATTAACATTTATTTGTGGTCTCATAACAATCATAACACCAGTAGTAGCATCACCTTTTGCAATTACCCTCATTGACCACCTCTGCAGCAACCAGACATTCATTCATTGCCTTCAGAGTGTTGGGGCTTTAAATGGAAGACATTTTTTTTTTTTTGATGGGACGATAAAGATCATGATGCGATAATATTCCCTTCCATGCCATGCCATTCCACTCCAACTGTATATTTTTACAGTTACGAAATACAGCAAGTATTCAAAAATTTAAAGCGTCCAAATGTATTTCAACACTTGAGTTTGTATGTTCGTTCATTTGTCCTGTCCATTTGAAAGCATTCATTCATTCAGTCATTCATTCAGTTATTCTAGAGGAAGTCCATATATTTTTTTGCATGAGTGTCGTCCGCTAGTCTGTATCCTGTTCTTCTATTTATCTGTCTGTTTGTCCGTCTGTCTCTATGTCTGTCTGTTCAACTGAATATTTTCATTAATATAAATGTCCCCAAAGGCAAATTTGTTGAATGTCATTATTTTATGATGTTGGTGATGTCGTTTGCTTGTAGCTGTCATTGCCAATACTTCTACTTGTTGGTTGTTGGCAACCATAGCAGCAACAGCAGCTCTAACAGCCATAGCATATGTTGGTTGGTCCATTGGCATGGCATACAAAAAAAACTTTCTTTAAAGGCAACGTCTGGTCTCTTATTGACACTGGCTAAAGCTTTTGGGTAAATATACTTACAACACCTTTTACCTTGTCTTTTACTTTTTGTTTTTTTTCCTACTTGTTAATGTTGTTGCTGTTGTTGTTGTATTTCTAAATGTAATTTTGTTGTTACTTACACTCTTCTTCTAAATATGTGTGTGCATGGATGTGTAACTTTGTCTCAATGGTATCATTATAAACATACAAATGGCATCCTTCCTATTACACATGTATTTGTGTTGTGTTGTTGTTTTTGCGTCTTTTTTTCCTTTGGTGGAAATTGAATATTCAAACCATTTACAGGTGTTTGCTGTGTCCTTTTAAAAACTCAAACTCAACAAACAAACAAACAAATTTCCAAACACATACATATACAAACACACACACGAACACAAACAAGACAATGTTCGGCAAGAAAATCTAGAAAAAAAGAGCGTCACCAAGAGAGCGAGAGGGAGAGAGAGATAGAGAGGGAGCTGTAATACAAATAAACATAAATTTGCGTCTGGGGAGCGATGACTACCAATGATGACGACGCTAACGATGAGTACGATGACGATTACGTTAGACAAACAACGATTACAATGTATTCGCTTTTGTTTCTGTTGTTATTGTTGTTGTTGTTGTTCGAATTCCTTCTTAATATGGTTTCTGGTAAATAAGAAACAATCAAAAAGCCATTACAACTGTACATACAAGCGGTGGCAGCCCGAAAGGTTAAATCGTTATTTCGGCAAATTGAAAGGGGTTTAAATGCTTATTTGTAACGGTTAAAAAGGGACATTTAGTATTAATGTTTGTATTGGTGTCTGTGTGTGTGTGTGTTTTTGTGCTTCTTATAAATCTACTTACTTTTCCTGTACACGTGTCACATGCTCAGTCTTGAGTGTCTAACGTTAAGTCACTTCAACAACTACATAGGTTGCCAAAGCGGGTTTTTGAATGAGAAAACCCGGCCAATAACAACGAAGGTTGAAATGTTAAATTGATTGAATTAATTTACTTTTAATAAGAAACAAGTACTCGTACGTATGTATGTATTGTTACAGAAATTAATTTATTTACCGTTTCTCTAAAGTATGAAAACATGAAAAAGGATTGACTTTAGAAATAAGAAAAAGAGGAAAATTTAAAGGAATTAGGAAAAGTAATGAAATGTTGATCTGATGACGAGGGCATAACTAGTGTGATTCTATTAATTTGTACATCACATACGTTGTCTTATGAAAACTTGATGTCATGGAAAAATTTATTTGCGGCACATGGTAAACTAAGACGATATGTATAACATTTTATTTACAACACACAAACTTATTTCTGATTTATTCTTCCCAATGCCTGCTAGGGATAGATTTGTTTCCTTTTGAAGGTCTTTGTGGTTGCAACAATATTTCAATATATTTTTAAATCATTCTTGAGGCAAGAATAACGAACTGTATCACTGAAGAAACCTATGGAGATTGCAATTACGAAAGTTTCTAAAAATTTACTTTTACTTTAGGAATGTCTAAAGGACTCCAACAACCAATCAAGGAGAAAACAGAACAGGAATATGGAAATTGAAGAAACCATTTTTTTTTGTAAATTTCTTCGTTTCTTCTCTCGCTTGTAAACTTCATTTCTTAATTGTGCAACAGAATTAAGTCTGTTAATCGTTTTACTGAAGAAATGTTACGGGGAATAATTTTCATTTCCATTCTCTACTTTTTTTTTCCTTTGTTTTTATTCTCTGTGATGAGTCGTTCTTTTTTTTTTTTTTTGATAGTTCTAGTCGTTTGACACCATAACTGCATGCTATTGCTGGTGAATGCTATTGCTGGCTGTTGTTGTTTTCCTTCCTTCATCTAATGGTTGCCATAACGAAACCGTTTACAATATCCTGTTGTTTTAGCATGTTTTTCCTCTGCTCTGCTCTGCTTTGCTTTCTTTCTTTCTCTCGCTCTCTCTTCAATACACATTTTAATTGCATTTGTAATTCATTTCTATGCAATTATGAAGGAAAAAATACTTCTTCCCAGCAATAGATGGCGACAATAATGCAAAAGGAGAGTGTAAACGAAAGTTTTTGTTTTTTTTTTTTTGAGAGGAAATTGAAATACAAAGACAAAAAAGCATAAAAAACAAAAAGGAAAACGAAATAGAGTGAAAAATATGCATATAAACTGGTAAATACTAGTTCCACTAGTCAACTTATAGTTAAAATATGCTTGGAAATGAAAAAAAAAAAAAACGAGAAGAAGAAGAAGCAACAGAAAAAAATATTAATTTTCTAACCCGAAAGGTATTTTCTGGATAGTTTTTGTTTTTTTGCCTTCTGTTACGTTTGAGTCCGTTTTTCCTTTGAAATTGTGTTGTAAAAAAAAAAAAGAAAAGAGGGGCAAAGGAAATGGAATTTGTTTTGCTTTTCACCATTTCCATCAGCTACATAAAGTTTATAAAGCAATTAGTATCAGCTCGTTATTAAAGCGACAATAACAACAAAAACAATAACAACAAAAACAATAACTAGAATATTAAAAAGAAAAATTAAAAACAAAAACAAGAAACAGAAAACAAAAAGGTTCCCTGGAAAAAAGTACCATGGATTTTAATTGCGTAATAAGCAGAATTGAATTGATAAGAGAAAATAAAATAAAGAATAAAACTAAAGATTCATTTGCGAATGAATTCAAATGAATTTACATTTTTTTTTTATAAATTAGAAGAAAAATAGAAATAATGCCAGAAGTATTTGTAGAAATAATGGCTGCTACCATAATAGCGATATCGAAAGAGAAAGAAATCGCAGAAAAAAAAAACAAAACCAAGCAAATTAAAAAATATAACACAGGAAATTATATTCTAAAGATTGTAATACCCCAGGTAGTATCTATTCCACACCCTCCTCCCCATAACTACAAAACAACTAATCCATTCAGATCATTATAAAGTTGCGAACATCTTCTTTTGTCTCTGCTTTAGCAAGGAGTTCTTGGCATTTTCTTGTGACCATTTTCCTGGAAGTTCTCAATGAATTTAGAAGACGAGCTGCATTGCTTCTTACCTTTAAGATGAGAAGTTATGAACATTCGCCTTCAAGAACGTTCATCAGACGGTTTACTTTGCCATATAAAAGGCAAGTCAAAGCAGGTGACTGAGTTAGTGAAGTTCCGTCAGTCTTTCGCGATGACGCGGTGTGTTTGAAGAGAGTAATCGTGGTTTGAAGATCTCCGTTACAAAGATCTGTAGAGCAATTGACTTGTCATTGTTATTGTTTATGCAAAGAGTGTAAACAGAGGAATAAAAAAGAAGAGCAATTGTTGTTGTTTACATCAAGTTGACAACAGTGACACACAAAGAATTTTAATTAAAACCAAATACAAATTTATTTTTATTTTATTTGCAATCCATGAGCTCATATTTTAAACGTTTTTAAAAGTTAAAAACGTAACAATATATTTAAGGCTCATAATGTTTCATTAAAAAGTTTTTTATTCTACTTCTGGTTTGAATTTTAAATATTTTATTAAATCTGCATTGCACCATGCAATCTCCTTTTTTTGGAATATTAATTTCAAAAACTTAAAATAACCTCTCCAAATCCATAAAAGTTTCTCTCGTAAAATCCATCCCAAGGCAAACATTGAAAACAGTAAAGTTTTGTTTTGGCCAAAAAAAAAAAACTATCAAAATCTCTTATTGGCAAAACACAAAAAAAGAGGAAAGAAAGAGTTTACGCACTGCTAATACAGTGTACTCTCTCTTAAGCGGACACCTATGGGACTGACAATTTTGTCCGCTTATGAGGAGTGCCCGTTTATGAGAGAAAATCCAAAAGAGCAATCAACAAACTATAAGTACATATACAAAACAAAAACGAACATATAATGACTAGACAAAATAAACAGAAATTTCATTTGGCCTTGCTTCTTATAAGTCTGTCCGATAAAGGAATGTTTTTATTTCGAGCCTTAACAAACCATTCGTAGCACAATTTATCTATGTTAAGACCCATGGGCTTCAACATACTTCTTTTTCTCTCCGAATTGATATCAGTGTCCCACAATCCTAAAATTTGTTCTTTGTTTTTGATGATGCAAGCAGCTTGTCATTTAATGATTTTACATTTCTCTGCTAACTCGCGTACACTAAGTTTCTCATTTTTAAATGCACATTTTCGGGATTCCCCTTTTTAAATGCGCGTTTTATTGAACTCAGCGAATAAAAAAATATGTACAAGTGTTACAACAATGTAAGTTTTAAGCAAACAAAAAAAATTGTGTTACCATCTGCAAGTCGTCCGTTTATGGGGAACAAAAATGTCAATATGTCGTGGAAAAAAGTGTCCGCGTCCTGTTATGAGAGGGTTGTCCGCATAAGAGAGAAATACTCTAAAAATCCCTTACAATTTCTTTGGGACTGAAAAAAGTGTCCGTTTATTGAAGGTGTCCGCTTAAGAGGGGTGTCCGTTAGGAGAGAGTACACTGTAAATGCAATGGAAAAACAAAACAATGGAAAAACATAAAAGAGACAATAAAATGGAAGAAAACAAAAAACAAAAACAAAGAAAAAATTTATTTTTGAAGAGAGAAAAAAAAATTTAAGCGATGCTCTTCCTGGAGACCGTTTGCAATCTTGAAATTCTCTAAGACTCCATTTGAAATAGTGTGGATATTGTTTTATTGATTCTATAATTTTAATGAGTAATTTTTTATAAGTTTACATGTATACATGTTAACATTCAGCCTGTATTATCGGAAACCAATTTTTTTTTATTTCAAATGTTTTCGAAAAAGAATTTCAACTTCTTGCCAATCCTTAACATAGGATATTATCCTGCCAAAAAAGATAGTATTCGTATAGGAATAAAAGCAATTTGAAAAAATAAAAAAAGAAACCAAAGTGACAAACTTTACTTCTGTTACTACTACTGAGACTTGCGTGTCAGGCTAAAAAATTTCGTTTTTTTTTGTTGTTTT
Source organism: Sarcophaga rosellei (assembly GCA_930367235.1). Taxonomy (NCBI): domain Eukaryota; kingdom Metazoa; phylum Arthropoda; class Insecta; order Diptera; family Sarcophagidae; genus Sarcophaga; species Sarcophaga rosellei. The sequence goes on along the minus strand of OV884019.1, from coordinate 4,044,798 downwards.
GTAATGAAAAACTTTTTGCATAATCTTTTGTTACCCTGAAATAGCTAAAAAAAAACGCAACAAAGAAAATCAAAATATCTAGTAGATGAAATGTAAATTGCAACTGATACAACAAAACTTCCAGTTAAAAGAGGAAATAAAAAAATATACAACACTACTAAAGTGATATTATTTGTAACCAAAAAAATAGACGAACAAAAAGTTTTGCTAGTTTTTTTCCAATTTTTCTTTTTTTTTGTACATAAAACCACAAGCTTCACAAAGTCAGCTCAAGTAAACTGTTGGCCAGACAACATAGCAGCCAAACATTTTAACACAGAACTGGAAAAAAATTGTGGTTATGTACTCCTCATCACTACTGGTATCTTGCTTACTGAATTGGTCAGGTTCAGGAATCAGCAATGAGTATCAAAAAAAGATGAGTAGGATCGAATCATACTCATAATTTCTCATACCAATACGCATTCATATATATTTTAATATCATGGAACCTCTACTCATATTCAAAGCATGGAAGTACTCATCATATTCATACTTAACAACACGTATAATGTGTTGATTTCGGCTCTACATAACTCAACATATACATGAAACACAAAATAACTATGAATTGCATACGAACACCAAAATTACTAGAAGGTTGTGTATTTGCTCTCCTTGCTGAGCTGATTTTTTTGTTATAAATGCCTAACATCAACTAAGATTGTAAATTTTGATGAATGATTCGCGGCACTCTAATCATTTCTAAAGTTCTAAAGTGAATCTAAATGAATAGGCTAATGAATCAAACATTTTTCGAATGGTATGAGTTCGATGTCAATTTTGTTCGATCAGTGCTTATGAGTAGCGAAAAAACATTTTTTTGCTGATCTCTGGTCAGGATTACGGCCTAGTTTCTTACATCACCCATGTTGTTCGTGTTAATTTTATACATTAGCGCCAGGGCCCACAGCTTAAAGTTCATGGCAACTTTATTTGTTCTCAGAATTTTTGCTAGAAAACCTGTGGCTTGGACCAAGATGTCACGTCTAATATATCAACACACTACTTACTTGACTGCGGCGACTATGCAGCTACCGAAAAAGTTATTAACCATGTGTCCAAGATTAATTGCGTCTCGCATTAGTACCCAGAATGCAATGTAAAGTAATGACTTGAGTAATTACGCCGACCGTGCTTCTTTGGAGGTTAAACAGATTTTCTTTTCATCCTTGCATTTTGAAAGGAACCCGTTTTTAAACGTTTTGTCATATTTTTAAACATACAAACATACAAATTTCAAAATATATTTCGAATATAAGTTTTCACCGGGGCAAACGGGTCTGTTTCACTCTAAACACCGAACTGTTCTATCATGATTGTAATACCAATATTTCTAAAATCCATATCCCTGTAGGAAATAAATGCGTTTAACTCTGTGCAACCATTCGTTTTCGTATTATTTTTAATCTTAAAAACTTTATTTTTTATTTCATATCAATGCAAGGTCTTTAGAGTTTAAACTGAAACTTAAAAATTCTTTTCTTTCTTTTTCTTGTCTTGTCTACGATACTTTTGGATATTTCTCTCTGCGTTTCCCTTTCCATTCGACTCTTTATTATTATTTTTTGCATTTTTACTTTGACACTTTTGAAAAGCAAAACATGAAAAGGAATTTCCGTTGCTTGCTGGCTGTTGGTTGTTGGTCGATTACTTGTTCTGGTTTTTTTCTATCTCTTGACACCCTACAGCAGCTCCCCTAGAAGTTGTACTCTTAATAACTCAACTTATTCAAGTTCAAGTTGACTTATTCATAAAATAAATTTATATTTAACATATCTTATCTGTTTATTTATTTATTTGATTTCTTTTTTTAGTTTAATTATTATCGTAAAGTGTATCATAAACTTAAATTTAAGAGAATGTTTCATTACCATCATTAGACATAGTGGTAGACTGTGAAGCGTCAGTCGAAAAGAAATCAGATATGGAATACAACAGAATGTTAAGTAGAATACCTTAAAAGTATTCTTTTAGTCAATAAATAGAAATTATATTTTCATATCTTTTCTTACAAGATTAAAGTCAACAAGTTACAATATTTGTAACGTATTGGATCTCTTTATGACATTTTAAAATTTTTTTCCGCAGCAGAAAATTGCCGAATACATCAAACATTTCTGATCTTTATCACAACACATTTAGAACAGACAGTGAAATAAGTTTTCTAAGATTATTTTAGTCGACAAATGTAATTAATTTCGTGCGTGTTTGCTGCATCTGTAAAATAAAGTGAATACGTAATAAGTGAATCTTAAAAACGACTAGAAATTTTAAGTTGTTACGATGTTTTACGATATATATACAGGTAATCCCCTTCCTTGATCCGCAGAAATATTTTTCATTAGTCATCGCACCTTTATTTCATTCTCTTTCTTATGTTAGGTTTGTAAGCTTCCATATTATTTTTAAATTATTTTGGTGTCATCTGCTTAAGACCGTTTGTGAAAATTGTTTTGATCGATTCTAGAAACTTGTCTGTCCTTGGATTATGTTGTTACGCTTGGGATACTAAGTTAACATGAAAAACATTTTCTTCTCATTTTATTTATTTTCTTTTTTTCCCCAAATTATCAACTTGAACTTTACAATCAAAGATAAAATAACCGAAAATAAAAGAAATATTCTGCATGAGTTTAACACAAGAAATGATAGAAACACAATAGAACTAAAAGAATTCACAGGAGACATAAAAGATAAACTAGGGTGTACCTATAGAGTATCAGAAAAAGTTCTGACGTCAATAAAAAGCTTCTAGCGAAAGCCTAAAAGGCAGTTTATATGTGTCTCGGAGATAAAAAAGATTTTGTCGTGCGTCATATTTAACTGCATTTTAATCAGTTGTAGTATTCAACTTTCACTTTCACTTCTAGGCAATAGAGTTAGGGGCGTAAAATATTAATATTTTATTGAGGCTAATGGCGACATAGTTCTCTAATATTATTGCTCATGGTGCTGGTAGTACAGGTCAAGATTTTCTGGTGCCAAGTTATGAAAGGCCTGAATCTCAACGAAATAAAAGATTTTCGACATTAAAAGCATGGTCTTGGAAGTGTGACTGCAGTAGAGCCAACCACAAATTAATAATTTGGATTTGAAGTGTAGAGTGTGTTTTAATATTGTTACGATTTTACCTTTTAAAAACGTTTAAAATATGAGCTCGTAGATTGCAAATAAAATAAAAATACATTTTTGTTTAATTTTAATTAAAATTCTTTATTATTCGCCTATTTTTGTTTGCTACTGTCGTCAACTTGATGTAAACAACAACAATTGCTCTTCTTTGTTATTCCTCTGCTTACACTCTTTGTATAAACAACAACAATCACTAAGCAATTATACAACTGCTTTGCCTTGTCTTTTACATGGCAGAGTAAACAGTCTGATAAATGTACTGGAAGGCGAATGTCCGTCACTTCGTCTTCCCGAAATCTTTATAAATGTAAATATCGTTGTTACATTCATTATTGTTGTTTGTGTATTTTGTTTAAATTTATTCTTGTAGAATTGTTTGTGGATTTTTGTTTACTTGTTTACCATTTTTTTATGCTGGTGTTTGTTGTTGTATTTTTGTTTACTTGTTTACCATTTTTTATGCTGGTATTTTGTTTTTGTAGCTTTTGTTTATAAGTGTAAGAATACAAAATTACTTGATTTGTTCCTTTTAAACATTACATTTATACATTTTATTCAATTTTAAAATATCCTTTTGGCTTAACTTAAGACGTTGGCCAATTTGTACATTTGCTCTCAAAGTAACAATAGTATTTAATCCATTTTTGGAAAATGCCTTTGGACCATAATGCAATACACTGCCATAATCATATTCTACACCAAAATCCGTAATTATGCTTGAATCGTGTTTATTGAAGTTACTCTCTCTGCCATCCACAATATTTTCTCTGACAACTTTAATATAATCATCACGATCCGAGGTACTGTGTTGATGATAAAACCCCAAGGTATGTAATATTTCATGCATTACCGTGCCTATTCTGAAGCAGCCTTTATTTACCTCATTGAGTTCTAAATTGAGAATCTGCATAGTGCCGATATAACCTACTCTGGAGTGGCAACCAGTGCTTGCACCAGTAAATTTCACATATCCCGTGGTGGTATCGGCGACGGGGAAGAAACGTATACAACTGGCTGATTCAATATTTTTCATACCCTGGAGTATGTGCAGAACACGGTTTACATCTACGTACGTATACATATATAATGGAAGTTATTCGAAAAATTTCACTCAAATATCAAAGAAATATTGAAACTCACCGAAAATAGAGCCCAGTTTATATCGCACAATCCTATTCGGCCATCTTTTGGCGGTATTGATTAAACCATTTCGTGTTAAACTGATATCCATATCACCCTCGAAAAATCCAGCAGTTAACTCAGGATCCTCCTCCACATATGTACTATCCGTAGGCATTGCATTGCAATGAACGAAACATATTATGGCCAACAGAGAAATGTTTTTTAACAGTTTCATATTCGTATATTTGCTTGAAAGAATACTTGAAAACGTATAATTAGTTCGTTAAAATTTCCCTTCAATTTATAAGAAAAATTTTGTTCTTAATTATACTGGAAATTTCATCGTAATTTAGAAATGCAAGTCCTTGACCCCACCCAACATTTTGTTCTTAATTAGGCTTTGGCAACCTCATAATATTTTAAAAATCTTTTAATTATGATTTTTAGCGCATAAATTAAAATGCATTCGAGATAAGTTTCTGAAAATTTTATTCAGGCATTAGAAAAAGCGCTGCTGTAAAGACAGCAAGGTTTAAGTTAGCACAGTGTAGTGCATGGCTGTTAATTTTTAATTTAATTTTAATTTAATTTAAATTTTTATTTTTTTTTTCATTTCAATTTTGGAGCATTCAGTCAACCGAACATTGTATTTCTGAATTAAATTTAAGAAAATTAAACTGCATAACATGAAAACAAATTAAAAAAGAAAAAACAATTCTTTTTCATCAGTTGCTAAATTTTATTGTCATAAGAAAATAGTTTTTATCTGGTTAGGTTTATCTCGTTTCAAAAGATTTGAGAAAATTCCCTGCGAACCAAGGCGAAACATTAAAATTAGATTAGAATACAAGTCAAGCGATTTGTTATCTAAGCAAAGTTCAAAAACGTTTCCTCGTTTTGCTATGCAAATATATTTTATTTTACTATTTTTATTGCGAACGGCAAAAAGTGCTTGGAGAAAATACTTGTTGTTGTTGTTTTTAAATTAAACAACATTTTTCACAATTTCATTCATGTTTTAACGAAGTGACAAAAAAAATCTTGGGTGTATAACAGCAAAATGTTAGTACATTTAGGGTATTTACTACGAAAAATTATGCCAAAGTATTGGCTTTCGTGATCTAAGACTCTTACCAGCAATGCTATGTACTTATCTTTTGAGGCTAAGATCGAATAAAGCTCAGAGTACAGCCCTGTCCTAAAGTAAAACGTATGCTGAGGAAAGTATTCTAAAATGATTGAGCAAGTGGATGTGACAAGCGAGTAATCAAAACTGTCCAATTACTATACTTAATAGTATATTTAATAATAATATTTAATAGTTTTTTGACTGGTATAGCAGTCATGGAAGATACATTTGATACAGGACCCTTGTAGCCATCTAGTATAGTATATTCGACTTTGGCTTTGGTTCCACTAATTGATCAGCTTCACATATGATTTTTTACTTTCTGGATTGTCATAAAGCAGCATTTCGAACTTTTTTCTTAACTAAATTAACCAGATTTTAACTTCTCTACTTGGATAGACAATCTTTTCTCCAACCTTAACTTTTTTAGGGCGAAGTATGCATCAATCCAATGGATGAGTTCACGGGAAATAGTAATTTTGGTAATAAAATCAGAATTATTCTACAATTTTAATAAACATTTCGTTCATCTTAAATTTTTGTGCACATTTGGTTCACTGTGCTCAGTAACTCCATTGTGTTGGACAATAAGCAGATGCAATAAAATTTCGGATGCCTTTTGTCTCAAATGTAATTCAAGTAAATATTTTTAAATTAAACAACTTGATAACGTCTAAGATATTTTTTTATTAGAAAACAAATTTTTATTCGGTGATTAAATTTATTAAATTAGGATCCCATAAACTAATTTGTAGGTCAGTAACATTTTCCGAACAGATAACATGTGTTAAAATTATATAAAATCGTCGCTTTAACACCACAAACTTATATTTTCAATTCAATTCTACTGTTGTGAACATAACCAAGAATATGAAATATTTCAAACATTTTGTTGTATCATTCCTCCTAGTATTGGCATTGGGCTCTAGCCAGGCTGAAATTGCAGAAGAAGAAGAAGAAAATTGGCAAGATGATCCTGAATTGACAGCTGGATTCACTGAAGGTGATATGGAGATAGACGACGTTGCAATGTACAATGGCATGACAGATACTACTCAGAGATGGCCCAACGGTGTAGTGCGTTATAAGATAAGTGATATTTTTGGTAAGAAGAAGAAGAAGATTAAATTAAGGACAAATAAAATTTATGTGTGACTCTTTTCAGATCTTGATCATGTCATTCATATGTTAAAAGCCATGCAAACCATTGAATCTGAAAGCTGTATACCGATGACGCAACCAAGGCTTATGTAAGCATAAATGGCGCAAATAATGGCTGTAGTGCCAGAGTAGGCTATTCCGGCACTAAACAAAACCTCAATTTAAAAATTGATCCTTTGGGCCAGGGTTGCTTTAGGTTGGGCAGCATTATGCACGAACTTTTACATGCTCTCGGCTTCTATCATCAGCATCGAGGCCACAATCGTAATGAGTTCATTCGAGTTAATTGGGATAATATTGCGGTTGGCAAAGAAGATGCCTTTAGGAAGTACAATGCTCAAGCGTCAATGCATTTTGGTGTTGGCTACGATTACGACAGTGTATTACATTATGGTCCGAAAGCCTTTTCGAAAAATGGTAGAAATACAATCGATCCTTTGAAAGCTTTGGGTGAGAATGTTGTAATGGGCCAGCGTAGGAAGTTGTCTACTAAAGATATTGCCAAACTAAATAAAATGTACAATTGTAAAGTTTAAATTGAAAATAAAAATATTTTGTTCCTTAATAACATCATTCATGGTGGATTAATTTCGTGGTCTATTAAAAGAATGTGATTTTGAAATTGAAACTTATTCGGGAGTGTGTTACAGAATGTCTCATTAAAACCTAGGATTGTTATAATTATAGTGTTATAGCCTCTTCTATAATACTTATAGGTTGAATATAAGTTATATGGCATCGGTCTCCTTTCTTGTCGAATGACATTTTTTAATATAAAGTATAATGTCAGCTCCCAAATAAGGCCATTTTGATATATGTATATATTTTTTTTGAATTAGAAAAATTGAGAATAATTATGCACATTAAAATCTTTTTTTTGTCAGGATTAAGGCCTTTCTTCTTATACCACTCTCGTTCTGTGTGTTTATTTTACCATTGAGTGAGAAGTGTTTTTATGACAACTAGTCATTCCCAGGTCCTTTGCTAAAATAGTGCCATTGAAATGTTAACATATTTGGTACCCTCCATACCAATTATGGTTTAATAAGAAAATATCTCTGCTAAGTTTATCTCTTGCTTTCTTGCCCACACTGCGGGCATTGAAACTATTTAAACTATTTGAATATGATTTGTTGGTAGAAGAAACAATGTACGTCATACACGTGTGTCACTAAATAAAGTCAATGAACTTAATGAAAATAAAACACACGGTTAAGCAAAATATGAGATTTTTCTGTGGTTTTGCTTTTGTTTTCTTTAAAATTTTTGTATAAATTGGATTTGAGTTGTTGATTCGCGGCCAAATAGTTTTTAAACGCCACCAATTAAGACACGAAAATGCTGAAATATTTTTACTTTTACTCTCTAATAATGCTGGTTTTGGACAAGAGGTATACCTATTCATCGCCAATCGTTGTAGATGTAGACGACAGCCTTGAGTATATTGAGGATGAAGATCCTGAATTAACGGCTGGATTTTTTGAGGGTGATATGGATATAGATTTGACACGCAATGGCTGGAAGGCTGCATCAAAAAGATGGCCAAAGGGTGTTGTACGCTATAAAATCGACAAGATTTTTGGTGGGTAACTTTTTCATTTTAGCTTTCGTTTCTAAATTCATTTTATTTTCTTTGTTTTGTTTGATTTTAGATGAGGATCATGTGGATTACATAGAAGAAGCCATGGAACAAATAGAAGCGGCCAGTTGTATACGTTTCGAGCCTGCCTTTTCAACTACAAAAGCTTACATACAGTTTACGGGTAAACCCAGTGGCTGTCATGCATATGTTGGCTATCGCGGCCGTAAACAGTATGTCAATTTAAAAGTTTATCCCTTGGATGTAGGGTGCTTTAAAAAGGGCACTATTATCCATGAAATTTTACATGCCTTGGGTTTTCATCATCAGCAAAGTGCTCCTGAGCGTGATAGTTATGTGGAGATAATAAAAAAAAATATTGCACCGGGTCAAGAGCACAATTTTCGAAAGTATAGCTGGGACTTTGTTACCGATTTTGGTGTGGAGTACGATTATGACAGTGTTATGCATTACAGATCTACTGCGTTCTCCAAAAATGGCAAGGAAACCGTCGTACCACGCAAAGGCAAATATATCGAAATTGGCCAGAGAGTTGGTTTAAGTCCCAAAGATGTTAAAAAGTTAAATCTCATGTATAAGTGTAGTCGGAGAAGAAAATTAAGATTGTAGCATAAACAAATAAATTTAAGTATGTATTCTAGACAATTTATAGACCTTAAGAATTCAGCGTTTTATTGTTAGAAATGAGGACTAATTTACTCGAATTATACAACATAAATAAACAAAAAAAGTTAATTTTGAAGACGTTTATCATGGACATTTACTAACTTTTTCTTTTATTATATCGTGGTTATTGCGAATATATTCTCATATATATACAGGACACTTGTACATCAAATTCAATTTCATTATATCACGTGAACTTAAAGCTCTCCTTTGGCCAATTTCAATATGCTCACCCTGTAGAGGAATTATAGTTTTTTGACCATTTTTCGAAAATGCTGTGGCACTGTAATGCAATATACTGCCATAATCATATTCAATATCAAAGTCGGTAACAGTCTTATCATCGTATTTAATGAAATTGCTTAGTTTGTTATCTTTTATGTTTTCCTCGACAATCAATACGTAATCATCACGATTCGTGGCACAGTGCTGATGATGGAAGCCAAGGGAATGTAAAATTTCATGCATAATGGTGCCCAATTTAAAGCAACCCTTATCCAATCGATCCACTTGCAAGTTTAAGGTTTGCAATTTGCCACGATAACCCACCTTGCTGTGACAACCAGTGGGTTCACCTATAAAGTGTAAATAGGCTTTCATATCATCGCTGGCGGGTATGAAACGTATGCAGCTGACAGATTCAATTGTTTGCATAGCACGTCGGATATAGGAAACATGGTCCTTATCTGAAATGTATGATATTGAAATGCTTGGCTTTTTTTTAGATTAACAATACTTTGCCTACCGAACACGTCATCAATTTTATAGGGTACCACACCATTGGGCCAATGTTTAGACTCTGCTATTTCACCATTGCGTGTCATTTCAATTTCCATATCACCTTGAAAGTAGCCACCAATTAATTCATGATCCTCCTCAAAGTTATCGGCACTTTGAGACTCCATTGGGGCTGCATAACAATTGGCCAAAAGCAAAACCAATATGCCTATAGAAATTAGACGTTTCATGTTGTTAATTTCACCAAAAGCAATTAAAAACTAAATCGTTGTACTTGCCAATTTATAGTCAAAAGTTAGTGTATGTCTACAGTGTTTCTTTTTTGATTTATAATTCCTTTGTCTTAACCCACATATCAGCTGACTAATCTTATTTAAAGTTAGAAGAACTATTTACTTGAGAATTAGACAATACAACCTCGTACTACTTTATCGCAATAGAATGGTAAAGGCATACGGTTTATACCTATCTTATTCTATCTTATCGGACTTTATAAGATTTTTGTACTACAAGTAGTGTACATTAATGAATGAATTAATAATTGCGAGGGTCAATTTAACAGTTAAAGACAGGGTGGAAGAGCAAAATATTGTTGTTGTTGGTATTGTCTTGTGTGAAGACGCGGTGCGTTCTCCGTTACAAAGATTAATCGAACAATTGTCTATGCAAAGGGTGTAAACAGAGGAATAACAAACAAAGCAATTGTTGTTGTATACATAAAGTTGTGAACAGTGGCACACAGAATTGTGCGAATAATAAAGAATTTTAATTAAAACTAAATACAAATTTATTTTTAGAGTTAGAGTTGCAAAATGTGTTACAAACGGTCTAGCGCCTGCAAAATATTCAAACTGCCTGAAGCCTGATAATAAAAATTACAGAATGAAACCAACTTTAAAAACTAGTTTTTGATAAAGCCTGGCATGACAACCTTGTTTGATCGCTTGCACTTTACAAAAATTCACTTGTCTTGTGCACAATTATTTATCACAACATCTCCATATGAGGGTGGTGGCGTTTCTGGTCTGGGAGCAGTAGGTGAATAATTGTATTCCTCCGGACTTGGACTGTTTGGAGCATCACTAGAAGTTTGGCGTTCCATAAAATGTTGACTTAAGCGATTATTGAATAAATTACTACGACTGAGGCGTCGTATCAAAGTGGCAGTATTTTGATTGATGGAACGATAATACTGCTGCCTAGCAGGCCGGCCAAAAAGTCGAGAAAGAAAATTCTCTGTGACAGGACCTTCATATCGTACAACAGGACGTGCTGCCGCAGCTGTGCGACGTCTGGGCTGTCTTCTGACATTGGGTGGCAATTGCGTTGTGGGTCGTGCCAAAGGTTGGGCTTGAGTTTCTGAGTTATCAATAGCGACATCTTAAAAACCAAAAAAAAAAAATAATTCTCAATTCTTTGTTTTCCTATTTTAAAAATCAAAATTTTACCTTGTCTTGCATGTTGCGAACAATTCCTCAGACAGAGGACACAAGCTAAGATTATAACCACAGCTGATATGCCTATTACAACACCCAAGAAAAAGGCGAATTTTATGTCATGCAAGGGACACAGTTCACGTTGTATGCGCTGTTCATGCCAGGCCTTGTTAAGATCTCGCAAACAGTTCCTATACTCTTGGCATAGAACATAATTATGGGAACTACACAATGCAGAATCAGGAGCAAATCTTAGCCATTCATTGTTTTTCTTTATTCTTACACCGTTTTCCTTTGAATTCAATTCATTGTCATTATCGTCTTCCCCCTCTTCTTCTTCGTCTTCCGTGGATTCATCAATTTCTTCCGTGTCTATTTGCAAACGCCATTGTATGTTGGTATTGAAAGTCTGGAAATCACTTTCCTGTTGTGCTGTTCCTGCCAACATAATCATTTTCTCAAATTTTTGTCCCGCCATTGCTTTCAATTCATTTGTATTTCTTGAAGAACATGAATCCAAACTGACATTAACACGTCTATCCTCAAGCTGCTTTAGTTTCCTTTTAACGTTCTCATCGCATTTCATAAAATTGCCACTCAAATTTAATTTCTGTAGTTTTGGCAAACTTTTGAAATCTTCCAAATTGAAATTATTCAAGAGATTTTTACTCAAATCTAATTCACGGAGATTTGGCACACCGGCAAATAGTTCACTGTGTAGCATATTTATTTGGGAGTTTCTCAACGATAATTGCGTTAGAAAATGATTCGTTAAAAGTTTCTTGGGGCTTAAGGACATGAATTTGTTTCCTGTCAAATTAATTTTAAGCAAACGCTTATTCCTACTAAACAGTCTCTCATCCAAGTATTCGAGTCTGTTATTAGAGAGATCCAGTTCGGTGAGGCGACGCAATCTAGCGAAAGCTTCCAAATCCAAGGTATGCAAAGCATTATTGGACAAATTGAGATATTTTAGGTGGACGAAGTTCTGCAAGTATTCGAAGTAATGAAAATTGGCATTTAAAATTCCATATAAAAGAAAACTCACCTCAAAACTAGTTTTGTCCACTGCAGTGATGTCATTGTAACTTAAATCTAAGATTTGAACCTGATGGGGTACATCAATCTCGGCGGCGCTTATAAGATGCTTTGAACTAAAATTGAAAAGCAAAGAAAAAACCAAATATTTTAAAAAAAATATTCAAATAATAAGTGAATGAAAAATAATGATTTGTTTAATTAAAGTTTTAGCCACTTATGAAATTGAAACACACTTCCATTGATTAATAAATACATGAGAGCATAACAACAGAAAGTGCCTGTAGGAGAAGTTCCTTTTGTAAATTTTATTGTTAGTATTTCATAGTTTTGAATTCGATTTTTGCTCTCTCGTTTAGTTTCTATTCAACTTTATCGCTCAATTCTATTTTTTTTAATACGTTGGATTATCAGAATTGTGATATGCAAGGACGTGCTCTTGACTGTCTTGACAAAATTGAGTCAAAAAATTGTTGAAAACCGATAACTGGGAAAAATATTTATAAATTCATATCATTATGATAGTGGCTCCGCCTACTTTTTACGATATGTTTTCTGTTAACGATAAGAAATAAAAGGTGCGAGATTTTATTAAATCTTCAATTAAAAAATGAATTTCAGTCAATGATTATAAAGCGTAGCCCTTACGCTGACCATCTTTTTCGAAGAATTTGGAGAAATTCGGTTAGTACAGGGACTGACCTTATCTGTGGCATCACAACGGCCTGCTATGCGTGTTCAAGTGTGCTTTGGTAATCAATGCTACCACTTCGACGTAACGTAACTATGTTTACAAAACTTCATAATTTGCTGTCCAATCTGATATGAAATAATTACGCTGGAATAAAAACATTAACTTCTACTCCAACAGAGGTCAGAGGGACCGCATTATTAGTGAAAGTTTTTCGCAGAGCTCTTTACTAAGTCCTAGACAATATCTAACAATAATTGAGTTGGTGAAGAATTGTATTATTTCTCTCTGCGCTGCTGAAAACATTGTTATTTTAAAGAACCACTCTACTTTAACACGTTCTACCCGGTGAATTTTTACGATGTCTCTACGCATTGGGTACGTGAGATGATAAGTTGTTCGTAAATTTGTTTTTTATTGCGCAATTTTTGCCAAAACAGCATAATGTAGTTCTTAAACGAATTTTTTAGAAAATGCTTGCTTGTGATAAGAACTTTGTGAACCACATGTGGACCGCGCCGCCAGATAAATGAAATTTCCTGTGGATCACCTCAAGATAAGCACAGTGTCCGTTGACTACCGGTGGCCTACCCCGGGTGGAACGTGTTAAATGCAACCTGTAGTGTTCCTTATTTATAATATTGATTATTTCATTGTCATCCTAAAAATATCTACACTATTGCATAACAAAACTCACAAACAAAACTGACAAAATAATTAAAAATTGCGAAAATATTTGGTTTAAGGATAATACGAGAGACCATGATTAAAACCTTAGCTCAGACACCTCGAACAAAACGAAATACGAAAATATTTCTTTCGCTTACTTTCTGTCAGCACTATTCTGGCAAAAATTCTGAGAGTAAATAAAATTGCCAGAAAAGGTTTCCCAAATTTACGACATTCAACTGTAGATTTTGACATTAGTGGATAAAATTAATAAACCCTACATTACATGGTTAGTTTGAAAAGCTAGGTTGCTAACCGGACAATTAAGTTTCCAAAAATTTCATACTTCTTCGTCAAGATAGATCCATTAACATATGCCATCCTTTGAGGAAATAAAATTGAAGGGTTTTTAAGAATGTTTAAAATCAACTTTAAATTTTCATAAATTTATTTCTGTTGACGAGTGTAAATAATGTTTACTTTTACTGTGTTTTTCAATACCAACATTAAATTATTTTATCTAATGATAATGACGATAACAATGCAATAAAATTATTTCGTCACTCTTATCACTCGTTTATATGTTTTGATTTGTTTTTAATCAGCTGTTGAATCATTTTTTGAAGACTCTTTAAGAGATCTTTTAAAAATTTCTCTTAATTTACTTTCATTTCATATGTTTAGTTCATTTGTACCTGCATTGGGCTCTATTCAACTGTTGATATGAATCACACGCACAAAATCTTGGACAAGATTTGAAAGTTTCACCATAAATCGCGCATATTAACAATAAAATTGGGAAAATATTTTCAAATAAAAATGACATTTTTTCACTTTAAGCATTTCTTTGGTTTTTATTTTGTATTTAAATTTAAATTTTACATTTATTAAATCCAAGGCACAATAATATCGTATTTCTATGTGTATTGTTTAGTTTGATGTATAAAAGTTAACTAAAGAACTCATACAAATTGTTTGGGGGCATTGTAAATGAGGTGAGTAATTTCGATTTATTTTTTTTGTTTTTATCTATTGAATGAACTTTTGATAAGAGTTCTTAAAAAACGAAATGTTTTAGAATTTAACAATAATATGAAACACCAGTTTAACCGTACCTTGGCTTAATAATCTTTAGTCAAAAATATTGAATATGTTTTCAATACTGTTTGCCTTAATAGTCTAGTGATTAGTGAGAAAAGCTACAGTGAGCGTCAAAAGAAACTGTACACCATGGATAAAATTCTAACAATCACCAAGCTCAACTTTTAGCACCTAAGGAGAGTATAAAAAATTTTGTTTGTCTCATTTTTACCAACTGGCAATGAAACAATTTTAAAATAAAAATGTACAGTTTCCTTTGATGCTCACTGAACATAAGCGTTACGGTTATGGTTTCGCTTCACTTTGTTCTGACCGCTATAATTGTAATGTACTACGTTTCTAAATGTTTTCAACGATTTGACGAACCTTGTTTAAGTATCGTCGTGGGTAGCTAAATTTCATCGCTACAGATAAGATAAGACGACTGTTCACTTGTGTTGCAACGGATATATATTCACGTAGTTTTATATGATTTTCTATAGATTCTCTTTCGGTTATTGAAACATTTTAAAATTAAGAGCGGAAAAAAGGGAGATTCTTAAGAGTAAAAGTTGTACAAAAGGTGACCAGATTTATTTAATTAAATGGAGTATAGCGTACTATAATAGCAGAAATATAGTCACAGAATTACTATCATAAGATGTTGAGTTGCTTAACATTGTAATATGTAAGTGATGTTTAAATAGTGAAACAATTTTTTCAAGTTTTCCTGTTCCCTTTCTCTGCAACACATTTCCTGAGTCTCAACCATAAAGCATTTGATCATTTCTTGCTTCAAATATGGATAAGATGCGTCTGATATGATTGACAATTGTATATTTTGGAAATAATATTGATCATGTTCGATGTATTGTGGCGTAATGTTTATTATTTTTAAAAATATATTGGAAAAGATTAATTCAATCATTTTATTGTATATTTCCATTCTTTTCTTTTCGTTCATTTCATTCATTACATTTCGTTCATTACGAAAGGAATGTAAAATATTTTCATTTATTTTTGTCGACTGTTGCATGAAAAGATTAATTTTCAAAATAAAAATAAAAATAAAAAAACATTTTATTACTGAAAACTTATTAACTTCCAAAAAGAGAAAAAGAAGGAGAAATTAATGCGGTTCCATTTACTTTCAGCCAATAATCCAATGACCAAGCAGCAGCAGCAGTAGTATTAAAACAGCATCCATTAGCCAACGAAAACCTACAAACCATAGAACAGAGGGAACTTAATCTTAAAAATGTTAAACATTAAAGCCTAAAGATTAATGTTTCAATGACATGCACGTTCCAAACAAACTGAAAAAAAAAAAATTGGAAAAAACAACTGGAAAAAAAAGAAACGTAGCAAAAACCCCAAAATGGTAGTGCATTTCGTGATCATTGTTACGAGTTTTGTAACATTTTTATTTTGTGTAGTTTTTAGCTTAAATAGGAAACTAAAATAACCACAAAACTAACCGAATGAAAGAATAAAAGCAACAACAACAACAACAACAAAAACTCCAATAAACATTTGGACGACGACTGCAGGAACGAACGAACGAACGCCTCCTCAAAATTTCAACTTGAAATGCAATGAAATTAACGGAAGCTAATGCGGTGGTATCTTCAAGCGAACGAATATAAAAGAATGAATGCCAGGGTTGGAAATGGATAAATGGTTGAATGAATGGTAAATAGTTGTAGTTACCAAAAAGATATATTCGTTGTTGTTATTATTGTTGCTGTTGTTGCTCATTCTTTACTCTACTTTTCCTCATTTTTGTTTTAAATTTTTTTTTTTCTATTTCATACAGAATCATTGCAAGAGCCGCGAAAGATGAAACGTTCATTCCATTATTTGTCTCTAAAATTCAGTTGTAAGTGGGTGTGTTGTTTTCCCCCGTCCTCTTTATTTCTCTCTCTCTCACTCTATATTTGTGTCTGCATTAATAGTAGATTTAACTGGTGTCTATCTGTGTCTGTCTGTCCATCCAACAGAGTTCATCTATTTAGATGTGGCAAGTGTTTGTGTATAACATTGCTGTTGCAGCTGCAGTTGCAGTTGCAATTGAAATTGCTCGCGTAACGGAAATAAAATACTTCCTTCCTCTTTGTGGTTTAAAGTATGCCAAGCTAAATCCATTGAATAAACGCAACGAATTCTTTAAAAATATAAAATCAAAAACGAATTGAACGAACGAATTTGTTTATAAAGTGAAATGCAAGCAAAAAAAAAATTACAAAAATAAACGACTGCTCATCCTCCTTTTAATACTTTAAACTGACGAGATATTCAGGGACAAAATTAAAAACTAAAAAAGCAGTTGAGAAGAGCTTACTTCAGAAAAGAGGAGTATTTTAATAAAAAAAAAACTAAAAAAACCAAATATTTCTAAGATTTTAAGGCTGTTCCGCCTTTGCTGAAAGAAATGTTTTTCCTTAGATTTGTGTCTGCCTGCTGGTTGGTAACGTTTCCTTTTTAGCATTTTTCGTTTATTTACACTGGTTTTTGCCAAATATTACTTCCGCTTGGTGTTGGTGGGAAATTAAAGATCCAAACAGATGTTTATTTTAGCAAACTGCCACACTGGAGAAGCTCTGCTCAAACTTTAATATGAAGAAAATTTTATTTATTTGACTGCAGAATGATAAAACGAAAATGACAACATTTTCAAACACTGTGGGGTATAGAAAAACAACGCTTTTAAGAAAGAAAATTGAGTTCTTTTTTTTTTGTTCTTTTAAGTTAAAGACAAAATTTCATTGAGGACTGTTCATGCAATAGAAATACTTATTAAGTGAAACCGTGACAACTTGTTGAACCATCTAGCTAAGGGAAATAGAGCTACAAACTTATGAGTTATGGGTTCTAGGCCAGATGGGAAATCGCTGCAATGAGCAGGCACCGCTGATGGGGCCAATTACTTTCTGTGGAGTGCAAGGAGGGAAAATAAAATTATAATCCCTTCCCAAACCAAATTTATGGTTGAGGCGATCTAAATTCTTGTTGGGTAACTACATTACGTTAGGATTCAGACCCAAACTGTTGGAGTTAGTAACTAGCTTCGTTAGAGAACACTGTAGACTCAAAGTACGATTGTTCATCTTGAACCCTACAGATAGATTCTGTGATCATAAAAATGTATCTTAAGAGCAACAACTAAAAACCTATGAAGCAGTATATGGTGGACTGCAAAAGAAATAAAGTTGCTGTAGATCTGTTCTAGTATCATAGAAAAGACGACGGAAGCAAAACAATAATTTCTATTTAAACAGCTCAGGTTTCCAGAGGCGTAATACAGAGAAGGGTAGACACAAACTAAGGTAGAGTGTCTAAATAAAAATAATATATTCAGATCACATTTCCTGTTGCTTTCTCTCGATACAGATAATATATAGAGAACATGAGATACAAATTAATTGAAATGGTAGACAGAGTGCTACAAAATAATTCAATTATAAGCGAGCCATTGTGCATCTGATAGTTTGCTTTTAGCCAATTTTTCCTCCAGTATTTATAGTTTCATCTTTTTTTCTCTTCTTTTTTTTGGCAACACTAGTCTTTTGTCTGTTTGTCTTTTCTTTTCAAATTGGTTCACAGTTTCGTAGCCAAGGCATTAGAAGAGAAATTAAACTGAAAAATCCGTTTAATTGTACTTTTCACTCACACAACTAAAGTTTTCCTATTTGTTTTTTTTGTTTGTTTTTGTTGTTTAAATTAAATATTTGTAAGTGCTTAGCAATAATAAATCTCTCCGAAAAATCACTTAAAATCTCAAACCAGTCACTCTAAACCGCTGGTCGTCGTATACGATGGCTGGTGTTTTATGGCATGAAACCATGAATGATTTCTGAAAAGACCAATTACATATGAAAACAATGTAAATGACTTTAGAGCCATACTAAAACAATAATAAAAGAAAAAAAAAATAAAATTAAATGAAAAACGAGTGTTAAGCCAACAATTCAAATGAAATAAAATTGAAATAAAAAGAGAAAGATACACAGGCAGTGGCAGAGACAGAGGCAGCAAAAGAAAAAGAGAAGAAGGCCCAAGCAATAATAACAATAAAGTAACACAGTCGCCAAATGACAGACCGTACGTACGAGGCGACCACTTAATTTAAGCTTTAATTTAATCCGCTTAAATGCTCATTATTTAAATGCCATTGGCTGTCCAGAGGCGGCGTACAAGATGAAATACAAATTTCTACTGAAGCGATGGTAGATGACGAACGAATGAACGAACGTGTTGGAATGGTTTTCGCGGGTTTTCCCAGCTTCTTAATGCAGCGTAACACCCACTCCCCCTTTCACTGGCCTTTCCTAAACCACCCAGCAAATGAATTTTTTCCATTTTTAATATAAAAGAGTGTTGTTAGATGTCCTAAGAACTTAAAGAGCGTAATTTTGTTTTCTTTTCTTTGCTTCGCTTGGGCTGGTGAAATTATTTTCGTTGTTTATGGCGAGTAGCGGTAGTGGTAGTGGTAGTGGTAGTGGTAGTGATTGTCATAGTGGTGGTAGTAGTAGAAGTACTGACAGTAGTAAGACAAAAGAAAAGTTATTGCCTGCAGTAGTCTTTTAAAATTTACACTCACAAAAAGCATTCGACAGTTTAAGAAGTCATAGCCACAGGATATTAGATTAAGCGCGTCTAATTATAATTTTTCTCAGTGTGTTTTATTTAGTGTTTTTGGCCGTAATGCAAAATGTCTAAGAATGTTAATTAAAAGTCTGTTGCACTTAATTAGGCTCAAAAATTATGGTGTTGGCTGTTACACTCTGTTTTTTTTTCGTTTTCTCTGTCAGTCTGCTTAAGGTTGTTGCCAAGAAAAAACATTAAAAAGAAGAAGAAAGAAAAAAATTAAAAATATTATAAAGAATAAAGTGGTCATATTTTATGAAAACTTTTTAACAATGACTTGTTTCATTCGTCTTTCTTTTTTCGTTTTTTAACTTTGAATTTGAAAAATTTTACGGATGACATTTTAATATTGTGTTTGGACTTTTTCAGCGACTTTGGCAGTATTTTAATTGATTTTTATTTCAAATTAATGATAAAAGAAATTAAGTTTCCAATAAGGATACGAAGTGAAAATAAGTGGAATTGTTGCAGCCATTGGTGTAATACATCATTGGATTATTCTTTCCTACGAGAAACGTCACTTAAGTTTTCATTGTAATGAAAGAGCTGGCGAATCTGCTAGAAGTGGATAAAAAGTCTTTTCTGAACCTTTGGTAAGTGGGTCTCTGATTATTCAGAGGATTACATGTTCTTTACCGAGCTGCCTACCACTAAGAATAAGAGGAAACATCATCTTCTGTGCATCAGTCCAGCTCTACGAGAACGTAGAATACCTTCCTTCAGGATGTCCAATGCATGACAGCGAGACCATGTTTTATCCTACACTGGTAAGGAATTGCTATAAAAAGGAGGATAACCTTTTGTAATATATAACGGCTTTCGAATACATTTTTTAATTATTTTACAAGCTGCACTAAAAAATTAAGAAAAAGCTGTCCCAAGGCTAATCAAGATGATCAAGTAGAAACCAATTCCAGAGTAAATGTCGAATTGATTTGATTGACTTGTTTATGTATGGAAAATCTAGCAAGCATGTGTAACCTTCTCCATATTTCAAAATTAAATTGTGTGAGACAAGCCATACCTAGCTTTGCAATATCATTTGAAACGTTACTTCACGTTTTTAAATTTCATGTATGATTGGTATTTGATATGTTCCAACTAAAGCCGTCGACTTTAAATTATCCATGGCCTGAAAATGAAACGCCTCACAAATAAACAATAAATTGGGTTTCATGTTTGCATTGAACATTTTGACCTTCATTCGTCTTGACTATAAGCATATACGAGAATCTATGAAAAAAAAAAATTGGGCATATTGCTCCATCATTATTACAACAGACATTAAGGTTAGAAATATGTACTAGATCTGTTCAAATAAAGTAGAATACTTATATACGCCAATGGCCTCAATGATTTTTAAGCGAATGCCTGTGACAGTTAATGAAATAAAATTTTCAAAAAAAAAACTTCAAATCAATTCCTACAAAAAGTTAAAAAAAGAAACGTACAAGAAAACTGTTATGAACAAAATAAATAAAGTTTTTAACTCTTGAAAGAATTTTAATCTGCAGAAATAGAAATGAAATGCAACCACCATTGGAAAAGAGCTGTAAAAAACATAACAGCAGATCCATCTTAATTTCCTGTTGGAGTTCCATTCATTTTTTGTTATGTTTCTTCTTCTTTTGATTCCCTTTTTGGCATTTGAAACTTGAACAAACATGTTCATCGTGGTCACTGAAACACAAGAACAGCTACGCATACTTAGTTGTATGTATGTACGTGCAACAAACAATTTACAATTGCTTGTATGACAACAACAATTTACAAGTTTATGCAAGACTCAGTGACTCAGTAACTCTCAGTAAAACTAAGAAGTGGTGGTGTATTGTATGTTGTTTTAGGTTGTCATTACATGAAACGCTTCAAGTGTTTGGTAACAACAAAAATAACAGAAAACTATGATACAACAGTAGCAAAAGTAGCTACAACTGTGCTGCAACTTCTTTTTGCAATCAGTGTAAAAAGTGCACGAGTACGCGTACGAGTACGAGTATTTAGTTGAGAGTGTCTTCCAGTAATAGTTGCGCACTTGTCATCGTTGTTAAAATAGATGCTGCTGTGCCATCACCATCACCATCATCACTATCATCATCATCTTCAGCGTAATCATGCAACGCCATGTTGCAGTTGTTTTTTCTTGGTTTCTTTTTAATTTTTTTTGAAGTGTTACTGTTTGACTTTTTGCATAAACAACAATAACAATAAAAACAATAAAAAAAGAGGGAGAGGGAGAGTGAGAAGCTTCAACTTTAACTTCCTTTTTGTGATAAAATGAACGAACAAGGAAAATGCAAAAATACATTCGAAAAGATAATCTGCTGCTCTTATGTTTGCACACATGTAGGGGTTTACAACAGTACAAGTACGAGTGATAGTGTTGCTAAGCGGAAGCTAAACTTAAGCTGGATTTTGTACTCCAGCACGAACGAGTGAACAAATAAATGAATGAACGAATGAATGACTGAATGAATGTATGAGTAAATGAATAAATGAAAGAATTCATGCAACAAAGACTCCATAAATATCAGTGTTGTTGGCAAAGTTGTACATGATATTGTCTCTGTCTTTATATCTGTCACTTGTTTTTTTCTTTCGTTCTGTTTTTTTTGTTCTAAGAAGACATAAAACTGAGTTGATAACTGTGTTAGTATTTTGAGAGAAGTTTTTAGCATTTGAAAATGAAAACAAAGGAAACTGTAATCCTTTGGGATGAAGTTTTCGATATGATATTCAAAGAGAGTCTGTACGAATAAAATTAGACACGTTCTTCTTTGCATTCAACAAAATTTTAACATTTTTAGCCAGATATGATAAAATTTAAGTGATTCATTTTTGTCCTATTTTCTACAGGGGGTTTAGATGATTTTAGATATGTGGACTTATTTGTATCAAGTACCATATCCCTTGATAGCACTTTTTTACTCTCAGAGTTTTTGACAGAAATCTGCTGAGAGGGAGTCTGGACAAATGCAAATACAAACCGAGTCTGATACGACATTTACCATAGATTATCTTTTCGTCCTCACCAGGAGTAGCTCATTTTCGAACGTATTTAATTTCCTAAAGAATAACTACAACTTTTCCTACTAAGCACTTGGAGCTTGTCGTTCCACTGTTGTCGTACTCATTTAACGCTCTTTTACATTTTCCAGAGTGTTGAAATTTTATTGTTTATTTTCTTTCTGTTGCTCTTTAATAGTTTTTTTTTTTGTTCGTTGGTTGTGTGTTGTTTTTTTTTATTTCTTTTAAATCCTGTTGCTCCGTTGTCGCTCGTTTTGTAGTTGAGTAAAGTGTCTCTTTCTTTCTAGTCCTTGTCAACTCTATTTAGTTGTTGTACATCGTAGTTGTTGTTGTTCTTGTTATTTAAAGCGAGCGTGTAAATTGCGTTTATCTTGGTGTCCACTCTTAAGGGCATATTGTGCGTTAGAATTCTGGTGTGTGTTTGTTTTTGCACTCATTTTGTGTTTGTTTGTTTGTGTCTCTCTTGTGCAAGAGTAAGAGTAAGTGTGAGTGTGAGTGCGAGTGTTTTTTGTTTTTGTATTACCATAGCATTTGACTAAAGCCAAAGCCTTTCTAAGTTTTTCTGTTTTGTTTTGTTTTCACAGTCACTCATGCTGCTTTGCTGCTATAGATGCATAGCCACTTACAACATTCTCACTCATGCTACGGCTCGTTGCTCAGCATGTGGCAACATTTTTATTGTGTTTTGTTGTGGTTTTAAGTGTAAAGTTGACCACAAACATCATTTATGGTTGTCAGTTGGGTATGTTGCTTCTGTAACTTCCTTTCTCTCTTACTCTACTTCTCTATCTCTCTCTGTCTCTCTCTCCGTCACCGTTAACGTCGCTGTCACTGTGTTTTAAGCTGTGTAGCCAAATGAGTAAATGTGGCCAGTATATGAACTATGAAAATAGTAGGCATTTGAGTGTGTGTTGTGTGTGCGTGTGTGTGCTGTGTGTTTGTGTATAAGAGTATGTGACATATGAAAAGTGATAAATTATTTTAATCATAATGTTCATGTCTTTGTTATCTAAATACTCTCATATATTTACACATTCACCAACACACACACACGCGCACACTATCATATATGTATACACATACACGCACTGTGTTCTTATGTATGTTTACAGGCATTAGTAGATGTAGTTGTCATTTTTCCCAACCATAATCCTTATGAATAACAACAATTTGGTATTTTAATATTCTAAGAGAGTTAAGGAATACAAACAACAAACAACAATACAAACAACAAAAGCAAAACCATTATAATATAGAGTTTAAATATAATTTGAAAATAGAAAATTATAGCCTAAAAGAGAGAGAGAGAGGGAGTGATAGAGAGAAGGAATTAGAGAGACAGAGGAATGCTTACCAGCAAATCGATTTGTTATTAAATAAACATTTAAATTCTTTTATTACTCCTTCTCTGGAAAAGAACGTATAAACGTTTTCACTGCTATCAAAATTAAACCATTTTTATTGTTGCTTAACAGCTCACGAAATTAAAAAACTTTTACTGCCTCAAATATTTTTGTCTATTAATTTTTATTCGTTCTTTTTTTGTGAGTTTTTTTTTTTTGGCGATTTTATTTTGATAACTCCTTGGCTATACGAAAAGTTTCATTAGTTTTCCCCAAAAAAAAAAAAAAAACCACTGAAATATAAAAAGAAAGTGCCTGAAACTTGTGTCATTAGGATAAAACGACGGTCATTAGTGACACTACCAACGACTCATTTGCTCTCACTTGTTTAAACTTATGACTACACACATAGACAAACGCTCACACTCTTCACTATGGAATACCACCAACACTATTACGACGCTGTCTCTACTACGTTTCACCTAACAGTACGCACACACATACAGTACATATAGTTTATTTTTTTTAAATAGTTTTACTACTAAAATAGTTTCATTAGTTTTACTTCTAAAAAAAAACATTTTCGTTAATGCCTGTATACCGCCAACACCAAAAGCTTTAATTATTGGGATTATAAAACCAAAATAAAGAAGAAGATGAGGCAAAACATAGAGAAACTTTTCAAAAATATTTTAAATTATACACGGCGCCATTAGTGGTCATAAACAGAAATGAAATTTAAAAAGTTTACGCAGCCCGCTCTTTAAAGGAATTCAAGAATTTTTGGGTAATTTTATTGAAATAAAAAAATTTAGCATTTTATTTATTTATTTATTAAAGAAATAAATTGAAAGAGAAAACGATTAAAATGAGTGCTGAAATTAAGTGATAAAACTGTCCTTTACAAGGTCAACATGTGAAATAGTGCCATAGTTATCCGTATTTGTCATGACCAACGACTTCCGCATGGGTTGTAAAGATATAGAAAGGTAAACAACTATTCACCTCACTTCTTGGGTACATGCCTAGTATTGTATTGTAGCATTATTAAAGCACCTGTGCACTATATATTGAGGACGGACATTGGAAGTGTAAAAAAAACTCCAGGCGATTTCGGGAATAGGAGAAATAAAAGACTGTGATATCATAATTCGCCAGGCAAGGCCCATGTATTTCTTGCCTTTTGGGTTGACACCTATTTTAGCTTAACTGTCTCTGTATGTGTATATTCTGTATGGATATCTTATTCGGTAGTAATTTTAAGGAGCTAACAGTTAACCTATTTCATCACTGCTACTTACTATCTAGTGGTAGTAATATTCAAAAGAATTCAAAAGAAAATTCAAAAGACAATTCGAAGACGTGCTCCAAAAAAAGTTTGTTCCGCTACATATTTGAATACCTTTAAATAGTTTACAGATGGCAGTAGAGGGCTCCCCACAAGTTCATATATAACAGTAAATATTCAAGTACTTATGTACGGTGATTATAAACTGTGTTCCATTAAACAAATTTTCATCTACTGATGTTTTTAAATAACTTTTAAAATCTTTCAACGGTCGATGGACTACTATGGGATTTAGTAGAATGTGATCTTATAAATCCATTGGAATTGGAATCTTATCCAAACTTTAAACTAATATTCTGACTCAGATTAAATTAAAAATGACAAATAAAAAAACTAAAAAGTTCTGAATTACGACAGAATACTTACATTTGTGAGTTTCTCTGCACGACTCTGGCATCCAGCTGGAAAAAATTTAATTTCCATTGTAGCTATGTGATGTGAAACTGCAATTTCAAGTCTGTAGACTATTTTCTATTTTTCTTAAATTTTTTTTTAACAAAACTCTGTTGTTTTATAAATAAAATATTTGTTTTTTTTATTATTTAAATTATTACTTTATATGTAAGTGTTGTAAATTAAGATTTGTTGTCAACACTTTTAATTGAATTTCATTAAAATTTACTTTCAAATGATTACAACAAAAACAGTTTTAATTACAAGTTATAAAAATATTACAGTTCCAATCGTTTTTATAAACTAATTGAACTTAATTGAATTCAGTTCTTTGTTAAGAAACAAAACAGTTTTTCTTTTTTTTTTTTGTTATATTTTTTTTATTTTATTCCTTAAATAAATAGTTAGTTTTAATCGATCATTTTCTATTTGGAATACAATACTTAACTACAGGTACAACATAGAACTTACAGGTAAAAATTTCATTTTCTTAGAGTGTAGACAGTAGTTAAGTAAGTAAGACGTAATCATATTTTACCTACTAGTAATTATTTAAACATTTTAAGATTTCCTGCTGTGTGTATTTCTTGTTTCTTGAAGTACACAGCATTACCTTTGTTTGCCTATACATACATATATTTACGCCTTAATACACACTACACTACATTACACTACACTACACTACCGCACACATAAGCAACATTTGCGTCGCATATGCAAAACTCAACAAAGTGATAACGATGACGGCCTTTACGTACAATAAACAATAGCAACAAACAGAGCAGAAAATAGTTTATTGTTGATATCGCCTTACTGTCAATTTAATTCAATTAATTTTCCAATTATTGGCTTTTAATTTCGTTCAATCTATGCTCGAGACTAACACACACACACACACACCAACATGAACACATATGCACACGTAAACATTGCAAACTTGAATTTACTCAACCATATAAATAATTGTGTGTGTGTGTCCATGTATAAGTAACATACAAATGTGTTCAGCTGCGGTTAGGTAATTAAACAATGCTGTTGCACTACCGTGTGAAATGAAACGTACATTATTGGCTACATTGGTATTCTATAGAGAAAAAGAAATAGTGTATTGTGCTTGAGTATATGTTTGTAACACCTTTAAGGTAAAGATAGTCACCTTAGTGTAGCAGGAAGTGTGCCGGTTTATTAGATCGGAGGCCGTGGCTAAAACCCCAGCTCAGACAACTCGGAAGAAAATATTTCTTCGGCTAATAAAATTGTCATGAAAAGTTTCTCAGAAAATCGATCGTTCGGAGGCAACTCTAAACTGTAAGTCCCACCATTCGTGTATAAAATTAATACACACTGCATGGTTAGCTGCCTAGTTAGGTTAGGTCGGAGTGGTAGCTTTGATATCAAAAAGCTCTCTGTACTGACCAAATTCCACCAAAATCAGGGAGGAGAAAGAAGTTGGTCAGCGCAAGGGCTGCACATCAAAAGCACTATTACCCTATGCTGGAAAACCAGCCAGAAAGTTTTATAAACGAAGCTATATCCCTGACCTCCGTAAAGTTAACAAGAAATGGAGAACCAAATTACCTATATCTGTACCTCGCAAGAGATGGGCACTGACAAAGAAAGTGGATAACCGTCTCCTCTTCCTCAGCGGATCTACACCCACGGCAGAAGTCGTTAAATGGGAGTCGCATCCTTTCCGCGTGTCTACCCATAACACAATGACCTGTAAGGATGGCGACTGTGATTGAGATGATGCCACGACCAAATCCAAGTAACTGGTTGGTACGCCTTCTATCCAGGTGAGTCGGGCTGTGGAGCAGGAATCCTCATTGACCCAGGATAGGTTGGCGTCTGGGAAGAATTTCCGAGCAATGGCCGACTTGACCGAGGCGAGTGGCAAACCCAAATCGACTGAAGAGGATTCCTGAAGGAGTGCACCAGCTCTGGCGAGCTTATCGGCCCTGCAGTTTCCCGGAACGTAGCGTGCCCGGAGGCACTGAACATTTTTTTTACTGATGAAAAAGTTCGTATCGTTCTGATATTAAAATTTTTCTTCTACTATTGATCTATTTCAGCAGGATACCCTTAAGAACTACAAAGTTTTCGTGCTCTTGGGACCAATAGATTTTTAGTGAGGGCTAGTCTGTCTCCCTTTCTGCATCTTAACAAGATTAGTTGCATGTAAATTACATACATATTGAGAACCGATCGTAGTAGTCGATCAATACTACTTTTTTTGTCACAAACATTTACTACAATACACACATTTCTAACAAGTTAATGCCTGCTGTAAAATGTTAAATACACTACGCCCATTGTACTATACACACACATTACAAGCTGAAAGAGAGAAAAGAGTTCAACAGTTGAGATCAACTGTTACATGTCTTCTTGGCTTGCAGTTTATAATGATGTTACGCATACAAACAAATACTTAATACGAGTACACTTACAATTACTAGGACTTAATAAATGTCCTTAATTTTTATGTTCACCAACATATTTATATTGTTAGTTGTGTATGTGTATGTGTTTGTGTATGTATGAATATGTAACATTATATAGACTTATTAAAAATCATTTTTTCAACACTTAATTGGTAATTTGTCATGTTCTGTTGTAGTAAACAAATACATGCATTGCATACAGTTGGGTCTTGATATGTGTGGTGGATTATTTGAAACAACAATTATTTTATAATAAAAACTTATTTCGGATTAAACTTTCATTTTATATTTAAATATCAACATACATATGCTTTTGTATTGTATGATAATGATTTAAATGATAGTAAAGAAATGTTTATATCAAGACTTACTGTAACCATGCAAATGGGTGTGTGTGTGTGTCTGGTCTTTGTCTGTAATATTAATTAATTTGCATTGTTTTTGTAATTACTATTGTTAGTGTGTTTTCTTTTGTTTATTTTTATTGTTTTTTGTTGTTTTTTGTTGCTGTTGCTGTTATTTTATTATAATTCCACACATAAATGTACATGGCATGGGCATTACAGCGTGTAAATGTGCGCGTTTTTTATTATTGGCGTCATATTGACACACTTATTAATTATATTTTATTTTGTATTCCATTAATCTAGATTCTTTTCGCTGACAAAGGGCCAATCACACACTCGTTGATATTGACATATAAGCGTTAAAAATTTCGATTTTTTCATTGGTTGTTTTTTTTTGCTTGAAAAGTTCATTCTCATTTCCGATGGAAATTTTCTGTGTAGTTATGTTTAATTCGGATGAACCATTGGGGCACATAGGGATTCAACAAAAAATTTTCATTACATCTTTATAGGTTTTTTAGTCCGCCTTAATTCAATTGCAATTATTTTGCAACTCTGGATTCTGGAGCGCCATAGGCGTCGAACGCCTTGGAGGTTCTATTCTAATTTATGGTCATAATTTGAGGTAAGTATTGTCTATATTATCCTTAAACATTTGAAGCTGAGAAGTGGTCATAGTATAGTTGGTAGTGTGTTGGCTTATTAGATGTGAGGCCGTGGTTCAAAACGCAGCTCAGATATCTCAAAAAATAAAGAAAATCGGGAAAAATAATTCTTCGGCAGTCTCTCAACAGTCCTCTTGCATAAACTCTGGGAGTAAATAAACCTGCTATGAAAAAGTTTGTCATAAATCTGTTGTTCGGAGTCCACTTTAAACTGTAGGTCCCGCCACTCATGTATAAAATTAACGCACAACAGCAATGGCCAATTATGTATTATGTATGTACTTAAACGGAAAACTCTCCGGAGTAGCTCTATTGAGCTCACACCGTTTAGAAAAATAATTGAATATTCAGCCTTTAGAGATAGATGCTCCAAACCATTGCGAATATGCTTTTTAATTCGTTTAAATATGAATACATCTCAAATAGCCACAACTGATTGATTATTTTTATGAAACCAGAATTTATTTTTATTTCTGTTCATTAAACATCTTCTTGGTTTTGCTCAATCACTATCGATTTCATTTTACAAAACATGTTAAGCTCTCTCCAATATTTTCTCTTTTCAAAACAATTCTTATATGAAAACGTATGCATGTGTTTAATTAAAAGCACTCACATGTAACGATTTATAAAATTTTATTGAGAAAGAGAGAAGCCAAAATGAATACTCTTTCGATTTCAATTAAATTCAATTTAAACAAAAATCTCCAATAATCTCCTGTTAACTGGATATTTAATTTTTGTTTTTACAAAATGATGAGAATGAAAACTTTTTTATAACATTTCCTTTAAAAAAGAGAAAAACTAAACAGCAACTGAAATGATGAGGTGATAAACGCTTTCCATAAGAGCTACTACTACCTACCTACACCTGTGAAATATTTTTCTTTTATGGGCACAAATAAAAATTACTTTGAAGCATTTGCAATCATTTTAAAAGTAATTTTTAAGTGACACTTGAACTAACTCTCTTCATTTTTTTAGTAGCAGTAAGGTAAAGTAAGGTCCTTATTCAACGGAATTTTAATTTTAGTTTTTTTATTAAGTAGGGTGACCACTGTTTCACAGAAATAAGTAGAAGAACGTGTGTGCTAGAGGGGGAGGGAGGGAGAGAGTGCACTAGTACTTCACAACTTGAAGTAATTTCAATTGGATTTCGAAAAATAACGGAAAACACTTGCAGGAAGTAGACATTTTTTCCATTCTCCTCCTCTCTCTCTCTCTCACACTCCCTCTCTCTGTGTATGTGTGCCTCATGCTCAATAAGTTTAAATATTAACAGCATTTCAATGCATAATTAACCAAAGTTATAAACTAAAGGGGGTGGGGGTGTTCAAAAACGTGCAGGAAGAGAAGCAATAATACTGTCTAGGGGCGTTTGATAGCCGAAAGTCATTGCAATCGTGGTAGTCATAGCCAAAGCCACAAATCTTTAATGAAGTGCAAATGGCAAAATGTGACAGTCACAGTTTAATTATCAATGAACGCCAAATGTCGATGATATTGACTTTTTACTCAGTCAGTATAAATGAAAATTAAAAGAAAAAAGGAAAAAAGGAAAAAAGAAGATGAAGAAAAAGAAGGAAGTATAACGACAAGAGATTCATATGAAAAACTTGCCAGAAATGAAGATAAAAAACCAAAAAAATTTACGAATATTTGTAGAACTCTACACAAATAAAATAGAAAAAGTTTTCTAAAGAGACAAGAAAAAAAAAATAGAAAATCTACGACCCCTTAAGGAGACAAATATAATATAAGTGCCAAAGCGCACTTTTCTATACAAAAAGCCAATATTGCGGAATTTAATTTCTAAGTTCGTTATGTTCGTTTTTATAAGCTGCACTACAATACATTGGAGGATAGCATGGTTTGTAGGCGTCATATGCAACAGAGATCAGCAATGAGTATTCAAAAAGATGAGTAGAATCGAATCATACTCATAATTTCTGATACTTATACGAATTTATACTTATTTTAATATCATGGAACCTCTACTAATATTCAAAGTTTGAAGTACTCATTCTATTCCTACTT
Organism: Sarcophaga rosellei; assembly: GCA_930367235.1. Taxonomy (NCBI): domain Eukaryota; kingdom Metazoa; phylum Arthropoda; class Insecta; order Diptera; family Sarcophagidae; genus Sarcophaga; species Sarcophaga rosellei. The sequence goes on along the minus strand of OV884019.1, from coordinate 4,014,043 downwards.
AACAACACGAATGATGTTATTGATTTCGACTCTGCATAACTCATCATATACACGAATCACAAAATAAGTATGAATTGCGTACGAAAACTAAGATACTCATTAGTGGGTTGTGTGTTTGCTCTGCTTGCTGCTCTGTCTTGTTTGCTCATGTGCCTTTTTTCTTTTGTTGTTAATGCAACAACAACTAAGGTTGTAAATTTTGATGAATGATTCGAGTCATTCGTATTATTTATAAGTATTTTTCTAAAGTTATTAATCTAAATGAGTAGGGGCTTATAAATCAAACATGTTTCCAATGGTATGAGTTTGATGTCAACGTTGTACGCATAATCATTACAACCTGTACTTATAAATCAATGTTGTAGTGAGTATGAATGAATCAGAGGAGTTAACTTTCAATATTGTTAACTCACTTATATTCAAAATTTCATAAGTGCTTATGAGTAGCGAAAAACGACTCATTGCTGATCTCTGCAATAGACTGCTGAGAGAAAGTCGCCAGAGAAAGTTTATTTCGTATTTCGTTTTGTTCGAGATGCCTGGCTTGACACTGACGTATTGGACTACGATGACTTATTTTTGTCGTCCTTAAAATTTCATTTTTACAGCATTTGTATGATGTCTACAATTCGTTAAACGGTGAATGTGATTTCACGGCATTCATATTTAATGTTGGGTATTTTGTACTCATTTCATATCGTTACCGAATATCTCAGCATTAAGGCTACAAAAGAAGATTTCCTTCGTAAAGACAAGTAAAAGAATAGACAGACAGATAGACAGACAGACAGACAGACAGCGAGACAGTTGTATAGACGACACTCAGTCTAATCCTTAAATGTACATCAGCTTAAATAGAATGCTTCCGGAAACTTATAATAGGGGTGTGCATCAGCATCTGCATCTGTAGCTGTAGTTGAATCCGTATTTGTGAAGGAACTGTGAGTGCGAGTGTGACTGTGTGTGCATTTAATGCGAAAAGTTTTTTGAATAATGCATTTTGGGTGAAAATTTTTAAAAAAACAAACACAGAAATGAACACAAATACTCAAAACCAAAAACTATAACAACAAAAACAAAACAAGAATTCTATAAAAACTCTTTTAAAAAACAAAAAAAAAAAAACAACAACAGAAGAGAGAAGCTTGAATTCATTCATTTATTTTATGGTTAAGCGTTGAGAAGACAATCGCATATTCAAATATGAGTGTGAATAGAGAAAATGAATGAACAAAAAAAAAAAAGGAAAACAGAAGGAAAAAGGAAAGATGAGAGGAAAACTATCATTTGATTTATAGGGAAAATTTCATAGAAAATTATCTATGTCTGTCTGTTAGTCTGTCTGCCAGTCGTTTTTTTTTATAAAAAATGTATTCATGCACTCAGCCACAGATAAACTTGGTGGACACACACACACACAGAGACAGACAATTTCATAATCAGAAATCATCCAATTGTGGGTTTGAATTCTTTTTTTTTTTTTGGTTTTTCATTCGTTCATTCATTCATTCATTATTTAAAAAAAGAAAGACATTTTTTTTCTTTTCTGAACTAAGAATAGGGCGTTTTCCCCCTAACAGTGTATGGAAATTAAATTTAAATTTGAGGAAAATTAATGAATCAAACGTACAAGACGTACATACGTACTTATTATTGTAGACGTGAAATAAAAGGAAATTATTTATTAAACATGATTGTGTGACATCAATTCATATGAATTGTGCAAAATGTCAAAGGACATGATTTATATATTTTTGAATTTTTTATACAGTACTTTAGAAAAGTCTGAGAAGTTCTCTAAATATTGCAACTGAAAAAAGTTGTTTCCATTCCTGACACCACAAGGGTGAAAATCTGAAGAACATGTTGCTTGATTTTGTTGTTTTAAAAATAAATACAACTTTGATATTTTTTTATTGAATAAATGTTGTGGTGTAGATTGCTAGGGACGAAACTATCTGCGGAAGGTATATTACCTTCTGATAGGCAGGCGGCTATTAAAGCACTGGGTTCTAAAGTAACGAACTTTAGTACGGTTTATAGTTATCGCAGATCACTAATTCAGATAGCGGAACAATGTGACATAACATACATAAGTACATACATAATTGGTTTTTACCACCCTTCTGTCAGGATTATGGGCCTAGTTTCTCACACCACTTATGTTGTGTGTGTTAATTGTATATATGAGTGACTCCAAACGACAGAGTTTTTGTCAGAAATCTGCTGAGAGGTAGTAGCCGAAGAAATATATATATATTTTTGTTTTGATGCCTAACCTGGAGTTTTGAACGGAATACCTAATAAGCCAACACACTAACTACTAGACTATAACAATGTAACGGTCATGTCATACGGATGAGAATGATATTTTAGATAACTGTAGGCGCACGAGAAGTCTACTTAAACTATACGTTGAGTTTTTGGAGCCATTATTGCTTATTGCATTATGGACACTCATGTGAGACGTATTGTTTTAGAAATATGGTAAATGACTTCAGCAGGAGCTTTAGAGCAGATGAAGAGGTGGGAACTGCTCTTCACCTATTAACGGTACAATGGTGCATTATGTTGGAGGGGTATAAGGAAGCTTCGAATGAGCGCGGGACTAGAGGAAAACTATAGCATCACAATCGACCGTATGTGGGTACTCTGCTCTATCTACGTACCTACCTATGTCATCCCAATACCGTTCAGTCAGGATTGCCACTTATGTTGTGTGTGTGCTAATTTAAATTTGACTTAGAATGACAGATTTTTTGAGAAACTTTACATGGCAATTTTATTTGCTCTCAGAGTTTTTGCTAGAAGACTGTGGAGAGAAAGTCGCAGATGAAATATTTTTTTTACATTTACGTTTAGAGGTCTGACCTGGTGTTTGGACTCTGGTCTTATGTCTAATAAGCAAACACACTACATAATAGACTACGGCGATTTCGTACAGATCTGTGAAACAAAAAGCTAAAAAGATCTAGGAGTCTCAACACATTAGGATTTGAGTTCAACTACATCTAGAGTTTTTACAAGAAGTTGTTCAATGATTGTATTTATCTTCGCAAAGATGTACCACATGAATTAGCTCTTTTTCTAAAGGAGTTGGTTTTAAAACAATCAGAATAATGAAGAAATAATGAAGAAAAATGAATGAATACAGAATAAGTAAAAAACATAAAACATATGTTCAACAGATTAAAAACGAATGATTTTTGAAATATTTGAAAACTTCTATTTAAAGCAACTATAAAGAGATACACCTTAAGTATAATACAATTATAAATGATAGGGACTGCATGGCATTACAAATAAAGAACCCTCTTTTAAACTAAAAGTTTCCCTCATAAACATCTTTAATGTGTTAATTTTGAGGGGCAACTCTTTTACTTTTCTTTTTTGTTGTTGTTTTGTAGCCATTTTACTTACCCCTTTTCCCTACTTGGGTTTTACCCTAAAATGTTAATCTTTTTAAAAAGATCAACAACTCTTTTCGATAAGATTATAAAGAACCTGCAATAACAATGAGTTAAAAGAACCAAAAAAAAGAGAACTAAAACACAAAGAAAGTAAAATCAAAAGAAAAGAAAAAATAGTTTTTTAATCTTTTTGCAAAAGTTTTTTGCTGCTGAACTTTTTAAAATCTTTTGGTGTTTTTCTACATTCATTCGGTATTTCCAGCTTAACATACCCAACATCCCGCAATAAATTTAAAATGCAACCTGTTTTCGGGCAAAAAAAAAATCTTTACTAAGATGCTGCAATTCTGCTACTCTATTATTGATTATCCGTACGCCCCAGGAAAGTTTTCATTCCCTACCTGCTTAAGCATGGTAGAGCGTAGAAGAAATCCCCCCATAGCTGAAGAGACAAAGAAAAAAATGAGTGAAAACTTTAAAACTTAAATACAAAAGTGGCATTTATAATTAATTTTAAATGCACTTTTAATAGTTAAAGTGCGTGCGTTGCAGCAAAAAAAAAAAAAGGAAAAATTCTTCATTGGAATGGAGCGCCAAAAATAAAATCCAGAATCCAAAGGAAAACTTAAATGAACGTGTGTTAAGCAGCCCAGCCAACCTTACTTATTCAGACTGAGCACATCGCTTTTCATTAACTTACCTTCTTGTGAAAATAGCACACAACCGGACGGAATGGAACGGAAGGGAAGGCAAGAGCAAGCTTTGTTTGAAGATAAAATGGAAAATTTACAACGACAATAATAAAAACAACAACAACACAACATTAAGATTAAGTTAAATTTTTTGCGAAAGTTGTTGTTGTTGTTGTTTTTGAAGTTAAAGTTTTTGCTGCTAAAGTAACGAACGAACATTACGTCTTAAGATACGATTTTAAATATTTTATACACAAAAAAAAAATTACTCTACTTTCTCACAATGAACAATACAAACACAACATATACAACAACATAACGCAACAACAACAACTAACGAAAAAGGAAAAGTTTCCTATGAAAAGGTTTTCATTTTCAATTCTTACCCAACCTAAGCCTAAACAAAGGATGGAATTACAGAAGAATATTAAAGTTAAGGATGAAAATGAGTAGCAAGAGAAGGAGGAGAGGAAAATGAAGAGGGATTTGTAATTTCTTAAATAAATAAAATTTAAAAACTGAAACAGTACTGTGATAAACAACTGCAGAGATTCATAAACGTTATTTGAATGTAAATTTATGGTAGATTTGCAAACGATACTCATTTGATGTTTTAAATCTAATCAGAGAATCCTAGTGTAACCCACTGAGGTGCTAAATTCTCTTGAAATAAATTCTTTCGTTTCTAATCGAATAAATAATAAAATTTATATTCCAATTAAAATGTTTACGTATGTTTTAATCGATCCAATAAATGTGAAATTTCTTTTGGGCACACTTTATGACGCACTGTATCTTTACGACTTCGATTTCACGAAGATTAAATCATACTGAGGACGACTTTATTCAGACGGACAGTAAGCTTTGTTAATAGATGATACATAGGGAGGATCAGGAATTGGATCTTTCGACACCTTACAAAGACGAGAGTTAGTTGTCCTAAAGCACTGATGGACAAATACACTTATCCCTGGCATGACCAACAATTGATAAGTAAATATTTTTTTGAAACAGAATATGCTTTCAGGAGAATGTACTCTCTAACGAAATAAGAAAACTTCTTACTCGTTCACCAATAATACGGGTTCTCAAGCGGAAACCGATCAGGAAGTGTATGATCTGGGCTAGAGATTATTTGGCGAACTTAAATTAGAACGATTTAAATGTCTTCACAAGAAGTCAAATAAGAAATAAGGCAATAATATATAAGGATACGGGATACCTAATCCATTGTATGGGTACCTATTCATTAGAGCAGTCGCCGTATTCTAGTAAGTAATATATTGGATTATTAGACGTTCAAACGCTAGCGCAGACGTCTCGAACAAAACGAAATCTGAAAAATATTTCTTTGGTGGCTTAGTCTCAGCATTTTTCTTTGAAAAATTCTGAAAGCAGTTAATCGGAGTTGGCTTTAAATTGTAAGTCTCGCAACTCATGGATAAATTAGCGTGATAATCCTGACTGAAGCTTTGTAATCACCAATTAAAAAAGAAGTATCATCTCCCATACATCTGGAGCTTGTTTTGTAGAAGGTTTGATGTTGAATCGATTCAAAACTATGTTTCATAGTTAAAGAAATTCTGTATTTTGCCTTTTAAGTGAAATAAGTTTTCCTTGTTTTCAATTTAAAAAGATAAACTTTCTTAGAAATTAAATTAAATACTGCAGCCGTATAAAAAATAAATACTTTTTGATTTAATATTTCTTTAAAGGAAGCGTTTAAAATTTAAAACAAAAAAAAAAAAAAACAAGAAAACAAATTATAATGATGACCTAAATGTAAAGTTTTTTCTCTCGTGTTTTTTTTCTTCTTTTCCATGAGGATAAAAGTATCCTCGTCTTAATTTTTTATTTTCTATTCCACAAAAAGCAAAAATGCTGAGTTTTAACATAGAAACCTAAATTAACGGTAAAAGGAAACGGAAGTCATTCGTACAAGTCAGAATAAAAGAATAGAAAGTACAACTCTGGCGAAAATTTTGCTCTTGAAGGATGCTTCTTTCTTTTTCTTTTTTTGCATTTGCAAGGATAATAAAACAATAATGAGACAACTTCTCCTGTTCTGTATTTAGTTTTTTTTGTGTTGTTGTTATTTTCTAAATTATATAATTATGTATTAAAATTTACCGTTACAGGTAAATAAAACTAACAATGGCTACAAGCAACTACAAAAAAAAAAAAGAGAAAAAAAGTAGAAATGAAAGCGAAAATAAGAGAACAAAGGGATAGAAGAAATTACGCAAAAACCCATTTACATTTAAGGCAACAATTTCTATGAAGGAACACACAAAAAATGGACTTGAAAATACGGAAATTGAGTACAAACAAACAAAAAAAAAAAAACACGAATTATAAATAAAGAACGTAAATTGAAACAAAAATAAATGAGAAAAAGTAATTCATTTTACATTTTAATAAATAATTAAAGAGATTAAATTCAACAAAACCTCCTTAGCTTAGCATCTTATTAAACAGAATTAAGACAGAAATTAATGAATACCATTCGTTTGCGGCAAATCCGTGCGTCTATTTACTCCCATCAGAATGTCAAAATATGTTTAAACATTAACAGGACAACGATACATCACATTCAGTTTATTGATATCGGCTTTACTCATGCCACGACGCTGACCCATAACACCGGCAGCCTCTTCCTGCTTCAGGGGAACGATGGTCATTTCACCATCTGCCGAGAAGGCATAAGCAGAGTAATGCAAAACACTGCCATAGTCATATTCCTCATCAAAGTCATCAACATACGTTTGATTGTATTTGTTGAAATTATGCTGTTTGCCATCTATTATATGCTCTTCGGCAATGCGGACGTAATCATCACGATTGGCGGTACTTTGCATGTGATAGAAGCCCAACGTATGTAAGAATTCATGCACAATCGTACCCAAACGGAAGCAACCTTCATCGAGTGGATACAATTGCAAATTATATGACTGAGGACCCTCATTAAGATAACCAACACTGGAGTAGCAACCAGCATTAAGGCCAGTAATGTTTACATAAGTGACCACATCTTTAGTGGCCTCCTTGAAACGTATGCAGGAAACACTCTCCAAAATTTGCATGCCACGTAAAATATGATTTTTATGGGGTGCATCTAAAATAAAAAGAATCAAATATTAAGTAACAATGCTTTCCAATTAAACAACTGTCAGTTATGCACCAAATTCTGTATGGAACTTGTAGTAGACAATGTTATCCGGCCATCGGCTAACTTCATCACGCAAACCGTTGCGAGTTTTCGTACTCACTACCATATCACCCTCCACATAACCGGCTGTTAATTCAGGATCGGTTTCTTTGTATTCCACAGGCATGGGCAAAGCCACGGACATGGCCAAAATGGCCGCAAATAGTACAACACCTAATAACTTCATAACTGTTTCAAACTAAAGACGACAAAAGACTAAAAGTATTCATTTCAATTATTGGTATTTGAATTTTTTGAAACAAAGTGCTTATCTTCTTCATTTATAGCCCCTAGCAATTTATGATAGTCAATCCAGTTTTGGCTTTCCTTGCCATTCTGATTAAATTATCTTATCAGCCTTTTTGGCTTTCTGCAAATTTCTCTTTGTTAGATTATCGCAGAAATTAGAAAATTTTAAAACTTTGAAAAACAGCAGCAGAATGTTTAAACACAAGTAGCCAATATTGGCAATTACGCTTGTTATTAATTGTAGTAATTTGCTCCGATAACATTCAGTAATAATTGTTCGACTTATCTGTACTATAATCTAGAAATTATGAATGAAAAAATGTGAAAAAATACAGTCAACGGTATTCGTTTGACCGCACTAAACTGTTGTTCTTCATTGGATTTATTATTGTAACTGTAAATGTTACTCTTATTTTTATTTGTTTTGGATTTTATTATGCTTAGTAAACAAAACAACAAATATTCACTGATTTTTAAACTTGCTGTTGTGTTTAATAAGGCAATCGTTTGACCGCAGTGGATAAAACGGTAATTATGTTTGAGCCAATCGTCATTCCAGCAAGTGTCTTGTTTAAATCGGAAAGATTGTACAAAAATGAAAACATTTTTGTGAATAATTCACGTAAACTGTTTAAAAATGAAGTCAGGAAAACGATTATATAGCATCGTAGAGGGCTGAGGTATATTTTTGAAAAAAAATTTTTAGAATGTGTTGTGAAAGAGTTAGAAAACTTTACTGAAAACTTGGTAAAACCTATTGAGTGAAAGTGAGTAGGAAATTTTAAAAGAAAAATAGGCAGAAGGCTAAGTGGCACCACTAAGGATCGTTTTTCATGTCAAAAAATGAAAAGGACACGATCTTCCAGTTATTGCGTGATACATCATGTTTTAGCTAAATGGGTTGTTATGGATCTCAGTACAACCAAGTCTTCTGGACCGAAAGCTATTCCAAGTCAGTACTTTTTATTCGTGCCTAAAAATTACGATAATTAATCATTTTGGAATCAAAAAATCTGATCAGCATCAGGCAATACGATTTCCAAAGGTCCCCTACTACTGGTGCCTTGTTGGCGTTACTCTTCGAAAGGTAGAACCAATCTATTATTCTACTGACTTATATACATACATATGTATATGCATTGTTTGACAATAATCTCTCTCTCTTCTATCCGTTGAAGAAGAGTCTTGATTCTTTTACTCATAAGTGACTACCTTAGCTATTGCCTCATAAATCATCTCGTACCCCAAAGGATTAAGAGAAATAAGATTAACATTTCGACTGTTAATTTAAAAATAATTTTTGTGTCCTTTATTCCACACGAAAATTTTTTTATTTTCGATCAAAGAAAATACAAAAAATCAAGAATTTCAAACATGAACGGGACAGCGATACATCACATTCAATTTATTGATATCGCGTTTACTCATACCACGACGTTGGCCCATAATGCCAGAAGCTTCTTCTTCTTTCAACGGAATGATAGTCATTTCACCGTTAATTGAAAAAGCATAAGCGGAGTAATGCAAAACACTGCCGTAATCGTATTCCTCATCAAAATCATCAACGAAGGTGGAGTTGTATTTATTGAAATTGCCTTCAGTGCCCTTCTGAATATTTTCAAAGGCAATGCGGACGTAATCATCACGATTGGCAGCACTTTGCATGTGATAGAAGCCCAAGGTATGCAAGAATTCATGCACAATGGTGCCCAAACGGAAGCAACCTTCATCGAGTGGATACAATTGCAAATTATATGATTGAGGACCACGATTAAGATAACCCACACTAGAGTAGCAACCACCACTGATGCCAGTAATGTTTACATAAGTGACTGTCTCATTAGTGGCTTCCTTAAAACGTAAGCAGGAAACACTTTCCAGAATTTGCATGCCACGTAAAATATGATTTTTATGGGGTGCATCTAAAACGAATAACAAGAAAAATATTTAGCAAACATACATATTAACTACAGATTAGAGAGCTTCTTACCGAATTCTGTATGGAACTTGTAATAGACAATATTGTCTGGCCATCTTCGAACTTCATCGCGCATGCCATTACGTGTTTTGGTATCCAAAACCATGTCACCTTCCACATAACCAGCTGTTAGTTCAGGATCAGTTTCTTTGTATTCCTTAGGCGTGGGCAAAGCCATAGATAAGCCCAAAAGGGCAGACAAAGCTAAAACTCCAAGTAATTTCATGACCGATGTGAACGCAAGACAATTTCAAACTAAAAGTTTTAAATTCATATTGATTTTCAGGGAGCTATTAGAATTAGGAATTTTTTGATAATATTTTATTATTTTTTTTTTAAATTTATGATGTTCGTTCGATAGTTGGATTTTCGTGCCAATTTATTGATTTAATCTTATCGCCACACGTTCTCCCTAAAATTGTGAATTTCTTATGCGTAAAGCAAATTCTAAAGCTTTTGATAATCTCTTTTAGAACAAGTTTTATTAAGTAATTGTTAGCCAACTGCGTTTGTATTAACCCGTCGCGATAGGAGAGTTTTTTGCCGGCTGCGATGGAATCTTGAAGTGTGGACGATTAAGCACAAATAACTTGGGTTTAACCGGAGTTCAATGCTTGCTTCTTTTAATAAACGCGATATAAATATGTATCGTTCAATTGAGTGTATAAAATTATTGATCAATTAATGAATTGAGGTCACTTGGAGGTCGCCTTTTCTGCTCTTAATTGAATAAAATTTGTTTGTGACTGTAAATTATAATCAAGAACTTTCCATTAAATTTTGTGTTTGATTTTATTAACCTTTTAAGCGTATACCTTCAACATCTATTAGTTACTCCTGACCAATCTTGTGTCTAATGCTTTGAAATAGAAACATAGAATATGGCTCAAACGTTAAATTTTTTTTAAATTCAGTTGGCGGAGTTAGCAAGAGGTATAACCAATGGACGTCTATGTAATGTATAATGCCCTAATTTATGGGGTCGTTTTTCATGAGATTATCGACTTTGCGTAGTTAAAATGGTTGTTGCAAACCTTGATACAAACCCATCTTCTGGGCCAAATCGTGTTCCAGAATTTCTGAATATGGTCGTTCAATCTTGCTCGTCCACAAGCTAATCTTTTTAGTTCATAATGCCATGTCAGAATTTTTTCATCGAACTAATGTAACGCCAATCCGTAATAAGGGTGAGTCTAATAAGACTGAAAATTACGGTAATTAATCATCAGCTTGTGAAACTTTTGCAACCAAAACATCTGAACAGCGGCAGACAAAATGATTTCCGCAAGGCCTGACCTACCAGTGGCTTGTAGGAGTTACACTTCGAAAGATGGGACCAGTCCACGTAATGATGTGGTGACAGAATTTAAAGTTTCTGAGAGAGAGTGGCAGGGTGCAATTTTATTGAAACTTATGGTGTTTTCTTTTCTACAAAGAAAATGTCACCCTCTTACAAGGTGCATTAAAAAAATTGCTGACCAACCCTGTTATAATGTAATTTTTATTTGAGATGAACATAACATTACTGATTTTATGTCGGTAGTCGCTTCGCCCTGTTCACCTGCTCGCTTTTATATTCAATACTATATACTTACTAACTTATACATACATATGCATACTTTAGCATCCCACCCAAAGCCATAAACTTTTTGTAAATTGCGATGAAATACTATCCTAAATCTCCTACTTATAAACAGCCACCAAATGGAATCGTATAAATGGAGCTGTTTAGGAGCTGTGCAAGACCCAATGTTATCTATTAATCCATAAATAATGCTAATCCATCTGGTATAACCCCAGAGGTTAAAAGGAATAAGGTTAACATTTCGACTGCTAGTTTTAAAAAATAAATAATTTTTACTCCTTTTATTCAATACGAACATCCTTTTATTTCCGATCAAACCTTTCAAACATGTACGGGGCACCGATACATCACATTCAATTTATTGATATCGCTTTTACTCATGCCACGACGTTGACCCATAATGTCAGCAGCTTCTTCTTCTTTTAATGGAATGATAGTCATTTCACCGTTAATTGAAAAAGCATAAGCTGGATAATGCAAAACACTGCCGTAATCGTATTCCTCATCAAAATCATCAACGAAGGTGGAGTTGTATTTATTGAAATTGCCTTCAGTGCCCTTCTGAATATTTTCAAAGGCAATACGGACGTAATCATCACGATTGGCAGCACTTTGCATGTGATAGAAGCCCAAGGTATGCAAGAATTCATGCACAATGGTGCCCAAACGGAAGCAACCTTCATCAAGGGGATACAGTTGCAAATTATATGATTGAGGACCACGATTAAGATAACCCACACTAGAGTAACAACCACCACTGATGCCAGTAATGTCTACATAGGTGACTGTCTCGTTAGTGGCCTCCTTAAAACGTATGCAGGAAACACTTTCCAGAATTTGCATGCCACGTAAAATATGATTTTTATGGGGTGCATCTAAAACGAATAACAAGAAAAGTATTCAACAATGATATTTTATTACAACAGATTAGAGAGCTTCTTACCGAATTCTGTATGGAACTTGTAATAGACAATATTGTCTGGCCATCTTCGAACTTCATCGCGCATGCCATTACGTGTTTTGGTATCCAAAACCATGTCACCTTCCACATAACCAGCTGTTAGTTCAGGATCAGTTTCTTTGTATTCCTTAGGCGTGGGCAAGGCCATAGATAATCCCAAAAGGGCAGACAAAGCTAAAACTCCAAGTAATTTCATGACCGATGTGAACTCGGCACAATTGCAAACTAAAAGTTTTAAGTCCTCATTGGTTTGGAGGGAGCCATTAAAATTAGAAATTATTTGATAATATTTTATGATCTTTTTCTTTTTCTTTAGGAATTTATGATGTGGTATATTCGTGTCAATTTATTAATTTATTACGAATTATTGTTGTGTTAAATGAATTCCAAAGCTTTTGATAATCTCTTTTAGAACAAGTTTTATTAAGTAATTTTTAGCCATTTCAGTTTATGAATAGCTGTAGTAAATGCTTGTGATAACATTGGCTGGAATTCGGTGTCTGTTGTAAATAAATTTTTAAATGTGGTGCTATGTCCTCTGATAGTGCCAGGCTTCTTAGTTCAATATCATGCCGAGGGAGAATTTGAAAAATGTCGGTGCAACCAATACCGATATATCTTTGGGATAATAGATTTGAAATTGGATTCTTTTTCTTATGGTTATTGGCTTTACTACACTTAGCAGTATTTTCTTTTTCTCCTCAGTTACTCAGACCTTACAGCGTATGTTGTGCACTTCCTTACTTGTGTTCTTTCTTTTTCGCTTCTCCACGGACTTAATGAAGGTGAAACTGTTGGATACGTTGTGTCGAAATTCAGGGAGGATATATAATAGAAGTAAATCACGTTTTTCTTGGGATCCTAGCAGAAAATAAAATGGATGTGATGCTGTTGCTAAAACTTCATTGTTTTTAGACAAACTTAAAGCTTTTGCTGCATATTGCGAATTATGTTTCTTTTATTTTATGCTTTAAAAATTGGTTCTGTAATTCCTTTCTTAATTACTTCCCATACCGATTTTGTTTTTCCAAACACACGACGTCATTGTGATGCTTCTTCTCATACCACTTCTCGTCGTCATCATCATTGCCGTCATCATTTATAACTTTTTTGCCTGAGGTGGAAAACATTAATAATTTTCTTATTTACCATACTTTATTTGTAAATATTATGAATGAATTGCTTCTTTTGTTTTTTTTGTTTTTGTTGCAAAAACTATTATTACCCCCTCCCCATTCGTACTCATAATGTGATTTTCTATTGTTTTAAAGCCTTAAGATATGCTCACACTATTTTCATTCCTTCATTCATTATCGTTTTTTGAATACGATATGCATTAGTAACAACAATATTCTTTCGTCTTTGTATTAGTGTGTATAAAGGTGTTTGCATATATATTTGAATGTGTGTGTGTTAATAATAGTAATGCTTTAGAAACAAAGAAAAGGACAGGGGGCGATAATAATCAAAGCAGGTAAAGTAATTAATAATAGAATCCAATCCAATACAATCCAAATCTAATGACATGTGTATGTTGCATGTGTGCGTTACATGTGTTTGTATGTTGCATGTGTGTGTTTAGCTCTCCTTAAATTCAGTTTTATGAGTGTCTTACAGAGAGTTTTATTATCTTTACAGGGTTTTTGTTTGCATAACCATTTATTAACGTAACGTTCTATCAAAACTATTGTGTTGGTATTGAATCATAAATTATTGAAAATAATTCTAGAATATGCAGCCAGTCACCCTGCCAGCCAGCCACCTAACCAGCCTAAGCATTCATATAAATTTTTACACAATAAATTATATTTTATTCTACAAATAGTAGACCAACCAAGACATTTCGAAAGGTAACAAATTATATTTTTGTCTTGATATCACGTGTGTGTGTGTGAGTACGGAGTTTCCTTTAAGATAACACCACATGAAATGATAGAATATAACACAGGAAGTTGTAATAATTAAAGCAAAGAAAAGGAAAGGAAATTACGTTGATAAAAGCAAAAATTCTTTAGTGATGAGATAATATTGAATGGAGGAAATTCTAAGCATTAGTAGCCATTAGTTTATTTCTTTATTCAATGGCTTATTGTATTTGTAAATTATTTCAATATTCAATGTCTGTTTCTCATTAGTTAAATCGAAGAATCTGGAATTAAATTCAATTTAAGAAATATATCCAAATGAGACCTGCACGTTAGGATTTATTCAGCTCTTGGTCTCAAAAGAACGCATACGTGAAGCACTGATTTCAATAAAGCTTTACCCGTAATATTACTTGTTACATGGAAAAAAAATAAATTAAATGAAAATAAGACAAACAATCAACAACAAGAAAATACACACATCATACGGTAAATAGAATTACACAAACAAATACGTATCCCACAGCCTACTATGGCCAATATTTTTGAGCCATATCAAACCACAAGTCTTTAAATTGAATTTTAAAATCAAACAAAATTTCCTATCAAGGAATTAATAAGAAATAGTATAATCGACCCGAATATGTTTATGGTTCCCCAGGAATTACGGCCTGTCAATAGTTCGAAATGGTTGAGGAGTTATTTGCCACAAGTTCAGCATTCTGCTCCAGAGTGAATTCCATTGGGTATAGCAAATAATGAATCAGTTGGATGAACAAAGTGCACGTGTGATTACGCTAATTGGTTCCCAATGCACACTGTCTACAGTTACACTGATATTTGCATACCATTTAATTACCATGAGGAATAATTTCGTTCGTTTATTCTTATTCTAATTCTTAAGATTTAAATAAATATTCATACGTATCTTTGAAGGCTATCTAAACTTTTATAAAAAAAACTGAGAACCATTTGTCATACCACGCATTATGACATCATCATCAATCGATTGTGTTTTTAATTTATGAACTTTGCCCGTGTGTTGTTAAATGTGTGCTCGCGCTGTTGTCATAAATATTTTTCAAAAAATCTAATTTGACAAGAGTAATGGCTTTAATTGTTGTTGACGAAATAAATATAGAAAAAAAACGGCGAATCACTTTTATGACTTACTCACGACAATTAATTTGGGGTGTTTTGATATCGCATACGCTGTTACTTATTTGCTTAAGTTGTGAAAATATTATAAACAAAAAATTCCGAAAAATAATTAATTCTTCAGTAAACATAGACTAACTCTTTATGTTTTTGTTATAAAAATTATTCTTTTATTATTCGAAAACTTTGAACAGGTGTTGGGTAATAAAAAATGATATTTTAGAGAAACTATAAGTAATTGCGTTGTCAATTATGGCCTTATGACTGAATGATTATATGAGGAAATTCTATTCGAGAATGAAGGATGCAAAAATTCTTTCAAACGTTGGAAATAAATACAAGCCTTTTTAATTTAGTTGAAAAACTAACCTCCTAACCTCAAGTGACTGTGTTTTGCATTGTAAACTTTTATGAGACGAAGTAAAGGTTTTGTATTTCAAAATTTTTTGTTGTCTTAAGGCACTAAAAGTAAAACAAAGTCTTTATTGCACTGTCCAGTCGAATATTTCACTTTTCATAGTTTTATTGCTGTTTTGTTGTTGTTTTTGCTTTTGTTTTAGATTAAACACTCGACTAACTTGATTGGTTGCCCGTTTAACTTGTCAACAAATTCATACTCATCGTATCTTATCATTTGTATTTTAGCGCCTGTAATGTTTACTTCATTCATCGTGTTAAACAGCAAAATTTAATTTATTTTTATTTAAATCTTTCAGGCATAAAAATTTGTTTTTTAGTCTTTAAGAAGTCGTCAATAAATCAACATGTTACGCTTAAGCACTCTCCTAATGTTGTACGGTTTAATAGTTTTGCTGCTTACAGCTGCAGTCAATGCTGTTCCCATTGCAACACAAAATTTGGATCCCGAATTAACGGCGGGCCAATTTGAAGGCGACATGATTCTCACAGAGGATCAATTGCGTGAGATTAGAGGTTTGGAGGGATCGAAAATACAGGCTCGTAATGGTTTAATATCGGAAACGAAAAGATGGCCGAATAATATTGTTTTTTATAAAATTGTAGGAGATTTTGGTAAGTTTGTGAAATGAAGTGTTTGTGTCTATTGAATGAAAATGTATATGAGAAAGAAAGAGATTTAAAAGAACGAAATCTTAAAATGAAAGAAACAAAAGCAGGTGGCCATTAACTCATTACACAATAATCGAATACAAAAGTGGGAAAATGAATACTATTTACACAGGAATAGAAAAAATAATTATGGTCTTACGAATCCATTACAGAGTGGAAGATTTTTTTTGGTTACTTTAGCTCAAAGCGTCAGGAGTTTTACGCAAATGGCTGAACAATATACTATGAAAACCATCATTAACAGTTTGTTATTTACTTAGTTAATTAGTCATTACAAGACTTCAGTCAGGATTGCAACCTAGTTTTTCCCACCACCGATGTTGTGTTGTGTGCTATTTTTTCTGCTCATTTGGAACTTTTAATCCCATCTTAAAATTCTTGTTTATTTAAGAAATTGACATATAAGTGACACGTTTAAATTCATTTTTTAGATGCAATTCATCGCCAGGCCATATTGGATGGCATTGCAACGCTGGAAGTTCGCACATGTATTCGTTTTAAAGAAGCTGATGACTCACAAGCGCACTATGTGGCCATAACATCTGATGCAGGTGGTTGCTATACAGCAGTCGGCTATCAGGCCAAAGTGCAACAAATGAATTTACAAGTCTTTCCCCTAAACGAAGGATGCTTCCGCATTGGCACCATACTACATGAGTTTATGCATGCCTTGGGCTTTTATCATCAGCAAAGTGATCCGAATCGTGATGATTACATAGAAGTGTTGTACGACAATATTGTACCAGGCAAGGAATTCAATTTTGAAAAGTACAAAAGTACATTTGTTACCGATTTCGATGTGGGTTATGATTATCAAAGTTGTCTGCATTATCGTGCTGGTGCGTTTTCATTGAATGGCAAGCCAACAATACGAACTTTAGATCCCAATGTAGAGATTGGCCAGCGAGAGGAATTGAGTAAAAAAGATATTGACAAAATAAATGTCATGTACAAATGTCCCATACTAATATAAATTGTCATCGTATATCGTATAACGTATAACGATCATTAGTTACTAATTATAGTTTACGAAACCGATGACACATTGTTTTTATTAATGTGACGCCAACTTTTATCACTGATAAATGGATGGATGATGATTAGTTTCCTAAGTATTTACGTGTAATTGAAATGTGATATTTTAAGTTCGTTTTTTATTTAATTTATAATAATAAATAAACTAATTACTGCTTGTAGTTTAAATTATACTTTGCTAGTGTGTTATACAATGTTATCGCTGGCCGTTGTATTATCTGATAAGGTTTTGTTTTCTATTTTTTTATATTTTTATGACTTGGAAAATCACCTATGTATTATTATCTATTTGTTATCAAACATTGTTGTTGTTGTTGTTGGTTTTAATTCACATTATTTTTGGGTTGTTAAAGTTTATTAATCTCATAAATATTTTATATTTAAACGCATTCTATTAATAGGGGAAATAAATTATACTACAAGACCTTAAGTTATATTGTCGGCATGATGTTTTACGTCACATTCTCTTTAGCATGTAATGGTGTTGCGTACTTTCTAGATTTATAATCGTATTCAGAATGATTATACAATTGCCACTTAACAAATGGGGGAATAACATAATTGAAAGACAATGTCAAGGATTGCTTGTTCTATTGGTTGAATTTCTTCAACAATCCTATGCGAAAAATTATTTATTTGTATCGGCTATGGCCAATATAATAATTGTATATGAAAAAATCATGTTCTTTTAATTTCTATTTAATCTATCAACGTAATATCAAGTGACACATTTGCGTGATTAGAGATTTTTTTTTCAAAAAGTTATGGGCACTTGAGTAAAATTCTTATTTAATCAGGTGGCTTGAATATAATGTACTATTGTTGAAGTACTTTAATAGGCTCAAATTTTGATTGACCTCAAATAATAATAATGACATATTCAAAGAAAATGGGCCGACTTAATTAATTGGTGCTGCCTCCAAAGATGTCTAGAGCAATGGGAATGAATGCGAAGAAACCGTTTGGTGACGGAATAGTCTTGGGTTCTCTTTCTCATCCTTTTCGTTGAGTTTGCCTTTCTAAATGTTTGCCCCCATTTACCAGAAAAATTCTGGTCCTTGCAGTGGCATGGAAATTCCTATCCTTGTAAGCTCCGTTATCTGCTAATTGCCGCTCATTTAAGTTGTTTTCAGATTTGTACTGCCTGCCCAAACGATGACCACATAGGTTACTATTTTTCTAAACATTTTAATTGGTTTTTCATGTTTGAAAGGAGGAGGAGCAGAAATCTTGAATAACTTAACCTTTGGACTTGCTGCATTTAAAATTCTCACGTCCTAAAGGCCTTTAAAATAAAATGTTTTTTTTTTAATTTTTTTTTAAATTTTGATTTATAAAAATAATTTCTTTATTTTTTTTAATAAAATGTGTGATATTGTGTATATGGTGGGTGGTCTGGTCGACTGTAATGCAAATCTATGATTTAATTTTAATGTCATCATAATTTATTGGTTGTAGCTTCCATACAATGCCATAACTCCTCTACTCTCAGTATAGTACTGTCTTCTGCAGAATCTATAAATAAAATTCAATTTGAAATTGGAAACATTTGCTCTACTATCGTACATACATACTCATACTCTTTGGTAAGTAAAACAATAACCATTTACATCTCAATATTTCACACACACAGAGAATATATTTTCATATCGTTCATATTCTTGTTACTCTTTGTATTCATCCGGTGACTTTTTTTCTAGTTTCTAGGCGAAATATGAATTTTTATTCATTTCGAGTCCAAAATTACGTTTTGATGCCTTAAAATAGGCCCAGGCATTGCTGTTTAAATGAAACAAGAAGAAACAAAAAACGCAAAGAGAGTGGAAGGAGCCCTGAACCTAAATATGCGTTCCGTTTGCAAGCCTTACTATTGAAAATCCTTTTAAAAAAATGTTTTTTCTTTTGCATCGAAAGAAAAAATTCGGTAAAATGGCAAAAATTTTGACTCGGTAGTACGAGAAGCATACGCTCATAAATTAAACTTTTTTCTCTCTTCCCCCCATTACACTAACGAAATGAAACGAAAATTCGAAATGGATTCTGTTGTTCCCATCTTTTCTACACTCTAACACTGTTGTTATCCTTTCTGTTATTGTAGTTGTTGGCTGTTAGTGTTGCTGTTGTTGTTTGTGTTTTATAAGCAAATTAAAATTGTGATTCATACAGTTACAGTTACAGTTACTTTGTTGTTGGTAGTTTAGAAACTGTTGAAGCCCGTTATTGATATTGCTTTTGCAGTTGACTGTAGCCAGCAGGGGTTGCGCTTCGAAAGACATTTGAATGCTTAAATTTGTTGTCCCAAAAAGCAAAAATGAAAAGAAGTGAAAAAAGAAAACAGAAATCATAGACAGGGTTATTATCATTTGTGTTGTTTATAGACGCCACCATAAGATTTCTTTCAATAGATTATCTGAATGGAACACATGGCATATGACACCATTTCTATTCATATGTAACGTCGAGCATAAGTGCTATTTTCAAAATATTTATAGGAAGGGAAAGAAACTAAAAATGTGTTTTTTTAAAAAGAAACGTTTGTCGTATGACTGAGTCTAGTGAAATGATTTCGCTTGCGATTTGAAAGATAATGAGGCACACTTGCACTGCGTTACGATAGAAAACCGATTGCAATGTTGGGCAGCTTTTGTATTCTCTAAGATATCTGGTTTTTGCGTTTTAATTTGCATTTAATGTGCTATCCAAAATTCTTTTTAAATAATATTTTCGACATTCGAAAACTTCGTGATTTCGGCGAACATTACACTAAAGCTTCTGAAACAGTGAGAGTTTTTGAGAATTCACTGCAACGACATCGTACAGATATTTTCTGTAGTTCGGAATGTAGTTTTAAATTCCATGCAATGTATAGACTACTTTTAGTTCCCCTGAAGCGTTAGTTTTTCTTCTAATTATGAAACTATGCTGATGCTGCCAGTTCAGAGCAACATAATCTTGTTGTTTCTTTGGGACAATACTTTTCCAACACATGTTGTAAGCATTACTTGTGATTTTAAATATTTACTGTAGCGTCTACAGAATTCTCTAAGTATGTGTATATGTATGTAGTAAAGTTTCATTTATTATTGGCTTTTACAGGCTTTTCGTCTAGCTCCTATACTAAGGCTGTGTGGTTGTAGGTGGTAGTCATAGCTTTTATGGGCGAATATTTTTCTGCATTAAAGTGGAAATTTCTATTTTTTACGCTTCACGCTTTTCTTTTACAGTCCCAAAAGTGTGTACTAGTGTGAGAATCATAGCGTGATTGTGTGTGTTTGTGTGTGTGTGTGTGTTATACTTGAAGTGTTAGTCATTGTTAGTGTTGGTGCTATTGTTCCAAGGCTACGCTGTATATTGTACGCTGGCTGGTGACTGCTAACGGCAGTCCGCTATTGAATTCTTATTTTTAGAGACAGTTAAACAGCCTAAGCTGTAGGCAATCATAATTTAAAAATTATTATTATGAATACGTTTCATATATTGTTGTCGTTGTTGCTATTGTTGTCATTCTTGTTGTTCTTGTTACTATTGTCGTTCATTCATTTCTTCTTTTTCTGCTAACCAAAGCAATATTTTATTGCATTATATTCCTATTGTCTCTTTGTATGTAAGTATGTAAACTTGTAAGTATGTGTGTAAGAGTGTGTGTATTGAAGACAATTTCATTCATTTCAAAATTCGTTTATTTTCACACACTTCTTCATTCGTTTATGTGTTCATTTGTTCATCCATTTATTTCCATATTCAGACATTCATTTCTACGACGTTTTTGTTTTTGCTGTTGCTGCTGCTGCTCTTGTTTATGTATCACAGAAATAATTCGTTTACATTTTTTTTCTCTCCTTCTCCTTCTTTTATTGTAATTGTTGTATGTATGGCGTAAATGTTTCATATGCTGAGATTGGCTGTGACATGTGCTCCCCAATGTAATGTTGAGCATCTTTTAGTCGGTTTTGTTGCTGTTGTATTAGATGGCATCCATTTATTCGTCTCCTCTTCTTTCTCTTATACTTTTTGAAAACCATCAACACACATTGTGCCAGCATTTTATGGTCGGATTTGTTAGAAATTCTTGTATCGGCCAAAAATGCCTCAAGTTTAAGGCACAAAAATAAAGACAACATATGTATGTGTGGCCTCTCTGACACTTCCTTTACTCAAGATAGAGAAATTTCAATAGAATTTTTACATAAAACCAATTGAAATCATAATGAGATTTTCAAGAAAGAAAGCTCATAAGCAATAAGACGGATAACAGAAAAACAGAAAGACGAAACGTTGCAAACATTTTTAGAAATTAAAGGTGTTTTGTTTTGTTGTTAATAAATCAATTTCATGTCAATATTTGAACACAACTTTACTTCATTACTTTTTATCATCGATCCTATAAGGAGCATAGGGTCTCGCAACAATGGAGCCCAGATTTCGTAATCCCAATATTTTGGAGATGCCACAGTAGCAGACATAAGTAGTCTCAGAGAGGTGGACGCGCAGAAGGTAAGCTTGTTTTCACACGATACAGATTAATATGCCAACACACTATCTACTAGGGTATAACGGCATCAAAGGCCAATATTAAGTGCAAAAATTAGACAGGCACGCATAAATCAAGTCTAGCTAAGGATGACGGTCTGGTAGACTTTGGAGCGAATTTGTTAGATTGGAAGGAGCTACTCATTTACCATAAAGCTTTTAGTTTGAGCAAATACTGTCTAAACAATGATAAATCAAGGCTAAATATATCGATAGTATGTGGTTAGATATTTCAGGAGCTTGGTTTGTAGATTCTGCCTTAAGAGGTAGGTGAAGAAATGTAGAAGCCTTAATTGCTTCCTTAAAATTTTTGGCGTCTGCTTGTGTGGTTAATTTTAGTACTCTTTATTGATGTTCAATGTTGCGCTTTCTCCATGAAAATTATGATCAAAAGAAGAATCCATGATTGATTCTACTGAGTGAGAGAAATAGCATATCTTTCGATGTGAACTTTATGCCGTCTTAAATAAGAGGCCCTAAGGTCCATAGAAGTTTAAGTGGAAACGAAACAATATTCTCAAAAATCTTCATTTGTTTGCATTTATTTTACACACCTTTAGGAGAAAAGAGAATAAATTCAATACAATACTATGATAAAAAATTAACGAAGTATGCTCACAGTATGCTTATGCTTCAGAATTTATTTTATTTCATACAATACGCTTCGTAAGCTATTAAATAAAGACAGAAAATAATGATTTATTCAATCCACTAACAGCACTGAATAAGATTTCATTTTTTATTATTATTTTTTTTAATTTATTGTTTAACGGATTCTTGCTGCTTTTCTTACACGTTTATGTCAAAGAAATAAAATAAATCTTGAAATTTGTTAAACTCGTAACACACGCACGTACATACATAAATATATACATACATACATACATACATACGTTGCTGGACAGAGTGCTAACTGTTTTTGTAAAATATTTTATAATTTAAACACATGCTGTACCCTACTGGGTGACGAATTTGATGTATTTGTCGGACTTTTAGTAATATTTGAAGAGTGTTTTATGGAGATATTTATTAAAGTCTTACCGAATCCGTACGCTTCTTACGTACATAAATAAAAACACTTGGTCATTATGGGAAAAGTAAACCTCATAGCATTTGCAAAAAGTCTTTTTCTTATTGTGTCCTATTCAGTAGCCTTCAATCAGTCTTATCTTTCTAATGTCATTTACTTGCTTAATTAGGATTAGAACCTAGCTTCTCACGCCAACAGCATTTCGTATGTTAACTTATATCCATTGGTAGCGGAAACCTACAGTTTAAAGACGATTCTGAACGACAGATTTTTGAGAACACATTTCATGGCAATTTTATTTTACTTTCAGAGTTGACAGGAGGAAGGTCGCCGAAGAAATATTTTTTCATGGACTGGCGTTTAAAGCACGGTCTCAAGTCTAATAAGCACACAGGCTATCTACCAGCATGAGGTAGAGATCTTAATTATCCTGAAATGTTGATTGCCCCATGCAGATGGACTTAATCGACTGTAACGTTTTTTTTTTAATTGTTGTTGTTGTTGTTGTATAATAAATTTCCATTTTTATACGTTTTCTTTTAAACGATAAGTAGGATTTTCTTGTTTTCCCAAGGAAAACACTGAAATGCAATCAATAAAATAAAAAGGAGTTGAAAAGAAGTTAAACATGAAACACAAGCGAACAAAAAGAAATAAAAATATATGGAGAGACAGACAGACAGAGAGACAAACAGATAGACAAACGGAATATTCTTCATACGGAATATTCTTATTGCGACAATAAAACTCCAATCAATTTCGGTTCAATTTTGTCGAAATTCGAAATTTTTGCCTGCATCTGTATTGATAAATGACTTTTCTTGCAACAACAACAACAACAACAGCAATAAGAAGGAAAATTAAAATGAAAATACAAAAAAATAAGTGTTGCCTTCATTTTATTGCTTGTATTACTTCTGCTGGTCAGTTTTTAATATGGAAGCATAAGTACAAGTGAGTATGAGTATGAGAGAGTTTAAGAGTGAGTGTGTGTTTGTGTATGTTAAAAGGATTTCGGTGTCAGTGTGTATGTATACATATGTATATGCAATGAGGTCTTTAGCAAAAATTATAGACAGACATGAATGACGCATTATATTTTAAACCTTTTGCAATTTAATTAAAAACAAATTTTCTCTCTATCGCACTCTCTCTCCCTCTCTCTCTCCACCTTTTCCCACCCCCTCATTCACTGTCTGTTTCTATCGTTTTCCTCTTGCTTCTGTCATGCATTATGACTGCATTTGCATCCGTCCGGATCATTTTACCACAATCAGCGTGGTGGATATGAATGTCTATGTGTGTGTGTGTGTGTGTAGGAGAGTGTAAATGTTGCATAAAAGTTATTCAAGTAGTTAATTTTTGTTGCATTTTTCACATATTTTCTTGTGGTAGCTGAAGTAAATGTTATTTTTGTTGCTGTTGTTGTTGTTATTGTTGCATCGTATTATTTATTTCAATTCTTTTGCTTTATTTTCTCATTTTTTTTTCTCTTTTTTTTGTTACAGGCTATTGTTGATTATGCAACATATAGAGTATGTATGTATGTGTTGTTTTTGCTGTTTTTTTTTATCATTCATTTGTTCATTCATTCAGTCATTTATCCCCATATACATACATACATACATACATATGTACATACATACGTGTATACATATGTATGTGTGTGTTAAAGTATTGCATGCCACATTTTTCATTTCCTCTCATTTTCAACCATAAAAACAACAACATGGCCAGTTTTCCTTTTCTTTTACTTTTTTTCGCTGTTTTTTTTTCGTTTTGTTGCTTATGCGTGTGTATACATTTTAATCCTTTGCTGTTGTCCATCTCTTTCACTCATATTGCTACATACATATGCAATAACACTCACACGGAGACAATTAAAAATCCATTAATTTAACAGTAAATGTAGGCGTATACACGGAAGAGATCTCCTATAGTTTTTTAATTCTTTTTTCTTGTTTTTAATAAAAAAAAGGGAATTTGTTTCATTGCATGTGTGTGTATGAGTGTGTGTGTTTGTGTAATGTGTATGCGTGAGTGTACATACATTTTATGTATTTATTATGGTCGCTTTTATTTGAATTCCTCCTTTTAAATTATTAAATTTATTTTAATGCCATCATTGCTACATTCACATGCAAATTGTCCTAAAGAGATTAATCTGACATACGAGGGGTTTTACACACACAAACTTTATGGCTTTATTTATGCCCCGAACATGCACATTGCCGCTACAAGGCATTATCAATCTGTGCTAGGGGTTGTGACTATGATGTGAAATTCAATTGAAGCGAATTCGAAAACACATTCATACAATCAATTATCGAAATTGATTATTTTGGTAAATGGTAAACTATTTTAAATGAGTTCAATGGTACATTTAAGGTTCATTGCATAAGCTATGTTCCACATTAGTTTTTTTTTTAATTTCTTTAAAACTAACCTTTACAGTTTTCTAAGGATTATCTTGGAAGTCGCCGTGGCTTATTTGACGCGAGGCCTCGGTTAAAATCCCAGGTCAGACATCAAAACGAAAAGATAAAAAAATATTTCTTCGGCGATCTTCCTCTCAGCATATTTCTGGTAAAAACACTAAGAGTAACTGAAATTGCCATTAAAGCTTCTCAAAAATCTGTCGTTCGAAGTCGACTCCCACCACTCATGTATGTATATTATTAATACACACAACATAAGTGGTGAGAGAAACAGGGAATCCAAATAAAATTCGATTTAGATGCAGCACTCTCTATAAATTTCCAAATCAGTCTCTGCACTTTGTTCAAAGCTTACGTTCAGCTATTTTTTCTGCTATTATGCTAGAAGTCTTCGGCATTCGTGTGTAGCGTTTCATTTCTTTTCGATGTGCTGACTTTAATCACAAGGATTTGTTGTTGTTGTGTTTTTTACCATTTTAGTTTTTTTGTTCCATTTTTTTCAAGGGATATTTTTAAGGGCCATTATATGGCAGTGCTGGTATCTTATGGTTAATGGCATCATATTCGATTTCGTTTTCATTTCTTTTTTTGGCTTTTTATGAACTACTTATGGTTTATTTCATTCATGCATGCATTCAGTCATTCGGTCATTCATTTATTCACTCATCCATTCGTTTCGGTTCTGTACTCCTCCTCCCTTCATCCATTTGTATAAGTTTATTGCTGCCGCTGTGTTACTTAATAAAGCATTTAAAATTGTTTTCCTATAGAAATGCGGTAAAAATAATTGCAATTGAAGTGAAATCTGACTCTTGTAATGCTCGTACACGCACACACACTCGCACACACGCGGTATTAATTTCACCAAAAATGCTCGAAATTTTTCAATGAAATGGTGCCGCAGTTAATACTGTTCGTTTTCATATATAAAATGAGATTTAAATTGTTGCAAGTGGTTGAGAAGTCAAAAAAGCAGAAAAAAAGAGAAAACAAAGGACGTGGTGACGTAAGTACCAACTCAGCTTAATTAAAAAATAACAGCGGCGCCAATGTTGAGATTTTTTTAAAGAATTTTTTTTAACAAAAAAAACCAAAAAAAAACCATTGTGGGTAATTTACATGAAATATGAATGTAAATCTTATTTAAAGTCAAATAAAGCCTGTTAATTAAGAATTAAATGCTCTTTAATATTACGGCCTACACCACAACTGATATTATTTTACTTTAAATTAAGAGGGAGAATGCGATTAGCCATTCTGGATTACAAAACAGCGAAATTTTAAACCGAAGTTTACTTTCTTAATTTTATTTGAGAAAACATAGAATAAAGTTGCGTTAGGTTAGAGTTAAGGTCTTTGGCCGAAGTTAGCACTCGTAGTGTTGTATGGTGCTGTTGTCCACTGTACATTGTACATTCACAAATCTGATGTTACTGTATTGTTTGTCCATTTATGGTTACAAGGCCTAGAATATTATTAAACTGTGACTGTCTTATGATCTATTCCAGCGTCTATTCCATCTTTTCACAATAGGTTTTGGTATGCCGTCTGGGCCAATCAAAGTTAAACAATTAAAGGGTGGGATAAACGTGGGACGTTAGTAGTTTCTACATTATGGGAATAAAGAAGAACGTATCCTTTCGAACCGTGGTGGTGTGATAGCTGGAATAATTTTGATTGTCTACCCTTGAATTGCGTACATTAACGTCAGATGGATTTGTTTGTTCATAAAAATTTCCAAATAGTTTAATCGTGACTGCATTCTATTGCGTGCGTGTAATTATGATTGGACTCTGGTAGAACTGTGACAATATCTTTAAATTAATCTATTATGAGGGAAATATTACAAAATATTCTTCAAGTATTCTTTACAGTATTTAAATATTAAATCTTTACTAACAGAACTATTCGGGATAAGTTGCCAATTGTGTTTAAAGCTTATTTCATAAAACATACTTAAATTATTTTTTTTTCAACTTGACCCCAAGAGATACAGCTTTATGGCTTTTAATTGTTTGCAGGTACTTTATACCACCTTCCAACACCAACGACAATAGATCACCAGACTTTTATTTCTGTTTAACAAAAAATTGCATTTTTATTTTGATATCATCATTATAACAGCAACAACACAACAATTGGCAAAATAATACAAACAACATTGCAAACACAACATAGTCACACACAACATCAACATCAACAACGATTGTAACAATAAGAGAAACAACAACGAGCAATAATATCCACAAACAATTAAAATGTCATTGTGTTTGCCGAAATACTTCATACATGTAAATGGAGGATAATGGAAATGTGTAACAACAACAACAACATCAACTACAATTAAGGAAGTAACTGTAAAACCGGACTAATGGTGTGATACCCTACAATACAATTAAATTTGTTTTTTTTTCATTTTTAAAAAAAAGGTATGTTAGAGAAGGCTGGTCCGTAAGGCCTAAATTTCAATGCAGGCAGATAGAAAGAGGGCAGAGATCAGTTATGAAATCTTAAATATAAGTGAGTCATCAATATTAATATTTAACTACACACTCTGATTCATACATACTCACACAACGTTGATTTATAAGTATAGGTTGCATTGAGTATGCGTACAACATTGACATCATACTCATACCATTCGAAATATGTTTGATTCATAAGTCTACACATTTATGTATATTCACTTTAGAACTTTAGAAAGATACTTATAAATGATTGGAGTGACTAGAATCATTCAGTCTTAGTTATTGTTAGGCATTTACAAAAAAAAAAAAGACACATAAGCAAGAACGGCAGAGCAGTGAGGAGAGCAAACACACAACCTCCTAGTAAGTATCTTGGTGTTCGTACTCGATTCATACTTAATTTGGTGATTCGTGTATACGTTGAGTTATGGAGTATCATAGTATGTGTTGTTAAGTATGAATATGATGAGTACTTCAAACTTTGAATATTAGTAGGTTAAAATAAGTATGAATGCGTATAAGTATCAGGAATTATGAGTATGATTCGATTCTACTCATATTATTGAATACTTATTGTTGATCTCTGTACAGGTCACAGTCATCCATAAAATATTATGGCAACTAGATTTAGGAGATCGTCGTTAATGGATCTAATTTAAGCTCTTCGATGATGTTACAAACATCAGCACGAACATAATATGGTCCATAGTCACCAACGGTGGTAATAAAAGTTATAAAAATAAAAATTCCTATGAAGTGTTGGACATTGAAACATACAAATACGCAGAGAAAAACAAAGAATTTCCCAATGGTACACATAAAATGACAACAACACCGCTTTAAAATATCTGCGAGTATTTGTTGCATAAAAAGATTTTCATTTGGAAAAGTGCTCTGTTTCCATATGTAGTCACAATGTTATAATTTTGGGGATAGTATCCGAACAGGTATACTGCAAGACAATACGGGATTTATTTTTTCGATCACTTATCTGAATTGCTAAAAATAATTTTTAGCTGATTATGGAGATAAAAAATTCATTCAAATTGACTACTCTTGCAGACTACACTTAAAGTTCAAAGCATCGTAGTCAAGGGTATACATCTCCGACTCTGGTAAGATATATGTACACTTGCACGTAAAAGCATTTCTACAGTAATGTAAGTTCGTGGCTATCTGGATATGAAAGTGTGTATGTGTGTGTGTGTGTCTTTGAGAGCATGCGGATATTTTTGTATGTTTGCTCGTGGCAGTATTAACCAACAACAGAATTTTAATAACTTCACAAGTAAATTCTTTAAATCCAACAATTTTGTTTTCTGTTTCGGTACTTCGTTTTTCTTCTTCCCTTTTTTCGTTTTTTTTTCTTCTTCTGCAATGACACTTGGTCATTGAAACCAAAACCCCAAAGTAACAGGGAAGAAAATAAAGCAAAAACAAAAAAACAAAAAAAAAATGGTCTGCGAAATAATGGAAGAACAGTGTAATCAGAGAGCTACAGTTGGCATTTTAAGTACGTTGCCATCATCTGGTCTGATGTAGTTGTTGTAGAGCTGTTTCAAAATACTTCTGCCGTTCCCATATGATTTGCCTGCATTCTTGAAGTTTGCTGAATTACTGGAAACAGATCCATTTCCTGTGAGTTTAATTGCAATCTACATTTCAATTTTGCTAGGGGTCAGCCTGCAGATTAAAATTCAATATATACTTACCGAATTTGTCATTATTAACCATTAGTCAGGATTACAACCTAGTTTCTCATGTCACTCATGTTGATTAACTTAATTTTAGCCATGTGTGGAGGACCCTACAGTTCAAAGTCGATAGTTTAAGGTCGAACAATAGATTTTTTGGAAACTTCATAGCAATTTACTTCTACGTTTACTCGCCCGCAGAATGTTCCCTTTTATATTTATAGACGTAAAGCAACAAACTGCTACGTCTTTGAACAGAAATTTACACCTTTTTGTGTTTAGGCAACAGATGAATAAAGTGATTTTCTATCACTGAAGAATTTAACTCCTAGCCATGTTTGTTTCAGCTTCTTATTAGAAGCACCTTTTGAAAGATCAAATGTAATACACATTCATTTATCTATCTGCCGTTTATTTCTACGTGGATAGTTTTTCTTGTCTCGCATTCATTGCTTAGTTTTAAAACCGAGCTTAACCGAGAAACAAAGCCTTTCGACAACACAATATAACATGGTCAGGCATAGCGTTCTCGTTTTAAATACCCCTGGACAATACAGAACTTGAAACATTCGTAGTCTATGGAGAGATAAACCGTTATCGTTAAATTCTTTTTGGCCCATTCCTTGCAACTGCAAATAAATTAAACTTGTGTGGGTGTTGTGCAAGCATAGCTTTTTGTTTTTTTTTTGTTTTTATTTGTTTACTTTAAACTTTATGCAACAGAAATTCTATTAAAACTCAACGTCCTGCTCCTTGCAACACAATACGTAATGTGAAGTGGGCATACTGGATGTCTACGTTGTATGGTTTCTTTGTCGTTGTATGCATTTAAGGATATTTGCTTTTTATTGTTGTTGTTATTGCATTAACAGCAACAACAACAAGAACAGCAACAGCAACAGACCAGAATTGAAGAAGAAGAAAAAAGAAAAAATAAATCATATTGAAATCATTAAAATTGGCAAATAAAATAAATAAAAATAATAAAAAAAAGTGGACAGACAGACAAACTAAGAGACAGACAGACAGACCGACAGAATAAAATGAAAATATTTTGTATGAAAATTTGTTTAACACTTAAGCCAATGAATATGAATCAATTCATTGGTGGTTAAATACAAATACAATGCCAATGCAACAGCCAACATACACACACACACACAATAATCTGAAATTGAATAATGTGTTATAAATAAAAACAAAACCGGAGAGAAAGAGAGAAAAGAAAACAAATCTTTAAAAGGAGTCAATAAATAAAATTTGTTTTTTTGTTGTTGTTGTTTGTTTATCATTTTTCGTTTTTCATAAATTAATTCCCATGTACTTACGTATGTTTGGCCCTACATGGGTATGCAATAAATTAAAATTTGTTAAATAGTTTATGCCACACATTCATTCATTCATTCATTCATTTATTTATTTATAAATTGTATTGTATTTTTATTTCCGTTTTTCTTTTATTTTTTTATTTTTTTATTTCATTCATAAAAATAATTATTTATTGTTTATGGCTGCTGGCTGTTGCTTGTAAATGTGGCATAGTGTTTTTATTGTTGTTGCACAAGGACTTATGGTCTTATGAATGGCTGTGGCTGTTGCAAGTGCATCAAAATGTCATTCATTGTAAATGTATCCGTTCGACTCGACCATTCGGTCAAGCATCAATAAATTTTGAAAATAATAAACAGAAATAATCGATAAAACTTAAGAGTCATTAAAGACATCGATATGAATCGTAAAGAAATAATCGAAAGAACAACAACAAGAAAAACAAGAGAAGAATTTTAATCATGCCAGTGAGTATATAAAAAAAAAGTTGGAGTGCGTCAAGTGATAAGTGTGGTATACATGCAGACATTCTCTCACTGCCAAGGCTGT
Organism: Sarcophaga rosellei; assembly: GCA_930367235.1. Lineage (NCBI taxonomy): Eukaryota > Metazoa > Arthropoda > Insecta > Diptera > Sarcophagidae > Sarcophaga > Sarcophaga rosellei. The sequence continues at coordinate 3,982,775 of OV884019.1, read as the reverse complement.
GACTGTTAAGTTTATCCGAAATACATAGAGCGTAACGTAGACTCTGAATGACAAATTTGAGAAGCATGACAACTTGATACTTTCAGAACTTTGGCAGAAGACATATTTATTCTACATACCGCAGATACCGGATAGATTCTCTTACGATAATGGTTTGCACCTCGAAGTCGAATGTGGAATCCTTTTGGAACAACTGAACATTAGATCGTCCCCTTCACTACCAGATTCAGTAATCAGACCATATTGTCTTGAAATACGCATATTTATCGATAGTAAAGCAGCCATTAGATCCTTAGAGACTTTGTACAGCACATCTAAGATTGTCTAAGAATGCCGGGTGTCCCTGGAGGAAATAACGAGACATTCGCCGGTTACTCTCATTTGGATTTCTATACATGTGGATATCGAAAGTTCACAACAAGCACTTGTAAAATAAGCGCCACGGGAAATTCATGAGGTTGGTATTCCTCTGCAGAGAGATAAACAAATCGTCTCACAAAAACTCCTTTTATTGGCAAAGCTATGATGGGCTAATGAATCCACTTGTAGAGACACCAAACAGATCTGGCCCAAATTTACAGTAAACCTATAAAGATTCCATTTAAAAACCCTCATAGCAGTGATAACAGGACACTCGTCTCTAAGCGTTCACGCCAGGAGACTGGAAATATAGTTTAGTTGAAGATAAAATAATCAAAGGAAAAGTCGTAGAGAAAAATTGCTTGCTAGTATCACTATTCAATGCTTAAAGTTGCAACTCTAAGGCCAGTGATCCTATGGCACATGCATTTAACCAGTCTCGGATTTACCATTCAGCAGTAACATGCTGTATAATGTCCATGTGTGTACATGTAAATACAATATACACGTACAATGTATGCCCTGTGTCTCGGTATGTGTGTGTCTGAATTACATCCACAATTATTTAAATACAGTCTGTAAATATTAATTTTTAATACTCTTTTAATTCTCTATTGAATCAAAGTGTTTCTCATTTTTATTTAATATTCACAAACGACTACAACATACAGTTGAAACAACAACATCAGACAGCTTTAGTAATAACAACAATAACAAAGTGTTTGATTGTTTGTTTGTTTGCTGTAAAGTCTGTCTGCCATTATAAATCTTTTCGAATATCATTTTACTCGTATTTACCGTTAAAAAAACAAAAAACCAAAAAAAGAATGAATAATTCTGTTACTGACAGAATAAAAGCGATCTGCTGCTTGCTACTCAAATATTTCAATCGGCGACTGTAATAAATTGTTGTGTTGTTGGTTTCTTTTGTTTTATTACAATAATACCAGAGAAAAAACGAGAGGAGAGGAAAGAGCGGAGCAGAAGCATTACATCATATTTAAAATGATTATGTAACAATAATAATCCAATAGATTTAAATAAAATAAAAACACATTAAAAAAATATTTGTTTGTGAATGTGAAATCCTTTTTGAATTTTACCAGCAGGGTATTTTATTTTTTTTTATTTACTATCAGTGACACTGGTAAGTAAAAGTAAATGAACTGCTATTGAGACTTTGTACAGCTTTTTAAATAATTTTTATATAACGATTGATTGATTGATTGGGTTATTAGCTTGCTACACCTACGGAACATCAAAAGGACAGCTTTTGTAGTGCTTAATCGTCAGAATTTGTTACTTTAAATGATTCTGGATGCATTTCTTTCGAAAGGTAAAGTCAAAGTTGCTTGTAATGAAAATATTTTTATTACAAACTGTGTTGAAGGCGGGTATTCATCGTAATGGTACTGTTTTCTACAAGACTGTACGTAAATTAAAGGCAAAACAAAGTATATGTTGCCGAAGAGTTAGGATACATACATACATAATTGGTCATTGCAATCTTTTTGTCAGGAGTATGGACCTAGCTTCTCACGCCACTTGTGTTGTGTGTGTTAATTTTATACATGAGTGGCGGGATCTACAGTTCAAAGTCGATTCCAAACGACAGATTTTTTTCAGAAACTTTTCATGGAAATTTTTTATTTGCCCTCAGAGTTTTTGCCAGAAATCTGCTGAGAAGAAGTCACCGAAGAAATTTTTTTCATATTTTCGTTTTGATGTCTGACCTGTTTGAACCGTGGGTTTACGTCTAATAAGCCAATACACTATATACTAGACTACGGAGACTTCAAAGTTAGAATATACGACTATAATTTCGTCATTGTTAGTGAATTTATAAATTTCGTTACTGCCGTTTGGTAACCAAGCGTAGGAACACTATTGCAAACATGTGTTATTATGTAGAAGCTATCACTGCGATGAAATTGTCGTTCATTCTCTCCGTGCATCTCTATGACGCGAAATTGTGGAAACTGTGAAGTACCGATGCAGTAGTCTTGAGCGTATTCGATAGAAATGTTCTACTCAAGTTCGGTGGTCCAGTGCGACTTTGTAATAATTTCCATATCCCATGAAGTGCATTAACTCCATAATGACGTGAACATTGTTCAGCAAATTAACATCCAGTGACTACACTGTCTCGTCCATGTCGCTGGAAAGGAAGAGTTCGTTCAACTGAAATGGTAGTGATTAGGAAGTACTAAGTTGGGGAAGCCTTGTCTTGGGTTGGTATTACGGAAAAGGCGCGTATGAATGAGAGGCGTCAAGGATAAAGTTTTTGCGAAAGATTTGATACGACTTGTTAAAACAATTTAAGTATTTATTAATTATTAATTACAATACAATTACAAATTATATTCTAATTTTATACGAGCGGAGTAACTTGACCATATGCTCGGTGTGGTGTCACAGACCAGCGTCTCTTTGGGAATCGAACCCACGACCCTCACGCTAATAGTCTAGCACACTACCCGCTAGACTACCAGGGCACCCAACAATTTAAGTAATGTCATATCGATTCAAATAAATTCTATTCATCCATTAGTAAGGAAATCTTCTAGTTTTTTTTATTGCTTCTCTGACAATCTCAATTCGTTTCTATAATTTGAATCGAATTTTTTGCCATCATCATAGCCGATTAGGTAATGGCTATCACATAAAACGCTACATTACAGATACACAAATGAGTAGCCTTACGTCATTTATATTCAGTATAGTTGTACGCATTCAATCATAAGAATATATTATTGTTGCCAAATGTTATATTTTTCAAACTCTTGACAATTTGTTAAGCTAGCAGAGCAAAGAAATGGAGAAAAAAAAGAAAATCAAAACGACATTTACCATTTAGCAATTTAAAGTTATGGCCTTGTTAAGAGAGAGAGAGAGAGAGAGGAAAATATTTTCACATTATAGTAATAAAAAGACTGTTGGTGGGTTTCGATAACTCAATATTGAGGCAAGAAATGAAAACAATTCATAAGAAAAATAAGCCTATAAATTTCCGCTTAATAGATTTCTTTCTCCCTCTCTACCGCTCTTTGGTTTATGTTACTCTCTTAAGCTTTTTTATAAGTATCAGTGGTATGGTATGTGCATATATTATACGCATACATATACTTTACATATGTATGTACGTTACCATATGTATAGTTTAAGGACATGCTAAAATATGTTGATATGTATGTATGTGTGTATGTATGTGTATGTTAGTTCGTATTCTGATTTTGGTTTTATGCGAATACAATTTGTTGTTGCTGTTTCTGTTGTGTGTGAGTGTTTTTTTTTATTCACAATTTGATTCGATTTGGTTTTCTTCTTCTATTTTTATTCTTTTTTTAGACTGAAAATTTTGAAAATTTTTTCGTTTTCTCTTCTTTAGATAAAAGTTTTTCTTGTTTTGTCTCTGTTGTTATTGTTGTTGTTGTTGCCAAAAACACATTCAAAATTTGTTACAGAAATTTGTTTAGGAAGCTGTGTGTTATTTTTCTTTTTAACAAATTTTTTTTTCAAGATTTTTTTTCTTCTTTTTTTTCAAAATTTTTATGGTTTGGTGTTATTTTATCTTTTCCCATATATGATGCGATTTATTTTTCTTTACATTTTCGTGTTTTTATTTTTAAAAGCACAATGGCGCTGCATGCATTTCAACTGTGCAAAGAAGAATTTTTCATATGAAGACATAGAGAAACCGATGGAATTGTTCAACAGAATAAAATGTTTGGAATACATTTCGTGGAAACTAAATCGTAATCCTGAGAGAAGGTTTATGATGTCCAATTACGTTGTTGGATTGCTTACGTATGATTAGGATTAAGACTGGTACATTTAGTTTCGGCAGTATATAAAGAATGAATTAATGTCTCTCTTTCTTGTTACATTGCATTTCGGAATACCTACCAGTTTTAGAAATTGTATAGGTATTGAAGTTACCGTAAACTAGTAGGTAGTGTGTTGCAGTATTAGACATAAAGCCAGGGTTCAAACCCCAGGTCAGCCATCTAAACGAAATACAAAAAAGTATATCTTCAGCAACTTCTTCTCAGCAGATTTCTGGCAAAAACTCTGAGGGCAAATAAAAAAATTGCCTTGAAAAGTTGCTCAAAAATTTGTCGTTTGGAGTTGACTTTAAACTGTAGGTTCCGCCACTCATGTATAAAAATTAAGACACACTACATAAGTAGGTGATGTGAGAAGCTAGGTCGTAATTCTGACTGAAGGGCCAATTATGTGTGTATTGGTTCCTCAGCTGCTGTCATCAGTCTGTAGAAGATTTTTTTTTTGGCTAAAGACACATGGCTATGGAATTTAAAACACTGATAGGCCTGTACTATTAGGGCTCTCCTAATATTGTACTTAATTTTGGGGTTTAGCACCAGTGAAAAGATTAGTGGATATCCTTGGTATTCTATTGTGTGCGACCTTTATGTACTCTTTCAATTATTCGGATATGCGCCGGTGTCACATTACTCGTGGTTACCCTAGCTTAACGTTCCTAATGTGGTAGGAGTAAAGACCCGAGCTTATTACTTGGGCCTTTATGTTAGGGGCATTTCCATTGGTTTTTGTCTGCTTAATTATACTGTCATACCTTTGTTTTAAAAACTGTCCCTTTATAGTTATCATATAGATACGATCTTTTTTTTAACGATTCGTTTTTATTTTTTTTTGGTGTCATTAGCCCATAGTGAAAGTCTACATACTTCAATAGTATTTGTAAAATTTAGTTGTTTTTGTTTTTATTTAAAAAACATTTTTATTTTTTGATAGTTGTTGTTGTTGCTGTTTATTTTCTAACCAAAGTCTATGGAAATATGTATGTATGCCATTTCATTTCATTTCATTTTATACCACTTCATTCGCTACATTTCATATTGTATACCCAGTGAGCAATTTCCATCAATTTGTCTGATTTGTCTGCTTTTATCTTTTTGTACTAATTACTGCTAAATTTCAAAAAATATGCTGATATTATAAACGATTGATTTGAATAAAATCTGTATTAAATTTCGTACATTTCGGAATTTTAACTCAATGTGGAGCAAAGGTGTAAAATGTGCAACACGTTATGTGAAATTCTGAAAACTTTTCAACGGAAATACATGGTTTAGGCTTGAAACTCCTATGTTAACTACTTCAGAGGTTTTACGTACCATTTCCCATAGGAGATTTTTTTTTTAATTCGGTAGAATTTTCCAACCAAATCTCATGCTTTTTGCAAATGCAATACAAAATGTTCTCTGAGTTCTCAGTGTTGTCTACACAAACACTTTAATATGCACACACACACATTTTTACATACCCATGCTGAGATTATGGGAGGATGATGGTGATGGGGGGTGGCAGCTCGTAAGCAAGTATATGAAAAGTAATCTGCTGATTAAGTTTTTCAAAAAATTTGTTCTAAATTTGATTTTAAGCTAAAATAAGTGTTTTGTTGCTCAAGAATTTTTTACCCCTGCTTCTCGTTTTTCTTTTTCCTTTTCCTTTTAAATTTTATATGAATTTGTGTGTGTGTGTGTGTGTACGTATAAGTGTGTGGATTTTTGAGAATAACTGTGTCAGTATGTTGTTGGCTTCTTTATAATCAAATAACACAAGATTATGGGAGTATTTGTAAATTGTTATTAAATAAGATGCGTGTATGTATGTATGTCTGTATGTATGCAAGTGTTTTAAAGCTGAAGCTTTCTGCTCTCCCTCTCTTAATTTTCTGTTTTTTTTTTCTTTGGTTACACAGACTCTCAGTTTATTTAAAAGGAAATTATTATGGCAGAGAAGATTTAAAAGAGAAACCATTGCCTCAGCAGAGTAAAAGCAAATCCTATGAAGAAAACATATAAATTTAAGCCTTAAGTACTTAATTTAAGTGTGTATTTCCATCATTTATTTACTCACTCGCTCTCACACTCTCTCACTCATTCATTCATTCTTTCACTCACTCATTCATTCATTCGTTCGTTCAGTCATTCATTCATTTGAATGACGAGCTTAACAAGAAAACCAAGTGGTAAACAAAACAATTTATTTAAATGAGATTTTTAATCAACATTGTATGTAAATTGAAAATATCCTTCCATTCTCATATTACGTTACATGTGTTTGTAAGAAAATGCGAGTGAGTGAGTGAGTGTATAGATTATAAATTCAAATATATTTGGCTTAGAAGCATTTAAAAAGCAATAGGAAATCAATTTGTTTAAAAATCATTTGTTTTGTGTTTTAGAAATCGTTGCTTTAATTTTGAATTTGAAGAATTTACGAAAAGAAAAAGTTTCCCTTTTAAATATTCAATATGTCTCTTGGTTTCCAATTTGCAATTAATATTTTAGTAATGAAGACCAACAGACGTATTCATATTAATTATTCAAGTGCAATACGTATTATTACAGGATAATTTCCTATGCATTTTCTTTGACCTACAAATTCATTACTACAGTCCTTAATTCAATTCTCTGTGTACAAATGTCCTCATCAATTCTTAGTCAAAATAACAATACGATCATACATATGTTAGCCACCATATTCAACAATTTTGATATCTTTTGTATCTTTCCGCTCCTGGAAACAAGAGGGATGATCTACATACATATGTATGTATAATGGCCAGCAAAAATATTGATCGTACTCATGGCTCCACCATAAACTGTTGATCAGGAGTCATGCCATTTATGGCAATATCATTTCTAGTCAATATTTTTTTTATTCTAAAAAGTTATTGAGACACAAATACAAGTAGGATAGCAACTGCAACACTCTACAGTGCAACAAATGCCAGGCTTTTGTACTTTCACTCATGTTTATGAAAAGTACGAGGGAGGGTGTGATTTAAGTTGAAATTGAATGAATTTGCATGCAAAACTTTTTAATTTTAACACACTAATTGACATGCATGCATGCTATGACTGAATGTATGTGCATATGTGTTGTATGTGTTCAAGTGCAGGAGAATTAAAGAAGTATGTTTTTTTTTGCATGTATGTATGTGTGAGTAACTAAAAGTGGATATTAAAAACACAGAAATAAATGACAGAAAAAATACAAAAAAAGAGGAAAAAAACAGAAGAAGAAGAAAAAAACCTACAAAACTACTATAAATGCAACAGACATCTGTCAATTCTTTTTATGTGTTTATGAATGAAGAGTCTTCGTTATGGAAATGCTTTCAAAATTAACACAACAATTCATATATAAGACTGATACACACATACACTTATGGTAGTATGTAAATGAATTAGTATTGTAGTAGTGATGGCAGGCATTGTAAATACGACAATAAAACGAAAATAATTTCAAATTTTTTTTCTTTTTCGTTTTAAAGGAAAACTTGTGCTATTTATATTCATTCTACTGTTTTTAAGTGTATGTATGTATATTATTGGTATATGGAAATATGTTAATATGTGTGTATGCATAAAAAGTCATGACTGCACTTATTCACTATCATTCTCGTATATGATGATATATGAAGTCTTGTTTCTGTGTCTTCAATTCATAAACGTCAATACAAAATCAAATTTTGTACACATTGATTATCATTCACACACTACCATACATGTACACATACGTACATACTACATACATAAATATCTACATTAATAAAAATGTTATAGAGCATGTGTATGTATATATATCATTAAGTAAATTTGTGCATGTGTTTGAATTGAATTGTTTTCAAATTGTATATGATTTATGAAGAAATTTATTTTTGCGTCTGAAAAGCAAAAAAAAAAAAAGCAAAAACAGTAACACAGTGTATTTTATAAATACACCCTACACTCGTTCAGTTAGATTATAGTTTTTGTTTCTCTATGGAGTCTCTCACAAAGCATCTCTTAAATCTTCTTCTTATTTTCTTTGCTTTTTTAGTTTTATTAGTGAAGTTGCTCCAGCAAAAGAGATGATTGGTCAGCTCTCTGGCACGTCCTAGAATAGTAGGACGTGCATCTATCATTCCAAAGAAACAATGGACATGTTTTGGGCCTAGTGTATTACTCATCCAGTCTAACTCGCTTGCGAGAGATGGTGGTGTCTGACATGTTTATGGTATCCATTACTGTGTATTGTTGCTTTCTCTGGGGAAGCGGTGGTCATGGCCCTTAACGGATGGATTCATTTGATGGGTTTTTATGCCTCAAATTATTTCATGTAGTTGCCGTAGATAGGTACTGTGTTAACTTATTAGACGTGAGGCCACAGTTCAAATCCCAGTTCAGGCATAAATGTTAACTTTAAGTGTTACCCTTTACCATAATAAATTTCCTCCACTTTCTGGTATAACTTTAGCTCAATGTGGTTTAATACTAGAGAACAATGTCAATGGGAGTAGGCTTGATTGTGCTTCGTCGCAAAAGTTTATCCCTGTTTAAGGGACAATATTTTAAAAAACTTTCTTTTTTCTCCGCGTATTCATGAAAAGTCTTTGAAAAGAAATTGTCATGCTTTTGTAATACGACGGTTGTGAGAGTTGTTGGGAAGAAGGAATAAAGGGAGGAAGAATTTTATTTTTATTTTGCCTGTTTTTATAAGAAAGTATGTGTAAAAAGTGAATAATAAATAGACGATGCTGATGATGATTTCTCTTTCGTTTGAAGTGGAACAAGTTGTTAAATTAATGTGAAAATTTTTTAAGTAAATGTAAAGCAATGTAAAGAAGAAGAAGACGAGCGGAGAAAAATTATGTTGCATGAAGTTTGCATACATCATACGGGCAATCTGCTGGTACTGCCACCATCACGATTTCTTTTGCATATTGTTGAATGAATGCTTAAATGAGAGAATGATGGAATAAATGCATGCATGCAACAACAACAAACGTACACGCAATAATAAAAATGGAAAAAGAAGATGAATAAGAAAACCAAAGAACAAATATGAACAAACAGCGTCTTTATCATCATCAACATACATACATACAGCATATAAAACATCATCATTATTATTATCATTGTCACACTATGTACTCCTTTAACACTTCATTTTATTGTTTGCTTTTCCTTTCCTTTATTTTGTTTTTGAGAAGCCAGTAAGCAAATAATATTTCTTATCCTACACCCTACATACATACATATGTAGAAGCATTTAAATGATGCTTCAATTCTTTGGGTTGTGGGTCTTTGTGTCTATATTTACTACGAGAATATTACGTCAGTTGTATTGGGGTATGGATGTACTATATGGAAAGCATTGGGAAGGAAAGGAGTACATACATACAATTGGTCATTACAACCCTACAGTCGGGATTGTGGACTTAGTTTCTCACACAACATATGAACATATTCTGTTCAGAGAGAAGCGAAATAGCATTAACTTTCTCACGCCAACTCTATCGAAAGATTACCCATAATTTTGAGAGACCCGTATTTGACTACCAGTTGTAAATGGAGTGGTTTCCCCTTGGAGCACTTTTCAATTCAGTAAGATAATCTGCACTTGGTGGTGTAATATTGGGTATTGGGATGCAACTATTTCACGTTAAAAAGTAAACAAAAGTGACAAAGTCCTTTTACCTCCCACGGTGTAAGTGTGCTATAGGAATACATAATAAAATATTCTTTAAAATAATTCCTCAGGCACATTAAGGCGTACAAAGTTGAATTTTTTTAATTTTAAATATTCCTTTGACATGAACTTATTCATCGGTTCATTCATCCATTCACAGCCATCCATTCATTTATTCATTTAAACAGCATCAGCAGCAACAATGTCATCATCAGCATCATTATAATTATTTCGTATGTACTATATGGTCCATGCCAATATTGACATGTCACTGCTGGATATGATAATGATGATGAGGATAATGATGTTGAGCATAATGATATTAATGTCAGCTGATTGATTGATAATGCAACGGAAATCAGGAAATGGTATTCAGAAAATTGAGTTTTTATTATGTTGTGTTGTGCCGTGTTGTGTTGTGTTGTTAATAGGAAGCCAACATCAGTTGAAAGTTGAAAGATACATGCATACCTTTGCATGAAATTTATTTCTCCCCAAAGATTTTGAAAAGCAAAAACAAATTAAAATAAAAATGAAAGTGAATGTAAATTTTTAATCAATTCCACAAATTTTTCTTTATATTTAGTTTTTTTCCTTTGCTTTTCCGTTTTTCTTTTCTTTTTCCCTCTCTCTTTAATAAATAATCAAAGTTAATTTAATTTCCTGTTTTTGTTTCCAACAAACCACAAATATTTTTCAAAGGATCAGTCAGCATTAGGGCGGATTGAATGGAGGGCGGGGGAATGAACAAAACAGAAGAATATAATTTTTATTTAAAAGGAAAGGAATGAAAATGTATTTCTTGTCCCCATTACTTTCGTTTAATTTTCTTCTATGCTGTCTCACAAAACACAAAACGGAAACGGATGTTGTCGAGGAGACGGATGTTGTCATACGCATGCAAAACAACAAAAAACAACAGCAACAACAACAAGGGGCAAAATACAATAATACAGGTAAGGTTTACAAATAATAAATTATAAATAAAACAACAAATTAAGATGTACAACAACTACACAAATACAAGAAAAACAAACAACTTTAAGTAAATAAGCCAGGCAAACATGCAATACTTAATCCATATAGTGTGTATTTTATACACTTTCTCTCTCTCTCTCTCTCTCTTTCTCTCTCTCTCTTTCTCTCTCTGTTTGTCCACAAGTAACTCTTATGAACTACTATTTCTCCTCATCTATATTAGTGAAGCATTTCATGGCTTTTCATTAATTATTTTAGCAGCTCTACTGGGTAACAATGACCACTTTATAGACAATTTGTAAAGCTATACGACCCAATTGAATTTTCAGTTGTTTTGAAACTTTATTTGACTCAAAACGAATACCAAAAAGTTAAGTTTTCCTATGAAATCGACCTTAATCCAACACAAATCCTCGTTCCATTTCTCACACCATCCATGTTGTGATTGCTAATTTTATGCATGAGTGATGGAACCTACTGTACGACAGATTTGAAAAACTTTTCTTGGGAGTTTTACTTATTCTCTGAATTTTTGTCAGAAGAGTGCTGAGAGGAAGTCAACGTGAGAAATATTTTTTTTCAGGTTTTCTACTCGAGATGTATGATGTTTGATGTCCGGCGTTTGAACAACGGGCTGACTGCGGCACTTCAGGAAATTTAGAAGAAGCTGTTGCCGAACAAGGGTTAACGTTTGGCAATGTATAGTTATGTATTTAGTATAATTAATTATGTAATTGGATACTGTGATATACTCCCCGATGTTCAAAAGTATAACTTGAACCTTACTTACTTACTTAATTGGCCATAACAACCCGTTTAACGGATTTCGGCCTGCCGCAACACATCCTTCCAGGCGCCTCTGCTTCTTGCGCGCCTACGCCAGTTGGTCACACCAATCGATGACAGGGCTTCCTCGATTTGGTCCTTCCAACGGATACAAGGTCGTCCTCTTCGCCGACTTCCGCAGATACCCGCATCAAATACTCGTCTCGCCGGAGCATCCTCATCCATTCGAACGACATGGCCGAGCCAGCGCAGCCGCTGGATGTTAATACGCTGTACAACGTCAATGTCGTTGAGGAGCTCATACAGCTCACTGTTGAATCGGATACGGAAATCATCGCCAACACGCACTGGACCGAAGATCTTACGTAGGACTTTTCTCTCGAACACTCTCAAGGCCGCTGCATCAGTACTTAATAGGGTCCATGCCTCAGCGCCATAAAGAAGCACGGGTAGGATGAGTGTCTTGTAGAGTGTTAGTTTTGTCGCACGAGAGAGGTCTCTGCTACTCAATTGCCTATTGAGACCATAGTAGCACCTGTTGGCAAGAGTGATCCTACGCTTGATCTCCAGACTGACATCATTTCTGGTGGTAACGGCGGAGCCAAGATAAATAAATTCCTTGACTGTTTCAAAAGTATAGTTATCGGCCGTAATCTGAGAATCAATACGCCGCACGTCTCTACTTGTCGATAACATATACTTTGTTTTGCCCTCATTTACTGCCATACCCATCTTGGTAGACTCCCGTTCAATAGCACTAAAGGCAGCAGTAACATCTCGCTTGGTACGCCCTATGATGTCAATGTCGTCAGCGTACGCAAGCAGCTGGACACTCTTTTGAAAAATAGTGCCATTGCGATGCACTCCCGCCTTTCGCAGAACACTCTCCATGACGAAGTTGAAGAGGTCGCATGCTAAGGGATCGCCTTGTCTGAAACCTCGCACGGTATCAAAAGGTTCGGAGAGGTCCATTCCTACCTTGACGGAGCTGCAGGAATTGCTCAACGTCATTCTGCATAGCCTTATCAGCTTCGCAGGTATACCGAGCTCAGACATTGCGGCAAAAACACGATCCCTTATGGGGCTATCAAAGGCTGCCTTATAGTCGACAAAAAGATGGTGTGTGTCGACTTGTTGTTCATGGGTCTTTTCCAGGATTTGGCGTAGTGTGAAGATCTGGTCGATGGTGGACTTGCCAGGTCTGAAGCCGCACTGATAAGATCCAATCAGTGTTTTGACGAGTGGCTTCAGTCGTTCACACAATACGCCTGTAAGAACCTTATATGCGATAGGGAGAAGGCTTATACCCCTGTAGTTGGCGCATATCGTAGGGTCTCCCTTTTTCAGGACAGGACAGAGGACACTGAGGTTCCAATCGTTGGGCATACTTTCCTCTAGCCATATTTTGCAAATAAGCTGGTGCATGCGCCCTACCAACTCATTACATCCGGTCTTAAACAATTCAGCAGGGAGGCCATCAGGACCCGCCGCTTTATTGTTTTTAAGACGCATTATCGCGTCTTTGACCTCTTCATGGCTAGGCGGCGGGATCTCCACGCCGTCATCATCGATCGGGTTCGGAACATCATCTCTAAAGGCGGAATTGGTGTCGTCATCGCCTTGTAGCAGAGAAGAGAAGTGCTTCCTCCATAACCTCAGCACCCCTTGCGGATCTGTTACCAAGTTTCCGTTTTCGTCTTTGCAGGAAGACGCTCCGGGCTTATAACCCTCGGTTAGACGCTTAACCTTTTGATAGAATTTTCGAGCGTCATTCCTGCATTTATACACCTCGATTTCCTCACGCTCACGCCTTTCCTGCTCCCTCTTCTTGCGTCTGAAAAGGCGTCTCTCTTCCCTTCTCCTCACTCTATAGTCCTCGACAATGGCTCGCGTAGCGGCAGACTGCAGAGTTTTTCTGTATGCGGCGTTTTTCGCTGCAGCTGCCTCGCGACACTCCTCATCGTACCATTGATTTCGTTGGGGTGGGCGCTCGAAACCAAGGACTGTTTCCGCAGTAGTGCGCAAGGAGTGGGAGATGTTGGCCCACAGTCCTCCAATGTCGTTGAGATTAGAGAGGGAATGACGGAGCTTGTCGGAGAGTTGAGCGGAGAACGCCTCAGCTGTCCTTTGTGATCGCAGCTTCTTGACGTCCAGCTTTCGCAATGTACTAGAGCGCGCAGACCTCGATGCGCTAATGCGCAATCGAAACTTGGCTGCGACAAGGTAGTGGTCAGAGTCGATGTTTGGACCTCTGAACGTACGCACATCTAGTACACTGGATACGTGCCTTCCGTCAATCACAATATGATCGATTTGGTTGGACGTAGATCGATCAGGGGACATCCAAGTGGCCTTGTGGATATCGAGGTGTTGAAACCTGGTGCTACATACTACCATTGGGGGTAGTGTTCTCGTGGAGGCTGAACTGTCCGACAGTGGGACCAAAGATACCTTCCCGCCCGACCCTCGCATTAAAATCCCCGAGGACGATTTTGGCGTCATGGGCCGGGCACTTATCGTATACGTCCTCGAGTTTAGCATAGAAGGCATCTTTAGTCACATCGTCCTTTTCTTCCGTCGGGGCATGAGCACAAATAAGGCTGATGTTGTAAAATTTTGCCTTGATGCGGATTGTGGCTATCCTTTCGTTCACAGGCGTGAACCCAGAGACAAGGTGGCGAAGTCTCTTATTAACCACAAATCCGCATCCGAATTCGTGCTTATCAACCTGGCAGCTGTAATACACATCGCAAGATGCTAGCCTTTTGCATCCTTGCCCTATCCATCGCATTTCCTGGATGGCAGTGATGTCCGTCCTACATTTCATGAGGGCATCCGCCAGCTGGGCGGAAGCGCCTGCCCTGTAAAGGGTTCGGACGTTCCATGTGCCTATTCGTAAATCATAGTCCTTTAAACGTTTGCCGTGGTCGTCAACTTTTGAGGGGATCTTTATAGAGGCTGTTGTTTTGGTTTTCATTGGAGATTGTTTTTACGTGGTGGGTTCCAAGCCCTACGCACAACCCAAATTTAACGTCCAGGGGATTGGACTTCGCTGCACGCATTAGTTAACATCTAGCGGGTGCTAGAATGCCATCCAGGAGGGGCCACGAGGAGGCTGCGTGTCAACTTGAATACAGCAAGACAAGGATCGTCCTGGTGGTCGCCACGTTGACCACAGTCAGAAACTTTACCTTGTTTGCATGCATCCCATCCCTCCCGGCAATGTGAAAAATGTGTTACCTAAAGAACTGAGGCTTCTTTAGTCTTTTCCAGCGACTACATTTATTCCAGTTAATGATTTCTATACAGCCTTCCCCAATATATTCTAACGAATGCAAAGTGAGACGAACGTGGCCATATATATGTATGTATTTGAAAAATTATATGCGTGTGCTTGTAATATTTAAATAAAAGTCATTAAAATGAAATTTTGAAATTCTCATCTTCATTTCATTTGTTTAAAAGTGAACATTAAATAATTTTAAATCATTTTTAATTTCTTATATTTTCCTGTTCATCTTGCTGCTGGTCATGTTGTTGTAATATTTTTGTTTAAACATCAGACCTTTAATACATTTTAACCCAAAATCATGCATTGGTTTGGGGCAAAAAAACTTTTCCTTTTCACATGAATTAATCAATTTCGGCAATTAAAGGAGCCGTATTATGGTTGCCCTTTGGACAAAATTGAAATTTAATCACTTGTTTCTGTAATTTCCATTATAATTAAGCCAATGGATTTTATATTTATTTTTATATTTAATCCTTGCATCCTTGAATTTGATATCATCGCCATCGCCATTTGCATTTGCTTTTACTTTCTAATTTTGATTTTGCTTGTGTAGTAGTGATCAATTTATAATTATTTCAATTTATTTTATATTCAATTTATTTATTTATGAAAATATGTTTGTCTGTTGGTAATAATTTATTAAATTTAAATGTGCTTAAATGCCTTCAAAAGCCTTCAACTTATACTCTCAACTAATAATTTCTTCTCACAATACATTTATAGTCTCACACACATACACGCACATATACAAAGAGTACGTTGACTAATACAAAAATCATTTTAAATCTGTATAAACAAGACTGTAAACAATGTTTTATTATAAATCCTTTGATACAATTGTTAACTAAATAACAGTCGATGATAACTAATTAGTAAAGAAAATATTATATAAATTGATATCTGTCGAACGTGTTTAGCCTGTTAATTTTATAACAATAATGGAAATTAAAATGTTATCTGGATCTAAAGAAGAATGGAGATTTATTCCATACAAATAGTAATTACTTCTCAAGTAAGATTCAGATTTACGTTCCACAACAATAGGTCTCCCATTATGTATGGTCTGCTTGCTTTGGGAAAAGCGAAATTAAAAAACGGGGGTGCTTACGCTATTTGAGTCTTATACAGTCTTTGGAGAACTCACAAAATCCCTTTCAAAATTGATCAAGTTCCTGGGCATAATGGTTGACGGCCGCTTAAGCTTCAACGGTAACAGGATTCATATTGCAAAACTTTGATCAGAAAAATGCCAAATTATTGACGAACTGTTTTGAAGTAGACCATCAGTGCGAGAGGAAATTTTGAAAAAAAGTTACGATTAACGACAACGTTATATTGAAAGGGTATGTAGTGGGTCACATATCAAGATTTTAAAAATGGCAACTTTGGATTTAATAAGAGATTTTTTAATGATTTCATAAATGCTTGCAGTACTTGATAGTCTTTTCTTTGCCTATTTCTTGTTGTATTCAATGATGCGTTATAAAGAGATGAACTTCAGGAGTACGTTTACATGTCTATTAAATTTTTAAACTAAAGCTTGGAATGTATGCTAAAAAATAAATTTAAACAATGTTGTTGTGGATTTGGCTTTAGAAATTAATTTACAATCATAATTGAATCATCATAGAAATCTTAATTTAATTCGTTTCATTTTTTTTATTACTAATTAGCCAACACTGGCTGTCATAAAGTATTTATATTTGTATGCACGTATATCTGGTGTGTGTGTGTTTTTGTTTGGGTATTTCTTTAAAGTCCTGTTTAAATTTTCTTAATGTTTTCTCCTTCGACTTTTTCTTTCTCTATCTCTCTCTCTCTCTTTCTCATTCTTTAATGATTATCTTCTTCAGGAACATCTTAACAATTGCTAGAGATATTTTAAATATTTATTATATTTTTCTCCGTTTGTTGTTGTCTTTGGCTATTGCTGCTGCTGTTGCTGTTGCTATTGTTGTCGTTTTATACGGAAATCAACTCATTAGTTTTCGTATTAAAATATCCCTCTTTAGTATTATATGAGTCAGTCAGTTAGTGTATGTATTTGTGAAAATTGCTCGTAAGCAAGAGTCGTGTGCGGGAATAACATGAAATACAATGCTGCTGCTCATATACTGTTGTTGTTGGTGGTGTTGTAGCAATTGTTTGTGTTGTTTTAAAATTTAAAACGACTTTGAGAGATTTTGTGATGGGATTTGTTTAAAACTACAGTTCAGTTCAGTTCAGTTCAGTTCAGTTCAGCATCTGAAGCAACTCTAGCAGTTGCAGGAAGATGATTGAAATCAAAACTAAAGGTACGACGTTCGTTTGTACGTTTGTTAAAAAAGATTTACGTTAGTTAGAAGAGGTTAAGAGTTGTGGAATGGGAAATGGGGGGTGCGGTGTGCCATTTCACCGGAGAACTAAGAATATAATTTTAATTCATTCAACCTTGTCTTATTTTATTTGAGAGAACGAATGAGTGAATATTATTCAAGATGTTATTATGTTAACAAGACGACACTGTAATCTAACGTTTGTGTGGGCATATATATATATATCTTTATGTATGTATGTGTGTGTGTGTGTGGGTATAATTCTATGTGTACGTGTATTCAGATAATTGCTAGAAAGTGTGTGTATGTGTACGTAATTTGAAAATTTTGTTTCTGTTGCTAGAAAACCGGAAATACATTAGTAGAGAGAAAACTACTACGACAGTTAGATATTTGGTTTCATTTTATTGCTGTTGGTGTTGCTGTTGCTGTTGTTGTTCCATTTAATTTTTTAAGGAACTGTTTAATGACAAAGACTGATAGAGAGGCTCGAAGGGGGAGAATGAAATCAAAACTTTTCATTTGAAAACTTAACGAGCCATTGCAAAAGTGTTGATTTTAGAAAATTTTCGGTTGGCAAAATGTGTTGAAACGGTTGTAAACGAGTGAGAGGGAGAGAAGGAGATGGAGAGAGAGGGTGAGTAATTAAATGCAAATAATTGTGCATTTTTATTCTATTTTAAAGTGTCCATACTTGTAGGCATAAACTTGAATTTTCCTTTCATTTATTTTTGTTGAGTGAGATTGTTTTCTTTTAATTTTCTAACACTTTTGCTCAGAGAATTTGCAAAATTTATAAGTGACTGCCTCTGATAGCATTTATTGTTTAATTTTTTATCTTTCAAATGCATTTATAATTCATTTATAATTGTCTGCAGTATATCCTGTATACAGCAGGTGAGGGTATCATATGAATGTGAATTTGTTAGGAAGTCAACACAAAACAGTCCATGATATTCTATGATTTGGTGGACCAGGTTTTATAATAAGTTTACATCAATAAGTTACATCATCGAGTAAGACATTCAATTGGTTAAAGCATTTTGTGTTAATTTTGCTCTGTTTGGTAATAAGGCACACCAAATAATTATAAATAAAACGGTGGCATTGAGGTAATAACAATACACGTGAAAGCCTGTGGCGTTTCTGAATGAATTCTGAGAACAAATTTGAATTCTAAGATCCGTTAGCATATCGAAACAATTCTTTTAACAAACTCCACAACATCAATCAATTGCTGATAATTTCTTATTCACCTTCTTATTATTAAACACGTACATATTTAATAAATTTAATATGCCTGTCCTTCAGTCTTGCCGACAGAAATATTTTAATATGGGCCCCAAAGAACACATTTCATCGCAGGACTGCGTGTGTCTGTGGGACTGTCATGCCATTTTCCAATTGTTTTGTTAATGTTGCCTGCTGGTGTTGCATGTAATGTCACCACTTTATGACTTATCAAAAAGCAACAAAAAAACACCGCACCACCACACTACAGCTACAGTACAATAAAAATTTTATTTCAATGACAGCCATGTTGAAAGCAAAAACAAAACAAAAAAAGAAGGAGAAAAAAATTACAACTCAATTAAGGCATCAGGAATAAAAATTATTTTGTTGTTATTGTTTGCAATACACCCCAGTAACAATAACATTTAACAACAAAAAAAAAATATTTTCGTTACCACGTGCAGGATTAAATGCTTAGAACAGGACAAATAGAGAGAGAGAAAAAAATACAAAAAGAAGATACAATGACTTTGAAAATATTTCAATTCATTCTTACTTATGTATATCCCTAAAGAGATTTTAATTGTGATTGTGATTTGATGTTTCATTTTGAATTATGAAATGTAAGCTACAGAATATTTTGAGAAAAATTTGATTAAAAAATTGTTAATTTTAGGTGATGATGTTTAAATGCTTTGTTTAGAATTAATAGTAGCCCGTTTGTACTTATTCTGACAGCCCTGAAAATACTACTGCCGAGCATACCTACTCCCTAAGCCACGGATACGTATGCATGTCAAGCAGGCAACAGATGTTCCATCCAAAGCTAGCTAGCTTCTCCCACTACTTGTGTTGTGTGCGTTAATTTCATACATGAGTGGCGGGACCTACAGTATGAAGTCGATGCCGAACGGCAAATTTTTGAAAAACTTTTCATGGCAATTTACTATTTACTCTCAGAGATTTTGCCCGAAATCTGCTGGGAGGAAACCACCAAAGAAATACTTTTTAACATTTTGTTTTGATATCTTACCTGGAGTCTAATAAGCCTACACACTACCTACTAGACTACGGCGTAATAAGTAACACAGAAGAGAGTGTATAGTGCTAATTGGCGCTCTCTTTGGTAGAACTGAACAGGCTGGAAAATTCTGATTGCCAACTTCTTCTCATTCCCTTGCATGGAGTGAAGGTTGTGGTCCTTAAACTTAAACTAAACATCTTCACCTTCCAGTCCACAATCAGTGACAGTCATTCAGTTTTATCTATTAAAACCATAATTTTATACCAAAATCTTCCCGACTTAAAAAATATTCGTAATATATTCCGTTTATTCGTACACGGGATTATTCCAAAATCTTATATATAAAAATGAATGTGTGTTTATTTGTGTAAACGGCTGAACCGATTTTCTTAAAATTTTCACAGTATATTCCTGTTTGTCTGGAAAGAGTTAAAGGCTACTTTTGACGTTGAAATGGGCAAATAAAATAAAATATGTAATATAAAGTAAATAAAAAAGTATGAGTGTTATTGTCTAACAAAATATTACGTATACGTCACCCGTCAGCTCTATGTAAATATTCAACGAAATTCCAAAAATAGACAATGGTTATATGAGCGTGCTTTATTGGCACCCAAAAACATTGACGTTAATTGCATCATATCGTCAATTATCCTGTACAACTTTTGAATTCGCTTGATTTACCTGGATTTCCACCCCACGAATTGAAGTTAAACTTTGGCGTTCAAATTATTCTACTGCGAAATATTGATCTACCACGACTTTGTAATTGTACTCGATTAACAGTTAAGAAATTAATGAACAACTTAATCGGAGCAACTATTATAACTGGCAAATATAAAGGAACGGATGTTTTACTACCTCGGACAAAGATAACATCGGAAATGCCGTTTGACTTTAAGCGGTTGCAGTTTCCTATACGCTTGGCCCTTGAATGACAATAAAAAAATCTCAAGGTCAATCCCTGCAAGTTAGTGGCATAAATCTCGAAAATCCATGTTTCTGTCATGGACAGCTTTATGTTGCATGCTCGCGGATTGGTAAACCTTCGGCACCTTAGGGAAAAACGAAAAATATTCTTTATCCTAAGGCTTTAGAATAAAAATTAATTTTTAAGAAATATTGTAATTGTATATATAAGAAAAAATATATAAGTAACTCTTAAATATTGTACATACTTACATCCTAAGAAACTAGAATTACAAATAATTATTATAAAACATTGTAAATATCAGAAACAAAATAAATATTTTAAAATCCAGACTTCTTCTTATTTTATTACGATATATATCAATATATTTTGAATATTTATATGTATTACATATCGATAGGATTAGCGAAGCACATCGGGTTTTAGCTAGTAGCTTATATTACCAGATAGTAGTGTGTTATGATGGAGTTCAACGTTTTTCTCTGTTTCAATTGCTGCAAGTTATTAAAAAGTGCAAAAAAAACGAAAGTTCAATAATAAAAAATTCGCAGCAGACTGCTAGAAAGGGAAGCATATAAACATCAACACAAACAACAACAAAAGGTAATAAAACAAATAAAATGGTATGAAATGAAATGTAACAAATAATTCACACACAAAATGATTTCAATTTGCAAAACAGTTTTCAAGGGAAATTCAATAAAACTTTCGCCAGACAACCAGCTGATGGCAGGCGGGTATTCATGTTAAAAGTTAAGACAGCCAAAAATAATAAAAAAGAAAATTTCAGCCACAACAACTAATCCAGAACAAAAAGGAAAAAAAAAGTAAACGAATCAACAAACAAAATAAGGCAAGATGAGTGAATGACTAAATGAATGAATGACTAAATGAATGAATGATTGGATGTATAAATTAATGTAACTCGCTTAAAAATACTCTTGGGAATATGCTGATGGGGTAGAAAACATTCTCAAGAAAGTTTAAGAATATTAGTAGAAATGAGCACTTTTTTCATTAGTTTGGCTTTAAGAAGAACTTCATATTTAAAGATACGTACGATTTTATAGATGCCTCTAATTAATTTGAGTTTTCTTTATTCTATGAAAGTTGTTGTGTTCTTTAATGTATTGGCTTTGCTTTGAAGTTAATAAAAAATTTTTTTATTTGAAAAATATCAAGAGTTTTGGAAATGGTTGATTATCCAATGACATACGTTCACCCTTATGATTTCAAAATAGTGTATCCGACGGTCTTCAAAAGTTTCAATGTCCTGCCCCTGTCATACAAATATCACCGGAAGAGATGGAACCCCAACTGTACTTTTTTTTATTCTTCCGTAGTAAAAGCTGCTGCTGATGTACACTCGACTACAGTCACAGAACGTGAAATGTCTGCGTAGAATATGACAGTTTCCATACTGATCGAAGCCTTCCTAGCAAGTTCATGAAATCGTTTCTAATAATGCCTCTCAGACCCAAATTTGGATGAGAATCGTTATATCGCAAACCAAAAGTTGAATTGCTAATATGAGATGCCAGGCTCTGTTTGGAAAAGGGGAAGAAAGTTACTCATCTCAGTATTTTACAAGGTTGCACAGAATTATAAAGCTTCTCGCCAGAAGTATACACAAGACTCTCCAGAAATTCTATTGCATTTTCAGTCTTTTAACAATTCTAGTCGAATTTGAAGATGTTTATCTCTGAGCTTAATTTCAGCGGAGATGAAGTAAGATACTTAAGGATACAGGTGTGGCCATTGAGAGATTGCATTGAAAAGCCCAGGGCTCTAAACCTAATTGTGCTCTGAGACTAAAACCATAAAATCTGAAAATTAAACCCACATGGAGTGCAACTTTGAGAGGTGTCTTGCAAACATAAGTGAATCCAAAGTCGTGACAAACCATTTAGTAAGAGCTTCACATTTGTAGTCACGTATTGGCACTAGGTTGCACATCTAGAGCTTCATTTGAGGTTCAAGACCCCACTGTGTTTTATATACGATTCAAGTTGTAGAGACTGGCTATTTAGAAGAGGGGGTCTGAAAACAAAAAGTCAAGAGATGACTGTTTTAGGTGGAACTGCTTTCAACTTCCTCGTACAAAAAATACTACAGACTCACACTAAATAATTTCTTTTATTGTACGAGTAGAATTAAATTCAATTTCTTTACCTCCCGGTTTTGTTTCATTTTATAGAATTTAAATTTTGTTTTTTGTTACCGGATTTTAGTCCCCATGTACTTATGCATGTGATAATTTATATGTGAGAGGAGGATTTCCATTGTGATTTCTAACACTTTAAAAGATTCTCATTGTATTTGTTTTTATTTGTTTAACAAATTTCTCTTAAGCTGTTTAAGATGACAAAAACACTCGGAGTTCTTTTTCCTTTTAAACAGACTTCACAAACACAAGATTGTTGGTGTTTATGTCAAACACATGTACACATACAAAATATGCCATTAAGGAAGTTATCCTTTTTACATAAAAGTATTACAATATTATTGTTATTATTATTATTGTAGTCCTTCTGTATCCTTTTTTTATATACACACACACACCACAGTATATTTTGTAACTGGCTTTTCAAACGGATTCATTCATTCACTCTCTCTGCCTCTCTATCGTTGTATATGTGGTCTGTAATCTACATACTCGTAAAAACCAAAACAGTTCTGTGTCTGTGTATGTGTTTGAGTGTGATTGTTTCTGTGTGTGTTAGTATAATTGTATATAAATTGTCATCAAAAGTGATATTCTATTCGGTTTTATTGTTTCATTTTCATTTTCTTTTTGTTTATGTTAATGTGCCTCTCTGTATGCGCGTGTGTGTATGTGTGAGCTTGTATTTTACACTCCTTTTTTCATTTTCTTTGTTATTCTGTTGTTGTTATTATTGTACGGGTTGTTCTATTATTTCATAATTTCTTTCCTTTTTTTTTTGCACTTTAATTTTCGTTTCACTTCCTTTCTTCTGCTTTAATATCCTTACAAGATTTGGTTTTGTCTTCTTGGTTAAAACTGTAAGTGTGTTGTCCTTGGCTTCCTTAGGATTCCAAATTCTTGAAATAAATAATTTTGTATCTTCCTTCATTGTTGCCATTGTTGTTATTCTTCATTTTCAATTTCATTCTCATTTTTCCATTTTCTATTTCCTTTTGTCTATTTTTTTCCTCATTTCTGTTGCTGCTGCTGCTGCTTTTGATATTTCTTGTTGATTGCTGTCATAACAAATTACGAAATAATGTTTTAAATATGAAGTATCCGACTAAAGATGATTCTTTTCTGCTTCTGCTTCTTCTTCATGTTTTTGCCTGCTGTTGTCATTGTAGTTTGAAGTGGTTGGTGTTTAGTATGACAATAGTTACTCTAACAACAGCAACAGCAACAACATCATGTTGTTACTGTCGCCTTTAATAGAAACTGAAACGTAATAAAATTTAATTTCTTTTCGTAAAACAATTGAAAATGTTGTGTTAATGTTATTTGTTGTTGTAGTCAGTTTATGTTGTTACTCTGTAGGAGACTGTAACCAAGTATTCACATGGAAGAGACTTTTAAGAGACATCTGTAGTTGAATTTCTGAAGACTCATGATTTTTTTGTGCTTTTTTTACAGGAATATTTAGTAGATGAGAAAATTAAAACAAAACAAAAATCGCAAATATGTAAATGCAAAATTATTTGAATCGAAATAAAACATTTGTAGACATTGAGCAAATGCTTTAAAAATCTTAGAAGTTTAGCTACTAAGTGATGGAAATCATTATCAAATCAGTTTAAAACCATTTCCGAACGACAGATATTTCGAGAAATTTTTCATGGCAGTCTTATTTACTTTCAGAGTTTTTGTCAGAAATCTGCTGAGAGGAAATTCGCCGAAGAAATATTTTTTTCATATTTTCGCTTTGATGTCTGAAATGGGGTTTGAACCGTGGCCTGAAGCAAACGCACAGTCCCACTAGGCTACGGCGACTAAATAATTTAAATGTAGTTTCCCATAATTCATAAACAAAACCAGTGAAGCTAATACCGCACAGAACAATAGTTTTGTATTCATTTTCAATACAAATAAATTTAACAAAATATTTCCTTTTTACTTTCCTTTCAATTCCGAAGCATTTTAAATGGCATTCAGTTTTAAAACCATATTTTCGAACATAAACCAACAGATTTTATGTTGTTGTCTACAATTAAGATACAATTTTGATAATTTAAAGAAATCTCTGCCAATCTGATGCATTTTCTCTGTACTTCACTCTCAATCGCTCTATTAAAGAACATTTAACGGTAAAAATACTGTTACTGAAATTGCTGAAATATGCATAGACATGTTGTATTAGTATGTTTAGCCTAATAAACTCGTTAAAAGAACGCAAATAAAATTGCTTTCGTTACACTTTAACTTTCAATTTTATGTGCCATAAACGAGTGAAACGAAAAAAGAGGAAGAAAAGGATGAGAACAATGAAAAACAAAAACAAAAACAAGAAGAGAGAAACAATTTAAGAGATCCCTAAAGAACATTTCGTTGTGCTGCTCTGCTACAAAACGCCACACGATAAGATAAGTAGACTTTCCTTTGAGAATAAGCAAAAAAAAAAAAAGAATTGAAGAGAGAAATATGGAAGAGAGTAGGGGAGAAGAAGAAGAGAAAGGATTTGATGCCATGAGGTGTTTGTTTAAAGTAAATAAATTAAGTTTTAATAGGATTTGTTGTCTGTCCCTCTACTCTACTATTTTAATAACAGTCTCTGTGTCTGTCTGTTTCTATGCTTTCTTTAAACATTAGAAAAAACAGAAACAATTTTAATAAAAATAAAAACCAAAAAAACAATAAACCAGAAAGTAAAACAACAAACTGGCTGTTCATGATTTCTATTTGTGTTATATGTTCGTCCTCTGGTAATGAATATAATTCTGAAAAACAAAAATGAAAACAACAAAAATTGTAAAAGAAAATGGATTTTCTTTAAGAAAATTTTCTCATCTACACTTTCTATTTCTGTTTCTGTTTCTTTTCTTTTCTTTTAATGATTATTATGAAATTTTATTACATGCGATTAAAATTCAATTCAATTTATTTTTGTTTTGTTTTCTTTTTCAATATTTTCTGTTGTTGTTTTTTTGTTTTTTAATTCTGTTGCATTTCTTTTTATATTTTCTTACAAGAGATTTCTTTTAATTTCTTTTGGACTTAAAAGTATTTAAAATAAATCCCCAGAATATGTTACAAATGTTAGCTCACACATTTTACTTTAAATAATTCCAAGAATCTTTTAGACAAGTATCTCTTTGTGTCTACACATTTCTGGCTTTTGTTGATTTTTTAAACAAAAAGGACATGCAAAAAAAAAGTATTATGTTTTCCTTTTCGAAATTCTTAAACATTTAAAGATTTGTGAGAAAACGTGCTAGAAAGAAAAATGATTACGGAAATTAATATGCTTGGTTTACAAACTAAAAATGATGACAGGCTGTATTTGAGCAGAGGTACTCTTGTATAATACATATTCGGTCAAAACAACCCTTCAGTCACGATTATGATATAACTCCTCACACCACTTATATTGTGTATGTTAATTTTTATGCGTGAGTGGCGGGGCCTACAGTTTAAAGTCCATGCCGAACTACAGATTTTTTTGAGAAACTTTTCATGGCAACTTTATTTCACTTTCAGAGTTTTTCCAGAAAAGTTGATGAGAAGAAGTCACTGAAGAAATATTTTTTTCATACTTTCGTTTTGATATCTGACCTGGGGTTTGATCCGTAGCCTCACTTCTAATAAGCCTACCACTACCTACAAAACAACGGCAACTCGGAGGCATTGTTATCATTCCTTAAAAATATATGCAGTAGTAGCCAGGGGTATTTAACAATAGTCTGCTGAAGACAAACGGTGGTGTTTCGAAGCAAAGTTCAGCAATGAATCGTTTTTTCGCTACTCATAAGCACTCATGAAATTCTGAATATATGTGAGTCAACAATATTGAAATTTTTCATTCATACTCACTACAACGTTGATTTATAAATACAGGTTGTAATGAGTATGCGTAAAACGTTCACATCAAATTCATACCATTCAAAATATGTTTGATTCATAAGCCTACTCATTTAGATTCACTTTAGAACTTTAGAAAGATACTTATAAATGATTGGAGTGAATTGAATCATTCATCAAATTTACAGTCTTAGTTGTTGTTGCATTTACAACAAAAGAAAAAGGACACATTAGCAAAAAAGACAGAGCAGCAACCAGAGCATACACACACAACCATCTAGTAAGTATTTTAGTGTTCGTATGCGATTCATACTAATTTTGTGATTCGTGTATATGTTGAGTTGTGGAGAGTCGAAAGCAACAACATCATATGTGTTGTTAAGTATGAATATGATGAGTACTTCCATGAGGTTCCATGATGAGTATAAGTATCAAAAATTATGAGTATGATTCAATTCTACTCATCTTTTTGAATATTCATTGCTGATTTCTGTTCCGAAGATAGAGCGGTACTACACATTCCAGTTCCTTTAGAGCAATTAGCCCTATTCATGTTAAGAGTATTTAACCTTTCACGTTATAAGGTATTGGAGTATTTTTAATTTTTAGAATTTAAAAAAAAAACAAACATTTTTTTATATAAAATTTAAAGTAATTATCACAGTCGGAATCACCATATTATTCAATGAAAATGATTAAAAAGTGAAATGAATTTTTTTAATAACTTTTATTATAAATAATCGATGGTAATTACTAGTATTTGTGTCATAAAAAAAAAGAAAAAGTAATTAAAATAATTAAAAGTTCTATTAAAAGAAACCATAAAATTATGTTTATTATTCAACCACCTGCTGCTTTTTATTAATTAAACTTTTACTTATGCGATAACAATTTTTTCTTTTAGAAAAAAATAACAAAAATAAAGCATTTATTAAATAGGTTTTAATGTTAAATTTCTATAAATAAATTTACTTTTTTTTATTCAATCATATTTTGTAAAACGCTGGGATTTTCTTAATGAAGCATAAATTTAAACAGAAAAATCCGTAAGGATCACCATTTAAAACACTTTTTAGAAATTTATTCAATTCATGTAGAATTGTTTCTTGTCTCACAATTCGAAAGTATAAATTTAATAAAAAATCATTTCGTAAATATATGACGTGGTATTATGCGGTATTAACAGCTGAAATCGAAATTTTATACACACTCTTGATGATGGTGATGATGATTTTCTTTAAATCTTATGCTACCTGTTCTTTATAAATACTTCTATTGCTTCTAAGGAAAGCCATACAATATTTTCGTTTTTCTTTAACTTAACATTGCTTTTCTTTATACCAAAAAAAAATAATAAAACGTCTCTCATAACAATAATGTTGCAACCTCCCGTAGTTAAAAAGTTCGTACAATTCCTTGTTGTTGTGTCCTTCTTTTCTTAATATGGTGGCTGGCTGGCACACTGCCTGGGATAATAATGTGTGTGGCATTTTGTTTAATAAAACAACATATTTTTTTTTGTTCGAATCGTATAAATAATAAAATTCTGTATAAACTTGCAACCACAAAAACTAAACAACCTTAATAAGTACCTTTTAAACATACAATATATGGAGGGGAGGGGCGCAAGAAAAATGAAATAAAAAAACAGATAAAGGAAAACGATGAATGTGGCAACAAATGCTCATGACTTTTGTATCTTATTCTGCCAAGGGATAGGTTCGTTATGGAGGCTACAAGAAGAAAGAAATAAAAACGTGGAGAACGTGAGGGTCATGTGTACTTTTTTAAGTATCTTATGAGCTGAATACAAACCACACACAGATAATTTTTTTTTAACCATAAATGATGCAAAAGCAAAAGAAAGAAAGAGGAATTCAAAACGTTAATAAGGGCCATAAGGATATAAACAAGAATAAAAAAGAATAATCTCTCTAGATACACCGCGCGTTATTAGAAAAGTTGCAGAGTATGAGTTCTTATTCAGAAATGTGTTACCATTGCACGTTACCATTCGTAGTGTTTAAGATTTAAAAACAATTTTAAAGAAATTCTTGTGCTCATGAAAATGTTGAATACCCTACCCTAACAATGTTTGTGTTAGTATTCTAGTCGCCGCAGCTAATAAGTAATCCTTACAGCACGTTTCTTCGTGTGGTTAATTTAAACCACATTAGTTAGCGTACAAAAGGCCATATTAATTGTTCTCACAGTGTCCGGACCACTGTGAAGAAAACCTCAATGAGTTTCTACACCTGGTTAACAATGACATACACACATATATATACACATACACACATATATATACACATACACACACATACATTCATGTCGACTGAAACACACATACAAATACAAAATAAATGCGAATGCGAATACGAATACGAATGTATTTTTATTTAAAAATCTCTCTTTTTAAGCATTTTAAGAGCCCTATTAAAAGTGAAAATATAAAACGCACAGTCTACACATAAATTTACGATAAGGTTTTATTTTTGTATGCCCTACACCGTCATAGGTGGGTTATCTAAAGTAACTAAAGAATCAGAATAACTTTTTAATCAGTATAACTTTAATGATCAATGCACAGTCTTCAGAAAACAATGTTCTGCTGAAACTCTTAACCGGGGAATAAACTTCCATAAAGAAAATGCCGTCGTTTCCATAGACGAAGTACTTCTTCTATGACGCAATATCTCGTCAGACACAGTTAACAATAAATGTGACAGATCGCGTGGAACATAATTTGTTTCAGATTCTGGCCCATCATGTGCATAACATATCATTTATTCGCCAACTAATTAGAAAATAGATCTTTCAATCGATCCAAATTGTCAATTTATGTTTATTTACCAACGAAAACTTTATACACAAATGTTCATGCTACACATTTGGTTATGGCCATACTTCAAATTTTGCCAAGATCGGCTCATACTTATATTGATCGAGACGCTTCAAAACCAATTATTATTATTAAATTTTAATAAAAAAAAGGCCGAATGGTACTTATGGTATTCCCATGGATATACAAAATATTGGGAACTTATTGTGAAGTATAGTAGGTTAACTGTTATTGTATGTCCTCATAGTTTTCATGTATTTTGTTTTGGAGTTTTATTTAATTTTATTTTTGGTATTATTGCTTTTGCTTTTGCCAAACGTATTTATGTTTGTGGTTAAAAACTTTTCATCTTGATTTCATATGTAATTAGGGTGTCCAATAAAACAAAACAAAACGTTTATAAAAATTAACGTATTCGAATTGTTTATGTATTTTATTTTTCATTTTGGAAGAAACAAGGCACCTGTGCTGGACACACCTGATAATGATTTTCGAATTATCGGGGGCATCTTTTAAGGTAAGAATTCTAAGGGGTATGTGTTTTTGGGGTTACCCTATTATTAAATCGCTAAGCTTTGTCTGTCTTTAAACACTACTGAGTTATAACAGCCAGTTTAAATGCTTGAATTGTGAACATCAACGTTTTAGTCAAGATTAACGTGTATACAGTGTGTGCCAGTGTATATGTATGTATGTATGTGTGAGCAGAAAAAAGAATTTCGTATTCTAGTTGTGTCTTGTTTTGAATTAAGGAAATTGTAGAAAATAAAGTTGCAAAAATGAAATGAATGAAGAGATGAAACAGCAGCAACAAAATTCTAAAACAGGAGGAAAAGAATTACAATTGCCAGCGTCAGCGTCAATGCCAGTGCGAGTACTACTACTAGTATTTGTATCCTCTCAGTCGAGTTGAGTTAAACACTTAACTCTACTTATTCTAGTATAAGTATATGTTGTCTCCCTTCATTTCTCTATTTTTCTCATTTCCTTTGCTATATTCTGCTATTGTTTAGTTGTTGTTGGTGTTTAGTTGTTATTCTATTATTTATTTATTCATTTTATATACGTATGTACGTACGTATACATTAAGCACTTGATATTGTTGTGTTGTGTTGTGTAAAAGGATATTTTAAATGTTACACTCTAATTGTAAATCATTTTTATTTTCATTTTCATTTTATTTTTCCGTTTTTCTTTTTGCTCCTGTTGAACTCATTTATATGGATATTCTATGTATGCTGCTGCTTGCTATGCTTAACTGGCCTTATCCTTGAAATATTAAGAGAATAAAACAAACACTGAATGACTGCTTTAATTGCTGCAAGTGAATTGCGTTGAGCATTTATTAAAAGGCAACAATTGCCTTCTTGGTGTACCTGGTATTCAAGGCCTTGATTTTGTTTTTCTTTTCCATTCCATTTGGATTCCAGAACAGAAACTAGTAATGCTGCAGGCGTACTTTTTAGAAATGCTTGTAAGTACTCTTTTCATTTTTTTTGTATGCACAACTTATTAACATGTGCAATTGGGGTCATTTAAAACTTATAATTTGTAATTTCGAAAAAATTTTAATTTAATTTAGAATGAAATGAAACAAGTTAATGTTGACAGAAGTGATAATCAGTTTCATTCTGACCACAGAGATTAATTTATTATTCCATGTCTCCACAAAAAAAATAGTTTATGAAGCATTCGATATTAACGATTTTGAGTTAGGTAGCTGAGTCGCAGCCAACTATATTTGTGTTTAAGATTTAGGATCAAGGATCGTCAAATGCTTATAAACTCACAGGAATACAATTTTATTTTTATTGCTTTATTTGATCAAAAAGAGAAGACCACCCCTCAAACGATCTGTCTCATGTTTTCTCGACATGCACATTTTCAATCGCGTCGGACAGTTTTGCACTTTACTGGTGAAATTTCATAGAAATCCGAATCATAATCTAAAATTTCGTGCATATAATCTTCAATGTTCTTGCAACGTGCATATGAGTCACTTCATTAAAAGCTCGGAATGGTTCCGAGTCTGGAGGAAAATGCAACTCATTTGGCCTTAGTGTGTCTATCCTATGGCCACCTCTACTTACCTACCTATACATCAACATAGCTGATAAACAGAAGGCATCAGTTAACTTTTTTCTAGACATGGCTATTAGATATTTAATTCACCGCCTTAACAAACCATTTCTTAGTATTGTGTGTTACCAAATTGAATCAATATTTCAATACATCTTTCATTGGTTTCCGCAAGGATTCAGAAATTAATTTTTGGTACCGTATTGCTTTAAACTAAAACGTACTTTACTTATAACATAAGTACGTATCATTTTAATGCAACAGGATGTTCATGGTTTTCCCTCGACGTTTTGTGTTGTGTTGTTTTTTAGTACCCAAGTAATCAGATTTCCATTAACCTGGCCCAGCCTGATGTCTATTTAGCACTTATCCATTGTAAGTAAGTGAGTGAGTGTATGCGTGTGGTTTTCATGGCCTTCTTTGTTATCTATGGCTCGATGCTTTTTGTATGTAAATATTTAGACATGGGCCAAGTAGAAAAGTAATATTATGTGGGTGTGTGTGTGTGTGTATGTGTATGTAGTTTTAAAAGCCATGTTTTTGTTTCTCTCTCTCTCTCTCTATCTGTGTGAGTATCTCTGCAAGTTCTTCAAGATTTATTTTTTAATTATGCATTACATTTCATTTATTAAAGCTTTTTAAGTGGATTTTACCACGTATGTATGGACGTGTGTTTATGCTTCTTTGTTGTTTGTTTGTTTGTTAATGCTGCTGTGTTGGGTGGATTATACTTCCAGCAGCATTTTCCCCATTGTGGATTAAATTTGCATTAATTTGCTATTGCTAGTGTTTTTGTTGTTATTATTGTTGTTGTTATTCGTGTAAGTATTGGTATTGTTATAATTGCATTTGAGCCTGACCTTTAGTTAAAATCATAAGAGTACAAAATATGTTTTCTATTGTTATCGTTGATGTTGTTATTATTGCTGCTGTTGTTGTTGTTGTTGGTAAGTAATGTAATAAGAACCTTTTCTCTTGCCATCCATACTTTAAGCCAAACATTTTACTATTTACCCATATTTCCCTTATAGCCCTTAAGGCCTTATTAACATTGCATTTGTATCAATTGTTTGTTGAGGATATTGAGCGTCCCATTAGGGCGTTTCGTTGTTAGAAATGTTTTGCAAACATTTCTCTTTAGCTTTGGGCATCATTGATTGATAAATCTGTAGGACTATACCTGCTGTATACCGCAAATCAATTTTGTTTGGAAATTTTGAATTTTTGAATTCAACTGGGATCGATGTAGGGTCACTGTTTTCAAGAGCACTTAAAGTACTTTTGTTTCATTTGCTTGGTAGAGTGATGAGTAAGGGGGGGGGGGGGGGAAATGAACTGAAGCATGAGGCGACTCTGTGGGGGTAAACTTACATTTTTCAATAAAGGAGAAAATAAAGAGTCTTTGATCTCTTTGAGAGGGCAAGGCTGGGAACAAATTGAAAAGTCTTTTTAGTTTTTGTATCAGAAACAAGTTGCAAAGTCTTGTAAATATAAACGATGAGTTTTTAAATGAAGTTGGCCCATAAGTGAACAGATGGAAAAAGTTATTGAAAGCAAGGAGAAAAGGAGAGTGTATAGAGTGCAACTGCATGCCTCTGTTTGTATCACAAGAGTCGGTAAAATCGCACCACATATGGCACTGAATGTAATGATTCACTTAATCACGATTAAGGAATATGTAAAGCAGATTTTTGCCGAACTTTGGTCTCTGGGTGTTCACGTGAGAAGACTGGGAGCACTTTGTAAAAACTTCTGCAGAAACTGCAACAACGAGGAAAACGAGAAAACCACAGAACATCTTCTTTTTCATTGTCCAGCGCTACGGAACTTAAGAAGAAGAATACTTGGATACCAAGAATTTAATCACAAGACATTTTAATTTGATCATTTGATAACTTTAAGTGCCTTACAAATGTGTACCCGATAACAGGGTATCATATTATTTGCATTACAATTTGTGGCACCTTAATAAGTCTACGACTTCATACCCACTACGTACTTTCTACGTATCTATGTAAGTGTTCATGTATGTACCTATGTGTTCCTCTTGTACTTGTATTGATTTCGGTGCTGACGATATACAGGATATTTGTTGTAATTATTAGTGTTGTTGGTGTTGATGTACGTAAATTGTGGCAAGCAGGATACATTTGTTGCTAATAATTGTTGGCCTTCTTCTATAGTTATGGTTGTTGGTGCAATTGTTGTATCGTAATCCTTTTTATTGAGAGTCAGTTGAGACAGAGAATTCAAACAATTATTATGTTGTTTACAATGCTGGCTGTGTGAGATTTCAATGACGTCACAGCTAATTGTGTATTTAAAGGCTTTGGATGTGTGCATATCATTTGCAATAATGCGAGTAGACTTATCGAGTGGGGAATGTAAATAAAATTTGCATTTCATTCCATTCTCATTTTTTGTTTGTTTGTTTTAATTTATGAAACGATGTTTTAATGTAAACTAAAATTTGTATAAATTTTTATTTATTTTTCTTAGTTTTTCGCTTTTTTTGTTTTTTTATTTCATGTTCAAACATAAATTATTGATCCTTTTTAAAGATTTACTCAACAGTCTACACCCTAAAACTAGAAAACCCTGCACGAACACACACGCCCATGACTATTTCCTCTCCCGCTCTAGCTCTCCCGTTTTTTTTTGCATACAAATATTATATTGAATTTGTTTTCTTCTCGCAAGTTTCTCTTTTTCTTGTTATTATTGTTGTTGTTTTTTTTCTTTTTCACTCTCTTTTGTATTAAAAATTTCCATTGTTTAACGGAATACAAAAGCCAATGTTGATTAGAGTGGCTTCAAGGCTTTTTAAACGCAACGCTATGTGTGTGTGTGTATGTTTGTGTGTGTGTCTTTGGCTTGGAAACGAATGAGTGTGAAAATTGTGGGTGTGTTTGTAGGTCTAGTAGAGGCAATGTGAAGTTTTATTACATACTTTAATAAAATAATCCATCACTAACTCACGTACTTCCCCCGTATTCATACGAACACACACAGAGAAAGAGGACAGACTCATCTACAGTCGGCTTCGGTTAAGATGGCTACAAAAGAGTCCCTTTCTTTCACAAAACATAAAAAGGATCGCTTTGGACAAAAGCATTGAATGGCGTGTTTTATGAATACAAAAAA
The DNA here is from genome assembly GCA_930367235.1 of Sarcophaga rosellei. Classification (NCBI taxonomy): domain Eukaryota; kingdom Metazoa; phylum Arthropoda; class Insecta; order Diptera; family Sarcophagidae; genus Sarcophaga; species Sarcophaga rosellei. The sequence continues at coordinate 3,948,283 of OV884019.1, read as the reverse complement.
AAAATAAAAAACAAAAATCACTGTTTAGGTGAATAGCCTTTTTGTTTCCTTAAAGATATTTAATTAAACTAATACTCTCGAGGCTATTTAGTATGTATTTTCCTCATAATAATAATGATTTCATGATTTAATACAAATCTAATCGAATTTAATCTTCTAATAGAAAAAACATAACAATGTTCATTGTTTGAAGTGTTTTGTTTTTCTGGCAAATAGAGCCTATTTACTGTTGCTGTATATAATTAATCAAACATTAGTCTCCATTACTGCAAACAAAGAGCAAAGGTGTGCTAATAAATAATTCCATTGCATGTAGGATGGAAGAGTATTTATTGAAAGCCTTCAGGTGATATTGAATATAAAATGTTTTCATGTGTATTATTTTGTTAAGCCTTTGGGATTCATTAAAATTCAATGATTTTCAAAAGGACATTACAAATAAAGAAAATATGCAAACAGAACGCTTGGAAAGAAATGTTGGGAAATAGTGACTTTTGGGTCAGACAGAACAAATCCGAAAACTACTTGAAGCAAATGGCAGGTAAAACTGTGGATAAGTCCGCTGTACTTGGTAGTTAAGTTTAAAATAAAAATTCATTGAGAGAATTTAGTATCCTTATAAATTTAGTGGCTGAAATGTCTTTCCTTAACCGTCCCTTGAACAGAATCAGAAGACTCTATGACTTGGGAAATTCGTTCTTAAGGGGTCTGACTCAGCTAATTGGACATAACAACCCTTTAGGCTTGCATTACGACCTGTCTTCTCATGACGATTTAAAGTCGACTCTGAAAGCCAGAATTTTGCTGAGAAAATTTTCGTGGTAAATTTTATTTTACTTTCAGAGTTATTCTAGAAAGCTGCTGCCAGAGACTGCTTCTTAAGAAGACTTAGTAACAAAAATGAATACAGTTAGACGCATGGTCTAGAAACAGATCTTGGGACAGGAGGGGTAATTTTTCTCCCAAAACAGCATAACTTTCAAATTACATTACATGACTGTAGAGTACAACGGCAGCAATATGTGGCCAACAATTAGTCATACTTTTAGCAAAAAGCATTACACAAATCGCTTGTTACTTACTTTTTATTTACTTAATTGGCCATTAACAACTCGATTAATAGATTTCGGCGTGCCATAACACGTCCTTTCAAGCACCTCTGCTCCTTACGCGCCTACGCCAGTTGGTCACGCCAATCGATGACAGGGCTTCCTCGATTTGGTCCTTCCAACGGATACAAGGTCGTTCTGTTCGCCGACTTTCCACATCAAATAACTGTCTCGTCGGAGCATCCTCCTCGAGAGCAGCCGCTGGGTGTTAATGCGTCTATGTCGTTAAGCAGCTCATACATCGCCAACTCGCACTGGGCCGAAGATCTTATATACTACTCTCAAGGCTGCTGCATCAGTGTTTAAAACGGTTCATGCCTCTGCGCCATTAAGAAGCACAGGAAGGATGAGCGTCTTGTAGAGTTTAGTTTTGTCATACGAGTGAGGTCACTGCTAATCGCCTGTTACAGCAAACTTTATTTTGAGCTAAAAGAAAACAATTCCTTTTTAATAATAAATATGTTTGGGAAACTATTAGTATCACCTTCAGGAATAGAGACGATCTTCCACAATAAAATTGGACTTTGAATCAAATGTAAATGGTAATAAAACTCTGTGCTCTATTTGTTCGATAATAACTCGGAAAACTGAAATGTTTTCTACTTTTGAAGTGATATTTTAACTAGAATTCACTGTAATAAAAAAATTAACTCTAGTCAAAGTAAACAATAAAACGGTACTCATGTGTGAGTGCTTTATGGCAAGTAAAAACATCTCTCATCATTACAACCGAAAAACTCATGCATGTAAAATATACAAATAAAAATTAAATTCATTTACGAAAAAAAAACGAAACTGAAAAAAGAAACGAAAAAAATGAAATAAAAAATAAGTTAAAATACATCAAGCATATAAATAAAGAGAGTATGAAAGAGAGCTAGAGCGAGAAAAAAGACAGGAGAGCACTTTAAACTTTTCAATACTGTTAATTTGTTACAACACCCCATCCAAGTGCATGTGGATGTGAATGTGAATGAGAATGAGAATGTCAGGAAACAAATGAATTTTCATTGTGTGTAGGTGTGTATGTGTGTTAGTGGTGGTGATGGTGGTGATGGCTTTTCCGAAAAGTTGATAATGTTGATTGAGGTACAAATGCACGCACATACACGTACTAAACATGTCCCACATATTGCAAGTGTTCATGAACAGAGCGACGTTACACGGACAGACGGGCAGACGGATAGAGTGTAGTGGAGTGCTTGAAAGAAAACTTTAACAATAAACATTATAATAAAATTCATCTCATATTAAAAATTATTATGTATTCTTGCTTTTTATGCTTCTCCTACTCACTCTCTCTCTCTCCTCCGCTCTCTCTTAACTACTACTAATACTACCACTGCCAATACCACAGTTTCCTGGTACTATTTTATGCTAAAAACGGCTGCCATCATACAGCAGCTACTTTTAAATGCATATGCAAACGTATGGCGGCAAATGCAGTAGCTGTGTAGGTGGTGGTGATGGTGGTGATGAACTCTTTCGTAGGAGGCAGAACAAACAAAATCGTGATAACAGCTTACTCATACACTCATACACTCACATAGATGCTGCATAAATATTCATATGCATACAAGTAGTATGTCTATGAGTATCTTTGAGTGTGCGTGTGTGTGAGTGTCTGGGTTTTATATTGTAATACTCTTTGTGAAGGGCGTCAATGTGCATATTTTTCAAGTGCTGGTGTTAACGTAAGAATCACTAAAAAACAACAGCAACAACAACAATAACTGCATGAATAAAAACTTTGTCATACAATTTTATGTTGATGATGAAAACCTACCACGACTCTCAACTCCAACTCCAACTCCAACTCAACTCAATTCAACTTAACTTGACTCGACTTGTTTCATTTTTTTTTATAAATATTGGTTGGGTACTCTTTCACATGCCGTAGGATACAGTTTTTGTTCTGTGTGTATATATAAGTGTGTGTTTTTTTTATGTTGTTTATTTATAAAGTCACAAGAACATGCAGATTTCTTTACTTTCATTCACTTTTTTTTTGTTTAAGCCAACAAGTCTACTTTGTTAAAATATGTTTTATTTTTATACTCAGATTTTTATTACAATGACAACAAAATTATGTTCTTATCTTTAGCTTCCCTTCTCCTGTCTCTCTCCCTGTATTCCAACCGCTTTTATTCCATTGCGATAACGACACGAAAAAAAACAACAAGAAAAATATGTTGTTCTCATGCATATGCTTTGTACGTGTCTCTTATTTTAGTTTCTGGCTCGTATTGTGAACTTTTTTTAATTTTTTTTCTTTTTGGGGTAAATGATTAAAAAAACACAAATTGCTGCTGCAATTGAAAAATGAAATGAAATTAAAGTTGCTCGTTTACCAAGCATTGCCATTAAAAAGGAGAGGGAGAAGTCAAGTGCATTTTCGGGTATCCAAGAAACTTTTTGTATAAATAATTAGAAATTCTATACAACAGGAGAAGGAAAATAATTTCAACTCAACAGCAGAAATTCAATGAGTTTTTTTTGTCAGCCATTAGGTACGTCTTGCGAAGTGATATTTGAAACGAAAGTTCTTTTAATGTTTCTTTCTCTTTTTTTTTTGTTTTAAAAACCTTTCAATTAAATGTTGCTGTGAACTTGGTTTTGGGCAATTTGAAAAAGTATTTTTTTTTTATTTATTTGAAGTGTATACAAAACAGTTAGACAGATTCCGTTACTATCTGAAACATTCGGATTCGAGATTTAGTTATTAACACGTAATACATAGTATTGAAAAGTTTTGAAATATGAGAGTTAGGTTATTGAAAATAATTTTACATTCAATTAGTTGACCATATCTGTGCTGTTGTGAGTATATTTCTTAACCCCAATAACATGTGTCTCTACAATTAATTCCAAAGAAACAAAATCTAGTCAATGTGATGATTAATGTATTGGTCATGTAAACAGGAATATTACCTCAGTATCTGTAGAGTTTTGTCCGGATTTACATACATGTCAATATTGGTATGAGTAATTGACTACTGGAAGTAAAGCTAGTAATTTTATTTTAATCTTGTGGGTTTGTTGTCTTTATTTTATTTTTTACTTACTTATTGGGGGTAATTATACGCACAAGACACATTTCATTAAAATTTTTTAAAGGAAGTTGGAGTATGAAAATGAAAAATGATGTATCATGAGGAGAAGATAAAATGTTTATGAAATAATAAAATTTGTTCACATGTATTACACATACAGGGTGCAAAATATGAAGTAACCCTTTTAGAAATTTTAAATTAAATTATTGCGAAATACATGAAATTAATTAATTTTACTCAATTTACTCAGTTTTATTTTCTCACTCAAGGGACTTTATTGTGACCACAAAACAATTCTTACTTACACGGTTTACTCATATTATTTTTGAATCAACACATATCAAGTCGCACTTTTCTAATATTTGCGGCTTCAATGGTTTCCTCCTGATTATATGATCGATTCATTGTCATTTTGTACATTTCATTACGGCCTCCACAATTTATTGCAATTTTTGCGTATGATTAATATTTAATTGATTGCCTACACAATATATTGATCATACGCAATAAATCGCTTCCATTATTAATCTTTTAATTTTTTGTTTGTTATTTTTTTTATTTAATTTTGTTTAAGTTTCGATTTGTGGGCGATTTTTTTTATTATGAATCCTTTTTTGATTTTAAATTCTGCACCCTGTATAGTTCTAATGTTGATAAATTTTACGCATTGGTAAATGAGTGTCTAACATAGAAGAATACATATGTATGTGTGTGTGTGTACAGTTTAATTTTAAATACAACAACAACAACATTAACTGTACCTACTCCAGATGGTCATTTGTCATTTAGAGCTTATAAAATATGCTTGTGCACTCACATATTGTATGCCTCTCTTTTACTTCCCATTGAACTGTTTCCATTACTTCGGTATGTTAACGGGTTTAAACAACAAACTATACTCATAGTCTCTTTTTTCTCTTTCTCTCTCTCTCTCTCTCCTTTGTTCACTCTATTTTGTATAATAATAATGTACGTACGCCTCGTTGATCATTTATCTAAATTTATGTGTATGTGTGTGTGTATTTGTTTGACTATACAGGCACGTAGTTAGTATACAATAGAGTGAGAGAGCGAGAGGGAGATAAAAAGAACGAGCATGTGTATAGTTATATAAGTAACGGCCTGCATTTTCTATACGGTGTGTGTACTATTAGAGTAACACAGGCAGGTAAAATGCCAACCAATACTAACTTACAGACTTATACAGGCCCTGTGAATTCCCAATATTATGTGTGGCTTTAGGAAAAAACGAAACCAAACCAAAATATTAAATAAATATGTGAGTATGAAAACTATATTCTTGCATGGGTATGTTTGTGATGGCCATAGGTGACTGTTAATTTAATACAAGAGAGAAAGAGAGAGAGAGAGTGAGAGATAGAAAGAGTAAGAGTGAGTGTGTGTATGTGTATATATTGTATGCTTACTCGTTGTTATTTTAAATGTTTTACATGACAACAACAAGATGTTTTCATGTAAAATTTTTCCATATTTATTATATGAATTAACAATTAAAAAAAAAACTGAAAAACTTCACTTTATTGAAATAAAAAAACTTAGTTTTATTTATCTCTTCTCTCTGTTAATTAAATTAATGAGAATTTAATAAAAAAAAAACTTTCACTTTATAATGTAAATGACTATGAATCATAATAATTGAGAGGAGAAAATTTAATGTTGTGTGTGTCATTAAATTTTGTATTCCTGCGCCATACGAAATGTTGAATATTAAATAATTTTCTGATTGCTTTAACAATAACTCCATTGTCCACTTTTTCATCTCAAGTGATATCACCTGAATAGTGTGTTATAGTATCATGCGTTCACCCAATAGCGTTCATATAAGCCTTAATATAATGCAAAGAGGAAAGAAATGAACCGATGATGTTCACACTTTGTGTAGAGTATTTTATCAACAGAATGGTTGAACGTACTGAACAAGTACACATCCAAAGTCACTGCCATTTAGGTAATACGACGAGAGTGATACTTACTACAGCTGCCAAGGCAAGAAATACGAGTTTGAATGTAAATTTGTGGCTGACAAAGGAATTTGCGATGTTATGACAACATTCTATACAACTTAATTTGCAACAATGACTTGATAGAGGAAATGAACGAATAAGCCATTGATATCCTTAACGTGAACTTGAAATGGAAACATTAGCCATACTTAGCCATGATATTCTTCTACGGGCTGTTAATGCTAAATATCTTGATTATTAAAAGAGCTGCGGTCCACCAAATAGGCCACAACCGACCGACAGTAGACCGATTGATAGTCTACGTAGCAACAAAAACTAGGATTGTAAGCAGCAAAGTATAAACGGATAAACAGGTGTACGGTCTGAGGATAAAAGAATTCTCAGGATACCCCGTAACACAACGAAAAATCATGCTAAGCATTCGGATGGTAAATTTTTCTAAATTTTGTTTCTGAGGATAGATACTCCGGAACGAAGTATCAACACTACGGTGATAACTATCGAACGTAAGCGTGGTCAAAACATAAATATCCCGGTGCGAAGTATAAAAAACAAGATCGTTGCTGTCAATAAACCAAACAGCTGAACTTGAGGCAATGCCTTGATTAAGTGCATGCATTTTTAATATTCATAATTCGATTGAAAGTTCAGCGTTCTAATTTAATAAAGAGACAAATGATGATTCATACTATATTAGCCAAATTAAAAATCAAGAAAATTCCGGAACAAATTTAGTTAAAATTCAAATGAAATTATCACAAATTTCTAATACTGTTTACAAAACTAGTCTATCGCTTTCATTTGAAAATAGGGCAACATTTTTGACAATCTTACCATCTGTACAAGCGATAGTATTCCGTGCAAGTAGGGTATCCATTTGTAGAGCGGAATGGTTATTATCTCTTGTAATCCTTATAAGTCTGTCTTGTGTAATATTTTTATGTTTTTATTTAACGAAACGGAATTTATGACGCCAGCACCGTTTTTGTGTGAAATTTTCTCGTATTGCCATGCCACCAAAAAATATTCTCACCTGCAATCAGTATCAGCAACACCATCATTTGATTGTTCTTTGTTAATTATATTGTTGTTGTTGCTGTTGTTGTATCTCTTGTTGTCGTTGTTAATGCTCATGTTGTGTTATTACCTGATATTTCTGTTGCAGCTGTCAATTATATTCTCTCTCTTGTTGCTATTGTTGCTGTGTTAGTGGTGGCATTCATAATAATTTGTATGTGTATTCAGGTGCAACAAATTAAATGCAGGTTCAATTTTATAATTAGCAATACAACGCCATACAACAGACATACGCATACACATATACGCACACACACACAGAGACATGAAAATATTCAACAAATTTTCACATTCACAACCAGAATCAGAATCACCCAATATCAACACCAACACAAACACAAACACATTCATATTCTTTTCATTATATATGTATTTAAAGTTGGTTGCATTTCCGCCTCTCTGTCTATGTGTGTGTGTGCGGCATCAATGTGTAAGTGTATGCAAAGTATGTATTTATGCTAACAACCATATTAAAAATTGTAGGAGAGTAGTAGTGGTAGTAGTAGCTGTTGTTGTTGGTGGTAGAGGTAAGGGAGTGGTGTACTGAGATAGTAAAATATCAGAGCAATAAGAACAATAACAGCAGAACATTAACCTGTCATTTTAAAGAGCAACTGAAATGTTTATATGACCTCTTTATGGCGTATGGTGTATGGGATACTTATTCCTATTTATTGTTGTTATTGTTGTTGTCTGTTATTTGTTTTTTTGGTCATGTTCATACACAAAATACACTTTCATGATATACACACATACATACACAGTATATGTGTATCACAGTATGTTTGTAGTTGTAATAGTATTTGCCAATGTGTGTGTGTGTGTATAAGTATTTGCTTTATATTGGCTTTTTGATAATTCCATTGCCACACTGAACTTGTGTGTGTGCTAGTGTAACTGTGTTTGTCTTTCTTTGGCCATTTATTTCAACAGCCTGTGTGGTGGAATATGTTGTACAATTTATATGACCTTGCAACACCGAGTGCAAATATATTCACAACATCAACACAAAGTGCTATAATGAGTCTGAAACCTGCTTTGATTTACACGAACTTGAACAATTTCAATTACAAACAGCAACAGCAACAGTTGCAAATATTTTATAACACGACGGCCAACATTAACAAACAACTGGGAATTTCCGTAGACTTTTTTACTTTTTGCCCCCTTTCTCCTCTTTGGCGGTTGGGATGGGGTGAAGTGTCTTGAAGTTAAACGGCCTAGAAATTGTATGGTTAAATGGCATTCTGGCTGTAGGACTCGTATTGAAAGTAAAGACGATGCTGAATATGACTTAGAACAGTGTAAACAGATAGTGTGTTAACTAGAATGTAATTGAGTCGAACTGAATTTAAAATGATTATTTGTCTGAGCCCCTCGTTAAAGCTTCTAGAAAGACTAAGTCCTAATTTATTAAATTTATTGGACTTGCCTTTTAGCATTTGCTATAATTTTTTAAAAAGCTTCACTTAGAATAATGCCAAGGATAAGTAAATATATTCAAAGATACTCTTTTAACGAATTGCCATCGTCAGTCTTAAAGTTAGAAGAAGCCGTATAAAATCGAAATATTCTAAAGTGAATTGGTTTCACTGTAAAATCCAATGTACTATTAGATTGATATAGGAAATCGAAGCGTAAAATTTCTGAAGCCATTTAAACAATTTGCCATTGATAGCCATTGACGCTGTGGATATATTGAATTCAGCATATTTTGGTTTTGAAATGTTCAGAAATGCTGCCCTGGTTTCTTTATACTCAAACAAGATTCATAATAGAATAGAGCACGCACAACCTTAGTGAATTTTTTGTTTCAGCAAAAGAATATGCCGTACATCTGCCTTCGTGTCTAATTACAGAGCTCATGGAATTTTAAACTGTACGACTCATACTTAGAAGAGGCCAATGTAGACCTGGCATACAATTGATGTTTGTTTTAATTATTCTTCAAATTGGTGAAGAAACGCTTCAAATTAATTTCTTTTTTCAAAAATGAAATTGTAAACGTCTTACAAGTAGAAACGTTAAAAGATTTCCATTCTTCATACAAAACATTTCAAGTATTTCTCTATTTGTCGCTGTTGCTCCTCTTAATATGGAGACTAACAAGTGTTGCTAACAATGTTATTCTAATAAAAATTAACACTCACTTCAGTTATTTTTGATTCTTTTTTTTATTGTGTTTGTCATGGGAATATTTGTAAAAATCATCATCATTAACGCTTGTCCCCAAAAGAAAATTACACAATGTTATTAAGTCGACGAAAGGAAATCCTGCTCCTCCTTGTGCCAAACCAAACCAAACACAACAAAACTTCACCAATTATGTTACCAAAGTAATCTGCCACATTATCTGAATTAATTTAAATTTGTTACCAATAAATGAAAATCTGTCTCAATAGAAACGGTCAACTGTAATGCTTAGAATCTAACAACAACAACAAAAAGAATTATATTCAAACTTTTACAAAAAAAAAAGAAAAAAAAACGAGGATTTTTTTGAACAAAAGGGAAATGCCAACAGCCAACGAGAAAAAATTAGAAAAACAATTTTGGAAAAAGGAATACCACCCACTAAAAAGAATAAAACTCTAATACTATAACACAAAATAAGAAATAAAAATGGTGGGTGGATAAGAAGAAAATCTAATAAGATAACAAATTTTGACAAGTAGTGTCAGTTTTAGTTTTATTCGTCTAATAAAAAAACACAAAAAACAAAAAAAAAATTAAAAAAACCTTCAATCAATTGATTTTCAACACCCCACACACACAGACCAACAAACATTTCGCTGCTCACATTTACCCTCATCGAGTTTTATGGTCGCTATTGTTATTGTCGTCGTTGGGTGTAAATGTTTACATTTTTTAAGAGAAAGATTTTGCCTTTTTGTTGTATTTGCGTTCTCGTTCAATATACGTATGTATGTATGCAATAGTGGGTGTATTTTCTTTATTTTCAAAATAAACGTAACGAATACGAACACAAACAAAACGAAATAAAAAAAAAAAAACTAAATTCTAGCACCCACTAACATTAACGTAAATGGTCATTTTTATTTTTTTATTTTTCGATAACAACAATCGTCGTCTAAGCGAAATTCTAAACCACATTTTAACAAATATATACATACACACACACTTACACATGAACAAGAACAATAAAAAATACTGCTGCTCACTATAATAATATATTTTGCAAATAACAACAAGGATAACGTTAAAACTACAACAATAACAATAACATCGTTACTGTTTCGGGGTTTTATTTCGCACTTATTTCTCTCTGCCGCTCTGTCACTCTTCTGTGCATGCAGACAAGTAAGTGTGAAAGCAAAAGAGCCGAAGAAAAATATATATAAAAAAAAAAAAATGCTAACAACAATAAAAATTTGTGAAAATTGTTTTTGTGATGATTATGTTGTTGGTTGTTTTTGTGTGTGTGTTTTTTGTTATCCCCCCTTATTGACGATTTTGTAAATCCTATTGATCTACCATGAAGATCTAATCTCATGTGTTTACAAATATTTCCAACACATACATACGCACGCACTATCATACATTGACTTACGTTTACATGTACTTGAGCAAATATGTGACACAGTGGAGCTAGACACTGTGGACACAGAGAACTGAAAAATAAAATCAAATTAAGATATAATCCTGGGAGCTAAGAAGTGTTGAAAAAAATAACGCAAACTGATTTGCGCTTAAATCTTAATTAGAAACAGAATAACAACGGCAGTTATTGTCTTTAATTCAATATGAAAGGATTCTTGAGAAAGAAATACTTTTACAAGCCTTGGTAAGGGATGTTCACTGCATTTGGAGATATTGGGAATGAATGCCTTTGTTTATTATTCCTTTCGTTGAGTACATGTGTCCCTACTCCACAGAAATGTTCTGGCGTAGTAGTTCCTCTCCCCACCAGCAAATCTTCCTGGTCGTTGTCTTTGGCGTCTAAACTGGTTATGGAGTAGAATTTTGTTTGTGCTATAAAACAATTGCCTTAAATGGCCTGTATTATCTTATCTTATCGGCAGCTGCCCTTTGTGGTATTAAAGTCAGACATTTTAAAGTCATCAATTCCATATCTGGGCCCACTGTATTTATTTGTCGGCCATAAATAGTAATTGTTACCATTTTCTCTATACACTGGCTTTAATACATACTATTTGGGCCATTTTGGATTTTCGTTAAATTGTCCAGAGAAACTTGAAAATTGAAATCAATAAAGAACAAGAAGAACAAGAAGCAGAAGAACAAGAAGAAAATCGAATATTGTCAAACTTCCAAAAGGAAGGAAAGAAAACAAAGTTGATTTGGTTGTTGGATTTTGTATTTGAATGTGAAATCAATTTGTTTTTCTATTTGGTCACATTATTGAAGTCGTCTCTCCCATATAAGCGCTTACACTAAGCAGTAGCCAGAGTACTGACAATAGCAACAACACCACTACATAACCACCTTAACTACTTAAATCAATCGACTTAATGCTACAATTTACACCCTCAAGCCCCCAAATACAAAGCCTATACAAAGCAAGAAAGCAGGATTACATGAGAAGAGTTCATTTGGCTCTCCGTTTGTGATTCTTTTTAAGCTGAAGCAGCAGCAGCAGCGGCAGTAGTGGTATTAGAATTAGTGGCAGACGTAATAGCAATTTGTTCTTGTTGTTCAATTGTATTGTTTTGTATGTTTAGTGTGTACAGTGTGTGTGCAATAACGGTTTTCATTTATGTTGTCATTGTTATTTTAGGTCTTAACTAGTCAGTGAAAATGAGCGTAAGAATGTGTGGAATAGAGAGAGAGAGAGGTAGGAGGGACGTGAAAATGTGTATTAATGCAGTGGCTATGTTGACACACGTGCCTGGCTGGCTAACAAATGACGTTTTTTTTTTCGTTTTTCTTTGGCAATGTTTGTTTCTCGCAAAGTCACTTTAATACCCTACGCGTCTAAAACAGTTTCTATAGGAGACTCAACATATCAACTTGTGGTAAAATAGAAAACAGACCGAAAAAGAGAAAACATAGAAAATGCTTTGAAAGTAAATTAGTCGTGGTATAAACCATTACTGAGACAACCGAAAAGTCTATCTTTAGAAATGTGGAAAGTACTATCGATACTCCCACAATCGACTTGGTACAGTTCAAGTGTACCTTTATAAATATTATTACAAGTGAGCTCCATATGTTCAAATATATTTCTGACCATGCTTTGACTAATGTTAACACCAAAGTGCTGTGGTCTAAAGGGATGGATAGTTACTTGCTTTTGAATTATCGTGTGTTGGTCTGTACCAGAGATCAGCAATGAATCGTTTTTTCGCTACTCATTAGCACTCATGAAATTTTGAATATAAGTGTGTCAACAATATTGAAATTTAACTACACACTCTGATATTCGTTTATACTCACTGCAACGTTAATTTATAAATACAGGTTGCAATGAATATGTTTGATTCATGAGCCTACTCATTTAGATTCATAACTTTAGAACTTTAGAAAAATACTTATAATACTTATAAATGATTCGAGTGACAGTCTTAGTTGTTGTTGCATGTTGTTGAAAATGAAAAAAGACATATAAAAAGACAGAGCAGCAAGCATAGCAAACACACAACCTTCTAGTAAGTATTTGAGTGTTTGTACGCGGTTCATACTTATTTTGTGAATCGTGTTTATGTTGAGTTATGGAGAGTCGAAATCAATAACATCATACGTCTTGTTAAGTATGAATATGATGAGTACTTCCATGCTTTGAATATGAGTAGAGGTTCCATGATATTAAAATGAGTATGAATGCGTTTTACATATTATGAGTATGATTCAATTCTACTCATCTTTTTGAATACTTATTGCTGATCTTTGGTTTGTACAAACGATAGACTTTGTATTGAAAGTAAGGTTTTTATTCCGCCATGAGACCCTAACTAAGATTTTTGTACTCCTTATTTAATATCCTAGAGATTATAGGAGTAAATTTAAAGTATTTTCCATAGCATGCAACATAGTCTGGCTTGATCATCTAAAATCATCTCCGACTTGTTTTATTATAACAATTTTCTCTTCGTCTTTTTGCTGTAATTTTGAACAATTATTTCTGTGTATGTATTCCCCATGCAAGTGTATATGGTTATGTGAGAATCTGTGTGGGTGTGTATCTATGTGTGTGTGTGCATTTGATTTATTGCAGCCGATGGATGCAAAAGATTATTGTGTGGAATTGATTGTTAGGCATGAATCAATATATCATTGGTTTCATCTTACAGTTTACAAACAAATAAATCAATAAATTGTATACTTGTGTGTATGTATGTGTGTATATACGAATATGAAAATGTGTATACATACGTATGTATTCTAAATATTCGAATACGTACTACGTAAACAACTTGCAGTATATTTGTGATGTGGCTTCGTAAATAAATCGCTTGTATTTAAACTCTTGTTATAGCGACCAGTTACTAATTGGAAATTTAAATATTTTCTTCCTCTTTTTCTTTCTATCAAATAAATCAATAAAAAAATAAAATTACTACACCAAAAAAATATTAAATAAATACGCCGAATGTAAAAATATTTCCCACAAAATATTTCAAATTTATTTCGTTTTGTTTTTTGTATTTTATTCTTCTTTTTGTTGTAATAAATTCACCAACATAGATGCGTTGTAACGGAAGCGGAAATGCGTTTAAAAATTTGTCATCATATTTTGTTGTTGTCGTTTTCCAATTTAACAAATAGAGTGTGTAGGTATGTGTCTGTGTGTGTATAATAATTTTATAATAAAAAAAAAAAAAAAAAAATTGGAAATTTATGTGTTATTTCCTGGTCCCTCTGTTTTCATTTCGTTTATGGTTAACGACTAAGGCAAATACATACATACGTTCGAAAAGAGAACAATTTGATTTGATTGTTAAACAATTTGAACATGTAAATGGAATGTTTATTTGTAATACCAATTTAAAATAAAAAATAAATCTAAGGGATCCACTGATCTTCTAGAGAATTTTTATATATATTTTTTGGGCCAAAAATTTTTTTAATACTCACAAAATTAGTACAGCTGTCCCACTACCACGGTTGGAAAGAGCATCCTCTGGACTACCAGATATGCTCAAAAATGACCACTGATCTTCAAGAGAATTTTCATATATATTTTTTAAGTAATAGAATGATGAAGTAATTCAAAATCCGAAATTTAATTTTCAAGTTAACGGCACTTCTTGTAGAAACTGTTAACTTTTCATGGCTGACTGTTAACTTTTGCCAGAGGAAAATGCCGAAGAAATAAATTTTCTATTTTATTTGAGCTGGGGTTTGAACCACATGCTCGCATCTAATAAGTGAACACAATATCTACTAGACCAAGACGACTTCAGACAACAAGATAACAATTTTTCATATAAAAAAGCATTAAAAATCATGTGAAACTGAAACTTAATTATTTTCGCCTTTGAACAGTAGAATATTACAATGAAATCACACATTTTAGCAATTTTGCTCATTTAAGTTATTATTCTGAGAGAATTATTAACAGAAATGTTACAAACGTTTAAAATATGAGCTCGTAGATTGTAAATAAAATAAAAAAATAAAATTGTGTTTAATTTTAATTAAAATTCTTTATTATTCGCACTATTCTGTATGCCACTGTTCACAACTTGATTTAAACAACAACAATTGCTTTTCTTTGTTATTCCTCTGTTTATACCCTTTGCTTTAACAATAACAATTACTAGACAATTATTCGCCAGATCTTTATAACGGAGAACTTCAAACCATAATTACTCTCTTGACTGAACTGACTGAACTTCACTAATTCCGTCACATGCTTTGCTTTGCTAAACAGTCTGATAAATGTTTTTGAAGGCTAATGTTCATGACTTCGCCTTCTCGAAATCTCTATAAATGTAAACATCGTTGTTTACGTTTATTGTTGTTGGTATATTTTTGTTTACTTGCTTACCATTTCTTTTGTGCTGCAGTTTGTTGTTATATTAAGCAATACTATAATTTGTAAACAAGTTTATTTACTTACTTTGTTATGTTTTTGTAGCTTTTGTTTATTATTTCAAGATTTTCATTTTCGCAACAATATTAAGATTTAACAGAAATGGTTGACTAATAGGCAAAATTGTAACATTATCTTGCGAATAAACCACTACAGTACAATAATTTTATTTGCATATTCCTACCTCTGTAATGTAAACTTTTAAATTCCTTACATTACAGTCCATTAAATATCTTGTATCATTTCGATAATAAACCTTAAATAGTTAGTGCTATAAATAAATAAAAGAGAAATGATTTACAATTTCAATTGCTTTTTTGAATTAAAATTTACATTTTTTTTCTGCTTTTGCTTTACACATAAAAAAATATATTTTATTTACAGATTGTTTGTTTGTATTCGCTATCCTTCTTCTACCTTCTTTACTTTACCCGTCATGGTATTTAAATGGAATTTTGTTGCTCTCCATTTGTATTCTTGTATTTGAAAAAAAGGGTTTTAAAGTATCTCTGTGTGCGTTCACTCGTAGTATCTAAAACGTGCTGCGTCTGTATGCGTGCCAGTATTTATCCAACACGTGACCAATACCCTTAGAATTGAAACGGTCATGTACTAGCTGAGCAACGACTAAAACGACAACAAGGCAATGACTCCAGAGCCAGTAAATAGAAATTATTTAGTGAGTTGTAGTGCCCAGTGCGAGTGGCAGTGTGAGTTTGTGTTGGTGTAAAATGATAACTGGTTGCTGGTTGCAGTACTAAATGTAAACGGTTTGGATAATAGGTCTGCTTACGATGAATGAAAGTAAGGGTGTTTGCTTTTGCTCTTTGGGAAATACTCAAGGGAGCAATTATCTAAAGGGTTTTGCAATTATGGTGATATGTAATCACAACAACACAAATACACTTTTATACGCTCATAAACATATCCGTATGCGTATGAGAAAATTTTTTTGGATGTTCGTTTATGAAAGTAAATGGTTTGCATATGTTTTTTTTTCCATTTTTTTATATTTTGAGTGGCATAAATTCACCGTTTATGGAATATTTTATGTGGCATTGTCAGGAATCCATTTACAAAGTTGCAAAAAAAGACGCGTATTTTTAAGAAAAATTTTATTTAAGGGAACATAATATAAAATGATGATTCATGGATTGAAATGAATGGGAACATTTGATGAAAGTAAAATAGGTCAGAGATTAACCACAGGCTATCGTCTAATAAGCCAACACACGACATACTATACTACTGCAACCATTCGAGCGACTCGAATCATTTATCGAAATTTGCAGCCTTAGTTGTTGTTAGGCATTTAGAAGAAAAGAAAAAAGACAAAGCAGCAAGCAGAGCACACATACAACCGTCTAGAGTTCGTACGCGATCCACACTTTTTTTGCACTTCTTGTATATGTTGAGCTATGGAGAGTCGAAACCAACAATATCATACGTGTTGTTAAATATGAATATGATGGGTACTTCCGTGCTTTGAGTATGAGTAGTAAGTATCAGAAATTATGAGTATGATTCGATCCTACTCATGTTTTTGAATACCTATTGCTGATCTCTGTTCAAAATCCAGTACAATTCTATTCAGTCCAATTGGAATTCTCTATCTTAATTGGAATGCTACAGATATTTAATACCTTTTCTAACTCTTGAGAGCTATATTACTTTACAAAACCATGTTGCAGCCTTGATGGATGACTCCTTAGGCTCACTTTTTCAGCAACCAATCCTTAAAAGCTGCTGTAGATAGTTTGTAAATATTTCGCAGTACATATACTCAAGTTTTATTTGTATTTCTAATGGTATGTCGTTAAACCACAACAAAATGGGACATATTTGATGGTGGCAATAAAAATAATTCTTAAATTATTATGTAACACATCATTATCAAATATTAGATATAAGTTAAGAGCTCAATTATTTTGAACTGTAGTTGTCAAATTATCGAATGAATATTCAGTTCTCAAACGAAATTCAAGACTACTCCATGAAAACATCATTTATTTTTCAAATTAAAACCGTTTTAATGGCCATAATTCCTTAAATAAATTCAAATGTTATCGTCTCCTGTTTTTCAAACAACAAATTCTGAATCCTAGATAAGAATCAAGGATAACAATACCCTACCCTCATTACATTTTTTTTTTTGGGTTTTGGTTCCTTCACAGGCACGATACAACCGAAAACTGTTTTATTCTAATTAAAGCGGCTTTTTGTCTGCTTCTTTTCAATCGAAAACTCTCAAATATTTTTATTTAGTTTTTTTTTAATAGACGGATATTAAAGAATTCAATGGCGGAGTTAGAGGTGGTGGTGGAGTGGATTCATGCCATTCATTGCCTCACCACCGAAAACGTAATTTTCGATTTTACAAATTAAACGTTTTCTTTTTTTTTGCTTGGAGGCTTTTGTCCTTTAACTTTCGTTATTACTTTCGTAGCCAAAAGGGCTGTTACTGCTTCAATCTTTGTTCATTTAAGGCTTAAAGTCCTTCAAAGGATTTCCCTTTGCGAATAACAAATAAAATCCGGATGGGTCTTCTTCCTCTTCTTCGCCTGTTTGTCATGTCATGCTTTGTGGGTGTGTGTGAGCGTGTGTGTGTGTATACATTTACTGAAAAGGGATTAATGATTACGATGAAACGATGATATTGAATGTATTCCAAGCAATTATAAGGCTTCGCTGCTTCTTTTTCATTGCGAATACAATATTTTAAGTTGTTGATGTGGTTGATGTTTCTTCATAAAAGATATTTAAATGGTATGTTTCATGTTGTTGTTGTTGTTGTTGCTGTTATTGTTGTCGTTATAAAATACTTGTATTCAATAGCAATTAAATTAGAAGAAGGGTTGCTCATTTTTTTCCTCCTTTTTTTCCTTTGTATTGTCCTTTGATTGTATGGAGTGAGTATTTGTTGAGTAAAATATTTTAATTTTTTTTTTAATTTTTATTATTAAATAATAATGTTGAAAAGGTTTGTTTTTTTATCTCTCTCTCTTTGTTGTATTGGGTGATTAGTGTTATTGTGTGTCTTTGAGTTCGGTAACCATAATTAAACAGACGAACAGAAGTTTTTGATGGAAATAAAATTTTATTTTTATTCTGAATTGTCTAATTATACGTGTGAAGTTTCTGAAATAAAATCAAGATTGTATCGCTTAATGTAAGCAAAAGGTAAATTTAATAGCCAAACCAGGCACTGAGTTGATTGTTATTGTTGTTGTTTACAGTGAAGCGACTTTTTCTGTCAATCTATTGATAGGCTATGACTAGTATCGTTCTAGGGGACATAGGTAAGGTTAAATTAGGTAACGTTCTCGCCCACAAAAACATATGAGGTACCCACGTAGACCATTGCATTAGGCCCAATGTTTGAAATGATATCCTAGCTTGAGGCACTGTATATATCACAGTGCCGTCAGTGAAATCAAGAATGGAATTTTCAATCAACCCATAAAAATTAAAGCAGCGGTATGCACCATTAAAACAAATCTCCTACCCCGATGTACACTTCTATACCAAGCACATTACGTACATAACATTACAACACTTCAGTCAGGAATACGACGTAGCTTCTCACATCACTTATGTTGTGCGTGTTAGTTTTATACATGAGTGGTGGGACCTAAAAGTTTAAAGTCGATTCCGAACGACAGATTTATTGAGAAACTTTTCAATATTAATTACTCTCAGAGTTTTTGCCAGAAATCGCAGAAGAATTATTTTTTCACATTTTCGTTTTGATGTCTGACCTAAAAAGGGAACACACTACCTACTAGACTACGGCAAGCACATATGCATCGCAATTCCATTAGTGCAGTAAAGTTCTCAGTAATACCGGACGGTCGAGCGAATCTGAAAAGGTGTACTCAAGTCCCACACGATTTTTTACTCCTCAGACGAGATGCAACTTCTGAAGCACACAGGCGTGTAGGGGCGCCGTCATAGAGACGGTGATACATGTGTAATTTTAAATCAGGATTATATTCTTATGGTGTTCGTAATACTCTATAGAGCTCAACCATAGGATACAATCTACAGCCTACAATCTCCAAAATAAACTTCAAAACATCTTTGATTTCCCTAGGATTGTATTGAATATTTGGTCGGTTGTAGATAATTACTGTTCCTCTTTTAACTTTTCTACTGAAAATCGATTGGGTGTCAACTCATGCCCAGAACTTCAAAGTTTTCTGAGTCTACTTAAAGTGGTATTCATCCCATAGGGAAAATATTCCCGTAATATATCGAAACTAGGCCTGGTTATTATATAATGAATTGCATTTATTCATATTGACAGAATGCAATAGAAAAACTCTTTATTTTTGCTGTAGGCTTGCACTTACTTTCCTATCATTTATAATAAAATTAAAGTTGGAAGGTAGACTCTTGGTATTATTTTAACCATTTATTAAGTGCCTACGCCAGAAGTTTTCTCTTTAAATTATTTCAACTTTCTTTGCTTTTAAATTACAGCGCGGTTGGCATAACGAATTCAGAGCATCCTGTTGTTATGTTATTAAGAGTGAGTGTCTACAGTAAATAGCGTTCCTCTCATTCCTTGTTTTTGGTTTTTTAGCAGCTAATTTTCAACGCTATTAATACGTAATAAAATCAAATTAAAAATTACCTTCCCATGTATATACATACATACAAACATATCTGTACTCATTTTCCGTTACTATTACTAGCATATCCTTATACTTACAATAACACGTATACATTGTGTGCTACTTTTCACTTTTCTTTTTTTTTTTCATTTTCCTTTTCCAATTTCCTGTTTTTTTCTGGGCTTTTACTACATGAACTCTAAAGTAGTAGAAGTAGTGGGAAGGAGTTTAAAAGTGTTGGAGTTTATATTATACGTACACGTACTTGTTGTACTCATCGTATTAAGGCTTTAATTTACCTTGTAAATGTTAATTAGTTTTTGAATATTAAAATATTCCTTTTGGCTCTCTACTCTCTACTGTTTTTCGTCTGCGACACATACGTACAAGATATGTCGTGTAGAAAAGCAAACACTTTACTTTGGCATTCTTACAGCCTGACGCCTTTGATTTCACAAAAAAAAAAATAATGAAAAAACAAAACCAAAGTCTCGTCAGACGGCTTGAAACATTGCTTATTACAAATGCCTATAAATTAAAGCCGCTTTAAGAGTACATTATCTGTCAGCAGTGTATGTGTACAGTGTCTAATGTATTGAGTAAATTTTGTTAAGAGTGTCTATTCTTAAATATAATCAGGCTAATTGCCAAAAGACTGTCTGTATGTCTGTCTATCTGTCTGTCTGTCTGTGTGTCTAACATCATATAAATAATCAAATTTAAATTTAATGAAATCGTAATTCAATTTTAAAACATTTATATCGTGTAACATACATACATGCATACATCGTACACTCTTCCATTGCCTTCAGTTTCAGTTAAGAGCGTGTGTGTGTCTTTTAGACAAAATTGTAATTATTGGCAACAAACAAGTAGGCTGGCAAATTTCATTATTGAAAAATTGAATGTTTTCTTGATTTACTGAGTTTTTTCCCCTCCTAACACTCTACTGTCTGCTATAGGCGAACTGTAAACGTCTAACAAAATATTTGATTTGCTAAAGATTAGTCCTTGCCTTTTTAGCAAAGAAGTTCATTTTTCAACAGCACTTTCGTTGTCATTGTTTTGATGGGTTTGACGTCACAGAATTATATTGTTACGTTTTTACCTTTTAATTTAATTTCGTAATTTAAGAGCCTGTAGATTGCAAATAAAATAAAAAATAAATTTGTGTTTAGTTTTAATTAAAATTCTTTATTATTCGTACAATTCTGTGTGCCACTGTTCACAACTTTATGTAAACAACAACAATTGCTCTTCTGTGTTATTCATCTGTTTATACCCTTTGCATAAATATGGTACTACAGATCTCTGTAACAGAGATCGTCAAACCACGATTACTTTTTTCAAATGCACTGCGTCTTCACACAAGACTGACTGAAGCTTACCAACTCACTCGCCTGCTTTGCCTCGCTTTTTATATGGCAAAGTAAACACTCTGATGAATGTTCTTGAAGGCGATTGTTCGTGACTTCACAGGTCGCAGTACGATGTACTCAATAGCTTCTCTTTTACCATTAAGGATGCAACTAAAGACCTTTGAAAAACTAAAACTTTCTGCAATGCAAAGATTTTGCATTTCCTAACGACAGATCTAAAAATTCTATTTCAGAACTATTTGTTAAACATGAACCCAATATTTACTTTATAAAGTGTTACAGTGTAGGATATAACTCTGTACTCTGTTGTCGACTGCTATTTTTAAATTACTTTCTATTTAAAAACGTAGGAATAAAAGAATCAAGTCAATAAGCTTTAAATTACAAACATCATATTATTGATATATGGTATGTTGTTGTTATTGTTGTCCTTGTTCTTCTTCATACTCTTCTCCTGCTGCCTGTTGTTATTGCAAAATAAATGATTGCCTGAAGGTATTGCTTCCTCCTCAATATAGGCTCTCTTCTCCATTCATCATATCGTTGGCGAGAATGAATGAATAAAACTTGAGAAATAAATGTTTCGTTCCTTTTAACCTCTGAACACCTTCTGTTGAAATTGAAATTTATCCGGGAAGGGAAGAGTAAAAGTTTGTAAATTTGATTTGTTCTCTTTCTCTCTCTCTCTCTCTCTCTCTCCCTTTTACTCTTATATACTATCTCTTTCCATCATGTTTGTATTATTTTTCTCACTTGGTAGTTGTTGTTGTTAGGAAAAAATTTATTTTATTGAGCAAGACAAATAGCAAATCAAATAAAATAGACGGGGTTATACGATACGATATGTACGTAACGATACGACACACGATACGATACATTTAAGACTTAAAACGCTTAGACAAGTAGAAGAAGAAGAGGAAGAAGGAGCGAAGAAAAGCAGAGGCAATCAGCAATACAGAGACGGAGAAGTAGCAATTCAATAAATATTTGAAAAGTTCTTGTTTTTTCTTTCTTTCACTTTTTTTGTTTTCTTTCTTTTTCATTTTTTCTGTTTTTGCTGTTTTTGCTGTTTTGCTGTTGTTTTGAAGAGATTTTCCGTAATTTAATTAAAAAGTTGTATTTAAGGTATGGCCCAGTTTAAGTTTTGGGTGTAAAGAATTTCGTGTATTTGATGGAAATAATCAAATCACCTTAAATAACGTGAGAGTTTAATGAAATTATTTTTCGTATCAAATTATCTTCATACCACGATAATTGTGATCAACTTAAATTGTTTGCAAAACGAATGAAAACTTACGAAGAAGTTCAATGACTTTAGCCATGGAAATATAATTAATTAATTAACAAGGAATGCAGGCATAAGGTATCTTTAAATTTAATCTGGACATGATATTATTTTAGTGGTTTTGGATTACCTTTGCATTCTTTCAAGTGGTATAATATCTTTGTATACTGAGTTATTGAAGGATTCTAGGAAGCGGATTGTATGTTAAGACTTCTTCTAATCGAAGATGTACAAGGTAAAGTTTTTAATTCATTTTACAGGTACGATAGTGTAAGTTCTATGAAATCTCTACCAATTTATCGTACAACTTTCTGTCGTTGCTCCTCTGTATTTTGCCACTAGAACTATTGGTGGTCGATTTCATTAGATAACCGTAGACTTACCAAATTTTTTATCATCTTATCCGAGAAAATTGACTAGCTGTCGCAATGATATTTAATATTTATTCAAACTGATCTGCGGTTTTTTTTGTCATTACTTCTACCTTAATTAGTTCTGCAGTTGGTAATTGGATTTAGGACAGATTGAAGGTCATTATGATATCCCTCATCATCAAGAACTCCTACGAAGTCCTCGTAATTACTGTTAGTCCAGAGTCAGCAATGCCTTCTACTTCTGCAAAGTGTTTTTCCATACATTACTCAAGAATTGAGCAGTTGTATTGAATGAATGAATAAATACTTTCCTCTTCTCCCTTGTAAAGAAGGAAACCGGAAGCCTTAGATGTCCGATCGTTCAATGACTGGAACAAGAAGTAGACGCAAAGACTTAATAGCTTGTCTTGTGTCTCAAGCACTCTATATCATTTACTTCCTGTCTTATCTATCATTAATATTCGT
This sequence comes from Sarcophaga rosellei, assembly GCA_930367235.1. Taxonomy (NCBI): domain Eukaryota; kingdom Metazoa; phylum Arthropoda; class Insecta; order Diptera; family Sarcophagidae; genus Sarcophaga; species Sarcophaga rosellei. The sequence continues at coordinate 3,924,923 of OV884019.1, read as the reverse complement.
ATATTCCACCGCTGATACAGAGATTTCATTTTGTTATTCCCTGTTATCCAGATACGATTGCCTGCGGCGACCAAATACAGTTGTATATGGAGTTTATTGTATTAGAGTGGAATATTCTCCAAAGTACTATAATACTATCCAGAAAGTTTTAAATTTTCATTTGTATCCAAATCATAAGTAACCGCCGTCTAGTTGGTTGCTGTATTGGCTTATTAGACGTGAGGCCTCGTTTCAAAACCCAGCTCAGACGTCAAAGCAAAGATTAGAGGACGTGTTGTTGCCATTGAGACAAGTACAGTATTCGGAGGTCAAGTTGACCCATTATACAAAACGTAAATATGAGCAGTCTTTTGGCAAATACTCTGAGAGTAAATAAAATTGCCATGAAAAGTTTCTCAAAAAAATCTGCCGTTTGAATTCGACTTCAAACTGTAGGTCCCGCCACTTATGGATAAAATTAACACACACAACATAAGCGATGTGAGAATCTAGGTCCATAATCCTGACTGAACGGTTGTAATGTATGTATGTATGTATCATAATTGTTACCGTCAGTTAACTCACATCGTAATTGGCTTAGCCTATTGGAAAATATTAGTTTTTGTAGCCAGTGTTGTCCTGTTTGTTGTTCCTTTGTTGCACAGTGTTAATTTTATTAAAAACAAAATTATTTTGTTGTAAACATTTTTCATTTCAAATATGAAAAGCAATTACAAATTGATTAAATTGATGGTCGAACGTCAAAAGCAAAGAAAGAAAAAACAAAACAAAAAACAGAAAAAATGGTCAATTGAAAACGATTTTAATCCCTTTTATAAACAACAATGTTGCACAAAGATACGAATGTCATGAAAATCACAATGAAAGAGAAAGAAAGAAAAAATCAAAAACAGAAACAGCAGTAGCAACAAACCATTGCTGTCTGTACCATCATACAGCAGCAGCAGGAGGAGAAGTTGGAGGAGGAAATGAAGGTAAAACAAAAGAATTCGGAGGGGGGTGGGGGAGGGGTGAGTTAAATTACAAATTACCATACAAAAGGGAAATCATTCAAATGACAAGAAAACACCCGAGATATTGAATGACAAGCTACTTTAGATTCTTTCGAAATGGCAAACACAGTTAAAATAGAAATTCTACGATGATTTTCGTTCAAAACCAGAATTGTTTGAATTTGTCTGCGTGTGTGTGTGGAACAGACATTGATGATGATGATGATACCGACAATACCAATCATGATACAAATAATGACTGTCATGATGATGATGATGATGAGGTTGACGTACGACAAGATATTTCTGTTTTGATTGCCAAATAAAAATGCTATTTGAATAGCCATGTGCTGAGAAGTTTGCTTAGCTGGCTACTGCTACAGATACAGGAAATTAAAAAATGTGGTTATCGTTGTTGTTGTTGCTGTTTTGTCCAAAAGTTACTCCTTCTTTTTTTTGACAAAATTAGCCCAGACATTTGCTAATCGAAGAGTTAAAAAAGAAAAGAAAAACCAAACAAAACTTATTATTTATTTCCGTTAAATAATTGAAACGTACGTACGTACGTACGCACGTATGTACATGTTGAAAGTGTATAAAATTTAAGCAAAAATAACATCCTTAAAATCCTTTTCGTTGTTGATTAAGGCGAGTGTACATTTTACTTCTGTTTTTTTTTTCTTTTTAAAACAGTTTTCTATCGAACAACTTGATCTGCATGCCAGGAAATCTATTACACAGCAAAACTACGTTCAACTTTTTCACAGGTAAACCAGCACAAACGTTTTCATTTTTCGTTTTTTCTCTTCTTTTCTTTTTTTTCTTTTCAACATTCTTTGTCTACTTGATCATCTCATTTTAGATGAATGATTGAGGGAGTTTGTAACAGTCGGGTTAGTTGGTTGACTGTGATTTGGCCATATTTTTACTGTTACTGTTGCAATGGCCAGCATTACTTTCTAACTTGTTACCGCTGGACACAAATGATACTAAGAATGCAACAACTCGCTTACATGCATACTTTTTGGTATTTCCAGATTTTGTTGTTGCTTTTGTCTCTGTTGGCCATACAATACAAGGTTCGTACAGGTACTTACATATCTGTACTACAAGGATTGAAAAGTTCTTAGAGTTGAGATACATTATTTGTGTTAACGATTCAATTCTAAATATAGTCATTCTACGCCGTAGTATTTTCTATTTTGTTTTTTTCTTATTGTTAAGGTGAAGATTTTCTCGTCATGGCAATTTTATTTTCTCTGAGAGTTTTTGTCAGAAGACTGCTGAAAAGAAGCCGCCGTAAGAAACACCATCTCAGACGTCAAAACGAAAATATAAAAAAATATTTCTTCTGCGACTTCCTCTCAGCAGATTTCTGACAAAAACTTTGCCATGAAAAGTTTCTCAAAAATCAGTGGTTCGGAGTCGATTTAAAACTGTAAGTCCCGCCACTCACGTATAAAATTAACACACACAACATAAGTGATGTGAAAATCTAGGTCGTAATAGTGACTGAAGGGTTGTAATGATCAATTATGTATGTATGTATGTATGTATGTATATAAGAAATGTATTTTTTTATATTTCGTTTCGTTCAAAATGTCTAAGCTGGGGTTTGAAGCTCGGTCTTACGTCTAATAAGCCAACACACTAGCTACTAGACTACAAGGAGTTCAAACCTGTTAATACCATAGGTTTTAAGGGTGAATATTCTTTGAAATCTCTATCATCAATATTCGGAATTGGGATCCGTAACCATTTATTAAAAATATACCGGTTTTCTTACTGTTACGCTGCTATTTGACAGGGTCCACATTTCAGTGATCAAGTGCTGATTTCTACCTTTTACGAGTATTTCATGGCATTTTTAAGAAATTAAGTGTTGCCTATTCCAAGAGTTGCCTATTCTAACTGTTGCCTATTCTAAGAATCGAAATGCTTATGGTATTGCAGTTCAAACCGTGTGTTTCCTCAAAATTTATCTGAGTTGGCTTGTATTCAAAAGCGCTTAGATATCGCATCATATTACATGTAAAATATTTATGCTGTTGGTTTGCTTCTACTTTATTCTGATTTCTCTTGAACTTGAATGAAAATTGTATGTGAGTGTTTGTGTGCCAGGTAATTTAGAAAATAATTTCCATTTTTCCCAAGGAAAATATAAAGTAACCGAACAATATTATACACACATACACACACACATATGCAATTCAAGTGTAAACAAGTGGTTGGTTACACACATGTAATAAATGCATTTGTAAATAAATATTACCCTTCCATGTACATATGTATGTGTGTAAAAGAGACTGTAACAAAAAGAGAGAGAGAGAGAGAGAGAGAGAGTACATGAGAAAGTCTTAAATATTTAGGACAAATTTACAAATTCTCAGGTGTTTAGTGTTGTTAGTATGTACTTTACTTTACATGACAAAAAATAAAATAAAATACAGTGAAAGCTCCACTGGCGGACAGCTCTAATAGGCGGACATCTCCGCTAGACGGACGATTTTCTAAGTCCCGTCAATTAGGTCGTGTTTTTAGAGCAAGTTCATCTCCCGTGGAAGGACGCTCCCTTGGACGGACGCGGACACCTGTTTTTCCAAAAACATCTCCCATAGGCGGACAAATAAATATTACAAAAGGCAAAGCTGAGCAATTTTATTGTATTTCGGTTTATCCCCCTTTTATACTATGCGCAATGTGTAGAGATTACATAAATGTTTCTTTGTTGAGTGTGTATTTTTCAACTTAATCAGATTATGTAACATTGCGTAGTGCGGTGATTCCCCGGTTTATTATTTTATGTAATGTGTGATGTTCATAGACAAAATCTAAATTGTGATTATCCTTCTTATTTTGGTTTATGTGATAACTGATGGATGGTCATTAAATATGACTTGCTTTTATCAACATTAATAAATTTCTATAAACTATCCGATGTAAATGAAGATAATTTTGAAGATTTCGTTAACATTGATGAATGTGATTCAACTGAAAATGATTTGATGGAAAATATTTTGGAAGATCCAGGAGAAATACTTATTAGTGATGAGGACCAAGAAATTCATTCGGAGCCCAACGGAATAAATACCTTTGAGTAAGCTTTTTCAGAAATTTAACGATTAAAAGCCTTTTCGGCAAACGACTATGTAGCATATTCAAAATTAATGAATTTAGAGAGCCACTACGAGGATACGTGGAAAAAACAAGCAAGCAAACTATAAACAAACAATACAACAATTTTTTAGATCTTAATAATATTTCTTAATGAAATTAAAAGTTAATGAAAATATTTTTAAAGATTAGTTTTTACCACAGTTATCGTTGGCAACGAATAATATACAGGTAAACATGTATTTATTAAATTTTTTCCGAAGTATTTTTATCAAAATATCCCTTGGACGGACATCTCCCATAGGCGGACAAAATTGCCTCGACGGTCGGTGTCCGCCTATGGGAGCTTTCACTGTATACATTAGTCGATATGTATGTGTGTGTGTATTGTTTTGTTTTTATTGGCCAGTATTTTGTTGTAAATAATTTGTGGGGGTCTCGTCTTAACCGGAAATCTAAGGAATTGTAAAACGGAAGAGGAAAGCCAAAAGTAAAGCAAGTTGTTGCATTTGTTGTTTATGTGTTCGACATTATTTTGTAAACAATTAACGCTACCAACACACGTATGCTATAACCAGACACACCTGCTTTTTACTGATCTGATCTCGTTTTACCATTTGCAAGACCAATCTTTCTCTAGCGTTTGTTTATTTCGAAAATACAATATTTGTGGTCTTGGTTTTTGGTTTTCTTGCATCAATACATGCTTCTGGGAATTATGCAATAGTATTTGCACATATGCTTCTTCTTCCCCCTCTTTCTCTTTCCCACTAATATATTATACATTTACTGCGGCTCCATCGAACAGAAAAAAGCAAATATTTACTAGTTTTGCATTTCCTTTAGGCTATGTAGGGGGTATGGCAGAATGTTTTTGCTTAATATTGGTGCCTTAAATTTGTTGTAAAACATACTCCAGTTGCATGTGAACTACATTTACTCGAACAACTTTAACAGAAGAACAAATGGCCTTAAGTCAGCAACATTACAGTGACCTTTAGCACTTACCAGTCATGTTGCTTTGAAATATTTATGATGTTTCATTTACGTTCAAGGCAATTAAATAACAAACCAGGCTTAATTAAAAATTCTTTAAAATATACCCAGCAAGCCACTATAGTGCTGGACACAATCAAATGAAAAACTTAATAAACAATAGGGAAAGTGCTGTTAGTGAAACTAGTTCATTCTCAACATAACAATGAGCCCGTAAGTAGATATTCACACCAACTGTTTAATACAATATTTATGAGCTCGTTTAAAATATGAACTCCTAGATTGCAAATAAAATAAAAATGAATTTGTGTTTTAATTAAAATTCTTTATTATTCGCATAATTCTGTGTGCCACTTTACTTTTACTTGTTGTAACAACAACAATTGCTTTTCTTTGTTATTCCTCTGTTTATACCCTTTGCATAAACAATAACAATCACTAAGCAATTATACGACAGATCTTTTTAACGGAGATCTTCAAACCACGATTATTCTCTTCAAACGCGCCGAGCTTTCACACATGACTGACTGAACTTCACTAACACAGTCGCCTACTTTACCTTGAATTTTAAAGTAAACAGTCTGATGAATGTTCTTGAAGGCGAACGTTCATTGCATCGCCTTCTCGGAATCTCTATAACAACGATGTTTACATTTATTCTTGTGGTGTTGTTTGTGGACTTTTGTTTACTTGTTTACCATTTATTTATTTCTAAACAGTTTTGTTTACTGCATTGTTTTGTTCTTTGTAGATTTTATTTATAATTTTAATGTTAAGCGATGTAAAAGCAAAACACCAGTGTGTAGATTCTTCAATTTCGTAACAATATTTTCTTTTAAATATTTTCTTTTTTAATAATTCATGCCTAAACAGACCAAAAGTTGCTATTGAAACTACATGTACTTGATTACAAAGCTGACACAACTTAATTGTTTGTCCTTCTTGCCAAATTCACACAGAATCAATTGTTTAATTTCATTTTTTCTATCACACAGGGTGTTTCTTTTAAATATTTAAAGATCATTTGTTTGTTTCAAAGAAGAGTTTATTTTCACAATTCAAGAATATTGCAAAATGTGCATAAGAATGACACACACACACACAGAAATAAATATTTAAAAATTATTTGAACAATTTTGTGTAAAAGAAGAAAAAGAAAAAATTTCAATTATACGATTGGTTTACATGCACTTAAATTTCCAACAAGTGTAATACATTGTCTGTCTGCACGAGTTCTTAAAATATTGTGGAAAACAATTTATTTTCAATATTTTTTTGTTTTTGTTTTGTTTTTTTTGTTATTTAGAACTGATTTCTATATATTCTCTGTATCTTGTTTTTTTTGTTGTTTTTTTGTTTTATTTTTGCAACACAATATTAATTTGATAAAATTTACTTTTCTGCAACGATTTTGCAAAGATTCTTGCAATAAAATTTTATACATCCACAGTGCTGAATATATTATTGGAAGCAGCATTTATTTTCATTTTATTAGGGGTGTATTGACTTGATTCTATAACTTTAATATGTATGTATAGTCTTGTAATCATCACATACCTATACCGTCACCAATTACTTGCGTTTGGTCTTCATATCTCATAAAAAGCCATGAGAAAAGGTAAAAGTACATTAAAATGAATCCAAAATTTGCTGTTCAAATAAGTATTTTAACGCTTTCTAAAAAAAAAAATACGACACTCAATGCCATTGAAGACCTAGAGGTAGAGATACCATTCAGTTTCGGTTTTCTAATCTCTAGACCTCTATGTAGGCGCCGTAGTCTACTAGTTAGTGTGTTGGTTTATTAGACGTGAGGCCACGGTTCAACCCCCCAGGTCTGACATTTCTAGCAAAGCGAAAGGTTAAAAGTCTCTTTGGCAACTTTTTCTCACCAAATTTCTGACAAAAACTCTGAGAGAAAACAAAATTGTCATTAAAACTTTCTCAATAATCTGTCGTTCGGAGTAGGCTTTAAACTGTAGGTCCCGCCACTCATACATATATAAAATTAACACACACAACATAAGTGGTGTTAGAAAATTGGTCGTAATCCTGACAAAAGGATGTATGTATGTATGTATGTAATCTCTAGAATCCTAGACTCCTTTCTCAGAGATACCAGCATCTGGACGTTTAACAATTTGTTGTTGTTTTAACAAAATATTTAAATTGCAACTAAACGTACATTTACCATTGTAAATATTCACACACACATATCCATACACACTTAGACATACAATAGATGCAATAAGAACAACAAAAATAATTCAAAAATCAATTTCCTTCTGTTTCCTCTCGATACTCTCATTTTTATCTTCCTTTTTTTTTAGCTTAACTGCAATGTATGTTGTTATGTATGTGTAGTTGTATGCGTGTGTGTATGGATTCCTGTTTCTTACAATATTTACCAGGAGCAGTAATAAACTTTAGCAATTTACTCTCTCATTCACAAACTCACAGCATGCATACTCTCAAATAACGGCATATATTGTATAAAATATTTGCAAGTATGTATGTATATGAGAGTGATGTGAGTGTGTGTATGAGAGAGAGAGAGAGAGAGAGTGTATTAAGCAAACAGTAAACATTTCTAGTGATTTTGATTCTTAAGTAAATTGAGTGAAATGAATTCTCAGACATAAAAAATCTACGAGCATATCATAGACTCACTCTCACACTCTCTCTCCCCCTCTATCTCTCTCTGACTCTTTCATTTTTTTTCGTAACTGTATACATAGCGACTTTCCCTCATACTTATTGAATTTATTTCAATGCTCTTAAAAACCCATAAAATAGAAACAACGAAAGCAAAAAATGAAAGAAATTGAAAGAAATAGGAAATCTAACTGAAATAAGATTCACTGCCATATTTTATTTTCTTGTTAGTAAATGAAATAAAAACTCCATGAATCTGTGGAGAAAACAGTAGAACAACAGTAGATGGAAGGAAAAGTAGTAGAAAAGTGGATCTATTTTCGTAATAGTTTTTATACGATTGGTGTGTATAAATAATGCGAATCTTTTTTCCTTAAACAAGATTTCTGTTATTTTTCTAACTCTTTTAAGAAATATTCAGTTCAGTTGCAATGCAAGTAGAAAGTAAATTTTTGAAAACTATAAGTCTTTCGTTTTCTACAGAGTCTCCATTTAATAAATAACCAACCAAATCTGCCCTATTTGGGTTACAAAGACTTTCAAACAACATTTTCTACGTATACTTTTTGGAAACTTATTTAAATTTGGTTTTCAATTTTCTCCTGTTTTATCTTCAATTTGATTTTGATTTTCCCTGTGTATATAGCACAGGGCTGGCTGCCTGGCTGGCTGTCTGTTTGTCTTGCTTTAATAGTAGTTATATACATATATAATAGAAATTTGTTAAATGCGTATTTGGTTTTTAGTTTTTACCAGCTTGTACTTCATTCTACTCCTTTTTTTTTTTGTGTGTATCTTTTGAATTCTTGTAATAATTTTTCCTGCTTTCCATTTATTTAAGAGAAATTGAGTTGTATTTTTACTATCTCTTCTGCCTTTATTTTTTTTTGTTTTTTTTTTTGATTTTGTTTTGCATGTGCTTTTTTCAAATACAATGTTCTTCTGGACAAAACAGATTCAATTAAATAAATTGTATGTAAATTAAAAGTGATTGCAGTTCGTTTTACTTTTATTTTCATGTGGTTTGCAGTCTTGTTAAGTTGAAATGAATTCCTATTTTTCCTCCTTTTTTTTCTTTTCTTGGTAAGGAAAGTGTTGTAGAAAGTTTAAGTTCTGATTGATTTCGATTGTATTCGTAAGTGTTAATTACATGAACATCAATATAAATCGTAATATTTTTATATCATTTTATAGGAATTATCAATCCTTACAAAAACTTTTGATTTTATTTATTTTTTTTTTCATTTTATTTTGCATGTATGTATTATGTTGTTTTTGTTTGTTTTGTTTTATAATTTAATCAGAATAGATGTTAAAATTTTAATTTGATTAGAATTCATTGAAGTTCGTACAGAACTCATAATTTAATTCAAAAATGCATACGAAAAAATATTCATTAAAAGCCAGTTTTAGCTCTCAATTAGGCTGTGAATGTATGTGTATGAATAAGAAGAAGGGATATTTACCAGGCATTGTGAATAAATAATTTGTACTGAACGTCAGGAAATTATTACCTACAAATTCGAATATTTTGTAAAGGTTTGCTGATATTTTACTGATTTGAAGCTACCAAAGTCTTTTACGAGATGTAATCAAAATATTAAAACACCTGGGATCTGAAGTGTTATCCCTGCGACTTCTTGGTGGACAGGGATACCTACTAAACCAAACCTACTAAACCAAAAATCGTCGTTCGGAGTCGACGTTAAACTGTAGGTCCCGCCACTCGCGTATAAAATTAGCGCACACAACATGAGTGTTGTGAGAAGCTAGGTTGTAATCCTGACTGAAGGGTTGTAATGGCCAATTATGTCTGTATGTATGTATGTATGTAATGACTTCATTGTGAAGTACCTTAAGCAACGGAACGGCACATTTGTTTCCAATTGTTGCGCTAAAAACCTGTCTAATTCAGTGCACCATTTGTACGAAATTATTTATTGGAACACAAAAAGCTTTCAGTTCAACTATTAATGTAGTTCTACGCACAACTTTTTGCCAAATATTCTACTCAAACTTGAAGTGTCTTATGGAAAACTGTTTTATAAGCGTATGTAAAAGCTTCGCCAAGTGTTCCGAATTTAATTTTTTTTATTTGTCTTTAACCTTCAAGATGTCAAAGTTTTTTTTTAATTCTTAAAATTTTTTTCAAATATTTTTTTAACAAATTTTACATTTTTTAGGTCATATAAAACAAAACAAAAACAAAAAAACTTAAACTTGTGTAACTTTTCTATTTACACATGTAAATACAAAAGCATGTACATGTACGTACATATACATATATGTAATGTATGTGTACAAGTATTTACATGTAATGGCTTCATAACTTAAAATTTTACAATGCAATCCTGACTTGCATTTGTTTTTGATAGTCGGAGTGTAATCTTCCCTCTCACTTGACACTAACAGTATTATTATTTTTATTCTTTTGTTTTTGTTGTTTTTTGAATAATAAGATGTACAGTGTCTACCAAACAATGTTCTTCTCTGAATTGTTAAAACATGACAGTCAACAATTTTATTATGTACGTATTTACCCTTCACTGCCCTGTTTCTATTCGATTCCATTCGATATGTGGTTTTGTTTCAATTACTGCCATTCCATTCTCTTCACTTCTGTTGTGTTGTGTTGTGTTCTGTTGTTTTCCTTTGTCTAACTTTCATTAGAAATTCTTGTTGTTTTGTTCTTATTTTTTTTTCGACAACTTGCAACAATTTACAATATATTGCATTTTGTTTTTATTGTTGTTGTTGTTATTTTTTATAGCCAACATGTAGAAAACTAAATGAAGATGTAATTTTCAAATAAACAACTGTTATAAAAACCATAACAACAACAACAACAACAAACCCATTTAAACTACAAATGACCTTTATTTTTTTGTTGTAAAGAGTACTTAAAAGGTCGATTGCTTCTATTCTGCACTTCATTGTTTTGCTGTTTTAGTGTACAGAAGATAATGGTAATGCAGTTTGGCAGAGAGTAGAAATATTACATTATCCATCCAAAGTTTGTAAATCTTAAATGCAATAATTTCTGTAATCGTTTAGCTTGTGTAATTACAAAACTAAACTGATATTCAAATGCCATTTGCTTCTGTATTACGAGGCAGACAATTATTGTAATTTTTTTTTCTTATGTAGGAGAATACAGGAGATGAAGCAGAACTGCTAAAAGATTCGATATATTTAATAGCTATGAGCCTTCGGCCATCTAGCAACAATGGTATGATGGGCTAGGTGAAGGGATGGAGATTGGAATTCTTTTTTATATCTTAACCTAAATTCTGCACAATAACTGTAGGTGAGACAAAGTTGGTGGTAATGGAGGATTTCATCTGCGAATGTCCTGCTCTTGATAACAGAGGGTTGTATACCCTAGGAGAGGCTTCAACACCCTGTCAAGAGTCGATATAAAGGCTATCATGGGATTCCTTAATCTTTGCTTAGCTAATCCCTCTGCTATGTTTTCTATATTTCTTTCACTCTCTGTATTCAATATTGTACTTCACTTCTTGCTCCTTTTTAGGACGAACACAGTGAGTTCCATGATCAGACACATACATATGTACATTCATAATTGGCCATTACAACCCTTCAGTTAGGATTATGGCCTAGGTGCTCAACATCACTCATGTTAATTGTATACATGAGTGGCGGGACCTGCAGTTTAAAGTCAACTCCCAATGACAGATTTTTTTGAGAGACTTTTTCATGGCAATTTTCTTTACTCTCAGATTTTTTGCCAGAAATCTGTTGAGCGGAAGTCACCGAAGAAATATTTGTTTCATATTTTCCATGTGTTTAAGAATTTTAATTGAATCTTACTTTTTTCCAGTAATAACAGCAAAAAATAATATTTTGTAATCTTGTAATGCCTGGGGGAACATCTGGGGTTTGAATCTTGAAAGTTTTCGGTCACATTATTCAATCAATATTTGTATGTATGAAGCTGTGTAACGTATGTAACTTTAATTCAATATTTTCCTTTTGCATGAAATACAAACTGTTGACAGGTTTTCATTTTCATTTTCACATATTTTCTTCTGTTATTTTTTGTTTTCAATTCTTATTTGTATAACATTATTTCCTTTTTCTTTTTTCTTTTTTAAATTTCTTTATCTTTTCTTTCATTTTTTGCTTTAATTGACATGTGAACGCTTGTTAACAGTAACAAATTTTATTTCGTTTCGCAGGAATTTTTATTTAACAAAACATAAGCTCTGCTATATCTGCCAGCAGAGTTATTTGGAATGATTACCTGAAATGTTTTTGAGGTAAATATTACTACAAATGACAATGGAAAATTGAATGATCAACATTCTCCATTCTTTTAACTCACATGCATAACAGTGTCATTCAAGTCCGTGATGTATACAGTGAGCATCAAAAGAAATAGTACAAACTCAAATTTTAGCACTTAAGGAGAGCGCCCAAAAAAATTTGACAATATTTCGAAATATTTTGGTTGCAATTTTAAAATAAAAATAACGGTTCTTCATTAATGTTTATTTTTATTTTCACGTACAGTTTATTTTGACGCTCACTGCAGCTTTTTGGGCTGAACCTGACAAATATTTTTACATACATTTTATTTTTTTACATTTTTACGGGTTATTTAGAAAAAAAAATTTCACACATTAAGTTATTATTGATCTTGAAGGTAAACATTTTCAAATTTTCTTTGACAAGGGCAAAACATTGCTAGTCCAAGTAGTGCTTAAAACGATTATGAAGAAAAGTGATTCAATAGTAATCATGGTATGCCTTTGTAAAACCTTCATTAAATATTGATAAGGGGATTTAGATTGTATTTGCAAATGATATCAATTAGAATTTGAAAATATTTTCTTAATTTATTCAAGACAAACAAGATTTAAAACCAAATTAAAGGCAAACAAAGAGGAACAAAGGGATTTTATTTGACAAACACGATTTTGTTACATGATTTAAATCAAATTAAATTTTTTTTAAATTTGTTCAACACATTTCTGAATATAATATAATAATAATTTGAAGCTTTTACTGGTAACGAAAAATGAATTAAAAATGTTCTTTGAATTTGAAAATGTTTCTAAAGGAAGAATGCTTGTCTATTTCTTACAAACACTTTTGTCTGGTAACTTCGAGAAGTTACTGTTGGTTTGTTGTTGTTAATCGTTTCATTTCCATTTTCTGTTGTCTTTATATGTTATAACCAGTTGCGTAGTGACTTAAATAATGAGCTTTAAATTTCTGTCAAATATAATTCATTTGGAATGAAATTTTATTCAACTTCCTTCCATTTATAGATGGATTGATGTATAGTTTCAGACAGTAATTATGTTTGACTACAGATATTTATTTATAGTTCCTCCACCATCAATGACATGCCATTCTCCCCATTTTTAGGAAATTATTCTCTTCATTCTATCCAAAATTAGAAAATAAAACTTACAAAATTCAAATTTAAATTTTTTTTAAACAAAACAATTGCGAGTGCATGGCTGATGGTGGAACCAATTGTTTGAAACTCATTAAAAATTTCCAGAAAAAAAAGAGGAGAAAAAAGACTCACAAGAAAACACCATTGTTTGAAAGCAATTCCTCTTCCCTATTTGTTGTTTTTTTTTCTATTTTCGAAGTTAAATTCTAAATGTGTCAGCAGAAATTCAATTCATTTATCATTGCGGAAATAGAAACAACAGCAGCCAACATGGACGCACCTCCGCAATATCGTAAATGTTTTGTTTGAGTTGAATTTCTTTAGCATTTGGCCAGAAGATGGCGAAACAATTCACTTTTAAAACCACAGGAATTGTTTGCAAATATTAATTTATTTAAAGCGAACAGAATGACTAATGCTTCTCGAAATGTCTTCATTTCGCTCTTCTCAATCTCTCATTTTGTTCTGTGCGTGTGTTTTCGGTGCGCTAGTGGTGCTTAAAATATTTCATTTCAAGTGATGAGTTGTTTTAACGTTGCCATGAGGCAAGGATAATGCTATTTTAGGAGGGAGTGTATATGTATTGTTGTTGTTTTTTAAAAGAATGTTTAAGAAATTGAAAAGATTTCTGTTTTTTTTTTTATTTAAATTTTTTCTACTTTATGGAAATTGTTTAATTTATTTTTGAAACAAAACCTTTTGTTTTGTTAACATATTTTAAACCTTTTCTGGCATATGTTAACCGCTATTCGACATCAGGTATATTCATTAAATTTCACACAACAAGAGATTAATTATTGTAGGCTTATATTGCATATGTACATATGTATGAAGTGTGTGATTAGTTTTTACTTGCAAACTAAAGGTACAGGTGGACACATAAGAAAAAGGATTGGGTTTCATTCGTTTATATTAAAGACCATTTAAAATACTGTTTAATACACTGTACACATGAACATGAATAATTTATTATAACTAGTTTAAGCAAATTAATTAATAAATTTCTAGAAATTTCTCTAACTCAAATGGTTTGGGAGCAGAAGCGGGATATTGTGTGGCCAAAGAAACGGCATGCAGCTGGTGTCTAATAACTGAGAGGGTTCCTTATAGGATCTTAGGCTGACAAAATCCCACTCTTTAAAACTCAAGTCCTTGACAGGAAACAAATGAATACTCTGGATATGAGATTCTTTGACGGTTTGAGTACTCTGTTGAGGGCTGTTATTCGGGCTTGTAAAGGATTGTCTTGGATAAATTCTTTGCGTAGCTATCTCCATGTCTATCTTGTTTTTTCTCCTTTCATTATTTGCTACGATGAACACAATAACAACTACAGACATCCCTAAACCCACCAGGAAAGTTGGTTAAAAAGCATTAAAACATAAAGCGAAGTCAATGCCGCAAAGGTTTTAAAAGACTGTGAAATTCTTTTTTCGTTTACGAATACAATCCTTTTTATGATCCCTTCATGGTGATCTCTCTTGCCTGAACACTAGAAAAAATTTAAATCCATTGAACGAGAAATCAAGTATCAGGCGCCTAGACTTCTTGATCAATCATATGCATAACTACGACTTAAAAACTTAAACTACGCTGTGGGTTTTGACCAGCAAATGATATTTACGTTTGCAGCTGAGCTGAAATATATGTATTGGTCGGTAAATAATTTAAATTGAAACGATTTCAATGTTTAAAATTCTTATCAACTTCTTCTTATGTTTGCAATTTAAATTGAAAGATGTTGCCAATAAATTTACAAACTTTATAAACCCAGTTGACATTTGGCATTCGAAAACCATTTACCAGCATGAATATTTTCACGCTATTAACATGGAAAAGAAAAGCAAAAAAAGCAGTTCTATTAGCCGGCATTTTGCGCTTATTTTGTTAAGAGAAATTCTATTAAAATGTTTGGAAAGACACTTCCGGGAAAAATTCCAACTGAAACGACAAAAACAAAAAATTAAAAAAAAACAGGAAGAACTCAACAAAATAGAGAATAAAAAAAGGGAGAAAAACAAAAAATGAATTCTAAGAAATTCAATGTTGTTGTATTAAATTTGCATGGCTAATGAAGTGTTAGTCAGGGTTTGTCAATGTGGACAGGCCTGCCTTTCTGCTGGTGGTGGTGGTATGTTTGCCATTTTGACACTCGTTTTTTTGTCCTTGTTTTTTGGATGAATGATGGAATAAATACGATATTATTGCTGTTGCTGCCCCTAATACTAACTGCTGTCGCTGCTATAGCTGTTGCTAATGTTGTACGTGTGGCAATATTTCTTTTATGGAAATATTGGCTACAAAAACAAAGAAAAGAGTAAAAAAAAATATATATGCCAGTCAATTTTTATATAAAACAAAGAAAAGAAAATAAAATAATTTTTTTTATTTTTATTTTTTCTAAAAAAGAGGGCGTTTAACTTTAATAATGTTTGGCTTTTTCTTTATTTAAATTATTATAATAAATTTTGATGAACAACAACAACAACAGAAACAACAACATCAAATGAAATCTGTTTTCTGGGTCTGGTCATGGTAACACCACAGCAACAACAACAATACGAAAACAAGCTGCTGAATTCAGTAAAAATTTGACGTGTCACTCGCAAGTTTCGGATTAAATTATAATTTTTTTGTTTTTGCTATTATTGTTGTTGTTGTTATTATTATTATTATTGCTGCTGTCCTTCTACTTTTGGTTTCGGTTTTGATCAAGTCCTTTTTGCCTGCAAAACGAAATAAAATGTGAAATAAAACATAAAAAAACGGAAACAATATGACTCTTTTATGGTTTTTTAGTGGATTTAAAATTCACGTCGTCGTTGTTTGTATGTATTGTTCAGATGATTGCGTATTGGCGAGAATGTTTTTGTTGTTGTTTGATTTAAATAGCGGTTTTTATACAGCTTTTTCTCTTTTTTTCCTGTTTTGTCCGTTTTTTTTCTATGCAAAACCGCTTTTAAATTTTTTTCCTGCTTTAGATGTCACGCAAATTTGTGTTTATTCGTTTGACAAAAAGGTCAGCATTTAATTTGGGTCTTTAGCACAGTGTTTACCAAAATTAAAAATGCGCGTTTCAGATACAGACAAAAATCCGTGAACGTTGGCTTTAAAATTGTGGTCATGTGTACTAAGCACAGACAGTGAATTCTTTTTGCAATTGAGTGTTATTGTGTACTTAGTTGGACATCAAAACCCTTATCTCACCTATGTTATGTGTATTAATTTTATCCATTAGTAGAGGGATTTACAGTTTAATGCCGACTTCAGATGACAGATTTTTGAGAAATTTTTCTTGGGTCATTTTTTTACCCTTTCAGTTCTTGTCAGATGCCTCCTGAGAGGAAGTCGCCAAAGAAATACATTTTTAGAGTTCGGTGCACCTCTAATAAGCCAACACACTACCAACTAAAATACGGTGACTTTATTTTGATATTTTGTGTGTCTTAAAATTCACACTTCAAAACTGGTCATTAAACAACACAGCTTACTAAAGTTGCTAGTGTTTTCCAAATGATTCAAGTTTTGCTGGTTGTAAAATTATGCTTCGTCCTGTATAATTTATAATTTTCTAACTTGTTTGTTTATAACTTCATTTGTTGTTGATTGCCAACATTATGGGGGAATTTTTCTATGATTTTTCGTTTTTACTCTACTAAAGTCTATAATGATACACACACACTGAATACAATACAAAAGAAATAAACTTAATTAGGGTCTGTGATCACTGTGAAATTATTATTAATCGTAATGGCTATACTGTTGACCCCACACACCTACACCTACACCCTTATTAAATGCAATTCTCTCTGTTAATGTGTAAGCACATGGATGGCATAAATTTCCATATCAAAGAGGGCGCTCTCTTAATCCTTTACAATCTTAAAATATTTATAATTATTATTTTTTTTTGTAATCTTTATTGTTGCTATTGTTGTAAAATTAAGCACATTCGTGTTAATTTAATTGTACATTCCATTCACTCCTTATTATGAATTATATTCGTGTCCCAATGAAATTAGAAAAAAATTACACGTTTCAAGTAAAATTATAGAAATTTTCCCGAGTTTTTTTTTTAATTCTATATTTTTTGTTGTTGTTTTTGTGTGTGTCATGTTTAACGACAGTGCCGTTGGGAAATGTGCGATTTATCAAAAATTTATACGCGGGGCCAAACAATAATTGGGAACAGCAGCAGCATAAATGTCTACATGTCACATGGCAAATGACTTTCTGTCATATTTTGTCGCTTAAAATTTATGACAATTTTAATTACGACTAATTTTTATACGATTCAATTTAAGCCCAGTGGATATAATTTAAAGAGACTTGATGTCTACTTGCTGTACAACAAAGAGGACTAAAATTCTCAGAAAAAAAAACGAACAACATAACAGAAATTTAAAATGTTTGTAACAAAGATTTCAGAAAAGATTTAAAAATAAAAGGAAAAAGAAATTAAATTGAAATGAAACAGAAAGAAATAAAGGACAGTTTGATAGATATTTTGTGTATTGTGCTTCCAAAAAAAAGTGGACCCGCCATTAACTTCTTCTTCAGTGCTATGATATGTTAGACTGTTGCAGAGAATTTTACAATGAATTAAGTGTTACTAAAGATGGCACTGTAGACGATAGTATAACCGATACTGTAGTAGTATATGTGGTACTGCATTGAATCTGAATAAAATTACTTCTGATCAATTAATAGTTCCATTACCGTTTTGCTTGCTGTATTGCTAAAATTTCAACTCGTTGAGATTCATGATGAATATTGAAATATTTGCATGTTAAAAATGAATTTTTCTCATTATTTCTATTGCTCATGAAGATTGCTCAGATGGGAATATAGTTGAATGGACGAATATACCTCAGCTTAAACGTTTCTCATCATACGCCTGAGGTGAAAGCCAGAAACCATGTACTCATGCTCAATACGTATCAGAATCAGACAAATATAATTAGAATCGAATCATACGCATAATTTCTGATTTTCATACTTATTTTAATATCATAAAACCTCTACTCATATTCAAAGCATGGAAGTACTCTTCATATTCACACTAAACAATACGTATGATGTAATTGGTTTCGACTCTCCATAACTCAACATATATGTACACGAAGCACAAAATAAGTATGATTCGCGTATGAACACTAAAGTACTTACTATTCTCTCCTTTTTTGCTTGGTTGTATTTTTTCTTTTGCTGTAAATACAACAACAACTAAGACTTGTAAATTTTGTTGAATGATTCGAGCCACTCGAATGATTTCTAAATTTTATAAGTATTTTTCTAAAGTTCTAAAGTGAATCTAAATGAGTTGGCTTATAAATCAAACATATTTCGAATGGTATGAGTTTGATGTCAACGTTGTACGCGTACTCATTGTAACCTGTACTTATAGATCAACGTTGTATTGAGTATGAATGAATCAGAGTACGTAGTTAAATTTTAATATTGCTGACTCACTTATATTCAAAATTTCTAGTGTTCCTATGAGTAACGAAAAAAACGATTCATTGCTGATCTTTGATAAGTATATTCTTTCAGTTTCTGATAATCAACTGTGCATCAGTTTAATAGTCCCTGGTGTGTACGGATTTATTGTGATTTTTTAAGCATCATAAATCCTTTTGTATCATAGTTAAAGGTGACCATATTGTTGATTTTTGTTTTTCAACTCCAACGACCAGTATTAAAAACTGTAACCATTGTTAACGTTAACAGCGTTATTGCCATCCACTAACATTTTTATTTGCCCTTTGTAATCATGGTCATCATTTGAAAGATAAATTCAACCCAACCAGTGCAAGCTTGTCCATATTATTGTCCATATTTATGCAATTTTCCTTCATTTTCTCTGCTTGTTTTTTACCCCCCAACCCCCACTTTTTATATCTTTTTTATTCAATTTAACCTGCATTTTTATGTTGTTGTTGCTGTTGTTGTCATCCTCAAAACGTGGCTCATTGTATCGTTCACTGCATTTATATCGCGTTCGCTTTTTTTTTCTCGCTTCATTATTGTTGTTTAACGAATTAATGACTAAATTTTTGCGCTGAACTTGAGCCATATTGTTATTATTATTGTTGTTGTTGTTGCTGTTGGCGCTCTTGCTGCAACAACGTAAATGCCACAGATTTAAAACATGACACAAACAACAGAGTTTGGATTCTTTTTTTTTATTTTTTTCTTCTTTTATTTTTTAAATAAAATTAAAAGAGAAGTAAAGAGAAAAAAAGGAAAAACAAACGAAACGAAATGAAAAAGAAAAAAAAAGAATTGCCATAAAAGGTGAGGAAGGAAGTTGAAACAGGATATACAACATCATTTTTATATCCTTCAACGTTCATCGTCATTCAGAAGTGTCTTGACTGAATGGCTAAAATGGTCACACAGTGGAAAACAATGTCGGCAACGACGACGAATTAACGTAAAACAGGTTCGCTCTCCTAGCCAGTGCGCGAGAAGCAATGAGAAGCATAAAAACAAAAATAACAAAAGCAACAAAAGGATACTGGAACAATTGACTGCCTTGACTGTTGGCTGACTGATTTCGGTTGAGCTTTCTGTCTGTTTGTCAGCTTGTCAGCCTGTTTATTCATTCATGCTTCACTTAGACTGTCTATCAGTTCGTTCGTTCGTATGTTTGTTGGACGCTCTTAGACAATTTTTCTCTTTTTTTTTTGTGCTTTGCTGTTGTTGTAGTCCTTTAAACATTTATTATTTTTGGTCTCCTCTCTCTCTGTCTCTGTCTCTATCTCTATCTCATAGCACTGTTGAACAGTGTAATGAAGGTTATTTAGTGTTTGTTGTTGTTGCTGTGGCAATTGCTTTGTTTTTGCTTTTTTTTAAGTGCGCGAGGTGTTAAATTATTTGCCATGAGTGTTTTTGACTCAATTCTGTCATGTTGACTGGATTTATTCTGTTCATAATGATGATAATGCCGATGATGACGTTCATAATCTTTTGCAGTTTCTATAGCAATAATGACGTTTACCTTGATTAACAAGCATAATGATGAGTGTTGGTTGAATTGTGCGATGAGTACGAAACTGTTGATGCATTTACTCAGCTTATCTTGATTGGCAGCAGTTAATCAACACACAAGTGTTTTGTTTTCTTAAGAATTCTTTTTTTTGTTGTTGTTCAAATTTAAAGACAAAACCAGTAAAAATTCTCAGCATCTTGGATCAATTCAGGCGTTAATGCAGAGTACTGGTTTAAGGACATTTCCACAACGTGGAAAAACATTTTCAATTCAGTCTCATATTTTAGCTGATGGCTGGCATTAACGTTTGTTTTTATTTTTTCTGTTTATTTGACTGTGTATTGTATATCCTCGCACATTGGTGATGCACAGTAATTTTTTATTTCATACTCTTGACATTAACCTTAAAACGTAACCTAATAACAGAAGCACAAGGAAGTTTCAAAAGAGGGATATCTGGATTTGTAAAGAGGGCTGAACAGTCATTCGGCCAAGTAAATGCGGTATAGAAGAACGCCACTAATGAAGATTTGTAAGCGTTACACGTGACTCTGCACCAATGTCTATGAGACACCCCGAGAGAACGAACAATGGAATATCAGAACTAAACATCTGGAAAGGTTTATGAAATTTAGTGACAAGCTTAGCATTGCAAATGGATCAGTTTCGTTGAGGTTCTATAATCTTTGTAAGAATAAAAGGGCTGTATAACCTGATTGTAAATTAAGGAAATACGAACCGAACTACCAATTTAATTTAATTTTTAAAACATACAATTATTCGTTTTATTGAAACCGCCGTAGTCTAGTAGGTAGTGTGTTAGCTCATTAGACGTAAGGCCACGGTTCAAACCCCAGGTCAGACGTCAAAATGAAAATATGAAAAAAATATTACTTCGGTGACTTCCTCTCAGCAGATTTCTGTCAAAGATTCTGAGAGTAAAATAAAATTGCAATGCAAAGTTTCTCAAAAAATCGTTGTCATTCGGAGTCGACTTTAAACTGTAAGTCCCGCCACAACATAATTGGTTGAGAAACTAGGTCCACAATCCTGGCTGAAGGATTGTAATGATTTATGTATTTATGTAATTCGTTTTATTTGCCTTTCATTTTCGATTGCCCATATTTCGTACAATCTATACAGGAAACTATAAAAGTTTGATCTTCAACCCAAAAATTATTTCCAACAAAAATTCTTTTCGTGCCGTTCAGCTGAGAATCAATTGATGATAATTTCTTGCTTTAAATAGTCAGTCAGTCACTCACAAACTGACTAACTTAGACACACATTTACTTACTGTGACTGATTCACTTAATTATTCAGCCACAAACACTGATTGACATTCATGGTTAATGCGATGTGGTGTAATTAAACTGCAGTCTGACTAGTGATGGCCACAACCACTTCTGTTTCATTTTCATTCCTCTCTCAAATTCCTTTTCCTTTCCTTGTTTTTTTTCTCTTCAATTCATATCTCACTCTCTAACTATTCAATGCCTCCACGTTCTATTTTTTTTTGTTTGTTTGTAAGTACTGGGTCAAGCTGCTGTCAATCAAAGTGACAGCCAAGAGTCAAGTTTACTGGCAAGCAGCACGATAAAGGGAGGGGAGGGAGTGCGAGAGGTAATGTAATAGGACAGGAAAAAGTAAAAAAAAAAAAAATTCGTGAAAGTCATGAGCACAATTTAAAAAGAACAAAAAAAAAACAAATATTTTCCCCATCAGCCAAAAGTGTTGATGTTTTTTTTTATTTTTTTGTGATTTTGTTATCCATAAAGAATATTTCATATGATTTTTCTTTATTTTTTTCTTTTTTTGTGAATATTTGTGGCTGTGATATTTGACAGTAATTGGGTGTGGTCTTCAGGGATTCGAATGGTACAACATGTCAGTTGTATGTTGTATATGTCCGTTACGTTACATTCTTGTCGCTGTTGATTTTAAAAGAGATTTTTCATTAATTTTCCATAGGCAAGCGTTGGCCCATTGATGGTGGGAATAATGGATCGCTGCTTTGCCACAGATTTCGTCAAGTGCTTTTGAGAATTATTGAGAAATTATGGATAGAAATTCTTTGCAATTGAAATAATTTGATTTGCAAACACTCAAGGAAATCAATCAATGGGGGGCTGTGCTGTGGCGTACCTAACTTTGGCTGGGTTGCTTTGCAGCAGAGTAATGGAAATTCATTTAAATAATGGAATAGTCGATAGGACGGACGACCACTATACTTGATGTAATTAAATTAAAGCTTTTAGCTTCTTTTTTCTTTTCTTTTTTGAAATTTATTTCTAAGATATAAAGCAAATGACTGTTAATATATTGCATGTGGGACATGTGTACACAATCATGCTGTTCAGGTGGAAAATACAAACTTTACTCCTAATTTACGAAACTGTATATCCTGGCACTTATGGTTAAAATTAACACACACAACATGGGTGGTGTGATAACCTAGTTCATAATCCTGATGACGATTGTAATGACCAATTACGTAAATAGGTAACTCTGGGTCATTGCTTCATGTGGTATCATGTGTGGTTTCGTACAGCCTGAAGTGAGCTATCATTTAAACAAAATCTCAATTAACAAGCTGCCACCATATACAAATTTCGAGTATTAGGATGAATAGATGAAGTCATAGCAGTCGTGTTGTAGGCAATATGTTTTTTTATTAGACGTGATTCTGTGATTCGCACTGTAGCCCAGAAATCTCGCACAGAACGAAGTATGAATGAATATATTTCTCTGGCGATTCCTTCTGAACAGATTTCTGGCTAAATTGCCATTAAAAGTTTAACAAAAATGTGTCGTTCGGATTCGACTATCAACTGTAGATCAAATGGGTGTTTTGGGAAGCTAGGTCGTAATCCTGACTAACAGGTTGTATAAAACAATTCTGTAAGTAATTAAGAAAAACTTTACTTTAGCGTGTATTTAAAGGCAGGATTTAAAGAAGTCGCCGTGGTCTAGTAGGTAGTGTGTTGGCTTATTAGACGAAAGGCCCGAGTTCGAATCCCAGGTAAGACATCAAAAACAAAATACAAAAAGTATTTCTTCGGCGACTTCCTCTCAGCAGATTTCTGGCAAAAACTCTGAGAGTAAAAATTGCCATGAAAAGGTTCTCAAAAAATCTGTCGTTCGGAGTCGACTTTAAACTGTAGGTCCCGCCACTCATGTATAAAATTAACGCACACAACATGAGTGGTGTTGAGAAGCTAGGCCGTAATCCTGACGAAGGGTTGTAATGGCCAATTATGTATGTTATGTAAGTAATTAAGATGACGGAATGCTCTTTGCTTTGAAGTTTAATCCTGAACTACAGCATTTTAAGAGAATTATGTGACTGATTCACTTCGCTTTTATTTTTCCACATACATGTGAAATAATTATTTAATTCCAACCCCCCCAATAATATTTTTTATTTACTTCCACCAAATAATCGTGGAACAATTTAAATTGTATTTCCATTAAAAATTGAATAATTTGTGCGAAGGTTTTAAAACCAATTCCGCCCACAATAAAAAAACAACAACAACAACATTTTTCCATGGCAGTATGAATTTATCACGGTTTTTTGCGTTAATCTAATTGCTGACATGAACGCATAAGTCTGAATATTGTTTTAAAAAACATGAGACTATTATGAAAGCAATAATAATGATGATGATGATGATGACGACGACGATGTTAATGTGATCATTATTGTTATTATCGCCTTCATCGTTTAACCACAAATTGACCTCATGTTGCACGCAACATGTTTATGCAATTGCACAATATGCATTAATTGAATATCAAACACAGGCACGTTGGCAAAAAAAAAATATAAAAAAAAAACGAAATCTGTTGGAATGAAACTGTCTGTATAATCACACAACAAACACAGAGGGGCAAAGCCAGAGATAGACATGAAAATGCACACACACACACACAAAAAAAAAGGATATTGAGGAAAGTGTCTCAAAATCCTTAAACTCGCATACCAACATGCCATAAAAGTTGTCACTGGCTGGTATGTATGTGGGCTTTTAATGCAGTAAATAGTACAAATAAACGCACACACATACACGTACAGAGACAGTCGCGTTCATAGAGCAACAGCAATGATAACATGTGTTTTGCATCAACCGAGCCTAACCAACGAGAAAGTGAGAGGGAAGAGAAATCATAACATAAAAACGGAAACGGAATCTCATTCCCAACATTTATTGAAAACAATCATGGAAACTTGAGATAAAATCTCAAATACCTTGCATACCTCTTTGGCCTCTCTCCCTCGCTCTCTGCCTCTCTGCCTTTTACATTAAAAAAGAACAGGAGCAAGAAAAAATTAAAACATTAAGAAAAAGAAAAAAAAAACAGATACGAGATGAGATGAGACGAAATGAAATGAAAACCACTTCATTGTTGTGTTTTGCATTAATAACGTGGTTTGCATCGTTGTATATCGGTGTGTATGAAAAAAATGCTTAAATATATGTATGAGAGAGCCTGTGTGTATATGTGTGTACTTAATCATGATGTCGACAACGTTGATGGCCTTGTTAAGGCGGCGTCATCACAAAAAATAATAAAAAAAAAATTCTCTTTTCCTCACTCTCCTCGCTCTTGTGCATAAATCTAGTACATATGTATGTATATAGGCATTTACAGAAGTGCATAAGTGTATGTGTATATTTCATATTCCCCCTTAAAGGGGTTTGTGTGTATATGTTTATGCATTTCGGTTTTACTAAGATTCGTGCTTCGAGGCCTTTAAAGCACTAAAACTATTGCTACTGCTACACAACCAACCATTTCAACTACCGCCGCCACTGTGTATGTCACCACAAAATGATGAAGGAAATTTTTGTGTCGCATAATTTCCGCTGCAGCTGTCGTCAGTCTTAGTTGCTTGTTACGGTTACAAAAAAAAAAAAAAAAGAAAAAAAGAAAAACAATTCAAAATCATCGTCATCATCAGCAACAGCAACGGTATTATCATAACAGTGTGCATTATTTGGTAGACTACCCAACAAACAAATTTATCTTCAATTAAATTAATAGGATTTATAGAATTATTGTCTACTACACATTATTATGATTATTATTATTACTACATTGCTCCGTAGTATTTCTTTCAGAAAGGTGTTCCTACACCTTAGTACAGCTAAACTAGTATTTTGTCTACTTGGTCCACGTTCTACTTGAATTGATGAACATTTTCCTGACAAACAATTTCCTGACAGTGTTAAGGGGAGTTAAATTCTATCTCTGCAGTTTGCTAAGATGAAGTTTGGCTTTCTGTTCATAAGGTGACTGAGCCTTTCTTCCTACAGGATTATCCACAAAGATGTCAAACCCTATTGCGTCCAGGATAAGAATGCAGGTTCGATCCTCTTTTCTTTTTATTACGTGGATTTTTGCATTGGAAACTGTATAGTAATCGAATCGTAGAGCCCAGTGTCCGTTATTGTATTTAACAGAAACCAACAGAGTTTGGAGCACAGGATAAGCTAAAAGCTAATGTTTCATGAGTAAAGTTAGAGTGGAATTTCAATGTGAACTGGCAGTTCTGTAGTTCTAAACTGTGTTTAACAAACACAGAGAAAGTCCTCTCACTTTTGTCAGGTATTCACACATGATAATCATACCTTCGGAGCCAAAGCAACTTTGAGTTACATTGGCGATGTTCCAAGAACATCATGATTTCACTTTAAGCATCATTCGGTCGTATTTAGTTCATAAAAATCCACAATTTAGTCTCATTAAGTGTTGAGAAAGAAAAACAGATTCAAAAAATAAATCCAGCTGAGAAGTAAATGTTAAATGGGTTACTGTTCCGCTATGAACATCCACAATAATCAAATGAGTACAAGTATATGAGTGTATGTATGTGTGCGTAAGCGTGTGACAATTTTTAATTTCAAGTGCAATACCAGAGCAACGAACCACAAACGCATAAGACTCATATGACTTCCTCACTCTTGATATAAAATATTAACTAATACAGGTACAAACACACAATCATATACATACATACATACGCATACATACATACATACATACATAGACTCAAAAAACTCATTTATAACAAATCACGTTTACGTCTCTCACCCACATTCTTTTCGGGGCGCTCACACATACAGCTCTCGAAAGTGATACGTACGTATGTACGTTGAAAATAATTGTAATATTTTTCAGCGTTGATAACTAAATAGATCACAATCGTACTGAGCAATACTGAATGGAACCGAACCGAACAGAACAGAAGAGAACGTTCATTGGCAGCATAAAGAGTGGCAGCAGAGTGGCATTTAAATTGTGTAGTGATGCAGAATAGCATGGTAAGGCCTATTTACTGAGTACTGCCAGTCGTAATAAATGCGAGAGCATGTCAATAAAACTGTGTGTGTGTGGACGAGTATAAGCAGAGGAGTACGTTATAAAACCTTAAATGCGTTACAGTGACTAGATATATTTGTGTGTGCAGCTGTATGGTAAAAAAAAAACAAGAAAAAACTTTATTTTCGCCTTTAAACCTAGTGACAGAAAAAAGAAAAAAAATACGTTGACCCAGTTCATTTTGGTTGAGTTTGAATTTTAAGCCGCCGTATGGGTGGCTTTTCTTTCACATAAAAAGTGGCTTTTTATTTAAGCAAGAGCAACAACAAAAAACAAAAAAAAAGCAACAAAAACAAAAGCAAAATAAAGAAAAACTGAAATCCTTTTGTTTCGAGTGATTTTTTTCATTCTCATTTAATAACACGTTTACCATTTATTTCTGGCTTTCATTTAAAAAAAGGTTATTGAGCTTGACTTTGACTCTTACAATTGAATCTCTTTTCAAAGCACAGCGAGAAACTATTGTAATCTTGCCTTAAGGCGGTATTTCATAAAATTGTAACAATTTTCAAGGATAAATTATTTTAATTTCAGTTTCCATGGTGAATAAAAAAAGAAACGTGCATAATAGTATCGTAGATTTGAAAGAATTGAGTGGAACACATTATATGGCAGTTATACCTACGGCCGCATTAAGAAGTAGACAATTAGAGTGAGGGTCAAGATACAAACAAGTATGCCTGAAGGCAATTAATTTAGTGCATAATTGCTTAAACACTTTACATTGATAATAAAATTATAATTTAAAACTTTGGTGATCCGAAAATCCTTATGCAATGCATGAGAAGCAGTCGCCGTAGTCTAGTAGGCAGTGTGTTGGCTTGTTAGACGTAAGTTCGTGGTGCAACCCAGGGCACTGACGTTATTTATCTTGGCTACGCCGTTATCACCTAAAATAATGTCAGTTTGGAGATCAAGCGCAGGATCACTCTTGCCAACAGGTGCTACTCGGTCCTCAACGACATAGACGTTGTGCAGCGTATTAACACAGACGCCTCTAATAAAATGAAATCTGAAAAAATATATCTTTGGCGACTTCCTCTCAGCAGATTTCCGGCAAAAACTCTAAGAGGAAATAACATTGGCGTGAAAAGTTTCTCAAACAAAAAAAAAAATGTGTCATTTGGAGTCGACTTTAAAATGTAGGTCCTGCCACAAAAAAAATTAACACATACAATATGGCTGAAGTGTAAAGCTAAGTCGTACTCCTGACTCAAGGGTTGTAATGACCAATTAAGTACGTAATAGCATTTATTCCAATAAGCATTGTGTATAATGAAAAATTGGCTTCCAATAGGCTTTGGCGGCTAATGGGTTTTTCAAAAGATCACTACGTTCTACACCAGACTGTATAAATAATTTCAAATCTTAAATAGTTTTACATTACGTGGCAAATTGAACAATTAATGTCTGTGTTTTTTTTAAATATATTTTATGTATGAAAAAGAGAAAAAAAACGTAAATAAATGAATGCCCCAATTCGGATCTGATAAAGAAAGGCAGATTCAACAATTTTTTATTTTTTTTTTCCTGATGCCAATCAATTTCCCATTTAAATCAGAATCTTTTTTCTTCTTTTTGTATGGAGATAATTTAATTTCCGAAAACAAACAAAAACAAAAAAAGAAGCAATAAAAAGAGAAGAGAAGCTCGACTTGCAATTGTTAAAAAGCATTTCACATCAGCAGCATTGATAATAAAATAAATTGTTTATGAATAAATTGTAATTGTTTGTGTGTGTGTGTGTATTTGCAATTGTAAAATAGATATGTTGACACTAATACTAACAGCACTAAAGCATATTTAAATACTTGTCTATGTGTATAAATGAATATTTGTCAGTCTGCGTTTTATACATACGAGACAGCAAAAAAAAGGTTATTATTCCGTTACAAACAATTTTGAATTTACTTTTTAAATCTATCAGTCAACCCTCGTATGGAGAGAGTTTTAAGTGTTTTTAATATTTTTTTTTTTAAATAAATTGATATGTACGTACACAGTTTCATTATATAACAACACATTGCATATGAAACTCCCATAAATGTTTACAATTTGTTTAATACCAGAAAAAAATTGCATTAAATTGGCTTAAAGCGATTAGAAACAATCAAAAAATATCACAAAAAGAAAAAGAAAGGATACGCAACAACAACACAGATAGTATAGGATAGCAGAGTATAGGAGGATTAACAATTCAAATAAAATGGAAATGAAAATGGAAATGATTACCGGATTAAAAATCGATAGAAAAACTAATCAAATATTGACAAAAAGAAAATACAATTAAAAACAAAGAACAAAACAAAAAACAATATTTTTTTCATTCGTTTTGTATTTCTCATTCATTATAAAGTTTTCGTTGCCATTTGTTTCGTTTGCATGTTTGTTTGTTTGTTTGTTTGTTGCTGGCATTATTGTTGCAACTTTTATTCTACAAACATTTGTTGTTGTAAATATTTGTTATTGCCAAAATTGTTGGAGTTTTATAGGATATTGACAAACAAAAACAAAAAAAAATCAACAAAAATAAGAGAGAAACACAGTAAAAACTCTTGAGAAAGTTTTACGAGCCACGTTTTTTTTTCTTCATTTCTTTTCAGTTTTTATTTTGTTTCTTTGCATTTGAGTTATTTAATTTGAAAATAATTAGAAAAAACCAGAAAAAAATAGAAAAAAACAAAAGAAAAATTCAACAACATTGACACGATATTTTATTTCTAGCATACGAGGATGGTGTATTGAATTTTTGCCATAAGAAGGCATCATTTTGGCTCAAAGGCATCCGAATTACTACATATTCAACATTGAGGACAGAACAAGAAATATACCGATCCCTCTAAAAGCATGAAAGGGCATTTAGCTGGAAATAGAAACTGGTATTTAAGATTGTCTCCCATTCTCTTCAGCATAATGCAGGAGACAGTCACTCAGAGAGTGAACTTGGGCAATACAAAGGCATCTGAATGATCTGGATTACTTGGACGAAGAGAGCCCGTGGTTCAACCTCATACTTCATACATTTCATTAATCCTTTTCGTAGAGGCTAACACAACAATACATCAGAGGCTTAGGTTGTGAAAGAAAACCTATGAACTCATCAAAAAATTATTTTTAAACAAATTAATTTTCCCTTCAATGTTTTCCCTTTTTGAATAACTTTAAACGATAATCGTACAAATAAGAATACATCGACTTTAAATGGGCAAACTAATGATTCATATGAAAACTTTCTTGCCATTTATTATAATTATTACAGGCATTTGAAAATGTTTCATTACATGGGACATGGTTTCCCTTGCCCTCGCATACAAAGTTCTGGTAGAGAAGAGGAGAATTTAAAAACAACATGAATGAACTTTCGTATTGAGTTACCAACAGTTTTGAAGAAAAAACAAAAACAGGATAAAATAAAAACAACAACGGCTATAAAATTTTTATCCTTGGAACGAGAGAGAGGAAGAGAGAGAGTGGGCACCGGACAAGATCGTAAAGCAATACATGGTTCAAGGGATATTAAATAAAAAACAACACAAAAAGGGGAGTAAAAAAATTTATTAGAAAAACAAAAAAGAAAACAAAAGAACTGGAAAAACATCGTTTGAGGAAAAAAAACAACACCAAAAATATGGTGGCAAGTTGGAAAGACAATAAAACGGGAAGAAAACAAACACAACAACAACAATAAAAACACAAACAATGAAGAAACAGGAACACACAAACACTTGGTGAAACACTATAAAGTTGCACTTAAAGCCAAAGCAAAACAATAAAACAAAATAAACAACTACAACAACAAGAACAACAATATAAACATATACTTATGCACACTTACGCACACAACTGATTAAAGGTGCTCGATTTTAAGGAGAGAGAAAGCATTTCTCACAGGAACATAAAATATTCACAGGTTTTGTCTACGTAAAGTTGAAACAATAACAACAAGAACATGAATAAACAAAGGCTGTGATTGTTTAATTAGACATGCAACGTCTAATGATAGATTCAACGGTAGGAGGAACAACAGCGATTACTGTTGCAACAAAAACAACAACAATTAATATTTAAGGATTTAAAAACGAAAATAAAATCTATTGCCCTGCAAAGTATTTTTCATCGAAATTTTTATGTTTATTATTGCTATTACTGCTTGTTTACTATTGCTACACATTGTAGCTGACACATTTGTTGCCCGTCATAATCTATTCAGAGATGCGTGTATCCTGTTAGTGAGCCAACATTATGATATCTCTAGTTGGTAGCGTGCAGAACATCAAGTGTCGAGACCGTGTATTCGATTCTCATCAGAGACTCTGAATGTTTGCGACTGCCTGATTGCTTGTATGCCATTGACATTGCGCCTCAATACTATGTTTCTATTGAGCGAAAGTTTTCCATAGCATTTTTGAAAATACTACAACCTTTACCTTAAGCTCAGGAATCGCTACAATGTTGTTACGTTTCTAACTTTTAAACACGTTTAAAATATGAGCTCATAGATCCCAAATAAAATAAAAATAAATTTGTGTTTAGTTTTAATTAAAATTCTTTATTTTTCGCACAATTCTGCGTGCCACTGTTCACAACTTGATGTAAACAACAATAATTGCTTTTCTTTGTTATTCCTTTGTTTACACCCTTTGCAAAAACAATAACAATCACTAAACAATTATACGACAGATGTTTGTATGGGAGTTTTTCAAACCACGGTTACTTTCTTCAAACGCACCGCGTCTTCACACAAGACTGACTGAACTTTTACTCAGTCCGTTGCCTGCTTTGAATTGCCTTTTTTTATGGCAGGGTATACAGTCTGATAAATTTTCTTGAAGGCTAATATTCGTGATTTCGCCTCCTTGATATCTTTACATCGTTTTGTGCTGTTTGTGTATTTTGTTTACATTTATTCTTGTAGTGTTGTTTGCCGATTTTTGTTTACTTGTTTAACATTTTAATGTTAAGTGATGTAAAAGCTAAACACCAGTATCTAGATTTTTCCACTTTCGTAACAATATTTTAAGATGTTCGACTGCATTAGAGCCACATAAATTTCAATTTTAACCTCATTTAAATTAAACCAAAAATTTAACAAAAATTTCTTAAAGTTTTTGTAGCTTGTTTGTAAAAGAAAATCGATTCGTTCTTGTAATATAATTCTGAGGCTTTTACAACAACTTAACTGTATCAGTTTTGAATAAAGCATTCTGAGGAAAAACAAAGTGTACGAAGATAATTGCAACAGTTTTTTTAAAACGTTCCTCACTTTAAAGTTCAAGAAACTCTTCTCTATCTTAGGACCTCTCACAATAATTCTTTTTCTCTCCATATTTTCTCACTTATTTTACATCCCCATGCTTGGTTTTCTTTTTCGTTTAAAGGAAACTTATGCCAGTAATTCAATTTCAGTGACACCAACTGGCTGCATAACTAAACACTCTTTTACTTTCTTTTTTTTTCCTTCTTTTTGTTGTTGTTGTAGTTTCTTGTCTTTTGTTTTCGTTTTTGTTGTTCTATTACGTCCGACTATTTTTCTTAATTTTTTCACACAGTTTTTCTGGTTCTTTTTTGCTGCTCTTTTTCTCTTAAGCAACGAAATTTTAACTTAAACTACACTCTACCTGTTAATGCCTAGTGCCTGTGCAGGTGGGTTCAATTATTCAAACTCTTTGGTTTCGTTTTTTTCCACTTTTTTCCTCACTTTTTCATTCTTTCTCTCTGGTTTAGCCGAAATTGAAGTTAAAATTTTTCTTTTGGCCGTTTTTAGAGTTTGTTTTTTCCTATTTTCGTCATGTAGCTGTTGTAGTCAAAAAGAGAGAGGGAGAGAGTGGAGGGAAAAAATTGAAAGTTCCTCAAACGATTTTAGTTCGGAAAAAATATTTTTGGGGGGTAAAAAAAAGTTGTGTCGTAAATTTACGCAATTAAGGATAAAATAAAGTAGTAACAGAAGAAAAAACATGATGGAGAGAAAGCCGAAAACAAAAAACCAAAAACAAAAAAAAAATAGTTTTTAATGGCCGCGGGTATATTCATGTTGTTGCTATACAACATGTTCATGTTCATGTACATGTACATGTATATCTCCATCATACCCCCAGCCATGGCCACAACCTCAGCCACATTTACATACATGTCTATGTCCGTAGTGGAACATGTCCATGTACGTTACGTTACGTTACGAGAGTATATCAAGAAGCATTTTTGTTGGTTGCTATACATGGTTGATGATACTGCTGCTGCTATATGAGGATTTTTATATAGTTCCATTTTAGCTTTTGTTGTTGTTGTTGCTGTTTTTAGTTTTTATTGCTGCTTTGGTAAGGCTGCCCCTGTAGAAGGTTTTTTTTTTAATTTTTTGCCATTTTTTAGAATTGTTTTGTTTGTTTGTTTTTTCGTTCTTTTAGTTGCCATAACTATAAAAATTGCTTTGCATCTGTATTGGATAAATAAACAGGAAATAAGCTGAGAATTTTCAAATTAAAAAAAAAAAAAAAATTAACGAACAATTTAAGTCGCATCGAATCAGTTGTAGACTGTCAGTACATCGAGTAGTAAGTAGATAGGTCGATCGTTTGTGTAATGTTTGTATGTAATGCTTGTTTCCAGACACATATTTACGAATCTCTTCATGCTTACCTTCTGGAAGATGTGAGAAAGAATCTATCAAGGCTTGGTACTTTCTGTATGATCAGGTATTACTAACTGGCATAGAAGACCACAAAGCTTTTCGTTACTTTGGAAAGTTTTCTGCTGTTATGCCTGCTAACCTTATTTGAATTTGGAATATCAGTTTCTTTGATTCCAAAACGGATCAGTAATGTCTTATATTCCTTAGGATATTAGGAAACAAGACACAATTTAATTTTTTTAGAACGTGAATAAGAATATTCAATATTCAGCAACTCAACTTACTCAGTTTTGCAGGTTCCTCTGGAGTATCTACAATTCCTTGTTTTAAATAATCTTTTCCATACACTTGAAAATTATCATGAAATATTATTCTATTCTATGCTCACTCTCTATGTTTGTATGAGCTCGACTGCGTAGTCCAAAACATCTTATTTTGTTACGGTTGTGATAGAGGCTTTGTCCTCGTCATTATATCAACTGAAACCTTTGTTGAAACAAGTTTTTTTTTTACAACACCAATGTTACCAATGCTATAGCGAAATGAATCTACCATACGTCCTCCATTATATCTCATGTTGATTGCTTTTTGCAAAGTTTCAAATTATTGCCAGCAACATGGAAAATATGTTTGTTGCTGCCGATGCTGATGCTGATGCTGTGCTATCAAAGTAAAACCAAAAAAATGCAAAACATTTTAGAAAAAAAACAAAAACGAAAGAGAAGCGGTAGGAGAGGGATAAAGAGCAAATAAAGAGCAAATAGTACGTTGAACATTTTTCACACCAACTATAATTTTGGTTTTTTCTCTAATTGAGAACTTTTTAGATTTCAATTATTTGCAGGATTTTTTTTTCTATTTGTTTTTTAACTTCACCCACCCACTCCTAACCCTCCTCTCAGCTATTAGAGAGAGGGAGAAAAAATTAATTTCTATACAAAAAACAACCGGACTAAATGAAAAAGTTTAACAGCAAAAATAATTTGAAACACAACAACAAATTAAAAAAAATATTTTACAAAAACGTGCAAAAGGAAAAAAAAAAACAAGACACAAATTTGTTGCATAATAAAAAAAAAAATTAAAAAACACAAAAATTCACATGAAATATTATGAATTTTAATATTTCACTACCATTGTAATGATGACTCCTCATAAACATTAAAAAAACCCTATGAAATGAAATTAAAAAAAATTGAATATTCATGTTGTTTGGTTGATGATCATCAAAGATTTCTTTGCGTAACAAAAGAATTAAAAAAATTGAATTTTAGACAGGAAAAAACCATGAATTATTAAAATTAAAATTTTTTACAACATTTTCATTTAAATTTTCATTAACATGCATTTATCACGGTCTGTTGTGTTTTTTTTTTAATTAAAAAACTAGTTTTTATTGTAGTCATAGGAAATTGATTAAATTTTTATGTAGAAAAAAAAAACAAAAATGAAAATTAAATTGTTAAATGTTTTTAATTATTATTCATGTAATCGTGAGTGTTACAATACCCAGCCTTTTTGGGAATTTTTAGGCGGACAATAGCCCTCCGTTTACTTTCTTTCGTTTTATGCAAGCATTAAAACAAGTTTTCTTTTTAATTTATTTAGACTTGAATTTCACAAACGGATTATAACAAGGGGACTTTCATATCTCACACTGGGTAACGCAGTGAGTCATATGAATACTGAGTAAGCTTAACTGTGAACGCCAAGCTACCCGCTAATGTAACATAAGCTCGCATTTTTTTATTGTCATATTTTAAGTTACGGACTGTGCATAAAATTAGCGATCTCAAATAAATATGTTACAGTCGCAAAATAATTAATCAAAATCTTACTTACTTACTTTTATTTTATTTAATTGGCCATTAACAAGCCAATTAATAACCCTCTGCTTCTTGCGCGGCTACGCCACTTGGTCACACCAATAGATGGCAGAGCTTCCTCGGTCTGGTCCTTCCATGGCAAACAAGATCGCCCTCTTCACCAACTTACGCAGATCTCCGCATCAAATACCCATCTCGTCGGAGCATCCTCCTTCATTCGAACGTCCATGTCGTTGAGGAGCTCATGCAGCTCACTGTTTCAAATTATATTCAACTCGTATTGGACTGAAGATCTTATGTAGAACTTTTCTCTCGAATACTCTCAAGACTGCTTTTAAGTTGTGTGAAAAGCCAGGCTGTAGTCCTGACTAATGGCAGTCACTTGAACAAGATTTTAAATTCAGAAATAATAAACGGGAATATACGAATACGAAGTTGCTGTAGTCTAGTAGGTAATGTGTAGGCTTATTAGACGTAAGGCAACGGTTCAAACCCTAGGTCAGATATTAAAACGAAAATATAAAAAATATTTCTTCGGCGACTTCTTCTAAGCAGATTTCTGTGACAAACTCTGAGAGAAAATAAAATTACCATGAAAAGTTTCTCAAAAAAAATCTGTCGTTCGGCGTTGACTTTAAACTGTAGGTCCTGCCATCTTCTTCTTCTTCTTCTTATATATAAAAATTAATGAGTGTTTATGAGTTTGTTTGAAGTGTATAGACGGCTAAACCGCTGAACCGATTTTCTTGAAATTTTCACAGTATCTTCCTGTATGGCAGGAAGGAGTTATAGGCTACTTCTTATGTTGAAATAGGCAAATAAAATAAAATAAAGTAAAATAAAATAAAATAAATAAAAAAAGTATGAGTGTTATTGTCTAACAAAATATTACGTATACGTCACCCGTCAGCTGTATGTAATCTACTAATATCTTTTTCTTCTTCTTCTTCTTATATATAAAAATGAATGTGTGTTTGTGGGTTTGTTTGAAGTGTATAGACGGCTAAACGGCTGGATCGATTGTCTTGAAATTTTAACAGTAACTTCCTGTATGTCTGGAAGGAACTATAGGCTACTTTTTATTTTAAAATTTCAAGTAGGCGAGGTGCCACGACCACATCTATATACATATATCAAAATAAATGTTTGTTTATATGTAATTAATAGAATCGTAAACTACGTATTAGATCATGTTATGATGTGCAGCAAAGTTGTTGCTTATGAGCCCGGGAAGCTTTCTAAGTTGGTGTGGCCAATATCCGAAAATTACTAAAAATGAATTAAATCCTATACCGTTCATCTGATCATGTTATGATCTTTAGCAAATTTGTTGTGCATGAGCCGACTAAAGTTTATAAGTTGGTATGACCAATATCCGACAGGTGGCGCCACTGAAAATTACTCAAAAATGAATTAAATCGTAAACTGTACATTTGATCATGATATTAACTTTAGCAAAGTTGTTGCGCATAAGACGACTAAGTCGGTTTCTAAGTTAGTGCGATTAATTTCCGATAGATAGCGCTACTGAGAATTATTCAAAATGAATTGAATCGTAAACTTTGCATTTGATCATGTGTTTATCGGACATTTTAGGATTCATCATTTATGATTTTAATAACATTTAGTATAACTCATTCCCGCAAAATGTCAATCACAAGTTTGAAACATTTTAATTTTGGAAAATTTTTAAAAATGCTGATGTGTTCAATTGGATTAAACGCTTTTTTCACGTCGTTCCCGTGTAATCATGCCTCCAAAGCGACCAGCAATTGGTCGTCCTACACCTCAAGAAGCATTGAGACTGGAAAATCTTCGAGTACAAGCTGCTGAGACCCGTTCGCATGAATCACTTGAACAATGACAAGTGAGATTAGAAACTGATCGAGGCCTGAATCTTCGTCTGAATCATCTGGACAATGGAAAACTAAATCCATAAAATGATTCAAAATTAATCGGATATTTGTGTAATGTCTTTCCTGAAAATTTATTTTAGTTGGAGCCGCAGGAACGCGCGCTGTGTGCAGCTAGTTCTTGTATAAAATTAACACACACAACATAAGTGGTGTGAGAAACTAGATCGGAGTCCTGAGTAAAGTGTTGTAATGACGAATTATCTGTGTATGTATGTAATATACGAATAAATTAGGATTTTAAGAAAAACTCTTCTTAATTTTATTTCACTCCAGTTTAAACATCGATTAAAGGCGGGGTTACCATTTATTGAGTTCCTTTGTTTAATATTTTAAGTGTTCTCATTATTATCTTTAACTTGTTTCTTTTCATAATTTATCCACCGATTATGTGTGTATCTGCGGGTTCCATTAACTAAAACTCAGCTGGTTGTGTGCCATTCCAAGAACCTTGTCTTTTACCTTAAAACTGAAAGATATCTTAAGAAACTTTAACACTTTTAAATGCTTTTTTTACTTGAAAACCTTGCACACACACACCACACACACACACATAAATATATATTCTATTTTCTTTATTTTAGTTTCTTTTATGACCTTATTATCGTGCATTATTACGGTTTTGTTTTGGTTTTTGGGGCGATAAATCCTTAATTTTTAGCCTTTGAGCGCATTAAAAGGAGTGTGTTAAAAAAAAAAAATTGTTAAATGAACAACAACAGCAACAACAATGCCATTTATTTATAAACAAAAATACATGGAGAGAGAACGAGAGAGAAAAGGAGAATGAAAGTGTACGAGAGTAGAGAAACAACTGATTAACAAGCAACTACCGAAACAACAACAAACATTGAATAAAACAGTATTTGCACACAAATAACAACGACTACAATTTATATTTGAGTGTGTGTGTGTGTATGTATATATATGTATGTATGTATATATATAAGTTTGCTAGTTGCAACTAATCATAAAAAATGCCACGTAGTGCCACATTAAGAGCCAAGGTCGCTGTAGTTACGCCAAAAAAAAAGGAACGAAAAGAAAAGCGCGAATAAAATAACAACAACAATAACAAGGATAATATTGTATTGTATAAGTGTATAAGTAAATGCATATAACATTGTAAGTGTATATCTGTGTGTGTAAGGCATTTACTACATTTTGTTGGTCGCCATAGTGCAAATAGTGTCAGTCAGTCAGTTTTAAAGTAGACAGCTGTGGCCTCCGTTTAATATAGAATTCAGCTGCTGATGCTTTTACTGTGTTGCTGCTCTTGCTCCTGCCATTGCCACTGCATCTGGTGGTTTATTTTCATGTCATAATAATGAGGTGCAATTTTATTGCTGTTGCTGTTGCTCTTGTTGTTACCACTTTTTTATTTACATTTTTTGTACATTTTA
This sequence comes from Sarcophaga rosellei, assembly GCA_930367235.1. Taxonomy (NCBI): domain Eukaryota; kingdom Metazoa; phylum Arthropoda; class Insecta; order Diptera; family Sarcophagidae; genus Sarcophaga; species Sarcophaga rosellei. Next base: position 3,886,590 of record OV884019.1, on the reverse strand, counting down.
TTATTAAACCAGCCATCATAAATTGAAGTGACGTGCCTCGGTTCCTTTTCTCTTTTTGGGTTTTTGCATTTTCTTTTTAAAAGTTTCTTTAACTGTGTTACTGAAGGCCCACATGAAATTTGCCACATTTACTGGGTAATATTTTCTCTCTTTTCTTTTTTGATTTTTTTTTAAGAATTTTGCCAAAGCCTGGCATTTTGGTTCGTAGCTGTTTCTTTTTTTTTTTTGTTTTTGGTTTTTAAATAGAAATTTATGATGTTTCATGAAATAAAGTAATTAATTTATTGGGTATTTAAAAAAGTTCATTTAGTTCAGTCAGTATTTTAAATCAATAGAGGGTATAAATGAAATTCTATATTAACCCTTGAAATGCGACGACTTGGACTGGTAGAACAAATTTGAAAGTAGCTCAGACAGTGGCTGGAAAATGTTGGAATAATCGAGGCAGTAAGAACTCGAAGAACAGCTGTTTTGGAGTCTTTACTGGATTTCAGGTTAATGATTATAATTGTGGAAGACAAGATGCAACTATCATACGCGGACATAGTAACCTGACAGAACAAATTGTGACATCTCTCTTTTTAGCTGTTGCCTGAACAGAACCACTGAAGTCTACAAGAGCCGAAGTTTTCAGTCACAAAGGCTTTCTTCCACTTTCCCATTGAGGAACTTTATGTTATCGGCTTCCTGAGCAGATTTCTCTTAAGCAAATCGATTACTCTAATATAGCAATACCATCCTATAGTCGCCGTAGTTTAGTAGGTAGTGTGTTCGCTTATTAGACGTATAGCCCGGGTTCGAGCCTTGGGTCAGACTTCAAAACGAAATATGAAAAAAAAAATATTTCTTCGGCGACTTCCTCTCAGCAGATTTCTGGCAAAAACTCTGAGATATACCTGGGATAAACCTGCTATGAAAAAGTTTCTCAAAATCTATCGTTCGAAGTCGACGTTAAACTATTGGCCCAGCCACTCAAGTATAAATTTAAGGCACACAGCATGAGTGGTGGGAGAAGCTAGGGTTGTAGGGTTGTAATGGCCAATTATGTATGTATAGCCAGGCTGCAATCAGACACTTCGAACTTCCTCTAGAAAATTGACTCAGGAATAGTATGGGGCTGTCTGTGCAAGTAGGCAGGAGAAATAAAATCAATTTCTGCTGAATTCCACGTCACGTAGGAGTTCGCGGAAATTAACAGGCTGATCGACTTATGAAAAGGGGAGTTTTAACTCCGCTCTCATGGCTAGAGCCTTTCTACGGAGTACTTTGAAAAGTTTAGAAGTGTATGTACAGGAAAGGAAAATTTGGGAAGAGTCTCAAGTCAAGTGGGTTTGCAGCGATGTAACTTTTTGTTGGATTGTTGCAATCGGAGACAATTTTTCAGAAGAAGTCTTCAGAATTTTCAGAAGAAGTTTGAGGACAGTAACCGTTTTTCTGAACGGCCACAGCTAACTCAAAGAACACTTATACAGAAGAAGGTTCCCTTCTGAACTAAATGTATGGGGGTGTATTTGTGTTAATGTATCTCAGAACGAAACACCTGATTGCGTACTAGACAGTGAGTTTTCCTTACGGACACCGAACAATATCCTAACGCAGATATACAAGGGCGTTTAAAGGTTAAATAATTTTATTTATTTTCATCGTTTTGTTATCATTTTTATATTTTTATGTTTTTCTTCCTTTTATTCTATTTTCTTTTCTTTTTTTTTTTTTTGCTTCTGTTTTTGGTGAACACTTTCATTCGTTTATTTTTTTGGAACGTGGGGTGTAATTCTAGTGTGGTTTTTAAGCTTCAATGAGAATAACATTTATCACTGTCTAACCGATATAAAATTATTCTATTGCTACGAGGTGAGGTTAATAATGAAGTAAATTCATTAATTACGTACATTTTTTTAATAAAATTTAAAATAAATTAGCATTTAAGTTAGGATTTCGTAAATTTAATAACCTAATCGATATCGAATTTTCTATTCGAATATTTTTTTTAAAAACTGATAAATTGTTCTTCTATGCCGTTATAAAAAACGTACTTGCAACACTTCATCATTAAAAACATGTGAGTGTATGTGTATGTATATGTTTGTTTGTGTGTGTTTGTATCTAGTGTTGGTTTTTGTTTTTTTTTTCTTCTACTAAACGAATAAATAAATTGAGCAGCTGTTGCATGTTTTAAATGTTTGAGGTCGATCATTTCATATGTGAATTTATTTTTATTCCCACTTTTAATGTTTTTTTTCTTCTATTTTTTCAGTAGTTTTTTTTTGTTGTTGTTCTATTATTTTTTAATATTATTTTGTGTACGAGCTTTTAGCATCATTAAGTGAAAAACATGCGGAAAGAAGTGAAAAAAGTTTTCAACGATCAAACTGGACTACAGGATAACCTAAATGCTAGGAAAACTTAAATCTCTTTTTTTTAATTATATAATACATGGAATACAATACATAAGCTGAAGTACATAATTAATCAGTAATCACAGGAGTCAAAAATCTGTATATGTAGCTGAGACTGGATGGTACAGTTTTTACTGTTTATTGCCGTGTTAGGGTACAATAGTTGCATATGATTTCTTACACTCCCCTTTTATATTGTATCCAAATGCCTGTCCTGACAACCTGCAGGATGCTGCTCTGTTTCAACAATTCCCTTTCCAGCGCCCTCATTTCCAAACGGATGTTTCCTTCTCAGATGCCAAGAATGCGTTCTCATGATTCATTCTCATCATCGCAGAAAATACTTGTTGGGTTCAAATCGATCCCTATTCTGAACGAGTATACTTTGATTCCACATTTGACTGGTCATTACAACCCTTCAGTCAGGATCACGCCTCTACATACCGGACTACTGATGCATGTCTTAAATTCCTTCTTTTTGTAATCTGAACTACATGAGCCCTAAACGTTCGAAACATTCGAAAAACTTATAAAATTTAAATTTTGTTTCATCAGAAGCTTCTACATCTGGATTTCTTTCATGTTTTTCAGTCTCTGATTTTAAATCCATTGGCATATTGTGTGGTGTTACGAAACTAAAGTAACCGTCGATACTAGACCGTCAGCCATAGTGTAGGGTACACAAAACCAGTAACGAAAAATGTGTTTGAAATAAATAAAATAAAATATATAATAAAATTATACAATATTTACGAGCAAAGAAAATAAAAAAATAGAAATTGTGACACTGGGGTATCGATGTCGATGGCACTACAAAACCAAGCACAGTGGTGGTATTGTCTCATGAAAAGCATTTAAAACATTCTCTGTTAACAGAAGTTCCATTTGATTCCGTTTTCCTTAAATTTCTGCCAATTTTAAATGCCCAATACTGCTGTTTTATGTTTTTATAAAAATAAATACCACCGGCCCACTGTCCTAATGTTCATTGCTTAAATCTATCTGTATGGGTTTGTCTGTAGTTTACAAAAGAGAGGGAGAGAGAAAGAGAAAGTGAGAGCGAAAGAGAAAGTAAGAGACAGAGAGCAAGTATATGAATTGCATTAATGGCAACAATTTATTCAATGCACGTCATCGTCATTCTCGTTGTAATGGATGTTTCAGTTGTTGCTGTTGGTTTTGCTCTGGTTATTGCTAGTTTTTGTTGTTGTTGTTTTAGTTTTTTTTCTATTGGATTAGTGTTATTGGCCTATTTTCCATACATGTATACAGCCATAATATATTATGAGTTCAACTATTGTGGCAGCGAAGAAATCAATATCCTCTGTGAAGAGCTTAACCCTGTAAAGTAAACACGTGCTCTAGTTTATCCAGCAGCAGCACATCACACACCAGCCAGCCAGCCAGCCAAACAGACCGACAGTCAGTTTGTTTGTCATTCATGCTTTTTAGCCAACAACTTTATTAATAAGTCAGTCGTTTATGCTGGCATCTTGTGATGTGTTGTGATAAAAAAAAAATTTTCCATTTTTTTCCTGTTTTAAATCTTTTTCGATGTCATTCAAATAAAATGCCTGTGTAAGTGAGTAAATAGTCGTTGTTGTTGTTGTTGTTTATTTTTATATTAGAATGAAGTGTATGAATGCGTATTTCTAGACGTTGTTGTTGTTGTATTACTTTAAAAAATTTCATATTCATATGCAACATCATTATCATCATCATCATAATCATTATTGTGTGCAGATGATGTTATGATAATAATAATTATCATTATCATTGTCATCATTACTGTCATACAATAATCCTTATCCCTGGCTGCATGCAACATCAGCATCATCATTATTATTATTATTATCGTTTTAATGTGCTTCTGTGTGTATAGAAAGAAGCATTCCGAAATGATTACGGCTAACAATTCCGTTTATTGTTGAAAGTATCTCTGCTTCAAGCTTCTCTAACATGTTGCAACATCAGATGTTCTTTGCTGCTGTTCATTTGAATGGCTTTGTGCAGCTCTAATAAATATAGAGTTTCCCTTATCCAACAGATTTCATCTGCAGATGCCTATTAAAACTCCATTACAGTTTAAACATTTTAATTTGTGTTGGCAATATAAACAACAAAAAAAAAATGATTTCAGCACATTGTACTACACTTTATGAGCATGTTTTATGGAACCAATCGACATAGTATGGCTTAAAACAATTCTGTGTGGCTGTAAACCCTATAAGAAAGGATATATATAAACCACGTACATATGAATGGTTAATGAGGATTGAAACATTGTGTAAAACTGATTCAGTTTGAAATTTTCTACATCTCGTATAAATTTAAATTTTAAAACCACATTTATGAGTACGGATGTTCTCATTATTACGAAGAGAGCTTTAATGAAATAAAATATGTTTCTTAACAATGCGGCCAATGACTTACTATCCAAGTAATCGAAGAGATTTTCTCAGAATATCCTGCAGCTCAACAAGCATTGGGCTGCTTTGAAATTTGCCATGACCTGTACTTGGAAAACTATACAATTATCAGTTTAGTCTCAGAACCCTTAATAAACATACCATAGCCCACCCTGTCCCTCATCTTTAAGCCATTAGTGTAAATTTCAAGGATACCATTAAGAACTTCCATCTATTCAGACCAGAAATTCCTCGTTGGTATTCTAAAATCGTCTGATAGGCTTACAATACGACAAAAACCACTGGGAATCAAAATTAAGTTCTTCTGATTTCTTATCTAGACAACTTGTTTTAAAACCATCATGTATTGTACAAAATTATGTATGAGGAAAGTGGTATTTCTCCAAGACTTTAAAACAGAAATAAATTCTTCAATACATTCTAAAAAATTTCATGATAATCCTACCAATTCAATGCAAATTTGATACTCATTATAGGGTGTTATTCAGTCAACTTTGATCGTTTGAAGCTTTCTGGTTGCAGCTTTTTCTTTAAAGATGTGTCAGCACATGCATCTTTAATGTCATTTTATCTGTCTTTGTATGGCTACTGGTATAAAATATTCTCTTTTATGTTTACAACTACAGGCATACAAGGCACACATATGCACACATGCAATTTACATATGCATATTACTCTGGTATTGCAGTACTTGCTGCATTAGTTTGTGTGCTCGTATGCCTATCTACAGGTATATCTTTTATGCATTGACGTTCATTTCTTAAGTTTCTTGTATTTTTTTCGTTCGTTCGTTTGTTCGTTCTCTTTTTGTAAACGATAATTTCTGTTCTTTATTTGGGTTCTTTTATTATTCTGTCCATATTGTTGCATGCAACACAAAGGCTTATATGTATAGGATAGAAAAAAAGAAGAAGAAGAAGAATGAGATGTTTCACACAAATACTTACACACATATATACGCACTGTATAATGGTAATAACACTAAGTCGGTGTTCACACTAGTGGCTACAAACACTGCCACTTTTTGTGCTTTTTTTGCACATGGTTTCACTCCTCCAGTTAAAAACTTGCTTCAATTGCTTTGTCAGCTGCTATGAAAGCTAGCCAACATGGTTTTGAATATAATTCAACATGAATGTGCCTGTGTATGTATGTGTGTTTCTATTTCTATTCTCATTGCTTGTTCTTCTTAGTTTTTTTGTCCTTTTTTCCATGGTGCTGATGGTTCAAGTTTTATAGCTCGTTTCATGTCCTTTCAAAGTCGCTTCTCGAAACAATGATGTCAAATTGAAAGTGAAGTGTTAAGCAGGTATTTAAAAGGATTTTCCACAAAAACGGCAATTGCAAAAAGAAAAAGAAAAAAAAACAAAAGGAAAGTCACTAAGGGTAGAAAGACAGAGAGAGAGCAAAAGACACATGGAAAGATATTTTGCAGGGAAATTTTCTAATTCAAAATTTATTGTGTGGATTATTAAATTCAGGGATTTACGTTTGCGTGTAAATTAAATTTGAAGATCATTCGGCGGCAATATTATTGTGAATGAAATTGCAAGACTTTTAAAGAGAAGATTTAAAGTCTTTAGTCTTAAAGAGTGTAAATCCATATCATTATTTTTGGTTGTAAGTCTAAATTTTGTATTCTTCAGTTGTACAGAAGATATTGCAAAATATTCCCGGCCATAATGCCAGACTTTGCCAGCGTTTATGTTCTGGTCATTTGTCGCTAGCCACCATAGCACACATGAAAAGGGAATTAATTATATGGGATGTTAACATTACCGTTGAGTTTACTGCAGGGGGCGATACTGCCGTTTGCTTAAGTGCGTGTGGCTTCCAAAAATCAAACTGCTTTCCGGTATTCAGCCCCATTCAAGTGATAGGTGAAATTCGAAACATAATTCACATTACAGCCGTATTTGATTGTGTCATTTTCGCACTTTTAAAGGAGATTTTCATATTTATGCTAAGAACTTACCATTAGTTTTCTAATTATTTGCTCATTTTCTTCATTAATTCGCCAATAAAATGATTCACATTATTTTTATATTATTTTTTAACTAATTTTTATTTCAATTCAATTGTTGTTTTATTTCTTTTCTTATTTGAATATGTTTTATTTTGTTTTTTTTTTAGTTTTTGTTGTCATCTTAATATCTCCTTTTTTATTATCATTATTATTATTATTTATATTTAGATTCAATAATTGAATTCGTACTGTTTTTTGTTTTTGTTTTTTTTTAATTTTTTTGTTTTTTTAATGTTTACAATATTATTTTAACTTAAAATCATAATTATTATCCCTAAATAAATACAAATACACTTTCTTTTTTCAATTGAAATTGAGAATTTTAATCATAATTATTTTAATTATTTTTATTATTAATGTATTAGTTCTTTTTTTTTGTTTTTAATTATAATAATTTGCTCACTTTCGTTTCATACTTCATTTCTTTTTTCTTGGTTTTCTTCTTATTGGGAGGGTTTTTTTCTTTCTTCACAATAAATACACTAGACTAGGGCTTACTAACACTATACTAACTATACATACAACTACAAAGTAAATTTTGTTAGAGCGCAAAGAGAGAGAAATTCTATACATTAACAGAATTATTTAAAAAAAAAATTAAAATTGTGGATATGTATGTATGTATGTTGTTTATATGTTTATAACAATGGATATGCATGTGTAGCAGAGATCAGCAATGAGTATTCAAAAAGGTGAGTAGAATCGAAACATACTCATAATTCTTGATACTTATACGCATTCATACTTATTTTAATATCATGGCACCTCTACTCATATTCCAAGCATGGATGTATTCATCATATTCACTGTTACTGTTGATTTCGACTCCATACTCCATCACTCGAATCATTTATAAGTATTTTTCTAAATATATGAATCAAAATGAGTAGGCTTATGAATCAAACATATTTCGTATGGTATGAGTTTGATATCCACGTTGTACGCATACTCATTGCAATCTGTACTTATAAATCAACGTTGTAGGCAGTGTGAATGAATCAGAGTACATAGTTAAATTTCAATATTGACTCACTTATATTCAAAAATTTCACGACTCATTGCTGATCTCTGATGTGTAGCTTGCTTTTGAGTAGATATATGAGAGAGAGTAAGGTTGTGAGTTAATAGACTTAACTAAGTAATACAGTGTTTAATAGAGACAACTTAGTAGAGACAACTGCAACATACATGGAAGAATCTTTAGCTTCTGTTGTTTTAATTAAAATGTTTATCTTGAAAAGACCTTATAAATTAGAAGAACTCTTTTTGCTTTAAATTGATCGAATATACTAAAAAGCAAGACTTGATGTATTTTAAGTATTGTAAGTTAAAGATTTTCAAATTGTTTACTATTTTTCCAGTAGTCATCTCCACCGTGGCCTTGAAAGAAATGATTATTTTACTACATATGTATTGTATAGATATGTATGTATGCATGTATGTATGTATGTTTGTATGTGTATGTATTCATAGAATTGTAATTAATTTTTTATATGTATTTTTGTATAAGTGTGAGTATTATTTTTTTAATTTTCAATATCATATTGTATTTACATGCATTACCTTTTTCTATTTATAAATATTTACCTTTCGTTTTCAGTCTTAACAATACCCTACAACTGCATAGATGTGCTAATCAAATCCTTAAAAGAAGAATCCCGTAAAGAAATCTTACATTTATTTTACGTAACAGTTCAAACAAAGCCAGAATTAACCAAACGTATGCGGAACGTAACGGAACATTCGTGGACGCTTTGCTAAATCTAATTTCAGAGTCGAATTTCTTTCGGTACTAGCTTTGGTTTGAAAGCTTTTAAAATTTCGAAACCTAAGTGCATACAGGTTTTTTGGATTTTCCTTTTTTATTTTAGGCGTGTCATAACTTCTTAGAAAGAAACTGATAAAAGTCGGTGATTTCTTTTGTAAAACTTTGATTTACATCATTTTTACTTTGGTATCCAATTCAAACAGTCCAATAGCAGGATGCCAATACCGCATGACGGTTTCTCTTCTAAATTCTTGTCACAAGGTACCGGAAGTATGAAGGCAGTCTTTGTCTTCCTTCTTTGCATTTTGTGGTTAATTTTTTATCGCTTCTAACTTTAGTTTTCACAATTTCAGACAATTACCCAATACTGACCTTGTCTTGAATAGGCCATCGAGAGAATTGGAAATTTTTTAGGAATTCGCGGATAACTGTTGCAAGAGAACAAACAAACATCCGTTGCGATAGGGTATCAACAATTTTTTACACACAATCCAGTGTTAGTTTTCTTCTTATAATAAATATGTGTGTATGTTTGTCTGTATATGTGTTTTTCCGTTTGTTTGGATACGTGTAGGTGTGTATGTATGAAAATATGTAAATAAAATGTAAATAAATAATAAATTTATGCGACGATATGTTTAAATTGTAAAATACATATGAAATGTTTACATTTTCTTTCAATTTTATTGGGGGTTTATTGTTTCTCTTTTATTTATTTGTATTTATTTTAATATTTTATTGTTATTATTGTAGTTGTTATTATTATTATAACTGTTGTAGATGAAAATGAAAAAAACGTAACAAAAAATCTGTAATTCCTAGTATTTTTTTTTTTTTTTTGTTGTTTGCTTTTGTTTTACATACTTTTTGTATGTAAATATTCTTCTATTCTATACTATTCTAACGTTTATATACTATATATACACACGCATCTCGCACTCATATTAACATCACCAATATGTATATCATAGAAATATTACATTTATATGGCCATGTTTATAAATACAAATACAAATTTAATAATAAATAGACAATAGAGGACCTGCTTAAAATTTAGCTTAAATACTTACATACAATATATTTATTTATTCATTAATTTTTAATTTATTTTTTTGTATTTGGTTTTATTTTGTTTTTGTGTTTTACTTAAAAGAGAAAGAGAAGAAAAAATTTTTATATTTTATTTGATGTTGTTTTTGTAATTTTCTAATATTATTTCTTGTTTTATTTTCGTTTTTTCTCCGCTCATTGATAAAGAGAAAGTTTTCAATTAATTTTTAATTTTTTTTTTCTTTAAATACATTTTTTGTCATTGTTATTGTTGTTGTTGTTTTTTTCTTTTCTATTTAGTGTTTGTTTTTCTTTTATGTACTTATGTGTTTGCATTATTTATGGTCTTCTGTATGTGTATGTGTGTGTTATATGGTTTATGTGTGTGTGTGTGTGTTGGTATTTGTTGTAATTATGTTTTTTTGGTTTGAAGCTTAACTGTATAAATGCGAGTTTATTTTCATTATTTTTCATTTGAATTCATTTCTGTTTTTATTTGTTGTTTGTCTCTGTCTCTGTCTGGCTCTGTTTCCGTCTTAGTCTTTGCTTCTGTCTCCGTCTTTGTATTTGTTTCGGTTTTTGTTTATTTTATTTTGTTTTTATTTATAAAAAAGTGATCATTTATGCTTCTTTTAGAAGCCAAAAGGAAATTATTTATTTTATATATATTATAATATTATACGTGTGTATGTGTGTTTATTTGTTTGGTTTTTTTCTAGTTAAACTTTATTAATTAATTCTATAACTTGCGTTTTTTATTTTTCGTTTTTTTTTTCTCTTTTTTTATTAAGAATTTCTTTGGATAAAGGAACTAAGTTGTTATAACAAAATATATGTTTTTATTTTATTTGATTTGATTTGATTATTTAAATGTTAATGCTTTTCCTTAAATGTTATTTTTATGAATGGCAATATTGAAAGAGAGTCAAAGGATTTCGTTCGTTACCATTGCTTGAAACCAATATCGTATGATTCGTTATGATTAAGTTTTAAAAACATTTTAAAACGTTCTTCCAACAAGCTTTTAATATTTTCGAAATCCTTAGAAATTCTAGAAGCTCAATTGGAGTTACATATAATATTGTTACGAAAATGAAGAATTTAGACAATGGTTTTACATCGCTTAACATTATAATTATAAACAAAGCAACGGAAGTAAACAATCCTGTTTACAAATTATCGTACTGCTTAATACAACAACAAACACCAGCATAAAAAATGGTACAAAAAATGGTACAAAAAATGGTAAAAAAAATACACAAACAACACTACAATAATAAATGTGAACAACGATGTTACATTTATAGAGATTACGGGCAGGCGAAGTCATGAACATTCGCCTTCAAAAACATTAATCAGACAGTTTAATCTGCCATATAAAAGGCAAGGGGAGTAAGTTAGTGAAATTCAGTCAGTCTTGTATGAAGACGCGGTGCGTTTGAAGAGAGTAATCGCGGCTTGAAGATCTCCGTTACAAAGATCTGTCGTGTAATTGCCTACTGATTGTTATTGTTTATGCAAAGGGTATAAACAGATGAATAACAAAGAAAAGCAATTGTTGTTGTTTACATCAAGTTGTGAAGAGTGCCACACAGAATTGTGCGAATAATAAAGAATTTTAATTAAAACTAAACACAAATTTATTTTATTTTATTTGCTATCTACGAGCTCATATTATAAAAGTGTTTAAAAGTTAGAAACGTAACAATAGTGTCTATGATCTTGGAAATTGAAACTTTTCCATCCTCATATTTCCCAAAACGTCAAATACATTTCAATAATACAAACCATTTATGTTTTGCTTTTCAGTTTGAAAATTTTTCATTTGAAGTGAATGACATTCTTATTTATTACGAAGAACCAAGTGCGTAACAGTTCCATTTCCAGTTTGGGTACTTAATACTCCTTTAAGATAAGCACCGTATATAAAGTAATATCGGGAATTCCTTTCAAGTCAATTTTTATGCTTTTTTGTGCAACTGCAAGGAAATGAAATTTTTATTGGACTATTCAGATGTAATCTGAAGCTATCAAGCAGTCATCTAATCGGTTATTGCATACTTATTTGAAAGTAGGGACTGATTCAAAGCCAATATGTGTACTCAGTGATGAAGAGAATAAATCACCCGAACACATACTTGGTAACATTGAGGCGTTAATACATTTCCAAAGGTAAGGCTTTTGTGCTTATGTTTACTGACGGCGAACAGCGTACAGAAGTTTGCCAGGGCAAGACTTCTAGACTTCTCATCTATTGCTGTACCTTGAGCATACAGCATTAGCCATAACTCTCGTAACAATTTCTAATTACACTGTAATTGGAATTATTAAGAAAGTTTGCAAATTCAAAATTCTGTAAGAAAACAATCCTTCACTCTCTTTCAGTGCTGCCATTGGCATAGCCAAGAGTGTCTATTATTTCCATATAAGTTTAGGTTTCTTTTGATATATGTATGTATGTTTTGTTTCTTTTAGTATTTTTTATTGTTAATTAAAACCAACAACTTTTTTGAGATCGTAACTGAAATTGACTTATTCGTATTTGCAACTGTACACAGGTTCATTAGCTTTTGAAAATATCATTCTGAGGCTCATTTAAGCGTTTCAGCATGGCATTGCGATGCAACCAATACGGTGGAGGATCTGGCGGTTGACCTGGTAGTGTAGTTTTTGATTTTAAAGTCATTTTTGGATTACTGGTTGGACTGCTGGCTGCAGCCAAAGCAGCACTATACATCACAGGATCAGCCGCATGGGCTGAATGGCCCATGCCCACTCTAAGGGGTACTTCCTTTTTGCGTATCGTTTCACAAGTCTCCTTCATTTTACACAATTGATCTTGCAGATTGCGATACTCTTCGAGAAAACGTTCCAGTTGAGCAGCATGATAGTCATAAGCTGTGACGGGTGTGGTGGTAGTATTCGTACCGCCTGCAATGCCAGTACCACAGTGCATGGATGAACTCAGGCCACTGGGTGTGCCGGCAGAAGCAGTAGAGGCGGTAGATCTGTTGGTGAGGGAGCTAAAGTCTAGCAGGGGAGTAGCAGCCGAACTAAAAGACCTCTGATGCTGTTGATAATCATGCACGGGTGAGGAGGGCAGTGAGGGATTTCTTCTGGTCGCTGTACCACTGGCCACTGTCACCTTATTGCTGTTGGCCGTGGCCAGAGTATTTTTACTAGAACTATGCACCAAATTTAGAAAACTATTCGACCTTTGGCCTTTGGTATAGGTTACCGTACTGCCATAGGTTGAGTAGGAAGATTCTGCAGAGAAACGCCTACCCAAGGCAACTTCATTTAGGTAGCTTGCATCCCCCAGAGTACTGCTGCCATACTTACTCGAATTATCCGCCAGCAGAGGCGACTGGCTATCCGATGAGTTCTTGAAATACTTGCCTGTATTTTTTAGTTTTCGCGGTAAAGTACAAAGGCCACCATTCGCTTGGCTTGTGCTGGTTGCTTGTGCTACCGCATATTTGGCAATGTCCAAGAGATCCGGATAATTGCTATCGAACAGATCATTGTCCGATGAGTCCTTGCCACTAAACAGCGACGAATGGACTTCGTCTTTGGGACTGTAGTAGTCATGTGTCAGATTATTATTTAAACTGCTGTGTGGCGAAGTTATTTTCGTGGTGGCTATTGAGGTGGTTATCCAATTGGCCACATGGTTGTAGTTGGTGCCCTGACGTGAGGCCGCATCCACTTTACTGGATATTGAAGACGACGCGGTATCGTTTGTATTGCTGCAAGAGTAAAATGTTGCAATGAAATTGGCTTGTAAGGGAAATTTATTAGAAATGCAAACATGCAGCCATAAATAAAGATTAAAAAGTGCTGTGAAAAGTGCAAAAGAATTATAATTGAAAAGAATAATTTCATAAAAAAAAAATCATGGTATTGCTTAAATAAATTTAAAAATTTTTATTAAGTTTTTTTTTTCTTTTTTTGTACAAGAATCACAGAAATTAAAATAATACACGAATACACATAAATTTGGAAATTGCATTAAGCCTTGTGTCAAAAGTGTCTTAAGCTGTGTCGTATATTTTTTTTTATTATTTTTTATTTATTTTATTTGTTTTTTTTTTTTATTTTTATTTGTTTAAATATTAACATGTGATGATTGTGTTGAGGCTGTATTTTTTGATTTACATTTTAGTATCAATTTCTAACAAAATTATGTTTTATTTTGTAAGTCTAATAAGCCAATGCACTACCTACTAGACTATGGTACAACCTACCTTAATGTCAACTATTATTAGATCTATACCATCATAAAAGTACCTACTGAATCGTAGTTCGGTATTAGGGGTTCTTCCTAAACACTTTTCTAGGGACTTGTAGCACCGAGCAGTAAAGATCCTTGAATCAGAGAAATCTGGCATGTCTGAAGTTTCCATCTTATTTGAGAACACAGTATTAAAGGGAAGTGTTTTGAATTTATTTCCTTTCATATTTCTTTTCACAAAAATTTTTTTTTTATTTTTCTTGAAATAAAAAGATGAACTCATGCATACAGTATTTTTTTTTTCGTTGTAAGACCAGTATTATGCTGACTTAACTTTGGTATTAAACAAGAATTCAAGAATACACAGCAAAGGAAATTATGCTAATCAGCAGCTAAAATTTATGAAGCATGATTGTGTCAAATTATCAAGCCGCAAAAAATCCCCACGCCTTTCTCTCTCTCTCTGCTGAGCAGCAGCATCCGCGCAAATGACAATGCAATGGAAACAAGAGTGAAATAAGTTGGTAAAGTTTTTTTTTTATCACACAGTTTTATCTGGTGCACATAGAAAATTAAAGTGGAGCACATAAATTAAATGGATTAAACAAATTAGCCAAGATTCTCTTCTGCCACAATCCAAATGTTACTGAAAAAACATTTCGAATGAATCACACTTATAACAGCATACGACTGCTAACGCCAGCAATGCATGAAAGCAAAGAGTCAAAATCATTAAGAAAATCCTTTCAAAATTTATTTTGGCAAGTGGAAGAAGAAAGGAACTCATCTTCTTCTTTAGAACAGAAGAAGTAAAAGTTATGAAATGGAAATGAATATAGCTGCTCAAGGAAGTCGATTGAACAAGTGGAGTTTAGAGAAGTAGTTGAACAAAAGGAAAGCAAAAACAGACAAGAAGAGAAGAAGAAAAAACAAAAGAAGAAACACTACAATTCAAGTCATATGATGGATGGATGGTTGGATGGATGGATGGAAAGCATAAGAATAGATTGTTTAAATGAACGTATAAATATTTGTATGAATAAGTAACAAAACTTAAGAAAGTCCTTGAATGATGGCACTTTAGCCACCACCACCAATATACCATACTCTCCATAAAAGAGAGAGAGAGAGAAACTATGGTTTTTTTGCTATTGTTGTTGTTTTATTATTAACAAAACCCACTTGAAACGTACATGAACAAGACGAACACATTCTCTAGTATTTTGCACATCATTAACGTGTGTGTGTGTCTGTGTTGTAGACGAGTTTCCAAGCCATTCTTTATCTCTTCTTTATCGTTTGGTGTAGTCTTTCCAAGACTTTATTTCCAGCACTTGAAATGTGGTTGTTGGTTGATTAATAAGGAAATGCATAAAAATAATATACAAAACCAGGGGATGGGGAGTGGCAGGCAGAAACGGAAGGTAAAGGAAGCACTTGTACCAATATACATACACTCAGAGAGAGACAAGAGCAAAATGTTGTGCAACAGAAGAAAAAAAGTGTCAAGTATAAAAGCCATAATAATCTCAACAAGGGCACAAGTGTCACACAAAACACAAAGAAAACAAGAAAAAAAACGAAAACAAATTTAACTATGTATTGGTGGTGTTTGTTATTGTTTGTTGTTTTTAGCTTGTTTTGTTCAAAATTATATTAGTAGTGGTAGATACTACCGCTGATGTTGCTGTTGCTGGTGCTACAAGTGATGTGTAAGTGATGATGTTGACAACAATCAGACACACACTAAAACAAAGAAGAAGGATCGCATGCATTATAATACAACTACTCTCCCTCACTCTGTGGGGCCTTTAACAATATATATATGTATATATATATATGTATGTATATATATTTGGTGTCCCTAGAAAGGGATATTAGGGTAGCAATGAATTAAACGTTGGATTTAGTCTTATTTGCAAAGAAATGAAAAAACTTATCCACACCCGGATATTATTTTGATGAGCATATACATAAATATGCATATCAGAGATCAGCAATGAGTATTCAAAAAGATGAGTAGAATCAAATCATACTCATAATTTCTGATATTTATACGGATTCATACTTATTTTAATATCATGGAACCTCTACTCATATTCAAAGCATGGAAGTACTCATACTTAACAACATGTATGATGTTGTTGATATCGACTCCATACTCCATAACTCAACATTTACACGAAGCACAAAATAAGTATGAATCGCTTACGAACACCAAACACTAGAAGGTTGTGTGTTTTTATTTTTTTTTTTTTAGCTAATGTGTCTTTTTTCTATTGTTGTAAATGCACTCGAGTGTCTCGTGTGATTTATAAGTATTTTAAGTATTTTTCTAAAGTTCAAAAGTGAATCTAAATGAGTAGGCTTATAAATCAAAAATATTTCGAATGGTATGAGTTTGATGCATTGCAAGCTGTACTTATAAATCAACGTTGTAGTGAGTATGAATGAATCAGAGTACATAGTTAAATTCCAAAGTTGTTGACTCACTTATATTCAAAATTTCATGAGTGCTTATGAGTAGCGAAAAACGATTTATTGCTGATTTCTGAAGCATATATATTCTGAATATATTCAGTAATTGATAATGCATGTCTAATATTTCCTCCTTATAAAATCAAGGAAATCGTTTTCAAATTGTAATCTCTCCTCGCGAATTGGTACGTCATTCTTAAAGAAAACCAACTAAAATTCCCTGTTATCTGATAGAAAGTAAATGCGTGATTGCTTTTAGCGCAAATGTGCGTCTTTACATCCATTTTGTTAAATATTTTGGTACCTTTCTTGGATAAAATTGAAACTTATTTCTGATAGTAAGACATTTGGCTTAAAGACTATCTAGAGATGACTAAACGTTTTCACTAATTTGGTTAAAATTCAACTAAAAAGTTTATAAAATTTAATTTCATTACCACCCTATTAAACATCTACATACACACACTCATACAATGATAGAGACAAACAGTTATTTTAACCACAACAATAGACAGTTATAGTGTGTTTATAATACTTATATACATTGGAAGAGAGAAAGATGTTGTGTTGGTTGTTAGGCACAAAGAAATAAAGGAAAATCAAAAGAAGCAATGAATATAACACACACACACACACACACGCAAACATCCTCTCTCTCACACATCTATACAAAGAGAGTTAGTAATACACACACACGTATATACTCTATGTACACTCATACATACATACCTACAGTGAGAAAACATATACACATACATTTAGCAAAAGCGAATACAATATAAAGAAAACAATTTAATCGAAATGAAAAAGAAAATCTTAAAGAAAGGCAAAGAATAGAAAAAGAAAAGAAATGAAAAAAAGAAGAAGAAATTAAGAAGAGACAACAAAAAGGCAACTTACATACGACTCTTCTTTAAATCTTTGCTCTTCATTCTCTTAGCGAAAGACAGACTGACTGACTGACATACCATACAGACACTCTCTTTCTCTGTAAGTGTGTGTTGCGATATTTTTGAAGAAACAAACGAATGAAGAATGCCGAAAAAAAACAAACTTGTGTTCTTTTTTCGTTTCTTTTTTACAGTTATTCTTACATTTTTCTTTTTTGTTTTGATAACGTTTTTCTCGTTATTTTATTATTTTGTTTTTCTTTTCTTTTGATTTCATTTTTAATTTTTTTTTTTAATTTTTTCTTGAATTTTTTTTCAAATTTTGTTTTCTCAGTTTTTGTCTTTTAGAACTGTGTGACAGACTTGACACATACCCCTTCGGATTTAGTGATTGTGATTGTGATTAGTAGTACCATGATTTTTCGAGTAATCTACAAGAACACAACAAAATAATGTGAAATAAACAACAACGATAACAACACAAAAATAAGGAAAGAGAAGAAAAAATAAATAAAAAACAAGAGACAGAATAACAGAAAAAGAAACAATAACAACAACTGAATAATTCTTGTAATATAATATAAGGTGCAGAACAAATAAAATCAAATAATCATATCAAATAAGATATGGAAGAGGAGATAAAAAAAGGGGACTGCGGTACACGTGTAAGCAATGCTTCTTAATGCTTTTATTAACCCGGGTTATAAAATCTGTCGCAATTTCTCCTCACTCGAATTATTTAAAAGTTTTATAAGTATTTTTCTAAAATTATGAATCTAAATGAGTATGGGGCTTATAAATCAAACATATTTCGAATGGTATGAGTTTGATGTCAACGTTGTACGCATACTGATTGCAACCTGTACTTATAAATCAATGTTGTAGTGAGTATGAATGAGTATCAGTGTACATAGTTAAATTTCAATATTGTTGACTCACTTATATTTAAAAAATCATGAGTGCTTATGAGTAGCGAAAAAAACGACTCATTGCTGATCTCTGCCCTCTATCTGCATAAATAAGGGCTTGTACTCCAATTCTTCGGGTCTCTCCTAGAGAGATAATAGTAAGAAAATACATGACAAGTCGCCGTAGTCTGATAGGCAGTGAGTTGGCTATATTACGCGTGTGGCTGCTGTTAAACTCCTGTGTGTATGTACTCTGGTTTATGTTACATTTTCAAAAATTACGATCAAAAGGTTAAGGTTGAGTTAAATTCGATGTTAATGATAGAAATTGAAAATTACTTGTATTAGAAGAACATTACATGGCTTATTAAATTCAGTGTTAAAAAGTCTGAAGCAGTTGCATTAAACAAATAAAAAAGAAGCAAATGCCATGAACTCTACGGCATATGAATGCTCATGTTCAAATAATCAAACCGTCAGTAGTATGAATTTGGCTTGAAGGCCATATTTTGCGTATTGAATTCCCAAATGCACACCACATACGAAAACGTACATAAGCATACATTAACAGAAATTCCTATTTACACTTAAACTTACACCTAAGTATGTATCGTATGTGTGTGGGTGTCTACAGAAGTTTAGTAAACGGTGCACCACAGTTTTGTTAATAACGTCAGTCAGGTCTTAACGTTTGTCTTAAAACGGAAACTGGGAGGCAGAAGGTTAAAGTTGGTAGAGAGAAACAAAATAACGCAATAATAAATAAATTGTAATAAATAACGAAAAACAAGAAAGAAAAAAAAATTGAAAAAGACTGTAACAAATCAGAAACAAAAGAGAAAGAGAGACAGACAGACAGAAAGAATAAATTAACAAATCATACCTACCCAATATCAATAAGACGTGGTATGTGCAAATCTGTATCGTCCTTGAGGCCAGACGTACCCCCTTGTGTGCTACCAACACCGCCACCACCACCACCCACCAAATGCATTGACGTGTCCTGAGGTGTTGCTGATTGAAATGCGGCACCAGTTTTCCATCTCGGCCCCGTCAGCGATGTTGTGGTTGTTGTTAATGTACCATTGTGCGTTGTGGCAGAGGCCAATAGTAGGCTACGTTGGTACGTACTGCTACCACCACCACCACCACTATAGACATGATGCTGCTGCTGCTGCATGGGATCATTATCATCATCATCACAGTGCGTTGGTATATTGCGATAATCACCATTTCGTTTTGAGCTGCCACCGCTGGGATTGATAACGGCACCACCCGTATCGCCACCATCATCAGAACCACAGTTCAGAGGGGTGGTAGCAGAGCACAAGTAACCATTTTCATTGTCATGGAATATTTGGCCCTGTGCATTGCCTGGCTTTTGCGTTTCCTGCATTACAATTTTACCACCCAAATCCGGTTTGTTCGTTGAGCTATTGTTGCCGCCACCATTACCCATACCACCACCGCCCGCCAGGCGGGAAGTCATTTCGATTTTTTCATAACTTTCTGTACGTCCCTGCGGCATCGTATTCCACAAACGCATTTTTCTTTTGCGCCGCAAGGAACAAAAGCATATGGCAGCAAAGGATGAGCCGGCGACAAATAGCAGTGCAATAAATATGCACAGCAGAATAACCCGAAAGCCTAGAGGAGCCTCTGGAGGCCGTCTCGATACAGCCAGTGTAACGGATGCTTCCACTTTTCCGGCTTTGTTTTCGGCAGCACACGTATAAATGCCAGCATCCTGCATGTCAGCTGTTAAAATGGTAAGATTGGAGGCATTTCGCAGCATATTGACGACGTACGTTTTACGTCCTTGTATTGCGGCCGATGTACGCGGACTGCTGGTGGGAGAGTCACCATTAGTGGCTGTAAGATTGGCTATAACGCGGTTCTTGACCATCCATTTAACAGAGGGTTCGGGTACGCCCTCCACATAACAGCTCATGGTAACGTTACGTCCTTCCACACCGTGAGCGGTCGTATCTGTGGCAATAATCTGGGGCACACAGGCAAAATCATCCAAATCGATTTTATCCCAAGACTTGCCAGCCAAACGAGGAGGATTTTGACATACCGGAGGTATGCCGCAAGGTATGTTCTCTCTTAGCATCCAGGAGCGCAGAGGCCTCAGAGCACAGGAACAATTCCATTGGTTGCGGGACAACGTAATGCCATGTAAATTAGAGAGCGACGTTATAGTACCCGATCTCACTTCAGACAGTTTGTTGCCATCCAATTTCAAGTACTCCAAACTAGATTCTAGGCCCGCAAAAGCTTTGACCTCAACACGTTCGATACGGCAATCGCTTAGTTCCAGTCTTACTAAATGCTGCATCTTCTTGAAGGCGTCATTGCCCACAATCATTATGGGATTGCCGTTCATTTTTAACTCTCTCAGCTCTGTAACACTTTCCAATGCATCGGAGGGTATATGGGCCAAGGCATTGAAACTCAAATCCAATTCCACTAGATTGATGAGGCCCCGAAAGGCATAGCGTTCAATCAACCTTAGACGGCACTTGGCCAGGTAGACCTTTTGCAGATTGAGCAGATTAACTTCGGCAAAAGTGTCATCAGGTATGGAGGCAATTTCATTGCCAGTCAGATCCAATGCTTGGGTACCTGCATCCAGGGGCGCTGGGATATGTGTTAAATTAGCGTTAAGGCACAAAACGGACTCTTTGCCACTCTTCCACTTGCATTCGCACACGCTGGGACACTCGGCCAACGACTTGTGGAATATATTGCTGAGGCAGCACAGCAGCCAGAGTAACTGTATCAGGGGTATGCGTCGTAAGCGTTTCAGTGAATCGTACAGAGGTAATGACAGCGTGGATAGTGTAGTAGATTTCGTTCGAGGACGATCTCGCGATTTTCTTCTCACCTTAAACGACAGCGTTATGCTCTGGGCGGTATTATCGCCATGCAAACAATATTCGGCAGGAGCAGGAGGAGTCTCTATGCAGTGCTGGTAAATGTGTTTGTGTTCGTCTAAACGCTCGGTATCGGGTGGCTCGAGTGGACAGTGATGATGGTGATAGTGTTGGGCATAATGATGTTCGTGGTTGTGGTATTGATGTTGTTGATGATTTAGTGAATGTTGCTGCTGTTGTTGTTGTTGCTGCTGCTGATGATGATGATGTTGATGTCGATGGAAATTGTTGCAATTTTGATGATGTAAATCTGGTTGGGGGTATACGAATACTTTGTTGTTGGTTTCTACTTGCTGATGCTGATGCTGTTGTTGTTGTTGTAATGCAATAACTTTTCTGGATTGGTGTTCTGCTGTTGGTGTTATTGCTGTTGTTGTTCTTGTTGCTGATATATTGGTTTTTATTATTTTCATAAATTTGTTTCGGGCCATGGCATATCAGGCTATTGTTATGTTTGCTTCTGCTTCTGGTGTTGTTGTATATTTGTATTTTTGCTTTATGTTGTTGCTGCTCTCTAAGTAAGAGCATAATCCACATTTGTAAGCGCATATATACTCGTATCGATGCATGTATAACTATATGAGTGTGTGTAGGTATGCTTGGCCTATTTGGTGATGGATATTGAGTGTTTTCGTATTTGTTTTTTGCTTTTGTTTTGTTTTTTCTATAAATATTAGAGGATATTAAAGATTGATGCACACAAACACACAATAGGCTCGGCTCTGTTGGGTTTTTATAGACCAACAACAAGTGAATGTTGTTACTTCATCCACTGAAATAGTCTTGTTGTTATAACAACAAATTTTTTTAATACTTTTTGATTAGACTTTTGTTTTCTCTCTCATTCTCTCCTTCTCTCTCTGGTAGTTTGTAAATACTGTTGTTGTATTGCACATCATTTGGCCCCATTCGTATGCATCCATCCAATCAGTTATTATTCAGCGAATTTGTTGTTGTAAAACCTAAAATCAATAGAAATAAAACAGAGTAAGAATATGTTTTTTTTTAAAATTTTTTTTTGTTGTAAATGCAACATATTACAGGTAATAAAAATGAAAAGGTGATTAAAAGTGTTGTTATGTTGTAATAAAAAAAAAAGAAATAAAAAATACTTTTAATTGCCGCCTGTAAAACTGTTCATAATTGAAATGGAAACTGTTTTCAAATATTTTGTTGTTGTTGTTTTTATTTTTCTTTCTATTTTTATATTAATTACAACGAAATCTATTCATAAATTGTGTATGGAAATTAAAATGGGATTTTTAATGATTATGGAAAAATTTTATGATAATAGATGCAGGGGGATTTCTCAAGGTCTGATTGAGAGAGTATTGGCAGTACAGTATTCATACATATTTCTTTACATAGTAACGGTAAACAGTAATGGTATTACGGTATAATATGCGTTATAATTTAGTAAAAGAGGGAGATAGGGTTTTCTAAAATTTCTTTTTAAATAATTATTTGCAATCCATCGAACGTGCCATCATTCGCAAAAAAAAAAATTATCAAATACATCGAATATGTTTGGCTATATTAAACTGGCAGCCGCCTAGCCGGACGCACATTTTACTTTGGTCCTTTAAAATCTCCTTGTAACAGAAATCGAATTGGCCGTAGTCCAGTAGGTAGTGTGTTAGCTTATTAGACGTGAGGCCACGGTTTATAACCCAGGTCAGATATCAAAACGAAAATGCGAAAAAAATATTTCTTCGATGACTTCCTCTCAGCAGATTTCTGGCAAAAACTCTTAAAGTAAAATAAAGTCGCCATGAAAAGTTTCTCAAAACATCTGTCTTTCGGTATAAAAATTAACACACACAACATAAGTGGTAGAAGTCGCCGTGGTCTAGTAGGTAGTGTGTTGGCTTATTAGACGAAAGGCCCGAGTTCGAATCCCAGGCCAGACATCAAAAACAAAATACAAAAAGTATTTCTTCGGCGACTTCCTCTCAGCAGATTTCTGGCAAAAACTCTGAGAGTAAAAATTGCCATGAAAAGCTTCTCAAAAAATCTGTCGTTCGGAGTCGACTTTAAACTGTAGGTCCCGCCACTCATGTATAAAATTAACGCACACAACATGAGTGGTGTTGAGAAGCTAGGCCGTAATCCTGACTGAAGGGTTGTAATGGCCAATTATGTATGTGTGAACATAAGTGGTGAGAGAAACTAGGTTCATAATCCTGACTGAAGGGTTGTAATGACCAATTATGTATGCATGTAACACAGATATTACCTATTCTGGCATATAATTATTGATACTGGTATCTCTCAACCATCCGCAGAGTCTTATGAAGGTTTGGATTTTTCTAAAATCAATTTTGTCTAGACACTTTTAGTCATTGATTTCTGGGTGTATAGAAGAAATTCTTATTCTTAGGTTCCCAAGCGCCGGACGATAACAGAGAAGATGTTCTGTGGTCTCCCCTTCTTCTTCATCATTGCAGCTTCTGTAGAAGTCGTCAGGAAGTATTCCAGTCTCCTGACGTGAATATTCAGAGGCCAGTGTTGCGTTATTACTTGCTCAGATAAAATCGTATTATTTTCAGTGCATGTTCTGTTCTGCATACATATATCCATATCGGTCAGATCAGTCTGGTATTTGCCAATGAATGGAGCGCCATGCTTAAGTAAGTGATTCTGTCTTGTTGTATTCTTGGACAATCTTAGATGTGGTGTTCAGATTCTCTAGGGAATCTTTACTGTCCGTAAAGTCGGCTGAGGAACTGAGCCTCATATCTAACAACGATAACATGTAATTTTAGTAGCCAATTTAAATATCTTTCCATTTTATTTTAAAAACCACAAAATAAGCCCAATGTCAAATTAAGGCCTGTCTCTCTCTCTCTCTCTCACACTCTAAATCGTAGAACCATCTGTTATCGATATCAATTTACAATTTATTACTTTAAAGTGGCATACGAAATCCAAATAAATCTCAATGCCACTGATTTTCCAATAACTCGTTAAACAAAGACTGAATGAAATTGTGTTTTTCAATTTTGATTTTCTTGTCTATTTCATGTATTTATTATGCAAATATTGTTAAATTAATTACAATTGTTACTAATTAAGAAATTCTCATTAAATTAAAACAAAAAACAAAAAACAAATGAAAACTGAAAAATATTTTTAAGCAGCAGCATTTATATATGAAATCATACGAAAACAACAGTTTCATGCATAAAATTCATATAAATTTCGAATGTTTTCACAGAATTATGGTCTGGCATTGGCAAATTAAATGTGTTTTCAATTAAATAATGGCCAATAAGAGAAATGCACACACATACGCCCACATAATGTTAATGGCCATAAACATATTGTATGTGTTGGTAATATTTGAAAATGTTGGCAAAAGAGTGAGAGAGAGAGAGAAAGCAAATGACCAGAAATCAGGACAAAATATATATAATATGTACATACATATGTATATACAGCTGTATATAGAATAAGAAAATCTAGGTTATAAAACACAAATAAATCATAATTTTGTTGGTTTTAATCAAACAAAAATCTGTGAGCCTTTTTAACTTTATCATCCACACTTGTCGTACACACTACACTCACTAACTCACTCACACACTGACTCAGTGGCGGTGGTGGTGTTATGGAAAATTCGAATTTTATATGAAAATATTCGAACAAAAATTAACATGAAGACGAAGAAGAAAATACTACCACTAGACAGCCGAAATTGAACATATTTTTACGAAGACTTACAATATAGTATTCACAGTATAGTAGTGTGGTTAGAGTAGAAGAGGTTATAGAAATTTTAGTTTAAGCCCATGGCCCATATAATGCCACTATAATTCATATCTCATGTTAAATGGTCGTTCTCATGTTGCAAGCTCTTTAAATTTGTTTTTTTTTCTCCTCTTCTTCTGGTTTTCTTTTTTTTTTGTGTATTTTTGATAGTTTTTATATACAAAATTTAATATAAAAAATATTTCTGTATATAAAAACCGAAGTATTTAGTATGTCTAGCATGCTAATGGCTGTTGTAAAATAAAAAAATCCTCTTTACTTTCTAATAGCTATTCCAGACATAAATACTGTGTTTGTGTGTGTGTGTGGAATAAATTTTCATTTAGATTTTTAGCCTGCTGATATTAAATACGTTTAGTTTAGTTTAGTTTCATACTCATGCATACATACATGCCGTGGTACTTGTATTTGTGTGTGTGTGTATGTATGAGGAATAGTGCTGTATAATAAATCAATATTGAAAAAATCTTTTATACTCATAAGCATAAGCATATTTGAGCAGATATCTGTTAAGGGGTTAGTATAGTTTCTAGTTTAAAAAAGCTTAAGAGCCATAGAATTAAGGTAGGTCGACTATGAATCATTTTTTCACTACTCATAAGCACGCATGACATTCTGAATATAAGTGAGTCAACAATCTTAAAATTTAATTATGTACTCTGATTCATTCATACTCACTGCAACGTTAACATCAAACTCATACCAAAATACTTATAATACTTACAAATGATATACAGTTTTAGTTATTGTTGCATTTACAGAAAAAGAAAAAAGACACATAAGCAAAAAGGACAGATCAGCAAGGTGAGCAAACACACAACCTTCTAGTATTTTAATTTGCGTATGCGAATCATACTCATTTTCTGATTCGTGTGTATGTTGAGAAATCAATAACATCATACGTGTTGTTAAGTATAAATATGATTATTACCTTAAACTTTGAATAGGAGTAGAGGTTCCATTATATTAAAATAAGTATGAATGTGTATAAGTACCAGAAATTATAAGTATGATTCGATTCTACTCATCTTACTCATAAAAACACAAAATAGTTCTACGAGTCCAACTATGCATTCTCTAAATCACTTGTTTCTTCCTGTCGACGACGATTTAGCAAAAAATATTTGATCGCTTTCGCAGAAATTTTGGGACATTGTTCCTAAGAAGAGTAGTTATAGCACGATTTTGTATATTTCAGTAAAAAATCGAAGAGCACACCAAAACACGACTAACCTTTTTATCTGTCAAAAACAAACTGACAATCCAACATGGCTGATATTGTCAACATATATAACAGATATGTGTACCAATACGAAAATCGAGCATACGTAACTCACGAAATTTGAAAATAGCGGTTATTTATTGATCGCACCTCGTACATACATAATTTGTCATTACAACCCTTTAGTCAGGATTATGGACCTAGTTTCTCACATACATTTTCATACATGATTTTTATACGGGACTTACAGATTAAAGTCGACTACAAACGACAGATTTTTTGAGAAACTTTTTATGGCAATTTTATTTACTCCTAGAGTTTTTGCCAGAAATCTGCTGAGAGGAAGTCGCCGAAGAAATATTTTTTTCATATATTTTCGTGTTGACGTCTGACCTGGGTTTTGAACTGAAGCCAACACGTGTAGGTCTAACGAGTACATATTTCTTAAATCTTAAATTTTATTCAATTCAATTTAAAATTGGAGCGTATTAAACTGGGTGCACTCAACTGTTTTCTAACCATCTATAGAATACTAATCGATTATTTTTTGTTTGGTTATCTGCCTTCGTTGGTATTTATCATTTCTGAACCAACAATTATAAACACACACACAGTCAGTCAGTCAGTTAATAGTTGCAGCTCCCAAGTGTTGTATGTAAATTAGCGAAAGTTTTAGGTTTTTTTTTTTGCTTTCCTTCGCATATAACAACAACAACAACAAAATTATGCCCAACAAACCATTCAAGCTGCCAGCCATCCAGTTAAAAAGGCAACGAAATCCTTTATCAGCGACCACAAATACTAAAACCTTCCATGCCACATGGCTCTCTTAATTTTTCTTTAAATTTTTTCCGCTTTTTTTTTTGTGTTGCACTGTGTTTATTGTATTGCCAAAGTGGTGTTTGGTATGCATAAAATAACGTAATAATGCCACAACAAAAACGAGAATGGTAATCATAATATAAAGCAGAAGAAGAGGAAAAAAAACAATACCGGGTTATAAAACATTAACGCGGAAACAGATGAGCAACAAAAGAAAAAAAGGGTTAAGCACACGCCTTATTGCATGCATTTTAATTTAGCAAATATGTGTGAATGTGTGTGTATGTGTCTCTTGTTATAGTGCATGTTGGAGTTATTTTGCTGTTGTTGTTTTTTTTGTTTATTAAGGGATATAACCATATTAGCAATAGACGACGACTCATAACGAAAACGAAATGCTGCAAGTTGCACAATGGGAAACTTTTGTTTTATTGCTCTCCTCCATATCCCACTTACAAGTAACTCACTACCAATACGTGGCAAATTGTGATATTTAATTTAAAATTTGCTCAAAAATTTTCTTATTTACTGGCCCTGGACAGTTCATAATCTACATACATCCCGACACTCATATAAGTGTTGCCTTTCAATGTTCCGAAATTTTTCTTAGAAATCCTCGGCATTCGTGTACAAGGCGTTTAAACAACGCTCATTAGAAACTTAACCGCAGTATGTCTGCCTAAGTGAACCAAGAGATTTTCAGGAAAAAACCTACCACTCTACAAATATTGCTTTGCTTTCAAAATTGTCATTACCTCCTTTTAAAAAACACTGCGGTGATAAAGTAGCCAATAAGAAAGTTTTATATCAGAATCCTTATAGTATCAGAGTTACTAATATCCTTTCGACACAGAAGGGTGATTGACTGCTCATAGGCAATTAAAGTTATTTGCAAAGTACTCAGCACCAGTAGCACCCCTCAACAGCAGTCGCTAACATTGGATCATCATTTAGAAAAGTTGGCGATGTTTGCATAGAGCTTTCGAGTATTCTGGTATTTGAGGACATGACATTTTCAAAGCCTTTCTTAGCATATCTGTAAATCTGCCAGCGAGTTCCATTTGCTTTAAAACCACGAGTTATTTTCTCATTTAATCAAAAATTTCATTCCAGTTTTTATACGATTGTGTAGAAATTATCAGACCATAGTGCAGTCAAGGAAATATTATGCGAGTACCATAGTTTTTGTGATGCTCTTATTATAGTCTGGCCATTATCGTAACCATATAATGTCATGCGACTGTAAACACACACACAAATACTGTGTAAAAATAACAACAAGTAACACGCAAACACCGATAAAAAAGCACACTTACCCAACTAAACCCTAAATGAAGTTCGCACTCTCTACACAAAATGCACAAAATGAAATGCTAATAACTGCATAAATATTTTAACAGTCATTACAACAAAAACGAAAGCATTACTGACAACACAAACAACAACAGCTTAAACTTCAAACACACATACCATACGGAGTCAGAGAGTACTCTACTCAATTTGAAGTTATAAAATCCAGGCTTAGAAAAAAAAAATTCTTCATTTACAATAAATGTTTACGAAAAAAATGAAAAATAATAGACCCAGTGGGAGAGGGAGAGAGAGAGAGAGAGAGAAACCCCTAAAACATAATTTGCAGCTGGTTGTTAGTAAAAATACATTATAATGTTGTTGTTTTGTTTTTCCTTTTCAATTCGTTTAGTCTGTCGAAAATGATGTTGATGTACTTGTTGTTGTAGTCATAGTTGGTGTTATTGTTTTTGCTTTTGTTTTCGTTCATGTCATGCCGTTTTAGTTCGTAGTGTTGGAGAGTGCATTTTTTTTTTTTGGCTAACAAACACATACTTTAACAGACACAAATAAACGAATCCTGTTATGTATTATACTAATACAAAGCTTTAATACACTCTCAGCTGTTACTCTCTCTCCCTCTCTCTCTTTCTCTCCTTTTTACTGTTTTTTTTTTACTCATAAGAATTGTCATGTTCTGGTAGTTGTTGTTTTTTTTATTTTGCTAACTAACTACTTCAATTGGGAAAACGAATTGGAATATCACATTTGAAAATGGCTTTGAATCTTTTTTTTTTGCATACAATATTCTAGCGGACTGCATTATCATCACCAACGGCAGCATATACATATATACGGGTTGTGTTATGTTAGGCTTTAATTTTTGAGATGATATGTTCCATGTAAAATTAATATTTAAAATCACATCAAGTGGGTAAAATGACATCAGTTTTCTATCAGCGCCTTGTGATCTGTAGGATTTTATTCTAAATCCGTATTTCTAGAAAAGAAGGCCCCAAAAGGTGTTTATTAGTAGCCTACTGTTAAATAAAATGAAATGTACAAAAATTTTTACAGACACACACTCGAGGGAAGCCTTAACGAGACTGAATAAAGCGTGGCTTAATCAATATGCGAGTATGAATCACTCTTTATTGTTCAGTTCTTATGCGGTATTAATATTGATTATTAGTAGACAGTATATAACGCCGGATATCTAATTAATCCGCCCTGTGATATCTCTCCATTAATAAACGTTATTTAACAGAACAAGTTAACTTATAAATCGAACAAGATTAACATGGGTAAATAGCCACCAACGGAGACTTCACGCATCATAAAATCCTTAAGATCAATTAAATTCACGTCTTTCATGTTAAAAAAAGCTTGAGTAAGCTGTAGGCAGATGTGAGATATTAGCAGAGGTATCCCTAGACAACATTCCTCTAGGGTATGCAGATCTACTGGGACAGATCTAGTAGGAACTTGAACTGCCGAAATTGAAAGAAATCGACCCAATAAGAGTCAGCACAATCAGGGTATGCTCACATGGTGATGTCATTTTACCACTAATGTGGAGCCGAATTGTAGATAAATTACTGACAAAACTATTTGAGGCGGACATTGCCTACCACGACACAGTCTTGATGACTAGAGGAAAACTTGAAGAGACTTCCTCACTCATCTAGGAAAGAATATTATGCAGACGGTTTGCAGGAAAATACTGGGGATACAACACAGTAAATATGCACTGGATGTTCACCATGATAGTCGGCTCAATACTACAGAGATTAGCGTAAAAATCGCGGCCCTGGTATTGCAGATAATGCGGAGCCTAGTTGTAGATGAATGAGTTCATATTTTTGCAAGTGCCAGTTTGTTATATCTGTAAGGGGCAAGTAAAGAATTCAATGAAAACAATTGAATTATTCTATAAAACCCGGCGCTATCCCATGATATTTAAAGTCACGACACAAAGTTGATAGCGGTAATGCTAAATAGGGTTCTTACACTAAACACAAACGAGTGTCTAGATTATTTTGAACGTAATAAAAATACTTAAATACTTTTTCAAAAATAAGTTGAAAACGATTTTGTTTTGCGCTTCCCTATCTTAATCCGTCTCTGTTCTAACGTTAAAGGCTGGAAAAACTAACAAACACTAAACAAAAGACAAGAAACAAAGAAGTGAAGACAAACTATAACAGAAAAACTAAACGTTTTTACTGTTAACCGGAGAAGACATGGAATATTCTGGTGACATTCACGATTTGAGTCACTAACCACAACAACAACAACAACAATGTCTCCTCTTGTTACCAGCAGTTTATAAATTTTATTTCCTGCCATTTCAACTGGCTCCTAAACAACAACAGCAACAGCAACAATGCAAAACAGTAAGAAAGATTATTAAAAGTGTTGTTTTGTGGCAAATAAATTTTTTTCGGTTTTGCTTCAGTTTTTTTGTTTTTTTTTCTGTTGTCTTTCTCTTTCATTTCCATATTTTTTTCAGCTAATATTTCTTCATTATTTCAAAACGCCGGACAAGTTAGTATTTCATAATGTGTCTTTCGTTTTCTAGTTTTCTTCCTCTTCTGCCCTATTAGCTTTACACTGTGCGCTATAATTTATAAACTAAAGGCCTATTTATATGCCACATAAAGCAGTTTTAGTTTCGTTTTTTTCCTTGGCCCTTGTTGCTGTAGCAATGCCTGTCTATGAGTGTTAGTCAGACTAATATTTACAATTTATTAATGCAGCAGTATTTAAATTATTTTAAATATGACAGTTTGCCATAATGAGTCTCATACTTCTTGCTAATGTTTAA
Source organism: Sarcophaga rosellei (assembly GCA_930367235.1). Classification (NCBI taxonomy): domain Eukaryota; kingdom Metazoa; phylum Arthropoda; class Insecta; order Diptera; family Sarcophagidae; genus Sarcophaga; species Sarcophaga rosellei. Next base: position 3,855,537 of record OV884019.1, on the reverse strand, counting down.
TAAAAAAAAAGAACAAGGCAATGTAATGAAACACTATTTTGCCATCATTAGGTATTTGCCACTGCCACTGAATATTCATAAGTTAAGCTAAACGTGTATGTGTGTCTCTGTTCATTATATACAATTTCATGTCCGATTTTAATTTTTTGCTTTAACAAGCAACTCAGAAGCCATAACATCAGCTTCATTAGCATTTTAATAAAAAGTTTGTTTGAAAATATTTACAAATATGTTCAATACAGATGTACGTACGTATGTTGGCTTTAAATATGAAAATAAAAAAAGAAAGAAAACTAATAAAGAGAGGTTGTCTGTCAATGAACTGCAACCAACAATATTCTGCTCCACAGTGTACTTCTTTAAATATCTAATATGAAATGACAATTATTAATATGAGCAGACATACTAAGTAGTACGATAAGATTGCAAAAAACTTATCAAAATTTGCTTAAAAAGTTATTGAACTCAACTACTGTAAATTGATAAGAAAACGACATAAAAGTTGGCTTCATTGAGCGACCTCTGCTGCTGTAAATACATACATAATTGGTATTTACAACCCTTTAGTCACGATCAGAAACCAGCAATGAGTATTCAAAAAGATGATTAGAATCGAATCATACTCATTATTTCTAATATATAAACGCATTCATTCTTATTTTAATATCATGGAACTTATACTCATATTCAAAGCATGGAAGTACTCATCATATTCATTACACACACGTATGATTCTACACCCCATAATTCAACATATACACGAAGCCAAAATAAGTATGATTTGTGTACGAACACTAAAATACTTACTAGAAGGTTGTGTGTTTGTTCTGATTGTTGCTCTGTCTTCTTTGCTTATGTGTCTTTTCCTTTTGTTGAAAATGCCTAACAACAACTAACAGTGTAAATTCTGATGAATGATTCGAGTTACTCGACGTATTTTTCTAAAGTTCTAAAGTGAATCTAAATGAGTAGGTTTATGAATCAGAGATATTTCGAATGGTATGAGTTTGATGTCAACGTTGTACGTATACTCACTCATTGCAACCTGTATTTATAAATCAACGTTGTAGTGAGAGTGAGTGAATCAGAGTACGTAGTTAAATTTCAATATTGTTGACTCACTGATATTCAAAATTTCATGAGTGCTTATGAGTAGTGAAAAAAATATTCATTGTACGACCTAGATTCCCCACGACTGATGTTGTGTGTGTTAATTTTATACATGAGTGGCGGGGCCTACAGTTTAAAGATTTTTTCGAAGAAACCTTTCATGGCAACTTTATTTGTTCTCAGAGTTTTCGCCAGAAATCTGCTGAGAGAAAGTCACCGCAGAAATATTTTTTCATATTTTCGTCTTGATGTGGTTTTGAACCGAGGCCTTACGTCTAATAATCTAACACACTACATACTTGTGTAAGGCGACTGCTGCTGTACAAGATATTTAAATTAAAGATTCATTTTTCAAACTGAGCTTTTATGAGTTCATGTGAGATTCCTGTTCCCCAAGTATGAAAATATTTGAAGAGTAAGATCGCTAAGGTTATTTTGGTCACTACTTTACCTTATTTTTATTTTTTATTTATTTACAGAAATCCCGTGGAATCTCAATATTTTTGGTACATATCTCATCTCATAGGAGTGGATTGGAAGAAGTTAAAGAATTTTGTACAAGATACAGACTTTCTATAGAAAGTAGGCTTGGCATTCCTAATGATGAGCGCACAACAAACCTACATGATGACATAGGTGTAGCCATGACACCCTTGCTTGTTGTCCTCTCCTTCAACCTACTCTACCTAACTATTGCGTGGCAAACTTTAGACTGAAACCTAAAAGGAGTTGGTACTAAAGGGCGGTCCAAATTCTCTTGGCGTAAAGGCCTGGAAGGTGTTAGTTGTATGCATATTAAAACAAAATCTTTTGGCCGCAGTAAATTTAAAGAATTTCGTAAGGCACTTTGAGGCTCTCAACGGAAGCTACAGCAATTAATAAACAATCATTGATAGTCATCATTGCCTTCACAGCCCTTTCACTATAAAATTGACAAGTTCGTTGAAAGAAGTCTAAACGGTAACGCCTTTCCCCTCTTATTAAAGTTTTCATTCAACCTAAAGCTACTCTTTTTGAATCCCCTGCGGAACAATACAATTCGTTTTGTTTTCTACACTCTTATCTCATCAGTGAGCAGTATTTACTGTGTTGCAAATTATTTTACTTGAGATTTTTCTGAATATTCAAAACAAAATGCTATTTTCTCCATTGAAATAAAACCACAGTAATAAAGTGCCCCAACTCATGACTACTGCATGCTGCAAGAGAACAAATTGAAAATAAGAAAATTACTGACGGTTAAGGTCGACTCTGTGATATCTTTACTCCCAGAAAAGTTAAAAATAAAAGACACAGATTCTTACTTACTATGCTTCTGGTAGTGCTTCTGCTAGTGTGAACCTTTTCATGATAACATATACAATGAATTAGCTTTAGTGCTCTTCCTATACTCTTTTGCAAGTTTTACGTGGAACACAAATGGAGTATCAACGTTTTCGTTTAGTCTGCAGCAATAACTTTTGCCTTTCTGCTTAACTATCTGCAGTAGAAGTAAGGAAATATGGAACAGAATAGTGCCATTAGTGCCACCACAAACATAAGCCAACAACAATAACAATAACGTATCATGTACATACATATTTATGCAACAATACCAATTCATATCTTTGCATTTTCATACATTCGGCTTAAATTAAAATAGAAAATGGCTGGAAGAGAAGAAAATACAGCAGAGTAGTCCACATAGCGTTGGAGTTCGGAAAAAAATTTAATCCTATTTATTCTTGATGCCTCCTCTCTTATTCCCTTTTAACCAATTTGCCAGTCTCTCTCTCTCTCTCTCTCTCTGTTAAGGTCAATAAATTTTTGTATCTTTATACTCCTTCCTCACCATTTTACTTCGTTGTTGTATTTATTTTAGATTTTCACAACAAATAAATGTTTGCCGGTTTTTCATTTCCATTTAAATTATTGCTTGCGGTTGCTATTGGTCTATCTGTGTGTCTGTCTGTCTCTGTGTTTGTATTGTAATTGTGTTGCATGGTTTATGTGGCATGGCTTTAGTCTTTCTTCATGCAATAGAAATGAAAATTCATTCAAGTTATGAAACAAGATACTACGCTCCTCGTCTTTTTCAGCCCCTCCCCCCTCCTAATTTGTCTATTTCAATATGGATTGTATTGTGTTGTTGCTGTTGAAACATCATGGTTGCAAATATTGTGCTGCTGCTCTGCTCCGTACTCGCTATTGTTACTGGCAGTCGTTGTGAAACTCTTATAAGCTTTATGCGAAAACTAAGCTGATTTCTTTATTAAGTTGAAAATCATTTAAGATGTTTAGATACATTGAAGGAGGATTTCGTTTCATTTCGTTTTGTTTTGTCTGGCGGCATTAGTGCCATTAGATCTGCTGCTGAAAATGTAAACAAAGTTCAAGTCGCCTTTGCAGCCATTTGCCAATTTGTAAGACTTACAATGGACGGGGCAACCATTATGATGTGTTCTAAAGCAAAACATTTATTTCTTTTTTCTGGCTAGGCTTTGTTATTTAAATCGCAGAAATAGGCTTAAAAATATCAAAAAATAGTGGGGATTTTAGTTCATATACCTGCATTTTTTTATAAAAGTGAAGTGAAGGAAAATCCCATAGCCATCGCCTAGATGATGGAACAGTGATGGGGTATTTGGATAGTAGCAGGAATATAATAAAAGTATTGATTCATATGAATGCAGATACAATGGGGGACAGAACATTATAATAAATTAATAAGTCTCCCTCCCAATAGAATATGAAATTCTAAAGAGCGCCTCTTCATCTTGTGGGCCTTCGCCAGTTGGTCACACCAATCGAAGACAGCATTGCCTCAATTTGGTTCTACGAACGTGGCCAGAGTCGTCCTCTACGCCGAATTTAGAATATCTTATCAAAAATGTAATTTTTTGTAGAAGTTTCCTTGAGGTTACAGTATTCACCAGCGTCACATCGGTGTGAATATCCCGTGCCTGAATGTGTTGAAAAATCGTTTTTCTATCAAAACTTAAATAAAAAAAACGCCTTTTTTTGGTTGTTTAAAAGAAAAGGCTCTTGTTTTAAGACGAATCATAAACAAAGCAAAGGCCATAAAAAGGCAAAAAATTAAAAGAAAAAATTGAAAACAAATATGGTTTTTAAACAAGCCCGAGTAAAAATAATAATTTTTCTTTCATTCTTTTTTTAATTTTTTTTCAAGTTCGTTCAATATTTTGTTATTTTTTCTTCTCCTCAATACTGATTTTCTCGTTTTTTTGTTGTTGTTTTTTTTTTTTTTGTAGCTCAAGTCATCACTTAACCTTCGGAACAATGAATATGAATTTGTTTAATGTTCTACTTGAACAAAAGCTGTTGTGTGTTAAACAGTTTTCCATCATATTCTTTCAGAATTTTATTTTCTTCTTCTTCTTTTTTTCTAACGGCATAAAATTGAAAATCAAACCAAAAAAATAAAAAAAACAAAGTCCTTTACAGCCTTGCTTGCTTTGGGTAGAAAGAGGAACATGGGGCATAAAGAAAGGTGGGGGAGAGGAAAAAAAACTGTTCATGTATAAGTATCAAACAATATTTACAATATTTTGTTTGTTGTAGGCAAGAAAGCGAAACAAAACCAAAAAAATTCTAAAAAAAAGAATGAAAAAATACAACAACAAAAAAGTCATATTTTGTAATCTTTTGGTTTCCACTTCACCAGCATCACCAATATCATTCATCTTCAATATAACGTTCCTTTATTCTTCTTTCATTCTCATTCTCAGTCCATATTTTTTTTTCTCTCTTTATTTCCATTATTAAAAAACAAAAAAACGAAACATTGAAAAGTGTGAGAGAATAAATTTATATACAGAGAAACAACAACAACAATATTGTGGCCAACAATACAAATTGTTTTGTTGTTATGTTTCCTATTCAACGCACAAAAGTAGACTCATTTTTTTTTTTAATTTCTTCATGGTCCTGATTTTTGTTCATCAATTTCGGTTTTTTTCTCCTCCTGTTTCTTCTTCTCCTGCTTGTTTTTGTCAAATAAAAATTAAACAAAATAAACAGAGAAATTGCGTTGTAAGATTGTGTAAAAAGAAAAACCAAAAATTGTGTCGATCTCACCTGACTAAAGATATGATTCTATTACCAGATATTTTATCATTGTGAAGATGATTTTCTGAAGTGGAAATTTTGTGTTAATACCGTATTAAAAACTAAAAAATAAAGTTAAATTAAACTTACAAAAGTTAACAATTGTTCTGTATTCTTTAAGCGCCTACTACGGTCCAATAGAATCCATAATTTTATTTTCGCTTGAATCTTATTTACTTAATTAGCTATTAACAAACCGTTTATCGGATTTCGGCCTGCTTTAATACATCCTCCCAGGCGCCTTAGCTTCTGGTGCGCCTGACTGGAGTTCCTCAATTTGGTCCTTCCAATGTAGACAAGATCATCCTCTACGTTAATCCTCGTATCAAATACCCGCCTCGCAAGAATATCCTCTTCCAACCGAACGATTTGGCCGAGCCGGCAGTTGCTGGTTGTTAATGCGCTACACAAATCCAATTTCGTTGATGCGTTCATACAACTCCTTGTTGGATCGGATGCGGAAATCATAGCCAACTCGCACTGATCTGAAGATCATACGTAGGACTGTTCTCTCAAACACTCACAAGGCTGTTGCATTGGTGCATGCGTAAATAAGCATGGAGAGGATGAGAGACATGTAGAGTATAATATTCGTAGAACGAGAGGATTTCTGCTACCCAATAGCCTTTTGAGACCATAATAGCACCTGCTGGGAAGGGTGATCCTGCACTTAATCTTCAAGCTAACCAAATTTTAGATGGTAACGGTAAAGCCAAAATAAATAGATTCACTGATAACATCGAAAGTATAGCTATACGCTGCAATCGGGTATCCCATACGCCGCATGTTCCTACTAGTCGACAACCTATTATTCTTTTTTTTCGCTTACGTGTGTATACACTATACGCCTCTTCCACTGCGACCAACTATTGTTCTTAAATTGCAAAAACAGAAAACCTTGAGAAAGTCTCTTCCTTCGTTTTCCTTTCACGTTTTGCATTTTCATTTTCGATTTTAATATTCAAGCGACCTTGACATGTATATTTCGGGTTCGTTATTTGTTTTTAATCTAAAATTCTTTGTCTTTGGATTTGCTATTAAAATAACACACAGACGAATACCAAAGTTCCTCTGGTAGACAACGAAGTATATAAAAACATTTGTAGTTGAATAAAACCCACATGATATTTTTTTTCTTCATCGTACTGATAAAAAATATTAAAACCGAGTGAAAATCACAATAAAATTTTAACATTTAATTGTAGAAAGTGAATATGAAACACAGATTATTGACATTGAAAGAATAAATAGAATCAAGAAAATAATTGTTTTTCTTTTAAATTCTCTTAGATAAGTCTGTCGCAAGTGTTGATAGAAATTGTTTAACAGGGATTACTTCGAACATTTTTAGAAGGAGTCTTAAGACAGATCGATAGTTTTGTTGTCATTTACTTAAAATTTTAGTAGAAAAATGTCAGACACAATTTACTGCAAAAAGGCAAATACAAATCGAGTACATCGATGGTCGATAAGCAGGAAAATATGTTGGATTTTTAATGATTTTTTCAAATTGAAGTCTTAGAAATTATTATACAGACCTATGACTGTTAAAGTTTTACAGTTTTGCACATTGAAAAATATTTCAATTTTCCAAAATACTCTTGAAAAGTATTCAATCCTTAAGAACACATAGCTATCTCAGGCCAAATTTATTTTCAATACAAGTTTTTTTTCTTTGTTTTTTACTTTCTCTGCAACATTATCGGCATTCTGTGACAGTCAATTCAATATGAATTAAGAAGAAGAAGAAGGAAAAGAATGAATGGAATAAATACGATTGTTTTTTTTTATCATTTTCAATTAAATTAATACACAGAGAAACTTTGTTCTCTCAGACAACATACATATTTATGCTGTTCCCATGGTCTGATGAAGGTGAAGTTTCTTTTCGTTTCATTTTCTTCTTGGTTTTCTTCCTTCTTTTTTGTTTTATATGATCAAAAGGGCTTTTGAGACTGTTTTTAAAGTTTATTTTGTTTTGTTTCGTTTCGTTTCAATTTATATATTTTTTTATTTTTTCTTTATAATTTTGTTGTTTTATTTCGTTGTTTTTCTCTCTTTTATTTTATTTTATTTTATTTACTTTTTATATCCAAATGCAATATAAATCATTTTAAATTAAATTTTATTCACTTCCTTACTTACGTATGGCTTCGTTTAGTTGTTGCTGTTGTTGGTAGACATCATATTTATTGTACATGTTGTTGTTGTTAATATATATGTATACATTTCATGTTGTAAGTACGATACAGACAAGCAGGCACCTTGCATTTGATTTGTACATGTGTATGTATGTATATGTAAGTGAATTTCCCATTTTATTTTATATTTTTATTTTTTGTTTTGTTTTTCTTAACAGTTTAAAACCTCCTGGCAACAAAACAAACACAACACAGTCTACGGCAACACAATTTCGTTTTACTTTACTTAACTTCACTTCACTCAACTCACTGACAAAAATTCTACTCTTCTGCTGCATACTTCTTCTGCTGCATGCAGTAGACATTTAAGGAAGCCCTTACACGTCCGTCCATTCATACACATGCACATACAACACATACATACATAGTATAGCCAGCCACCATATACAATTTATGCCAACCTTAAGAATCTATAAGAGAGTGCAAGAGCGAGAGAGAGAGAGAGCGCATAATGGCTTATGAAAAGTTTTATGTTGAATTTTTTTTTTATTCTCTCGGAGTACATGTTGTGTGAGTATGTGTGTTTGTGTGTGTGTTTTTATAAAATGTTTTACATGTGTTGTTATATTAAGAATAGCAACAACAACAATACCAATATGAGTTGGCTGGCTGACTGACTTAAGTTTTATGTTGTGCAACAACACCAACAATAACAGCAATAATAAAAAAAATAACAGCAACGTTATGCCAAAATATTCCAAGAAATAAATACCGACTAACCGACTGACTGTTGCATTGCACTTGCTTACATACCAGCAGGTATTATACTTGAGTACGTATTTAAATGTAACACTGTATGAATATGTGCATGTGAATAGTGCTGGCAAGGGGGGGGGGGGGGGGGGGGGGGGGGTATGGTTGTGTATTTTGTTTACATACATTTAAGTCCTACACACGTCCTTGCACGGCACTCGTACATCAGGTCTGTAAACGATGTATTATTTCTCCAAGGAAATGTTGCTTAAAGAATATTAAATAAGTCAGTCAGTACAGAGTAAAGTTTCTGAAGCTGTGCTACTACATTGTACTGATGCTGGGCTTAAGACAATTTTACGTATAAACCGTCATTACAAAATGCAATTCAAATAATCCTTTACATACATATACGAGCACACTGAGATGAGTATTAAATCAAGTGGCATCTTCACCATCTCTTGTTAACAGCAGCAACAACAACAACAACACCAGTATGATGTTGATTGTGTTGCAGTTGTTATTGTGCACATACATGGTTGAGACAATGTTTCAAATGTCCATAGCTAAGGAACATGATAATGCAAGTCCTTTTTAATATTTTATAACTGAGTGTACGAAATTGGTTTTAAATTCCCGTAATTATTTTGAAATAACTTGATGACGAGATGAGGATAAGAAATTTGGATAAGAATAGAATTTTATTATTACTTATTATTTATTTCCTGAGAAAAATCTGTAAAGTATCCTTTCTATCAGTCCAGTTAATCCAGTACTCAAGTACTTTCACTTCCATTCAATCAGATTTTAAGTTTGTCTTTTTGAATTTTGTTAGTGGCTGTTGTTATGTGTGTGTGTTTCAATATATATTTTTTTTAAATTCTTGCGAAGTTCTCATGTTATAAATGCTCACGGCACACTGGAGCGTATGAACATTGCAAGGAAATAATTATCAAGTATACGTCTATGTGAACAACTGAGATGCGAATCAAAGATCAGCAATGATTATTCAAAAAGATGAGTAAAATCGAACCATACTAATAATTTCTGATATTTATATGCATTCATACTTATTTTAATATCATGAAACCTCTACTCATATTTAAAGTATGGAAGTACTCATCATATTCATACTTAAGAACATGTATGATGTTGTTGATTTCGACTCTCCATAACTTAACATATACACGAATCACGAAATAAGTATGAATCACTTACGAACACAAAAATACTCACTAGAAGTTTGTCTGTTTGCTCTGCTTGCTGCTCTGTCTTTTTTGCTTACGTTTCTTTTTTCTTTTGTCGTCAATGAAAGAACAACTAAGACTGTAAATCTTGATGAATGATTCGAGTCACCCGAATCATTTATAAGTATTTTTCTAATGTTTTAAAGTGAATCTAAATAAGTAGACTTATGAATCAAACATATTTCGAATGGTATGGTTTGATGTCAACGTTGTCCTCATACTCATTGCAACCTGTATCTATAAATCAACATTGTAGTGAGTATGAATAAATGAATCAGACATACATAGTTTAATTTTCAATATTTTTGACACACTTGTGTTTAAAATTTCATGAGCGCTTATGAGTAGTACTTGCAATTCCATCAAAATAGATTTTAAGTTTGTCTTTTTGAATTTTGTTAGTGGCTGTGTGATTCAATATATGTACATATTTTCCTAAAAATCTGAAGAGTTCTCATATTCTCATATAAATGATCACAGCACACTGGAGCGTATGAGTATTGTATGGAAATAAATATCAAGTATACGCACATGGGAGCAACTGAGATGTGAATGCTATCGCGTAAACCTTTGTTAAACGACATCAAACGTTTTATTATTTAAAAGTATATGACTACAACTGTAGCGAATTAAAAAAAGGAAACACAATCACTTACCATATCTACTCCGTGCATTCTTAATGGATTCCTAGAAGAGAAGCAACAATTAAAATTTTAAATATTAACTGAATTCGTAAAATGTTTTAAAAAGAAAGAACTTTCTTGGAATAACTTTTAGCGGGTAATTAAGGTAGAAGATTAGAGAAATTATTTTTTATTCTGCTTGGAGCAGAGGCAGATATAAACCCCAATCCATCATGTACTTAGCAAAGCACAAAGGAGACCATAAACAATTTTTAGAACTAAATCCCAGTCGTCGTCCTCTACGTTTTCATTATTTTCTTCTGGTGTGATACACTGGATTTTTAAATCTGCAATCCTTTAAGACCATTTATTTAGTTTTTAAGCTTGCAACGGAGAAATACACAAAAAAAAGAGAAAATGTAACCACGAAAAATCCACTACTTTGATGGTCGTCAGCAGCAACAATAAAAAAACGGACTTTTAAATGAGTTGACGTAGTTTTTTGTTTCCGTTTCCCCGCCTTTCTTTTTGATTTTATTTTATGGCAGCGTTTATTTTTCACAAATGTTTGCATTCGTTTCGTTTTTGTCTTGTTGTTGTTGTTGTAGCCAGCATTTTTTTATTGTTTAAATAATAAAAAAAAAAACTATTTTTTTTTTGAATTTTTCTTTCTTGTTTTGTGTTGTTTTGTTTCATTAAAGTGGACATGTGTATGTATGTGAATGTATGCGAGTATTTACTCTTGTTAGTGATTGGTGCTATGCTGCCATACAATTGTTTATTCATGTGTATGTGTGTGTCTGTACATGCAACATTTTGTTGTGCACAAATCCCTTTAACAACCACTTTGTAGTTTAATTTTTAAATAAATCTCTGCAACTCGTTTTTTCTCATCTTTGCTGTACTGCAACTGAAATCTTTTTTCTGCTGCTGCCGTATAACTATGACTTTCTCCCGTTTTCTTGCTTTTGTTGGTTTCTGTCAGTTCTTGGCTTATTTTTCTGTCTATTGTTCTGGCTGCAAGTTTCGTTGTTTTGTTGTTTTTATCGTTATTGTTTTGCTACAATATAAGAGCTTCATACCTGTGAGTCGTTACAGAAAAAAAAAAGTCTTCTGCTTTGTTACTGTGTTGCTAAAGCTATAAACTTTAAGCATTACATTGCCTTACAAGGTAAAAAAACAAATAAAAGAAGACGAAATTTGTTTTTATTTTACGAGATTTGTGGGTTTTGTGTCTTTTAAACTTTGTATGCCACAAGCAATAGAAGCATAAAAGCAACAACACACTACAATGTATAGCACCATGGCATGGCGGTAATTCTTTAATATTAAGTTTGTATGTGTCGTCGTCTCCCAGTATTTTAAGGTGATTTTGTTTAAAGTTTTATTTTTTTCTTTTTTATTTCCAGTATTTTCTTCTTCTTCTTGATTTTATTACATTTTAGATTCTGTTTCTGTAGCTGTGTGTTGTTGTTATTGTTGTTGCATTTGTTGGCTGTGCCATGATTGTATGATACATGCATTATACTTTATGATTTTCGGTTGCATGTCCCTGGATGTTTTATTATGAATGAATGTTGTTTTGTTTCTATACCCAGCACCACCACTACTACTGCTGGTATTACTGCCATCATGGCGTTTCGTATCTAAACAGGCAGCACGAAAAACAACTGGAGTAGCACTGTTGGTGGCACCTACAATGATTGCTGTACTGGCTTGTTGCACTATGGTACTCAACAAATTATAAAATTATCATTTATGAAGGAAATGTATACATATGTTCATTGTTAAGAAGCACTATAAGCCATTATATAGATTAAGCTGTGGTAGTAGGAGCTGCTCCATGTCTCCATGCTGACCCTTTTGTGCAATAAATATTTATGGAATCGATCACCCCCGCAAGGCCACGGTTTTGACTACTACTGTAAAATGAATATGCATATGCATTCTAAACTTCTGATTAATAAACTTGACGTTTAGTATTCTATGAAACTAAATTAACCTCAGTTAAGACAATTCAACGTTCAGAATTATGCTTTTTGTACGACATACATAACATAACATACATAATTGGTCATTACAACCTTTCAGTCAGGATTATGGCAGTAAACCAACAGACTACCTACTAGACTACGGCGACTGTCTATTTGTACTTTCGGATATAGTTTGAGACGCATTCAGAGCATTTGTTTTATTCTTTGAATAAACGACCACGGCTTAACTGTATGCAAAGGAAAAAATTTTACTCGAGTATGAAATCTTATGAAAATCGTTTCAAATAGACTCAAGTTTAATTACAAACTTTTAATCAAAATAAAGTGTTTTGTAAACTAAAATGGTATTAATTTGGATGCGGTTTGGTTTATAATCTGTTTTATTTGTACAATTCAATCTTCATTTTCATTCATATTTGTTTTACTCTACTATTGCGACCTTAGTTATAGGCAAGCATTCCAATTAGAATTGTTATACTGCCTCCAGTCCGGCTATATGCAAGCCAGAGATTAGCAATGAATATTCAAAAAGATGTGTAGAATCGAAGCATACTCATAATTTCTGATATTCATACTTATTTTAATATCATGGAATCTCTACTCATATTCAAAGCATGGAAGTACTCATCATATTCATACTTAACAACACGTATGATGTTATTGATTTCGACTCTCCATAACTCAACATTTACAAGAATCAAACAATAAGTATGATTCGCGTACGAATACTAAAATGCTCACTAGAAGGCTGTGCGCTGCTCTGCCTTTTTTGCTTATATCTTTTTTCTTTTATTGTAAATACCTAGCAACAACTAAGGCTGTAAATTTTGATTAATAAATCGAGTCACTCGAATCATTTCTAAATATTATAATTATAATTTCTATAGTTCTAAAGTGAATCTAAGTGAGTAGGCTTATGAATCAAACATATTTTTCGATGGTATGAGTTTGATGTCAACGATGTACGCGTACTCATTGCAACCTGTACTTATAAATCAACGTTGTAGTGAGTATGAATGAATATCAGAGTGTGTAGTTAAATTTCAATATTGCTGACTCACTTATGTATAAACTTTCATGAGTGCTTATGAGTAGCGATAAAACGATTTACACTCTGATACAAGCCCATTGTGCAATATCACTAAAGCTGCAGGAACAACAACAACAATAACACCAAACAGTATACATTTATTTATATCCTGTCGCAAAGCACAGCTCATGCATGATAATGAATTTCTCTGTGTTTCTGAATTTCAAAAACCCAAAAAAATTTTTTTCTGGTTTTTTACGATTTTTCTATTTGCATTACAGTTTTGTTGTTTTTTTTTTCGTTTTGCACTTAAATATACAACAACAACTATCCTATATTTTTTGTATACATTTTAATAGTATAGTTGCTTGTGTTGTTAGTGTTGTTATTGCAGGGAGTATTTGTTGTTTAATGCTACTGTGATTTGTATTTCAAAATTGCAACACATGTGGAAATGGAAATTGTGTTGAGTGAATAAATTTCTGTTATTTGTTGTTGTAGCTGTTGTTTTTGTTATTATTTAAATCCCTAAATAATACAACAACAAAAGCTATATTTTTTTTAAAGTTCTTTTTAAGAGAATCGTTATTTTTTTTCTTTCTTTTAATTTAAAAGCAAACCAATGAGGAAATATTATGAAGAAAAAAAATTTTTTTGTTTTGGTTTTGGGTGGCAAAAAGCAAAAAGCAAAAAAAATAAATTTCCGGTTTTAATACTTTGAAAGGATTTTTTCTTTGGCAATAAAAAGAAGAAAAAAAAACACCTGAAATAAAAGCTGTTGAGGTTTTGCAACAAATCACTGCCACTCAAATTCAAAACACATGCCCTGCCAAGTGGCATATTATTTTTAGATTTAAGTTTTCGATTCTCTTTCTCTTCAATTTTTCGAAATGTTTTGAACAATAAAAGTAGCCGAATAGAACGCAAACAAACAAACATACAAGCATCAGATGAAGGCATTTACCAAATGCTTGGCCACAACTGGCATGCAACGTTGAAGCACAGCACATCCGACCAGGCCAGACTAAACCAAATAGAGAACACAGTGTTTAGAATTCTCTGCTCTTCTGTCTTTTATTTCTTCCCATCTCTATATTTTTGGTCATTGTGACCAATAGATTTCCTGTTTTTTCTGTTGTTTCTGATGTTGTTTGTTAAACCCACTAAATTGTGAGGGGCAAGGAGTGCGAGCGAGCGACAGAGAAAAATAAAAATAATTTAATAATAATGACAACAAATAAGATTTCAAAGTGCACAAATAAAGAAACAGTGAAGAAATCAAATAAAAAAAAAGCGGAGAGTAATAATGATGGAAAAAATATGTTTGCTAAACGGAAGCTAAGGTCCACGGTGGAGGGTATAAGCCGGGCATCATAATAGCAGTTTGGAAAAACAAGTGCATATTTGTTGGCACGTTTAGAGGATTTTTTTTTGTTCTCCTTCGCTAATATTGCTTCTGTCTTTGACGAAAAATTTTTTTCTTGGCAACATCTAAAGAAAAATTTGTTTCTTCTCCCCTCATCGTACGCCAAGTACAAAAGGTAATGGTTTATACCCTCCCTCCCTCCTTGCTTTTAGCATTTAGAGAGGGAGTCACAGCATTGAACGTTATTGTATAAAAGAAATGTTGAGTTTTGGTTCATTGACTTTAAAATTTATGAGGTTTTCTTCGCAATTTTTCTCTCCTCTTTTATTGTTCAATTTTCTGTTTTTGGCCCAAAATAAATGTTTGTTTTCAACATTAAAGGAAAATTTAGATGGAAAATTATTTTCTGTTTTTCGTCTTCCTCTACTCTTTGTATTTTTTCTTTTTTTCCTTCGGCTTCATTTTGTAATATAATGACACCGTGTGCTATTGACAGTAAATTCCAAGACCATTAAGTGAAGTACGAACGTATTAAAGTTGGAAAAATAATAAAATAGACCAAGTGAATGAAAAAAAAGAAAGAAAATGGTTTTGAAAACATGGCTTAAATAAAAGACGGGCAATTTTATGTTCGTTTCTTTTTTCTTTCGACATTAAATTTTCATTCTTTTGTCCACTAAATAAAACATCAATTGAATTGAAGTTTCTTTTCATTTTGATATTTTTTTGTTTTTCGTTTTTGTTTTTGTTGCTATTGCTAAAAGCATATATTTTTTGTTAGAATAAATAACTTGGGCATTTAGAATATATTGCGGAGCTTTATTTCAACTACACTTTAACATTTTGAATAATTACTGAAAATGATAGAAAAACGCAAAAAACTTTGAGGTTGATTTAAACTTTTGTTTCAAAGAGAATTTGAATTTGAAATTATTTTGAAGCATTTAAGATTGTTGGGCAATCTCAAGTCCCTATACTCAACAAGATTTTAATACAAATTTAAATACAAATTAAAGAAGGAAACTGTATCTTCTGCTTAGGCAACATCCATTGAGTTCAAAAGTTATAAAGTATTCTATCAAAGTGAGGGAAATTGGTAAATTACTGGCACATAATTGGTCATTACAACCTTTCGGTCAGCCACTTATGTTATCTGTGTTAATTATATACATGAGTGGCTGGACCTAAGGTTTAAAGTCGACTCCGATCGACAGATGTTATGAGAAATTTTTCATGGCAATTTTAATACTTTCAGAGAAGAAGAAATATTTTTTTTATATATTTTCTTTGTGATGTCTGACCTTTATTTTGAACCTGGCCTTACGTCTAATAAACCAACACACTACCTACTAGACTACGGCGACTTCAATAAGTAATGGCGACATCGTTTCCCGAAATTTTCATTCTGATAATACCTATCATTACTGTAGTGCAGTTCCAGTTATACTAGTAATCTTTAAATAAGTTGTGCTCTTTTTGCTTAACACACTTCACCAGTATGATGTGATTTTTCGTTGCTAATAGCTTCACATCTTTACGATGCATCAACTTTTTATTCCTCCATTAATGAGAAGAAAGCAAAAGCCTTCTGAAATGACTTTTCTTGCAGAAATCTTTTTTATCTTCCAACAAATCAGAATTTTAGACTCTGTCCCTTATATGCCTCTGTTCAGTTGCCTTTAAACATTTTCTTTATTCTTTCTTTCGTTTCTAAATCAAATATTTTGCCAGTAGCCTTGTAGTCAACATTTTACTTTACCGAATATGTTTTCTAAGTCTCGACATCGTTTAGACAATGTCCCCTGTTCAATCAAAATAAAATATTGATGAAAGAAAACAGAATTTAAAAATAAAAACACGCAGAAAACCAAAAACAAAAACAACAAAAAAAAACCTTGTTTTTCTTTCGTTCAATATGAGTTTTGATTGATATTCGCATTAAATCTTTATTCCCTAACCACTGCCATCAGGCATCAAAACACATTTAATGCCACTTAGTTGTCATACCACATTGGAAGCACCAACAACAACAACAACTATTATTATTATTATTCTAACAAACAAAACCAACAAAAACAACAAGAACAAGACTAAGACAAATAAATTGAAAATCCACTGTCAATAAAATATTAAATGCCAGCATGTGGCATGTCGCACATGGCAATGGCAAAGATGAAAGAAGAAAAAGTAATTTTTCACAATTGAAATGTCAATAAAAAAATAGCAAAAAAAACAGAAGAAAAACTCAAAAAAAAATATTATTGACAGTGATTTCTTATGAAAATAAACTCTAAAGTCCATCACCAACGACCACCCCCCCACGCCATTGTGTGTCAAAACAATTTGTGATAAAGCAGCATCAGCAGCAGCAGAAGAAGAAAACGAAAACATCAAAAGTTAACCAAAGTGAAGTTAGGGGGAATATGTAAACAATTATTAAAACAAAAAAATATTAAATTTCACCGTTAATTTCATACGTCTTTATGACAGCTTAAAAACAAAATGTTCTAAAAGAAATTATAAACAAAGAAACATTTATTGTTAATAGGCATAATTTAAAAAGTAATTTTCGCTTAAAAGAGTCAAAATGTTAAGTGTTGCAAACAGAAAACATTTTAAAAAAAATATGAAATAAATTAATTTTAATTTCTGTATTACAACAACATAAGAATTTGTATGCATGTAATTAAATTTTTAATATTGCACGCAACATAACAATATGTTTGTATACATCTTAATGTGGTTGTCGTTGTTGTTTTATTGATGTCACCTGAAAAATTTTGTACAAAGAAATGCCCACCTACAGTTGAAGTTCATTAATTAGTAAAATTGTCAATTAAATGGCAACATTTTTAAAGATTCAGAACAATTCTTGGCACAATTATTGGTAATATTATGGAAACCGTATGTTTTTTTTATCCATAAGTGGCATGGTCTACAGTTTGAAATCGACTCCGAACGACAGATTTTTGAGACACTTTTCAGGGCAATTTTATTTACTAGAAATTAACTTTGCCAGAGGACTGCTAAGAGAAAGTCGCCAAAAAAAAATTTTTTTTTCATATTTCAGGGTAACTGTTAATTTCGTTCTCTCTGCATTCAAGGTTACACAATACGAATTATAATAGATGAGAACTAATTGTGCGACCTCAAGTGTACTACTAAATTCTGTACTTGAAAGCTTATCTGAAATCAACCAGATTTGAATCGCTATGCGCCATAACTATTAGTCAATGACATTGGAGCGGCATAATTTTAGATGTAGATTTTCGGGTTCTATTTATTTGCTCTCCTGGAAGAATTTGTGACAACAATAGGTGTTGTCGACAGTTTCGGAACAGCCGAAATATGTATTCGATGTGGAAAATCTTGAGTGTCACTTGAAAGCTTTTACAGAGAATTTTCCTGGACGACTTAAAAACGAAACGCTATTACACACACTCCAAAATTGTTAAGTTGCTGTTGTCTAAAGTGACGTCTTATCTAGCCCCTGGCATAATACAGGATAAAAAAAAAAATTTTTGCGAACTACACAATCCAACAAAATTTTTAAACTGGAAACCAGAGGCGTTGTTTTATAAACGTTGTTGATTAAATTTTGACAATTTAAATAGTTTTCCTATAAAAAAAAAATTATTACTTGACTTAATCAAGGCATTTTCATTATTTATTCAGCAATTGATGCCAATTAAAAATAGAAAGAAATTGATTTTTCATGTCATGTCTCCTTTTAATCAAATTAAAATAGAATGAAAGTGAAAATTAAATAATCTTCACATATATTTTTGAAAATAGGGCAAATTAAACTGAAATAGCATTTCGTTGTCAACTGCAAGGATTAAAGATGCGGCTACTATTGTGTCTCTTAGTTATTTGCTAAATTCTTTCGCTAGCATCTTGTTTATATCAGCAGTAATTTTCATTTCAAGAATCCATGTCCATTTCAACAGTTTCTGTGTAATACTTATGGCAGCCACCACCACCACCACTTGCTTTTACAGTAATTGTCACAGTTTCATTAATTTTGTTGCATCATCTTATCATGGCAGTAACAAAGCTTGCACGCTTTCAAACAAATTAACAACAACAACAACAAGTATAAAAAAGAACTAAATTGTAGTGAGAAGACCTTGATGTCCATCTTAGGACTCAGTTTTTAAACGTAGCTTAACAGGCTTTGCCTTAAATCTCGTTAAAAAAAATTATTCGCACCGAAATCCTATAAAACTTTTATTCGTACAGTTTTATCCTCAGCAAACGGCTTAATTTTTTTTTACATCATGCAACCATTATAAATGCTGCAACCAGAAGAAAGAATGAAAAGTTTTCCATTTTTTTTATGATTTTCATTTAAATGTCATGCTGTTTTTAATTTTATGATCATGTTGATTTCATTTTCTTTTTCTTTATGCTTTACACCCACCACTCGCACTTACCTTCACCTGATTTTAAAAGGAATTTTTCTTTCTACGTTGCACTCATTGTGTTCGTTTGTACTACTTGCTGCTGCTGCTGTTGGTTTTCTTGAGTTTCTTTCAGTTCATATCTATTTTTTTACATTTTCATTTTGCGTTTTTATTTCAAGTTTTATTTTCTTTATTTTCGCTTTTGTAGGTATTTTTTCCTCATGTTTTAATGTAACTGTCGAAATAGTTGACTTTCCTTAATGTTTAATGGCATAGGCAACAGTGGCGGCAGGATAGGAAGGTGTAAGCAAACGAAAGGGAATGCAATATTTCTTGTAAATCCTTTTTAAAGCCATAATTTGTTTCAAGTGTACCGAGAGCTAAACTTAAAGCCACTAACCTCGTTTTATATTTTCTTAAACACAAAAATTTTTTATTTCACTTCTCACGTGGCATATTTTTATTTTTTTGGTTTTTGCCTCCTTATATTCATTTTTATTTTTATTTTCATTACGTACTCTTTCTCTTTCAATTTTATTTCGTAGAGAAACATAAAAAGTGTAATAAGGGCCTTAAAAGCTAGCTATACATGGGCAAAAAAGGCATTATTTTAACAGATTCACGCTCATATAGTATGCGGCAGCATATAAAAACGAAGATTTCTGAAAGTTTTACTTTTTTTACTTCCTCTGTTTTTATTTTACGAGCATTTTGTTTAACCTGCAAGGATTTGCTAAAGTCTTCGCTGTGAACAAATTTTTTCCTCTCTTCACTTGAAAAAAAGGGATGACATTGTTCAGCAGCTATGCATCACTGCGGTATACGTGGTGGTGATATATTCTTACAGTTTTATAGAAGGAAAGCTTTAAATCCACTCTTAATTCGAACGTTTAATATAGATTACTTTAGGTTAGGTTAGGTTAAGTAATGTAGCAAACCAATATAGAATTCCCACTTAGGCCACTATTTAGTCCCATTGTGAAACCAATTAGTTATGGCTACCCGAAGATCAAACATTACATACATAAAATAATTGGTTATTACATCCTATCCTTTAGTCAGGATTAAGACCTAGTTTCTCACAGCACTCATGTTGTGTATTAATTTTATACATGCGTGGCGGGATCCGAAGAAGATCAAACATTTTCTACAGGAAAACATCTTGCTATAGCAGCAACCTTTGTAGTAAAGATCTCGATCAAAAATGCCAGAAAATGAGAGATGATTCTGCTTTTTTATAACAAGCGCAGGGCACTGAAGCATGAGGTGAGGGACTTTCTAATGGCATTGTGGCAGTGAGATACATGCATACATAATTGTTCATTACAACCCTTCAGTCAGGATTACGACTTATATTCTCACGCTACTTATGTTGTGTGTGTTAAATTTATACACAAGTGGCTGAACCTACAGTTTAAAGTCGACTCCAAATGACAAAATTTTTAAAATCTCTTCATGGCAATTTTATTTGCTCTCAGATTTTTTGCCACAAATCTGCTGAGAGGAAGTCGACGAAGAAATATTTTTTCATATTTCGTTTTGTTGGAGATGTCTAGCTCTGTGGAGTGAGATACACTTCTCTTTAAAACGTATCCCTTAATTGATTATTTATTTTGTATGTGTGCGTGTTTCTTTTTTTGTTTGTTTGTTTCAACATATGTGTTTGTTGCAACAAAAACTGCTAAATTAATGTGTACAAAACCTTTTTGACTTGAAATTTTAAAGCGAAACAATAGCTTTCCAACAATGGCTACAACATGGATATCCTTCAACTCTTTTGTGGACGCAAATTATTCAAACAAAAAATACCGTCTAAAGTGGTCGTTGTTGAATGGTTAAATAAAGAGTGTGGGGGCTGATGGTGTCTTTAGTTTCGTTTTAAAAAGGCTTTGGTCTGGGGAAGGATTTTATTTGTTTTTCTTGTTTCAATTTAATTTTTTTGTTGTTTTTTTTTTTATTATTTGCTAACACAACTATAAAGGGTTAGAAATGGGTCACAACATTAATTGTTGATGTTGTAATATTTGCATTCATTATAATTTTTATTTATTTTTTTACTGCTGTTGTTGTTGTTGTATTTATGCAATTTTATTTTTATAGAGGCAAATATGAATGAAGAAAACAAAAAACAAATAAAACACAAACAATAGTATGAAGTATCGTTAGGCAAACAACAACAACTAAAATAAATACAAACAAAACAATGGCTTAGAATAGTAAAAAAAATCAAAAACCAAAAAGAAAATAGAGAAATAGAGAGCCCAGAGTGTACAAATGGTAACAATAAAATTACAACAGAATACTTTTGGTAACTACAGTTGTTTAAATAATAAAAATAATAACAAAATAATAATAGAAACAATATTTCTTGTTCTTCTTTTTTGTATTTTTGTTTTCTGTTTTTATTCAATGATGTGCCAATGTATGTGTGAACCTAAAGAAAATGTAGAACAGAAAGCATTTACAATGGATTTGGCCTGACACAAAACCAAACCAAAAGTACGATGTACTGTACTGTGTATACAGGGTATTTTGCATTTCGCAATTTCAATAAAGTCTTGTTGAAAAACTTTAACCAGGTGCAATGAGGCGGTGTTGACCTACAAGCGAAAGAAACAAGCAAACAACCGACTAGCAATTGTTATGAGTAAAGAGACAAAGAGTATAGTATTAGAATGGAAATGGAAACTGAAAATAGAATAGAAAAGTAGACCAAAATCATTTGCAAATACGTTGGTTGTGCAAGGATTAAATTATAATTTAAGCAAATTACATGTGTTCCCTGTTTTTATTTTATTTTTCTTTTCTTCCTTCATTTTTCTACTTTGCATTCAAGCTCTAATGCTATTTGAAACTACATAATTTCTTTTCTTTTTTTTTTCCTCTATTACTTTCGTTTATTTTATTCTTGTTTTCGATTTTAAATATTTAATATGAAATATTTTTCCAGAAGAGAAAGAAAAAAAGAAAGAAGGAGAGAAAATAAGGGATTGTAATCTATTCATAAAATAAATATTTGAAAAAATATTTGCGTTTAAACTGAATTTAATATTTATAATATTCATAAATTATACAATATCTTAAGTCTAACAGTCATACATTATATATACATATGTAAACATATACATACGTCTGCTTTTATATATGTTCACTACAGTGTCGACAAAAATATGTTGTACAACATGATGATCTATATGAGAATATAATGCACATTAAAAAACATATTTTAGTGCTGTCATTTAGATTTTATTGACCAAGAAGATTAGCTTGATAACGTTCTGTTTATAATAGGGGGAATATCATGAATTTACTTGGCTTTAAGTAAGCATGGCATAGTATAGCTTTGTAAGGTAGTATTTCAAAGAAATTAATTAGGATTAATACTATAACGAAAATGAAAAATCTAGATAGTGGTGTTTTGATTTTCCATCGCTTAACATTCAAATTATAAACAGAAGCTACGAAAACAAAACAATGCAGTAAACAAACATGCTTACAAATTATCGTACTGCTTAATATAACAACAAATACCAGCATTAAAAAGAATGGTAAACAAGAAAACAAAGATACACCAACAACACTGCAATAATAAATGTAAGTATCGTTGTTTACATTTATAGAGATTTCGAGATATATCAATGTAATCGCCGTAGACTAGTAGGCAGTGTGTTCGCTTATTAGACGTGAGGCCACGGTTCAAACCCCAACAAAACGATAATATGAAAAAATATTTCTTCGGCGACTTCTTCTCAGTAGATATCTGGTAAAATTTCTGAGAGTAAATAAAATTGCCATGACAAGATTCTCCAAAAATCTGTCGTTCGCAGTCGACTTTTTTTTTACAAAGAAATATGGATAGATAAGGAAATGGAACGAAAATTATATATAAAACACTTTCTCAGAAGACACAAGACTCCCTTAAGCTGGAAACCAGCTTGAAAGTTTTATGAACGAAGCTATATCCTTGATATCAATGGAGGATAGCTTCGTTAAACTACACGCATAAGAGTTGCATTCCAATTTGAATATAGACACGTATATTTAATTTCTGCGTTAAGTTCTGTTTCCATCGGTGAATGATCTTCTCAGATCACAGTCATTTCGGTTTAGTGCCAATTCTTTGTGTGTACAGTGCATCAATAGGCTATTTGGACTGTTTTTATGCTTTTGTTTACTTAGACGGGTTTCATATCTGTTTTACCCTTCACTGTTAAAATAGAAATTCACTTGTAGCGGGAGGAGTGTGTGCTGTTTTTGTTTACTGACATTTTTATATATTTTTTTTTATCATATTTGGCTTTTTTCTTGTTGTTGTTGTTGTCATTCAAGTTTTCAATATAATTTTTGTTGAAGACATGCTGTCATGTGTATAACAAATATCCTGAGGAAATCTAATAATTTCCCTATCTTTTATTTCTTCAAGAAAAAAAAATTACACTCACAAACACTCACAACAAAAAAATCAACAAAAAAAACAAACAAAAACTTTATAAAAAAAGAAGAAATAGGTTAAGTATGTAAACAGTCTTGTTTATCCTCTTACAACAAAAAATTAAAGAAAAAGAAAAGAGAGGAAAAGCGAGAAATTGGTAGCAGGCAGGACAAAGTATTGTATAAGAAAATATGAATTGACAGATAGTAGTAGAAGCAGCAGCAGCTAACAGACAGAAGGATAAATGAACGAACGTATCGAAATAAGTAAACGAAAGTCAAAATGTTCATTTGTTCTCAAACGTAACGTAATGTAGTTTTCTTGTACTTTTACGTTCCGTTTCCATTTCCACTGTCATTTATTTGTATATTTTTCATACAAACAGACAATAAAATGTATGAATAAATGCCATTTTTGTCGGTCTATCACACATGCACATACACACATACACAGACAGTTTATTCTTAGGGAGACAGAGACGGAGACAGAGAGATCAAGATAGATAGAGAGAGAGAGAGAGCGTAACTGCCAATCCTGTCTGTTTGTTTTCTTTATGCCTTAAAACGATTTTCTTTCTGTCTCTGTTTGTCAATTTCCAGTTACCCCAGTGTGAATGCCTTTATATACATATGGTAAGTGTGTATGTGTCAATATACGAATGTATGTAAGCTTTTTAACCCAATTTCTTGATATTTTTCTATCCATTTTTGTCAGTGTTACAATACGTGTTTCCGGTTTATTGAAGAACAAAAAATTCATCGAACAACTGGTTGCAAGAAAAATTCTCAAATTTTAAGGCCCAAATGGCCTTTAGTGCCAAGTATTCGAAAAAAAAAATATCGAATGATATTGGAAATACGTTTTGTTTGTTGTTAAAAGTTCTTTTTTTTACTTTTTTGTTATTGTTGGTAGTGATTTCTTTTATTACTGGCAGACTTTTCAATCTTGAAAAGGACTTCAGTTTATTAAGCAGTGACAGCGATGGAATATGTTATGCAATGTACGGCTAATAGGCCTACGGTTTATGTCATGCTGTACGAATATGTAAAAGACTTTTTCTTAAAATCTCGTTTATGGATTAAAAGAGCAAAAACAGATTAAAAGAGGAAATATTCGTAAAGTGATACGTAAATTGTTGTTGTAGAAAAGTTTTACAAATAAATAAGAAACGTGAACTCAATTTGTTTCCGTTGGTCATTAAAATAGTTTGACAGTTCTAAACGAAAGTTTCATTTTTCACTGTGATCGTTTTATCAAAGATTAATCGATTTTTATACAAGTATTGTGGGATTTATTGCCTCTGTTATAAAAATTCAATAAATTGCTCCTGTTATTCATTCATACTTCTTTATACTGAATTTCGTGAGGTTTAATCAGTCATAACTAATTCATTTAAATGTTATGCATAGTCTCTGTAGTCTAGTAGGTACTGTGTTGGCTTATTAGACGGAAGGAAGGCCACGGTTCAAACAGTAGGTGAGACATCGAAACGAAAATATGGAAAAAATATTTCTTCGGTGACTTCGTCTCAGCAGATTTCTGACAAAAACTCTGAATGTGAACAAAAAAATTGCAATGAAAAGTTCCTCAAAACAAATCTGTCGTTCGGAGTCGACTTTAAACTATAGGTCCCGCCACTCATGTATAATATTAACACACACAACATAAGTGGTGTGAGAAGCTAGGTTGTAATACTGACTGATGGGTAGTAATGATCAATTATGTATAGGCCTCTTAATATAAGAATATAAGAGCTCACATTTTTCCCTGCCAAGTATCTACTACTTATACGTTCATAGAATGAATCTAAAATTTGATTGAAAATTAAAATTTTATTTTATCGAGCACAGTTTGATTCAATTAAACTTTGTAGAAAAGAATTTCATTTACCAACTTATTCTGAGGTATTGTAACACGTTGTATTGGACGAGCAGATAATTGGGCAATTCACACAACTTTGTATCGTGTATGTTGTATTGAATACATTTGCTAGTTTGTGAACGCTCAATGCTATGCTGTATTGTGTATTTCTTGGCATTCAAACAATTTGATAGCCCGAAACCAACACAACTTTTTGAAAACATATGAAACATATGTTCTTCCAACAATGCAATGAATACAACGATACAACGGCTTGTGTGAATTCACCAAATATTTCTTGTAATAGTTAATAAAGAAAACTGATGTGTTTTTAAAATCTTCTCTTTCGTTAATATCACACATTTTTGCATTCAATTCTTAAAAACCCTTAGCAATTTGCAAAATACCTAAAAACGTTCATATTTTAAATCAATAAACATCGCCTTTCCAAATCTATAACACTTGAAACGTTTGCCTGTCAAATATAGGCCATGGCTCTTCAACCGCAGCAGCATCAGAAAAAATACAAATTTTAACTGTCGTTCGCTTAAAACTCAATGAACTTCACAAAAAAAAAAAAAAAAAAGAGAAGCGTTGTACAATTTGCATTTATGTATTATTGTTTTTGTTATTGTTTTTATTTTTTTGTATTTGTATACAGTTGTTGTATTTGTAGGATGAGAAGTACAACAAAGAAAGCCTTCATAAATATTTCATCATGCGTTACAAAGTGTGGAGAGTGTAGGTAAAAACAGAAACTCATTTTTTATGCATTTAAACAACGTATTCAACGTATCCAACGAGCCCAACGGCCCATTAAAACACAGGTACACATCCGTATAAATAATGGCGTCTGAGTTTAATAATGACGTTTTTATATAAACGAACAAAAAACAACAACAATAAAGCAAAAAAACAACACAAATTCTCATTTATTTTTCTGAAAGCCGTAGGTCACATGTTGACAAAACAAAACAAAACAAAAAAAAATTCAACGAACCAGTGAAAAAATTTTTTGACATTCCACCTTCACAAATAAAAACAAAAAAAAAAAATATTTTTGGTTGCCATCAAAGATACCAAGGCCCACAAAGCGTAGCATGTATTGGTCTTTCCACGGATGATTAAAATAACAAATACACACACACTCACTCACATTTGCTCACACAGAAACCGAAAAACAATCATTTGTATGTCATTTACAATTTTTGAGAGGGGGAGGGCAAACAATTGTGTTCAATTCTTATAAAGCAACAATAAAACCCAAACAAAAATTGTGATTTCATTCAGAGAGAGAGAGAGAGAGAGAGAGAGAGTGAAAAAAGAATTGAAAGAATCAAGAAATCAATCAATAATTTTGTGAAATATTTGCCCAAAAAAATATTCATTTATTCTCTTCGACGACATGAAATCGAAATTAAGAAGAAGAAAATACAGAATATGATATGTTATGATGATGGATAATGTTATAAATCCAGTCACTTGTCAACTATTCATTTGTAAAGTCCAAAACAAAACATTTTTATGGGTGGCTGAAGTAGCTTTTGTAGAAGTCACCGTAGTCTTGTAGGTAGTGTGTTGGCTTATTAGACGTAAGGCCACGTTTCAAACCCCCAGATCAAACATCAAAATGAAATATGGAAAAATATTCTCCTTGGGAACTTTCTAAAACTCTGAGAGTAAATAAAATTGCCACGAAAAGTTTCTCAAAAATCTGTCGTTCAAAGTCCCCTTTAAACTGTAGGTCCCGCCACTCATAAATAAAATTAAAATACGTAAGGGGTAAGCTAGGTCGTAATGCTGACTGAAGGATTGTATTGACCAATTATGTATGTAAGTATTAGAGATCAGCAATGACTATTTAAAAATATGAGTTTCTAAAGTGAATCTAAATGATTAGGCTTATGAATCAAACATATTTCGAATGGTATGAGTTTGAGGTCAACGTTGTACGCATACTCACTCATTGCAACCTGTACTTATAAATCAACGTTGCAGTGAGTATGAATGAATCAGAGTACAAAGTTAAATTTAAATATTGTTGACTCAATTATATTCAAAATTTCATGAGTGCTTATGAGTGGCGAAAAAACGATTCATTGCTGATCTCTGCTGGTTTTACATCACCAATATAGTTTAGCAAAATTAATCGGCAGAATAACGGCTGATTTCTGCATATAAACTACCAGCCCCGTCTATTAGAGTGTAGCGTATGGGCTTTATTTGTTCGTTGTTTTTATTATTGCACAATACTTTTTTATGTCAACTGCTGTTATTGTTGTAGTCAATTTAAATAATTGAAAGCCTGTTTGACGTTACTGAGACATTGTTTTTCTGTGTCACATTTAAACGATTCTCTTTTTCTCTTTTTATAACCACACATACATTCATACATACATTATATAATAATTTTTCATTTTTTGTTTGTTTACTAATCAATTAATTTTGAATAATTTATTTAAAACATTTATTGTGAACGCATTCTTTCTTTTTTCGTCATGTATTGTTCACTATTCTGTTTTTGTTTCGCTTTTTTTTTGTTGTTGGTTCGATAACCGAGAAAGAAAATATAAATCTTGTGGCATTTAGCGCTGTTGAAATGCAACATGGCATAAATATTATATTTGAAATGAACACCGGAGTACGGTGTAAATAAAAATGAAATGAATTAAATGGGAGACTAATCCAATTTGCAGTTCAACTATTTTTATTTATTCTTTTAATTTATAAATATTTAAGCCCGTATTAAACAAACAATTTATAAAGTTTTCCAAAACAAAAAAACAAATACAAAAATTATTCTACAGGATTATTAATAAATGATTTATGGATTTTACATGGTTTGAGATTAATATTTAAAAAAGAACATATATGTATGCTTACGTATATGTATTCACAAATATAAATGGGATTAATAAAACAATTTATTTACTATTCAACCACGTTTTTTTTATTTGTATTTAAATTCATTTTTATTCAGAAAGAAATATATATGTATACCAACATCAAATATAATATGTATGTATGGATGTACATATGTATATATGTTTGCATCTATATGATCATAATTAAATAACACTGACAATAAACATTTTTTATTTGATTGTTCGTTGTAGCAGGCTGATCAGTTTGTTGGAACTACAAATGATTGATTCTTTATTTGTAAGGTTCAGTTCAATGGGCCACCATTCGAACCCTCAGCTCTTACGTGGTTAAGTCGATAGTGAGGGACTATCTGGAAAAGTTGAATCAGCCAGCCGGGCACAATAAGGTTATCCTTTGCTGCAACCTATCTCATAAGGAATTTCTCCCTAATAACCAAGCTGACGAGCATACGGAATACTGAGTCATGTACCAAACTATTAAGAAATAACCTGAGATTGGTAAGCGGTCTTTAGACTCAGAGTGCACTTGTTTTTAATGGAGATTTCCTCGAACTTTTTATGAAGGTTCCGTGATCATAAGAAAGAATTATACTGTTAGGACCTTTAAGACATTAATGAATTTGGCATCATATCAGGTGCTAGGAAACGAATTGCCATTATCGACATCTTGATATTCTTAAGAGACCCTATAAAATTGGAGGTGATTACAATAGATCTTGTGGTAGCAGTACTACGGTATTTCTTCACGGCAATAATTATATTAATAACATGTGATTTTATGCACTTTTTTGCTCTCTAGCAGTGCAGTCTTACTGCCATTCTATTTATGAAACGACTTAAGAAAGTGTACATCAATATCCAGAATTCTTTAATTTCTACTGAAGAGCAGCCAAAGGCAGTTCAAGAACTGTCAATGCTCTTTGGAAAATATATTGCTTGATACAGTTTATTGGCCAAGGGCATCATACGATAGTACTTTTCAAGTACATTAAAATGCGTAAAGTTTCTCTTATTAATTATTTTACAATAAATAAGGCAACTAATTGAAATTTCTGTACATTACCTAAGTAAGATTTCTTATATTCATCTTAGTTCTTGGTTTTATTTTATTTACGCTCTACTGCATTTAGTTCAATATTCTTGTAATGGACTTAAAGTTATTTTTTTATTTCAGTTTTCTTTACTTTTCTCTCCCCTATTGTTCTAAGAAATATTTTTTTTTTTATAATGTTTAGAGACTAATAAGTATTGAATTTCATTACTTCCTACAATATGGCTGCAGAGGAATAAAAAATATGTTTTCTTTTTTACTTTTTTATGGCTTGCCTTTGCTTAACTTCAGAAACTTTTTGCAGTTTTTAAAATGAAAATAAATCTTTTGCTGTAAATTTACTTGTACGACTTCACATTCTATTGAGCATCTCCGGTAAATCTTTTTACGACAAGAACACTTACATCACAGGCTATAAAGCCATAAACGAATGAGGAATTTTTATTTTCTATTTAAAATAGTTTTTGAATCTATGAAATCACTTTCTAGGGAATACATAACTCAGGGTGGTTTAAGCGATTTAAAGTCGCCGTGGTCTAGTAGGTAGAGTGTTGGCTTATTAGACGAAAGGCCCGAGTTCGAATCCCAGGTCAGACATCAAAACGAAAATATTTCTTAGGTGATTTCCTCTCAGCAGATATCTGGCAAAAACTCTGAGAGTAAAAATTGCCATGAAAAGCTTCTCAAAAAATCTGTCGTTCGGAGTCGACTTTAAACTGTAGGTCCCGCCACTCATGTATAAAATTAACGC
Source organism: Sarcophaga rosellei (assembly GCA_930367235.1). Classification (NCBI taxonomy): domain Eukaryota; kingdom Metazoa; phylum Arthropoda; class Insecta; order Diptera; family Sarcophagidae; genus Sarcophaga; species Sarcophaga rosellei. The sequence goes on along the minus strand of OV884019.1, from coordinate 3,825,781 downwards.
ACACAACATGAGTGGTGTTGAGAAGCTAGGCCGTAATCCTGACTGAAGGGTTGTAATGGCCAATTATGGATGTATGTATGTATGTATTATAGCGTTTACATATGTATTGTATTATAAAATATTTTCAATTTAAAGTCGATTTAACCGATCAACAGATTTTGGAGAAACTTTTCATGTCAACTTTATTTTACTCTCAGAGTTTTTGCCAGATATCTGCTGAGAGGAAATCACCTAAGAAATATTTTCCATATTTTCGTTTTGATGTCTGACCTGGGGGTTTGAATCAATGCCACTACCTACTAAACCACGGCAAATTCGTATGGACTTCGATGGCAGTACATTATTATCTGTTGCCTGTTCCCTAAACGTATGACTGGTCCTAACTGTAACCAAATTACCGACAAGCTTAGTATGATATACATACATATATTGCTTCGATGTTTTAACATTTATGTTTAAGGCAATGAAATGAAAAATAAGTTAAGTTACACCATGAGATATACTTTGAAACGCGTTCATAAGCATTTGTTGGCGGTATAAACAAGGTTCTCCTTTCAATCTCCTCTAAAGTCTCATGCAATTTCGATTTTGACAAAAGTTTCCTACTCCATCACTGTGTGCTGTTGCTTCCCAACTCTCATGTACATGAGAAAAACATGCAAACGATGACTAGTAACTGAAAACATTTCTGATTTCCTCAATATACTCTACGAATTTTTATGAAGTTGTCAGTCAATCATTCAAATTTTGAACCCTTTCGCTACGTCTCAAACTATTAAATTAATTGAAGGCTGAATTAATGAATTTTAGTTTGTATGTGATTCGAAACGATATTAAAAGCAATTGTGTCTGCTAGTAACAATCACTGAAAACAATGAACACACACTTTATATTGTAATCCTTCCTTTCTTTACTTTCATTTCATATCCTTTAACAATATCTATGGTGCAGCAGCAGAAACACACACAAAGACAAATACCTCAAAACCGTATGAGAGAGATGACATTGTGAATCGATTGTTCGTTAAATTTGTGTTAAAATTTTAAATCTTTTTGGTGGAACACAGCACAGCACGTTTGTTTTTTTAAAGCTGCTGGTTACTCTCTCTCTCGCTATTCAACACGATGCAGTTGCTTGTGAAAATCATCAGTATTCGTATACTGCAGATCATTGTTGTTGTTGTTGTTGTCTACGCCATTAAAAAGAGAAGCTTTTGTTTAAAGACGAACAATAACAACAATGCGACAACGATAAAGACAAAAACAAAGTCAACGACAACGGCGTGTCAGGTATTGTGGGTGTAAATGTGACTGCATAGCTGACATGTATTATCACATATGAATGCATGTATGAATGTTTGTATGCACGTGTACATGTATCTTTATATGTAAACAGTAGTCGCCATCTTGGCAGAGAGAATAAAGACATATTTGACACATCTAATGTACGTAGTACGTACACTAATACAAACAATAAGTGTGTGTGGTTGCGTAAATACCATGTAGTATGTGTGTGTATGTGTAGTTAGTATTCAACATTATCTTTTGTTTAACAGAGACAATGAGAGAAGACATTCGCATAACGGTAACATCATTATAAAGGTCGCTGCACTAAGCAGCTTAAAAACTTGGCAAAACTTTGAACTTTTCATATGAGAATTAAATACTCACTCTCGCACATTACGAAAACAAAAAAAGTATAAAAAAACTTTTTAAAATTCTCTTCAAATATCTACGAATTCACAGAAGACCATAGGAGAGAAGAAGAGAAAAAACAACAACAACAACAACTTAATTGATTAATTAGATTAAAAAAAAAATTCATAAAATCAAAATCCCCATTAAGTTTATCAACAAAATGAGATAAAAAGAGAAAACTTTGTTCAGCATATACTACTCACACACACACACACACAGACACAGAGTAGCATTAGCAGCAGCATTTCTAAACACAAATGCAATTTTAATTTATTGCCAAAGCCGACATTATCAGACATTAAGCTGAAAGCAAAATGTTTTTAAACAAAAAAAGTAGGCAATTTTCACAATTAGAAAACTGGAAGCACAAGTATAAGTAGAAGATGTAGATGACGATGAAGAAGCAACAACGGCAGCAGCAGAAGTGGCAGTGGCAGCAGTAGAAGAAAAGTTACTCTTATGAAATTTATTTTATTCATGGTTGGTGTTGCTGGATTAGATTTAACATGATACTGTGTGACATTAATGATGCAACATTCCATCCATATCTACTCTACAACTTTCTGTGTTTTTGTTGTTTTATTTTTTCTACTTTGATTTGACTAGATTAGCATCCAAAGTCATTAAAAGTTATACGAGGAATTTATTCATTGCTTCAAACAAATTTAATTATCCTACTTAAAGGCAAAGTTTTAAAACATGTTTAGAAACATTTTTAAATCATTTCATATTGTATTTGGAAATGTTGTGAAACGAACTGCGAACTCAAGCCGAAGAAGAGGTTTTGTCTACAAAGTTTCTATAGAGGATATTCGTATTTCAAAAGAAAAAGCTTTTAAGAGGCAAGACAAGACAAGGGGCTGGCAACAGCATATGCCAGTCACCTTTTGCCATACAAATAAATTAAATTAAAATAAAAAAATTTTAAATTGTTATTCTGCCGTATCCGAGGTAAAGCAATGATATTGGAGTCATGAAAATCTGGGTGACACATCAATGAATAACATTCTGATTTGAAGAGAAAATATTTCTACAAAATTTTAAAGAAATCTTACACACGTAACTTATTCTGAATACAATTATTAATTTTATTTAAAAGATTGTCTATTATTTTGAGTAAACTTACGAAGTAATGACAAAGGAATTGCTCCTTAAGTATCTATAACTCTTGTGTCCCATTACATAGAAATTGGCGTAGAATTTTGTAAATACTTCAAATATTGTGTTGGACTTATGAGGCCTATTGAGTGGCGAAACCATGAATATTTCATATCAAATCTCTTCTTCTTCTCATTTACTTAATTGTTTATTATAACCCTTCGGTCAGGATTACAACCTAGCTTCTCACTCCATCCATGTTGTATGTAAATTTTATCCATGAGCAGCGAGACCTACAGTTTTTTGAGAGGCTTTTCATGGCAATTTTATTTATTCTCAGAATATTTGCTAGAAGGCTATTAAGAGCAAATCAACGTAGGAATATTTTTTCATTTATTGTTTTACTCGAGATGTCTGGCCTGGGGTTTGGACCATGACTGCACGTCTAATAAACTAACAAAAACCAAAAATTTTAATTCAGTTTTGTAAGGACTTAATAAATAATAGTACGTTGCTAACAGAGCTCCTTTCTGTGCCGTAAACTTCAAGGTATAAACGAAAATTAAAAGTCTATTTAAAATTCCTTTAAAATTATTTCAATTTTCTTCTGTGCTGTGCCATTCAACGGTTTATTTGATATATCCTGGGTTCTTTATATGCATGGCGTTATGCTTTATTAGCAAAAATAATTCTCATTGCTTATCTCGCTCAACCTTATCATAAATTTAGTTTGCCACAGACTTTTTCAACTTTTCACAGCCAAATTATTGTTGATGTTGCAAGCAATAAACACACTAATACTTATTCTTCACACGCAAACACACACATACCAACACAAACACATTTTTCTTTTTGGCTTTAGTGTGGCACACGATTAATAGTTGCTATTTTAGTCTCTAAATGAAGTTTTAAAGTTTTTAAGTAGATTTTGGGGCGCATAATTAGCAAAAACAACAACTACAACTAAAACAAACAATATAATGAAAATGAAACAGACTCTAGTGTTGAACAGTAAGATTAGCAATTTAAATGCTTCAACACTCTCTCTCTCTCTCTCTCTCTCTCCACTCTCCCACACCGCATGCGTTTCTCTTCTAAAAACTACTTTCGAGTTTAATGTCCCGATTTGAACTTAAATTAGCCATGTTGGCAAAAGTTTTTTCTGTAGATTTTCGAAAAAGGTTAGAAAGTTAAAGACAAAAACAAATGAACAAATAAAATAGAAAATTAGGTTAAAGAAGGATTTTTATTAGCCAACTTCAAAAGTTAAAGAGCACAATGAGACTTTGTAATGGGTAGGAAGGAATTTAAATGAAAGTATTTTCCATTAATCGTACAACAAAAAAAGGCAACACGAACTTAAGGCAAGTGAAGACTGACGATATGCGGTCCGAAAGGCAATTATGGTCCACAGAATTTTTATTTTTTTTTTCAATAATAATAAGGATTTTCAAATAGAAATTTGTTTTGTTTTTAAAGTGAATTACAGATTGATTTTTGGGCCAAATACCACCAATATAGTAATGGTTTTCATATAAGACGACATTTACCTTGAGTATGTTTATTCAAGCCGACCTTAGCCTCAGTCTTAGCTCAGTCATCGTTTTATTTTATCAAAATCGCCCCATCTTTGTAGTTTCCCTACAGTGTCATGGTTTCACAATGGTCGATGCGTCGTTTCGCCCATAGTTTTGTTCTTATTACAACAGGGCAATCCTCCATCACGTATCCTTGCGTGTTATCGCTCTAATTGGTATTTGACTATCAGTGGAGGTATATGATTCCCTATAAACCAGGTTTTCCAAATAATCACTAGTTCAGATCATACATTCCCTGATCTTTTTAAGATAGAGTCCCATCTCTTGTCCATATTTAGAGCCATCTCGTGCAGCAACATATCATACATAATTGGCCATTACAACTCTTCAGTCATAATTTAAAGTCGACCCCGAACGACAGATTTTTGAGAAACTTTTCATGGCAATTTTATTTACTCTCAGAGTTTTTGCCAGACATCTGCCGAAAGGAAGTCACCGAAGAAATATTTTTTTATATTTCGTTTTGACGTCTGACTTCTGGTTTTAAACGTGGGCTTTTTATAAGCCAAACACACTACCGACTAGACTACGGCGACTTCCATATCATCTCTGGTAATAAGTGGGACAATTTCCATATGGCCAGAACACATATTTGTTGTATTCTCCGACTGTATTCGGTAAAAGCTGTGTACTGCAGTCAGAAGTTTTTTTGGTGAAGATTTTATTTCGGAATATATTTAGAAGGATAGAATGAACATTTCATAGATGAATTAATCGGTACAAACTAAGGTAGACTCCATCCAGTAAAGCATGCCATTTTTTTTGGAGTCCTTAAAACCACTTAATATGCCTTTACTGTCTGCTCCCCTTTGGGTGTAAACAATGTTGCGTTAATTACTTTTAATTAATTGCCCATTGAAAGAAAACTTCGAGTATTTTATTGTGAAAATATCATTCGTCTTAATAGTGACGGGAAAAATAAAAGAGAAACAATCACCTCAAGATGATATAAAATATGACTGTCATGCCAATTCTTATCTTCCAAACAAAACTTCTGTAGCATTTGCTTTATTTCAACTCATAATAAATAAATAACTGCCCTGTTCTATAAATAAAAATTTATTGCTCAAGTCTTATGCTACTTCTGCTGTACACAATAACTTTGTATGAATGATTGTGTATGTGTGTGTAGAGGATAAAAATGTTTTATTCAGAAATAATTTACATACAAAATTTTATTGATTAATAATAGACTTGAATACGAGCGAATGTATGTATGTGTATTTATAATTTATTGAAATTAGCTTCAGAACATATGGAGTAGACAGACAATTTATTTTTCCCCTTAATTTTGATTGTGTTTAATGAAAAATTACAAAAATAACTGTAAATTAGAAAATCTTTACAAATGATGTAAATTAAATATAACTACCCGTTATTTAACAGTTACACCACCCTTACAACACCGCATTACCCATCTCACACGCATGAGTAAACATTGTTACTGTGTGGTACGTCGGAATACAACCATCGACATACAAGTGTAGACAACGTACATGGAAAAGGTTTGGCAGTTATGGTACATTACATTTCAAAATGGTACTTTTCATATTAAAATTGATATTTTCCCTCATCATCACACGTACATGAATTTACAATTGTTTCTAATAACGATCGCCTAATAATGGCAAAATAAATTTGGCAGTTGTATTAAGATTGCTTCGAAACTGGCACCATCTAAGACCTCAAAGGTAGGCAAAAGCAACTGTAATAGTACTCCAAGTATATGGTAACTACTTAGTAAATACTATCTGGAGGATGGGGGATAGTTTTTTCTATGTGGCTGACTTTGGTATATGTGGTGAAATGCTAGGGGTATGCTCTGCTTAAAATAACAGCCTCAACCCAATGGACACTTTGTCAGAGTGTCAGCGAACCTTGACAGCGAACATATTCTCTCTGATACTCTGTTTCTAAAATATATAGCAAATGGTCCCATATTATCTAGGAAAACTCATTGATACTTAATTCGTATAGAATTCTTTAGGATTACAGAAAAAAATGTTAACATACTAGACAACTCAGGGCCAATCAGATATCTTAATTCTTATCTTATTTCTTAAGTTTCACACAAGATATCTGATGAACCCATATAGTAACGTTAGAAGCTAATAACATCACATATACCATAGACATACCACAGCTTCAAAAGTCCATGATAACCTGATATCCATAGGACAGGTACACATTCTAATTTCTAATGTGATTCGGAGTAATTTAAATTTGTTTCTATTTAAACCTACTCTTTGCATTGGTGACATCCACTTACACATCTCTGGCAATTTGTCATGGTCACCCCAAAAGTAATCATGATAAATGAAGCTGGCCATTCATTACAATACTAAATTATGTTATAATCTCACTTAGAAGGTATTGAAGTATACATACAGGTACCATTCGTTCATTGTAAGTTTCAGTGACAATTTATTATTGAAATGTTCCATCACCTTTATAACAATGTAAGCAGAGTAAATTATGCGTTTAAATGTGCGTAAATTGCGAGGGTGTGTTCAAACACATGTACATACAATAAGAAACATAATGAAATCATTTCTTAATAGCATAACGGTACATACATATGTATGTATGTGTGTATGTATATAAATACAAATGTAACATGACTAAAAACAATATACACACACACATAACTAATGTGCAATATATGGAGTATAGTAACCTACATACACAGAGAGGGCCAAATAATATTAAATAAATACGAGGGTTGTATAAAAGGGTTATTTGTTATTTAAATGGATTTTTTTTTTAATTTCATTTTTTTTAAAGAACATTTCTTAACTTTAAAAGATTAAAATTAATAACGTTAACGGCAAAGTGTTTGTGTGAAATTTCTTATAAAATTTTCAAATTATTTCACCCAACCCTCCTATCCATTATACACTGTTCCTGTTGTAAGAAAGTGAAATATTTGCTTCATTAAATTTCTAATCGTTGTCTTTAATGTTCATTCCATTTCCCTTGTACTGATAAAAATTCAAAAAAGAAAAAAGCAACAGAAAATTTTAATGGAATATATAAATAAAGCTTAATATGAGAGAGAGAGAAAGAGGGAGAGGGAGAAACACAACAGAATATGGCAGGAAATGGTAAGAATATTTTAATACAAACACATACACACATATACATATGGTAACATTTACCATTTCCTTTAATTTATAAATGAGGAGTACATGTGGCTGAGTGTAATTATGAACTTCCATACACACATGTCGTTATAAATATTCCTTCTTTATATGGGGAAGGGGGAGGAATGGTAGTGGCGGTGATACTGATTTTGTTCTTTTAGAATTGTTATTAAAATTAGAACATGTTTTAATAAAGTTACTACACAAGCACAGGCATTATTAAAGACAAGAAGTTGTCAATTTGTTAAGTTGCCGAACATATGTAGGAATGCAAGTCTGTTTTACATGAAAAATTTGACAGCAGTGCCATTAGGCATGAATGACTCAACTTACTGGATCTATCTAGTGGACTTTACATATCCCAACAAAGTCCGAAGGCTCTATAAATCTTTTTTAAACAAAATTTTTCATAATTCGAACTAAAACTATGATAAGATTTCTAGGTTTGAATTATATTATCAACACCTATATTTACGTCTGACATAATACGTCTTAAGTACGAGCATAATATACTTCTACCAACATGTTCTGCATTTCATGTAGTGCTACCAATAAGAAATATCTTGCGCTTCTTCAATGCAATATATCCTAGTAGCCGTTTTCCATTGATAACCGGTAAAGTCGCTAAGGGCCAGAGGTGTCATTGGAAATTTCTAGTCCAGATCGTATCCATTTCATCAGTAATATGACAGTTATAATCATAATGTATGTTTAAATGGTATACGAGAGTAATGTGTATTAAATTTAAAGAAATTATCTGTACAACTGCTTACAGCGATTATAAAAATTTTGAATATAACTTTGAAGTTACAATTCAAAGGTTTGTTCACTCTTTATGAGAAAGAAAGTAAATTTCACTTTCATTTCATTGAATTTTTATTAATTTTTTATTGTTGTTGTAACATTTGTGTTAAACTTAATTACTTCTGGGCCTTGTCCTACCATATATTTGTTTTAAATATTGTGTTTAATTATTTTATTATTGTTTTTAATAAAAATTAAACAAAAAAATACACATTCAAATATATTATTAAAATAAATACATACTTTGTGTATATTTGTTGTTAAAAGGGAAAAAGGATAGAAACTCTATTAAAATATTAAATCTCAACGAAAGTTGTTTATTTAAAATGTTATTAATGGCGCAAATAAAATTAAAACTAAATTACAGGCTCATTATTCCAATGAACAAACAAGTATTTAGTAGACACAAGCAAACAAACAAACCAAGAGTATACATACATATGTATGCATGTGTAACATACATAATTAAAATACAATTTAAATTAATTTTTATAAAAAATAATTAATTTATAAAATATTTGTACATAAAACTGCTGCTTATAATTACAAATTATTTCTTTGCATTTATTTTACATGAACTGAATGAGAGATCAGCAATCAGTGTTCAAAAAATGAGTAGAATCGGATCATACTCATAATTTCTGATACTTATACTCATTCATACTAATTTTAATATCATGGAACCTCTACTCATATTCAAAGGTTGAAGTACTCATCATATTCATACTTGACAGCACGTATGCTGTTGATGATTTCGACTTTCTATAACTCAAGATATACATGAATCGTAAAATAAGTATGAATCACGACGAACACAAAAATACTCACTAGAAGGTTGTGTGTTTGCTCTACTTGCTGAACTGTCGACTATGACTCGAATCTTTTATAAGTATTATAATTATTTTTCTAACTTTCTAAAGTGAATCTAAATGAGTAGGCTTATGAATCGAACATATTTCGAATGGTATGAGTTTGATGTTAACGTTGTACATCGCATACTCATTGCAACCTGTACTTATAAATCAACGTTGTAGTGAGTATGAATGAATCAGTGTACATAGTTAAATTTCAATATTGTTGACTCACTTATATTCAAAATTTCATGAGTGCTTATGAACTGAATGAGAGTGAAAGACAGAGCATGTAGCAAACGTAGATATGCTGTTAAACAAAGGAAGAAAGAAGAAGAAAAAATCATTTAATTGTATATCTCATGTAAGAAGTATTACAGATTTCATAGATTTCATTTGTATGCCTTGAAACATGGGGAAAATTGTTAGAAGTTAACAAGAAACTGCTTTGAAAATGTTACAAATTCTCCAGCCAGCCAGCCAAAGTACAATACAATGGAAAATTTTAATTCAATTAAATTAACAGGCCTTAAATACACTTTAAATTGTAAAATTAAATTAAATTGATAACGAATGCCATGTAGACTTTTATTATTATTTTTTGTTTATTTTTTCCAATTTAATGATTTTATTTCAATCAACAGCAACATCATCATGATGTTGATCATCATCATCATCGTTACAATCATCACAATCATCAGAACATGAGAGTACAATCCCAATTATCGTTACTTTTTATTGTATTCGTTTTGTGTTTTTTTTTTTGTCATTCCATTTGTATTGTATTTTTAATTAAGCATCATGGCAACGGGGGAGGTCTGATGATTGTGCTGCTGCTGATGATGATAATTGTGATTGTGATTGTATCTCTATGCCATTGTTGATTTAATAATTTGCATTTAAAAATTTATTATTTATTATTTATTATACAATAATATTATTTAAATAAAGAGCAAAATTTATTTAAATTTTCCATCAATTTTTATTACTTGCAAGCTGTTGTATTTGTTGCTATTTTTATGCTTTTTAACATGAATTATACACGCTTTTTTAAATAAAATTTGTTTCTTTTCCTGTCTTTTTTTTTCGTCTTTCACAGTATATGAAATGAATTCGATGGTCCGATTGATTTCAATGTTAAAAACAAAATAATTTATGCGATTTAAAATTGATTTTTTTTATATTAAAATAAAAGTATAAAAAAATGGTAAATACAATATTCAAATGGCAAAAAAAAATATATTTTTGAAATGAATTTTTAATTCAATAAAATGCAAAAATCAATCAAACCAGATAATATCTATACACATAATAAGTATTCTATATATTGTATAGAATTTATTAAATTGAGCATATGTTATGCTACAATATCTTTCGATATTGGCTAGAGGTCTAGGCTTCAGAATTCGACAAAATTATAACTCTTTGGAAAATTAATATGTGTTATTGCAAAGTTACTATTTCTAAGTAATTTTGTGTGATGATTCTCTGATTAAAACTGTTTAACAGACACCTTTTATGATTATTTGACATTTTCTTCACATAAATTTATACAAACTCAGGAAGGAGTCTTTTTCAAAAGCACTTTAATAAACATACTGTAATGTCCAACCTTGAAAATTAATCAGTTGAGTATATGTTGTAACAAATAGTCGTACAAATAATTCACAGAAATATTTTTGTCTTGATGCCCTTGAAAACATATTTTAAATATTAAACGTTGCATTTGCCACAGTGAATTTCCTTGGCCATCACTGTTTAAAATGGTGTCCTTAAATTTTTGTCATCTTTATATTTATATTTTGAAATTAAAATAAAAAAAGGACATGTATTTGCATGTAAATTGTTTCACTAGAATTTTTTTTTTGTTTCTGCATTTCGATTGTCTTCATATTTTTTAAAAGCGCAGTCGTTTGCTGCTGAGCACTATTGTTTCCTCTGTACACCACGTTACATACAGTACGAGCAGAACACAATGAAGAACGTTTTCATGCACGTTATATGCAGCAGTTGAGTGGAAAACAAAAATTTATGCTCGTAGTTTGTTTTTTAAAGCTTAAACTCTGGTGCTTTAGTGTTAGTAGTTGCTGTTACAAAAAAAAGGACATTCCCTTGCACAAATGAGCAGCTGAACAATACACGAAAGAGATGGAGACAAAGACAGACACAAAACCCACACATGAATAACCAGCCATATGACATTCTATGAATATTAGAAAAACAGAACAATTTCGTTGTTGTTTTTTATAAAAAAAAGCAAAAAAAAAAACGGAAAGAAAAAAGGAAACTGAAAAGACTGGAAAAATATTTTAACGTCCCTAGCTGTAGTAGTGGCTATTGTTACCATTTTTTTTAGTTTTTTTTTTTAAGTTTAGTTTTTAAAAGAATGCAAACAATTCCATTTTATAGAGTTTTTCTTTTTCTTTTTTTTTCGTTTAACAAGAGAGAGAGAAACAAAATATATTCTATTGCATGCAGCATTCAGCATTCATTTCTGCTCATAACTGCATGTGGTGTGTGCATTTAAGTATGAAAACATTTGTTGAGCCAAGCTATTCAAGTGGCTACAACAAAAGGAAAGTAACGAAATGCGGCGCTCAGAATGCTTTGCAGATTTTCATATCCTTCAACTTTAAGATTGCTGATGTTACTTTTATTTTCTCTTTTGACTGCAAACATTCAAATTGTGATCTAAGTACAGATCGCAATTTAAATGTTATTTCCTAAAATGTCTTTAAATCGCTGCTACTTTCAGATAAGATCTAGTCCATACTATAAAAGTTTATTACGAAACTCTTTGAAAACAATTCAATTTATATGTTGTGTACACAACAGAGTTATTTACATAGTTTTAAGAGCTGAATTATGGACTGTGTAGCGTATGAAGTACAGTATCATGTTTGTTATTCATGTTATTGCCTCTCTTTAGTGTATGATTAACTTAATAAGTAACAGGAAATTCAATATCACTCATACGACGTGTATGTACTAATTTTCAAATCTTAAATCCTTATTAATAACCTTAAAACAGTCTTTCAGTCTGTTAGAAAAGAAAAGAAAAACTTCATTTTATATTCAGTTTATTACGATTTCTTTTTTATATTTTATTCCTTCAATCACTTCATTTTGTCTTTATGAATAATTTATTCTCTTCCTTCGCTCTTTTATACGTTTTGATGATATTTTTTTGCGTTTCTTGTATTTCCTTTTTTTTTTTTTGTATTTCTGTTTCTCTATTGTATTTTGAATTGTATTGTCGTAGAAAATATTGGAAATTTATAACATTGTTAATCAGAGAAAATCAATTTTGCAATCAAATTCAATTCACATCAATTAAGTATGCAAATCAGCATTAAATAAATTCACAATAAAATTTATTTCACAACAAATAGAACGCAACCCACACACACCTACACCTACACCTGCACCTACACCAATACTGAGTAGCATACGCACTCACATATAGCCACAGTAATACAATGAAATACACACACACATACATAGATATAAAGCCATTGAAATTTGTTAAAATAAATTTTTTATTCGAACATCGTTTTTTTTTCTTTTCTTTTTTTTATCGTGATTTAAAATTCACTCCGATTTTATTCAGTCTCCTCTTACATCCGAAAAATATACATTTTTTTTTACAGATGTTTCACTGCTATTTAACACCTGATATCGTGTTTCATTATGAATTATTTTCATTTCTTTTTATTATTATTATTATTCCATTTAATATATTATTTTGCAAATACTGTGGAAAAAATAAAAAAAAAAAATTTGAATCATAAATTATTTAAAATTTGTCTAAAGTGGAATTCTTTATAAAAATTAAAAGCAACTTTAAACATATGCAGTGTAGTTGAGTAATAATAAACAAAATACATTTATTGTGACAAGGATGCCAACAGTATGTTCTCTTTTTAGATTCAGGATAAAACATGTCATGTCTAAAACTCATTGCGAGTAAGAATATAATTTTCATCAGAAGGTCTATGCAAGAAAGCAAATTTGTACACATCTTGACTATGGACCAATTTATTCGAGTGGAGTTCCATTGTAATGTCGCTGTAGTTAATACAGATAAATTCATTCATACAAACCCTGAGACAAGTGAAATAAATTAAATCAAGGCATTCCCAGACATTCAACTTTTCCAGCAAATTCTTTATTTAATGATGGAATAGCAATGAAGTCGCAGTAGTCTAGTAGGTAGTGTGTTGGCTTATTAGACGTGAGGGAACGGTTCAAACCCCAGGTCTGACATATCCAACAGCATGAAAACGAAATATTAAAAAAAATATACGTTCAACGACTTGCTCTCAGCCAAGAGGGTTTCTCAGGATTACGACCTAGCTTCTCACACCACCACTTATGTTGTGTGTGTTAATTTTATACATGAGTGGCGGGACTGACATCTAATAAGCCAACACACTACCTACTATACTATGGCTTTACTGTCTTCTCTTTGGTTAATTCGAAGTATTGTACTCAAGGCTTACTATTTAGAATAGATTTCACATTACAAACGTGGAAGACTTTAAAGATGACTAGAATTTGAAACCTTCAGAACCAACATATATATTTTTTTTTGCACTTATCAACGATGGTGTATAGAAGACCAAAATCCAGAAAAAAACCAGATATTTCATTCAAACATTTACTTTAAGAATTTTATTTTGGCGTCACGTATACCAACCATTGCGCTGTAGCATGAATACAAAGAAATTCCAAAACAGATACATGGGTACACTGACTGTTGCACATTTATATTTGCATTCTATGTTACCTTTGCAATAAAGAAAACCCTTTAGAAACTATCCAAAACCAATAAAAAGAAACACATTTTATTACTACAGGATAAAAAAAAAACAACAATAATTCTAAAAATATTTTAAAATCGTAAAACTTTTTATGAAAATTGCAAGAATGTAGAGGGAAAGACAATGTGTTTTCTCTATTTTAATAACTTTTAAAAACTTTAAGAGATAGAGAGAGAGAGAGAGAGAGAGAGAGAGAGAGAGAGAGAGAGAGATAGAGATAGAGAGAGAGAGAGTGAGATAAATTCATTCTTTAGCAGGAATAGCTTTCAGCAAGAAATTGGTATCATAAAATGTAAATGCCTTGACTTGATGCATCTGTCGCTACGTTTTACACCGAAAGTGGATAAATTTATGTCGTCTTGAGTACTAAATTTAAGGACATAACAAATGCATTTCCATGAACGAAAAAGAAAAGTCTTTTTAATATCACGCATAAATCTGGATTTTTATTTTCGGAGAAGAATATACGAGCAAGATTTTCTTTCGACACCATTAAGGAAGAGGTTCATAACATTTTTTAATGACTAATCGATTGATTAATTTATAGAAATATTAGCCTAAGAAATAAGAATTCGAATATAAAATGGATCATGATTTATGAATTCTATATGTATTGTTACGAAAATGAAAAATCTAGATACTGGTAATTTGCTGTTACATAGTTTAACAAAACAATGCAGTAAGCAAACCTGTTTACAAATTATCGTACTGCTTAATATAACATCAAACACCTGCATAAAAAATGGTAAACAAGTAAACAAAAATACAACAATAAACACTACAAGAATAAATGTAAGCAAAATACACAAACAACAATAATGAATATAAACAAAGATGTTTACATTTATAGAGATTTCGAGAAGGTGAAGTCATGAACATTCGTCTTCAAGAACATTCATCAGACTGTTTACTATGCCGTATAAAAGGCAAAACAAAGCAGACGACTTAGTTAGTGAAGATCAGTTAGTCTTGTGTAGACACATGATGTGTTTGAAGAGAGTAAGTGCTTTGCACGTCTCCGAAAACAAAACAAAAAAACAAAAAAATACGGTTGTATCTTGTAAAACATAAATTTATTCAATTAACTATTAACTAATAACTGATAACTGATAACACCACAAAGAGGCATCACTGTTGCATCAGAGAGCACACTTATGTATATTTGCAGTCAAAATTCTTAACGTATGCCATGTCAGCATACACAACATGAATGTTACAATTTGTGAACTTTTTTAATGCCTCACTTTTTGGTGAAATACTTTATGCCACTTCCTTGTAACATTGTATTATTATACGGCATGTACGTGTGCACATATGCTTGCGCATACATATCCATATAAAGTAAAAGTTTTACAACACAAGATAAAATGTTGTCTTACCGCAACAGAGAGCAGCAGTTTTACTTGTACTTTCAGAAGATTCGTTAGTTGCATACATATGCAGCCAAAAAGTTATGCATAAACTGAGTGCATATTGTTGGTGGATTTTAATGTGTTATTCCTTTAACGTGTTTATTGTTTTTTGTCTTAAAAGCCAAACATGTATTACCACATAAAACTACAACCATAAGTAATGTTGTTGTTTCAAAAACAAATGAATTGTTTTCATTGCGAAATGGCTGTTGTTATTAACAATGTAAACTTGTAATACCTCGGATGCAGTTTTTTTTTCAGAAAATACTGGCTATTCATCACTGCAAGTATTTTTGTTTTATTATTTTTCGATGACCCGCTAAAATATTTAAAAATATTCTTCATACAATACGTGTTGAGTTTTGCCAATTTTCGAGGAATGAAATTCAGAACACAAGGCAGAAGAAACACTATACGCAAGGGTTCCTTAAAACTGTATCGCATGTCAATATCGATTTTCTTCACTCCAGGATTATGTGATATATAAATCGTATCACAAGAAACACAAAAACCGCCGTAGTCTGGTAGGTAGTGTGTTGGCTTATTAGACGTAATACTAGGGTTCAAAACCCCAGGTCGGACAAAAAAAATAATTCTTCGGTGACTTCCTCTCAACAAAAACTCCGAGAGCATATTAAGTTGCCATGAAAAGTTTCTCAAAAATCTGTTGTTCGGAGTCGACTTTAAACTGTAGGCACCGCCACTCATGTACAAAATTAACACACAAAACATAAGTGGTGTGAGAAACAAGGTTCATAATCCTGACTGATGAGTTGTAATGACCAATTATGTATGTAAACATCTGCTTACGAAATGTTGCAGGAATATTTGAAAAAAAAAAAAAAAAATTCTATGAGTAGTAAGTAGACTCTGGGTCGCAAGACACAAATTCAAACATTTTTAAACGTGATTGTTTAATGCTTCATTGAAACAGTCATTTCGCAGTAATGTCGCATAAAGTATAGACTGGCAAAGACATGTTAGTGCCCATATTGGACACTACAATTCAAAGGGAAATATCGTGAGCCAGTTTCCATATATAAAACTGGCTTGTTATAGTAATTGAAATGTCAAAAATATTGCTCTGGTATACATGGTCTAAAAATAAAAGGAAATTCTTTTAAAAATAAATTCGCTTTTTTTGCCACAAATTTTCGTTGTTGTACTCAAATTTTCAGAGTTTTATTCAAAATCTACGAAAAGCAAAGCAAGAGAAAAAAAATAAAAAAAACTTTTATCAAATCTATGAAATGTTTGTAGTTTTGTGTCTTTTTATCAGAATGTAAATTCATTTTCATTTCATTTTCAGTTTTCATGCAATTTTAACACAATTTTACATTCTGTTCTGCTGATTTCAACACAAACAAAAACTGCTGGTTTAAATTAAGCCAAAAAAAAAAGAAAAAAAAAGAGAATAAAAAAAACAAACACAAAAAGAAACAGGAAAAATTAGTTTATTTAACAGAAATAAAAACTTTTTTCACAGAAAAATAAAAAATCAAAAAAAGTTTTTTAACAAAAATTCAACAAATGGTTAAACAAACACCCTTTTTTCACACACACAGAGAGAGAGTGAAAGAAGAAAAACTAAAACAAAAATCCCCCTTAATAAACTAAAGTATCATACTTATTAAGTCAAGGACATATTTTATGGTTTCTATTCTACAGATTCTACATTTTTTATTTGCACACAAGTGGGGCTCGTTTTTCTTTCTCATTTTTTTTGCATTTTTTACACATGTTTTGCAAAAAAATTTACAAAAAAAAAAAATGAAAAAGAGGAGAAAGGAAAACCCACATATTTGTACGAATTAAGAGACAAAAACTTGGTTAAATATTTAAACAAAAAAAAAAATAATTCTTTTTTTAAATTATTTTTTGCCCACAGTTTTCTATTTATATAAAAAACATGCAATGTCAACTCGATTTTTTTTTTCTTTTGAGATTTCCCATACAGTTCACTGTTGTAGTGAGACCTGCATTTAAAACTATAGGCCAGAAGAAGAAGAAAGAAAAAAAGGAAAAACTTTGTTTTTTTTATTCTGAAAAGAAAAACACAACTAAAACCACCAGACTATATGCTTACAAAAGGTAAAAATGTTAAAAGTAAAGTTTGAAAAATATATAGCACAAGGTTTTTTTGTTACTTTTTTTTAACGTTTTGTTTTTTTTTTTTGTTTCCATTCTTTCTTTCTATTGCCAGCATTTAATGCGGGCGTTATTTGCTGCTATAAAAGCATTTAAGCCTTAACGGGCAAAATAAATTCAAAGTCATTCATGCCTTCATTCTAACTCGCTCTCTTGCTCTATTCCTCTTCCTCTCTCTCTTTCTCTCTCTTTTGCTGTTCAAAATAAAATATAAATGCTTAAAAGAAAGGTAAATGAAAAAAAAAGCTAAACAAAATTAAAGGCTGTACGTAGTGTAGTGTTTATATTGGCTTGTTTTCTAATAAACTCCACCAAAAAAAAGGAGAAAAAAATTGTTTAACAAAAAACGTAGGTTGTACACCTCACAATATAGTTTCAAACAGATGTCTGCATAAATACTCTACAATTACGGCAACAACACTATAAAAAAGACAATACAAAACATAATTGGTCACTACAGTCCTTCAGTCAGGATTATGAACATAGTTTCTCTCACTCATGTTGTGTGTGTTAATTTTATATATTCGTGGCGGGGCAACCTGTTTAAAGTCGATGCCAAACGACAGATATTTTGGAGAAATTTGTCATGGCAATTTTATTTACCCTCAGAGTTTTTGCCGAGGAAATATTTTTCCATATTTTCGTTTTGTTGGAGATGTCTTGCTCTGGGATTTGAACTGTGGCCTCATATCTAATAAGCCAACACACTACCTACTAGACTACGGCCTCTTAAAAAGAACTTTAGGAGAGGTGTTGTAAATAGAAATTTCATTTAAAAAATTCCTTAAGGCATTACAATTTGAACGTTAATAACGTTTTAAAAAAACCCTTTAATTGCAACATGATTTTTCAGAAGAAAACACGACTTATTTGATAATGAAATTAACTTCCATTCTAGACAGTAGTTGACACAAATAGTCTGAAATATTCTTTGAGTTGACGTACTGCCCTTAATTTTATTGAAGGTGTAGGGTAGAAGGCTTAGATCAACTTAAAAAGCAAGTTGATTAACTAAGAGAGAAAATAAAAATAAAAAAATTGAATAAAGCAAGAAACAATAGAAAGGCTATGAAATAGAGAACACTTTTAATTTGTGTTTGTTTAAACATGTTTTTTTTTTTTTTGCTTCAAAAAAATCTTTTTTTTTTTCTACATTTTGTTATGGTTTTTCTGTTTTCCATTTCGGTATTTCACAGTTTTCTGCTATTTCTAGTCTCTCTTTAAAAGGCGTCTATTCCCATAATATTCCTTTTCATCATTTCTATGCTTATTTTGCTGTCAGCTGCTGTTTGGTTTTTTTTTTATTTAAGGAGTTTATGTCGGCATGAAAAATAATACGAATGTGTATAAATGCGTCTGTTAATGGTTGTGTTGATTCCCAGCTCTGTTAATTAAAGCATGAAAAATATGCTCAAACAACGTTAATTTATAAAAATATTTTGTGAGTTTCTTTTCTCTCTTCTTTTTCGGAAGCCTCTCTGCATGAGTCTATAATTTTTGTTCCCTTTTTTCCATTTTTTTTTTCGTCCTTGTCCTTTGCCTGTTCAACTATGAATTTTATTTTTCTGGCTGGCTGCTGTTGCGTGTTAGGGAACAAACAATTTGCTCAAATTCCTTATGGAATTAAAATATTTGATTTTTAAATAAAAATTTCTTTTTTTTGAAATATTCTCACATTTTCTTGTAGTGCTGCTATAAATATAATCGTAATTTAATATTTTCATCTTCGTTTTTACCACGCGTTTAGGCAGGCATCATTTGCAGGCTAATTATGAATATTTATTTCTGCTTTATTTCCTTTTTGGAAAAAAAAGAAGAAGGAAAACATGCGGTTTCCTCAACGGAAGCCAGAATATCATCTTCAAGAAGACCTGATAACAACACGCACACACACACACAATATCTTAATGAAGGCGTATGATTTATGTACGTTCAACATAATTCACGTAAATCATACGACATGTCAGGAGGTGATATTATTTCATAGATTTCAAAACAAGCTAAAGTAATTTTTTTTTAAAGAAATAATAACATTTTCTTATAATTATGGATTTTTTGTAGTATTTCTGACAAATGAAAATGAATAGAAGTTTAATACATTTTACTGGGATGATGCATAAACATGCTTAATTTAAATCATTTTCCAGTTAAAGCTTCTTGGGAAACATTGTTAGTGTTCGTTTCCAGTTAATATTTTATTTTTCAATAATTTCATTTTTAATTAAAAAATATCAAAAAACGTTATAAAAAAGGGATGAAACTTTTTCCATTGCATTGAATGGCAGATTAAGTTACATGTTGCATGCAATGTTTCCTGGATTCTAAGGATATCCACTGAATATTTATGAACTACCCCCTCATCTGTGTGTTGGTAGTGTAGGATAATGGAATATGAAATTAGTTTTATATGACAGACAATCCTTTTGTCTTGATGCTGTCAAACTGACCCCATTTGTTTAGTTTCGTTTCATATTTTTTTTTTCTACGAACAACACAAAAAATCCATATTTTTATACGCCATAGAGAGTACATAAGTGACAAGGGTTGCGTTTTAAATATTCTATATTTTATTGGGGTTTTTTTTTATAAAAGTTCATTTAAGTCAACTTTTATCTGATTTCTCGAAAACTTAAATTAATACGCCGTGTTAAGGACTTGTAGCACTTCTAGGAAATTTTCTTTTAAGCAAATTCTTCTGAAGGAAATTAAAGGCAGCTAAACTTTTTAATATAAATTAATATTCCCTTGAATTATATGCTCTTAAATACCATTTAATTTAAAATAATCTTTAAACAGAAAACATTTAAATACTTCTTTACCCAATTGGCTTTGTATTATTCTTATAGGCAATGAAATCTAATAAAAGTCAATGAAATTCCATATTATTCGGCTAATCATGACATGTTTTTCTCTTTTGATGACATATTCTATCGTTTCTATTACGGAAATTTAAATTCGTTTTCCTTAAAGATAATAATGTAGTCTGCCATAAAATGTAAAACGATGACTTGTAATTTATTTTAATCAAGAGACACATAAATCATACACCATGTAATGCCATTCATGTCTTCATAAATAATGTGGCATTAGACAGTTTTCTTATTTTATCTGTAATTTAATATCTTTCGCAATGAAAGGTATTTAAATTTTGATAGGAATAGTAAGCCATTTCACATTAAACACAATACGCTTTGAACGAAGAAATAAAAATAAAAAAATAAACGAATTAAATTGTGAATGGTGCCACACAATATAGTAGACTATGCCGACTACTATGAGGAGACTCTTATTATTTTAGACTTATTGCATTACAGAGGAGCTGGCCGTGGCCAGTACGTGCATGTTACAGAGCATGGATATTCTGATTTCGTCAGTTAATCTGGATATTATCTACTGATTTTACGAGGAGGCTCAATCTCGTTGGCAGCAGGAGGATGTGTACAATATTGACAGGCTCTGCTGGATGCGTATGGAAAGGAAAAGGACCGACTTACTTCTGTCCTTAAATCAAAAGGACATTAATCGCTTAATGATGATATTTACGTGGGACTGTATTCTTCGGTAGATATTCTGACTAATGACTTCTGCAGCAGTTGTGGGTCTGAGGAGGTGGAAAAGACTGTTTTTCACCTCATGTGTATGGGTTCTGATCTTGTCATAACGAGACGGAGATTTTTAACCTCTCATTTTCTGACATCTTTGATTTATAAAGATTGCGCCAATAGGATGATTTATTGTTCACTAAGATGTTCTCTTAAGGCGCCGTAGTCTAGTAGGTACTGTGTTGGCTTATTAGACGTAAGGCTACGGTTTAAATCCCAGGTCAGACCAGGTCCAAAACGTAAATATGAAATCCGCAGATTTCTGACAAAAACTCTGAGGGTAAATAAAACCTCCACTCATTTATAAAATTAACACAGACAAAATGGGTGGTGTGAGAAGCTAGGCCGTAATCTTGGTTGAAAGGTTGGTTGTAATGGCCAATTATGCATTATGTAAGATGTTCTCTAGGGAATTTCTGACCCTCCAAAATGCTCGCCGAGGGTGAACGCCACTTTACCTAACCTAACCTGAAGCACCCCATGGTATTTATCTAAGGCAGATACCCGAGTTCACACCAAAGTAATATGTTTCTGTAAAATTACACGGTGCCACAATCTGACAAATACATTAGAAAATTTCACAGCCATAACCATTGTAGCTTTTTTATCTCTCGTAGAGTAATGATTAGTCGAACGTGCACGAACGTACGTTCGTTTTCGGCACATGAAAAGTAATGCAAATGCTTACCGAAATTCCATTACAGTTTGGGTGATCGGTCATATTGCATTTCACATACTAGAAAAGAATGTACGTTCTGTTACGTTACGTGAACGTTCAGCTAATTTCATCGTGACACCCATAGGTCTTAAAGTAAGATACCACTACGAGAGATGGACAGTTACGACGGTTTTGGTCCGGAAACTAAAATCTTCAGCATACTTTGTAACCTTCTTTTATTGAAACTAAATTTAAAAAACAAAAAAAAAAATAATTTAAGCTTTCAAATATGACAACAAATACATTTTTTTCATACAATTTTTGTTTGTATGTAAAGTAAAGTAAATAAACTTGGAGAAAAAAATGTATTTGACATAATTTTAATATGAAAACAAACAACAAATATAGGAACAAAAAAATATTTTTACACCTGCTGACTAAAAGCTTACAACAGAAATAACAACGACAACAATATCAAATAAAAACAATCTAAATAATGTAACGTATATATACACACAGATACATACGAATACATACATACATACATATGTACCTATCCATTTACCAAGTATTCAAATGAGTGAGTGAGAGTATCGCAATGACAAAACAAACTTTACTTCTGTACATCCTGAAATACTTAAATATAATAAGAAAAAACACACACATACACATACATACATACATATGTATAGTATAGTATACGAATACAATTACTCACCTACACCAATACAATCTGTAGTTGTGCAGGTATATTTTGGAGAGAGAGAATTCATATTAAAAAAAAAAATCTTGTTTTGAATATAGAATGACATTAAAGGTGTTTAAGAGCTTAAATGGAATCTCATTTCTTTTCTTTTCGTCTTTTCCTCAGTAGATAGATGTCTAGTAGATGTTGTTATTCGTTTTGTTTTGTTTTGTAGTGTACGTTTTGGTAGGTGTTTTAGTGTTGCTAGTTGTTGGTGTTGTTTCTCTTTCTTTGTTTAATACTTTTTAGTTGAGAAAAAAAAGAAGGAAAAGAAAAGATTTAAGATTTAAACACTTGTATTTACAAATACATACATGCGTCTGTAGTATAGCAAGTATGTATATACGAATGTCAGAGCCTGTATTGGTTTGAGTAAGAAGTCTTTGATGGGAGAAAAAAAGAGTAAGAATACTCACATAAAACTCTTTATGTGCAGGTATTATAACTTGAATATTTATATGCAGGTGTATGAGATTCTGTTTGTGTATGTGGGTTTGTGTGTTAAGTATAAATACAACTTAAAATAAAAAACAAACACACACATTGGCACACACTAACACGCATCTCACACTTCGTAGCACAAGGATATAAGAAAGAAAATATTTATTAAATAAAAAAAAAAAAGAAATAAGAAGACGAAGACGACGACCAAGAGGAAGAAGTGGAAACGTAGAAAGGAAAGCAAAGTTAAGTAATTAAAATGTTTTATTCCCACGAAAGGCACGACAACGGTAACGTAAGGTAGGTGGTAGGAAGGATAAACAGAAGGTGGAAAAACAAGACGAAAAAATTATACGAGAATGATTTTGCTGTTGTAAGCAGAGGCAGTATTTGCCAACACCAGCACCATTACCGTCACCATCACCAGCAATAACATTCCGATACAACCAGCCAAAGAACAAGTAGGACAGAAAGAAAAAAAATTAAGAAAAAGAGGAAACCAGTGTCCTTGACAACTTACCTAAACCAAACACTTTCTATAAGAAGTGTAGGAAGGTGGGTAGGTAGGATGAGATTTTACACCACCAGTAGGTATATATATGTATATGTAAGTGTGTATTTTACTGTGTTCTATATTTTTTCGTCTTATAAAGACTTCTTTTTTAATACTCAGCTCTCAAGCACTTGTACTTGTGCTTGTGCTTGTACTTGTACTTAGTAAATGTGTATTAAAGTTAAAGCAATTAAGTATTTAAACATTTCATTTCATTTTATGTTATTTTTCATCATCTTTTTGTTTTAACGTTTTCTTTTCTTTTTTTTTTTTTTTGTTTTCATTTGCTTTCTTTTTTTTTTTTAATTTCTCTTATAAAACTCAATTCAAAAGATTGTTGTTGACATTGTGATCAATGTGTTGCTGTCGGCGTGTGTATGTGTGTGTGTGTGTGGATTTGTACTGTTGTATTGTGTTAATCAAACTTAAAAGCCTGTAACATTATTTTGATGTTGTTACAGAAGCAGAAGCAGTTGATGTTGTTGTTGTAATTGTTTTTCTTTTATTTTCGTTTTTTTTAATTAAAACCACATACTTGTTGTTCAACAAGCTTATCTTCTGGCAAAATTTACCACAAACAAAGGATGAAAAAAAACCTACAAAATGTTAAAAATAAATTAAAAATAATTTTAAAAGAATTACTTTAAAGACAAATTTTATTTCATGTGGTTGCATCAAATTCTAATAATTTCTAAAGAAATCAAAACAGATTTCAATCAATAAAAAAAAAATTATTTCAAAAAGATTCCAAAACAAATAGAATTTCTTTCTTCAAGAATTCAATTCTTTACAGGTTTTGAATTCTTTACAAATATTTAGTTAATAAAGAACGAGGTAAACTAATAGGTGATGTGTGGCTACTTTAAGACCTTACGAACACTAAATAAACCTGAGTTTTTTTTAAATTCTTTTGATTTTTTTTATGACAGAGTTTATTTAGTTCATTGATTTTACACGGGATTTGTACGGCGACTAAGTCGAAATATATTTAAGCTAAGCTTAGTTTCTTGATATAGTTGATGTATCTCCTAAGGCAGTACAAACTTTTCTGGATCGCATTTAAGTAATTTAAAAATATTATTTTTGACTCTCAAATACTATATATTGCAAAATCATTATAGAATAACTTTTTATTTTATGACACATTATAAAGCGATTTGCAGTTAAGTTAGGTGCAAATAGTATTCACAACATTCTATCAATAGCCACTAAATTGCTTTAAATTGTTTATATTTTTGTTACAAAAAAATTCAATTCAAACATGGTCCAGCAAAACGACAACGTATTATAAAATTTGATTTGATTGGCTTCTATGACATTCCATTATTAGCAGCAGCTTATATTAGCATATTTACTGTCTGTCGTTTTATAATCTGACAGTTTCATTTGATTCAATAATTTTTTTTGAATTATTTAAACAATTAATTTCGATTATTTTGTTGGACAAAATTACAACAAAACACTCTCATTGAAATTCAATGAAATGTAATACCACTCAAAGCACTTTTATCCAAACAACATAACAACAACAACAACAATAAAAAATACCCAAAAATATGCGTCGTAAAATATTTTTCAATCAATAAAATATTTTCTATACAAATTGCGAAAATATTTTAATCAAAACGATGGAACGAAATGAAACGAAATGAGATGAGCTGATCAGAGATGAGTTGAATATTTCAGCCTGTGAAACTTTTACTTGGGAAAATATTTTCGATTTAATTATTAAAAAGAGAGAAGCACTGGGTTGGCTGGCTGGCTGCCCAATAAAAAGGATAAAATCATCATAAACGCCGGAAAAACTGGGCAGGGAGGCCGGCAGAAAAAAGGGCAGCATGAATGAATATTTAATAAAATCATCATCAAACAAGAGCTTAAACTAATTGATGTGGTCATAATCAGATTGAGGGTAAAAAAGAGAGAAAATAAAACCATTAAAACCAACAAAAATATTGAGAACAACAGCAACAGCTAAAACAATATCAACAACAACAACAAAAACGAAAACATATTTATGAAAGTGAAACAAAACCAACACACAGCCACACACAAACACTTAAAAAAGAAAAGTTTAACAAAAACAATTAAAGCAAATAAAGTGTATCCTGTCTGTCTTTGTGTATGTGTTTGTGTATGTTAGCAATTTTATTACACAAAACAGTGAAAAGAGACAGTGAAGAGAGAGAGAGAGAGAGAGAGAGAGGATAGAGTAGTAGAGAAATTCATTTAATCTACAGTAGAAATATTCCTTTTATTGAGACAGAAACAAAAACAATAAAACATAAGATTAAGAGGAGGAGGGAGTAAGAGTGGGAGCGAGAGAGAGTAAAACTTTAATAATGTTTAAGAATTTGAGGTATTTTTACCACTTGTTTTGGTAGTTTCCAACAAAGATTTATTCACTTGGAAAGATTTATTGATGAAAAGCTTAGCAGATGTTCGATAAAGAACAATTTCTTTTGTTCGTTTGTTTTTCTTGCAACAAAATTTTCTACTCAAGTGATTAGAGATCAGAGCAGAGGAAAAATAATTCAAAATTTGAATTTAATTTAGTTTTCTTCGAAATGAAAGCAAAAGTCTAACAAAACTTTTTCATAAAAATATTGATGGAAATCAAAAGATTTCTTTCGGTTTTCTTTTTTTCTTCCTTTCTTTTCAAAAGAACTCTCATTTGAATGTCTATGGAAGTATGGAAAATTGACATATTTTATAACTTATACGCCCATTAATTGAATTTTGTATAGATTTTTAAGGATTTTTTTGTTTTTTTTTTTGTTTTTATCGGCTTTTTTGATTTTTTTTTTTTTGTGTATGTATATGTATAAAAATTAAGGCCATATTTGTCTTTCGTCATCAATTTTAAGTTGAAAAACTTGTTTAATTCATGCAAGTAAATACAAGGTAAAAAAAACCCAATGCACAGTGGGGCAAATGAAGTGAAATATTAAAATTTATTTAATTAAAAGTTAAGAATATATTTTTAATAATATACAGATATTATGCAGAATAGTAAAAAAAATTATATAAATAGAAAAAAAGTTATGAAAAAGCGAAAAAAGTTTTTCAAAATTGAGAATCTATATGAACAAAAATATTTTAAATCGTTAACAATAATTTATTCAACTCAGCTTGTAGTCACAGATTTGAAATGTCAAAAAGGGATCGTTTGTTTTAAATCACAATATGTGACGTTGTTATTAATCTTCCAAATGATAAAGTAATGAAAATTATAATCTACGCTTAATCGTCCTTCAAGCACATTTATGTAATTCTAGTAATTAAAGTGTTTAACCAACTACTTGATGATGTTGTAATGAAATTTTAAAAATTCCTTTCTTATTTCCAAAGAAAATATAACATTGTTTAACTCACAATGAAGATAACAAAGTGAGAAGCATTTGTTAATGCAGACAGTCAATCATTAGCGTATTTTTAGGTATGTAATGCACAATAATCTCTCAGCAGATTTCTGAAGAAACTCTGAAATGTAAAGTTTCTCAAAAATCTTTCGTTAGGAGTCGACTTTAAACTTTTTAATTTGAGTTAGTTTCTTGGGATAAATCGTGTATATTGTGTATAATTCATATCGTAGTAGATTTACATAATTATGATGCCTTCGCCCACAGTAAATACATCGACTTTGATAGAATGAAAGAGATTTTGTTGCCTGACAAAAAATCTATAAATGTATGTAATAATTTGGGTAAGATTTATTCTCAGCCATAGTTTATGGTGACTTACTATACGAGGAATTCGTGTTCACACCTCAGTCGTTTCTCGATGACATCCTGTCAGCAGTCTTCTGGCAAAAGCTGTGACAGTAACAATGTGTCCTGAAATATGAAGTCATCGTAGTCTAGTTGGTAGTGTGTTATTTTATTAGATGCCGCGCTTCAAACCCCAAGTCAGATATCAAATAAAACGAAAGTATATAAAAATATTTCTACGCCGGTTTCCTATCAGCAGGCTACTGGCAAAAACTCTGAGAGTTAATAAAATTGTCATGAAAACTTTCTCAAAAATCGATCGTTTGGAGTCGCCTATAAACTGTAAGAGCCGCCATGCTCGGATAAAAATTAACAAACAGAACATAGATGGTATGAGAAATTAGGTAGTAATCCTGATTAAAACATTGTAATGACCAACTAAGTGTGTAAGTAAAGTAAGAGTTAAAAACATTTTCTGTTAAGAATTTATTATCTACATACTAAAATAGTCTGTGCTTACATATGATTTGAAAAAATTGTTTGCATTTTCTGTAGATTATTCCACTTTGTGTACTGCTTGGGAAAAATAACAAAATTGACAACATCTTCCTAACCTACAATCCTGTATTATATTTTGTGTTTTTTTTTTGCAATTATACAGGGTGTTAATATAAAATATACACAATCAAACAGAATCAATATTTTCAAATTATTTATATATATTTTATAAATTTCTTAAATAGACATTGTTTATTAACCTCGGACTAATTTGAGAATAGATTCCACAACTAATACATATACCAAAAATACCAAACCAACTGAGCACAGTATAGAGTATTTCAAAGACAGAAAACAAATAAATTTTCTTGTTTCAATATTGTTTACTGGGTTATCAGGAACATATTCTTTAATGATTTTTATGTTTGCTAACACCATTATCATGAGCAACGCCACTTCACTTCCGAGCATTCATTTCGAAAAAAGACAAAAACAAAAAGGAGAATATTTTACGAAAATAGAAATGTGTTTGGGCATACATACATACATATGTGCATATGTAAGAACAAGTATTTAAACAAATACATATAAGTAAGTATGAAAGATATATGTATGTATATATGTACATATGTATATGTGGTAGTATAAGAGAATATGAAATAATATTTTTTTGTTTTCTTTTGTAACAACATGTGGATGGATCATGTTATTTTTGTGTGAAACCCATTTACAAGCACGACTGATTTTTACTGTTTAAAAAATTTTACCGCCTTTTTGCCTTACGCCCGTCCCGCCCCACATCAGCCAAGGGAATTGTGGTCGTCGTTGTGCATTTAAAGCACATGCCAAAGATGGTTGCGGCATACATACATATGAGTTTAGAACTAAAATTCTGCTAAAAGAAAATATCGATTTCACTTGAAGTTTTCAAAATATTTAAGGAGGCTGTGTGCTCTAATTCGACAGGAGCAAAAAACAAAAACGAAACCCAAAAATAAAACTAAAGGCAATAGGTGTGGTGGTGTGTATGAAGTAATAGAAAATGTGTTACAGAACCTCCCTTTATGAGCATGTGTGTGTGTATGAATGTAGGCAAACTCTTTAACAAAATGAGTTAAAATGTAAGAATTTTTCTTTCTTTTTTTTTTCTTTCGTTCTTTTTGGCGAAAAAAGAGAAACAAATTTATAGGAAAAGTTTCATTCGAGCCCAATTTAATTATCATTTCGATAATGTTCATGCATATGCCATCAACAGATAAAAATGTGTGAAGATATACAGCAAAATCAAATTCAAATTTAACACAGAAGCACAAAGGCTTTAAGTGTTTCAGAAATGAAAATATTTGCTTTTATTTAAGGATCCTTGCAAGATTTTTGAAAATGTTTAATTTTTTTTTAGTTTTCAACAATGAAATGAAGATCTTTTGGTTTCCAAGAATATAAGCCAGAATATTTTTGTTTTTTTTTTATTTTTAAATTGATTTAGAATATAGCCACAATATCAAGTTTTTCAAGCTCAATGGAAACAGTTATCATGGGATCCTCTGGATGTATTACTTGCAGAGGGTTGGAAGCAGTTTATTTTGTAAATATGAAAACCATGATGAAAAATGTTTTCTTTTGTGGAGTCAGAACCCAAATTAATCCAACAAATTGTTAGCCTGACTTTATGATTGTACATGTAGTCTTGATATAAGATCTATGATATGTAGTACTTACTAACTTAATAAGGCATTTCAACTCTTCAGTGAGGATTACGATATAGCTTCTCACTCCACACATGTTGAGTGTGTTTGATTTTATATATAAGTGTATAGACCTACAGTTTAAAGTCAAATCGGAACGACAGATTTTTGAGTAACTTTTCATGGCAATTTTATTTAATTTTCGAATTTTACCTGATGGGAGTAAGTAGGCGAAGAAATATTTTTTTATATTTCTTTTTGTTCCAGATGTCTGGCTCAGGGTTTTAAGCACGGCCTTACACCTCTAATAAGCTAATACATTACCTACTACACTACGGCTATTGTAGTGCGTTGGATTATTAGACTTGAGGTCTCGGTTTAAACATCAAAATGATAATATGAAAAAAATATTTCTTCGGCGACTTCCTCTCAGCAGACTCTGGAAGTAATAAAATTACCATGAAAAGTTTCTCATAAAATTTGCCTTTCGGAGTCGACTTAAAACTGTAGGTTCCGCCACTCATGTATAAAATTAACACACACAACATCATTGGTTTGAGAAGCTAGATCGTAATCCTAACTAAAGGATTGTAATGAACAATTATGTACGTACGTATTCATATAATTACATTTATAGTTAATAACTTTATTAAGACGATTTTAATTGCATGTTCATATGCTAGTGTACACTACCATTTGTAAACGAAAGCAATTTTTCTTCACATAATTGTTACCCAAAAATAAAAATAAAAAAATAAAATATGATATGAAATGAAAATAATGTACACATGTATTCCAAATTACGGAAAGACATTCAAAGAATGACAGCAAATCAATAAATGAAGGAATTGTTTGCTAGTTTTTCTGTTTTTGTTTTCTACAGTCAAGTTACTTTCGCCAGTCATTGCTTATGAATATTTGATGGACTACGTTACGAACGGCCATAAAAAACAACATTTCTTATATGATTTACCTTCGGGTGGGTGTTTTATTGGTGGTCATATGACCAAACAAGAACTCATGTTTTCTCTCTCGCTCGTGTCTGATTCCCTTTGGGCAATATCAAGTCATTTTTCATGTCACTTTGTTAAGAGAGAGAAAGGCAAAGTTGAAAGACAAGATAAAATATTCCAAGAATTTAATAATGTTTTCTGTTCAAATCAGATCATTTCAATCAATATTTGTTAAGCTAATTAGAGAAAAACAAAAAGAAAACAATTTTTGATTCATTTTGTAGGATTTCATTGAAATTTTGTATTTTAAACAGAAAACAAGAACTTTGAAAGAAATATTCTTTGTTTTCTTAAGTTTTGAAAAGCAAAATTAAATTCTTTGAAACTTAGGTAGGAACACAAATATTAATTTCAATACAAAAAATACACAGACATATTTAATTAAAAAGTGTTTTAAAATTTCTTAATTATTGATGAAATTAATTTTACTTTCTGCAGGATACAGAGTTTTGTATACGAAATTTGATTATATATTTTAAACTTTCGACTTTAATTGCTGTGATGTGATAGACTTAGATTCTGTTTTAATTTTATACGAAAACCTCTTTAAACCAAGTAACGTCCTTAAGCTTCGCACGCTTAATGTCCAAAATAAAGTGAAATGAATCAACCAAATCAAAGTTATGTACGTTAAAACATTCCAAATACTCATCTCTCATCTAAATTTAGCTGCAAATAATAATAATAATAAAAAAACAAGAAATGTTTCTTTCTTTAAATAGATTTTCGTAGTAAAAATTCTTTATTTCTGTCATAAAATTTCTGAAGAACTTTTTTTTGTTGCGTTACTCACAAGTATTTGCCTCAGCACAAATAAATCTTTTGCTCGCTCAATTAATTTGTAAAACCCTTCAGTCGTTCCT
This sequence comes from Sarcophaga rosellei, assembly GCA_930367235.1. Taxonomy (NCBI): domain Eukaryota; kingdom Metazoa; phylum Arthropoda; class Insecta; order Diptera; family Sarcophagidae; genus Sarcophaga; species Sarcophaga rosellei. Next base: position 3,794,439 of record OV884019.1, on the reverse strand, counting down.
TAATACTGGTATTTATGGATTCAATTCTTTTTCTGTTGTTTTTGTTGTTTTCGTTTTTCTTCTTTTTAAAGCACTTGTGTTTTTGCTTTGGTATCCACGTCTTTATTTTTCTGCTCTAATGAGCCACACTTTTAAGGCCAATAGAGAGAAGGAGTAGAAGTAGAAACAAAAAGAAAACGAAACTCAATTTTCTTATTTACTTTTCGCGCTTTAGCTAAACAGTACACAACGTTACTGCCAGCAGTTCGTCCATCCAACCAACCATCCATCCATCCAACCAACCATCCATCCATCCATCCATTCATCAATCTATCCATCTATCCATCTATTGTTAAAGGTTAATTACTGGATAAACAATAAAATTTTTAGTAGCACTGAGCATTAAACAATACAAGCATTAAACAATGAAACGCAAAAGAGGGAGAAAGAAAGTGTAAAGTTGTTGATAAAAAAAAAAATATGAAGAAAAAGAAAAAACCCGTTAATAAGTCTGATAATAAATGCAAATATTGTCTTAAAAATATTCTTTATTTTTATTCCATCATTTGCATTCGTCTCGTCAGAGTCCTGGTACTTACTTTCCATATTTTCTCTTCCTTGTCTGTCGTTTTTCTTCGTTTTTTTTTTAACCAGATGGCCCTTAAGTGTACTTTTTGCCCAGTACACAATTTTATGTGACATCTGCTCTTGGGTTTTTATTAAGGGACTTTCTATATTTAAGTTTGTAATAATAAATCCAGCCGACAAAAGTACATGTTTGTTTTAATAAGCAAATCTTGCAGAATTTGGCAGCCAAACTATCTGATCACAGGAAGAAGTGAAAGTATTTTGATTATTTTGACGCCTTCAGTACAGAAACTTGCCGAAATATATGAAATATACCATCAGATCGCAAGACAATGGCGGAAGGATAATTATATCATCGTCTGCCTACTAGCTTACTTAATTGGTCATTACAACCTTTTAGACAGGATTAGGACTTAGCTTCACACATTATTCATGCTGTGTGTGTGTTAATTCTAGCCATGAGTGGCGGAGACTTACATTTTGAAGTCGAATTCGAACTACAGATTTTTGGAGAAACTTTACATGACAATTTTATTTACTTTCAGAGTTTTTGGCAGGAGACTGATGAGAGAGAAGTCACCGAAAGAAATATTTATTTATATTTCGTTATGTTCAAGTTGGCCGAGCCAGGGGATGAAGCTAATAAGCCAATACACTTCCTACTAGATCACGTCGACTTGGAAATATTAGGTTCATCTGAAGGTATTTTTCCCTTATTTCGGGTAAGGGTTTTGATTTGAATGTAAAGGCATGACGCAACAAAGTTATAAAAAATATGTTCAGACTAACACCCTTTTGTAGCGGGGTATTGAAATGCACGCATATGTGCCCAGTAACATGGCAATATATCCTCCATGTGCCTTCCTTTCACATTTCCGAAAACATAACATTGAATATGAAATTTATTGAATAATTGCTGCATTTTTGTGAAAAATCTTAAAAAAAATTGTTACGGCTTCCATGTTTAAGTCAATCTTCAAATTACAGTACATGCTGTACAGTTCATGCTGTAATAGGAAATACATTTTTCTGTTTGTTTTCCAAATATAAATTTAATCTTTCCAGTATATCAAATCCTATTCCGACATTTCTTATGCCGAAATTATTATTATAATACCAATAAATAGATATTCTAGTGGAATACAAGCATATTATGTAACATCAAATATTGTCCCTCTTTGTAGACTCTCAAATGTTTTACATGTGCTAGAGTAATTTTTCCTTAATTTTTTTGGCTGTAATGTTCACATTTACAATAATAATTTACATACAAAATAGATTCTCAATAATGTATTCGAAACAATACATGAGGACTTTACTTATTTATCCTTCAAAGGAGGTGTATACATCACACCATAATAAAAGATCTGAAACATTTTTCATTTCTTATTTTTTTGTGAGAATATTTAAATAAAATATTTTAAATACATATGCCTAAGTATGTAAACTTATTATTTATAAATCAATTATTGTTTTTAGGTTTATTTCTGCTGGTATGTCACATTTTAGAACACATACATTCTTACATATTTTTCTATATATTAAATGCTTCGAGTTTAACTAAAATCTTAGCTTCAACTTCAATTGCTGCTTTATTTAAATTATAAGGGACAGACATCTCGAACTAAACCAAATATGAAAAATATTTCTCTGGCAACTTCGTCTCTCAGCAAGTCAGTCTTCTGGCAATAACTCAGAGAATGAAATAAATTAACATCAAAATTTTCTCAAAATCTGTCATTCGGAGTCGACTTTAAACTGTAGGTCCTGCCACTAATAGATAAAATTAACACACGCACAACATAAGTGATGTAAGAAGTTAGATCGTAATCGTGACTAAAGTTTTGTAGTTAGTAAATAATATAGTCTGGTTCTGCATGTCAATAAATAGGACAACGTACATAAGTGAAATATTTACTTTCCCTTTATAGTGAATATGCCTCTAATCAATTTCCAAGACTCCTTTAAATCGTTCTTATGTATGTACCGAAACCGTGACCAAATTTCCATAGCTTTTATTCTCCAACTAAATTGCCAGTTGGGTAGCAGGCAGCGCAAAATTCTGTTTGTTTGGCTGGCACTTCATTTACCATAAGGAAGGCCATACTGTGACTGTGATGGTATTTTACTTAAATTTTTCTTTATTTTCCATTTTTTTCTTTCGAATACTTGTTTATTACTCTTTGCAAACTAAGAAGAAAAAAAAAGTAAAAAAAGTTTTTTTTGAAATGAAGTGAAACGAAGTATTGAGAAACAGAATTTGAATTGATTATTAAAAACAAAACTTACAAATTGACCACACAATTCATTCAATTCATGCGAACGTTAAACTGAATTAAGGACAGCCTTGGGAACGACAAGAGATTTTTGGAGAAGCAAAAGAATCAGGGCACTAGCATAGCACGGCAGGATTAAATTGAATCAAATGGACTTGAGAGGAACTTGACTAAAAACTGCTGAAATTTTGTGCATACTAAATGTTGTTGTTTTTTTAGTTATATTTCTGAAATAGAAAATTAATTTTTTTTTTTTTTCAATTTAGTTTTAGTAGAACATAAACGTTTCTGTTTCTGTTTTTTTTCTTTTCGTTCGTTCAGTTCTTAAGGAAATTCTACATTTTTAATGGCATTTTCTTCACACTTATTAAACATCAAAGTTGTAAGAGAAAATATCCCTGCCGCTGCTGTTGTGGAAGATGAGAATGAAACAACAACAACAACAATAAGAAAAAATTGAATATTTCATAACCGTTTGCGGTATAAAGCATGGTATGATGGCTGCTGTTTTTAGTGATGGTGGTGGTGGTAGCGATGGTTGTGGTATATGAATGTGCTCGTGTGTAAGTTTGTGTATGTGAGTTTTTTCTGGCTATGCATTATACTGTTTTGTGGCACGATTTGGCTAAGTCAGGCGTCTATATGCTATCCGCCACGAAGCGTGCAGAGAGAGGCAAAGGGAAGTGGGTCTGGTTATTTAAATATTTGCATAATTTGCACGTTTTTCGTTCGTTCTTTCATTTCCAGCACATTCTGATTCTGTTCCACTCCATTTTTTTCCACTTCGTTTATAATTTTTTTCTGTTTCTGTGCTCTTCTGTTTTTAGTTTATTTTATTTGTAGAATTGTTTTCTTTTTATTTTTTGTATTTTTTTGTTTGTACAAGAATGTTGTTGTTACTTTATTTGTGAATATTTTAGTTTATTTTCATTTTCATATTGTTGTTGGTTTTGTTTGTGTTGTTTTTTCTTATTCTTTATTATTATTAAGGAATTTATGAAGTATTTTTGTTGCAAATTTTTTTTCATCCGTCTTTCTTTTTTTTTCATGTTTTTCGTAGTGCTGGTTTTTTCATTAGAAATGTAGAGAACAGAAATCCGAAAAAAAAGGATATGTTTGCCTGTCTCATGTTCATTTCTCCCGAGTATTTCATTTAAAAGTATTTTCATAATGGCGCTTTACTTACGAATTTCATTTTTTTTTTGTTTCATTTCAAATATATTTTTTCGTTAAATATTTAATTTTCGTTGCTTTGGGTTTTTTGTATGGAAAATAATAATTATTTCTGAGAATCATAGTCTCTTAGCTGGCTGTCAAAAAGTTTCCTTAACCAAGACACACTATAAAGCATTAAAAACCTTTTACTTAATGCCATGACATTTGTCCCAAATTAAATACCAAAAACATACTGAATGCAATATTTTGGAAAGTTCTTTTGTTTTTGTTTCGTTTTTTATTCAAATTAAAATTTTAAATTTTGGCCATGAAGAACCAGAACTAGTAAGTCTATTAAAATTGTTGCACGATCTGTAACATTTAAAATAGAAAGAAAATTTAAATAAATTGTGAATCTGATTGTTTTAAACATTTCATACTGGTGCTTATTAGGTCGATGAGATTTTCTTTTCTTTATTTGTTATTTAGTGGGTAATGTCTTGACTTTCTAGACGGGAGTGCTAAGTTCAAACTTCAGCTCTGATATATAAAAAAAATAGGTAGCAAAGTAAAATGCATTTATTTCGATGGCATTCTCTCAGTTGTTATACAAACGAAATCTACATGTTTGGTTGTAATATAATGTAATGAGGTGGGATGAGGTCTAAAAAAACGTTCTGCAATGCGACTTACTCAACCTACTTAATTGATCATTACAACCCTTTAGCAGGCTTACGACCTATGTTGTGTCTGATAATTTTATCCATTAGTGGCGCGGCCTACAATTCAAATTCGCTTCGAGCGACAGATTTTTAAGAAAATTTTAATTGTAATTTTTATTTTATTCCCAGAGTTTTTGCCAGAAATCTGTTGGGAAATATTTGCCTGACCTGAGTGTCTGACTCCATTGTCCACCACAGACTTACCAAACCAGCTTCTTCATTTGAGAGGGCAAATGTTCTTTAAGAAAATACGTCTGTAGAATTCCAAATATCTTATTCTTTAGTGCTACGCAATTTGTGATCAAACCTGTATGTTCTAGAGTCGGTCACACCCATTCTCTTCGGGTGCTTGTTGAAGGCATATGTACAAAAGTACTATGCCAGAATTTTGCAGAATAATTAACCGAAGCCAAAGAAAGGAATGAATCGAGCGATACCCCTCAGTCCCCCTTTTGTGATTGTTATGTCTTCTTTCTGAATGACCAGATGAAGAGAAAACTTCATTGATTCCTTAACAAAAAAGATAATGTATGGTGGTTAGAACCAGGCGTTAAGATGCCGGCCCAAGTTTCTTGTGCAAACGTCTTCTTATAGAAGTTTAAAACAGGTTTCCACATTTGGCTTGGCTACGCCTAAATTTCATCAATTTTAAGATTGAAATGATGATTAGCATGCATGGAGTTAGCATGTCTAATATGCTAAGCATGTTCGAAGAATGAATATTTTTCGCTTTGTTTTGCAAATCATTTGTACTGCAGCAACCAACTCTCTCGGTAGCATTCTATCAATATTACATTTCTATGTAGAAAACTCAGGTGAGTTTTATTACAAAATCATTAAACTTTGCCGAAAAGTTCTTTTAAATTTATTCTTAAAATTCTGTTTTTAATTTGAAAAGTTTTTCACTTTCATGGACTTTCTCCTGTTTTCAGGTTTCTTTCTCTTTTTTTTTTAATTCCAGCTTTTAAATTTTTTAATTGAATTTAAAACATCTCCCACACAACATCGTAGCAACAACATGAAATTAAAATCTTCTGAAGAAACTTTCTGTTTTTTTCGGATTGTATTGTGCTGTGTATTGTATTTCGTAAGAAAATGTACCAAAAACGTAATTCTAGGAAAATTATTCTTCTGTTACAAGAAAGTTGAGGTTTTTTTCTTTTTTTTTCTGTTAATTTGGCAAAATTTTGTTTTTCTGGGCGGATTTTCTGAAGATTTTTGTTAAGAATTTAATTCAATTTTCTTTGGCTTTAAGGACTGCAATTTGCGAAATTACATTAATTGAAATCAATTTCATACAAATTAATTACAGAACGCTTAAGTGGTAATTCAATAATTACAGCATATTGTAGATGAAGATAGGAAATGAAATTTTAATTGAAATTCTGGAACATATTTTAAAATCGAAAATTCTTGTCTGTAAAATGAAATGATTATCAGGTATTTCTTTTAGGTAAGTAAATATCATTTTTAAATATTTTCTATCTCTTGAGTCTTTGCTTACAGCATACAAAACTATTCGAAATCTTATATTATCTTCTTAAAATGTGCAGAATTTTTATTTTCCTTGAGCGAATTTCATGAATCAGACTTCTCTCTGCCATGTAAACTAAACTCTATTGGTTTACTGTAGAGGGTCCTCAAATAATTGTTGATCCATCTGCAGTTTCTCAGAAAAAAAAATCTCTTTGTGGTCATATCATGGGTGTAGTGACTACGATTTTTTGCTGATAGAGTTGATATTATCCTCTATAGGAGAACGAGGGATGGAAGCCCCATACTTCCTTCAATTCGAAATCCTAACAAACATTTTTTCGTCTTGATTTTGATCTTGGAACGAACGGTTAGAGCACTTTTATTACTACAATTCGCTCACAAACACTGACTTTAAGCAAATATTTGCCGCTAAATACACAACCACAACTTTTTCTAGATATTTACTTCGAGTAGGAGATTTGTGCCAAACGGGAACATACGACACTATTTGAAACATCATTCTTGGAAGTTGAACTCAATACATACATAATTAGTCATAAGCACCCTCTAGTCAGGATTACAAGCTAGGTTATCACACCACTTATGCTGTGTGTATTTATTTTATACATGACAAATTTTTAAGAAACTTTTTCATGGCAATTGTATTTACTCTCAGAGGGGAAGTAACCGAAGAAATATTTTTTCATATTTCGTTTTGCCGGAGATGCCTGGCTTGAGGTTCGAACCGAGGCCACCCGTCTAATAAGCTAACATACTACCTACTAGACTACTATTGAAATCAATATTTGCGTAAAATAACTTGGTAAGTTTATTTAATTTAAATGTGAGTAGTATGTAGAGAGCGAAACCAATATCTCCTTCATAATTACTTAGCCAGTTTCTCATTTCACCCTATAGTGTTGTGTGTAATAATTCTTTTCATGAGTGGCGAAAACTACGACAGATTTTTGAGAAGCTTTTTATTACAATTTTTATTTACCCGTAGAAGTCTGATGAAACAAACTCTTTCATATTTCGTTTTGTTTGAGATGTTAAAGCTGAGGTTTGAAATCACGGGCCCTCGATTAGTAACCCAACATATGTATATATTCATGTATATCCATGATATATTGTATTACTCGAAATTAAATAAAATTCCATAAAGACTACCTTACTGAAAAGAGCCGCACCTATATATATTGAATTAAGTTACTACAGTGAAGTTTATTTTCCAGTGTATCCCTGTAGTTGCACAGGTATTTATTGAAAGATGCCTACAGGGTAACAAGAGAGTATTTGCACCAAACATAACCTCAATTAGTATGCTTAGGCACAAACAAACCTAATAAGCGTGCAAAGACTAGATGTAGTGGGTATTGAATTTGCCTTAAGCTGTATAAGTCCTATGACAGGACAACCCGAACTCCAATAGGCTGAATTTTATAGGTTAGTCATCACAGAGAAAGCCTTGCTTATACACAGACTTGAACATAAACCGACAGATAGGTCAAGACAGATGAAGAAGCAAGATACAGAATGTAGTTAGAAACAGATCCAGATAATTTGCAAAGGGCATATGACCCTTGTAGAATTTATATGTGTGAATATATTTTCCAAGAAATAATTTTCAAATATTTTATGTTTAAATAATCTGTACAATAATACAAGTTAATAATGCTTACCATTTGCTTAAAGTTGATCTTGATGTTCTTGAATAATTTAATCTTTACTGTGTTTTAAAAACTAGCAATGCAGCTCTTTTAATTTATTTTTTAGAATTTTCTAAATAATTTTTTTTCTTTTAATTTAATTTTATAGAATGTGTTTAATTATTCTTTTTTATTATACAATATGTTTACACGTTAATTTAATTTATTTTCCTTTTTAATTTAATTTTTTTTTTTTTAATATTTCTTTAAAACTCTTGCATGAAATTTATTTAACTTTTCAGCACACAAAACAATTAATGCTGCATGTGTGTGTGTACAATAATAAGTTGATTGTAGCAAATGTTCTGTATTTAACAAGTATGGGATACATTTCTATATTCATTTCGAAGCACACTTTGTCGACAACATCTATTACAATTTCATGTACAATTTATGAATGACAAACATATACACACACACGCACACTGAATATCTCGTATGCATATGGGTTTAAAGAGCGTAACATTAAAACTTATCAAAATGTGTATGTGTGTGTTTATAAAAAAAAAAGAAAATCAGGTTAACATTTGCACACTTATGTTGTTGCCGTTAATGTTGTTGTTGGTGGTGGTGGTGGTGGTGTTGTTTTATTTTCCAACAAAAACAAAACAAACCACACTAATTCAATCACACATACACACACCCATGCACACTAACATGTACTCTTTCTCAAAATTTAAACATGTCGAGTGCGTGTGTGTGTGTATGTGTGTTATAATTTAAGTGAATGCATGTTTATATGCACACATATAATCGCTCTACCTCTCTCAACATCTCTTCCAGACCCTATTAAAAACACACATACCACATTAACATACATACACACATGCATACAAATGCATACAAATCTTCAAAATTCATATTATTTGCACATTTATTTTCTACCAAAACCAGAGAAGTAGAAGTGCAAGAAGAAGAAGAAGAAAAAAAGTGCACAAACAAATTCTATTTAAAAAAATTTGTTTTTAGATGACAATTGCTTGCGTGTGTTGTGTGTGTATGTTTATGTGAATTTATGCTTTTAAACAGAGCAAACATAAATGCAAGTGAGTGTATGTTTGTACAAGTAAACGTGTCACAAACGTACAAACGTATGCGTGTATGTGTGTGTTTATTTGTAGGTTTATCCGTCGACTTTTTTTTTTTTGTATAAATTTGTACCAACAAATTACTTGAGACTCATGAGTCGTTATAGCTGCTGTTTGTTGTATTGTGGCAGTACGTGTTTAAACCACATTATTACCATTTGTTTTATTTTCTATCATTTTATTTTGTTTGCATTTCTAATTTAAAACATTTTTTTTTTCTTCATTTGTTATTTTCATTCATTAAATTTTTACGTACGTTACGCTTGTGGAGAAAGACGAAATGATACAAATCACTGCTAAAGCTTCCTTGGCTTTAATTTTTGCCACATATTTTTTTTCTTTTTTGCACTAATTGGGCTTACTTCTGGGGGTTTTGTTGTTGTAGGACAACGTATAACAAATTTTAATTTTATTTTTTTCTCTCTTTCACATTTCAAGTTTTATTGTTTTAAATATGAAATTTAGTACGCGTTTCGTTTATTATTTTTTAAATTATTTTTTTTTATGGTTTATTTTGCCTAAGAAATTAGCAATTTTTCTAAGCACTTTCTGCAAAATTGTATTCTATATTGCCGCTTCGTTTGTACGTTTACAACTGACATGACCACGTTTCCGAGTTAACTGATTTGGAACGGTAAAAGTTCGTTTGCCATAGAATACCGTCGTTATCGTCTAAAGGAATTCTATTTTTTTGCTTTCTTTCAGTTTTTGTCGTTATTTTATGCTCACAATTCACAAACATTAAATACGAGTGAAATACTGGTTTTTTATGAACCGTTATTCTTACTCAATGAGAGCATTAACGCATTTTATATGGAAACAAAAGTGGTGAATATATTAAGCTAAGAGAGAGCGATAGTACTGTTACTCGTAGGTATAAGAGAATTTCCGTTTTAGTATACGTGTGTTGGATATACATACTTCACTGTTCGCGGTATAACAATTGCAAATATTTTCAAATATTTGTGCCACTATTGTGATTTTTCCTTTAAGTTTTTTGCTTTTTTTTAATTCAACTTATACCGGCATATGATAGCTTTAACTAAACAAAACAAGTCCTGTAGGAAAGTATTTTTGAATTCGAAATTTTAAGGACTTTTTATGCTTCAATCATGAGGCACCAGCTAGAAGTCCTCAGATAAAATATCACACTATTGAGTTTTGAATTTGATAAGTTTAATCCCTGTATAAAACCTAATTGTCTGCTGTTGTTCGATCTTCTTACAATAATGACTTTTATTCTTCTGCCTTTCTTTTTAGTTTCTAGTTACTATGAGTATAGATGGTCCTACACAGATCTAATCATTAAAAACTGAAAATTTTCATTAAGTGGAAGTGAAAACCTCGCATACAATATTACTTATGTCTGACCATATTACATCGCAGGTAACTGAGGCTCCTATTTTGTATTCCATTCTTAGCCTTTGTTAGTTATGCGTGCTAAATTCTTGTAAATTTCTTGTACTGTTCGCAGTTCGTTCCTTAACTCATAACAACCAACCAGTTATCCGTTGACAAAGAAGGTCCTTCTCTAACATCAGTCCATATTTGTTGCATCATCGCGCATTAGAATCTAATCAATAGTCTTCGAAAAGTTTTTGAACGTAACCACGTATTCTGTAGTTTCGTCTTCTTTGGCACTTGCAGGAGTCTTTGTGAGCACCATAACCAATAACTCTGGTAGAGGATTTGGTTCAGTTGTAGCTGCTTGTAGGCCACGAGTAGTGTGTTGACTTACTAGACTAGAGCAGCTCAGACATCTCGAACAAAATGAAATATGAGAGAATATTTCTTTTGGTGCCTTGCTTCTGGAAAAAATTCTGAGAACAAATAAAATTGCCATGAATAGCTTCTCAAAAATCTGTCTTTCGGAGTCGACTTTAAACATTAGGGTCCCCTCCAATCATGAATAAAATCAACACACACAACAAGGGTGGTGTGAGAAGCTAGATTGAAATCCTGAATGAAAAGTTGTAATGACCAATTAAGTGAGTAAGCAAGTAGTTGACAGGAATATTGTCCATTACTTTGTTACTGTTTTCACAAAGATCTTTCTGTTTATCAAAGTAAAAAATGCTTTTCAGAAAGAGTATTGATGTAAAGACATCCAGGAGCAATATAAAGCGATGAATTTAAACTGACAGGGAATGATTGTGATTATAAAACCCACATAGTGGTGATATAATTCATGTCTAAAATTATATCAAACAGTTAAGCTTCTATTCACTATCCTATCCAGAGCCTAAGAAACAAATTTAGATATTCAGCTCCTACATTGTCTAACTTTCGTACTTTTTTAGCGTTAAATTTCTACAATCACTTCGTTTTTGATTTTAAAACGTTTTGTGTGTGTGTTTCATATTCTTTTATGAAAACAGAAGAGTTTTATTCATTGTCGTAGTTATTCCGGTTCATTCAATTGTTGGTAAAATTCCAACTGAATAGCGAAAATGAGTATTCGGCATTCATAATAAGAGAATCGAAAAGAGAAACCGAATAAGAGCGCAAAAGCGTTTGTGGTGAATTCAAAATTGTTGTCTGTGCCATTATAAGTGTTTACTCTCTCACAGTATTCGCTCTCTTGCTCTCTTGTTTTGGGTACATTTTTCCGAAGGATATTTTCTTACTCCGATTTATGTCCACAAACTAAAAATTTCTGAAAAAGTTCAACACAATTCGCATCGTTTCTATTTTATGATATTTTTTCTTTTCTTAGGTTTTCGGCAATATGTATTTGCTTTATTTTATGCGAATTTGTAATGTTTTTGTTTTTGTTGTTGTTGTTGCTATTGTCATTGTTATTGTTATTTTACTTTTGTGTATTACCATACACAATAGAGCATTGAATTTAAACTGACTGCTACATGTGTATGTGCATGCGAGTATTTGTGAGTGTGTGTGTGGGTGAATACGAACGTTTTTATGTGTGTATTTCTGCGAGTAAATGCATGTCTCACGTGTCATGTTTGTGACTTGTTTTAGTCATGACTTGATAGATTTACTGTCATTGTGGAAATTCCACTAAAGACAACACACAACAGCAACACCAACAGCAACAACAATAAAAAAACATGTTGTTGACCAATTTAAGTCATCCACCTTTTTTTACTGGCTCTTCTCTAATAAATGCAAAATTAGAACAACAACAACAACAAAAATCATTTTGAGAATATACACACACACACACACACACAGGCATAAATTAATCTACAAAACGACAACAAAATGTTGAAGAAAACTATTTTTAGTTGAGCAAAAACAAATTGATTTTCACACTATCAACCAACTCCAACGCCACTCCGAACGTAAACGGACAGGAAGAAAAGACGAAAATTAATTGAAAATTTAAAATTTTATTGCATTTTACTTGTAATCATAAGTAAATCTGTGGCTTTGATTTTGAGGCTTGAGTTTATTTTATTTATTACTATTTAGAAGTAGTGAGTAGGTGAAGATGATGTAAGAAGAAGAAATTGTTTTTTGTTTGAATTTTCTTCATTGCAGGCCTGTTTAATAATCAGTTTAACTAATCGAATTAGTTAAAGAATAGGAGAGTTCGAAGGTTCAGATTCAGGTTCAGTTCATTTGATCTGCAATTGTCCGAAATGTTACCGTGTCCTCGTCACTGTGTCCTGGTACCCATGGACTATGATATGGATATCATTTCGACCTCAAAACAATGAGCTTAAGGCCTCTATCAAATTTTTCGAATAGATTATTCTGTTGACTTAAAACTGTAGGTCCCGCCACTCATGTATATAATTAACACACACAACATATGTAAGTAGTGTGAGAAGCTAGGTCGTAATCCTGACTGAAGGGTTGCAATGACCAATTATGTACGTATGTATGTATGTATGAGTATTCTTGAGGTTAGATTCTTAATTTAATTCCAGTGCTTACATGCATATGAAGCCATGTATGGCGGGACGCATTCTCCTTCTGCTAGATTCCGTATTCCAACCAATTACATTACAAGTAGCTTTCGGGGTAGTCAACGTTGCAGGTGTCTAATATATTCTTCCGTATATTCAATCGGATTTTATTTAGACGTGTGCATGGCCCCATAGCTGGGTAACCTAAAGTCTAGAACATTTTTAAGATTTATTAATGAAAACATGCAAGGTGCTTAATAAACTCGTTATGTTTTTCGCTTTGTATCTCCGCCATCATTAAACGGAAATACTTTTGAATTCTTTATTTAATTAATAAATTAAATTGTGGGTCAAATGTATGCCTCCAGACATTACAAATCCCACCACAAATCAATTGTAGTACACATGCCTTAATACAGCATAAATACATCAGTCAATGGGTGCCTATTTATACAATTTCTGGGACCTTTTTTTCAATTCGAATTGTACAGATTTCCTTGTATTGTTTTGTTTTCCTTATTTTAACCATTTACATTGAAATCACTTGCAAAATCTTCTCAAATATCTATGCAATCCGGGATACCAGATACATTTACCATCACAATACAATAAAACGCATTGCAAAAGAGGAAAAAAAGAAGAAAAATATAAAAGGCAAGGATGGCTAAACTTATTCTTACTTTCAATATCTCTCTCTATCTCTCTCTCTCTGTTCTATTTTCTAAGTTGTAAAGCAAAGCTATTAATCATCGAACTTGCAATCAAATTTCCAAAAGTATTTTTCATCGTTTCTGTTTTTTTTCTCTCTCTCTCTTTCTTTAGATTTAGAGGGCATGGTAAAGCAACAGCATAAACTCAGGAATCTAAAAGATTCATAACGAAATTGGCCCCAAAAAAAAGTTGGAAGAAAAAAATGTCAAAACCAAACCTAAAAAACAAGACAATTAGACAGATACAGGGACAGAGACAGAGGCACAGACGGGCATACAAAGCAATGTTAGAATGGACGCATAGAACTGAAGCAGCAGAATAGGAAGAGCGATAGAAAAAAACGAAATTTGAAGCCAGAAATGATCAACAACCCATAATAAAAATGTTTTATGCACCCTGCAGTTAAATGTTAAATATGTCAGGATAACTGTCACACAATGAAAGGACTACAGCCTCTAACGATGCCATAAAATGTATCGAATGTACTTCTAAAACGAAACAAAAAAATCAAAAAGGTTTGGCATAAGGATGCAATGAAGGACTTTAGTGTGTAAAAAAAAACAAAACATGCAGAAAATAAAGAGAAAATAAACGACCACAGAATATATTTCGGTATTTGACCAAATAATGATGAATGTCTCTGGCTTAACTTGTTGTCTCCTTTTGCATTTGCTTTTGTTTTTTTTTCTAGTTTCTCTTTCTAGATAGAAAGTTTTTTTTTTTTTGTTTTTTGCTCTAAAGTTCATACATATATGAAAACGAATAAATAAGAATGAATGGAGCCACACACAGAGCTGAGGCAATCAAAATAAGGAAAATCGTTATGGTTAAGCCGGAGTAATGGAAAAGCATTTACAATCGAAATAAAATACTGAAAACAATTTCCATTTTTTGTTTTTTGTTTCATAATTTAGATAACAAAGCTGTTAAGAAAGATTTTTATTTCAATTCTTGTCCTGGAACAACAATTCAAAGGTCCAAAGAAGATATTTTTTCAAGCAGGAAAAGTTATTTAAAATCAAGCGTATGTGTTTGGGCTCGCATGCTCCCAGGTGTAGTAATGTAGATGCCATAATTTAGTATAGTGTTGGCTTATTAGATGCATGAAGTGGTTCAAATCCCATCTTTAAATATTAGCTCCCTTTTTAAGAGTTCCAGAGAATGTGGCATTCGATAAGCTCTTCATCCTAAAGAGTTTTAGAAAAGCCTTTATTTGAGGGCTCTAGAAATAGTTCCTTGTTCGTTTTTACCTTTTATAAAGATTTAAAATATGAGCTCGTAGATCAATAAAAATAAACAATTAATTAACAATAAATAACAATTAAAATTCTTTATTATTCACACAATTCTGTGTGCCACTGTTCACAACTTGATGTAAACGACAACAATTGCTTTTCCTTGTTATTCCTCTGTATATACCTTTCGCAGAAACAATAACTATTGCTAGACAATTATTCAATAGATCGTTGTAACGGAGATTTTCAAACCGCGATTACTCTCTTTAAACGCACCGCGGCTTCATACAAGGCTGACTGAACCCACTCGCCTGCTTTGCCTTGCCTTTTATATGGGAGGGTCTGTCAGTATGATGAATGTTTTTGAAGGCGAATGTTCATGGCTTTGCCTTTTTGAGATCTTTATAAATGTAAATATCGTTGTTTACATTCATTATTATTGTTTGTGTATTTTGTTTACATTTATACTTGTAGTGTTGTTGTTGTATTTTTGTTTACTTGTTTACCATTTTTTTATGCTAGTGTTTGTTGTTACATTCAGAAGAACAATAATTAGTAAACAGGGTTGTTTACTGCCTTGATTTGTATTTGCAGCTTCTGTTTATAATCTTAATGTAAAGCGATATAAAAGCAAAACACTAGTATCTAGATTCTTCATTTTCGTAACAAAATTTCAAAACCATTCATACATGGCAAGTAGAACATGTACATATGTCTGTGTTTGTTTGTATTGTTATGGATTTGTCTGAAATCAACTTGAAGTAGATTTGTTTTAAAAGATTATTTTTGCTTTTTTATGAGCATTCTCATAATTTTTCTAAGGTTTTCCTTGGTAAAAGCGAAAAAGGTGAAAAGAAAAATATTTTTCCATGTGAATGTTGTTATTCTTCTTTTCTTTTTTTCTAAAATCTGTCATATGAAAAAATCATTTTGTTTTCTGTTTTTGTTTCCGTTTTAAATAGCAAAAGAAGAGGATAAAGTTTAGCAGTTATTTTTTAATATTTTTCAGTTTCTTGATTTTATTTTCGTAAACAAATATTTTCCCAACAAATTTTTTATGATTCTTTTCTTTTGTTTCCTGTCTTGTTTTCTTCCGTTGTCTCTCTTTCGTTTTAAGACTTAAACTTGAGAGAATCAAAACAGAAAACAAAAAATATGAAGACATGCAGGAATATGTTTTAAAATTTTATCATTACAACAACAAATATCGTAAAATAAAAGAAAATGTATTCTTAGATAAACAAACAGAACAACAAAAAAAAAATAAAAGAGAAAAACATTTTAAAACAGAATGTTTCTTTCTTAAGATTATGAAATTATGTGGTTTTATTTGAAATACAGATACTTCCTTTACATAGCCTTTAGATCTGAAACGAACGCCAGAAGAGAAATGTTAAAAATGTTTTTAAATGGCAACATATTTTTCAAGCAATTTGAAATCCATTGGCTGCAACGTATATGTTGATTGCCATTTTTTTTTTGTTTTATTACCCCTCTTGGGAGCAAAAGGCATCCATAAAGTATTTCAAGCCTACACGGTTGACACTATCCTATGTCTTGGAGTATCGAAATTCTTCAGCTACACCTTGACCGGCCACGACTTCTTGAGCTTTTCTTGTTATACTATCATTTGTTGTCACAATACTGCCTAGATAGCAGAAGATATCTACGTATTCGATTGGTTAGCCTTACAGCAATGATCTTGTTCGTGCTTTTGTTATTAATTCTCATGGCTTTGGTTTTCTTGATATTTATCTCAAGTCCAACATTGCATGCTAGTCTTTCTAACTCTTCTGGCTTTGTTTGCATGTTGAAAACTTTGTGCAAGATGTCGTAAGAGCCTCCATGATATTCCTCTTCTCTCTGAACAGACTTGGCTCATAATATCACACATTACGGTGTTGAATAGCTGAGCTGATAGGGAGCATCCTTGTTTTACTACAGCATTCGTGTGAAATGATTAACTTATATTGCCGTTGTAACGAACTACGAGCTTTGTATCGTCGTACATAGTTCTTATGATTCGCATTATTTTCTGGGGTACTATTTTCCTTCCCAATGTTTTCCATATAGCAGTTCATGTGATGGCATCGAAGGCTTTCTTGAAATCTACGAACAGTAAATACAGGATGGGCATGCCATTCAAGAGACTGTTCCATTATAATGCATAAAGTGTTGGCTTGGTCCACGGAAACCAGTCTGTTCGTGACTTAACGATGAAAGACATCATCCTAGTTGGAGGTAGCCTTTCTTCCTTCCAGACTGGTATGATGTGCGGCCGTAGAAATTCTGTCGAGGCATCGACGTCTACCCATAGAATTTCTGTTGGTATTCCATCTTCGCATGCTGCCTTATCGTTTCATATTAGAATAGAATTAAGTACACGGAAAACAATGTATTTTTTTCTGATACGCTAAAAGTGGAAATCACCTTTCACTTCATAAGTTTTCTGTTTGCTGTTTGTAATAATTTTTTTTTTAATTTACGATAGAACACAACAGATATTCATGTAAAGAATGATGGAAACAATTATTAAAAAATCTTTTATGTTCGCACTTCCTCCGTCAACTTTTAGGATATTTAATTAACATTTCAACCATTACGTAGATTATTTCTTCTCTTCAAATACTGTAGCATATCATTAGATTCTAATTCCATATCTTTTTTTTTGTTTCCATAGGTACCATATATGGCACTCCTTCCATTCTCAATGGATTATACAATAATATGAGTGAAAATAAAAATAAATTATTAACAAATTTGTTATAATATTTTATAACAAACATTTGGTGCATCATTCAATAAACAACCATAATAATTCACACACCAACTCAACTCAATAGCCATAACGAGAACAACAACAAAAATAATAGCAACATCAATAAAAACATTCCAATCATACACTCATCATACCATCAAATCATACATTTGCTACACATACACAGTTATATTCCCATAAAAGAATGTGAAAAAAAACACAAAAAAAACAACAACGGGGGCAAATGGATAAACGACTGGTAATAATACTGTATGTGGATGAAAACAAGGAATTATAACAACAACAAAATTTGTCGAAATAAACAACAACTTTTTAACATCCATCCGCCTTAACCTTTTGTAGAACATTAAATAAAAGCCAGTTAGCGAAAGGGATTCCAGATATGAGAAAGAGAGAGGGAGAGTGGAAGAGTGGAAGAGAGAGTTAAAGTTTTATAATATTAACAAATATACACACCAACAACAAACACATTTCAACTCAAAATTCAGGGATATAAGGAGGATATCAACAACAAACATTTACAATTTACAAGAGGCAGTCAGCAATAAACACCGGAACAACAATGGTAGCAGCGGCGACAGCATGTTTAACTCCACATACCCGTTTATTAACAGCATAAGCAAAAAATAACAACAACAACAACAACAACAATCATAGCAATAATAATAATAACTATAACCAATCGAAAGGGAAGGAATGAGAACAATCATAAATGTTCACTCATTGCACACACACACACGCAGCCCTTATTTTGGTTTGTAAACAAACAAACAACATACACACACACACTCATGCAAGTGAAAATAATACACAAGCGAATGAGACATAAAATGTAAAAATTGGTTTTTATTTATGGTCGAGTGCGAATGCGAGTGTGTGTGTGGATATATAACGCTCTCACTCACACTCTCTCATTTTTATCTTGTATGTCAATCATGCAGCAATAAAATTTTACGTAAAGAGAGCGCAAAAAAAATTGTGGCAATAATACCGCGCCATACAAAATTTACATGCAAATGCATCGTATAATTGTAACTGCCAGTAACTGTGGCAAAACTGGCATCTACAAAAGCGGCAATAACGTAATAAAAATTATTTTTATTCTTAGCCAAGTTTCGGTTCAGTTAATACCCTACATACGTCAGTATCTAAGCGATTTATTTCAATATTCATAGACTAGTAGGTATCAAATAGTAGGGATCTCAAATGGAAATTGTAATTGTGGCATTAATACACACATTTCGGCACTCAGAATGTAGTGACCTAGAATTTACAACAGAAGCTTCAATTGTTAATGGCTACCTCTGAGGTAAAGAAAACTCCGTTCTATATTGGCTTGCTCTAGTCCTCTACGAAGAGGAAATTTCTCAAGTACATCCATTAAAAATCCTGCACAAATCGATACTGCAGAAGCACCACTCATTTATGGCAATTATTGATCGAACTTATTGCCAAACATATACGTTTACAGTTGAACTTACCATATAAATCAAGGAAATGGGAATACGCAACGAAAGAGAATTAAAGATGGAAATGACAGAAAAAATTTTACGAATTTTAATTTATTTAAGTTGTAAATCTCTTTACAGCCTATGTCTGATGACCACTACACGAATATAAGCCACATACAGGATGTGCACAAAAAAATCGGGACACTTGAAATTTAAATATTGGCCGTTGTCATTTTTATTTCTATTCCAGCCTGTGTAAATTAGGAGGAATCATAGACTAGAGGATTACAAAAAAGCATGGTGGAGTGTTTTAATAAAAATTGAACACTCTTTGCAATTAAAGGTTATAATTGGTTTACCCGTTAAACATTGACACAAAAACTACGCTCTGAAATAATGATGATGTTGTCGCTGTTGTTGTTGTTGTCGATGATGCTGTAGTATTGTGGCAACAGTAAATACAGCAAAAGTTGAAGTATGTGTATGCGGTCTGTTGATAGCAGCTGTTGCAGAGACTATCAATGTTAGCAGCATATGAAAAAAAACAAATTCTTGATGACTGACTGAGTGGTGAAGTGAATGTCTGACAAACTGTCTGCTGTTTGCACTGTTGCGCTGTTCATTAAATGATGAACGCACTTAAGAATGTCTATATTGATGTACTGCCATAAGTAATACATACTTACACAACGATATACATACACCCGTACATATGCACAGATACATATACACATAAATTTAATGTAATACGTGTCATAGTGGTGGAATGGCATGAAATATATGCACATCCTCTGACCACCTTTTGCAACTTCATCATGGACATCATTATTGGCATCAGCATTCAGCATCGGCATTTACTATATCATTGCCATTGCTGCTGCTGTTAGTTGATGCCACTCATTTGCAGTAACAAATGATTGAAGAATGGTCGTGTGTGGCAGCAAAAATTTACTGTAGCAATAAGCGGCTTTAATCTATGCACCGCAATTAAATTTCTACACATGTTGACGAGCTCTTCTCTCATTTTATGATCTCCTCCACTCCAATGTTCCATTCTTAAGTGTGTGCTTTTGTTTTCTTTAATATGGAGGTGGGTGGGGGGATAACAATTTACGATTTATGTACTCCTAAATTATAATTCTCTTGTAATAGACTTTTTTGTGGCTTCGTTTTATAGGCGTTTTTAATTTCTTTTGTTTACTTTCTTGTTTCTTTTTTAATTTTTATTACATGTCTTGTCATACTAAACCTTTGATAAAAAAAAAAAAAAAGATAAAGATAGACGAGACTGATTACGATTTTAGTATATGGCTGTCAGAATTACAGTCATAAAATGCGTACCAAGCTTAACATGCGCTGCTAAGTTACTCGAACGATTAATCGGTTATTGATTTTTATTATGCCGCAGTTAATAAATTTTTTATAAAAGGTTCATCGACTGTTATCCACTCGTGCTCGGTAGATACAATAGTGGTGAGAGGTTAAGCATGAGACTCCCTTCATATGCTTTATGAAAGAAATAATATAAGTCGGCTTCTTATTATAAGTATAAAAACTGAGGTTTTGCTTGTAAAAAAGATAGCCTTGGAAGACAAGCTGCCATCTCTCCTCGCCTTCCAAATTCTCAGCATATCTCTACTGTACCTACAGCACAATACGTCTACATCAAAAAGTCGATGTAGTTAATCAAATCTCTCGCCAAAAATCTCTTAAGAATGCATGCAGTCAGTACAAGACCATTACAATTCTTAGAACTCGTTGAGGAGCTCATACAATTAATTGTTAAATCGGATGTGGAAATCATTGCCAACTAGTAATGAAATAAAGATATCACGTAACACTTTTCTCTCGAATATTCTTAAGGCTGCTGCATCGTTGTTTAATAGTATCCATGCTTCGTTTGATCTCCAAACTGACGTCATTGTCGGTTGCATTTATTAGCTTCGTGCCACCCACCACCACCACGCACCATGTTGTAATCATATTTTCTTATGCATTATTCACCACAATTTTCACACTTAGAACATACTTTATTATTATTTTCTTCTTCTATTTTTTCTTTTTTTATTTCATTTCTTTCTATTTTTTTTTTTTAATTTTCTTCCAACTTTAATAAGAGCATGAAAAGATAAAAAGAGAATTGAAGAGAGCGTAAGAATTATCATCATGGCCAAAACATTATTTTTATGTTAATTAATGTTTTGCTCTTAATTATGAATCTTTTTTCATTTGTTTTCTTCTCTCGAGTTGGGAAAAATTTAAAAAAAAATAATAATCATCAACAGCAGCTTAAGATAGCCAACAACAATAGCAACAACAACAAGAGAAAGAATTGAGTTTTTTTTGCTTGAAAGAACACGAAGAGAATATAAAAATGAAAATGGAAAAGAAATATGAAAAGTTTTCACAATTAATTTTACGATTTTCACAACAGATTTTATGGCCCACTCTGTTGGCCTTTTTGTTCTCCTGTTTTTTTTTTTTTTTTTGATGTCACTTGAGAAATAACAGCAACAGCAGGCGTATTTCTGTTTCTACTGAATATTTAGAAAAGCGCTTTAATTATTCGATTTACGTGAATGTGTGCACTTTTCGGTTTCAAATGTTTTTGCAGTCCTATAACGTAACTGAATTTCCATATAAAGAATATTCAAAATTAAATTCGACAAAATACACGGAAAAAACAGAGAACATACAACAGAAATATAGGTAAAGTCAATCAATCTCGACTTACTGACACTCTACACTTCATTTTCGTTTGGTATTTTCAAAATACCTATAAATGGGCATCGTTTTTAGATAAAACTTGGAACCAAAGGTAATAACAGATTGTAAAAACCTCAAAGAGCAGCTTGACTTTTCTAGTTTTCGCAGTCCAGTAGGTAGCCTGTCAGCTTGTTAGACCATAGTACATGAGCCCGATGTACATACTTACTTAATTACTTAATCGGCATTAACAACCTGATTAATTCGGATGCAGAAATCATCGCCAACTCGTACTGGACTGAAGATCTTACGTAGGACTTTTCTCTCGAATACTCTCGAGAGGGCTACATCAGTGCTTAATAGCTAGACATATGGAAAATAAACATTTCCTTCGGAGACTTTCTTCGCTCATAGCGAAGATAAATTTAGATTATAGTAGCTAATTAAGTTAAGTAAGTATATACATGCATATTGTTACGTTTTAATCTTTTAAAAAATGTTTAAAATATGAGCTCGTAGATTGCAAATAAAATAAAAACAAATTTGTATTTAGTTTTAATTAAAATTATTTATTCTTCGCACAATTCTGTGTGCCACTGTTCACAACTTTATGTAAACAAATCTGCTTTTCTTTGTTATTCCTCTGTTTACACTCTGCATCAATAGCAACAAGTAACTACTAGTTAATTGTTCGAGAAATATTTGTAACGGAGGTCTTCAAACACGATTTCTCTCTTCAAACACACCGCGTCTTCACACAAGACTAACTGAACTTTTACTAACTCTGTTGCATTTATTCACATTTACATTTATTCTTGTAGTGTTGTTTGTGGATTTTTGTTTACTTGTTTACCATTTTTTATGCTGATGTCTGTTGTTATATCAAGCAGTACGATAATTTGTAAACAGGTTTGTTTACTGCATTGTTTTGTTTTTGTAGTTTTTGTTTATAATTTTAAAGTTAAGCTATGTGAAAGCAAAACACCAGTATCTAGAATTTTTTCATTTTCGCAACAGTATTTTAAGATTTCAGAAATATTTCGAAAATTAGGCCTTCAAACTTAAAAAATTCACGTACAGCAACGTCTCTTTTAAAAAATTCTCAAATTTGTCGTTATTTGTCGTCAACCATTAATGGATGGCTGACTTTATGAGAATTTAAAATATCACATCACTTCCTCTTCTGCAACCAATTAACCGTGTATGAGTATGTCTGTTGATTTAAAATCATTAAGTCAACTGTAAGAGCGTGAGTGCACTCCCCTCCACTGCCCTACACCGTGAAGCTGTGCAGTTCTTAAGTTTGAAATTAATGCCGAAATAATTTCTTTGGCGGCAGCAACAACAAATAGCTTTCAATATTGAAAAATTCAGCAGACATTTGTCATCGTTTTCATCGTCTTACTCTAGATGAGCTGGATATTTAAAATCCATCATTATAGTTGGGAAATTGTGTGTGTATAAGTGGTAGAGGAGGAGGAGAGAGAGAGAGAGAGGGAAAAAGGGAGCGAAATTAAAATTGCAGAATATTCTCATATTCATACATATATGCGAGTGTGTGGGTGTGTGTTAATTTTATTTCATTTATCGTAGTTGAGCATAATTTTCATAAAATTTCTGTTAAAATCTCTAATGAGGCAAAAAGCTTTTTATATCCAAAGATGCTTGAATTTTAAAGATGGCTTGTTGCACGGTTGCGGCTGAGTATGTGTATGTAAAACAGAGAGAACAGAGAGAAATACTTTTTCGAGGCATTCAGTTTAAGTATACGTGTTGGATAGTGTGTGTCTATGTATATGCGTTGCAAGTATATTAAGTTTTGTGGCACGAGAAAAGACACTCACACCCATACACACGCTGAATTACAAGTATTAAGTTTTTCTTTTAAACTGATTTTAAGCGAAAAGTTTTGTTAATTTTCGTTGACTTTTTGACATTTTTAAGCCATTTTCTTCTGCTGCATTTGCCAGACATTAAAGGCAAATATAGTACGCTGTTGTTTTACTGCTGGAAAGTTGCATGCCACATTGCTTTTAGCAGTTGTACTTTTGTTAAATTATTTTTGTTCTCTAATACATACACGCACCTACTTTAATTAAATGTGTGTGTGTGTAGAAAGAAAGAGAATATCTCCTGCTTAGTTTTCGAAGAAATTTCGAAATGTAAAGCTTAAGCAGAGAGGTACGTACTCCTTTGTATTTTGAATCACATTCATAATCAATGAGACGAAGGTTGCTGTGTGTTTGGATACAATACCGCTGGCATTAGTGTAGGCTTTGCTATTGTGGTTGTTATTGCAATTGTTGCTGGGTTATATGTATGCAACCAAGCATGTTTGGAAAAAGTTTTGTATACTCTTAGTGTCATCATCATCATTATCGTCATCATTAGTGTCATTATTAACATTTAGTTTCTAATGTCATCTACAAAAAACAAAAACAAAACAGAGAAAAAAGAACAATAACGAAGAATAAAACTTGTAACAAAACTGCATTGTTCTGTGTGTGTGTATGTGTGTGTGTGTTGCCAAAACGAAACTTATTCTAAAACTACAACAACAAACACAAGTTTTTTCTTTGGAAAACAGAAACAATACAAACAAAATGCTTAAAACTTTCAACATTTCCTGACAAACTCTTCTGATGGAATTTTCTTGAGAGAAATACAAACGAAATTAATGTTACGTACAGAAGAGGCACGAAAGCAAACTTAAATGCTAAAGTCGAGTTCTAATGTTCTTTGTTGCTAAGAAGCGAAAAGCCAAAATTATTTTCTCTACACAATTAGTAGAATGTGGCACAATTATTAGGTTTTAATTTTTAAACTGGCTTTAAATGTTTGAATTTATGAAATAAAATCATTGGATATCGAAATCAAATCAAGTTTTCTCTTGATCGGAACACATGATAAACAAATTTCTAACAAAAAACATTTCTAGCCTTAGTCACCATTTACCGAACCAAGATACTTGTCACCAATTCTTCTAGAGGATTACATTGAAAGGAAGGTTCATACATAACTGATCATTACAACCCTTCAGTCAGGATTACAACCTAGTTTCTCACACCACTTATGTTGTGTGTTTAAAGCATAAAGTCGACTCCGAACAACAGATTTTTGAGAAACTTTTTTGAAAACTTCTCTCAAAGTTATTACCAGAAATCTGCTGAGAAGAAGCGGCCGAAGAAATATTAAAACAGACTTTGGCTTAATAAAAATTGAGCCTCATCGTACTCTAGTAGAAACAAGAATAGCCTATCAAATTGAATTGCATAACAATTACCGTTCAGATTACCGTTTACAGAATGTGACTCAAATTTGCTCACACTCCACACTACATGGTTTTTATCAACATTCAATTTCATAGCACCAACGGGGACATTGTATGGTTGAATCTATTATTGCTTTCGTGGTCATTATTTTTATGAATTTAATTTTTTTTTTTGGGCGCAATTGCCACTTATCTTTGTAAATAGTAATCAACAATTTCGAAGAAAAAAACAAATTTGAAGAGAATATCTTGTCTGCAACATACAAATGAAAGATTTCTGGCATTATTTACCATCGATAACCTAACAACAGCAGTTAAGAAATACAATAACAACAATAATAACAATAAGAAAACGAGATAAAAAAAACTGCAAAAAAATTAATAACCCAAGGAAAGTTGGTCGAAAATTACGACAGAAGTTGAAAGAATATGTTGAAAGTATTCGGAAAAAAATTATTTGTTTTTTAACAGCAAATGTAAGCGATTTAACAGAAAATTGCTTAAATGAAAGGAAACTAAAATTCTCCACAACAAAAAAAGGAATGAAAAGAATAGAAGAATGACGAGAATACCACACCAGACAGCCAAGCTGTGAAATAGCAGCTTAGAAAGCATAGTCGCATCATTAAAATCATACCACGCTCATCTTTAGCAATCATGCTTTCATTTGGGGCATTTTCGAAGAGTTTTTCTTTCTTATTTCCAAAAAAAAAAAAAATTATGCTTTTTGTACGGTGTACGGTAGACAATGGCGATAATGTTGAGAAAGTTCATATAAAAACGACAAACAGAGACGCTACAGCAACCACATTTATCCATAACTGGATAGCGACAATAAAAATAATACGAAGAAAAAAAAAAAACAGTGTATGACAGTGAAAGAACAACTAAGTTGCAAGCGAACAATTTCACTATGGGCTGATAGGTTTATTTTTTAGGCTTTCAGTTTTACTTCATTTAAAACAATTGCTTTTATACACACAAACATACAAATATAGAGAGAGAAAGAAAGATAAGTTTTAGCCCCTTTTTAAATAAAGACCATTAAACTTGAAAACTTTTCTCATGCCACTGTCGTAATTTATAATTTAAAATAAAAAAAGAAAAGAAAAAAAAATAATGCAGTTCGCCCGTGAAGGTAAGAGGTAAGAGGTCATCCATTACAAATGCCACAAAATCTCTAGATTATGTGCGCACTCAGGTACGACAAATCTTAATGGACTGTGTTCAATTTTTATTACACGAAGAAAACCTTTGAACTCAACATTAATGTTTTGCAATAAAAAAAAACAGAAACTCTTCTTCGCCCCCACTCTTTCTATTCCCTCCTCTTTATGTTGCGTCGCAACTATTGGTGTGTTAAACACTTTGGCAGCTTAGAGAAGGAGAATCAGCAAAGAAAGAAGAAGCAAAGAAAAACATTGTAATAATAAAGGAAAATCGAATATATCTCGCCCCACAAGAGATGTGGCAATGGCAGTAGCAGGAAGGAGGAAGGAGACACCATGCGCCAACCAGTTAACAAAACCAAACAAACAAACTGTGCAACCAAACGAGCTAACGAAAGACTGACAAACCAATCGACCGGCAATTACCTTGGCGTATAACCCAACAAACCAAAGTAACAGCAACAAAAAATATCAACGATGCCAGTATTGCTGCTGTAATAAAAATATAAAAAATATTCTGCCATTTATAATGCAAACGAATGTTGGTGCTGCTGCCATTGCTACCACTGCTACAATTGCTAGAGCACTGCAAACAGTTTTACCGTATGAAATTAGTTGAAAGGGCGTTGGCGGCCAAAGGCAAAGAATTAAGTCGTACTTCTGGCATTCTGGTGTTTACAATTCCTTCTTAAACCATGTTGATTTTAATTCGATTCCAATAATATTTGTCATACTGGGTGCCATTTGCAACACCTCTCGCTATATTTTTATATATTTTTATAGAATTTATTTAGTCAGAGAGCGTAGCATTGTAAGTGTATTGTAAATGATTTGTATACCTGTAGTGGTAACACGGCTATAATTCTCATAAGTTGTTGGCCATTGTTGGCAAACGTTTCTGGTCATTTTAACGAACAATTGCAATTTGTGGAACACGTCTGTTGATGTTACTTAATATCTGCGATCTGTTTTTGTCAAACTCAAGCACACACACACATACATATGTATATATACACTAAAATATACACGTACATTGGTGTGTTTAAATGTATAAAAAGAGAGGAAAAACGAATTTATATTTGGTATAGAAGTATAAACATTATCAAGATAACAGCGTAATTGCAACCTTAAATTTAACATTCAGGTGAGTGAGTATGGAACAGATTCTGTTGCAAGTTAAACGAGTTTATTTTTATTCAGATTCGAGAGCAATTCAGAACAATTTGATTTTGCGAGAGTTCGAGGCAAAGCGGTACAAAGTCACAATTTAAATGGAGTGCAGCAGGTAAGTAACTGATGGTAAGGAGTGATAATTTAAAAGAAAAGAGAAAATTATGAAGGAAAATTGCGATTAGAAATCGTATGGAATACTCTACAAGATCCTCATCCTCCCCGTGCATCTTTAGGGCGCAGAGGCATGGACTATATTAAGCACTGATGCAATACCCAGGACTAAATCGGGGAAGCCCTGTCATCTTTGTAGCTGAGTAAGAAATCAATTGTTTATCCAATCTAACTATACGCTTTGAAAAATTCATAAAATTTTGCTTTGAAAATTTAAATAATTTTTCCTTTTTTTTATTTTCATTTAATTGTAATTTTGCTAAAAATTCGTAGAAATTTAAAAAATAAAAAAAAACTAATAAATCACGTTGATATGTTGTTACTTTCATTGCTTTTTCATATTTTTCTGTACAAATTTAACGTTTTAAGGGTGTCAAGTAAAACATACGGAAGTTGCTTGTAAACACGATTTTCAGTTTCGTTTCTTTTTTTTCTGTTCTTTCCATAATTTTCTCAGGCGTGTTTTTCTTTAATTTTTTTTTTTGTTCTCCTTTTTTTCTTGTTAACCATAGTTTGTATTTGTTTTTATTTTATTTGTATTATTTTTTATTCATTGTTTTATCGTGTAAATATGAAATTTATTTTATTTTATTTCGTTGATTTTCGTTGCTTTTTTATTGAGGCAAGTAAAACACAGAAAAAATAAAAATAAAAGAACAAATCACCTGACGATTCTTACAAATGAGGTTGAGTTTTATGACGATAAATTGAAACATTTTATTTTAAAATCAACAAACAATACAATAACAAAAACAGCAGCAACATTTTTTTATTTTTTGTATTATTCATTGGCATTTTTATTTGTTGTTATAAACATGTTATTGAAAGACTTTTTAATGGGGTTATTGGTATATGCTACTGAAAGAATGGAGTGTTAAAATGAGGAACTGAATGAGTGAACTGACCGTTCACTGTATATGAGATCGTCTACGGAGATCGCTATTTACAGTTACACTTGCGATTTTACATGCGAAGTCACGTTTAAAAACGTAAGTTCCCATGAAGTCGCCGTAGTCTAGTAGGTAGTGTGTATGCTTATTAGACGTGAGGTCAGTGTTCAAACCCCAGGTCAGACATCTAAAACAAAATGAAAATATGAAGCAAATATTTCTTCGGCGACTTTCTCTTAGCTCTGAGAGTAAAAAAATTGCCATGAAAACTTTCACAAAAATCTATCGTTCGGCTCGGCTTTAAACTGGAGGTCCCGCCAGTCACGTATGAAATTAACACAACACACAACATAAGTGGTGTGAGAAATTAGGTCGTAATCTTGAATAAAGATTTATAATGACTAATTATGTTATGTATGTATGTATATATGTATGTAAATCACTTTAAAAATAACCATTTCGAATGCACACAGATCTGCCACACACTACATGCCACATATTCGCATTACTATTAAACAAATATTGGCATTGCAATACTAACTTTGTCGTCATCATCATCAGCACCATCATCGATGCCACTGTGATAATTATGCAACTCATTGACATCATTGTTTCCAAATGTAAAGGCAATAATTTATTTTTGCCCCCCAAATCACACACACAGAAATGTAAAATGCATTTTACGGGTTCCCGGGTAGCAAGCCGAGAGTAAGTCTTGCGGCGAATCGTGCACATTGGTAGGCCGGGCTACCAATGTCTTTCGAAGATTCCCAACCTTTAGCTCGTAAAGCTATAAAAAAAAAAAAAAAAAAAAAAAAAATGCATTTTACGGAAACGGGCCTATTTTCCTAACGTAACTCGTTAAATAACAACAAAAGAAAAGAAAAAACAGAAACGGAATATCCTAACGAAGAGAAATGCTTAAACGTTGCAACGTTTGTTGCAACATTTAAATGTAAGCGGTTAGTGGAATACGCAACAGCTCATGAATAAATAGGGTGAACCCTTAAAGATATCAAAATTTAAAATGAAAATTCAATTTACACAACACAACATAGTCGTATGCATTCAATGCTTTGATTTACAGGGGAACCCTATTTTAAGTGGAGTTAATTGTTTCTCTTCAATGAAGTGTGTTCTGTTGGTTGGGAAAAAGTTCAGTTCTGTTTGAAATTGTTGTGAAGCAAATAAAAAAAAAACATCGTGCAACATTTACTGCAATTGAAAGGCTCATTGCAACACTGCTACATTACTATGGTTATTTGAGATTTAAATGTGTTGAATGGTTGCAACTATACCCCGCATATATTTATGGTTGCTGCTATTGTAGACTTAATCATTTTTCAAGTACAAAAATACTACACAGTTTATAATCATCAGAATAAACAACAACAACAATCACAATCACAAAAAAGGGGAAAAAAGACCACGACAACATCAAAAACAACAAACATTTTACATCTCCATTCTCCATCAATTGAAATTCATTTTCATAGTGTTGCCCATTTTTAAAATAATGAGAGGAAATTGTTGCCTCAATTGTATGCCAGTTTTGCATGCCTCCTGCATTCAAGGGGGTCAGTTTGTCTTTATTTCGGTTGGATTTTCATTCCACCTTTTTTTCTGCTTTTTGATCGTGTGCATTTATTAATTGCACGATAATTTTATCTTTTTTTTCGTTTTTCGCTTTTTCATTTTGCCACTGTCCGTGGCATGTAAATTTGTATTGCATTTCGTTCCAGTAATTGTAGCAGGTTTTAACTGTTATTGGTCTGTTGAGTATGAAGTCGCGGTGGCATGATTTTTAATTTTCAATTATTGTTGCACTAGAACAACAAAACAACAACAACAAATTGAATATTTTCCTGAAAACTGTGTAAACAGCCAATGAACCATAACCAATGAGCTTCGGGTACAAATTATTTGATTTATTGATGAGATTTTCTCACATTTCTCCATAAACAGTTTTGCCATTGCAAATAAAGTCTGTGCAGCAGGAGTTGATTTCAGCATCAAATAGTAACCAAATCATAATCTAATAGAGGAGAGGATTTTGAATATTCCACATAAATCGATGAACGATCAACTACTCCATTTAAGATGCGGTTGTTCAATCTTAATTTCTAAAATGATTGTTCAGATGTTGTATGCAACGTATACTGCTAAGTAGTCTTCTTTGGAATGTTGCAGGAGTCTTTGTCCGTTATCATGTCCAAAAGGATACTGGTAACTACAATAACCAATAACTCTGGTAGTGACTTTGGTTCAGTTGCAGTGGACCGTAATGTAGTAGTAGTGTGTTGACTTACTAGACGATGCCCATGGTTTAAAACCCAGGTCAACAAAACAAAGTATAAAAAAATATTTGTTCGGTGACTTACACTCTACAGATTTCTGATAAAATTCTGTGCGAGTAAATAAAATTGCCATGGAAAGTTTCCCAAAAATCTTTCATTCGAATTTTAAACTGTAGGTCGCGCCACTCATGCACTAAATTAACACACGCAACATGAGTGATGTGATAAACTAGGTTGTAATCCTGACTAAAGGTATATGCTGCAAACTTATATCACTCCACCAACAGGTGCAATCATTCGCCGATCAGTCACCTGGAATTTAATCCAAAGTACTTTGATTAACACTTGAAATATTATGAAAAGTATGTTCATATTAATTTAAAACGAGGTCACCGTTAATGACTCAATTTTAGACAATTCATCAGGTCATACCTTTTAACAAAGTCCTTATGAGTTCATGCCATTTCTTGTTTTTACTAACATCCACACAATGAAAATCTAAACATTAGAAGAAGAAAAAAATTGTTTCTTTATGCCTTTAATGAGTGTGCTCTCCACTAAAACCGAACCTTCATAATTACCATAAATTATCATTTTTTGCTGGTCTTTGTCTGCTTGAAATTCTTCAAGTTCTTGAGAATACGTTGGTCTTGATGAATGAGTCTACGCTTGCCTCGTAATTACAGGTAATAATTTAAAGTCAAAAAGAAAATATTATTTTAAATGGCATTTGTCTGGCCGCCGTTGTGTGTTGTTTTTGGGACAAACAAAGCATTTTCCTTTGACTAATTAAACACGATTATGAAGATGACAATCATAATGAACATGTGATTAAATTTTATCAAATTTTTCTTCATTTCTTTTGCTTTATATTTTGCCTTTAATATGCCAAATTACATGTGACATTTCAAATAAGAAAATTTATCATCAGCTTTAACACATTTTTGATAAGATAATAGAGAGTGAGAGAGAGGGAGAGAGAGGTATAGAGAGAAGATTAAAATAGATTTGAAAGTATTTTTGTAAAGAAATTACAAATCCTTTTTCTTCTTCTTCTTTTTCTTTTTGATAAATGATTCTTAACTTTTTTGCATAATTTTGAGTTTCTAATTTCGTATTTCTAATGCCTTTTCATTTTATTTTAATTTGTTGTGTTGAACAGAACAATTTAATCCTGATTATATACAAATTTTATCACACACAATAAATAAACAAACAAACAAACAACAACAATAAAAAAATAATATTTAATTGTATTTTGTTTGTATAACAATTATTTAACAATCACAACAATAACAACATCAACAAAGTATAATAAAATATTACATGTGACTTCATAAACATTCAAAGGATGTTTAAATGAATGTCATTAAAAATTTACATATGGAAGGATGTAACATTACATACCGACCATGTAATTACTGTGGGGCATCCATACATATGTATGTATGTAAATGTCGCAATTGCAACATCCACATACCGATGTGTTGCATGATGCGCCAGTAAAGTGGGAAAAAAAACATGATTTAATGGCTTAATAGGGGCCTTTTTAGTTCTTTTTTTTTAAGATGCAAATTGGACAAGAAATTCAATAGTCAGATGTAAAGTAAGTCACCTGAAACGAAGGAATTAAAAAAAATGCAGAAAATTTAAGATTTTTTTTTCGAAGAATTTCTAGTTCAGACCTTTAAGAACTAAATATAAGAGAGATTTCGATAGCAAAAGTGTCAAGAATTCAAAACAAAATTACAAAAAAAAAAAAAATCTTGAAAGAAAGTTGAATAATGTGACAAAATTACATCCTGATTACTAAATTACTTGGCTAATAAAGCCTTTATTTAAAGTCACGGTCTAGTTTCTCCACCACCCATGTTGTGTACCAGAGATCAGCAATGAGTATTAAAAAAGATGTAGAATCAAATCATAGTCATAATTCCTCATATTTATACGTATTCATACTTATTTAAATATGATGGAACCTCTACTCTTATTCAAAGCATGGAAGTACTCATCATATTCATACTTAACAACACGTATGATGTTATTGATATCGACTCGCCATAACTCAACATATACACGAATCACAAAATAAGTATGATTCGAGTACGAACACTAAAATACTTACTAGAAGGTTGCGTGTTTGCTCTGCTTACTCCTCTGTCTTTTTTCTTTTTTTTGTAAATGCAACAACTAAGCCTGTAAATTTTGTTAAATGATTCGAGTTATTAGAATCATTTCTAAGTATTTAAGTATTTTTCTAAAGTCATGAATTTAAATCAGTATGCGGCTCATGAATCAATGCTGTACGCATACTCACTCATTGCAACCTGTACTTATAAATCAACATTGTAGTGAGTATGAATGAATCAGAGTACATAGTTAAATTTCAGTATAGTTGACTCACTTGTATTCAAAATTTCATGAGTGCTTATGAGTAGCGAAAAAACGATTCATTGCTGATGTCTGTTGCGTGTGCTAATTTTATCCATAAGTGAAGAGCCCTACAATTTAACAATTGATTCCTTAGTTTGAAAACGAAATTCCATTCTGCCAAAGACAGAACAGTACAACAGACTATTTCAATTCAAGTACTTGCATAAATCATTGAAATCACTTCTCGCTCATTACCATTTAATGCACAACAATTTTTCATCTCCATTCTTTTGTTGACTTTTATCGCCCACTGTATGGGGGAGAAAGAGTTTTGTAAATGTTAATGAATATTTGAAACAACGGTTACAACCCAAAGGCAACAAATGACACCATATTTGTCTGTAAGTAGTATGTATATACAACACACAAACATACATACATACTCTATAATATAACAGATGTTTGAGAAAATAAAGCGAAGTATTTCACACACACACACACACACATACCCTCAGACATTTGCAAAACAATAATACAATAAAGAGAAATTAAATGAAAATAAAACAGAAAATAAAATTATTGTAACCAAATCCACCTAAACGTAATAATAATAATAATCACACACTTAAAGTACAACAACAACTACTACTACTGCAACTTCATGCACACATATGTACTTATATGCAACATGTATGCGTGTTTGAGTGTGTGTGCATTTAAATGCGTAACGATACAGTTATTAACACAATAAAGAGTAATACTGAACTAGATCGCTTATATGCATGGATGTTGACGTGTGTGTGTGAGCGTTAAATGAAAAGCAACATGAATTTTGTTTAAAACATTCTCTTGTTATATATTAATGTGTGAGTTTGTGTTTGTGAGTGCACTTAGTGCATTAAATTTATATTTAAAATGTTTTAAATTTGAAATAAACAACATGTAATTAAACTTAAATGATGTTCTAATTTAGAAACATACACAACATACATGTAAAACGCCTAAATCTGTGCTACGAGAATATACGAGGATGGGCGAAAGAAATGAAATAAAACACGCGTTTTTTGTATACTTTTCAAGTCTCTTTTTCCATTCAATTACGTTCCTTGAACGTTCGGCTTTAATGTTTGGAAACAAGCAATGGTCACTCAGTGCTACATCTGGAGATTAGGGTAGATGATGGAGCAGTTCATAGACTAATTCTTGAATTTTTACAATAGAAACTGCTAATTGGTGCATCCTTACTTTTGTCTTGGTGTAAAAAAACTTTCGTTTTTTAAACTAAACCGACAGAATAAGAAAAAATCTCCTTAGTCTAGTAGGTAGTGCGTTTATCTGACATGCGGTTCAGACCCCTGCCCTGTGAGAGCCTTGTTAGATGTCCAAGGCTTTCACATTCGCTTGTACTTTTAATTTTTTAAAGTTCAGGAGAATATCGTGAATTTTTTAATAACTTTGGAGAGCAAACATCAACTAGGTGTTCTACACGTGTAGTATCTTTCTTCACAAGTTGTTTACAGGAGGTTTTACTATTTAAACTAAAGCTGCAGTGTTCCCATAGTACAGAGCTTAATGGGAATAAGAACTGCTTCTTTGTAATTTTCACTCAAATCACACGGTAGTTAGTAGCTATCATACACAAATTAAATGACCTCATGGGATCAATTGCCATTTCAACACTTGCAATAGGAAATTATAGATAAGGCCTCGTATGTAGAGAGCACATGTATAAATACATACATATGTATTCATGTATGTGTTTGAGTGTGTTTATGTATTATTATTGTATTATTCATTTGATTGTAATAAACATTTTAAACTCGGTTTAATACAAAGTGTTTAATAATTGATGGTGTTGTTGTTGCATCTTTATTTCTTTATCGCATATGTAGCTAACAAACTACTTGTTGTTGATATTACATAATGTCACAACAACAACGACTACTACTACATACAATAGCAATGTGTTGTTTGCTAGTGTAACGCCTTACTCACATGAATAGTTTAACTGTAAATATAATATTTATTTCGTATTCATTGAAATTATATTGCTTTAGTTGTAGTTGTCATGTTGCATACAATTACACATTCAACATACATGAGTGTATGTGTGCATATGTGCGTGTAAATAATTTTTCATTGTAAAGACATGTTTTAACTCCTGCTTAATGATTAAATAAAATTGTTGTTTGATTATGTTGTTGCGATATTTTGTTTGTTGCTGTTGTTGTTGTTTTTGTCGTATATTCATTTCATTTTATTTTGTTAAACATTAATATCAAGTGTTTATGTCTGATTAGATCCCTAACATAATGTGGGACATAGAGATTAAGAGTTGCATTCGTAATTGTATATTCAAAGCTAGACGGCAGTACGTAAGTATGTATATTAGAATTGAATATGCTGAGCTACATTACACTTGTTTCATTATCTTGACGATAGCAGAGAAGTACATTAGATATGTTGAAGAGGATTTTGCGAACCGCAGCAAATCTCATTTGTATTCTTTTAATATCTTCCAGTTCGATTGCATATTGAAAAAATTGTTGCATTATTTTCCATTGTTTACACGGTGACACGGTTGATTGATTCTTGTCTGTGAGATATATGCATCTAAAGACAACATTTGCAGGCGTTTTTTAATATTGGTGTGGACTTTGCCGTAGTCTAGTAGGTAATGTGTTGGCTTACTAGATCTAAGGCCATGTCAAACATCAAAACGAAGATAAAAAAATATTTCTTCGGCGACTTTCGCTTCAAAATTCCTTATTTGAAACATAATATAAACACCATCTCTCTGCGTTGCTTTATGATGCGAAACCTGGTATGCACAGGTCTATTGAAATCAACAATAAACTCAAGATCCTTGTGAACATATCGCTGTGCTATATTCTTCAGGAATGTGGGGCCTAAAGCAATGCAGGGACTATTGAGTCACATTTGAAGGCAAGCCCTTGATTGGGGTTGCCAAGGAATGAGTAGGCGATGCAGCTCACGAGCTCTAGAAAGGTAATTAAACTCATATTCAGGAAATATACGCGTCTACAAGTTGAGGTAAAAACACGTTCGGAGTTGATTTTAAACTGTAAGTCTCACCATTCATGGATAGAATTTACAACCATAACATGAGTTCTGTGTGAAGCTAGATTATAGTCTTGACTAAAGGATTATAATGACTAATTACGTACCTTATTATTTAGCCTGTCAGACTATTTATCAGGCAAAAATTGATCAACGACTCAAATGGCGAGCAAAATTTTGTTCTTGGCGATTTCGAAACAAAATGTTTACTGGGCAGAGATTACAAACTTTTGTGCTTTATTTTGCACTTGTAATAGTTGTTGTTGTTGTCATAAAACTGTGTAAAGTTTTATATTTAAATAAGAGATTAGTGTCGCTAATGCGTTTACATATGTTTCTATAGTTTTAAATCATCATGACAAGAGAAACAAAAAAAAAAAACAAACAAAAAAAATAGAAAAAGGAAGCTTAAAAATCACTGGCATAATATGTGTCACATTGAAAAT
Source organism: Sarcophaga rosellei (assembly GCA_930367235.1). Lineage (NCBI taxonomy): Eukaryota > Metazoa > Arthropoda > Insecta > Diptera > Sarcophagidae > Sarcophaga > Sarcophaga rosellei. Next base: position 3,757,818 of record OV884019.1, on the reverse strand, counting down.
CCATAATGACACACTAAAAATAACGTTTGCATGCGTATGTATGTATGTATATTTATCTTATTAATAAATAATAAATTTCTTTACAAACAAACACAGTAAATTTCTAAATTTAAATTAAAATTGAAATTTAAAAAAATAATTCGGAATTTAAACATTTTAAATTAAAATTATTGCTTTTGTAATCTCGAAATATTTGTTGTTGTTGTTGAGTTTGATCAAAAAGTGAAAGCATATTGTATGCTAGTGAGTGTAATAAATGTGCTAATCTTTCAATTTTAAAATCCATTAAGTAAACATTCATATCCCTAAGATTTCCTTACTACCTATAATGGGAAACGAATATGTTGTCGTACATCAAATATAATTTAGTGACTGCCGCCTTCAATTTTTGTCTCGTTTTGTATGTCGCTTATTTGCCTGCCTGTGTGTTATTCTTTTTTACTGTATTAAATAATATTTATCTTGTTTAAGATTGATGACTTGTCAGATTATGAACAAAAACATGAAATCCATTACCTGTGCTCTCCTCTCGTACTACCTCCTTCCCATACACACACATACACACGCAATATAAAATGTCTTTTTAATTTGTAAAATATTTTCGTTTTCTTTTCTTCTCTTTGTGTCCTGATGAAAAGATGAACCTTTTCCTGTGCTGCGTACATATGTATGTATATGGCATTAAAGTTAGCAGTGAACGGGCAGAGAGCGTAACGCTGAGAAGAAATCAAACAAAACTGTAAAAAGATATTAAAGAAAAGGATAAGAATGTATAAAGAATACAATACTCCATCAGATTCCTAAAAAGCCATCAAGTTTTTCCTCTTCTTATGCTTACGTACATATGTATGTATGGATATGTGCGTACAATATCCGTGTAAATGTATGTATCTTAAATAGAAAATAATTTAATACAATTACCGTTCCTACCAATGTTAGCTGAACCTTTCTTAAAGGGGATCCTTTTTAAATCCCCAGTAAAGGTAGATGTTTTGATGGGACAAAGAGCCGTTCAATTTTCTAAGTCTTCCTTACAGTTTTGTTGAACATGACGGCATAATGTCAACGCCATACAAATTCTGTAGTTTTCTGTTTCTTTTTTTATCATCATCATCATCGTCATACTCATCATATTTTTGTGTATTTTATTTTATAAAAATCAAATCAAATCAAATAAAATTTAACGCAACGACAAATCAATTTCAATATCCTCTCTCTTTAAAATCAAATTCTCTGAAAACGTATTCAAAAAAAATATGAAACAAGTCAATGCCATAAAAGTTGAAAATGTTGCAACAAAAAGAAAAAAACAGTTGAATAGAAAGTGTAGAAAAAAGCAGAAAAAAAGGATGAAATCCTATACAATTACTTTCAATGTCTCTTTCATTCATAATCGCTGGATTTGTAATGTTTCTGTTCGTGTTTCTGTTTCTGTTTTTCTTTTTTTTGTTTTGCATTTTACTTTTGCATTCTGCGTAAAATAGCATTGAATGACGCCTTAAAATCGATTTCATTTTTATTGAAAATGAAAATTGTTTCTGAATAAAAAAAATGTAATCATTTGATTTCTTTAAATGGATATTCACAGAGAAATTTTTTAACATAATTTTTCTACAATAAATTTTCATGTAATTCTTGGTATAAAGCGGCTAAAAGTGATTGAAATTTGGATTGAATTACTTTTTAAAAGAGAATTTAAGTTCATGTATTAAATATTATTACGTTTTTATATTTTAAAAACGTTTAAAACATGAGCTCGTAGGGCGTAAATAAAATAAAAATATATTTGTGTGTAGTTTTAATTAAAATTCTGTATTATTCGCACAATTCTGTGTGCCACTGTTCACAACTTGATGTAAACAACAACAATTTTTACAATTTCTTTGTTATTCCTCTGTTTATACTTTTTGCATAAACAATAACAATCACTAAGCAATTATTCGACAGATCTTTGTTAAGGAGATCTTCAAACGACGATTACTCTCTTCAAACACACCACGTCTTCACAAAAGACTGACTGAATTTCACTCCCTCCCTCGCCTGCTTTGCTATTACTTTTATATGGTAGAGTAAACAGTCTAATGAATGTTCTTGAAGGATAATGTTCATGACATGACTTTATTCTTGTAGTGTTTGTCGTTGTACTTTTGTTTACTTGTTTACCATTTGTTTTATGTTGGTGTTTGTTGTTATATCAAGCAGTACGATAAGTAGTAAACAGGTTTGTTTACTGCATTGTTTTGTTTTTGTAGCTTTTGTTTATAATTTTAATGTTAAACGATGTAAAAGTAAAACACCAGTTTCTACATTTTCGTAACAATATTTTAGTTTGATAAACTCGACTATTTCAGGGTCTACGAAGGCAATGCCATAATGTCCTCTGTTTTTGTAATTTATAAACCTTATCAGTTACCTTCTTAAATTATACATCTTAGTCTACCCCTTAAATATCCTTTTATAAAACATATTTAAATATTTTTTTTTTTGGTTATTTCCGAATAGATTAAATTTAACTAGACAGCCTTGTAGTACCAATTAAAACATGCGAAATGTAAATTTCAATGTTTCTGTGTTCATTCCTTTACAAGTTTGCAGCTTTTAGTTTTCTTCGAAGGTGGAAATGAAGGGAAACAAAATGTTAACAACGGTTGTTAAACTTTAATAACTTAATTGTTGGTGGTAAAACCAAATTTGTAGTGTCGTTATAGCCTAAAAGGGGGGAAACATCTCGTTAACGTGTAAGTCAATGCAAGCAAAAGCAAAAGCAAAAGAGGAAAAAACAGATTTTTATGCCGCCTTCATTTTTATTTTCTTTTAAATTTTGACAGGTTTATTGCCGGCATAATACTTCTTACAACAACACAACAGGTGACAGAACTAAATATGTCGTTGGCAACGTTTTTCTTTAAATAGGGTTGGTAATCGTGTTATAAAATCTAAAATTACACATATCCTCTCCGCAAAGTAATTTATGCCGGCAATATCACAACAACAGCAATTGAACAACAATTCCTGGTATTCATAAGCCAAAATTAATTGTGAATAAAAAAAATCTGAAGGGGGGCAGGGGAGTATGAAATAACTGCTGCAGTATTAATTACTATAATTAGGGGCCAGAAACAGGTTTGTAGTTGGTTGGATTTGCATTTCACTTTTGCTTTTATTATTTGAGACGTTAAAAATTAGTGGCTGTAAATAAGTAGGATTATGAAGGAAAATATTGTTTATTTTTAGCACATAGCCTTTATAAATTGATTGCAGTTTTGTCTAAATAAAGCCACATCTCCTGTCTATCCATCTATCTGCCTTCTACGGTATTGGTTTGCCTTCCTATCCTTCAGCTTCCTTGTAGATTGCAAATTTGCTACACAGTTATCCATTGTTCATTTATGTTGCAGAATTTCCATTTTAATTGGACTTGGACTGGTTATAAACCACTGCAGTAATTTGAGAATATAATATTAAGTTAATTAAACATTGAAGACCTGTCTGACATCGATAACGTTTGCCCAACCCTATTAAAATAATTTAATTGTAAGGATTCTCTGCTCTCCTCCAGTCCGAAACATTTAAAACTTAACTTTGTGTAAAATTTATAACATGTTGCCTTACAGGAAACTCTACATTACACGTGCACCTAAATCGAATAGCCAATGTAGATGATAATGTATGCAGGACATTAATATTACAGAATACTTTCTCTGTCATTGCCTAGCTTTCATAACCTCGAGCTCCCAGTATTTTGGAAAGGGCACTATTCCAGCCGTTACTCATAAAGGATTCCTACAGAAGGTACCGTTGTTAGCCCTAATGGCAAACGAACAACAAGCTTACTTGTTGACTTGTAAGTTTTTGCCACAAGACATAAGACACTTAGATGGCCTCTTCTCCTTTAACCTCAAACTCCCCGGTCCGGTTTATATCTACGATTACATACATAAGTCAGGGGATTTTAAAATTTATTTCCGCTTTTGATCGATGTGACTTAAATCTTCAGTACAGCGGCAGCTTAGTAAAGAACAACCATTTTGGAGGAGAACAGTAAAAGTTTTAATTACTCGTTACCCCAAAACACAAGGATCAAATACAGAATACAGGATGAATAGGCATTCTTCACCTGTGACTGGCTAGATGTATAGTATTCGAATTCGTTATTAACTCTCAGAATATAAAATATTTTTAAATGGTTTCAGCAAATATCACAAGTAAAGTAAAATAATAATAAAAAATTTATATTTTTCCCACAATATTTGCGTATATTTTTTATTTTTATTTTCCACGTTTTAAAGTGAAAAAAACAAAATTCAAGTGTATACGACACGCTCTACTTTTTGTGTGTGTAAGAATTTGTCTTGTTGCTGTAGATTGCTCACATACAAAGATTTACATGTCACGATAAATATTTTTAGAAATTAAAAAGCGCTCCCATGAATGAATTCGAAACACGCATCTCCTGGTACAACACAGAGAAGTAATTAAAAATGTACAGAAAGAAAGGAAAAAATATTATGAAACCCGCATGCAATGATGACTTTCTTCTTTTCAATTTCAGCCAGTTTTCTCTCAATGTATTCTCTCTTTCTCTCTCTCTCTCTCTCTCTCTCTCTCTGTATGGCACACGTATTGTACAATTAAAATATGAAAAAATATTATTTCTCCCCCTTCTCTTCTTTCTTTTTTTTCTATCTTTCAATATTGCTGCTCCTGATGTTATTTTTATTGTTGTATGGGAGAATAGGAAGATTCCTAGTATAATTTGCTCATACAATCCTTCTTTATTCCCTCGTATTATTTGTTTCAAAAGAGCGATATTGTTAGCGTTTTTGTGCCATCGTTGGTTATTTTTTTTTAAAGAATGGTACCCACGTACTTAAAATTCCCTTCGTGAATTATGTACAGCCATTTAAAAATTAGAAAAATTAACAATGCGATAAGATTACATTTATTTCTCTCGTTCATTCATTCATTCTTTTTATATTTTTTAATAACACCGCTTATATTGTGATTGCATTGGGGGGTTCCATATTACACAGAGGTATTGCACTATGGGCATGTAAACAAGCGAACTTAGAAAATTCAGTAATTCTATGCAATAAAGCTGTAAACTTAGAGTACACGTATATGTGTTATCCTTACAGGCACGTCAATTGCAACATGAGATCCTCAAACACTTTCAAGGTATCATTTTCTACAGCGCAGTAAAAGAAATCTTTACTACTAATGAATGACTCAAGCATTTTGCAAAACTAACATCAGAAGTAAATGTTATGCCCGAAACTAATAAGTCAGTATAAATCAGAGATCAGCAATGAATATTAAAAAACATAAGTAGAATCGAATCATACTCATAATTTCTGATACTTATCATAGGTATTTTAATATCATGGAACCTCTACTCATAATTAAAGTTTGATGTACTCATCATATTCATACCTGACAACATGTGTTGTTGATTTCGACTCTCCATAACTCAACATTTATGCGAAGCACAAAATAAGTATGATTCGCGTACAAACATTAAAATACTCACAGAAGGTTGTGTGTTTGCTTTGCTTGCTGCTCTATCTTTTTTCTTTTGTTGTAAATGCCTAACAACAACTAACATTGTAAATTTCGATGAATGAGTCACTCGTATCATAAGTATTTTTCTAAAGTTCTAAAGTGGATCTAAATGAGTAGGCTTCTGAATCAAACATATTTCGACGGTATGAGTTTGATGGCAACGTAGTACGCATAATAGTTGCAACCTGTCATTATAAATAAACATTGTAGTGAGCATTAATGAATCAGAGTACATAGTTAAATTTCTATATTGTTGACTCACTTATATGCAAAATTTCATGAGAGTTTATGAGTACCGAAAAAACGATTCATTGCTGATCGCTGGTATAAATCTCAAATTGAATTCCATATTAGGACTGAGCCATTGTGCTTTATTTACAATTTGTATGGTTGGCTGGCATTCTTTAGAGGAAAATGAAGGAAAAACGCGTCAAAAAAACCCTCCCAAAAAGGATAATAAATTACAACGCGAAGTCTTGCGTTTCATATCATATTTATGCTAATTTTTATTCATATTTTTTAAATCATTTTTGTTTTTTCTATCTTTTATTCCCGTTTTGATGGGTTTAATTGTTTATGTGAGTATTTTAACAGATAATCAAACAATTTAAGAACAAACAAACAAAAAAACTGCTTAATAAAGATAATTTCAATATAATTTAATAAATTTTTAATATTTTTATTGTTAAACATTTTAATTTCAGCATTTATTTTGCGAATAACATTTAAAATGCCACATACAAATAAGGGCATTAGAACATGAATTTGCCATAAATTCCTATTCAACAGATTTATTATGATGTGGACGATTACTTTAAATCATTGCTTAGTTGGTTGTTTAGAAGGCAAAACAAATTTAAAAAGCGTTGTACTATTCTAAGCTACTGTTTAAACATTTTCGGCAACTAAATGAATTGCAATTTGTGTTTTTATTTTATTTATTATAATAATATATAATAGCTTTGTTATGCAAATTGTTTGCGTTTAATTATTAAGAAATTCATATAAAAATTAAAAAAAAATTTAATAAAAATTCCAAAAAACATACATGTTGCACACAAAACTGTTACGGAATACCAAAAATCAATTAAATTTTTTCAATATTTTAATTTCAATTCCATTGTTTTAATACATTTTTTTTTCTGTACTTTAAATTTTGATAAAAGAAGAGAAAAAAAATATAAATACAACCGAATTTTTAACGTTTATTAAACATCAAAATATTGTCCATCGCCATAGCCATCATCATAATACCATAACCATCCATACATGCTGACTATGGAAAATTTAAATTTCATAGTAGTTTTCATTGATGTTATGTGTTATTATTATTATCATGTTTTTTTCCGGCTGTTATTGATGCATAAAATCACAATAAATTATTTGAAAACAATTCTTTTTTCACTGAATTTATTGCAGAATGTAAAATTGAAAATAAGATTGAAAATCAAAAATAACAAATAAAAAAACGAAGAACGAAATATTTATTTATTACACAATATGTACACGTATTTGCACGTAACGTGTAAATTTATTTATTTTAAATTAGATTCAATTTAAACAAATGAAAAATGAAAAAACGCGTTGTGAAAACTTACAACACCTTCGTTGAGAGCTTGAGGGATATGTGGCGTTTGTTTTATGATATTATGCTGCATAAATATATGAGTATCAATATCTTGTTCTCCTTATTATCGCTCGTAAACACCTACTATACGCTGAGATAGTAGCGTATAATTTAAGAGATCATATTAAATTTATTACTTACAAGCAAGGATTACTTACAAGCTAGGATTACGAGCTATGTTCTCACACCACTTATATTGTGTGCTTTAATTTTTTATCGGTAAGTAGCGGGACCTACAACTTAAAGTCGACTCCGATTGACAGAGTTTTGAGAAACTTTTCATGGCAGTTTCATATACTCTCAGAGTTTTTGCCAGAAGACAGCTGACAAAAAGTCGCTGAAAGATATGTTTTTTATTTCGTTTTGTTCGTGATACCTGGACTATCAACGGTTCTATGCAAAAAGAAAACATATGATTACGACTTATCAGACCTCAGGCAATTTTAAATGTAGCAAATATCCATATTAACTAAAATCAGCAAAACTTGTTCAGAACTTCAATTGCTTACATAAAACTTTTTATTTACATTAAAGACTAATGAATACCTATCAAATCCCTCTACAAAGAGATACTGCCTAATAACATCAAAATTATGTCATTAAACTGACTCAATAAAGAAAATTATTCACATTAAAATATCGTTCTGTCATTAGAAATTAAAAAAAGAATTTCAAAATGTATTACAAAATCAATCAAATCATAAATCAAATATCAAATATCGTTAAAAAGAATTTTGATTTCCATTTAATCCGATTAATAATTTCACAAAAGAAAAATGAATCAAACGAAAGAACGAAGAGAGAAAAACCAATACTTTAAAACACAAAGACTGTCCGCCTCACAAAACATCTCCGCTTTACAAAGGCAATCATAGCTTATATAATTGAACATAATGCCAGAGTGTATTAACTTGTTATAGAATTGCTTTTAATTTAATCCTGTTAATTTCATACTGTCCATAACCATAAATCAGGCCAGGCCAATTGATGAATGCAATTCTATTGAATGTGCTCTGGCTTAAGCTGTAAATATTATTTAATATCAGAATAGACAAGAAGCGACAGAAAAAAAAGAAATCATTGACGACAATAAAAATTCAAAAGAAACTGTCGCTCACATTATCAAATAAATCATATTAAATAAAGAGGCTCTAAAGCCCCCTAACATAGTAGCAAATGACCGAATGGCGTAAAATAGTATGAAATAATAAAACACATGCACAGAGAGAGAAAGAGCTATAGAGAGGGAGCGAATAAAATAAATCTCTGTTTAATTCATGGACTCTTTGAAACAAAAACAAACAAAAAAACCAAAAAAAAAGTACTCAACTCAAGCTAAAGGCTTTTTGAAATATCAGACGATAGAAATAATAACAACTGCAACAACAGTAACAGCAACAAACAGACATAACCCTTGAACAAAAGGCTTTAATGGTCATAAATGTCATTTGTAAGTTTAAACCATGTTTAGTACTTTGACTCTCTTTATTCACATTTAAATTGCTTCTCCTCTCTGTATTGGTGTGTTAAACTATAAACGATTCTGTTTTTTCATTCGTTTCCTTTTCTCTTGATATTCTTATAGCTTTGCATGCATGCATGTATGCATTTTATTGTTGGCCTCTCGAAAGCCACAAATACAACACCACCAGCAACAACAACAAAAACAACAGCAAAAACAGCAACAATAATAATAAACTAAGGCAACTGTAAAGAAACAAAACAAAAAAAAAACAAATGCGAGAGAAATACAATAAATAAAGGAAAGTATTCCTTATAAATATACATATGCGGAGAGGAATAGAGAGAGAGAGATACTATATAGAACGGTATAGGGTTAAGAAATATGAGCAAAGGAGAGTAACATTTATGGCGGAGAGAAGGAGAGGCAGGCAAATAACTGCAGTCAAAATGTTAATGTTGAAAAACTTGTCATAAGGCTTCAAAACAAAACTATTTTTTAAATAAACATACAGCACACACACACAGCCATACATACACACATACATACAGTAAATATTAGCAACAATAACTAATGTGTTGTTTTAAGGGGGGGGGGCCTTTTCTACATTTTTTTACATAAACAAACAAACAAAAATATACTTTCTTTCTCTGTCTTGTACAATCAACCATAAAATAAATAAACGAATATACTTAGATAAACACACGCACACATACACTTACATGGCCATTCTTATTTTAGCATGAGGCCACATCCAATACCCATTACCCCAATAAACCAAAAGTCTATGTATTTACATTGCAAAATTGAAAATATTTTGAAATAACTGCCATTGGGGGGAAGGAATTTTGTTTCTAAAGTGTAACGGACTTAAACGTATGCCCAGAAGATGGGTGTTCTATCATGCAACAGAATTTTTATAATTCAGAGAGAACCATCCCTTTTAAATTAGTTCAAAAATAATAGCCAATATGCAGCTTCTCACACCACTTATGTCATGTGTGTTAACTTTATACATGACTGGGGGGGCTACAGTTTAAAGTCTACTCTGAACGGTTGATTTTTTGAGAAACTTTTCATGGCAATTTTATTTACTCTTAGAGTTTTTGTTAGCAATCTGCTTAGAAGAAGTCGCCGAAGAAATATTTTCTTTATATTTAGTTTAGTTGGAGATGCCTGACCTGGGGGTTGAGCCGTGCACTACGGCGACTTGCTAAAACTTAGTATTTAGAAGTTCTGGTTTGGCATATTTCTTAAACATTCATATATTCTCACTAAAGCTACTTAGCAATTTAGAAGAACAACTCAGTATTTATGCCTCATCATAAAGCATATCGTTTGAATATGTTTTTGGGTTCAATGGGTTATTCTACGTATATTTCTGTTTCTTTAGTTTAGATTTGCATGCCCAGTACTAAGTATGAACAAGTGTGTTTGTGTTCTCTATATTTATTTTCCTTTTCTTGTTTTTGTACACTTTTGTGGCAAGAACTGTTTTGAAATGGCATAAGAACTCATGTAGTTTCAGTTGTTAAGTTATAAACTGCATGTTGGTTGCCTTTTTCTTTTTAAATGCAATATATGGTTGCTACAAATAATACAAAAACAACAACAACAACAATATCAAGAGTCAAACAGAAATAAAGGAAAATAAAATGATTTACTGAATAGAAGTGTGACTATTAGCGCTTGTTTTACAATATTTCAACTTTTTCTTCTTCAGTTTTGTCTTTTTTTTTTCTATTTCGTTTCCATATTATTATTATTGCTGTTGCTGTTGCTGTTGCTGTTGCTATTGTAGTTGTTGCAGTTGTTTATATATCATTATAAAAGAAAATAGCAAATCGTTTAATTTTTTTTCCTTCGTTTTCCTTTATTATTACAGCAAAACATGCCAATTGTTTAAATCAAAAATCATGTGAAAGAAATAAAAAAAGTAAGTATTTAAATGCTATGCCATTTGCAATCATTTAAGTCAGATGGAACTGGCGTCCTCTACTGGATTATTATTAACTGCATGAACGGATATTTAATTAAGGTAATGAGAGCGGCATATAGTCTTAAAGACTTAAAGAATACTGGTGTACATACATATGTTATCATCTTATTGCAATTGATTTCATTGTGAGAAGGTTTTTTTCCTTTCTTAAGGACTTAAACACATCTTTCTAGTTCACACAGAGCAATTTCTAATGCGAATTTCATAAAATTTTTTAGGAATTTGTAAAACTTTAAAACCTCAGCTTAAGGACTTTGCTTTAAGTATGCCGAGCGATTTAATGGCACAAAATTTATTCAGAAATTTACTCGTCTTGCGAAAACAGAAATTAACTTATAAAAAGAGCACGTAGTTTTACAGCTATTACCATTGTTATTGATTTATTTGCGTTACATTTGGAAAATATTAAAATACGTCAGAAGTGTTTTTTAACCTCTTTTTTATTTTAAATTTAAATTTTTAATATTTTTCTTAAGAAGCAACTTATTTACTTAATTGGCCAATACTATCAATTTATCAGGATTATAACCTAGCTTCTTACACCAACCATACGCTTCATAGTTCAACTTTCAAAATTATAATTGACACAAGAGATGACCTTTTAATTTGTTGACTATCCAGCAAATAGCAGAAGAAGAGCGTTTTGAATATAAATACATTTTGTTACAAAAATGGAAAAATTTAAATACTGGTGTTTTGCTATTACATCGCTTAACATTAAAATTATAAACAAAAGCTACAAAAACAAAACAATGCAAGTAAACAATCCTGGTTACAAATTATCGTACCGCTTAATATAACAACAATCACCAGCATACGATGCTTATATTTATAGAAATTTCGAAAAAGCAAAGTCATGAACATTCGCTTTCAAGAACATTCATCAGGCTGTTTACTTTGCCATATAAAAGGCAAGGAAAAGCAGGCGACGGAGTTAGTATAGTGGTATGAAGGTCGCCGTTACAACGATCTGTCGAATAAATGTCCAGTAATTGTTATTGTTTATGCAACGGGTATAAACAGAGGAATAACAAACAAAGCAATTGTTGTTGTTTACATAAAGTTGTGAACAGTGGCACACAGAATTGTGCACATAATAAAGCAATTTAATTAAAACTAAACATAAATTTATTTTTATTTTATTTGCAATCTAAGAACTTATATTTTTAAACGTTTTAAAATATAAAAACGTAACAATATGTATTATTTTTTTATTTAATTATTTTCTATTTTAAAACAATTTTATTTCCAATTCGTTGCTTTCAATTTGTTTTTACTAACAAAGCCTACATATATCAACACTTGATGTTTTTCGTTTGTAAGCTTTTTTTTTATTAATTTTCACAAACGATTTACATTTAAATATCCGCTTAACAGACTTCAAATACTGATTGAATTTGAATTTTATTCTGTATTCGTTTTATAAAGTCATGCCATGCTGCATGACCTTGTAAGTAATTGGGCGCTGTAAGGTATGAGCGATTTTAAAATTCATTTATTCCGGCATCGCTCATACGCCACCCATACGTATACGTAATTTAAAAGGTAAGTTTAATATGTTGTTTTTATAAACAAATTCAAAAATTTTCACATTTTTTTTGTTTTTAGATTTTCAAACTTTCTCTCACTAAATCTTGGCCATTTATGAAATAAATTGTTTATCCAATAAATCCGTGTTTCTGATGGTTGTTGTCGTTGTTCTCTTCTGAACAAACGGCAAAAATAAATTTTTATTTCCATTTTTCCAGCGAATAGTTGTTATTGTTTTTGGCTTTTTTAGAAAAACTATATTTGGGTCAATAAAAAATTCAGTATAGAAAGAAGAGAAAAAACCATCAATTCAATGGAATAGTATAGAAAAATGTTCATTCCAAATGAAAATAAAAATAAAATTCAAACTTTATTTCTGTATTTCTGTAAACTGTATCAATATTATCGATTCAATAGTATTTCAGTTTTCAGTATTAAATTAATACGAACAAAATCACTCATGCCACTGCCACTGCTACTGCCACTGCTATTGCCATCGCCACTGATGAATGAAACATCCGTACAGTATCGAACAGTACAGTAGTACAGTTCAGGTAAGTGTGTGGCCTCCGTGTGTGTTGACGCTGTCAGAGAATGTAAATATTTTTGTATTGATTTGAATTTTTTATGACAAAACTTTGTGGTGTCTACGTATGTATGTATATATGTGAGTGTGTTTTTATGGCTGTCGATGTTGTTGTCGATGTTATTTTTTCATTGTTATTGTTGTAGTTGTCTATGTATGAAAATTGCATTGTCAGCATATGTAAGTTTATTTGCTTTAACAATTTATGCACAATAACAAAACTAAAGCAGCAGAACAACGGCAACAACAACAACAGTAACAAAAAGAACTGGCAATAATAATAGAGACAAGTAAAGTTTTTGATTGTTAAAGTGATAGAGTGTAGTAGAAGAAGTAGAAAAAAACACGAAAGAAATTTAAAAGAAATAAAGTTTTCTTAACAAGAATTCAAGAAACCCTTACGGTTACAAGCCAGCAGGTAAAGCCATGCCATGCCATGCCAGGACAAGTGATTACCATAAGTGTAAGAGAGTCAACATTAAACGAACAAGAACACAACAACAAAAACAAAAACAAAAGAAAAAAGGAAGTAACAATCGATTTAAGAAAAATACTTTGTAAACATTTGACTTTTTCTCTTCTCGTTTTCATCTCCTAAACAATTTTTTTCTCTTATTTTATTGTATTCCTTTTGTTTTGTTGTTGTGTTTTCTATTGTTGTATTACATTCATAGAGAAAAACTTTTTCAATAATAGTTTTAATACACACTAAATCTTGGCTATAAAGGTTAAAGGCAATACTCTTGTCTTAGATAAACATGACAGACAGTGCCATGTGCCATGGAAATATTCTTGCATTAGACTTTTGTTTTGTTTTTGTATTTTCTTAATTGAACTTATTTTCAAAGAGGCATGGTTTGTATTCATGAGAATATTTTCTTTAAACTGTTTCATGTCAATTTCATTATCGTACAGACGAATAAAGAAAAGAATATAAAAAGCAACGAGAGACAATTGCTATACTTTAGATAAAGATCCACATGTTGCATGCAGTAGGCTTTTGTTGTTTTAAAACAATATACTTACCTTCTAGGCCTGTTCCCACAATTCTTTCGCTAGCATGTGAAGATGAAATATTCTGTATTCGATCTGTCCTACCATACGCAAGGGTATCAGAATTAATCTGAGATTGAGTCACCTCAAGAGTGAATTTATTTTGTTATTTGAATACAATCACAAATTAATGTATAATTATTACTCGGAGAAGTGTAGCAGACTAGAGTCTGTGATGAAAATCGAACCAACAACCCTAATACTAACAGTCTACAAACAGTATATCTTTAGACGGCCTAAAAGAATACGTCATCTGTAACAGTACAAAACAGCAGAATAAACTGGAAATTGTCCAACTCATCTGTTACTGCTTGCCATTTTTATTTTTGTAACATAAGGAAATATTTCTGAGAAAGAAATGTAAAGAAATACAGTAACACAAGTTCTAAGCGTGTGCTCCGATGATTCATTTTTACATACATACGTACATTCATAATTGGTCACACCACTTATATTCTGTATGTTAATTGTATACATGAGTGATGGGACCTACAGTTTAAAGTCGATTCTGAACGGCAGATTTTTTGAGAAACTTTACATAGCAGTCTTATTTACTTTCAAAGTTTTTACCAGAAATCTGATGAGAGAAAGTCGCCGAAGTAATATTTTATTCATATTTTCATAATAAGCCAACACACACTACCAACTAGACTACGACAACTTCTTATTGTTTCAAAACCTACATCTTGAGTTCGACATCCAATTCTTAATCAAAAATGCCATGTGAGAGCACTTGTTAACCTCAAGTTATTGCTTGATAGTCTGATGATCTCCTCTTATTGAAACTTCCCAACAAAAGTTTCGATTGCTTCAAATCCATTTGGTTCGAAATCAGTCTTAGTCTATCTTCATACTCGTTTTCAATGAGCATCCCTTTCCAAACATCGGCACTCACTTAAATCTTATAGTCCGTGTCACCAATTAGGCTGTTTTTGTTCCTCTCACTGTTTTTTCAATCAACATTATATTTAAATTTATTTTTCCTTTTCATTTAAAATTAATTTCTTTTTTTTTTGGTATGTTTGTCCCCAAAACCCTTGACAAATATTTTTTTAAAAGTTGTCTTTGCATTTTGATAATGAGTTTCAAACCAAAAATAGATAATTAAGACATAAATATTATGCAGCATCATTAATTTTCATTGTCCTTGTCTCGTATTTTAATGGTGCCACCAAAAATAAAAAAAAAAATAAAGAAAAAGGGACGCCTAGCTCGAGTCCCTAACTCGGTCTGTGCCATGTAATAATTTTTAAAGCGAAATAAATCATTAGAAATAGAGATGTAATGTAACAAGCAAAGTGAAGTTAAAGCGAGTGATTTACACACTCAATACAGTAGTAACACATACATACACAATTAGAACAACAACTGTAATGGCTTACATACATATACAGAGGCAATGAAAAAAATATATATGTATTTAAGGACTCCAAAAAAAAAACCAAATTAAAATGAAATTTTAACAGCACGTTCTCATGTTTAACCCTTTCTGACCTTAAAAATGTTCAACCGAATTCAAACTACAAAAACAGCAGTAATGTTTTCACAATAAATTTATGCTTCTCTCCGAAGGCTACATACATACTTACATACAACACACAGTTATGAGTTGTTTTCTGTTTTTATTTCTTATTTCACAGTTTTTTCTCGTATTTCTATGCGAATGTCTATAATTTAGTTGCTGTAGGCCAAAAAAACAATAAAAATATACGAGTTGTGCTAATGGCTTCTCTAAATGGCACATAAATTCTGTTGATTTTTCGTTTTCTTGTTTCGTTGTCCCTCTTTAAATCACCCCAAAAATTGAGACCATAAGCCAATGGCCGCAAAAAACACAAGAGTCTCTAAATATAGACATTAAAGTCACTGCTAATGGCTTAATTTACCGAAATTAACTTGGAAATCTATTCGATTACTATTTCAGTGAGAGTAGGTATCCACCCTACGATTTTCGTGGATATCCTAACAAATTATGGTCATAATAATTAAATGTACGCAAATCAAAACCCACAACTTTACTAATTATAGCATCATAATAATAACAATGCAATACGAATAAGCAATAATTTAATGTTGGCGTGTCTACCTACCCACACTCCAGTGAATGCAATGAATTTTGAATTCTTAAAACCTACTCAGCGAAGCGTGGGTTTATAGTATTAATGAAGTGCTCCAATGTTATGCAACATGTGATTATAAAGTCAAAGAGAAATAACAAAAAACTACAAAAATTAAGCCAAAAGTGAAACAACGCTGTCCTTTAGAAAAATGGTAAACGCGAAGGAAGATTTTCTAATGTAGAACTGCTTCAATGATGAGTAATCGTAGAATTAGCCAATAGCCAACCATACTGTCTACAAGAAGTCTGTATCATATACAAACTTCCTCAACTCCTTCCAGTCCACTCCTCTGAGACGAGCCATGTCCAATGTACAATGTCATCCCCGAATATTGGAATCTTGAACTCACGAAAGTTGGGCAATAAGACAAAAACTGCTCCATCATTTTCTACCACGCCAGCACGGTTCACCTGTACATACAAGGCGAAGTGTCATTAGCATGCTCAGGTCGCTCTTATTTAGTTTTAAAATACCCATGGTCCTGTACTCATTAGGATCACTACAAAGTATTTTTTTAATTCATCCATTACGCTCACTTTCTCAGCCTCGTTTTTAATTTACTGAAAGTCCCTGTGTTATCCTAGTTAATGGTATGTAACAGAGATCAGCAATGAGTATTCAAAAAGATGAGTAGAATTGAATCATACTCATAATTCGTAATACTAATACGAATTCATACTTATTTTAGTATCATGGGAAGTAATCATCATATTTATACTTAACAATACGTATGATGTTGTTGATTTCGAACTCTAAAATACTCACTAGAAGGTTGTGTGTTTGCTCTCTTTGCTGCTCTGTCTTTTTTGGTTGTGTCTTTTTCCTTTTGTTGTAAATGCAACAACAACTAAGATAGTAAGTTTTGTCACTTGAATCACATTTATAAGTATTATAAGTATTTTTATAAAGTTCTAAAGTGAATCTAAATGAGTAGGCGTATGAATCAAACATATTTCGAATGGTATGAGTTTGATGTCAACGTTGTAGGCATACTCACTCATTGCAACCTGTACTTATAAATCAACGTTGTAGTGAGTATGAATGAATCAGAGTTCTTAGCTAAATTTCAATACAGTTGACGAACTTATATTCAATACTTCATGAGTGCTTATGAATAGCGACAAGCTATGGCTAAGAATCCCTGTAATGTGTACTCTTATATGCGTAAAATAATTTGTTCACTCCAGATAAGATTAAAACCTCTTTTTATTTTCTTTCACTTTAAGCCAAAAAGTTTCAGCAAAGGACCAAAATCTCAGAATTATAATATTTTAGAAAATTCCAAGCTGACCAAGGATTTTTCTCGCTCTTTTGTAGTGGCAGGGAATTCTGTGAAATGTTCAGCTTTCATTTATTATTGACTGAATACCGAAAATAGAAATACGTGGTATGCGATCTTACATTCTTCTAGAAACCTTACTTCAATTCCTTTTTTAATAGAACGTAATTTTTAATTCGCTAACGATATTAACAGAAATCAATTAAATCGCTTAGTTTTCTTTTAAATTCAATATTCATTTCGGAAAAGAAAAAAGAGAAAAAATATATCATGGCAGGTGACATATTTCTTTATGCCTTTAGATGAAATTCATTCAGCCGCAATTTCAAATGAAAATTTAAATTTACAAGCTTATATGTGTAAATACATATATATCTGTACATATACATTTTAGATACATCATCTATAGAAATCAATTTACGCGTAAAATTCAATTAACTACGAGTGATTTAAACCTTGAAATCAATGAAAAATTTCAAAATCAAAGTAAAAATTCTATTCGAATCGAATAGCGTTTTTATTTCTAATTATTATTTTTTTTAATTTTTTTTTTTCATTAATTTAATGAACAAAAAAATATTGAAAAAAAAATAAAAATTCATTTGAAATAAATTTAAAGTAAACAAAAAAGAAAAACAAGGGAGAAGGGACAGAGGGAATTCAATATAATTTCAAATCCACAATAATTAAATTAATTCAAAATAAAGAAATTAATTTTTCCGAGAATTTCTTATTTGTATTTAAAAGAACTTTATTTGTTTTCCTATGAATATTTATTTGGTTTACATACCATATGTATTTTCTTTATTTTAAATTGAAATTAATTTTCAAATTAAACAGTTTTAATCTTAAGACATACATTTATACAAACAGACACATACAGCATACATTTGTGATTTAATATTGTATTGTAATTTGCTGTGTTGTATGCAACATGTTGAATATTTCAATATTTCCTTGAATAATGTTGCAATTTAAACAGTATTTATCTAATTAAACATGACATCTAAATAAATATTTTGAATATCGTATGGAATATGGTACTTCAATCAATTGAAATATCGTACATACACATATGCATACATGTAACTACGTATATACCTATTTATATCAGCATTTATACGCACATAAACATATTATGTATATATGTACGTACATCTCTGTATATCGTATATACATATGTATCTATTATCTATGTATGTAATAGCGTTAGCACATACTGCATATCTGACATTAATTGAATTGAAATTAAAGAAATTAAATTAAATTAAATTCTACTTCAACTGTTCAATTACAGTTTGAGTCGACACATTGAGGTCTGTTTATAAGAAACAAGTATGGACTATAAACTATATAAACGACAATTTCTCGATTTATCTTCAGGGAATATAACTACTCCTTAAAATGGGTAGCTTAAGCGCTATTACTTCCTTCAGGTGGCAGCCAACAAAATACACACCCTTAATGCTCTATAACGGATTGAGCACCACTTGATTGATTTACAAAAACGATCTCCACTTAATATTATCCTGAGACTTCAGGCACTATTCGCTTAAACATCGATTTTGATTCCCACATGACTTCTATTCACGAGGAATTTCTGTGTAAATCCAATGGTACAGGAACAAATGTTTTCAAGTAGTTTTTTGTTTAATTTAATAAGTAGTGCGTTGGCTTTATAGACGTAAGGCCGTAGTTCAAACGTTAGTTTTAACGCTGAATAAAAACGAATTCTGAAAAAATATTTCTTCGGTGATTTCTTCTCAGCAGATCTTAGGCCAAAACTCTGAAAGTAAATAAAATTGCAATGAAAACTTTCTCAAAAATCTGTAAATCAGGGACGACTTTAAAACACATGGAAAAAAGTTAACACACACAGCATGGGTGGTGTGATAGGCTAGATTGTAATCCTAACTGAGGGGTGGTAATGACCAGAGATCAGCAATGAATCATTTTTCGCTACTCACAAGCACTCATGAAATACAAATCATTCGAGTGACTCGTAATCTTGACTGAGGAGTTGTAATGGCTAATTATGTACATAAGCAAAAAAGACAGAGCAGCAAGCAGAGCAAATACACAACCTTCTAGTGAGTATTTTTGTGTTCGTATGCGTATCCTACTTATCTTGTGCTTAGTGTACATGTTGAGTTACGGAGAGTCGAAATCAAGAACATCATACGTGCTGTCAAGTATGAATATGATGAGTACATCTCTGCTTTGAATATTAGTAGAGGTCCCATGATATTAAAATAAGTATGAATGTTTATAAGTATCAGAAATTATGAGTATGATTTGATTCTAATCATCTTTTTGAATACTCATTGCTGATCTCTGATAATGACCAATTACGTACGTAAGTAAGTACAGAACCAAAACTTTATTGTTAAGAGAAGAAAATGATGTACAAATAAGAGACATGTCTTGATAAATGCATGACCATAAATTCTGCACAAATTATAGATTCTGGTGGCGGCGACATTCCCATTAAAAATCGAATGAATTTATCTAAGTCAACATTAAAACTTGAATTATTCTACTGATTAAATGGTTCACCTTGGAATATCTGCACTTTTTATAGGGTGTAGGTGTAAATATATGTATATGATGCAGTTCTCTTAGATATATCAAAAGGGTTGTATGTGTATGTGTTTTTATGCATATTGACTGACACGCATCATTACAGCCGCAATAATGTTTTAAGCAAATACTTCAAATAAATGACTTGAACATATAAAACGACTCTACACATTACACATTCCATTCTAGAGTTTGTTGACATACAGACAAGAGATATTCAAAATGTCTTTTACATTTCTATATCCAATGTATGTATGCATATATGTGTATGTATGTATTCAATCGATATATTTGTCATACAATTTACTGCAAGTGCACACATAAAAGCCATTTAAATTCTGTCATTGTAACAATTCGAGTTGCTTTAATAAGAATAAGAATGTTAAACTAACAGATAGAGAAAGAGACAAACGACAGTCTCTTGGTACACAATAATTTTTTGTCATTTCAAACGATTTTCATTCTCTTTTTCTCTTAAATTATTGAATATATAAGTATGTTATGTAGAATATAATGTTTATTCAATTTCAATGGCTTTAAACAAAAGACATTAAATTTCCTGTTAAAGAATGTGTCGTGTATTAACAAATTTAAGTTTAAAAATAATTTCACCCATAAAACCGTTTCAGTTTCTTCTTTCTTTTTCTCTTTTTTCTTTAAGGAAAAAAATGTCTTTTCTTTTGTCTTTTTAGACTATTAAGTTTTATCGTAGATTTTATTTCGTTATATTTTTCGTTTTAATGTTTCCGTTAAACTTTTGCATTCTTCTGGCTTTTATGCGACAGTCTATTTCACTGCCAACAAGTGCACTTTTACAAACGCCCCAAATTTCAAATAAATTTAGCTTTTCTTTCCTCCTTTTTCAAAGCGTTTACAATACCCCCCGTCCTTTCGTGACTTCTGGCGAGCCATGGAATAGTGCGTAGACTCCTTACAAAAGAAAATTTTTAAATAAAAATGAAAAAAAATAAAATAAAAAGAACTGAATAAATGCAATTTAATGATTCCTATTCCTATTTATGGGTATATACATATGTATATATCTGTCTGTCTGTGTATGTCTGTCTTTCGGTCTGTCTTTCTGCTTGTGTATATAGCAGTAAATGTGTATGGATGAGTGTATATGTGTGTGCCTTATATTTTTTGCATATTTCTGCATGTGGCTGTTGCAAATGCCTGTTGTTGTAGCATTTTGTTAATGTTTGTGGAAATATCAGCGCATTCATGCATGCATTCATGTGTATACGTATGTACGAATGTGTGTGTCTGTGTGTTTAAATTCAATTCAATTCCTCTATAAATTGTATTTAAGTTGCTCTTCAACAATTCCTTCGTTACGATTTTGTTTATTTTAAAGGAATTTCCTTTAAGAAGCTTTTTTATGCCGAATGCTTAAACATTAACAAGTCATGTTAAGTTTGTGGGGGAGAATTTTTAAAGAATTTAATTAAAGGCGCCTGTTATGTGCCTGTTATGTTGGAAAACTTGAATCGTATCATGAATACGAGTACAATACCTTAATGACAGAATTTCTACAATTTTGCGTGAAAAGATTTGATGAACATTTACAGTTACTGATAGGCTGCAGTGTGTTGGCTTATAAGACGTCAGATATCAAAACGAAAATATAAAAAAATATTGCTTCGGTGACTTCCTCTCAGCAGATTTCTGGCAAAAACTCGGAGTATAAATAAAATTGCCATGAAAATTTCTCAAAAAATCTGTCGTTCAGAGTCGGTGCCGCCACTCACGGGCAAAATGAATACACACAACAGAAGTGGTATTTGAAAGTAAGTCCATAATCTTGACTGAAGGTTTGTAATGACCAATTATGTATGTATGTATGCATCATATAAAAAATTTGTGAGCTCCTTCGACAGCCAACATCCTCAACTTAACCAATAATTCTTTCTAGATATCTTAGTACTGTTCATATCAAAGTTCGCACTTGTCCGTGAATGCCTAGCATTTCTCAAAGAAATTTCGGAGCATTCAAGGGTAAATTGCTTTGCTAATGAACTGGCCAGGCTCGGTATGGAGCTCACAATCTCCGACATGTTACAGGGCATAGGTATTCTGATTGTCTAACTGAATGTAGATATTGTCCACTCGATTAGAGAGAAGCTCAATCTCTTTGGCTTCAGAAAGCTACGTGCAATAGCTAGATTCTGCTAGACACGTACGGATAAAAAAGGTCTGACTCACAACTGTTCTTTAATCACATGTTCATCTATAGTAGGCATTGAACTTGAATAACAAACAGTATAGTGCTAACAGCTATTAATCTAATTTCCATTAACATTTATTCATAAGCAATACATAACGTACATACATATATCTTTGGTGTCTATCACAGTCCGAGTAATATCACCGACAAAGTGTGTAAAACTAAGTATATAATTGGATTTGTCTCTAACAAATCAGTGAATTATTTTCAAAATTAATTTCTAGCATAGAAAACTTTATTGAATAAAATAATCTTTCAATGCGATGCCACTTCCCTCTTCCCTCATTCAAACCTTCAATATTTTTTTGCACTGATGAAATTAACGTCTTATGTTATACGTTTTCAATTTTTTCATATGGTTTCTTAAGGAAACACCACACAAAAGTAATCGTTGGCTGTGAGTGGGTACATGAAAAACTATGGAAGAAAATCCTTTTGAGTTTCACGCTGATTTTCACAACGTCAACACAAGCAACAGAAGCGAAAGCGAAAGCAAAACCAAAAACGATTTATTGCCAAGAAAATGGAAAATAATTTCAACGCCGAAATATAAAAATCTCCACAGCAGAACGTAACAAGAGAACGTAGCGAAACCCAATACGAAAATCAGGCAATCGTGTTAAACTGTATTGTTGTATTGTGCCATAAACTATTGAAAATTGAGAAAGAAAAAGTAAAAAAAAAATCCAATAAAGTTTCAACACATGTATTACCACACAATAACACCGATATCTCAGTGAATAAATAAAGCACGAGAAACCTTTTGTTGTAGCAACAACGATGACGACCATCCAAACAAAATACAACAAAATAGACAACAAGCGAGATCGGCCAACAAAGAAATACACGACGATGAAACATGTGAAATAAAAACATTAATTTCGCACATACAACACAACCAAACAACAACAACAATAAGATAAACAAGAAGAGAAACAAAATAAAGGAAAAGAAAGAAAAAAATATAAATCTGCGATATATACTACAGACATACACACAATTCTAGGAAACATTTCCTTAAAAGCGAGAAACACACAAAAACCAAGAGAGAACAGGCCAAATATGTTTATGAGAGGAGTAGTGTGTAGAGAGTAGCATCACATCTTCAGGGCAATTGGGTGTTGTTGAAGAATACTTGATAATCCCTCCCTACCTGCGTAAAAGTTACATTTTCTTACTCCAACAAGTAAACGAACTTTTTCTGCTTGCTTTCCTACATACACATACCCATGAACAAGAACAATAGAATCTTTAACAATATGTTTCGCTCTTTAGATTGCGTGGCACTAGTAGAGACAAATACAAGCAAAATTATTTCCTTTTTTTTTTTTTTTTTTTTTTTGGATGATAGAAGCTTAAGAGATGAAAAAGGTCACTAAAGGCCAGACACATGAATAGTTAATAGGGGCGTCATTTTAATTAGTCATTTGTGCTACAATAACAACAACAACAACAATGATGACGCCATTAGTAAAAATAATAAATAAAACATATTTATAGGGGCACACACATACATATATACACATACACATAAGCACATACGCACATATATTTCAGTTTTCTTCAACACAACACGCGTACATTCATTCATTTCCTCAATGATAAGCCCGTTCAATTTGACTTCAATTATTAAACAACAGTGGGGAACATGAACAAAATTGTTGAATAAAATAACAAAAAGGAAGTAAGTTATGGAACGGAGTAGAAGGAAGCTATGCTAAGCAGAAAAGAAAGCACAAAAAACGGCTTAAACTACAGGTGAAACGAAAATGCAATAAAGCACAGGAAGGCATAGATCGAAACGGGAAGGATATATCACAATAAACTCTAGCCGGGAGTGAAACGTTCCCTAGAGAAAGCCATGCCTAGTTCAAAATAACTCCTACTATTGTACCAAATGTTATTTTAGAGTACTCGGTCAAAGATGTCAGGAACTGACTGGCTAAGCATGACTCTTATGACAAGAGCAGAATCCCGACACATGGGGTGATGCTACTGATACCAAATTGTGATAAAAAAAAGATCAACATTATATCCACATCAAGCCTCCAAATCATATGCAAAAGTGATCACAGGCAACATGTCATAAGCTTCAGCTCTTGGTCCAGAATTTTAGGACATTCAAAGGGAGAAAGGACGAATGAAACAGATGAACTTAATTATACATCTGAAGCAGTAAACAGTTAAGAGTATTTTAGCTTTATTTGGTTTATACATAACATACATACATACATAATTGGTCATTGCAAACCTTTCGTCAGGATTACGATCGAGCTTCTCACATCACTCATGTTGTGTGTGTTAATTTTATCCATAAATGGCGGCGATTTTTGAGAAGCTTTTCATGGCTTTTCAGAGTTTTTGCCTTTTGTCGAAGAAGTATTTTTTTCATATTTTCGTTTTGATGTCTGATCTTGGGTTTGAACCGTGCCCTTACGTCTAATAAGCCAACATACAACCAACATACTGGATTACTCCAGAAATCTATAGACACCACATTGGAAGGTATTATTGTGTCTCGTAGCGTATAGCCTGCAGTAAAAATATTGCTTTGAATTGCATTTGTTCCACTGTCCATCATCATTAGGATAATTTATGTGATATTTTTCAACAACTCCCTGGAGTATTATTCTTTCATTTTTCTCTTTCTTCCGTAGTTCTTGTTTCTTCTGCTTTTTCTGTACCATATTATTTACATACACACTTACTTTGTTGAATGCCCTTACCCACACCCACACCGACACCCATGTCATCAGCATTTTATGAAATATGGTTTTCGATTACAAATAATATATCGCATTTAGGTTTTTCGGATTTGCTTTTGCTTTCGCCATAATTTTTCTCTTTTCCGGTGTTATATATTATCAGTCATTCTTTGGTTTCATTTCATACTGTCGAGCATACTTAGTTATTTTTTGGGGAATTTTTCTATTCCATTCCATTGTTTTTGTTTTTCTACCACCACAATAGTTTGTTGTAATATAATGCTATTTGACCCGATTATTGAGTGGCCAAAGAAGAGAAAAAACGTCTAATTTATGCAGCTGTTTTAAACACTGTGATTATGATCATCATTCATTCGTTCATTCATTCATTCATTCATTCATTCGTTCGTTCATAATCATATTGTAAAAAGCCAGTTTAATAGATGGCACTACCAAACTGAATAGACTTGATGATGCCTTCATTATCATTTTAAAGACCCCATTATCTCTCAATGCTATTACTCTCTCTCTCTCTCTCTCTTTCTCCCTCTTGCAACTTTCTAATACTAATGCAAGCATGCTATACCATCCACCCACCTTATGGTAAGGATTTAATGCCAGGCTCCAGGCTAGTGCCAAGAAGGGAAAGCTCACGAATACTTTTACACCGAAAAGAAAGGAAGAGAAAATAAAGGAAAATTGTTAAGGAAAATGAGAAAATAAAATTCAAGTGGGTACTTAAATTTTATAAATTCAACAGCAGCAACAACAGCAACAACAACTGTCGTTTTGTTTTAACCAAAAAATCCAACAATTTCATGGCCTATCATGCCTGTAGGGTATAGGGAAGTAAAAGATATTCAATATTAATGAGCGACACTAAATAAATATGTAAGGAAATCGTATTAAATTACCAAGAATATACAAAATATTGTGTATGAAAACAACAACAACAACAACAGCAATAATAATAATAATAATAATAGTATTAGAATAATAAGTTAGTTTGTTGGCCATATTTATGCTGTTTAGTGGCTTAAATAGAGTACCATATTGGTAAGATGCTGTTGCTTTTTGTTAAGCATCTTAAGCCTATTATTTGTTTGTTTTATTTTTCTTTTGTTTTGTGTCCTCTTTAATTCAAAAATAAACGTTCATATGACCGCTTTAAAAAGAAAAACCTATGAACTCTGGTTTACGGCATAATACAGCTCCATTACTTTGGCAGCCTTAGTAATAGCAGCAGCAGCAGTAGCAATAGCCATAGCCATAGCTGTTATCCATAATCTCTCTGTATTATTGTCTTTAAAGCCCCACTTGTTATGCGCATAATTTTTACGTCAAGTGCCTTTTCAAGAACGTAAAACAAAAAATGTCAGTTCCAGCAAAATCTATCGAAAAAAATATATACAGTAAAGTGTAAAATAAATGAAACAGAAAGAGAAAGAGAAATAAAATACAAAAAGGGATGCAAGAAACAATAAAACGGAAATCAGTTTCTTCTTCAAGTTCCACATTTTATTTTTATGGCAGACATTAAAAGCAAAAAAATTCTCAAAGAGAACAGAAAACAGAGAAAAAAAATTCTTTAATTCGCAAAATTTACGAAATTTTTTTGGTTTAAGTGCACACAGGTCAATTGAAATATTTTTAAATGATAGAAAATGAAACAAAAATGAGAGAGAAATGAACTCCCATG
Organism: Sarcophaga rosellei; assembly: GCA_930367235.1. Classification (NCBI taxonomy): domain Eukaryota; kingdom Metazoa; phylum Arthropoda; class Insecta; order Diptera; family Sarcophagidae; genus Sarcophaga; species Sarcophaga rosellei. The sequence goes on along the minus strand of OV884019.1, from coordinate 3,731,389 downwards.
CCCCACTAACGCGTTTGAGAGATTTCAGCTTGTTCTAGAATGCTCAAGTGATGTTCAGAATTTTTGTGTTAAAAACAGCATTACGCTTTGATCAAAAGCCATTTCGATATTAGCCACCTGACTGCTAAGGTTAGCAGGACCATTCATGTTCTGTCAATTAAATGTGGGTGCTCAAGAACATTCTAAGGTTCACAAGAGATGCCCTCTTCTCCTTCGTCACTACGAAAAAGTGTAAAGTCGTTGTGCGAAATAGTCAACATCTGGGTTTCCAGGGCTGGTGTTATAATTGCTATGAGATTCGTAAGTTGAACTCTGGTTAGGTAAGTTCATTTGTTTGCTCCTCTGAGAAAGAATGCCAATCTCATGATTGAATTTATTGGAATTTTTTGTTGTACCATCCTTTGAAAATGCATTAGTTTTGTTTTTACCTTTTATATGCCTATGTCCAGCAAGACATATTGAGGGTAATCATCGAATGACTCGCTATATTCTCCAGTAACAATTCTAGATATTGTATATATATTTAAAAATTCTACTTTTTTATTTCATTTAATAACACCATTCACCCGGAATAAACCTCATTGCATCATCATTTTACTTCAATTACCATGAATAGCCTTGTTTGTAGAACTCGTACAAGTTTTTTCATTTTAATATTCGTATTAATTTAAATAAAATTTCTCCCCAGAGATTATTCTTATTTGAATTTAAAAACAAAAAGAGTTTAATTTTCAATTCAATTCATTTAAAAATTAAATCTTTTGTAATAAGAAAAGCAAAAACGGTTAAACAAAGAACAAAAAACAGAAACAGAAAATGTTTCCTTTGGTACATTTGAAACACTTTTTATTGCCATTTACCATAAAAATACCTGATGGAATTGGCAGTCAACCCGTCAGTCAGCCAGTAATTTCAAAGGGTAAGAGAGAATGAAAGTGATGTGGCTTGTTGTTCATATGCCACACTTAAAAAATAAATTTATAGACTTCCGTTCTGCCCTCCTCCTCGCTCTTCGCCTCCTCTGCTGCCTCTCTCATTTAATACAATTTATAGAGACAGAGAGTGGCAGATTTTTAAATACTCATTAAACTTCAATTACTTGTGGCTTTTATTATTTTGTTATTGTAGTCGTTGTTGTTATTGCTATTGCTATTGCTATTGCTATTGATGTTGCTGTTAATGTTGCTGCCGTGGCAGCTGTTGTTGTCATTTACGATATTGATCAAGTGGAAGTTAATGACCGTTATAATAAACTCTCTCATGGGTATACATAGTTTATAAGTTGATGTCGATGTTGTTGTTGCTCCTGTTATTACTTCTGTTGTTGTAGTTATAGGCAGCAATTATTGTTGCTGGTGTTGTCGTTCTTGCTGTTGTTGTAATTGAAATTATTCCAACTGTTTACAAAATTGTTGTTGTTATTATTATTGTTATAATAATTTGTTGTTGTAGTTGTAGTTGTAGCATATAAAACTCAAATAAAGTACAAATCGTTGTCATTTAAAAACGAATTTGTTAAAACCACTGGTTTCAGTTTTATTGTCACAACGCCATGATTGTATTTTGTATTTGTAAGAGCGTATATGTATGTGTGTGGTAAGTACATACATATGTATGTGTGTAATGTTAAAAATTCCAAAAATAGCCAGTAGCCATAACAGTAATAATAACAACAATTCAAGCAATAGTTTTCACACTTTCAGCACTTTAACTAACACCATACACTCATACATGCATACATACATACATACATACATACACACACACACACACACTTATATTATTGTTTAAGTACACGTTTTTATTCCCTATTCAATACAGCATTTCCTCTGCGGCTTTCACGTTCGTTTCCACCAGTATATTTTTTTTCAATGTGATTAGAAAAATGTATTGAAATTGTATTGTTTTCTTCGTTTTTTTTTTCTTCTTTTTTTTCATTTCAGAGATTTGTTTGCAACAACTACGCCGAATTTTATTGGCTTTTGTCAGTCAAATTGTTTTTTTTTTTATGATAAGCTTTTTAAACTACCCTTCAATACAGAGACAGTAAGCAGTAAAGTATTAAACCGAAAAGTGAAAGACGGAAATCTATCGGGATCGTTGTAATCTCTCAAAAAAGTGTCGGCTTGCTTGAGCGAACATCCTGAAAAAAAAGTCACAAAAATATTTCTTTGAACGATATGCTCTCATCAGTGTTCTGGCAAAAACTCTGATACTAATTGACATGAAAACGCTTCTCAAAGTTTATCGTTTGCTTCCAAAAAGATGAGTAAAATCGAATCATACTCATAATTTCTGATACTTATACGCATTCATACTTCTCTTAATATCATGGAACCTCTACTCATATTTAAAGCATGGAAGTCCTCATCATATTCATACTTAACAATACGCATGATGTTATTGATTTCGGCGCTCCATGACTCAACATATGTATACACGAAGCACAAAATAAGTATAAATCGCTGAAATACTTACTGTCTTTTTCGATGAATCGTTCGAGTCACTCGAGTAATTTATAAGTATTTCAAGTATTTTTCTAAAGTTCTAAAGTGAATATAAAAGATTAGGCTTATGAATCAAACATATTTCGAATGGTATGAGTTTGATGCCAATGTTGTACACATACGAAAAGACGTTCCATTGCTTATCTCCGATCTGTACCTTAATTGTAACTATGCCCTGCATATTTTATAAGGCAACTAACTATTCACTGACGTTCTAGGCTATCAAGACTGTGTATTGTGGTTATGACAGCCGCAGTGACTTATCAGCGGCTGTTCGCAATACATTTGAAAAACGCTAGATGAGCGCCTTAAGGAATCACTGTCACCACTCTATAGCACATCAGTGTTTTGGAATTCCTTTAGACAAGATGCCTACTAACTATTCTTGTGATCAAAAACAAGATCACAATCATGGCTCAAATATCACATTCAAAGATTTCGATTGATTAAAGAATCAGTATTGGATTCATCTTTTAAACCTTTTAAAATATTTTTACATAAATAGTGCCATCAGTCATCACTTAGTTGCAATCACTTCACCATATTTGCGGCGCTTAACTATTCATTGGCAACAGTGGTACACTTGTCTATCCAGGTTACGACAACATGCTCAACAATACATAGAGTTTTTGACGTAATAAAATAGCTCAATAGCTTAACATTTCTCGCACCTTGAAAGTACATTAACTCCTTTGCTATCCATTGTGCAAGTAGTGTTCGTGCTTGCGTTGTGTGTTGTCTTGTCATCGTATTCATTACACCACTAATGATGCCAATAATAATTATGAAACAATTCATTTCAAGTTCTCGCCTGGCAGGCATAATACCTTAACAAGGGTGTCAACATTAATGTTTAACAAACACTCTGTTATTTGCGTTTATTGACCAAAAGCGAATAAAAAAAAAACTTCCGGTTTTTTGGTTGTTGGTGTTGTTGTATATCAACAGCTATGGAAACAGCAAAAAACAATATGTCGGCGTATTATAATGAAACGGCATATTTATGGAAAAGCATTCATTCATTGCTTACATGTTGTTGTTGTAATTACTCTTAATATTGCTGTTGCTATCGCTGTAGATGATAGTGTTGTTATTGTTGGCGAACTAAAACCGTAAAAACCACAAAGAGGAAAAAAAAGAACACATGCAAACAATTGCCAAATAACCAGACTCAGATACAAATACCAACACTTTCGGCCACATAGTTTGTTAAACTGATTGTGCGTTATACCAATACCAGTCAACACCATTTATAGATGCATATACACACTCCTACACACATATGCCCACAAACATATACCATTGAAATGCATAGATGCATGTGTGTGTGTCTGTGTAAGATTTTTACAACAAACAGGCAGCAATACAATTTACTCTGGTTCGTTGGTTTGTTGTTAGATTTTTGAAAGGCTTTTTAACGCTGTGGATGGAGAAAATAAGCGAAAACAACAAAATCAGATTTTATGATTTTTGTTCATAGCAGGTGGTTTTGTTGTAATGTGGTTTTAATTATTGTCGTGGGAGATAATCATCCATCCAGCCATTCAACCAAACAGTTAACCAGCCAGCCAGCCAGCCAGCCAGCCAGTCAGCCAAATACCCAGCCATGCAGTATAACTGCATTAAAAATAAATTTACAACATGCAGCACATACTTTTCCATACACAAAGTGTGTGTGTGTATCAGACATTGGGGTGTAATTGTAGGTGTAGGTGCATGTGTGTATTATATTGCGTATGTATGATTTGATTTTCCCCAATAACAACAACAATAAATGTTGATGTCTCCGAAAAATATTTATTAAATAAAACAGAAGAGAGCGAGAGAGAGAAAGAGAGAAATTGATTTTCACAAATTATGCAAATAAAAGAAAATCAAAATCAATTACAATTTAAATTTGATTTAAATTATACACACGGTTGCAGGAGCGAAAGAGAGAGTAGGAGAATGTGAGCGAGAGCGAGGGGGGGTAGAAATTTAAACAAAACACAAACAATTGAATAATATTTACAAATTATATTCAATGTACAGAGAAAAATATTTTTGTTTTCATTTGAAATTAAAATTTTAAATGCAATTCAACGATGCATCAGCTTAACTATGAGCGAAAATATTCAAAAAGGGGGGATGGGCATTACACCCTACAATAAGGATTCGCTATCTACATTAAATGAAGGATAGCTTTGTTAGACAAATGTGAAAGATCTAAACCGATGGATTGGAGTCTTATAAAGATGTGAATTCTTCTCAATTCGACTTTGGTTAGACATGTTTTGCCACTAAATTGTGGGTGTCAAAGAGTTGTACTTCTCAGGTCTCCAAGCGTTGCACAATAATCCTTTTCTTCCTCATCGTTGCAGCTTCTGCAGAAGTCATTATGAGGTACGAAGGAATTGTAGGACTTCAATTGAGTTCACCATGGTGTCAGCTTTAGCAAGCGTGTCGACCTTGTTGTTTACTTCGATGTCCGAGTGTCCAGGAACACCAATGATGGTAACTGTCGAATATCTCGCAATCACCTCCAGAGATACCCTGCTGTCTTGGACAATCTTAAATGGTCGGTAAGTATGCGTATACAATATATGTACGTACCGAATTCGCATGGCGGCAATTTTAAAAGCCATTATTGCTACCAGTAAAGTACTACAAAAATATTCAAAATGATTCAAGATTACATATATGACCCTGTTGCTCGATCTTGATCCATCAGTGTGAACCTAAATGACCTTCCTTACAATTTATAAATGTGTGAACCATTTTCATGACCAGCAGCCTACTGAGAAGAGATCACTGAAGAAATATTTTTTTTTTAATATTTCTGTTTGTTAAGACGTTACAGCTGAGCTGTAAACTGTAAAGCCCTCGTCTAGTAGGCCAAAACACTACTCACGACCTTGTGAAGTAGCACAGGAAGTTTTCTATTGCAAATCCCTTATCAAATCCTATCCTTAGCAAAGAAGGAATACTTCTGAGAACTCACAAAAGTTACCACAAATTTCATGTGGCAACGAATCGTATTGGAAATATTAATTTTTATGGAGCTGCGTTTGATTATGTAATAACTTTATTCTGTAAATCAAACAGCTTCGCAGAAGAAAATCTTTCAAACTAAAGTGAACACTTCAATTTTAACTACCAGTAGAAAAATCTTAATTTAACAACTAAAAATTAAAACATTTTTTACACTATAATTTATTTATAGTTTGTTTTTATAAAAAAAAATAAAAAACCCACAAAAAATATTCCCAAAATCCCAGTTTCGTTGTTTAACCATGTTTGTATCCATGTCTTCATTTAGTTTTCAGTTTTTCTTTTTCTCGTCCTTCATCTCTAGAGAATTTCGGCTACTTTTTCTGTGTTTAAAAACCAAAAAGAAAAGAAAAGAAAATACACAACAAAAGATAAATAGTTTTTAACTTGTTTCTTAGCGTTGCCTTTTTTGTTTTTCGTCCTTTTTCTCTGTTACAAATAAACAACATGTTGTATTACTTTTTCAGAGAGAAACAAAAAACAGAACAGCAACAACGAAAACTACATTAATAAAAAAGGACATACCCTGTGCAAGGACATCAAATGAATGAGCGAATTCTAAAACAAAAACCAACAACAACACCAACAAAAAAATTACAGAAGTTTGTCAAAATTGTAAAAACGACAACAACAAAAAATGTTGTTGTTGGGGGAAAACAACAGAAAAATTGTCACCATAACTTTAATGCCCAGGGAGAAACCAAAGAAAAATGCAATAAAATGTAAGAAGAAGAACAACAACAACAACAGCATAACAAAAATGTGTAACTTTAAAAAGGAATGAAACAAAAAGTGTAACAACAACTGCAAGTGCTACACTATTCACTTGCAGGTATTTTCTCAAGGAAAAAGGTAGAACTTCAAACACCTTTTCAAATTTTATGTGGGTATACTAGGTCAGATATTGAAGGCAATTTAATTTCATGGAAGCATGAACGACATTCTATCATAACAAAATTCAATCTGTGTCAATCGTTAAGACCGATTATTTGGAAACTAATCAACTTAAATCGCTACAAGCGTAGCTATACAACATTATAGCATTAGAAAAATAACTCTTAATAACATAACCTACCAGACTAGTTCCTAGCACTTTAAGGAGATACGACTGGATCGTGACTTAAAGCACTCAATAACAATAGGCTCGAATTGGGTCTAACTTGATTAGGCTGCGCGGCATAATAATATGCTTGTAAAGGGAACGGCTGATATTCTTGTTAGAGAGTTGGATTTGGCCTATCTGTAACAAGTCTTACTGGCAACCTTTCCAACAAACCTTTGTTGACGAATCTAACGCTAAAGTTCTAATCACCAGCACTTGAGAAATTCCTAGCATAATGACGTAAGACTTATTATTATTATTGTCACACTCTTGACTTTATAGAATCAATGCCTATAAACTAAAATGCCTGAGTATAGATGATCATGCTTATTTACAAGTTGATTAATGTGAAATGGTAGCAACATTCATATTGTTACGAAAATAGAAAAAATCTAGATACTGGTGTTTTGCTTTTACATCGTTTAACATTAAAATTATAAATAAAAGCTACAGACACAAAACAATGCAGTAATCAACCCTGTTTTCAAATCATTGCACTGTGTCATATAACAACAAGCACCAGCATAAAAAAATGGTAAACACGTAAGCAAAAATGCAACAACATACACTTCAAGAATAAATGTAAACAAAATAGACAAACAACAATAATGAAACAACGATATTTACATATATAGAGATCTCGAGAAGGCGAAGATACGCACATTCGACTTCAAGAACATTCATCAGACTATTCACTTTACCTTCCAAAATGCAAGGCAAAGCAGGTGACGCAGTTAGTAAAAGTTCAGTCAGTCTTGTGTGAAAACGCGGTCTGTTTGAAGAGAGTAAACGTGGTTCTAAGATCTCCATTACAAAGATCTGTCGAACAATTGCTTAGTAATTGTTATTGTTTAGACAAATGGTATAAACAAAGGAATAACATAAGAAAGCAATTGTTGTTGTTTACATCAAGTTGTGAACAGTGGCACACAGAATTGTGCGAATAACAAAGAATAATTAAAACGAAACACAAATTTATTTCTATTTTATTCGCAATCTACGAACTCATTTTTATAAGTTTTTTAAATGTAAAAACGTAACAATATTTTGATGTCGCTAGAATCGAACATTAGAGACACAGTTTCATATAATAAGGCACCACAGCTAATAACCCTATCAATTTTTTTTGCCGTCCCTTGGTGTGATTTGGATGCCCCTTTCTGCTAATGCCTTGAGGACACCATTCATTATTATTTTGTGCTTATGTTGGTTTGTGATTTTTGCAGGGGAATATTCCAATCCATTCTTTAAACTGTAGCATGCATGTACCATAATTTCATTTATATAAATAACCTGCTAAATCATTCGAATATACATATACCAGCAGATAACAGAATGTATACTTCAACTTAACCAAAAAAAAAAAAAAAAAAAAAAAAATGCATCAAAAAAACTGTAAAGAAAAGTTCAAAACAATCAAACATTTTAATGTTCATTGTTGTTGTTGTTGTAAGACAATTTCTCTTTGTCAATGTCGTTACTTTCGAGATCATCTTTGACTGGCATTGTTTCATGTTTTAACATGTTTTGTCATGGCTTTTTTCTTCTTGAAAGTGAAATATTTTACCAGGTCTTAGTACGTTTTCTTACGGTTCCATTGAATCATTCCTGCTCCTTGCAGTTTTGGTACCTTTTTTTTTGTGTGTCGCACTTATTTACCTCCACAATACCGTTCTGAAGTAATGTTTTATTCAAGTTTTTGAATATGAATTTTCGGTATCGCTTTCATTTAAAGTTCTTCTCTTTCTCGTTCTTTTTCTTGTACTTTTTCTTGTTTTTAAGGGCATTTCATAGATAAACAAGTCAAGCGACCAAACGTCTGGCGGACAAGTTGGTTGCAGTTAACAAGGCAGGTGTTTTACATGCTGTTCACCCGGGTACCTTGAAATGTCATTGCTGTCGGTAAGTATGTACATCTATATGTATGTATGTATGTATATACGAGAGTCCTTTTTCTTACAAATTGGTTAAAATATTTCATTTACATTGTTTTTCGGTTTGTTTGCGCTGTTGTTGTTGTTGTCGTTATTGCTGTTGTGAAGCATTATGGCAATATTACTTGGCCATGTTTACCATTTGTTTGTGCCACAATTATTCTTTTAACCAAATTTCAACAGACGGTTGGTTTGTGAATTGCTTGGGAAGTTGGTTTATTCCTTGGCCACCACCTGCTGAGGGCATGTGTGTACGCTGCCACGGTCACCCTCACTGTATTTTTGCTGTGCACACAAATGGTCATGTGGCTTGTTCTTAGCCAGAGCTGGGAACATGGAGTTACATTTCATTGCACGATGATTAAATACATACAAGACTACGTTTCTTTTTTTTTGTGTTATTTTTTTTTTCTTCTTCTTCTTTTATTTTGTGTACTTTTCATTGTAACGTTATTTTACTTCCTTCCGTTTTAACTGTTCGTTCGCTTGTTCGTTTGTTGTACTTGTTGAATTGTGATTAATTGTTAACCGGGTTTATTTATATATTTTCGTGTGTCTGTGTGCACGTGTGGTTATTTTTCTTTCCATTGTTTTCTTCTGTTTTTTTCTTGCAGTCTATCAAAACAGTTGGTGTTAGGAAATGAAAATGAAACGAAACTAATTAGAAAATGTTACTGGCAAATACCGTGTGTGTCAACTTTGGCCATGTTATTCAACAAGGTTGACATTTACTCGTGTGTATGTCAAAACGTTTCCATTGTAAATATATTTCCGTTTTTTAATTTCATTGGAAGTAATGTAAGCGAATGAAATTAAATGGAAACACACTATTCTATAGCGAAAGAATAAAGAAAAAATTTTACTGCCTGCCAAGTAGAACGAAACGTCAGCAATGTTGTTAGAATGGTACATACAGTTAAATACAGTCATTAAATTCGATTAATTCGTCTCTTTTCTATTAACAAATGTATAGAAAATATTGACTTTTACTACAATTCAACAGTAGTTGATAACGCAACATGCAACAGAAATAAAACTTAGTATTCTAAGAATAATGCTGATTGCATAGAAGAGAAAACTAAACTAGATTCCCCTTCCCTAAGTAAAATCCTCAGTACTCTCCGAGGTGAAACTCGGGAATATTAATTTGTTGTCAAAGTTTACAGAGCCTGTCATAAATTGTATACTTCAACACCTCTACCAGGCATTTTATTTCCACTATCTGGAGCGATATATACACTCTATTTATAAACAATTGTTTCTGTTTTATGGCTTTCAAAATTAACTTTATGATCTATTATGACATAAAAACACTTATTTTAGCAGAAAGTTTCGTTTTTCCTTTTGAAATTTATTGTGTTTGAAAACAATTTTTCAAGGGTCAAGATTACCAAATGCGATGTTGAGACGTATGAGTGATATTAATAACAATACCAGTCGCATGATGGGAGGGGAAATAACTCATACGCCATGTGTTTGAATGGAAAAAGTGGAACGAACCGTAAGTAATGTTGTTAGAATGCAACACACAGTTAAATACAGTCATTAAATTCGATTAATTTGTCTCTTTTTTTATTAACTACACAACAATAGTAATCCAAGATGTTCAAGTAAGAGATCAACTCATGTCAAAGATTCAAATGCTGTGATGAGAAGAATTAACAGAACACAAAAATTCTAATGCATTACGTGATAATAATCACAGTTATTGTATAGAATGACTAAATTTAGATTTGAATGAACGTTAGAATTGTATCAGAAAAATTCCGAATAATTATGCAACTCGTGCAATACATCTGATATTATTATTCTGCATTCAAACGTTTAAATCGATTTCATTAAATATTTTATCAATCAAATCAATCAGTCAGTCGGTCAGTCAATCATTACCTTGATTTTCTTACTCAAGGCTTTATAAATGGCATGAGTTAACCTTAGTTAAGTAATTTGTTGAATCGATTGCCCAAAATTAACATTAATTTAGTTAAACCTTGAATGTTGCGAATTTTATCGAAATTATTTGTGTACCTCCATCATAATAAGCTACCGGCGACAGGAAATCAAACTATTTTCCTGTGATTTTCTAAATCAATTTGTCAATAAAATAATAAGAAATCGCTGAATATTAAAGCTAAAGGAGCAAACAAAATAAAAAGAAAAACATCGAAAATACCTTCGGATTTAAGTAATTTCGACCACGATGACCATCGTCATCATCATCACCACAATCTAGCATTTAAAATTTATTACCTTGTACGTGTTTTTTCTTCATTCTTTCTCTCTTAATCTCCCTTTGTGTCTCTCCTTGTTTTGTTCATTGTTAACTTTTACGTTCTTTTCTTTCATACTGTTTCTAGAATTTTTTTTTTTTTGTATTTTTGTAGCTCAAGGACATCATTACAGCTAATTTACTATGGCTATTGGCTGTATTTTGTCCCTTTTTTTGGTTTTGTTGTTATTTTTTTAAGGATTTATAATGGTTATGTAGCAAGTAGCATATGGTCGGTATTTCTTTTTTAAAAAATAATATTTTATCTTTTCATTTTGATTTTCATTCTCTTTTTGCGGCTCTTAGTTGCAGGAGAAGGGCCAAAAGGCGGTTTCAATATCAAAGATTTTCTCAACTTTATTGCGTACAATTGCGACGGGAAAAAATATGAAAAAATAAGATGAAAAAAATAACAACAAAAAAAAGTGTCAAACAATACATAAATAATAAATGGAAAACAGTGTGACTATCACAATTCAATAGAGTTTGCCAAGTACGTGTGGTTCTTCTTTGATTTTTTCCCATGATTCTATGCCTGCATCGACTGTACGGAATCCATTCTTAGGATTGTTATTTGTAACTGGTTTCATAGGGTATTAGGAAGATGAAACTTAATTTTTACTGACGTTAAAACAAAGTGCTATTGCCGCAATGAAAGCGAACAGAGGCATCAAGAAAAAAATATTTAGGCTTTGAACTGCTTTCTTCGATCGCTAAGGTCGAAATAATCGAATCGAAACAATTTTTTTGATATCTTTTACGATATAATTACTGATGTGACCGACAACTAAACCCAATTTAAAATCTTTTTCCACACAAGATACCCTGCTGCGAAGTGTTTTTAGATTACATTTGGTCGGGCTTCTTTTTTTGGATTACTGAAGAGAGGTTTGGTTCACTCGTAAACCGTGCTGTAGAATATAGCGGGCTTTATTGCAAGAGCTCAATCCAAAATGAACGAAGCCTATCCTAGTCCTGGTTGCATGCATACATACACAATTGGTCACTACAACACTTCAGTTAGGATTATGAACCTAATAAGCCAACAAACTACCTACTAGATTACGGCGACTTCAATGTTAGGCGGAAGATATTTTAGGACAAATTTTATATACAAATACAAATGAATATTAAGTCTCCACAACTTTGTATGAAAGCTCAATAAAAATCCGTAATTCTGTAAGTTCGAAAATAGACATCCATTAGGAGTCAGGCATTTAATTTTCACTCATTATTTCTAACCACCTTCCTACAACAGCCACCAAAGTTATCAAAGTAATGTGCGAATCATTGATCTGAATTTAACACTTTATATCGCAAGAATTCAATAATAAACTTGTAAACAGTTCACCCTGTATTGCTTATTGAAAATAAAAAAGAAATGAGGCGCAAATAAATCTGTTTTGGCAAAATGAAAATCTTCTCCTTGATTTTTCATTCGTTCGTTTCATTCGCTTTCATAAACACATTCAAGTGACATGAGAGCGTATAAAGTTGACACTTATCGATAATGTTAAGACACACACAGATGTTTTGACTCCCGTTATGAACTTTTTTCTTTGTTTTTTCTTACTTGTTTTTGGTTTTTGCAGTGCGTTTTTTGTTGTCGTTTTTTTTTTTTTGTTGGTTTTTAATTCAGCATAAAAATAACAACTACGACAGCAATAACAATGACAACAACAACTAAAGTTTGTCCAATAAAGAATTGTTGATGATGGCTTCAATATGTTGCTTGCTCGTATCGTCATTATTATTTTTTATTTTTACACACACACATACACACGGCAAGAGACCAACACCAACACAATAAGTGGTAGTGGTAGTCATTATATTAATAGCCATCGTACATACACAAGCGCATGTATATATGTATATGTGTGTAACAGATCGTTGACATTAAAGGAAATTATCGCTTTGTTTATATATCACACTTGCTCTCTATACTATATAAGTATGTGTGTGTGTGCTGGTATATTATTTTATAGTCTTATGTGTGTGTGTTTTTGTCTTTTCTTGATGACGTACAAATAGAAAAACAACCAGAAAAAAAACAAGTTAAAATCGTAGATAAATTGCAAATGTTGTTGTAGCATGTGTGAAGGCGAAATGACTGAAACATTGAAAAGCAAATACTAAAACCGGCAACAACAACAACAACAACACAAACACATCAAAATACTAAAATTTTATTTAATGTAGGTCGTCCTGATGTTCGCCTTTTTTCCGCTTCTTGTCTTTGTAGTGCGTTCGTTACTAAATCGAGTGACCAAAAAAGTGTATGCGATAGAGAAGGTTCTAAGTGTGTATGTGTGTAAATGTGTATCTTACAGTGTGTATGTTTTAGTGTTTTCCCGCTATAAGTGTAAATTAGTTTTTATGATAATGACACCATCATTATGATTTTATTTACTGCTTCATTCCCCCCAACAACAAACAGTGAAAATAAAAGTGTTGCACTGTAGAAGAACAGAAAACAGTGAGTATCGAAAGTAAATAATTTTGTAAGAATATAAAATAAGCCCAAGTATGATAGTATGTGGTAAGGATACTTGCAAGAGAAATAAAACTTAGTATTCTGAAAGTGATGCTGATTGCTTAGAAGAAAAAACTAAACTAGATTGCCTTCCTTTAGTAAATCCCCTCAGTACTCTACGAGGTGGAACTGGAGAGCCTATCAATATTCCTAAAGTAATAGTGGTCAAGTATATAATGACCTGTAGTAATATTGGCTTATACGTAGTGGTTTTTCATAAAATTATTTCATAAATTGTACATTTCATTACCTCTGCCTCTTAAGCTGTATATAAAAAGATTTTTTCTTTCTGTTTTATGGCTTTTAAAATTAACTTTATGATCTATTACGGCATAACAACTCTTATTCTCACAGAAAGTTTCGTTTTTCCTTTTGAAATTTATTGTGTTTGAAAACAATTTTCAAGGGTCAAGATTTCCAAATGCGATGTTCGGACGTATGAGTGATATTAATAACAATACCAGTCGCATGATGGGAGGGAAAATAACTCATACGCCATGTGTTGCAATGGAAAAAGTTTTAACATTATCAACGATTTAAAAACATAAACAAACACACGCACAAACACACAGAATTAAAATTGAAACTTGTTTAGCCAAACAAAACAAATGGAAAATATTGGCCGTTGAAATATTATTTTAACAAAATGTTGTGCAAATCTCTTTAGCGAATATTTGTAAATGGCTAACAAACCTTGAGAATACCTTTGTATGTGTGTATGTATGTTATACACTGGTTGGTTTGATATGATTTTTGACCAATTTAATGTTTTCTCAACACAAAACTGTTGTATTTTTATTCGCTTTTAAACATTTGCTAGGTTTTTCAAACTCAAACATCTCTCTCTAGGAATATTATTGTGGTGTAGAAGTGGGGGTGGGGGCAAGGGGGTATTCGTAAGTGAACCCGTAAGCCAGTGAGGCAGTGAGAAATGTGAGTGCATGAATTTTATTTAATTTGTATCACTTTTACCTTTTGGCGCATTTTATTTGATTAGCCACTGCAAATTGAATTTCAACAAAAATTCAATGATAGCGTATGTGGGTGTCTATGTGCAGATGTGTGTTATATATGGATGGTCACTATTTTATTTATGCATATCGTTTGTGTGTGTGGGTGTGTTGGTGCAACTTGTGGCAGTAGTTTTTAATTCAATACATGTCGTTGGTCATTTTTTATTTCATTTTTTTATATTTTTTTTTCATTGTGAAGAATTTTTGTTCGTCTATTTTTAGTTTGTTTGCGTTGAAAGCTGATTGCATGTTGTTACATGATGTTTTATGAATGGCGCAGAATCCATTATTGGTTTTAATAAAAGCATGTCACAACAACAACAACAAAAATTCAATTGAACACGATTAAGAAAAAAAATCTATTTTAGTTTGCAACCCGGAACAAAAAATTAATGAATAAATAAAAAAAAAAAATGCTGAAGAGAACGAGCACAGCAAAACGAAAAACGGGTGCAAAAGAAATCATTTTACTTTTAAATGTTTGAAATGGAAAATGTTGATTTAAACGGAAGAGGAAATAAAAATGTTAAATACACCTGCAGCCATGCCACAGCATGGAGTGCAAAAAAATATATATAAAAACACATACAAATTTCGTATAATTTTTACTGGAATATCAAAATCAAATTATAAAAAAAAAAAATAAAAAAAAAATTGTTTACCAATGTCATGCCAAATTCGATTTCAGTGTAAATTAATCGAAAAAAAATAGAAAAAAATGTTTGTTTGCATATTTATTCAAGAGTTTAATTTTAGAAATAGAAAATTTATTCATGTAAGTTGAACCGGATAATATCTTCTTAACTTTAGTATCAGGATGCCACAAATTCGGAATGAAGGCGGTTTTTAAAAAAGATTTTCTCATCATTTCTTGCTTAATGCATGCCATAATGAATAGTTCAGGACTAAATTAGCATCAAAAGCTTTCAAAATTGTATAACAGATGCCCTTCTTCGAATATCTAAAAGAAATTCCATTAAGTCGGAGACAGTTATATTGTCAGTTGGGATATGTAGTTAAGGTAGTTAAATATTCACAAAATATTTTAATTCTACTAAACCTCTGTGGTTTTTGTCGCTAATTTATTTAATTTCAAGTTAATCTGAAATAAATTTGCATGTTTTTGTTAAACTTCCTTAAACTGCAATCACTTGTTAAAAATAATTATAATCCCAAAAATATTATTTTGGGCTCAAAACAATAATCCCTGAATTGGTGTTTTTATTGCGCTTATAATTAAAGCGCATTTAAAACTTTTTGGCCAAATCCCAAAAGCCATATTCAATGGTATTTTGCGTAACATAATTTGTCTGTTTTTCTATTTTCCTTCTTTTTTTGCCTATTTTACACGCCATAATTTAAACTGTTTAAATTGGAAACAAAATTAAAAACAAAAATAGAAACGAAAATAAATTCTAAAATTCAAATTTAAATTCGAATTAAAATCAATAAAATCGTCGTAAAATTTTGTAAAAACACTCCCACGCACACGCTCATACACATGCATTAATGCGAAATATCTGTAATAATAAAAACAATGTTGCAAACACAAATAAACAAACATGGCAGCATACATATACTGACTCATAGGCAAATACTAACAAAAACTTATTATAACAGCTTCAATAGCACCAGCACCAGCACCTTAATTAATTATACTCGTAACACACACAGACAACACCCATGCGTATGCCGACTGGTATACACCTACTAACGCATTTACAAATAATCGTGTGTGTGTGTAAGTAATTGTTTGTGGGTGTATAAAGATAAACTCTATGTATACATTCACTCTTTTTTTTCATTTGAAAATTGCATTAGAAATTTACAACGTAATTTCAATAACAACTGCAACAACAATCGCTAAATTTAAGCAAATTTCAATTCGTTAGAAAATCAAAAAAAAAAATAACAAAAAACACGTCAATTGCACTACCGATAGTAATTCTAGAATAATTACTGTCATTATTGTTATTGTTGTCATCAATATGGTGTATAAAAATCACAAAAAAAAACAAATAATTTCGAAAACAAAAAGCAAAACAGAAAAAAATTCAATTTAAAAATAAAAAAACATTTAATTTTATCAGACACAGCCATCTCTGAGCATTTGTTAGACGTCGGCACAGACGGGTTTAAACTTAAGGTCGCCTGTGGAATGTTCTTAGAGGGGCTTAGTCATATGTTGTTGCTACTCCCAAACTGCAATATTGGGTTGAGGCTGAAGTAATCGCACTGAAGAACTGATCCTGATTACCAGCATTTTCATCTTTTCAGACAGTCAAATGGCAATCGAATATTCTTTTGGTACAACTTTCAGGGCTAAATAGGTATGTTCCGACTTTCTGTATCGACTCTTCTGTTTTGGGTCAATGTCATATGGGTCCCCGACCAAAAAGACATTCTTGTAGAATACCGAATATCATGGTTTGGTAGATTAATGAAAAAAGATAATTACACCATTTGCATTCGCTTTAGTCAAGTAGATAGTGTGTTGGCTTATAAGACGTGAGGCCGAGGTTCAAAACAGAGATCAACAATGAGTATTCAAAAATATGAGTAAAAGCGAATCACACTAATAATTTCTGATATTTATACGAATTCATACTTATTTTAATATCATGGAATCTGTGCTTATATTCAAAGCATGGAAGTACTCATCATATTCATACTTAACAACACGTATGATGTTGTTGATTTCAACCCCACACTCCATAAGTCAATATTTACACGAAGCACACAATACGTGTGATTCGAGTACGAACACAAAAATATTAGAGGGTTGTGTGATTGCTCTGCTTGCTGCTCTGTCTTTTTTCTTTTGTTGTAAATACCTAACAACTAAGACTGTAAATTTTTGTGAATGATTCGAGTCACTCGCATCATTTATAAGTATTTTTCAAAAGTTATAAATTTAAATGAGCAGGCTTATCAATCAAACATATTTCGAATGGTATGAGTTTGAAGTCAACCTTATACACATACTCATTGCAACCAGTACTTATAAATCAATGTTGTAGTGTGTACGAATGAATCAGAATTCATATTTAAATTTCAATATTGT
Source organism: Sarcophaga rosellei (assembly GCA_930367235.1). Taxonomy (NCBI): domain Eukaryota; kingdom Metazoa; phylum Arthropoda; class Insecta; order Diptera; family Sarcophagidae; genus Sarcophaga; species Sarcophaga rosellei. The sequence continues at coordinate 3,713,937 of OV884019.1, read as the reverse complement.
TGACTCACTTAACTTCAAAATTTCATGAGTGCTTATGAGTAGCGAAAAAAACGATTCATTGCTGAATTCTGGTTCAAAACCCAGCCAAGACAAAACGGAATATTAAAAAATTATTACTTCAGTGACACCTTGTTAGCATTTTTCATACAATATTTCTCAAAAATCTGTCATTGTGAGCCCAATTTAAACTGTAGGTCCCGCCCCTCATGGATAGAATCAACATATACAACATGAGGGGTTTAAGAAACTAGGTTGTAATCCTGACTGAATGGATATAAGTATTATAATATCTCGATGATCTAACGGAGCTATTATAACTTGATCAAGAGTTTATTAAACTTTCAGACTAGGTTTCAGTTATATTTTAAATATTCATACTTTAACGTGAAGCTCTAATGCTGATTGCGAAAACCGATTAAACTGGATTGTCAGTTAGATTTATGGCATCTTGTGTGTGATAGTAGAACCGGCCACTAAGAGTGTTCAATTAAGCCTTGGTCTCAACATAGTAACTCTTCAACTGAATTCTATCCAACATACATAGCCCAATTGTATCAAATCAACGCCATGAGGAAACGTTAAGGAATATGTTGATTGAAAACCATAAAATTATCATCCGGTTTAACTTTAATACGTCAGCAGATTCTTTTTATGGGGTTTTTCAGTAAAAAAAAACGAAACTTTTCCAAAAGTATACTTGGCTGTATATTTCCGTTGATTAAACTTGACCCTGTTATCATTTTCTAACTGATTTATATTTCTTACTGTTGGCTTTGTTATTGTTGTTATAGAATCGTATTAAATCATATCTTTGTGGCATTCATTCAGCTTCAATAAATGTTTAATGTTGTATTTTTTATTTATTTTTCAATTGTTATTGCGATTGTTATTGTTATTGTATATTATATAGCGTTCCATTGGTGGCCGACATTGAACAAGAAGAGACCAACAGACCACATCATTGCTGTGTCATTAATCATGAAATTCCATATTTCATTAGAAAAGTTTTGTTGCACAAATATCAACACAACACACACAAAGAAAATCAAAGAAAAGTAAACAAATATTGAATGAGAAATAATAAATGATGGAATACACAGCAGACGGCAGACGGTGTCCAACTGACTGACTTGACTGACTTGGCTGACTGAGTAAAGGAATCGATCGAAGGCATCAATACGATACTGTGGGATTGAACGACAGCCATTATGATTTCCATTCCTTTTCCTATGCTTTGAAGCATATGCTGCTGCTAGAAGTTAAACTGTTTATCACAATAAAGAAAAATGATTTCCTTTTAAAGATTAGTAGTTTTACTATGAATTTAATGAAATTTAGTTTGAATTTTATTTGGAAATGGTGTTTAAAAATTTAATGAAATTGCCAACGAATAATTATTTAACAACATCAACAACTGGCAGAGTTGGGAGTATGGTAGGAAGTATTAAGAATTGTAACAAGTAACACAGCATAATACTTGATTTGTCGTTCATGACCATGGCAGTGGGTCAAAGGACATTAAAAACGAAAAGAGAATTTCATAACGATGTCGAAACTTCTATTTCATTTCCATTCATTAATTTTTCATTACATTATTACTTTGGTATTGAGTTTGTATTTATGTATGTTGTGTTGTTGTTGTGTACTGTACTGTAGTTTAAATTATTAATTATTGTTTAATTATTATTTTTGGATGACTTAAAAAGTTGTCTGCTCCTGTTTCTTCGCTTTTCCTTTTTTGATCGCTTAAAAGCATTCTCCTAATATTTCGTGTACAACCAACATTCACTTGCTATTTGTCAGTGACAAATGATTTTTCTTTTTGTTGTTGTTTTTTTAAATTAATTTTTGCTTTTCATTGTATTCGTTGTCGTTGCTGTTTCATTTTGGTAATTTCACTCCCTTTCGTTCGGTTTTACTTTCATGAGGGGTCTCATAATACTCGTAAAAGAATTTTTTAATTAACTGTTCTATTAAATAGTTAAAGTTTTTCTTTGTTTTTTTTTTTTAATTTGAGAAAAATTACAACAACAACAAAAGATAACGAAAAAGAAATAGAAAAAGAAAAAATACTTGAGGCTATAAATTGAGGCAGACAGCAAAGACAGACCGCTCAGTATTCACATAAAGGCGTACAAATTTAACTTTTCATGCGAATTTTTCAAAATTTAAAGAAAAAATCTGGAAATATGGCAATTTAATGAAGGACTGCAACTATTTACATCCAAAAAATAATTCATCTTCTTAAATAATAGAGAGAAAATCATTAAAATACTGCTTTGTTTCTCAATCATCCGTGCTGTCCTATTGAAATGAAATAAACCTGAAAAGCCTAATACTTCTATTCTGTCAATTTGTTGTCATGTAGCCTAACCCACTTATCCAAAATCCTATCTGCTGTACTGAATCTTCTTAGATTTCGGGTAAGAATTTATTCGAATATTTTGTTTGATTCATAAGGCCGTGTCTTTGTGGATGATGCGCATACATACATAAGTAATTGGTCATAACAACCCTTTACGACACACCGCTTATGTTGTGTGTGTTAATTTTATACATGAGTTGCGGGATCTACAGTTTAAAGTCTACTCCAAACGTTAGATTTTTGAGAAAATGTTCATGGCAATTTCAGAGTTTTTCCCTGAAATCTGCTGAGAGGAAGTCGCCGAAGAAATATTGTTTTTCTTATTTTATTTTGATAACTGATCTGAAGTTTATACCGTGGCCTCACGTCTAATAAGCCAACACCCTACTTGCTAGACTATGGAGACTTCAGGATGAATGCACATGTTTTGGATAAAAAATCATGAGGACATCATAGCTGAAGTCAAATTTCTCTCCCGTCAAATTATGTTTTCATTTTGAGACAGCCGCGACAATCTTCAGAAAACAAAGCTTTCAAAAGCAGTGAAACTGTAACTTAATGAAGCACACAGTTTAAATACAGACTTAATGTAGTGAATATGAAATGAAAATAATCTTTTTAATTAAATCTTGTAAATAAAAAATCCGAATAAAAAATAAAAAAGGCAAAGGAAACAAAAAATATTTCTTGTAAAACGGAAACTTTTGAAACTGAACTCAGTTTTCTCATAAATTTCAATTATTTTTTCAAAAATAAATAAATTTTCATTTTACAAAACTATTAACAAAAAAAAACAAAAAAAACAGCAGCCAGAAAAAGGATGCAAACAACACACACTTTAAAAAAGAAATATTAAATCACATACAGCCATACAGATACCCACGCACACAGCATTACGGCAATTTAAGCTCTGTAAAGTAAAATTAGTTTTTACTTGGAGTGTAGCAGTAGTACGAGTACTTCAAGAGAATGTAATTTTCTTGCCTGCTTGGAAACAAACAATCAACAATTAAATCCTTTTCATTTACTTTCTTCTTTCTCTTTCTCTCTCTCTCTCTCTCGATCTCTCTATCTTTCAATTCCTTTATTTACTTGCTTAAGTTTTCAGTTGGCATTTTTGCAAAGTTTTTTGCAATCAGCCGTTTAAAAGCTAAAATTTTAGCATCCTTAAGCAAGCGAAGGATTTTAAGCCACCAGAAATTGTGTTAAAAATTTTGTTTTGTACAATGCATACCAAGAATATAAGAAGAAGCAGAAGAAGAAGATGATGATGATGATGATAATGGAGGAGAGTATTCCATGAAACAATTAGAAATTAAATTGTGCACAAATTTACGTAAAAGGATACCAGGATACGTGTTTTGACAAAATAGTATACGTGAAGGAGTTGTTTTTTCGGCAGTGACTTGCATTTAATTTTGTCATGTCAAATACTTTAGGGATGTATTGATTGAGTGGCTTTGATATTATTCAGGCTGAAGTGTGTTTTTTCCTTAAAGAATAACGAATAGTACACATTATTCACCTGGAGGTAGTGTGTTGGCTTATTAGACGTGAAGCCTCGGTTCAAAACCCAGGCCAGACATCAAAACGAAAATATGAAAAAAATATTTCTTCAGCGACTTCCTCTCAGCAGTCTTCTACCAAAAACCGTAACAGTAAATAAAAAGTGAAATTTCTCAAAAATTCATAAATGAGCACACAACATCAATGGCGTGAGAAGCTAGGCCGTAATCCTGGCTAAAGGGTTATAATGACCAACTATGTATGTATGTATGTATGGAGCTTTACTGGGCTTATTGAAATTTGTTGCAGTTTATTGCAAAGGCCGGTGGTAAGTTCTAGGAAGCCAAGGTTTCGAGTATTTTGAGTAAGTTGAAATAAATTCCATATTAAGTTAGTACTTCTAACAAGTTTATTAAAGCTAAAAATCAAATTCAAATATACATACATGTATACCCCTAATACAGATCGAAATGCTTAGTTCGGTTTAATTTTGTATTAAAAATGTTGTGATTTAATAATATCTGCTGCTTGGCAACATGTAGCAGCAACAATACAAAACAACAACAACAACGACAGCAACGAAGAAACTTTATTAAAAACTATAAAATTTCATTACTATGAATATAAAAACTACAACAACAACAGCAGCAAATATTTATAAAACAAATTAAAAAAAATATTTTACACTACTTTTATAAAATGAAAGTATTTGAGCAAAACGTTCACGATAATTTCTCTCGTTTTGTTTTTTCTGGTTTTTTTTTTAATATAATTTCCCGGCATATAAGCAGAAACAGTCGAGAGCAAAAGTTAAAATATTAAATTGAGTTGAAAATAAATTCAATTCAAATAAATTTTTTGGAAATAAAAATTCCTTGAGTCTTTCAACAGTTTCAGGAAAATTAAAAAAAAAAGTTTCGTGATCAGTTTTTAAAATCAATGAATGAAAAGTAAAATCATTAACTTTTTATATGAGTATGAGTTGCGTTCTGTATTAAAAGGTTAATCACTTGTCATATGCCAATAGAGTCTTAACGAATTAATCATGTTTTAAAAACTAAAATCAGAAATTTCGGTTTTTGATTTCTTTTTCTTTTTTTTTTATTAAAAAACAAGAAACAAAACAAAAAAAATCCAAACTAAATAACATGTTTTAATAACAATTTTCCACATTTATTTTATACGTGCCACATGCAGTAGCATTTACAGACAGACGCACATATCCACATGTTAAACTAGAAGCAGTCAGCATCATCACGTTGTCATTGCAACTCAAATTATAGTTTCTAGTTGTAGAGTTTCCTGTTTCTTGTTTTTTCATACACAATATTTCTGGGTGATTATTTAATTTAGTTTTTTTTTACAGTTATTTGTTGTTGTTGTTGTTGTTTTTCATGTAATAATTACAATTGTCGTTGCTATAACTTTCAATGTTGCTGCTACAATAATTGTGGCACACATTTTTTATTTTTTTAGAAGTGAGAAAAATCGAATCATGTTTTTGAATATTTAAAAAAAAAATAAAAAAAAGACTTTCTCTCGGGGTCCTTTTATTTCTGGTTCATGCATCATGTTGTTGTTGGTGTTGTATTTACTAATGGTTTGATTCTGCCACAAAACTTTTACGGTTTGAAATTATTTCAGCTAAATTAGATTGCTTCAAGTGGCAAAATACTTGATTCTATAGTCGGTACCTTACCTCCCCCCCCCCCCCCCCTCACTAACGTTTTTCCCCACCCCACATATACATACAAGCAAATATTGTTGCTAAATGTCGGTAACTTAAAACACAAATAAAAACAACAAAACTACATCAACTTCTAGATCGTTTAGTTTGTTGCAATTGTACGTACAAAGTATTTACTTGGAGAGAGAGAGCGAGTCAGAGTACAAATTGTAAATGTTGCATAAAACATTTGAGTTTTACAAAAGCACATACACACCACACATATACACACTGATGTTTAGAACACAAAAACCAACAACAGCTTCTAACTAATTAAAGTTGGTAGCGAAATTTAGTTGTTGATTTTATTTTCTAGTCAATGTTGTTGTTGTTGTTGTTATTGTTACTGTTGGTGTAGTTGTTTTTAACTGTTTATTTAACTTAATAGGAATTTTCAACGAAAAAGTTGTTTTTTTCTTTCTGTATGCGCGTTGCATGCAACATTTGCCATGATTAGAAAAATGCCATAAAACTTTTCGAGCAGCAATAGCAGCAACAGCAATGCTGGCAGTTACAGCAAAAATGACAATTTGTTTCCAATTTTTTTGGTGTTTTTGTTTTTTCTGGCAAAAAGTTTTCTTAATTTTGCAAAAGTATTTCATTTTATTAATTTATATTTTCACGACTTCCACATTTTTTGGCATTGAAGAAAAACAATAAACAAAAACACAAACTTCTCATACAGCCTTCATTGCATTTGCGTGAAGTTTAATGCCCACTTTAAATGGTTCTCAATTGGCGTACTTTAAACAAATCAACGCTAATTTCCTGAAATAATTCTAATAATGGTCACACATTTCAAAAAGTAATAGAAGATGTGTTGCAAAGAAATATGAAATTGAAGACAAAGTACTGCGAGATAGCTTGTTGCCAGTTTAAAGGCATATCTATTAATTAGAAATAGAGCACTGGCTTCTGTTATCCAGTAGATGGACAGCAGATGTTAATTATTTGTTATCAAGTATGGAACACAAGATGAATTCATGAGAACCTTTCAACCAAGATCTTACTTCATCAGCTCATTGGACATTGATATTTGTCCTGACGAAATATCTTTTCTCTTCTATTAAATGAAACTAGAAATAATGCAAATACTTACCGAAATTATATTACGGAAATAATTTAATAGGTAGTGTGTTGGCTAATTAGACGTGAGGCCACGGTTCAAACTCCCGGTCAGAAACCTCCAAAAAAATTTGCAACTTACTCTCAACAGTTTTCTGTTAAAACCTCTGAAAATAAATAAAATTGCTATGAAAAGTTTCCCAAAAATCTGTCGCTCGGAGTCGATTTAAAAATGTAGGCAGCCCTTTGTGGATAAAATTAACACACACTACATAAGTGGTGGATGAAACTAGGTCGTAATCCTGGCTGAAGGGTTGTAATGGCCAATTATGTTTGTATGTAATCGTTCTCATAGTCTATCACAAGCCCGGAAATGAACATACATTAACGTTCGGCTAATAATTCAATGTGAGTTTGGACGCTGAAGAACAGCACTAGTCTTACCAGGCCAACTCTGTGCGTACTGTAAACAAAATGGGAATTTGTTTAAGATTATTGCTCTTCAGAGCTCTATTGTGTTGTGTAAAATTAGAGTTTCTCTTAAAGATAAAGCTAAAGCTAAAAATTTAGAAATTTTATTTAAACTCATTAAGAATTGATTTCTTTAATAACGACAAGTATTTCAGCTCTTCCTCGATATTATATCGTTTTAAAGTTGGATTAAAAATAGATATTCGTCATCTTTAAATCACAATTCCTTGTACTGAATCGTAACCAATTTAAGCAATATGAAGAAACATCATCTAAATGATGATTTATTTATAAAACTCTTAAAAAGATATCACGATTAACGAAAATAAAACATTTTCTAAATTCAGAAGTTCACAAAAAAAAATTAAAAATTTGCAACACAAATCCCACATAATTTAGTATTTATTTCTGATGGCCATTGAACTCCGGTATTTAAATGGTGCCCACTACTACTTCATGAATTGTATTCGATTTTTATTTTTATTTTTCGTTTATTACGATGGATACTGCTATTAATAGAGTAGATCGATCCGTGTTATAAATAATTTTTGTATAAATTTATACGTTCAAAATGTATTTAAAAATATATTCGCCATATTTACTTGTATTAAATTTTAAGCCGAAATAACAATATGTTGCCAAAAGTAAGCTACAAACAGAAGAGAAAAAATAAGAGAATTTTCCACAACATGCCAGCCAAAGTAACCGCAGTATAAATAACCGAAATTGTTGTTTTTTTAAACACGCCGTTTAAAAATATAAATTTTATAGACAAAAATAAAATAAACACAAAATAAAAAAAAAACTGGGAAAATAAAATAAAATTACTTCGCATGAAAGAAATTCTGTTGAACAATAAAAAAAAAATTAGAAATTAAGGACAGGGTAGAAACAACACATGCGAAGAGAATGCCAAAAAATTTAAGACTTAAGATACAGATACAGACGGACATAAAGGGGCACATTCTTCCCTTAAGATTTGAATTTATTTTATTTCTTTACATTATTATTTTAAAGGTTTTCATTATGAGTTGACAAATAAGAAGTGAAAAGTTCAAAACTTCAACCAACTGACACTATTTTCGTAGCAAAAATTTTTCGAGTTTTATTTCAACTGAACAAAACACATAACATACAATCAATGTAACTAAACATTATCAATTGTGCTACTGTTCCTGCAGTTCAGTATCCTCTTGACAACACCTCTTGTCCTTTTTCCAACTTCTTTCTCATTTTTTTCTCTATTTTTGTCGTTTTTTTATTTCTAAAAAATTTTACAAGAAATTTACTTTGTCAACATAATTTGTCTTTAACTTACAAATATTTAAAACAAAAGATAAATTCTCTCTTGGAGATTATAAAACACAGCCAACACTTTGGCAACAAGATGGTAAAAGAATACATACAACAACTACAGTCACGAAAAAGAAAGAAAATCTAAAATAAAATTTTAACAACGTCATCATGTCACTGCTTTTTAAAAACGGAAAAAGAGTTCAAATTTCATATCATTTGTCTAAACGAGTGTCATTTCAACACCATTTCCATAATTCGTGAAATTCCTAAAATAAAAAACTTCGTCAGAATATATTTCCATATTAATTTACCAATTTGAACTTTACAAGTTGTGTTCGAGATGATCTCCATTCTGAACAAGTATACTTTAAGCAAAGACTATAAATATATAAAGATGTTGCACACAGTGTATTCAAAATTGACAAAATTTTGTGCTTCTTTATGATGAGGGGGGTAGGTAACAGGGAAAGCTAAATCTTCGTGTTTACTCTCATTTTAATTGAGAGAAAGAGAGCAAAATGTAACATCTACATGTATACGGTACATTCACATAAACATATTTGTTTATTTTTATTTTCTTCGTGAAAAACATTCTGGTTAAAAAATATTAAAATCTAAAAGAAGTTTTGTTTCCATACAATTTATGTGCAAATAACCTGCGGAAAAGCAAATGTTACCGATTGTGTAATTGTAGGGTAAGAATACGTGTTTTATTGTTGTAGAAATGAGACTATATCGATTCGCACCGAATTATAATGCTATTTTTTAGACTATTCAATTATGTATGTATGAACTTCTGTCTCTATTTTTGTATAGAATGAAGTTGTAATAAAACGAATGCTTTTTTGTTTAGTATTTATTAAATTTATTTATCATTTTAATGTTATATGTTTCCCATGGGAATGCTTCCGTAGTAATATAACAACTAGTAAAGCATCTCCACTCTGTATTTATTTATAACATTCGTTATTCTCATCAAACCAAAAGGAGTAAATTGTATTTTTGGATCAACTTACGCATTGCTCAACAACAAATATTTTTATGATTTTTTGTAGCTTTATTTTTTAAAAATTACTACTAAATTTTAATATTTAATCAATGTATGTAATAATTAAGAGATTATTTTCATAATTTGCTAGTTTTGTTTCTCTCTAAAAATGGATTTCTAAAGCTTTATTAATAAAGTTTTTTTATTTCGGTGCGAATCGATATAGTTTCGTTTCTAAAACAATAAAACACGTATTCTTACCCTACAATAAAACAAACGGTAACATTTTTTCCACACACATTTTGTGAAAACAAGACTTCTTTTAGTTTATTTGGTTTTTCTATTTGGAATGTATGTATACCAAAAATTTTTTGGTTATGAATTAGTGAGTAAGAGAGAGAAAATAAGTTGAGAGAATTTATTTATTTACACCCACAGAAAAGTGTTAGTAATAAACGCTATTTTAATTTTCATTTCATCAACTTACATATGTGAAGCTGTCTATCTTTGCCTTAATAATTTTAGATAAATAAAAATAAAATAAAAAATCCATTTTTTATTAAAAGAGCTTTCCATCTTTGGCTTAAAAATTAGGCCATGTTTTTTAGATAAATAAAAAGAATAAAAAAACCTATTTTTTATTAAAAGAAAAAAGCGAGAATTTCAAATCATTTAAAAAAATTATACTATGCTGCAAAATAAAATGAAATAAGCCATTTCAATACTTAGACCATTAATAACATAAAATATTTTTTGAGTGTCATTCTGAAATAAAATGACAAAGCATCCATCACACATGTGTTCTTGTCGCAGTCTGATCGACAACTAAATTAAAAAACACAAGAATGCGTGTGAGTTCTCTCTGCACAATTGTGCTATGAAATGGAATGAATATGCACACACGTATACACGCATATGAGAATAAATTGCTTATAGAAGAGAGCAATACGTTCTCTGAGTATAATAATTCTCTGAGTACCAAAAGTGGCAGTAGCCGTACTGCCATCGACAAATTTTGCACTGGCAGTACAATGTATGGCAGTGCAACATCTTTATATATTTATAGTCTTTGCTTTAAGCCTACAGTGCCTTATCAATAGAGTAGTTACTGACTGACGTGAATAATCTGATATGTCTGATATTTTAATTTCTAAACAACAGTTTTGCTTGACTCAAGCTTACACGGTTTAAGAAGAGACTTTCCTGATCTTTACATTTTTCGTTGAGTATATCTTTCCAAATCTATTTTATCAGAAAGGTTCTGAAACCAAAGCTGGCTTGGAAGCTCTTCTTTTCGTAATTTTTATCTGCCTGAAATAAATAAATAAGTATTCAAAAATATAAGTAAATTCGAATCATACTCATAATTTTTGATACTTATTTTATTTATTCATACTTATTTTAATATCATTGAAAGTTTGAAGTACTCATCATATTCATACTTAATAACACGTATAATGTTGTTGATTTCGACAACATATACACGAAGCACAAATAAGTATGATTCGCGTACGAACACTGAAATACTTACTAAAAGGTTGTGTGTTTGCTGTCCTTGCTACTCTGTATCTCTACTCGTTGTAGTGAGCATGAATGAAGCAGAGTACATAGTTAAATTTCAATATTGTTGACTCGCATATATTCAAAATTTCATGAGGGCTTATGAGTAGCGAAAAACCTTTCATTGCTGATCTCTGCTGCAAACAATTGCAGTCTCTTTTCATGAAACCTACTCTTTATAAACGCCAACCATCTCTGATCAATGAATGTTGGAAATGGTTTCTAAACACTAACACATGCTTGACAGTACATTACAGTATAATATGTTAGTGTGAGTCTATGTGTATATGTAAAAGAGTGTTGTAGTCGTATAAAGTAATTAAATATTAGAAAAATGAGGCCCATAATGTTCATGTTGTCTATCTCTTCCCTGCCTATCTGCCTGTCGGTCCGTCCGTTCAACTGTCGTAAGTCGTATTTAGCAGTAGGAACGAGTGACATTAAAATAGTTAAAATTAATTACATTTAATTATAACAACTGTACATAACAACAACAATAACGAAGAAACAAGAAATGAAAAAATGAAAATAGATGACACCAAACATTGCCAACGCCAACACCGACACCAACACCAGCTGAAGACAACATTAGTAGAAGAAAAAGTACAACGAACGAGTGTTGCAAAAGTACTGAACATTTCAAATTGTGACATTCTTTTTGTACTTTTTGTTATTACTGCTATTGTGCTGTAGTTGTTGTTATTGTTTTAAGTACTTAATATATGAGGCCGGTAGATACATAGGTCGTTCAGTCCGTTGGTCGCTCGTTCGGTCGTTTGGTTGGTAATAATAAAACTGTACCTTAATGACATTTGAATTTATGTTTATAGATGGAATCCAAATGGTATTTTAAATGAACGAAATGATAAGAAACTCCCCTCGACATAAGGTGTCGTCCTTTCTTTTTTTTTGCTGCTGCTGCTGCTGCTGCTACTAAATATTCATGTTTTAAATTCATGGCTTATTTTCAAAGGAGAGCTGTTTAGTACTTGTTACATATACCGACTTCTGGGTGCCAACAGCACAACTCCTCTTCCTCTCACTTCATGTAGGATTTTTTTCTTTTCGTAGAATTATTTTCTAATGAAATTATAATGATAATGCAAAAATATATTTTCTTATTCTCTGTTAATGTTGTTGCTGTTGCTGTTGTTGTTGTTGTTGTTATTGCTTTGAAAGACGAATTTAAAAGATTGTAAATTCTTATAAATAAATTAAAAGCGAAATAGTATATGTAGGTATGTATGTATGTACATATTATGTATGTGGATATGTATAGTATGTATCATTTGTTTGAAGATAATAATTACTGGCACTCATTTTGTACAGCTGATGATATGAGCCGTGACATAAATTCACTTCAAAATAAATTTATTATGATTGTAACACAAGAATTTACTTCACTTCAGTTAGTTTCGTAAAATCTTTGTAGACTTCTCGTGGCACTACTAAGTTACTGTAATACTGTGAGCAATCACTGCGTGCATACACATAATAACTGTCATTAAAGTAGCCATTAGATGATTTGAAAGAATGCTGTGTGCTCCTAGAGGATTAGCGATAGTTACCCTCATATGGGTTCCTGGACACAAGGACATTGAAGTGTACAGCAAGTCTTACGCAGAAAATCCGAATAAATTCATGAGATTGACTTTCCCCTACAGAGAAGAGAAAATCAACCAACTTGTACGGACAGAGACAAAGGCTAATCTGATCTCATCTGATGTGTTTATAAATTTTATGGTTCTCATAGCAGTTATAAGGGGTCATAACCTAACCTAACTTCAACAGTAGCGTTCGATAGTCACAATCACCCTCTATTGACTTTGGTTTTAAAAGTTTTGATTTTAATTGATTTTGCTTTTATTGATTATAAAAACGTTGTATAAAAATTTATCGTCTTTATCACAATCACCTAATTGCGATAGGAAATCTGAACTCATTTTAGCAACAACATTTCTAACGAAGAAAAAAATCATAAAAATTTTATCTCGAAATTTATGAGACATAAAAATTGTTACAAAAAAATACAGAAAAAAAGCAGGAAAATTTATTTCATTTCATTTAATTGCTGTTCATTGAACCGCCATAAAGAGCAGCAGCATTTTATTATTCAAAAAAACAATTCAAAATCACAAATACATTTCCTGCCAATGGGCTATAAAATTTGCGGAAATTAAAAGGAATGGCTAAAGAGTCTAAAGACTTGAGCTGTTTTACTGCAGTACCGCGGGCCACTCATTTCATATCCATACTTACGGTGTTGGCCGAAATACTTACGCAATATTACACGAAAGTAATAAAATTATTTATGTACTGGCCTTGAAGTTACTTTTTTTGTTTTCAGTTTTTTATTTCATTTTTTTATTCTTTTGCACGTTTTTGGCTGTTTTACAACTTTAACCTACAAAAATATGAATTCATTTATTTTATGAAGTGTTTTCCAGTCTTTGTTTATGGTCTTTTTAACCACACACACACACACTTTAATTGCGGTGTAACGCAATAGGAATTTCGAAAAGAAACGTTAATAAAACTGCTTGAATTATAGCTACAAGGTCATTTGGCACAATGTTTAATGCTGCAGGTCGATGAATGGATTGCTTTACAGCAATCCAGCATCAGCAGTTGTGCCTCCAAACTCAGCTGTGTCTCAAACTCTAGATTAGTCATTTTCGAAGTATAAATACTGGGGCGTTACAAATTCTTCAGTTGTCAAAAAATATGTCCAATGTTTTCGATTTCTTAAAACCTTTCGCCCTTAACTTTGGCCGAAATAGTGTACTTTGAATATTCCACGTATAAAATGAGACAAAGCGATTACAAAGTAATAGGACATCCAATCTCTGCTACTCTATAAAAAGTTTATTGAAAGAAAAGAGATGAAAAATAAAAACCCATAAAATAAAGCAAAAATCAAAAGATAATTTTAATTATTTTTCAATACAGATCTCCTACGATAATACAAACATATTCTTACATTGTTTACATTTATTATTGTAGTGTTGTTTGTGTATTTTGTTTACATGTATTTTTGTAGTGTTACCATTTTTTATGCAGGTGTTTGTATGTAGTGCAGTAATTAGCAGATAATTTGTAAACAGGTTTGTTTACTGCATTGTTTTGTTTTTGTACATAGCTTTTGTTTATAATTTTAAAGTAAAAGCAATACGCTAGTGTCTAGATTTTTTCCATTTTCGTAACAGTATTATTAAGTTAGAGGTAAATAATAGAGAAACTTATAAAACAAAAGAGTGATCTAAAAATACTAGAATACCACAAATTTAAGAACAAACAAAAAATCTAAGTAAAAATAGAAAAAAGAACACCTAAAAAATAAAAACATCAATAATAGTAAAAATATCCCCAAAATGGCAAAAAGTTTACACAAAAAAATATCGAAAATTGTTGCAAAACAAAATTAAAAAATTACTCAATACTCTGGTACATTATTTTGTTACATGCAACTGAATATTGTTGTTTTTTTTTTTTTTACAACTCCAGTTCATTTTTTTATTTTGATGTTGTTCTCTGGTTGATTCTATTGTATTTTCAATTTCAATATAGAAAAAAAGTCAGCCACACACACCCACTTACCTACGACAAAAAAAGGACAAAAAAAGAATTCAATATCGACCAAGTTTGCCTGTTAAAAAGAAAGAAAAATATCCATGTTTTATGGTGCCTTAGTAATTGCTTTACATATACGCCCTCCCCTTTCCCATCATTCCCATCGCAATGCTTAATTTGTTCTTCTTCTTCTTTTTTTTTTTAATACAAACATTTTGTTGGAAACATTTTTTAATCCATACCATCTTTATGTCTATCACTGTATGAAATGCCATCAAATTGTTGTTGTTATTTTTTTCTATATATTCCCTCATTTCCCCTCTTTTTTATTTCCTCCAACATGTAGTTTTTAGTTACACTCATCGTATTTTTTTATTTTTCCATGAAAACTTTAAGTTTGACCAGAAAAATGCTATCATGGCACGACTTCCTCCTACAAAAGAAAAAAAAAAGAACAAACAAGAAAAAAGAAAAAAAAGAAGAAGAAGAACTCATCTATGCAACTTTCAATAGCCAACATCACAACATGCTGAGGGTCAAAAGGCTGTGTGAAATTTTAGTTCTGTTCCCTTTGTAAAGCAGCCAGAGGCCAAACTCAACACTCGATAAGTGTATTGGAGAACGAAAACAAAAAAATATAGGGAAACACAGTATTGCCATTGATCTATGGCCATGTGGTAAAATTGTTTAAAGAATAAAAATAGAAAAATAGAAAAAAAGAAAAAAAGAAATACAGATGCCACATGCCAATATGGTTAAATAATTTCAAATAATTTTTTTGTTCTTTCTTTCGTGGACTCTCTATTGTATTATAGAGTGATGACCTACACCGTACAGTTTTAATTTGTGTGCCAATGAAGTTAGAAGGTTTTTTTCTACAGGTTTAAAGTGGGACAACTGCTGACTATGCAGTATTTTTAAACGCCAATTTTACATACGTAACATACATAATTGGTAATTACAACCTTTTAAACAGGATTACCACCTAGCTTCCCACACTACTTATGTTGTGTGTGTTAATTTTTATATATTGGCGGGACCTACAGTTTAAACCGACTCCGAACAACATATTTTTGAGAAACTTCATGGCAAATTTTATTTGCTGTCAGAGTTTTTGCCATAAATTTTTATATTTCATTTTGATGTCTGACCTGGGGTTTGAACCGTGGCTTCGCATCTAATAAGCCCACTCGCTACCTACTAGACTATTTCGACTTCAAATTCTTTAGTACCTAGATAACATGTGATGTGATATACAACATACAGTGGTGTAGTCTGTACAGTGGTATGTGTATGTAGACTTTTTTCTTTGACTGTTTGTGATGAATAATAACTTGCCAACAAACCCTCACACGTTCATTTCGAATACATAGACTCTTAACCCTCAAATGCAAAATAACACTTTTTAATAACATTAGCCCTTGTAATCAATGCATCTGTCGAAAAGTGTTTAATCAGGAACAGTAACGTTGAACTTTTTATTTCTGCTCAAAGAGAAATTATTACTTGGTAATCAATGTAGAGTTGCTTTTAAACGTTCTCCAATTATTTTGAATTCAGCTCTGTTTGAGAGAAAGAGCACATGGCTAGTGTAAACCAATAATCTTCTGTTTTTTCTTTCTTCTTTTCGGTGTAATTCTTAGAAACTAATTTCTTAAATAACTTCCATAAAAGTACTCTTGCGTTTGTTGGACTCGTCTGCCTAGCAAACTGGTTGGTTGGCTGACTAATGGACTGGCTCCTTAACCTACAACACGAAAATAGCCAAGACAAGCACTTAAACAGGAAACAAGAAATAGCCTCAGGGAGAAAAGTGTGTTTGCGGTGGCAGGCGGGACAAAATAGAATAAGAAAGAATCACATGAATATGTGTCGTAAAAATACTTCCTCATACGATGACACCGCATTGCGCTTAAGCCAAAAACCACCAACAATGGTGAAAAGAAGAAAACCAAGAAAGAATCGAAAAACCGTTCACCTTTATGGTTCATCTTCTTGGAACGAAAAAAAAAACTGTTTCTGATGAATTTGTTCGAATGCTGTGAATGCTGTGTTAGAAGATGCTTGCATCACTGTTAGCAGCAGTTGTTATTGTTGTTGTTGGAATAGCACGTTAAGCGCCTTTTGTAAATCCATAAGAAGATGAAATGGAATACAAAAGAGATACTTTTGGTGCAACTCTTGGTATTACTGCTACTACTACTCCTGCCGCTATTGTTGCTGTTATTTGTTAACAATACTTTGCAACATGCATGTATGAACGAATGAATGAGAAAAAATCAAGTTGAGAACATGTGTTGTAACAACACACCACATCCATTTTAGCTTTTAGCGATGGAACACAAAAACTTTTTCCAATTCCGTTGTTGTTGTGTTTGATTATCTTTGTATTACCCGGTTACCACCACCCCCTCTCATCGAAAACTTCGTTAAAAATCATGACTGCCAACCAAGAAAAAAAGGGCGTGAAATAAGGAAACCGCACAACAATTTTTGAAAGTGTTGCTAGAAAAAAAGGCACAAAAAAAGAAATGTGAAACACACGGAAACTTTCATCAACTTTTATTATAATTATTTATGTTGTTGCTCTGCTTTTGCTGCTGCTACTGCTTCAACATGTGTTGTGTTATCTCTCTCTGGTATTTTTAGTCTTCTGTTCCGAGTTGTGTCTTTTTATAGATTTTCACTGTGGGTAATGATTGTTTGAATTGGTTTTTCTTTCTTTTACCTCAGCTCTCTCTCTCTCTCTCTCTCTCTCTTTCTCTCTGTCTCTCGTTGCGAGTCTGGGAATGCACAAAACCATTAAAGTTGCCACAAAAAAAAAACCAGAAAGGAAAAAACTGCAGCATCTTGAGAAGGCGTATAAGTTTTGTGTTGCAACTTCACTTTTTAATTTTTTTTTATTTTGAGAATCTTTTTCATTTTGAAAGGATTTTCGACACATGTTTCTGGAGTTTTTTTCCCCGTGTGTGTGTTGTGTGTGATTTTTTATTATGATATACAGCTACTGATGCTTGCTTGTACTTGCAACTCCTATTTCTTTATAAATAAATGCCTCCAATGTCTGTGGTATGTTCTTTCGTTTTACTTTTTTCAGGCTTATTCGTTCAAGTATTTGTGGTGCAATCAACATCGTCTTCTTCTTTTTTTTTTTGTTTCGGTTGCCACTTGAGCTTATCTGCAGGTAATGATGCATGTTAAGTGTTCGTTAACTGTAAGAGGTGTACTCACTATTTTCGTTTCCTCTTTTTTTCCCAAAGAAAAGTTTTCATTTGAATTTTTTTTTTTTTCTTGCTACGCTTTATTGAGAGATTAAAACTTTAAATGCATGTTTCAGCAGCATCATTTGTTTGTACAAAAAACAAAAAATAAATAATAATTGTTTGTTTTTCTCTTCTTCTTTTTACTGGAGTCATTTTATTAAACATTTGCAATCAACAGAATTGCATTCAATAAACGCTTTGGTTCTTGTAGCTAATAAGACACAAATTTCGAATTAAGAATTGCTTGTAAAGATTTTTCAGCTTTCTGTTTTTTTAATGAAGAAATAGAGAGGAAACAGAGAAAAAAATTATTTACTTTACTTACATACGAGGTTGATTTTCTTATTTTTGTATACTGTTTGTAAGACCAACCCCGCATATACTGCAACGCGTATTATGCAAATGAATAAATCAGCTATATTGCACTATATGAGCATCTCCCAATATCGTATGAGTACGGATCTCCCAATTATTTGATTTTCTAAAAGATGACAACACTGGATGACAGTCAGGTAACCTAAATTTAATTTAGAAATCCGTTAATCCTCGTTACACACACCATTCTAGTATGATTCTAAATTTTAAGCAAGGTTTTCATATTTTCTGTAATTTTCCTCGTATTGATCAACAAGGCGTCTCAAGTATCAGCCTAGCCCTTACACGCCTTCCTTCAACTGAGACGATGCCACTGAGACTATGGCAATGTCGTCCAAAAAATCGAAAGTAGTAGTCCCAATAAAGTACTTCGACTACAATAGTATTCCATAGTAGTGGAACAAGTATCGTGCCCTGTGGGACACCCACGAAGCGAATTTATGCTTTGTTTAAATGCCTTATCATAACCGATATCAAAGTAATCAAAACATGTAATCACGCTATTTATTGAATAGCTCATAAGCACTCATGAAATTTTGAATATATGTGAGTCAACAATCTTGAAATTTAACTATATACTCCGATTCATTCGTACTCACTACAACGTTGAGTTATAGGTGCAGGTTGCAATGAGTATGCGTACAACGAATGATTCATAAGCCTACTCATTTAGATTCACTTTAGAAAAATACTTATAAATGATTGTGGAGTGTCTTAGTTGTTAGGCATTTACAAAAAAAGAAGAAAGACATAAAGCAGCAAGGGGACACACAAACACACAACCCTCTAGTGAGTATTTCAGTATTCGTACGCTATTCATACTTATTTTGTTCTTCATGTATATGTTGAGTTATGAATAGTCGAAACCAACAGCACCATACGTGTTGTTAAGTATGAATATGATGAATACTTCAAACATTGAATATGAGTAGAGCTTCCATGAATGCATATAAGATTCAGAAATTATGAGTATGATTCGATTCTGCTCATCTTTTTGAATACTCATTGCTGATCTCTGATTCGTATGTAAATAAATTTAAAGAAAGGTTTTCCATTCAAGCTACATAAACTTGAAATGTTTTTACAACTCAAATCCTGTATAAAATACTCCGTAAATTTAATACTAAAAACGATTTTCAATGTTAGTTTTACTTTCAATAAGGAATTCTGTTTAATGGCTCTCTCTCCGTCCATCATTGCTCAGGTGCTTGACCTTACAGTTAAATTTAAATAAATACGACGCGATGGCCGTTGTTGTATTTACTGGCGCGCTGTTTTCTTACTGGTAATTAAGTGTCTTTGGATAAATAATTGAAATTCGAATAATAACAGCAACAACAACAACAAGAAATATACTTATAATGTTATTGTAATTGTATGCAGAGAAAGAGAATTAACTTTTTTACAGTTATTTTTATACGTAATTGCCTATTGATTGGAATTCACTTTTTTTATCAGACTTTCGTTTTTCGTTTCGTTTTCCTTTTTTTCTTGATTTTTTAAATCATTTTGGAATTTCGATTTGTTTGTCTTGCTTGTTTGTTTGTTTATTTGTTTGTTTGTTACTGACAACCAGAATAAATAAAAAAGCAACAATAAAAAGCAATTACTTTTACATTCACTCGCTCATTCACTCATTCATGCATACACTCAATCATTCAGTCATTCATTTGCTCATTCATTCAATCATTTGTTAAAAAAAGAAGTACATGAGACAAATGTTTAATTGGTGTACAGTCATCTTAGGGAAACCCTGCAGACACCGTTATAGTACGCGGGAGATAATATTTTAAAAGTCAACATCATCTGTTTGTTATTTGATAATCCCTGTTGTAGGGTGCAACCAATTGTTAAACAAATTAAAGAAAAAATCGACAAAAAATGTTTAAACGCACACAAAATTACAAATTGGGAATCAGTGGTGGATAAACGGTCAATAATAATTTCACTGCATGTTACCAGGCCAATGCACAGAGTAATGCACAAGGTGACTCAAAAGTGTGTTGCAAAATGAAGAATCTAGACACTGGTGTTTTGCTTTTACATCACTTAACATTAAAATGGTAAACAATCAAACAAAAATACAACAACAAACACTACAAGAATAAATGCAAACAAAATACACGAACAACAATGATGAAGCAACGGTGTTTACATTTATTAAAATTTAGAGAAGGCGAACCTACGAATATTCAGCCTAATGAACATGTTTTCCCTGCCTTATAAAAGTCAAGGTAAAGCAGGCGACGCTGTTAGTGAAGTTCAGTCAGTCTTGTGAGAATACGCGGTGCATTGGAACAGGGTAATCGTGGTTTGAAGATCTCCGTTACAAAGATCTGTCGAATAATTGTCTAGTAATTGTTATTGTTTATGCAAAGGGTATAAACAACAATATAACAAGAAAAGCAATTGTTGTTGTTTACATCAAGTTGCGAACAGTGGCACAAAGAATTGTGCGAACAATTAAGAATTTTAATTAAAACTAAACATAAATTTATTTTTATTTAATTTGCTCATATTTTAAACGTTTTTAAAAGGTAAAAACGTAACAATATTGAATTTTATTAGAAATAGAAAAGATATTAAAACATGTCTATGTGGATGGAACATGAAAAATTATGATATAGAATTATTTTATAGATTATGACACTCTGATTACAGCACTCTGTATCGAATAAATGTGTCACTGAATATTGCAGCAATTGAAAAGTAACAAAACACTTGCAACACTTCAATTCTATGCAATTAAATAGAGACGTCAAATGAATTTTGGCGATACAGAACACCCTGACAAGAATAAACTGAAATGCCACTAAATTATTGGCTACAATTATTCTTTGCAAGAAAAAAATAAAACAAAATAATTTGAACAAACGAATGGACAAATACATTTCATTGAAAATAATATATTGATGGACTACGTATAGAAAACCACGCAGGTTGAGCTAAAAGTTCAGACGTTGTTTGATATTTGCGAACAAAGAAAAAAAATTCTTTTTTGTTTGACACTCCGCCACAATTGTTTAAAATTGAAAACAAACAAAAAAAAAAGAAATCCTCCACTAATTTTAATTTGATTTGAAACACTTAAATGCTTGAAAATATATTGTATTTCATACAACAACACGCCATTAATTTCTACCTCAAAAAAAGGATAAAATTGAAAAAATTAAATTAAAAACGTTTGATTGTTTTCTCGGTAATTCCAATATTATGAACATTTTTTTGCGGGAATGGAAAAAAAACGAAACAAATTCAATACAATACATGCCAGGTAAATCAGCTTATTATGCTACTTAAGTGTGTTTTAATATGGTTATTCTCTCTCCCTCTCTCTTTTTCTTTTTTGTGTATTTTTCTGTTTCTCTTTCTCCTTTTCTGTATATTCCTCAATGAAATCGCATTAAGACTTGTAAAAAGGAGAGGAAAAAATTGTATATAAAATACAACAACAAGAAAAACATGTATAATTTGGATTTAAATTTATAACCAGAATTATAAACGTTTTTCACAACTTAACTTGGCTATTGAAGAAAAAACGTTAAAATACAGTGGCGAACAATGAACACGAATGTAAATATTTAACAAAACGAGGGAGAAATTTAAAAAGAATTTTCAAATAAAACGCATGTAATAAAGAAGAAAATTGCTTGCGGCAGTAAATAGATGATGGCTTAGAAATTAAAATTTGATTCATCATCATCGCAGTAGTCTTAGTAGGTATTGGCTTATTAGACGTTAAGCCAGGGTTAAAACCCCAGGCCAGAAATCAAAACAAAATATATAGAAAATATTTCTTCGGCGACTTGCCATGAAAAGTTTCTCAAAAATCTGTCGTTCGGAGTCGACTTTAAACTGTATGTCCCGCCACTCATATATATAAATAAAACACACAACCTAAGTGGTGTGAGAAGCTATTCGTAATCCTGACTGAAGAGATGTAATGATCAATTATGTATGTTATGTCATGAAAAATAGCAGCACTTAACCACGAGATGAGTGGTTACCACCAGGCACCTGCAAATTGCTCATACTACCAGTTTCACCTTCACCGTAGAAGACTTTATGTAGAAGGTTGGGGGTTTCAGAAGAAGAAGAAGAAAAAGAAGTACCTGCACGAGGCAGGAAACTGAGAACAATGCTGTCAAAATGAATAAAATATATCTGTTTTGGCAAATATTTTTAAAACTTTACACCTTATATTCGAAAGCCCCTAAAGTTATAGAAAGCAATTGATTCCCGTAGTGAATAGCCCATTTAGTGAAGAACATACATTAAAAACGAAAATTCTCTGAAAAATTGCAAAAACTGTAGGGAGACTATTCTATTAGTCGGTGAAACTGTAAACCGATTATATATAATACCACGTAAACTACAATCATATCCAATTCCTTATAAAGGATAAGTAATGCAGCAATTCCAAACATTATATAGAGTCACCCATATCTCTTCAATTGCCGAACAACTTGTGCTCAATTACTCAAAAGTCCAGATACTCAAAAAGTCTGAAAGGACGGAAATTTGTTGCTTATGTTTATTTGATGCGGGGTTGTGCTGAAGTCGTCGAAGAGGACGACCTTGTTTACGATGAAAGGGAAGAATCGAGATCTAAGCCCCCCATGGTTCATTATACGCAAAATTATCAAAGCTCTACAACAATGATGAAGTATGCTTAACATTTCCTGTCTTCCATGTAATTTTTTAATTATATATTTTTGTCTCTTCTTTTACAGCCCTCACTGTAAATACCTGCTACGAATATTTTGAAAAAAGAAAAAACTAAGGGATAAACCTCATAAACCAAAAAATCAGTTGATCGTCTTAAGACCGCCAAACAGGAAAGAAAATATCATAAAAACTTAACAACATTTTTTTAATTCCTGCAAAAAGTAGAAAAGATTTCCTTTGTAGTTCTTTTTATGAGAGCCTGCCATCCACTTTCGTTTGATGAAACCAAAAACCAAATTAAAAAAAGAAAAGAAACTGAAAAAAAGACGGTTAAATCCTACCAGCAGAGATTCAAATGAAATCCATATTTTGGTTATTAAACTTTTTTTTTTTTGTTTATAAGCTTACAACAACAACTAAAAATTATAAAAAAAAATAGAAATTTTGTGAAACAGGAAATCCGTGGTATGCCTTGATTAGCCAGGGTGTGTGGTAATTGTTACAAAACACGGACTGAAAAGAAAGTCCGCAATAATTAAGATCAAGTATTTGAAGAAAATCAAAAAAATAGAGGAAAAACACCACCGAAAAAGGGCCACAAAGGAAAAGGTCTTCGGTAAAAAAAAATTAACATTTTTTATTTAAACAGATGATGATAATCAGCATTTGCATTATTATGATATAATCAGCCAAATACTGTCTACAGAAGATAAAAATTTCTGAAAGTCCAATGATTCTTAATTAACAAAAAAAAAGACACGATAAGTAATAAAATTAGCCTCTTAAATAGGGTGATACTTATTGTGCCTTAGGAAAGGTTTTTTTCTTTCTTAATGTTTCTTCTTTTAAGTTTTGTTTACAAAATTTTTGCTTTTAATTAGAAACTTAAAAATTAGAGAGAAATTTTTAATCATTTTCCATAAATTTGATAATTAATGTGTATAGTTAGGCCATATAACCAATAATTTTTGCCGAGAACTATAGAGATGAGGAAGAGACATTTATATGGAAAACTATTCAATTTTATTGGAGAGCTTAAAACCATTAGAATTGCAGTGTTTATGTGCCATAACACTATATAAACGCCTTGTGTCTTACATACTAATGAATGTATACGGCTGTGGCCATGTGTTTGTCTGCGTATAAGCTATAAACGAAATCATTAATGGTTGCATTGCAAGCCAGCCAGTAGTGTGTTGCCAATAGTGTATTGGCTGTGATGCTATTTTAGAGGATTTGTTAAAATAATACGTTTACAGTTGCATTTTAATATGTTTCGAGGTCCTAACAAAATAGGGTGAAAGCAGCAGTTTGCCATGTGAGTCGTTTGCCTTGAAAACCAAAAAAAATTAAATGAAAACTGTATATTAATACGTCTATAAACATACAAGAGACTGCAATACTAATACTAATGATTTATTATAACACCTCGTGATTAAACTTTCAAAAGAATTATGTTTCGTAGCAAAATTTTCCACTTCAGCAATTTTTGTTTATTACTGGCAAAAAAGAAAAAAAAAAATACAATTAAATGTCAAGCTGTTGCTGCCTGCAACAACAAAAACAACAACAGTCATCATCATTATCGTTATTAACGTTGTCGTTAAGATTTTAATCACGATTATTATTATTGCAACAGTCCTTTAATACTTTAATATGTATGTACGCATGTATGTATGTATGTGTGTCTGCACGTGTTAGTGGTTAAGTGTTAAACGCATTTAAACACATTTCGAGTATAAGCGGCATATGCGTTTTAAAGACCGCAACAACTACATACCAATTGCCAACAGCCAACAGTCAACAAAAATGGTTGACGACGACATAAGCAGTTTTATTTTCGGGTTTTTATTTTTCTCTTCTTGTTTTTACTATGTTTTATTAATTGCGTTGGCCATGAACTTAATTGTGACATTTCCCACCACTATGCCACAATCATCAGCAGCAGCAGCAACAGAAACTTGCATAGCAAAAACAACAACAAACAACAGCATTATATTGCCACAGGCAGGCACAAGTTGCAAAAAGCAACATCTTAAATAAACGAACATTGACATCTAAAGTTCGTGTGTACATTTTAAATTAATTCATAAACAAATTCTGAAATTTTGATTTTGTTTGTATATATGTACGTGCACACACAC
This sequence comes from Sarcophaga rosellei, assembly GCA_930367235.1. Lineage (NCBI taxonomy): Eukaryota > Metazoa > Arthropoda > Insecta > Diptera > Sarcophagidae > Sarcophaga > Sarcophaga rosellei. Next base: position 3,688,940 of record OV884019.1, on the reverse strand, counting down.
ACATATGTATATGCACAAATTAATATATAATCTTATGTATACACACATACATACATACATGCGTGTGATACAGTTAGTTATGAAGAATGCATATCAAAATATGTTATCGGGCATAGGAATTATGTGAACTTGTATGCTTGACTTAACCGTTAAATGCTGTTAATTTAAACTTCTGCCAGCGAAATTATTTAACTGTGTTCTAACATATCAGAGATCAGCAATGAGTATTCAAAAAGACCAGTAGAATCGCATCATACTCATGACTTCTGATACTTGTATACATTCGTAGTTATTTTAATTTCATTGAAACTCTACTCATATTCAAAGTTTGAAGTACTCATCATACTCATACTTCGCAACACGAATGATGTGGTTGATTTCGACTATCCATAGCTCCACATATACACAAATCACAAAAATAGAATGATTCGCGTACGAACACTAAAATACTCATTAGAAGGTTGTGTGCTTGCTCTCCTTGCTGCCCTTAATGTCATTTTTGGTAAATGCCTAACAACTAAGATACATATAGCGAAGAGTATGAGTTTGATATCAACGTTGTACACATACTCATTGCAACCTGTACTTATAAATCAAGGATGTAGTGAGTATGAACGAATCAGAGTACATAGTTAAATTTCAATATTGTTGACTCACTTATATTCAAAATTTCATGAGTGCTTATGAGCAGTAAAAAAACTATTCTTTTCTGATCTCTGTAACGTACCAAACTTCAGGATTATTTATAGCGGTCGCAGATCTCTCGTAATGGCAGTGGACCAACATCATATCGGGTACCGGTATCGAGACAAAACGATATTCCATATAATTGTAGAGCTGATGAACTAGCCAGCCGTTACACTTTGCAAACCCTGTTACCTTGGAATACTGCAAAGTGTAGACTATAAATATGTTCATTGGCTTACGGTGCACGTATTCTCCAAAAATTAATTAAAATTTTACAAAAACCTTGCCTCGTAAGCATGCTTAAGCATCCTAGCAAAGTATTCACGTTTATTGCGATTATATTTGTTGAATATTAAAACTATAAACTTATCCGCTCTGATTTACTACAGGAAATATTCAGTATTAAATCAAACAAGAGTATGTTTCTTTTCTTTCAAACTCCTGCAGTTCAATTCCTTGTTCCGTTTTTTTAATTGCACATAAAAACCTTTTAAATTTAAAACGTTTTCCTCGTGTTTCTTTTTCAACAACAACAGAAACATTATTTGACTACTACAGCTACAGCGGTAGTAGTTGTGGTAGTCAAAAGTATTTCTTGTTGTTTTTACTTTTTTTTTTAATTAAGACGTCACGAAATCAATGCAATTTCCAAGATGAAGCACGTACTTCACATGAAAACACATGCGATTCTTACTCTACGAGTATTTGTCAATGTTTTCTTCCTCCTCCCTGCCGCTCTATATTTATATTATATGCACACACATACATATATAGACTTTTTATTATAGAATAAGACAGGGAGAGAGAGAGCTGATAGAGAGCATATTTTAAAACTTATTTTAAACAATAAAAGCATAAACAATAAATGAATGCGTGTTGAAAGAAGTGAGTCTGTCTCCTTCTCTCTTTCTGTACGAAATTGCATTAAAAAGTTTAACTGTTTATTGTTGCTAGATTTCTATGCACATATGTGTGTATTTGGTGTGGGTGTGTGTGTATGCGTGTGTTCGTTGCATAAGTAAAACTTTCAAATTAGTTTAGACTTGAAAAGGGGAAACTTTCGTTAGAAGTTCTTTTTCCATTCAATAAAAGATTCTTTTTTTTCCGAATCGTTTTTCGTTATGCAACACAGCAGCGTATTTTTTTTTTTTGTTGTTTTTTTTTGTTATTTATGGTGGCACACAAGGTGTTGAAGTAAAAATTTGTTCCGTACCAATGCATACAAAATGCTGAACATTTTTAGTTTCAATTTTATTTACGTGGAATTAATTTCTAGTTGCACTGCTGGTTGCTGGTAATAATCTTACTGATTATTGACAGTCGAAGGCGAAAGCATATTGGAAAGAATGTGAAAACAAATAAGTTTTTTTTCTTCTAACGTGTGCAGTACTTTGAAATCAATTATATTGTGTCGCCGTTAATTTTAATGATAATTTAAAGAAGTTAAGCAATCAATCTTGTTGACATCGAATACAATTTTCCTAAAAACCAATTAATATTTTCCAATATTTTCCGTTTGAGCTTTTGTTCCTAACTTAACTCCTGTTAAAAAGATTCTGTTGCCACGAAACTTTATTTAAAAGAAAACGAAACCATTGAAAGATTTTACAAAATCTATCAATAAGCCTCTCACTGCTGCTGTCAACATGCTACTGGGAAAGGCTGGGTCATTTAGCTTTTCTTCGACAGCCATTGAATTACAGTTTAATACGTGATTTGAGGAGAAAATAAAACAGGGCGGGGAAAACCTATGATTAAGACTATGGATTGCCCTTCTATTTGCCCTATTCTATCAATTTAAGTTTGTGTGAGTATTTCTGGTCTCCAAACATGAGGAAATTGCTCGAATAAATGAGAATTGACTTCAAGGCCAACTTATTAACAGTCCAGAAACAAGACAATTTTCTTTTTTTGCTAACGTAGTGCCGATCTCTGTTGTATTCACGGCAAGCTCTATATAGTCATATCTGTACGAGTTATTCATCTTTTTTTTTGTAGTGCATGATGGAATGCAAAATTTGTTTCAATACCTCTATGTAGTTCAGTACAAATTATTACATTATTACATGAATTGCAATGAAACAATATCACTCCCCTTATAACTCTGTTTGTATCACTTAATAAAGGTCTCTAATGTTCTGCTAGACTGTTAACTCCTTTAGGTTTCACATGCCATGGTTTTCTATTTCAAATAAACCTGCGAATACCTATCATTTCTCCCTTCCCTAGACCACTCACTACTTTCAATGACAATCGTTTAAATTCCTTTGCATACAAATTGATCACAAAAAAAAAAAAAAATAGAAAAATACGCTGACATTTGAAAATAAAATCGTCTTTCGAAAATATCAGAAAATATTGTATTGTGTTGTGCACTTTGACTCTCTATTTTATATTCTTCTGCATAAATGACAGTGTATAAGTGTATATATGTATATGGGTATGTGTAAGTCGTTGTCGATATGCATTAAACAGTACATATGTCTGTCTGTCTGTCTGGTAACAAGAACAAGTAAAAGTATTTGCATTTTAGAGAAGACAACATATTTTGCACATCATTAGCACGTTTTATATTGTGTTGCTATTGTTACTAATTCTGTTGCTAATATTGTTGCTATTGTTGTTGTGGTTGTTGGGATGAAAGTTGTTAACTTGACTTCATATACATACTTCAGTACAGAAGCAGTCAAACAAACAAACAAACCTTTTAACATACATACACATACACGTACACCCGTACACGCATTTCAAAGTTTATGTTAAAAGCTACTGAACTTTAATATTTCTTGTTATTATTACTGGTTGATGATAATGTTGAAACATCGTTTCACTCTCTCCCTCTCTCTCTCTCTCACGCTCACACGCTCTCTTTCTCTATTACAAACAAAATGACAATAATGTATGCTAGTGTCTGTTTCACTTTATGTGTGTGTGTGTTAGTTTGTATATTTTTACATGCTACAAGAGGAATTTGTTTAAAAGTGTGCCTGTGTGTGTGTGTTTATAATGTTATCAACTACAAATTTATTTGCATGTGTATGTATACGTTTTAAGTGTATCGTTATTTTATTGTGTGGCAAGTGTCAACATAAACATTGTCACAACTAAACTAAACAAATGTCTTTCAAATACATGATAATACAACAATGCTCGCTTGATTATCATAAAATGTTTAGAGGAGTACATACAGAAATTAAATTGTTTCCTTATTGTGGTGTGTATCATAGAAAGGAATGAAATATTCTCTCTTCACCCACATTAGGCTGCTTCGTAGACATGTGAAGATCATTGAAGATCATGCAGCAAACAGGTTTCTTAGGTTATATCATACGGCGGAGAGGATCAGGGCCCTATTCCACTAAGCTACAAGTTCACAATTACAAGTGTTTTTGCCTGTAAAATTGTGAACTTGTAAATAATTGTGTTTCATCAAAATACAATTACAAGTTTGTGCCTACAAGTGATTTTTACAATTTACAAGTCTACAAGTCATATTTCTACAAGTCGTTATGTTTCACTAAAATAAATTTTCACTTGTACACTTGTAGAATTGTAGAAAAAAAGCTTAGGGTCGACGAAGACTCTCAAATAAAATTTACAAGTTACAAGTGAATGATAAATTGAAATTAAATTTGATTTTTAACTATTTTTTAATAAAAATTATGCAAATAAACACAAAATCAAACTATTTAAATATTAATTACCATTTGTTAATTTATTTTCCTTGTTTTTATTTATTTATTTTTTTAAATATGTGAATATAATAAAACAAACTATATCACAAATTATCGAAAGCGGCAACACCACTAATCATATGGTCCACCAGCCGCCCCTGTCTTTCGGGAGTTGTCCCCCTTGGCCTTAATTAAAAAAGTATTATAATATAATGTTATCACTTTATAAAGCCAACTTACCAGTGTCGTCCTTTTGATGTTTGCCCAAAAAACATCACGCACGTATTTGGCGCCTTTTCCACTTGGCACCAGTCCAAGTGCAAGACACCTCATACGCACGTTTTCCCACTCTTCCATTTTTATCTGTTTGGTAAGTTTATCGCTAACTTACCAAAAAGGACGTCTTTGGCAGCTAAAAGCTGCCGCACCACTCTAACTTTATTGTGTTGATTTGCCGTTACAAAATAATAATTTTCAATTTTTGAAACACAAACTATATATGTTTTGATTGATTTGTGGTGTGATAACAATCAAAACAAATTATCGATATACATTAGAGTACCCATAATTGCAAACGTATTTAAAATAATTTTTGAAATTTTCATATATTTCATTAGTCCATATATTTCACACATATATTTCATTTATCAAAATATCTTTGTAAAAATATTTTATTTTATTGTGATTGTAATTGTAGAAATTGTAATTGTAGGAATTGTAGTTTACAAGTACAAAAAGCTACAAGTATTGTGAAAATTTTCATGAAACACAATTCATTATCACTTGTAAGAATTAGAATTGTGATTGTAACTTGTAAACTTGTAGAATTGTAGTTTAGTGAAACAGGCCCCAGTTGTTTTGCTCATCGTTTTAGAACCTACAAATAGTCAGATTTTAATGGCAATTATCCTAACATCTCTTTATTGAGCTGTTCCGTCTTTATAATTTTGTACGATGAAAATGTGTAGATCCTGATTATTCGTATATTCGATCCGATTAGTTCTGCTCTGTGTGACCTCTCTACTGTATCTGCTTGCAGTCAATAGTATTCTAAGTAAGTTTGACTTACGTTAGAATGCATAATAGTGGCCGGTATTTGTAGCCTTGTGATTGGATGGGATGTATGCAAACAAGGTAAAGTTTCCAATTATGGTTACCATGTCGGCCTTCTTAACGATCCTTCTCATGCTGTACTCAAGTTAATACGCAGTTTCCACGTGGCCTTTTCTAACTGTTATTTAACTCGGATTCTAATGCGAGTTTATTGTTAGTAAGAGACATCATCATTTTGAGTTTGAGTTCACTTATGTGAACGAAAGAATAGGCACAGTTCGCATCAGTTGGCGCAGTTGAATTTAAATCTGCATACAAGAGCCCTCTACCATACTGATGGAACAGTGAGACAATCACATTGTCTACTGTATAGACGTTCAATTGAGAATGGATTACGAAAGTTTGTAGAAAAATTTTAGCAGACTTTTTCACGGTGTAAGACAACAAAATATTAATGGATTCTCTTCAAAGTAGTTTAGTAAAAATGATCAGAAGTTCAGAAGACGTTAATTGAACGGCACTTGGGTTATCTGCATTCAACACAATCAGAATTTTACCCTTTCTTGTCGAATACAGTCAGATTTAAGGATTAAGTTAGATTAAGGCATTGTCAGAAGCCAGAAATAACTTGATTGACAACAAAGTGCATGAAGTCATGAAATTCTAATGAAATTGGGTTAAAACGTTTACTCGACAAAGGTAATTTTATAATTTCAAACTTACTCACTTTAACTCTAACTAACGTGAATGGCTACTAGTACGATGGCTATTGCTCAGAAGTAACTGAAGATAATCCATTCACCTTTAAAATACAACAAATATTCGTTTGTGTACCAAAAAAAAAAAAAAACACCAAAAAATCACTTCAAAACTTTTGTCGTTTTTTCGATTTTTTTTTCGAAACTCTTCTTAATTGAAACATATTTTTATATTTAAAAAAAACCATAATAAAAACTCTTTCCTTTGCTCTCCACAATTAATTGAAAAATATTTCTTTCCACACCGAGCAGAAGCTATAAAATAAATTCTCCTATAAATTGTGAATATTTTTCTATCGTTGCCCCCCCCCCCCTCCTACTGCTGTGCAATCTTCCACTACCACCCCAACAATAGAGGTTTTAACGTTTTTATTATTTTTTTATGCTGTGTTCACCACTTTTTTTAACACACTGTCGTTCTTGCAACACACTCACACATTTAAAAGGTTTGTGTGTGTATGTTTTCTTTGTGGCAAGATAAAGTATTAAACAATAGCAATAACAACAGCAACAACAACAACAAAAACTGAACAAAAATAAAAACAACAGCATTGACAAACAACAACAAAAAATACACCAAAAAAAAGGAAACAAAAAAACAGAAGATTAAAAGGAATGACTGCGAGAAAGATATAAAAAATATAAAGAAAAACAACAATAACAAAGAGAGTAGCAATAATAATAAAAATCTATTTTTCTCACATAAATTTATTACAATTTAAAAACCAATAAAATGTTTCAATGAAAATATAGTGAACTTGGCAATTTAACAAATGTTGCCATACATCTTCGTTCGCTACGAACGCATTTATTGTTTCAGTATTTGCTGTTGCTGCTGCTATTTCTTTTGGCTTCTGGTTGTTGCTGGTTCTTCTATTTCGATTTCAATTTTTTTACCTCTTCCACCCTCTCTCGCTTTTCTATCTCTTATTTGAGTTAATTTTTATGTTCTTTGGTTAGAGAGAGAAAGATCACATCTGCTGTAGATGCTGCTTTTGGCCACAGCAGCCTTAATAGGAAAGGCTAGAAGCAGCAACAACAACAACAGCAACAAACAACAAAACCAAAGCTTCAACATTAAAAGCATTTCCCTTGTACTTTACTTATGTGTGTTAGGCTTTTTGCCTGTTTGCCTTAATAAATGTTTTATTGCCAATGCTTTCTATGCCTATGAGTATGAGTATGTATGTATGTATATATACGAGTGCCTGCCTATGTATGTATGTGTGTAGCTGTGTTAACCTGATAATTAGTTTCAGTTCTAATAGAATAAAAAAATACGTTATTTAGAGAACAAAACATTTAACACCGCACATAGGAGTAGAGACCAAAAAACAGAACAAGAAACGAAACAAAAAAAAAAGTGTGAACACATGTGTATCAATATTTAATTAAATTTAATACTCTCAGCCTTCCTCTCTATTTTGCCACTTCTTTCTTTTTGTTGGCAGTCAAGGAATGATACCTTTTTTTTTTCTTCTGCTTTATTGGCTTTTATACGGCAATAAAACCGAAATGAAATGAATAAAATCTAATTAAAAAGACCAAACTTTATTAAAGTATACCAACAACAACACCAACACCCAACACCAACAACAAGAAAACAAAAAACAAAACATTTCAATGCCACAATAATAAAAATCTTGTTGTAAATGGCTTAAAATAGCCAAAATTTATGTGCAACAATTAATTATTGCCACAGTATTAAGAAGAAAAAGACAAGAGGCGAAAATAAAGAAGAGAAAAATAAAATATTTCTTAAACGTTGGTTAAAATAATAAACCTCCGCAATATTAATTGAGTTTCTTTTGTTTTCAAGTATCCATCACCACCTTCATAATGCTATCCTTAGACAATGTGTTTGAATTGAGTATGTGTCCATATGAAGTCGCCTTAGTCTAGTAGGTACACGAAACGATGGCTTTTTCTAAAATTTATTCACAGTCAATAAATTCATATGAAGATATTTTCATTCTTTTTAATTCATTTCGTGCATTAATGAGTTAGTATTGATAAGCTTAGGTACGCAAGATATCGGAGAAAATTTCTTAAACTGACCTCGATATTTAGCCCGAGCTTTGGGCTGATTTCAGTTTATTGCTGTCTTAATCGCATGTAAAAAATATCTGTGCCATGTATCTGTATGGAACATGGAACAAGTCTGAGTGTAGATTCAATCCAGCATCATTTTCTAAATCTCGACTTTAAGCCAAAGGGTATTTGTTGTCATATTCATTAAAATTCTACGTTAGAAATCCAGTCCATAGTATTCGCAAAATATTTCGTAAGCAATTGTTATTAAAAGCTTGAAATCTGTTTGTTACTTCTGCTCAGACAAGCACTACCCTCGCATCGAACATTCGTATATTGGTTGTATATGATAGTTCCGAAGACTTTCAAAAGTTCCATTTACCTCGACATTTGTTTTGCCACTACCGTCTGTTGTAATTTGCATGTCAAGGAAAGTAAAACTTTTTATTACTTCAACAGGTTTATTATCATAACGATAACTATTGTCAGCAACACAATTTATTAAGTTTAACGATACATAATATTTATTATACCATATTGATACATATCCCTTCATTCTTGTGATAGTTTTATTAAATGTCTCATTAGTTTTCTATTCCCTCCCATTAATTTCTATGAATTGGAAATAATCCGTGGCAATAGTAGTACATCCCCGTACATTTATGATGATGACAAACCCATTTAATAATAAATAAATTATTGAACACTTTAGTTATACAAGATAATAAAAAAAAATGGTTGTTATAATAAATGTTTTTGTTTGTGAAAATTTACTTCAAATGGAAATTCAAGTCATAAAAGAAAAATGGTCTTAAAAGTTTAACTAACAAAACTTAAAAGATTTAAAAAGATGTTTATAGAACCTCTATGTGAGATGTTTTCCAATAAACCTGCCCAGAGTTCATCTTAAAAATCCTATTAACAGTTATAAGTAATCATAAGCCTACAACAAATTTCATTATTTGACACATGGACGCCTGAGATGAAGAACTTTTTAGGCACTCGGCAATTATTGACAAAGTCTGTTAATCCTTTAGAAATTTAGGATCCTTATTCTTATTACAGCTGAAGAATAAGGACGCCTAGGCAATATCTTTATATTGCTATTGGATATGATACAGCAAATAAAAGCAACTGCCAGTTTAACAAAACTTATCGTATGGCATAGCATGTAAACAAAGAAGCCTTCTGTAGTCTGGTAGATAGTTTGTCCGTAAGCTAGTAAGACCCGAGCTCGTGGTTCAAACTCCCGCCCATACAGCTCGAACAAAACGTAATTTGAAGGAGCTGTCAATCAGCAGTTTTCTGGTAAAAATTCTACAAATTGTCTGTCATTCGGAGTCGACTTTAAACTGTAGGTCCCGCCAGATTAACACACAAAGCATGGATAGTATGAGAAGCTGGGTCGTAATTCTAACCAAAGTGTTATAGTGAACGATTATGTTAATCATGTTGTTTTTTCTATATTTTAAAGATTTACATTATTTCATTAAAATTAATTCCCCTTTGGCCAATTTATGGTTTTAAATCACAAATTCCATTCTAAAATCAATACGAAAATTTGCCGTTCTTTGCAGAACTTTAATAGGCTTCAAGTGTTAGTGCAGAAATCAAGTCAGCAATTATTGCTACATGTGGTAATAAATGTACCATATTGAATGACATACATGCCTCTATACAATGCCTCCTTTAGTAGCCAGATTAAATTTACGAATCATCATCATCGTATTAATTTCATTCAAGTATTCTTTGTTTGTTTTTCGTATGGAAAGAACAAACAATACGTTGACACCATTAATAACAGCAACGATAATGACAGGAACAGGAACTTTTTCTTCACTCCATCCACGGCAACAATAACAATAGAAATGAACACAAACAACAAGAAAAACTAGACAGAATAAATTGAAGGGAAATAAAAATTTATGAGACAACATTAGATATCGGAGTCCTTTAATATTAATATGCCATACACACACACACGCATTTTTATTTACCCTAACACAACGATAGACAATATTTATTGTCTGATTCACACTCTCCCACTCTTTCTCTCTCCTGTTCTCGTATATAGTATGCATGTATGTACATATAGAAACGTATGTATGTATGCATGTGTAAGTGTATGTGTTAATATCAATAAATAATTAACTACTTATTAATAATTTATTTTTATGTGGTAATTAATTTTAAGAAGTTCTCTTCACACACACTCATATTACTACACATTCTAACACATACGTACCTACATATAGCAATACGTGTGATATTGTTTTTAATAGACATGAAAAGTCGTGCGAGAATGAGATAGAGACAGAGAGCGAAAGAATGAATTGTTTTGTTGTTGTTTAACTGTTTAATAGAAATCAGTTTGGAAAATATTGTGTATTAAATATTACACCACCACACCACAACACACCGAACCCCACCACTTAAGGTTATGCTGCGCTGCTCTTTTTTCAATTCAATTCAATTCATGGCATAATTCATGAATTCATTCAAAGAAAGGGAGTCTTAAAAGAGAAGAATGTTTGTGTGTTGTGAGGGATTATTTAAGAATAATTAATTTTGAAGAATTTTTGTTTCCAAGAATTCATAAAAGAGTTCTTTTCTTTTCTCTCTTGCAGCACACGAATACACACGCTTTTAATTTAAAATGTTTAAATATTTATGAGTACGAAGCTATTAATTGCTGCTGGTAACATGTTTTAAGACACCATCACATCATCTCAATAAACATTTCAATCAACATGGAATTCTTAAAGACGAGTTATTAACTCAATGACAGTAAATAAAGTATGCATACTGCCATCAACAAACAAATTTATTGCTTTTTGCAATTGAATTTTATTTATTAAAAAACAAATTGAGCACTTGGGAAAGGAATATAATTTGTTTTGTATTGTATACTGGGCACTATTTTTTTATAAATAATGAAAAACAATTTCTAACCTCTTAATTAGCCACTTAACTTACTTAATTAGTCATTACAACCATTCAGTCAGGATTAACTTCGCACACCACTCATGTTGTGAGTTGTCCTATAGTTTTCAGAGTTTAGGCCAGAAGACTGATGAGAGGAAATCACCGAATGAAATATTTCCTTTACAATTATGTTGTTCGAATATGGTAATCGAAAAATCATGACTTTTGCCTGGATTTAGTATGCATCGATTGGTGTTGCATTAAAGCAGAACGAAATCTCTTAATCGGGTTGTTGATGGCCAATTAAGTAAGTAAGTAAGTTTCTCATCATACTATACGAAGCACAAGCTGTCTTTATGTATATCGACTTCATTTTATATCTCTGGGCACATCGATGTCTTCCAAGTATATGAAACATCGAGTTTAGTTGCAAAAATTTATATCCTAGCCAATTGATTTAATCTGTTTTTTTCCACGACAGTCTCTATGTACATACCAGTTCTGCTTTAATTGCAACCACCTTCTCAAGTATTAAATTGTTATGAATGACAAAGAATTGTACTGGATTTCATAAGGAAATCATGAAGACCTAACTGAAATATATCTTATGTGATAACGAGAAAACTTGAGCAGTAATCCTCATGTCTTCTGACATGTCCCGGCATAAGTTCCCATTAAAGATTTGTGGCTTTGTTTTGAAGTACAAAGATTCTACACCTTCAGGAAATGACAAGCAATTCGCAGTTAAAGTCAAAACTGACACCTTTATTTCGTTGCTGTCACTTGCGAAATTAAATTCAGTTCCTTTTTTGTGGGAGAGAAATACATTTTTCCAAACAAAAAAAAAATATTGAAACAAAAAGGAAAAAACGGTGAGAAATTTAATTTTAAAAACTCTTTTTTAAACTAGAGATTGATGGCTTAAGCATCAACTTTTGTTGTAATTTATGCCTCCTCCAAATTTCATTTCAAAAATTGTGTTTTTTTTTTGTTTTTTTATAGAATAAATCAACTAAAAAAATTTTTATTGAATGAAAAAAAAGAAGAAAATAAATCACAGTTTGAGGCAAAAATCAAACACAGTAACAAACAAACAAGCAAACATCACGATTGAATAGGAATTCAGGATGACACAGTCGTTTTACTAATACCTCCCTCTACACTAGCAATACAACAGATAAGGCTGAAGCGATATTAAAAAAAATAAAAAATAAAATAAAACAAACAAAAAAAATAGAAATTTTTCTAAACCATACTAAACCAGATTACAATGCTCTGTACATGTTTTATTATTTTTTTGGTGTTTTTGTTTTGTTTTTTTGCAAATCTATTCCATAATATGAAACATTTTCATTTCAATTCAATTTAAAATCGATTCAATTCAATAAAATGTGACAAGCGTGTCAAATTTGCATTTCCTAGAGATGACATCTCCAGTAGTAATACAAACAGTTGCTGCTTGTAAAAGCATTGCCATCATCACCCCCACCACCGCGAGCATCAACATCAGTAGCTGTGTTACAGCCTCTGCAGTAGTAAATTCCTCACTGAAAACCAATTTTTCAAAACTTGTACAAAAAAAAGCGAAAAAAAGAATGAAAACGAAATCACTTTAAATCAGCTACTCCTAAAGGGGTGTACAGCTACTAAGGGGGTGATGGATGATGTTTCCTGGCACGCTCAAACATACCACTTTGCTATCAACGATGTTATCAAAGTGAATCCATCACTTTTCTGCCAAAAGATTTTGTCAAATAAAGTTTGAGTCTATAAAGAGATGTGCCACTACTGCACTCTCTCTCTCCCTTACTCTCTCACTCTTTACATGCATACATACATACGTATGGATGTGTGTGTTCAAGTGTATGTTAATATATTTTGCTTTGAATTTTACCGCAAATCATTGACAAAATCATCCGAAGTAGGGAAAAAGGAAGATGAAAAAAGGAATTATCGAATAAAAAACTGTCAAGTCAGCATGATCATCATTCTCAACATCATCGTCATCGATGTCATCATCATCGTCGTCATCATCGTTGAGTTAAGAAAGCAATAAAACTGTGGTTATCGAAATGTTTCAAGTGGCACTTTCTAAACGACAACAAAAGGACTTCGTATTCAAATACTTTTCAATGCAACAAACACAAACAACAACAACAAAAAAGGAAATGAGAGGCAAGATTTAAAAAAAAAAAATCAACAAAAAAGAGTTGAGCTGAGTTGAGTGTTGAGGTAAATGGCTGCTCTTCTTTTATTTCGATTTGAATTCCTTTTTTCTCCTCTTCTTCTTCTTCATCTTAGTTTTCTTTTCCTGTGCCATCATCGTTTATTGTGCCAACAACATGCTGTTGTGTCTTTGACAAATGACTTCAAAGGCGGCAGCAATCCAAGAGTTTCTAAAGAGTTTCTTCCTTTCACAGCCAATATTTTTTTGAAATCAACACACAAGAGTTACAACAACAGCCAAATGACAGGGCCTGACACCATTTAATGATTTTCTTTGTACACATTCTCACCTCCCCCCCTCCCTCTGGTGTTATTATTGAACATTCAAATGGCAAGACTTTTAATACTTCAACACTTTTGCTGCTGAATAGACTTTAAAGCCACACATTAAAACATGTGGGTGAAGAATAAACAAGAAGAGCATCCATCGTAATACAGTTTGAAATTCTTCAAATTCTTCTTTCTCAACAACCAGTCACATTTTACACGTACATATTCTATTCAATTCAATTCAATTTTTATATTTCAATTTTTCAAAAAATATTGCCGATAGAGAATGAAAGAAATACGTTCCCTATCGTTCAGCTTTTGTAGAAATTCTTTTATAAGGAAATGTTGTTGTTGTTATTGTGTTTTATTTATTTGAAATATTTTTACATTTTATTTCCATTTTTCCCCTCTTTTTGTAGTTGATTCCTTCTGTATTTGGCATTAATTTCCCATAGGAAATCGATTATGAAATACAAAAATATTGCCGCGTAAATTTTCCATCAGGAAAGTAGATAAAGAAAGGGGTTTTGTAAGCAACAGCTTTGTATTTGCAAAGAAATTCGAAAATTTTAAATTTTTTTAAATATTTTGCTCAAATATTAAACGAAGGCTACTTACTTACCACGATTACGAATATTTTCAAACTGTATGATGTGCCATAAAATTCTGCCAAATTCACATATGAAAAGAGGTGAGTTCTTGTTTTATTTTATCAAAAACGCTTTGCTATTTCTAATTAAGACTCCAAAGGATTGAGTTAGTTGAACTTAACCGTTTTAATCAAACGACAACCGTTTAAGATCGTCATTTTGTTTCTTCTTCATGTTTTCAATGCGTGTTTTCCCCTTAAGCAATAAAACATCTCGTTTATAAATTTGAGTTTCCCTTTCTTTTACATTTTATCCGCGCTAATAAAATTATTCAATTTAATTATAATTTAATTTTGCTAATGCTATAGATTAAGACTTTCAAAACTTCAAACATAATTTTCTCTGAACTCCTTAGGCAAAGGTTAAAATTCCCTCAGCACTCAACACTAAGCATTGCCATCGTTTCCACCAATCTCAGCATTCCCACACACGTCTCTACACAACTTGTAAAATGAAAACGGAAGCAAAAGAATCAGAAGAAGCAGCAGAAAAAGATAACTAAAATTGAAATTGAAAACCACAAAAAGAAAAGTAAAACGTAAAATTAAAGAAAATATTTCGTGGAAAACTATATTTTATTTGTCATGTAATTATACCCGCCGTAACTACTTTTCAACTTGAACATCAGTTGTCATACACACCGCAAGGTGAGCGCGTAAGGAGTGCATCCTCACAAAACATAAATTATCTGACAGTCAAAGAGACGAAACACACACACACACACAATTACAGTTACAGTTACAAGTTCAGATTCATTGAATTGATGACGGTTTAGTTGGTTGGTTGGCTGGCAGACAACCGAGAGCACCTTCTGTTTGTTTAACATCTGAATTGAAACTGAAAAAACATACAATTTTTGAAACTCAAATAAATTACGACGCTTTGCGTTTAAAGGTGTCAAAACTTTGGAAGCATTTTGGATAGAACTTCTACACCCCCCCACTTGCAATGAACGAACAGAATTTAATACTTCAAATACAAATACAAGTTTAAGCAAACGCTCACGCACACACAGTTATACACTCTTTTAGAATTCTTGGAAAAGCCTTCTTTTCAAAGTGCACGACGATAGTAGTGGTAGTTATACAAGTGTACGTCTGTGCACGTATGTATGTATGTTGAGAGATATAATTGAGGGCTTTTTGCTTTCTTCACACACAGGTTGCAAATGATTGGGGTTAAACCGCAAAAATATGTTCCCAGAATAGCACCAGGTATTCTTGGTGGTACTGTTGGTGTTGGTGTTGGTGTTGGTGTCGATGCCACTACTGATGATGATGATGATGACGAGGGCGACGTTGATGGGTGAAGAGTTTTAAATAGTATTGCCTGTGACGAGGTTAAAAACGAGTCACTTGTTTTTCTCTTTTTGCGGAGGCTTAATTTATAACAGTCAACAGCCTGGCTTGGCCTCCGCCCTTAAACCACACTGATGATATGCCTGTGGCTTTAAGCAGGCGGTTATAGGCTGGTTTGTTTGTACATACATACTCTTACGCACACAAAAGTGTGTGTGATCATGGCAATGCGACGATGACTATGATGATGATGATGATGATGATGATGATGTTGATAAAGTACAGAATGCTAGTCATTTATGAAAATACTTCAACTGAAGATTTCTGCTGAGGCTGTTGCTGCTGCAGCAGTGATTTAAACAAACGCAGACATAAACTTGCCTGTGTGACTGTGTATTTAAACAGAAATTATGGCTGTTGCGTAAAGTAATTGTTAAATAAATTAAAATTTGATTCGAATATGAATCGGAATTTAATGATTTAAATTCAGGGAATTAACTCATTACAGTGTTAGTTTAAGCAATTAGTATTAGGGTAGTTCATGTGAAGGTTTTTCTAATGACGAAATGCTCAAGATCTCAAATAATAGAAATGTTGGCAAAATTATTCGTGCGCTCTCTTACATGTAACTTGAAATTTTATACCAAAATTAAAAACTTAATAAACATTTAAAATAAGGTGACTTAAAGTCACCTTCATAGATCGTAAATATCTCGCTCTCTCTTCACACAAATTTTAACACGCTTTCATGGTACCGTTGGCGTCAAAAGTATAGCAAATTTTGCTTACGAAAGCATACAATTTACGATTGAAGTTAATCGTATAACCTTTAGTTCTTTCTCTATATTTTTAAAATGTTTCAAAATGTAATGGAATTCAAGAACATTTATTTGTTGTACATTTATTTTTTGGGAGGGAGGCATCTATATTTAAAAAAAGTGTTGAAAATATATTTTTTTTTTTTTTCTTTTTTTAGGTTTTCCATTTCATTCGTGTTTAAACAAATTATTTAATTTGTTTATTTGAAACGGAATATTTATCTTGGCAAGCTTTTAAAATGTTTTCATTTCCTCCTTTTTTTTTTCATTTATTTTTCGTTTTTCTTTATTTTACCACTTCCAGCGATTTAAATAAAATTTCCTTTTGTTTTTTTTCCTCATTTTCATTTTCATTTTATTTTTTAATTCTTTTAGACTCTGCGTGCGTGTATGTGTTTTCTCTCTCTCTCTCTCTCTCTCTCTCTCCCTCTCTCTCACTTTCTGTCTTGTTTGTTTGTATCCTTTCTATTTAAACTTTCCAGGGGTGTATGCATTTGTGTGCGTGTCTCAGTGTCAGTGTATTTGTGCCAGTGTGTTAAAAACGCGATTTTTAAATTTTTATGATGACACTTTAGTTAAGCACTCAAAATGTACACGAATTAAGTGCGTTTTTATCTCGTTATTAGCGAAACGTGATGCAAATTCAAAGATAATTTGCTTGCAAATATTGTTAGGAGGGAGCGTTTTAAGCGTATTTACAAGTTTCAGTTTGTATTTAAATTTTATGGAAAAATTTAAGAAAATAAATTAACCAAATACGTACAGACTGGGGTTGCGTATTTTTTAAATTATAATGCAGTACTTCTAGCAAGATGTGTCAATAAATAGAATTTATAACAGCCTTTTATAGGCATCCTCTTTATATGAAAAAATCTAACAAGAAGTAGTTCGGTAGTTTGTTGTCCTGAAAGCGGTTTTCATATACATCAAGAACCAAATTTCAGTATATTTGGCTTGAAGATGTCTTGAAAGCTTTTGATCTTTAAAAATCACCAAGTCTGTATGGGATTTAATTAAATTTGAAATATCCAAACGTCCAATTTACGATTCATTCATACAGATTCGGTTAACCTTCCTTTCACTTTACATGGTTAATTTTGGGCAACGAATGACCCATCACCATAAAATTGGCGTTCGAAGTGAACTTTAAAGTGTAAATCCCGCCATTTTAGATAAAATTAACACGCACAACATGGGGAATATAAAAAGATAGGTCATAGTCCTGTCCTATAGTCAAACGATAAATGTGTTTCAACAACATTCACTTCAATTTAGGAACAAGTGCTGAATTGTAGAATATGACCAGTGATGGGTTACAAGTGAGACATGGTTTTTTCAAATAAAACCCCTGTATGTTACTGCAAATAATTTTTTAATGTATTTACACTCTACCTAAGCAGATTTGACAGTTTAATCAAATTAATTAAAATACAATTTGTTGTTATGCTTTCGAAAAATAATTAAAAGATAACATATGTATGTATTTCTGGCATTTATTTTCAAAAAACTTCAATTCCAAAATGCTTGTAATTGCAGTTTTACCACACACACAATTAATTTGAAGGAAATGTTAAAAATTTATTGTGAACAGCAGCCACCTTTAAAACAAATGAAGACATTTAAATGATAATTATTTGTTTCAATTCTAATTAAAAATCTCTAAGAAATGAGACCTATGCAAAGCATCTGATAAATATAAATTTTAATTAAATTTCTTCAATTGCAAATGCATACATTGATATTGATCATACGTTCGTGTGTACGTACGTAGGCCTTCATTAACTAGAAAATTGCAGGCATTTAACAATACCTCAATACTGACCGGCAAATTGAATGGTCATTTGTAAATAAAGCTATCGGTATCGTTATCGGTATGGGCATATCGTTACGACAACGAAAGTCTTTAAGCAATTTTCTTCAAACCATAATGGTTATTCTAAGAATTGCATACCTTTTCCAATTACAGCTAGAATGCAATAAAACAAGTACAGTCCGATATCAATAGAATGTACGTACGTACGTAAATGTATTTAAATTATTATGGTAAATATATAGCAAATCGACACGATATACATACGTACATATATATGGTATATGGTAGTCTGATTGCAATTGCAATTGCAAGAGTATAAATAATTATTCGTAATTATTGTTTAAAGAACAACAACCAACATTCACATTCAATACAAGGAAAATCATTAAATTTTATTTTATCATGTAAAATACAATAAAAATGTGGAATGATTTAAATTTTTCATGACGATGATGATGATGAAAATTTAAAGCATAATTGCATTTGGCAAAAGCATACATGCATACATGCATGCATAGAGCATATTATTGTGTCCCTCAAGCAATCAGGCAGGAATATAATTTGAGTGTAAAACAAGCTGATATTATAGAATAGAAGGACATAAATTATAATTTAAATCAAATTATTCTCAGATACATAATTTACTATTCAATACAATACACCATACACCACACCATACCATACCACACCACAGTAGCAATAGCAGTAGTTGTATTTGTAGCTGTATTGGTTTGGCACACTTTTCATATGCAAATTGATTAGAGTGGCAATTTTGTGGTATAATCAAATGGCTATAATGGCGGGTCTTTAAAACAGAAACGGAAAGCGTTTCCAAATACATTAAATCCATTAAAAAATCCAATTCCAATACGAATTTTTTCATTTTCGTTTTCATTTTCATTTTTGTTTTCACTTTTCATTTCTTGTTTTTTTTTTGTTTTGTTGTTGCAGTAACCATGATTATTTATTTATTTAGCAAATAAACAACTTTCGTTCAGTAGCAGTAAGTCAGCCAGCCATACATAGACTACATAGACTACATACATAGATATTATTTATTTATGCCTTTAAAATTATTATCATTTTTATTTTTATTTTCATTTTCGTTTGCATTTTATTTTTTCTCTCTCTCTCTGTGTCTCTATGCCATCGTTAGTGGCACATTGTGTTGCATGTTATAGTTGTGCGAATGCAAGCAGCTGTTAAATACGCTTTAAAATTGTATGGAATTGTTATTAAGCAAACGATAAATTCATGTCAAGATAAATTTTAATTTTTCCTTGTAAATAACAAGCACAACCACAAGAACAATAACAACAATAAATACAAATTTCCCCTAATGAAAATGGCACAAGACAGGTTTCTGGAGAAACTGAATTTGCGACAAAAAAAGCTGTTTTCTTTGACATATGTATTCCATATAACAAAAAAAAAAAGGAAAGAAAAGAAAAGCAAAAGTAAATCAAAAAGCGCAAATAAAAACGAAGCAAAACTAGTGCTTAGCAATTATGCATTACAATTTAATTTAGTCAACGAAATTCTCTTTAAAGGTAACGAACTTTAACGGGAACTTTTAGTAAGAAATGCAAAACAACGCTAATAATTAAAAGCATATTTGAGTTCATTACAGCGAAATGGCGTTAAGGTTGTGGTGGGAGTAAACAGTTTTAAGACCCAGATTCATTTATAATGTTAGACTTAGCATTACTTATTAAGAGTCAACTAAAATACTACCAGCTGTCCATTAGAGATCAGAAATAAGAATTCAAAAAGATGAGTAGAATCGAATCGTACTCATAATTTCTGATACTTATACGCATTCATACTTATTTTAATATCATAGAACCTCTACTCATATTCAAAGCATCATATTCATACTTAACAATACGTTTGCTGTTATTGATTTCGACCCTCCATAACTCAAAATATACACGACTCACAAAAGAAGTATGATTCCCCAACGAATACTAAAATACTCACTAAAAGGTTGTGTGTTTGCTCTGCTTGCTGCTCTGTCTTTTTTGCTTATGTGTCTTTTTTCTTTTGTTGTAAATGCAACAACAACTAAGACAACAGATTACTTTCCATTTACAGCATTGGTAAAAAAAAACTAAAAGAAAGTACAGCTTCTGCTCTCAATTTTTCTTACAACCTCATATTGAATTCACATGATACTGTCTATTCAATTCTACACAAAGACTTGACATGTCGTACCTAAAGGCTTATTGTTTAAACTGGCTTTAAGCCACACTTTCTTCGCAATCTAGATAAAGTACTACAGAAATATTCTATCAGGACACAGGCTATATTCCCTTCAAGAAACCAAATTGTCGAATGAAATCATTTTTCATTTATGTATAAAAATCTCTTTTACTTCCACGACAATATTTATTGCATTGGAAACCCTTTCATAAAAACGAAACTTATTTGCTTATTGCTAAATGGAGCGTTTCATTACCGTTATTTTTGTGCAAATTTTCAAAAATAATTTCTCAATCTTATCTTGAACACATATGAATATTTTATATGTTCTGTGATAATTTATGCATTTTCCCTTAAATCAACTCCAATAATATATTTTATTTCTCTTTATTCCTGGCTATAGAATATTTATTTAAAATTTTATTTGATTTTTCTTGTTTTTTTCCTTATGATTCAAAACATATGTTCTGCAATATCTGTATCCAATTAACATCCCAGTGAGACATATTATTTGAATTATTTAAAGAACTTTTATATCTTATGCATGATATTTTTAATTTTTTTTATTTTTGCTTCTCTCAATTTTTTCTACAACAAATTTTCCATCTAATAACTCTAATTTGCCAAATGCTAGAAATCTAATAAATTTTTTTGTGCAAAATTTATTTGAAATTATATCCAAGAGTTCTTCTTTTTTTAATTGAAACTTTCAGTGTCCAATTCTCTCTTGACAATAACTAGGAAGTGAATTTTATTTTCTCTAATCAAATTGTTTACCAAACCATTACCCAAAATGCAATGCAATTTTTATTAAATTTTTCCTTTCTTCATACCCTATCTTGGTATAACATGTTTAGAATACAGTTTGTAACATTTACAGACACACTTATTCTAAGTTCATATTCATATTGTAAACTGTCGACAAATTTTGTAAGAACAAATCATATTTGGTTTCAGATTTAAGGCAAATTTGTTAATTCTTGGTATTGCTGTACAGTCTATTGCAGTCGTATTCAATCGAGTATAGCTTGTTTTTATTATTTGTATTGTTGTTATCATTATTGTAGAGAATTAAAAATATTTTTTGTGGTTCTTTGGCTAAAAATAACTAGAGAAACAACATGTGTTTCATCTACGAAATTAAAAGTAAACTGAAGCCTTGATAAACGCAGTTGATTTGTTGAAAAAAATCTTTTGCCTTAACAATCTTACTTACTGCGATTGATAATCTTTTGGATAGAAAGTAGCCCGATTGGCAACTTTTTGCCATGGAAGCACAATGTCCACCCAATTATCACGACAAACGAGTCCTAGCATTATATCGTTGCATTCTCCAAAACGTACATACGTTCAAGTATTTATTTTTATTTCATGAAATTTTATTTTCTATTTCAGTTTTCCTTTAACATCTCAACTCAATCGTTGACAAGTGAAAATGTGCTCTATGGTAGCAAAAATATTTTGCAGTCTATAGTACATGAATGGATGGATTTCTTATCTTAATTTATAAATATATATTCTCTATATTCTATTCTATATATTTATTTATTTATTTTATCTTTTTCTTATTCTTTAAAATAAAAGCAAAAGATTAATTTAAAATACCAAAAATCAAGTTGTCACTTGAAAATTATTTATTTATACAGAAGACATATTGTATGGCATACAAGGAATACTACAACTGAAATTAAATAAATTTCATTTTTGAAAGTACAATAACAACAACAGAAAGAAAAAAAGAAAAAAATTATTGAGAAATTTATCGGGTGCGATAAGTATTCAAAACTTGTAATGTCTTAATCCATTGAGAGCAAGTGACACAAACAAAACAAAAATTCAAAAATGTTCATGACAATACAGAACATTTAACGTATGGAAGGAAAAGCTTATAGAAACAGTTTGGGGAAGTAACAGCCTCCAGGACAATCTCGAAGGTTGGAATGGTCTCTCTGAAAAAAACTCGGATTTTGCAGAGTTCCTTTAGTCTAGTTGGTAGTGTGTTGGCTTATTAGACATGAGGCCGTCATTCAAACCTCAACCCAAATATCTCGAACACAACGAATTACTAACAAATATTTCTTTTGGCGACTTCCTCTCAGCAGTCGTCTGGCAAAAACTCCAAGAATAAATGAAATTGTTTCTCAAAAAGTTATTCGCTCGGAATTGCCTTTAAACTCTATGTCCCGCCTCACTGGATGCGGACAATAAGTAGTTATTTTAGCCACCGCACACAACAGTATGGATAAGAAACGGAGTCAAAGAATATACGAATGCCGGCGCGTGCCACAGAGTTCTGTGCCTAGATTAACATTATGGAACTTAGTGTATGATGCCATACTTAAGATAAGACTACTTGATGGTATGCCAATTGTAAGCTATGTGGATGATATTGTGTTGATAGCTCTCAACAAATAGATAGAAGTGAAGTATAATGACACTGAAGCCGCCATAAGTAGAGGATGCGGAATTGATATGTGTACAGCCAGGGGATAGAAATGAGTATACAGAAGACAATAAAATATTGCTGAAAACGTAGAACGGGATAAAATAATTGGTGCAATTAAAGGGGATATCAGAGAAGTGTTCAGAATCTATTGGAGAATGACAGCAAAGATCTTATATTGGGTGTTAAAATGTGAACTAAAATACCGCACAGCTAACTGAATTATTATCTCACACGGATCTTGTCCAATCACAGGTATTACCAACACTATCGGTTTCGCTTCCTTGCTTATTACGCTGCACGAATATGGACATATGAATTTGATTGCGGTAGATTATACAGGTTTATTGACGCTCTGCGTTAATATTCTCCTCCTGCGCGTACTGAGCATTACCCGAAAAGGCAATTGTTGTAATATCAGGTAAGATACCGATGCATACCCTTTGAATCTAGTCGGCTCTATAATAGGTAGTGTGCAGCAGAAACGGAAATCAGAAGAGCTTTCAGAACTTATTGGTTAACAGTCGAGTACAAAAGTACCTGTTACTGAAGTAATCCAAACGATTCAGAAACTGCTTAAGGAGATATTTCATGGGTTAATCAATTATTTTAAATTCTATTTTAAATATTATAATTTCCTTTAACAGAGAGAAGAAAAAAAAGAAATTCACAGAAGAAATTTTTTTAAAACCACAAATTAAACAATTGAACGTGCTCGAATGCCTCAAGTATTACGTATAGTAAATTTAGTATAACGAATAAGAAATTTTATTTAATTTTAGTATTTAAAATACACACATGCTCTCTCTTTCTCGCTTACTCACTTTAAAGTATCACTGTAAAAGTATTGGAAAAAATAAAAAAGAAAATTTCAATAAATTAAGAAAATTTTTAACAATTTTTCCAAAAAAAAATTAGAAGAAAAAACATTGACAAACTAAATATTAAAAGTTGTTGTATTTTTATAAATTGCAAAATAATTGAGTACAACTATGCTTGAATTGCTTCAAAAAAAAAATTCCATTTGCTTCAGAAATTTATGAAATGCTTTAAAGAACAAATGAAACTCTATCCAAAGCCAACCTTCCGTTATTTTTTTAATTTCTTTTGTGATTGTGTAATCAAAAAACAGTTCCTTGTTCCTTCTGGTGTAGCCAAACACATATGAGTGTCGTTGTTTTGTTGTAGAAAGAAAAACATGTTTCACAATATATTTCATAATATGTTAACAATAACAAGATTTTTTATTGTTTGTTGTTGTATACAGTGTTTTAGACATTAATATGTACGTTGCATGTATACACATGGATATATAAGTGCAGATGTGTTTGTTTCGTTTTGATTTTGTTTTTAAAAAGTGAAGAGACAGAGAATGAAATGTCACACACACTTTTAATTGAAGTTGTAGTGTGGTAACTTGTTGTATTATTAGTTGTATTTTTTTTTTAAATAAAAACAAAAACATTTTTTTAATTAAACTACTCCTGACACATACATGTACTCATACACACTTAGGTTTTATGCTCACGACCACTTACTTCCAGGAAAAAAGAATATAATATCACATCAACTGTTTCTCTACATTGCAAACGAGTAAGAGAGAGAGAACGAGAGAGAATTTTTAAAATGTCTATATTTGGGTTAATGTCTATATAAATACATATAGTGACACATGTTTAGCTTACTTACTAATACACATTAACTATTCGTGCACACATACACAGATGTATACATACACTTATTTGTACACTTTAAAACACCAAAGTAACCGAAAAAAAAACATAATTAAACCGCAAAGTGTTGGTGAAATATAAAATCTACACACAATTATTATTATTTTAGACACCTTTTTTATGCTTTTTTGTTTTATTTTTATGTGATAATGACAGTTTAGACGACTGTAGTCGTAATAAGCGCTGCAAAACAGGGCTAAATAGGTAGGTGAACAGGAAGAAAAAAAAAACTTAATTTAATAATAATCATTAAAACCAAACAATATATGGTACTTAAAGGAGAAAAATAGAAAAAACGAAATGAATGCTTTATTTAGTAGTTAATTAATTAACTCTGATGTCATTGATTATACCAAAAAAAATTAAACAAACCCTAGTGTATAGTACCCATTAACGAAATACGACCATATAATGTGCAATAATTATTTTTCTTACTTGCAAAACTATGACAAACTACGCTAAACTGATGACTTAATTGGTCTTTACCATCATTTAGAAAGGATTAAGACCCCATTTCACATCACCCATGTTGTATGTGTTAATTTCATCCATAAGTGGCTAAACTTAAAGTCAGATTTTTGAGAAACTTCTCATGACAACTTAAATTAACCTCAGAGTTTTTCCAAGAAGGCTGCTGAGAGGAGGTTGCTAAAGCAATAGTTACTTACTTACTTCATTGGCTTTAACACATTATGCCTTAGCACATCCTTCCAGGCGCTTCCGCTTCTTGCGCGCCGACACCAGCTGGTCACAGCAATCGATGACAGGGCTTCCTCGATTTGGTCCTTCCAACGGATACAAGGTCGTCCTCTTCGCCGACTTCCGCAGATACCGGCATCAAATACTCGTCTCGCTGGAGCATCCTCATCCATTCGAACGACATGGCCGAGCCAGTGCAGCCTAATAAGCCAACACACTACCCACTAGATTACGGTGACTTCAAAACGCTTTATAAATCGCTAAAAATAGCATAAAAGAGATATTTGAAGAGTCCAAAAATATTCACACACATATAATCGGTCATTGGGTACAGAATATTACCTGTCCACTTAAGCCGGTTTCAACGATATTAAAAATTAATTTTTTTTTCGTTCAAAAAGTCTGCGAATGAACCTTTAAAAACACAAAAAAAAAATATCATTCAACAGCGTTAGTTAATTGACTTGCTGTTTCCATTTCCCTGTAGTTGTTCTATTAGACCACACATCTGCTTTTAATGAAGTTTCCGTTGGTATTATTTTGTATTTAATTTTCTGTTTCTATTTTTTTATTTCACTATCTATGTATGAGTCTATCTTAGAGTACCATATAATATAACGGTATATGCAAGTAATTTACTTTATAATCTACCTCTCTATACACTCACATACAAATACCAATTTAGATACAAATATGAGGTTGTACTTAGTATTGTTGTTGTTGTATTTAGCATAAGTTAAAGCTGTCATTATGTTAATTTAAAAGTCCGTCTCTCTTTAACTGGCTCTCTCTCTCTCCCTCGCTTGTTCTCTGTATCTTTTACTGTACCTTGCAACACTTTTTATACGGTGTGTGTAAATATATCGTGTTGGCAATAAAACTATACTTAAAAAGGGTGACCCAATATTAGCTGAATTTCTGAAAAGAAAAATTTCAGTAACCATGTGACGAAACATATTTTCAAATGGTATTTAAAATGAAAAATTATTCTTGTCATTTTAAGAAACTAAAACACTAGTACCGTTATTATTATTTCGAGAGATTAGAGATTTTCGACTGACCCTGTTGAAGTGTGTTTCACGGCATAGCATAGAATAAGTAGATCTCCATACATGTGCTCATATCTGTATAATATTGTTTGCTGTGTTATGGTATGGTATGGTAATAATGTTTTATTCTCGTTTTTTTGTTTTAAGTTGGTCTTTTGTTTTTAAGCTCATTGCGCTCATTACGTTATCAACGCAAGAGTATAATGATAAAACACCTGTGAAATGTTACCCTTAGCCACTATTAAAAACTAAAACTAAAAACAACAGACACACACACACATCACTCGACTACTACTACAACAACCAACATTGTTTTTATTTCAAATATTGTAGAAACACACACAATTATGCATTGAAAAAAAAGGAGAAGAAAAACAGAGGGAAAACAGAAAACAGTCATCCATATCCTTCCAAACAGACAGTATTTTGAGTGTTCATTTATTTAAAAGATACTTGTATTCTGATATACAATGATAATATACAATACACAAACACCACAAATACATATAACAACAGAGTTACTACCTACAGTCAGTATTTCAAAAAAAATCATACTAAATCATTCGTTCATTCATGGTATAATCCCCAAATTTTACCATTTAATCATTTGAAAATGTAATTAAAAGAACATATTCTTCCAATTATTGATTATGTAACAAAAACAACTTCAATTCCGTAGTTGTAAATACGAATAAGATGTTGTACCACATAATGAAATCCATGATGCATAAGACTTGATAGCAACTCTAAATTCCCGAACATTTCAATCGAGAACGAGACCACACAAGTAACAGTTGCCATCTGTAATACCAATCAGAGATCAGCAATGAATCGTTTTTTCGCTACTCAGAAGCACTCATGAAATTTTGAATATAAGTGAGTCAACAATATTGAAATTTAACTATGTACTCTGATTCATTCATACTCACTATCACGTTGATTTACAAGTACAGGTTGCAATGAATATGTGTACAACATTGACATCAAACTCATACCATTCAAAATGGTTTCAGTGAGTGCTGCCTTCCAATTCTGCTGACCTTGTTCTCTCAGTATGTATGTATGCGTATAAGTATCAAAAATTATGAGTATGATTCGATTCTACTCATCTTTTTTAATACTCATTTTTGATCTCTGATACGTATTCAACCATTTTGGACAACCAACAGCTGAACTGGCGTTCCATATCCATCCATAAAAATATCAACACAGTAACGTATTGAATAAATTAAATATTGTGACACATTGTGTTGAAATGGCAACACTGACAAACAACTCCCTTTAAGTTTCCCTGAGCATTCAACCTGCAAAAGTATGGCTATTTTTAAATTTGTAGTAGATTTTAAAGTATTCAACAGGGTTCTGTTTGACATACGATTTCTCATACACCATCCAACGAACGAACGAACGACCGAGCCCTATGACAAACCATTATGTCAAGCGTAAAATTATTTTTAATGATGCGCCACATACGCTGGTGCGTTTTGTTTTTCTTTTTTCATTTTGTCTGTTTTTGTTCGCGTTCTCTATCTTTTTTTTTTTGGAGTTGAACTCTTTATTCATGTTTTTGTTGTTACACAATTTGTTTTATTACTCTTATAATTGTTATTATTGTTGTTGTTGCTGCTCTAGTATTAAAAATGCGTTGTTATGCGTCGTTATTCTACGAGCCATTTCAGCGCTTTGTTTTTTTTTGTAATTTTCTATCGTACATTTGATAGAAGCTTACACTACCAACGTAGTAAAAAATAGGTCATCTATTTAAATAAACATACGCACACATTAACACAAATACAAATGCATATGAATGTATGTATGCATGTGTGTGCATATTTATTCCTGCTTGCTTACACGCGTACAATTAAATTGTTGCACATTTTTATGTTGCATTACAGCTGCATTTTCTCTCTTTTTTTTTTTGTGTTCTTGTTTTTTGTTGTTTCGCTTATTTCAACGTGTATAATCTAAAGGATCAAGAGCAGCCATATTCCATACATATGCAAAATAAAAACCCGGGTGTTTAAATTATACAAATGAAACAACAACAACTGCATGATATTCGAATAAGGCAACGCTGCAGTTCATTTGGAACTACACGACGTTGCATAGAAATATAATTTTACTCTTTGAATTGTAGAGTGTGTTAAAAAGAATGCTTGTATGTATTGTTTTCAGCATGTATTTGTGAACAGGCATTATTATCTATTGAGAGAAAAAGAGCCAAAGAGGGTGAGAGAGAAAGTTTATTTTAATTATGCACACATGTGTGTGTGTGTGTTTGCGTGCATGAGTAAATGCATATTTTATTTGTATGTATTTTAATTTGTTGTTTCCTGTTGTTATTATTATAATTTTCTTTCTCGCACCCTCTCTGACACTCACTCTCACACAAACATACACACTCATTGTTTTTCATTTCCTTTCCTTTTCCTTTTTTTTTTTGTCATTGTAACAGTTCAAATGGCATCGTGTATTAAATTTTTACTTGAATTTTTTTATTTTATTTTTTAAACACATACACAAATACTTATCTCCACATACATACAACAATTTCCTTTCTCTTAATGTATGCATGTAAATGTAGTTGTATAGTTGTTTATCACTGTACTTATATACTTATTTATGTACATTTTAATTTAATTAATGTAAATTTTCTATAAAAATGTAAATAAATTCTATTGAGTTCAATATTCCAACTCTCTTTCACTCTCTCTCTCTCTCTCTTTCGCTCTCTCTCTCTCTTGTTTGATTTCCATCTCTCTCTATCTCTATATCTTTTTACTTTTCGATTTATTATTTCATTTCAATTCGTTGCATTTGTTTATGTTTATGTCGTTGTTGTTATTTTTATAATACAATTCATATGCATACTTGCATACATTTATACATACATACATATGTATGTACATGTGTACATACATGAATACAGATGTATAAGTATTTTAATTCAAATATTTTTATTTTTTATTTTTAATTTTTATTCGATCAAAATTGATTGTTTTTAAATTGACTTAAGCATGCATGCAACACACACTCACACACTAACATGCACACGCACATAGGCCTGCGTAAACAATGAAATTTATTCTTTTTCACGTGCATCATTGCAATCCATCCAATCCATTTGTCCATTTTATGCAATCATGTGTATGATTCGAACAAATCAAACAAATTTTCTATGCGTGCCATGAACTTATTTCTGGTCAGCTCATTTTTTCTGCTTTTTTATTAAATTTTAATCCAATTTTCTTTTTTTTCTGAATGAATTTTTTATTAAGAGTGATAGGGATAGAGCTATAAAAATAGAAAAAATAAAAACGTCCCAATTCTGCGACACTAATCAGTCAGTTTAATCGATTTCTGGATTTTACCTTTGTAAATGTGCAAAACTCTATCTCATAATCAAAATCATAATAATCACAGTAGTTAAGTTAGCAAGTTAGCTAGAATTCTGATAAGAGTGGTCAATTATCCTTCCTGGGTTTCTAGAGTAGCAAATGCCAAACCAAGCCAGCTAAATGAGGAGACATTCTGGTTTTTATAAAATATTAATAATTTTGTTTTGCAGATATCCTTTAACGTAAATAGTGATGCAAATAACTTGCCATTTAATTTTAGAATATTTCACTATTTTGCATTGCTTTTGCATTTTTTGCATATTTCCTCATGAATTATCAACATGAAAATAAAATTATCCAACAGAACTCTCTGAACTTTAAATCTCTTGAAATTATTTGCTTATTATTCTATCACAATTTCTTTCAAACTTTAAAACTCTTCATATATTTTAATGTAAAATACATCCTCTCTTCTCCTCAGGATTCATAAATCTGCAGAAATTATTTGACGGAATGCCAAGACTATTGGCACGCTTTTCAATAGGACGAAAGACCAGAGCGTAGCAATATTGCACGTACCCTTCTGCTGGAAATAGCAGATAGCAGAATATTCGGTTTAACTAAAGCAACTTGAACAACAATTCCCCGTAACAGGAGAGTGTGAGAACTCTGCCAGCACTGACTGGCACTACAATTTCTAATAGAAATCCAGGGCACTTATACATGAGGACGGTCGTTAGGAACTTCGCTGTCCGATAAATTAAGAGAATAAAATTATCCTTGTAAACCTCATCACCTAATACGCACACTCTGCTTGCAAAGTGCCTACAGTCTTCAGCTGGGAAATACTGCAAATAAATAGTGTCTGAACTTTTAACTTATACACTACAAGTCTACTCTGTCCAACATCAGTATTTGTCTAGGGTTCAACAAAAGGCCCACCTCCACATCGTCAGAACACAAATCCCTATTTAAAATTCTAAAATAAAATCTCGTATGCAGAAAAGTATAAGAAATCAAGTAGTCGTTTCGATCCAGTACATTGATCCCAACTCAACCTTTCGTTTTAATAAAACGTCGGTAGAAAACAAATTTTCAGTGACTGCAGTAAATTTCATATGATATGAGTATTTTGATCTCAACATTACTCCAAACTGACAACTGTCGAATACAATCAAATTTATTTGATTATCTTAGTCAAATACAATCAAAGCTTTGTTTAAAATACAATTTAATTATAAAATTTAGATTTAAAAGACTGCGTACATAATTATAATGAGAATTTTATTTTCATTTTATTTCCTTTTTTGTTTTTAAAATAACAACAACAAATAAATTAATTGAAAATTTTGTTGAAAAGTTTTCAAAAAAAAGTTTTAATTTTCTTTGTGAGTCAAGAAGAAAAATTTCGTTAAAAATGTTTGTCTCATCATTTAAAAGACAAGAAATAAAACAAAACATAAGAGAACAAGAAATAAAATCAGAAAAATTGTTGTAAATAAATTTCGGAATTGTTTGATTATGGAAATAAATTTAATTGTGCTAAATTACAGGCAATCACAAATTATTATTACAGGCGGTTGTTTGTATTTGTTTTTAATGTTTAAAATTTATTCGTGTATCCTACACACGAAGTGAATGAATCCACTTAACAATATGTGTATGCAGTGTAGGCTATTCCCTTCAGTTAAAAAAAGATCAAGAATTACATGGGAATGATGGTATGAAAACTTCTATCATTCGGAACGGATGAATGGAGGTGAAGTGTTGAGTAATGTGACGTGGTTGGTCAATAAGGGATGAGTTGGAGGCCGTTAAAAAGTGAAATATTTAAGGTGCTTTGACACATTTGGCGTATTAGATCGACAGCTACTGCAAAAACCTTTCAAATTCATTAAATTCAGCTGAACTAAGCTCTTTCAGACACCATGTATGCAGTTCCATGTATTTACACTACCCGAACACCCTAATCGGGTGCTTTGGCTTTGTCACATACAAATTAAGCATCAAACTTTGACACTTTTTTATTATTTTCTCTGCTGAAAAAAGTTTTTTGTGTTCTTTTTTTTTTTAATTTTTTGTTAATGTAACTGAATCAATATTATTTTTGGTGTTGTTGCTGTTATTGTTGTTATTGTTGTTGTTTTTCATTTCATATTAAAATAATTTCTTGTGCTAAAGGCATGCGATATTTTTTATAAAAAAAAGTTTTCTTTTTTAAGGAGAAAAAAAATTAAAACATTTTTTTTTGTTTTTATTTTCAAGATTTCTCATTTAATTCCTATAGAAAGGCAAAGAAAAATGAAAAATATAAAAAAAACAACAACAACAAGTACAATAATAAAATGCTAATTACAACAACATGTTACAACTGTTTTAAATCCTTAAGCCCAGACAAAAACAGAAACACGGTGAAAGTACAACAAAAAAAAACAAAATAACATGAATATCCATCATAACACACACACACATGCATAATATAAGGACTTAAACACGCATACATCTGTAAATATATGTATGTATGTAAAGCACTGCCTGATTATAAGCAAATAAAAGTTATGAATATTTTTATTAACACACACACACATATTAAATTAAAATAAAACGCTTTGAAAATATTTAAAAAGCATTTCATTTTCCCTTTTTGTTTTTTTCTTTGTTTTTGTTCTTTGTTTTTGTTATTGTTGCTGCTGCTGTATTTGACTAAAGAGAGAGAGAGTGAGTTAAATATGCGAGAATATTTTGTAATTTGAATTGATTAAACATACGAAAATTAAATTCTCCTGGGGCCTATTTCCACAGGCTGAATTTTATTTAAAAAAAACAACAAAAAAAGAAATTCCCTCTTTATTTAAATGAACAAATTGTGTAAGCGTACAACAGCAATAAAAAAGAGGACAAAATTATTCAAATATGGCCCAGCATTGTATGAAAAAAAAAAAAGATTGAATGAAATTTAAAAGAAATTTAATGCAGTTTTGATTACAAAATGATGGAAAAAAATTTACGTTTTTTAAGGTTTTAAAGTTTAAACATTTTAATTTAAATAATCAATGTAAAGAAAATTTTTTTCTATTATATGCACACGGGCCATTTCAAATAATTAAAAAGAAATTTTTTAAACAGCACAACTTTACAGAGCCGAGCAATGATGCATGTAACTTCCTGCTGTTAACGATATTACGTTTTACGATGTCCTCGTAAAAAAGGAGAGGACAATTAACGAAAGCAATTAGATTTCCTATGTTCTATATGTTCCATGGCAGCTCATTAGCAATATAATTTCCCAGGATATCTCTATGTTCCGAAACCCATATAAGGGTTAGCTTTGAATGATCTGAAAATTTCTGAGAAATCCTCGACATTCATGGACAGGGATGAACGTTGAAACTACGTTCGTTAGTGGCTTTTTCGTAGCCTAGCAGTCCGAGTAAATCCAGAGATTTTCAGGGACAATTACGTCACGCGTCAAGCATTGCACAGCTTTCAAAAATGCTCTGCAGTGATCAAGCAGCCTTAAAAAATATACCCTATCTCACGCTGTCATTCATTTTGAGCCATCAATGTAAACTTCAAGGGAAACTGCTATTCTGCAGCCCCCATGTTGAAATTCTAAAATCAAATGTTCTATTCAGAATTTTATAAGGAATCATATAATCGACCCTCGTTGAACTTTTCAAATAATAGTCTTGCTATGTTAGGCTAGTGGGGATATCAATAACCACTTACAAAAGGCATGTAAGTTAAGCATTTTCACTCCTGAAACCTAGTTAAAAATGCTCATATGATCGAAATTGTTAGCTTGTAGTAATTATGATGCAATTTGTAATTGTATTCTAATAAACGAAATGAAACGAAAACCATTTCATTATTTAAAATTGATATCACATTTACGATAGTATTG
This sequence comes from Sarcophaga rosellei, assembly GCA_930367235.1. Lineage (NCBI taxonomy): Eukaryota > Metazoa > Arthropoda > Insecta > Diptera > Sarcophagidae > Sarcophaga > Sarcophaga rosellei. The sequence goes on along the minus strand of OV884019.1, from coordinate 3,655,369 downwards.
TTTAATTTATTGTTAATAATAAAAAAGGTACACACCATTTACATCAAATTAAATGGTAATTCTATCATTCATTCATTCATTCGTTTACATTCATGTTCAATTTTTCAATGAAATAATTTCTTTTATAGTCTCATTATGTTTTAATATTTAATCATAATAATAAATAAAATACTACATACATATAGACATACCGTTATAAATAAATAACAAAAACAGACAAAACGAAACGGGTTGGGGGTATTGAAGAGAAACTATAATAATAAATGAAAAATTAAAAAAGAAAAGGAAATTCCATTGCCAAATGCAAAATGAAGTGAATAATGATGATGAAAAGCGAAATAAAAGTACGACGAGAAAGAAAAAAAAACAAAACAGAAAAAGAAAAGAGAGAAATTGCGTTCAAATAGTGTAATAAACACATTCATAAACTTATTTTAAATTTCAACGCCATAATTAAAATGAAATTATATCAGGTTAATGAGTGAAATTGCAATTAAAAACGAAAGTAAAAACGAACATAAAAAACAAACACACACACACACTCACAAAATCATGAAAACAGAACAAAAACCGAGAATTTTAAATAAAAAAGAATTAAAGTGAAAATTAATATAAAAACAACGTGTTAACAGCCAAAAATTAAACTTTGAAATGTTAAATGAAAAATAAAATAAAAGTGAAGAGAGGAGAGAAAATATAAACGATGATGAACAAAAAAGAAAATGAAATTTAATTGTGTAGTTTTCAAATAAAAAACAAAAGTTTTTAAATTAATTTTGTTTAAATGCAACAGAAATAAAAAATGTTTTATTGTGTTATATTGTATTTATGATTTTAATAGGCAGGTAAATAAGGCTATCAATCCTCACACTAAGGCCACGTCTAACCCATTGTGATGCCACTGACTCCCAAGCAGAGAACAGCAATGAATCGCTACTCATAAGTGAGCCAACACTCGGATTCATTCATACTCACTACAACGTTGATTTATAAGTACAGGTTGCAATGAGTATGAGTACAACGTTGACATCAAACTCATACCATTCGAAATAAGTTTGATTCATAAGCCTTCTCATTTAGATTCACTTTAGTATGTTAGAAAAATACTTATAATACTTATAAATGATTCGACTGACTCGGAATCATTCATCAACATTTACAGTCTTAGTTGTTATTGCATTTACAAAAAAGGGAAAAGACACAGCAGCAAGCAGAGCAAAAACACAACCATTTAGTGAGTATTTTAGTGTTCGTACGTTTAGTGTACGTAGTGATGAGTACTTCAAACTTTGAATATGAGTAGAGGTTCCAGGATATTACAATAAATATGAATGCGTATAAGTATCAGAAATTATGAGAATGATTCTGTTTGAATACTCATTGCTGATCTCTGCTCCCAACACTGTCACTGTCTACCACCACTGTAACCATAGGGTTTCAATAAAAGGAAAACTTTGTGACTTCCTTGACTAATTATGAACGATGTAAATAGATTTCGGAACTCTTGCTAATTATTGTTTAAAATACTTTAAACGAAGAAAATTGCAAATTTATAACAAAGGACCCAAAGAACCAAACAAATTTCCTACGTATTGGAAGTTGGGTAAACACAGATGCGCTACCTAGTGTTAACCATAATTTCGGTTGCCAATTTGGTTCGAATTGAGGCGCACAAAGTATTTCACCATAACTTCCTTTCACAATAACTAAGAAACGTGTAATGTAATAAACATGGGTTAACCAATTAAAACCCATCTTTATGGGAAAATTATAAAAAATGTAATTTGTTTTGTTTTTTTTTAATTTAATTCTTAAACAAAAAAAAAACAAAAAATATTTTTTTTTTCTAATTTACATACATTGTGGGCTTGTAACACTTTTTGTACTTTGAATATAAATAAAAAAGAATCTAATTTTACAGAAACGAAAAATAGAAAATCAGCAACTGCATTACATATAATAACCAACAAACAAAATTAAATAATAACAACAGAGACAACAAAAACAAAAACACTTAAATTAGAAACCATAATCATTAAATATGATTAGGACTCAAATGTACACAAGTCCACATACATACACACATAAACAAAAACAAAAAACGGAAAAGAAAGATCGACACACTAAAACAAAAATAACATTAGGGTGCCTATGAGAGATCAGCAATGAATCGTTTTTTCGCTACTCATAAGTACTCATGAAATTTTGAAATTTAACTATGTACTCTGATTATTCATACTCACCACGATTCATTCATCAAAATTTCCAGTCTTAGTTGTTGTTAGGCATTTACAAAAAAGAAAAAAGACACATAAGCAAAAAGACAGAGAAGCAAGCAGAGCAAACACACAACCTTCTAGTGAGTATTTTAGTGTTGGTAGGCGAATCATTCATATTTTGAGCTGCGTGTATATGTTGAGTTATGACGAGTCGAAATCAACAACATCATACGTGTTGTTCAGTAATAATATGATGAGTACTTCTCTGCATTGAATATGAGTATAACTTCCATGATATTAAAATAAGTATGAATGCGTACTAGTATCAGGAATTATGAGTATGATTCGATTCTACCCATCTTTTTGAATACTCATTGATGAACTCTGATGCCTATCAATTGCATTGAAAAGAAAAATCTGATGAATTCCATTAAATTCATGCACAATACAACGTTAAACTTCGTCAATATTCTACAGTATAAGATACCCGCCTAATATTTTCTAACTACATATTCATATACATCCGTATACACAGGTGAAATGTACACGGATGTATGTGTATGTGCATGTGTTGGGATATTAACAAATGCAAAGAGACATTTTTGCATGCCAAAAGAGAATGTGTGAATGTGTAAAACTAAACAAAAACAAGGATGCATGAAACATCAACAACACATGTTTATGTATTGCACCTGGTTGATACCACCAGACACACACAGAAAAACAAATATCCCCATAAGCACACATACACTTCTATGCACATAACACATGCGACATGGGGCTGAGCTTCAGGCTACCATGGGGGTCAGTACTTGGCGGATAACTGAACGGCCTACCCTAAGTAGGTTAGCTGCGAATAACCAATAAGCAGTCCCCGACCAAGAGCGGCAGATGCTGAGGCGTACTACAAAAGGGTACAAGCGACCGAAGACGTATCTGTGACATGGCGAACCGATGCCGCCATTAACTAGGCATCACCCCACAGAGGGTTCCCTCAAGAGATGGGAAAATAGGAGAGTAACGCCTCCGTGGTCCCCTCAGTTTCATCGAAGCGACGCCCTTGATTGGGCATTAGAACCGAGCCCGGTAAGGTTCTAATTATGGTATACCGGAAGCCGTATGTGAATTGGCGATATAGGCTGACGATGGCGGTATTCCGGCACTTTAGTAGGCGGTGTGAAAGCTAGTCGAAATGGCTGTCGGGCTAATGCTGCCATTGCCTCCGCCCCGTTAAAACTGTGGCAAGTCTGTCGGTACGTTCCTGATTTGTCACCGTTAAGTTGGTGTTGTAGGACCAGATGTTAATCCCTGGCTTACGTCGACCTGGCTCTGAACACGTATTCCCATAAGGTTATGTGTCAACCCTCGCGTGGCCTCCCTGCTTATGCATAGACAACCACGGGGTCTTACGTGACGACTACAACGATGGATTAGGATAGCGGCCGACAGTTGGGGTCCAAATGAATTGAAATGTACAGTAAAAATAAAACTACAAATAAGTCGACGAATTCATCTGAGATGAATACTCTGGAGCTCAACGCCTTTGGACAGAGCTCGAAAATACTGAGGTCTCCAGTGCGGAATCGGGAGATGAACCCATTCGGACAGAGTACGAGGACTCCGAGGTCCCCTGTAAATGGAGAATCTTCAGGATTGACGATATCAGAGTCGGAACAATCGCGGACAAATCTGGTGGCGTCCACAAGCGGTGTTTTTGGTCAACTCGGTGACCAGATTAGGAGTTTAGTCGAAATGCTGGAGGATGGAAAAAGGAGATCGATCCACCAGCCGATGAGAGATGCGATTGATTCCATTAAGACCCTTTACGACCTGTGCGCAGGTGAGCTAAGGGAGCAGACAACCAATGGGAAGAGTTGCAGCAGTTCAACAACACAAACTTCGCCTTGGTTGAGAAATAAGGAGGGGAAGAGGAGACAGGAGGAAGCTGTCGAGATTCCCGAAGCAAAGAGGAAAACTCCAAATCCTGCACCGAAAGTTCTGGCGAGAAGGACTACTGAGACGACTCCGGGTCGGCAGGTAAACGCTCAGAAATCAACTGGAGAACCAGAGTGGCAAAAAGTCACTAAAAAGAAAAGGAAGGCCAAGAAGCCTCAGGAGCGGAAAACAAAGCCTGACGCGATAATGATAGCAACGAGGGATGATACATCGTATGCTGACATTTTGAGGAGAGTTAAAACCGACCCCAAGCTTTGCAAATTAGGGGAAAACGTGACAAAAATTCGGAGAACCGTCAAAGGAGAGCTGTTACTCCAGCTCGGAAAGAACGGTGAGCAAACGGAGGACTTCAGAGGGGCCATTGGAGAGCTCCTAGGCGAATCCGCGTCTGTCCGCACTCTAAAGGAGAGGAGGACAATTGAGATAAAGGACATTGATGAGATCACGGAGAGAGAGGATGTGTACAACGCAATACAGAACATCTCAGGCCTTGAGGGCTTCAGTATGACCGACATAGTTGGTCTCAGGAAGGCATATGGTGGGACGCAGACGGCCACAGTAAGCCTTAATGCAGACGCTGCAGCTATTCTCCTGAAGGAAGGTAGAATTAGAATTGGCTGGGTCATATGCAGGATTCGCGAGAGGAACATTCCCATGAAATGCTTCCGATGCTTGCAATTTGGACATATAGCCCGTCAGTGCGGGAGTAAAGTTGACCGCTCGGGAGCATGCCGCAAGTGTGGACAGGACGGTCACGTTGCTCGGAATTGCGAACGGGAACCACTATGCATGTTCTGCAAAGTGGATAACCCGAAATCCGCCAACCATATCGCGGGGAGCGGAAAGTGTCCGCAATTTCTGAGAGCTCTTAAATCACGTTCCAGGAGATGAGGTTAATACAAATTAATCTGAACCATTGCGAAGCAGCCCAGGACCTATTGGTCCAGAGAGTAAAGGAGGAGAATATCGATGTCGCAATCATAAGCGAACCGTATAGGGTGCCGAGGAATAATACTTGGATCACGGACGGATCTACCACTGCGGCTATATGGATTTGTGGTTCATTACCCTTCCAGCAAACCTATGCGCGGGACACTGGTTTCGTTATGGCCAAGATAAAGGGAGTTTTCATCTATAGCTGTTACGCCCCCCCGAGGTGGTCAATGGATGAGTTCCAGCATATGTTGGAAAGACTGGCGTCACACGTGCGCCTGAACACCCCCGTTATTATTGGAGGAGACTTCAACGCTTGGGCGACCGAATGGGGTAGTAGGTATACTAACGCCAGGGGTCGCTGCCTCTTGGAAACATTTGCTTCCCTTCCTGTGGCGCTGATGAATGACGGAAGAGGAAGCACATTTAGGAGAGCTGGATCGAGCTCGATAATAGACTTGTCGTTTGTGAGCGATGGCCTTGTTTCACGGACTGCGTGGAGGCTAACTGAGGACTTCACGAATAGTGACCATCAGGCAATCGTGATGACGGTTACTGGGCGCAACACGAGAACACACGGATTGCCGAACTTTACGGGACCTAAATGGAAGGACTCCCGCTTTGACGAGGAGACGTACAGATTGATGTTGTCGTCTTCTCGTAGGACTGGCAGCACGGTCGAGGAAATGGTGAACGGCGTATACGACATGCTCAACACTGCATGCGATGCTGCTATGCCAAGGAGGACTGTATGCAGGGGACGTACCCCCTGCTACTGGTGGAATGACGAAATTCGAAATCTGCGGTCGGCATGCTTTGGGGCGAGAAGAAGGGCCCAGCGCACGAGAGGAAGACCGACATGGGAAGCCGAACGTGCTGCATATGAAGATCTAAGGCATCAACTTAGAAGAGCCATTAAAAGGAGCAAGAAACTATCCTTTCAGCGGATATGCCAGGAGGCTGACGTCAATCCTTTTGGGACGGCGTACCGAGTCGTCTGCAAGAAAATCGGAGCTCGGGAACAGCCTAAACTGGGTTGTCCAGTTTTGCTACGGGAAATTATTGGTACATTATTCCCACGGGGCCAGCCCTACACTTTTATAAGTAGGGAGCCGGAGGCCGCTCATACCATACCCGAGGTAACGGCAGAGGAGGTACTTGCAGCATGCACTGGAATAGGAGATAGGAAAACACCGGGGCCAGACGGAATCCCGAACAGGGCACTTAAGGCGGCTATCCGGATTAGACCGAATATGTTCGCCAAGGTGTTCCACAGGTGCTTCGTCGAGGGTGTTTTTCCACGTAGATGGAAGGAGCAGAAATTGGTTCTCATTCCAAAACCTGGCAAACCACCAGGGGAACCATCATCGTATCGTCCCATCTGCCTACTTGACACGATGGGAAAAATACTGGAGAGGATAATATACAATCGACTACTGACATGTGCCGAGGCAAGAGGAGCTCTCTCGGACCTGCAATACGGATTTAGGAAGGGACGGTCCACTGTTGACGCCATAAGGAGGGTGGTCGACATTGCAAAAGACGCAATAGAAGGAGAAAGATGGAGATTTGGCACCAAGGAATACTGTGCGGTTGTCACCCTTGACGTTAAAAACGCGTTCAACTCAGCGAATTGGGGGCGGATTATGAGAGCCCTCTTTAACATGGCTACGCCGCCATACTTAATGGAGATTCTGAACAATTACTTTCAGGACAGGAAAGTAATATACCTAACGGATGAAGGAGAGAAGGAATACGTAGTGACGGCGGGTGTCCCGCAGGGCTCTGTACTTGGGCCACTACTGTGGAACATTATGTACGATGGTGTACTTCGACTACGATTGCCAAACGGGACTACAATTGTGGGCTTTGCAGATGACATTGCCATAGTCTCGGTGGCTAAGACGGTAGCGGAAATAGAGGAGAAAACGAACACAGCGATTCGAAATGTTGGAGCATGGCTGGATGAGGCAGGTTTGACACTTGCTGCACATAAAACGGAGGCCGTCTTGATAAGCGGCCGGAAGATAGTGGAGAAAATGGAATTGACCGTTGGAGGCACTAGGATCGAATCAAAGAGAGCGATAAAATACCTGGGAGTGATTATCGACGACAGGTTGAATTTCAAGGAGCACGTGAAATACATCGGCGAAAAGGCGTCTGTAACACAGGGAGCACTGGCGAGGATGATGCCAAATATTGGAGGACCAGGTCTATTCAAAAGGAGAATAATTTCGGCGGTTGTAACGTCGATAATGCTATATGCATGCCCAATATGGTCGGAGGCACTCTCCGTGGGCACGACAAGGAGAATACTGTCCTCGGTGTATCGTTTAAGCGCGATTAGACGGATAAGTGGCTTCAGGACAGTATCTGATGAAGCGGTATTGGTATTGGCAAAGACAATACCGATAGACATATTGGCGGATGAGATGAGGAGGATATACTTTCGCCGTCTCGAGTATCCAGAAGAAATAGCAACTATAAAAGCGGAGGAACGAAGGACTTCCATGCACAGATGGCAGTCACGATGGGAGAGCAGTTTAAAGGGAAGATGGACATTTCGCCTTGTCCCTGACGTAACCCTTTGGATGAAGGACAAATATTGCGAGCTGAACTATTACGTGACCCAGTTCCTAACTGGTCATGGGTGCTTCAGGAAGTACCTGCACAGATTTGGTCATGACACTTCCCCTATATGCCCAAACTGTGTAGATGAGGAGGAAGATGCGGAGCATATTCTAACATGCTGCCCCAGATTTAGATGGCCCGGAGAAACGAGTTTAGGACCAAACCGGCTAATGGAAGAGCTGATGAACTGTAGGAACCTATGGAGCCAATATAGCCAGAGAATGGCTGAAGTTATGATAGAACTCCGTAGACTAGAGAAACGGAGGCGAAATTTGCCTTAACGTGATGAAGCTTTCGAGCTAACCAGCCCTCCGCGAAGTAATACCTTACGGCAGTCCCGCGGGGGGAGAGTGGTTGAAGTGTGTAGGGGGTGGGTTTAGTACGCAGGCACCAGTGATGGTGAATCGTGCACTCTTTTGTTGGAACAAAAGTGTCTTTAGAAGATTCCCACCTCCGGCTCAAGACAAAAAAAAAAAAAAAAAAAACATAACACATGCGACAAAATAATGTCTCCACACTGACACACATGAAACTGAACACATATTCGAGCAAATACTTTACAATAGAATGCCACATAGTCACTTGGGTTGCATTTTTGTTGTGTAGTCCTCTACAGCAAATGGGTGCACAAGGATATAAACGTACGTACTACTGATTCATTCGTTTATTCTGGCATCTATTTAGTGCCATCATAAACATACAATTGCAACACAAAAGTGTGACATACAACATGAAAATTCACTATTGCTTAAGTTTATTGTGGCATTGGTTGCATGCAATATTTAAAGTACGATAAAATATAGAGAGCGGGAGAGAAAAATTGGTTTGGAAAACATAATACCTGGTACGTAACAGTACGAAATACATACACGCACGTGCTCTTCACTACCCATACAGGCATGCACATACAGACACATCTTAAGCGAAGTGAAAAATTGTACGACGTTTTAAGATGAGGTTTCACTTTTCTTACACAGGCAAGGAAAAGAACGTAACCCAGCGAGTTTTTAGAAGTTCTTGCAGTTTACAAATCTGTGAAGCATTTAAAACATGCATCAAAATTTCTCTATTTGATATATTATTGGTCATTACAAACCTTTAGTCAAGATTAGGACTTAGTTTCTAACACTATCCATGAGTGGCGGGGGACATAGAGTCTACGAACTACAGATTTTTGAAAAACTTTTCATGGCAATTTTATTTACTCTCAGAGTGTTTGCCAGAAGACTGCTAACATAAGTTACCGAAAGAAATATTAAAGGTTTATTTGGAACCTAGGGAGAGTACCTTGCTTCCTATAAACATTGAATGGAGGCTTATTGTTCAAATTTAAAGCAAAACTAATCACTGCTGTCTAGTAGGTAGTGTGTTCGGTTATTAGAAGTGAGGTTGTGGTACAAACCCTAGCCCTGACATTTCGAACAAAAAAGAAAAAAAATGGAAAATTATTTCTTTCAGCGATTTCTTCTCAGCAAAGTAATGTGAGTGGCTAAGTTGTAATCCTGACTAAAGGGTTATAATGACCAATTAAATATGACGACTTGCACTACATTTATTACTCACAATAGTCAAGTAAAATTGAAAATAATCGACCAATATAAATAGTTATTGTGCTCCATCATGATACGGTTACAGCACAAGAGTTAACTGCAGACTAGGCTCTGCACTTCTGGCACTTTTTTATTTCCCCGCTAAATCTTCCGTGTGAGAATCTTTAGTTGTCGATATGCTAAATGTTGTGTTGGATTGTGGGGAACGTATTCCTTAAACCGAATTTGTTTTGAGTAAAAAAAAATGTTTTTTTTAATTTTTAATACCTAAGCATAGGATCTTTTAAAACATAAATGTGCTTGCATATATAGGTGTAAGAAATATTTGTTTATGTATGTGTCTTTCTATATGTGTGTGTGTAAATTGGGTATTTACATATTAAATGCAATACAAACTGAAACAAACCAATCTAAGCACACATGTATAGTTTCTCATACAGCCATATACGTACTCACTAAAACATGTAAACTTATGCCTATGTAAAGTAACGTAATGTTACGTCTTGTATTGCCATTTTAATACAGGATGTGTGTGTGAGTGTGTGTATGTATATTTAAACCACCTTTTATGTAAATGGTATGCAAATAGATTTATTGTATGTTACACGCAGTAACAGATAAAGATTCATTTGTAGCTTAAATTCTCTACTAAATATTGCAAGTAATACTTGTCTTCATAATACTCATGGCAAATGCAATTGAATAAGTGTGTGCGAGTGTGTGCGTGTGTGTGTACAATACAAATTTTCAAATGGGGAGTGAAAGTAAAATTTCTCTCTCTGTCTTCCTTTTGGTCTCCTTGAATGTTTTATAATTAAAAATCCTAAACCAAGAGATTCTATTGCATTCACAACATTCGTAAAGGAATATTAAAAGACGCGTACACTCACACACTTATGTAAACTAAGAGCAGAGATCTCTCATTTCTAATGTGCCAAACGAATTCTATTTTATTTATAGAGTTGAGTTGTATTGTTTTGAGGCATCTCTTCAAAACAAAAAAAAAAGACAAGAAATCTCTCTGTCTCTCTATCTCTCTGTATGTGTATGTTCATATATGTATGTATGTATGTATTAAACGAGTATATTTAGCAATAAATCATATTTGCTTTAGTAAGTAAGTACATACACACACTACATGTATATGTGGATATGTGAGTGTATACAATTGTACTTAACTTATGATTGTTGCTGTCATATATCGTAAATATTGCATGTGAATTTGGAATATCTGGACAGACACATATGGAAAACTACTCGTATAGAAAATCCTTTCCATCATTATTTTGAGGTTTTTTTCATTTCTTTCTTTCTTTCATCTTTTAAATGTTTTGAAAATTATTTGTTTTTCAATTTCGTATTTGAATTTAAGCTTCTTCTGCTGAGATTTTAAAATTTTTGTGTAAATTTGCAACTGACAGTTGGTCATCATCATAAGTTAAGGGCTTCCGAGATAAATAATTTCAATATGATGATGTAGTTAAAGATCAATTTATTATTTTACACACACAAATAATTGTTTATATTCAATAGAGAGGGCTTTAATTCGTTTACAAAATAAAATCATAAAACAGAAATCATACTCTACGGGTACTATTAGATCAGGTTTGGACGGATCAGGTTTGAACGTCAAGGATAATGGTCAAAAGTTTGATGGAATTTAATAGTTGGTGGAATATTATAACAGAGAATATTACAGAGAACAATGTAAACACGTTTTAAGTTAATTCTGTCAACTATAAGGGGGCACTCGAAAACCTAAGGATTGGGTTTTTGCCACAATATCTGAGCACAGTACTCCTGAAACTAATAAGACTGCGCATTGTTCAATTCTGGCTACTCTGTAGAAAGGATATTACAGTACCTCTCCGAACCATGTTAGGTTTTAGACAAGATAAATTCTTGTCATGTCCAAGTGTTAAGGCAGATAAAATACTGAGTAACTGATTATAAATACGTGTTAAGTAAGAAAAGCAAGCAAGTAAGGTATCCTTAATTTTCTGTTATTAACCCTGAAATTATCTGAAATTTACGACAACTCTTCACGATAATAATCTTCATTTACACGATATTAAAGCATCTCCCAACAAAAATATTGTATAAAAATGAAATGTTACTTATTATAGATTTAAAATATCGATGTAAGACCACGGTTCAAACCCTAGATCAGACATCAAAAATGAAAATGTGAAAAAAATATTTCTTCGGTGACTTCTTCTCAGCAGATTTCTCGCAAAAACTCTGAAAGTAAATAAACCTGCCATGAAAGTTTCTCAAAAATCTGTTTTTAGGAGTTGACTTTAAGCTGTAGGTCCCGCGCCATTTATGGATAAAATTAATACACACAACTTGAGTGGTGTGAGAAGCTAGGCCGTAATCCTGACTGAAGGGTTGTAATGGCCAATTATGTATGTATGTATAAATAAAAATTATATTAATTTAAAATATTTTGTTTTTTAAGCGACTGTATTTCACTTAAATAATGATTTAATCGGTTAATAAATTTTGTTGGCCATTTTGGGAACGATAAACAATTTTATTAAAATTTAATATTGAGGTCATGGTTCAATACTTTTTAATTAAAACAAAAATCTGGCCCGTTAAAAACAAAAAAAAAATGGAGTTAAATATTGATTTAAATTTACAGCCGAAAATATAAAATAAATTCTTAATACTGACAACAAATCGGTCATCCGTATAATTTGTATTTATTAAGTATGGAATCATTTAAACCCCCTCATACTCTTTCACACATACACATATATATATGCAATATACACGTAAGCGTACACACATACATATGTACTATTGTATGATGGAAAAAAGATTTTAAGTCTAAAATATAAACATCAGCAGAAATTGTCTGCATGTGTGCATAAATAATTTTTTGATTGAATTGATGTTATTTTGGCCATTAAAAAATATGACAACAACAATCAATACAAAAATATTTTTTTGCTTAAACTAGTAGTACATTCAGTTAAGCTTTAGTAGTCCTATTATGCACACATAAACACATACACTTTGTATATACATATATGTACGTATATGTCAGAGATCAGCAATGCATCGTTTATTCGCTACTCATAATCACTCATGAAATTTTGAATATAAGTGAGTCAACAATATTGAAATTTAACTATGTACTCTGATTCATTTATACTCACTATAACGTTCATTTATAAGTACAGATTGCAATGAGTATGTGTACAACGCTGACATCAAACTCATACCATTCGAAATGTGTTTGATTCATAGATTAATCATTTAGATTCATAACTTTAGGAAAATACTTATAAATGATTCGAGTGGCTCGAATCATTCATCAAAATTTACAGTCTTAGTTGTTATTGCATTTACAACAAAAGAAAAAAGACACATAAGCAAAAAAGTCAGAGCAGCAAGCAGAGCAAACACACAACCTTCTAGTGAGTATTTCAGAGTTCGTACACGATTCATACTTATTTTGTGATTCTTGCAAATGCTGAATTATGGAGAGTCGAAATCAACAACACGTGTTGTTAAGTATGAATATGATGAGTACTTCCATGCTTTGACTACGAGTAGAGGTTTCATGATATTAAAATAAGTATGAATGCGTATAAGTATCAGAAATTCTGAGTATGATTCGATTCTACTCATCTTTTTGAATACTCATTATTGATCTCTGGTATATACATATGTATATGTACATGGTTCAAAGGCTTCAGTACTTAATATATAAGTATATACAAGGTATGTAGTTATACACACATAGGTTTTATTTGATACAATAAAATACAATATTATTTTAAAAAAACTAGCACAACAATAATAACAATTTATAAACTAAACGATTGAGTATAAACCATAGATAAAGCAAATGATTTGAAAGGAAAATTTTGAAAAAACCAAAAAGAAAACATAATGTAAACTATAAAAAAAACAAAATCCTTATACACACATTTATTGAGATTTATGTATGTATGTACACTCATCCAATTTCAATGCCAAATCTAATAAAAAAGAAATACAGTGTGGCACACCAAAGTGCAGAATTTAAGTAAAATTGTTTCGAATCTATTCAACTATAAACAGAGGATATAATTTATTCGAAATATTTATTAAATTCAGTTACTTAATGGTGTCTAATGCACAATATAACTACAAACAAACTCATTATAGTTTCATTTAAAAATATTAAATTTTCTCGATATATTACTTACAAGCATGTGGAAGTGTTAAGCTTACAAGACGAAAGACCATGGTTCAATCCCAAACTCAGAAATGTCGAATAAAATGAAATATGAAACAAGATACATATATATTCGGCAACTTCGTCTCAGTAGTCTTTGACCAAAAAGTCTGAGTGTAAATAAAATAAAGCGTCCTGGTAGAAGAAAGAGGAATAGTGTGTGAGGTTGGTAAGCGGTTGCAGGATTAAGATGCAATATATAATCACAGCTGTGATAGGATAGATAGGATAGGATAGGATATAATACTATAGAGTACGTACTAGATTTGGTTACATATGTACGTTCAACATAAATAAGAAAGTGATGAAGAGAATCAGCATGCTTAAGACGATAGCAAGGACTTCATAGAGCTTGGAAGAATTTGGAGACCTTTCCCCAGTTACATATACTGGCGTAGGCTGCAAACGACTCCGAACCATGTACTTCAAATTACAACGGATTACGTGAAGATTACCAGTGTGGATGACTTACACGATGAGACCAAAATATTGCCTAGCTAGACAACATAATGAACTTCTAACAACATGTTGTGGCTTACTACCAAATACTTGACTACAATCTACTGACAATTTATATTCTCATCTTATCTCATCGAATCACCTATGGCATATATACTTAGTTGCCTAGATTTAATTGAATTTTCTTTAATCTTCTACAGGTGAACAACAACAACAAAATATGCTCCTTAAGTAGCATTATAAAGAATTCGATTGGCTTCACATAACCAAATTGAACGTTTGAACAACCAAAAAGTTTTTGAAAATTAACCTTACTTTTATCAAAACAGAAATTAAAACTTTCTACTTGAACACCAATACAATATGACTTCTAACTATGTAGATAAGGAGGAAGATCTAACATTGTGCCCCGGATTTAGAAAACGAGTTTAGGAAACGAGTTTTGGACCAAACCGGATTATTGAAGAGGTGTTGAATTCTTGCATTCTATATAGCCAATACATACAAAGAATGGCTGAAGTTGTGCTGGAACTCCGAAGGTTGGAGGAACCAGCCCTCCGCGAAGTAATACCTTAAAGCAGTCTCGCGTTGGGAGAGTGGTTGAAGAATGTAGGGTGTGGGTTTAGTACGTAGGCACCAGTGATGGTGAATGGTGCACTCTTTTGTTGGAACAAAAGGGTCTTTCGAAGATTCCCACCTCCGGCCCAAGACAAAAAACAAACACTTCCAACCTGCAGAAAGAAAAAGTGTTGGAAATAGATTTGCAGCTGCGAACTTATGTTGGAATTGAGGACACCAATAAAATATCATCGAGGTTAGATATCCTGGGAAAATCAAAGAATCGCTGTACTTCTAGAAAACATGTCCCTAATGCTACTACCTCTTGGGATCTGCTTACAACTTTTTTCTGTTTATTTACGTTCCTCTTGTCCCTTGTATTTAGCCACAGCTATATTGAAAGCCAAAATTTTAATTCAAATTTTATAAAAAGAATATATTTCGTATAAAATCTGTTTAGATCAGTATTAAATAATGCATTTTAAAGCAGATTAATTCGTTTAAAACTGTTGCAATAGATACCATCGCATTAATAATTTCTCTGCTAATTTTAGTGAATTTTTTAAATTAAATTCGTTATCCTTTTTAATCTCTTTTTTTCGCACTCTTTTTTTATTTTTTCTTTTTTAAATAGAAAAACATGGTTTACTTTGTATTTAAATTTTATTCAATAGCAACTGTTTTCATTGCTAGTTTTTCGTTTTTTTTAGTTTCTCTCGGTCTCCGTGCATTTCAATATTGGATTAATTTTCACAAGGTATGAACACATGAATAGATTTTGTTTTTTACCTGTAAAAATACCTGCATTTAAATATTATAAAAATAAATTAATTATTCCAAAAAAAAATGCATATGACTGACTGACTACACATACACACTCATACACATACATGTGCATATTTGCATAGATTTAAATTTAGAATCCTTTTTTTCTTTTTTTTCTTCTTCTGTTTTTTTTTCCTTTTTTTTCTTTGTGCAATAGTAGAGGATAATATTATTCATTTTGAATTTTTTTTTTTGTTTTTTTTTCTAATTTTGTTTTGCTTTTCACAGATTGTGTGCAAAAATTGATCAATTGGAAATTTCATATTTTTCCTTTTTTTTTTGTTATTATTTTCTATAATTTATAAAAAAAAAATACAAGTATACATACATACACATACACATATGCATGTGTAAATAATTGTAGCAAATGTTAACACGTGTTGCTTTGGTAGGGTTTGTGGCAATGGCAGCAGCAATGGTTTCGAAATATATTTGAATGTTAAAAAGGAGAAGATGAAAAAAACGAATCGAAAAAGGGGGCGAGAGGTGCCTTTAAAGCACTCAGTATTATTGGCCTTTACCAGAGATCAGCAATGAGTATTCAAAAAGATGAGTAGAATTGAATCGTACTCATAATTTCTGATACTTATACGCTTTCATACTTATTTTAATATCATATCATGGAACCTCAACTCATATTCAAAGCATGGATGTACTCAACATATTCATACTTAACAACACGTATGATATTGTTGATTTCGACTCTCCATAATACACGAGGCACAAAATAAGTGTGAATCGCGGTCGAACACTAAAATACTCACTAGAATGTTGTGTGTTTGCTCTGCTTGCTGCTCTGTCTTTTTTCTTTTGTTGTAAATGCAACAATAACGAACACTGTAAATTTTGATGAATGACTCGAGTCAATAAAATACATATCATTTATAAGTATTATAAGTACTTTTCTAAAGTACTAAAGTGAATCTAAATGAGAAGGCTTATGTATCAAACATATTTCGAATGGTATGAGTTTGATGTCAACGTTGTACGCATACCTGTACTTATAAATCAACGTTGTAGTGAGTATAAATGAATCAAAGTGTGTAGTTAAATTTCAGTCTTGTTGACTCACTTATATTCAAAATTTCGGGAGTGCTTATGAGCAGCGAAAAACAATTCATTGCTGATCTCTGTTCCCTACTTAGTTAACTTACCTTAATGGTCATTACAACCCTTCAGTCATGCTTACGACCTAGTTTCTTACACCATCCATGTTATGTGTGTTAATTTTATTTTTGAGTAGCGGCACCTATTTTTTTTTTTTTTTTTTTTTTTGGAATTTCGAGCACTTGTGCAACAACGCATGATAAGAAATCTTGCTTTTAATGCATGCATTTCATTAATTTAAATCTATTATAGCATCATGGGTAGTGCAACTGTATTTGACAGTTTTTTATATAAATTTTGTTATTTTCTTCTACGTTTATTTAATATTTTTTTTTTTTTTTTCGATTAATTAATTTGAAATTTTTCTAGCAATTTTTGACTATTAAAACTAAGTTTAAAAAAAACGTAGTGTTTATTATGGATATTATATTGACAACTTTAAAATTCTTGTAAATTATTTAAATGTTTTAATGAACGTTTAATTTAAAAGAATTATTTTTCTTCGGCGACTTCCTCTCAGCAGATTTCTGGCAAAAACTCTGAGAGTATTCGGAATCGACTTTAAACTGTAAGTCCCCACCATTTATGGATAAAATTAACACACACAACATACATAAGTGATGTGTGTAACTATACGATATTCCTAACGATATATATGTAATGACTTGTAATGTATGTTTGTGAAAAAGCATTACGGAAAGAATTTTAGTTTAAAATGAAAAAGAACGTGTTATCTTATATGTTAAAAAAAAATCAATAATTACCATCGATAACAATTTCCATTTTAATATCGATCATTGACGGGATATCGCACATTAACTGCCTTGTCAAATATTCCAAATAAATCGACCATTAAGTTAATAATGAATTCAAAATAATCGAAATTAGTAGACGTGTTTTAGTTCTTATCCGTTTATAGCTCTTATCCTTGTAATTGTAAATAAACATCGAAGCGTGTAATGTTGAGAGTGTGAGAGTGAGTGCATGAGTAAATAAATAGAATCGTCAAATAAATAATTTACAATGTTCACAAGTGCATTTACACAGTATCACTCTATGAATCTGATAATGTGTGTGGATGTGTCTGTGTAATCTAGAGAGAAAGAGAGAGCGAGTAACGGTATATTAATTTATAGAGTATTCAACAAATAGTTTCAATATCTTTTACATTCAGGGTAAACAATGTATGTACTCTCAGTTACAGATACAACAATTATAGTAGAAGAGTAATAAATATGTGTATAAAAATAAATATAAATATAAATATTGTAGATGTAGATGGCGAATGTGAATGTGAATGTAGTTGTAAAACTCTTATTGGTATTTGTATACACAGCTTAAATACACACTCACACACAGTGACAAACTGTTATGAACATATTTTATGGTTTATTTGTTTAAAAGACTATGTGGTTATATTCACTTGTTTTTGTTTTTTCTCTCACTGTTTTCTTTGCTTTTCTATTTATATGCCCTACATTAACTACACGTTTCATTTCAATTCAAGCGTTTCATCATCTCGATCTAGAGTACCTCGACAATATTAATCCACTTAACTTTATCTATGATTCTTTTGGTTGATAATGAAACACGCTTTTGGATATTTCCTTAGCAGGACTATGTTAGGAACTAATTAATGCACCCAAAATTTTTTAGAGTCGTATATGACCGACTGTAGTTTCTTAAGTTATTTTTAAATTTCTCCGGATTTTTTTGTTTTTTATTAGTTTTTCAATTTCAAAGCCAGGATATCTGTATCTGTGTTTCTGTGTGAGTGTTGTGTGTAAAGTATCGTTCATTTGTTGTTGGTTTTTTTTATTCGAAAATTTATTTTTATAAATACAAATTGGTTTTTCTAGTTGTCAGCTGTAGAGTACATTTATCACTCTGGGGTATTTTGCAATCGTTGGTTTATTTCGTTCGTTCGTTCGTTCACTTCTCTCATCCATTCTATTTAATTCGTTGTTGCAACATAAAACAATACAACAGCAACAATACAATACAATGTTGAATGTTAAATGTTGAAAAATATCTATTATTTCTTTCATTGTTGTTGTCGTTTTTTGTAGTCGTTTTTTTTTTTATTATATTTTGTGTTTGACCATTTAACTTCGAATAAACAACAGTAAAGTTTTGTTCAAATACTCTCATAGACATGGTGTATGTAAAACTAAACTGAACACAACAGAAAAATACGAATAGAATTTGAAACAAAAAAATCAAAATAAAAATAAAAAAAAACAAATAAAAATACTCTATAATATTTTGTCTTTGTGGTTTATTCGTAAATAGAATTTGAAACAAAAAGAAAGAAATAAATATAAAGAATAGTAACAACTAAAAATACATTCTGTGGCAAATGGACTTTCAGTTGTATGTTCTAAACATTCAACCAAAAAAAAAATGAAAAAAATTTGAAATTAATCTCAAGAAAAATACAAGAATTTTATTTATTTACTGTGGTAATTATTTATATGAACAATTGCTTTAAAATGGTTAAACAAAAGAACCCACAGATAAGAACTTGAAAAATATTGTTACCAGATGCTGTGTTTAGAAAATCTATTAACTTGTATGGAAAGTGAATGATGACATCAAGAGAATTGCAAATACAAAATAAAATAACACGAATAGGTTTTGTATTCAAATTTGGATTATAACATAATTTCTGACAGTATGTCCGCCATAACCATATGAATTGTCTGTATGTACTACAAAGCAAAAGATAGAGGACTTCAATCTCTCTACAACCTTTCGAAATAAGTGTAGTTTCTGTAGATCTTCTTAACATTATATCATCATTATCACTGAAAAGCTATATATTTAGAGTTCAAAGCTCATGGTGCTCTCACTTACATCACTCACGACAGAATCCTATCGAAGTGGTGGAAAGATCGGACAGATTTTGTGATATCCATTGTGAATACCAGTAGGGTAGCAATCCTTCCTGCGGCTCGAAAAAGAAAACGGGTATAGGATTGCGAATCTGATGAGCCTATTCATTCGGTCTCTCTCAGATTGCAGTTTCATTCGTTCACTGCCCGAGCTTGGTGAACATCTGATATTCGGATATTCAAGGCAATGACACTGTTGATAAATGCGATTTCTGAAAGTCGTTCCTTGGTATTTCACTTTCGCTGCAGGAAGACATACAATCCCCTTTTAAGTGGGTTAAGGAACTTGACAAATGGGAGGAGTAATATCACCTCATGCAGGATGTGCAGAATTCTTTGCACTTTTCTATTAACAAGAAAACTGAGGACCCCATTACCTTTGGGAGAGTACTATTTGGGGTGTATGTTGAAATATTTGAGTTACACATATCATGGCTAATGTATGAGTTGAATACGGCGGAGGAGGAGTCAGTATAATATCTTCTTCGTTCTACGTAACTGAAAAATCCAACTAATTTTCGTAACTCAAACCACATGGCTCTATCGGGAACATGCCACTCGGAACACTACAGGAATTGTCAGCAAAAGTACACTGTAAGACAACAAGAGTGGAAATTGCCTCAACTTTTTCACTTCAAGAGCACTCTGCGTAGTTATGAACGAATTTATACGTGCCTTTATGTTTCGAAAACAGGAAATTAAGTGTCATAATTTGTTAATTTCCTTTGATAAGATACACAATTCCCAACAATTAAAATTACTGGTGTGAGCAATTTTAAACAGACAGACCGACTTATTTAATCGATTATCAACTTGAAAACATTTATCACAATCACTCCATTTTGTATTTAAATAAAAAAAAAACAACTGGCATTTCTTACGTCATATTCAACAACAAAATTTGTAATTTATACAAAAGGAAACCTTACCTTAACACCTTCTAATACGACAACCATTAAATTTTACCATTTTTACAGAATGACATGCGACAAACAAAATGTGAATAACAAACTAAAAAGAAAAGAACATTTCGTTTCAATATGAATAAATTCGCAAAAGATCATTAATTTTTATGGAGCAGTGTAGTATGATGTTCGTTGCTTGATTAAGGCAATTAAAGATTAAATTGTGTGACCAACATTTCTAATCCTCATACAGTGCGTCATAGAGAGAGAGAGAGAGAGAGAGAGAGAAATTAAATTCAAGTTAAATTTCTAAACATCACTGTCATATGATTAATTATTATTCGGAACTTCTGTTTGTTTGTTTCTTGCATTTATTCTGTGTATGTTGGTATTGGGATTAATATTTTCTCAAAATTAATCTGTGAAATTTTGAAGAAAATAATGATAAGCATTACGAGAGAAATGTTTTAAAAAAGGAAAAGGGAGAAATTATTGTTTTTGTTTAATTTAGTTTACGTTGGAATTTGTGGTTTTATAATTTACCTTTAACAAGCATTCATAAAAGGATAATTAAGAAAAAGGATCATATCATCACATACATACATGCATACATATACATGACACAGATATCATACATTGCAGTAATCAATAGGACGAGTGTTGTGCACAAATTCTCCTAAACGTAGTTGCATTAGTATTTGAATATTTTCTTTTACTATTCATGTTGACCCTCGTATATATTCTTATATGCTACATATGAATACAATTTATAATATTCATTATTCCTGTAATTAATTTTAAGCATGAAGTGTTTAATAATAATTCCCAATGATGATGACGTTATTGTTTAAGTTTGTTATACTTTGCTGTGGAGTGTTGTTGCTGTTGTTGGCCATCATCATCAACATTGTCATAATGATGTTGTTGATGTTGATGACATTGTTGTTGTCAAAATAAATACAAAATACTTGAAATACCCTTGTAATGCAGTGCAGTATCTCTCGATAAGTGTACATAGTGTACATGAGTGTTTTGTGTAAGTGACACAAATTTTAAACAAATATTAGAAATGTTAACACACATGCAAACAAACAAATAAACAAACGAAATGAAATGATATAATAGCCAAACTTTTCCAATTCTGCATACGTACATATGTATGTAACCCAATAGGTCATGTTTTATTATTTCAAAAAGAAATTTGAAAATGTTTTCATTTTATATTCAATGCATCAATAATCTTCTAACTGTTCAACGATGATATCAAATTCAGAAACTGTAGAATTAACTGAATAATGTTTCATTATACGTCACGCACAATGCCAGAGCCTGTAAGCAGTTTAGCCTGACAGTTAAGTCTCCAAAGCACCTGGACGATCCATATCAGAGATCAGCAATGAGTATTCAAAAAGATGAGTAGAAACCAACCATACTCTTAATTTCTGATACTTATACGCATTCATACTTATTTAAGTATCATGGAACCTCTACTCATATTCAAAGCATGGATGTACTCGTCATATTCATACTTAACAACACGTATAATGTTATTGATTTCGACTCTCCATAACTTAACATTTACAAGAATCACAGAATAAGTATGAATTGCGTACGAACAGTATAATACTCACTAGAAGGTTGTGTGTTTGCTCTTCTTGCTGATTTGGCTTTTTTGGTTAAGTGTCTTTATTCTTTTGTTGTAAATGCCTAACAACATCTAAGACTGTAAGTCACACGAATCATTTATAAGTATGTATTATAAGTATTTTGCTAAATTTCTAAAGTGAATCTAAATGAGTAGGCTTATGAATCAAATATATTTCGAATGGTATGAGTCTGATCTCAACGTATTACGCATACTCATTGCGACCTGTACTTATAAATCAACTTTGATTCATTGCTGATGTCTGATCCATATGTACATGGACTAGACGGACTTAGAACGAGTTGATAGCGTAAGTTATATTCTAGAATAAAATGAAATTCATGTTGCGAGTAATTTTGCAAGTAAAATGTTATCTGGGTTAACAATCAAGACTTACGATGCTAAGACTTATGTTTGTCCGGGTTTAGAGTAGAGGACTTATTTATTTTATGTTCATTAAACAGGACTTCCTTAAACATTTCATGTCCAGCATTAACGCTTAACAACTATTTACCGTCATGACCACACATACGAGAGTCGTAAGAATTCTGTTTTGAAAAAACTAATACAAACTACACCTTATGGCAAACGCTGTAGTTGCCCTATCTCGTAAAATCATTCATGTCTTATGATGTTTAGCATTCGTTTATCTCCACAGAGTTGAGTTGTATATGGTAATGGTTGGTATCGTTTTTGGTCAAACAGTCTTAATGCTTCAAAAGTTAATTGCGTAATTAGTTTATATCGTTTGCATTCGATTATTGTGTTGCAGAATAATGAAATTCAACATTTATTTTCACATAAATAGTTTCTTTAATTTTTAATTATTTTCAACACATGAAACTCTTAAGCAGTGCAGTACAAAGGCTTCAAAATAAATATAAAATCTGTGGAAATCTTTGAAATATTTTCTGTTTTAATAATGTTTACAAGCAAAATAAGGATTTTTAATACCACATAATGTTTAGAAAGAAGAATTTCCAAATATTCATTTCTCTTATAAAATTAATTCCAGATACGAGGATTTTATATGAGTTTATGATTGTAAATTTCATTAGTTTAACTATGTTTTCAATAATAATATTCACTTGATGTCACATAAATCTAAAAAATGTTGTAATTTTCTTCGTGTTTTTTTTTAATTTATTTCAATTCCTCCTCTTATTTTCAGAGAGTAGTTTTAACGCATTTACATAGAATTTATGCTCAATTAAAATGAAGCATTATTTAATTTATTAGTGCGCCCTATTTAACTAATTAGTATGAATTCTGCAGCAACAACTTTTTCTTTAACTCGTGCAGAAACTAATGCTTCTTCATACGTTAGAATCTGTTACAGATTATATGATGCCAGAAGAACAGTGGGACGTTATACTAAAAAAAATTTATTTTTCTTTTCGTTTTTCTGTCAAATCATCCATTACATCATCCATTAGTATTAAACAAGATTACGCAATTTGGAGGTGTTTCTTTCAAATATTTACTCTGGTGTACCGGCAATAAAGCCGCACTAAGATACTCATAAATTCTATACACCACATTTAAAATTGTCCAAGAATGCTAGGTATCTCTGGAAAAGAAATGTGGACATCGAAGTTAACAACAAGGCCAACGCACTTGCTAAAACATGCTCCACTTAAAATTCAGTTAAATTCCTACAAGGGATTAGTGCTCCTCTGCGGAGTAGCAAATGAATGACAAATTTAGGATGGCTTAATGAACGCGCTTGTAGAGACATCAGGCATATCTGGCCCGATATGGATACAAGTACAACGGAATCTGCATTAAACTTATCAACACTCTATCTTGTGAACCTCATAGCAGTTACTACAAGATACTGGCCTCTGAGGGAATATGAACACATCATAACGACTTCTACAGAAGCTGCAAGACCACTGCACATCTTCTATAATTATAATGGAATAGTTAATACCGATGTTATATCTGGGCCTTATAGAAAACAATAAGCTGCGACTATTGAGTTGACCGCTCGATTATCCTAACCTAAGATAATCTAATTTACGCTCAAATATCTCGATTAATTCGATCCAATAATACATGCTTTAACTTCTCTTTTCTATCATTATGACCACTGTGCAGTGAATTTTGAAAGTAAAGCACAAGTGTTTTACTTTTAACTTTTAACACCAAAAGCATACATCAACACTGAAAGAAAAATAAGAAAACAAAAAACAAAAACTGAAACTATAAATGCAACAACAAGAAGAAGGTGAACAACAGCAATTGCAACAACAACAAATGCAAAATTATTAAATAAATTTAAATACAACAACAATAAAAACTAAAGGTGCGAAAACTGACGTTGATTACGTACAGACGTTCCATAAATTCAAAGAGAAACTCACATCTCTAACGCATATACACACCTACACACCCTTCCACACACAAACATATGTATGTATGCCTTTTGCTCGCTGGCATATTATTCACCTGGTAAACATTTTTTACACTCTCTTTACTTCATGCATTTTTCGAAAATTATAAAACATTGAAACGAGTTTAAAAAACAAGAACAAGAAAAACAAAAAAAAAAAAAAAAGAATGGTAAACGAAAAGTATAAAACATATTTAAAAAACAATAATAAAAGAGAAGAAAAAAGAGAATCTGAATATATCAACGTCATCGTCATCCTCATCAGCATCAGCATCAACATCAGCGTTAACAGCACTACGTAGTGTTAATTTATGTTACAACACGTACTCACACACAGTGAAAGAGAGAGAAAACGAGAAAAAAAAAGATTATCAGAAGCCTTTAAAAGTGCATACAACCAACACACAGGCATACACACATGCACTAGTACGGATTTACCTTTACTAGTTTCTACATGTATAAGTGTGAGTGCGAGTGTAAGAGTGATTTAAAAATAAAAATTTTATTTGAAAAATAAATCAAAAAGAAAGCAAAAAAAAAAAACGAAAAAGAGTGTCAATGTTGAGTAAAAATTATTGCAAACAAGTGAACAACTTTCAATGACAACAACAACGGCTATGATACGTCGCGCTTCTACAACATCACACAGGCACCCAAACACATACACTTGAAGGATATTTAAAATAAATTCACATGCGACTACACCAGAAAACTATTTGAGTATATGCACAATTGACTACGAGGATCATATTTTAAAAACGGAGAGAGAGAGAGAGAATAAATGTGTCCGAATCTGTTAAAAAATAAAAAATTATTTCGATCAGAGGTCTTCATATAAAACGAAACATGGAATTTCAATTACATTGTAACTCCCTAGAGAAATGAAAGGATATTGAAGTCAATAAATATAAGGAAGATACCATAGAATCACAATTGCAATAATGTTTCCTCAAGTTTTCTTAATAATTATCCTCTCCCATTAGCTATTTGAGTGGTTGAATGCTTCTGAAGGGCCTGTCTTAATACTTTTTCAGTGGCTTGTGTTTTATTTTTCAGTTGATGTATTTATTCCAATGTCTGCTCACAACCCAGGGGATTTAACTTGGCTATGTGTGTTAGATAACAATCTATCGGGTGCTAGTAAGCCAACCACGAACGGCCACATGGCGACTGCAACTTGAACACAGCAACACGTTGTAGAGGCCGTCGTATTGGCCACTGTAATATATTTAATAATTTGAAACACTTTTATTATTTTATTGTTTATTTATATTGTTTATTTATTTATGGGAACAGCCGCTAGTGCGACTGTTCATTTTCATAGTATATTTATTACTAAATCTTAAAGCTAAACTTAACTAAATTCTTAGTGCTAGCATACAGTAAACAATTCGTGAGAAAATGCTGACATAGCAAGTTCACACGAATTGTTTATGTCTGGGCAGAAACTGCAGTGTGGACAAGATCAACAGGAATGTGTTGATATTAAGTTGCATACAAAAGGTATGGCAACTTCGACTAGTCAAACACACTACACCTTCCCTCTTAACAAAGAACAATCAATATTAGTTGATTGTTCTTTCACAAAGATAGTAATAAAATATAATGCAATATATATATATAGTTAGTTAGCAAAAATACACTTTTTTTTTTTTGTTATAATTTTTAATTATAATTTTTATAATAAGTTTATGATTATTATAATTATACAGAACAAACTCGAGAATAATTACAAAAATAGTTTTATTTTACAAAATAAGCTTAACAGTAATGCAATCCAAAGAAAAATAAAAACAACTGAAAAGTATTTTTTTTTTTTACTAATACTATACAACACAAAAAAAAACTATATAAAAATAGAAAAATAATATAATGTATATTGATTACCAATATACTTTTTTTTTTAATTAGAATTCTGTCATATCTAGAGTGTGAGTGTGACTTTCCCTTCAGAAGAGAAAAAGAAATTAAATTTCCTTTTCTTTAAAAGAAATCAATTGTCTCCCTCTCCGCTGATGTAGGGAAAATGAGAACTTCTCGTTATTGTGAGAAGTATTAGAGTGTGTTGGATCTATTTGTCCGAATATGCAAACGAAGACTGAGGAGGAAGAGATTTATGGCGTGCTTAATGGGCCATTGAGATTGGTAGCTTGATAAAAAGTAGAGAATGGATGAACAGTCAAGAAACATGTCAGAGTTCACCAACAATAAGAAACAAGCAAATAATATAAAAAAGGAATAACTTTATTCTTGAAGGGCCATGAAATTAATGAAAAAATCATATAAATCGAAATTAAACTAGTACTTTCTGACTATTCCTGTAAATGATTGATATCGAGGTACTGACCACTATACTATCGAGGAGAGAGAAAATGGAGAACAATACAAAAGACAATAAAAAAGTTTGTATGTTTTATTTAAAGAGGTGATAATAAAATGTAATGAAAGAAAAGAAGAGTGAAAGTGGAGAATAATACAAAAGAAGTGTCGCAATATAGAATGGGGGGAAAAAAAAAAAATTGGTGTAATATATGTAATGTGTAATTTTACTACGATTACTGTAAAACCAGAATAATAGGCCGTAAAATGAAACAGCAACTAGATTGAGAGAGTTTCTATATTGGATTTAAGGAGGATTTCTAGTGTTTGAAACGTTTTTTTTTTTTTTTTTTTTTTGAAGCAGTTGTCTTTACTGAAACAGTTCATATTAATTGACTAGCTTGCAACAGTGTTTCACATAATGATCCTAGTGAAAAGGCGGGTGGTTTACTTAATTGGACCGCCCTATATAAAAAATCAGATGAAGTAAGTAAAGCCCAGTTGGCCAAGTGTCCCGCTACAATTAAGAGTGTACACAAAAGAGAGAGAAAAATCTGCAGGAGTTGCAATATTGACAACCCTGCAAGTGGCGCGAAAGCGGTTAGAAAATAATTCACGGTCTTCTATGAGTTATCGATGAATTTCCTTTTATATGTAAAACCATGCGCATATGAAGATATAGACGTAAAATATGTAAAAAGAAAATAGTTCGCTTAAAGTTTACCTAAATAGTCGATACACTGGGGTGTTCAGAGAACACACAGAAACGAACTTTAATAGAAACCGCGATGATGAAATTAGGAAAAATTGCTACCAAAACTGACGATATAACTTTCTGAAACTCCGCCGCCACAAAGAGGAGGAGAAACTACCGTTTTTACTAAAAGAAGACGGTGGTTCCGACATTGAAATACGTGTAATGTTTAAACGTAAGGAAAGCCTAAAGAGTTGTATTCATTTATACAACGTTTTATTTCCAAGAGCAGAAAAAAAAAAACAAAAGAATTTTATATACAACCAGAATCAACAGATAATGAAGATGAAATATTTGCCTCCGTTTTACCAGTGGTATTAATTTCTCTAAATATGACAGTATACCTGTTAAGGTCTATAATCCTCATGAAAATGAAGATGGCGAGCGAGATTACTATGATGATCAATAAAGATGATCAACAGAATGAGTTTAATAGTGACAGAAAACAAATAGACAATGAATTGAAAAAAAAATAAAAATAACTGAAGAGTATTTTTAGTTTAAATATTACAATGCATTGCAATCAATTAAATCAATATAAATAGTAGTAACTAAATAAATTGTAATTACTATTAATCAAGTAACAAAGAAATAAAATCATAATTAATTATAAACAATTCTTAAAGATGATCTTTAAAGGAATAAAAATAAAATAAGAAATAATTAGAATTCCATTTGAGCCGAAGCCTGGAATATAAAAGGGTATAGAGGATATAAAATTGAGCAATCCGTCTATACAAAGAAGTAGGTGCTTGTTCAATAATACAAGTCTCTGGGTATTGAAAGAAGAAAAAAAAAAAAAACAAAAACATAAATAAATTTATGGTTTAAATCGTTATACTAAATATAATAATTGTATATATACATACATGTATTAAAATGTATAATTAGATATTATTATTATTAGATATTATTATTAGCTTTAAAGGAATAATCGTCCAGCAGCAAGCTGTGGTCGTGGAAGAAAAACTCTTCAGACTGGTCAAGTACCTGTTGGTACAAGAATTGGGAATGCAGTATGCGATATACGCATTTTAATCGGGTAATTTTTTAACTCTGTTTTTGTGGACGGTGAATGATTTACCGTTCGAGTCCGTCACGGTGACGTTATTTGTGATATCAATTTCCTTGACTCTAAATGGACCCGTATAAACCGAATCCAGCTTGTGTCCAGCGTCATTGCGGACCAAAACTGAATCATCAACACAGAGCCCGACAGGGTTAGAATTTTTATTGGAGAACCCTTGTCTCCTTAGTTTAGCATTTTCAATGAGGTTGGCAGCTCTACGCTGTGCTACTTGAAGTCTGAATTTGACCTCTTTTTCATAGGCATCAATATTGTATAATGGATCTATGATACCAGTATTAGCAAACTCCATTTCCCTCGGAATTTTCCCGTATACTAACTCAAACGGGCAATATCCATGGGCTGTAGACGGAGTCGTATTGTAACAGTATACAAAGAACTTTAGCCAATTATCCCAGTCCGATTTATCTAATGAAATGTATGATCTTAGGTACTCATTGAATGTCCTATGGGATCTTTCAATAGTCCCAAGTGTTTCGTGGTGGTAAGCAGTGGAATGCAACTTTTCTATTTTTAGCAGTTTACATAGCTCTGTCAGTACCTGATTCATATATTCAGCACCCAGATCAGTAACTATGGTGTTCATGGGACCATATATCAAAACAAAATTTTCCATTATGGCCTTAGCCACATTCCTGGCCGATTTATTTTCCACTGGGATGGCCACCAAATACTTGGTCAAATCACACATTACAGTCACAGCGTATTCATTTTGCGAATCAGACTTTGGCAGCGGTCCTATGGTGTCAATTATTACTCGTTGAAAAGCTTTGACAGGTGTTGGTGTGATAACCAAGGGCTCCCTGTTTCTAATTGTTGTCTTATTGGCCTGACACTGAAGGCATTGCCGGACATATTTACATATGTCTCTAGTCATACCCTTCCAATGATATTGAAGTCTTATTTTCTTTATCATACGGGTTATACCTGGATGTCCACCAGTAAGGGGATCATCATGATACTTTTTCATAATCCTTAACTTTTCAGAATCTGTGTTAACTTTAACAAGTTTTGGTACGAGCATTATTGTCAAATCAAAATCTTGCAAGATTATATTACCTTTACCTTTGAAGGTTTCCATATTTGTTCCTAGGTTATTAAACATACTTTCATCTTGTGAAAGTAATAGTGTTGTAAGACCGACATTATTAGCTATTTTTGCAAGCTGTAGAAAGAGGCGACCTAAGTCAACATTTCTATTAATAATAAGGTCTTTCAACTTATATTCAGAAAGAACTTGCTTTCCTTTCCGTACAATTAACTTATCTTTGGTAAAATACAATTTAGGTATTTTACGATGCTCGTTTGCATTTAGAGTCTCATATATTTTGAGATTCAACGATTCTGATTCTTCCGCATGATTTTTACCAGTATTTTGTTCTTTTGCTCTAGTCTGAAGTCTTGTTGTAACCTTCAGAATTGTATTGACTCCAATATCTTTAATGTCTTTAAACTCTATGCGGGATAGAGCGTCTGCTACCGCATTTTCCTGACCCCTAATATACTCGATCACGAAGTCGTATTCCTCGAGATCAAGTCGCATACGTGTTAGCTTGGAAGATGGATTCTTTAGAGAAAAAAAGGTAAGTGAGTGGTCTGTGATCAGTTTTTATCACAAATTTCCTGCCATAGATGTAAGGTCTAAAATATTTTACGGCCCAATGTATCGCAGTCAATTCCTGCTCTATGGTCGATTTATTACTTTCACCTTTAGTGAATGATCTTGACGCGTATGAGATTGGCATTAATTCTCCTTGTTTTTCCTGACTCAAAACCGCGCCACAAGCATATTTGCTTGCGTCGGTTGTGATAAAAAATTCCTTTGAGAAGTCAGGGTATTGTAAAATCCTAGGGCTCAGTAGTTGATTTTTGAGGTACTGAAAGGACTTTTCACAATCTTGGTTCCATTCAAAAGGAACATTTTTTCTTGATAGTCTGGTTATATGCCGAGACGATTCAGCAAAGTTCGGTATGAACCTACGATAGTAATTACAAAACGCTATAAAGCGCTTGGCTTCATCACCATTCCTCGGAGTGGGATAGTTTTGTACAATAGAAAATTTGCTGTCGTCAGGCAATATTCCTTGATCCGTGCACTTGTGGCCAAGGAATGTAACTTCCGTGCGAAAAAATGAACACTTGTCTGGATGCAACTTTAAATTGTGTGTCCTACACACCTCAAATACATCTCTCAAATTTCTCAACATATGATTTGATGAACAACCAACAACTACAAGGTCATCCATGTACACAAACGCTTGTGCTGGGGATAGACCTGAAAAAGCCAATGTCATCATTCGTTGAAATGAATTTGGCGCTACTTTCAGACCATATGGCAATCTTTTAAATCGGAAAGATCCTCTATCAGTAGAGAAGGATGTAATATCTCTAGATTCTTCCTCAAGCTCAATTTGATGAAATCCTGACATAAGGTCAAGGCAAGAGAAAAATTTAGCTCTGCCTAACTGGTCAAGAATATCATCTATGCGTGGTAACGGGAATTTGTCTGCTATCAACTTTTTATTAACCGCCCTGTAATCTACCACTAGTCTCCATCTTCTCTGGGTAGTACCAGGTAACGGTTTTTTGGGTACCAATAGGATAGGGCTATTGTGATCGGATACAGATGGTTCAATGATATCATCCTTAATTAATTTTTCAACCTGTTTATTTATCTCTTCCTTCTGAGAATGAGGTATTCGATAGTTCTTGATATAAACAGGGTGTGTACTATTAACTTTAAGTTTCTGCTTATAAAAGTTATTGGATGAAATGTTTTCTGTTTCCAAAGCAAAAATATCTATGAATTCATGGCATAAAGCTTTCAGTTCTTTTTCAACGAATGGTGGAAAATTTTTGGAAAGTCTTTCCATTTTCTCCTTTGATTTAGTTTGTACGCGATCTGAACTAGCTATCTTGTAGTCTTTAAGTGTCTCCGTAACAAGCTTAATATCGGAAATTATTAAGTCATGGTTAGTTGTGTTAATTATTTTCACCAAGGGATTAGTTTTTGATGTGATTGTATTGGCGACAAAAACGCCGTCTTGAATTGTCTGGAATGGTACTAGAACACTTTCTTCATTTGACTCAAACTTTATTGATCTTACTACTTCACATCTTGCAGGTAGAGATATAGAGTTTATGGTAGGACCGTTTCTAAGCGGTATTCCAATGTCATGATCAATTTCATCTGATCGTAGAATTATTAAGTCCTTATCACTTGAATACTGTAAGATGCAATTGTATTTTCGCATGAAATCCATTCCGATTATTCCGTCTGCTTGTATTTTAAAGTTATCTTCAACTACATGAAAAGTATGCTTTATTAAGTATTTGTCTATTTTTAGCTCAGAACGCACACTACCCAGTGTTGAAATGGTGCCTTGGCCTATCCCATTTAGGTTTTTTCTATTGTATTTATTTATGGTTGCATCTATGACCTGGTTGCGCTTGATAATTGAGATATCCGCACCAGTGTCTATTAGAAAAGTTGAAACAGTGTTATTTAAAGTAGTTTTACATTGTAGATAGCTGCACAAATTCAAGTTAATATTGTAGGTTTTAGTTCCTACTGAGTATTTAGGGGTTGTATCTCGTTTCCCGGGGCATGTTCCCCAGTAACGTTTATATTTCTGTTTCGGTTATTATTGTAATTCTTGTTACCGTATCTATTACCACGGTAGGAACCCGAATTGCGGTTCAGATTTGGATCATTATTATAAGATCCGGACCCATAGTTTCCACCTCTATTTTGTCCATAAAAGTTTCGACCCCTTTTCGAATTATTGTATCTGCCGCGTTTGCTATTGCCATTGTAATTATTACTGCGGTTATCACCACCCCGGCGTCCAGATCCATAGCTGAGTATGGAGTTCTCCTGCCCATGCACCTCAGTGCAACTACTTATGAACTTGGTTAGAACTTCATTCATGTTATTGAAACTGCTCGATTGCATGATTAGTCTGACTCTGTCGTTTGAACTGTTTTTAGTCATAGCAGTGACCACTGAACGTGTGGCATATTTATTTGCTATGTCATGGGGTAGTCCATCCCCTATGTACGCTGTCTCCAATTTCTTAGCCAATTCTTCCATTTCCTTAGCATAAGCGTTGACGCTCTTACCAGACTGTCTAGTGCTCAAGAGTTTGGCGTTTATAACGTCCACGGATTCACCCTTGACTGAAGCCTTAAGTTTGTTCACAATCTGGTCTAATGTTGTTTCTGAACCTATTAAGTTTCTTGCTGTTCCTTTCAATTTGGTTTTAATGAGGTTAACAGCTACAGATTCATGCGATTCCTTAATGGAATCAACCAAGTTTATGGCGTCAATGAAGCTTTGTAGGTTTTCAGAATTCCCATCGAAATCAGGAATTAACCTGGAGGCGGTATTTAAGAACTCTACAACAGTTTGAGGCATGTTGGAGTTCTTCCTCTGTTCCGTCTCTGGTAAGATATTGAATTCTACTGGCTCTTGTATTGACTGGGGGACATTTATTTTGAAGTTCCTTCGGTAACTTACAGAAATCAATTTTTCACGTAAGTCCCAATAAAAACCTTCAGCAGCTGTTTGGTGAGCCTTTGTTAGTCTGCTGTAATTTGTGTTTAATAACACCCGTAATTTTTCAAGTAGGGTTAGAAGAATATTCAAGTGCCTATTGATTGTCTCAGGTTTTATATCCCTGTCAATATTTAGGCATTTATATGATTTTAAAAATTCTTCCTTAATCGCTCTAGCCCTATAAACTATTGTTTCCCATTCCATAGATTAGGAAATTAATATTTAAATTAAACGGTAGGAATTGGCTAAACCGATAAGGTAAAAATTTTTTAAATTAGCGAAAAGAGAATAAAAAGAATTGAAAAAAGAGAGAAAAAAAAATTTACGTAACGACTAGACGACTAGACTTTGTCCAAATTGTTCGCCAATGACGCAGCTCTCATGTAATTCTTTCTCAGTGACCTTTTATGTAACTGATAAACTGTTACTAAGAGCTGCGCGGCTAACAGGACAATTATTACGATGAAATAGACGTACGGAAAGTCAATTTTAACCACAATGTCATTTACGACATTAGCATTTGGCTTTTCAACTTTTGACTCCGTACCTCCCATTTCGAATCAGTTTTAAGAATAAAGGGATGATTAAGAACTGTCTTGTCAGTGTTTGTGCGCAAGTTTACCTACTAGTTTAGACAACAACGCAGAGGTTAATAAGTCACGCTGTCAGGCTACTTGTTAGTTCTTAGATTTTATTGAGATACATGGCACTGCGTGGTATACCGTACAATTTTATGCACAGTCGTACTAGGCACTGTCATGTATGGGTCAAAACCAATTTAGACCCAACGAGGTTTGATTCTTAAATTTATGCAGTACTAGAGGGACCCGTAGGTGTCGCAGTAATGCAGTATTAGTATATATATTTAGTAATAAAATTATTTATAAAGAACACATCAATGTATATATTATTTTTAATTTAATTTATTTATTATTCGTGTGTCCTTGTAAGATTAAAAAAAAAGTTGATTTTGTTAACTTATAAAAATTATTTTTAATTGTATCATAAAGACATCATTATTATTATTGTGATCCGGAGAATATACGTGATATTCCTGTTTATCTTCTTATTATGACTCGAAAACTTAGCTTAAGAACATTACACGGGGTCGTTAATCGTTGAAATATAATTTCGAAAGAAGTGTAATACGTATTAAGAGAAATCCATTCATATAAAAAAAATTCAAAGCAATTGAATTGAAGAAAAAATAATTAATAATTGTTGCATGTAATTTTGTAAAAATATTAGTTTTTATAAAAATATAATAATGATTTTTTAAAAAAAAACATATTTTCTAACTTGAGAAGAAAAAAAAAAAAAAAAATAATTAATAATTACTATGGTAGGTAATAAAATTATTTATGCTGGTATTCTATGTACATTATATTATAAATTTTGTTGAAACATTAGTCTTAATAAAAATATAATTATAAATTTTCAAATATTATTATTATGGTATGTAATCCTTTAAATAATATAATTCTGAATTTTCCAAGGTTTTTTTTTTTTTGATTGTTTTGTTCTTAAATAATGTTATTTAAAAAAAACTACAACTATTAGTAAGTTTTCTCAAAATTTTATTAAATTTAAACTTACTAAATATAAATAATAATCTTAAATATAATATTATTAGTATTAACATACGGATGCTGTTGATCGTTTATTTAAGATGATTTACGGTTTTCATAGGATGTTTGCTGATGGTGTTGGTGCTGCTGTTGCTTGGGATGATTGAAGATGTTGCTGTATGAAATACGTCTTGTTTATTTTGATTGTTGTTGTTACTGCTGATGCTGCGGTTATTTACAAAATTTTAACAGGAAACATAGTGGCATATCATTTAGCGATAAATAAACACTCATAATTTTTCTTTTGCTTCTTCTATATTTTTTTTTGTTCTGTTGTTTCGTTTTGCTTAGTACCAAACTAAGTGGAATTATTTTTTTTTTTCGTCTTTGCTTTGCTTTCTTTACAACACTTTCAATGAAGCAATTATACTTTTTTTCATATTGTAAGTTTGTTTTCTTTCTTTGCCACAATTATGCTCTTATCACTTAAATATTTTGTCTTGTTTTTGTTATTGTTGTATATTTTGGTTCGTTTATCTGTTCACAATTTTGAGTTATCTTTAGGTATCTTTAAGATACAAAAACCGTACTTTCAAGTCTTACAAAAATGTGTGGAAAAGAAAACTGAACTTGAGTTTTTTCGATGATTTTAATGCATCACAAGATACTTTTTAAATGAATTAATTAAGTGGATAATAATACAAACTCATTATTTATTTATTTAATTTATTATTTTCGTTATTTATTTATTTTTAACTTTAATTGTCTTTATTACATTTTGAGACTACAAAATATTCTCTCTTTATTGCTTCCTGCATATTCACAATGAGAGAAGTGATTTTTTTTTTTCAATTTCAACATACATATTTAATTTTAATATTTGTATGCACATTTGCTCAATATTCATAAGCTGTTTTTGTTTTTTGATATATTTTTTTTTTTACACGTTTACACTTTAATTTGGTTTTTATTTTTTTTGTTTTTGATGTTATTTTTTTTATTTTGATGTAAGATTTTCACAATATTTTCTTAATTTTCGTTTACGCATATTTCAAGGCAGGATCGCCATGTAATATATTTAATAATTTGAAACACTTTTATTATTTTATTGTTTATTTATATTGTTTATTTATTTATGGGAACAGCCGCTAGTGCGACTGTTCATTTTCATAGTATATTTATTACTAAATCTTAAAGCTAAACTTAACTAAATTCTTAGTGCTAGCATACAGTAAACAATTCGTGAGAAAATGCTGACATAGCAAGTTCACACGAATTGTTTATGTCTGGGCAGAAACTGCAGTGTGGACAAGATCAACAGGAATGTGTTGATATTAAGTTGCATACAAAAGGTATGGCAACTTCGACTAGTCAAACACACTACACCACAATCAGAAATTCATTCCCAACTTAAAGGTTTTGGATTATTTCTTAAAATAATAATACGACATTAGAGTCATCGTAATCTAGTGTGTTCAGCTCGATCCTCTCGAACAAACCGAAATATGAAAATATATACGCAAATCCCCAAGCTCTAAGCAATTTTCTGGCAAACACTCTAAGAAAATGTATAAAATTAACATACATTACATAAGTGGTGTGAGAAGCTAGGTTTTAAACCTGACTAAAGGATTGAGTAATCAAGTAAGTTTCATTAAATCGTAGAAAGAACTTTGTTTACAAGTTCTGCTTTTTTTTTAATGAATGTTCGCCATTCTTTGCACACATAAAAAATCTTTATTCTATTAATTGCCGAAAAATAAAATTAAAAATAAAAATATTTTGAATAACAATAGCATTTTCCCGTTAATATATCATCTGCCAAGCTTTATGGAGCGTAAAAATATTTCGCCTGTAATTAGTTTTCGGTTTTTATGGAATTCTATAACGTTTTAATTGTCGTATATAAATTTTTTTTAAAGATTTGTTTTAAATTATATATTTATGGGGCTAAAAATTAACAAAAACTTTGCAAAAAATAGTGAGTACGCCTGAAAATATTTAAAAATATTTATTTAAACATTTCATAGTGAAATTTTGACACTCGAAAATTTACAGACACTTACAGGCACTCACATGTATACACATACAAATATAATTTACAATATCAATGTGTTAATGCTGTAATTCATGTGATTAAAACAGTGAATAGCAAAAGTGGTGCTCAAGATAACACCAGAAATGGTGTAATATGAACTCTAAAAGACTTTTCTAAGAATGAATGGTCTCAGATTTGAGCGTAGCTTCATTTTGAAACCGTGTTATAAAACTAATCAAGCTACTTACTTTCCCACAGGCAAGTCTTATACATAAGTGCAGTAAATCAAGGTAAAGTTGATTTTATTCAAACGAAGCAAAAGTAATGACCACTCTCTCTCAACAATCTTTGGTATTTAAATTCATGCTCAAGATAACGAAATTTTTTTCGCCAATAAATAAAAATATATATACATAACATACATACATATGTACATACATAATTGGTTATTACAACACTTCAGTCAGGATCACGACCTAGTTTCTCACACCACTTTTACTGTGTATGTTAATTTTATACATGAGTGGCGGGACTTACAGTTTAAAGTCGACTCCGAACGACAGATTTCTGAGAAACATATCATGGCAATTTTTTTACTTACTTTCAGAGTTTTTGCCAGAAATCTTCTGAAAGGAAGGCGCCGAAGAAATATTGTAATGCATTTTGTTGGAGCAGTCTGACCTGAGGTTCGAAGCCTGGCCTCACGTGTAAAAGCCAACACACTATCTACGAGACTACACCGATTGCATGAATATGCAAATCTTTAATCGACGCTAGGCGAAAAATTATGGTATGTTTGAATAAAATATTCATTTCTTTCGTTCGTCTCCCGTAATGAAATTTAAATTCTACCTCTCAAGTTTCAAGATCTGCCATACACTAGTGCCAGGTGACCATATACTCAATACAATACTCACTACCATCCAATCTTTTTAAAAAATTTCGATTCCAATTGATAAAAAAAATTTTAAAATTTTATCATTTGTAACACATCTTTTGTTGGCCACTGTTTTTGACAATTTTATTATGATGTTATTGTTGTTATTATTCTAAATGTTATTGTTGTTAAAATTGTTACTTGTGCTGACATTCTAAACACACACACACACGCACATATAGAAACAAAGCGACTGTCACTCAGTGAATCAGTGACAGTGAGAGAGAGAGAGAGACGGATGTTCGGACAGACATCGAGGCATTCACATAAACAATGATTGATGTTTGTTTAATGCGGCTTAGCTCACTTACACATCGATACACACAAACATACCATATACATACATAAATACAAACACACAAATCAACTTAAATTGTAAACCATTCACGTGTGATATTCTATTTACCAGCAACAGCAGCAAAGTGAGACTGAGTATCTCTTAACAATTTTGTAGGTTTAGTTGGGGGATTTGTGTTTGTTTTAATTTTAAAGGAAGACAATCATCGCCATCATCATCGTCAACGTCAACGTTACCATTATCCTTATTATCTTTATTATCGTTATCATCATCATCATGATCATCATTATTATCTTCATGTTGTTATTGCTGTCATACTTATTCCTTTAACACCCATTTCATTGCTTCACTTCACTTTAGCTCAGTTTCGTTTAGTTTTCATGTGTAAAATTTCGTATAAATTTTGTTCACATGTCGCATTTGAATTTCAATTTCAGTTACAAGTTGATTATGCAACACACAAACGCAAACACAAAAACATACAGCAAGAAGGAAAGAAAGAAAAAAATATTGAGTTTATTTGAAACGGTGTTAAACTGTGTGGAATGAAAATGTTTAAATTTTTCAAACAAAAACTAACATACACATACGAGAGGATATGTTATAAAAACATCTAACAAATGGATTTTGAATTTGGTTGGGTAAGAACATTCATTATTTTAAACTATTTTACGATATTTCCTAAATAGAAAACAAACAAGAATTGGTATCATTCATTTAAATTTATTCACGTATTAATTTATGTTTGTTTGTTTTTGATAATTTATTACAGTCGAATGTATGAAATGAATGTCCAAATCATATTGTTACGAAAATAAAAAATTTAGATTCGGGTGTTTTGCTTTTACATCGCTTAACAATAAAATTATAAACAAAACCTACAAAAACAAAACAATGCAGTGGACGAACCTGTTTACAAATTATCGTACTGCTTAATATAACAACAAACACCAACATAAAAAATTTTTAAACAAGTAAACAAACAACACTACAATAATAAACATAAACAACAATTATAGAGATTTGGAGAAGGCGAAGTAATGAACATTCGCCTTCAAGAACATTCATCAGACTGTTTACCCTGCCGTATAAAAGTGAGTGAAGTTCAGTCAGTCTTGTGTGAAAACGCGGTGTGTTTGAAGAGAGTAGTCGTGGTTTGAAGATCTCCGTTACAAAGATCTGTCGAACAATTGTCCATGTCTTCAACTCTTTTTCATTCAATTTCTTTTTAAGGAAATTATACCTCAGAATGTAAAATTCAAACTATTTCTTATGAAATTTTCTTTTGAGAAAAGACTGTTTTAAATTAAAAATTCCTTTCCATACACATTTTTTATTATGACTTCAACACAACAAATCCTTGCAACCCCTTAGGCTTTAATTAAGTTATAAAACTTATTTTATTACTCAGGTAATTTTGATTTTTTTTATTCTTCTTCATTAATTTCACCAAACATGTAATATTTTATGTATAATAGGCGCCTTCAGCTAAGTATGAAAATGAATTTCATTTTAATAAATTTAAATCAGTATCCACAGTATCCATCTCTTTAAAAAGTGGCTGCTCGTCAAAATGTCATCGGTGACGTATGATTAATATTTATTTCACTCGGTATTAAATAACAATCATACGCCTACGAGTTTACATAGTTTGTAATGCCTAATGAATAAAATATTTTTTTAAGCATAAATTTGGTTTCTTTTAAGGTTTGTAAACATTTTAGTCAATAAATCCTCTTTAAAGAGTGCATTATTTTATTAAATATTTATTTATTCACTTAATTTAACACAATTTTTAGATTTTTCATTACACTGGGCAACATTTCAACTACAAGTGAAGCGTTAGTTCATGCGCACATATATTAATCGTATGAGAAGGTTATACACTTAATTGTTCATTACAATCCTTTAGTCAGGAATGCAACCTAGCTCTTCATAGTATCCATGCTGTGTGTGATAATTTCGTGCATGGGCAAAATAACTTACAATCGTCTTCGAACGAAAATCTTTTGAGAAACTTTGACAATTTTATTTATTCTCTGAGTTTTTGCTAGAAGACTGTGAAAACGTCGAAACAATATTTTTTCTAACATTTCGTTTTGTTTGAGATATCCGAGCTGGGGTTTGAAGTGCCGATTCGTGTCTAATAAGCTAACGCTCTGCCTACTAGACTTTGGTGACTTCATTATTTGCCACTATGGGACTATGATTAAGATTCTCTTATCCCCCTGAATAGCGGGGTCTACAGTTCAACAGAGATACCGGACGACAGATTTGAGAAGCTGCTGGAAGGGTCATCGAAGAAAATATTTTTTCTATCTTTTTTTTCTGAGCTAGG
This sequence comes from Sarcophaga rosellei, assembly GCA_930367235.1. NCBI lineage: Eukaryota > Metazoa > Arthropoda > Insecta > Diptera > Sarcophagidae > Sarcophaga > Sarcophaga rosellei. The sequence continues at coordinate 3,615,161 of OV884019.1, read as the reverse complement.
CTTTGAATTCATAGCTGTTTACAGGTCAGATAATAGACGTTAAGGTTAAAAATCAATTGGAAAAAATGTGATTTGTACGCTTTAAAATCGCCGTATTCACATGGCTATACACTGACATTATCCTTAGCTCACAACAGATAGCGTACTGCAATCGAAATTGAAAAATATAAGTTTTTCCATTAAAAAAAAAATTGGTTGCAAAGATTGTAAAAATTTTCTTTATCCTCCTATTTTAATAAATATTTTATTTCCTTTATTTACAAAAAAATAATGTTTCACGACTGTTTCAATGTAATTGCTTGCCAAATAATAATGTGTTGGCCAGTGTTATTATTAAACCGGCATATTTATTTTCGTGTATATAATCTGAATAAATGGTTATTGCATTAAGTACCAATTTGGCAACAAAAAAATATCGCTTTTCATGTGAAATCGAATAAATTTTTTTTAATGTAAAAAACAAACTTTGTACCAACAACAACGAAAAAACAAAAAAAAATTTAAATTTTTATAATTTTTTTCAACTGATATCGCATAAATTCAACCGAATAAACTTATTTAATAAACAAATGAAAAGAGACAACAACTTTAGAAAATAAAAACAAAAACGAAAACGAAAACAAAAACAAAAAAATTAGAAAAAATATACGAAATCCACTTGCTGACTTGCAACTAAAAAATCGTGTGTAAAACTAAAAGCCGATCATATACTCCTTTTCTGCATTGCTCTCTGACTCTCCTCTGCACCTCGCTCGATTTCAGTTGAGACAACGATACAACACACATACAAGCAAGCAGAGATATGGTTAAACCACTACTACTGCAATGACAAGTAAAGTTTACTTGCATTACTAACACATGCACATACACACAGGCACACATAGTACATCCATAGAAGTAGAGTTCGAGTAACTCTGCTGCATAAACTAATCCGCAACAGCGATATCTAAAATGCCACATACCAATACGCTTTACATAACTGTACAACTATTTGGTTGTGTTGTTTATTATTATTTTGTGGTTGCAAATGAATTTGAATTCAAAACCGCACAAAAATACACACACACACATATATATCCACAGTGAACTACACATGCAAATATTTGAAAACAAAAAACAGAAAAAAAGAGAGAGAAAGAAAATACACTCACAAATACACAAAACTAAACCAAACAAAACAAAATAAAACAGCGAGCGATTGTTTAACTCACAGGCTAAAAAGAATACAAAAAAAAAAAAACACATAACATAGATGAGGAAAAAATATTTAAAACTTTTCGAAAAAATAACAACCATTTCGTTTCGTTTTTCTACTTTTTTTTCTTCGTCTTTTTTGGTCATAAATTTTAAACGGAAATGCGGCGAAAATTGAATTTTATTTACAGCAACAGGAGCAGCAAGTCCAACGCCAACCAATTGTATATGGAGGAACTTGAATACATCTGTGGTATTTGAGAGCGATTGTATCTTTAACTATCTGTCGTGTCTGTTTGTCTATCTACATTCAAATGGAATGTGAATGTGTATGACTGTAAAAGATGATGACGTTAGTTGAGCTGGCACTGGTGAGCTGCTTGTGGTGAAGGAGTGTTATTCTATTTCCATTTCCATTTTTTTTTTTTCGTTGTTCGTTTTCCGTATTTTCCGTATAGCAAAGCTTTAGATTTAACGAAGCGTAAATGTTCTTTTCACGCTTGTTTTACGTATTTCGCTTGTACTTCCCCTCCTCTTCACTGTCTTCAACAATTTTTGCTTCTTACATTTATTTCGTTTTTATTTTCACGCTTTTCTTGTATTGAATTTTAGATTTGCTTACCATCGTTATGCACAATATGAGTTAAAGGGATCTCTAATATAATTTTTCTTCATACGGTTTTTGCTATTTTTACACTCCTTCTGTAGAGATAAAGTTTTTTTAATTTTTTGTCTGATTTTAAGTAACTGGCATCAATAATGATCAACAAATAATGGTTGTTTCACAATCAGTTTTGATAAAATACGTTCCATCACTACCTCTAGACCATTAAGTACAGTCAAACAGTCATCTCTTCTGGATGCAATTGCAAAGTTAAGATCAGACAACAGTTCGAAGTAATTTAAATCTCATTATGAATTATTATCGAACAGAAGACCCTCACGTCTAGCATAATATCCTCTGGACAAACAGTGCACCCATTCATATAATAAATTATGATCATTTCTTATTTAGCAAATCTTTTAATTTTATTTCTTATTTCTCTTTCGGATTATTTCTATTTTCGGATTTATTACCAAGAAAAACTTATTAACCAATCAGACTTTCTTGAAATATCTCTTTACAGTGTTTAAAATATTTTCGTTGTGCTTTCAGTTCTTTTGTCCATTTCATTCACTTTTTGTTATGCATAATCAATCTATTCTTCTTAGAAAAAAAAAACGAACGAAAGAAAATATTTTTATTTCAAAGATTTTCTGCTTTTCATGATGCTCAAAATAAATATGAAAAAATTCTGTGAATAAAAAGAGGAGAGAGAGCGAAAAAAGTTTATCAATTGAAACATTAAAATGGTTATTGTTTCTTTATGCGCTACAATAACTTTTATTTTTTAGTAAAAAAAAAATTCTTTTCCATAACTTTCTTTATTTCTTATTCAATATTGTAGTTGTAGTATTGTTGTTCTTGTTTTTTTTTCTAGCCACTCCATTTTTTTTTCGACATTATATTCTTGTTGTGCAACAAAAAAAACAAACAAAAAAGAAAACGTAAATTTTTTATGAAAATCACTGTTGAAACATAAAAAATGTTTATTTTCTGATGATTTTTTGGCTTTTTGCAGTTGGCATGGCATGACAGTAATTTACAGGGCAGGTATTATTGGTTCATTAAAGGATAAGTAACTCAATACTATCTATGCATTCATAATTGATGAAACGCAATTGGTTTTCGATATTTGCGGATGATTGGAGGTATTCATCATGGGCTAATGATGATTTTATGTTCCTGTTTATAAGTATTCGGTACTCATAGAGCTTGAGAAAACAATGTTTTTTTAGAAACATATTCTACCGAGAGTAGACTTAGAACTGATATGTCTCGTCCTGGCGGTTTGTCATTTCATTTTGTTCAATAATTTCTTTACGACAATAATTTGGTTACGGCAAGTAATTGGTTTACTGGCCTTGAGAATTTCAGTTGTGTATTGCATACCTGTTCATTACAACATAGTTATTCATTACAACCCTTTAGCGAGGATTACAACCAAGCTTGCCACACCACCCAATTCGTGTGTGTTTATCTAATCCATGAGTGGTCAGACCTATAGTTTAATGTTTACTCTGAAAGATTCTTTTAGGAAACTTTTCATATATACTTTTAGAGTTTTTGCCAAAAGACCGCTGAGAGGAAGTCGCGGACGTTAAAACTCAAATGCTATCGTCTAATAAGCCGACTACTATTAAAATCCCCCATACTATTAAAAATTTCCATATTAAGGTGGTACAAATCATTTTATATATTCAAGTCTGTGGTAAAGTTTTCAACTTGAATTAACTTATAGGCAATGCATTGTATTTTTTTACATCTTATCCTTTCGTTTCCCTAGAATTGTATTATTTGCTACTTTTCCTTACCATGAAAGTCCTTTTCCTTCAAAGAAAATATCTACCACCAATTGTCTTTACAGTCTAATGACATTCAATAAATCAGTTTCAAAATCAGGTTTTATCGGCTCCTCATAATGAAGTAGCCGTGGTCTAGTAGGTATTGTGTTGGCTTATTTGACGAAAGGCCCGAGTTCGAATCCCAGGTCAGACATCAAAACGAAAATATGAAAATATTTCTTCGGCGGCTTCCTCTCAGCAGATTTCTGGCAAAAACTCTGAGAGTAAAAATTGCCATGAAAAGCTTCTCAAAAAATCTGTCGTTCGGAGTCGACTTTAAACTGTAGGTCCCGCCACTCATGTATAAAATTAACGCACACAACACGAGTGGTGTTGAGAAGCTAGGCCGTAACCCAGACTGAAGGGTTGTAATGGCCAATTAGGTATGTATGTATTATTATGTATTTTCTAGTGTTACAACCTTAAGTTTGTGTAGAATCTTAGATTCAAAATCGCTTTTGTACCTTTATAAAGCCTTTAAATATTCGCCTTAAATGTTCAAATTTTTCCTTCAACTTGATTTTATTTGAAGATAAAATTTAAACAAAAAACAGAAAAAGAAAATATTTTAATTTTTATTATTGAAATATGGTTTACAATTGACTGCGTTCAATGGGCGGAAATTGGCAAAAAAAAAAACAAAAAGGTTTCAGTTACTTTTTTCATCCTTCTCTCTCTCTCTCTCTTTCCCTCATTTGCTACTTTTCCACACTCGCACACATATTTTTCTGATTTTTTGATTTTCGATTATTTTTCTGTGGTTTTTTTCTTATTTTATTGTCGATATGAATACAATATTTTTTTCAACATCCTTTACGTTTACAGAGACTTTGTAGTTTTACACATGAATTGGTCTTTATAACGAAAAACTTTTTTTTTATAAAAATTTTGTTTTTTTTCCAGATTTTTGTAATATTTTCTGGTTCATAATGCATTTTCTTTTTTCTTGTTTTTTACTCTCTCAATACACACAGTGTTGAAACTCAATTGTTTGTGCAACATTTTATTTTTTACAATAAATTTGATTAAAGAACAAATAAGATTATGGATTTCCTCCTTAACAAAAAATCATATCCAGAATCGAATACAAAACAGAGAATGCAAATGAAAACAAATCGAATGAATATATTTTAAATAAAATGATGAAATAAATTGAAAACTTAAAGGGAATGAAAGTGTTGATACAATTTAGTATTCAAGTTAATAATGACATTGCAAACATGATCTGTAATAGGATTATTGAGTACGGTACCTTTAATAAGGAACTAATAAAATCTCAATTTAGTTTACAAAAAAATTTCAATATTTTTGCTTAAAATTCTTATAGCCAGCTGAGAGATTGACATCGATTTAATTGCTTTAAAAAGCTCATGACATAATCGGGTTACTCCACATTTAGATATTCAATGATTTATCAGATGGCCCAAGGCAAAATGAAGTCATTCGCCAGCCAACGACATGGACCTCTGTTCTCCGTTCGAATTTCAAATGCATTAGAAATACTTCAGAAAAGGAATAATCTGCGCGAATCAGTTAAATATGACAGAGTGACGCTAGACTCAGTTTACGCCTGGTTTTACATCAAAGAACTATATTGTGTACTCATAAGTTACGCATTACGTATAAAGAAATGCAAAAACAAAATGAAAATTTTCAGAAATTTCCTGTTAATATTCAGAATACAGCGGCAGAAATCACACATTAAGATTTTCAGCTTCAAGGGCGAGAAATCATAACTTACAGAGGCATGGTACGTAGTATCTCTGAGGAAATTAAAAGAATAGCACGCCAAGCAATTAAAAAGGCATTCGATGTACCTGCAAACTGTTTTACGAAAACATTATTTAAATTAAGGGAAAAGCATAAAATATTCGAGACCAAAAAGTCTCATCTACAATCTATTACTTTGGTGTAGTAACTGAACCCAGCAGACTTTTGCTGTACGATAACACTTGTTTTTACTCATTCTTGCTTATAAATCATTCTTAAAATAAAACTTTAGAGCGCTTAAGATTTTAAAGATGGTTTTTGAACTTAACCTAGCTTAACCCTTTCACGTGGGTTAACACTTTATAAACCCTTACTGTTCATATAACTTAAGAGACCTACAAAAGACGAGAAACAGACTGTATCGTTGTAAAAAAAATTTGACAATAGTGTACCAAAAAAATTATCACAGAAAGAATTGTTTTTATTTATTTAGAAATTTTTCTAGTGACTCCATATACCACCCTATCCCACTATAAACGTACCTTGTCACCCTCTCCCCTTTAATAATAATAATAATAATAGTAAACAATGGTGATGATAAATATGAATGTTGTTGACATTTTCAATTGTATATTTGAGTTGTTAAACATTTTAAACAAATAATTTACAAATCACTAGGTTTTTACACACAAGCACAGGTACAACACACACATACACTCATATATATGTATATATATATATATATATATATATAAACATAGCAAATAAATAAATAAATCACAACAATAAAAACTATAAAAATAAATACTGAAAAAACAAAAGATTTTTTATCCGTTTTTTCAGAAATTTAAATTTAAAATGTTCCATTTTAATGATAACAACGAATTATTTGAACTGGAAACAAAAATAACAATTTTCACAAACACTCACTCATACAAACATACGTAAATACACACACACACAATCACTGTGTTACAATGCTACTTATACAGTCTAATTTAGTATTAAAAACAGAGAGAGAGAGAGAGACATAGAGAAAGAGAATGAATGAATGAATGAATGAATACGATTCAGAGATTTAATTGTTTTCATTTCAAACAGTGTTTGTTTGCCATGTCTAAATGTCAATTAAATAAGTGAACAATCAAATACACCTACACACACTCACACGCACTTCCAAACACGTATACGTACATAATAAATACCTGGCATTAGTTAGCAAAATATGTAAAAAAAAAATCGAACGAGAGCAGGAGAGAGAAAGAGAAGTAGAGAAGTAGAAAGAAAAAATGGAAAAATAAAACATATTTGGCAATAATTGTTATTGTTATTTGCTTAATTTAACCTCATTTGCAATAAAATCAAACAGTAGTGTCAACTAAATTAAATGATGCATAATTAAAGGCATCATAACACTAACACTTATGCACTATCAAACACTCACACATACACACACACAATAATATAACAATAGGAAACCATACAATTGCATGGAATGGAAGAATTCAATAGAATTTCAGACGCCAATGCTTTCAAATGAAAACAGTCAAGCGCCATCTGTCTGTCCGTCTGTCCATTTGCCACTGTTTTATTATTTTGACTCTGCCTCAATGGTTACGAAAAAAAAAAATCACACACAATAACATCAAAAATAAATAACATTTTAAATAAAATACAATAATATTTATTATAAATTATTTAAATTTGTTCTCTCTCTCTCGCTCTCCTCTTCTTTTCTATTTATTTATTTCAAAAATAAATGTATTTTAACACAGGCTTTAAATCAACAATTTAAATAATTTAAGTTGGCTACCTTTTGTCAGTTGGAACATGACAGCATGGTATTCATGAATACGCCACCGACTAAGCAGTTGATCAATCAGGATTAGACCTAGCTTCCCACACCGCCCCTGTTGTGTATGTTAATTTTATCCATGAGAGGCCTGACCTACGGTTTGAAGCCGAACGACAGAGAAAAACTTTTCATGACAATTTTATTTACTTTCAGAGCTTTTGCAAAAGAGACTGTCAAGAGGAAGTTGCCGAAGAAATAATTTTTTTTTATATTTCGTTATGGCTAGAGATGTCTGAGCCAGGGTTTGGATAACAGGCTCTCGCCTAATAAGCCAAACATTCTACCTACTAGAATATGACGAAACAATTCTTCTTTGACATCAACGTTAAGTTACGAGGTGCATTGTTGGCATTATGGACTATGGACCTAGTTTCTCACACCACTTATGTTGTGTGCATTAATTTGTATACATGACCACGCGGGACCAACAGTTTAAAATCGACTACGAACTACAAATTTCTGAGAAACTTTCCTTTGCAATTTTTATTTACTCTCAGAATTTTTGCCAGAAATCTGCTGAAAGGAAGTCACCGAAGAAATATTTTTTCATATTATCGTTTTTGATGTTTGATCTGTGTTTTGAACCGTGGTCTTACGTCTAATAAACCAACACACAACCAAATACTAGACTACGGCGACTTCGACTACTAAGTTCTATTGGAAGCAATAGCCCTACTTGCGATCTAGTAGTAGTAGTACATAATAAAGCGATAGGAAGTAACGATTATGATTAGAAATTGCATGCCAGAAAAAACGTAGTCATACAGACCATTTCTAATGGATCTTTAAAAATCATTCAAAATAAATTCAACAAACAATCAACACCTTCTCCCTCCCCTCAGTTCATCTTAATCCCCATACTCTTTATTATATTACATCTTCTACCTTCATACCCCATTTACGTAATCATAATATTTAAAGTTTAATTTAATATTAATGTAACACTTATCACCTGCAATATATTTGCACACAATTTTCATAAATAATCACCAAAAGTTTAAATCTTTCTTTCGTAATATCGTTACTGTGTTACTTTTAATTATTTTCTTCTCCGTTTCGGTTACAACCCTTTTTACTGAAGATGACTTGCTTGTACGTCTTTTTGTTCTTCTTCTCCAGTTTAAATTAAAGTTTTGAATTTAACTTCAGATAATAATTCTCTGATAAATTGTAAAGTTTCTCTGCAAACTCTCAAAGTAATTTAATATGCACCCCCACCCCAAGTTTATAAACTTCGACTCCCCTATTTTACTTTGGAATCCAAAAACAAAAGGAAAGGAAACTTTAAATAAATAGTTTAATACAATGCATGTCAGATTATGTAATAAGAAATACAAACTAAAAGTGGAAACGAAAAGAAATGCAGGAGTTTCAAACTGACCAACTGACTGCTGGTAGATCAACATCTACTCTACAACTAGATCAGTGGTATTCATATGCAGCGTGTCACAAACGATTTTCGTGAAATCTTTTAGGATCGTCAGAAATAGAAATTAAATTGCAATCCAATAGCTCAAATGTATTTCTCTCCTTTCGAATTGAAACTGCTGGACTGGATTAAGATTTACGGTACATTCTTAGCCGCATATGATTGGCGTAAACAACAAAGAGCTCAACTGATGAGAAATATTTCTTGCTTTGTATTTGGATGATCATCATCTTAAAGAAATGCGGATTGCAATGAATACAGCTTCAGTGTCTTTGCCAGAACAATTAAGAAGTTCCGATTTTCCAGTTCCACCCCCAGATAAAGGCAACACAACACTAATGACCTGCTTTAAAATTAACAAATTTGGCTGACATTATGCGCTTTATGCAATCATGGTCTTTGGAAGTCAATTTAAGGCAATTAAATAATCAGATTCAGTTTTTAAGAAGCATAAGATCGGCGTAGTCTAGCAGATAATATGTTGGCTTATTAGAAGATAATCCATGGTTTAACCCCTGGACGCAGATATCTCAAACATAAGCAGTCTTCTGGCAAAAACTCTAACAGTAAATAATGTTATCATGAAATCTGTCGTACCATTTCATATTTAAGCAGTAGTTCGGGCCACTCACGGAGCAAATTAACACACACAACATGGGTGCTGTTAGAAACTACATTGGAATCCTGATTAGAAGGTTGTAATGACCAATTAAGGAAGTAAGCAAGTTTTCACGCTTTCTGGAAACTGCAGCAGTAAGTAAGTAAGTTTATCATAGAACGAGTACCGAACAACATGGATAATGTAAATATGAAGAATTCTTGAGAAAACCCCGTTAACTATAATTAATAAAACAGTATTATTTCCATGTAGTTAACCAATACAAATGTAGAATTTTAATCAGACACATATTGAATGCCCAATAAAACTAATGAAACTCATGCTCTCATAAAGTTCACTTTCTATTCTTGAAATGCATTTGACGTAACAAAGTTTTCTAAATTCATTAGAGCAACAGCTGTTGTTGCTGTTGTTGTTTTTTACACTTCTCCTGGTAATATTTTCAAATGATTTACCTTTTGTTATCCTTTCATTTCAAAGTTTTGTTACTTGGGGAACATTAGCCGCACTGTTCTGTTAAACATGTTGCATCACAACAACAAAAAAACAAAATAAAACCAAAAAAAAAAAGAGAAAATATGTTGCTCGAATACATTTTTGCCAAAAACATACAACAAAAAATATTAAAATTGTTATGAACATAATGGTTAGTGTAACACAGGATACAGATGAGAAAAAGCCCCATGAACAATTGTGTCAAATGATTTGAAAAGATGATTTGAAAGAAAACCTTTAAAAATAGCAACAACTCCAACAGATCATAAAAACTAAAAGGAAATGAAATGAAAAAGAAATGTCAACATAACAATTGTTTGCTGGGTATCTATTGTTGCCCATATCTTGTGTATGAATTTGAATTTGTACAATTTACCGGAAATTATAAACAATATAATAACATGACTTATAAATTCATTTATGTATTTATGTACATATGTATGCATATGTGTGTATGCATATGTACATACATATATGGATATGCATATGCATGTATGGATAAATGCAACACTGGATATATTTTGTTTTAAAAACAGCTTCTGAATACAAAACAAAACAAACAAAAAATGGATTAAAATTTTAAAATGGATTTTAAGAAGTACATATCTGGCATAATGGAATAATCAGTTTGTGCATGTATGTATGTGTACGTATGTAAATTAAAAATCTACAGTATTTATGTAAAAATTATTAAATAATTTAATTTCTATAAATTTATATTGTGAAGTTATTTCATAAGAGAAGATTAGCCGGAAAATTTTATGCACAAATTAAATTAAAAAAAAAAAAGAATAAAGTAAAGTAAAGTAAAGCTAAAGTAAAGTAAAGGTATTACAATTAGAGAGAGTAAAAGAATTTTACTTTTCTATACAAACATACAAACATACATACAAGCATTTAAAACAACATCAGGAAGCAAATGGAAATTCTAATGAAAACTAAAAAAACAACACTAATCGGCTCTTAAAGGCTTTCGTTTCTTACAAAGGGATGCAAGTTGTAAGGATCAAACAAATTATAGAGATTTCTTGGTGATGAGAAGTAAAGTTATGTAGGTTGAAGAAGAGGAGACCAATGATTATTATTGTCTTTATTGCAAAATAGTACCTTTTTACACACCTGGACGGTCTAGTAGATCCCGCATTCCCGCATGTTATTATTCTAATTGTTATTTTACTCTCTGTAAAGGTATAAACCCCTATGTGTCACGCTTTCCAAATGATTACTAGCCCAAATCATACATACACTGATCGCGCCTTATATGGTCCGGTGGCCAGAGTCAAAATTTTGCTTCTGGTTCTTCTATGGTAGTGAGAACGAAGACAAAGATTTTTTTATTGAATTCCAATCACATGGAATTGGTTTTGAAGCTTACTGAACTAAACATCTTAGCAAAGTATTTAGAATTTCTACACAAAAATAACATAAGTTCTCAATTTTGGTTTATTTCAGTAGTAATGTAGCAGTTTTATACAAAAAGTGTCCATGATGTGAATCATTACTCATAAGCACTCATGAAATTTGAATTTGAATATACTATAAGTGAGTGGGGGGGATGGGATGCATGCAAACAAGGTAAAGTTTCTGACTGTGGTCAACGTGGCGACCACCAGGACGATCCTTGTCTTGCTGTATTCAAGTTGACACGCAGCCTCCTCGTGGCCCCTCCTGGATGGCATTCTAGCACCCGCTAGATGTTAACTAATGCGTGCAGCGAAGTCCAATCCCCTGGACGTTAAATTTGGGTTGTGCGTAGGGCTTGGAACCCACCACGTAAAAACAATCTCCAATGAAAACCAAAACAACAGCCTCTATAAAGATCCCCTCAAAAGTTGACGACCACGGCAAACGTTTAAAGGACTATGATCTACGAATAGGCACATGGAACGTCCGAACCCTTTACAGGGCAGGCGCTTCCGCCCAGCTGGCGGATGCCCTCATGAAATGTAGGACGGACATCACTGCCATCCAGGAAATGCGATGGATAGGGCAAGGATGCAAAAGGCTAGCATCTTGCGATGTGTATTACAGCTGCCAGGTTGATAAGCACGAATTCGGATGCGGATTTGTGGTTAATAAGAGACTTCGCCACCTTGTCTCTGGGTTCACGCCTGTGAACGAAAGGATAGCCACAATCCGCATCAAGGCAAAATTTTACAACATCAGCCTTATTTGTGCTCATGCCCCGACGGAAGAAAAGGACGATGTGACTAAAGATGCCTTCTATGCTAAACTCGAGGACGTATACGATAAGTGCCCGGCCCATGACGCCAAAATCGTCCTCGGGGATTTTAATGCGAGGGTCGGGCGGGAAGGTATCTTTGGTCCCACTGTCGGACAGTTCAGCCTCCACGAGAACACTACCCCCAATGGTATGAGGCTGATCGATTTCGCCGCGGCACGTAACATGGTAGTATGTAGCACCAGGTTTCAACACCTCGATATCCACAAGGCCACTTGGATGTCCCCTGATCGATCTACGTCCAACCAAATCGATCATATTGTGATTGACGGAAGGCACGTATCCAGTGTACTAGATGTGCGTACGTTCAGAGGTCCAAACATCGACTCTGACCACTACCTTGTCGCAGCCAAGTTTCGATTGCGCATTAGCGCATCGAGGTCTGCGCGCTCTAGTACATTGCGAAAGCTGGACGTCAAGAAGCTGCGATCACAAAGGACAGCTGAGGCGTTCTCCGCTCAACTCTCCGACAAGCTCCGTCATTCCCTCTCTAATCTCAACGACATTGGAGGACTGTGGGCCAACATCTCCCACTCCTTGCGCACTACTGCGGAAACAGTCCTTGGTTTCGAGCGCCCACCCCAACGAAATCAATGGTACGATGAGGAGTGTCGCGAGGCAGCTGCAGCGAAAAACGCCGCATACAGAAAAACTCTGCAGTCTGCCGCTACGCGAGCCATTGTCGAGGACTATAGAGTGAGGAGAAGGGAAGAGAGACGCCTTTTCAGACGCAAGAAGAGGGAGCAGGAAAGGCGTGAGCGTGAGGAAATCGAGGTGTATAAATGCAGGAATGACGCTCGAAAATTCTATCAAAAGGTTAAGCGTCTAACCGAGGGTTATAAGCCCGGAGCGTCTTCCTGCAAAGACGAAAACGGAAACTTGGTAACAGATCCGCAAGGGGTGCTGAGGTTATGGAGGAAGCACTTCTCTTCTCTGCTACAAGGCGATGACGACACCAATTCCGCCTTTAGAGATGATGTTCCGAACCCGATCCATGATGACGGCGTGGAGATCCCGCCGCCTAGCCATGAAGAGGTCAAATACGCGATAATGCGTCTTAAAAACAATAAAGCGGCGGGTCCTGATGGCCTCCCTGCTGAATTGTTTAAGACCGGATGTAATGAGTTGGTAGGGCGCATGCACCAGCTTATTTACAAAATATGGCTAGAGGAAAGTATGCCCAACGATTGGAACCTCAGTGTCCTCTGTCCTGTCCTGAAAAAGGGAGACCCTACGATATGCGCCAACTACAGGGGTATAAGCCTTCTCCCTATCGCATATAAGGTTCTTACAGGCGTATTGTGTGAACGACTGAAGCCACTCGTCAAAACACTGATTGGACCTTATCAGTGCGGCTTCAGACCTGGCAAGTCCACCATCGACCAGATCTTCACACTACGCCAAATCCTGGAAAAGACCCATGAACAACAAGTCGACACACACCATCTTTTTGTCGACTATAAGGCAGCCTTTGATAGCCCCATAAGGGATCGTGTTTTTGCCGCAATGTCTGAGCTCGGTATACCTGCGAAGCTGATAAGGCTATGCAGAATGACGTTGAGCAATTCCTGCAGCTCCGTCAAGGTAGGAATGGACCTCTCCGAACCTTTTGATACCGTGCGAGGTTTCAGACAAGGCGATCCCTTAGCATGCGACCTCTTCAACTTCGTCATGGAGAGTGTTCTGCGAAAGGCGGGAGTGCATCGCAATGGCACTATTTTTCAAAAGAGTGTCCAGCTGCTTGCGTACGCTGACGACATTGACATCATAGGGCGTACCAAGCGAGATGTTACTGCTGCCTTTAGTGCTATTGAACGGGAGTCTACCAAGATGGGTATGGCAGTAAATGAGGGCAAAACAAAGTATATGTTATCGACAAGTAGAGACGTGCGGCGTATTGATTCTCAGATTACGGCCGATAACTATACTTTTGAAACAGTCAAGGAATTTATTTATCTTGGCTCCGCCGTTACCACCAGAAATGATGTCCGTCTGGAGATCAAGCGTAGGATCACTCTTGCCAACAGGTGCTACTATGGTCTCAATAGGCAATTGAGTAGCAGAGACCTCTCTCGTGCGACAAAACTAACACTCTACAAGACACTCATCCTACCCGTGCTTCTTTATGGCGCTGAGGCATGGACCCTATTAAGTACTAATGCAGCGGCCTTGAGAGTGTTCGAGAGAAAAGTCCTACGTAAGATCTTCGGTCCAGTGCGTGTTGGCGATGATTTCCGTATCCGATTCAACAGTGAGCTGTATGAGCTCCTCAACGACATTGACGTTGTACAGCGTATTAACATCCAGCGGCTGCGCTGGCTCGGCCATGTCGTTCGAATGGATGAGGATGCTCCGGCGAGACGAGTATTTGATGCGGGTATCTGCGGAAGTCGGCGAAGAGGACGACCTTGTATCCGTTGGAAGGACCAAATCGAGGAAGCCCTGTCATCGATTGGTGTGACCAACTGGCGTAGGCGCGCAAGAAGCAGAGGCGCCTGGAAGGATGTGTTGCGGCAGGCCGAAATCCGTTAAACGGGTTGTTATGGCCAATTAAGTAAGTAAGTAAGTAATAAGTGAGTCAACAATATTGAAATTTAACAACTACTGCGATTCATTCGTACCTAGTACAACGTTAATTTATAAGTATTATGAGTATGCGTACAATATTAACATCAAACTCATACTCATAAGCCTACTCATTTAGATTCATAACTTTAGAACTTTAGAAAAATACTTATAAATGATTCGTACGCATTGCATGCTTATTTTTTGCTTCGTGTATACACGATTAAGTATGAATATGATGAGTATTTCCATGCTTTGAATATGAGTAGAGGTTCCATGATATTAAAATAAGTATGAATGCGTATAAGTATCAAAATTTATGAGTATGATTCGATTCCACTAATCTTTTTGAGTACTCATTGTTGATCTCTGATGTGAACAGCGGTGAACAGCAGACTGAGGTATATAAGAAAAAATATTCAGAAAGTAGTTCAAATGCTTCCAATTTTTGAAAGGTGAACTTCACTGTTTCTTCACATTGTAGAATCTGGTGGGAGTTGATAAAAAACTGTACGTCCCGTCACTTATGAAATGAATTAATAAACTCTACATGGGCATTGTACGAAGCTAGATCATTGTTCCAAGTAAAAGGTCATTAATCCGTGGAGTACAGTATTTCAAATGAATCCCGAACACTTTACACCATATACTGCTTTATCTTACTACCTATAAATCCTCTCCTATCCATGTATGAATTTTTTAAATCATTCAAATTTCCTTATTTAATATTCGTATTTAAACCATATTATAAGCATGAAATCATTGTTTGTTCTGTTCATGATTATCAAATTATCGACTGCTTGTGTTACCTGTAATACACGATGAAACGTTTCGATATCCTTATTAATCATATCCTTCCCTAATAAGCCAAACAATGTTTCAATAAAGTAAAGCAGGAGGATAACAGGAACAGTTTTATTAAATTATCGAACATTATCGTAATTGTCTGTCTGTCTGTCTGTCTCCATCTCCTTTGCTTTACAGCTTAGTTATGCTCTTGTTTAGATTCTCCTTACCTTACTTTACGCATACAAAGGATATGAAATTGTGTTTTGAGTTTTTTTTGTTCTCTTCCCGTTTTTTTTTTTTTATTGTATTCCTGTGTGCATTTTTTCATTATTTTTTTTTTTGTTGTTGTTGTATGATTCTTAAGAATTCTGTGCTCATATTTACCCCGTTTCGTTTGCTTTTTAAACGCGTATTACATTTTATTCTTTTGAATGGCAGAGTAATAAAATAATTTTCCATTTCGTTGGATTCCATTCAAAACCCTAAACGGACTAATGAAGCAACTGATACACTCATCGTTCGTGTTTCGATTACAAATGAAATGCGAAATACGAGTGTAATCGTGTGTGAGTGCAAGTGGGTGCGGTAAATAGCCAGTAAACTAGCAATTCTAAGTAAATGTTTAATTCTTTTTAATGCTCTTCGTATTCCTTTCCTTTCTCTGTCTCACTCTCTCTCTCTCTTTCTGTCTCTTTCTATTGTTTAGTGTCAGTAATTTAACTCTTTAACTTATGGATGTGTGGTTACATGGGTGTATGTATGTGTACTTTCCTTATCCTGATTTCCTGATTTAATTTATAAATCACGTTTGTGTATGAGTTCGCTTGTGAGTGCAAAACTCTGTATCTTTATTGCATGTGAGTCTGCGTAGGTGTGTATATGTATATGTGTGTGAGATAATACGCCAAACATTTTAGTTGGCAACTGCATTACTGTTTGAAATTTAATAAATTTCAAAAGGCAACACAGTGGCTATCAACAGTTTTTATTACAACTTCTTCAACAAAAACTTGGGCACCGCAATTTCTATAACTTATCATTTAAGAGACATTTAAAAGATAAATTAGTTTAAATTATCGTTGATTAAGGACTACGTATTTTGGATAGGATAGGATAACTCAATTATTAAGACTACCGCATTACTGCAGTATCTTCCAAACGGAAGTGTCGGCAATATAGGCTTTAGCAACAAGTATTAAGAACAGGAATATGTCCAGAAAGCATATGTCATACATTCAGATAGCCAAGCAACTACAATAAATCTTAAGACGATGTATGGCTGTCACGGATATCTTACCAAACTAGGCCAATACACTATTTACTGGACTTCGACATGGATAATGATGATATCTTGATATGAGACGACCATTTCTGAAAGGCTGATACGAAAGAGCGTAGAATTTATGACAGTTTTGAGTGTTTATAGTGAAACAATGAAACACTTTAAAGCGATTTAACGTATAAGCCTTCGTTCATAACCATCCTTAACCATAATTTCGGCAACGACTGCAGCTTCTCTCTGGAAGCATGACACCACAAGGCACATCCTGTGCATATGTATTGTTCTCACTAGAACCAGATTATTTGCATTTGAATTGTTTAAAGACTAAAAAAAAACTAAAAAATTAACATCGAACGCTCCTATAAATTCGGTACTTCGAAAACACCGTCAATGCAACCAAGGATGCTACTGGAGAATCAATATGAATCTATATATTCCAGTTGAGGCCGAACACCCTCACTTCTGTCGCCTTATCTGCTCTTAACCCACCCGTGTACCACAATGTGAAACATTTTCAAAAATCATAAAGTTTTTTGGTTCTATTCAGGGAATAGTTCAGAGAAAGATCTGTCAATAACTCAATTTATCAGGTTACGATGCCTCTGATGAATCTTATGAAAGACTAGTCACCTAGTATTCTCTCTGAATCATGGCAAAGAACATTCTGTTAAAGGAATTTATTTCTAAAACTTCTTCTTTTAAGCTTTGATTACAAAATCCAGACCGTTTGTTCGACATTTCAATAAGAGAACTGAAATCTTTAATCGGAAAGAAATACAAAATCCTTATGTAGCTTAATTTTCTGCAATACTGTTTTCACTCCCAGTCATATTAAATTAAACACGTTTCACAACACAACAAAAAAAAATGAGAAAGAAAAAGGAACTTTACCACACCATTTATGTATCGATTTCAATTGTGGTTATTTGCTATTACGATGTGTGACTATATGTGTGTACATCTAATCTATCCACCCATGCAATTAAATACAAATCGATTGTGTGGATAGGGGGTCACAAGAGGAAAAAACTAAACGAAACTCAACTATGGAACTATTTAAACGTGAACAAAATTAATTTCTCGTCATTCGACGAATCAACCGCAAGCACAGCGATTAAGTGGAGCAAGAAGAATAAAAAAAAATTGAAAAGGAAAAAGAATTCAAAGCAAGCAAAACATATGAAAACATATTCACTTTAATTGTAAACGACGGCGACAATATATTGTGTGTAATGAATGAAACAGACAATCTGCTTGCACCAGTATGCGAACAAACAAACAAACAATATTTCGATATTAAATCTTTGAGATAAAAATTGTATTTTTAATACAACAGATATGAAACAGTACTGCTCGATACATACAATATGAGTACAACACACATAAAAGATTTGATGAATTTACAATCAAATAATCATATGCTAAATTGCAAGAGTGTATGTACATACATATGTTCAAAAAAGTATCTGGAGTGTTATAACTTGTATCACAGACTAGTTTAAAGGATAGTTGTCACCCCTGACAATATATGTAGGTATAATAGCAGCATGTCAGACAAACGCTTTACACAATTTGAGAGGCTGATTAACTTCTGTATTATCCGTTCTGATGGAGAATCATATTAAAGAAAATTCGTTTTATAGAACTCGAGTTGTCCATGAATAGAATTTTCCGAATGAATATCTGAACTCGAGAGATAACTAGATATTGAGCTCGTTCATCAAGAATAATTTTGTTCTTGTCTGCTACTACAGCCGGAAGACAAGTATAGTACTAGAATTTCCGCGTCTATGAATTTACCAACCAAATACAATGTTTAACGTAACTATCCGCCTCTGAGGAAAGACAAAATGAAACATTTCTGAGGTCATTCTTCTACTTCAAGCCAAAGATTACATACATACATACATAATTGGTTATTACAACCCTTTAGTCAGGATTATGATCTAGCTTTTCATACCACTTATATTGTGTGCTTTAATTTTATACATGAGTGGCTGGACCTAAAGTTTAAAGTCGACTCCGATCGACAGATTTTATGAGAAATTTTTCATGGCAATTTTAATACTTTCAGAGAAGAAGAAATATTGGTTTAATGAGCTCCGCGTGAATTTATTATTCTTAAAGGCATCACAATGGGCTACAACAACAGAAAAATAATGTTTTCCCAAAACACTAAACAACGCGAAAAGATTATTTTATTTTTAGTTATCTTTTTTCAATTTTGTCCGAATCTTAATGCCTCACTCTGTATGCACGTACAATAACCATATACTCTAGAAGAGATTTATTTTGTTCAACAATTTTCTACACAATATTCTAATAATGTTGATGACAACAGTTGGTTGATATTTATTTACTATTTAATGAACACACATATGCATTCATAAAACCCTACACTACTCACGCACACATACACCCACATTTAACCAACATAAGCATCGTCGTCAACATCATCAACATGAACATCAACAGCAAATTAATATAATTCGTCAAGATTTTTATAAAACATAATGATTAATTTACACACACACACACACAAATACACATACATCCATACTTTTACATGTTTTATATAAGAAAAGAGAAAAGAGAGAGAGAGAAAACTATCAACGAACAACACTAAGAAAAACGAAAAAAAAAGAACACAAACAATTTTAATACAAAATAAAACAGGAAAGTCATCATTCTTGTCAAACAAAAAGACACATTATTGTTGTTGTTGTTAATGTAGTTGTTGTTGTTGTTGTTGTCTTTAACGTTTTTTTCACATATTTGTTATTGTTGTTATTATTTATCCTTAGATACCAGTTACCATAGAAAAACTCACTTTCAAAAGAGAAAAACAGCAAGCGAACGAGGGACACAGTGAGAGAGGAAGTGAGAGAAAGAAAGGAAAGTAGAATAGAGCCTCTTAGTGTTTAAGTCTTTTATAAACAAAACTAAAGTTTTCAAATGTTGTTATGCAGTGTATATGTGTGTGTGTTAGAGGAAAATGAAACAGTATTTGTAATGGCTCTTGTAATGAGTGTATTTACGGATTAAAGAGCCTTCTTTTTATATGACAATGTATGACAGAGTGAGAGGGAGATTTTTTGTGTTTCGACCTTCTCTTATTAAGGGCCATTCACAAGTTATTGTAATATGTATTGTATGAAAACGACAATATTAAATGATAAATTAAAAGATTCACAATAGAAATGATAATGAAAAATACCAACCAAAAGAAAATTTGTTTGAATTTGTTTCACTAAAGCATTGGTCAATATAGGAATAGGAAATGATACAACTTAAGGGAAAAGGGAAACTGTTTGTTTATTACGAAATATTTCATTTCATTTTTCTTCATATATAACGCGTATCTGACTTATGGGCTCCTAATCTGCCGACAACAACAATAAATTTGTGCCAGCCTATTGGATGAAAAGACTTACATTGTATAACAATTTGTAAATGTGTGTGTGTGGAGAGAAGTTTTTGCAAATCAAAAAAAGAAGAAGAGTGCTTTTTATATGAATATTTAATAAATATACAGTTGCGTCCTTTAAAGAAGAGCCCCCATGGGGAAAAGACAGCGGCAGAGAAGATGTCCTGTAGTCTACTCTTCTTACTACTCGTTACAGCTTCTTCAAACGTATTAATGGGGTATTCCCAGTTCCAGAGCATGTGCAACCAGAGGCCAGTGTCTCCTTATAATTGCTATGAGGTCCCTAGGACGCAAGGTTCCCGGCTTTCTGGGTTCATGGCCCCTCTTCCACTTGTCATTTTAAGTTTATGTGAGACAGTTTGTTTACTGCTCTGTCTAGGAATAGCAACCGTTTTTATGAATTCAATTCATCTCCCTGGTCCTACTTTCAATGACCTCTTGTCCACAAGCCCATATAAAGGTGACCATTAAATGTTGGATGTGGTGCATACATTCTGTAAGGATCTAATGGCGACATTACTATGTGTAAATTTACGTATAACACAATACAGGAAGTGCAATACGGGAAGTGCAAGGGACAATTAAGGTCAGTTCTTCCGAAAAGATTCCACATCCGCGTTTGCCGTGCAATCTAGATCCACCAGCGAATACTTGGATCACATTCTCTGGATACAACACCAAACTCCATAATCAAAAACGGGTTCAGTGTATCGTTTATCGTGTACATGGGTATATTCCAATCGACTGTAAATCAGATTTTGAAATGCTTTTGTGGCATTCAATTTCGCAGCCACTTGTTCCGTCAATTTATTCATAATTCACACTGACTGACGACTATTTCTGTGCCTAATACCATATCAACTACGCCTTTTGAATATTTTACACCCAAACTACGGCAGATTTCACTTCGTAAAGTATTTGACAGTGTCAAGAGTGTATATGAAGAAAGAAAAAAAAATTTAAAAGACAGTGGCAAAGGAAACGCAACAGGGAGAAGAAGCAAGAAAGAAAATGAAAAGGAATGAAACGACAACATCATGAGTTGATGGCAAAGTTAATTTGGAACGTATTTTCAAAGTGATTTTTCATCTTGTTGATAATATTTCATCAAAAGTCAAATATTTTACTATTTTTGATGAAATCTAAGAAGTTTTTCCATTCTTATGTAAACACACAAGTGTTTGTGTGTAGTGTGCATATGTGTGTAGTATGTTCATTCATATTTATGAACAAAGAAAAACAAAAGGAAAACACAAAGTGTTGAAAGAGTTTTTTGTTGTTAGGCTTTTAGCATATGATTTTATAAATAACGCACACAATGAATTGAAAGGAACATCATATTAAATCTTGCCTTCTTTTATATATTAAAGAGGGTCTAATGTAAGACAAAAAAAACCCAAAGAAAAGAGTAAATTTTCTACAACAAACATACATATTTGTTTCATATTAAATATCAAATGACACATGTCGTCCACTTGGAGCATATGATTTTCTAACAGCTGCCTTAAAATCAAATTGATTTTCAAACTCTGGTCATAAACATGTTTCAACGTACATAATATATGTATGCTCACATGCTGCTTTAATAACAGAAAAAATGTTTCGGGTTACATGTCAATACAAATTTGAAGCGTTTTTTCTTTAACAAATTGTTTTGAATTCTACAGCAAAATGTGAGAAAGGCAACACAAGCAACACCGAGACGACGAGAACACTATGAACATATGAAATCTTTACAACAGATTTTTCCATTAGCCAAAGTAATCAATCTTTTTAGCAAAAAAAAGAGAAAAAAAACCGAAAAAAATGAGCAAAAATTCTAAGAAACAAACAAAGTAAACATATTAACTAAAGTACCTCGATAATGTTTACTTGAAAAATTTAATACTTTTCTGCTCTGCTCTTGGCTTGCCTTTTTTGTGCTATTCTTTACGGTTTTTTGTAAAAATTGATTTCAACAAGGTTTGTTAACTCTCTCACTGCCATTTTGGCGTACCCTTTTCCAATAACTTTTAATAAATAGTCATTCTTTTTAAAATTTAATTTAACAACAAGAATTTAAAACCATTTTTTAACTTCAATTTCCAAATACATTGTGCCTAGAGGAACAGGAAAAAAAGGGGAGAAAAAAAGGAAAATAATAGACAAACAAAAATTGATTTTGAAAATTACACGATGACCACAAATTAAGATGCCACATAAACCGCAAAATATCAAACAATTAAATTAAAAGCCCATACACACATACATACATGTATGCATATCCAAACTCAAATACACACACGTGAAATAATAAAATTTGCAACATTTACTCAAAATTTTGTTAAAGTTGCCTTATACCTGAATATATTGCCACATTAAATCGATTTAAAATACTTTCTCTCTTTCTCTTCTCCCTCGCCAACCCATTCCTTTAATCGTTTTTAGTTGTTTGGCTTTATCATCGCCGATAATAACAAATTTTCGCAATTTTCATATTTATTTGCAGATAAACTGTGGTTGTGTAACTAATTTGTGGTCAACACTTCAAATTGAAATTGTTTTTCTCTCCTCATATGCATATGTATGTATATGTATGTGTGTGAGAAATGTTTACAATTGTAATATTGCTTAACAGGAAATACGCCATTTTTGTGTGTCATGGAAATGGCTGGTCATTTGTAATTTGAAATTGTATTTTCAAAAGAAATAATCAACGTGAGGATATTATCTGACATTTAAACCGATAATAAAGTAGGAACGCCACCACTGCCAATGTGCCTAAATCTATTGCCACATCAAATAGTGGAACGTTTTGTAATAATTTTTAATAGAAATTATTTTCTATTTTGCATCTTAAATATAAATATGGGAGAGTATAGATGTTTTCCAATCCAATAGCAATAAGCTTAGCGATAATTTCAAATGAAATTCCGCAGTTCGTTTATCGATTACATGCTTATTTTCAGATCTCAAATTCTCTATCACGTCTAATTTATCGTATTAAACTTTTCATTTGAAAATACTTTCAATCAATAACGATTTGTTCCAAGTTCTCCACTGACTTACATTATATGCCTGTAAAGTTTCTTAAAAACTTCAATTCATTTGCAGCAAATAAAAATTTTCAAAATATAGCAGAAAATAAACATGAAAACCATCATTTAATATTAATTCTCTATCAGCTTTTGTAGCAGAAAATAAAAATAAATAAAAAATAATAATAAATATAACTGAAAATAAGGAAAATCATATAAAAACCGAATTTTTTTATGTTTAAAAGCCTCGTTGTTATTAAATTTGTCTGTGGTGTTGAACATCCTCAAAACAACTTCAAAGTGAAAGAAATGAAAAATGTTAAAGAGAACATATTTTTGAATCTATTAAAGAAAGACAGAAAAAACAACAACAAAAAAAAGCAAAAGAAAAATTTCCAAAGTGGAAGAAAAATAAGTACCAGAATTACCAGCGAATATATTCAATTTTAGTCATAAATAATGGCAACAACAACAACAATAACAACAGAATAAAATTGTACAACTCAATCATACAAACAAACTGACACATACAACTACAACTAAACAACAGTAACACATGCAAACATACAAACATATTTCGAGGTTTGGTCATAACCATAGAAAATACAGTTCATTGGACGTTATTTGATGGTCTTGTTGTTATTTCTAGTTATTGTTGTTGTTGTTGAATATGAAATAAACATTTAACGAGCCATTTTTATGACTCAATAAGCAATAAAGCAAAAATATAACAAACACAAAAACAACAACAACAAAAATTCAAAAAGAATTTGAAGCAAAAGAAAAAGTAAAAGGAAAACATTAACACAACAACACAACGAAAAATGGCAACAAAAGTTTGGTTTATTAAAATGAAACCTCTCTTGAAATGTACAAATAAATCTTAAGAAATTACTCATACTCTAATACACACACGTACACACACATACTCTCTGCAAATAATATAGTCTGACTAGAATTTAAACATTTGCAAAATGAATACATGCTTGTATGTTTGTTTGTCTATGTATTGAGTTAAACACCAAGGAAAAGGGAGGGAGATTGAGAGAGAAGGAGAGAAGGAGATCGCCACTGTTACAAATGAATAGCAGTAGTAGTGAACACTTTTTCCATTTCTCTATTTCAGTTCAAATACTTTCTACTCTCTCTCTCTCTCTCTCTCTCTTTCTCTCTCTCTCTATTAACTATCAAAATGAATACGAATATCCAGAAGCTTTAGACACCCTAATGGTCTCACACGGATATTGTAACTAAAGACAGACAAAACGAAATGTTAATAGAGTTTAAATAACTTCTTCTTTTTTAAAGCAACTACAAAAACAAACACAGAGTGGTGAAAATAGCTCTTTAAAGTGTACATACAGTGCAAAACAAAAGTTAAGCAATCACCTTTCGATACCATAAGCTACAGTAACATTGCTTCACATATTATTCACATGGTTTATATTTGCATGTTATAGATTAACAGCATTTTAGTGTTGTTACACTTTTAAAAAATACTGTAACTGCCTCTATTTATATGGTTCTTCATTGATATGATGAAAATAAACAATATTTTAAGTGAAATAGACAACAAGACCATCAAAAGCATTCTAATATTTGATATGTATTATAAAACAAGCAATCCTTAACAAAGACACACACTTACTCATATTCTTTGCACATGTAGAAGTATGTGTACATGTGTAATTATATGCACACACTTAGCATTTATCGTTCGTATGTAATTCTTACGTTTTAGAAGTGCCTTCGTAAGTATTGAGATATTATTTTGAGGGAAGCAAAATAAAAACTTCTTTCATTTCATTTGAAATCTTTGTATTCAAAGCAAAGTTCTACTGGCACCATTTGATGAATAAACCTGTTATTACAGTACAAGACATAGTATTACGTAGAGGTGTAGTAAAAAAATCTATTTTTTGTTTTTACATACAACTTTAATATGTACTTTGTAACTCCCTTAACATAATGGTGTTTAGATCACGCACGACGGTATAAAATTCGTGTAAATTATTGGTCTCACGTCTAATAAGCAAACACACTACGTACTAGACGAATGCGACTTCATTTATGTTTATACATAAATTAGCTTGGCTCCGCCTTTTCTTGCAAACACGTTGTCAGTCTGGAGATCAAGCGTAGGATCACTCTTGCCAACAGCTGCTACTATGGTCTCAATAGGCAATTGAGCAGCAGTAAACTCTCTCGTACGACGAAACCTACACTTTACAAGTTGCTCAACACCCACTACTTTTTTACTTCGCAGAAGCATGAGCACCGATGCAGCAACCGTGAGAGTATTCGATATTCAATGAAGAGCTCAACAACATGGACATTGCGCAGCTCGTTAACATCCAACGGCTGTGCTGGCTTGGTCATGTCGTGCGGCTGGAAGAGGATGCTTTGGCGAGACAGGTATTTGATGCGTTCAAATTGACGAATGCATCTCATCAATTGGTGGGATCAACTGGCGAAGGCAATAAAGAAAGATGAGTTAAAACAGCCCGAAATCGAAAAAAATGTCTAACTAATGGCCGACTAAGTACGTAAGTTAGCTTTTTGGGAATAATAAAGATGGGGAACGTACCTATTAGAAGTCTATGAAACTTTACATATTAAAATTCTATACTGTAATGCTCTATAATCCTATGAAACGACTTTTTGTTTAAAAACTAAAGTCGCCTTAATTTTTAATAAAAAAAATTCATTTATATATGGAAATTTCCCCAAGGTCTCTAAATATAATTTAAAAAAAACCTACACTTGTCAGACGATCCTCTTGCAAATACATTAACATATATTCACTGAAAAGTATTTATGTTGCACTATTAAATGTATTTAAGGAAAACACCCCAGTTTAAGTGAAATGCACATTAGAAATTATATTCACACACTGTTGCCACTACTACTCTTAACATAACAGCAGTAACAGCAACAAGAGTTGCAAAATGAATGCAACTAAATACAAACAACAACAACAACTACTACAACAATATTGTATATATATTGAGTGTATTTAAGTTTGCAACACAATATTTCAATTGCAAGTTAAACTTTGTTTGGCTATAAAAGCCAACCGACTTCCGTTCAATCAAGTGTTGGTTTATTTATGTAAACGAAGCCAACAACAACAAAAACAAAAGAAGAAAAAACAGAAGCAGAAGAAGAAGAAGAGAAACTTCTTTTGATTGCAACATAAATATGTTGTGGCAGCCATAAGTGAGTGGTTACGAAAAGTTGTTGCTCCTGCCACAGTTGTTTTGTACCATAAAGGCTCTCTGTAAGGAAAGAATAAAACGAGAACAAGAACGGAAACATTAAAATTGTTAACGTAGCAAGTGCGCGAGCGCAAAAGCGGAAGTTTTTTAAAAAAAACTTCAAACCATTGGGGTTAAACATGCAAACGCCTTCCTAAAGCACAGGCTTAACAACACACTTGTTGGCATAGGAAGCGTTTTTACTTATATTAGCTACCATGCTCGCATAAAATTTAAGTCCTGGTGACATATTTTAAGCAAGTCTCCTTCAAACATCTAAACTCACTTCCACTTGCACACTTCCAGCAGGAGTTTGCCTTTGTAAAGCAATTTTTCTCTTCTGCTCGTCTTGTAGAATAATTTGCTTTGCTTAAATATTGAAAAACTAAATACCAGGGAACGTGTAAAAGAAAATTAAATTTAAATCCTTCCAATAAAAGAATACAACAACAAAAAACAACAACAGCAACAAAACATAAACGTTGAACAAAAAACAAGAAATTGTTTTTAAAAAAAACTTTTTCATTTAACTTTGGAAAATCATGCAGCTTATTTGGAAAGTATTTACTCGGAGATTATGTTTATGGGTGTATGTGTGTGTATGTGCGTTTGTTTTTATGTTTATGTATGGGTATGAATTTTTATACCAACTGCGTGGAATTGGCATAGAGGAGCATCACTAAAGTACAAGAAGTCGTAAAAGGAGCAAAACAGTGAAGCAAAGAGAATGAATTCGATGCATTTGCCTTCAATGGATTTGAGAGAAAATTTATTTCTTAAAATAAAAAGTAAATGAAAAATGATGAGTTCTCTGAATTTTAATCGATTCAGAAGTTTTTTTGACAATAACAATTAGAATATGGATTTGGCATACTTATCTGACTGCCAGACAGATGCTACCTGGAGTCAATGTAAGTGAAATCAAAAGCAAATACTGACAGAATTGGAGTGCTATACTCTAAAAAAAACCGGAGAGAAATATTCGATAAAGCCACTTCAGTGAAATTCATAGAATAGCAGCCGCAGGGACTGGCTATATGGAGACGACAAATTCAAAATGAAATTCAGAAGGCAAATCTATTGTTGGAATGAAATGGAAACATTTTAGTACGGAGTAATTCATCTCCTTGGAAAAATATTGTGTTGGTCTTATGTTCCATCAGTTTCTGGTTAATTGATCGCTTGATATTCGACATTTAGAACCACTATTGGTGCAATACTCACTCAAATGTACGGTTGAGGACGTAAAATTAAAATTACTTTGAATGAACTTTCATTGCAAATTATACTCCATCCACATTGAAAAATAACACCACGAGAGAACAGAACACAGATATTTTTATCAACGACATCACTGTATCGCACTGTAGAATTTATAAGCAAGTATGGTAGTAAAAGCAAAAGTAGCTGCAACAGCATTGCAGGCAACACCAGCATACATACGACGAAGCAATGCCAATAGAAATTTTCTTTCCTGTTACACGCTCCAAACTTTTGCAATAAATCTTAAAAATAGTTTATGGCTGTTTTGTGTTCGCAGCGTATTCTCTCTATGTTTGTATGTATGTATGTATGAGTATTTATCTGTATGTGGATGTGTATGTACTTTATTTAACTTTAATATTGTATGTGTGTGAGAGAGTAAGTAAAAGTGTGTAATAAAAATGCGTGAGAAATTCAATTTACTAAAGAAGATTTAGCAGCACACGTATGCCATGAATTTTATAAGCAAAAATCTACTCTAACGCTTCGCTTATTTCAAAATTGTATCTCTCTCTCTCTTCGGCTTGTTCTATTTTCCAACCTTCTTATGGCCACGTTCCCCCTTGCCGCTAGTTGTCTTCGTCACCTTTGCTTAAGTGATCGCATTTCTTGTTTAAAATTCATTTAAAGATTGTGTTGCATACAGAATTGGAATGAGCGCTGCAATAGAATTGAAGTTACTTTCGATATTCTATTTTATTTTATTCTCTATGAATAAATGTTTGTTAAACTCCCATCGATACACATACACAAATACTTACACATATACTAAGTGAAAAAGAGATGGAGATGGAGATGGATAAAGTGTGAGATAAGCATGCATATGTCAAGTGTAAATGGAAAATTCATGATAAAATTTAACCAAAAAAAAAAAAAAAACTTCAAAAGCTGTTTGAAAAAAATCGAATCTGGATAATATGTTATCGTTATCGAAGGCAGGAAGGAAATCTACAGTTTGCCAATAACGGTTAAAAATTATTATTATCCCGTGTCTCTTCATATTAGTTTTCCTCTTTTCTAGAAATTAAAAATCCAGAGTGGATTTGAAAATCGAACGAGCAAAACTATCGATGCAAATAAATGTTGATTTGCAACAGGAAATATCTCTTGTAGTTGAAGTCAAAGTGTGTGTATGTGTGTGTATTTTTGTATTCCCATATTTTAGATGCAGCAACAAACCAACAGCAACAGCAACATCAACAGCAATTTTTATTTTCATTTAAAGTGCATCCAGCGTATTGCACTAAATCCAATGGAAACGAATCGAATTAAATTGAATTGAAATGAAACGACAAGTATTGTTGATATGATGAACGAAAACGAAAAATAAAGTGAACTCAAGTGGCTTTAAAGTGTGTGTGAGTGAAGTGGGTAAAGTGGAGTGTTGTTCTGTAGGGCCATCGAATTGAACATTGATGCTGATACAGATGTTGATGATGATGATGCTGCTGATGATGATGTTGATGCTGATGCTGATATTAATCAAAGTCAATATTTGATATGATTAATAGTTGTTGTACCTCTTCGCTTTGTAATGGAACACAATGAAAAAAAAAAAATTAAATCGTTTTATAATCCTCGCCTGCCAATTGCGAGTAGAGATATTCAAACAGCACAAATGTTGGCTTCAATCCGTTAGCAAATTAATAAAAACGATAAATTCGTGTAAATTGAATTAGCCAGAGTATTAGAAATTGAATTATTCAATGCACAACAACAACAATGATGACGATAAAAACAAGTGCAAAATTTCAACAACAAATTTCGATTACGATATTCAATGTTGGAAAATCTTTAAAGACAAAGTCGATATCAACGATTTACTTGACTTTTATCTGAGAGAACTTTACCTTCAAAATATTCATATAGGTTAGGTAAGGTAAACTGACAGCCGCCTGTCCCGCTTGGTCTTCGGAGTTTCCCAAGCGCCTTACAATGACAGAGAAGATGTTTTGCGGTCTACTCTTCTTCTTCGTCATTGCAGATTCTGCGGAAGTCGTTATGAGGTATTACCAGTCTCCTGGCATGAACATAGACCTTTTATATATGGAATGGGGTTCTTTAGATGAAATATTAATAGATCTATCAGGTTTTCCCACAAGTAGATTTTCCAATAAATTGAGATTTTATGAGATCATTTGTTTCCTTCTCTGCACGGGAGTGTCAATCTCATGTAGGAATTCAATTGAGATTTCCGTGATATTTGCTTTAGTAAGTGGGTCCGCCTTGTTGTCCAGGAAGCCAGGAAGGGGGTAACCGTCCAATGTCTCACTATCTCCTCGAGAGACACCCGGCATTCTTGAATAATCTTAGGTGTGCATATGCGTACATCACCATACTCTGGCGATATACTCTGATAGCAAATTCAAATGGTGGCAATTTTGAGATAAGGCACAATCTAAGATACAGTTGTTCTAGAAAGATTCTGAGCCATTGTCGGTAACCATTATCGCAAAGGGATATATCCGGCATCTGTGTTGCAAAACAAGGATTGAAAGCAAGTTAAGGTATCATGTGGTCGATAGGTATGCCTCATACCATGTAAATTGGCTACTTAATGAAAAAAACGTTCCTGAAAATTCTATTGGTTTAATGGATTAAAAGAATTATACATACAAATAAGCGTCTGTTGAATAACGGATCAATGAATACTTTTACTTTCGTTTATGCCCAGTTAAGCCTTAAGAAATTAAATTTTAACATTTAAAAGCATAACGAAGAGTTTATGGTACAAGAAACAAAAGAGAAAGAAAATCAAAAAGAAGTAGAAGAGAATGACAAATTAAATGAGATATAAAAAGGAAATGAAAACAACACTTATTCAACCAGATACACCGGAAGGATCTTGAAGCTGAAGCAACTCTTTCTCGCTCTTCATAGTAGGACGCGATGAAATTGCAACACGGAATCAAATTTAATTTAACCACCACCACCAATACAACACCACAACATAAAAAATGTGCCAGTGATTGTGTAACATCGGCAGCCCGACTCGAGTGTAAAGAATTATTTTCGATTTGTTTGCTCTACCCCATTAAGTTGCTTCCATAGGGCTAAGGAGGCAAAAGAGGAAGGCAGATGCTTTAGTATTTAAAGATGGTATGATTTTGACTGGTTAATTAAAATAAACATTTCCTTATGCTCTGTATTGTTTTTTTTGCTCTTTCTCTCTCATTCTCCAATTTTACATTTGTTTTCTTCTCTGATTTATTTTCTCATTTATTTCTTCCAACATTTGTTGTTCTCTTTTGTTTTTTGATTTTTTTTCATTCGTTTGGCTTTTGTTCCTTGTGGCCACAAGATTATGAAGTGAGTGTAGCAAGAGTAGCTTGAACTGGGTATCATTCTGAGGTAAACACACACCAGTCAGTGGTAAGTAAGAGAGACTCATGAACAAATTTTTCTTTTTCGTTTTTCTTTTTTCTTTTCACAATCTTATCGGCTCAAGTATTGTTTTGTGTAGGTGTGTGTGTGTGAGTGTTTTTCTTGTTAATATTTCCTTCAGAGGTTTTATTAAATAAATAAACCAACAGCCAGCCATAGCAGTTAGAGAGCAAACAATAACAAACAAAAAAAAACAATTACTCTATAAAACAGAGGGAGAGAGAGAGAGAGGACTTAGCAAAATTAAAGAAATGAATATAAACATTCACTTGAAACTACAATAAGTTGCGGAGAAAATGTTTTATTCTCATTTTTTAAGCAGCCAGTGGCTGTAGCAGTAGCAGTAGCAGTCGTAATATTGCTATTAGGGAGGCAGAGACATTTAGAATAGTTCTGCGCTGAATAGTTTTTTTTTTTGTTTTTGTTTGCCGCTTGAAGCTTTTAAGTCAATTATAATGTATGAAATAAAATAGAAGAGCAACAGCTGTAGGAAAAACTTAAAAACACTTCTTCACTTAAATTTTATCTTTTTTTTTTTTGCATTCTTGATGTTGTTTTCTCGGCTCTGTGCGAATTTTTACATTTTTTTTTTTGGCTAAAGAAGTTCTTAGAACTTTTTGCTTTAAAGCCACCAACCGTATGCTAAAAAAATAAAGCGGCCACAGCTCCACTAGCACCACTAGTGAGCAACAATGTAGGCAACTGAAAGAAAACTTTTTTTGAAGTGTTATTTTTTACGTAAATTTTCAATTGTTTGGTTTCTTTTCTATTCACGCAGCATAATTGTATGCGAAAAAAATTCCTTTTTTTGCTCTCTTTCTGTGCTTCTCTTTAATTTTATTGCTTCAGAATGACTGATGGTTGGTTGGTAATTTAGCGAAAACAACTTCAAACAAAAAATGAAGAATAAAATGTTTAAGAAGAACTTTGAGTAGCATACTTTTCATTACAATCATTTCAGTCAGAAGTTGTTTTTATTTTTTTGTCTTACAAAATTATGGAAATGCATAAAAATGTGTGAATAGCTTAAGAGGAAAAAGTAAAAACAGAAAAGGTAAGCAAAATAGCTTAAGGTAACGCACACTGACAAGCACAATGGATAATTTTAAGATACAGCGATTAAGTTTTAAGCACATAGCCAGATATGTCACATAACCACAATCATGATGCAGTTGTGTTGAGAATCGGCAAGAATTTGTATTATCTCCCTCTCTCTCTCTTTTGTATAATATTTTTCAGATTTCATTTTGTGCGAAGTGTCCGGGCTTGTATTAGAATCACGGCTTCACGTTCAATAAACCACTACCTATTAGACTACGGCGTCTTCGACTTTCATAATAACTATGTCGAGAAGTTCACACAAGTTAGTATTGGTTTGGGTTCGAAACCATTACCAAACGGCACAGGACCTAAGATATAGATAAGAACACTTGATTCCGTGCATAGCAGTAGTGTAGTCGCAGTAGTCTTGTAGGTAGTGTGTTGGCTTATTAGACGGGAGGCCTCTGTTTAAACCCCCAAGTCAGACATCAACACGAAAATATGAAAAAAAATATTTCTTCGGCGACTGCCACTCAGCAGATTTCTCTCTCTGAGAGTAAATAAAAGTGCCTTGAAAAATTTCTCAAAAAATCTGTCTGTAGGTCCCGCGACTTATGTAATCCTGACTAAATGGTTGTAATGACCAATTATGTATGTATGTATGCATAGCAGCACCTATGTATGTATGCTTCCGCGCAAACAAGAAACTCGTAGAGTACAAGGAAACACTTCACCCATCCACTGCCTATTGCGCCAATAACAGCAACTGCTGGCAAGAGTGATCCTATGCTGGGTCTCTAGACTGACGTTATTTTCGCTACATTCCTCGAACCATTGTTGAGCAACAAAGGGTGAGGTAAGGACGATCAGAAAAGGCATGGACATATAGAAAACAAACCGAGTTTAGTATACAGTAGTAATGATGACTAAGAATTATGCACAAGGGTCAACCGTTTGGCCTCAAGTTTCAAATTCTAAGTACCCTTACGAAAACAGCAACCTGTTTACAGGTTCGTAAGATACAAGGGCAACATTTCGTTAACCTTTTGG
Source organism: Sarcophaga rosellei (assembly GCA_930367235.1). Classification (NCBI taxonomy): domain Eukaryota; kingdom Metazoa; phylum Arthropoda; class Insecta; order Diptera; family Sarcophagidae; genus Sarcophaga; species Sarcophaga rosellei. Next base: position 3,582,097 of record OV884019.1, on the reverse strand, counting down.
GTGGTATTAATGGCACCAACTGTGAATGGCCTTTTGAATGAAACTTCAACAAAATTGCAAAATTTTTACTCTAAAAATCACAAATCGTATCTCGTTTAAAATATTTTATGTGATGAAATACAGCATAATTGTATTAACGTTTATCTAAATGCTTCTATTATAATTATTTCAACCAATCTGTTATTATTCCACATATTAATTTCAACAATTAGACTGTAGACAGTAGGAAAAAGTAAGACTTTCGTAATTAAAATCTTCTCAATAATTTATTAAGAATAAAGAGGATACAAAACATTAAATATTCTCCCTGTTCTCTGCCACATTTCGTAATCAAATCAAATCAAATAACGCCTAATTACGTTATAATATGAGTAAATGGCTGAGCGAATAAATGAATGAATGAATGAATAAGTCTATAAATGAAAACATAATAGATAAATGAACCAAGGAATGAAGCAATGACTGAATGACTTCGATGACGACAATAATGACAATGCTTATGATACTGCGATACTGTACGGTATGATGCCATTAATGACGATGCCAGTAATAATAAGATTTCCTCATTCAATCATTGTTTAATGTTACATTTTAATGTCATTTTATGTATGTAAGTGACTACTAAAAGCCTATTGATTTTGATTCATACACACACATACACATACACATACTCATACTTACAATGGAAGACATGTCATAAGCCTTTATAATTTATAATAATGTACGTATGACTATAAGCAATACAGCTGCTGATTTTATCAAAATTTATTAAAACAATTCAAAAATGCATTTGAACAACAACAATAAAACGTTTATTGAATATAAAATATTTCGTTTAACTTTACTTTGCTTAGCTTAGAACGCCTTTTTTCTTTAAGTTTTCTTACTAGACACTACTGTCGAGAAATAATTCTCGTATGACATCGTAAAATGTTGAATAATACTCCACGTAAAATTTTATGATGCATACGATAAGCGGAAGCTATTAAAACTATTAAAAATCAAGTAAAAAAAAGCCTGAAGGTTTCAGTTGTTCTTCTTTGCATTCTTGACAATGTTTTCTTTCTTTCGATCACACCAATACAGAGTTACCTACATTGCCTACCTACACACACCCACATACGTACATATGTAAGCAATAGGAAACATGTTGCCACAATCAAGTTTATGATGAGATTTCCTCTTTTTTCTTGCTTCCTTTAATGCATTTATGCGTGACACAGAACCTGCGAATGCCTTCGGACGTTGTGTGTATGAGTGTGTGTTGACGTGTTTGTGTGATGCAGAGAATTAGAAAAATGCCCGAGTTCTGTTGTTAGGAATTTAATTATAATGAAAGCCTTTTAAAAACAAAATAAATGCAATGAGTATTTCCACTCTCGCTCTCTCTCGCGCCTCCACACGCATATATAAGCGTACTCCTGCATTCCATTTGACATTGGCAAAATGGTCGTTCATTTGTTCGGTTTGTATGCCATTGATGATGATGACTGCGGCGGCGGCGGCGGCGGTCAGAGAACCAGAGTGTAAATGCTTTCAAGTTGTATTTTTTATTGTCCTGTTCATATTTGCAATGCGTATAGGTGTAGGTGTAGGTGCAGTGGTAGTGATGGTGGTGGTGATGGAAAAGTAAATTGAAATTGTGAAATAATGAAATTTCTAAGGCCGTTATCAAGAAGAAAATTAAATGAAAAACTATCACATTAACACGCACACGCACATACACAGAAACCCATATATGCACACGCGTCACGAACAAACTACACATTGTTCAGAAGTCATTGGTGGCGTATGAGTACTAAATATTAATTAATTACACACAAACAAACAAACAAACCAGAAAGAATGAAAGAGAAGTGAAGAGGGATCTTTGCACAAGAATAATAATGGAATTCATGAGCTTAGTGAGTGGTAAGTGGTGAGTGGGTCACATAAGATTTCATTATTCCATCAAATAAAATTAAAAATTAAAACTTTAATTCAATTTAATTTGATTTCTTCTCGTTTTCTTTCTTGGTCTTTCTCACTGTAATGAAATTAACACAGCGACAGTTATAAAATAAAATTTTATTATTTTAAAGAACATAAAATTGAATTAGAAAGGGGAAACGGAAACGGAAAGGGAAAGGGAAGCAGTAAAATGAAATTAAATTTGTGCTGCAACATTTTCGATGAATTAATTTATCTAGCATTATCTAGCACTCTGATTGAGGCCACCAAATAACTATCGTGCCACTTTAGTATTGTCTTTCTCAAGAAAAAAAAAATTCCTTGTATGTAAATGCTGTCTTACAAACTTTCCTTGCTTATTTGGTCATTTCAACCCTTTAGTCAGGATTACGACTTACCCAACCATGTTGTGTGGGTTTAATATTATCCATGAGTGGCGGGACCTACTGTCGACTTAGAACGATGGATTTTTTGAGAAACTTTTCATGGTAATTTGCTAGAAGACTCCTAACAGGAAGTCATCAATGAAATATTTTTTTTATCTTTCATCATGTTCGAGATACCTGGCCTGGAATTTGAACCACGAGCTCACGTCTTATAAGCCAATACACTACCAACTTGAATACAATGACTCCGGTTCTTCTCTGGCAGCACCAACAAAATCTAACCGATTATTGATTCCATTTTCACTACATGTTCGCCATATCTCTGACATTTGGGCACAACATCTCTATCAATTTTTCCTACGTATATGTATTGAGAATAGTTTGATGACTTGACGGTTCGTTCTATATCCACTACCAAGTCCTGCCATCAATTGTGCCACATTGTATTTGATCTCTTCATAATTTCCGGATTTTCTATATCAAATAATAATTTTGCTACTACCCCAGACACATTCAAAAATATGGTCTGATATATCCTACGTACCCTTAAGCAGCTTCCTTGGCTGTATTTTCCAGAACGTTTCTCCACACTACTGTTTCCATACTAAGTTACTATCGACAGTGATGATTTCCTCCTTCGCTTAAAGCCTCCTATATTTTACATAACTCAAGAAAATTCATTCAGAATGCTTTCCTTGCCTTCGTACAATCAATGTTCAATTGACTCCTGAAGTAAACGTGATCGCCAATCATAACGTCAAGTTATTTAATCGACTCTAACTAGTTTGTATCTCTTCTACTAACACTGATCTTCTTTTACTTGATATTTATGCTATTAGCTTCTGTTTTATGCTCTGCCAGAGTCTTATCACTATATTGGGATCGTTCTCATCATCACATCTTCCAAAAGTACTGTTTAGACATCCATGACTTAATCAGTAACCAATTCTACAATAAATGCCTTTCTAGAGTTTTCAAAGCAAGTTTACCTTCATACAACACAGTCCAGAATACTAGTGCAGAAAGAGAACATTGTGATGTTCCTGTAGTAGAACAGACATAATCACTTCCTCTATTTAAAGAAAGTCTACTTACATACATACAAACATAATTGGTCATTACAAGCCTTTCTTTCATATTTTCGTTTTGATGTCTGACCTGGGGTTTGAACCGAGGCCTCACGTCTAATAAGCCAACAAGAAGATCTACGCCAGTCCCAAACATTGCTACCAACTGTGTTATTGGGTTAAAAGAAGAAGTACCTTATGTTCTTTTTATATGTGTTTGTGTGTGTAATACGGTTAATAGAGACATTCTCTACTCCTTACTTTTCACCATACGCCACATCGGAAATATTTTTTCAAGGTTAAAATTTTATGATTTCCTTATTTATTTTATTTTATTCTTTTTGTTGCTTTTTGCAAAAGTATTTTTTATAGCATTTTTATTAAAATTTATTTTGTTTTTCTCCTTCTCTTAGTTTTATTATTAAATTATCTTAGCATCAGTCCGTTTCCTATTGTCTGCTTAAGTGATAAACGCATTCGTACATGATGGCTACAATATTAAAGCCAGTTATTCTATCCTTTTATACGCCACAAGTTTTTGGACGAAACACTAACATTTGCAAAAATACGTTAAATAGAAATATAAAGAAATTCCATAATGTTGTTACTCTTATTGTTGTTGTTGTTGTTGTTGTTGCTACTGTATTCCAGTTCCAGTTAATTACTTCCCATTTATTTAACCACACGTACGAGTGTAAACAACACCTAAAACAACTGCCGGAGCGTAGAAAAGTTGAATGAAATATTTTTTATGGGGTTTCGTATCGTATCGTTTCGTTTCGGTTTTATTTTCACTTTTATTTTCATTTTTATTTTTATTTCTCTTTGCTTTTATTCTTTTTTTTTTGTCTTCTGAGTTTTCAATTCAGTGTGTGTGAATATTAAAGTGAGGGAGAAAACAAGGAAATACAATGGCAACAACACCGCCACCATCACCTCCACCGCAAGAGTATCAAAATATGGGCCACCATAAGTAATAATGCTTGTAATACTTAAAGATCCGTTTAATGTTTGTGATGAAAATCTTAAATACACATTTGGCTGCTGCTGCTGCTACTCCTACTACGACTGCACGGCTACTGGTTGCAAAAGTACTTTTTCTAGTTGTTCTTACAATTGTTTTCAGTCTGTCGTTGTTGTTGTTGGTCCTTAGGTTTTTATGTTTAGTTTTGTTATGTTTTGTTGTGTTTTGTTTTGTTTTGTTTTGTTTTGTATTGTTGGTACAATAAGTGTGATTCCTTTTGTTACACGACCGTTGCTGGGGATTTTCTTCTTACCAGGCAAACTTTTTCTGATATTTCTCAGCTTTTTTTGGACTTTTTTTTGTGTGGAATTTTATTGTTTTTGTTTTTCCTCGTCTCATTTATACCGTTATCCTCAGCTATGCTTGTATTCCGCCAGGTGTTAATGTCCTCAACTTTTGTTTTTTTTTTTTTTCGTTTGTATTTATTTGAACTTAAAGTCAACGCCAAAAAAACTTATTTCCTAACAAACTCACTTTAATACAAACACAATCACATGCACATGCATATTTAAATACATTATTTAACAATACAGTTTGGAAAAAATTAAAATGCTCATTGTTAGGCTCTGCCTAATGAAACCAGTGGACTAGGACTCAGTATCTACTCAGTATGTACTTAAGGCAAGAGCGGTTCAAGCTATCAAAACCTGGCCCCCATATGTCTGGAAAGCAATTATATTTTATGGAATGATACAAATCATGGCAGCATCTTTTAATTCTGTTAGTGATTTTCAAACTGAAAACCACAGATATTGTTTACAGGATATTTGTTTTGCTTGAAACTTATCCTTACAACGGAAGTAACAACAGTAAAGTAGTAAATAAAATCATGAATTTCAAAGGCGGAACGGCTACCTGTACAGATATTTTCTTAGTTTATTAAAATAACACCATAACTTACGACGTCTGCACTCTCCCTAGTCCCTGTGAAATTTACCTTTTTTTGCTTTTGGTGTAGGGCTTTCCATAACCAGTCTTTACTATCTACTGTATGCTCGCTTTTTTAAACTTACTTGAAGAAAACATCTTCAAAAATAATATTCAGATTTCCAAATGCCATTGTTTTGGTTCACTAAGTTTACTTTCTTTTCTTATTCACAATATTTTCCACTTATTAGTAAAGCGGAGCACAACACAGCACCTTTTGAACAGTAGCAAACTATCTGACTGAAGAGGAAAACATGATTGTATGGGAAAGAATTCTGATTCAAGTCATAAGTAACATAGCCGGTTTGGCTATAATTGACTCGAGATTTAAACTTTTCTTCTGCTTCATGTTTGATTGCATGTCATTGTATTGTTTTTAATTTAAAATCTTAAGAACAATTGCTAAAATAAATAAAAAATAATGCAAATACACGAATGAATGGCTGAATGGCTAAAATTTAGAAATAAAGAGTTCATCCAGCCAATATTTGATTTACTCAACAGCTAATGTTCTGTCGTAAATGTCTTGTGGCCGTACATTAGTTACTGCAATAAGTATAACACAGAAGGCCATGAACTACATGGTCTTTCAAATAAGTCTTCTAACACAGGCCTGCCACTGGTAAAAATTTATTTAAAAATTCTTTAAAAAGAAAAGAGAACAGTATAGGAGCGGTATAAAGTGGCTCATTACCAATTGGTTTTAATTACGAGTTTGCTATGCCAAAGGACCACCATCAATGAAGATCACCATCAAGGTGATTCTAAATAAGTGGACTTGCCATTTTTGGGGATATAATAAAGGTTTTTTATATTCATCATTATATTCATATCTGGGAAGTAAGCTTTTAGTCAGCATAAGGTTCACGGCCAAGTACTTTTGATTGCGAAATTTAAGAAATCCATTACAAGTTCCCAACAAAAATTACAAAACAAAACGAAAAAAATTAAAACAATTAAACATTTCCGAACATTTCTGCACTTTACTTTTACCACACTTTATTTGCTACTACAACCGAAACGCTACAATGCTACGCAAACAAAACCAATTAAAATTACCACCCATGAAGTCAAAAAAGGAATACAAAAAAAAAGGAGAGAAAATAAAATAAAAAGAACGAAAAGAAAATTGCAACAATCCGGATTGTTTGGATAATTGATAATACTTAAAATTTGCAAATGATTACGAAAATCAATGGACGTATAAACGTATTCACTGGAGCTTAACAAAAGTGCACGAGGGCAGGAGAACAAGGGACGACAATGATTGGCATGATTGCACTGTTCGTGTAGTATACATACAACACTTTCGCTTACCAGTCCCCCACCCACCCTTTTACTATTGTTATCTCCATAAAATTCCCTTTAATACAGTTATAAATAATTCACCAACAACAACAAAAAAAGAGAGAGAAAAAAATGTTACACAACTCACATACTCACGTTCGTACAAAAGCACAGAAAGAGAAAAACTCATTGCTTAAACTGTACACAGTTAAAAATGAAAAATAAAAGAAAGAAAAAAGCAGAGAAGGAAAAAAAGTTTATAAAAAAAAGCAACGGCAACAGCAACAACAGCCGCAGAGTAAAATTGTTGTCTGTAATTTGCATTTTATTAAAGGTACTAAATACACCCACACATGCATGCATATGTGCATGGGCATCACACACACATACTCGCAAACATTACATACACATGTAGTGTAGAGTGTAATAAAGGATTTTTGTTTTGTTTGTATTGCATGTAGTGGTTTAGTTTGTTTGAATATTATGGACGAGGAAAAAAACAAGAACACCATCAAGGAAAAGTGGATAAAAAAAATCTGAAATGAACAGAAAAAACGTTGCAGCAAAAAAAAAGAGAATAAAATGCACAGTAAAAGAGAAGCAGGCAGGCACTTGTTTAAAACTGTCATATTAAATCAAAAAAAAAATTCAAAAAAAACAGCCAATGATTTTAGGGTGAACCATGAATAGGCCTTATCTAAGAGGTTTCACAGTCAAATACAGTACAAAAGCTGTTAAATAATTAAGACTTATTATCTAGGTTGGACTCCTTATATAAGAAGTCTCAATCAAAGCTCAATTATGGACGAATTATTACTCTGCATACCAATAACACAGCTTACTACACAGTGAGGATCTCTCTTTGCTTAGTATATTAAACGTTACGAGTATAAAACATATTTCAAATCACAGGTTTTATGTTTTAAACAATTGATCCGCCGTTGAATCATAAAAATACGTCCTCACTTACCCAGAAGTCTAGAGTCTAGAGTCACTGTAGTTTTCTTTTTTTCGTTGCTTTTGTTTACAAATATTCGAAATATCAGCCACTAAAGGGTTCAAAGGGACGGCCATACCTTCACCAATGTGTGGGTTAAAGTGAAAGGATAAGCACTTTTGGCATTGCCTATTGCCAACAGTGCACTGCATACACTCTCACTCACACACACATGTAATATTATGCATACGATATGGTATGTGACTGTCAAACTTATGATTGTATCAATTTTAATACACACAAGGCTCTCAGTCTATGTATGCATGTACATATGTATGTATGTATGTAGGTGTATGTGCGTGTGACTGCAATAGTGTTTGTCTATGGCAGATTATGCGCAAACATGACAAGTTGATTTATTATGCAAGTAATTGTTTTGTTCCCATTTCCTTTTTGCTTTTTCTTTTTTTTTTTGTTTTTTTCGGTTTTATTATTTTCCATATAATTTTCCACTTTAAACTTAAATGTGATGATGTATAGCTTTTCCTTATTTTCCATTTCCATCACAGTTTTCTCTAATTCTATATTTCCTAAGAAAAAAAAATCGTTTTTTTTAACTCGTTGTTGTGTCTCCTATTATTTTTGTTATGCTTCTTTTTTAATTTAATATCACTGCTCACACAGATACCGACACAAACATACACAAAAAGTAACTGTGTTAACTTTGTATCTACATAAACGAATATGTGATGAATGTAGTAAGTAGAATGGGTGTGTGTGTGTAAGCGTATGTGTAAAGTTTATTAATCAATATTCTTTACTTTTTTCTGCTTTTTTTTTCTCTCTTTCTTCTTCTGTAGATTGTTTGCACAAACGAGTACTTGATTTATAGCAAAGGACTAACACATGTACATCAAACATTCTTACTTATACTCATACCTATACGCATATATGTACGTTTGTATGTATGTGTGTGTATGTACATGTTATAAATTATTAAATTTCTAACATCAATATTTGCTATTTCTTTGGAATTAATTTTCATTCTCTTTCTCTCTGTGTGTGTATGTGTTCTATTCCTTTACTTTTGCTCTACAATATGCTCGTTTGTTGATCGTAGAAAGGGAGAGAGAATGTGTATGTGTTTATGCATATGATGGATGTAAGTAATGTTTTACATGGAAATTGTTAATTTTATCACAAATTCGAAATATTAAATGTCTTGTAACACTTACTTTTCATTTATTTTCTCCTATTTTTCAATACAAAATTCTCAATCGTTCACAGTTAACAATATATTATCAATCAAAAGCATCTGCATAGGTTAATTTAAATTGTTTTTTAGATTGAAAATCTTTCATTTCACAAGAAGGAGGTAAATTGTATTTTTTACAGCAGATAGCATAATACACTCGTTATGGTATCATGGTTAATGATTGTTAAAAAAACGATTTCATTTCGAGTCAGTAAAATTTTTAGGGTTCTATCTTTTAGGCCGCCTGACCATCTGACCTGCACTGTTTTCCAAGCAGAGGTCATGGCAGTTTTGAAAACGTGCAATGTCTAAGGTGTGGCAGGATTTTCTCTGAAATCCAGATCTATGGACTGTCTGTATATGAAATGCCTGCTCCTCTTTCCTTCTTTTATCTTGCGACATTCTTTATTACATTTTGCTTCATTTTTTATAATCGAAATTCGCAAAGTTTACAGCCTATTAATTTGCCTGCAAATGAAATTAATACTCAGAATAGTCTTTTACAAACGTCTTTACTTAAGTTGAAGTCACTAAATTATAGTTTAATTCCTTAGTAATTGTACTTTTAAATGAATCTACTTTGGAAGATTTAAAAATTTAAATTTAAATGTTATTTGCGACATAAACTCAATAAAAAACGAATTAAAAATTTAAATTTATCAAATTTTGCACTATTTACACTTATACGCTTGCGGAGCACATACATTAATGATGAGGGGAACGTACACAATTCATGAAATGACGAAAACGAAAGAAAAATTATTCCAAAAATATTCCACAATATTTGAGAAATCCATTCGAAACAGTACTCTCAGTACTTAGAGGGTGTGTATTATATGGGTGTGTATATGTGTCAATGGGTGCCAGCATACATACGCAAACGTCTATAGTGTGGGTATTCAAGAAACTGAACGAAAGTGTAGTGGCCTATATCAGTGCTGTACACTTATAAAGAAAACAATTGAGAAAATGCAGAAAAGAACAGATATTTTACCGAATAAATGAAAGGCAATCGTTAGATTGGTATTGACAAAATGATAAAATAAAAGGGAAACATATATTCGTACAGGAAGTCCTTTGGTCCCTAATTTCTGGAGAGGAAAGCTTATTCATTAAACATCATGTAGAAATCGGTCAACACCACCTCTTGACAAACGAGTAGGAGTCAATCAGCAAAGTTTCTCACTACGAGACTACATTTCCATGACAAACGTTGCTTCCAAGATCGATTAATGTTCTACAGAGAAAAGGCAGTCTGGATTTAAATTTTTTTTTCTGTTACAAACACTTCAAACTGTTTTAAAAGCACTCAATTGACATTACTATGCTTGTGTACTCAAAGGAATATCGAAAGACATTTACGAAACATAAATAACTTATAACGGAAGTAAACATTAGATTATATTTGTGGCGTCATAATTTATTACATACACACCCACACACATACGTACAGTATGCACAAAAGAGAGCAATCAAAGGCACACATACATACATACACAGATACACAGAGACCTACACATGAATAATGTACACAATAAAAGAAACTTCAGTATTAAAGTAGAGTGGAGAATGGTTGAAAGATAAATTCTCAACTGTACACTTATGCAGACACCCTGTTTATTTGTCCCTATTGAATAAAAATTCTCTCTCAATGACATTTATACCAATTACCGTTATTTTGAGAATAAGCCTATATGTGTACAATGCCCATACCGGTATGTTAAACAAATGTGAATACAGCAACACCAACACCAAAACCAACGCAAATGAATTCAATAAGTTCTTTAGAAAAAAAAAGAAAGAAAAAGACAATAAAAGTTTATTCAACTCGTATTTGGAAGTGTTAATGACTGTTTTTTCTCTTTTTCTTTTTTTTATTCAATTGTATTCTCTGGTATCCACATACAAGTCTTCAATGAGATGTTAAACTTTTAAAAGAAAAAAGTTTTTCTGAGAAAATCAGCTAAAATAAGAAGTAGAAATAGAAGGGAGCTTGTAATAAAAATGATTCGATTCTACTCATCTTTTTGAATACTTTTAGCATATTTTGAAGCGTTTTATCAACTTTTTTTAAACAAAAAGCAGCACAAGGAAATATTTATCAAATATTTCACCCATTTTGAAATCAACAAACTTTAATATGACCGAGAATCGAAGGAAGAAATTCGTTTTATTTGCTTTAGTATTAAAGCACGAATTAAATGAATAATAAATTCAATTTTAATTAAAATCCCTTTTCTTGGCATTCCTCTTCCCCATCTCCCCTTCCACTCACAATTAAACGGAAAATTTTAAATTCCTTTTTGTTTTTTTTTTAATTTTTTCTCTTCTACAATGAAATTGTAAAATCCCTATGTAATCGTTTGTATATTGCGAGAGTGTGAAAGTAGTTTTCTTCGCATTCAACGAAAAATCAAATCAAATACGAATGAATGTTTTTTTTATTTTTCTTTGCAACATTTTGCAAAATAACCACAAAGTTTCATTATCTACAAATTAACCGCAAAATAATTGCCTTAATGAAACATTTTGTATGTCGGTTGGTCGATTGGCCGTTTGGTTGGCTGAGTTGGGTTGGGTTGGGTTGGTCGGTCGGTCGTTTTGGTATTTCATCAAATATTTTACAATTTTGCCCTTTTTTTCTGTTGTTGTTGTTATGTGCGTGTATGTTGTAGCGATAAGTAGATGCAGTGAACGTTAAAGGATACCAACAGAAAAAAAAGTGAAATTAAATAGAAAATAATCTGCTGATGCAAAAGGGAGAATAATTTTTGTGATGGAGAGAATTAAAAAAAAACGCAAATTACATGTGGAAATATTTGAACAACAGAATGTTAAAAAAATATTACAAGTTGATGACTTTAATTGCTTAAAAGGTCATAGAAGGATCATCTCCTAAAATATCGAAAACATATTCTCGCATAAAAACATTCAAATAAAATTTATAATCCACCCTACTTAACGAGTTTAACACGTCGACTGTTTGTTATTACTTAATAGGGACATAAGTATTGTTACGTCATTGAATAGAGGAATTATTACCACATGGGCTAGGAAATATAATCTATGAAGCTATTTCGAGAAGGCGAAGTCATGAACATTAGGCTTCAAGAACATTCATCAGACTGTTTGCTTTGCCATATAAAAGGCAAGGCAAAGAAGGCGAGTTATCTGTGGAATAATTGCCTATTATTGTTTATGCAAAGGGTATAAACAAAGGAATAAAAAAGAAAAGCCATTGTTGTTGTTTACATCAAGTTGTGAACAGTGCCATACAGAATTGTGCGAATAATAATGAATTTTAATTAAAACTAAACATAAATTTATTTTTATTTTATTTGCAATCTACGTTTTTAAAAGATAAAAACACTCTCTTAATAAATGGTTGAAACCTATCATAACTCTCTCCGTTCTAAAGATCACAGGTCTAGATAGTATCATCTCCACTTTTGAAGTGTATTCATAATCAAATATTCATTATAAAAAGGCTTTTAAAAACACGGCAAGGTTGTTTAAAAATTATTTACAAATCGTATTTCTTTTCAAATGTAATGTTTAGAATGTATTGAATCTATTAATGGAGGCACAGAAGTAATTTTTGTCAAATGAATTCTTTTATTTATTCAATAAAATATCGAATAATTTAGCAAAAGAAATAAAAATTAAAATAAGAATTGAAATCCAATGGAATTGATAATAAAAAAAAATAAATTCTCGTAAATACTATTCATTCGTGCATTCCTTGCAAGTCTAAGGAATAAAAATCGAAAATACTTGACATGTAAAAAAGTGTTGCAAATCTCTTTAAGCTCCCAGAGCCAATATTAAATTAAATGCTAAACAATTGCAATAAGAATCTATTGGCAATCAAAATGTTGCAAATGCAACACCCTATCCTAAGAAGACAGAAGAAAGGGAGAAGTAAACAAAATATTTAAAAACAATTTGAAGAATACTTTCAACAGAGCGGAGGGCAGTAGTAGGGGTCCTTTTTCCTCTGCCTGTTACGAACATGTTTATTGCAATAGAGAATGGCACACCAATAGTGAATGGTGCATCAGCATTAGTGGACAAAAAACCTGCATCAGATAACAATTTAATCGTTGGCAATCAAAATCATCGGCAGCATCAAAAGAATCTTTTTAAAAGGAATACTTTTAAAACGATTGTATGAGTATGATTTTAAGAGATGACGTTGATCAAATGAATGCAAAATGGAACAAATCCTTACAAAATTTCTTATCTTTTGTATTTCAATGTATTGTACGTATTGTCCGCAAAATACAAACAAAACTTTAAAATGGCTAAGAAGAATGGCAAAAGGAGGATCATAGAATAACAAAGAATTGAAATAGAGAAACTATTTTTCAGAAATCCTTATTTTAAATGGATTTAGGATTGTGACAACTTGCGACGACGAACTTACACGTTTTTATTACAATTTCAATCATTTGTTACACGATATTATTTCCTGTTGAAGTTTTCTTATATTCTTATATTCTTTTCTTCGTTTTCATTTTGTCGTTCCCCCTATATGCCTGCAATAAATTCTTTGTAAAACTGAGTTTTTTTGTTTCGTTTCTTCCTCAGAAGAAGAGAAAAGTTATGCTCTTTCGTTTTGTAACAAATTCGCAATAAAATCTATTTGAAATATTCTTTTCTTACGAATCATATTCTGAACATTTTTATTGAAGTTGTATTTTTAGTTTGTCCTCCCTCTCCGAAAAAAGAAAACGTTTTCTTATTTTTCTTTTTTTGGTATTGTTGTTCTGTTCTTTTCAGCTTAGAATCTGAAAGAATGTTTAGCAAGCGTATCCTTTTGCTGTTTTTCTATTATCCTTTTGCCTTTTCAGTCGTTTCGTTTCAGTGTAATTTTTTTTTCTTCTTCATTTGTTGTTAAACAAAACAAGGAATTCATAAAAACTAAATGCCATGTACATAGAAACACGTCTATGGGATCTGCAGATACCATGAACATGCAGTGTCCAGTTTTTGCGAAATAAAATGCGATACTTTCAGTTCAATAGTATGAATGTAACCATTAAGACTGTTCAGCAATAACAAAACCTTTAGAATAGAAGCTCGTAGATTGCAAATGAAATAAAAATAAATTTGTGTTTGAAATTCTTTATTATTCGCACAATTCTATGTGCCTCTGCTCACAACTTTATGTAAACAACAACAATTGCTTTCCTTTGTTATTCCTCTGTTTACACCCTTTGCATAAACAATAACACATGAAAGATCTTTGTAACGGAGATCTTCAAACCACGGTTACTCTCTTCAAACACACCGAGTCTTCACACAAGACTGACTAGGCTTCACTAACTCACTCGCCTGCTTTGCCTTGCCTTTTATATGGCAGAGTAAACAGTCTGATAAATCTTCTTGAAGGCGAATGTTCATTGACCATGATGGTCAATATATATTCAAAAAACTGAACTTAACTTTTTGAAGTTTAGCGCATACCCAAAAGATGTTTAATTGTTACAATAATTCGATCACAGCTGGACAATTTTAAGCCATTTTGGGCATAATATGTTGAGATAAGGAGTAGCACTACTACTAGACTATAGGCTTACTCAGCTCTGTGAATCGAAATTAAACGTGAAAAGTAAAGTTTATGGATATTAATGCTATTCGCACGACAGATAATCTTACTTCAAATTATTTGATTTGTAATGAAATTCGCCTTTTATTTCATATTAAATAAACGAATTAATTTCTTCAAATCCTTTAAATCCCCTTGCAAGGTGTTAGTTTTTATTATTGAAAGATTGAATCTGTATATTAAAATTAATATTTATTTGTGGATCAAGATAATCCCAACTGTAGCAACATAAAAATTCGTTTCAATATTCCTAATCCCCTCCATTTGATTCGTAACAATTTGTGTGTCATTCGAGTATTTTTTTTTTTTGTTGCATTTACATGCACTTCAAAATGATAAAGAAATTCTACTTACAACTCGTGTTATTATAATACTTTAGCAGATGAAGATTTACTTACAAATACAATTGAAATTACAACCACACTCACATACACACTCAGATAACTGCATTTACTCATACTTATAAATGTATATGATAAGAACGGGTATTATGACTGGCGCTTCTGTACTCGCTCTCAACAAACGAAACGAAAGGGAACGAACGAGAGCATGCATTAACAAATTTTTTAAGAACTCGTTGGGCAAAAGTATAACGATTACAAGGCAATAAAAGTGTATAAAAATCATATAAAAATTTATTGAGAGTTTTTATTTCATTTCTCTCACCCTCTCGTATTTTATTTCTACGATTTTACAATTTCTATTGGCCGAGAAAAAGAAAAAGAAAAAAATCTGCATAACTTTCCAAGCATAATGAGATCTTTTACGGACCACCACTTACTATTATTATTGGAGTCCCTTGGGTGTCTCTTCCTATTTTATAACTTCCTACTTAAACAAATATTATCCTTCCTTCCTTTCTCGGGGGGAAGTGAGAAGAGGTTTATTCCTTGCAACTTATCGCCTGCTGCTTGCTTATTGTCATCATTGCTGTGTGTTTTTTTTTTGCCTATTGCCGTACAAATTGTTCCTTTGAATACGAATACGGCTGCTGCTGCTGTTCTATTTCCATTGGCATTGGTTTGAATGTTGAAAACTTGTACAATATCTTAAGGATACTTTATATGGTTGGTTGACCAAAATGCATTTCCATTCAAGCGGAAGTAAGCAATAGATGTGTTTAGTTCTCTTAAAATATTTTCAAAATATTTACTTACACTCTTGCTCCCTCTCTCTCTCTCTCTCTTTCTCTGTTTCTCACACATACGTGCAGAAAGTTTACTTATAATTTTTTGTAGATTTCTTTTTAAGGCAAGAGATCCTGTGACTTAGAAAAGCAAAGTATTACTTTGCATATGTTATTATTTGCTTTATATATTAAGCATTGTAAATATTTAAGCTTTTACACAAACACACACAGATTAAGGTGGTTCTAAATCAATGTGAAAAACTCTCAATGCCTAATGAACAACAAGACAAATGAAGAGAATTTTATATACAGAAGCATTTAGCAATTCCATTAAAACGTAACTATACTCATTTCAATACGATTAATTTACTACTTTAAAGTAAACCATATAAAACATATTTTCTTCAACAATTGAACGAAGAATTGTAAAGCAATCGCTTTAGTTCATGCATTTCCATCAATCAATGGAATTTGAACCACCCTGGCGTATGTTTTTCTAGCATTACAATACACACACATACTTATGCATAGAGGAGCATACATAAACACAGTGCACAGAGCACATATATTTCTCCTAACTATACATCTTTAACTATCCATTATTGGTTTTCCTGGCAAACGATAACTGTTTTCATTTCAACTTCTCTCAGAGCTGACTTTTGCAGCACTCCATACAATTCGCATCCTTTTTGTCCAGGATGTAACCAGCGGAAGTTATTTGGCACAGCATGCACAAAATTGCTACGAAATATTTTTATTATCCAAATAAAAACGTTTTTTTGAAGGTTAAAACTAATGATACCCGAAATCAGAACGCTAAACAAATAATTTGAAATTGCACATCCCTTAACACTGTGGGGGGTTACATATGTACATATGTATCATATTTCCTCAATAATAATCGACAGAATTTCAAAACAATAAATACTTGCATTGCATTTGTTAAGGGATATGCTTCTGTTGTACGAGCTAATAATGTGCACGTTATGAAAATGTTTCCTAACCACTTGAACGTATAAGTAATATAATCCATGGCATTTAATTAAATATTAATCATACGCAATGGCTGACACAGTGCTTATAGTGTAGTACAGTAGCATTGGAATAAAACGAAAGAAAACTCTGTTTTATTTTTATTATTTCTAAAGAATTTTCTTAAAACTCTAAATAAGAACGAATTAAAGATTTTAATTTATAGAAACTCCCATTCATACAGAAGGTGCTCTAACGCAGACATATCACGTACGGCGATCGAGAGGTATCAACAAGACAATAGTCGAGTGAGTATGAAGTTATTGGTCTGAGATAAAAACACTGACTCATCTGATTAGAAGCGTTTTGTGGTTGCCGTTTATTACGGAAATCAGAGAAAAACATTGGTTCGGAGAGTTGGCCTCTGTAGTCACTCGAATCATTCTTAGTTGTTAGGCATTTACAACGAAAGAAAAAAGACAAAGCGAAAGCAGAGCAAACACACAACCTTCTAGTAAGTATTTTAGTGTTCAAATACGATTCATACTTATTTTGAAATACGTGTATATATTGAGTTATGGAGTGTCGAAGTCAACAACATCATACGTGTTATTAAGTATGAATATGATGAGTACTTTCATGCTTTGAATATGAGTAGAGGTTTCATGATATTAAAATAAGTATGAATGCGTATAAGTATCTGAAATCATGAGTATGATTCGATACTACTCATCTTTTTGAATAATCATTGCTGACCTCTGATATGAATAAGATGGGTACCACAGACTGAAGACTTTTACTTATAAAGGTCCGGAATCCAAACATTTTTTATTCGTTTCCGATCAGTTTACTAGTTTTACGTGTGTTTATTTCTCAAATCCAAAAGCAAATGATTAAATATCAACATTTAAATCCTTTTAAAAATAAAAAAAAAATTTTATTAAATGAAAACACTTCCACACGAAATAAAATGTCGATTGTTTTTAGATACAACAGCGATAGATCATTTTATGTTTATTGAATATTTATATTTACTGTTAATAAATAAATAAATAAACAATAAATTTATTTTAATTTGAAAAAAAAACTTATCTGCAGTTATTATAAATTAAATTTTAATATTTAACAACTCCTTTCAGATATTTTCATGGTCATCATTGAATTTAATGCCATAATTTAAACTTTGCGAAATTTAGAGTGTTTACACGCTATGCATTAAATCATGCACATTCATTTGGTTTACGACGATCCCTCGTAGCATATGTACATATATACAATAAATTTTCATATGTGTATAATATGTTACTTACTCGACATCACCTGTTATAATTTGAAATAATAACAGCAGCAAACAAACATCATGTAACAGCATATTTAAGCTGTCATAAATTCACTCTAAACCCACAAATATTTTCTCACTATCACACCGAGTATATACCGCTGCAGCGCTAAAGAATACGGAGAAGAAGAATAACAAATGAATGAACAAATTTTAACTCTCTTTGGCAACAAGACAAATAGAGCCACACGCTGCTGAGACTGCAGAGAGAGGTAAAAGACATAAAGAAGATCAAATAAAAAATGACACAAAACTATTTAAAAAATGCTGCTGCTGCTGTTGCTGCTTCTGCTACTTTGCCAGCAAAAAGCAAAAACTAGCACCTCTTTTTTTGAATATCTACCCTCACTTTAAATTTTTTGTTATCTTTTTTTTTGTATTACTGGGGGAGTTTCTCCACTGAAACATCAAACAGACACTGGCACTTTCGTTGGCGGCACCAGAAACAACAGCAGACACCAACAATCAGCCCTTAAGGGTGCTGAAAAAAACAAACGTAAAAGGCCACAGTATCAAAAAACGAAAGACAGAGAAAAAACGGTTGCGAAAGTACTCCACAAATAAACGTAAATTATGTTCTATTCGTACTAGTACTTCTGGCAAAAAACAACAAAAAAAAAGTAATCGCTGGCATATAAAAATGAAATGAAATGAAACGAAACCAACTCGAACCCAAGAGAAAAGTGTTCTTTATACGGAGCATAACAGAATATAAATCGTACTAAAAAGCAAAACAAAGAACCCATAGCTGATATAAAAAGCTTAGAGCAGATAAATTATGTTTCGCAAAACTTTAATACGGTGACTAAATAATTCCTTTAAATAGTAAATACAACGCCAATCAGATGTTAGACATACAGCCGCGGTTAAAATAACCCACTATAAGTGATGTTACAGAAGGTTTTTCTTTATAATCCTGCGAGATAATACACCAGCTAATGCAAATTCGTATGAATAGAAAAAAAGAGCACGTTATCATGTACAAAATTTTCAAGACTTTTTTGCTCTACAATGTTTGTATCAGAGTAATTAAATTTCAATATTGCTGACTTACTTACATATATTCAAAATTTCATGAATGGTTATGAGTAGCGAAAAACGATTCATTGCTGATCTCTGATCCGTACTATTAAAATAGATTACTTCACCCGAAATAAATTAACTTTGATACTAACTTGCGTAAGGCTAGAGAAGCTGCTATAATTTTAAACACTTCTAATGAAAAAAACTGATTCATTGTTAATTCGTAACACAAACATAAATCCATACACTAATACACCTTAACACAAGATACACTCACTCTTATGCATGTGTGTGCATATAAATATGCCATTTAAGTAAACTCACAGACACATATAAATTGATAGAGAGAGAGAGAGAACGAGAAAAAAACGCAACTAGAAAAATGGATAGCAGTGTGTGAGTGTGTGTGTTTGTATGTGTGACTTTGTCACGGAAAGCTAAACGGAAGTGTTTATAGAGTGTTGAGCAGGAGAACGTACAATACGAAACGTATACAGACAGGGGATATGGGATTCGTTACAAAAATACAAAAAGGAAATACGATTTACGACAATTTAGTGTGTAGAATTACAACATGTTTTAACAACAACAACAATAGTAGAACACAACAACAAGAGAATAAAATTAAAAAAAGTAGAAAAGGAAACACAAATACACATGCAATTATATTGGTATACAATACTAGAGTAACAACATAAAAATAAAACGTGTGACAAACTGTTTCACAACAGCAAGAGAAGGAGAGAGTGAGAGAGCGTGTTTGTTAGAGTATATAAAAATATAAGAGTTTATAACTAAAGTCCTTTAAAAGCATATGAATGTGACAAAAAGAGACGGTGAGAGGAGTGCATGTGTGTGCATATTTAAAGCAATAAAATATAGAATAACAATTTGTTAAAGTTCAACAAGTTGCTGATAAGCCAACCTAACATATACTCAGGTTTTTGCCTTTCCCAACTACAAATCATATACCAAGAGATTTAAAAAGCCACACAGAGCGAGAAAGAGAGAAAGAGAGGAAGATAAAATCTTAGAATTCAAATTCAAAGAACTATACACGACTATTTCCTATTTGTTACCGATTTTTCGCCTTAAAAACAGAAGGCAATGCTGGCATTACGAAATATGAATAAATAAGCCAAGCATTTACTGTGAAAGAAATATGAGGCTTAATTTTTCAACACAATATTACCTTTTCCTCTTGTATATGCACATAGAAACTTTTCCAAACGAAAACCTTTCTCTTATTTTTGTCAACGACAGGCATTGTTGTTATTCGAAGACGTTTACTCAGCATACAAGGCATGATTTCATTGTTGTTTTTGCATGTGTTTTTGTTTTTTTAAGGTCGTTATGATAAAAAGTCAAACTATTAGTCTCCGGAGACAATTTCATTTGTGTATGTGTTAAATTAGCCAGTCAGTCAGCTAGAGCCACTTAGTACTCTGGCGATAATCATCTGCATTATCAACATTATCATCATCATCATCATTAAGATGAGCACAACCATCACTCTGCTAGTGTCTCCAGTATACTACCACTACAAATGGTCTTTTGTTGTTGTGTCATAAAGTGTTTGAATTAACGCCTGTATTTGGGTCTCTACCATATATTCCCATGTATACATGTGTATGCATGTATGTGTATTAGTGTAAGTATTAAATAAATGTGTCTGGTTTTGTTTCTTTATTTTGTTCTCTTATCCCTGCAACACGCATTTAAGACGTTCTTGTATCCTTCGTGCCCAGTATTGTGATATTATTATTATGTGTGTGTGTGTTTGTATCGCATGTTTTCTGCTTAAATCAAGAAAAACTTTTTCTACAAATTATTTACATGCAAAGGCCAGGTCATATAATGTCTTGTTCCTTGTAATCCCCTCTCTTCTCTTTTCTTTTTCTTTTAAGTATTATTTATAACTTTTTTTCTCTTGTTTTTCTTGGTAAACACAAGTAGAGGTCAAGGTAAAGGTATAAAATTATCTGGAAAATATACAGAAAAACAAAAACAAGAATGAAATAATAATAGTTGTTGTCAAGAAAGAAACGAGAATGAATAATAAAAATAAATTTAAAGCTTTAAACAAAAATAATGCGGCACAATAAATTTTTGGTTGTGAATATATTACCACCTAAAGGATCTTAAAATATGTCGAGGTAATCACCGATTTTTATTGAGTAAACTTGGATACACAGGAGTTGTAAGTTGATCTTTCAAAAGCCTAAAACTTGAGTCAAGCAATGGATAGTACTACCCGTATGACGTATTACACTTATAAGTTGTAAAGAATATATAAGAACTGAGGACATATTAAATGCCTGTGTGTTACGATTTTGTTGTACATCAGACAAGAAGAAATATTACTTCCTTTTCCACTTGAGTAGAAGAAATTATGCATCGGTTAACAGAATTACTACCACCGCTAAATAATAACACTCAGTTACGTCCGCATTGATTTAAATTTCGCGACTGTTTAAGCCAATAAGTCAAAGCCAATATTACCGATTTTTACACAGCGAATGTAATTCCTTTCCTGATTACAAAGTTCTGAAATCTGCATCATTTTAACACAAACAAAAACCATCAAAACCCTGTCCTATGCTCCGATTCTGAGCATATCTTTAAGATTTGATTCAATTAAGAAAAGTGGAACAATGTTTATGTAATTAAAGCATGCTTGAGTACAAGCACGAGAAGACACGAAGTCCCTAAAAAAGAAACTATCCAAGAAGCCCACAGAAGCCTCCAAAGAAGGTAACATCAACAACCAACATCATAGAAAGGCTAGCTAGCATTCCTTATATTTTTTGCATGTTGATGTTGTAGTTTTTGCAGTATTTCCTGATCAGAATACCTACTGTTTTTTCCATGATCCTCTGTTGTTTTGTGTTGGATTTGTTTGACTGTGGAGTTGATGCAGATTTGTATGTCCCTGAAACTGAATATTTCTTTAAAAAGTTTTAAATTCTCTTTACTTCCTAATGAGTCTCATTTGCATTCAATTTGTAAATTTTTTAAATAAATTTTCTTTCCAGCCATTACCATTACATCGTATATATTACTCCCGCTTTAATTGAGGACGTATACGTTATATTAATACAAATTATTATTACAATAAAGTATACTCCATAGCCAACAGTTCTCTATCGAAATTTGTATTATATATTTTTTAGCTTTTTAATTCAACATTTCATTTAAAAAGTTTCTAGAAACAAGTGTAAAAACCTGTTTGTGTGTGTGTGTCCATTAACTTTATTGGCTTGAAATTTACAAAGTTTCAAATCAAGGTAAATAAGTGTACGGGGATAATTACAGGCATTCAGACAACAACAAAAAAAGTTTTTTTTTATTTTTTGAACATTTTCCACATTGTCATTATAATGACATCATTATGGATGGAATATTTTAAACACAATAGATAATGAAATAATTAAAAATATTTAAAACAAGGTTAAAATAACTCTTTCTCTCCCTTGAGCTCTGTTTCTCTCTCTACCTAGAGTTTAAAAATAATTTTTGTATCATAAATTCTACCTACAAACAGAAAGTATGGATAGGAACTCTGCCAATTTAAATCCATTAAGTTTGTATAAAAGGTCTTTAAATATTAGTTCAGGGTAAAATTAACTAAAAAAGAAAAAATATAACAAAAAAAACAACAACAACAAGATAAACTTTGCATATGTAGCAATACAATTATTAATAATAAAAAGCCAAAGACAAGGTATAAAAAAACTAGAAAAAATAAAATTAATTAACTTAAGCAAACAATTAAAACAAGAGTCGTTAAAAAAAAAAGAATTTAATAAAAAAATTTATAAAAACCAACACAAAGTAGAATACACAGTACATGCCATTAAGGCCCTTTTTAAAGGGTACGCTACACTATAGTATTCGCATTCCCAGGTTCGAATATTATATTGTATGTAGTTGTAGTGCATACAAGTAAACTTCTATACCAACCACTGCTTTTTAAAATGGAATTTTTTTCTCTCTCCCTCTCTATAGAAAAAAGAAACGAAGAGAAAAAATCATAAATGCATTATAACAAATAGAGTGATAAACAGAATAGACAGTGGAAGAGAGAGACAGAGAGACAGAGAGACAGAGAGGAGAATGGTGTTTAAACATGTATAAGAACATGTTTTATAATTGTACACGTGTGTGTGATTTTTATTTTTCATATACAAACAAAGAAAAAATCTTTTATAAATGAGAGTATTTCTCTCTCCTACTCACATAGCCACACACACACATATGAATGTACTAAAATATTTTCACACCAACAAATTTAAATGAATTTTTGTTACACTTGTATTATGATAATAACACATACAAACGTCATGAAACCGAAACAGGTGGAAGACAATTCACCGGCTTGTGTCTACAGCGAGCGACAAACATAAAAAAATCAAGCTGCTATCGCTACACTATATTTTAAATTAGCATATAAAATGGAAATACAAACGCCAGAGCTACAAAAAAAAATGTGAAAATAAAATTTTAAAAAACGAAACCCAACCAAACTTTACTAAAAGCCGTAAAAAGGTGATCTCACGTTTTACCAAACAAACAAAAAAACCAAAAATAAAAATAAAATAAAAGAACACATTTTACACAAAATTTTTATGACTTTTTTGTCATTACAAGTCGTACAAACTACATGGTTTGAAGAGTCTCAGATTCCATAATTAAAATTTAAACAACAGATCATACGCTTACTATACTTACTTAGTATTCAAAAAGATGAGTAAAATCGAATACGCACTTATACTTATTTTAATATCATGGAACCTCTACTCATATGAAAAGCATGGAAGTACTCATCATATTTATACTTAACAACACGTATGATTTTGTCATAGCTTAACATTTACACGAAGCAGAAAATAGGTATGAATCGCGTACGAACACTAAAATACTAGAAGGTTGTGTGTTTGCTCTGCATGCTTACTCTGCATACTTAACAACACGTATGATGTTGTTGAAAAATCTAGAATATGCTGACGCCTAACAATATGATAGAGAAAGCTTAACGCGGTCAAATTTGTAACAAAAAGGGAGCACGAAATTAAAAACTTAAATGGAAATGGATTAGGCAAACCAGACTAGTGCAAACATAGACCGAAATGCAATCGCATGGCAGTCGAATGGCTGTCATTTAGGAATAAATCACATAACCGTAATGGAGACAGATTGAGGAAGACGTTCTCAAGACAAGAAAAGATACCAGGTAGTTAAGGCGGCTGCTAGCTGATAAATTCTTGGTTAGCTTGGTCTCTTACTGCTCGACTCTACCTCAATCAATCGTGGTGTGGGATATTAAATCAAACGACATAAACGATTATAATTACCGTTACCTGTAGATCCCTATTATTGTCGTATTATCTTTAATCCTGATGCTTGCGTTGTACCAACACTTTTCCATTCAAGTTGTGAGCGCAACAAAACAAACATGAAGCAAACGTTTGCCTACTCTTGCATATTTATGCAATTAAAATTGTAAATTCAACGCCCGTACTTAAAAAAAAATAAACCAACAAAAACAACAAAAAAAATTCTTTAAAAAAAGAATC
This sequence comes from Sarcophaga rosellei, assembly GCA_930367235.1. Lineage (NCBI taxonomy): Eukaryota > Metazoa > Arthropoda > Insecta > Diptera > Sarcophagidae > Sarcophaga > Sarcophaga rosellei. The sequence goes on along the minus strand of OV884019.1, from coordinate 3,557,614 downwards.
GTAAAAAATAAAATGGAAACAAGAAAAAAAAACGATTTTTTCTCATTTTTTTTCTTTTAATTTTATCATGTGAAATAAAAACGTAACCAAACGAACGACATAAATGAAACAGAATTTTTTTTTGTTTCTGTTTTCTAAAAAAAAGCAAAAAGCAGACTAAGTAACACGGCAGTGTCGCATTATAAAGATTTCAATTCAAAACGATTTTTTTTTTTCAACGGAACGAAACGTAACGAAGAGAAAGGAAATGAACTAATATTTAAACAATTAAGAAAAAATTTAATAATTTAAATTGTTTTTCATTTCGGCAATTACTCTCTTCTTCTAGACCCCTTCTCTCTCTATTGCTCTCCCTCTGATGCATTTACATTGTACTATACTTATGCAATTAAATCAAACAAATGCAGTTTTAAGTGTAAGCATGTGTGTGTACATTTAAATGTATTTGTATGACGTATTTCTAAATATTTATACAACAATTTATTGGCAATCAAATGCAAAAAAAAAAAAAATAGAAACGTGAAAAACTGACAACATTAGGGTTCCACAAATGGCGCAAGAAAACTTAATAAATTTGTAATTGATTGTTCCGAACAAAGAGTGATTTCGATTTATTTAAAATTTTTACAAAAAAACAAGTCAAAAAAAATAAGACTTAATTTGACGTGCAAATAAGATTCGTGGACAGGTTTCTTTGGGTCACAGCAATAAGACATGAGGTCTTATGATAAAGTACTTAATTACTTACTTACTTAATTGGCCATTAATAATCCGATTAACAGATTTCGGCCTGCCTCAACACATCTTTCCTTGCGCACATACACCAGTTGGTCACAATAACCTATGACAGGGCTTCCTCGATCTGGTCCTTCCAACGCAAACAAATTCGTCTTCTTCCCAACTTTTGCAAATCTCCGCATCAAATATCCGTCTCGCCGTAACATACTCCTCCATTCAAACGACATAGTAGAGCCAGCGCAGCCGCTGAATATAAATGCGCTGCACAACAGCCATGTCGTTCAAGAACTCATACAGTTCTCTGTTAGATCGGATGCGAAAATCATTGCCAACTCACAGTGGACCGAAGATCTTACGTAGGGCTTTTCTCTCGAATGCTCTCAAAGCTGCTGCATCAGCGCTTAATAGTGTACATGCCTCTGCGCCATAAAGAAGAACGGGGAGAATGAGCATCTTGTGGAGCATTAGTTTTGTCATACAAGAGAGGTGTTCTGCTACTCAATAGTAGCACCTGTTGGCAAGTAGCACCTGTTGGCAAGAGTGGTTCTGCGCTTGATCTCCAGACTGACATCATTTTTGGTGGTAATGGCGGTGCCAAGATATGTAAATTCCTTGTCTACATCGAAAGTACTTTTTACACCAAAAAAGTCATTATTTAAAAGGCCGTCGTATAGAGGATGACTACATTTCAAATTTTGTCCTGTTTATTCGCTCTTAATAGCCGCTCTCAAACTATGAAAATGTGAGTCCAAAAACCCAGCCCAGATATATGAGACAAAAGTAAATATGGAATAAATATTCTTTTCGGCAACTTCCTCTCAGCAGTCCTCTGGTAAAATCTCTGAGAATAAATAAAATTGCCAGGAAGTTTCTCAAAAATCTAGCCCGCAAGTCTTTACTGAAGGCTTGTAAAGGCCAAGAGTTTAAGCCACAAATCTGGTGAGAAGAGAAGAATATATTTTCAATACTTCGTTTTATTCGAGATGTAGAACCTTGGGTTTGACAAACTATCTACATACTATGCTATGGCGACTACAGAGTTTTCCAGAACAATTACGTTATGTTATGTGTCGTAAATACTTCCAATCATATGAACTCCCTTAATTAAATTCTGCATTTAAATTGTATCTCTAAGATTATGTATCTCTGTGTACACAACTAGATATGTGTATGTGTGAGTATTGTAAGCATTTGCATGTTACAATAGAATACAGAGAGTGTTTCTTGTCAATTTCGTTTTCGTTTTCGTTTTTGTTGTGTTATGATATCATAAAATTTCATTAATTTCTGTCACAATTTACATATTTTACATGATTGACATTTTCTTATAGAAACAATAATAAATACAACAACAAATCCCATGTGCAAATACATGACCATACATACTCAATACACACAAATATGGATAAATTTCATTTAAAGTTATAAATTTCTATTCTATATCTTGTTTATGTATTTGTATTTGTATTTGTATTTGTATTTGTATTTGTGTATGTATTTGTATTGCACATTTTACAAGATCTTTCAAATGGTCTCACCAACATACAAACACATATGCAGGCATACGCTTCAACTTGCATTGACAATACTTAATAGACAATTGTAACTGAAGATATAAAATATTCTTGTTCTTGTTGTTATTGTGTGTCATTGTAAATCCGTTTTAGATATTTTATGTTAGATTTGTTTGATTATATTATTATTGTTTTTGTTGTTGTTGTTGCTGTTCTTTATCTTACTGAATATTTAATAAGAGAAATAAATACAAACACACACACGCACACAAATATTTGTAGCATACATTATGCATATGAAAGCATACACACTTATATACATACAACAGTACATATTTATGAATATTATACACAATATTTAGGTAAATGCATGCATATATGTATGTATGTATTGTATTATAAATGATTTGGCATTTATATTTGAACGTGTATTTGTTGTTGTATTTGTATTTGCAAGTTTAAATTGTTATAAAATATCAGCTTCAATTTCTTTTTGTTTTCTTAAAATTGCCTTCTGTTTGTTGTATTTTGAAGCAATTGAATCGAAAATATCGAATATTGATTTGTATTTTCAGAGAAATTAGAATATTTTGGTATGCATTTAAATGCATTTATGCACTTATGCATGCATTTTCAATATTCATACATACACAAATACATGTAAAATGTTTATTTAAATAAGTGGGTCAAAATGCTTTCATGTCCTTTGAAGTTGCTTTCATTTTCGTTTAAAAGTTTACAGTCAATAGTCAATAGAATAAGAAATTAAATCTCAACGCTGGATAGGCGGAATATTGAAAATTTTCCAAGGAAAAGGCGAGCATTGAATTTATTAGCAGCTAAGCAAAGTCTCTTCGCATGCCTTTAGGCAGTGAGTGATCCACGATTCACGAATTCAATCGTCATTGCTTCTGTCAATGATTCTTCCTTTGCCCAGAATTTTTCAGCGGCCTATAAATCTTCTTGCTTAATAATCAGCCTGCGGAAGTTAAAAAGTGTACCTATGTCCTTGTTTGTATTGATATTCGATAGAAGTGTACCTGCTCTAGTAAATTAATCAGGATATCCCTGTGACCAGAAACCTACATTCGAAAAGTTAGACCTGAAATTTACACCAGAAACAGATCAGATTACTGGAGATTCTGTACTTAAGATATATCTCTCAGCATGGTTAACACCATAACTTCAGTTGAAAATGCATTACAGCAGTTAGGTAGACAGAGAGATATTTTAAGTTCGAAGAATATTTAACCATTCATCCATATTCATAAGTCTGAAGCCATCCGTGTTAACCTCCACAAAATTTAAGGAATTGATCATGTCACAAAACCAGTCTTCTCTACTGCGAACTCTATTACAAAATGCTATCATACGAGATATAATCAATTTGGTTTAGAGGATGGAGACCCTCAAGTAGGCTAGCGAAGCAGGCCCTAATTCAAGTTTTCACTACTAAAGAAAACAAAATTAGTAAGCCTTGACATGGCAACACTACACAACATCCCAAATACTATCCAGAGCGGAATAATCTTTGTTCAACCCAATCAAATAGGCTGGCGAAGTAGCCAAACAGGCCTTTAATGCGAGGGTCTTATTACTAAAGAAAACAAAGCAAGTAAGCCATGACATGGCCACACAGCACAACATCACAACATCACAAATATTGTCCAGCACGGAGTAGTATTTCTTCAAACCAATAATTCTGGTTTTTTATCAGTAAGAAGTTCAGACCATTCTCTTAACATACCTACAGACACCAGCCCTTAACTGAATTCTTTATTGCTCGCCTAACAATATTAAATTCATGTTTAATAGATAACAAATGTATTCCCTTCCTTAGTTTTAGAAACGCCACCATTAGCTTGGTGTGAAATAAGGAAGTATTTTTCCTTGTTACCGGTTAAGACATAAATTTCGTATAAAAAACACCAATTTGGTCAAAAACTCAATAAATTCTGTTCGTAAATAGTGACAGCATTGGCAAGAGAAAAATATAAGAAAATAAGAAGTCGAAATACAATAAATTCGACACAAAACAACACTTAAATTTAAAATCATCAATAAATCTTGTTCAAAAGAACCAAAACACCAACAGAATAAAAAAAAATAATGCTGGGCATACGGTCGGGTGGATATACAACCTGCACGTATCGACAATAAAAAATGAAATGAAACGTAAACGCTATGAATGAAAAACAGCAACAACAACAACATCACCATCTTAGAAGTAACTTACATAGCGAACACAGTAATAAAAAAACTGCTGAGCATTCTCTCTCTAAATAGGGACCCAAATGTGTTCAAATTGCGAAGAATTTTTTTTATGTGGTGGCGAGTAAAATATTTTAAAACTGCTGACACAAGCAATTGATTTGCTCGCTGGCATTACATTTATGATTTTAAAATTCCATTTATATGCCATTTATTATGCTGTGCCGCCAGTGTTACAAATGTCTTCATGAACTGATTATACTTTTCATATGCACTTACAGATGAAGTGTATGAAATAAAAAGCCAACAAAGCCAAGGCATTGGCATTCTCACTTGGCTTAGCATGGTTTAACTTGATTTGACATTTAAAACGTTTACAAATTGTATTTCAAAATAAAATTTTTATTCTTTTTTCTCTCTCTCGCTCTCTCTCGCTCTCTCTCGCTCTTTCTCTCTCTATCTCTTCGCCTTTGTTTTGGTAAATTTTATAACTTTTTGACTCAATTTGTGTATTCACGTATAAACTTTTTAACCAAAATGCGATTTTATATGACAAAATTTGTAATTTGAAGAACAAAAACATCCCGCACCATACACATACTTTTGCAGCTGCTGTCTGTCTTACAAGGAAATAAAAAGTTTAAGACCATCTACGTATGTCATTCAGACTTTTAGGAGAATGTTTTTCAACAATTTTATTATAGAAGCATGAGAATAATCAGAATTTAAATGTTAAGCACGAAATGGTCAAGAGTTAAGGAGATACAATGATAGACAAGAGGAACTTGATTGAAATGAAATTGACAAAATTTAAATTGAGTTCGGTTTACGCCAATTTATGAAGACTGAGTATTAATGGATGGTGGAATATGATTTCATATTTTATCATATCAACCATTCTAGACAATCTAAACCAAACAACAACGTGACTTGGTCGGAGATCAATTAGTCTAAATCTTTTGAGCCTTGCTTTGAGCGAACGAAGGTCGATTTAATCCTTGGCAAACTGTAGCATGTTTACATTATTGCCACATAGATTTAATAGAATGTGTTCTGGCGATTCACTCTCCTACCCATCCATTACTCGTCTCAGAGGAATGAACTGGAAGAAGTTAAAGAAGTTTGTACAAGATACAGATACAGGAAGTTTATACATTATAAACGGTGAGCTCACAACAAGCCTACATGACGGCTTAGGTGAGTGTCAATAGGCGTAGGACCCAGGGTTGGTCCACTCCCTTCTTCAACCTACCTACCTAGGTACACTACTAAGGAGAGAGAATATTTCTTACTCCCTCATTATGTAGGATAACAGCAATAATTTTTCTATTTTTTGTTTCGGCTTGTTGTTTGGTTTTGGTCTTGTCTCCTCATTGATTTGTAAAATGTGTAGGCTTTTCACTTTTAATTGCTGTCAGTATTTAGGTGGAGCCATTGCTGCCAATGAAATCGACCACAAATATGCCACACGTTAATAAAAGTGTATTTAATTAAGTTTAATAACATCAACAACAACAACAGCAATAACAATAATAATACAAGTGATTAAAAAGAATAATTTGATTGGAATTATTTTGTGATAAAAATAAAAGCGATTAAATTAAATGAACGAAAATTAATTATTTAAAATGCCATATAACTGTATAAGTAGTGTATGTGTGTAGGTGAATGCGAGTATTTGTATGGAAGTTTGAGTGCATTGGTATTTAATTAAATCAACAAATAAATGATTAAACTGTACCACACCAAACTGAACTTGAGATTTTTTAAATCAACAGCAAAAAAAAAATAGCACAACAATTGTTGGCAAGAGATCATTTAACAATAAAAATAATACAAAAAAATTTAATTCTTTTTGGATTTTAATTTGATTTGATTATTATTGTTTTATGTTCTTGTTTTTTTTTTTTTGTTACGCCCCACCATTATCAATTTCAATTTTAATTATTTATTTATTTATTGCAACAAATTCAACAGAATATACGATTAATTCCGGTTATGGGGGGGGGGGGGGGGTAGCTTACAAAAGTGCATATGAGAGGTATCATGTTGGCATGATGACTGCTTTCAGAATCAAACCCATTGTAAAACTTTAAATTGTTTATTATAAATTTTACAAGCAGCATGAGTTTATAAAATACGAGTGTGGTTTTAATACAACATAATTAATTATTTTATTATTATTATTTTATGAATGCACCTCACCATTATTGCCATCACCATATTGACTTTATTCACTCGTATTCGACTCTTCGACTCACATACATACAATGATGTTTTGATTAACTGTAAAAACACTTTATGCCCCTTGCTATGAAAAACATAATTTGCAGAAAGAGACTTTTGATTGTGAGGGACAGCAAGGCTGCGAACATAGTTTCAACGTACACCCTTGTCCATGAATGCAGAGAGATCATTCATAAGTAATTCTCATATGGGTTCCAGGACATACAGATATTGTTGGATTTTGCATTGGTGAAGAGCTGGTCAGGGTCGGTTACAGGCTTATGTATTTCGATTGCCTCAGTTAATTTGGATATTGTTCATTCCTTATACGTGGAAGCTCAATCTCGTTGCAGCCAGCAAGCTACATGCCCTGCTGGATATCTATGGACAAAAAGAAGATTAACTTACTTCTCTACTTGCTAGTAAATAGATAAAAAATTGTTTAAAAAAGAATTTCTTTATATTCTAACAACTTAATTACATCACAGAGTAGGGTATCTAATAATTAGACTTGACTGTTTGTGCCATCATTTCATTGTTTGCATTTTTTTTTTAATTTTTTCTTCCGTTTTCCATTGTTTAAGTAATTATTTTAACTCCGTAATTGATACAATACCCATACAGTAATAAAAACTATAACCTATCGACTGATATCGACTGACTTGATCGTTTATTTAATATTGAATAATTGTTTTCATTTTTATTTTAATTTTTTTAACATCCGTTTGTTATTCATTCGTTTTTTTTTTTTCTCTCCTTTTTTTTCATTCAATTTTGTTGCCTTTTTGGCCCATAAATTATGGTTAAATGTAATTTAATTACTTTGGTAATGAAAAAGTAAATAATTTTACAATAAATTTTTAATTCTATTCGATGCAACATTAATTTAAACGAACAGCATGAAATTGTTTCAATTGAAAATGTCAGCGGACAACAAAAAAAATGAACAATTTTACAGGGATTCACAAATGGCAGTAGCTTTTGATCAGAGCGGTAGGGAAAACTAATAGTTTCGCTGAAAAATGTGAAATAATCTTTTTGGGTCTCTTATCTTCTGGGATTTACCACATTACCAGTGCTTTCAATATCTCACAGTTCTATGAACCAGAGATCAGCAATGAATCGTTTATTCGCTACTCATAAGCACTCATGAAATTTTGAATATAAGTGAGTCAACAATATTGAAATTTAACTATGTACTCTGATTCATTCATACTCACTACAACGTTGATTTATAAGTACAGGTTGCAATAAGTTTGCGTACAACGTTGATATCGAACTCATACCATTCGAAATATGTTTGATTCATAAGCCTACTCATTTAGATTCATAACTTTGGCAAAATAAGTGGCAATCGTAAAATGATTATTTTATTCGCATTGCAAAGACATAAGAGAGCATTAAAGCCATTCAGAGTGTTTTAATTTTAAAAGTCTGTTTAATTTGAAACCGATCAAAACTCAATCAAAGGATGTGGGAAACATTTTAACTCGCAAAAGCCTAGACCGCTACCATACATTGCATTGCAGAGAGAATACATTTTCTTAGCCCCTCTATCCATGTGAGTTAATTTTATTCAGGAGTGACAGAGCTGTGAGTTTTACGACGACACCGACCAACAGGAACGTCTAAATGATAATTGCTGTTGAAATGAAAAGCAATCTTAATTTCATTAGATTGTTATTTAGCAAAATAAATGCAAAATAGATGTTAGAATTTAAAAACATGAAACCATGAAAACCATCTTTAAAGATTTAATAGGCCTTTTATAAATATTTACATTCAGTTCAATTTCCATCTGTCCCTATTATACAATTTCTTCCTTCAATTTCTTGTTCTTTGTCATTCATTCATTCATTCATTAATTCATTAATTTAGTTAATGAAGCACTTAACAAAATAACAACAAAAAAATGTATTCATTCTGCTATTTACAACGCATTGATTTATAAATAATAGACGACCAACAATAATAACAAGACTTATAAATGACCCGAAGGTTAAAAGTGTAATGTTTAGTAATACAACAACAACAAATACAAAACAACAATAATATACAATAATTATAAAACACATCAATTGTTATTGTATTTATTTATTTATTTGAAAAAAAGGTCAATAAAAGTTAAAACAAAACTAATAATTAAACGCCTAAAACCATTAATTCTTATTGTCACACATCCACACACACTTTCAAACACACGCACATACAATAAAAAACAAAACTATGCAATTAGTTCAATAAAGCTGTATAGAGCTTTACAATATAAAGCAATTGAACTATCCATCAGACGATTTCGGTAAAAATCAGGAATAATTTGAAAAAATTTTATGATTATTAGGGTTAATGTATTTGGTTGAAGTCGCCGTAGTCTAGCAGGTAGAGTGTTGACTTATTAGACGTGCGACTGTGTTTCAAATCCCAACCCAGACATCCCAAAAAAAATCTAAAAAATACTTCTTCGGCGTCTTTCTCTCAACTGATTTCTTGCAAAAACTCAAAGAATAAATAAAATTGATATGAAAGGTTTCTCAAAAATCTGTCGTTCGGAGTAGAATAGTTAAGTCGTAATCTTGACTGAAGAATTGAAATGACCAACTAAGTAACTTTCAATTATAAACCTAAAGGTCTTCAAAAGAGCCTCCAATGAAAAGTACTAGCCGGAGAGTTCGCTTGTACTTATATTATTTATCTAGTTATGTTGAATCCAACTTTACTTTAATGTTGACACATTGACCTCTTATCTTATGACAAATTTTAATGCGATTTAATGATTATAACGCTGTCATCAAAGTGACACTACTGCTATCGAATTACGATCGTATAAATGTTACTTTATAGCTACTAAAAGATTAAAGTAACTTTTATCTGATGATAAGTTAATCTTATTACTACAAACTTCATTCCAAAAATATTGGCTGAAAAGTATGGAATATATTTTATTAGGGTGTACTTAAATGCAAATCAAAAAAGTAAGAGTTCAAAGTGTATTAAACAAAATAGCAAATTGTCTTTATTAATTCTGAACATCATTTATTTTTATTTTCATTGTAGAACTTCCACTTTTTTCCCCTTAGTTTCAGTTTCAATCAAAAATTTCAATTTATTCTCGTAATTCTTATTTATTTTTTATTGTAATTTTCTTACAAGAGTCAATGCTGTTTGTTGCTGTTTTTTTTTAGAATTTAAATCATTTTTAATTTGTTTACTTCTGATGATTTTCTTTCCACTACATTTTCTTTTGCCACTCATTTAACATTTGAATTGATGCCATAAAAGGGAAACAGAAAAACATACTATTTGTTGTGTAAGATTCGTGGCTTTTATTACTACTGGTACTACTCGCTGTTTTGTATAAGAAAAATAACAACACCAGCACAAGAAAAAAAAACGTCAAAATGTTTTTATTTTTCAAAACAAATTGATTTTTTTCACTCACAATGGTAGTAATTTTATTTAAATTTTTTTTTGTCTCATTTTGTAATGAAAAATAAAATTCTTTGCGTTTTCTGTTCTTAGCTTGTCTTAAGTCTTGAATGAATTAGACAAGAGCTTAATGAAAGCTGGGATCACGAAGCCTGCTCTCTCATTTGCTGTCGCTTGCGGTCGTAATCTGTCCTATGAATTCATTTATACATTGACTATTAACCACTCTCTATTTTTCTCTTCATTTCTTAAGTCTAAAAAAGAAATAAAAAAATAAAAAATAAATAAATAAAGAAGAAAATCGTAAAAAAGAATTCAAATTTAGTTTTTTAATAGCCATTGATCCTGAACGTAAATAAATAAATTACTCAAACGTAAACACTCCACCACCACCAATACATATACGCTGCAATACCAATACAATTTGTAAAATGAGTTTAAATATGAAGTAAAATATGTATGTATGTGGTGGTATAAATAAAACATCATTTTATTCTCTTTCTCTCTCTCACTCTCTCTTACTCAGTCACATCCTTAAAAAATAAGAAATAAAACAGAAATAACAAGCAGAGTCATTTATTTTACACAAACACACACACAAGAAATGTTGTAAAGCAGAGCCCGGCAGCTCTTGCTATTGGTCAGTTGTGCGAGAGCGAAAAATAAGAAAAGAGAAAAATTTATACTCTTAAATTCACTACAATGCAGGCTTGGAAAATTGAAATTTTTAAATGGTGGTATTTTAATTAAAAATATTAGTTTATTAAATTAAAATTTGTAAAGTTCGTTTAGACTTCTTTGATTATATCGATTTAAGAAAGCATTTTAGATTATTAGATTATCGAATAAATTTCGAAAATTTTTGTTTTTCATAGGATTTTCTTGAAAAATACTTCTTTTTTATATGTAAATAGTTTTTAAGAATAGTGAAATATAAGTTGTTTTTGTTTTAATAAATTAGAATAATTTATTTTGAAAAAGGCTATAATTCTAAAAACGCACACCATACGCTGATGTTAAAAACATTAAGTTTTCCATCCCTGCATTAGCAGAAACATGCGACAACACAACCTCTTTCAATGGATGCTCAAATGAGACTGAGTGTATTTTTGTTCGTGAGAGAACGTTGTTGTAAATTTAATAATGGCTGACATGCACGCGTGCATAGGAATTGCCGGGCTCTGTTGTAAAGAAATGTTATGAATAGAAGAGAAAAAAACATGAATGAGAGAAATTTGTATGGCATTTGCATAAATAGCAGGAGAAGAGTAAAGAAAGCAAATCATTACCACAGCACAGCACAATTACAGTAACATCAAGTGGGTAGCATTTAATAAAAACAACAACAACAACTTTAACAATAATAACAATAACATAAAAGAAATCAACACTCTTACATACATATCTATAATGCCAAGTGGGAAGTGAGAAAAAATAGAGAAAGAGAAAGAAAGCGTATTGGAACAAATTATTTTGCACATCAGTTCTTTAATTCTAAAGGATATTGTTGTTGTTGTTGTTGTTGCTGGTGTTGATGTTAATTTACATTTTTCTTGTATTTTTAGAAAATTTATTTACTTTTTTTCTCTACTCTACTCTCTCTCTTTATTTTTCAATTTTATTTTTATTATTATTACTGGCAGTTTATATTTTAAAAGACTTTCTTTCTTTTACTTCTTATGCGTTTTTTCAATTTCTCAATAAAAAAAATTAAACTTAAGAAATAAGACCTCGATTCGTAAGGAAATAACATTCTTTGAAAAGAGGGAAGAGAACATGGAAAGAGAGTAACAAAGAAATACAACAATTTCAATATCAAAAGAGAACAAATGTTATGAATCTCATTTGAAAGTAGACAATATCAATATCTTATTGTTGTTGTTGCGGCTGTTCAAGAGCAATAGATATTGTCAATAGAAAATATTATTTTTAGTCAAAATAATAACAAAACAAAAGGAATAGAAAAAAGTGGAAAATAAATAAATAAACGTCTGTTGATTTTTTGAATTTTTTATGATTATTTAACAATTTCTATGTAAATTTTGCCTTTAAGTTACTCGTTTTATTTTTTTTATTTTTTCATAAATAATCATTATTTTTGTTAAAAGTACTTATTTAAAAAGCCTAAAACGACAGATGATTTAACAATTTTTATGGAAAAATATTTGTTTTTTTTTTGTTTTGTTTTTAAGAATAATAACAATCATATGTGGTTTTAAATAAATGTTTACAAGAAATTATTTTTGTGGCTACATTACAACAGGTAGTAATTGTATGATCGAGTACATGTTACATTTTCAAAAAACTGAATTTCATTCAGTCTAATGCCATAAACTTAATAGACACACAAAATTTGTAGCACAGCAATCTATCAAAAATAGAATACATGGGTGTATATGGAAATGATTATTTTCAAGGCAACGCGACAATAAGCGACAATGCTGCTGCTTCGAATTGGGTCTATTTTTACTAGCAAGAATGAGGGAGAATGAGTGCTAACAGTGAGATAAGTTGTGCTGGCAATGAGAGGATTAGTGCTGTCAATACAATAACATTCATTAAATACAAAAAATAAGAAACAAATGTTTGTCTATTGATTGATATAATTCTTTATTTACAATTCTTCTGGAAGATATTGTTATTGTAGCATGTTGCACGACCCCTAACCAAGAGGAAAGTCATGTCCAAGTTCACGATATGATTATCATGATATGTTTATCATGAGATTGCAGCATTGTCCATTGTAGTAAAAATTGTATTTGTAATTGTATTGTATCGTTGGATATGCCATCATGGCTATACTTTCAGTAAATCATAGATTAAATGTAGCTGGTACTCCAACTTAGCCCTACTCAAATAGATTTGTAGTATATAATTCCCATTAGTTTCTATCTCTAGCCAATGCTCTCAGCTTAATGAATGATTTCAAAGTTTCTCTCAGCATAGATCACCGTCACGAGGTTTTGGTCAGCCTTAGTGTATGTAACAACGTTTGCGTCTTCTCTCTGTATATTGCCATTTAGCCATCTAGTTTGAAGATATAACGCCTACTTTTAATTACTTAAACAGCGTTCATATAATTGCTAAAGCTGGCATTACTCGTTATTATTAATTATTACATGGCCCTTATATCATATTATAACACTTCAAAATATCTGTTTTGTTAAAATTTTTTTTTTATAATTTTTCTTTCTGTAATTTTTTTTTTTTTTGTTTTATCTTCGCTGACAATGTTTTTAATCAATTGTAGTGATTATTTAAATTGTAAATCAAATAACTTGTAACCTTTAGCTACAGATAGTATACATAGATACATGTATTAACATAATTATCTATTATTTATTTGTATTTTTATTTTTTATTTTTTATTTGTAATTGTTTTATTGTTTATTTTTAAATTACATATATTTTTTCTTTTTTTATAAAAAAATAAACAGCCAACAACAAACACATTTGTTAACTTGTAATTAAAGTTAAATAATCTGTTTTGTAATCACTAACGAAATTTATTAAATAATAAATAATAATAAAATTTAAAATTATGTTTCTTTTAATGATTTTATTTGGTTTTCGCTCTCGCTCTCTCTCCCTGTCGCATACAACTAACCAAATGCACACACATGCATATGTACATACATATGTATGTATATGGTGGTACACTAATAAAGATTTTTATATAATTTGTGTTTAATTTACTAAAATTTTAATTAAAAATACAATTAAATTTTTATGAAAGCGATTAAAAAAACTGAAAATGAAAATAAAATTATAATACTTTGAATATTTATTAACACCAGCAAACGATGACTACATTATGTCTGTCCTACTGTAATTAAAAGACACAGTGGAACCAAACAAAATGTTTATAATTTACACTGCTGGTTCAGAAGTTTTCTATGGAATGGTAAGTATACTTGGCGTAATAAGGGATGGTGACAATGCTTAAGATTGAGACAATCTAAGGCTTTTTTGGGTAATTACAATGGGAAGGGATTTGAGTCGTTCATCAAACCAACATTCAGGGGTAGCTTGAGGATAATAATCGGGCTTTTATGAGGGCACTGTAAAGTTCTGAATGAGGATCATCTCCAGACTAATATTTAGATTCTGTGATGAGGAGAATGAATCATCGGAACATATACATATCCTTTGTGCATCGTTAAATCAAACTCAGATAGTTTTTGTTACTAATGCCGTAAAACATCCTATGAAAGTCCATATAAAAAATGTCTTTATTATATTATATGCATAATAGAGCAACATGAGATAATTATTTTAGAAGCAACAGTGGCAAAGCATAACTAAAACAAATAAAAAATAAACATTTCATGTTACTAAAATATTTTTTCGAGTTCTTAAAATCTCTGTTTCATCAATGTTATTATATTTACAGCAGTAAACTTCGCTTTGACAACACACATCATCTCACTTTTAGCTTTAATTCTCTAATTGCTGCTAGTAAAAATAGAAATTAGACCAAATGCGAATGCCTTTAAAATAATCATTTCCATATATGTACATCCTTGTGTTCTATTTTCGACAGATTGCTGTAACGTAAATGTTGCATGCATTGTGTTTATAATATTATCCTTGAATTTCTTCTTCCTTACCCACTGTACACTGTATGAGAGAGTGTACCACCACATATTAACAATATGTAAACAAGTATGGGTTTACATTGCGGTTAATATGAATGTTTTTTCCCCCCTGTAAGTGTGTGACATATTCTGATTATGTTTAATTCAAATTAAAATAAATTCAAATATTAATAGAAAAAAATAAGAGATTTTTTTTTTATTTTTTGTTAATTTTAGCTACTCATACACATTTACACAGAAAACAAAAAAAGAGAAAAAAACTTTAATTACATAGAAATTCAATTAAATCAGAGATCGAAATACAGACGTAGTGATAAACGGATAATGTATAAAGTTCTTACAAAAAAATCAACAGTTATTATTCAGAGACAGACTGTCGGTCATTTTTTTTTTTCAATTGCGATAACAAATCGAATTGAATGGAATGGGTTTCGAAATGTTCACTGATATTCATATGGTGCGGATTTACATATGTGGCCAATAAGCTTTAAAAGTTTTTATTGTACCCTACGAAGTAGCGTGTTCAGTATCGCCCTCATTCATCCAAAAAATTAGATTTTAACGACTTACATAACAACTCCTAGCCACAGCGTGGAAAAATATTTAACTTTTATATGGCAGAGTAAACAGTCTAATGAATATTCTTGAAGGCGAATGTTCATGACTTCACCTTCTCGAAATGTCTATAAATGTAAACATCGTTGTTTACATTTATTATTGTAGTATTGTTTGTGTATTTTGTTTACATTTGTTCTTGTAGTGTTGCTTATGTATTTTTGTTTACTTGTTTACCATTATTTATGCTGGTGTATGTTGTTATATTAAGCAGTACGATAATTTGTAAACCGGTTTGTTTACTGCATTGTTTCGTTTTTGTAGGTTTTGTTTATAATTTTAATGTTAACCGATATAAAAGCTAAACTTCAGTATCTAAATTTTTATTTTCGTAACAATATATTGTGATATAGCGCTATTTATGTATGTATTAAGTTAGGTTAGGTTACGTTAGATTAAAGTGGAAGTCGTCTCGGGCTCCGAGCACAGTTTACTTGGACCCTGAAAGGTGCCTCTGTAACTCCGAAATTATGTATACTGCCATATAATTATCACTTCTGGTTGGTATCTCTCAATGATCCCGATAGTCTTATGAAGGTGTAAATTTTCCTCAAATCGTTATGTTTTGTCATCAGATTCTCAAGCTCCGGATAATGGCAAAGAAGATGTTCTACAGTCTCCTTTTCTGCCTCGTCATTGCACTTTTGCAAGACACATTATGAATGATATTACCAGCCTTCTAGCGGAAGCACTCAAAGGCAAGTGTCCTGTTATAATTGCTATGAGGTTCGTTACAATAAGTTTACCATTATTCATGTCGTGTGAAAAATGGCCCCCGAGCAGTCTCTATTTTAACGCGATGGACTTTAAATTGTGTATAGTTTTTGAGGTGACAGTTTAAAGCAATTGGTTGTAGACGGTCTATTGCATTTAATTTAATAGCATGCGCATATGTGTAACAGTATTTAAGTACCTAATAAGTTGTTTTTGTTTATTTATATTATTATTGTAAATTTTATATGTACATCCATAAATAAATGTGTAGAGTTACATCAAATATTTGACAAAAAATTTGAATAAATTATTCATTCATATTTAATATGCATTTCCTTCACAAGACGAACACGAGCTTAAGAGATTAATTGTTTATCTTGCAAAATTTATCTTTAAAAGAAACTTTTTTTAAAATTCTTTTTTTTTGGAAATTTTTTTTAAACAAAAATATTTGTTGCCTTAATAATAATATGCAAATTGTTTTTAATTTTATTTTTAATATAATTTGTGATTTTTTGAGTATAAATTATTCATATATTTTAGTCGATAAATATTGTTTAAATAATATTTGATTTGATTTTTCATAAATAATTATGTTGTGGGTGAAAAATTAAAACAATGTGAACCGAACAATACTAATGAAATTCTCTACGAAATTATTTCAAATTAAATTGTTGTTTCCAAAACCAAAACGTACCAAAGCAAAAACAAAAACAAATACCCCACTGCCATGAGTATACTGCCACAGATTTGGTCAATCACAAAGCGGCGTGCAATATTGGGTAACCGAAAAATATTTCTACAAACATTAACCAGCCAGTGTTTATAAGCTTTTGCTGTTCAACAATTTGTTTATACAACCCAATAGTTATTAGAGAATTTTCAACAATCTACTGGTATTTGTATAAATATTTATGGTTTTTAGCAAAATTAAAACATATTTTTTGGCCACTCGACTCAACAGTAGGGAAAAATAAATAAAACGAAATAAAATAAAACAATATAAAAATAAAAATCCATATTTAATATTTTAAAAATTTTATATTTTATAAACACACACACACAACACATATACCCATACCCATACGCACTCACTCACATAAACAAATTGTATAAATTGTAAAATTGTATAAACAATAAAATAAATATTTATGCTGATAATAAAAGTCATTATTATTAACTAGACAATATTTACAACAACTAACATACATACATACACACACATAAACATAAACATATTTATGTACATGTATGTTTGTGACTTTTAAAGTGCATATGCATACATGCATACATAGAAGTATATTGCTCGGTAAGTATAAATTAACTAACACATGCTAACGAATATAAAAAAATAACCCCACCTACATCGAAACCTCTTTTAACGAATTCTTATTCAAGCCAGAAAATAATAAACAAAAATTCTATTGAAACTTAAAACTTTTAAGGCGTAGTTCCAGCTCTGGGTATAATTGTTGCGAACTATGTTTAAATTATGAAAAACTTAGTCAATGTTTGTTCTTATCTATATTGACATTTGTTTATAGGAAAATTAAACAATTTTTTAAATAAATATTTAATTAATTTTGGTTGAACATTTGGACTAGAAATATTGTAGAGCATTACCTCTACCAAAAATGGCTTTCATAGATACGCAAGGATGGCAGTGTAATTCAATTAAAACCTTAGGAGAGCCTTAATATCAGCTAGGGAAAATAGAGAGAGAGAGAGAAAGAGTAAAAAACCCAGGATAATCAACCTTCTCCTTAAAAAAGCCGAACAGTTCCAGAGAAGATGTGTTATTGTCTCCAAATCCTCTACATCTCTGCATACCCTGTGGAAATCCGGCTGTCCCATGTCCTTACAGTTACCTGACATTACAATGGCCGTAAGGAAGTCACCCTAGTGACCCTAGTGAATTCAAACTCCACCTCAGACATCAATGAAACGAAATCTGAAAAATATTTCTTTAGAGGCTTTCTCTCAACAGATTTCTGACAAAAACTCAGGAGTCGTACGTAGTCAGCTTTAAACTGTAGATCCCGCCACTCATAGATAAAATTAACACAGAAAACATCGGTAGGGTGAGAAGCAATGTCATGACCCTGACTAATCAAAAGATTACCTCATGTTTCTGCATATGATGAATCCAAATAGAAAACTAATAGTTGTAGATAGGGACACTGAAATCGATGTAATCTAATAGGTAGTGTGTTGGCTTATTAGACGTGAAGCCAGGGTTCAAACCCCAGGTCAAATATCTCCAATAAAACGAAATATGAAAAAATATTTCTTCGGCGAATTTCTCTCAGCCGATTAGTGGCAAAAACTCGGAGTCGACTTCAAACTGTAAGTCCCGCCACTTATATATAACATTAAAACACACAACATGACTGATGTGGGAAACTAGATCGTAATCCTGACTGAAGGGTTGTAATCACCAATTATGTTATGTATGTATGTATTTGTTAGTTAAAGCTAATAGATAATAAATAGAGAGTTTATATTTTTATAAAATAAAAATAAACTATAAAACATAACGGAAGTTTATAAATAAATGTACATACACCATATGTCTGTATGTCTGTTGGTCTGTCTGTCTGTTCAATTTAAATATGGAACATATGTTTGGTAAAAATATTCATAAAAATAAATGAATTAATTTTGCAATACTCTCGGTTCAATTAAAATTATATGACTATTTTAAATTAATTGATATAATTACAACTACAATAACACATGAACACACATACGGACACACACATATGCTACATGTTGTAGTATTTTGCCACATAATATAAAAATGCCATAAATTTTGAATTTTTTGTCGTTTGTTCGTGCTGATTGGCTTGAGGTTTCTCTGTATGGAGCTACACTTTTAGGTGTGCATTTAAGGGTTTAGGGTTAGAAATATGATTTGATAATAGAAACATTGGCCTTTTTTGGTATGTCCCTTGTATTATAATATCATATAAGTATAGTATTGATATTATTTATAAATTATTTACGTACAAAATAGAAGAGAAACAAAATTTGTTTAAAATCGCTTGTAAATTGATCTTTACCTCTTAGCTTTCAATAGCATATTGTAGCATATTTTAATAATTTTTATTTATTGCTTGGTATTTATTTATTTATTTTCTGTTTTTATTTTTATATTTAATTGCTTTGTTTTTAATTATTATTTTTTTTCTCCTTCTTTAATTGCATTTATTGTTTTAATATTAAAGGCAACAACATTTAATAAGTAACCATAAATATTTATTTATGCATCAGATTTATGCAACAAAATTATTTTAATTGAATATTTTTTAATACAGAAAAACAAAAACATACACATACACATACGCACACATACCAACAATAAAACATTTCCTGAATATTAAGTGGTTTGTAATTGAAATTAACAACTGAAGAAATTATCGATAGAATTTTACTAAACAAAAAAAAAGGATTGGCGGAAAATGAAATTTATGTGTCCTGCCACCTTCAAACTAAAGATGCCAACATAGGTGTATTGCTCAGGGTGGAACGAGTGATAGTTACTTGATATCAGGTCTGAAATATACTTACTTGGTTGGTCATTACAAACCTTTACTCAGGATTACGACCTAGCTTCTCATATCGACCATGTTATGCTTACTATTAAAAGTCGACTCAGAACGATGGATTTTTGGCGAAACTTTTCACGGAAACTTCCTAGAAGACTGCTACAAGGAAGTCACCAACGAAATATTTTTTTAACTTTTATCATGTTCGAGATGCCTGGGATAAACCAACACACTATCAACTTGAATACAACGACTTCGGTTATTCTCTGGCAGCACCGACAAAATCTGACCGATTATTGATTCCATTTCCACTAGATGTTCGCCAAATCTCTGATATTTGAATGCAACATCTTCCTCAGTTTTGTCTCGGTTTAGGCGTTGAGAATAGTTTGATGACTTGGCGGTTCGTTCTATATCCACTACCAAATCCTGGCGGGAACTGTGGCACATTGTATTTGATCTTCCTTTTCATATCAAATAATAGGCACATTCAAAAATATGGTCTCATATATCCTACATACCCATAAGCAGCTTCTTTCCATACTAAGTTACTATCGATAGTGATGATTTCCTGCTTTGCTTAAAGACTCCTATATTTTACGTAACTCGAGAAAATTCATTCAGAATGCTTAACTGATTAAGTAAATATGATCGTCACTCATAACGTCAAGTTATTTAATCAACTCTAAATAGTTTGTATCTCTTCTACTAATGCGGATCTTCTTCTGATTGATATTTATCTGATTTATGGGTTCGTTTTCGTTTCATCTTCCAAAAATGCTGCTTACACAACCATGCCTGAATTAGTAGCCAATTCTACAATAAATGCCTCTCTAGAAGTTTTCAAAGCAAGTTTACCTTCATACAACACAATCCAGAATAGTGGTGCATTAAGAGAACATTGAGACGTTCCTGTCGTAAAGCAAACATACTTTCAGAGTTTTTGCCAGAAGACTGCTGAGAGGAAGTTGCCGAAGAAACCACGGCCTTACGTCTAATAAGCCTACTTACTAGATTAGGTAGAAAAAAGAGCATTCTAGGGCTCTTTTGTGATATGTCATAATGCTATATTTAAAAAAGTATTTTCTCTACTCTAGTCTGTTAGGGATATTAGGTTCAATTCGCATTAGAACGCCCCTTGTACAGGGATATAAATTGTAATTATTCTGAATGAAAGAATTGAGTAGAAATTCTGAATACTTTCGAAGAAATGAAAAATATTCCCTTATAAGCTACCAAATTTCCTGTATAGGCAGGATATAACACAATTTCGCTCAACTCTATCTCATGCCATTTTTATTTTATTTTCCTATAGTCCTTACTTACCTTCTTTAATGTTTTCTTTTTTCACATCTTCCACACTTAAAAAAGAAAAAATTACGCATTTAAACCCGAACAAAATAATATGTGGTCTTGGAGAAATTTTTTCACAATTGCGTCAGAATATCTTGTAAAACTACTGCAGTATTATTAAGGATGGCCAAAATTGTGTCCTTCCGCCACTGGATTGTTGTGTCTGTGGTTGTTGTTGCCGCTTTTGCGTTGATGTGTGGCTTAACCGCATTAACCTGAAAATATAGCGAAAAATTTCCACACCAAAGCATGGGAAAACGAGAAAAAGAAAACGCAAGAAATTTCTTACCAGCAATGGCATCGAGTTGAGTTGCATTTTATTCTGCATTAAAGGTGGTTTCATTTGTTGTTTCCCTATGTGCAAATATTCCATGTTTCTCAAGGTATTATTTGGCAGTGGTAGCAACATGAAAGAATTCATTAATCATTTAATGAGTGTGTGTGTAAGAAAAGTTTTATAAAAAATTTCAGAAAAAACGAAAATATTTCCCATTTCTTAACTTGAAAATTTATCTTTAAAAATGGATGTTTTGAAACGTTTTCTATTCGGCGTTCTTTTAAAAAAGTGTCACTTCATTTTTAATTTCCATATCATGGACAAGTTGTTTAAATTCCTTAAAATCCTAATTAACAAGGATTTCCCCTCCCCCGCCCTTCGTCTTCTGCTCTTTATCATCTTATTTTCGTATATCTTTTGTGTTTTAATATACTTTACAAATATTAATTTACTTTCATTGTTTCCCCTTTTCAAACACAACCAGAAAATGTTGTAATTAAATCATCCTTTACTGTTGTAAACTGTTCTCAGTTCTTTGCTATTCTCTTTACTTAACCATGGCACAACATCTTCGTTTAAATCCAAAGAACAAACTCCCCTTTAAATGGTATCTATGAAATGAATATTTTAAAATAATAAAAACAACAACAGCAACACACAGATAATCGCATAAAATATAGATTTCTTAACTAAAAAGACACAACAACAAAAAGCAGAACTTTCCTTTGTTTTCTGTTTCTTGAGAACTACGGGACAGACAAAAGGTTACAGTAACTTTTGATTTACCCTCTTCAAACAAAAACCAAAAAAAAAACCGAAACAAAAACAAAAAGAACACAACGAATGGCGAAGGCGAAGTGGTAAATAAAAAAACTCTTACCGTCAACGTTAATGCTCGTACTCACTGAAGAAGGTCTTCCTTTAATGGGAACTCCTGTTTCTTGAGATTTGTTGTTAAACCAGTTGCAGTTGTAGTTGTATCAAGAAACAAACAAAAAAATTAAGAAGAAATATGGGATTATTGTCAGGAAAGTTTAAAACGAAAACCGAGCAAAGAAATGTAAATTTACAGAGCAACCATAGTGATCGAACATGGATAGAAGAGGTTGTAAAGAGCAAAAGGGACCGAACGAAATTCTTCTTCTGTAGTTAAAGTAAAAGAAGAAAGAAACTTTTGTCATTCATTAAGGCAATACAAGATGACAGATTTGAATTTGAAAATTTAAAAAAAAAGATACGATTTACGATTTCGAAATGATACTGTAAAGAGTCTTGATTATTTACACATAAGGATAGCAAAGATGCTTTTAATCGTTTGAAAATCTGTCTTTTTAGATCAAATGGAGCACCTTCATTAATGTAAACTTTGTAATAGAAACTGGAAAAAAACTGTGAGAGTAAAAAAATTGCCATGAAAAGTTTCTCTGAAAAATCTGTCATTCGGTGTCTGTCATACATTAAACTGTAGGTTCCGCCACTCATGAATACAATTATCGCACACAATTTGGGTGGTGTGAGAAGTTAGGTTCTAATCCCGACTAAGCGGTTGTGATGACCACTTAAGTCACAAAGTAATGAATCACTTGGCTGACAGGTCCCTCCTTAACAATCCCTTGGGCAAATTCTTTGATTTTGGGATTGCTTCGATACTTCGTAACAAAAATAAATGGAGTTATCTAGGAGCTGCGTACCCTCTTAAAAGAGGAACCAATTATCATTGTTCTTTTATATATAAAAGGCTCAAAAATTGGATTTGATTAAAGTGTAAGAAGAGTACAATCAATCATATTATAACAGTAGACCTAACAGAGTACTAATGCCTCACAGAATTAATCACTTGCGTCCATATCAGATGCAGATGCAAGTTTGTCAGGACAATTGGATTGGATTAAAGTGTAAAAAGAGTACAATCGATCATATTATAACAGCAAACCGCTTAATGACAATAACGATAATAAAATATTAACGAAAAAAATCTTTGATTTGTCCTTAAGTACCATAAATTCTTAACCAAAAATTAGACATTATTTAGCAAGTATTCACTGGGGACTTTAGTATCCTTACAAGCAGCTTAAAGACCTTAGGTGGTTTATCTCATTACAGGTGTTCAAGTAACAAGATCAGATCTTTTGTCGAAGCTGCTCAACAAATGGAAAAGGATTCTTTACTGAGTTACTGTGTTCATTTATTTCTTTATTTAATGACGAAAATTCATTAGAACATGATTTTTAATCTTTCTGCAAATTCCCAAAGAAAAACTTGTTTAATTTTTATTCTACTGGAGTTCAATGTTTAAAAATGTTCAAAATTCCATTCGTAACTTTAATTTGAATTGAATTTATTTAAAAAACTACTGCCACCGCCTTTTGAAAACCCTTTTCCTAATTCTTTAATTTACCCAGAAAGCCTCAGGGTAGGATAGAATTAAAATCACTTCGAAAAAAAAACTAAAAAAAAAACAGAGGAAAATATCCCTTAAGTATTAACAAGCCTTTGGAAGCCTTTTAATGAATATAAAATTTCATAGAGAACCTCTGGTTAAAACCCAAAGAAAAAAAAAACAAATGCCAGTTAAATAAATAATTTTAAATAAAAATGAAAATATTCCAACTTTTTAGATTTAATTCTGTGCAGAGAAAACTCTTTTCTTTTTAATATCATAGGAAATTGTGTGATTTTTTCCTTTTTAATTCTCCTTTTTTTTGTATCAAGACTTTGTTGTGAATTTCTGTTTGGAAACTTTTTAAATTTTAATAAAAAAAAAAAGAATAAAGAAAACAGCTTCTCTTGTACTTTTAATGTCAGTTTAATTATCATTAACATAATATTATGGATACATTAATGTTGGTTAGGAGAAAAATTAATTTCTTTCCTTCTTTGACCATATGTAAGGTTAGGTTAGATAAGGTCTAGTGGCGGACTGCCTTGAAGCGCAGCATTTAGGCGCTTTGTGAAACCACAATCAATTCTACCCGGTGGTCAACCATCTGGAGGCAAAAATAAATCGTCCTATTCCAGCAGCGTTTATACCAGAGAGCTCGGTCAAGGAAAAGAGATGACTGACGTATGAAATGAAAGTTAGTCTTTTCCTCGTCCTCAGACCCACAGCTACTCCAGAATGCCGAATTTTCCGGCATGTCTAAAAGAGCACATTGTCCCGTCAGAATCGCTATTGTGCGATGGATGGCCATGCGATTTGGAGACAGAAGCGAGTCAGCCCTCTTCTTCTTCATGCCGCAAGTGTTTATTAAAAACAGAATCAGAGTACAAAGCAGTTATAAAATATCACTGGCCGCTGAGTGCTTCCTGACTAAAGGGTTGCTATGAGTAATTACGTTCGCTTGCATGTAAAAATACTCATCAAATCACAAAAATGCATACATGCATAATTGGTCATTACAACCTTTTAGTCAGGATTACGACCTAGCTTCTCACACCAATCATGTTGTGTGTATTAATTTTATACATGAGTGGCGGGACCTACAGTCGACTCCGAGCGACAGAAACTTTTAACTGCAACTTTATTTACTCTCAGAGTTTTTGCCAGAAATTTGCTGAGAGGAAGTCGCCGAAGAAATATTTTTCTTTCATATTTCGTTTTAACGTCTGACCTGGTCTTTGAACCGTGGCCTTACGTCTAATAAGCCAACACATTACCTACTAGACCACGGCGACTTGAACCACAAAAATAGTATTGAATATAAGGTCATGGAATTCAAATGTTTATCTTTTATCTTTTATCTTTTTTTCTTCGAAAACCCTCTCATGAATCGCACCTATATTTTACCCACAATTTATACAGAATTTTCGGTATTTTTTCCCCAACCAAATACCGCGATTACAAACCAAAGCAACCAACCAACTAGCTATTCAACCAACCATCACCTGTTCAAACTTCAAATAGTTGCGTTGTGTTGTGTTGTGTTTACTTTTCTTTTTTTTTTTTTTTTTTTTTTTTGTTACGGCTTTTGCTTAGTTACCGTAAGTGTCATTTTTAATAATTGTTATCATAATAGAAGTTATTACTTACGCCAAAAAATACCAAAAAAAAAAAACTGAAAGAAGAATATCCTAATGGAAGTAGAAGAAGAAGAAACTCTCTAAACTAAATTCATTTGAAGTACAGGCAACCTCAAGAAGAAAAACTCAAAACTGCTGCTTCACCAAAAACAGAAAATAGCAACAACAACAAAATGACAGGAAAAATGCAACAAAACTCCTGCCGTCCTTATATAAAAGAGACACAATTCGTATAAAAGTTTTACGCTTGTTACGCTGTTAAAGCACTTACTTTAACTACTTGGTTGCCAGCAAAGAATCTTAACTGAAAATCATAAGCCAGGCCAAGTTGTTGTTTTTCTTCAGTCATTTTTAAGGCATTGCACTACTACAAACTACGACAACTACTACTACTTTTTTTTGGGGGGAGGGAAAGTGTATTAAAATTTTCATAACGTTGATACTGTGTGGATAGGGTATCTGTCTCTAACTAACCTGGCCATGTTGGAAAATTTTTCCTTCCACGCTGTTAACATATGTTTCTGCAGCATTTTTATGATTTTTTTTTTGTTTTTGTTTCTATGTTTCGTACTCCATGTTATTTTCTTATTATGGAAGCTCATTAAAAGTTAGTGGATTTCTTTTATGTCCCTGTTTAGAGGTGCCAGTGGATGTGAAAGTTTCTTTTGCTGTATGCTCTGAGAGTGTGTTTCCAACTAATTTACGATGCTAAACTTTCTCACATAAAAAACATCACATGGCAACATGCAAAAATTGCCCAAAAACATTAAAATTGAGTTGGTGAATCACACACACACACTCACACACACACACATTAGAGTACATGACTAAAGGAAATAAAATTTAACAGATTTTTTGATAGAATTTACTAGAAAATTTAAGTTGAACTTACCATATTATGAAGGACTTAAGTAAGGCTTAATCACCTTTACTCCCTTATTTCTTTTGAAATGTAAAGCACAGGCTGTTGGTTCTTTCTCTTAATACAGGAAGAAAGGATACCGAAATCTAGTAAGTACGGCCTATTAGACGAGAGGCCGTAGTTAAACCCCAGTTCAGACCAATCGAACAAAACGCAATATGAAAATAAAGTCACATAAACTCTTAGCAGCCTTTTGGCAAAAAACGCCGAGAGTTAATAAAATTGCTATGAAAAGTTTCTCAAAACATCTGTTGTTTGGAGTCGATATTAGATTGTAGGTTATGCCCACTTATGGATAAAATTAACACATACAACATGGGTGGTGTGAGAGGCTAAGTTGTAAGCACGGTATTCACTTAAGTTAGCCTTAATAGAACTTAATAAAATCGTAAAATAATATATTGTTACGTTTTTATACCCTTTGCGTAAACAATAACAATTACTGGACAATTATTCGACAGATTTTTGTAATGGGGATCTCCAAACCACGATTACTCTCTTCAAACGCACCGCGTCTTCACACAAGACTGACTGAACTTCACTAACTCCCTGCTTTGCTTTGCCTTTTACCTGGCAGGGTAAACTGTCTGATGAATGTTCTTAAAGGCGATTAGTCACCTTCGCCTTTTCGAAATCTTTATAAATGTAAAAATCGTTGTTTACATTTATTATTGTAGAGTTGTTTGTGCATTTTGTTTACATTTATTCTTGTGGCGTTGTTTGTGGATTTTTGGTTACTTGTTTACCATTTCTTTATGCTGGTGTTTATTGTTATATTATACAGTACGATAATTTGTAAACAGGTTTGTTTACTGCATTGTTTTGTTTTTGTAGCTTTTGTTTATAATTTTAATGTTAAGCGATGTGAAAGCAAAACACCAGTATCTAGATTTTTCATTTTCGTAACAATACGATAAATTTACAATAAATTAAATGAATAGAAAATATAAATCCTTCTTCAAAGAAAACTTCTTTTAAATCAATTGAGAAGGTTAGAGGACGTGTACTTGTCAATTAAGACAAGTACAGTACCCGGAGGTCGAATTGACCCATTGAGAAAATAATTGAGAAAATATTGTTAAAATTTCATTTATGCTGCTGATTCCTTAAACTTCATAGATTGCTTTCATAAGAAATAAAAATAAAAAACAAGAAATCTTATTGCGAAAACAAGATTTTTGTGCTATTTTTATATGGAGCTCTCCCCCTCATTAGTGGAAAATTTGTAAAAAAAATTATTTTTAAAAATTTCTTAATAAAATGAACTTCTTGGTAAAAACGAATTTCTGATTTCTTCTATTAAAAAGGAAATTTTATTCTCCAATTAAACGTCAAAAAATATTCATACGAAATTAAAGGCAACACAACATAATAACGTGGAGACATAACCACAGTCACACCCACACCCACACCCATAGCCATGGCTATAGTCATAGCCACCATAGCGTAGAAGCAAAAGAAAAAGTCTTCAGCTGAATTCACAAAAACATCAACTAATGATGCATCAATAATGTGGCAATTAAAAATGCCAGCAACAGGCTCTTAAAAATCAACTTAAAATATCGATGAGTATAGAGCCCATCCTCCTAGATAGAGTAGAATGGGGTCGTGCTATGCAGAAGCGGGCAGCTGAAAGGCAGTTTTTTGTGGCATGAAACATTTTGCAAAACCACCATCATTAAGCGTTTAATGCGAGTGCCATCGAAATGAAAAAGAGCAAAAAAATCCAACGAAACTACTACTACAACCACATCTATTCCACACTAACTCCTGACTCTTGTGTCGTTCATTAAAATCTATGAAAGTGGTTATTGTATACGTGGGTGTGTATGTGCACTTAAAACATCAATAAAAGATGAAAGACGCTAAGAATGAAACAACCACTCTGGTTCAAAGAAAAATCAGAAAAAAAATCTTCTGATGAAACATCAAATAAACCCGAAGGAAGGAGAAAGAGGGAGGTAAATTGCGCTGTTTTCTAAATGTGGCACGTATCATTATTATTTACAATAATTTATAATTTATAAATTTTTCTAATGTAATTGGTGATTTCCTTTTAAAAGTTCGCTCTCTTTCCCTCTCTCTATCCCTTTCTCTCTTGTTCCCTTTGATAGCCAAACTTGATAATTGAAAATTTTCGTGAGTAAAAAATACTGCTGACATCAACAATTCGTGCTGCTGTATAAACATTTTAAAGCCATACAGACGTGTGGATTGATACGAGTATTGGATTCAGCAAGTGTTTTCGTACCATTATTACCGATGCTCAAAGGAGGTGCTTTAAGGAACAACAATCCATTGCGAATGGCTCGCCAAAGATCAATGAATTTATATTCAGATATTTGAAGCCTATAACTAACCGAAATTCTTAAGCACGTATCATTCTATGGCATTCCAAGGCATACATTAACGGTGTAAGGAATCGTATATTCGATGTTGACTGAATTCAACTATTTCACTTTCTTTGTGGATATTTTGGTACGTGTGGGTATGTATGGTACGTAATGAAGTCATCAATAATTAAATATATTTTGATGTTGTTATAGTTATGGAACCGTGATAACCCAGCAAGCATTTATTAAAAATTCTAAACAAGTAGTAGCAGCCATAAAACGAAGTTCTTTATTCATTCATAAACTCGTTCACATAAGTCTCGGATTCCAGTGACCTGAAGTAGTTAACGAAAGACCGCTACAGGTATAGTAGCAGATGTCTAATTCTAATTTCCTATGGCTGTACCAGTTCAAAAATGAGTTAATTTTGTTGTTTGAAAATTTAAAAGAGAATTCCGTATACATTTGTTCCACTTTTATGTTCGCTGGGTGACATCAAATTTAATTGAGCAATTTTATTCAATTCAGTGTTGGTAAATTCTCTTACATTACGTTATTATAGTGAATTAGAGTGTGTGTGTGTGTATAATTAATTAAAAAATATCAAATAATTAAATGAAATTTTCAATTAAACATCGTTATTTGCTTGCTTTTTAAATAATAATTAAATGATTCAATGGGTTAATTTATGCAGTCAAAGTGACTTCAATAGAAATATCTATCACACTCACATTGACTCACTAGAAAAGCGGAAATAACAAATGAAATGTTGATTTAATAAAACAAATGATATTAGACATTAAATAGAATATTGAATAGATGTTATTTAAAAGTAAGACTCTTTAGAGCCTAAATTTTGTTGTTGGTCTTATAAAATGAAAAATGTTAAATCTAACTGAATATGTTAATATCTACCGATTTTTATATAAAAACGTCTCTCCACCCTACTTGATATAAGCGTGGTAGTCTTAAGACTTTGGACGAAGACTGTATAGCATCTAATCAGTCAAGACATACAGAGAATCCTTAAGCACAGTAGCAATCAAGAAACAATGGACGGACTAAATTTTAAACCTCAATGAAGTTAAAAGTTCTCAGCAAAATATTTTCAAAACTATAAATGCCACTATGGGCACAAGATATACATGAACAGAAAGATTAAATTACTTGCAGCTCTAAGCCAGTCAGTAAGTCAGACAGATTTCAAGACTATCAGTATAACATAGTAGGGATCGTCTTAAGGAATCATTCGTATGTTTTGAGTTTAATTTCAGTTGAACTGCAATATGCTCGTGAGATAAGTGAATACCCTTAAAAATATTCACAGCCTAATTGGCCTTAACTACCATTGTGTACCAAAGAGTTTAATTATTTATATTTTAGATTTCATTGCATAAGTATTGTATTTAGTTTCCATTCATTCGTTTCATTTTATTTATGATGTTTATGATGAATGTAAAATTGTTTCTTTATTTGTTAATAATTATACGTATATGAGATATTTATTCATTTCTTACAATAGTTTCCTGCTTATATTCACAATAGTATTTACACAAACCCCCCCTGCCTCCTTTTTAAATATTTAAAAATCAGTTTAGTTAACATCTTTACTTAGTTAACAATTTAATTTTTCAAATTAATTTTTAATTCATATGTTTGTATACAAGAATATATGTATGTATGTATGTTTGTATTTGTATGTACTTATGTTTGTGTGTTTGTTATTATATTTACAAAATAATTTTATTGAAATTCAACCAAGTTAAGATGCAAACTCACAGATAAATCACATGAAAGGAAAACAATTTTAAGAAACAAAACGAAGTAAAAAAATGAAGAAATTTTATCTCATAGGCCGCCTGCATATACAATATGAACACAGAGAGATAGACCAACAAAATGTACACACCGACAGAGACACACAGAGACACACAGAAACACAAAGAGACAACGACTGACTGGCTCATTACAATCTAAGATCTTAAAATAAACAAAAACCGACTCGGCATTTATTTATTCATTCTTTCCTTTCCTTCATTTGCCTGCCTGGCGCAAGTAAAAGACATTTTAATAATATATTTCTTCTTGTGTACATGTGTTGTTGTATTCTTGTAGATAAATAAACCTTTTTAGTCTGTCAGTTATGCAGTCGGCCCGTAGACAGACCATATCTTATTTCATATTCTCATAATCATCATCCTTGTGGGCTGTTTTAGCTCTACCAGCCATATTTACTATTTATTTGTATACTAGTAGTAGTAATAGTAGTAGAAATAAAAATAAAAACAAACACACAATAACAGACACTACCACAGGCAAACAAATAAAAATTAGTTTTTCCCCATTGAAGTATATTTTTTGGCAATAGAAACAGAAGGAGAATATCTGTTTAAATGGTTGCTTGTAGTTGTAGTTGTAACTGTTGTTGCTTTTTATAGTCTCATATAGTAGCAGAAGTGGTAGTAGTAGTAGTACTAGTTAGAGAAACTGCCACTAACATATTAGAGCTCTTAATAAAAGAGATACGAATCATATTTCATTTTATTTCATTTCATAGTACATATTTCGTTAAGTTTATTTTACTTCTCCATTTCAAATGCAATCATGTTTCAAGTGGTCACATCTTGAGCTCAGCTATCAAAGACAACTACTCAAATTTATACATACACAAACACAACACACACACACATGTGTGTATGTAGTTACTTGCATACTTACTCACACATTGATATATGTAAGTATATGTACATATATTATAAGTTGTGTAGCATATTTTAAGGGTTACGTTTTAACAGTAGCCACATATACAAATATCTCTCACTCTCTCTTTCCCTCTATTTTATCTCTCTCTCTATCTGCATCTATCTCTATACACATACATATGCTAAAGACACTGCATATATTCATACAAATGAGAGAATTTTGATATTATTTTATCTCGCTGTCTCTTTTATAGTTTACAATTCCAGTTGTATTTCAGATCTCAGAGTATGTCGTACATTTGAATTGTTATTGCTATTGTTACAAAGCGTATGAGCGTGATTCGATTTGATTGTATAAGAAAATGTTACTGTTGTCTGACGATATTTCTTAGACGATTAAAAATACCAACGATTAATCGGAAATTTAAAAGATTTCTCATATAAACAAGAAATTAAAAAAATCTTAAAAAACGTCTTATACCGACCACAATAATCTGTATCTCATGGTGAGCAAGTGAGAACCTTTCCTAGCGCACATTGAACGCTCTCTTTGATTTTAAAGCCCGTTGCATGTGGTTGTGAAGCTATAGAAGCTTTTATTAAGATGGAAGGATAAAAGTCCCACTCTAAAAGGGGCAACCGTAACTGATAAACCGAATGGCTGATGTTTCCCTTCTTAATTGTGTCGTAATATTGCCTGTAAACTCTATGATTTTAGAAAATACTTTGCAGTTAGACTCACTAATACTAGTGAGTGAAGCAATTTGTATAGCGCATATACATTTAAGACAGGATCCCATTGTGTCATATACGAATGGGATGAGAACAAATATTTGGAGAGAAGCAACTTTGTTAGCTACCAGACTAAAATATTCAGAACTCATACAAAACTGGAACTATTTTCTGAATTTAAAAACTCGATTAATTGTCAACCCAAGGGGTAATGTTTGCCTTTGTTTGAGATTTGTTGACAGTGATATTTTTAACAGCCTTAAGTGCTCATAACAAATCGTACGTTTCAATGTAAGGCACGTATAATTTGTGACAGTGGTTTTGAAGGTTTCAATTTATTTTTTCTAATTGTTCTTTTCAAAACGGAGAGATTAAAAAATTGAATACACATCATCGTTTTGATAGAAAGAAACACAGACTGGTTTCTAAGTCTACAATAATTTTAAAGCCGTTCATGCACTGAATATTTACTTGACAAGCTTAAATCCCTAAAACCACTGTATTTCGGAATAAAGGACCACTAGTTTTTTTTGTCATGGTATGTGTAAGAGTATACAAGTAAGTTTACTTTAGTTTCAGGGCATTTTCTTATTATTTTTACTCTTTATTGTACTCTGTTCTAACTCTCTGTTTTACTTCTTTAGTGTTTTTCAAATAAAAAGTTAAATTTTCTCCTTTTTTTCAAGAATTTCTATACGTTATTTATTCAAGTGGCCATACATTTTTGTTGGTTTTGCCTTGTTTGAGAGCGTTTTTTGTGTTTTGTTTTTTCTTCAATTGAGTGTAAGAAATTACAGTCAAAATATGTTGAGAGTATATTATAAAGTAACTCTCAAGTATATGATTTGGATTTGTTGTTACAGTTTATTTTAGTGACAATGACTTAAACGGTATTTAAAAGAAAAAAACAGCACACAACATTTTAAAACTGCATTCAACCAAACAACTCTTCAACCAAATATTTTACAAGTCTGTCAGATGTTAAATATTGTTACGATGCTGTCCAGATGCTGGTGTTTTGCTTCTACATCACTTAACATTAAAATTATAAACAAAAGCTACAGAAACAAAACAATGCAAGTAAACAAACCTGTTTACAAATTATCGTACTGCTTAATATAACAACAAACACCAGCATTAAAAATGGTAAACAAGTAAACAAAAATACAACAACAAACACTTCAAGAATAAACGTAAACATCGTTTACAGAGATTTCGAGAAGGCGAAATCAGAAACGTTCGCCTTCAAGAACATTCATCAGACTGTTCTGCCATATAGAAGACAAGGCAAATCAGGCGAGTGAGTTAATGGAGTTCAGTCAGTCTTGTGCGAACGCAGTCAGTTACAATGATATGTCTAACAATGACTAGTAATGATTATTGTTTATGCAAAGGGTATAAACAGAAGAACAACAAAGAAAGTAATTGTTGTTGTTTACATCAAGTTGTGAACAGTGGCACACACGTTTATCACTTAAGCACAATTATCGTCAGAGAAGAGTATTATGTTGCATCAGCGGAAACTTTTCATGACTACGGGTAGATCGGCAGGATCTTTCAGTTCAATTCAATCTGTAATACGGCTACATGACCAAAACAATAATGGCCTTATGACTGAAAAGAGAGAGTATGCTTTTTAATTTAAAATTTATTCAAATATTCTTTAATACTTATCAAATGAAAAAAACCTTTAAAACTTTTTCGTTTCGTTTTTGTCTTCTTTTATTATTGTCAATATTTATTTACATTTTATTTTCTATTTGTTACTCTCTTTCAATCAATAATCAACAGTAAATTGCAATATTTTATTTGTTTTTAATATTCATTACCTCTGACTGACTGCAATCAACCCTCGAAGGTTATTAAAATATACAAGACTGGTAAACAAAGTAAATAAAAAATCTATGAAATGAGCGTGAGAGAGAGTTAAGATGGCGTGTAAGAGAAAAAAAAAGATGAAACAAAATCAACGGGAAAGAAAATATGAATTTGAATTCATTTTTTTTAAATCAGAAATATACAAAAATCACACATACTCATGCAATAGCAAACATGCAACATGCACCAGCATACTGTAAATTGATTATTTTTTCTCTCTTTCTCTCTCTCTCTCTCTTTCCCATACTGTTTAACAACATCAAAGGTAAACTTAAGGTGCATACAAGAATAATTTCTACGCTAAGAAAATAAGTGAATGAGAGAGCGTTAGTAGTGAGTACTAACCTAAGATAACAGAAAAAAAAACGAAAAACAAAACAACAAAAAATGTAAACAAAAACGGAAATTATTTTCGAAAAACTATTAACTTTTAACGCTTAGAGAGAGGGAGATTGCAAGGGAAAGCATTATAGATTAAAGACAATCTGCCAAGGGGTAAAAAGTATCATGGAAATTGGAAAAAACAAAAGCGAGGAAGCTTTTTTTAATAGGATTTAAAAACTAAAATTCATAGCATTAAAGGCAAAATCCTTCTATTGTATCATGCAGTAGACGCAAAATGTTTATCATGGTTGTTCCTTCCAATAATCTCTCCAGAAAATCTCACGGACATTAAAGGAAGATCAGGCAGTGCCATAGCTTCAAAATAAGAGGGCTTTTCCCCTTATTCTCCATATCAGAGCTTAACAATACTACACATGCCCTCTTACTGCTAATGACCCTATGGGCCCCATAGATGATGGCAACTCTAATCCCCCTAATTAACCTCTTTAATACTAACAGCTCATCTAACAGATCCTTTACAATCATGTTTTATAGCATTTTTTTTACCACCGAATTTCAATTTCGCCAAATACTTTGGCAAAACTAATAAAATTTGCTTCAACTAGTTGAACGAAATTAAAAACATGGTGCATTACAAGCATATGTTCACATATCATGGGTTGTAAACGAAGAAAAAAAAAATTAAGTGTTTTTTCTGTTCTTCTCATATTTATGGAATATTAAAAGCAAGAAAATTAAAAACAAAATTGCTTACAGATTGATTTTCTTTCCTTTTTTTTCTTTAAAGGAATACACGCTCTTTACACTCTCTTTATACAATTTCGTTAACGTTTTAAATGCGCGTTTATTGCCACAAGTTTTTTTTTTTTGTTTTTTTTTTTTTTCTTATTGTTTCAAGAAATTAATTCAACAACTTTACCAAGCAGAGTAAAGAAAAGAAGATGTTAGAAGGAGACGAAGAAGGAGCGGTAAAGATTGAAATTAAAAAGGAGAAGAAAAGAAAACTTGAGGAATTTATTGAAAATTGCATTAATATTTATGTTGGGTCATAAAAAATCTTGAACATAAAATCTTAGACACGCTCTGTTTAATTTAATTTTCAAAACTTATACTGTTTCTCTGTTATGGCTTACCCTCTTACCCTCGTTGCCTTTTCTACATGGCACTGTTGCCTGCGTTTCTTTTCTCCTTCGCTTTGTTCGTTATTTTGTCGTTATCATCATCATCATCATCATCATGATCATCGTGAATTTTTATAGCATTACGAAGAGTACAAATCAATTAATTTTACACTTTGACAATGACAGGCGAAGTCTGTTGTTGTATTACGGCAAGCACAGCAGAGAGGGAGAGAAAAACAGATTTTCTAAGAGGAGTATGCAACAACAGTATGTCTTTTTGTTTATCACAGTCTCTAGTTTATGACTCACGCACACACACACATACTCATATAAATATAATGTCATCATCACTATTGCCTTCATTCGCTCCTCAACGCCATTGATTTTTGTATTTCTTGTGTTGGTATTTGTGTTTGTGTTTGGGTTTCGCTTTTTTTTTTGTTGTTGTTCGTTTTCTTTCGCTCTTCTTCAATTTACTTAAATATTGGGGGTTTCTCATTATGAATGGAATGAAATTATATCTTTTTGCTTCTGCCAAACAAAGACAAACAAATCTATTAGAAATGCACACTCACACATACACTTAAAGTCTTGACTCATGATTGTTTGCGGCCAAAAGGTTAGACAGTCATTAATAGCGTATGCATACTATATATGTATGTGTATGTGTGTGTGTGTGTGTGGGTGAGAAGAAGCCTTAAGGAAGCTGTGTTAAATTTAGATGAAAAGTTAATTTGAATTTTTACCATAAAAAAGGATTTATTTGTATATTTAATAGTCTTTTCATTGCATTACATTACATTACATTCCGTTTCATTTAATTTTTTTTTCATTCCGTTTACATTCTATTCTCATTATAAGAATTTATTTTTGGTTCTTCTATTCGTTTTGCCAGTTTCGTTGAAGAGCAAACTGTTCTGTGATGTAGTCATTGTTTTGAATGAATTTTTTTCTTCTTTGAATGCATAATGTAGACATAAAAAGGAAAAAGATACAGTTAACATTAAAAGAAATCCCCTATACCTACAACTGTCCAGTGAACAATCTTCAACTGATGCTAACGGATTGAAAAAATATGGCCGAGTGACACCTGCAGACCTTAATGGCCACTAAACAGTCTCTTATTCCGAATACAAGAGCATTTATATTATAAATTCTGGATTCTCCAAGCAACATGTGCAATAATTTTGCTTATTAACGTAATCACCGAATGAAAAATATGCTACATTGCGAAAGAAAATTTTGTTTAAAAAATCAGTTGCTCTAGCATCCTGTTAGTTGGCTTAGACAGTCACACTTTCTCTAACAGAAAAGACCGCATAGGGAAGTTTGTGTAAATAGTTTGATTGCCTTGTAAGTCACCTTTAAGTTAGTTTCACTTTCCAGTAGAACTAAGCTCTAGGACAGGTATGGGACAGTACTGTGCTGGCTTCCAGGGCATGGAGACATTGTGGCAGTTTGCTGTTTGGCCGTTCTAAAACCGAATAGGTACTGATCTGAATATAAAATCTATTGGGATCTTAATAGGTTTTATAACTGGGCATTGTTTGTACTCCTCTTCTTTATATGGTTTATGGAAACGTGTTGGAACCTTAGACTCCGGGCATAGTCCCTCTATCTGCCCTTGTTATGGTTAATGATAAAATCGGCTTCTGCTAGGAGTTCTGATCTGAACAATTTCATCTCTGACACTGTGCTTCTTTTCGTTTTCGCACAATGTATTTTCATTTTTTAACGATTTCTTTTATACTTATCGATTTAATCTGTTATACTAAATACCTTTACTATAAACCACTCTGGCCTTTAGGTGGTGGAGCCCAATCTCAACACGCTGAAATAAACTCTCATATCATTTGGTAAAAGAAACATTCTCAAGCAATCCTAAAAACTGCTGTTTGTTTCTGGCTTGCTGGGTTTGTATCAAGTACTCGTAAATTGCTTGACTTGATTTTTTATTCTCTCTCTTTTTGATAATTTTCTTCAGATTTTTATTTTGTTTTCCCTCCCACACGCTTTGACTTGTTTTTGTCCAAATGAAATGTCAGAACATTTAACTTTTGCTTTAATAATAGTGCTTAACAATTATTTCAAGTATTATTTTCTGTCTTGCCTTTATTTTTCTTTTTTTTCGTTTTCATATTAATTTTCGGGTGATTTGGATTCATTCATTCAAGAAGATAATGATGATGATGCCAAGTATATGGTTAAAACAACAACAGCAACAACAAAAAGAAATGAAAGAATCAAGGAGTATTGTTTGCCTCTTCTCCATTTAGTTTTCCTTTAATTTTGGCAATAAGAACGAGTATATTTCGTTTCATTGGTGTGCTTATTTTAAGTCCTTCATATTTATTTTTTCTTTTTCATTCTAATTTTCATTCTTTTGTTTTTCATTTTTTATTTGTCATTTAAATTCTTTTTTTGTTCTTTTTGTTTTTGGTTTTTCTTAGACTGTGTCAAAAGTGCAAAAATTAATTTGAATTTTCCCAACCATCTCTCTATCTTCTCACTGGCATTTAATCCCTTTAAGCTGGAGAATTTCAAAAAAAAAAAACGAACGAAACGCCAAAAGGAAAAAAGGAAGTCGAAAAATACTTTTCTTTTAGCAATTGCCACTGCCACTGCCATCATTTTGCAAGCGTTTAAATGTGTAGGAAATCTTATTTTATGGCAGACAAACATTTTAATATAAATTTCTCTCTCGTTTGTCGCTCTTTTGCTTCTTCTCTTCTATTCTCTTTTTTCCCTAATTTTTATTTGTTGCAACTATTTCTTTGCCAAAAAATTCCTTACAAAAATAGTAAAAAGTATGGTTAAAACGGGATAGAGGGTGGCGGTGGAAGGTATGACAATAAGTCTTTTTCATCAAAATAAAATTGTTTGTCATTGTTTGTTAGAAAGAAAGAAATTTTGTTTTTTAAATTGTAACACTATTAAGCTACAAAACTAAGGGGAAAATTAAAAAAAATTTATATTGCCCGGCATCGTAATCATTGCGAAGAGAGAGAAAGAGTGAGAGAGAAAGAGAAATAACTTGACGGGGATTTGTAGAGGTTACCATGTTAGAATGGTTTTAAAATATTTGAAATGGTTATAAAAAAAAATTGGAATGAAAATACTATTTCAATGAATAATTATAAATTCATTCATTAAAAAAAAAAAAAACATTGAATTTTATTTCATGATTGTAATGTGACTGTTTTTGCACTATTTTAAAAACCTTTAAAATATGAGCTTGTAGATTGCAAATAAAACAAAGAATAAATTTGTGTTTCGTTTTAATTAAAATTCTTTATTATTCACACAATGCTGTGTGCCACTGTTTACAACTTGATGTAAACAACAACAATTGCTTTTCTTTGTTATTCTTCTGTTTATACCCTTTTGCATAAACAATAACAATTACTAAACAATTATTCGATAGATCTTTGTAACGGAGATCTTTAAACCACGATTACTTTCTTCAAACGCACCGTGTCTTCACACAAGACTGATTAAACTTCACTGACACTGAGTCAGTAAATACGTGTTAAATAAACGTAATATTTTTAAATATCCAAACGACAGATTTTTTGGAAAAATTTTTCATGGCAATTACATTTACTCTCAGAGTCTTTGCCAGAAATCTACTGAGAGAACGTTGCCGAAAGAAATATTTTTATTCGTAAGTCGTTGTGCTCAGCCTCTAAAGTATGAAAAATTATTTAAAAACTATATGCACTGTTTTGACTGCCTTAACATTTTTGAAAAAAAGAAATTTTTTATTCTTAAACATACATATATATACATATATAGAGAGAGAGTGAGTGAGAGAGAGAAGGGGAAACGAACGTAAAAGTCGTATATACAAATTTCTAAAAAAAATTTATTGTTGTTGTTAAGAAATAGCTGACGATTATTTTCATTTTAAAAGCAGGCACTTATTTTCATTGTTTTCTTTTTCTCTTACGATTTGGGGCTCATACATCTTGACAAGAACAGGAAGTTTAAATGTCATTTGACTGACGCGCCTTTTAATAGCCTATTAAAATGGCTACACAGGTAAGATGCTGAAGTTTACTGTGTTTTATTCCACACTTTCTGGCAAATTAAATAAAAAAAACAAAAAAA
This sequence comes from Sarcophaga rosellei, assembly GCA_930367235.1. Taxonomy (NCBI): domain Eukaryota; kingdom Metazoa; phylum Arthropoda; class Insecta; order Diptera; family Sarcophagidae; genus Sarcophaga; species Sarcophaga rosellei. The sequence continues at coordinate 3,518,231 of OV884019.1, read as the reverse complement.
AACAAATGTTACTTCTTTACACAGTATTGTTTTTGTTTTTTTTTTGTTATAATTTTATTACCGTAACAATTTAAATGATTATTTTAATGCTCTTGTCAATTCTCAAGTCAAGTTAAGATGAATTCTCTCGCACTGTGCGTGTGTTTCAAGGCTAGTTACGATAAGTGAGTTTACCCTAGAGTTCAGTTTAAATTCTCTACCCCCTCCCCCTTGTAGGTACTTAAGCAAGTAATAAAATGAGGCAGAAATATTTTTTAATATCCCTTATACCAGTGGCAATTTCTCAAAAAAAAAAGAAGAAAGAAAAAAAATACAGTTTATGACTGTTGCTGATAATTTATAGATTTTAATTTCATTTTATTTTCCCCTGGCTTGGCTTTAGGCAAACGGCAAAAGAAGATTTAAAATTTTGTTTTCCTTTTTTTATTCTGGAACACAGCTTTCACCTTTAAGGGGATTATATTCTTAATCTGTGTGTAATTACGAGCCACGTTTATAATGCCAATTGTTGCCATTTTTATGCATGTGTTCATACAAATTTAATCGTGAGTAATTTATGTGGCATTAAGCATGTTAATCTCATAATGAAATTATTTTCCTTTTTTAAGTAGATTGTCTTTCACGAGATGATTGTGAATTTCAAAAAACAGCGAAACAGATCAAGACGAAATATGGGAAAAATATTGCTTTGGACGTAATCTATACAGCAGTCTTCTGGCAAAAACTCTGAAAGTAAATAAAATTACCTTGTAAAGTTATATATACATACATATATGTATATATATAGTATATACAATAGACTTTTAACCGTAGGTGTCACCTCACAGGGAAAAAATTAACTTATATTTACAATATGGGTGGTGTGAGTAGCTGGTTCGCAATTCTGGCTAAAGGGTTGAGTGTGTTAACTTTATAAATAAGTGGCGGGACTTTCAGTTTTGAGAAACTTTTCATAGCAATTTTATTTACTCTCAGAGTTTTTTTTCCAGAAGACCACAGAGAGGAAATTACACAAAAACAATACATTTTTGCGCTCTTGCCCAGTAAGCCAACACACTACCAATTAAACTCTTGATTTCTTAATCAGAAAGTTGCAGCTAATATGATCACGTATCAAGGCTTGTCATGAACGCCTTGAAATATCGGTATTACTTTAACTAAGAAAGTCTGACTGTAGTGTACTTATTTATAACAAACTCAACGATTTTCTCTCTCTCTCTCTTGTTTCCATGTTCTCCATGCTATACTTAACTATTACTACTATGGGTCTATTTATCGTGTTATAGACATCTGTATGATCATCAATAAATTGTCCCGAGATTCGTTTATATTTCTTTTTCAATTTGTGGCCCATTTATTTAATAGAAGTTACTTTACACTTTCTCCTGTCACAACCGCACCCATATCCTCATCCATGTCTGCACTAAAACAGTCAAAAAGAAACAATTTCCCCAAAAAGTTTGTGATAAAAATGGCAATAAAATTGACAAATTACAGCATTACATACATACATACATGTATGTATGTGTGATATATTTGGGTGTATGTGTGTGATCATATGCCAGAATAAAAAATATTTTAATGGTGTAACAGTACGCATATATGTAGTGTTGTACGTATGTATGAATGTATACAAAGTAACCGCCATACTTTAACCGTAAATAATAAGTAAAGAAAACAAAAAAAAAATAAGAGAAACACTTTTTCTCTTGTTTGTCTTCTTTTGATGCCACCTTGGCAGTTTTATTTTATTTTATGCCTTGAATTTATGCTACAAATAGTAGCATACTTTTTAGCAGCAACATGTGTTTATTTCGACAATATGGTTGTTGGTTTTCTTGGTGTTGTTGTAGTTCTTGTTGTTTTAGTTTAAATTTATAAAATATTACTTGTGCTTATTTTTCATAAATAAAAAATTGCTGCACGTTATTCTTGTCTTGTTACTATTGCAGTAAACCACATGTGGGGATGTGTGTATGTGTGTGTTTGCTTGTATGTAAGCTTTTAAGAAAAATGCTGCTGTTCAGGAAAAAAAAACACCCCAAAAAAGTGTTGAAAAGGGGTAAATTTTAATATAATTTTTATGTTTATTTTTTTATTTTGTTTTAGTTTTTCCTTTAGCTCTTAAAACAACCACAAAGTAGCATATTTTTAGGCGTTTGACAAATATGCTTAATATTGTATATATTACATACATACATACATATATACATACATCTATACAAGAAAGAGCAAATTTGTATGTGTGCATGTGTAAGTGTAAGCGTTTGCAATATAATTTGCATAGATTTACATGCGAGTAAAAGTTGTTATAGGAAAAGAAAAAGAAATAAAAAAGAAAATCTCTTCTTTAAATTTTCTCTTCAAGGTTTTTTATAGTAATTTTATTGCATACATTGTATGTGTGTGTAAGTGTCTGTTTGATTATAAATTTATTTCATACACATAAACATTCAAGCGCAAATGAGTATTTAAGTAGTGAAGTGAAACACATGTTAGATTAAGTGTAAGTGTGTGTATAGAGATAGAAAGAGACAGAAAGAGATAGAGTGAGAAAGAAAAGAAAAATGACAAAATAAATGTGGGGTTAAAGTAAATTATACTTTATGCTTAGTTTTCTTTTAGTTTGATGAAATAGGGATCATTCTAAATGCATTTTAGATTAAGTTCTCTGGCAAGACGGGTGACGGTGGATGAAAATGTTTATCAGCATAAATTAGAAAAATAAATTTAAAAACAATAGCTATGAAGGCGTATAAGCAATAAAGTTGTTTTTCCCCTTGCAATTAAATATCACTTATACGCACACGTAAAACTATTAATGCGATGCCACGAAACTCGTTTATATTAAATCGAGCATTTCAATCTCAAAGTGAATTTACAAACTAATAACACTGGCGTATTATGAAAACTAAAACTGTAAAACTAAAACAAAAAACAAACAAACAAATGTTGAGAAGTTTTGTAAACGTATTTAAAAGCTTTTGTAAATAAATCTCTTGAAAATATTAATAAAACTTTGAAAAATATGTATGTATATTTTAAACAAGTATCATTTGCATAAAAATTCTTAAAAATCTGAAAGACATGTACACTTATATATGCATATGTATATAAAATATGTATACATGTTTATGTAATTATGTAGTAGAAAGAAATGGCTTAATTTGGCCTCTATAAGATGGACCTAATATTGTACAAATCTATACATACATGCATAACATACGCAATTGTTCATTAAAACCCTTCAGTCATTACGGCCTAGCTTCTCATACCACTCATGTTGTGTGCCTTAATTTTATACTTGAGTGGCGGGACCTACTGTTTAACGTCGACTCCGAACGACAGATTTTGAGAAACTTTTTCATGGCAGGTTTATTTACTGTCAGAGTTTTTGCCAGAAATCTGCTGAAAGGAAGTCGCCGAAGAAATATTTTTTTTTCATATTTCGTTTTGATAAGCGAACACACTACCTACTAGACTACGGCTACTACAAATCCATACGTTTTATGATAATATCAGATGATTAAACTGGTGGTAGTATTAGTTTGAATTGCGAGCATGACAGAAGGAAAGTATTTCCTTAACAGTACCATCATTGTTTTCAGTAGTATTTTCTTTCTTGCGCTAGCAGACTTTGTATCTACCATGGTAATTTCAGTTTGACGTTATCTAAACTGACATTTTTTCATACTCAGTTACCAAATTTTTCTGGAATAAATATTTTTCTTGTAAACCGGCAGCCATATAAAGATTATGATGTGGTCACTGAGGTCTTTAAGGTAAGAATTGATGTGGAAACCATACACTTGGAAAATCTTTATGTAATCATACTTGTTCAAGTGCTTTAAAAGTGAAATAAAACATTTTCTTGTTAGCTGCTCATTTTTTTAATTTAATTCTTTTAATTTATATTACATATGCTTTTAAGTGTGTGTGTTTTTTTTTTAATTTTCTTCAAATAATTATTTCGAGTTTCTCTATACACACACACACACGCACATGCACACACAAAGCCTTAGCTTTGAGAATTAATCTCCCTGTAAGATGTATTAGTCTATTTATTTCTCTTAATTTTATATTAAAAAGAGCAGCATATTTTTTTTGTTAATCCCTATAAAATATATGCACAAAAAGCATTTCTTGTAAAATAAAATATGCAAAGAAAAACTAACACACTCTTCGTTTTGAAATTTTTTTTTTGTTTTTCATTTAACAGCCAACTTTTCACTTGGCAACACATGTTTGGCGATTTAATTTTTTTTATTAATAATTCATGCCAGCACTGTGAACACTTAAATGCTAACAAACAAAAAAATGTTTTATTCCGGAAGAAATTCTTTAATAAAGATCGTAGTCGTATACGCAATATTCAATAGAGATTAAATTATAACGCATACGCCAGAGTGTTTATAGAAAACAAAACGAAGTAATTTTTTTCTTTTAATTCAGAATCAGTTTCAACACCTTTTTGAACGAATGAGTAGGGTCTTTAGGATAAAGGTTCTTTTAAGTTTGAATTTCTTTTCAATTCAATTTTATTTCTTTTGAAGAATTTCGTTTTTTAGTAATGATCAACAAACTGAGGTTGAAAAAATAAAATAATCGACATAATTTTAATCGACTGACTGCATTCTAGACCATGAAATCACCATGAAATAACATAATGGAAAACTGGTTCCCTTGCGACAACCAGCATGGGGTTTTGTGGGTACCCGTGTTGATGCGATCTCTCGTATACAACTGGATTTGATCAGAGAATAAGGAATTTGGTCCAAGAGGTATACAATTTCATACAAGATACTATAACTTAACTCCGAATTGAAAATAGTAAATGAAACGATTGTTCGCCAGTTATGTGTGTTAGAAACCTGCCTGAAGATTTCTTTCCGATGTTGTATTGTTATATAGAGCTACTTAAGCATTGTACTGCCTATTATTCCATTGTTCCAGAGCAAAGTCCTGGTTTTATCAGCAATATAAACTTCATTATCCAGACCACTACCACATGGTCTTAAATCTAGCAGAAGCTGATACAATTGTTTGCTTAACTTATTCATCTTACTCAGACAGTCCTATACTAATATACCGTCAAACTCATATGAACTAAGTGCTCGTCAGTGTGACAGTGTAACTATCAGATAATCTTGCTATGTACCGTCTCCTGTCACTTCTTTCTTAATTAAATCGAATTCATATTTTAATGACGTAAATATTTGCACATGGGTTTCGACTCTAAAGCCTCCGCTACAGTACCACAAACAGTCTTTTACCCACCCCTATACTAGAGAACAGCTCTAGAATGGCGCACATAGCTTACACTCATTCAATTTTATTTATTCAGTATCGTTACAAATCACATCTTTTTTTAAGAATTTAAAGGGTATACCAGAGGTCAGCAAAGATGGTGACAATGGTATCCTAGTGTTCAAACTGTCTTCTGTTATCAGAATCAAATTCGGGTACTCACTACCACATGCAACAGATTTATCGAAGAAGAGTTTTTCATTTCAGCGGCTATGCCATTGTATGCCAGTGTATATATATAATAGCCCTCTTTCTTCGTCATCCCCTTAAGCACATTGCATTAATTTTATCGCATTATCGCACATCGCATTCAATTTTTAATAGTGAAATCAAATGAAATTTTGCCAATTTATTGCAAAACAACATACAACTCCCAACTCTGTAGTTTAGCCTGACGATGGATGATGCACTTGACTATTAATAATTAGCAAGAAACTTTAAACCTCCATTAAATATCTCTTCTTCACTTTTTGCATCAGCAAGCAATATGAAGAAGAAATACGTGAAAATGTACGAACAAAAACAATGGAGAGGAAAGAAGGAAAGAGGAGAGTAAAACCAAAGATATGAAATGTAACACAGTATATAAATAAGCCTCCTTAGCCTAAAAGATGGCAACAACAGCTGTAAACAAAAAGGGGAGAAAAGAGAAATTGGTGTTACAAATCATTTAAGATGTGCATGAAGAGAAGGAGCCAAGATTGTAGCAAGGGGCTCAAGAAAAAGCTTGCCAAGCAAAATGTTGGTTTACCAAGCTTTTTATTTCATTTACCCATTAAATGAAAGGAACTCACACATGTTTTACTACCACTAAGAAGAAGAGCAGCTAGCTGTTGGGCCTGCAATTGGTGTGGGCAGACGAAATGAATCAAGTGAACGAAGTTAAAAGCAGGGAGCACAAGTGCAAAATGAAAAACAACTTAAAAATGTTCCTCCTCAGTCTTGTTGGTTTTGGTTAAGTTTTAAATAACAAAGGAAACGGAAACACAAATACACACACACACACTCGTATATAAATAAGTATTTCAATAAATAAAAAAACTGTATTTGAAACAACAAAAACAACAACAAACAACAAAGAAATACTTGTGTGAGTGTATGTGTGAATGCAGAGTGCTTTTCACTAAAACCTCGAAATTTATGAAGTGGAAAATTATGTTGTGGTTTCAAACAACAGAACAGAAACAGCAAAAACGAAAAACATTTAAAAATTAAATGAAAAAAAACAAAGATGGGAAACAAGGTAGAGATGTGGAAAAAAAATGATTTTATGCAGGCTTGCGTAACAAGCAACGCAACACATGCGGTAAATATTTAATTAATTTATCGCGGGTATAAATTTCAAACTCACAATATTTCTTCAATCTTTACTTTGCTATTCCTTTCTTTTCTTTATAATTTCTTTGTATTTTTTTTTTTTTTTTTTTTTTTGTTAATTTTTTATTTTTCCTTTTTTTGTTTGTACTTCTTTTTATGTTGGCATCAATTTCTTTTTAAGCCTTTTTCATAAATTTCTCAGATAAAATCACCGCACAAATTTGTAAATTGTGGTAAATAGGCTTGTCTGGCAATCAAAAGAGCGAGAAAAAGAAAAAGAAAACGAAAAAGAAAACGAAAAAGAGTTCTTTAAATGAATGGAAGAAAGAAAAAAAAAGGTTTCTTTAAGTGTTATTATTTTCCATTGAGTAGTTAAAATATCAACAAAAAAGAATCCAAATCCTATTGTCGAGGACCTTATCATCGTTCAACGTATTTAAGTATCGTTCAACAATTCAACGAACATTTTTAAAGGGAACTCAATATCATTACAGAAGAAAACTCTTTTAAATCATTGAATTTACAGTTGTGTTACAAAAAATATTACCGAAAAAACAAAACAATAATGAGATGTCATTTACCAGCTTCTCCCACCGCAACAAGCAATCCTTGCCACGAACAAGATTGACTGCTGGCCACTATCTGAACGAGTGCTTAGTTTATCCCAAACAGTAACTACTGGAGCGAAAAGTCAAAATTATCAAAATTATCTAGAATTACATACATAACAAAGGCTCGAAATTAGAGAGGAGATTGGACTCAGGACCTGGACATCAGACACTCATGTAGCGTCTGGATCACTGTAATGTCTTTAGGGTATAAGCCGAGATCTACATGGCGTTTGAACGCTTGCTCTGTAGCACTGAAATTCTGTTGCAAATGAAAGGAATACAACAGATGCCAAACTAGACAACTCCATATGTGATCAGTGCATATCGATCACCATAACCATGATGGGACTGTAAATTAAGAATAAATTCCACTCCTTAGTTAATACTTCTGGCCTAACGGGCTAGCCTTTGCCGAATCTCAATACATGTAGAATAAAACAGTTGAACAATCGAACAATGTATACTAGAGAGGCATGTCCGTCGGCTGGTCATTTAAAAGTTTCGGGAAAAACTTCTGCAACACTGATGTGATCCAATTGAAATTCTGATGTAATCAGCCAGCAATTTCTTTAGTGATGCCCTCGTCATATTCCTCAATTTTCTAACATACTCAACAGTTTCTGAGTAATTGTTACCGTCTAATAACCCTTATTTACGCATTAAACATCTTTGTCTCTTTCTCCTCTTACTCTCTGTGTGTATGGGTAGATCAGTACGCTAAATTTTTCTCATCTACTGTATAATGAAAGAGGTCTGTCATGGTTTATTAGCAGAACCCCTTTTCTTAAGGATATTATTTTCTTATTTCATTAAATGAATTTTTGTTCGGTCTTGTGACCGGAGGATATTTGCAACAAAGTTTCCTTTTACGCTTATTCTTCATCTTCAAATTTTCAACTCAGAGTTTTGCCATTATTTTGTGGCAAAAGAAACAACAACAGCAATATCAACAAAAACCCCAAGAATTAAAACAAGCACATGATAGCTATAAAATTCTAATTGTGAGAGTATAAGTGAGTGTCCAAATTTGATATTGTTGTTGTTGTTGCTGTTGTTGTTACTTCATTGTTAAAATGCCAAACCGTACAAAAACTCATTGAGTGTCATCATCATGAAGAGAGCGCAAGAAAAGGCACAGAATAAAAAAACCTCCAATTGAACAACCGCAAAGGAACCCGAAAAGAAAATAATTAAACAACAAACAAGAGCATCTAAAACCGTAAAGAAAAGCAGAAAATAACCGCAAAAAAGAAGAGTTTGAAAAGAAAAAGAAAAGAGAAGAACCTCTCATAAAAAAAAGGGTTAAGAAAAAGGGTGTTAAAAATAAACTTATGCTACCATTACACCGTTACCGTAATAACAACAACAACAACAACAACATTGTCATTCTAAAAACATGATGGGTACATTGTGTTTTGATGCTGCTGCTCTTTACTAAAATAATTATTATGGCTGCTGCAGCTATTGTTAAGTTTTGTTGTTATTGTTGTTGTTGTTGTTGTGTCTTGTCTTCGGGCAACAATTGTCATTTAAGTGTCCTTATGTTGCTGCTGTTGTGTTTATTTATTTTAACTTTATTTTTATTTTATTTTATATATTTTTTTTTTATAAACAACACTGTTTTCCTTTGTATTTCTTTTTATTTTTTCTTTTTGATGTTTTTGTGAAAATTAAAAAAAGAAAAGAGAAAAAAAGAAAGACAAAGATGTGGCACAAGGACAGGGCTATTTCAGTTTGTTTTTCTCTTGTCTTCTCCGGGTGATGGTTTTATTATATTGGACATCTTGTTTGTGTTTTATTATTACTTGTTATTATTACCGTCTATTGTTATTGTTATTATTTTTTGTTTTCCTCTCATTTACTCAGCATTACTGTTGGCCTTTTACTTTTATTTCTTGCATTAATTTCTTGTTCTTTCGTTTTTCCTTTATTTTGCTAAAGCTTATTGCCACCATTGGATGTTCAAATTTACGTTATTATTTCACTTTTAATTTTTAATGTTCTTTTCTATCCTTTTCTTTCTCTCTTCATATCCTTTGCTGTTTTATTGTATTTGTTTATTCTGTCATAATATTTGTTGTGATAATTGGCTTTTGGTTGTCCTAACCAGATGCAAATTTTTACGAGACACCCCATTATGATGCATGACTCTTAATTTCTATTGTTTTTGTTTTGATTGTTTCTCTTCCTCTCACTTTTTTTTTATTTCACTAACGCTAACAACAGGTCTTTTTTCCTTTGTCTTTTTCTAATAAGGTAGAAGACAGACAGCCATCTTGGTGATTGAATTCTGAGAATTTCTTTTTCATTTGCTTGGAATATTTTGAATTAAAATGTTTGTTTATGAGATATGGGACGCCAATCATGTTGTGTGCCTTAATTTTATACTTGAGTGGCGGGATCTACAGTTTAACGTTGACTCCGAACGACAGATTTTTGAAAAACTTTTTCATGGCAGGTTTATTTACTCTCAGAGTTTTTGCCAGAAATCTGCTAAGAGGAAGTAGGCGAAGAAATATTTTTTTTTCATATTTCGTTTTGATGTCTGGCCTGGGGCTCGAACCCGGGGTTTACATCTAATAAGCGAACACACTACCTACTAGACTACGGCGGCTAATAATTTATGTATAAATCGGTATTGAAATTAGTATCAAGCATCCATAGGCTGTTGATCTGAAACTCTAGAGCAGTGGTGCCCAAGCCCTATACACTTCATGCACATTTGTTTTTGTAAATACGCTTAGCAGTAGGCTGTGTATTTTATATACGTATAGGGCACACTCAGCACGAGAAATACAAAAACACAAACAACTTTGCTTTGTTAGTGTTTTCGTCTTTCTTCGTTGTATACTAAGCAACAACACTTTCGTATACTTTGCTGGTAAACATTGACAACAGCGAGCATCAATGTAGATTTTGTTTTTGTTTTTTCTTTGTATGTATTAGTTTTCACAACAAAAAATATTTAATAAAAATTTATTTTTCTTAAAATGTATTGGTGTTTGCACTTCCATAAGGAACTTTTGGGCACCCCTGCTCTAGAGCATTTATCTTATTATCTGAACCGTGCACCGAGTAGGTACCATCAGTTTCTGCCTACGGTCAATGATTTTGTTGATGAAAAATTTTGCCTAATAGAAGATTTGGAAGTTAATTTTACAAGATTTCACTTTTTTTTAAGCAAAAGGTTTTTAAAAAAAGGGCATAGTTAACCTAAATAGGACTATAGTAAACAAAGTTTTCGATTTTACACAAAAACAACATGCTACACTTTTTATATGAAAGCAATGAATACGTTTTAATTTTCAAATTTTCATTTATTTAATTTCAAAGAAAAATAATGCATTGTTTTAATGAAAACAAAAAAAGTTTTTATTTTGATTTATTGACTTGTTAAATTGGTTTTTTTGTTCCATTTCAAATAAATTTAAATCTCTAGACAACATATAATTAAATTAAATTAATAATAAAAATAAAAATTGATGTATGTATAGAAGGCATTAATAGCTTACAATAAAACATAAAAAATTTGACAGACGTTTAAGTTAGTTAACAGTTAAGTTTCAAGCTATGATGTGCGATTTACAACATTCGAATGCAGTTACTTATATTAATTGCAAAAAACAAAAAAAAAATGAACAATAAGAGGACAATAAAATTAGTTTTAATTTTAAGTTTATTTTTTTATAAATTGTTTCGGGCCGTAATTTATATCGGCATTTAGAAAAATTTTTTGTTGTTATACATTCATAGAATATTTTATTAGAATTTGTTTTTTCCTTTAACAAAAAAACCTATGTACCCAAGTTTTCAGTTAATATATTTAAAAAAAAATCACTGGAATTTTAAAACTAAATGGACAGGGACGGGAACTATACGTTCTTCCAATAATCGCACACCCCTTGATTTTGTTTACGACAGAAAGAAAGAAAATAAATAGTAAATTAAAATACATTTATTTTGCTTTAAATTGTATGTGATTTTTAAATAAATAAATAATATTCTGTTACGTTTTAGGTTTCTAACAGTAGCATGTAGTTGCAATAATTAATTACATCTTTTTATTCTTATTTTGATATAAAAAAGATAAAACAAAAATAAATGCTAGTGATAAAATATGTTTATAACAAATATTTATAACACTTTTAAAATTAAATATGTTAACATGTTATGTTCTATTATGTTATGTTATGTTATGTATAAGACAGGAGTAGTCTTTATCAACTACCATGTACTTGTTTTAATACAAATAAGAAAAGAAAGCAAAACTTTCATTTCTTTATAACTTGTTAATACAGAGATAGGCTTACTAACTAAAGAAATGGAGTAGGCATCGTTTTTTAACACAATTACTAGCTTTCTCTTTTTCTCCTCGTTTTTTTTTAACTTTATTTTAAATTTGTTGTATTGACTTGTAATGTCCGTATGCTTAGCCTAAATTAAAAAAAAATAATAATAATAATAATTCCATTAAATTTGTTTAACTTTGTGTTTGTTTTTGTTTCTGTTATTGTTATTTAAGTTTTAAGCATAGAATTTGTAAAGATATTCTTTGTTCCTTCTGTTCAACAAGAAGATAAATTGTAAAGAAATAATTTTTTTTGTTTAATTTAAGTTTTAGTTCCTTTGTTTATTTTTAAATTTGTGTTTAATTTTTAATTCCTAAAAAGTATATTTTGTAAAGTTATTTTATTAGAGCTTTTGTAATAGTATTTGTGTGTTTTCCAAAATGTAGGTGTAGAGGTGTATGTGTTTATATATTATTTTTAGAAGAATAAGTAAGTAATAAATTATTATTTAATTTGATCTGAGAGCGAAAATCAGTACTCTATGGTATTGGGGTCACGTCTTTTCCGTGAATACTTCAAACCCAAATTATCGCTTATTTCATCGATAACATCTAGAGCATAATCAAGTTGTTCTTTGGTATGTGCGGCCGACAAACAGTAACGTATACGGCCCTCCATAATCGGTGTGGCTGGAAAACCAACACCAACAGCAGCTATATGGCGGGTAGTTAAGGTACGTACAACAGCTCTAAAAACATAAGAAATTAAAGAAATTCAAATTAGTTTTTCTTCTTCTTTTATTTGACCACAACAGATGGCACTTACCCAATTTTGGAGAACAAATACACCAGCATCGGCACAACTGGTGAATCTTCGTGACCATAAATAATAACACCCATTTGTGCTAAACGTTTACGGAAATAGCGAGTATTGCGAGCCAATTGATTGATTTTTTTACGGCCCATGTCGGTGCCATCTAGACCCATAATAATACGCATTGATGTATAAATTTGTTGAGTCACTGGTGGTGACATCGTCGAAGCATAACAATGGGCATGACTGTTTGTGCGCAAAAAGTCGATAAGTTTCTAAAACAGAGCAAAAAACAAAAACAAAAATTAGTTTCAAATACTAATAAAATCTTTAATAAACTTGCTTAAAAAGAATATGTAATATGACTAGCGATATAATAAATATAAATCAATATTTTGAATTTGCTTTTAAAAATAAATCAATGAGCTTACCTTTGAACCAGCAATATAACCGCCAGCACTGCCAAAACTTTTGGTGAATGTTCCCATCAAAATATCAACATCTTTTGGATCAGCACTAAAATAATCTACAACTCCACCGCCTTTTGGACCCAAAGCACCAACACTGTGTGCCTCATCTAAATACAAGTAGGCCTTGTATTTTTTCTTCAAGGCAATTATCTCTGGCAGTCGTACAATGGAACCTTCCATACTAAATACACCTTCAACAATAATTAAAATTTTCTTCCATGGTTTACCACCATTCTTTGGATTGCCATAGACTACACTCTGCCTCAGGACACGTTCCAAGTCCTTCATATTATTGTGTTTAAATACTCTTGTGGTGGCGCCCGATAAACGTATGCCCAATATAATAGAGGCATGATTCTTTTCATCACTCACGACCAAACAGCCGGGCGATAGAAGAGAAGGTAAATTAAGAGCATTGGTAGCAAAACCCATGCCAAAGACTATGGCATCTTCTACGCCCAAATAACGGGCTGTTAATTTCTCCAAATCATTATGTAATTGAAGGGTGCCCAATTCTACACGAGGACTGCACAAGGCAAGACCGAATTCTTTGGTCGTTTGTTCAGCGTCATCGGCACACGGACCTTTATTATCGGCAAACCCCAGATAGTTATAAGAACCCAAATTCAAACATTTGGTCTCGGTGCCGGTAAATTCAAAACTCCAACCATAATCGTGAGTTACGCGATCTTTTAATGTCAGTTCGGCACCAGGCACACTACATATTGGTCGATTCCAGCAATCTCTGACTCTACGGTACACGTAACGTGAGTAGAAACTTTCAAATGCATCGTACAACGTAACGTAGCCATCACGATTTTCCTCCTTGGCCACTTTGGGTACGAATAGCAATTGATTCAGGTAACCTAATATCATGAGTAAATAAAAACCTAAATATGTAAAGCAGGCGGTGTGTAGCGGCACCTCTTCGAACGAGGTCTTTTTAAAATGCTCTTCTGCTGGTGAAAGTTTACGTTCAGCGGCCGATAACTTTGCAGCTTTACCATATTCCGTTTGTGTTATTTGACCATTCTTCTGCGGAAAATAGCCGTTGACCTATAAATCGAGAAAAACGGAAAATGTTTTTCTTAATAATGAAAATAATATACACAATCTTAAAAATATCTTTTTGAATAAAATAACTACAGTAATCCCTCGATTTACGTCGCAGTTGGTTCCAAAAAAAGGCGACGTAAATCGAATGACGACGCAAATTGAAGTTAGAGGGAACAAAAAATTTGACGACGTAAATCGAAACAACGTTAATCGAGGCGACGTAAATCGAAGGATTAGTGTAATTAAATAAAAAAAGTAAACCTCGAATACCATTACAAAATGTTGTTTCTATTCCAATATTTAACAAATTTCTATTCAGTTCAATATTTTATGTCACGTGCATTAATCTTATGATGAATAACAATAAAACTCTGTTAAGCTAATCTATCTTAAGCTAATATATTCTATTAATCTGTTGTAACTTAAAAAAAATAATTCACATAAGTGTTGGCCTTAACTGAATCTAACGAGGTTAACTTCAGTTAATTCTGAAATTCTTTCTAATTTTCGATCACGGGTTCGAACTCAAAGTAAGTAGCATTTGTTGTTTGTGTAATGTGTAAATATATTTTTAATCTTACTAAGAATTAATAAATTTTATTATGCGTAGTAGTGGTCTTTATATAAATAATATCGAATATTAGGGTATTAAAGTAGAATAATTTTTTACGCCTAAGTCCCATTCAAAATAAGAACGCAATTTTTCTTAATTTTAAAATATCTTGAGTTTTGTTTAGGATCACATTTAGCAAGAATCGACTTTATGTTATACGAAAAGCAAGATTGTGTGTTATACGAGAGCAAATTTGTAATATTTATACCTTCACAAAGCAACTTTTTTGTTTTTGTTTCAGTTCCATTCAACGCTTTCGTGGGTATGTGTAGAGAAACTGTTTTTACTAATTGGATTATACGCTTTCTGAAGAGACGGCGATCTGTTTGACCTTCTCTCCGAAATTTTTATCTGCTTTAGGCGAATTATACACCATGCCATTGTTATTTTAATTTTAACATCTTCGTTTCATTCAAATTCTACCATTGATGCAGCCATTCGTAACAATGGAATACCAATCTTCAAAATGAAATTGCATTATATTCTATATTTATACCAGTATTATGTTGGTGCTCTCCAAACAAGCTGGAGAGGATTCAGTTCCCGATTATTTGCAAATGGAAATTGGGCCACAATCATATGTATATTGCTTTAAACAATCTCAGTATCTCTCCATTTGAAATGCAGACAACTTGTCACAGACTAATATGATTTCAATAAAGCCTACTTACAAAATGAAGCTTAAAATGTCGCATTTGAAACAAGTATAGTGCAATGAATATTATACAGAGATATTCAACTTCGAAGCCATCTAGGGACTATTTCTAATTTTTGCGAACTCCCAATATGCATACAGTTTAATATTCGGCGGAAGAAATAATCTACCGGCTTTTTTTTTTAATGAAATTGTCGTTGTTTGTTAAATTACAAAACCGTTCTGTTACAATATGTTATAAAGAGAGGTATGTACATACATACATATATTACTTAAGCTCGTAATTCATTATTAAGAGTTAAGCAAAAATAAAACGTTAGGAAGTAAACTGTTAAGTTTAATTTTAACAGAATATCTTGTACATTTATTTATAAAGAAAGACATGCATAATTGAAAAGTGTTAAAGTATCGATTGTATGCGGCAATTTTGTAATTATTTAACTACGAAATTGTTGTAAATTACTTCACAATCATTTAAAAAAGAGAATAAACAGAAAAACTATTTCTAATATCAACATGCAAGTCAATTTTGTATTCATATAATACCTGTATATACATACATCCATATGTATGTATATATTTTGCTATTATTACTATTACTGTTAAAAAATAAATATTTGCAGTGATTTTGTACTTTTTTTTTCTACATAAAAACAAAAGTTAAACAACATTCAAATAAAAACAAAACGATAAACATTGGAATTGATGAAGTTGTATGTGACAATTAGACTCATCATAAAAATATTATCGTAAAATGACTCAAATATTTACCGTTTTTTTTTCATTTATTTTTTGTGTGTTAAACAATTATAGTAAAATGAAAAAAAAAATTCGAGTGGCGTGTTTTTAAAATTTTGTTTTTGTTATTGTTGCTACAATACGTATGATTAAAACTAATAATTTGATTGATAATTTTTGGTTTGTAGGTAAAAAAAAAATTAAATCAGAAATACATTTCTTTTTGCACAATTCTTTTTTATTTCCGTATGAAACTTTTGCATTAATATGCAAACCCTGTAGCATGGATATTATTTCATTAAACTAAAGATTACGTTTTTAATTTGTTTGTTGGTGGTTGGTTTTTTTATTTTTATTAATAACTACATTATGTACATACATAAGTATGTATACACGTTTAGATAAAAACAACAATTAAAATATTAAATTTTAACAAATCTGTATTATATCTAGAAACGTGTGTGCATGTAAGATCTAAGATACGTATGTATGTAAGAACAAGCCTTCTAAAATATTTCATGTACGTATGTTTGCAATTAATGTTGTCACTTAAAAAAATTTCTTAATGACGCATTTCTAACTGTGGATTTCTCTCTATTTCGTTTCTGTTTTGCTTCTTACTAGACCATGTTTTTCGCATTATAGACTTAATTTTTATAGCAATGACTTTAAATTTTATTAAGTTTTTTTTTTAATTTAAATGTTTTTAAAATCAAACATATAAAAAGTATGATCAAAGTTAAGCTTAACTAAACTTTAACTCGACCACTATTTTGAAAAAACTAGACTTTATTTTAAATACAATAAAGCAAAATTATAAAATTATTTTTTAATAGAATTTAAAAAATATTCGTTTCAATGTTTGCAAGCAAAACTAATTAAAATAAACGAATTTAACACATTTAACGAGTTTAGTTGCATCAACACTAATAATAAAAAAAATACATATAATTTTCATATTACAAATTGTCTCTCGACTGAGGTAAAGATCAAATAATAATTTTATATACAATTCAAGGTGCATATTATATTTACAACCATTTAACTGACAGTACAGCGGTTATTTAAATATTAAATTTTAAGTACATCACATTAACGTATGTATATGAATATATTTAAAAAGCTAAAGAATTGAATAATAAAACATTGTGTATATATGTATGTATGTTAACATATTAATATGTTAAATATTTCGTATTCTATATCTATTAACATCAAAGTGTTAAGAGCAATTGTAACAAAAACTTAAAACCTACATTAAATCACACATTTTCGAGGTCTGGAATTTGAATTTATGTAGTGTCAGTGTAAAATGAAAAATCTGCCTTAATCTTAAATTAGAATTTCTTTTTTCTATTTTGAAATTTTTAAATAATTTTCTATAAAACAAAAGTAATTGTTTGAAAAAAAACACGAAAACAAACAAAATAAACAAATCACTGCCTGAAGTTAACTACTTTGTATCTGAGTTAAACTTTCATTTTAAAATTAGTTGATTAGGTCGCAATGAAATTTCCAATGGTTGTTCAAGTCTTTTCAATATTATTGTTATGGTTACTTTCTAGGTCGCTTAAATAATAATATTTGCTGTATGTAAAATAATAGCATTCCCATGAATATTGTTAAATATTTATTAAATAAATAAATACAACATTACATAAATATAATTAATAAACAAATTTCTATATTCATATGTACATATGTATGAAAAGAATTTTAGATTTTGTGTGTATATAGTTTTTCTTTTGTCTAATAACCAGCAGTTAATTGATTTATGAATGTCAATAGTTCATTTGAGTTAAAATGTTCAACGTCACAAACTTAAATATACAATAGAAACTAGTGTTTTGTGCTCAAATCTCTATTAAAGACTTAAAAAGGAATTTTTTATTAGATTCCATTGTTTGTACATATAATTTCGAATCAGTGTGTAGTATAGAAAATATGTACATTTTATCGTCAAAAGTAGATCAAAATAGTATAAACAATGACATAAAAACGAAACTATTAAAGAAGAATGAATAAAATTACGTTTTAAATGATATGAACTGAAATTATTCATTAAAAAAGGTTTTTCTTTATCAAATTAACGACACACGCATGTTTGCATTGAAATTTAAAAATAATAAATATAATAAGAGAAGAAGAAAACAAAATCGATCGTTTCTATTTACATATCATCTACATATCAATAAACTACATTTTGTATATTCTTAAAAGATTAAATTCTATTGACACTTGAGTAATAACATACCCTTTATGTCCATAGTAATTATGCGATAAATGTATTTTTAAGATTGCCTACGTAAGATATTTGTAAAACAATACTAAGAACAGAGTTCCATAAAGCAAAATTATATATTGAAATCAAGTAAACCGAATCAAAGGTAAATCAGATATAAACGTCCAACTGAAGCTGAAATAAGAAAGTTAACCGCAAAGTCTAAATTAAAAATGGATATAAAAATACTAGAGTCCCCTAATCACCAGGGAAACGAAAGCATTTCTCAAATTTCCATTATTCACTGTCAATCTGCAAACACCACATGGAAACTGATAAATACCTATTGTATATTAAGAGCCCATATTGTACATATTATGTACATACATACATAAATAGAAATTTCTTGCTCTTTTAAAAATTTGTTCTTATCATGTAGACTTTAAAAAAGATATTGAAACTAAACTCGCTTCGTCTAAAAACTATTTATTAACATCGCTTAAAGTTAACTGCCGAGTGCGATTAGATAAGCATTTCATAAAAAAATATTTGAAATATACTCGCCATACACACATATGTATGCACATATGGATATGTATTAAAAACCTAAAAATTTAATTAACAGCTTTCTGAGAAAATTTTCAATAATTTAAAGCCAAATGTAGTGGGCAACAAGCAGACAATATTTTATTTAATCTTGGCATATAAAACTTTAAATTAAAACGGAAATACATATATAAAGAACAGCTATAATGTATGCATTTTCGTTGTAATATTTTTGTAAATATTTACATACATGTGAATGTTAAACATTTTTTTTTGGCAACTATAAATAAAAGAGAACCCTTAATAATATGTCAACAATGACCCTGTAAATAATAATATTTAAATGCAAATAAAAAGGCAAAATACCATATATTGTATGTTCATAAAAAGAAAGGGCATTTAGAATTGAATGAAAACAGTGCTTATTGTATTAAGTTTAAAACAATGACTAAATAATATTATTTCATTAATTAATGCATATATTTGATCAATTCATAGGCTATATACATATATATATATACAAATAATTACGAACATACGAGGGTGTATGTACATATACATATACTACGTACATATGTACTAAAAACTCTGCTATGATTCATACAATTTCGAAAACCCCATCGATATAACAAAGCAAAAAAAAAGTAATAATCAGGCAACTGATAAAGAGAGGTACGCTAGTTATTCAATCATTTCTTATCGGGTTTTTATAGCTTTTTTTAAAAATCCACAAATTCTATTATAGATAATGAGAAAACATGTTCATTTTGTTTTAACCATTGGAATTCTATTAATTTATTTTGTAATTGATATATAATTGTGGGTTAAGCCGGGATTTCGACATTTTACCAGAAAGTTCATACTCATTAATAAGAAGAAGGATATTAAAAACCAATTTCTGGGAAATATTTTGGGGTATTTTTTCAATTGAACAAATTAAAAAGTTGTATGCAATTCGATTACATTTTGAAGCTGCCGTTTAAATTCAAAAAATTTTATTATAAATATTTTTTTACTGACAAGATTCGACCACGAATAGCTAATTCATCTCGTAGAAGAATAGAAATTAATATCTTGAGTTTGCTAATAGTTAGTTTCATGCAGTTATTGCATTCTCACATTCAGTTATATTCTAAGTCAATGGGGTTTTCTAAAATTTCATAAGAAGAGAATTATAACAATAGTACAAATTCTCTATAATGTATTCTATCATGTGTCAAGTCCCTTATTGCGCCCGTTTTCCACAGATCTATGCCATGTGATTCGTTTACGATCTCATTCTTGATTATTAACGGCATTCCATTGAAGAAAATTCTTAATATCTTTCCTTAAAGTCTATGCAATTCAGGTTCACTTTTTGCATCGTATTTCTAAGTATATTGGCATCATATTACATGACTACAGACATGGTTATCTATGTGGTTAGAGTTAAAATCAAGGAATTCTAGGCATTTTTAATGAAATGATAAATGGATATGGTATCTTTGAAAAAGAGCACTGTATTGTATCTTTCGGACATTGTCCACATGATCGATATCATGTCTGCCTCTCTTAAAGTAGATTTTGATATGCGTTTAGAATGGCAACGAAATCTAGATGGTTGGTTGTATCATGATCACGAGAGTATACACTTTATAAAGAAATCGCTGTGATGTCGAGAAATAAAGTAGTATTTTGCCAATGTTCAGGGCCCTACGTAATCTGATATTTGACAGATAACTTATAAATATTCATTTAGCCACTATGTGAATAAAATTAATTCTAACGAAATACTATTACAAGTTATACTAGTTAGTTAATAACAGTTATTAATAAACTACGATGGTTTCCAATAGTAGAAAAAAAAATACGATTCGATTGCACTCATAATAGCACAACATACCTTTAAAACGCAAACTAAGCATAATCATATGGCCACTCTAAATGTAAACAGAGCACTTCTAGTTGTCAAAAATATCTCAACTTTCCAATGAGCAAAAAAAATACAGATAGACAGTAAAACAACAACAATCTTTCAGCAACGCTATTAGCATCAGGGAAAACAAACAAATGTTAAAAATAATTTTACAACAATTAATAACAAATGTTGTACAACAATTGTTAACTTTTTCATTCAAGTATAAATAAATAATCACTTTGATTTGCATTTTAAAAGAACGAAAACACACATTCATACAAATATAAGCACGCCTTTTTTTGTGGCTTCGCAGTAGCAGCGATTAAAAACGCATAACACTAAAACGAGATGCCATACCAAGTTTCAATTAATTGAACATCATTTATGGATTAACAAAAAACACACTGGGGTTTAGAATATTATTTTCATAATATTTCATAATTTTTTTTTTTTTTTTGTAATATTGCATTTGCATTATTAGTGCTATTATTTTTCTTCAATATTGCACTATTTCTTTAAGGGAGTAAATTTCAGCATCTTTTAATATGGCAACTCTTGAGCTTGTATTATTTATTTAAATCACACCACCAACCAAATTATAAGTAACATTTTTGCAGTCTACTTATTACACACTTTTAAATTTGTTTAATTATTAATAATAAGTGCACGTATTTTGTTGTCACACACTCACTTTTCAACTTTTATGAACTAATTTTTTTGCACTTATCATCATTCCCTATCCTTTTTTACCTTGTTGCCTGTAGTGGTGGTGCCATTCATGGCCATTACTCCACCATTAGCCTTGAGACCATTTTTTCGTGTGCGTATTTCTTTATATGCCGGCGCTGCAAATTTCTTTTCATGCAATTCTCGATCATATTTAATTTGTTGTTCTATTTCAGCCGCGGAGGAGCAGCTACCCGATGATGATGTTATGCCGCTTTCAGCAAAAGTACCGCCGTCAAGGTTTCCCATTGTGATTTTTATTTTCGTTTTAACTACCAAACAACAGCTCAAATTTCTTCAGTACTTATTAAAAGGGCTTGACCAAAGAACCTCTATTTATTAGAAATTCTTATCCAAAAGCCACCACAATGAGAGTAACAACTACAACGACGGACAAACCCGACTAAAAAAATACTTGCTCGCTCACTAGTGTTTCATTAGTAGATTTTCCAATAATTAGCAGTATTGCCACATCATTGTATGTGCTTAATTTAGTGAACAGTGTTGACGATTCTCATTATTTCTCATCAAAACTGGTTCTTTTTTGCTCAATGTGTAGAATGTAGATTTTCTGGTTTTGTTGTCAATTAATTTTAATAAACTAAAACTAAACATAATTTAGATTTTTAAAAAATAAAAAAACTTGAACTTGATAAATTTTTGTATATTTTTTCTTACATTTACTGATTATTTTTTCTGGAGTTGATTACAAATTTCTTTTCTTCCTGGCAACACTGGTGGTTACAAAAATTCGCTTGTTGTTCGTTCAAAAACCGTTTCTAAAATGTAATTAATTCGAATATTCTTTTTTTCGTGTCCCTTTTGAAGATGAATTTATGACGCGCTGTATTGTGTTTGTGTGTTGCGTTGTTAGAATTAGATCGGTCGTACCTAAAGTTAATTAGTTTTTAGTATGTAGTATGTGGTGAATTTTTGGGAAGCGTGATGAATTTATTCGGAGTGGCGAGTTTCCAGGGTGGCGAGTTTTAGAAAAGTGTGGTGAATTGTGGAATAAAATTTAAATTCATCAATTCATCATGCCGATATTAGAAATATGTACTGCATTACCACATATATACGTACAAGGAGTGGTGAATTAGTCAATGTGCGCCTAGAATAAGATTTTTCACTTTCTGTACTACCCTTTTACACTGCACTATCAGTTCGGTTCGTGTCTGGGTTAAGGATAATTGAAATCGATTAGTGGAGCCACAAACACTTTACGGTAACACAGTACACATCCGAATAACGGTGTTTTGGTGAGTTTCGATTTTATTCACCACACCGGTTAAATTCACCACACTTTGTAAATACTCACCACACTGGAAACTCACCACAACAACAAAATTCACCACACTTCTAAAAAAAATAAAAAAAGCTCGAAGGCAACAACCACAATTACAACACAAACCTCTCTCTCAACTCTTCACAGAGTTTTTTTTTAGAAAGAAATATTTTTCATATAGTTTTTTGTTCAGGGTTTGAAGCGTGGCCTGTCCAATAAGACACTAACTACCTACTTAGACAGAGAGACTATCATTTTCAGTAAGCAAAGAGGGCCTTAATTTTTACTTATATAAACCGGAAACGGAAAAGAGAATGTGGGAAGGTGTAAATAACATTTTTTATTTTTTTGAACGAAAAAAAACGAATTTTTTTCATCCACCGGTGTTGCCAGGAATAATTGCCAGGGCTGAATAATATTCTAAAAAAATCACTGGTGACTATAAGTGTTGCAGAACGGAAATTTTGAAACAGTTCTGAATTAAAACTGAAAAAGTATTTTTTGCATCAAATAGTACTTTTGTAAAAGATACATACATACATACATAATTGGTCATTAAAAAGCCTTCAATCAGAAAGGATTACAACCTAACTTCTAACGACCACTTATTCGTGTGATGTGTAATTTTATATATGAATGGCAGGATCTATTTCTTCAACACTGTTCCTTGGCAACATCGAAGGTAACACCATTCGTCTACATGTTATTACTTTAGAGTGAATTGCTATCACTACAGCTGGCAATACCGTCACAGGGTCGGTTTCTCTTAGTTTATTTACGTTTAATTGTTTATTTTTAAAAAATTCCTATATTCTTTTTTCAATAATTTCTACACTAAATGCAGACTTTAAAGCGTCTGTGGGCAATTTATAACAGCTGTTTTTGCTTTGAAAGAAGCTGCGAAAAGCTTTAAAAAATATACAAATACGAGAAAAAACCGACTTATTCACATACACAAACACACTCAATTTAGAAGAAGAAGAACCAAAAAAGAAAAAGCACTGCGTACCCAATTGAATCATTTGCAATTTGCTTTTTGAAGTGCAACCATCAAAACAATCGTAACGCGAACGAAAGAAAAGACCAATTCATAGTTGTGTTTTCTAGTAAGGCTTAAAGAGAAAAGGAGCCGCATTAAACAAATCTGTTAAACATTTAATTAATTTAACAGGAAAGGTATAAAGAAAACTTATTTCAGAAAATAAATACATTGTGATTAAAAACAGATACACTGAAAATTGTGAAATTCAAGTAGAAAAAAAGGTTAATAAAACGAAAAACTCATTTAAGAAAAGATAAAAAAGTCCTAAGAGTGAGAGAGAGAGAGTGCAAGAAATTGGAAAAAAGAGAGAATTTGAGCTGAGCGAAAGGGAAAAAGTGTCAATAAGAAAAAACAGGGTGTGTGTGTGAAAAGTGTGATAGAAAGAAGAAAATTTCATACGTCAATCAGTCACTTTTCATTGAAGCTTAAAAATTTTCCGTCAAAACCGAATTGACCGAGTGGAAAAGTAAGAAAAACACAAAAAAAAATGGATTTCAATTTTACTGATTTGAAAAAAGAAGCGGCTTCTACAGCCGATAATATATTTGGTCACACAACCGAGGCGGCCAAGCAAGTGGGTCATGATTTCTTAGGAAACATTGGGGGAGGTGGTGGCAGTGGCGGTGACAATTCGCATACTGAGCAAAGTTTTGGCAACGACCAAAAGGAAATGGATTTCGAACACGTCGATCCTCAAACGTTTGTGCAACGTATGTCGGCCGGTGCCAAAGAGGCCCAGGAACAGTTGGATGCCAAATTTTCACAGACCAAGGATGAAGTGGAAGATTTCTTTGGTCAATCTAATCAGAATGTCAAGCAGGGAGTGGCTAGTGTCACTCATGATTTCATGAATGCTGAACGTGGCTTATTAGCAGGTGCCGCCGATAAAGCAAAGGAAATTGAAAAGAAAGCTGCCCAGGCTGTGGATGATTTATTTGGCTCCCACTTAGGCGGCGGTGATGGCAAGTATGAGGCACCTTTGGTTCCTTTAGCCGAAACTGTGCAATCAGCCAACAACAATATAAACAACTTTATGGACGATATCAATGCTCCAATGACAACATTTGGTAAGACGAGTACACAGGCACCAACTCCAGCAGCACCAACTGCTCCTCCAGCAAGCAAAGATTCTGACAACGAATCACCTTC
The DNA here is from genome assembly GCA_930367235.1 of Sarcophaga rosellei. Classification (NCBI taxonomy): domain Eukaryota; kingdom Metazoa; phylum Arthropoda; class Insecta; order Diptera; family Sarcophagidae; genus Sarcophaga; species Sarcophaga rosellei. Next base: position 3,493,496 of record OV884019.1, on the reverse strand, counting down.
CATTTCATATAATCCGTCACCGGTTAAGAAAATACCTGCTACAGATGCTCTCAAAGAGCAGGATAATGAAAAGTTTATCTCATCTGAAGATCTGTTGGGCGACTTTAAAGAAGAACGTACCTCCACCCCAGATTCACTGGCTTCCGCTAAAGTAAGCACACAACCTAAAGCACCGCAACCGCAAGAACACGTACCCACAACCGATTTGGATAACGAAGATGACGATGAAGATTTTGTTCAAGCTGAAGTACCAGCTAAAAAAGAAGCAGATCAAAAGATTGCGGCTCCTCTTGTTGAACCTCCAACGCCAGTGATAGTTCCAGTGGCTAAACCCGCTCCGGTACAACCGGAACCGGTTAAAACTCAGCCACCTATCCAAGAAACGAAAAAAGAAACACCAACACCCGCTGTCGTTGATACTAAACCGAAGGCTTCGAAAACTATAAATTCACAACAACAGCCAAACATTGTATCGGTCGAAGATATCTTCTACAAATATGGTTTGGGTAAGTATTTCCTTTTTCTATTTTTTATATTCCAACAAACAACACTCTGCAGATCATCTGAAAGCATTAATAGCAACGACAACACTAAGAGCAACAAAGATTATGAGGCATCCTTAAAAATATCTTGTGTAACGAGGATTTCATAAGCAAATGACCTTCAAATACAGTTTGCGTAAATGCTCTTTCATGTTGCATCTAATTATCACACATTTTGTTATTGTTTTATTCTTAATGTGTATGTGTTTCAGATTTCAAAAAGCCTGATTGTATTGAAATTACTATCCGCGCGGTAGATTATCAACTTGCAGCGATTGTGCTTTAGTGAAAAACTTAATTTATTTTATAAATGCTGTTTATAATCTTATCGTATCATAGATCAAAAAATTTCTTTAACAGAACTGGTTGTCCAATCTTTGTTGGACTTTGAAGACTTCTATCTTCTATTACCAAATATTCTTATTGTGTACTTTATTGTAGAAAATATTGTTTAATATTTCAAAATTTGCTTTTCATTCTGCTGAAATTGAACTATTTCTGATGCTTTCGAAATCCGAATTGAAGGTTTTTAACAGTCCACTCTCAAAAATATAAAAAAAAAATTTTGAAAATAAATCAGTTTTTTATGCAAGTGCTTTTATGATGATCTGCAGGTCATGTAATGCATAAATACGATACCATTTATGTGTTTAATTTCATTTTGTTTTGTACTTTTTTTTATTTTAATTAAAAACATTTGTTGCAGCTTTTTGGTTTGTGCTTTTGAAATGTTTAAAATTTGTGTTTATTTGAGGACTTTCATTCATTTAATCTAATCACAAACAGCATGTTTGTTTAGTTACCAACCAAATGCTGAGATAAAAACCCAAATCTAGTACTTAAAAATATATTTCAATTTGCATTTACATTTCCAGACAATGAGCATCATTCGTGTCTTAGTTGCCGGGTTTTCGTTATTATTTTCGTTGTTGTAAAACATTTCAGTTGAGTTTACATATATCTCAGTTGAAGCCAAGTTATATTTCTTGTGTTAATATGGCTAACCAACTGTCTGGTTGTCTAACAAACTCCTAGCGACGCCTTATGTTTTTTAGATTTTGTTAGATACTCTGTTTTTTCCATTTTATTATATTCGTGTTTATTACTTAGCATTATTACTTTTTATTTATTTGTTATGAATCATATTTTTTGCTGCTGCTGTGTATAGCAATAAAAAATAATGATGTCATACAACACTAAAAGTCTCAATGGGAAATACATACATACATACATATATAGAAAGTTAAGAACAGATACATACGTATGATATACAGTCGAACTTCTCTATAGTGAACTTCTATACAATGAAGCTCTCCCTATTATGAATTGATTTCAAACACACAACATTTTCCGTTCCAATTCCATTGTTTTGATCTCCTTATAATGAATTTCCATACAATGAAGTTTTCTATACAATGAAGCAATTTTGCAGGTGTAATATTTGACTCACATGCGTTTTTGTCTCCATATAATGAATTTTTCAAACAATTTTCTGTTACGCATACTAACAACTCTGTGTACCAAGAAAGATGCCACATATAATGAGGGGATTCCCAAAAGAAGAAAATAAGAACAAACAAAAGAAGAAAGCCACCTCAATAACAATTTTGACATCAGTTGCCGGTGTTCAGTGATCGGAAATGACGCAGCGAAGTAGCATTTCGCTTGAAAAAAAACTATTAATTATTAATAAAGTTGAAGAAGGATTAAAAAAAGATGTGGCTAGGCAGTTTGGAATTCTAGAAGACAAGCAATTGAGCACTAAGCACAAAAGGCTTCAAACCTGCTTTTTTGAGGATATTGATTTATTTTAAATAAAAAGTGGGGGAAAAATATAATTTCTGTATAATGAAGTTTCTATATAATGAAGTGATTTTCTGGTCCCGTCAAGATTCATTATAGGGAAGTTCGACTGTATTATATTATATGTATATCTGTTTTAAAAGTCATCTAAATATTTTCGAAATTGATAATGATTTATTTTACGCATTTACATACATACATTCATACATACATATTTTAAAGAATCTGAATATGTTCGTTAATGTCTTCAAAATTATTTTTTAATGAATTATATTTTAATATTTTTATCTTTTATATACAAAGTATATACATTTTTATCACATTCAAGTATGTATACATATATACATATTTTTATATTATACCGGCTTTTTTGTTTATTGCATTTATTTTATTTTTTCGAAAATACATTATAATACAGTGAGTCATGTGAATGTGAATTTATTTCGCTATATTTAGAAATGTTTCATTTCAATTCTGTTTTATTGTTAGTTACTGTATTTATTTATCTTTCTTTGTGGTTATTTCTTTTATAGTTTTTACTTCTTTCTAGTTTAAACCATCTGCTTGATGGTGTTTCTTTCTTTTTTTTCATCTTTTAAAGCTTCACTTGTTATTGAGTTGAGGCTGAAAAGTTTTAAAAGTACGTTCACAATATTTTCTGTTACCAAGAGCGTGTTTGCCGATTCTATCTCTTTTCCATTTTCTAAGTTTTCTTTTACTTCTTTACACAAATACCTAAAAGTAATATAAATTAAACTGAACTTTAAGCAAAAGAAAAATTTTATTAAAACAATAACAAAAACAACGACAAGTTAACAACTAAAGCGTTTTAACAACAACATTCTCAAACGGAGTGAAAAAACACTTCCCATCAGAATGCTTTATAGTTATGAAGTATGTATATGAAATCTCTGAGATTTGTATTCGAACCATTTCTAATTAGTTGTTAGCAACTATAGAAATATATATATACATATATATATTTTTTTTATCGTTTTTTAAGATTAAAAATTAAAAATATTTTTTGGTCATGAACGAACAATCAATTATTATAGTAAGAAGTCTAGGTTTGAATAAAAGACAAGATAAGAAGAAAAAACAAAATTACAAAACAAATTAATGCAATTCGTGCAATAGTCCAGTTTTTCTTGCAAATGAAAAAGAAGAAAACATAATCAATTATCTCTACGTAAAAAGTACATTTTGCTTAAATCAATGTTTTTTCCTTTTACTTAATAAATATTTCCTTTTGTTCTCCTTTTAATTGTTGGCAACTTAAACAATCGTCCAACCAGCCAACAAATTTTATTTTATTTTTTTGTTTTTCAATTTTCCATTTCTTCTCCATCATCAATAAAGTATTGAAGTTTTTTTTTTCTTCTTCTTCTATATGCCCCAATTGAAATATTTATTTTTATACAACGTGATTGTTTTTCACTGCTTTGGTTTGCTTTTCTTTTCATTGTCATTGACATGAATTAATTTTTTGTTTTTGTTATGCTAGTAGTACACCAAATACATACGTTGTTGGGTACTTCTGATTTGGATGATGCTATTCTGTGTTCTCCGATGTCTTTCTTGCCTCTTAAGCACATTTGTTTATAAATGTCAGCCAAGTTTGGAATTTCTCTTGTATTTTCCTTTAGTCTTTCAATTATTTTTATATGAAAATTAAAAGAAAATACAAGACCGACCAACCTCTCTTGTTCTTTGTTTCGCTTGGAATGTGGTGTGTAGTATAATGATGGCGAGGAAAAATGAAAATTTTTATTTTCTTTTTATATTGATTACGTTCGATTTTTTTCCTTTGTTTTTAAAGTTTTTTTAAGACGGCACAACATTGTCATTTAAAAGCCAATAAATATAATGAAATGCACAAGGGCTTGGTAATTGAAAAGTGCCCATTTATTATCTTACATTTTTAGATCTGTTTGACATTTATCGTTGTTTTTATTTTTATTACACAGTATGAATGAACGGTAATTTATTTGTCTTTTAAAGTTTTCTTGTAAAATTAAAACCAAGATACGACTTTCCAATATTACAGTTCTAGTTGAAACCACGCTTTATTTGAAACTGATTTAAATTTTAAATTCATATTGAAATGAGTTTTAATTAAAAGTCGCGTGTCGGAAGTTACGTATAAATTTTATGAATAAGTCACATGTAAATAAATTTGTTATCTTACTGTGTATCTAAAAGAACAAAAGTCCCTAAAACTTTAATAATTTTCTGCTCTAATTACTTATTTTAACAATTATTATGTACATGACATGACAGTGTTCCGTCGATATTTTCTGCTATTCATCGTGGTTTCGAAGTTAGGAGTTGCATTTACAATTTTGTTAAACGCCTAACAATGAATGTTTCATTTAAATACCGAATGCATGTAGCAACAGTGTGTTTTTGTAATCATTATATTCACCATTATGAACAACAAAATGAGTATGTGGCATCTTATGTGTTATTGCGCGAAAGGCGCATGCTCCCCATAAGCAGCGAATTACTTTCCTCCCTTAACAACAAATATTTGCATTTTTAATGAAATTTAATGGGCAAAAATCAATATTTGGAGACTTTAAGTATTAAAAATAAAGTGAACTATAACTGTGTACTGCCTTTGGGTACAAAAATCATCATAAGTTTACGTCTAAGGGTCAGGGTAATTGAAATACAGGGTGCATTCTTGGCTACTAAGATGAAAATTATTCGATTTAAAAATGTATTAAATAGTCTCTGTTTCAATTGTACACGTTTCGTTATAGGCGACGACAGAAAGTCTCCATTTACACTCTTTTAATGCGGATTTAAGCTCTGCGCATTATTTAGGTTGACTGAGGTTTACTATAGGCTTCCTTGTCTAACAATCAGGAAATTCAAGTACACAACGAAAGGACTTGTGCTGGGGGTATATTATTCGCATTCGCAAGTACTTTTTCAAATTACTCTGAGTTTTAGTTTAGTTTCATTGTGTTGTCGTGATAAACTTATACAATTTTCTTAAGAAATATTAAAATAAAATAGATATTTAATTGCTAAGCAAAAATATAAAATAAACATAATATATACATACATATATACAAATAAATAACCCTTTGGAAGGAGGGTGTGTGAAATAAATTAAAAAAAAAACAAAATAAAAATTATTAAATAACCAGGTGTTTACAACAAATTTAATTGAAAATTTTCAAAAATATTCAAAAGAAAAATATAAATTTGTCAAAAAGAGGCATTATCTCGTTATACGAAAAAATACATATTGTTTCTGTGTGTGTAATTCTTTCGTTAACTATTAACACATTTCAAATTCGCTGACGTTCGTAAACAATTAGAGAAGCGAAAGAAAAAAAATTCCTTTTGCTATAAACAAAATTTTATTCTTTAAGTGAAAAAAAATTTGTTATAAGAAAAGAAGTAAAATGAATACAGTTGGAGATCAACCTGCACAAAACGGTGTTTACAAAAAACGTCCATTCATATGTTCCTTATTAGATCCTAGTAAGTGTTAATCAAATATCAACGTCTTTCTTTTTTTCTTATTTTATTCTATTAACAAATAAATACAAAAACTTCTTGACTTAAGATTACAAATCTAATAAATTAAATGCTATTGTATTACGTACATATGTAAATGATATTTGGTGTGTGTGGTAGTAGTATTTGTTTCCCCTCGTATAAGTAATCTCTCTCACTCTCTGCATTTGTTTTTAACTAACCATTTAATAATTGCTTTAAATAATATTTAAACTCTTTCTTTTTGTTAACATTTATCATAATTTCTTTCATTTCTTATTCATTAATATGTAACATTTCTGCTTTGTATCACCTCTTTCTTTCCCAAAAAAATAATCAATATTTACTAATTTCAGACGCATGGTTTAAGCCGGAACGCTTACATCCACGAGGTAAGTAAAACAGTTGTATGTTCTTCTCTTTCTTTCACGAAATTCAAATCTATAATCCAATCGCTCTTAACACATAAATGCCTAAAAACTTTTCTCTCACACAAAACTACATATTAGACGGAAAGTCTATGCTTTAACATTAGTCATGCAATTGATTGAAAGAATGCTTTTACTTAAAACAAATGCATTGCACATAAACATTGATTATATACTACATATATACATATTTATGTGTACATATATATATAAATATACATATGTATATATGTACATACGTATTTATTGAATTATCAATATGTCTTAATGGTTAACCGTATTTATTATCCTTCAGTTCAATGACCACTTGAATCATAGGGTATCCTCAATATTTTGTAGTTCTTACACCATTTCCGAAAGCAACAATAATGCTACTATATTTAAAAGAGAGTTTTCATTTCTATTGAATAGAAATGGTGTTTTTCAATATGTACTGCTTTATTGTGAGTTTATTTGCAAGGCAGTCCTTTTTCAAAGTCTAAAATAATCGATAACGCCCGACGACTGTATTCTTTTTACTGTGCTAGCAAAGTCATCGTCTCTTGTGATGTTTTTAACATGCTTATTGTTTTTATTGTATTTGTAATTAAAATTAAATCGCTGTTATTTAGTAATTCAAGCAATTATTTTGCCTTTAAATAATTGCTGAGAATATTAAGAATACATTAAGTTAAGTACAGTTGATTGTATAGAATACTTTGCGTATTTTATTCCAGTAATAATCTCATATTTCAGAATTGTTTAAAGATCGTAATATGCTTTGTTGCACTTGCAAAATTTTCATTCTTATCTCTGAAATGACGTCAGTTTTCTTGGTTGTTTTTTTTTTTCATTTTGCCGAAATTTATTGATGCACATTAAACCACATAGAAACCATGTCTGCATGTGTGGTTGTCTGGTTTTTTGCTGAATCCCCAAGTTATGCTATAGTTTCTGTATCTCCTTGTTTCATTCAATTTCAATATACTCAGCGTGTGATGTATTGAGTTTATTACAAGTGGTTTTTTTTAATAGCTGGCCTGCTGCCAAATACGAAAATTGTTTACGTTGGGTGTTTTTGTTCTCATTTGTACTTCTTGAAATGCCGCAAAATGTTTGAGACATTTTTCTTCTCTAGGAGAAAATAAGCTTATCAATTTCTTTTTTTTTTATAAAAAAGGGTGTATGCTTTACGGGCGTATGTGGCATGGTATTCATAGTATCCATAAAGGCTTATATGTATATATATTCTAAAAATTTATTATAAATGAAATTGAAGTCTTTTTCGGTCAAATTACTTGACATTTTGTAGGCAGTTCAGTGATATCTCTCGTGAAAATAACCTCATCCTTATTAGCAAGAAACATGGCGAATTTTTCTTTGTGGAAAGCAAATAAAATATATAAACCAGTCTAACGAAGTTTCAGGCGAGTCGCCAAATACGTTGTCCTGGACAATTGTAAATTGATGGTCCAAATTAAGTTTAGCTCTATCTTCGAATACATAGAACGAAACTTTCTTAGTTGTCCTATCGTGATTCGCAAATGTGCACGCTAGGAATTGTCATACTTATTGAGGGTTTCGTCTGTAGCCGCCATTCTCTTTCGAAATTATGGAAATTTGTTGGTTTAAAACATATTTCGTGTAATATACATGCATTGAACTTCTTTTTTTTACCGATGTTTAGCTGCCAACCAATTGCAGCAGTGTTTGAATGATGATCAGATACGACACGGTAGTTTTCAATACATATTTTATCGACAATCATATCACAACACATTTTGGGCATCTAAAAAACAGGAACGGAATTGATGAAACCAAAATGACCTATAATTGAATTTTAGAATGTCGGAACCAAAATCATGTTCCATGTTTTCAGTTGCCTGCCTTGTGGTTTGCGTTATTTCTTTTCTGAATTTAGTTTGTGACGCCACCTAACGTGATCAATTTGAATTTTTACAATGTGAGATAGATATAAATAGGCTAGAGCCGATGATGAAATGTTAAAGACTGTTTAACATTTTTTAGTTTTAGAGGTCATCACCTAAAATTTTTTATTTAAATTTGTTTTCAAATATAAAACATAAAAAATTTTTCAGAATTGTTTTTGGCATTTAAATTGTTGGGTGTATGTATATTGTTAATTAGTTTTTGTGTTTATAATGACGAAATGCGGAATACAACGACCATAGCAACTAAATCCACTTTATAGAATAACAACTTACCTACTGATATGTGGTTTTATATTAAATCATTGACAAGCTAATGTGAAGACTCACTCCTACATTGAAATAGCATACGACAGTTAATTATTGGTTTTTATATTTTCTTAAACGCAAATTCGTTTAATTTTCTTTCTGCAAATAAAGCGACAACCAACACTTTCTTTTCTTGAAAGTTGAATTAATTGGCCTGCTTGTAAAGAACCAGATTTTATTTAAGTTTTCAATTCATTTTTTTTACCTTTTTTTGGGATGTGGGTTTGCATTCTTTCAAATATCTGTATTTCTATACTTAGTACGTAGGTTCCAAATATTTCGCTTTTTTTCTTTGTTCAAGATTTGTTTGTTGTTTATATTGACTGCAGCTCGTTAAAATGAATTAATTTGCAGGTTTTAGGTTTTTTTTAATATTTTATAACAATATTTTTACCTTTGTACCAATACAATTGCACAATGTTCCATTAGCAAGAAGTATTTTTCAAATGTAAAAGAGTATGCATCAACACTTGGAAATGTGTGAAAAATAATGAAATGAAATCATATAATTAGTGAAGTGGTAATATAAAAAGAAATTATCGAATTTTATTTGCTTTCCTAAAGCAAATTTTCTTTATCAATTAAAGGCAAAAAAAAACACCTACTCTTGTGCGGTGTATAACTGTTTGAAGTATTTTCTTTTTGCAAATAATTATAATGCTTGTGGTCTTTCATTTACTTGTGTTTTTTAATGTATTTGCTACTGAAGTGACAATAATATAACTTGGATACTTTGTATCTTGCTTTGCATACATCCGATTGCAGCGTGAGCGGGGAGACAAAATTTTTTGCTAATTGTTCGAGATTGTTCTGCTTTATGGCAGAAGCTCCGAATGATTCCTGAATAGGGGAGAATGTAAAACTGTGGCTCTGTGTGCGGCCTAAGTGAGTCCTATCATGACTCTATCTTGGGGGCAACCACTTCTACCTACCTACCTATGGTATTATGGTTCATTATACTATGAACTCTAGTCATCCGAAAAATCTGTTTCATTAAAATTATTCAGGAAATTTAAATTTGCCTATAATTAAAATGTTAAACATATGAGTTAATTACCCATCACTCATCTCAAATCCGCATTTGAAAATTTAAAATCTGATATTGAATCTGTAAAACTAATAATAAAATAATTAAATTGAATTCTAAGCGATTTCTATTTATTTCAAGAGTTGTCAACATTACCAGCAAACATGTTCATATCATACATGTTGGAGATCGAAAGCTTTTTTAAAAACAAATTTAATTTTATAATTTTCACAAATTATCATTTAACCTTGAATATATTCTTAAGTTTTGTATTTCGTATTTTTGTTTTCGTTTGTTTGTTTGTATTTATTTATTATGCCCCACACACTAAGCTTTAATTGTATTTACCCAAGTCAGCCAGTACGGTAACTTTGATTATTTGTAATACCCTACAGTCAATCACTTTGCAAATCACTTCATTTATCAAAAAAATATTTCTTAAAACTTTAAAGTTAAACAATTACAAATAAATTATTTACATTATTTGTTAGCTTTTATTTTTTTTTATTGCGACTCTCTGCGATCCTGTTTCTTGGACATTTGCTGGCAACACAACACAATTTGTTATTTTGTCTATTATTTATCGGATTTGATTTTATCTTTTGCACTTTATTTTAATTTTTATGTTTTTATTGTGTCTTTCGTAGTTTTCATTCATTTTAAACTTTTCCGAATTTCTAAATTTAGCATTTAGCCAAGAAAATTGTTGCTATTTTTTCTTGTTGGTTTTCGATGGGTACATACATCCATCATCCATTTATACGTTAGAGAAAGCCAATGCCCATTTTATTTTCATCATTCTTTTTTGTACCGCACATACTAAGTACAATTGAATGTTTAATTGCCAACAATATTTTTGTGTTTTTCTTTTCTTTTCTGTATGTTTCTTCTCTCGATGCGTATTTTACATGATTTGTGCTTGAAGACAGAAAAATTCTTTATGCGGTTTAGCGAATTAAAAAAACAGAATACCAATAAAAATTGATGCCAATAATCCCACAGATCTTTAACAGTTTATTGACTCTTAAAATTTCAAAATTGATTCGCAATTGGTTTGCCTCCAACAGAAATTGATAAGCTATGAATATTGGAAAGATTTTTAAAATACTTTATAGATTAAAAGTTATCAAACAAACGTAAAGACTCCACTTATCTTAGTGAGATATTTAAAACAATCCATTGTATCAATTAAATCAAATGATGCGATAGAAGAGTGCTCCAAGTCTAGGCACATACAACTGGAAGTTATCGCTTTGAATTAAAAATATTTTTATAACTTTTTACTTATAAATATAGTCTGTGATTGACTTTCCAGAGTTTCTTTTTCTATTTTTAATAAAAAGTTTCACTTAAGTGGTGTTAATCATTCGATGCAGGTCCGGCCTATAAGTAACTTTCGGTTTTTGTGATCTGCCAATTCATTTCCTATTTACCAACAGTAATCGATTGTGTGTAATTAGTTGCTTTTTGTACAGTATAGGTCTGAATGCAGAGTTTGGTAACAGACGAAGCATCTGAGTGCCATTTTCACATTCACATTGTTTAGGGGGTCGTTTAATTCATAGAGAACCTATATTTTACGCTTAGTCTCTTAAAGGTTGAAAGTTTTAAGAAATCTACAATTGCACCTGATTAACTATTGCAGTGACCAAATCATTCACATTGCCAGCTGTTTAGTTTGCATAACAATATTTAGAAAAAAACTTTATCTTTCTAACACTGCTTGTATATACGACACGATTCACTGATTACTAAAGCCTTATTTATTATAATTTCGTTTGAGGAATATTTTTTTTTAAATCTTTCGTTTTGTTGCTAACAAAAAACTCCCTAGGCAAAATAAATACTGTACTTAAAAGGTGGATTTCCTAAATAATTATGTATTTCTCATATAAATTTATTTAAAAAATAAACTTTATGCGGTTAAACATTTCTATGGTAGTGGGTTAAAGATTAAATTTCTCTCTTTTTATAACTTTATGATTTCATCGTATTTCACTTTGATTTAATAATATCAGTATACATTTATTAATTTAATTAAATGATTAATGAGCTCAAAAATATTTGTTAGTAATAGCAATAGAGTCGAGAGCGCACCACTTTAACTCATTTAATTTGTAAAAAAAAAAATAAAATAAAAACTAATAAAAAACACATTTGCTCGAATAATATCGTTAATTTGATTATTGTGATGCTATACGTCAACTTACAGTCCCGATAAATGTACTCTATGATAAATGTTGATCGTCATTTTTATTATCGACTAGTTAGAAGAGAATAGTTGAAGTATCAGAGAAGTAGTGATTGGTTGTAATATGAAATAAAATAAAATAAACATTCATTTAGAAATGCAGTTCGTCTAAGAGTAAAGAAATAAACAGTCAATACGTTTAAAGATACGAACGAACGTTAAAACAATTAAAAAAAAATTCAACAATTTCTATATTCGCAAGACGGACGGATATGGTTTTATTCTCAGTGGTTTTTCAAATATAAAAACGTTATTTGGAAACTAAAATTGTTTGTGTAGTGATCGTAGTTAATTTTTTTTTATAAAAATTATAAAACTAAAGTGATGCTTTAACAAGAATATATTTTTTTTAGTTTCCTTTATTTATTTTATTTCTGTTGTATTAAGTGTGTGTGTGATAATCATGGGATTTATTTTAAACAAGAAAATACGACAAAAGAATAAGTGTGCAATAAAAACAGGAAAAAAAATAGTTCTGAATTCTGATGATGCTACTATGGGCTAGCGTTGACGATTTTCATTTTCTTTTATTTTTTTTTTTTTTGTATTCTTTTTCATTTCATTGTCGTGTATTTTGGGTAGTTTTTAGGCAATTCTTCCCTTTAGTTTGTCGTATGCCGTAATCGACGCACACGGTTTTCGAGAACTCTTTGTAAAAATTCACAAATTTTGTTAAATTTTCTTGCAATTCGAAGGTGGAGGCCATTAAAAAATATATGTATATAAAATGTAATAAAGAAATAAAACAACTTTAATTCTTTATAACAAGATAAACGAAATATTAATGAAACTATATAAATTCATTTCAAATGCAAATACAAAGAATTTCTGCCCAAATTTAAACCAAGTGTTGAAAATTAATAAAAAAAAAATAAAATAAAATAGAATAAAGTAAAATTGTTTAAAATTATATAATAGATGTCAGAAAGCATCTTGTAACAAAGGAAAATGAAAAGCAAAAGAAAAACATGTAAAGGTTCTTCTTCCTTTTATCAAAAAAAGAAAAATGAGAAAAGAAAGAGAAAAAACAGAAAGTATTTTCCTACCTGCAGCTGTTGTTTTAAACTAAACTATAATTTTCCTTATCTCTAAAACCAAATAGAAAGTAACTGTTATACTGGTTTTAGACAAAACAAAACAATTGATAACAAAAGTGCTGATACCAAAAAAAAAAAATATGTATATACTTACATATATACATATGTATACCATATACATACATATTTCAATATCTTTCTTAACAAATGCAAAAAAGAATAAATCAGTTACACTTCAACATTTCTGAATGATTGTCATCGTCAGTTGCATTTTATAATTCCAACTTTTCGTGATTAAATGTGAAAAATATTTTCTCAACACATAAAATTATTTCTTTTTCTACTTTTTTTTCTTTTATATTTTAGTTCTAATTTTTAAATTTTATTTTATTTGAAATATAGAAACAAAAATCAAAAAATAAAAAACAAAGAATTGTGTTCGTTCTTCTTCCACTACTACTACCAATTTTCTATTATTAAATTTTAAGTGTGTTTTCTTAAGAGAATATTTAATAATATACAAAAATATATCAAATGGCTGCTTTAGAACAAGTGCAAGAACTTTTGGCATTATTGTCAGAAATTAAGGATTTGCCTCTAAATCGTGAATCTTGTAAGTATTTCGCTATTTATACATACATTCTCTCTCATTTTATTCGTTTATATATATAAATACATACATACGCATATTTTATGCCGGTAACAAATATAATTAGACAGATATTTACAGGGATTGTCTAATTTTCTTGAATAGTAATTAAATTTAATTTCTAGAATTGAACCTTGTTTATATACATACATACATATTTTATAAATTAATCTTGATTTCAATTCAAAAATCCAAAGCAAAAAGTATAAAAATACAATTAAATTTTGGAATATATTTGTATATTATGGATTTATGCTTGAAATACTCCGGTGTTAGTTTTTTACGCGAGTAGTAGCCTAAACAGTGTAAAGTATGTATAGTAAAAGAAATTCCTTATTATTCGAAAGGATTGCTTTAAAAATGTGTACCTTCCGTTGTATGTATAAGTACGATTGCAAACGATTTTGTAACAAGTTTGAACATAATTTCGTGTACATGGTAATACGAAAAATGAATTTGTTAATATAAAATAAAGTTAATTAAACATCCAAACTATTTTAGAAAGTATTTATTAAATTTTTCAAATATTTTTTAAATGAAAAAGAAAATCACATTTTTATATTTGTGGAATAAAACATAAAATATGCACATAGAAAATATTAAATAAAATAAAAAATCTTCAAAAAAAAATATTCATTTGCTTCTAGGGACATTTGCTTCAACACAATTTAGCACATGTAATACTCGTTATATGTACCTTATGTAAGAATATTTCTATATTGACAGGTGTTGTGCGAAAAAAAGAAAAATTGAAAAATATAGAGTATGTACATACGTATATGTATATGTATGTTTAAAGAAAATGCATGTCAGAATTAGGGCAACAATACAAAAATATCTATTTGAATAAAAAATCAAACGCAAAAACTTAAGTAGACGAATTAATACAAACCTGTGTCAAATGAATTGTTTCATTGACGTTCTACATATGTATGTATGTATATATGTATGTCTGTATCTACGAAGCTACAAACGCGAATTAGTAATAGATGAGATCATTGTCTATGAAATAATAATAAAGAAAAACTAATAAATAAATTCTATGGGCCATAAAATTGAAAAATGAAAAAAAAGAAATTTGTGCTGGCATCAGGTATTTTTGTTTTTAAAAGGAATTACTTGGGCCGCTTATACGGCATTAAGTACAGTAGAATGTCATTTATTCATAATAAATATGAACATTACAATACGCCTCTTAATATTATTAATAAAGTTCTTCTCGTACATACAGAGTATGAATTCTGAATTTAATCATATAGTTGTGAATCGACTGTAGAATGTTTGTTAGGCCGCTATTTGTTCGGTTGGGGTTTTTATCAAATGCATTCAAAATTCAACTACGTTTTATTTCAATACCAAATTACACCAACTCATTTGATTTAATGTTTACGTTTCTACGTATTCACAAACCAATAACCACCACCACCACCACCCTAAACAAAAATCAACGAAAAAAAATGGGAAACATTCAGTTTATGATGTCATTTTCTAATGGTCAGTGAACAACAAAGTCACTGAAAATTACAACAAGTTTAAATGTTTAAAAGAGAAAACCAACCAAATAAAGTAGACAAAGAACCAAAAACAAACAAACAAATTACACATGAACTTATTGATAAAAGTATTTATTTTAAATATGTGTAGTATTACTTTTCTTTTCCATTCTCCTGTAATCGCATTTTCATTTCATTATTATGTTATAAATGTAATGTAATGTACATGATGATCATCGTACGTTCTTTCTTTAAATATTTTGCGTATTTAATAAGTGAACTTTGGTTGGCTGCTGGCTGGTTTCGACAAACAAACGAACGTTCTGACAGAGAGGAGTACATAATGGATACTCTTTTTATACATCCACTAGATTTTTTTTTCTTTCAAATGCCAATGAATTTTTTTTTTCGTATCTACGCATTTATTTTCTGTTGTTAATGTTGTCTGTCTGTCGTTTTTCTTCAGTAATTTAGTCTCTTCTATTTGCATTATATTTGTTGTATTCTTTTTCAAGTTAAATCTGTACGTTGACCGACCATTATAATATGCCCGGTATATTGTTTATATACTACTTGCTTGTATTATTTTTGTTTAACAATTTATTTGCCGGCATTTTAAATTTAATTTTCGAAATGAAAAGTGCATCTGCATGATACCTGAACTTTGTTCTCATTCCGTAAACAGAGAGGAAATTTTTAACTTATGTAAATACATATGTATGTAAAAAAGCACACAGTAAGACAAAGATAAGATGAATATAATCATTGTGTTTAAATGCTTCACAATATAGAAAGAAGAAATAGATTTTAAAGTTTTCAATAAAATAACTGTCGATAGCAATTTAGAGGAATCCTATTCTTCTCAAAGCCGTGTCAGCTATTTATCATACAAAAATTTTCAATTTCAAAAAAATTATTTATATTTTATTGTTCGATTTTGCTGCGTCCTTTATAGGAAGGTAATAGCATTCAAACGGTTAATGAAGTCGTCAAATGATGCACAAATATCTGCTAAGGTTCTTCCATCTGTTTTCCGGGGAAGTCATTGATTATTTCATTTTTTTTCAAAATTTTGAAAAATTTTATTTCGAAGAATATTCTTATCATTGTTGTAAATAACTTTTTATAGAAAGTTTTTAAAGTAGAAAAGTCATGCAAACAAGGTAATAAGGCATAAATTAAAAGGATTGTATTCACAGTAAATTTCTATCTTAATTTTCCCTGCATTCGTGAATATCCTGCAGCAGTACGGCTATCGGTTTCCAAATAATCTCGCATGCTTTCGTAGAACGCAGGCATAGACATTGAGAGTTTTCAGAATTATGTACTATGTTGAAATCTGGCTCTAATATACTCATCTAAGTTACTTGATGTTGCTGCTTATTAATGGATGTTCTCCCTAATAGCGATTGTGTATTAAAACATTTAATGCTTTAATGATTAAACATTTTGTTAATACATATACTATATCATAAATATAAATCTAACGCAATAACGAATGTGTGTTTGAACTGTTTTTCAATAACCAATTTTCACTACTATGTGAAACAGTATACAATAGTTATTATGGAACTTATAAAACAGTCGTCGGGTACCTGTTAAAAATTATGTTTGGTTATGAAAATTTTCAAACGCCGACTCATTTAATAGATACGTACATATATAATTATTTTTTTCATCTTAAGTATTTCAAATGGTATTAAATACGCATTAATATTAAACTATTAAACATTTGTTGTCATGCCAAACAGTAAATATAAATTAATTAATCATTTTAAACCCCCTAATTCATTTGTCAAATTTGATAAATCTTAAAAACTAAACTATTATATACCACCCTAGTATTTTCTTAATTTGAAAAATCTTTATAACACCAAACAACCGTTACCGTATTGTAATTACCGAGATTTTACTGTAGTTTCATACTGTAAATGCAAGCCTGTTTTATCTTAATTGTATAATGGTTGTTTCTGAGCAAATGTATGGTGCTATAAAGTTAATTTTTATACAAGTGCCTGCCCTTCCACCCTCCATATTTTCACTCTGGATATCTTATTGTCTATATGCAAATAATAAACAAAAGTGTTATTTTATTTTATCTTTTTGTTTCGTTTGTTTTATAACGTGTATGTAATTGACAAACCATAGCAATGCGTTACGTTGCGGTGCAGTGGCACTGCTTTGAAGCTTTTCATCTCAAATTCATGTTCACGTTGAAAAAATCTCAAATTACTTTTATTTTACAGCCATTAACATTTAAACGACATCCTTTTTTTAGAAAATAGAAAATAAAAATCTAAATTCTTTAGAGACGTATAAAATAACAGAGAATTAATAGAAAAAGGAGAAAAAAAAACTACGTCATAAGTTTTATAAAACCTCTTTTTCTATACTACAACCTCTTTTCAGTACAAAGTTCGTAAACAAAATTTTTAATGTTTACGTTCATTTCGATTTCTCTTTTTACTTTACATAGTATTATCCCTGCTAAATAAATTTTCTGTTCTCACTCTATCACTCCCACTCTCTATAATGATTCATGCATTCTATCTCAGCCTAACCGCACCCACTACCACTATCAAATAGTGTATGTGTGGAGACTTTACTCGCACAGTATATCAATATTACCTACTCTTGGTCTCCACGAAGAAGAAAACGGAAAAAACCCCCAGACAAAAATAATAAGTCAACAAAACCGAAGAGAAACAAAAAAAAAAAGAAAACAAGACTAAACAGGGTTTCGCTCACGATGAGCCCCCAATACACTTCGCTAAATTTAATGACACGTTGTTTGCTTACGATTACAAATGAACGAACGAATGAGCTGTATACCTGCTACTAGTACTAGCAGCCAGTCTAACACATTTCAAATTAAATCAACTACGTACATATGACGATGGTGTATAACATATTTACAAACGTAATTATGATTGCTACTGTCAGTCATATCGACCATCGTTGTTTTCTGCAGTATCTTCGTTTCCCGTCTATAGAATATGTTCACACACAAGACGTACATATGTATGTGAGGGAGGGGAGACTCTCTCTCTGTTCCACTAACTGTGGGCTTTTTATACTCTATACTTGAAATCTTTCTCTTTACCTTCTACCGTTCGTTCAATGATCTTCGATGAGGAGAGTAGCATAGTTTTGTTTAAAACATTGATAATAATTTTAGTTTGTTTCGTAGAAAAAAGAAAACAAGAAAAAGACTGGACATGCTGTGATGACGTCGACGGAGAGTGATTAGTTTTAAAGAGTGAATGTTTATTATACAAATGTAATGCATTGTCTGGCATTAAAATTAATTTTAATTTTCTCTTCATCAATTACAGTGGACACAAAGTGAAATTGAGTACAGATATTTTTTTCTTTCTATTCATAATTACGCTATTCAGTTGTACTTAACATTTTTAGAATCTAACGATGACTTTTTTACATTTAGGGGGAGTAAATACTTATGTACATACTACATACTGCATTTAATTAAATAATATAATATTTTGTATTAAATTGAAATTCATTTCACTAACACATATGTATGTGTTTTAAAAGATTATTAAGAATATTTTCACAAAATATTATTAATTGAGAATATGTCTTTACATTGTTTTTTTTTTGCTAACGTTAGTCACGTATTGATAAGGAGTAACGTATTAAACGTTGAACACGAAGCACATTTGCAATAATCGTAAATTATTATCAAGAAAAATTTTTACAATGATGAAATATTTTTCTTGATTTCTGCAATTTTACGTGTGGTTTCAAAATTATTATAGAAAAATCAAAGCGATTTCTATATATCGTAAACACTGTTTTATAGTCGGCGTAGTCTAGTAGGTAGTGTGTTGGCTTATTAGACGTAAGGCCACGGTTCAAATCCCAGGTCAGACATCAACACGAAAATATGATAATATTTCTTCGGCGCCTGCCTTTCAGCAGATTACTGGCAAAAACTCTTGAGAGTAAATAAAATTACCAATGAAAAGTTTCTCAAAAATCTGTCGTTCGGAGTCGACTTTAAACTGTAGGTTCCGCCACTCATGTATAAAATTAACTCACACAACATAAGTGGTGTGAGAAACTAGGTCAGGTCGTAATCCTGACTGAAGGGTTGTAATGACTAATTTATGTATGTAAACTCTGTTTTTCTACTTTTCGAATATTCTGTTCTGTTCTATAGGTATTACAGTTTTGTCTTGATAATCTTTTTCAATAGAATTTTATTGTTTTTAACAATAAAACTTATAAATTCTAATTTTAAAAGTATTATCCTTTATTGAAAATAGATGCCATCAAAGAGAAAATATATCACAATTTATTTCCATAAAATTTACACGCATCAGTATTTTTGTAGACTTTCGTTGGAAGAATTCGTTCTTATAACTTTGCTAAAAAAAAAGTTTTTAACGAAAACCTCCACATTCTAATGATTATAATTATGAATTCTGTTTGTGAATATAAAATTGTACATTTTTTTTCTTCAATTCCACTGTAACGTATAGTCAGTACTGTCATATTTTTTTTTAATCAAGTTCTTGTCTTTAAGCCCTATTTTCACTCTCCTGTCTCTTTGTGTCTCAACTCCCTCTCTCACTCTCTTTATAAATAAGTACGTAAACATATTGCCAGTTTGAAACCAGTTTCCAACACAAAACCCGTCGAGAACAATAGTACTACGGAGATATGAAGGGTGTACGTATTATGCATGTGTGTACATCGTACGTATCTCGCACAACTAACCGACATACTATATTTATTCTTTATTTATAATTTTGTTGTTTTTGTCTCAAGATACACTTGAATTTTTATTTGTATTAAGATCGTGTCGTGTAGGTTACGTTGCAACTTTTTTAACACAACCTTTCGGAAAAAAAATATGAATTTTACACTCTCTATTATACTCAACAACCATAACTAATGTGTGGTAGTGCTTTGGTTTTTGGTTGAGAGTTTTAAATTTCTTTGATACACAATAGACTTTTAGTCATTAAGTAAACGTCATTCCTTGAAAAACGTTGGCGGTCTGCAGTATTGCCAAGAGTTTTAGAAAAATTAATTAAAATAAGAAAAAAAAAGTTTACTTTTTGCCTAAGCACGGTTAATAATTGCCTATTAACACGCATTTTTTTTTTATTGAAAATACAATTTTAATACCGTTAACAACTTAAAAACTTATTGTTCCTTTGGCGCCAAACAGAAGTGCCTTCAAAACAGTGTTCGATAAATAATATCGTAAATTTTTTTTATATTAAAAATAAATAATAAAACAAATAAAAATGGTTGGTGGTAGAAAATTTACACGCAATAATTCATCAAACCAACAATTGCCCGAAAGAGGACCAGGTAAAGCATGAAGGTTTTATTTACAAAAATGAAATGAAAAAAAAGACAACTTTAGGAAAGACAAGATCCTGGAGTTGTTTTCATTTCTTTGTACGTGATGACGTACTATATTAGACAGTGGCTTACAAAACTTGCCATACGCTACACTTAAGTTATAAAAAATCAATTAAAAGCGGAGAAATTGAAAAAAATTTATTACATAACGATAGATTTATAGCTGTGTGCACCTGTTATGAAATTCTATTATACATTTCTCATAGTTTTTAGTTTTATGGCTTCTTATTTTAATTTTTCTGATCCAAATTAGGAAATCCGAAGATAGTTTTAAATAGTTTCGAAATTAAAAGAAATAAACACTACTATTAAGAGTATTGAAAGAGAATATCTTGGATTTATGCCGCACGATTCTTCAATATAAGAACAAAATTGTTTTTGGGTTATAATTAATCAATAAATTTCAAGCCCTATCCGTGAAGCCTTAGCAAAATTCTCATAACTTTAGGTTATTACACAATAAAATTATAATCCACAACAAAAATTTGGCCTACTTCTTAACAAGGAGCTGTATTACATCAAATTCTACTACCATTCGACTCTTAATGTCATTTCTTTGAAGATATGTATATGTATGAATATTTTATACATTGACTGTATGTATAAAATTCCTAAAATCTTATCTCCGGTTTTCTGTATGCCAGTGCTGCAATGATTTATTTTTTTTTTTCTTTATAAATATTTAAGCTCTTAAAGAAATATCTACAAATACATGTTAAAACTTAACGTTTGAGAAACACACATTCTTTTGTGTTGAAAAGATATACATACATACATATATATTTTTAATTTATTTATTTGTTGTATATTATTATCTGCTTTTATAAAATTTAAAATTTAGTTTTATTTGAAGAAGACAAAAACATAACAAATATGTCAACGTGGCTACCAGAGCAACAAAAATCTTTTAGGCATACCACCAATTGATCCGATTTAATATAGGAAATTAAAACACTAACAAATTTTGTATAATTTGTTATTGTTGTTTTTTTTTGTGTTGCTGAATAATTGTATATATTGTAAACGTAGACAATTTTTTTAGTTTTAATTCAGTATAACCAAATTTTTTTTGTTTTTTTTTTAACTTATTCCGTTGGCTTATTCTGCTGTTAGCGTCGTTGTTTTTATAAGTTTATTGAATTGAATTGGTAATTGTATTTGTAAAGTGCCACGCTTTCATTACGAACACACATTTCAATTTCACATTGATTACATATGTACTATCACTATTCGTGCAATCGTTATTTATTATATTTTAAATAGATATTTATAATAAATTGTATTTGTTGTTAACAATAATTGATGTTTTTTAATTAAAAATTTTTACCTACATATGTCCACATACATACATACATAATTTTCTATAGATTATAAGAATATTTGATAGTATTCAAGGTTATCTGAAAATAGGTGTCTCTCTCTTTCTGTGATGACATTACTCCCGTTAGCATGTTGTTAGTGCAACTCTGAGCCATTCATTTGTGTATATTTTTTTATTGTTTCTATAGTTGAATTGTTGCTATAACCTGGTCACTTAGTGATAATGAAATTTTATAGAAATTTTTTTCATTTTTTTTGTATTAAAATATATTTTATTATTGTTGATCAATCTTGTTTGCTTGCGTATACACGAATTTGGGCCGACAGGTACATTTAAGTTTCATTTTCTGTTTTTCCACTTTGTTTTCTCTTTTAACAAAAACCTGCCTTAGGAATCAACAATATAAATTATTAATGCCAAATTAGTAGATATTACGTGAGTGTTTTCTGTTTGTATTAATAAATGTGTTATTTAATTCAAAAGCAAATAAATTTTCATAATTTCTAAAGAATTTTATTTACAAAATATAAAAATTGAAAAAAAAAAATGTTAAACTCAACACAATTATTAAATGTAGACGTTTTCATTCAATTTAATATGATTAATTTTTTTTTTACTTTTTAACTTAATATTGCTAAAATCATCTAACATACACTAGTCATTCACACTCCCATTCAATTTGTAATATTTTTTTTAGTTGATTACGTTAAAGAAAAATTGAATATGGATTCCACAGTTTTTTAACTTTCTAAAATAAAATGGTTTTCTTTTTCATTCACTTTATGTAGTAATAAAAGTATTTTTAAACCATTAATTAAATATTCAAAATCTAAAGAAACAACTATAGTAGAAATTTATTAAATTTAAAGCTGAAATTAAATGAAATGAATGTATATTTTAAAGAGATTACGCATTTGAAAGAAGAATGTTTTAAACACGTTTAGGCCTTTTCGTTTAAAAAGTATAACTTATGTAAATTGAATACATTTAACGATTTAAGTTATCGACTAAAACACTTTAGAGTTTTAATGATGATTGTTAAATTTTATTTGCGAAAAACTACTTTTTAAAATTTGTACAAAAAATGTGCTTTTAGGAAGAAAGATCTTTTTGAAGTAAAGTCCCGGTTTTTTGTGTGTTGCCAAAAAAGCGATTTTTTACATTGATACATTTATAATTGATTTGCAGTGCTGCCACATACATATTACAGGCTCTTCAAAGATCAAGTATATTTTTCAAATTCCAAATATGAATGACAAGATAACTTACATCAAATGAATTATAAATTATTATTGGAAATTGTTAAGAATTGTTTAATTGTTTCTGATTTTTATGAATACTTAGTTCCTATATGTTAGAAATAGATGATAAATTATTGCCAGGAATATTACGTTCTTTACTGGATTCTATTTTCAATGTGTTTCTACTGCGGTAAAATGTTTCGTTATTTCAATATTTACTTCTTTAGATTGTATGTGGTATAAATGCATTTTTTTTATTAAATAATTATATTATTATATAATAATTAGATCAGAAATGAATATTGATTTTTCAGATGACTGAGATTTAATGATATTTTTAAATTTACCTATAATTTAACATTTTAACGATTTAAAAATAAATTCGATTCACTTTGTATTTATATTTTCTATACTTTATATATTTTTGGAAATCTCCACGCCTTTTGTTGTGTGTTTATTGTGGTCGAAAAAGTTTAAAAATTCTTCTTTTATTTATAACGAAATTAATGATGAAACGAAATTCTAATACAACACAAAATAGCTATAAAAACGAAATTCTTTCAATATTATTTCTTTAAATATTCAGAAAAGTTTTATCGAATTAAATTATTTACTTTAAAAATTCATTCATACCTAATTTATTAGGCTATTGCATACTTTGCGGCTGTTAAAAAACTTATATATATTTTTTATTTTGGAATTTAAAAATATATTTATATGTATATTGTAGATACGAGTGTGTTTTTTTTAAAGAAAACTAAATCTAATTTAATATATTTTATTTTTTTTTATTTAGATTATCTTTTTTAAACCATGTGGTCTAGTAGCTAAGATTTTTGTTACAAACCGGTCATTAAAACAAAAATATTATCCTCAGTATGAGGGAGGCCATAAAGAGCAAAAAGAAAGAAAAAAAGAAAAAGAATCAAACAAAATTTTTGTTTATTTTTAAATAATTTTTCTCCTCCTCTACATTAAGATCGAAAATTCGAATTTTAAATATTTCTCGCCTCTCATTTTATATTAATTTGTTTTTGTTATTCCATTTGGAAAAAGTTTAAAGTAAAAGTAACAACGGCAGTCAGTCAGTCTTGTCTCATTTGAGCGCATTTAAAAATATAATTTTTGTGATCCGGTCGGTCATCGCAATCGTATTTCTTCTGTATTATATTCTCCTTATATAGGTTACTTTATTTTGTTGGTGTATTTATTATAATTTTAGTGTTCACTGAGTGTCTCTACAAATTATGTCTCAAAGTAATTAAATTATATATGAAAAGTTTCATTTACGTATACTTACAAGTTTACATATAGAATTTATCTGTAAAATTGAATGAAAGAATTTGAAAAAAGGAACAAATTTTTAGAAAATATTGTCTAAAGATTGCATAATTATGATTTGAGTGTTATTTTTCTTTAGTATTTCTGATCATTTCTTTTTTGTTGAAATTTTTGGCATAAGTATGAGTGTACTTCGTTGTGCTGTGCGGTATTTTTGGCATCTTTTGAAATTTTAAAAATTATTCTCGATGTGTGTGATATCAATGATTAATGTTTACAAATTTTGTTGTTACAAATTGTTTAAAATTTAAACAATTGGAAATAGATATCTACACATACATACATACATGAATGATTTTCACTCTATACAAATTGTTTAGCACAAATGACAAAAGTTTACAACATATTTTCAAGATTTTTTCTTTACAAAAAGAACTTGTAACTGTCTTATATCATGTTTGGAAAATTTTCTAGCTTCATTTGCATTAATGTTTTGTTTATTTTCTTTCTTTTAGTGGAGTCCCTCATATACTGGCGTGATGTGAAAAAATCTGGTATTGTTTTTGGTGCTGGTCTCGTCACACTTTTGGCCATTTCATGTTTCTCTGTCATCAGTGTATTTGCCTATTTGTCATTGATCTTATTGACAGGCGCCATCGCTTTCAGAATTTACAAATCAGTTATGCAGGCCATACAAAAGACATCAGATGGTCATCCCTTCAAGTAAGTTCCTCCTTTTAATTCTTTAAATGTGTAAAAAAATTCTCACATTCTTATACTTTAGAGAATATTTGGAAATTGATTTAACGTTGTCTCAAGAAAAAGTCCAAAATATTGCTGGCGTTGCTGTTGCCCACTTAAATGGCTTCACTGCCGAATTAAGAAGATTATTTTTGGTTGAAGATTTAGTTGATTCCATTAAATTTGGTGTTATCTTGTGGGTTATGACCTACATTGGAGCTTGGTTCAATGGCATGACATTGGTTATCTTGGGTAAGTAATAAATGGATAGGAATGCAATTTGTAATCGTATTTAAGAAATAAAACGTTTGTAAATATTTAGAACATGTAACGTATTAAAAAATAGAAAACCTAATGCTTACAATGCGGTAATATTGTTAATTTCGATAACATCAACACAAAATCTATCTAACTAAAGTTCTTACATTTTTAATTTTATTTCTTTACTTTGTTTTAAATTCATTCAAGTATTGATACAATATGCTTGAATTTAAAATCAGTGAAAAATAGACTCTGCTGATTTAATTTCTCCACACGGAGAGTTTTGAATATCTCATTTGTAGTCATCGTGCTGGAAACACACTCTAAATCGTAAAAACTGGTTGCTCTAGCAAACACTTACGTTGAACATTTAATCATAAAAAACAAAAACATTGTGATTGTTTTTATTATCTACAAACGTTTTATACAATAAAACTTAAACACATTTCTATGACTTAACAATTAATATATTTTCTTATATTTAAAGCTTTTGTCTCCTTGTTCACCTTACCCAAGGTATATGAAAACAACAAACAATCCATTGATACTTATTTGGATGCGGCCAGAAGCAAAGTTGCTGAAGTAACTGAAAAGTATGAAAACTAAAAAAAATAAACTCTTGTTGTTCGCCAAGTGTTAATTGATAAAAATTTTTCTGCTATTTTAGGATCAAAGTAGCCATTCCCATTGGCAAGAAGCCCGCTGCTGTTGAAACCGAAAAGGACAAGTAAACATGAAAGCAACAAACAAAAAAATAAACCAACCAACCAACCATGTTGGATAGCAACTTAAATTTGTATTAACATCTTAAGAAGTAAAAACAAAAACATAAAACCAAGAAGAGAAAATGAATAGAAATTAACGCAAATTTACTATCTAATTGCAATTAAAACTTTTTCTTTGTGTTAAAATAAAATCCAAAATAATTTAAAACAAGAAAAACAAAACAGAACTCATTATATATTAAACAACAACAACAACAACATTTTAAATCATAACAAAAACAAAATCCAACAACAATACTTCATTAAAATCTAATAGAATTAATAAAATCTTCAAACAATTTTCAAATAGAAAAACGTAACAATGAAAAAATATTGGTAGCACTTACATAAATTAAAACAAACAAACAAGCAAAGAACACGAACGAAATTCAAATCAAACTGCAAATACTTTTGTATATTCTTTATTTTTAAAAATATATTTTTTAACTACCTTCACTACATGGACAAAAACAAAAACTGAGATGGATTAAAAGAAAGAAAACATTTTTATTTGAAAAAAAAAAAAATGAAAAAGAAATGTTCACGAATGATTGTCTGTAATGTAGTTTTGACTTTTTAATGGATAATGATGATTAATCATTGATTGATTGATTGATTGATATGTGTTTTTCAGAAACCTTTATAAAATGTTTTATTTTTAGTTATGCTTATTTTTGAAAATTTGAATTATTTTATAACATACATACATACACACACAAACATACAAACATGTTTATATTATCTATTGTATTTGGTAATTTTATTAAATTTATATCCTAAAACCAAGAAATGAAAGAATATAATTAAATATTATTCATTTTTAATGAAGAACAAATGGATTATAAAATGCTGTTTTATTCAGTTTCTCTCTATTTTCAGTTTTATATTGAAAGAAATTTTCCCAAATTTATTTGTTGTTATTTAAACAAAAAAGATGCGAAACTATAGCTTAGAGTTTTGTTTTGTTTTTTATTTTAGTAGAAGAAGACTTAAATTTATTATTACGATTATAGTTAATAACATTTATGACCCATTCATTACTAAGCTAATTAATTAGCTAGCTACATACATTTATTTGAAAGCAGAGCAGAAAAAAAGTAACATAAAGAAGAATAACACGAACAAAGAAAACATTATTAAAATAACTGAGAAAATAAATAAAAATCTTTGAATCTTTAAAAAACAAAAATTATACATAAAAATATATCAAACAATTTTTTTTATTACATAACTTAAGAGATTTAAAAATGTCCAAAAACAAGATTTAACAGGTAGTATAAAAATGATATATACATACATACAATATAATTAATGCATACATCAAACGCTATTTAAAAACAGAAAAAAGAAAAAGCAAACATACAAAACTTTAATTGTATTTAATGAATATTATTTTTTAATAAAATCGTTTCAAGTAATAATATAAAAAATAACTAAATGTTGGTCAATAAATAACAAAAAAAAAAAAAAAAAAAGATTGATGATATTCACAATAGCATACATTTAAACACATTATTTATTAATATAATATATTACTGTTTTGCCTTTTATAAGTTGCATATAATTTTTATTTAAATTGTTTATCATCCATCATTAAAATGCCTTAAAAATTAAATATTTTACGATAGATAAAGATACAAAGAAGAGGTGGTGGTATATATTGTATTTAAACTTAGCGAAGCAGATACAGCTTTTCTTTTAGACGCAAATTATTTAAAGTTATTCAATACAAATGCCTAAGAGTTTGCATTATTTTTGTATACAATTATGTTCCGTTAAATAGAATACATACATACATATATGCTTTCAATATTATTAATCTCTATGCTTTCATGTTAATTATTTTTTCTAATATGTATCTTAAAAATAATCCATCATGTACTTATGATTACCTTATCAAGCTAAACAACTCACGCCTTGCAGAAGAAACTGCACGTAGCTCTAGTTTACAACAGTAATTGGCAACAAAATACAATAAAATACATACTATATAGAAGGTCTTATAACATTTAATATCGTCTTTAAACATCATAAGACCTAAAGTTTTTACTAGTTTGTTGTTAACTAATGTAACGCTGCAATTCTTTTATTTTAATGTTATAATTAAAATACATACTATATTTATGTATTTCCTTTATTATTATTTATATTTTCAGTTTAAATATGTACTCAACATACAATATCATGCGAATCATTTAACTATCATTAAGCATTTCTTTTAAACATAATTCATACTAGTTTTATAGCAAACATTTTTTAAGAAACTACAACAATAATTACTTTATATACAATACAAAAACAAAACTATTATTATTATTTTATTTTATTTGTTTGCAACAACAGTCTTTAAAATGTCGTATATTATTGAATAAAAACAATTGAAATTCTATGAAAAATAATGAAACAAAAATAAATAAAATTTAAACATAAAAAATAATGCTCAAGAATCTCTCACAAATGGTCAGTAGTCACATTATCTAAGGGAAATCGGAAAATTTTTTAATAATTTTTTTTTTGTTATTTTTTATATCCTTCTCATCTGAGGATACTTTGAACTGAAGCATTTTTTTTAAATATAAATTTTTGGAGACTACTGACGTATTTTCCATTGAATTTACATTTACCATAGTATTGCAAAAAATGCCAGCATTATTCAGCAACTGAATACCAGTTTCAGCGTTTTACAAGTCAAGAGTTTAAAATGGCATTTAAAGTTATCTGTAATAACATTTTTGGCAAAGTAACTGAGTCTTAGTTGCCATCCATAATCGAGACGTAAGAAAATTAAAGGTGATTAAGCCTATTACACAACATTCTTTCTATAAGCAGGAGTAGTCGTATGATTTCAGGAATATTTCCTGATACGGTGGGTTGTAAAATAGGTGTGTTAAAATAAAAGGCGTTGTAATGTTTATATATAGAGTAGTCGAATTCTGGAATTATCGTGTTATAACCCCTAAGGGTAAAAATTGGAAGAAATTTTTGTTAAAATGTAGAATACAAGGAAAATCATCACTACTTAAAAAAATTACTTATATGTTATACAAAATGAAGTTTCATTAAGAAGAATTTATTTTCATGGATTATACCTCATCCTCTGCAATTCTAAATAAATATTTGTATAATTTTAATAACGCCACCTTTTGTGGAAGCTAATCATTAAAATAATTGTATGTATTTTGTTTATATGTTACCTGGCAACTTTTAATGTCAGAATCTGTTGCCATTGTTGTATTCAACTTCTGAACAAAAAAATCACCAAAGAAGAAAGGATTAATTGAAAAGAAAAATGTCTTTTTTCATCCCCCATTAAGTTATTCACAAAATCTGAATCAGTTTAAAAGCAAAAAATTATTCAAAAATTTAATTACAAAATAATTTAAATTTTCGTTTTAATATAAAAAGAATTTATCAACGCATTGGCAACACTACGTGACTCCATTTATCCTTGTTTCGCTCTCTAATTTATGTATGGTGGGTTTGTTTAAACCCAATATCTCCGCTGATGGAAATGAAAATTACTTATTCTAGACACACATCGGCTAATTCAACTCTGATAGTACAGTGGTATGGTATATAATGGTAATACAGTACGCATTTCGAATAACGACGCTTTGGTGAATTTCAATTTTATTCACCACACTTTGAAAAACTCACCACCCCGAATCTATTCACCACACTTCCCAAAAATTCACCACGAACAAACAAATTTTTACAATCACCAGTGTTGCCACGAAAGAAAAATTTTTAATCAACTCCTGAAAAAAGATCACTAAGTAAATAAATTAATATTTTTTAAATTCATACTGTTTTATAGTTTTCCAATGTTTGCTTATTTAGTTCACAGTAATTAATTAAATTACATTTCTTGACAATAAAAAAACCAAAAAAAACATCTCCACATTGAACAAATAAATAACCAGTATTGATTAGAAATAACCAAAATTGGCAACACTGCCCATGACATATGTTTGCCCATCCCCGCACCTTTAACGTCTATTTAATAATCTTTTTTTTTTTTGTGTGAGTAAGCGAAATAAAAGCATATATGAATTGTGTGTATATTCAGTGTTTGACACATTTTATATATGCATACCGGCTTAACTAGAGGAAGGCAAACGAATGTACTAAAACACTATACAAATGATTGACGGCAGACGTTCAGAGAGAAACTGAAAAAACTGAAACATATACGCATGTTTGACCTTCCCGCAAGGTGACCGCTGAAATTCATTAAAAGAGCATGAATAGCAGAAATTTTCTCTATTACATTTTACAATATTTGAGCTGTTTTAATGTTAATTAATTAACATATTCTTGTGATATGTACTAAAAGATGTAAAAGCGGTTCACTTCAATCATGTAAACACTGTAGAAAATAAACACATGGACTAACATTAAGAGCGCAAACAAGAGCATTTAAATGTTAAGAGTCATGCTGTCACTGCTCTTATTTTAACTGCGAGAGAGCTAGCTCTCTTTCTATTTCAGCTAAACGTATGAAAATAAACAGGAGTATTTGTTTTTGCTATTAATTTTATTTCAAATTGTAAGTGAATTTGAATTTTTTTAACTTTTGGGCACACTCTAGTGAGAAACACTCCAGAGTTCGTGGCAAACGGTTGTTGTTCGTTGTTGTGTTCACTCGGTTGTATCTGTCTGGTCTGTTTATCTATTCCTACCGATTAGTTAAAAAGAAATAGGCATTTTTGTTTTTCGCAGACGAAAATAAACATAAATAAATAAAAGTGCAAATAACTTTCTTTAAAGTTCAATTAATACAAATAAACAAATTGCATTAGCAATAAAAAAAAAGTAAAAAATGTCTAAACCTCAATCGGATGCTGATAAGCGTAAGCAAATTTCGGTACGCGGTATTGCAGAGGTGGGCAATGTTACCGAAGTGAAAAAGAATTTCAATCGTCATTTGCACTACACCTTAGTCAAGGATCGCAATGTGGCCACTTTACGTGACTATTACTTTGCCTTGGCCAATACCGTTAAGGATAACATGGTGGGACGTTGGATTCGTACACAACAACACTACTATGAAAAGGATCCTAAGGTAAGTTTTTGTTTTTTCTTATTTTCGAGGTTAGAATTAGTAGAGGAAGCTACATTAAATGAAGTAAATGTAGATACATATAATGTTTGTATGCAGGGCATGCATGTGTGTATGTATGTATGTATGCATAGTCTATAGACAGGAAGAAAACTGACACTTGTCGACTAAATCTACAGATTATTCGAGCATGAAGCTGCGGTTAGAATAAAAATAAAAAAATAATCATCATTTATAATTATTGATGATGACGATGATGATGTTGGTGAGGACGATTAAAGCATACCGAAACGTAATTTACGTCCTACTAACATCATTATCGTCGTAATTATTTCCAGTATAACTTTGCTTATATTTGTGTATCCCCAAAAACCTAGGTAGTACGCAGTTTTCATGCGCAATCCTAATTTCCTGAAACTCCCTACCACCAAAAATGTAGGTTCTACACACATTTTCGAAGGGAAAACAATTAATTCTTTCGTTTTCGAATGGATGTAAGAATTTTTTCTTGTGTCTCGTAATCACTTACGACATCTTTTGAAAAATCATTTCAGAAATTCTTGATTTTATTGTATCATTTTTATTTTCTTCTATTCTATTTACGTTGTATTATTTTGTTTTTCCTTTTTGAAGAAATTGAACAAGTTCAAAACAAACTGCATGAAAAACATAAACTATTCGAGATCATTAGAATTTTTGTTTTTTGATTTTGGCGTCCTTTAGCCAAATTCATCTGCTTTTTAAGCAAACATAGAATAGAATATAAAAGAATAGAATAGATTTAAAGAAAAAAGTGAAAAAAACAACAACTAAACTAACAAACGAGATCATTGCCAAACACTCACTGTCACGAATAGACCAACCAGCCAAGCGATTAACCCCCACACATTAAATGAATTTATTTCTTAGCACTTGCCTATATCTATACACATAATATAAAAATTTTCAAATTCATTTTCACTTTTCCATATCCATATGTAAAAACGAATTTCTCATACTTGTTTTTCTTTTTTTGTTTTTTTTCAAAAGAAATCATTTAACGCTTGCAATCAAAAGTTTTTCGTTT
The DNA here is from genome assembly GCA_930367235.1 of Sarcophaga rosellei. NCBI lineage: Eukaryota > Metazoa > Arthropoda > Insecta > Diptera > Sarcophagidae > Sarcophaga > Sarcophaga rosellei. The sequence continues at coordinate 3,461,379 of OV884019.1, read as the reverse complement.
CGTAATTAAGCAGATTTTTGAATAAATTTTGCGATTAGGATAACACAAGACGGAATAGAATAGAATACTAAGACAAAAAAATGGGGGAAACACAAAATAACGGACTTAGCTATTTCAGTGTGATAGTCTACTATTACTATGAGCGTCGTATGTCTAAAAAATTTGACACACAATAAACGGACTTGTTATGTTGTGACCCATTCTCGTTCCTAAACATTACATATTAATTAATTTACAATGACTTCTTTTAAATTTATTACAGAGTAGATAAGGCATTTGGACATTATCCGCTTAAAAATAATGAGGTTAATAAAGTCATTCTGCCTATAATGTGTTCACTAGACAACCCCTGTTATATCATTAGGTGTAATAGGCAAGCGAGATTGCAATTAATTAATGAATAGATCTGGATTTCGAGGCATCGATTATTACATTCCATTTTTGTAAAAGCCAGGACAACCGAATATTTCTTCCCATACTTGAAAAACAAAGGCAAAATTCCATTTATTCTACATTAGCTACAGATGATATGTACATTCATGCATATATAATTAATGCCGAGTTTATTAGCTTACCAATGAACACATACTTTGCTAAAGGTATTATTTAGTGATTAAGAAATTAAAAATTTTCTTTATTGAGTTAAACCCTTCTAACATATACATATATTTCTGAATACCAGTTCTTACGATTTAAATTGAATTTTTATTCTTCAGAAGGATATATGTATGCTATGATTCGTTTCATACAATTATATTAAATATAATGGCTAATTTATTTATTTTATAATATTCTTATTATTTGGTGTAAGATTCAATAGATTTACTTCAAATTCTACCATTTAGCATAACAACACTAGATGATAATATATGCTGTCGGACAAATAGGACACGTGTTTCTTAAAATATTAAAAGGGCACAGCAAGGTGGCACAGGGTGTTTGTTATACATATGTATACCACACAGCACAAGAATTATGATGCTTGAGAGCGCGTATAAATAAATGAATATCTACATTGAAATTTGCCATTCTAAGTTGTCCTTCTTTGAAAGTCAATTTAATTTATAGCCAAAGAAAACAGTTTCCAAAAGATAAATAAAAACAATTATTGTGTACATATGTACACATGTATGTATATGTTCTATTTGAGGAATGTACAATATTAATTCTTTTTATTAACTAACGGCCATAACAATAAATAAAAGTAATTTGCATTCTAAATAGAAAGAACATGATGAATAAAAGAAAAAAAAAATATACGAAATAATAAAAATTTGTTAAATGCAGACCCATGTACAAACATACATTCTTACATATATGCTTGTATAGTATATGTATGCATATTGTATATTTGTATGTACATACATATGTATGATTTTGGCATTAATTCAATTTTAGAAAATTTTGAAATTTTCTCAATAGTTAATAATTTTTAATTTCGTTTTTGGGAAATTTAATTCAATTTAATTTTTAATATGCAAAAGCAAATTGTTTGTATACCTTCTGAAATTTTCTAGTCAATTCCAATTTTTTAATTCTTATTTTATTACAACTTTTATCAACAATTTCATTTGAGAGTAGAGTATACAACACGTTAAATTTCCTAGACATGACGTTTTTTTTTCTTCTTTTTTAATGTTAAATTGTAATAGGAACGATTTTTCGTTTTTTAATAAAATAGAATTTCTTTTCATCTAACATATTTCAAGGTCGTTGAAAGGTTATTGTTTTGACAAAAAAAAAATAAAATAAGAGACCGAAACAGAGAGACAATAACCCAAATATAAATGTTTTTGTTTTTCTATATTTTTGTTCTATTTACTAGACTATTGAGAAACTTTGTATCGTTTTGTGGGAGACAATTCCTCACCACATAGAGATGGAAAGGCACATCGACATAAGGCGTATTATGACATACATACATAACATAACATAATCTGTGTGTATACATATGTATGTACATGTACTATTAAGAGGGAGTAACTGGATATTAAACATTTTTTTTCATACGATTTGACTTTAAATGTTATACACTTCATTATATGTATGTATGTTTATACAATACATACATGCAAGCAAGTTAAGTTTTCCTGAATTATTTATTTTTGTTAATGAATGAATGAAGAAAAACTGTTCTTTTTATAACAAACTTAATTGTATTGTGTGTACATGCTATTATGGTATATTATGCTGATATACTTATTTTATTTACGCTCTAAATACTTTACGGCCTAAAAGCATGCTTCATTTTTTACGAGGAGAGGGGAGGGGGTGCGTGTGTGTGTGCAAGAATCTATAAAATATTGATTGAAAAAGTAATGCGTAATGTAATTATTTTAATCCTTTAATATTTAATTCTTGTATATGATATTTAAATTTTAGAATTTCTACTTAAAATTGTCGAGATTTAAGCGAAGCAAAGGCTTAGTAAATCTTTGGTAGCCTTTGATCTTCATTCAATGACAGCCCGAGCTATTTTACCTTCAAACAAAGTGTTTGATGAATTTTATGTATTCAATAAGCAAATGATCCTGATTTGGCTTTTAATCAAACTATTTGTAATTTTTCGTCATCCTATCCTATGACTTCAACACAACGACATTTCTATGCCACGAATTTCGTCCATTGGAAAAAATTGGTCAATGTACAATCACACCAAATTTGTAATAAAATTTGTTAAAACTACTACCGATTTCATAAATGTTCAAATTGCAAGCACCAACCAAATAAAATCTAGTTTTAAAGGGAAGCTAAAACGAGATGTTTTACTAATTTCCATTATTATTTTTTTTAAGAATTATTGATTTCTTAAATTTTATACGGAATATTTGTAGAACAAAGTGTAGTTTGATAAATCTTACTTGGAAGAAGACTAAAATTATGCAAAATTTCTTTTAAAAATTTCTAATCAAACCATGTTTTATAATTTCTTTTTTGTATTGTTTTTATGTAAATAACTAAACTTGAAAATAAATTAAAACCTTTCTTTTAATAAGTAATAAAAAAATAATTAAAAAAATTAATCCATTTGATAAGACAAATTCGACTTTAACAATGAAATGAACTTGACTTTGACAAACTGGTTGATTGGTTGATTACATGTAGTACTTATGATTATGCACGTACATACGTCAGTCTGTGCTGTAGTCAAGTAGTCCTAGAATATGTCATGCCGCCTCTTTGTTATTGCATCAGTTCCATTAGTATTATCAATAACCTGTATTTATGTGTGTCTAGGATGTATTTTGTTCGCTAAATATGTATATTATACATAGATAATAATAATAGCAATAATAAGTAAATAAATCTATTAACACAATTAGAAGGTAATTGATATTTAGGTTTACTTACTTACTTACTTACTTACAAGTATTTCATATACAATATTCCATTTGATTATTTCCAATTGACCTTTCGCTTGGCATAGATACGTGCATACATACATACATATGTATGTATACATACATTATCTTAAGAAATAATTATGATATTTCGGAATGTACTTTTTGTGTAATCATATGTATGTTTGTATCAAACAAGTAAACATAATCAATTGCAAGTAAATATCAATAATGGTAGAAACACTATCTACAGCATTTGGAAAAAGACACGCTTTCACCAAGTGTTCGCACATGATTAGTTTTCTTATCAAATGTTAATAATCTTTACAAAAAAAATAATAATAATAATAACAATTTAATGAAAATAATGCAAATAATTTGTAACATTATTATAATATACAATACATATATTGTATGTATATATGTATGTACATGCATATGTTTTTTTTTTTACAATAAACATCCAATTAAAGCGTTCCGATAGTAATATCAGGGTCAATATATTTTTATTTTGTTCCACATTTGAAAGTTCTGTAGTTAGCGTATGTATGTATACATATATCTGAAATGTGTGTTTTCAAAACAACAACATGTTGCACTTCATTCATTACGTTACGACAGAAAGAAAACAACAATTTTATTTTTAACAAATGCACAGTGACACATATTAGAAATGCATCCATGAGATAGACACTCGCTGTTAAATAAATAAATGCTCTCGCCATCTCGGAATGTTTGTTTATATACGAAAGAGAAATCAGCTGTTAAATTTGAAAGATACAATAAGAGTGCGCATTTCTATCACGTCTACAATTCTCTTAAAATTCTACTCTTTTCGCAAAATTTCTTTATTTTTATCATTTTTTATTTCGATTGATAGTGAAAGTATTATTTATTTTCAATCAAGTTTTCAACAATTCAAACATTTAACAGAAAAACAAAAAATTGTTTCTTATTTTTTTTTTCGATTTTACTTTTCCTTTAAAATGAATAGGTAATTATTTATGGGTTTTCATAAGAAATTGTCATTATCGAAGTAAATAAATAAATAAAAACGTGATTAAGAGAAATTAAAAAAAAAATATTATAACCAGTTAACAACTGTATAATGATTTTTTAGTTAAAAAAACATGCTCTGAAACAATAGGGTCTTTCCGGTACAAATTTCTCTTAAAGCTGCATGGCGAACTTTAAATTTAACTGATCAAATTGTATGTACATACATATTTGTTGGTAATATTTATTATGAAGAAGCAGAGAGCATATGATTTCTGTATTGCTGGTAGTAAAATCAAGAGTACATGTGTATTTTGATATTCATCAAACTTACCACGGCCTATACATGTGTGAGTACTTTTTACCAACCCAATCACAAAAAGATGAGTTTGATTCGTTAATTTGGACCGACCTGGTCCTGTTTTAGAATCCTTGATACCATGGCTATCTGGGCCGTTAGATCCAAAAACGCCTTAGAAAAGTATAAGCCATTACTGAATTAGTTACATAAAAATTGTTTATGAAATAATATTCAATCAAAATTTCAGTATTTTGTTAGTTCAATTTTATATACATACATATTCTCAAAAGTATGTAAATCCAGTACTGGATTTATCAAAATAGGATAACATACATACATATGTATGTATGTATGTGTGATAATAGCATGAATAATAATTTTATTTCTCATTTTATCTATTTGCAGCGTGTTTACTATCTTTCTTTGGAGTATTATATGGGCCGCTCATTGCAAAACACCATGATCAATTTGGGCGTTCAAAGCGAATGCGAAGAGGCCATGTACCAATTGGGTCTCGATATTGAGTGTTTGGAGGAAATGGAAGAAGATGCCGGTTTGGGTAATGGAGGTTTGGGTCGTTTGGCCGCCTGTTTCCTTGATTCTATGGCTACTTTGGGTTTGGCCGCCTATGGTTACGGTATTCGTTACGAATACGGTATTTTCGCCCAAAAGATCAAGAATGGCGAACAGGCTGAGGAACCCGATGATTGGTTGCGTTATGGCAATCCCTGGGAAAAGGCCAGACCTGAATTTATGTTGCCAGTCAACTTTTATGGTCGCGTAATTGACACACCCGAAGGCAAAAAGTGGGTAGATACTCAAGTTGTCTATGCCATGCCCTACGATAATCCCATTCCTGGTTATGGCAACAATCATGTCAATACTTTGAGATTGTGGTCCGCTAAGTCGCCCATTGATTTCAATTTGAAATTCTGTAAGTTCGATGATTTGAATTAAATTTTAATGAATTTTCCTATTGACACCTTTTGTTTTGTATCGTTTCGTTTTCAAAATTTTAGTCAACGATGGTGATTATATTCAAGCTGTTTTGGATCGTAACTTGGCTGAGAACATCTCCCGCGTCTTGTACCCCAATGATAACTTCTTTGAAGGCAAAGAGTTGCGTTTGAAACAAGAATATTTCATGGTTGCAGCCACCTTGCAAGATATTATCAGACGTTATAAGGCATCCAAATTCGGTTCCCGCGAAGCTGTTCGTACCAATTTCGATCATTTCCCCGAAAAGGTTGCCATCCAATTGAACGATACTCATCCCTCTTTGGCTATTCCCGAACTTATGCGTATCTTGATTGATGAGGAGCATTTGACCTGGGAGAAGGCTTGGGAAATCACCGTACGCACATGTGCCTACACCAATCATACCGTCCTTCCTGAAGCTTTGGAACGCTGGCCCGTTTCTATGCTTGAGTCTATTTTGCCTCGCCATTTGCAAATCATCTATCACATTAACTTCTTGCATTTAGAAAATGTTAAGAAACACTACCCTGATGATTTGGAACGTATGCGCCGTATGTCTTTGGTTGAGGAAGACGGTGAGAAACGCATCAACATGGCTCACTTGTCTATTGTGGGATCTCATGCTGTCAACGGTGTAGCTGCCATTCACTCTCAAATTCTAAAGGACGATTTGTTCCGTTTGTTCTACGAAATGGAACCCAATAAATTCCAAAACAAGACCAACGGTATTACTCCTCGTCGTTGGTTATTGTTATGCAATCCCGGTTTGGCTGATTTAATTTGTGAAAAGATTGGCAACGAATGGCCTGTCCATTTGGATCAATTGGTCGCCTTGAAAAAGTGGGCCAAGGATCCCAACTTCCAACGTAATGTTGCCAGAGTGAAACAAGAAAACAAATTGAAACTCGCCCAGATTTTGGAAAAGGACTATGGTGTGAAGGTAAATCCTGCCTCTATGTTCGACATCCAAGTCAAGCGTATCCACGAATACAAACGTCAATTGTTGAACTGCTTGCACATCATCACTTTGTATAACCGCATTAAGAAGGATCCCACAGCCCAATTTACTCCACGTACCATTATGATCGGTGGCAAGGCTGCTCCTGGTTACTATGTTGCCAAACAAATCATTAAATTGATTTGCGCTGTTGGCAACGTTGTCAATAACGATCCTATTGTTGGCGATAAGCTTAAGGTCATCTTCCTTGAAAATTACCGTGTCACCTTGGCCGAAAAGATCATGCCTGCCGCTGATTTGTCCGAGCAAATCTCCACAGCCGGTACTGAAGCTTCCGGTACTGGCAACATGAAATTCATGTTGAACGGTGCCTTGACTATTGGCACCTTGGACGGTGCTAACGTTGAGATGGCCGAAGAAATGGGCAACGAAAACATCTTCATTTTCGGCATGACTGTCGATGAAGTCGAAGCTCTCAAAAGGAAGGGTTACAACGCTTACGATTACTACAACAGCAATCCAGAGATTAAACAATGCGTCGATCAAATTGCTGGTGGTTTCTTCAGTCCCGGCAATCCCAACGAATTCAAGAATATTGCTGACATTTTGTTGAAATACGATCACTACTATCTCTTGGCCGATTATGAAGCCTATATTAAGGCCCAAGATCAAGTCTCTAAGACCTATCAGGTAAGATTGTTATTTCTACGCGCAAATATCTTCAACGTTTAAATACTTTCTAAATATGAAACTTTTTTATTTTTCTTTGTGTAGAACCAAGCTAAATGGTTGGAAATGTCCATCAACAATATCGCTTCCAGTGGCAAATTCTCATCAGATCGTACCATTGCTGAATATGCTCGTGAAATCTGGGGTGTTGAGCCAACCTGGACAAAATTGCCTGCCCCTGAAGAAGGCAATTAAATGTTATACACTCTTACATGTATTTTGTTTTTTTGGGGAAAAACTATTTTTTTAACATAACATTTATATTTAAGTTATTATTTTATTTTGTTTTTTTTTCGTTTTTGTTTTCATTATTATAAAGAAAAGAAAATAAAAAGAAATTTCGAAATCTCTCTATATTTATAAGAGAAATACAACGTAAAAACAATAAAAAAAAATAAAAATCTTTTTTTTTTTTAATTCTATTCTTAAATAGAAAATATTTCATAAATATTCATAATTCTTAAATGTTCTAAAGGAAAATATAATTAAAAATTTGCACTTGTACCTTATAAAACAAACAAAAAATAAAGGAAAAATACCTCAGGAAAAAGAAGAAATGAATTCTCAAAAGTGTGAGTACATACACCTTAAATTAATTAATTAATCACCAATTAAAAATAATAAAAAAAAATAATAAAATCTTAGAAGAAATGTTGTTGTTAATAAATTTTAAAAATAAAAAACAAAGAAGAAACTTTTAATAAAACTAAAACAGTCTTGAAATATTTTTAAACAAAAAGAGGAAGGAAATTTAATTCCTGCAGTTATTTTCAAACACATTTATCACCTTGTAAATCAGGATAAGTAAAAAAATGTTTTTTTCGGCAACTACTAGCCTTTAGTTGCCCGGCAGCAACGAAACTGAATTACATACATACATAATTGGCCATTACAACCCTTCAGTCAGGATTACGGCCTAGCTTCTCACACCACTCATGTTGTGTGCCTTAATTTTATACTTGAGTGGCGGGACCTACAGTTTAACGTCGACTCCGAACGACATATTTTGAGAAACTTTTTCATGGCAGGATTTTTTACTCTCAGAGTTTTTGCCAGAAATCTGCTGAAAGGAAGTCGCCGAAGAAATATTTATTTTTTTTATATTCTGTTTTGATGTCTGGCCTGGGGCTCGAACCCGGGCTTTATGTCTAATAAGCGAACACACTACCTACTAGACTACGGCGACTACGAAACTGAATTACAACATTAAAATTTCAGTCAAGCTAACATTCAATATTTCTCAAAAATATGTTACGATTAGGGTTAAGCGACGGTTTTAGAAAAGTGCTGCCAATTTCAATTGGAACAATGTCAAAATTATAACGGAATTTCCTTGTTTTTTATTTCTATTCGCGCGTAGACCCAATTATATTTTTATTATATGTTTAATTTCTTAAGCTCAGTTTGATGTGGAAAAGTTTTCAAGATGGAATTTAAAAAGCAACAAATGGAAGTTATGCACTCCATGTGCCAAAGCGAATTAAAGAATTTGCAGATGAATTTGCAAAACTTCCTGCAAGAAAGTGAACATTCACAAAAAGTACTAGGTGAGGTCATCTTAAAGGGCAATAATATTTTTGGCCTTTGTGCTTTCCATCGGTATATGTCTCAATTGGCAACCATTTGCAATATGGCTCGAAAATTTAACATATACCTGAAGATTAATAGCCTACACCAGACGGTAATAGGTGGATCATCCTCCAGAAGTGTTTGTTTAGATGAAGATGGTATTAATCTGAATCGTATGCTCAATGAATTTATTGAACTGAATAATGCAATATTTGAAAATGGATTAGCATCTGGTAGCGATATAACTGCGTCCAAAACTAACCTTGAATTGGAATTAAGTTCTTATAATGGCAGTGCTAATGAAAAAAATCCATGTGCTCCTAATAATGCTTTGATAAAATGCGGGGACAATGATAAAGAACCAGAATCTGTTAATGTGCCAGACAGTACCGAAGAATTGTTGAAGTTTTTATTACCAGAAAAATGTATTGATAACATAGAGATTAATGGTGAGTTGGAAGCTTATATTGTAAATACAAATAACTATCAAAATCTGGAATTTTTCATTTGCCAAACTGACGATTATAAGACGTTATTTGATTTAAGCCGGAATAAAAACTTTAATCGCATTCCCAACTCATCATTGCCTTCACGTGAAGTATTTTGTATTCTTGAAAGAGAGAATGGTTCTGTTAACGATTGCTTGTGGCGAGCTATAAGAGTACCACAAAAAGAGGAGGACAATAAATCTAAAGATTTGGTGTATTTAATTGATTTCGGAGAAAACATAACGTTAACAAACGATTGTGTTGCTTACGAAGCCCCAAAGCATTACAAAGAAATTCCTCCGCTGGCTATTAAATGTAAATTGGAAGGTATAGAAAACACATTTTTAAATAGTACCGAACGAGACATACAAAAATGTGAGCAGCTCTTGCAAAAAAGCGAATTTAAGAAATTGACATTTCGTGTGGTTCAAAAGAAATCAAATGTTTTACATGTTGTGGTTCTAGACTTATGTAAGGATTTACAGAATATGTTGCCAATTAAGAGTGGTAATAATAATTATAAGTTTAATCCATTTGAAGACTATAACCAACCATCTGCAGATGAAGATCAAAATCACACAAATTTGCCCGTTTTAAATGATTCAAATAAAATTGGAGATGGAATAAAAGTTATGGTTACACATGTAATAAGTCCCATTTCATTCTATGGCATAATTCAAAACGATTTATTTACTGGATGTGGAGATTTTTCTTGGCACGAAAATCAGGTTTCCTCATCACAGAAATGTATTCATCCCCCCCAAATAAATGATATCGTATTGTCACAATATCACAAAGATAATTATTTTTATCGTGCAAAGGTTATTGATGTTGACCGGGAAAATGATCGCTACAAGGTAATATGAAAACGCATTTCTTGTTGAAATTAACCAACTATGTACATATGTACTGTGTACAATGTCTTAATTGACAAGTACACGTCCTCTAACCTACATACAAATGTACTGTACAGTTGATAGAACGAAAGGAAAGATTTCGCATATTGTCGAGTAAGAAGATAAACAATTTCATTGCATATGTAAGCCGAGCCAGATGCGTTTCTGTTTTCTGAAATTCATGCTGAAGTGTTTTGTCAAATTTATTTGTATTATCATTTCGGTTGAGGTTAGAGGACGTGTACTTGTCAAGGTCAAATTGACCGAGCAGAGGATAAAAGAGGGGATATGGAAAAAGGAGAGGAAGTAGGAAAGGGAGAATAAGGAAGCGGAGGAATTACACTGATCAAATTATTATTCTTTATTTGTATCAGAAATTTTCTGTATTCAGACATAAAGGAACATTTTTTTAATAAACATTAATATTCAGATTTTTAATTTTATAAATAAAATTTAAAGTTTTCAATATTAGTTTGTTGTTAATCCATTTAAGAAGTTATAGCGTAAAGTAAATTGGGGTATACATATACATACGTATACTGCATTTTAATATGATGTGAATTATTTATTGTATTTTAGTCATTTTATTTATTATCATATTTTCCAAGGATTACACATGTACTGAAAATTTTGTAAAAACTTTATGGTTTAAAATTTTGGCGTAATAGCTTAATTTTTACAAAGATTAAAATTGAACTCTTCTTGTCTAGGCATTAAGAGAATTTCAAAAGAATATTACACAGCTAAACGGTTAGAAATATTTCAAAGTAATAGATCTTCGATTTGTTCTAACAAGAAAATGTATATGATGTATTTATGTATGTACATATGCATTGGCAATTTTTTATTACAATTAATCTTTTACTTTTAATTTTTTAGGTTTTTTATGTTGATTTTGGAAATACTGAGACTGTCTCTTTATGTAGTTTGGCACAATGTTGGAAAGAGCAATTGGAATATCCTTCTCGAGCTGTTCTCTTCCACTTAGCTAATATTTCTTTGCTAAAATTGTATGATGATGATAATTTATCAATATCAAGTCACCTGCAAGTACGTTTTCAAAATGCTATGGAAAATGTTGTGATTATGATTCTGGACCAAATTTTAAATGTTGAAATTAAAGAGAAGCGAGGTAATGAATTTTTTATAGTTATATTGGATGAACAATACGATGGTATACCAAACATGTTGGCTAATATGGGTGTTGTTACTGAATTGTAACAGTGTTAATTCCAAGTACTATTTTAAAAATACATACCGCCGAATAAGCGAATATTTTAAGAAACTCAACAGAACACAACTTTTTTCTTGTTAACTTTATTAAGGAACTTATTTTAATATTAATTTTAAATGGCTAAATAACAATGGACTATTATTTAGCACTAACGATTACTCTACATATATATGTACATTTGTTTTGTTTAGACCATACGAAAAGTTTACCATGAAGTTATGTTATTTTATTTTCTTGAGTTGTTTTTATACTTTTTTTTTAATAAATTGATAATAAATAAACTGATTATTGATGCTTTTGTTTTATGGATGAATCATAATTTTTTACTGTTCCCTTACTGCTACCTACTACTTAAATTAGGACATATTTTTAAATTGTAGCAACTACCGGTATTCCTTTGGCCAATATTGTTAAATCATGTCTTTATTTGATGAAAATACACGCTACATAATGAAATCGTGGTCACCTTTTTCGAATTTATTTTGTTTAGTTGCTGTTTTTTGTTTTTATATTTTAAATTAAACACAATTTTGCTTTTAACAGCAAGGAACGATAGGCGCTTATTAAATGCGATAAAAGTTGTGAAAACTACGTTTTTAAAATTAAAATTTTAAATTAAAATAAAATCTGTTTAAAAAATTAATATAGAAAGTCCTTTAAACATTGATTAAAATATTTCTTCGGCGACCTCCTTCTGGAAAAAACTCGGAAGTAAATAAAATTGCCATGAAAAAGTTTCTCAAAAATCTTAAATCGACTTTCAACTGTATATACACACAAAAATAGTGGTGTAATACGCACAAAATAAGTGGTATGAGAAGTTAGGTCATTATCCTGATTGAAGGGTTCTAATGATCAATTATGTGTGTATGTATGTATTTTTTTACAAAAGTACCATACATAAATGTTAAAGAATCTTTTGCCGCAAGTTCAATGTTACATTTAACTCGGTACTTAACGGATGCGTCTGCTCGAATTTTTGTCTTTAGTTTAAATATTTTTATATTCGCAGTCGGCACTTGTAATTGAAAAAATAAAAGAATAGAAAAATTAATAAAATATTTACCAAAACAAAAATTGCTACTCAGTGAAGTTTAAACAAATAAATAATATACGTACCTATTTGTGTATAATTATTAAAAACATAAACAGTGCAACGTTAAATGATTGTTATTAATTAATACAATAACAACAACAGTGCTTTTATTTTTGCCAAAGGTATGTTTAACCAAAGAAAATATTTTTTTTTTATTTATTCATTTTAATACATTTGAAATAAAAAAAAAATAAGAAACTATTTAAAATGTGAACTAAAGTTAAAAAAAACCTTTACTAAAATAAAACAAATTAGCTTTATTGGATTCCAGCATACTTTATAAGTTTTAAAGCAATAAACTATGCTAAATATATGGATTTGTTTGTGTGCAAATAGTTGTTTCTAATATTCTACACTAAAAAAGTTAATAGAAAATACTTTTTGATATGTTAGGTGAAACGAAAATAAAAATATTGCTATTACTTTGGGATTCCCATTTTATATAATTCTTTATGTCACTACCAAGAATTTCTTGGAAGATATCTAAGTCAGGTTTCCTCTTTAGGTATCGACGAAGATCCAAAAATTGTATCTACCTGGTTCTAAGGGATCACGTATGTATGTATCAATTATGTATGAATGTACGTATGTATGTATTTTTTACAAAAGTACAACTTGATGTAAGAGAGTACTTTTTTAGTTATAGTTCAGTACCATTTTAAAATTTCAATTTTGCAACACTGTTTTCAATATCAAATACATACATACATAAATGTTAAAGAATCATTTGCCGCAAGTTCAATGTTACATTTAACGGAAGCGTCTGCTCGAATTTTTGTCTTTAATTTAAATATTTTTATACTCGTAGACAGAACTCGTAATTGTTCTGTTGATCAGAAAAAAATAAAACAAAAATTGTTACTCAGATTTTTTCTTAGAATTATAAACAAATAAAACATAAACAGTGAAACGTGCAACGTTAAATGATTATTATTAATTAATACAATAACAGCAACAGTGCTTTTATTTTTGCCAAAGGTATGTTCAGCTAAAGATAATATTTTTTTGATTTATTCATTTTAATAAATTTGAAATAAAAAACTATTTAAAATGTATTAATTTGGGAATAAAAGAAACGTTTTATTTTAGACGATGTTCGTTGTGCCGTTTGTTGATGTCAGTAGAGTTTCTGTCTGTGATTCCTGCAGATCTTTTATTAATTCCTCACCCGATGATGTACTTAAGTCAATAACTTTTACTTTATCGTTGGGAATATAATTCTGTCACTAAAAAAAATTTCGTGGAAGATATCTAAGTCAGGCTTCCTCTTAAGCTACAGACGAAGATCCAGAATTGGTATTCTACCTGATTCTAATTGATCACGTATGTATGTATGTACATACGTATGGATGTTTTTAAAATTTAAAAAGTAATTCGTAACCAAAAAATTTTTTGTTATAATTGTCGCCGTTAATCTTGTTAATTTTACATCAAGGGTAATTTTTAGTAGATAATTTATCAGTTTTTTGAAAATGAATGAAAATAGAATTCAATTTGGTCCCGCTACTCATGTGTAAAACAACGCACACAACACGAGTGGTGTGAGAAGCTAGGACGTTGTACAATGGGTTAATTCGATCTGCGGGTACTGTACTTGTCACAGTTGACAAGTACACATCCTCTAACCTAACCTAACCTTCTTACATATAAAGTACTACGAACGATTATAGTAAACGTTCTGTAAACATTCTGTAAAAAAAAAACAGTATTTTCTTACGTTTTTACATGACATCGTTTTAGCAGTGCCAATATTAAAAACTACTAAAACTGAAAATTCAATATAATTTAAGTCAATAGTGTAGTGTTTTATATTTTACTTATTTTTTCTTTTAGTTGACACTTTCATCTACTAATGTATCAAAATCCTGCCAATAATAACGTTTTAGCTGGTGGAGCTGCCAATAATGGTGCAACTACCAGCAAAGCAAACGCTCAAATTATGGACCCAACTCAACAATTACCACGGCAGCAAACTATAAATTATAATGGAATGCAACCGCAGCAACAAGCGCCAGCCAATACGAATAGAAGTGTACACAAAAAACCTTACGTTAATATAACGGAACAGCCAGCAAGTAAAGCCTTGAGATTCCGTTATGAGTGTGAGGGTCGTTCGGCTGGTTCTGTACTGGGTGTCAATTCAACACCCGAATGTAAATCATATCCTACAATTGAAATTGTGGGATATAAAGGACGTGCCGTAGTTGTTGTGTCGTGTGTCACCAAAGATCCGCCATATAGGTGAGCGTTTTGAAATATTCAAAAACTGATGTAATGTTTATTTTATTTAATTTTGTATCACTCTAGACCTCATCCTCATAATCTAGTCGGCAAAGAGGGATGCAAGAAGGGTGTCTGTACACTTGAAATCAACTCTGAAACGATGACGGCTGTATTCAGCAACCTAGGCATACAGTGTGTAAAAAAGAAAGATATTGAAGCCGCTCTTAAATTTCGAGAAGAAATTCGCGTCGATCCATTTAAAAGTAATATTATTTATAAAAATTCTACACTTGCAATGCAAAGATTAATTTCTAAGTCTGATTTTTACAGCCGGATTTGCGCACAGAAATCAACCCTCCAGTATTGATCTAAACTCGGTTAGGTTATGTTTCCAAGTGTTCATGGAGAGTGATCAAAAAGGCCGTTTTACACAGCCCTTGGCGCCTGTGGTATCGGAGCCTATATTCGACAAAAAGGCCATGTCCGACCTAGTCATTAGTCGTCTGAGTAGTCGCTCTGCCAGTGTCTTAGGCAATACGCGGATAATTTTGTTGTGCGAAAAAGTAGCCAATAAAGACATTTCGGTGCGTTTCTATGAAGAGAATAATGGCCAAACGATTTGGGAGGCATATGGAGATTTTAAGCATACCGACGTGCATAAACAGACTGCCATAACATTTAAAACGCCCCGATATCGTAAAATTGACATAACAGAACCTGCTAAGGTAAGTGTTCCTAATCACATAAAAATGCTGTCCAAATATTAATATATTCAATTGCAAATTATAGGTGTTTATCCAATTAAAGCGTCCATCGGATGGTGTTACGAGTGAACCATTTCCATTCAAATATGTTCCCTTAAATAGAATACGATTTTTGGATCTTCGTTCGAAGGTAGAGAAGAAGCCCGACTCAGAGATTTTCCAAGAAATTCATAGTAGTGATATAGAGAATTATATTCCCAACGATAAAGTGGAAGTTAAGGACTTAAATAATCCATCAGGTGAGGAATTACCAAAAGGACTGCAGAAATCACACTCAGAAATCCTATTGACATCGACAAACGACATAATGTACATCGACAATAAAGACATGAATTGTGAATTTTTATATAATTTGTAGAATTTAAGAAACATTTATTTGTTAAAGTTAAGCGGAAGGGGTTCGTAAAAACCTCCAATTTACTTGAATATAATTAAATACAAAAATTTTATCTTTTTTAGATTCCGCGCCTTTGAGACGTAAACGTCCAAAAACTAACGATGATCGCGCAGATTCGTTATTACAGCAACAGCAGAAGCAACATCAAAATGATCACCAAGATTTTCGTAAGTTTTCATTTTATTTTAATATAATACACATATACATATCTATATATATTGCACTCTACTATCACTTTATATATCTCCTTTTTCCCACTTCATGTATTTATATTTTGGTGGTGGATGTTTTTCGTTTATAACTTTTATGATTATCGGTATAGGGTAAATGATTTGAGTCTATTCAGTAATTATCAAAATATTACATAAAGGGAATTGAATTTAACGATTCTTATTTCGACCTATGGGACCATAGTAACCAATCGATCTACTTCATTGGGTTTGTTTTATGTTTATGTGTATTTTTTTTTTTTTTTGGTGCTGCATAAATCTGCTATCAATTATGAATTATTTTAATGTTTTGTAGTCATTACCCATATAATCGAAATACAGAATAATCAATATACATACATACGTATAATAGTATTACAATTAAATGGGCCTGACCTGCCTTCATCGCAGCCACACAGAATCCATCACACGTTATACTTTGGGCAAAGTAACTACGTTTGAGGTTAATGCAATGCATACTTTGACTTCCATTGAACATGTCTTGAAACAACAACAAATTGTAAGGAACAGAAATCTAAAAACCAGCTAATAGCTGCCCCAGTATTCAACGTATAAAAGTTAAAAGTTAACTGTCAGTTGAAAAAGTCCATTACCTCAATTAAGTTCATCTACTGAAACAATTTGTAGAATGCATTTTTATCATCAAAATTTGAAGTTTTTGTGATAAAAAAAACAACTAGAGTTGATCGCGATTATTGTGATTTTTATACTTTGCTGTTATTCAATCTAAAATGAGAAGTAAAGTTTACTGTGTTTTTTTCCTTTTTCTATTGTGGTTTTATTCCCCTTATTGCTTCTATCTACATATCCATTACATGATATTATTAAGTCAGTTATTCATTTACTAAATTAAGTTAATTATTATGTACATATTACGTTCCTGTACTTTAAATATTAGATTTTCATATTGTTGTACAGGATTTAGGGAAAAATTTCATTAATAAATAAAATAAATAAAAAAAAATAATTTAGAGCTTAATATTGAAATATTAATGTTCACTTTTTTCATAAATTTAAACTAATAATTTAATTTGATTACATTTATAATGGCATTGCACACATATATTTATTTTATTTTTAAATATTGTTTGTTAACATACATAACTAAAAGCAGATTTTATATAAAAATTAATATAATTTATAAAGTAAATTGGATTTTGTTCATTAATTGATAAATTAATTCTTTTCAACCCCCTCTGGCTGGAATTTTTCAAATGTCCCACCGATTAAAACAGAACCAAGAGGTAATTATGACACAATTAATTGTTATTATAGATATTTACATTTTTGTAATTATTATTATCGGTTTAACATTTGCGTTCGCAATTTGGTGTAAATAAGCATTGTTCAATAACAACTTTGAATCACTTTTCAAAATAATTTCCGTTGGCTTTATTATTAAGAAAACAAAATAAAAAAAAACACGCTAAAATAGCACAATACCAAACAACGTAAATATGTATATTTTTTCCAAATTATGTCAAGTCAAGTAGGACTGTTATATATTTAAAATAAAATATGTATATGTTTAATCTAAAATATATATTTAAAAAAAAATGTATCTTTTGGTTGACGCCGTTCAAGTGTTGAACGTTATTTTATATTACGTAGTTTGTTATTGTACGTGAGGCTAGACGTCTTATATAATTCATATTATTATTACTGCTTTTTTCAGACGCATCACCTCAACCATTTGGTATTTACCGCGCTCCTCCAGAACTGACGCCGTCACCTCAGCCTCTGTCACCATCTACTGCCTATACTCACAACACACCATCGCCTTATAACATGACACCTACGTTTACAGGTAATCAAAAGTTAATGTCGCCGAATCATCAGTATAATGCAAACAGTGTAGGTCCTAGTGGAATCAACAACTTAAATTCGAATTCTCCGCCACAACAACAACAACAGCAACAGCAGCAATATCACAGGAACAATTTTGGGAACGCAAGCGCCACACATTGGGAAACAAAATGCAACCCTGCCCCTCCTGTTACAAACAATAATTTGAATAATTTCACCAATGCAAACGCATTTACCATGCATAATCTATTAACACCGACCAGCGCAAATGTTGGTCAAGCCAATGGTACAGATGGGGCCAGAAATAATTGGAATTTAAGATCCAATCATTTTGTAAGTATATAATTTTTAAAATCTGTATTTTCTAATTGATTTAACTAACGTTTTCTATGTCACCTTCTCTAAATCTAGTATCCTCAACATAATCACTTACAACAGCGACAACAGCATCAGCAATATCAACAACAAACAACAACAAATATAGCGATGACAACTGCTAATAATACTGCAGTAGGTGTAACTAATATCATCAATGGAAATAATGAAAATAATAACAACAACAACAACCATAATACTAATAACAACAACAATGAACATGGTCTCAGTAACCTTTTAACTTTAGACAGCGGAGAACTCGTTCATATGAACTCTGAAGATCAACAAATGTTGCAATTTAATCCAGAAGACCTTCAAATTTCAAATCTATCTATTTCCACATAGAGATTATACCTATCCCTTGTATTACATGCCACCATTCTTTATAGCGACAAGTGTTATTGTCCTCTAAATATTTTATTATACTTTTAAGTATTTATATTTATTTTGTGAAACTGTGGTATCACAATGGCCCCTGTGTCCGCTCATGACTCCATCGAGGGGACAGCCACTTCCTACCTATCCACCTAAGTATTTATAAATTTTATTTAGGCAAAGGAATATTGATTATATTTATAAAAACTATGATTGACAAAAGCAACAAAAAAAAAGAAGCCAAGTTTTAATATTTACTTGTTTTAATACAAAACTAAAGTGTAATATTAAGTAAAGAATATTTTTCTTGTCAAATTTCTTTTTCCTTTCTGTTCTATGTATTACGTACAAATGCAGTAAAGAGCATAAATCTGGGTAAACTCTAGCAATTTTATGAATTTTAAGCAATAATTTGTAAAAATAATTTAAGGTTTTTAATATTTATTTTATTAATATGTATGTATGTATGTATATGTATTTCGGTTTTATAATAAAACAAAAAATGTTAATGTCTTTTCACAAACCATAAGAAAAATAGGGAAAAGTTTCTGATGACTCCATATTTTTACACTGCAAAATTGTGGGTACCTTCACGAAAAACTCTGATATAATTTATTTATTTATTTTTATGTATGTATGTATATCAAAATGAAACAAATTTCTAAAAATAAAATTTCAGTTTAGAAATTACAATCGAATGATAATCTTGTTTAATTTTGAACGTTTAATCTTGACCCTTAAGGTCAAGTACTCCACTTATCCCATTTTATACAATGACAATTTATTTTGTAATGCGTTTTAAACGAATATGCGACGTAACTCAATTGATTAAAAAAAATGTTGTTTTTTTTAGTCTGCTTCGAATATGTGACATCGGTTCATTATTTCTTTCGTAGTAGTTGTACATTTTACAAAGGATACATTTTTTTATTTTTGAAGTTTTAGGTGATCAGAAGAGCTATTAATGATGTCTTATTATGTAGTTTGAATTCTTGTATATTTAAAAGCTATTTCCTAAGAGTATACGAGTATGTGAAGGATTATGTTCTCTTTTTTTATAACATTAATTCGAACATTAATTCGCTCATTTCCACTATAGCAGAGATTAAATTTAAATGACTTAAAACTGTCTTTCTATAATACAATCAGAGCTCTTTACCTTTTTTAATCAAAACATGTCTTGATTTTATAAAATCAATTTTTTTCTTTTGTTCAATTTTAAACCAAAGTAAACAATACTACAGATCTTTGAATAAAATATCAAACAGTTTTCAATAGAAATTGTATTATTATTATTTATTTATATATTTATTAATTCAATTGCTACATAATTATTTGCGGCAAATAACTTTTAAGAGAACAACGAAAAATAATACGAAACTTTAGAAATAAAAAATAAAGATGCCGGAAATACTTGCTGCTGTACCACCTCTCTCAATGCCCCTGGAAAATTCCAGTGAAATGGAAAATACTTCGACTGCATCAGAAGTAACCCAAAGATCTTCTAGAGACAACAGCAATACTACCAACAGTCGTTGGGATCCTGTTAAGAAGAAAACCACTGCTGACCTACAAAGCAAAAAGAAAATGCGAAAATCTGTGGGAAAGAGATATCAAAAGAAAACATCATTGTTAAGGCCACTGACGTAAGTCCAAAACAATTGACAATTTTATCAATGAACTTCTATGAAAAAAAGCTAAAATTTGGAAAAATTGCTTTCAATTGAAATGAATATGTTAAAATTTCTCGAAGCAACAGACGAATAAAATTTTCAATTTTGATTTTTCTTTTTTGAAAATTATTCGTCTTTGAGAAAATTAGTTTTTAGCATTTCTTTTTTATTTTTCTAAGTTTTATTTATTGAAAAAGTTTAAAATTTAAGTAAATTAATTAAAATATTTCGGTTATTAATATACAGCGAATGTAGCTATTTTAAATTGTATTAAAAGTGAACAACGCATTAAAAAGAGAGGAAAAATAAAAAATACATATTTTTGTAAACTAAAATAATTGTTGATATTTTGATATACTTACAAGTTCCCAGCAGAAATTACCGAACGCATTGCAACTGAAATCATCTCATATACCAAGAGCTTTGATACTTACGCCGTCATCGTCAAGCAGCTCGCTTACTACAAACGACTCACTGCCATCTCCGTTGGTAGCCATTGCCAAGACCCAGAACGCTGTAAAATCTGAGATCACTGATAAGAAAAACGTTCCGAGTACAAGTTTGATACGCCAAAAGACCGGAATTATAATAGCCTTTCACCAGAGAAAGTCTATTTCTCAAATGGATTTTAATCATACTCGGCGACAAATTAATTTCCCAGTACCGTCGTCACCCGTCAATAAGAAAGATAATCACTTAAATGATAAGGCATTAATGTCTGCCTCTAATGGTGGTGGGCAATTAGCTGTGTCATATTCTCGAAATTCATTTGTTCATAAGATGTACAATCAGGATTATTATTATGGCGTGCAAGCTCGTGATCCCCAGATGGCTGGTATGCGAATATTCGCCACAATTATGCTCAATGCCTGGCGCAAGAGACGGGATGAAGTAAAACAACTAATGGAGGAAGTGTCAGATTTAAAACGTTCTGTAAGTGTCCGTTCACAATGAATTGAATTCAACAAAAAAAAAATTTATATCCCAAATACATATATTACATACAGGCTATAAAAACGAAGAATCAATTGCATGTTTTCAATTCACTTTTTCGTGTTGAGCAGAAACGTAACGATGAGCTCAATTGTCAACTCAAAAGATCACTGGAGGACATTAATATCACAAAGTCGTCTTGCGAAAGTTTAACAACATCCCTATTAAGCCTGAAAGCCGATAATGCCTTACTGGAGCAACAATTACAAAGTAAAGAACAGGAATTTGAAAGTCTTAACACTTTACTGACTCAAACAAAATCCGACCTCTTCAAGAGCATGACCGTACAACGAGAACTGCAGGCATCGTTATCAATGGAACAGCGTAAACTTCAAACACTTGAAAATCAAAAGAATGAACTTATCAATGAGGTGAATATACACGACCACTCTTCTAAATTAATTGATAAAGATTAACAGAAATTGTCATTATCTTCCAATACTATATATGTATATATATATGTAGATTTGCGAATTGAACAATGAAGCATTGCAAAAGGAAAACGATCTACGCAAAGAGATCGAAATGAAAACTTCCGAAATAGATAAATTCCGGAACGAGCTGAAGCAATCGGAAGAACACATTAAAAATCTAAATCGGTAAGTGACGCTCTTTGTCAAACTGTGGTGGTCTGATTAAGAGTTCGTTCACTAATGAAGAAAGGTGAACATTTTGTATACGATATTAAATTAGCACAACTTATACTTATATATATACTTATACAATATTTATTCGAACAACACACAAAAGCCCATCTTGGACACATCTGGTGGCATTAAATGTCAAATCTAAGCTTAAGCGTATTTATTGAACAAGATTATAAAAAAAATGGTACTTTTTAATTGAATTTTGTAAATCCATTCCAACAGATCAAGGGATATGCAGGCGCATGAATATAAAAACAAAGAAGAACGTATGAGGCAAGAAATAGAGACGCTACAAAACGAAATGAGAATGATGAAAAAATGCTTAGAGGAAACATTTGGTAATCGCCTCAAGAACTGTTGGCAAAATACATTGGTTTACCAGAAAGGGACTTTGCAAATGTTACATTGGCTAGCCTATTACGTATTGCCAGCAACACCAGCCCCTAAAATAAATGCTCTCCCTTTCGGATTATCTCTGGACAAGGCTCTGAGCATCATAAAGCGTTAAGACCCGCAATTATTCAATTCATTGTATGAATTTCGTCCATTATCTTCTTATCACTCAACTTGCAGATGTATATTGTTTTTGATCTTATTTATTGCAAATAATTTCTTGTCAATACTTTTATTTTGTTTCTTATTTTATTTTTTTTTAATTAATCCAATAAATAAAAAATTTTATAACAAAATTTCAAAAATTCAAATAAATTATTAACTACGACACGCCAGTTTTTCTTTTTTTGTTTTTTGGTGGACAATTACAGTCACATTTTGTCTGGCTCTTACTTCATTAAACCTATTAAAATTGTTTGGCATCTCCTCCCGAAAACTCTCACATGTGCTTGAAATCCATTCGAACCCTCTGACGTTTTTAAAACCGTTCAATCATATCTAATGAAATATTTATAAAAGATATACATAATATGTATAGCCAATTTATGTCCTCGAAGTTAAAGGGGTGTTTGCGAACATGGTGGCTAGAGCTCTATTTACAACGATGTATTTACTTTTACAATGTAAAATTTAAATTCGAACAGTAGGAGAATACATAGTTGTATTCATCAAAACAACATCGCGCAAGGATAATAACACGGAACTTTGAATTCATCTTATATTCCGAAGTAAGCACCATGTGGTTGGCTATCTCTTTCAGTTTATGGTGACAAATGTTTTATTGGTGAAAACATTGCCTCAACAATGTAAATCAATAGCATAACTTTTAGAGACTAGGGTTTCTATGAGAGACCTACAGGAAAAAATTATCAGTTAATGCCATACTTTACACGAATGGGAACTCCAACTGCGTTGCTAGCTGCCAAGAGTTATCAATGTTTTCCACAGTTTACCTGTAAAAAATGTTTTTTTCGGCAACTACTAGTCTTTAGTTGCCCGACAGCAACGAAACTGATTTACAGCATTAAAATTTCAGTCAAGTTAATAATGAAAACTTCGGTAATCGAAAATCGAAACTTCACTACGATAACAAATAAAGATAATCCTTTTTTTACACGTATAAATATTTACTTGTCATATATTTTTTGCATATAAAATGATAAAATATTATATTTAATAGGTTTCGTTAATACATAATCATACATACATATACTATTTGTTTATTAATGTTCAGGAAATACATTCATATATGGTACATACGAGTAGAGCGTATGTATGTATGTATACATTCTCAAAAGTTATTTAATGTTATGATACGTACATAAATGTGAAATTAAAACATACATAGTTAGTTATACACAGATAGTTGTTAAGATGTAAAAAGATATTAAGAACAGACGGTAAATGGAGAACTTATACTAAACCTTGTGAAACGCATTAAACTTATCAAAAGATTTCTGTGTGAATATTTTATAAAAGGAAAATATAAACAAACAAAAAAAAATCGTCAAAAGAAAAGGGAGGACAGGCTTTGTTTTTGGTATATACATTTTCGTTTCCATTCAATAATAGCTATTATAATGCTTATACAGAGGGGAAGGAAATAAATCGATTATAATTGTTTCAATATTTGTTTTCTTTTTTTTAAGAACGTGTTTAACAAAACAAATTCAGCTTAATTATTAGGTTGTTATTCTTATCATATGGACTAATGCTAGAAACACTGCAGGCGAGAGTGTATGCGCCAGGCAAAGGGAAGACAAATTAAGCCACTGCCATGGGGTTGCCACCGTTGTAACCAACAAAGTAACCGGGAAATCCAAAGTGATTGTATAGCTGCAAGTAAAGAATGGGTAGCGTAAAAGGTATTTTTATAAAAATAATTACAATTTAAGATAAAGACTTGGATTTGTCGTTTAGGATTGAAATTTAATTAAACAAAATAAGAATATCAACTTCTGGTCTTTTTTTTCAATTATCTCAATGTTTCCATATTGCAAAGGTGAAGAGAATTGGTTTGGTTTAGTGAGGCGATTTTAATTTTTCTGAATCTTAGCAAATTATTAATAAAATCTATTTATTGCTTTTATGTATGTATGTATACTGTTTTTTCTTTTAAATTTAGAATATCTATTTCTAATTTAAAGATTTAATGACTATTAACAGTTAGATCCTTTAACTGTATAACTGAAATCAAATAAAGGTTTTTGAAAAGGGTTTTTAGATCCAATTTAGATTCTGAATATTTTGTATATTTTTTTTATAATTTTAACTGAGTACATGCATAAAAGCTTAATAAATTATTTAAATACTATAATTAACAAAATGCACAAACCAACAAAATAATTTTTTTTTTACAATAATTTGAAATTACATACCTGTAGTGTGCCGTATTATCATTAACAATTTTTCAATATGTATAAAATACATATCAATAAATAAAAATAACAACAAAGAATTACAATTGAATTTATTGTTTTTAACAATGAATTATTTTATTTTTTTTTATTAGTTTTTAATATTTTTGGTTGATATTTATTTTAATACATAATTAGTTCAGTCAAATATTAAAAATTATTAAACATTAGACATTATAAAATAGATATTTTGTCTTAAAGAAAACGACACAATTTAATTTGATACACTGGTAATAGTAATCTAAATTCATAAGTAAATGAGAAATATTTTAAAATAGAACATCAATTTCATTGACAACTTCTAAAATTATAAACTAACTAATAACTAACTAAACACGTCAGACAGATTTCTTAGAAAACTACGAAAAAAAAGAACTTAAAAATTACCATAAACATAACATACACACTCACGTTCAGAGTTACATAACACAAGTTGAAGAAAAAAAAAAAAACAAAACGAACTATAGATAAAGAATAATGAGCTATTTTAAAATAATTTAAACTTCATTTTAAAACAATTATTGAAATCTTAAAATTAAAAAAGTTTAATTTTAATCATATTTTTTAAAATGTTGGTTTTATTTTAAGGTTGAACGGACAGGTATTTAAGAATATTGGCCCCCTTTTACTAAGTTAAGTTTAATTTTGTTTCATATAAAATAAAAAATTATTTTGTTGGTTGTTCACATACATGCATACGTACATTAATTAATATTTTAAAGTAACACAAAATGACAGGAATTTAACAATATTTTTGATAAGTTTTCTGTTTTGTTTTTAAGTAAACAATTTTGTTTTAATATACTTAAAACTATTTTAATAAATTTCAACTGAAATTTTAAAACCAATTTAATATTCAATGCACATTTTTTTCTTTCTTTCTATGGTATTATCATACATATAATAGCTCTACTAAAACATAGAACTGTATTGTGTTTAATAATTCTTTTTTTATAGAAAATTATAAACATTATGAGCATTCTTTTAATTACTTTTTTTTTTTTTTTTAATTTAATGTATATTGTTTATAACTTTGTGTCTGAATATATGAATTAATATTTTGCTGTGCTTTGTTTATTTTACTAAAAAAATGTATCTATTTTGTATATCTTTCTTTTTGCTATAATTTTAAAATTTATTATCTATTGTTTTTGTTGTTGTTGTTTGTATTTTTGATTTCAGAAATAAACCGAAGGCCAGTTCAGTGTTTATATCCTTAACTTGTTTAATCATTTTTCAAAAATGTTTTGTTTTATTGTTGGTTTTAAATTTAGTGGCTCACCTTTGAATCGTCAAGATCTATTTCATTGTCACTACTATCATAGTCACTGTCGGGTGGGGTAATGGGTTCGGCGCCCCGTTTCTCTAAAATATCTAGCATTTCTGATTTGTTCAATATGCATGCCACCTGATAGGCGGTTAAGCCGGCATATGTAGCTGTTTCTAAATTCAATTTCTGACAATCATCCAATAGATAATTGACCAAATCTTCATTACAACACTCAATGGCAATATGCAATGGGGTGCGACCAGATTTGCCTTCCTGCAAAATGTCCGAAAATAAATAAATCAAATTAATTCAAATCCATTAATTAGTTCACTTAAATGTTCTACTTACTCTAGCATTAATGTCAGCGCCATATAACACTAAAATACGCAATATATTGATGAAGCCAGCTTGTGCAGCTAAATGAACACATCGTTCACCTGAAATGAGAAAACGATATAAATACAAATTAAAAATTTACTCATAAAATATTTAAATCCTTAAATTACTTAAAAAATATTCTTTCAAATGATGCTCATTAAATAATAGATTTTAATTCGAATTTAATTCGAAATCTAACGTTAGAATTGGAAAAGCTTTGTCAAGTTAAATAAAAGCTTATCCTATTTTCATTTCGCTAATCAGACAATATACGTACATATGTACGTAGATAGATAGTGAATGAATAATGAATGAATGAATGGAATATATCTACTATGCATAAAATCCAATTCATGCAGCAACTATTAATTTTCTATTGTAAATAAATCATTTGAATAATAAGCTGGTTATGTTGTTTATTTAAGCTTTTGCATATTGTTTAAATATTTTTTTTTTGTTTTTTTATTAAAAAATGTTTTTTTTTAATTCAACTGCCCGTCCAAGAGAATAGGTAGTGTGTAGACATAAAATACTAGAGAGAGACTTGACGTAAAATAGAAATGAAGGTAACACAATAGTATTGACGACAACAATAACGATACAACAATGCTGAGGTGGAGATGATATGGATGGTTATAGAGATGGATTGTTTGGAACACAATACATATTTGGCTGAGTTGTTTGGTAGGGGTTTTAACAACGCAACCAATACCTGTAACAATAATATTTGTTTTTGATTAAGGTATTGATATCATACATTTACATACAAACGTAAAAACATATACATGTGTGTGTATATATATTTATAACGTGCTGTACGTGTATGTGCAGAAAAACCCCATGAAATTCCCATCATATAAAAACGAGTTAAATAAAAAAAAAAGTTTAAAATTTCTATACACATTTAAAAACAACAACAATAATACGCCATACAAATAATATTGAATATGAAATACTAAAATAAAAAAGAAACTGAAACAGCAAACGAAGAGGTCAAGCATGCACTGCAAAACCAATTTCAAGAAATGTAAATACAAGTACGTTATACGATAAAAAATAATAAAAAAAAAATATATCAATTGAATTTTCATTATGCTATAATCATGACAAACATTTTTTTAAAATTGATACAATTTATTGGAAATAAGTTAATGTATTCCCTCCCTCCCATGTTCAATGATCATAAATTATTACAATTGTAATTTTGTTTTGTTTTTTTCTTCTAAATTTAGTAAAATTGTGTGCATAAATAACATGATTACATTTAGGGAGCCATTAACAAGATTATCTTTTGTTTTAACATACATAAATATTTTAAAAATATGTATATCGAATATGAATATCAAAAACACACACACATACAAAATACGAGTTTAAATAAATATGTAAATTATATAAATTAAAGTGGGAATTTTGAATTTGGTATATTTATGGACTTTCTGCTCCATTTCACTTCAAATATGGCTTTTTTCCAAACACGTGTATAATAAAATTTTTTTGTAATCATCTCCATTTAAGTAATTCAAAAAAACAGAAAAAATTACAACTAGATTTTCTACGATCATTAGATTCGACCGTCAATAATGAATTTGCAAATATTTTTGCTTTGGGTTTATTTTACTCACAGTTATAAAATTTATTTTAATGGAATTTAATTATAAAAGAAAAAAATAAATAAATAAAACACATACATACACATATAATAATAATAAAAAAATTAAAAAATCATTAGTTGTTGTAAACATGTAATTTCACGTCATTTGGTGATCGTATATGGCGTATACTCATTCCCTCTGGCTCGCCCCTATAGCCTTTATTTGTGCGAATATATTAATAATCTAAAAATGTCTAGCATTTATATTGTCTTGTTTGGTATTTTGTTGTTTATACAATACAATATATATATATATATATATATACAATATATTTAAACTTAAACTCGTGTATGCAAAATATGTGAATTTCATATTGAAATCTATAATAGGGAGAGAGACAGATTTTAAATGAACGTAAAAGAGTTTAAGTTGGGAAAGGTGTCAAGAAAACGATCAAACTGGTTGTAGTTTACTATTGTTTTTGTTTCATATTTTGCTATGATCCATCTATGCACAGTTATGTACAGAATAATAGTCTCAATTTTATGCTTTATACCCTACCCACCCTCCTTTAGTACTAAGAGTGTCTAAGATATATAGAAGCTTAAGTTTGGCATATTAATTTAACTTTAATTTACAATCCCTCCCACTTTGCTTTTTATTTTGCTTCCTTAACCAGACGTTTATTTTACGCCAGTGAATAAATTATAAAATTTTAAGATTGATTAAAATCAATTGAAAATATTTTATGCGATTGTTTCTTTGCATTTGTTGTATTAATGCCGCATAATAGTGTCACAAATATTTTTAATTTTGCTGATGTCAATTTGATTAATTTATTTTTTTATTAAAAACTTCATACAAACAGCGATGAATAACTGTTTTTAGTATGCATGTACATATGTATGTATGTATGAAATATTGTAAGAAATCAATTAATATTAGACAAATTAATAACATTGTGAGATTCTTAACAATTTTAATGAAACAAAAAATCAATTGACAATTTTAAAATTCGCCATATTTTGCGAATTAATAAAAACGTAATAATTTGTTGCTTGCTTTTCGATTCATAATCAAATATCAAACAACTTCAGATTGTTTTGGGATTTCCCCCCTTAAATAACGTTCATACATATAAAAGTGAGTAATATCAACTGAAATGCTTAACACTTTTACTAAATAAAGAAAGAGTAAATAAAGATAGACATAATAGAACTAACAAATAAATAAATGATAGAAAATTTAAACCAGATAGTTTGGTTTCAATATACATAGTTTATATGCATAAATTATAAAATCGAATAAAAAAAAACAAAACATTCTTAAACCTTTTTTAAAGTCTGTTTTGTTTAATTAAAACAAGAAGATTTAATAAGATTAAAATAAATTGGTTTCAAATTTAAATAGAATCGCATACACACACACACACACAAACATAACATTATAAATATAGAAATTTAGTTGAATAACGCAAAAAACCCCTGTGGTCTAACCTGATTTTGAAATTATCAATAAATAAAAGGAAAACACATTCATTCTATGATTCTAACGGTTATTAACATCTTGATATCTGCTTAGTCAGAACAAACATTTTGCAAAAACCCAAAAAAAAAAAAAACAATAACAACATTTACTATGATTATAATTGATGAAATCAATCGTGAAATGCTGAATGGATGACATAAACAAATAAATAGAGAACTGAATAGTACTGATGTTTATCATTTTTACTATAAAATGATTATATTTTTTTATCAATTCCATTAATCACTTATCAATCAATATCCATCCATTTATTTGCGCTTAAGTAATGTGGTAAAAAAAATGTATTTCTGTATGTATTATTTTCCATTCAATTTAAGTGTTGATACAACATAACATAAAAGCCAGTATCCTCTTCATACAACTAAGCATTTATTTTCACAGTTGTTTTTAAGTACTTGCGGCATCATTTAGGGTAGTATATTAAAATAAAACTTAAGAATTTCCGCATTCTCATCAAAAAACCCAAATAAATACTGTTGTTTTAAACAAAAGAAGGCGAAAAAAAATTAATAATTATAGCAAATATTTGTACAGCAGCTTCTGATTAATGGGAATTTGGAATACGGTGATTAAAACACTGATATGATATGAAGATTAAACAGTAAAATAATAATTTGAAACAAAATTTGTCCTTCATTATGAGAAAGCCGAATTGGGGAAAAACCATTTAACAAAGTTTATTGATTTCTACATAATTAATAAAATGTGTAACAAAATAAAAAAGAAAATATATAAGAAACATGTACATATACATATATATGAGAAAAGAAATTATTTAAAAAAAATCAAGTTAGAAAATCTTAAGCAATTTTAGTCTCGCAAATGTATTTCAATTTAATTGTTTTATAAAGATTTCCAAGAACAAATATTAAATAAATATATTAATGGAAAAACCACATTACTGTGAAAATAATAAATTTTTTTAAACAATAAATAAAGTTTTGCTACAAACTTAAAGAGGAAAATTATTATAAGCTTCTAACCACACAGTAGTTTGTATTTGAGAACTTTAGAAATTTTAATTGATCTTACATTGTCTTGGCATTTCCACGAATGGTAGCCAATCAATATTAATTTTTGGAATCATAATTCAAAATTCCAAAAAAAAAATGTATTCTTATTAAGACATCTTAGTCAAAAAATTATTTGTGTATGTACATATATTCGGGAGAGTTTTTATCTTTAATGTTTTAATCAATCATAATACATTTTCATTTCTAAAGAATCGACTTTCTATGAACTGACTATAATATTAATATTTACAACATTTTCTATTGCAATGCGATTTTCATGTGTTTTTAAGATTTTTAATTTCATTTGCCAAACCTGAAGCTTTGTTTTATTTCTTTTTTATTTTCTTTTTGTATCCATTTTATATAAAACTTTCTTCGCAACCTGCTTGGAGACAACGCGAAGGAAAAACCCTCAACTTTCGAATTTCAAGTTGAGTGTGGTTTTCCCTTCAATTTCATTATGCAGCAACAGAAATAATTAAAAAAAAAAAAAAATAATCGAAAAGAAATGCATATTCACTTTTAAAAGGAAGCTTACACGCAGCCATACATATGTATGTGTGTATGTGTTTACTACACAAATATCAACATTTTAAGCGTGACTTGAAATTCCCCCGCTTTGTGCAAAAAAATATATGTACATATGTATAACAAATTAAGCTGACAATGAAAAAAACCTGGCTGTTTTGTAAAACCCACTTTTAAACGCACATACAAGGAGTACGATGGCAACAAAAATAAATAAAAATTGATTGAAAAGGGGGTCGGACACCTCACGCGTAGTAAAAACCGCTGAGAGAAAAAGTGAATAAACCCACATGTGTAATGAACCAATAAATGTAAAAAAAAAACACAGCACACACACATATACACATTAAAATAAACAATAAAAATGTCAATAATAAGCAAGTTAACCGCTTACTACAGAGTTATAAGCGCATAATAACAACAAAAGAAAGAAATCGTTGAGGAAAACCCCTGTCATTTTATAACTTTTCAACAACGAACAACATAACACCATCAATAAACATCACTTAACACGTTTTTATTTGGATCAACAATTAATTCAGAATTTGATTTTTTCCATCATACAACCAACAGCAGTTCATATAGATATAACCCATAATGGGTAGTAGTTTGCAATTTTGAAAAATGATTTTTTTTTTTTTGTACGTGAAACACTACAATTAAAAAGAGAAAATTATTGGAAGGTAGCATCATTCACAATAGTCTAACTAAACAATTCATTTTCTTTTAAATCACTATGACGTTAAAAGTTAAAAATAAATCGATTTATTTCTTTTTGCCGAAGTATCGTAGTTACTCTTACTCATAACTAACGCAAGGGGAATTCCTTTTTTACAGGCAATAGAAAAACGATCTATTGTGGTCTACTAAATTGCCAATGGGTTAAACACAAGTATAATGATGATGATAACAATAATAATTATCATAATGTTAGTTGGATCT
This sequence comes from Sarcophaga rosellei, assembly GCA_930367235.1. Taxonomy (NCBI): domain Eukaryota; kingdom Metazoa; phylum Arthropoda; class Insecta; order Diptera; family Sarcophagidae; genus Sarcophaga; species Sarcophaga rosellei. Next base: position 3,429,226 of record OV884019.1, on the reverse strand, counting down.
GTCTGATGCTCAACACTTTTATTGGGTGGGAATTTCCAAAATTAAATAAGCGTGTGTATACATACATATGTATGTGAGCATCATTTAAAACTTTACAAAAACCAGTATTTGAAAAAGAAAGAAAAAGCAAATCAGTGTTAAAAATAAATGCTGCACGAAAAATATAACAAATCATCAACCATAAACTCTAACATTTTAAGAGACGAAATGTCTCAAAGAGTTTCTTAAAATTATCATTTAAATTTATAAAGAAAAATTCTAAAGAAAAAAAGATGAAAGAATATATACGGCAAAACGTATAAAACTTGTCATTAAAAAATGCACTTGCGGTTTTGAACACAAAGTTTGTTCGTACACTTTATATGTATGTATATGGCTTAGAGACATATGTATTTGCATTTCAACAATAATAGACAAGCCTTCTTCAAATTGTCGTAATTAATGTTTTAAAGTTTTGTTTATTGCTTTCTGTTTCAAATAATGACGTACGGAATTCCCCATTAAATAATTAAAAAAAAAAAAACACACGCACACATACACTTTAGATAGTGCATTGTCAAATATTGGTATAAAATAAAAACTTCTTATAAGGTAAAGGCTTTCCATATTCGTTTCAGACGTGTTCTATTGAACACGCTGTGAACTCTGTCATGCATGAGTGTAGATTAGAAATGAGATGGTTAAACCCCTGATTCATTTTATTATTACTTTTATTTATCACATAGTCGTACAGTACAGCATTTCATATTATAAATCATATTAAAAAAATCAAGAAGATTATTGAATGAAATTGTATTTTTATTGTGGTACTTTAAATGTACTTTTTTTTCCTTTTTTTAGAGATGCAGCACTGTCGTCACCACCTCAATTATTTTTTTTAATTGTATGTCTTTTTTTAATTTGCTTAAATTGATTCATGTGATTTAGTTGTAAAGAAAAAAATTGAATGAAAACAATTACTTTGCAATCAAAAAAAAATCATTATGTGTTATTGACATTGTTAGTGCATTTAAATTTAAATCTTCTAATAAGAATTTCACTGCAAATTAACTTAGGAAAATCCTATTTTAATGCATGACGCCAATAAATGAAGTAATAAAAACAAATAATTGCGTTTTAAACGCAACTAAAAAAAAATTTAAATAGCAAAACTCAAAGATGTTAGTTTGAAGGTCGGAAGCTGAGAGTTAAACATGATTAAGATTCTATAGAAAGCTTTTCTTTCTAAATAAATTTAATACCTTAAATACTCTCTACATTTTTTATATGAATAAAGTAGAGAAAATAACACAAAGAGAAAAAAAAAAAAAAATTAGCCAAGATATAGATATGTGCACACTTTGTTTTTATATTATGGTCACATGATTTTTTTTTCTTTTAGTACAATATGCCATAAAAAGCTAGACAAATCTATACTACACATTTTGTTTACATACAATATACATAATTATAAAAATAATTTTTTGGTAATTTGCCAACGCGAAAGGCCAGAAAATATTATTTAATAATACTGTATGCAAACTAAAAAAAAATAGAAAATAAAAAAAAACAAACTAAAAGATTTTAATTTTTTTCATTTTTTACTTTTTAATTACAAATTACACATAATCTTAAAATACGGCCCTCGCAACTTGTTTCGTGTGTAAAAATTCAGTGAATGTTTCTATTTAAATTTAGTTTCTTTAAAAATACATAACATCAAACCGCAATCTTTTTATAGTTAGCAATATTTTTGTTTTGTTTTAATAGTGCGTAAAAAAATTGTGTAAGAGTTTTTCTTTTCAAAAGCTGCAATTGAAAATGATAATATATTTAAAATAAGTAATTAGCAAGTAATTCATAATCAGAATTAGAAAAAACGTTGTTATTGCTACAATCTACGGCGAAATAATTAACTTGGTTTATAGTTGTTTTGGTTTTTCTGAAGTTATCAATTAATTTAAATGGTATTTTCTATGACGTTGCCGCTCGTTCGGTCGGTATATATAGATATTTTTTATCTATAGTTAACTCATTGCAAAACAATATAAATTATCTGTTAAGCTCGTTAGTTCCAATGAAAATAACATGGCCTAACTTTTCCCTTATCAATATGTGAACGTTTGCTTTATAAAATTTCTTGGGGAAACCCATATTAATTACACAAAAACAGTCTAGATAAGAAAGCTATAATAAATCGTTATAAATTTATTGTATGGAATAGCACTCTAGTATTAAATTGACAAAATATACTTCAACTAGAAATAGTTAAAGACTTCATAAGATACAGCACAGGAAAAAAAACGAAATCGAAACTTTTAGGGGCCATTAGAGATTCGATTAGGTTTGAAATAGGGCAAGTTCGAAAAAGTATAATCATGCATGGGAGGTGTTGATATGCTAGACATTAATCAATAAACTAAACATGTGTTTCAACTGATTGTATTTGTTTTTTTGTTCTTTTTTTTAAACTTTCAGTAGATTTGATTGTTTATCTTTACTTAGTAACTCAGATTTGTTTGTTATATTATCAAAATTAATATTTTATCTGCATATTGTATGATATAGGTCTCTTTGACATATTACATATGTACATATATTTTAATTGCTTTTATACAGTATCAAAAAAGTTCTATGATCCGTTTATCCATTTGACAAAAGAAAACCTTTTTTATGCATTAATTTCATATGGTATTACATTTTTCGATAGCTTGTAGTTAAAAGAATCATACAATCATACATAGTAACGGTATCAACGTCACAGTATTTTTTTGTGATTTTGCAAATGCTATCTAAAAAAATACAAAAAATTGTTCTAAAATGTATTTCCTTTTAAGTTGAATGTGTTTAATACGGTCTAAGTTCAATATTACAAATATTTTTCTGTTACATAGAAAATATAAGGAAAAAACGTGAATACGTCAAACACCGTTTACGTTGATAGAAGCATATGAATCTATACTAATTTATAATACAATATATACATAGACATATATGTATGTATGTATATACTTTTTATATATACTTTATTAATACTAAAATCACATTTCTATTTTGATTCATATGTTATGACGGACGGCTGGCTACCAAAATGTTATAAGCAGCTTTTGTTTGTGTTGCTTAGGATGATGGTTCGGGTATGATATTTTGATGGAGGTGGTGGTGGCAGCGGTTATGATGGTGTTCAACACAATTTCAATGTTTCTTCTTCTCTGTTTAGTCGTTGTTGTTGTTTTATTTTTGGGAAAAACCCAAAATATTTTTATATTTAGCCGAACAGCCAGCCAGCGCCAGCAACAAAAGTAAAACAGAGCTAAAGAAGCGAAAGCAATAGCAAAATAATATAAAAAAACAGAAATGAAAATGCCAAACTGGGCAGGCAACCCGAGTGGAGATGTGTAAAATAATTGAACAGCAATGACAAAAATAATATAAATATTAAATGTTTGTTGTAGTTGGCTGGCATAAAGCGCATAGACACAGAAGTAAATGTTCAAAAATATATGTATTTAATTTAATACACTCTTGTTTAAGAAAGAGTTGAAATGCAAGTTGAATTTATTTCACGTTTGAATTTAAAAAGAAAGAAATGCAGCAACTAGAATTTAAATTTATAATTTCAACAATTCTTTTTGGTTTTGTTTTTCTATTTATATTTATATTTATATTCTAACAAATTTATTTATTGTGTATATAAACCTTGAATATTTTCAGTCAATAAAACTATTTCTTCCATTTGGTTGTCAGAGGTTAAATTACAAATGAAGGTTATTATTATTATTTCTTTTTTTTATTGTCATGTAAATATAAATGGAAATATACATACATAAATAACTGAAGTAGCGGAAGAAGTATTAGTGAGGGCGGTTTATTTACAAAAAAAAAATCAATATATAAATTAGTTGTTCCCAAATTAGAAATAAGTATGTAGAATTTGTTTCAGATACAAGCTTGTAGTATGGTTTTTTTTTGAAACATTATTTTTCTACTGAATCATAAAAAGTACGTCTTAGGAAATTTTAGTAAAATTAGTAAATGATTTTTTTTATAAACCACAATTTAATTTTCCTAAAAGTGGGGGAATTTTTTTCTATTTATTTTAAATTTACTGGATGGTTAAATTGCTAAAGAATGAAGTCAAAAATAGTTAAAAAAAAACAAATTGCTTTGTCATTTACAAATTTGACGTTTACACAATTATTTTTAACTTTAATTGCCATTGATTGTATGTACTAGTAGTAAGTACATTAATTACTTTAAGCTGCATACAACATTTCTACATTTTAAATATTCAAACCGTTTTTAATTCCACATACGGGTGGGCTGACGTCAAAGGAAGCAAAAACAAAATAATAAAAATTAAAAGAAAAAACAAAATCGGAAAACACTTCTTAATGATCGGCCGGTGATCGAATAATTTTCATTTTTACGATCTGACGTCAAGGAAATATGTATGTGTGTTTATTTAAAAGAATATATGTACATGTACATACATACATACATAAAAACATTAAGAGTGATCTAAATTTGTTGCAATAACAAGAAATATACAAATTGTAGAAAACAATTTTAAAAAATATTTTCATAAATTAACCTTCAATAACATTGCGTTTTAAACTGCGTTGAATACTAAATGAACCCCCTTACTATTGTACAATGCAATACTTTTCTCCTTTAGAATTTTTGTATTTTAATTTATATTTACAGCCAAGAATATTACATATATATATATCTATTCCTCACAAGCATCGTGTATAAAAATAGATTCGAACAATAAAAATTTTCTTTAGAATAAAAAGCAGACAGCTAAGCGGAAAATTCTTAAAGGCAAAAATTTCACATATGTGTGCATTTATTTTTAAGTGAAATGTTTCAGCTAAATATGTATATATGTATGCGATATATATTTTAAATATAATGAATATATATTTTTTTGTTTGCAGAAAAAAATGTCTATGACTGTGGCTAGCCGAAAAAGAAAAGGCGACAAAGAATATAATATACTAACAACAAGACGGGACGTCTGAAACAAAATTTATTATACATATGTATAAACGTCATTTAAAATAAAAAAAAAAAAAAAAAAAATAAATAAACATTAAATTAGAAAATATTAATTTAACGGTTTATTGTTGGAAAAAGCCTTGTGTGTATTAAAGTTTATAGTAAAAAAAAAATAATAATAAGATGACTTAATTCATTTTCTTTCTTACCATCATAATTGCGAATTTCCAAATCGGAGGGTAATTGTGCGCATTTTAAATAGGATTTGTCATTGGCGCGGTGACCATACTGACGATGGGCTTCATGGACTTCGGAGGCACTGACTGGAATAGTTAAAGCTCGCACACATTGTTCTTCGCCAGATATACAGGCAAGATGCAATGCTGTATTACCACGACGATCGCGTATTGTTGGCTACATAACATTTTTTTTTGCCAGAAAAGAAAATAATAACAACATAAAACAATAAATTAGTTTTACTGAATAAGACAATGTACAATACAAATCATGAACTGAATAACTTTTTCAAAAAAAAGCGGCTAATTTAAAATTTAAATGCTTTCCGTGTAGTACGAGTTCTACATTTTTTTTTTTAATTTTATTTAATTTTCTTTTATGATTTTGTATAAAATAGGTTCTTTTTTATATCTTACCTCTGCTCCAGCTATTAGTAGCATTCTGATAATTTTTGGTTGGGCTGTTAATGTAGCCAAATGCAGTGGGGTCTGTGCATCATCATTTTGAATATTAAATAGGCAAGGATGTGGAGCCATTCGTATTAAGGCAGCAACAACATCAACGTAACCCGAAATGCAGGCCAAATGTAAAGGTCTAATAACAAAAAAAAAAAAAAGTGAAAAGAAAACAATTTACTATAAATTCACTTTTTTTTTGTAAATAAATATTTAATTTAAACAATCACCTGCCCTCAGGTAAATAAATTTGTATTATATATCGTATTTATCTACAAAATCTACAGTTTTCTCCTAATCCTTGACAATCGTAAACATAATGTAGTGAAAACAAAACATGACTTAAAAACCTGTCCACAGCTGTATTACAAAAAAAAAATATTTGGGAAATTTTACGGAACTTAACAAAAGCCACAATGCAACAGGTGATTTCTGTCTGTGATCTGTCTCTTTAATCAACGTTTTGCTGTTGGTATATACACAGCATGGCAAGTTGCTGTGCAGGAAATGAAAAAAGGGGAAATTGAGTTTATGATACTATATTTAGGGACTGTTTGTAAAAATATAATACAGGCATATTTGGCTATTATGTACATGTATTGGAAGGGACAGATAAAAAAGATTCAATGAATGAAATGTCCTTTAGTAATGAGAAGAGGAACCTATAGCTTCCTCCATAACATCAAACAATTATATTAAACATTTCGATTATTTTTCGCTTTCTCAAAGTTTTGAATGAAAAGCTAATTGGCTAGAAATCTACAATTATTCGTTTAATCTTGAATTAGATATTAGAGGCGTCTAAATATTCACCACCTTAAGGTTGTATACATTTACCTTTAAACTAATGTGTACATTAAGAGAATGATAACGTGTATCTGGTGCTTTTATTAGGTTCCTCTTGATATCTAACTTATATTTGCTTTTAGATTTTTATAAAATCGTTTTACATATATTTGAAATAATTATTTAAACTTTAGATCCGTATTTTAAACAATATTTTAATAAATTTTTTCGCTATTTCGTTACATTGTGAAGGTAACGTTTTTTTTTCAATTCAATATCTATTCAATTAATATCGTCACAAATTGTCTTAATGGCATAAGATAAATAAAAGAAATTTGAACTTACGTGTCTCCGTCATCGTCTTGTTGATAATATTTCTCCCAAGCGTTAGTTGGAGTTATTTGTTGTGATATGGTGACTGTTTGTTGGGCAGTTGAACCGACGGATGCAGATTTATTTGCGATATTCTGTTGCTTTGGAGCACCCAGATTATTTAAACCAGTACCGGCAACCGTCACAGATGGATTTGTAAGCGAATTAGATGCAGATGATAGTGTATTAATATTGGCAGCATTGGGATTATTGTGTAAACTCAAATTACAAAACCATTCAGATATGCCAGATTCAACGCTGTTTGGAAGTAACATTTTTGGTGGTTGCTCTATGCTATTAACTGATGATTGATTCTGCTCTTGAAAATTACAGTCGTCACCTTCGAAATCTTCCTCAATTATGCCCGAATCCGAGTTGAGTTGACAATATTGTTCTTTTTGTTGAGGTTGATGCTCTGTAGATTCCGGTATATTTAATATTTTAATTTCACCACCACCACTTTGCCCTTCGTTATCTTTTTCGAAATAGGCCGATGAAGATGTTTGGGGTCCCGAAATGAAACCGGAATCTATAGTTTCTCCTGACAAATCTGATAATTTTTTATCGTAGTTTTCTGCTTCTCCTTGACGCTCAATAAATATGCACTTGTGTTTACTGTTATTTGATTGTTGCTGCTGTTGATTTAATTGCTCAATACCACCACCACTACATTTACAATCGTCTACTTCTACTTGTTCCCTAATGTTCTGCTTATTATCACTTGATGACGCTGTTGATGATGATGGTGTTGGATTCCACATTTTGTTGCTGTGTCTTAATTGTGTTTATAATTTTTAAATGATTTAATTTTTATTTAATTGTTCTTTAACTCAATTTCGATATTTAATGCTGTTTAAATGAGAGTAAAACAGAAAGAGCACAACTTAAGTATTGAGATTTTTTTGATAAAAATAGACAGGGGAAGAGAAGGAAAGAGTACATGCGATTTAAATACTGATATGTTTACGCTAAAGAGTCTTATCGAATTTTGTTTTTATTAAAAATAAAATAAAAACATTATTGGTATTTTCAAGAACTTAGCTGACCTAAGCTCTTTGTGTTGAAAAATTTCCGTTTATTTTTTATTTTTCCGAAATTATTTATTTTTTAGTTGGAACTGATAAATGTTGCACTAATTTTGCCAATTTGAAGCAACACCGTTGAAATTTGAGGGTATTTTTAGTACTTATCAATGCTTGTTAACGTTATCATTTAGTGGCAATTTGGAAAAAATTTCACAATTACTACCTTAAATGCGAACTTTTATGTGGTTTTAATATAAAATACAAAATTCTCAATCTGCTGACAAAAACAAACAATCAAACAAAATCAAACTTGCACTCTTCTCTTAATTTGCTCTTCTCCCATCAAACAAATGTTGCTTGAAAGAATATATAGGAAATTGACACTTGTTGTTATTGTCTTATGTTATATGTACACAGAGAAAAATGGAAATAAAAACATTAGAATATTTTTGTAATTGTTGTACTAGCAAATATTTTATTTATTTACTTTATTAACTATTTATGGCACTCTTTTTAGCTTTCAATTCGAAACTTGGGGATATTTTTAGTTGCGTTTTAATTTGTTTTTGGTCTTTTTTTATTTTATTCACATTGCATTGAAATATTCTAGATTTTATAACAAAAGCTACAAGTATAGCTTTTTTGACGTTGTTTTTAAGTTTTGCTTTAATCACTTTTTTTCTTCTCTCTTTCTTTATTCGTTTCCTAAGTGAACGACGGTTGTTAATTTAATCAAAATGGCCACTTGTTTATTAAATTTTTAAAAATAGTATAACCTTTGGTTATTAATTTGTTTTATACCTTTTTCTTTTTAACCGCGATATTACAATTATGTCACTTTTTCTTTTATAGCTTTCTATTTATTTGCAATTTTTCTCAAGCGTTTTTTGATCTTTTTTTCATAAGTGCTCAAATGTGTTTTTTCTTATATACGTTGCTGTTATTGTAGTATATTTGTAACGCGATTGAAACCACTTCAATAGTTATTTATTTTGCAATATTAAACACGTCCTAAATCGTTCGCTTTCTCGCTGAGACTAATATTTTCGTGTATTTTATTGTTCCATTAACACTCTTTTAATAAAATTACTAATAACATACAGAGTTGCACTTAATGTTCACAGTTAGAAAAAAGCGTACCAAGTTATAAGCAAAACGGAAAGAATTTTTAAAATTGGCATAAAGTAGGTGTTGTGTGTAGTTTAGAAAATTCAATAAAAGAGCGAATCAAATAAATTAAATAATAATATTTAATAACATAAAAAATAGTTATTAAAAATTAAATGTATTTATATATTGCGTTGTAATTCTGTTAATACATACTCTAATTGCATCTATTAAAAGATGTACATAAAAATTATTTGAAAAAATTTGTTCTCGTTTAAGCTCTTGTTGAAAAAACAAAAACAATAATCTCACAATCACCATCAATCATCAACGTCAAGAGATAATAGCACAATGTATTGTTTTGAATGCTGTATTCAAATGATCAATTTATTAAAAACCGAATAGAAAAACACAGCAATTTGCAGCTTTTACTCTAAAACACATGTAATTTAAGATGATTCACGTTTCTTTTAATTATTGTATCGTGTGTGTATGCTGGTTTTCTGAATGTTAAACTAAAACTAAAAATCATTCGAATACATTTCTAGATTGCACGAGAATTTCGTAGTCGAGTTCTTATCATTGGAAATCCCGGGTAAGCAACGAGCATTCAATAAATATCGTTGGAATTTTTTTTTTCGTATTCTTTACTGCAAACAACAACCAAGGATAATCTCTTTCTCATCCTACACGCTTATAAGTGAAACAGAAATAAAAGAGAAAGATAAAAGTATTGTACCTTTTTCTCCTATATTTAGTTGGATGATCCCTCAACTAGGCCTAAATCGTAGTTGTTGCACTTAACTATTGTGTGAAACATACTTACAAGACTATGCAGTATATGCGTATATACAGTTATTCTTGACTGATATTTATTTCTTCTAGCGCCACTTAAACTATGAGTATAATAAAATATTAAGAATTCATGCACATATGTAATACGTACGTATGTACGCATGTATGCATGTCATCATCATATTTGCGTCTTTTGGGTTTTACATGCGGAAATATCCGCACTGGATATTTATCTTGTATTGATGAAAGGTGTGGAATTACGTCTGATGATGATTCTTATGGATATTTTTCTTAGTAATATGGAATTTCGTTCGGGTCAAAGTTCATTTCTTTATTAAAAATTTAAGAAAACGAACATTTCAAAAAGTAAAAACAACATTTTTCTAGTTGATAAATTCTCTCAAAGTTATAATAATAATAGAAACAGTTCCCATTGCCGTTCTTGACGATAACAAACTTAGAGAGATTGGTTGGCCGGTGATTTACATAGCCTTGAAAAAATATGCTTATTTTAGATTAGAAAAAACCTCTAACTTGAGGTAATTCCTAAGAAAAAAAATATTTTTCTAAATTCACGCTAAGAATTATTATTTATTCAATTAGATGGACCATAGAGTTTTAATTATAAAACTTAAGAAAGTTTGACCATAGCGTGCGTGGGGGTAAAACAAAAACCCACAAAATATTTTTAAACCGTGATGTAAATTTAAAAGTACAATTTATGTTTCTAAAATAGTTCCAGCAGTAGTAAAGTAATTAATTTTGTTAAATATATGTAAGTTCATTAATTTGTTTATAAATAAACAGATTAAATGTCAACAAAACGGAATTTGAGTGTGCCTAACTGATCGAGTCAAGTTTTTGTCCTCAGTACTATTCAGATAAAAGTGTTACTATCTACAGTAGGATTAGAACCTGTCTGTTTTCATTAAAAATACTCCGATTTATAGGTAAGTTCTGATGTGAATGTGTTTGCTATGATTTTTTTTTTAAATTGAATTGAATTTATATTTATTCAAAGGGACATAAGTGAGAAACAATTTTGGTAGATGCTATACATTACATGAAAGGAGATAAATGCAAATAATAGAGATCTCAAAGAATAGTGCAATTGGAACTAGATTTGGTAAAATTGTCTTAAATAATATGTATTTTATCTGTTAAAGTAGAATTCTAATTAGTTATGGCCGTTCTGATCAGATTTCTTAAGTAAGATGGGTTTATATAATATGGTTCCACTAAATGTAATTTCAAAGATTATACTTTTGATGGCCAACTATCGAAAATATCGCTAAAAGAATTAAAACATGGATTCTGAATGTCATGTAAGCACTATTTCTATTAGCTAAGAGATAAAAATTGCACCAAAGACAACGAGTTAATGCCATAAAAGGGATGAGAATGAGAATCGCAATAAAATTAACCCCTTTCTGAAGCCAATAGTAACTGGATAAACATTTACAAACACCAAACATAAAGATCTCGTTCGAATAGCGGAAAAAGGGGACCAAGGCTGGATAAACAGAGAGGAAGGCTTTGCTAGGTGTTGGGTTCAATTTGCAGGGTGTCATTAAAGGCTTCTGTCATACAGCCAACATCTAAATAGAAGGCAGTTGTGTAGCATTAAGATACCACCGAGTTAGAGCTTACTCAATTTTATGAAGACTAGTTTGAGGCTTTGGGGCTTGGTTTATATGTTCTGAGTTATCCATCTTAAATTACAGTACATTTTTGAAGAAAATTCCGCAATATGGACATGGTTTAAGGATTACTTTTAACAGGATTACAAGTTAATTAACAGGATGATTTGCTTTTCGTCTGAATTTACTATTTTAGTACCACTTAAGTATATTTTGGCAAAATAATTGGTTATTATTGTTCTTAAATTAATAATAATATAACTATTAATTATTTAATGCCAAAATTAATCACTTCTAATTGTATAAAAAAATTGTTTTTGCTTAAATATACATACAACATACATACAACATACAACTTTCCCTGTTATGATATATATCGTCTATTCATAGTTTTCAAAATATTGACTTGGCAACTCGACATCAAAACAGCTGTTTTGAATTGTCAAAAATATTTTTTTTTTTCTAAAATTGCACGCGATTTGTGTGTATTTTCTCCAACTGAACGAATTAAATACACAAAAATGTTAAATTTATTGAATAAAACGAGCTTAAGGTTGCTGCCCTCCATAAGGACAATATCATTTACAAACACCGCCAGGAGTTCCATTGAAGATATTAAGGAAGAACCCAAAGAAGGAGTGCCTAAACCGAAGGCACCGGCTATAATATTGTCACAAAATTTCGATGAATATTCTCCGTTTAATCTAAAAGATTGCCGCCAAGCTTGGATAGAGAATGTGGACTCGATAAATGAGGAGAAATTGGGTTTAATAGAATTACACCCGGATATATTTGCCGCACAACCCAGAGTGGATGTGATACAAGAGAACATTGAATGGCAGCGTAAATATCGTTATGTAAGCTTTGCCCACAGCAAGTCTAGAGCAGAAGTACGTGGTGGCGGTCGAAAGCCATGGCCTCAGAAGGGCGGTGGTAGAGCTAGACATGGCTCCATAAGATCTCCCTTGTTTCAAGGCGGAGGCGTTGCTCATGGTCCCCGTTCTCCTACAACTCACTTTTACATGTTGCCATTTTTCAAGAGAGTATTGGGTCTTACGTCCACTTTAAGTGTTAAACTCGCCCAGGATGATTTGCATATTATTAAGGATGTTGAGATACCCAGTACAGATCCAGAGTTTATGTTGGACTTAATAAAGGAAAGAAATTGGGGACCATCTGTATTGATAATTGATAAGTAAGTTTTTTTTTTTTTTTGATGAATGTTAAGCTTCTTAATCTGAAATATCCTTTATACTTTCAGAAATGACATGTTTCCCAAAAATATTTGTCACGCTACTGATCCTTTGGGTTTCGTTAATCTAATGCCAGCTTATGGTTTGAATTGTTATTCCATGTTGAAACATGACACGCTGGTGCTAACCGTAGATGCTGTAAAACATATTGAAGAGCGCTTATTGTTTCAATTACATCGCTCCGATGCTTTTGCTAAGGAACAGAAATTCAAATTGGACCAGGTTTAGATTGCTTTTTTTAAACAAATAAAGATGTATAATAAGATAAGGAAATTGAATTGTTTTTATTCCGGAATTGTTTGGGTTTAGAATCAAAGAACTTCTGTAATATTCGGGTCCGTTGAGTTTATCGTTAACCAAATTTGTGTGTAGCAAAAAAAAAAACATTGTTTGATATCACAGCTGTACAAATAAGTTGTAGATTTTTATTATTTTGTTTTTTATGTAAATGTAATGATGATTGGTTGGTTATCGTTTACTAAATATAATTTTTCTTAAAATTAACATGAATGAGACTAAAATTAATTTAATTTTTCTTCTTCTTTTTCTCGGATTGTCCCAGACCTTGAGACTCTTGATATTGTCTCACAATTTGTTCTTGTACATCTGGCAGACATGGAGAATAGCGAGAATATTCCATAGTAAATTCACCTTTGCCTTGGGTGCTGGATCTGTAACAAAATGTTGGTAAAGAAAAGAAAAAAAAAACAGTGAAAATCGCTTTTGCATGTTATTAGTGACTTGTTGACTTACCTCAATTCACCGGCATAACCGAACATGTCATTCAAAGGTACTTCCGCGTAGACGGTAAACCAACCTTCGGCACCATCGGTACCGGTAATAATACCATGTCTCTTACTTAATTGACCCATTACAGCACCCTGGAATTCTTCGGGGGCTGTAACTTCGACCGACATAATGGGCTCCAAAATTTGCCAGGAACCATTTTCGAATGCCTCTTTAACAGCTCCATGGGCAGCCAGCATGAAAGCCAATTCACTTGAATCGACAATATGATGGCCACCATCTTGTAAACGAAAACGTATGCCGGATAATTTGTGGCCCGACAACATACCCTTTTCGGCCATTTCCCGGAAACCCTTCTCTACGCCGGGCACAAATTGTTTGGGCACATTAGTACCTACAGTTTCATCGCTAAATTCTAACAAAGTGTTTTGATGGGGAGGCAGAGGTTCCATTACACCAATAATTCGAGCATATTGACCTGAGCCGCCAGACTGTTTTTTATGCAAATAATCAAATTGACAGGGATTTACTAGAGTTTCTCTGAAAGCTACTTTAGGTTTGCCCAAAGTAACAGGACAGTTATACTCTCTTTCCATGCGCTGAGCATAAATTTCCAAATGTAATTCACCCATGCCGGAGACCAGCGTTTCTTTAACATCATTGTCAAAATAGAAATGGAAGGTGGGATCCTCCTTTGTAAATCTGGCTACAGCTTTGGCAAAATTGTCACGGTCCTTGGGATTGTTGGGCTTGATGGCCATAGAAACTACTGGTTCAGGTACAAAGATAGATTCCATAGATAAACCATCACGAGGATTAGTAGTGAAAGTATCACCAGATGCACAATCAACACCGAACAAAGCAAATATATCACCAGCGTATACCTCATTGACATCTTCCATGTTATTGGAATGTAAGCGCACTAAACGTGCTATGCGAACTTTACGCCCGTTTCTAGCATTGAAAATATTGTCACCTTTGCGCAAAACACCCTGATAACATCTTAGGTATGTAAGTTGGCCAAAACGTCCCGCCTCTAATTTAAACGCCAAACCAACAAAGGGATCTTTCCCGTCTCTAGCCGGGTTAAGCACTATTTGCTGAGGCTCTTTACCTTCTTCTTCAATAAGGGCAAGATTATCTACTTCACCCGGATTGGGCAAGTAGTCAACAATACCATCTAATAAAGGTTGGACACCTTTGTTCTTTAAGGCTGTGCCTACCATTACTGGAGTGAAGGTACGTTTAATACAACTTCTGCGCAAAGCAGCCTTAATATCGCTCTCTGTTAAAGATTTTTCTTCCAAAAACATTTCACCCAATGTGTCGTCCACGTTGGACAAGTGTTCTATGAGTTCTTGTCTTCTTTCAGCAGATTCCGTACGCATATCTTGCGGTATTTCATCATAACGGATTTTGGTGCCATAGTCACCATCGAAATATATGGCTTTTTCCCCCACCAAATCTACAATACCTTTACAATCGTTTTCTAAGCCAATAGGCAACTGTATGAAGGCGGCATTGTGATTCATTTTCGAACGCATCTGTGACAGAACCCTGTACGGGTTTGAACCCATACGATCTAGCTTGTTGATGAAGGCCAGACAAGGCACATTGTAGCGTTTCATTTGCCTATTTACGGTTAGGGTTTGACTTTGAACGCCGCCTACAGCACACAGCACTAGAACTGCACCATCCAAAACACGCAATGCTCTCTCTACCTCCACAGTGAAGTCCACATGTCCGGGTGTATCGATAATATTGATATTTATGTCTTTCCACAAAGTATAGGTGGCGGCCGATTGAATTGTTATGCCTCTTTGTCTTTCCAACTCCATTGAATCCATAGTAGCACCCACATTGTCTTTGCCTCTAACCTCGTGCATTTGGGCAATACGACCGGTATAAAACAAAATACGTTCTGTCAAAGTGGTCTTGCCACTGTCAATGTGCGCCGATATACCAATATTACGTATTTTCTCAATCGGTTTATGCTCTGCAAACTTTAAATGCGTACAGTAACCATTCTGTAAAGGATATAAAATATGAAATTTTTTTATTTTAAACAAGTTTTATGCGGAAATTCTTAAATTACATAACCTCTTCACGACCAAGAAAACAATTTTCTGTAGAGGATTTTTATGAGCCTGGCCACTTACTTGATTAAAGGTTTTGATGTTATTCAAACGCCTTATTAGATTGCTATTCACTAGACGTTTTATTAGAGTCATTCTTATTCGTTTTGATTTACAATTTATTATACGAATTACAAAAGGACAGCAATTGAGAAAATATAAAAACCATTAACCAGCAACACCAACAGACAAACAGCGTGAAACTCACAGCTCAATAACTAGAGAAACGAAAGAAACGAACAGCTGATGTGCTGTCATGAACAAGGGAAGTTATCATTTGCAAGGGAGCAAAGCAAAGACATTGAAAAAAAGCGTTTATGCTATTAAAGACGAATGTAAAGATGAGGTAACACTGTAACGATAACGATAATACTGTTAAGGAACTTACTATCCATTTTTCGTTGAGTTTCTTTTGTAGTTGTAAAAAACTACCGTTAGTTCATTAGTTTGGTTTATAATTTATTCTCCGCATCCTTTCGTATAATATTCAAGTGTTTTAACAATTTATTTATTATTCTTAAATTAAATTTAACAAAGAAATTGTTGTTTTGAAAAAAAATTTATTTACATATACATAATTTAAATTTTATTTTTTATGCATTGCATAGTAATGTAAAAGTTTTTTTTTTGATGTGTAGCAAATAGAATTTACTCACGTCAGGTACCACTATGTTCGTTAAGTGTTCTTCTTTTATTCAGTATTTGTGACTCCACTATTCGACATAATTGACGATAAATTAGACACAAACCATACGGTTAGGTGATGCAAACAAAAATTAGTGTCGTTATTTCGGTAATGCCGTGGAATATATTTGGTGTAAAGGAATAAACTTGTCACAACGGAAAAACTCACCACACCTGGTATGTTGATGAAATGAAAATCAAAATAGCGTATATTACTAACACTTTTCTATGAGTGTAAACTAGAGATGAGCGATCCAGTGATTTTTGAAGAACGTTGTTCTCAGTGAACGTGATTTGTTAATCACTGTTCTTTAAAACAGTGATTGTGATCACAGTATTCCAAAAGAAAACAATAATGACAATAACGTATTTTATTAAGTCGTAAGAAAGAGACAACTAGAGACATACTACGAAAAGACTACTAAACAAAATCAAAGTGGTGTCATCAATGTTATTATTTTTAATGTAATTTTTTTTATATGAAGTTTGAAAATTAAGTTTCACAGAAAGTTCATGTATAAAAGACAAAAGTAAACAATCAGCATCATCTAATAGTAATTCTGCCTCGCTCAAAATAAAATGAAATAAATTTGAGTATGTAACAATTTTGAAAGAACGACATTATTAGTCACTGTTATTTGGCAATTTCAATCACTGTAGTTACCAGTGAATTATCAATCACCGTGATTAAATCAGTTTTGAAAATATCGCTCATCTCTAGTGTAAACTGTTAACTTATTTTCTCTCTCTTACTCACTAATGCACATACAACCAAAAAATTTTTGGTAACCCCTGCTTTACAGCCAGAGCTGGATATTAAGAATTGTTTGAAGTTTAATTTAAAATTATTTGAATTTATTCTTTTTAAAGTTTTTGTAAATCTTATAAATATTTGAAAATTTATTTTTCGTCACCAATTGATTTAAAATAAAAGACGGTAGTTTAAAAATAATTTATTTAACTGTCTCAACGGAAGGCTATGATTTAAAAATCTTAATATACAATAAGTTTGAAAAATTATTGGTTTTCAAATACATAAAAATCTTTTAATATCTTGATATGCCAATTAAGTTTCATAATTAATTAATCTTGTTTTATATTGTTTAGTTTTGTATTACTATTATTTCTCTTTGAAAAGTGCTTATGTTGTTGTTGTTGTTTTTGTTTCAGTTCTTTCTTAACAAGAGATATGGTTTGATAAGGGTGAACACATACATACATACATACATAAATTATAAAATATTAAGATTTCTTTACGTTTTGTTTTTGTTTTTTTTTTTGTTTTTGTTGGCGCGAATTCAAATTATTGACTCAAACCGAGGTTTCTGTTGGTGAGATATAGAAGTGTCGACTACTTGTATTTGTATATCCGTGCCATATTTGCATCGACGAATTAAATGCTTTGTGCTGAAATTCAAATAAAGCTTCAAATTAGTTTAAAAAATGATTGATAAAGAATATTTCTTTATTTACAAATATAATACGGAATACGAAACACAAAATTTAACATGCATTTTACGTACATATTTCAATGGAGGTGGATGAGGTGAGAAGGGAAACTACTGGCTAAGACTTTTCGGGGGGTTCTTCTCTATAAGTTTAACACTTTCTGTATTGTCTAGCAGTTTTCCACTTCGACACGTATTTCAATGGCGATGAAAATGGTGTTTTTTTTGCGTTTACGATTGATTAGTGCTGGACATCTAGTTTCCATACAAAAAAAAAAAAAAGAAATAATAAAATAAAGAAAAAACAACATCAACAGCAACAACAACACTTTCTAAATACTTAGTAGGTGAAGAAAAAAATTAATTCAAATGAATTGCATTTATTGTTAAAAATCTTAAATTTCATTAATGTTAGCATCTATAAGAAAGAGTATAGAGAATATGAAAAACATTATTCTTAAAATAAAACAATGTGGAAGGGATTTCAATATTCTATATTTTTTTTTTTATTAATTTTCAATATTTTATTTTAAATATTGTACATATGTATTGTTTTGTTTTGTTTTCGTTTTTATTTTGAATATTTAAAATTTATTCTTAATTCGTAATTAATATGCAAATTAACGTAAAATACTGTTATGTAAGAGACGACAATTAGTTTGGGTTTTAAACTATTTTCTTAACTATATTTAAGTTTTAGCCAAATTTTTGTTTTTGTTCTGAAAAATTAAAAAAAAAACCAAAAAAATACACAGCCTTATATAATAATAAATACATATGTATTTTAAACTTTTTCCTTTGAAATTCACTTTAATTAAATGGGAAAGCAATATATGTATTTTGGATCACATACAATGAAATTAAAATGTTCATTTTCATTAATTATTAAATGTTTTCATGTGTAAATATGTATATGTATTCTAATTTCACTAAAACTTTATTCTAAATTGATATTGATTGGCTTGAGTTGTGCGAATAAATTATGTAGTTTGTTTTGTAATCGATATACATATATATTTTTTTAAGAAATTAAAAATAAAATTGGAAAATTAAATAAAAAAGACATTTTTAACATTTTTTAATGATTTTAATTGTACTTTTCTGTTCATAATGGTTGTCTAAAATTGATATCGATATGATGTGGTTGAAAATGAGTCAGTTATCGAAATCGAATTTTAAGCCCAATTTTTTAATTGATTTTTGCAAATTGACTGAGTTGAGTATAATATTTATTCCAATTCTTAAATCTTTTCTTTAGTTTTAGGTGTCGATTCTAATTTAATTAAATGGGTGGTATACCAGTATATTGTATATGTATTATGTAAGTTTTCTACAGTTTTCCGAGTTGTATGCACGATATTTTAAATTCATATGTGGGGTGGTAAAGTATATGATGGACCTTACACGTTTAACGTTAACTTATTCAATAAGGGAATAGGTTTTTCAAAAATTTCTTAATATTTGTTTCATGCTCTGTATTATTTTCATAATAAGTCATAGTTGTTTAAAACTTCACAATCGATTACTGGTCGTCTAATTGATCTTAGAGTCTGCACTGACGGGATGGAATTTAACGATTCCAATACCTTAACTAAAGATTCCACAAAAGGTTATTGTTTGTTATAACATTTAATACAGCCAGCCTACTGTTTGTGATAGTTAGTCTAGTTATCGATAAAACACTGAAATACATACTTGTGTTGTTGCTCAAATGAATCAATAGTCCGCGAAATACGTATATTAATGGCTGTATGTAGACTTTTTACCTTGCCTGTATGTATATTGACGGTTATAAAAATCTATTACTGGCTATTCTGCTAAGTTTTTTTGTTTTTTAATGTGCAGTATATGAGGCCATGTCTATGAAGTCCTTAATATCATTAATATTTTTCATTCCACATCTCGTTTATTTCATTGTAAGAATTAGTTTTAAAACCATGCTCGCTTTTTATTAATTTTAAAAAACATATAATTTAAAACAAACATAATAATTTAAAAGTCGGAGGTGTGTGGGAATGAATATCTATGTATGTCTATGTATGTCCACTGTGAACAATATAATGATTTACATTGCCAATAGCAATTTGTCTAAGCTATTGTGTAAATTACATATCGACGCCTCCGTTCTATAACATTCTAAGTCGAAAAAGTGTGTTTTGAGTTATGAGCTCTCAAAGTTTTCACGCGACATACGACTATATGTGTATTCTAAGTAGATTTTTCCCTATAACTTCGGAACGGATCGGCGCATCTTAACCAAATTTTGACAGTATTTAAGTTAGAGAACGTAGAATTTAAAAATGCAAGAACATTAAAAACGTTCTAAGTACACTTAGAACGTTATAGAATGGAGGCGTCGATATATACGAATACTTAAAAGTGTTTGTAATAAAATGTAGCCCCACTGTTTGTTCTATACTTCAAATGAGACACGAATCTACTACATACATTCGAGAGGACAGAATCCTAATCTTTACTTGGTCCATTGTACACAATTTGAATACAATAAAACTGATTATGATTTTGTTCGTATAAGATCTTTAAGTATAGTTTAAAATTACTCTTCCCTTATTGAATGGATTTTAAATCGTTAACTAAACTTTAGTACGATTATGTATGTAAATTAGTTTCTTATTAATATGCTTTAATTTTACAATTATTTAAAATATTTTTTGTTTATAAAAATTCGTATTTAATTGTTTACACAGATCAGTTATTGATCGCAAAATATTAAATATTTTCTACGCTCTTTTTCCAATTTTTTAGATGCCACACAAGGGGAAGTTATGGATTAAAAACAAGTTCGTATTGACAAATTTTTCACTTCTTGTTCTTCTTCTTAGAATTTCATATTTTTCAATTTCAATAATTCTAAACCGGGGTAACATCATTTCTCGTCAGATCTATAATGATGCTGGTACCATTTTTGGCAGTTTCCTTCACCGTATCTCCGATTTTTACTGTGGATTTTATAAGACTCTTAGGAGTAGCACTAGCATTGTCATCATCTTCTTCGTTCATTGTCGTTAAACGTTGATTGTTTTTACTACAAAAGTTATCAGGTATCAGGAGACGGACGATACGTTAAGATGTTTTTAAGGTGGAAATAATTTTTATTTTACAATTTGTTGGTTTTGATTTTAATGTAGAAAAAAAAGAAAACAAAGCAGATGTGAAAGAAAAACAAAAAATGAAACGTAACATCATTATTAGTTTAAATACTAGCACTAGCTTAACAAACTATGTACGTATGTACGAGTATGTAACTATAATATAAACTAGCACTACATTTTGTTTAAAATGTTATCGTTTCAATTATCAATTTGAATTTATAATAATTGAATTCTTAATTTTGTTTAAGCTTTTCTTTAATTTCGTATTTCTGAAATAAATTAAAACGAGAATTAATTCTAAACTTACTTTTGACTGCCATTGATTTGTCGTACTTTAGCGGTTGTCGGTATTATCAATTGATCGGCCGATGTACCGTCCTTATTAACTTGCTGCCATATGGTGGTTCTTTGTACGTCTTGCGTAATACTTGCCTTGAGGTTAGGCGTCGGCGATGAGGTGGCTCCATTGGCTAGCGGTATATGTATTGTTGTTGGGCCCGGATTTAAAGTGTAATTGTATTTGTCATACTTATCATTCTGCTGATGATGGTGATTATGGTGATCCTTAAAATAATAGGATGTATTGGTGTATTTGGTTGGTATTCTTTTTTTCGTCTCATATTTAATCGAGTATATTACGTGTATGTACGTGAGTAGTGTATTTGTAGTGTATTGTATAGAAAAAAAAATCAAAATGTAATCGTAAGTCTAGCTTAGGTATGTATGTTGTTATGTACAGGTGGTTGGGTGAACACCAAAACCAAATAATGTGTTTGTTTAGCGACCTATTGAAAAATAGCAATGGCATACCATACGATACGAAATAACCAGGGGCGGTTTAAAAACAAGCCTACTAAGGAACTTAATCTAATTATAGCAACTCAACTTGTGTTTCACCTCAGTAGCTCAAGACTGGCATAAAAATAGGTTTTGTAAATAAGTGCGGAATTTTATTGGAATCACATAGAACTATAATGATCATAGCTACCACACTAACCTAACCTAACCTAACTATAATGAGAAAACATTCAGTGAAAACATATTAAAAAAGCTTGAAAAAGCTAAAGTGTTTTGCCTCAAGGTAAAGTAGTGTTTTATCGTCTTCACCATCGTACCAACAATACCTATAAGCTGCAAGGCTTATCATAAAGTATATGGAAAGGTACGCATTATTTTTACAACAGATTGGTATGGTGATTGGATTACGCTATGTGTGAATGTGAATTCATCCACAGTTTTGATTCCAGTAAAATTGTTAAGTTCTAGTATGTTGAATAAACAAACAGAATATAAAATTAAATAATATGTGTGGATGTCAAAAAAACCCTCTGCGGACCTGGGATCAAGTGACAACCATTTATCTTGTGTAACTTTTTTAACACTTCTATAATCAAACGTTAGGATTTTTTCAATATGGAAAGGATTCTAGAAGGGTTGACCTTAATTCGATACTGTGTTACACACAATTAATTCCTTTCTCTTTTCGTACAATAGAAATTAGTTCTGTAGCTTCTACAGAACGTTTGATGATTTTTTTTTGTTTTTTGGGGGGAGTTGTAAACAGGAATCATAAAACTTTTAAACATCAAAATTATTTTAAACCTTTACTACTACTACTTAGTAACTATTTTAACTAACTAATACACTAGCCTTCTATACTTTAGTCTATTTATGGAATTTATATCCAATTTCTGCGAGTAAGTAGAGTGAGTGAGAACAGTGTGCTTATAAATTATAAAAAGGGAAGATTATTATACGATTAAAATAGAGGCGAAAAAATTAAATAGAGAGTGGAAAATAGAGTAGCCAATGTAAAGAAAAATAAGGTGTAACCATCCATTTTTTTTTTTTTTTTGGAGAAATTTTGGAGTTATAAAAAAGGAAAGTAAACATTATATATGTGTGGGGATATATATTATTGTGAATTTTTTATTATGTTTAATTTTTGCTATTTGTTTTTTTAAAACTCTATGGTAAATATTTAAAAAAAAAAACAATTACTTAAAAGTATTTAAATTTTGTTTCTTAAGTTTCAATTACATAACGCTTATCGCTAATAAAACAGCTAATTTAGTAGGTAGATTAGGTTTAATTTGTTTGCATTACAGATGGTGCCAATTGGGTGCCATCAATTCATTTCTTTTTATTTATTTTTTTTATTTCATTGTTAGCCAATTGTTTTTATAAAATTAAATATTTTTTATTTTATATTTTTGAAATTAATTCTCTTTGGAATAATCATTGTCTTTTGTTTTTTTTTTTTTTTTGTTATTGTTATAAATTATTAAAAATATATTTGATTTTTATTAGTTTCATATAAATATGTATGTCTAGTAATGTAGTACGTGTTTTAGGTACGTTTCTATATTGACTTAGCAGTTGCTTCTTTTATTTTTAAAATTAAATAAAAATTAAGAAAAAATAAAACTATAATAATGATATAGTAAATGTTGTTTTTTTTCTTCCATGAACATAAATTAAGTATTAAATATAGACAATCAATAAAAAAAAAATAATAAAATTAATTTAAAAACATTAAACAACACTATATCAGATACATACGTAAGATAGTGTAGAAGAGAATGACTGTTTTTTTGAATATTAAAAATATTTAATAATTTAAGGAATGAACAAACAAAAAAAAAAAGAAAAATAAAATAAAAATATAAAAACAGAATAATTTTTTTTTAAACATAAAACAAATGCACAAAAAATTCATTCATAAATAGAAAGGAAATGAAAAATATTTGAAAAAAAAAAAATTTATAATTTTAACAAATACTGATTTGCTTACATACATATTTAAGTTTATTTAACACTATCAATCAATATAAAATGAAAAATAATTTAAAATTTAGTATTATTTTCTAAATTAAAAACTTTAAAAATAGTTAAAAGCATACTAAATATAAAAATAAACTATCGATAACTACTACAGTGCATTTCATTACGTATAAAAATAACTTATAAATACAGGATAACGTAATCCAAAAAAAAAAAAATATAATAAAATAAAATAAATAGACGTGCCATAAATGGTAACACATTCAATTGAAAAACAAAACCAAAAAATGTTTAACAAAGTGGTGATTAATTTTTAAAAACAATTTTCAAGTTGACCATCATCTTCCCACCACTTTTTTTTTTAATTCGTTTGTGCGAAATAGTAGCAAAGTAAACATTGTTGCCCTGAAATTCCTATGAACACTAATTTTACCCTGTGAGGGAGGTACATTGAGCATATGACTGAGTGATTGAGTGAGTGAATGAGTGCTTAAATGATACAGTGAGTGATTATTTATGATTGTTTACAGTTATATATGTATGTATGTATTGCTATTTTCCTATGCTATGCAAATGAGAATGAGGCAAAGAGTGCAAGCCCTAAAAATTGCTTCAAAATTCCGCTAGTAACTGAGTTAAGTTTTCAAATGAGTATACGGAAACAAGTTCCAATCTTTAAATGTGTATCAATTTCGTTTCACTTAGTTCACTTTCTCAATAGAGTACTTTGTGCTTCCAATTCTTTTTCATTAGCTTGCGTTAAGCTACCATTTCTAATGTTGATTTTGCTACTATTTGTGGTGGGTTTCTCATTTTTAGAGTTTGCCCCACCTCTACCACCAAAACAAGGTAATAATTTCCTACATAATCCCACCTCAGCGTCCAGTTGATGCAAATCATCGGCATTCTGTCTTTTTGTCATTTCGGGCATAATATCGTCGAGTATTTTGAGTTCACGGCGGGTAAATACCAAATCCAGTGCTTTACGTATACCAATCATGACCACCAACATGAGCGGGAACAAAATTGAAGTCGCAGAGAACGATTTGATCAGCCACAAAGCAATCAGGCAAGCCAATTGAATTAGAGTAAACAGATGGACACGCTTTATGGGAACCTATTAACGAAAATATAAATTACAAACATAATTAATACATAATAAATTCGAATTCGAAATCGAATTATAAAAGATAAGCTAAAAATTTATGTATCCGCAATGATGTATACATACATATGTACATACATACATACATACATACATATGTATTTAATATATTTTATACTTGTCGACTAAATGTCTTCTCTTCTCTTCTCTTTTACTTACTTGTCTAAGGAACATGTAATCAGGTTGATATTTCGCTGGCATAAACATGATTAAAATACGATCGAAGAATTGCAATCCCTTTAGGGACGCAACACCCATGTACAGGAATACACCGAACAGAACAGGCATAGGAATGTGACAGAGAATGGGCGTGAGGAAAACCGATAGACCAATGGTGAGGAAAATCAAAACATGTGTTACACGCTGTTCGCGTACTCCTAAAAATTGCGGTTTTTCGCCGGGCGCCGAACATTCCGATTCTTGTTTTAACGAATTCACATGATTAATACTTAAGACTGTAGCCGCCACAAACCTATGGAAGAAGACAGAAAATGAATGTGTTAAGGCAACGAATATTGTGATTGTAAGATGCTTACCATGGCAAACCCATAATACTGCAAATTTGTATTAAAATTGACAAGATGAACAAGTCCAAATGATAACCGCAGCCTTTGCGCAATTTATTCTCTTTACGATTTATAATGACGGCGGTGATTTGTTGATCCATAAATATTAGAATGGTGCCTAATATGGCGGGTATTACGGCCACCACATTCGACCAGACTGGATTATTTTCAGTAAACGGTGGTATAATCCAATCCCTTGTTGGCAATGTAGGTTTCAGTTCGTGTGGCACCTCCAGTTTAGGCGTCTCCACTTTCATATAAAAGTCCAACAAACTCATGCTCACAATGGCAATGATAACTGAGAAATCACTGATGTATTGGCGCACTATGGTGGGAAAGAATAGAGCATTTTTGAAGTCCTTCAACACCGTCGAGATAATAAATGTGCCCAAGAATAAAATAACTGACATTAGGAATATATTTGAGGTGTCAGGGAGATCACAATCTGCTCCAACTAAAGTGCCATTATTTAACTGCAAAAATATTTATGGAATTCAATCGTTTAAATAATATGTATTTCAATAAAATTAAGAAAAAAAAAGTGGACTCACCAGACAATAATTTTTCTCATACTTGGCATAATCCAAAATGGTAGCATTACTTCCGGTGGGCGGTGTGCAAACACAATCATATATGTCCACATTGACCGGAAACTTTTTGCCAATTTTTAATACATTTTCCACAGCCTTTATTATTGAAAAAAAAAAAAACAAAATATATTTAAGGGTTCAATCGTTGTGTTAAAAAAAAAGAGGGTGTAGGTAGTCAGTACATACCTTAATTATAAATATAAATGCTATAAGAGTGGCGAAATTCTCTTCAGTAAATCTGGTTATATAGCACACTAATGCACTAGCATCTATGGCTGTGAGTATAAGTAATATCACTGCTATCCATGTGCCTATCCAGAAACGGAAGGTCATATAATCCCAGCCTTGTTTTAGACAAAAATCATAGACAATGGTTTCAAAGACCAGCACGGGCCCAGTAGAACCCAAAATGGTTAAGGGTTGGCCAGAGAATAAACCATAACCGATGCCACATACAAAACCAGAGACTAAAGATTCCATGGCAGCCATATTCTTACCGGTAGCCTGAGACAACAAACCGCCAAATGTGATAATGGGCGAGAGACAGGCAAAGTATAAGAAAATCCAGGAAGCCACACATTGCATAGAGAGAGCCTCGGTAAAGTCCGATATGTACCAGGGAGCTTTACGTTTAACATCATTTATTAAGCCGCCAAACAAGCGGCCCGTTCTAGATAAACCGGATTCTTCACGCAAACGCTGTTCCTCCTCTTCCTCATCCACTTCATCTTTGGGCAGCTCCGGTCGTTTGCGTATTTCCTGAGAGGGAATGGCAGCAGGTGGTTCTATACGTATGGTAGGATCCCATTCGCCTGGAGGTAACACAGTTACCGCATCTAAAAATTCATCAATACCTGCCAAAAGATGATCTAGTTGACGAGCTCTATAGGCCACTTCATGGAAAATCTCATCAGACATAAGAGTTGCCATGGCTCGACCGATTTCATGGAAATTGCTCTGACTGCCGGGAGGACCCAAGAGTATAAAAATAAATCTGTTTGTATAACAAGCAAAAAGTTAGTTAGTTAGTTTTTAAAAGCATATTCGCAAAATCAGAAATCTCTTTAATACCTAGTGGGTACCGGTACTTCGGTAAGATCACCCATAATGAAGGCTTCTTTTAAGCGTATAAAGCCAGCCAAGGGTTTATCCAAAAAATCCACTTCGCCTACTAGGATATTGCTGGCCTCGGCACCGGGCGGTATTTTGCGCATAAAATTCATATTGCCACGATGATCGCTTAGATCAGTGCCACTGCTATTGCGTTGTATTGACTGGCTACTGGGGCTCTTGATCATGTCCTCTGTTATAATGGGCACTTTATTATTTTTACGTAATTTTTTTAATTTTTCTTTTCAAATAATTCAAACAATTTTAATTCCAAATTTTTGTTTTTACCACATAATAACAAATACAGGGAATTGCCAAAATATTACAACAATTACAAAAACAAAAATTTAATAATTTTCAACAAAGCAATAAAATTTAAAATTTTTTTCGTTTTGTTTTTTTTGTGATAGAAAATCAAATAATAAACGTGCGTAGGAGAAAAAGAAAATAAAAAATTTTTTAATTAAAATTTATCAAATCTACAGAAAATAATAAAAAAAAAAAATTTGGTAAATACATATGTAAACGGTATAAAAGTAAAATACGCACAAGCATTGAGTGATAGAGTGAGAGTGAGAGAGAGTGATAATAAAATAACAACCAAGCTTCAAGAGAACATGAAAATATAATATAAACTGAGAGATAAATTATCTACAAACATTTAAATGAATGCACAGAAACAAAAACAGAGAGCGAGAGGGAGTGAGTGTTAGTGTTAGTGAGGGTGAGTGAGTGTGTGATTAGTGATGGCTATAAAACAGAGAGAGCCTTAGCCATTGTCTATGTATGTGTTGGTATATTTTTGAATTTTTTATTGTTTTTTTTCTTTGTACGAATTTTAAATAATTGTAATACCTCATGCTGTGGTGGCTTTGTACAAAATAATATATTTGCAGTTGTTTTTGTTTTTTTTTTTCATCATATATCATATCATATTATATCATCTCTATTAACCAATAGGAATTGGAATTTTCATATTTATTTATCATCTATGTACATAGATACATACATATACAATTATTTTTATTATTTTTATAATTGTTAAGACAAACAAACAAACAACAACAACAACAAAATGAACAAAATAAAGTAAATTTTTTGCATACATTTTAATTTCAACAATAAATTTAATTTTTGGCTTCTATTGGAATAATCAAAACTTGGTTAATGTGTTGAGAGGATATTTTATGTATGTTTTTACCATTTGATGCGACTAAATTCTTGTGGGTCTTTATGCTACTGGGTACGGTTAAGAAACGTCCACCCATGGCACCAATGTCATCACTTTTATTCCCATTCGAACTGGCCGTGAATGATAAGGGTGATGTTGCTGTCAAACCCGGTGCTGATGAAAAACTATGATCTTCCACTAAAATGTTGGTGTGTTTTTATTTTATTTTATTCAGTTTAATTTTTTTTTTGTTTTAATTTATTAATTTTTTAATTGTAATTTTTATTTGACTGGGTTTTTATATGTAATTTGAAGAAAAATTTGAATTTTAAAAAGAAATTTTGTTTTTCTGTGACACCAACTGACATCAGTTTTGGATATTCCAATTTAATATGTATACAAACAAATATTGCTTGATTACATTACATACATACTATATATAATAATATCAAGAAACGTTTAAAAAATCTACCCAAGTCGAGAGAATTTAAAAACTAAGTTAAAATATGTCTTCAAAAATTCATAAAATGGCTTCTAATCTAAACTAAAAGGCAAATGGAAGAGAATGAGAACTACAAGGCTATCAATATACTGAAAGAATTGATATAATTTAAACGTGTCCAATAAACTTAGAATGCAACTCATTGGCAGTCAACAGATCTACAGATTTTTAAGCAATTTTAATGGCAATTTAATTAACTATCAGACTATTTGCCAGAAGAATCTAAATTTAGTTCGTTTGCAATGTATAAACTGGAGTTTGAAGCAGGGGTTCGTGTTTAATACGTCAACACAATGCCTACGGAACTACGGCGACGCAGAGTGTTTCCTATTAAATTATAAACTGTCTAAAGAGGATTTTACTATATAAACCATGTTCGAACATCAACGAACATTGGTTGAGTAGCAAATCTATATATATGTAAAAGGTACCGCATCCTAAAGAATCGATCATAATTGCTCCTCTGAAAAACTCGAAAAGATAGGTCATGTTCACAAGCTAATAGTGGCAACATATGCTATGATTTGTACAATTTAAGTTAAATACATGAAAGAAAACATTCTTTTGAAATAGAAAGAAAAAAAACGAGAAAATATTTTCGAAAAGGATTCAACAAATTTGATTCAAATGGAAATAAATTTGAAAATTCTATATACAAAGAACAGTAAGTATCAGAGACACAAACAGTACAATAAAAATATATTTTTTGATAAAGAGTACGTACGAGAGAGAGAGAGAGAGAGAGGGGAAAGAGAGATAAAACATATACAAATTGCAGAAAATTTAAATTTGAGAATACAAAAGAGTGTTTTTTTTTGTTTTGTTTAAATATTTTCGAAAATTGTATAAGAAAAATGCAATGAGGATTACACGAGTTAAAGTGTCTAAAAGATGTGAAATGTTTTGGATTAAAAATATTTTTAAGAAAAAAAGAGTGTTTTTTTTTTGTTGTTTAGGTAGATATGAAATTATTATAAACAAAACCTTTGTTATGTTTGTTAGTCGATAATCCATGAGAACTACAACTAGCTTGGGAGGCTGTCGAAGCTGCTCCCACATGAAACCATGTGGTAACACCAATGTTTCCCAGATGACACGTCGCAATGTGACCAAAATCATCTAAATCAATTAGATTAGCATGAATGATGATGGATATTTATATTATATTTATACAAATGTGTGGCAGAAATTTCAATAACTTTACTTGATTGATTGATTGTAAGGCAATGTGGATGATTTTTGATGATGATATTAACGGATATTGTGAATTCACATGTATCTACATACATACATACATACATACACACATATGCACGTACATATATATGTATGTATAAAATATGAATATTATAAGATTCATTTATGTTTGCTTAAGATACAATATACAATACATACGTATGTATGCACATTGGTTAATGATTGTTCATTCCAAACTACAATGATAGTGTCATGAATGTTTGCTGATAAATGCTGGTGAAATGCTCATGTAGTTCTGGTGGTTAAAGAAAATAGCCAAGAATATTACAGAAGAGATATTTTTTTACGCTTTTGTTTTATTAAATTGGATACGGATTGTTATCGTAGTCATTTATGGTTTTCTACAAAATTGCTTAAAAGTACTCAAAGCGAAGGCTAAATTTAAATTTAAGTTGAACGCAAAGAATTTGTGCTATTACGCATTTGTGTTACAAGATAATTAATACACCATCTCCAATTGTTCTTTTTTTTATTTTAATTTTAGAACATTTTAAATTTTTATGAAAGAAGTAAACCCGAGGTTTAAAGTAAAAGTACAAGTACAAGATCTTATCTTTCTAACAAACGGTAGAGTGATCCAAACACATGTATTATTGGGAAAAATAAAAGATATTGTTTTAGTATACCTCGTAGAAGATGTATGAATTCTTACTTAACTTACTTAATTGGTCATTACAACCTTTTAGTCAGGATTACAACCTAGCAACAGATTTTTGCAAAACTTTTCATGGAAATTATATTTACTCTCAGAGATTTTGTCAGAAGACTGCTGAGAGGAAGTCTTTGAAGAAATATTTGTTCATATTTTTTCTTGTTCGAGATGCCAAAACACTATCTACTAGATTACTGTGAAAATCTATGCATAGCCGAAAGAAATGTTTGACTTTAAAGTCTATTTTGAACTTTTCGGACAGCGTACAAGAAAAGGCGAATTTACTCGTAAATAAATGTCTACAATTACTTCTGCCCATTTCCTTGCCTTCCACAACATACCTACATATATACTGACATATTTAGAACCAACACAATATCCGACTAAGTGCTAATTCCTGAAGATATATGAGAGAGTCGAGAAGATAATTTTTGTGACTTCTAAGTGGCATCCATTCCAGTTCTAATTCCTATTATTTTTGTTTTTTTTTTATTTCATGTTTATCGTACACACAATTGGAAATGGTGTGCAGACGTTTATTATTTGGAACAAAAGAAAATATTACGATTTCTATTTACGTGGGATACAAGCTTAATTGCAATTCTAATACAAAAAAAAAAGAAAAAACGACAAAAAAGATTTGATTTTCTTTTAATACACTTCTGTACCTGTGGGTACCGAAAGGTAGCAGCCTCGCTGATCTCTACTGGTGGCATATTG
Source organism: Sarcophaga rosellei (assembly GCA_930367235.1). Taxonomy (NCBI): domain Eukaryota; kingdom Metazoa; phylum Arthropoda; class Insecta; order Diptera; family Sarcophagidae; genus Sarcophaga; species Sarcophaga rosellei. Next base: position 3,397,929 of record OV884019.1, on the reverse strand, counting down.
ATGACTGCTATCAAGTCCTGACGACGATACATTCACATGCAAAGAGTGCGAAGAGCCGTGTAAATCTTTGTTACGCAATATTAATTATTTTTGTATTATATTCAGAAGAAAATTCATTTATTATTATGGTTTCTCTTTTCTTTTCTGTCATTTGTTTACGATTAATTAATTAATTAAAATTTTTAAACAATAAACCCTAAGTAATTACAAGTGATTGTTTGCTAAAAATGCTTTCCAGAAGTCCAAGGTTTGCTACTCAATTATCAAATAATACGAAACGTTCCTAAAAAATTTTTATACAGGGATACAAAGGATACAGGAGTGAAATAACTATAGAAGTAAGTAATGGAAGAAATGTTAATGATACGATTTTCGATTTTCAATTTAATTCTGAAGGTGGTGATGAAAGAACACATTCAATGTAAAGGAATATGTATGTATATTCGAGGTGGATGGATGGAGATAGAACGCTAACTGTCATAAGCGTTTGTTTCTTTTTTGAGTTCATAAAATATGTCTTAATGATTATTGTCTTGTATGCTTCTTTTTGTTTGTTTTGCATTTTAACTTAAATCATACTATTGCAACTTACTTTTCGATGACGATTGATTGCGACCAATGTCGGCTAATGAGCGTATAATGGGCAATTTTGTTTTTTTATTGTACTCGTGCTGATGTCGATGACGTCTTAAGAGAGCATCTTTAACTTTATCTCTTGATTCCGATGGCAATGCTCGGGCATTGACCATGTGCTCACATGCCAAATCTGCTATCAAATCCAAAGTATTGGCTTCCATATCCAATATAACAGAGCCATTTAACAGTAGGGTTCTCAATTCGAATAACGAGTGCAATGACAAAGTGGCCACATGTGGCTTCGACCAACGATTACCGCCCTCTTCTACATCCTCTTCGAATTTAATCCAACGTGCGGTTTCTTTCCATTCAATTTCATCGCCTTCCTTAACTAGTGTTAAATACTCTGAGAATAGGGGGTGTGATACGTGGCTACCATCGTCGGCATCTTCACCCAAAATGAACTGTACGCGCTGAGCAGGTGGGGTTACTAGAAAAGAATATAAAATTGAAAAAAAAAAAAAAAATAATTAAGAAAACCTTTGCTAATGCTTAGGTAAATAAGTAAGAAAGATTATCTTGTTTAAATTCAGCAGCAATTCTTTGTCTTCCTATGTGCCGCAATTAACTGATTGCCTTCTTTTTACAGATGTTGGAAAATATTGCACAATTTGAATTGCGTGTCGAATGACAATTTTCACAATTTCAAGTTTAAGTACGAGCGAGTATCTGTAATGTGGCTGTACTGCGCTGCTTTTTTAAGGTTAAATTAAATGCTTAAATGATACTTTAAATTGAATAATAAGTCTGAGTTAAACATGTTAAATGTTTTACAGTAGTTGTGTGTAGTTTTAAGTGGCGTATAAGTAAATGAGTGCAACGTCATTCTATCAATCTCAATCAATTGTTGACTACATTGTTTTGATTATGGTTTTAATATGAAGTGAAGAAAACATAATTCATTTATAACTTGTGCCCCGAGTCCCTGTATGTGCCAATAGATTCTGTTGAAAGGCGTTCGTCAAGTATTTCTTTTGAAGTTTTGAAATTAATTCATTCGTTATTGTTTGAGTTATTGTTTGAAAATAACATCCTTCTTTACAGTTTCACTTCGTCTTCTACTTTCATTCTATGTTTACCTCATACCTTTCCTTCAGGTCAGGATTACGATATAGTTTCTCACACCACCCATGTTATGTGTGTGTGTTATATTTATCCATCAGTGGTGGGACATTTTGAAGTCGACAAATTCATGGCAAATCTATTTTACTCTCAGAGATTTTGCCAGAAAACTGTTGAGAGAAAGTCACCGACGAAATATTTTTTCATATTCCCTTTTGTAGGGGATGTCTGGGCTGAAGTTTAAACCACGATCTCATGTCTATTCTGCCTACTGTACTACGGCGACTTCAATCACTCTTTTAGAATTTCAATTCTTAATTCTGCTTTTAAAATAGATTTCTTACCTGGTCTTTCCACCTCTGGTTGTCGTTCATCGCCACTACTTTCACTTTTACTGTGATGATGTTTGCGACGTCTTTGTGAGTGACGTCGTCCGCCAGGTACATGCACGCCTACATAAACCGAATGTGCTCGATGTCCTGCAAATATTCAATTCAATTGAAGAGAACATTAAAATTAAATCACTTTTATATCGAATTTCATAAATGTATACTTCATTAATAATAATTTCATATTAAATTTAACATACTCGTAAAAGCAACGCACTCTGAAACCAAGTGCATAAAGATTTTATTAAAATATTCTGTGTATGTATACATATGCCTTCAATAAATAAATGTACAAGTGTATGGACATACATACATACATACATTTTATTTAATTACATGCGGTTGTGTTGTTGCGTATTTGTAAATATATTTCACAATATAATAGAGACACTTGGGCGTCAAAAGATTAAATTTTATTCAGTTTGTTTAACAGACCCTCTAAAGTATGCCATCATTAAGTGTGTCCTTCAAATCCCTCGCTATCATTTCATTTCATTTGATTTATAATGACAGTTTTTCTTGGAAATTCTACCAAATAGCTGTCGTTTGTTTACTTGAAATGACATTTATCTTTGGCAAATGTCAAAATAAAGATTGTATCACACATACATATTTGTCTATTTTTATTATTAAATTTAAATCTTTCGTACATCTGCCTGGCATCATGGTAAGTAAGTAACTAACTGAAGCTGTAACTTGTGAGTTCGAGTGATAATTTTGTAAATATTTATAAAACGTTACTCAGAGTAAATATGACAAATAATAATAAAAAAAAGTAAACAAAATAATTGTAAATAATAAAATAAAAATACAAAAATGATTAATTGAGGACAATCAAAATGAGTTTAAAATGAAAAGAGAAAATTTAAAAATCTCTGATCGAATTATTTTAAAGATGAAAACTGTTAAAATTCTTTCCAATGATTAAATGATTGTTTAGTTTGTAAAAAAGTTAATTATACTATACTATGTACCATAATAAGTTCTTTTACAAGCCACTTTACATATGTACATACACATGTGCAAGTTGTTTAACACTTGTATGTACGAGTAATAATTTGCATAAAATTAATATGCTTGTCAGCGATAACTCAGTTGTTATCGAATGCTTGCATAATTATTGTTATTACTATTATATCGTTGCCTAAAATACGAAAGAGCTTAAATAATATAAAAATCATTCAAGATACATACGTTATCACATAAAAGTCACATAAAATATTGTCAATAGAAATTCATAATTCTCTAATGGAATGGGAGACTGTTTCGACTACAAAATGAACCAATTTTGTTCAGTTATGGTCCTCTCTCTATTGGGCAAAAAATAGTGGGAAGAGGTTCAATCACTAGCTAAGACATCGCGACCAAAACGTAATTAACACACGAATAACACGGGTGGTGTGCACTAGATTAGCTTAATATTGTTCTATAAATTGTCTATTGTTGCTTTAGCAATCAATAATCATATAAATAATAATTCATATGAATATTATTATTATTGTTTTACTTTTTTAATATTTTGCGATTGCAACACATACTCATTCATGTCTTGTAGTTTGCTTTAACCAAACCTTTCTAGCGCTTACCAGATTTACTGGGTATTTCGGTATGCTTTTCTGGTTTAAAATAACCTGAATAAACAAGACGTAAACAAGGCCATTTTAAATAAATAAAATTTACATTTTTGTTACGTTTTTTTATTTTATTTTTTTTTAATAAAATATTTTGCGTTAAAATAATTGTTGACACTATTTTTCTATATTCTACTCTACCCCTCTCATGGGCAGCTGACTTACGCACTTACGCAAAAGTTTTATTCATGAATATGTTGCTGCCTGTTATTGCCATCTGTATAGGCTGGTTAATGGTGGTCATTAAATTTGAATAACCAGTTGCAAGCGTTAAGCCGTTATCTGGTGTCATATTCTGGTATGTTAAAACTATTCTGTACGCATTTTTGGTACACGTCAACATACATACATACATACGTTATTGACTTTGATGTATAAATTTACGAAAGTTTGCCGGAATTTCTTTTCATTTCGATGGCTGGGAATATTCTAAACAAAATAGACCCTTTTGTTGTACTCTCATCAGTGACAATTTGTTACAATATCTCGTAAATATTAATATAAGTTTTTATAAACTGAATAAATTAATTCGAAATGAAAAAATTCAGTTCACGTTGATCATTTAGATCAGTGTTTAGTTATTAATTTTTTTTTTGCTGTCATTGACTTTTTAAATATTTAAAGTAATTTATAATATTTTATAATTAATACAGATTAAAATTAATCTCTAAGGGAATAAGGTATAAGGAATAAGTAAAATTATTTCATTTTGGTCTTTGGTACTTCTTGACGATGAAAATTTCCTTTCGAATTTTTTATGTTTTTTCTAATTAAAATATTTTATTAAGCGTCACAAAAAAATCTTTAAAAATATGTTCAGATAATTTAGAATTTACAATAAAAATTTTCATTATTTTTTCGTTACATCATGATGTGTTTCCTGTGTTGCATGTGGTCAACTGGATAACATCGGAAGGCATACTAAAGCTTTATATTAAAAACCCTTATTAATCGTTTGACAGTTTTGTAACCCTTCTTGAAGAGCTAAGCATCGCTCAAGCCAGGGGTTAGACCCTACGTAACACAACAAAATACTATTGAACACCATCCCGATTCCCTAATAAATCTTGTTATTCCAGTTATCCTTTCTTTTGGAGAGTTCAGTCAAAATGACAGAAAATAAGATGTCAAAAAATTACGATTCTTCAGAGCAAGAGCCAACTCTTATCCAGAGTCAGTGTTATGCTTATCTACAACATCAATATTTGTATATTAATATTGCACGTACTCTTTTCGACCGAAGAATACAGAGATTATCTAAGAATAATAATGGCTGTGAATGATCCTCAATCCCTTGGGATATCCACGGTATCTATGAACGAAAATGGACCTCGAAGACGATGACGTTTGTGAGGGACTTCATCGCAACCTTTCATCAAGCACACATCTATCAATATGGTCTTAACCTCTGCCCCGAAAACACTGCCCTGTTCAAGGTTGCATCATAAGCTTTATTATGCATTTATTTTAAAGTCTGAGTTAATAATGCGACCTAATAGCAGCGTAGTTATGTATATCAACTTTCCGAGTACGTACTCGGAAATATATTAATTCCAATTCAAATATCAGGTGCATCAGTTACCATTTTCTTTTCAAACTTACATACCTTCAAAATCATTTTCTGTAAATTGTTGTGTAAAATCCTGATCACCTATACGAGGATCCTTGGAAGCCTCATCATCACCGCTGGAATTATGCATTGTCCACGGTCTGAAAGAAATAGAAATTAAAAGAATTTGCTGATATTAAAACCGGAACTTGAATAAACAATGTAATCATTAAGTAATTAAATTATTTAATATTTATTTATTTACTAATATGCTATAATAAGCTCTTTTTATTTAAATACAAATTAATTTAAAATATTATAGATGTATATGTTTATATGGTTAACTATAGGAGTAGATACATTCGTTATTAGTTGTGTTCAATAAAACAAAAAAAATTTTGATCAGATAGTACGTAATTGTATACATACTTATCTGTCAAGTACTACCGTCACCTACAAATATGAGAACTTATGCAAATAAGCTTAGAATGATGACAGACACATCATTTGCATTTTATTTTTCACTGAAATTACGTACAAAATATGGTGAATCAAAGCAATCTGAAAGCAATTACAACAGGTTGAGACGAATTTTAGATACCCCATAGGGAGTGATGCAAAATTAGCATGTCCTTTCATTAAGGCATATTTTAGGGAATATTTCTCAATTTTATCTTTAAAGTTTATTTCAGGTCATATTGTTATTATTGTTGTTATATATATATTTTGTATATTTTAGCATATTTTTCTTTTAAAGGCATTCAGGGTAATTTTAATGAAATTGTTTCGTCCCAAATTATGGTTTTAGTTTACTTTACTTTTGGTTAAAGGTTTTGCTAAAGTTTCTGTAACCTTTAGAATCCAAAGCTTTATGAGGTCAGGCACTTTTAATTGAAGGGACGTTTGGCTTACAAATAATATAATCTAAGAATATAATTAAACAACAATCTTCATTGGGTAGTCGCGTTCATTATTATGAAACTTAACAAGTTATTTTGTTTTGTGTGCATATTTTGTTTTGTATCTGATGTTGTGTTGTGTTGTTTTGTGTTGTGGTTGTTGTCACTGTTGTTGAGAATCTGCATAAATTAATACCAATTACAATAACAGCAATAATAAATTACTTTACGTTACGTTATGCAATAACAATTATTATGACGCCTATAAACAAAACCGATATCTGTACATATTTGTTTTTGTAATTTACTATTTACACTCGAAGAAAACAAAAACAAATACAAAAACACAACAATTTTTGTGTTGCAAAATTTACATAATCTGTGTTGATTTGTTTTACTTTATTAAAGTGTTTATTCTTTTAAAAATTTAAAACAAAACCACTTGTTTACAAAATATGGTTTTTATAAACAATAAACATGAGAAAAGAAAGAAAGAAAATAATACAAATTTAAATTTAATCATAATTTTAGCCTTCATTTTTGTTGTTTTCTTTTTTGTTTTTGTTAAGAGCAAGGACCAGCCTTGAACTGAATTTCGGTGTCAGTTAAAAGTCAGAAACACTTGAACGTATTATTTATTTTTTCTTAGAAAAACGATTTTCAATAATAATTCCACAGCAATTCTAGAGGATTTAACTGTGATTTGTTAGTTTTTTATTTGATATTTCCTTTTAAATTAAATTTTTGTTTATAAATTTAAAATTTTCAAGTTCAAAGCGAACTCCTCTTTTCTATTCAATTTGTAGTGCCATAGTTTTGAATGGCTCACTCAGCATTGTTTGCAGTTTTTCTTCGATAAAGAAATAAACATAAGCCAGGAATACTGTGGAGTGCAATGATCCTGATTTAGAAAGCTAATTGCCGAAAATGTCGATAAAATATTGAACATTTTCCAGTTCGTCTTAACATTGCTGCAGAAACCATTCAGAACGATTTGCAAAACAATAAAATCGATTTAAAAGATTAACATTAGTTAGTGACAAAAACCTCATGAATCGAGTGTCCTTCTTTCAAAAATGGCCTGAATACTGGCCTAAGTGGGACCTCTTCATCCAAGGCGACCGCAACCGAAACTAACCTATGTGAACTTAAAATGTTCTTCTACCTTTGCCTTTCATGTAGTTCCAACCTACAACCTAACAGAAAGTTTTTACCATCTGTTACGTCTACGTCGATTGCAATAGTTATTGTACTTTTCTTTGCCAATAAAATGGCGGGTTGTAATAAAAGGAAAGAGTAGATTTGCCTACAAAATACAATTTATCGAATGACGGTATGAGTTATTTTCAGCTGTGCCCCAAAACCTCCGAAAATAATCGATAACTTTTTATCACAATCTTCTATTTGTTGCAATATTTTAACTTTGTTTCATAACAGATTTTCTTTAAGTGTTTTAACAACAAAATAATTATTGGAGAATAATTATTCGATATACTCAATAGGAAATAAATCCCATGATGACTTGTATTCACTTTTTTGTTTTTGTTTTGTTAATTTACATAAAAAACAATTTGTTTAGCATTACATACAGTAAATATGAATTACAAAACAACAACACTATTTTTAATTATTTGAATACAAAATAATTAATTAAACAAAATATTTCCATTTTCACATTTAAATCGATCCGTATAAAAGTGATGAGCTTTCGAAAATCCATAACATTTCTTTGTTCTCACGATTCGAATCTATACTGTACATCAACCGGTAGGTTGACAGAACAGCGTTCAACGAGAACGTTAATTAGAAATTAAAATTTCTGTGATTAGAAATTAAAAATTCAATTTTTAATCTTTGCTATTGTGGTTGTGAGCTATTTTTTATGTAAGAATTAAATTTTTTTTAAGTTTTTAATTTTTAGAATTTATGTTTTCTCTCCTCACACTAATGGAGGCTTGATGCACTTTCCCATGTTTGAATGAATTGTGGGAGTTTTTGTTTGCGAAATAATTCGAACGAAAAGTTACACATAGATTCGGATTTCCTGTATGAATGTTCCCTGTGTCAGGCAAAACACACTTTGTCATAATCTCCAATTATTTCATGATATAAAAATTGCATCAAATTTTTTTAAAATAATGGAATGAAATGCCACTTGGCTGGTCATGGTAATTTATGAACAACAGACGACACTGTTGTCGTTAAAGAGTTTTGAATATTGTTGTTATGGATCCTTAGAAGTTACTCAGGTCGTATACTTTATCCAGTTATTTTCGGCACAAGAAAAAGAACCGTTGAGAGAATATTTCCCTCAATTTATGTGATTAATGATGCTCCTGATTTGTTATTAAAAAGAAGACAATATAATTAACACTTTAAGAATTTCTTTAATATAAAATATTTCCAGTAAGCACATAAGAATATTACTTTTTTTATTATTATTTGTTTAGTATAATTAGTATTTAACGATATACAATTAAAAAACAATTGTTTCTTATTGAATTGTTAATTAAATATCGCTTATTTATAAAAGTGATTTTAATTATTGTGTCTTAATATTAATAAATTGCTTTTAACATCTGTTTAGTCTTGTTTTATAAATATTTATTGACTTTGCAAAAAATTCTTAATTTTCTTATTTTTTACATTTTTAATTAGCCACACCCATAATTTCTTTTTTTTTTGTTCAATATTAGCTACAGCATATTGCTGTGGTAGAAAAAGTGTTGTAGAGTCAAGGATTTTCTATTTCTATTTCAAGAAGTTTCTCTTATTTTGCCTGGCGTTTTAAGGTCTTTTAAGATGCAAGTTCCTTTTCTTTATTGTTTTGCCAGATGTCGTATAGAATTCACTAACTGCTAGACATTTGTATAAAGAAAAATTTAGACCCTCTACCAACATCTACATTTCGCTAGACTCTTTAGTTATTTTTGAATATTACCAGTCTTCAACTGAGACTGGAACAATGGCGCTAATTGAAAACGTTGACATTTCTTTCGTGCAAAAGTTTGGTGCCACATACACCCCACAACTCATAAAACGATAAATTTGTTGGAAACCGTATTCCGGAGAAAAATAATTTCAACAAATTCTGAATTTAGAAGCCAAGGTTGTTAAATTTTCCGCCCAATAAATTTTCTTCCTGTGACTATCTCAAAGACAGACCCGGCGTTTTCAAGATAAACCGATAATTTTAGCCTATTTGACATGTACATATAACATAAAACTCGCACGTGCAATATAGTGATTATAATTAATCGACGCTCTATTACACCCATGTATACAATGTGCTAATAAGGGCAATAAATTTCCTTTATAAATTAAAAAAAAAATTAAACGTGAGAGACACTGTCTTAAGGATTTGTTTACATCATGATTAACTATGATTTACAGACCACTATCATTTACAAGGCAACGGATATGATGATGAAAAATTCACACGAAAACATTTTTAAGAAAAATTAAGAATTGTTTTCCATATAAATTTCCAGTCGCTTAACTTATAAAAGCAATTGGCAAAAAGGAAGGTAGAAACTGAACGTAATAAGTTAAGTTAATTATTGTCATCTCTTTCGTTTCCCTTTTCTTACATGGGAGGAATAAAAAATTTCATTATCTTTTTAGATTTTTAAAGTTTAGAAATTTTAACAATTTCTAAAAGAAAATTTAAATTTATTACTAAAACATTTTGTAGAATTAATTTTTTTTTAATAATTAAATTATAATCACTTTGAACTTTGAAATTATTTCGATTTAATTTACTGGATGAAAAATTAAAAATCAAAAATAACCGTTATAGTTATAAAAGTTATCGATAACGAAAAATAAACTTAAAATAATTTAAAATTTAAGGGCTTCGTATAAAAATGCGTTTCACTCATAGCCGTATGCCGTACAATGACTTTGAATATGATAAGAATTACAGCAAATAATTCCTTTCAAGTTTATTTGAAGAATTTAAGGTTTTCAAATAATAATTGAAAGAGTCAATATAGAAATCGTAAATTTCAAGGTAATAAATAAATAAAAATAAACACAAAACAAAATTAACACATTCTGTTCTTCAATATTTTTCTTTTTTTCTTTCAATTAGATTTTTAGATTCGACTATTTTTGTTGAAATTAAGTAAGAGCTGCCAGCCAGCCAGTCTAAAACAATTGAAAAGTATTTAAATGGATTGTTTTAAAGTGATGTTATAAAACATTGTTGAAATATTAAAAGAATTAAATTTTATTTATTAAAGTGATAACAGGCACTAAATGTTTAAAATATTATACTAAAGTGTGGTTCACAATTATTTCTTTTTTGCAAATTTTTTTTTATAATTTTTTTTTTTATATTTTAGTTGATAAGACCTTTTATTTCCCTTTAGTCATACATTTTTTTTTGTTTTTTATAAATTAAATTTTTTAATTGATTTCGTTATATTAAAAAACCACTTAAATTCAATATATTTTTTCTTTTTTAAATCAATAGATTTTCTCTTCTATTTTCTGCTTTTAATTATAATTTTTATTTATAACCAGCACTTGAAAACTTTATTTTCATTTTAGGAAATAAAAAAAAAATATAAAAATAAATACGAACACCGCTTACAATTCAATATATTCGGTCATAAATTATAAGCAACTTTTTTTTTTAATTATTAAATAAATTTAAATTAAAAAAAATTTATTTAAATATTTGTACGTTTATTGTTTATATTTTTTCTTTTATTATTTTAAAGTTTTTTTTTGTTTTGTTTTGTGGAGGCGTCTTAACTAGAGCTCCTTTAAATAAGAACTAATGAGAGAGCGCGTTATAAATTCACTGACTATAGGTGCACTTATAACGTTTTTTATGTTGTTGTTGTTATTGTTATTATTTAATAATTTATAACGACAGTAATGTTGTTGTTTTTGTTTAAATCAAATTAACCGAAACTGTTATAATTTTACGACATCCGAGTTATCAATAGGAGGACGAATCTCACAATCATTCCATTGTTGTTGTTTTCGCATATACACGAGCCAAAAAAATTCGTTAAAAAATATCGACTGATAAGGGTTTAAACGGTTTAGAAAATTTTTGCGATATAATCTTGTACGGTATTGTATTGAAAAGTGAAAAATTTCGTATTGAAATTCAAAAAAAAAAAAACAAAAAAAAAATTTATTTAAACGCCAACAACACCCCACGATCGAGACATTGACTGATACAACACTACTAGCAGTCGATATGAAATGTTTTTAAAAAAAATACAAATTTTACACAAATTCTGTTATATTTGCCGCTTTTGTATTTGCTTTTTAATAGAGCGGTTGTTGTTGTTGTTGCTGCTGCTGTTAATAACAAACCAATTTTGTTGCTCTTATTCTTTGGCAATCTACTCAATTCCATTTAATCGGTCTCCATACGTAAAACACAGTCGTCGCCCGTATAACGATCGCTTAACTCATTCATATTTTCCCACAATCGTTACACATCGGGTGGCGTTATCTTTAGGCGTCGTAGACGTTGTATTCGTTTGTTGTTTTAATGTGAGAGAGATTTGTAGGGTCTGCCTATTAAAATTTGCTATCAGCATTGGTTAGAATTCAGTTTATTGGCATTATAGCCTGTTTGTGTATGTGCATGTGTATGAGTGTAATTTGCTCATGATTTATCTGTAGTAAAAATCCAAATCAAAATCAAAAAGAATTTGAATTTGTTTTCCTAGTTCTCTATTAGTATTTGAAACAAAACAAAAACAACTGAGATTGAGATACACGTAGAGAAGGGTTTAGATTCAGAGACACAAAATGTTGGACTCGTGAGCGATTAAGGTATTTAACTTAGGTTGTGATCTTTAAGCCTGCAGACTGTTACAGAGTTGGCAGTGTTGATAATGATTTAACAGATGTACGGTTTTAAGTAAACGCGTAATACATAATTGAAATTGAAATACGGTGCGATAAGTCTCGTGCTGTCTGCTTTGACTATAAAAGAAAAAACAAACAATAAATTGTATACCAAGTAATTTTTAAGCTGTTGCTTGACGCTTTTCTTGATTATTTTTACAATGCCATGGCGAGCGATTAAATGCCAATTATTTCTTTTATTTTTTTTATTAATCTTTCTTCTTCTTTTTTTATATTGTATACGTATTCTAGAGTAAATATTTATTAATTTGTTTTTATTGTGATTAATATTACAACTGAATACACAGGTGTCTACAATAACCGTAGATATTTGCTCATTAAGTAAGGTTATGTGCAATAAATTTTGACATTTGCCAGCAAAAAATTATGAAAAAAGTAAGCAATTTAAAATTTTTAAAAGATATACAATTAAACATTGTTTTTTATATTGTTAATATTTAATAGATAATTAAAGTACAATGACCTTTAAGTAAAAGATTATTTAAATTTTAAATATTTAATTAAACGTTTCTTGTTGGAAAGCAGTCTTTGGTTAGGGGAAAAATTAAATGCATTAATGCCAATACTAACAATATCTCTGCAATATTAGGTATAAAACAAAAAAAAAATTATAATTCAAGTCTAATAACCACCTGCAAATGAATATATTTCTGAAGGAAAAAAGCATGTATCATACAGTTCGAAATAACTTTTTATCGAAACCAATAATTCATCAGCCTTTTAAATTTTATTTCTTGCATTTATAATGTTGATGTCTTTTTTATTTTTAGCTGAAAATTTAAATGAATCATACATGATTTTCATCTTATCAGTTGTTTTTTTTTAAGTATTAAACTGGAAAAAAGAGGATGCAGTGAGAAAAACGAATTTTGCGTTTTAATGCGATATAAATAGAGGCTTGCATTAAAACAACAGTCCAAAGAACGAAACGATAAATTTATTGAAAAATTAAAACAAAAAATGTAATAATATTAACCAAGTATGCTACGCAAAAGGTCGCCGTAGTCTAGTAGGTAGTGTGTTGGCTTATTAGACGTAAGGCTCAAGTTCAAACCACAGGTCTGACATCAAAACGAAATATGAAAAAAAAAATATTTCTTTGACGACTTCCTCTCACCAGATTTCTGGCAAAAACTCTGCGAGTTAATAAAATTGCCGTGAAGAGTTTTTCCAAATATCTGTCGTTCGAAGTCGACTTTGCACTATAGCTCCCATCAGTCATGGATAAGATTAGCACACTCAACATAGGTGGTGTGAGAAGCTGGTTCATAACCCTAACTGAGTGGTTGTAATGACCAATTAGGTAAATGGGTAAGTAATTTTAAAGTTTTACTAAACCTAATCGAGATGCTTTCAACATGTGTATTTAATACGATTTTAAAAAAATAAAATTTATTTTGAAAGACATTGGTCTAGGGATAATTCGTACAGTACAGGCTTTTGTTACGATAGGTATGTATTTTTAAGCTTCTATATCCATTATTTACTCCTATCAGTTGCAAACTGCTCAGTTTATATCTTGTTTTGATCAGTAACTATATTATAGGGCTTGGCCAATTATGGCCTTGTTTTTATTGATCATTTTTCTTTCGCTTTAAACTTATGGATTTATTATCTTAAAAATTTGCAATTACCTTTGTGTTCTCAATTGTTTTTTTTTTATTATTTTGAATTGTTAATTTTATTAGACGTATTCATAAATGTGGGCCATAAAAATTATTGACTATTCACAGTTATTTGTTGATTTAAGAAAAATTTATTAAAATATCGGTATAAACCGGTATTTGAAGAGCTCTAAATCTACCCAATTGAAACTTCAATGGGCTTGGAAGTATTTTGGTAGCTTGCTGTCGATAAGACAAGACGAGTTTAATTTAAACGATATCGTACGAATTACATATAAAAATAAAAGTCTTTAAGAGTGAAGGTACATACATATGTATGTTGTTATTATTCACTTAAGTGGAGAGATGGACTTGGCAAGGTCCTATAAAGAGAGTATAAAGTGATTTATCAATTTTGTTGAACAATAACACGTTCTATATGACACTTTGACATCTAATTTGCTGTTTCTGTTTAACTCACTGGGTAGTCGCTCACTCACCCATTTCTATTTTTTTTCTATTGACCACAGCGAAAGACCACTTAAGTCTTATCTGATAATAAGTCAAATTTGCTAAAATAGAAAAAAATGCTTGAAATATAAATTTAAAACATATCTTGTTGAAAATTTCAAATTAAATTTCTAATTTAATGACGTCCATTCAAGTTCAAATCATACAAATAGCACGAATTGCGTGCTATTGCCAGACCTAGACCCGAAAAATGCAAAAAAAAAAATGGCGAACAAATTAGACAAGGGCCAAACACTTGAATATTTCTTAAGTATAAGATTGTAAAACTAATTCATTTTCATTAAATTTCATCATATCAAGACGAATGTTTATTTATTTGCTTTGTATTTGAGTACTGTCGTCGTATCATACGTATTTATTTATTTATCACAAGAGTTTAATGACGTTTAATAAATCGAAATAGCAATGATTGCCATACCATATCAACAATATAAAGATAAAGTCATTATTATTTGGAGGATACGACGAATAGACGTTAGTGATGATGATGATGAAGTGAGAAATATCGTTTTTATTGCACGCGTATTTTTATTGTACATATTTGGTACTTTTCCTTAAAACTTTTTAATTTTTGTTTTTCTTGTGATTTATTTAGTCACGTGATGAGGCTGCAAAATTTGTTGGAAATTGTTAAACAAATACAATATACATAATTGTAGAATAATTTGTTTGTTTTATTAATAGTTTAAATACAATTGAAATTGTTAAATTGTTTACATTTGAACGGCGTCTTTATAAATTTTGAATTTCTGAAATAATTTTTTACACATGTTTTCCTATTAAATAATAACAATAACAATAACAAGAACAACAACAATATAAAAGAGAAATATTTTAATTTTCCATTAATTACAATAATTTTGCTACAATTTATTGTGTATGATTATTTGCGTTTTCCGTTTTTCTTTTTCCTCTTTTTCGATTTTTAAACAAAAAATCACTCTTTACGCTTGACATACCGAATAATTATTTGTTTGATTGTCAATTCTGTGGATTAGACTTTTCTGTCAACCGAGTAAACATTACTGTTACCGTTAATTATTCGCTAGTGAATTTCCATGTTTTTTTTGTAAATTTTCCTCTCTGTTTGCATTTCATTTCGAAAATCTCTTTATTTTTCCTATCTGTTGTCTATAATCATATGGTGGTTTAATAAATAAATAAATTTTTTGGAGAAAATTACTTGAATTATAAAATTTAAATGGCAAATGATTTAATTTCTCGCAGTTTTTTTTTGTTAATTATTTATTATTTTTATTTTACTTTTATTGGTTTAAAATAATTTTTTTGGTGATTTGTTTACTTTGCTAAAAAATGTTTAGTTTTTCGAAAGATTTTCAATTTATGCGGAAATATTTTAAATTGATGGAAAAAAATGAAAAGGAAAGTGTGAAAAAATGTGTCTGAGATGCAAAAAATGAATTTAAAATTAATTTTTCTAAAAAAAAGCATAAAAGCAAACCAATTAAATTCGTTGTTAATATTACGAAGGAAACACTATACGTTATAAGCTCTTGTATACATACATATATAAATTAACATCAGATATAGGAACATAAAATGTGATTTTATTGATGTTAATTAGTATAATTAATAACTACAAATAAGTAAATAATGTGTGTAATTATCTTTAACTATTTTATTTAGAGATTATAGACTATCGAGTGATAACAATGACATCACGACAATAAAATCTTTATAAACTGATAACAAATTCT
This sequence comes from Sarcophaga rosellei, assembly GCA_930367235.1. Classification (NCBI taxonomy): domain Eukaryota; kingdom Metazoa; phylum Arthropoda; class Insecta; order Diptera; family Sarcophagidae; genus Sarcophaga; species Sarcophaga rosellei. The sequence continues at coordinate 3,382,009 of OV884019.1, read as the reverse complement.
TTAACACCAGAACCTTTCTACAACAAATGAGTTTACGTATGTGGATTTAATATTTAAACTAACCAGAGAGTAGAGTTCTTTCTTTTTTATTATCATTAGATATTTGAAATAATCACAAGTACTTGTGGTATTAAAAGGATTTCAATTTATGCTGTCAAAATCAAAACAAGTGACGCATTTATTTTAATAGTGACGCATTAATTTAATTTTAATATACATATTTTACAAAAAATGATTATTTTTGGCTTAAGTATTTAATTTCGTTTTTAGTTTTTATTTATTTTAATGGTAAACATCATTGCATTTATAAACACGTTTCATTATCACGTTTCGAATATTCGATTGCCATCTGTGATAATTGTTTTGGAATTTTATTTTTGGTAACAAAATCATACATTTGACGTCAATGCCTTCTTTTTCGTTTTTTCAATTTTTTTTTTCGCTAAAAAGTTTAATTGGAACTTTTTTTTCATTTTGTGGCAATTTTTTTCTATTTTTCTTTTAATTGTTTATTTTTCTGACCAGCTTATACACGTTAAATGAAATTTAAATAGAATAAAAAAAGGGGGAATAATTCCAATTTCATTAGAACTAATTATAATTGGTCTTAATAAACGTTCATTTATAGTGTACTTTTTTGCGTATGTTCTTGGCATATGCTACCATTTTATATTATCAGTGTTACTTTTAAATGAATCTGTCACTTTGTTATTCCATAATTTTATAAAATTAAATCTGTTGCAGCAATAATGATTAAAGAAATCCTTTTCAGTGTGTTTATCTTTTTTGGTTTCTTTCCGTTTTGTTGGGAAAAGAATTTTTAACTTTTTTTTTATTTTTCTCCACTTAAAGAGCGTAGCATATCCACTGTTAATGCCTGAAACTTTTTAAATATTTACAGAGAATTAAACGATATTTTTGACCTTGAGCCATACAATTGAAAGACAAAATAAATACGAAAGGACGCACACACAAAACAGAGCTTATAAAGAATTAAATCATTGGCTTAATGTATGGAGGTTATCATTAACGACATCTATAAAACATCTCTAATTTTATTGATTCCAAAGTAAAATATGCGGCATTAACTCTTCATTGTGAACTTACTATTAGAGAAATATTGGAAATTCGAAAAAGTAAAATTAAATATTCAAACAATTTTTCACATAATTGGAACGAACTCTATTACACCAAGTTTGTGTTGTTTTGTTCGATAACATACTCCTATTTTTGGGCTAAAGCTATCAGTGTAAAATAACTTTCTGGCTTTCTCAAATCGCTGATCAAATTGCGTTTTGCATGCTTGTAAGGCAATAAAATTTACTTCATTAAAAAAGTTCGGCAGGATCAAGTCGTATCTCAGTGCTATATAGTGGATGTATCAGAACTCCTCAGGAAAGCTCTGAATTGTTGCGGAATCCTCAAATCTGTTTGTAATTATAAGTCGTCAGAATGGAACGCAACACATTTATATTGAAATATCGGTAATTGCTGACAGTAGAGCATTATTTTTTGTTTATTCGAGGACACATTAACACACAGATTTGTTGTTCTATTTTGATTTCGAAGAATTCATTGTATTACTGCACTGTTTTATAAGTATAAGTACATATAAGCATTTTAAGGCACCCACACACATGGCATAGGAGGATGGCCACCGCAATTCAAAAAGATTTATTTTTTAAATACATTTTCGACCACCAAAAAAATTGTTATTTATTTATTAATAATTTATTTATTTAATTTCACTCAGCTTTTCTTGTTGTCATGAAGTAGAATATTTCCAAATTGTTTATGCCCCAAGGAATAAAATAAATTCTCATTTCAACCACAAATACACAAAAAACGTTAGGGATATAACTTTTTGTTTTAAAAGAAATTCCTTTCAAATATTCATTTAAAAGCCCACTGAGTGCGTATCCTGGTGCATGGGAAATGAAAACAATTTTAGACTTTCAAATGGTTTTTTAAAAGATCTTTTTATAAATTGAAAATAAATAAATTAATGATTACATTAAATGTAGGAAAACAATTGTTTATTTTGTATGTACATGTACATATGTACACATGTATTTATTTGCAGCAAAATATTCTTTTTAAATTTGTTCAAAAGATAAAAGGATTTCGAAATTTTACCGTTTTCGGTTGAGTAGAAGCAAAAAGTTTTTAGGCGGCAGGAGTTGTTTCTGTCAAATGTTTTATTCCTAAAAATTCGAAATTACAAAAACGTGGAATGTTTTTCAATTTTAATCCGCTGTTAAATGCGTCTAAACCCATTTAAATTTGTAACATTAGTGAACTCTTTTATGTTTAGGTTTGCTGAAATGATTTTAATTAGACGATAATAATCATTAACACCCCAATAAATCCATTATAAATCGGAGGCTGAGATCAAATAATTTAAATTTCATTTGACCTCGTTAGAATTTAAATAAATGGAAACTGAAATATCTTAAATAAATATTTTCAATATTGTATTTTAGCACTTTCTTCAGTAGTATAATAATTCGTCTAACGTTAGGAGTGTGCATGAAAAAATTCAGACATAGGTTTTTCTTCAGAAAATCTAAACGTTTAACAAAAATTTTAACTTTAATGTGGACCTTAATTTCCTTTCTAATGCAGCTCGTGAAATAAAGTGGCTATGTTACGACAATTACAAGCGGAAGTTGGACTTGTCGAATAGCTAAGTGCAAGCGCAAACAGTGGCCAAGCCAGCCTTTATGGTCAAGAAGGTTTTCTGCGTATTTGGTGGGTTTGCAAAGTAGTCATCTATCCTGCTCATTCTAACTGTCTGTAGTTAAATGATCTGAAGCTGAGAACCCAAAAAAGCTTCTGAAAACCGATTATTCAAATTTTTTGTTCGTCTAAAATGTAATGACTCTGTGTTTAATTACACTACCATCTGTCAATCAACTTAAGAAATGTTGACATATTTTAATTTCGTTAATGTACCATAAATATCAAATATTATACGATATCATGCTTAAACAGTACAGTGTTCATTTCATCTTTTGTTGACAAAAGACTCAATGACAAAAGCTTAGGAGAAGATATCATTCAATTCTGCAGGAATATTTTTTTGAAAGCAAATACATACAAAGAAAGAATTATACGTTCAATGAGCAATTTGTTTAAATAAATCAAATATTCACGATTGTAATTTAATTTAATGCTGTCGGTCGATGAAGAGATTACTTTACTTATGAATGCAAACAAAACGGCATACATTTACAATGGGTGTGTAGGAATTCTTAACTGAATACAAGTTGTGGTACTTTTGCATGAATTGGAGTGTAAAGAGAACATTTTCAAATATTTTAACAATATTGGAAAGGGAATCAATTTCAAAATATAAGTACACTAGTCAGTCATATGCCCCACAAAGTATACTCTGTAATAAAAGTACAATTTTTGAACTCTTTTTCTTTCATAGTTTTACTCTTAAAACGGTGTTTCTCTTATGTAACGATAAATATTTCAGACTTTACGTATTGTGTTCGTACTCATACTTACTCAAACAACAATTACTCTTTATTATGCACAACAACAATAATAACAGGAAAAAAAAAATATTGCATTACAATGTTATGACAACAACAAACAAACAGACTATGACGATACAAGTGTGGTTATTGACCTAAAGGTCATTGAGTGTCGCTAAACTAAAAAGCGGTATGGTGGATTATAATTAAAGCATCCCTCTGGCATATTCATGCCATCCCACCCACCCCACTCTCATCAATCAGTTACAGTTTTCCGTAAATACTTGAGTTTAACAAATGAAAATAAATAACGAATGAAATAAAAATTGAAATTGAAGAATGAAAATATGATAAACGACTTCATGAAAAGTATTTTGAGTGTAAATTTTTTTGTTTGAAGCCACTAAATTACAGAGACATTGCAAGCGTTGAGAATAATATTCAAGTGAACAATAATTATTTGCAAAAAGCTCAGTTCGGTAATGATTGTCAAATGATATAAAATTTATTGCTGCAATTACACAGGGTTTTTAGTTTAACTGTGTATATGTTTTCATAATTTTTGAAAAAAAAAAATTATTTTTATAACTTTCGTCAATTGTACAACACAAAAAATGGCACTAATTGAACTGTCATCAATACGCTTGTAATGGGAAATAATTTCACAATTTAAATTGGGATTATTTATTATACTTAGCGGAATACACTCGAAAAGTAAAGTCAGTAGTACTAAAAGCTTGGGTAAAAAAGAAAAACAAAGTTACGAAAATTTTTTTTAAGAATATAATATAAATCGTCTACGATCATAATGTTATGAATCTAAATGAGTAGGCTTATGAATCAAACATATTTCGAATGGTATGATTTTAATGTCAACGTTGTACGCATACATAAGGCTATGCAGAATGACGTTGAGCAATTCCTGCAGCTCCGTCAAGGTAGGAAAGGACCTCTCCGAACCTTTTGATACCGTGCGAGGTTTCAGACAAGGCGACCCCTTATCATGCGACCTCTTCAACTTCGTCATGGAGAGTGTTCTGCGAAAGGCGGGAGTGCATCGCAATGGCACTATTTTTCAAAAAAGTGTCCAGTTGCTTGCGTACGCTGACGACATTGACATTATAGGGCGTACCAAGCGAGATGTTACTGCTGCCTTTAGTGCTATTGAACGAGAGTCTAGTAAGATGGGTCTGGCAGTAAATGAGGGCAAAACAAAGTATATGTTATCGACAAGTAGAGACGCGCGGCGTATTGATTCTCAGATTACGCCGCCGTTACCACCAGAAATGATGTCAGTCTGGAGATCAAGCGTAGGATCACTCTTGCCAACAGGTGTTACTATGGTCTCAGTAGGCAATTGAGTAGCAGAGACCTCTCTCGCGCGACAAAACTAACACTCTACAAGACGCTCATCCTCCCCGTGCTTCTCTATGGCGCAGAGGCATGGACCCTATTAAGAACAGATGCAGCAGCCTTGCGAGTGTTCGAGAGAAAAGTCCTACGCAAGATCTTCGGTCCAGTGCGAGTTGGCGATGATTTCCGTATCCGATCCAACAGTGAGCTGTATGAGCTCCTCAACGACGTAGACGTTGTACAGCGCATTAATATCCAGCGGCTCCGCTGGCTCGGCCATGTCGTTCGAATGGAGGAGGATGCTCCGGCGAGACGGGTATTTGATGCGGGAATCTGCGGAAGTCGGCGAAGAGGACGACCTTGTATCCGTTGGAAGGACCAAATCGAGGAAGCCCTGTCATCGATTGGTGTGACCAACTGGCGTAGGCGCGCAAGAAGCAGAGGCGCCTGGAAGGATGTGTTACGGCAGGCCGAAATCCGTTAAACGGGTTGTTATGGCCAATTAAGTAAGTAAGTAAGTTGTACGCATACTAATTGCAACCTGTACTTATAAATCAACGCTGTAGTGAGTATGAATGAATCAGAGTACATAGTTAAATTTCAATAATGCTGACTCACTTAAATTCAAAATTTCATGAGTGCTTATGAGTAGCGAAAAAACTATTCATTGCTGATCTCTGGTCAGGATTACGACCTCGTTTCTCACACCACCCATGTTGTCTGTATTTATTTTATCCATGAGTGGCGAGACCTGCAGTGTAAAGTCGACTTCGAACGACATACATATATTTGAGAAACTATTCTTGGCAATTTTGTTTACTCTCGGAGATTTTGCCAGAAACCTACTGAGAAAATTTGTCAGCTGGAGTGCACCCTTTTACAGGTAGTGTCCTCCACATCGATTCAGTGATATGAAATAGTTAATTCATGCTTTCAATAGGTTTCTGGCACATGAAAATCTGTTGAATCGTTTAGGAGTTGAGTCATTACATACAGAAAGGTACTGAAGGTCATATTTGCTCATTTAATCTTTTCCGTTTTTATTGAATGTTTTTAATCTGGCTATTTCATTTACCTGACTTTAGTTTAAAGATTATTTCTTTTTATAAACCTACTACTCCATTATATTTTTTTACTAGCAGTCGGTTGGCATCAGATCATTTCAAATTACAGTGACCTTTGTCACCCTGGCTAATTAACTAACAGCCTTGACAATGATTCGAAAACTTTCTATTATTCACTCAATGTAAACACGAATTAATTTTTATTTAGTATCTGTTCAGTTTAGTTTAGTTCAGTTCATTATTATTTATGAGTTTGACTGACATAAAAAAAGTTTTATGAAATTGCATGAGCTTTATAGCTGTTTCAATTTTATTATTTAGCAATTTTAATTTCATTATTGTTAATAATTTTTTTGTTATTATTTATTTACGGCAAATTTATTTCAAATTCTTGTTTGTTTTTATTTGTTTATGCTGACAGCTGATAACAAAATTCAATAAATAAATCAAATTATTTTTGTATTTGTTGTATTTGCATACAATTTAATATTTACAAAAGGGATTTTCGATTCAAATTTTTTCAACGAAAATTTATAAAAATGAACAGAAAACGAAAACGAGAGAAAAAAATTGAAATTTAATTGGAAATCCTACTTTTGTTCTGATATTTCAACTAATGTCGTTGGAAGTTAGTGAAAATGTTGATTTGATATAATTTTATAATGTTAATAATTATTGTAATTAATTTTAATAATACTAAATAAATAATAGTATTTATTACACCAACAATAACGAATAAATAAAATCACAAACAGAAACATACAAATTGTATCACAATTAATTTGTTTCCAATGCATTGTATTGCCAGTGATTTTATTTTTGTTTAGATGTTATTTTGTAGTTTTAATAATTGCTAATTAGTTTATCAACAGGTGTTTTATTATTTGCTAATATTTATTCTTCAAAAGATTATTGGTTTTTTCTTTAAATTAATTTCTCTGATAATTTGTTAATTAAACAGAACAACAAAGATATGTTTGTCTCAGTTTGACAACGATTTTGCTTTAAATTGTATTTCGTGTGAATTATACGAAAAGTGTTAATTGTTTGTTTTTTTTTTGTTATAAAATAATTAACATTCATCAGAAACTATTTCTGTAGGCCTAAAGAATAATTTTAAACTATTTCTCTTACTTTTTTGCAAATTTCCATTGTAAAATGAAAGCCATTCAGAAATATGCCTAATGGAAGATTAAAGAATATCATTCTTGATCATGATCTCCCGCTTAATAACTTAATTATAAAGCCGTAGTCTAGTAGATAGTGTATTGGCTTATTACATCGTAAGGCCACGGTTCAAACTTCAGGCCAGACATCTCGAACAAAATGAAATACGAAAGAATATTTCTTTCGGCGACTTCCTCTCAGCAGATTTATGGCCAAAACTAGTGTGAGAAACTAGGTTGTAGTCCTGACTGAAGGATTGTAATGATAGTAACTGAATTGGTTGAAGGAGGTAATTTTAAAATGAAAAAATAGAATGCCTTCAATACAATGATTACTTTTGAAATTATTATCGTTTATATTTCAATGACAGGATTTATTATACTGACGACGATATTATTAATAAAACAACAAATTTTATTAAGTATACGTACATTTGTAACATACACGTTTAGATCAATTAACACATTCTCAATTCAAAATAAATATTTATGAAAAACCCCATCTGATGATAACTGATTTGTTAAAAATGCTGATGGTCAGGTTAGCACATAAACTCGTTTAACACTTTCTTTTTTAGTGGACATAACTTTATTAATTAAAATTAATATTTTTATCAATAAAATAATATTTTCGTTACACACCAAAACATAATTTAAAACTTTACTTTAAATTTTCTTTTCTTTCCTTTCCATTTTACTCTATGAATTTCCATGAGCGTTAAAAGGCAAAGCTTTTCGAAAAACAATCGTTATGATATCAAAAGTAAGATTTTTTTCTAAAGTACCCTCATCCTTCTTCCTTTAGTGGTCAGAACATAAGCATTCGGTGAATAATGGATACCTACCGTGTATCATTTTTGGGTGGTGGTGCTATGATTTGCATTCTAACCGGTGGAGAGAGAACATACTGTTGTGGTGCAGCTGCAGAGTTTACTGATGCCGTAGATGTGTTATCAATACTGCTGCAACTATTATTTGTCGGTTCTTTCAACTCTTCACCATTGTTAGTGTTTGTTGTGTTGATGGTAATGACGGTAGAATCCGTATTTCCTTCATTATTATTATATGAACTGTCACTGTGGCTGGACAGAGGGTTCTCTTGGGTTTTCATCTCTTTTGTGTCTCGTGTTTTTCTACAGTTTTCCAACACTTTTTTCAACCGTTAAAGAAAGAAAACTTTTGAATATTAAATTTGATTTGAATTTATCGGCGATTCATTTGAATAACAAAAAAAAACACTTTTCTTTTGATTTTTCTTTTTTGTGTTTTTGTGATATGTATTGTATTGTAGATTTAATTTATTAAATTTGTTTAAACTTTTAATTAATTTTTATAAGAGATATGCATGTTTCACTGGCATCAATTTAGCGTTTGGTTGACTGACTGAGAAAAATTTTCTTTGTTCAGAAGCGGTGAGTTCAATAACACTTTTAAAGCAAAAGAAAATCAAACCAACGAAGAGAACACTGTTCTTTCTTTGTTTACTTTTATAGCAGATAAATTTAATTTATTTTCTTTTTTTATTCAATTTAAAAAAGGGAAAATATTTCATTAATCAAATGCTTTCTAATCATTTCAAAAATACTTTGATTTCCTTGTTTTATTCATACACTTCTACACTTCCTGTTCCGTTTTATAAAAATTTCCTTTTATTTCACTTTAAAACTTTTCTATTTATTTCGAAGCGCTATTTTTAACGCACCGTTGTGGGTATCTTCGTTCTAAAGGTAGCGTGTTAAACTGAAGTTGCAAATAGCTGAGTGCATCACATTTTTTATAATCCAACAACTACAACAACAATACAAGCGGCGGCAGTAAAAGATGAGAACTAAATTTTCTTTGTTCATTATGATTTTCTTTTTCTCAACATTACATCTCTTCTCATATTCAAACAGAGTCAATGAATGTTTTTCTCTTTATTTGAGTAAAATTCTTCCCTTAAATAAACTAATACAACCACGCCAACACCAGGGGAAAACCAATGAAAGATGCATTCATTCTAAGTGTGGCCTTTGTAGCGTTTTTTTCCAACGAATACTCACAAAATAGGTTTTATTTTTTTTGTATTTTTTTGTGGGTTAAAACAGGATATTTTTAATGAAATTTATAAAATTCTATAAATCGTAAAGCTTTTAAAAGAATTCCTTAATTTTATTGATTTAAGGAGCAAATTATCATAACAAATTTTACCAAAATAATGCCAGATTCGTTAATCTATTTCGGGGAGTAAAATCTTTTTGTACACCTCATAATTCTGCCATCTGATACAGCCATTTTTTTAAATCAAACACTGTCATCTCACCAATGATGAGTCATCACTCTTAACATTTAAAATTAATGAAAAGGTTTCTAACGTTTTTACTATAATCCACGCATTGTATTGACATCACTTACTTAGTTGTTATGCGTTTAGTTCCCATGAGATGTTCATTTATTTGAGAGAGTATGTGTGTGAAAATTCTGTTATTTGGTTTTCATAGCAACACCGAAACCCATACGCTCACATGCCATAAATTTCTCTATTATTCTCTCTTTTAAAAATAAAATTGTATTCTTTATCACAAGCTCTCTCTCTCTACCTAGCGGTCTTTCCCTATCTCTTTCATTCTTATGCTTTGAAGTAATCAGCACACTTTCTCCATTTCTCTGACTCTATACTCTCTTATAATTTTAAAATGACTTGCAGTAGAAATAGTTTTTCCAAAATGCCACCTAAAACAATAACAACAACAAAAAACGTGGGAAAATATTTTGTTTATTTTGGGTTTTTTTTTTGTTTCTCCTCTTTTTAATGTTTTTATTTTGTTTTGTTGGTTTTCCCGTTGTTCGGTCTGAAATAAATAAAAACTGCTTTTATTATTATTAAACGGAAGGAATATGGGAAAGAAAAAAATCATAAGACATTGCGTGTGTATATGTGTGTGTGTATGTATGTGTGTTTGTGTGGGAGAGCATGTGTGCAATATACATATCAGCATTTGTAGGAGACAACTATTGTTATCGGCTGCATTGTATTGGTTTTGTTTGCATTCTGTGATATTTTTGTTATTGTTGTTTTATCTTTAACGGCATGTCATGAAAATGAGAAGACATTTTTTATTATCAATTTGTTGAGTTTTCTGTGTGGTCTAATATGTAATTATTTTAATTTAAATATAACGGTAAAGATTAAACTAAAGAGGTTTGAACTTAATTCTATAACGTAACGCATATAATTTTATGTGGATGTTTGATGATAAATTTTTAGTATCCAACTACAACAATTTTTAATTAATATTTTTTCCCTCACCCAATAATTGTTCAGGTAGTATTCTCCAATACAGTTAACGACACCATTTCAAGGTATTTTACTTAACAACAGTTTATGATTGTGTTGTCGTTGAAAGCATTGAAAACATTATAAACAATAAATAAATAAAAATGCAGGCAGGCATTTGTGTCAATTGTTGCCCTCACATGATGATTTTATGCATTTAATAGATCCTGACAATTATTTACCGGTAGGTAATGTTATACTCTTTTAATTACAAAAAAAGGAAATTTCTCTTAAAATACAGGAGAATTGCATTTAAATTTAAAAACTTGAGTACAGCTGCTGCAGGTATAATAAAGAGAAAAGTTTTTTAAAAAATAGTGCAACAAGGACTTTTTAAGTGTATTGCTAAGCAAACAGGATATCCAATTATTTGATTACGTTTTGTGTAATCTTTACAAATTTTATATAAATTAAATAGTTTTTTATATTGTTTGGGAATTATCGAAACTATTTTCTAGAATTTTATTCATTGTCTATTGCATATTGTAGTTTTCAAGTCCACAGTTTTCCTTTGGAATATGAAATAGGATTTGAGGTTTAGTTTTCTACACGATTTCAGAGTTCTTTACGAATCTTATGAATTTCTATTTGTTATTAATTACTATACAATTATAAATTATGTAAAATTATTACGTGTTAAGCAGCTTAGTCTTTATGATCGATGTAGTGTAACAGACCAGGGTATCTGGGGGGAATATAACCTATGACCCTAACGTTAATAATCTAGCACACTACCCACTAGACTAACAGGACATCCTGCCTATGGCCTTCTGAATATTATAATTAATGCTGTACTATGTTTACTGTAAATATTTTGCAGTTATTTTGCTGACCTTTCAACTACAAGACATAGTACATGTTGCACTATATACTCCTCCTCTTCAGTTGCAGCAGAGTATTCAGATATTTATGATCAAGTTATTGGTCATTAAGCTCTAAATTAAGTATCATAATTGCATATTTGCACATATAAAGTTCTGCTAAAGTTCTACTGAATTTAACTCTAATCAAATCACATTTTAACTTAACCTTGATATTTGTTTCTTTCTATAAAATTCTGTGTTTCGTAAAGCGATGACCAGTTACATCAGTTTCGCATAATTCTAGTATGCTTGTGTATACTTTTAATTTCACATAGAAATACATATTTTCATTTAATTTAATTTCTTTACATTTTTTATTTTTTTTTTTTGCAATCTCAACAAGTATCAATTTGAATTCGTTGATTGTATTCATTTATTTCCGACATTCTCTCTTTTCTTTCTTTCTAATAACGTCCATAACATTTACATTTCAATTGGCCATTGTTTATCCAAACACTCGCACACACCCACACATATAGCGCTTACGTTTGTGTGTGTATGTATAATACATATTGTAATAGAATAAATGTGCTGCAACTACTATATAAGGCAATATGTACATACAAAACAAATCAATGTTTGAATTGGCTTTAAAACTATGTGTGTGTGTGTGCACGTTTCGTTCATTTTTTACTTTAAGAACGAGCCTCCTGTTTTCCAGCTTGGTTGCCTATTGCTGGTGTTACTGCTGCTGCCTCAGTTGGTTGGCATTTTGTTGTTGTCTTATGAAACATGTTTTATTGATTTTCTTTAATGGCAGCCAAGTGTGTTGGTTTGCTTGTTTGTTTGTTTGGGAAAAAGTTCATTAAGAACGTTTTCCAACGTGGAGGCGCAGAAACTATATACATATGTATACATACGATATACATATATACAATCTATAAGACCGCTTGTGTGTTTGTGTATGTTAATGTGTAAAATAAAAAGTTTCTCATCAACAGCAAGAACAAGCATAAAATATCATTATATTTACCCTACATGCGGTTTGTTTACGTGTAAGAGAGAGCATTCGTAGAACGTACTTTACATGTGTTTGTAGCTGTGCGGTCGTGTTTCTTTTGTAAATGTGTGCGTGTTGTAAAAATAACGTATATTTTTTATATTTATTACGCTTATAAGGCATTTCTTTGGCATTTAATGTGAGTGCACAAATAATATTTCGCTTAGATTTCAACGAAACTTATGAGAATCATTTTCATGAGCATAGGTTAACTAACCCCTTATTGACCACCACCTCTATTTGAATATCGATTTGTGAATCATTCGTTATGAATTTATAGCTGTCGCCATTGAGAATTGATTTGATTTAAGATTTTACATATCGACGCCTCCGTACTATAACATTCTAAGTTGAAAAAGTGTGTTTTGAGTTATGAGCTCTCAAAGTTTTCACGCGCCATACGACTATATGTGTATTCGAAGTAGATTTTTCCATATAACTTCGGAACGAATCGGCGCATCTTAACCAAATTTTGACAGTATTGAAGTTAGAGAACGTAGAATTTAAAAATACAAGAACATAAGTACACTTAGAACGTTATAGAATGGAAGCGTCGATATGTATTATTCATTCCAGTTGTCCTCGTAGTATTGATTCAATGCCTTACGTAATACGGTCTTAACTCTCTAACCAAATAACTCTCTCAGCAGACGCTGAAGAGTGCGATAGAATCACACATAAAACAACACAGTCTCATACCGAGATAATCAGAAAGGTGATCAACAGAAGAGTTAATACCAGGAAATATTGTGTCATTCGCTTATAACGAATACCTAGGATTCGAATTGATCAACCAATACCACAAAAAAAGGACTACAATTTGCTAAATAAAAGGATATAAATCAACTAGTATTAAATATTCAGAGTTTCTAACCTTCAATGACAATCCGATAGCAATCATCTAAATTATGTTGTTGTGTCATGACTACATATTTATTACATTTACAGACCGTGATAATGAATACTTGTTTGTGTTTTTAAATTAAAACGTATATTTGATACAATTTGTCATTTCTATTTTGGAATTCTTTACCATATAAACTTCAAAGTATTACGCTGCATTTTGTTTGGAATTAATAACTCTGTTCACTCTGATTATAAGTATACATGTTATATGTATGTATACATTCAAAATAATGTCAAAAAGGCGCCTAAAATTATAATGTAGACGACTTGAGAGTTGAAGCATTTCAAAAAAGGCAAAGTAACACAGTCGACACAGTACGTACATATGTACATATAACACAATATTATACGAGTGAGTATTCTATTCTCAATTGTCTCCAGTTAGCGTGTTTAGAACTTTAATATTCACACACACGAAACCATTTTATGACCCACATTTGTGATTACAAACACATTCGCTAACATTAGCACCATAACCATCACCATCAACATCACTATCGCCATCCCCATCACATATTCATCCTCGTCATCATCATTGGCATGCTCATGGCAAAAGAAATGAAAAAAAGATGAAAAAAAAAAATTGTGGCAACTGAAAACTGAACAACAGCAACAAACGCGCTACAAGGAAACATGAAATTGAAATCATAATCGTAATTCAAGTTTATTTTAAGGTTAAAAAAAAGAAAAGAAGAAGAAAAAAAAAAAAAAAGAGTGTGAAAGAAAAACCAAAAGAGGCACGTGGATGTGCAACACCACAATCATGGAATAAATTTTACTTTTCCTTTTTGGTTTTGATTTCCACTCTCATGCCATTCATACCGATGCACACAAATTACTGTCATTTCATATTCATTTTCACTTTCAATAGACCAGAATTATGGTATTCAACTTTATTTGACTCGATACGACTCAATAGAAGGACTTCAAATGAATTTTCTTTTTTTGCTTTCATAATTGAGGTTCAAGTACAATTTGAATCACAGCCGTAATTAAAGGCCAAACAAATGAATTAAAATTATTCAGTTTTTTTTGCAGTACGAATATGTATTTTGAATGGAAGAAGGCAAATGTCACATTCAAATTGATGACATTGGTTATAAGGAACGTGTAAAACTACACACATGCCCTCCATTAGTTTTATTAAGTAATCTTATAAAAAATTAAAGAGCTTTTAATAAGCTAAGCTTTGCATAAATTTGACGGACTTGGCCAATAGTTTTTTGGATTTGAAAGAATATTAGTTACGATGTCATAATCGTTAACATATATACATATGTACATATGTATATGTATGTCGTCACCAGTCGTGATCTTTCACAACAAATTTGATTTATCATCGACGATTTTCCCTAGTTACACATGTGACAAGTGTATACCCCGTAATGAGTAGTGTCCTAGTTTATTAGCGTGAGAGTCTGGGTTCGATTTCCATCATAGACTCTCATCTCTTATACTACATCAGCTAGTAATTGTATTCGAATTAATAAATAAAATAAAATAATCCACAAGTATAGGAAGCTATCCAAGGCGGCTAAGGCTATATTACGTCCTTGATTTTCCTAAGCAAAACTAAGCTAATAAATTAACCATGAATATAAAGAAGAATATGCAAAGCACATCTAATTTTTGATTAAATTTTGCAATAAAATTTATTAAAAATCTTAAATTTTTCATGACCTTTTAAATAAAGTGATTCAATCTTATTTTTTATATTTTCGAAACAAATTCTCATTCTTCTATAATCTAATGCGTATAGAAAGCAATAAAAAGAGAACAATAAAAAAACTTTCAAGGCATTTTACCAAAAAGTAACGTTTTGCCGAAAGGGCATGAAAAAAGAAGAAAAAAACTTCGAGTGAATTGTTAAGAAAATCAATGAATTCGATTGCTTAAGTTTCTCTCCAGGCAAACACCATCAAAACACGAACAGAAGTCTTTAAAAAAGTTTACACGCATGCCGGCATATTAAGTCGAAAGATGCGCCTATTGAATGGATGTATTTTTTGGGAAAGGAGAATTCGAATGAAGCCACTTCTAACTTATTCTGTCATGTTCATGTTTTCATATTGTATTTTTTAAACCTTAAATATTAAAATGATTAAATTTTCTTTTTATGATTTAATAATTTAAAAGTTTTCCATATTCCCGAGAATATAGGGACTCAGGGAAGATTTTAATTTCAAATGTTAATGTTAATAAAATTTAGTACAAAGCATACAAATTAATATGAATGGCACCAGAAAAACAATGAAAAGATTTTGTTCCATTAAAAAATTGAATAAAAGAAACAAAGCATTACTTTGATGATTGGCTCTTGTCAAAAGTAATCAAAATTTTTAAGAAAATTCATTTTTTTTTTCTTGTATTTTGCTTGTAATTCAATTACATATTATTTCGAGAATTTGTCGTCAGTCGTTATGTTGTTTTAAGAGCATCAAACAATCAAATTTTTATATTTTTTCCTCAAGTTTAAGATGTACATATGTATGTAAATGGAGTCAATATGTATACTTGACGATAAATTCAAAAAGATTTTGTTTCTGTAATAAATTTATACTTTAAAGACATGATATTTTATTACAATAAAATATATGTACATATGTACATACATGCAAACGTGTTGTATCACAACTTAAATTTAAATCGACTTTAAATATAAAATTTAAGTTTGCAACATAAATTCAACTCAAAAGTCAACGTATGATCGAAACAAGAATTAAATTATAATGAATAGAATTACAAATGTTGACATCTAAGTCAACAATTGGCGAGTGGTTATCTTATACTAGAAAAATTTTCAATAGAGAAAAATAAACTTCATTAGACATCATCATCTGAAGATGACCGCGTAAAAGGGAGGTTTGCCTCCCGCTTAATACCAGCAATTTGATCAATGGTTTTTTAAGAGTAAAAGTAAGTGTCGAAAGACTTACGAATCAATTTATACTGAGCATTATCGCAAATCAGACAAGTTCATACATTTCACACAAGGGACACAAAAGGCTCTATTCATTTCTGGCAACTTTTGCCACTTATAGATCTTTTGGATATGAGGTAATGCCACTTCGTAAATGGTTGTTTGTAGACGAAGGATTTCTATGAGCACTAGAATCTTTAGTGTGTCTTCTATCAAATCATCTCGATCAAAGTGGCCATGCTTACAGGTCATTGTGACACGCGGAATGAATACAGTTCCCATCTATCGACTTCTGCCGTGGATGAGGATCTGCTGAGGAAGAGGAGACTGTTAACCACTTTCTTTGTCAATGTCCATCTCTTGCGAGGTTATTTAGTTCTCCAATTAATTGATCCCAAGGGTATAGCTTTGTTTATCAAACTTTTGGGCTAGTTTTCCAGTGTAGGGTAGACGTGTTTTTAATGTGCAGCCCTTGCGCAGATCAACTTTTTCCCCAGCTTGGTGGAACTCTATACTGAGACATTTGTAGATCGATATATTTTTATAAATCATAAATTGAATTCCATTGATAGATTTCATATTTATCTGCTGCACTAGTTGTTGGTGAAACAATATTTCTTCAAAAAGGAAAATAATTCCTGGCATCTTTTTAAGCAAATCTTAAATCCTTTTCACTAATTTTTCTATTATTTATATAAACCGGTAGACAAAAACTGTTTCTAGTTTTAACAAATATATCCTGGAAAAACTTTTTACCACTCCAACAATACATCAATCAATCATTTTATTTCCTTTAGATTTTTTGTTCTTATTCCTCCTCTTCATTTTAATTCAATGAAGAAGGCTCTTCTTCTCCTCACTATTCTATTGAGTGACAAGTTTCCTACGCTTTCATCCTTTTTCTTTAGAATATTTTTAAAGAATTATTTTAAATCTGCTTATAATATTGAAAATGAAAAAAAAGGCAGGCAAAAAAAAAAATAAAATAAATAAAACTTACCTTTTATGTCGAATACTTTTTGGTTCGTGCTAATTTAGTTTTCCAAGAACACCAGCTACGGAGCAGCAGCAGCAAATCCAAAGGATTCAAATAAATAGACAACAGGCGCGTGTTTGTTGAGAACAGAAACCAGCAGCAGGTTTTTTCTCTCGTTTTTTTTCTTCAACGGAAAAGGATGCCAAAAGAATTCTTTGTTTGCTTATATGAACACAAAAACCCACACACTTACACAGTTATACATACATGTACACTCGTACATATGGAGACACACACATATGAACAAAAGTGTAAGAAGAAGAAGAAACTGTTACAACTAACGTGAATAGAAGAAGAAGAAGAAGAAGAAGCCAACACAATAGAGCTTCAAGAGTGTGCCAATGATACGGCCTAGTTTAGAGAGTATTTTTCTTGTTGTTGTTATATTTAGATTGTTTTGTTGTTAATGTTGTAGTTCTGCAAATAGGATAGGAGTACTGCAGTTGACTAAGTGTATTCACAACAACACACATTGTGTGTACATTATGACAGATGTGCTAAGGAATGAATTCTTTAATTAGAATTTTTTTTTTAAATGAATAGAAAATGAATTCCAATTGCAATGGGTTCTTTAGACGACTGTAAACTAATGTTAATAAAAATATTCAATTAAATTTAAGCATGAAATTCTGCCAGGACATTAAACTCCTTTTTCAAAATGAAATTTACAGATTATGCAGGTTTAGTGTCAAAATTTAGTCTTTCAAGTAGAAATGATGTCTCGTTGCATTGATTAGTTCAAGTGGGTAAGGTTGCACTTCGGGATACTAGATGTAAAAGTTTTTATCTTGGTTGTGATTTGAATAAATTTTACTTTAGAGGTCTCACTATACAAGTGTTTATACAGGACGTCTTCCTCCAAGATCAGATTAAATTCATGGACATACAAATATTTAATTCTAGCATCGACTCCTTCTAACTTAAGAAGTTTTAAGCTAGATCGTGGCAATAGATGCAATTTTATGTCAAGCATTACATACATAACATACATACATAATTGGCCATTACAACCCTTCAGTCAGGATTACGGCCTAGCTTCTCAGCACCACTCATGTTGTGTGCGTTAATTTTATACATGAGTGGCGGGACCTACAGTTTAAAGTCGACTCCGAACGACAGATTTTTTGAGAAGCTTTTCATGGCAACTTTTACTATCAGAGTTTTTGCCAGAAATCTGCTGAGAGGAAGTAGCCGAAGAAATACTTTTTGTATTTTGTTTTTGATGTCTGGCCTGAGATTCGAACTCGGGCCTTTCGTCTAATAAGCCAACACACTACCTACTAGACCACGGCGACTTCAAGCATTTCCTATTAATATTGGTACTATCGTTCAGTGTACTTCTACCCCGCATATACATTAATAGTGTTCGATAGCATTTGATTGGTAAAAGTAAAGATTGTGTAAGTGGCGGTATCTTTTCCAAGAAGTTCAAAAGGTCAAGCTAATGGCAGACCGCACTTTGGTAAATCGATAATGATGAATGATTTTAAAGTGAAACGTGTTTCAGTGATCGTTCCGGAATGCATACAAAAATACATTATTAGGCATTACAAACAACCTTTTAGTTAGGAGTATGACTCAATTTCTCACAACACCCATTTGGGTGCATTAATTTCATTAATCTTTGGCGAGACCTTAAAGAAAGAGAGAGTGAGTGTTGAATACCTCTTCATTTAAGGTGTTAGAGCTAAGGTTTCATGTTTTCTAGTACGATATTAAAGAATTCATTCCTTTATACTCAGCATTCTTAAGTAGATACGTACGTACGTTGCTTTAGCGTTTCATATTTTCGCACTAATCGCTGTTGAAGTTAAATGACTTTTATTTTTAACACCAAAAACATAACTTTTTCCGCTTCGTATTTTTTGAATTTTGATAAGATTTGTTGTTGTTGTTGTGGATGTTGTATTTTTATTGTTCTAATTTGGCATTAAACCCAAAAACAACATTTTTATTTCCTTGTGTACCTAAATGGCAGTGGTTTGAAACTTAACCTGTTTTTGTCCTTAACAGGGATACAGATAAAACGGCAGAGAGAGAGAGAGAGGGGGGAAGTTATAGAGATAAGAAATGTCTGTTGGTTTTGCTCCTCAGATGTTTAACATTTTCTTTGGTTTTGTTGAAAGCACTTTTCCTTGGGGGCTGGTTTTCTGCCTTTTGCGTTAGTTTTTCCGATTTGTTTTCCTTTTCTGTTTTTCCGATTTGTTTTTATTTTTCTTGGTTTTTAGGTGGCTTTCCCTTTTAATAGTGTTTGTTGGGTTGTTCTATGTGTTCGCTTTGCTCTTTAATTATAGATTCGATTGGGCCATTTGGGCAGGTTTTTATTTTATTTTTAAATATCGATTAATAATACGATGTCGAGGTAATGGTAAAGGTTCTTGGTACATACATTTCTTGGTTTTTCTGCCTTCTTTTTTATATCACACTGTCACTGTCCCTACTAATGGATGCGAGAAGCCGGAGGAGGTGGCAAAGGCGTTGATAGTGTTACGGTTTGATTTATTATGTGGGTCATGTCACCTTTAACATATATAGAAACAAACATACAAATAAAATAAATAACATCCACATATGCATTTATTGTAATTTGGTGGATTAGATCATGTACAAATTCTTGTTACATTAAATGCTTTCAGTTTTTTTTTTTATTTTCTTTAAATAAATGCGAGTTTTTTCGATACGGTTTTCTTATTTTATTATTATTTTTAACAATTAAAACTAAATAAATTGTTGTTTAATTGATTTTCTTGTGTTAATTAACTAGAGATTTGTCTTAAAAAAGAATATGTAGAGTAACACTTAAACACTTTTTAGGTTTCAATAACAAATACACACAGCAAGTGGGCTTAATTTTTCTATGATTTAATTTATTTTTTGTATTTTTTATTTGTAACTAAAAAAAATTTCGCTAAAAATGCTTATAACGCTTAATTATTTATTAATTAATTATTTTCATATTAATTTTCATATTTATTTTTTATGTAAGAACTTGTTTTTTGGAAACAATTTTCTTTTAACAAATTTTAATTCTTTTTCTTTTTTTTATTTTCTTTTTAAGCGATTCTAGGGGAAAAACACGTCCGTTTACTCGTATCTATCAGCAGCGCCTAAATGATAAAATTCTGAAATACAGAAATTTTCGTTTTCGTCCCTACTCTGTTGTCTTCAATAATGCCAGTTGTCAGTAAGTCAGTAGTCGCATTATATTTTCTGTTAAAATATACCCTTTTGCACGTAGAAATCTCAAAAATTCCATTGAAACTCTCTTTGCTTTTGTACTCTTAGTCTCTGTAGTGTTTAGAGCGCAGGCTTTTGCTTTACAGCTGTTAGTCTCTGTTGTGGTGCTTTATTATGTTAGTAATCTAACGGTATTTTTTAATTTAGCAACTGGCCTATCATTTGTGTTGTTTTGTGGTTTTTTTTGTTAGCAGCGCTTTCAAAATAATTTGTTAAATTTGAACATTTTCATTCTTAAGTTTCAGGCAGATATTTAAAGGTATGTATTCGTTTAAGAAGAGAAACTTCATTGAAATTGAATTGAACTTGCCGTAGTCTAGTAGGTAGTGTGTTGGCTTATTAGACGTAAAAATATGAAAAAATATTTCTTCGGCTGCTTTCTCTCAGCAGATTTCTGGCAAAAACTCTGAGAGCAATAAAATTGCCATGTAAAGTTTCCCAAAAAATCTGTCGTTCGGAGTCGACTATAAACTGTAGGTGCCTCTACTCATGTAAAAAATTAACATACACAACGTAAGTGGTGTGAGAAGCTAGGTCGTAATCCTGACTAAAGGATTGTACTGACCAGTTAGGTAAGTAAGTATATATTCGCTTTAAAGTTAGTTACCTATAACCAGAAACTAATCTCTAACCTCTGTTCTCTATTCCACAATTTGCCTTGAATGTCATTCAAACGGAATCTTCAATTTATCGATTTCATACCTTTGAAACTCTGCTAAGAATAGTAAATATTTTGCTTCTTTGTTTTTTTTAATCCATTTTCAAAGAGTCATATGTTTTCTATTTTATTTTCACTTTTTTGTTATAATTTATTCGTTCCTTTTTATTCTCGTATCACTACACCAGTCATAATGGGAACGCGTGCCTCTTTATTTCTTTAGTTTTTCTTTTGGTGTTTTTTAAATATTTTTATTTGCCGTCTTGCAGTTGCCAATTGTTCTTATTATTTATGATGTTGTAGTTGTTGTTGTTGTTGTCCATTGTTTCAATTAACTGATAAACGTCCAAAGTTATTGTCTTTTTTCATGCTTATTTTTCTGTTTTTTTTTTTGCTCAGTAATTATGATTGTATTACGACAATATCAATTATAGTGTGTCCGTCCACAAAAAATAACAATTTCAATTGACCACGATAATAAAATATAATGAGACGCAGGAGGAGGAGGAGGAGGCGTCAAAGCGACACTAATCGAGTAATGAGCCGTAGTAAGTAGAAAAATGGTTTTCTTTTTAGTAGGCCTAGCATAGCAACTAAAAAAAAATTGTGGAAACAAATTTAAATAAACAGGTAATGGATGTATGAAGGATAATGTCGTAAGTTGAACAGATATTCTAATGAAATTATACTAAAAAAAATAGATTCGCTAATGTACTTACATATATGTATGTAATGCCTTACCAAGAATTTGAACCCCAATTTGAATTTGTTCTTGCAGCTTCTACACAAACCTTCTTAATAAAATAATTTGGAAAAATTCCTTCATCACTATAAATCCTCGTGGAATCTATTAGAGCGCATAACATCAATACAACCACTAGTTGTCACCAGTTCTGCGAATGCAAATGTGTCCCTGGTTTATTGGACTTTCTTTTGTTTCACAAAGTTCAGTTCATTCCCATGACTTCTAAGTGCCTTATCAGTAAGTATTTCGTTCGATATTTAACTCGTATCTTTAATGTAATTTCCGTGGCAAAATTCATCAGTGGCTCATGTACTTAGATTCCATGAATGAATGAAAAAAAATATACATGATATGCCCAAAACACACTTACTCAGTGACGTGAGTAATATTTGGGAAAAAGTGTGCGTGTAATTTAAGTCATTAATCATATATTATTACACTGACTGCTAAAAAAAGAGAGAAAATTAAATACATTGTTTGAAACATGGCCTCACGTCTAAAAAGCCAACACACTATCTTCTAGACTATGACGACCTACAACGCTCGAGATATTCCTGGATGGTCTGATCAAATACTGGTCTGGATTGAGAAAAGTCTTCATTCTCTCCACTTTCCCCAAGTTTAGCTTCTTCTTCTGGCACCATAGAGCAGTGAAAGCTTCCCTAGCATGATAGATCCTTTTCCTATCACCTTGAAAACTCTGAGTCAATCTCATAGGATTGCAGAACTGAAACCGCCGATTGAGTGCCTTATCTCATCCTCTATACCGTGTAGAATCAGAATATTTCGTTCTACCTCTTATTCTGACCCACTACAAGGCGCTAACGTATCATAGCATGATCGCACGTACCAAATGCTTTTTAAAAATCTTCCGTTCGATGATACTATTTTTTGTGTAACCACTTTTGTTAGCCACTGTGCATATACAAATAATAATAAAAATTGCCCAAAAAATTCAATACAAATAAATGTCATTTATACGCTTTTGAAGTTTGATTGATTGAAGAAAAGTCTTTGGCAACAAATTTCGAAATAATTTTACAAAAGAAACATGACAAATCAGCGTATCATACTCCAAAAAAAAACTAAAATAAATTGCAATGAAACCGAAAACAAATATATGTACATACATATGTAATGTGTCAACATATAATTTATTTAATTATTTATTTCTTATTAATTCATTGTCCAGTAATATATGCATATTGTTACGAAACTGAAAATAGTCTTGATACTGGTGTTTTGCTTTTACATCGCTTAACATTAAAATTATAAACAAAAGCTACAAAAACAAATCAATGCAGTAAACAAACCTGTTTACAAATTATTGTACTGCTTAATATATAGCAACAAACACCAGCATAAAAAATGGTAATCAAGTAAACAAAAATACACAAACAACACTACAATAATAAATGTAAATATCGTTGCTAACATTTATAGAGATATCGAGAGGGCGAATGCATGAACGTTCGCCTTCAAGAACATTCATCAGACTGTTTACTCTACCATATAAAAGGCAAGGCAAAGCAGGCCACTGAGTTAGTGAAGTTCAATCAGTCTTGTGTAAATACGCGGTGTATTTGAAGAGAGTAATCGCGGTTTGAAGATCTTCGTTACAAGGATCTGTCGAATAATTGCCTAGTAATTGTTATTGTTTATGCAAAGGTTATAAACAGAGTAACGAATAAAAGAAAGCAATCGTTGTTGTTTACATAAAGCTGTGAACAGTGGCACACAAAATTATGCGAATAATAAAGAATTTTAATTAAAACGAAACACAAAATTTATTTTTATTTTATTTGTAATCTACAAGCTTATATTTTAAATGGTTTTAAAAGGTAAAAACACAATCTTCGATGGAATAGTTATTCCGTTTCGGCTGTGGTTTAACAATTTTCCAATTTTCTTTGATAACGTTTTGCGGTTGTATTAGTGATTCTTCAATTTTATGCAGATAAACACTTAAAGGTGAACTGGACTCCACTTCAGAACATTTAGCCGCATCTGTTTCCGATAAAATGCGTTCAACATGGGTATCTGGATAGGGTTACAAAAGAAATACATACGTATACTTTTCAAGTGAACCATTTCTTACCTTTATTGTGGGGCTGGGATAATAGATTGGTTCCTTGTCTTCCTATATCAACTGTGGGAGTGGGTACGTGGGACTTAACTGAAATAGTGTTACAAACATTAGTTAGATGTAGTGTTTAGGTGTCACCTGCTAGCAAAATGAAATATATTTTAGCGAAATACAAAAGCCTTTATTTTAAATAAAATTCATTAACCAATAGGCCAATAAGTAGTAATACGATATTAAAAAGAGGGAAAGGAATGCGAGAGTCCATTACCATTTACCTTTACTTTACTTACCCAAATTCAGATTTTCCTTTTCATTAATTTCCACTTCTTTAGTATTGGATTTCGAAGACTGTTGTTCCCTCGTTAATGGCTTATTATTGTCATGATTGGAGAGTAAAACGGTTATTGAAGAGTTACTTAAGGAATCCTTTATACTCGTATGCAACAGAGCGTCATTACTCTGTAATTGATGAACACAAGTAGAGGATTTTGATGTATGATTTGATTCGATTGATTTACTATTTTGTTTGGAAGTTGTCTTTTGGATTATCAGAATATTGGTTACAGTATTATTTTCCGATTTTGTGAGATGATGTCCGATATCTGTTTGTGTTTTATTTGTTGTAGATGAATATAAATTTGCAAAGGCCTTGGAGTTATTTTGTCTTTTAAAATCATTTTCTTCTGCGTCAAAACAAGAATCTTTTATTGATGTGAGAATAGTATCACCATTATGGGACTTGATTGTATTTCTGGCAACAGATTTTAAGGAATTTTGATTGGTATTTACATCTGTTTTAATTGCTGTGGCTATTTTTTTCAAGGAAGTAGATTGTTCTCTTTTATTAGAGTTACAATCTTTAAATTGGTCTGTGGTGGCTCTTTCTTCATTAACAGTACTCTCTGTTGCTGTAATATCTGTCTTAAGCAGTTTGTCTTCTATATTAGAGCGTGTTAATGCATGCAATCGTGTTAGAAGCTCACTAGATTTTAAATCCCGTGTTTCAAAAGATTCGTCTATTTCATCGCTCTTGAAGGCTTTTCCATTGTCAAAGTTTTCTTGGTTGTGCTTCTTTGTGGTTCTGCCACAACATTTACATCTGCGGCGTTCACTACAAACTGCTTTATTACGCCTGCCAGTAGTTTCCGTATGTTCAGTTTGCCTGTTAGTAGATGTATTTACATTCAGTAACACAGAATTAACTCTTGTGGCGTTTACAATCGGCTGTATAGACTGAGTGTTAAATGTACGAGGTACGGCTACAAAAGGATTTGGGACATACATAAGCAACCATCTGTTAACAAAACTGTTGTTCGGATTATTTGGACGTACTGTATTCGAAGGAGAAACATTTCTAATCGCTTGAGTGTTGCCGGCATTATTATGCCGCTGAGAACACCGATTGCATTGCGTACATTTAGGATTCGTTATTTTATTGTCACCCGAGCGCTGCTCAACATCTGAATAAATAAACGCATCGTAGGGTTTATAATTCGTCAATAGTTTAAAGGGTGCCAAATGGTCAGACATAAAATCAATGATTTGAATTTGTCGTTTAGATTTTGTATCATTACCGGAGGCCTCTAAGGACTCCATTGCTTCACTGCAATCGATAACCACGTATGAAAAAATAAAATTGATTTATTGGCTGTGATTCGTAATCATCTTACCTTTCATTTGAAAGTGGCTGTGATAAAATTTTTGTTGTTATTGTTAAAGCGATTAATAAAGAAAATTTGAAAAACATTTTATTCTCAACTTTTAATACTTCAGTTTCGAGTTAATAACTACCGTGTATTAAATTGTTTGTTGTAAAGCTTTAAGTTTAAATACTTTTCTAATTTGTAAGATTTATGAACTTTTTTTTAAATATTTTATACCCCACACGTATAGGTGGTAATGGCGGTAGATAGAATTTCAATAATCAGTCCCACTGTTCATTCTGAAGATCAATTTACATCAACAAAATGTTTGTAAATTGAGCACATTTGGTTGTGTTACAGTCAAGTGCTTTGCCTAGGCACGAATGTATATGAATCTACACAGCTGAAGAGTGTTTTCTTTTAAGAATTACTATTTTAAATGAAATTTAATAAAAAAAAAATTTTGTTATTAAGGCTTATATATTGGACGGCTACCGCTGACGGTGGGTGGATGGATCATCGTCACAGGTTCCAAAGTATCGGACTATGTCTCTTTCCTTCTTCGTAATCTTTGCTCCTGCATAAGTCGTTGTAATGCTGCGCCCTGGGGGCCTGCTATGAGGTTCCTAAGATAAACTTTGGTTATGTACCAAAATTATTGGCAGTGTATTATGAGTAGGGGATTTAACAGTTGTGTTTGTCTCCACTTGTTTTACAGTGTATCGGATATCATTTCTTATGTTTATTCTTGAGCAAGTGCGCGCCAAGCGAGAAAGTGTTCATTTTCATAATTTTGTTTTTATTTTCGTTTCGCTTTCAATTTTTTGGCAAACAAATTTCATGCTTTTCTTTATGAAACGTGCCATATTTGTCTCATTTTTTCTTTTTTTTTACCACAAGCAGTTTGTAATTTTAGCAATTCATTGATTGAATTATTTTCATTATTATTAATTTTTTTTTAAATAATAATGAATACATTGTACCTGTCTGTGTTTAGTTTTATTTTTGTGCAGAGTTGTGCTACCTTTTCACAAATTACCATAAAGAATTTGCCAAAAGCGATTGGCTGGTTGGGTTACGTTAATCGTAATCTCACACAAATATTTCTTGAGGTCATTATGTATATTTGTTTTCAGTCTAAAAGATAACACTTTAATTTGCTTATTTTCGTTTTTATTATTATTGTACTGTGGAGGATGATAATATTGATTCTGGCCCATTCTAGTATTTGTAGGTTTTTGCTCGTTTTAACAAAAGCGTTAAAACCTATCAAGAAATACACAATTTGTATTATCACTGCGAATAAATGATTGTATTGATGATTTACTGTGACAGAGAGAGAAAGAGAGAGAGGGTGAGAGTTGGCGCATTAAGCAATGATAAATATTTTTTACACTCCTGAAAATAAATAAATGATGACAAATAAAAATAAATAATAATTCACGCAATTATTTCACAATTTATAATCGTCAATTGCAGTTGGACTACTTTACGGAAGAGAACAATTAGAAGAACGCTTGTAAAGCAAAATTGTCATATTACAACGTAAACATTGACAAATTTACTAGAGGAAATAACGTAAAAAGGGCAAGTCATCATCAAATTTACTGTAAAAAAGGCAATTTATCGAAAAAATTTACAAACTGTTGGCGCACCTAGTATGTAGAACTGAGTTGAAAGAAGGAATATAACAGTAAATTACGTAGTTTATGTTCGAACTGCTCTGTCTAAACGCCAGTTAAAGAATAATTCACCAGGGAAGTGTGTGTTGGTCCATGATCGAAAGCAATTCAGATGCCCTATAGAATATCTCTCAAATATACACACTGCATCTGCATATGAAACAATTTCCAGGGCTGTAAAGTCTATTGTAATCACTTGCATATTGTGTTCTCTCACATGCCAGTGTATTTGTTGCCAACAATATTTCTATTTTTTTCTTCTGTTGTATTATTGATAGCGTGGGTTGGTATTTGTGTGAGTATATATGTACATGTAAGATTCAATTTGCGAGCTTGTCGGTGTGCGTGTGATTTTTGTTTTGTGTCTCGAGGAGGACGTGCAACCGCCCTATTATGACATGAGATATCCTTGTTTTTGTAGCTTCTAAAGGTCTTGAAAAATGTATAAGTTGTCATTGACTGTTGCATTTAATGTCAACAACAATGAATATGACAATGACAACTTGCAGTCTCATTGAATATTTACAAAATAAGCATAAAATGTTGTTGATTTTTCGTAAAGCAAAGCAACTACAACTGAAACAATAACAAGAAAAAGGCAAAAAGAAAACAAGATAACATTTATTATGATGTTACATACATACATACATGTATGTACGAGTATATTATATGATGATTCCCATTAAGTTGCATATTATCGATAGCATTATGCATATTAATGTTATTATAATTGCAGAGAAAATTCAAATTCAAAACAAAAACAAATGACTGCCGTTACTTTTATGCTGTTTTTAATATATCAAATGGAGACAATTTTTAAAAATATTTACAAGACTTTGGTCTATCAAAAGCGTTCAATTTGTTTTAATTTCATGTCAGTCATGTCATCAATATGAAATCATATGTTTTGATAGCTTTTTACCTTTTTTTTTCTTCATTAAATGCTCTTGACCTACTGTTACACTTTTCTTTAGAGCCACTTCAATACATATTTGTTTTCTTAAATTTATTTTCTTTTAGATTAAATAATTCATTATTTATAACTCTAAATAGTCTTATCTCTTAATAAAAACAAAATTAAATAATGAAAACAAAATTATTCCACATTGGAATCTTTAATTTGCGGCCGGCTGTTCCCGATCCGCCTTTGTTTATTTAGTGGTGTGAAATGGGGTTTGTTTTGATATCATCTTCAATTTAGATTATTATCTACCGTTACCATTACCGTTATACAATTCTTAACACATTACCGAATACAGATAAGATTGCATTTTTAAGAAGTGCATTCGAATGTTAAGTTACAAGTAAATATTGACAATGCCCAATGGCACAGTCGGTTTTTTTTTTTTGGTGGCTTGGTAAACTGTTTAGTCTTAATTCGGATTACTTGAAATGAAGAATTATGTATGCTTTCTGGCTGAGATGAAAACATTCCGAATTCATTCAAATGTCGCTTTCATTGAAATTGAAAGTAGTGAGTCTTTTGGGTGATGTACAACGAAAAAATTTGTCTAGAACTTTAAGGAAAAAAAAATTAAACTTTTGCTTCACTCTAACCCTGATTGTATATACATATATCGTTGCTTGGAATTCATTTCTTCGTATTTTTCAAAAATAACATATCAATTGTTCCGTCTTCATCATTTTGAGTAGATTTTTTAACTCTGTGTGTCCAAGAAACAAGAGATAATATGTGTGGGTATTTAAGTTTATTTAATTGTTTCTTAAAGTGAATTGATCTTGAAATCAAAAACAAAGTAGTCGCCATAGTCTAGTAGGTAGTGTGTTTATTAGACGTCAGGCCATGGTTCAAACCCCAGGTCAGACATATCCATCTAAACGAAATATGACAAAATATTTCTTTCGGCGACAGATTACTGACGAAAACTCTGAGAGTAAATAAAAAATTGCCATGAAAAGTTTCTCAAAAATTGTCGCTTGGATTCGACGTTAAACTGTAGGTCCCGCCACTCATGTATAAAATTAACACACACAACATGAGTCGTAGAAGAAGCTAGGCCGTAATCTTGACTGAAGGGGTTGTAATGACCAATTATATACTTATGTATATATGTATGTAAAACAAAATAGTATTGATTTTCTTGTTCCAAAGTAAGTGACAGACGAGCGTCAAAGGCTGATATCAAATGAGCTCTTTCCGCAGTTTTCTTAATCTCAGATTCTCTTAATAAGTATGTTGCAACCACTAGTATGTCTCAGACAACAATGGAGATACCAAACACCCACATATACACCGACTGATCTCTTGTTTGATAGATTTTTCTGGTCATCATGTGTAGTTTTGTAACTTAACATTGAATAATAAATTCGCACTTTTAAGGGAAACCTTTTAAAGAAACTTTTTCATGAAATCATGAAATAATTCTTCACCTGTCACTGTTTTAATGCATATACACACATACCTACCTACACTTAAATATTTTTAAATAATTTTTAACAAAATTTTTTAGTTTTTTTTCTATTTTATTTGAAAATGGTTTTTCTTTATTTATTTGTTTTTTGGTTTTGTTGTTGTTGTTGTTGGTTGTTCTTAAATGTATATTTTATAAATTAAAAATATTTAAAGTTATAATATTATTATTATTAATTATTTGTTATTTGTATAATTATAATTAATTATTATTAATATTTAATTAATAAATTTTTGTGACTGATTTTTAAATAAATTTCCACCTTTTCTTTTGCTTTTTTTCGATCTTCTTTTTCCACTTCAGTTTCTTGTGTTTTGTTTGTTTGTTCTTTAGTTTTAATTTATTTTTTAATTTAAATTAATTATTTTATCATACAATTATTATAAATAAAAATATTTCGATTCATTTAATACAAAGTTTCATTAAAATGCCATTCGAATGGTGGTGGATGATAGCGTAGACGTCGGACGACAATAGAATTATTTCTTTTTTTTTGATTAAAGAAAAATTAATAACGAAAAACATTAATTAAATAATAAAAACAAAATCAAGAATCTTTTCTTTTCTTTGTCGTTTCAGTTAACCAATAGCGTCCTTATCCATTCATTATCTTCAATGAAATCATCACCAGCATTGTTATCAAACATCAATCAAGATTCTATTCTACTACTACATACGTACGACCTATTAATTTGTCAACATACACACACACACATACACATATTTATATAAATTAGGAATGAAGAAAATGAAAAAATTAGGAATGAAATAAATGAAAAGGATAATAAAGCATAATAAAGGATAATAAAGGATAATAGAATAGAATAATTTATGATTTAAGAAATTAAACACTAAATCGAATAGGTGAGTAAAGTGAGTGAGATAGACAGAGTGACAGAGAGAGAGAGATGAAAGAGTACAGGAGAAAGTAAATCTATTTACAAAAATATCGATCTTCGTAGCGTTGGCAATAGTCACAGATCAGTTGGCAGCAGCGTCCGTTGTTGAAGCGGCAACGGCATTTTTCCACTTGCTTGAAAACCCGTGTCGTATAGCCACGCCCACAGCAGAGATTCGCACAATTGTCTGGATTCAGACATTGACGATCCTTTGTAACGGAACAATAAGTGGGTGATGTCTCCAAATAGTATAACGTTGTATACTGTGATTGTTGCTAAAGCAGAGAGTAACAGGAAGATAACAAATAAGTAAGACTTTTCAAAATTAAAGGCTATTTGACGACTTACTTTCTTTCGCCTCTGTTTGGGTTTTTTCACTCGACTTGAGGAAGCCTCTCTTCGCATTGTGCGCGCATTTGGTGCCTTGCGTATAGCCTGATTGTATTTCTGCCTTAGTAATGTCGCCGTGCCATTAAAGTCCGATAATTTCTTCCAGCACGTTTTCATTGAACAAGAACCGGAGACACCGTGACATTTGCACTTGTCCTTCATCAAAGTGGATACAGCCTCTATACCGACCTACATATAAACCGGGAAAGAAAACGTTATCATTTTCTTACGGTAGTTCTTTTAAAAAATATTACAAACCTCGGAATCATGTCGTAATATTTCGGTGACCTCATCTGTATCGCCGCCACGCAAATCCAAAAAACTTCTGGTCACACGCTTACCATGCTTTAAATTATCATTACAACCACCCCATTGGAATGTTTGATCAGGACGATTCTGTTTTCTCGGTCCGCAACTGCATTTTGTCATACGACCCTCGGCACAGGCCCGTGCTATTGAATGTGTCATGGCTGCCGCTGTCAGAGCATGTACGAAAGCTGTTTCTTTGTAGAGTTTCTTGAAAATATTACGCTTTCCTCGAATTTCAATGGAACAATTCCAGCGATCATAGCGAAACTGATCCTCACAGTGAGTGGTAGCTAAACGTCTAGCTTCTCGTATAGTATCGGGCAGACCGAATTCCTTGCGGCATTGATGGTTTTGTCGACGTGTCGCTGGCATATAACGACAGGGACCACCAACTTGTCCCTGCGAGGTGAAAACGGCCATAACTGTGTGTTCAGAGATGAAGTTTTCTTGTTCGCTGAAAGAAAATTAAAAATTGAATTGTAATCACGGGTTTTTATTTTGAATTTAACGAGTCAATTATGATGTTATGGGGAATCAGTTCTTCCTAGCGTTCTCAAACGAAATTGGTCTTAATAGTGGGTGTGTGCTCATTTCCCTTAGATAATAAACGTATGCCTCAGCTATATATAGAAGGAAATCAGTACTTCCACCATTCAAGTAATGAACCTTAAATATGTAAAGAATAAATAGTAACATTGCTTGACGCCAGATGACACTAGCAGTCATGGGTATTTAGCCGAGTCAGCCACCTCAAAGTGTTGTATTTGCTTTTGTATAGGAAATAAACTAACCACGAATTATATTCCCCGATTTACAAATGCTCAACTCCGAAATTCACCAAAGTATCGTTTATGTTAAATAAATACTGCCTGTAGAGGGTAGGTAACCTCTATAAATCATATTCCAATTTGTTACTGGAGTTTAACACACCTCGTTAGTAAAGGTGAAATTTACTTATTCCAGACACAAACCACATAATGTTAATGTTAATACAGTCACTATGATAGTCACTATGATAGTACCGTAATGCCGATAAGACCAGTATTTTTGGAAATAACGGTACACGTATTGAATTTCAAATTTATTAACCACATCGGAGAAATTCACCTCGTCGAAACTCACTAAATTGAAATCTCAACACATTCAAAAATATTTTTAATCCGGTTGGGAAAGGAGGCAGAATGTAATAAAAA
The DNA here is from genome assembly GCA_930367235.1 of Sarcophaga rosellei. Taxonomy (NCBI): domain Eukaryota; kingdom Metazoa; phylum Arthropoda; class Insecta; order Diptera; family Sarcophagidae; genus Sarcophaga; species Sarcophaga rosellei. The sequence continues at coordinate 3,349,626 of OV884019.1, read as the reverse complement.
TTATAAGAAGTGCTTTAGGAGTTGGAAAAAACGTTGCCATCTGTGTATTATATCTCAGGGCCAACGTAGGATATCAAATAACGATGAAATTAGGATTTTCGAGAAACGTGTGAAAGCCTGGAATTGAATTTTGCAACTTATCGATTGTATTTTGCCATTTGATTGTATTTTTAATTATTCGCTTAATTTATAAAAAATATACAAACATTTCATATTCCACTCATTACTGTTGAATGTTTTTCAAATAAATTATTTTATTTTATGATCATTATTAAATCAAAATTAGAAAAACGAAGAAAGAAACGAGAATTATTCAAGTGCATCATAATATGTACATAAGGCCTGTTGTTAATAATCAATTAATTTATTAATAATCAAAATAAAACAGTAGGTGAGTCTATAAATTCGAAAAACAAAAAAAAACAAAACACTAATTTGTTAATAAAACAACCAAATTTAATGCCATTCAACAAATGTTCGAATTGTTTACATGACTTAAATTGTACAATTTAAATTTTTTTTGAATGAAGAAATATTGTGGCACAGATGATTGTGGCGAAATAAGAAGAAAAATCTGGCAATCAATGTACATATTGGAACTGCTTCGCCAACACATGCCAAGATATATAAATTAATTTACTTTTACTTTCCAAACACACCTCGTAGTTTGATTCTTATTATTCAATGAGAAAAGCGTTTCTAAACCCAAAATATTTCAAATCAATAAATTTCTTCTGATGTAGAAAGAAAAGAAAAATAAAAATAAGAAAAACCACAACAATAGAAGAACATTTAAAAGAATTTCAAATAAAATTTATGTCTCCTTATTTTTAGATTTGGATAGGAATGATTATTTGATTAAGGAAAAAGGGGAAATCATACTCATAATAAACTGATTGGCATTGTTAGTTAGGCCATTTGGAATAATGTTGACTACAATATGATGAAATTTTTGGCGGAAATTCTTCTTTTCCACTTCATGAGTTTGTGGATTTTCAGCAAACAGAGTTTCAATCAAAATGTACAAATAGAAAATGTTCCAAAAAAAGGTCAATTGACTACTGGCTAGTGGAACGCAAGTTTGGTGGGTAGGGATATATGTATGAGCATATAATATGTGAAGAACTCTGTGTTCCTATCGAATGTTTGATTTGAGTTTTTGTCCGTTTGTTGTATCGGCCATATGAATTTCCCTGTTTTTGTTGTTTTTTGTTTGTTTGCCAGTTTAAAAGCCTCATAAACTATCCAAAATGATGACTCTTATGGGTAATTAGTATCACAAAATCATTTTTAAAACACACGCACACATAAATAAATATTAAAAAATTTATTAAAGAAATATACGAAATCGTTGATTAAAATTTCTGAACAAATGCAATATAATGGTTTTAGAAGAGTTTCTTTTAAATATATTTAACAATATGCCCGAAAGTGTTCATGTATCTTAGATTCCACAGTTCTAAAAAACTTCCAAAAAGTTGTAGTGCTTTACTACTAACAGGGGGTACATACGTTACACTCATTCTTGTGGTTATATTCGAAAGTCTATATAAGCTAATCGTAACTCACCAGGCTGTAATCTCCTGCCAAGGTTTCCTAGGGAATTTCTACTTCTTATTGATAGACGTACAAGAATGCAGAATATCTGTGGAAAATATTCATAATTTATGTTGAAAAGTGGATCCACTTGTAAAGAGGTCAAAATAATCTTTTCCTATATGGTTATAATGAGAATACGTCTGCGATAAATTTGTCGAGAGTTTATTTAAAAAGCTTGTAGCAGTCATGATAAACCTGTGATCACCGGACATCTTGATCAGAGATGTCAAAAGAAGACTAAGAGGCGACCACTGAAGATTTCATCGTCCTGCATTTGGAGGCCTAAAGCGTATTAACGAAGCCTGATAGTTAGGGTAAATCAAGGCGAGTTCTATGAATTCGTAAAAGCATCAAGAGTAATGGCTACCATTGTATGAATGGTTTTAAAACATTATCCAATAATAGCTCACGCTTCAACACCTAATCTGGAGACTTGCATTCAAAATTATTTCTTGCTGTTCGGTAAAATAAAAATCATGAATTTTAATTTTTAAATTTAAAAAATGAACTCAGGTGCTTAAATTTGTATTCTTCGAACGCAATGGTAATTTGTATTCGCCCACTGCTGTTTTATATTTATTTCGCTGTTCTACCACAAATTATCAGGTGAATTAATTTATTTGTATTTAATTTTTATTCGTGTTTTCTGATTGCTTGTACATACAATATTTGAATTGATTATTATTATATGGAAATTGTTTTTCTCCTTCTTTTTTTATTTTTATTTTTATTTGGAACATCCATTATAAATTTGTTTCCAATTAAAATTGCAAATTGTTTAAATTGGCCCACAAAACAACATTTTAATAAAAAAAAAATAAAAATAATTAACAAAATGAAAATAACCATTCAAGAGTAAAAAAATAAATATTTATTTGAAACAATTTCAAGTGTTTTAGGAGGAAATACTACAAACAAAAAAACAGGGAAAAACTTATAAAACCCAATGTTAAGTTTTATTAACCGTATACACATTGTATTACTAGCAAAGAACCCGTCAGAAATTTAAAAGTAAGACTTTTGAGTCTTATTGATGACTGGACTTTCTTTCTTTCTTTATTGCTCTCTCTCTCTTTCTCTCTCTCTGTCGCCACAGGCTTTGGCATAAGCAATCGTTTATACTTTCATCGGCTGTAATATGATCAAATTTCCCTTAAAGTAGCAAATCTTCATGTAAACCCCTACAAGTACCCATAAATACTATGCGTATACATATACATACATACATACATACGTATATACATAGTTACATACATACATATTTAAAATAATATATTGTAGAAAGACAACATTTATATTAACAATAGCAAAAACTGACAACAACAGCAACAACAATTGCAATAAGAATTGCATTACAACAATAAAAAGAAGAACAAGAAGAAAAAAGAGCATATTTAAGCTGAAAATGTAATAGAATTTTAATACCAATTCAAAAACTACTGACCGCTAAAGGCAACAACAACAAAAAAAAGAACAAACAAAATCCTATATCTTTTAGATATCTACCATACAAGGTATATATTTTACATGTATGTATGTATACGCGTACATACATATATTGTATGCATAAAATCTTTTAAATGATTTTATAGTTTGCATTGGTGAAAAAGGCCTTAAGCTACAATTTAAGGTTTTTTATTGTTTTTGATAAATACTTTCTTACTTATTTGAACATTAAAAGTCTTTTAATCAGGATTACGACCCATCTTCTCATACCATCCATGTTGTGTTTACCGTAATTCAAATATGGTTACACATATATCACGAATTCAATTCCAAGAGTTTTATTATATTAGCTAACACAGCTGGGGGGTCCGCAAAACTTTTTTAAGTTGAAAATGAGTAACCAACCTTCAGCCCAAAATGAATCAAAGAATCATTAAAGAATGATGAAGCTTCTAAACTTTGAGGAGTAGAGCTATTACGGGCTATAGAATGAAACTATACAACATCTTCTGGGCGACTTTGTGGCACTTTTCAAACGTATACTTGAGACAGAAACCAGAACTCTGGATGTATGACTGATGCCACACCAGTTATTAACATAAGAAATGAAGAATATCTTCTAATAGCGTCTGACCTGCTAATCCTAATGGCTTTCTTGTCCGATTTTATGAATGTCAGCACCCCACCACTTTCCCCAAGATGTTACGTCTGCAAATAATCGATAGCCATTGTCTTCAAAGAAGTCGTACTTTGTCACTTACCAACAAATCATAAACGATAGGCAGATATCAACGTTACAAGCAGTGTGTATTTCGATATTTTCTTCAGCACATTCAATTAGCCCGTAAAGATTCTAAGGCACTTCTATTATAACTTTGGCTGTATTTCAACCTTTCCTGGAGGGCAATATAACTTTCTTAAACAAATATAATTCGTGCTTGAATCGTTATCGAATGTTGGCAGTTTATCGAGCTTAGTACCTCTTTTTGCTATAAAGAGCTTGAGTCAGTTTTCAAACAGTATCGAATGCTCCTCGTCAGTTTATTTACAATTTGTGTTTATGTGTTTTTTTAAATCAATTGCAATTATAATCGAAATCGATATGTTTTATTTCCACAATCGATTACAGACGACAAGATAATTTGCATAAAAATTTTGCACATGAGCCGTTTCGTTAATTTAAGGATCAGAATAAAAAAAAAAAATAAAGAAACGAATGAAACAATACAATAAAATGAAATAAAATAAAATGAAATAAAATAAACTGTTGAAAAGAACAAACCTTAATCGGTATAAAATACACATGTAATGAACACACCTACTCTTTGAGACATAAAACTATCGAAAGTATTATCCGCTCATTTGCTATGATGGTATGTCCCTTACTTTTCCAATATATCTGTATGGTATGTGCATATGTATGTGTACTTATTTTATAAGTATGTATGCATGTATATAAAGTATGGATGGACATATAAGTTAAGTTTGTTTCATTGATATCGATAATGTTAATATAGTTGGGCTAAAAGCAAAATTACTTAAGGTATTAAAACAACAACAACAACAACTAAATCTAAACTTCTACAGAATGGATGGACGGATGGATGGATGGACGACGGATGGCTAGATGGCCATTATATAAATGTTTAAACACAAACAAACAAACGAACTCACTTACTAATTGTATGCAATAATATTGCCATATAATAACAACATACATTACAAAATACAAACATAGATGGTTAGAGAGACAGACAAAGAGAAAATTTTTTTGTTAAAATAGACAAATTGTTTAAAACAAAAAGTTAATCCTTTTGACAAAATCCAAAAAAAAAAAAACAACAATTTCTTCTTCTATTCTCAGTCAGTCACATGCGAGTAAATATTTAAATAAATGTGGACTCTTTGCAATTCAAATTTGTTGATGTTGTTGTTGTTATTCTTTAAAAAAGACTTAAAAAATTAAAAAGCAAATGAAATGCAATGCATTTAGTAACTGAGCTCCTCTAATGCTCATCCATTAGATAAATATACAATCGATACATAACCAAACACACGCAAACATACACACACAGACTCATATATAGTTTTAAATATTTGAAATTAATTTTACGACTTTTCCTAAAATTGAAATGTTGTTTGTTGAGAAATTGAATTTTTTTAAGTGACGATAAGATTTCCTTCCACTTTTCTGTGCGTGTGAAGCGTCCGTCGTTATCATTTTTATGTTTCAACGATCAAATATTTTTTCAAGTTGAAACAAGAAAATAGTTGTTGTTGCATTTTATATCCATCCATTTAAACAATTCCAATGCAATCCAATTCATTTCATTTAATTTAATTTAATTTCATTGCATTTATTTTAATGCCACTGTTAATGTGATATTGATGATGCGCTGATTGACGTTTTCAAGATGATCGATGTTTGATAGCCTCACCAAGGGATTGATGACAGATGCATTTAAATCATTGCCCCTGAGATTTTCTACTGGAAAATGTATAAACAGAAGCCCAGAAGCCCATAAAATACAAAATTTAAATAATTTTGGTATGAAATTATTTTAAAAATTTTCAATTCTCTTCGTTTAAAGCACTACATAGAAGGATTATATTATTTATGCATTATTACTATGCAAAGTTGCGACATTGTTAATGGGATATGAGGTTGAAGTTTTATAATTTGAGAAATAGAACTCTATTCAGATTTTATTATTCTGAGCCTGGAAGATAAAGATTGGAATTCTAAAAATAATTCAATGAAATTTTCGTAAAATCTTGTTTTCTTATTAAAACGCATGACGTCTAATTGTACAAAATTCGAAATCCTAAAACATATCTATCCGAAATCCATCTGTTATTCAAATGTTTTCGGAGAAAATTCTTAACTTGACAAAATTTTCGGATAGATTAGGTTTTGACAACAAAAGGACCAATAATTGAGAAAAAGAAAAATTACGAGGTATGTTAGAAATATACGGCCTAGTTTATCACACCACTCATGTTGTGTGTGTTAATTTTATACACGAGTGGCTGGACCTACAGTTTAACGTCGACTCCGAAAGACAGATATTAGAGAAACTTTACATGGTAATTTTATTTTCTCTCAGAGTTTTTGCCAAAAATCTGCTTCATATTGCATTTCGATGTTCGACCTGGGGTTTGAACCGTGGCCTTGCGTCTAATAAGCCAACACACTATCTACTAGACTACGGCGACTTCAGATTAACAAATTGGAAATCGAACTTTAGGTTCAGTTTACTTTTCGAACACACCTCGTACATTTTAGCATTCTTCAGCATCAATTTGATGAAAAATACTATAAAAACAAAAAAAAAACAAAATTAATTGATTTTGATTGATATTTTCATAAAAAATAAAACATATGCAAGTACTGCAGTAAGTGGTGTAAAGCTGTAACTAATTTAAGCAGTTTAGAACGAATTGTGAATACCCTAAACCTCCTACACAAAGTTTTCATTGTTTCCATAAGTCATTATAATATTTTCCATGTTCTTTTTTCTGTGATAAATTTCTAGTTTTTTTTTATTTTTTTTGTTTTCTGATTGTATTTCTCATAATTGTAAATTGATTGAATAAATAAAATAATTTCATTGAAAATTGTCATGCGTTTCCGTATCGTAAATCTGAAAACTTGTACAATTTTATTGTGGACTCGTAACATGGTTGCCTTTATTGAACTCAAATGAATTAATCAGTAATTGTTTTGTAAGACAAAAACAGAAAAAGACGAGACGTATTGTTTAATTGCCTTTTGGCATCAACGGCCTCTAGCTACATATTTAAGATCCAGATATACGCTGAATAGTAGAGAAAGTCAATTTAAAAACGCTTCAATCTTGCACAACATAATGATGACGATGACGATAACGCTAATAAATATATGGGGGTGGCAAGTAAGGCAAAAATATGGTCCTACATTCCTACTTTTCCGTATTAATCGAATCTCACTCTCTCACCCTCTCTGTGTCTCCTCTACACACAGAGATTGTATGTACAAATATGTTGCATATAATTTTATTCTTCTTCTTTTTTCATTAATTTGTTTTTGTTTTTTTCTTGCTGTTGCTCACTCGCTCTTCTTTCTATTTCAATTAATTACAATTTTTATTACATTTCAATAATTTTTATGGGGATTTTTTTCTTTTCTTTTCTTTCTTTTGTATTTTTCATTGTGAATAACGTTGTTGTTGTTGTTGATGTTGTTGTTGTTGTTTTTGCTGATGTTATTGAATTGATTGCAAAATGAATTGAGCAGTGAATTTTCAATTTTTACAATCCAAAGAAGGGAGTTGTGGTGCATTATTCATCTCATCTTATGGCTTCAATTCATTACATTTAGTGGCAAAGTGGTTTATTTCGTTTCTATATTGTCGATGTTTAAAAACGTCTGCATAATATTATTAAAAATATATTAAGAAATAGAAAAACAAAAACAACAACAACAACAAATCGAAATAGAAACAGGGAATGAGAAACAGATGATGGAATGAATGTATTCCAAGTGTGAGTGTATTGATATGGAAAAACTTGCCTTATGAGGCGTTTTAGAGTCGTAAATAAAATTTTTTACGATAGAAATTTCGCTAATGCCGGCGTATAATTCTTAGAAGAAAAATAGAAAAAAAGTGAAGAAAACTCCAACAATTAACATACATTTTCAGTTTTGGTTCTGTGCTATTACACTTAAATAAAGATTTTAATCTTTATCTGTCATACTAAGGACATTATTTTCAATTTAGTGGAAATAATTTTCTGAAAAAAAAGAAGTAATTTCCTCACATAAATAACTGGAAGTTTAGTACTCTGACTCTAATAGTTAAATATGGCTCAGCGCATAAAAGCCAAAATGCTTTAAAAAGCAGCAACATCGTCTTTGTTCGGTTGTGATAGCCATCATTAGTCAAAATATCAGCAGCAGCTGCATCAGGACGATAAAGTGGTAATAAACCGAACAGACGATATATCTCAACTAACCACATCATCAAAATGTATCATAAAAATACTCAACAGCAACATTTTTGCAAAAAAAAAAAATCTTTTTAAAAATCCACACAACGCATGCGAAAATGCCACACACGCGCAGTAATTTTGAAAGCAAAAACAGTAAAAAAAATTATGCCCAATAAAGGCACATAATTATGCAGAATATTAAAAGAGTATATTCAATAAAGTTGTCGTAGTCTATAGGTAGTGTGTTGGCTTTTTAGACGTGAGGCTTTGGATCATACACAAGCAAAGACATCTCGAACTAAAACGACTTCCTCTAAGCAGTCTACGACGTTTTAACTGTAGGTTCCACCACTCATGTATAAAATTACACACACAACATGGCTGGTGTGGGAAGCTAGGTCGTAATCCTGACTTAAGGATTGATTTCAACAAACAACAAACCAACGCGTATGTATATCGTGTACTGAAAGTCATTAAATCTCAATCTCGAAATATTTCTTCTTATAAGTTCAAAGTAAACGATCTGGCACCTCTTGGTACTTTCCCCACATTACATAATCACCTATAAAATATTTCATTTTCATTAACGCCCATTGGGACAATCTCAACGACTTCTTCCGTTATTTATTCCTATTTTACTCCATCGAAACTTTGTAAATAAGCGATTCTTAATAAGTCGCAAACACAAAATACAAAGTAATAAAAGAATGTACTCTTTTAGGTTTTCCATCTAAAAAGTTACCATGCATTGAAGGAACAGGTGTTCGTTCACCTACTCTACGTTCACGTAAAATTTTTATGGACCCGTGTTTATGGACAGCAATAGTGGAAAAACAATAAACTGCTGCTGAAAAATGTTTTAAAACTTTGCAAATAATTTCTAACGAATGATGACTTAATGAACGAATGAACGAACGGCTGAACTGAAGAAGTCAACAAAATTATTTTGAATGACTGTGAAAAATGCATAAAAAATTCATTGTTATTGTGAAATGTATCTCTTTGGTTTTAAATCGAAAGCAATTATCAAAATAATGTTATCGATAAATAATTAAAAATTACGAAAATCAAATTGAATTTCTGCATTATTAATTGGTATGCGTGCTTAATCGATTAAATGTTATAAAGAGAGAGAGAGAGAGAGAGAGAAGGAGAGCTGTTTGAGTTAGTAAGTTATGGTATTTGACTATGGATTAACTGTAAAAGAAAATTCTTTATTGATTTCTTTCAGAAAAACTGATTTGTTTTAAAAGTATCGTATTCAGAGATTGAAATCAATAACGGAGACTATCCAATTAAAGTTCGATAAGACGAATGCGAAGCGTTTGAAAATGTGATAGAGTTGATGTGATAGAACTGATGCACCTGAGCCAATGTCATAACAAAATTTTCCAAGAAACTGTACTCGACTCTTGACAAAAAAAATAAGGCTCCAATGCAGAGACTTACAGAACAATTGTAAGAAGCAATTTCGATGCACTATGAATTAAATTTGGACATGATTTTTAAATGTCAGCGTTCGTCCAATTTGTATTAAAAATTATATTTCATCTGTTCATGCAGTGCACTAGTACAAGAGGAAGGAAAGTGCTACAAATTGATATTTATTTTAATTGATTAGTAGTGATATACCGTCGTTATCGAGCAGAATCTCTGGTGAATAACGAGCCGTAGATCGCAGATTAGCATCCACCACCGAAGCATCCATTGGGTGGCATTCAGAAGCGTTTGTTATATGCGATCAAAGGAAAAAATAATTTCAATGCTTTTCAATAATCTAAACAAATATCCTCAAAACTTGATTTGTTACCCATCATTTAAGCGGACAGCTTTTGACAGCTAATGTCAATGGTTTCAACCATAAGTTAGAAATTTTCCAAACAGAAATTAATACAAATGAATACAAGTAATTGTTTTAATATTGAATAATAATGAACTTGAACTTTAATGTTAGTTGTTTCAATTTTGACAGCTGCTGTCAATGTTCGAAAGTACAATTACACGCAAATATGTTTGAAGTTTGAGATCTTCATTAAACACATCAGCCTTTGATTTCAATCAAATTTGATACAATTTTTAAATACCACTGACAGCTGCTGTTAAGAAACAGGAACAGGAGTAATAGTACCTGGTTGATTTTCAATTTAACGCTTAAGATCTCTATTAAAATTATCTTTACAGGGCCGTCAAAAATATTTAAAACTTCCGAAGAAATGTTTACAATTTCAAACAATTTAAACTTATTAGGACCGTATTTTAGACTACAATAGTGGCAGAACGGAAATGTTGCATCGACACCGACACCGACACTGACAGAGCACAATCATACAATTATAAATACATACAAGCGTACATGTGTATAAAATTAAAGATTCTTAAAATAAAATGGGCAATAAAATGCAATGGAAGTTTATAAAATAGGTTCTACTATCGGAAATGTTTATCTCAAAGCTTTTATTTCTTTCGGTTTTCATATGAAAGCATAAAAACGAACAATTGTGTGTTGTACATATGTACATACGTAGGTATATATGTATATGCAGTTGTTGCATTGCAATCCATGGATATGTTTTAGAAACGCATTTAACAATTGCGTGTGCCTTCAATTTTGTTCTGCATTGCTGCTTCAGTGGAACAGTCAGCCAGCCAGTAGCATTTCTTTCTCTATGTTGGCCATAAGAATGTCGTTAAAAATGTTTTTTTTTATTGCATTTTGTTTTCGTTTTACGACATACACGCAAATCCCTAACACAGCAGCAGGCAAAATCAGCTCAAATCAGTTATGACCTCCCAAAAAAAAAAAAAAAAAAAAAAAATAGAAAAAGAAAAAGAACAAGAAGACCAAGAAGAAATAAAATTAAAGATAAAAACGAAAACAACAATCACAATAAGACGTTTAGTAAAAAATGTTTAGTCAGCAGCAGCCAGTCAGCCAAACCATCTTTCATTCATTCATTCATTCATCCATCCAGCCAACCATTTATCCCGGCATCCATCCATCCAACCTACCTTTGCCTGCGTATACGGTATGAGTATTATAAACATTTTTTGGCCATAATTTCTTACAGTGGGGTAAAGCATGAAGCCATGTTTCTTTTATGGAATTTTAAGAATCTGCTGAAATGTATTTTTCTTTTTTCGATTTTCGAAAACACACACACATATATACAAAAATTATGGCATTTCGATAATAAATTTTGTTTTTTTTTCTGCCTTTTCTATTCCATTTTGGATCAGTTTTATCGAAAATTATTTGTTATTTGTTGGTTTGATTTGATTTGATTTAGTTCGTTTGAATTTTCTTTAATTAAATCATGATTTACGATTTTGATTATGCCACCACACTGTTGTTATGTTGGAAAATTGTCTTCGAAACTGAATTTACTTTTCCATGATATCAGCAGCAGCAGCAGTAGTTGTTAACGATAGAGAAATACAATCAGAATACGTTTTTACATTTTTATGTTCTTGTTTGTTCTAACGTTTGTCAGACTGTTTAAGAAAAAAAGAAAAAAAAAAAAAAACAATCTGAAGTGATTTTATACAGCTAACGACGAACAAAAAGGCTTCAACTCATTAGCTGAAATAGTAACTTGTTTGCAAATATTACACAATAAAACCAAACCAGACTTGTAGGACAAACTGAACTGAGGGCAGGAAAGGAAACAAAGATCAGCAATGAATCGTTTTTTCGCTACTCATAAGCACTCATGAAATTTTTAATATAAGTGAGTTAACAATGTTGAAATTTAATTACGTACTCTGATTCGTTCGTACTCACTACAACGTTGATTTATATGTACAGCTTGCAATGGGTATACGTACAACGTTGAGTTTGACACTAACAATGGCATGAGTTTGATACCATTCGAAATCATCAAAATTTGCAGTCTTAGTTGTTGTTGCATTTACAACAAAAGAAAAAAAAACACATAAGCATAAAAGATAGAGCAGCAAGGTGAGCAAACACACAACCTTCTAGTAAGTATTTTAGTGTTCGTACGCGATTTATACTTATTTTGTGATTCGTGTATATGTTGAGTTATGGAGAGTCGAAATCAATAACATCATACGTGTTATTAAGTATGAATATGATGAGTACTTCAAACTTTGAATATGAGTAGAGGTTCTATGATATTAAAATAAGTATGAATGCGTATAAGTAACAGAAATTATGAGTATGATTCGATTCTACTCATGTTTTTGAATGCTCATTGCTAACCTTTGATACAGACTTATAGGGTCGAAACGGTTTAGACAGGATCTTGAGAACCATAAGAGCTATTCCATGTTACTGTATGATATGTCATATGTTTTGTTTATCACCTACAATGCCATTACCACACTCTCCGGAGTTATACTACAATACTTGGATAATTAGTTCCAACAGTTTTGTGTCGTGTTATTGATGCCTATGTAGTTGTAAATTCTCCGTCTTGATATCATCATACTTATATTTTACACCACTGACTGACTGTACAATTGTATTTAACAGTGGAATTATAAAATTACACACACACACACGTACACACACAGTAATTTTATAGTTTTAATAATATTTTACATCGTTTAACAATAAGAACAAGAAAAATACATGGAAAAAATAAACATGTTTCTTAATTTGTCTAAATTGATGACGATCAGCATTATCATCATCATCAGCATTAAGATGACTACTGGGTAACTTCGTGTGCATACGGAAATATCCGTCTGTCCGTATTGTCAGATTCTATTTCATGCTGCATGTGTGTCAGCCAGTCTAGATGTCAGCCAATCAGCCACAATTCTCGTTGTTGCTGTTGTTGTTGTTGATTTCAACACGTTTTTACAAGAAAACCTGTACAACCCAACAAACAATACAAATACAATACATACACGCGTACAGACGCATTTACATACGAATATAAATTCAAACATCGAAATACCAAAAATAGCAGAAAATAATTTTATTATTGAAACTGAGAAATTGCGCAAACGTTTTTATATCCGACATAATGCTACAGAGCCTTTGAGGGCTTATAGTGTGTTTAGCGTGAATTGCATGCTGATCAGCTGAGATTTCTCTCTGCATAGATTGGGAAACGTTTGTTAATCCCTCAGGCCGTTTAATTTGCTGTGAAAAGTGGGTCAGTTTGGCATGAACATCCCTTGGCCATTAACAACTCGATAAACTGATTTCTGCCTGAATCCTTCTAGGCGCCTTTGCTTCTTCCGCGTCTTTGCCAGGTGGTTACACCAATCGATGACAGGACTCATTCGATTTGGTCCTTCCAATGCAGACAAGGTCGTTCCTAACGTCAACTTCCGGTAATCCCAGCATCAAATACCGGTCCCATTGGAGCATCTTCTTCCATCCGAACGACATGGTCGAGCTAGCGCAGCCGCTGGATGTTAATGCGCTGTACAACGTCAGTATCGTTGAGGAACTCTTACAACAGCACCTGTTTTCTTGATTATATAAGGAACAAAAAATGTTTGTAAAAATACTTTGTATGGTAGGGATATCTTGTAATCATCATGCTTATCGAACAGTACGATCTTGTTGTTTTTGTGTGTCGTTAAGATAAATGCACGTTGAACAATTTATAAATATTTGCCACTGCCACTGAAACAGCAATACGCCAGCCACATGGGTGGCAGGCAAATATTATCATACAGTTGCTTTTCGCTTCAGTGAAGATCAGGTTTTAATTATTTTTCGCCTGCCGTGTTGTTGTTATTTTTACCATAAATAAGAGGTGATAGAGATAGAAAGAGAGAGAGAGGCCTATAAAATCTAGAGGTTTATTAGAAAATGATTTTAAATTGCATTTCAACAATGCCAGCTCATTATCGAAGCATAAAACGATTAATTTTCCAAAAGAATAAAAAAAAAAAACAAAACAAAATTTAATCTTGAAAGACGTTAAGCAAAGTTCACAGATGACAGCAATAAAATTTTCTTACAAACGTTTTTAAATTCCTTCAAATTAATCAAGACTAAAAGCAAGAAAAATAACAAAAAAGAGGAGAAAAAAGTATTTACATTCAGATTATTTTAGCCAACAACACTGATAGATGGCTATAACATGCAACATGAGACGTTTTACAAAAAAATAACACAGGAAAAGTTATGATCACACAATAACAAGAGCGAACATACACACGAATTTATGCATCATAAATGTGGCAAGAGTCATGGAAAAAATACCAAAAAAACCAAATAAACTTAAATCAACAAGCTTATCAAGGATGTGAGGACAAGGAGTGTGGTGGGAGCAGAAAACAAGGGGATACAAACACCAGTATCAGCATCGGCACCAGCATACAGCACACAGCGTACAGCATACGGTTAGTGCAACAAATGCTGATGTATGATTTGACACATTAAAGCATAACAAAAAAAAAAATATGCTGCATGGCAAATGTGGCTTATGAATAATGAGTAACACAGTTCCGATGGCATTGCAAAGCAGGGCGCACATGACAATAAATGTATACCAACCATAACGCATCACTATTACAACACTGTGGCTGGAGACTTAGGACGGGGAGTCCGTAAAGCAAACCTTATACGCGTATTAGTATGGTATGTGGCAGATGTATTTGTAAAACGCATAACATTGTTGGAATGTAATGAATATGATGATATTATTTTATATTGTTCTTGTTGTTGCTGCTGCTTTTATTAAACAAACGTTGTGTTGTAATATGAGCATCAGAGATTATGGTCATCAATTTTGGTATCACGAGGTCGTTTAAATATAGAAAACCAGGGGGGAAAAAAATTCGACAAAAATAAACGCATTCCGGCAAAGGAGTCAAAGGAGCATGGCAATGGAAATCAAAACAGTTGGTCAGGGTACCCATAAAAATGTATGAACTTGTAAAGTTTTTTTGATTTTTCTGTTATAATCCCTCATAAAATTTCATATATTTCAGGAGATTTGACAGCACAAAGGCAAACTGTATTTCAAGAAGAATGGATGTTATTATTGGCCTTTGTCTGTATTGTGATTTTTAACAGCACAGGGACACAGGGCTATTTTACTATGAAGATGAGATACATGATCCATACTTCAAAAAATGCCTTTTAACCTGACAAATTATTGTGAAAGTTGCATCAAAACGGAGGTCATACAGGCAGCTTCAAACAGGCCCTTAACATTACTACAGGACTAATACTCTTCGTCATCACCACCTAGTCTTTGGAATCGAATTCCTGTGCGACTTATAAATTATTTTTCTAAATGTTTTCAGCCTTAATGGATTTCATTTTACTACACCTGTTATATACATACATCGATAATTTCTATTTCCCTGCAATGGCTGATGACTCACGGATAATGAAAATATTTATTTTTTCCTTGTTTTTCCTTGATTCGAACTTTTCTGCTGTTCATTTAAAAATCGTTTAAAAACATTTTTTTTTCTCTAGAATTTCAACCTGAAAGAATCAGAAGAAAATTCGCATTTATTTGCTGACAACCGCAACTAAATCGAGTTCAGAGCAAAAAAAAAAAAGCACAAATTTTTTTCCCACAAAACAAAAGTTGGTAATAAAAATGGCTGTACGTTCTAAGTTTTGCGCTTAAACTATGAAATTCAGCAACTTATTTATCACCATCATCAGCGTCACAGTCATCATTATTCTTGGCCTGGTGTTGTTGATGGGTTGGCGTTCCAGATGATGAAGAGAAATCTTATGTGCATTACGTGACCGTATATTTATTTACACATCATCACCATCACCACCAACATCATCATCATCATCATCATCATCATTGAATACCTTTTCGCCCCAAAACAAACGAACAGGAATATCTGGAAAGAGTTGGTGGTTTTCTCCCCATTATTATGTTTTTGGTCTCTTCTGTTCCTATTTTTTTTTTGCTTTTTGCCTTTTTGCGAAAAATTTTCGTCATGGTCATAAAAACTGCATTTAAAGTGCGTTCTTTACGCATTTTAAGTGTAATTGAGAGTTGGAAATGGAGAATATAATAAAAATACAAACAAAACAAAAAAATTATAACAGGGTTGCATATAACGTTAACAACGTATTGTAAATTACGAAAACGTAAGCAGGAAGAGCATCATTTATAGGCGGTAATAAAAATACTTGAACTTCTCCTCTCTCCCCGCATTCTCTGTCGACGTTACGCTTTAATGAAATTCATACAAAGAAGTGACTGTATGTGTGTGGGTGTGTGTGTGTTGTTTGCGTATTGTTATCGTTTATATTCGTACGTTTTTTTTTATTTGGAAAATGGGAAAACCCCCTTGCAAAAAAACCGAAAAAAGAGAAGAATTACTCGTAAAACTGATGTTGAAAACGTTGAAGTTTAATGATGATTGCGTTTGAGCTTAATTTCTTATTTTATTTTATGGCAACAAAGTATTTTTAGCCATCCATTCTATTTATGCCATTTGGTTCCCCTTTTTTTCATCTTTGTTTACAGTTTAGGGGGCGGAAATATTATAAGTTTGTATTTATTGTTATTAAAGGACACACACACATACACACACACAAATTGTATATCAGATAGTAGCATTGAATGGGAGAGGGGTTGAATTGTCATTTTTATGCCCAAATTTACGATTTTCGTTTCTACACGTTATCACCAAAGAACACTTGGACGTATATGAGTACAACAATACGATGCATGCATCTGGCATCCAAACTGACTCTTAATAGATTGAGACGTCAGTGCTTACAGTGTTTAAAAAAACTGCACACACTTGTTCTGTCAAAAATTTAATTGAACAACGGAATGTGATTCACCTAGAAGACTAGGAGCTCTTTGGCATTGATCCTGTCTCTGTGGAGAATTAATTTATAGTTTAAATAGTAGTTGTCTTATTAAGGGCTTGTTAAAATCTATTGTACTGGAGTTTTGGCAATAGAACTTTTGAATGGTATTAGTTTGGCTGTGCTATTGAAAGCCTTCAAAACTAAAGAATTTCTTTTGAGGAATTTTGTTTTTTCACGGTTTTAGATACTTTAGAGCCATAGAATTTAGGTAGAACTCTTCTTTTCCCTCAAAAGTTATAAAAGTAATACAACGCGTCCAGGTGCACGCAACACGTTTTACTTTTTTCGATCTGGGGACCACGATTTAGCACAAACTACTTGACCGATTGCAGTTTTGCAACAATTTTACTAGGACAAGTAGTTTTAGACCGAACTAGGATACTTTACGATACCGCCATTTTTGTTATTTTTTTAGTTTTTCAAAATATCCTAGTTCAGGCAATGTTCGCTTTCAAACATTCCTAGCACCTAAGAAAGATATCCCTCTTCAGATTTCCGTACCACTGCTGGACTTCAAACATTTTTTATAATAATCAGATGTCCTCTTTAACATATAAAAGGACTCATTTGTAATAAATAAATGTATCTTTAAAAAGAAAAAACATTTAAGAAGTACACTAAGTAAATAGTATTTTAAGTCTCTCTGCAAAGTTTCTAGCATGTTTACTTTTGTGTGGCACTGTACTTACTTAACATTGCTTAAGTACTTTTAGTGTACTTATCGCCAGCATATAAAACGTCTTCATAATTATGATTTTTAATGCACTTTTGGTTGTAAAATAAACCAATTCACACTCGATACGTACGCGTAAAATGTAGTAAAACAACAACAAAAATTTTGGTTGAATGATTTCATTGGAAATTTTCACATTCTCCAACCAATTCAACAGTTTGTCATAAAAATTCATCACTCACATAAATAAATTATTATCACTTGGAAAGAGTGTTTATTAAAGTATTTTCTCATAAAATGTCATGGCACATACGATCCATACGAATATGGGATGAATATTATATTGTAAATGATGATAAAATGTTGCCTAAAATTCATAAAATGATTCCAATGATTTTATTTGTTGCTTAGCTGTTGTTGGCAGAAAAGAGAGAGAAAAAAGAATGTATCATAAAAGGTAGGCAATAAAAATTAATAAAAATTTGATCCATTAAAACAGAAATCGTAAAAGAATTCCTTCAGCATCCAAAATTAAATTGCATTCCTGATTAGAAAAACACGAAAAAAAAGAAAATTAAAATTTTCAAATCAAATCAAAAACAACATTACAGTTACAGGCATATGGAGAGGAGAAGGAGGTTGCTATGAAACATTCTTCACAATAAATTTTAATTTACAAAACGTACACGTGAGTTTAGAAGGAATTTCTTTAAAAATTTCTAAACAAAAATCAAAAAAAGACACACATACACACACGCACAATGAGAAGCGGAAACTTTTTCCAGGCATGTCGGTTAGACAAGGAATTTTTCTGTGTGTGTGTGTAGTTTTACTTTCGAAAATAAAAAAAATTAAATATTTCAAGTATTTATGTTTACATGACATATTTATTTGGAAAATATGTTTTTGGCTTCTATTTAATGCTGAAAGGCATACAATAAAGCTTTAAAAGACATTCTAAATTGTCGTATTCAAAAACAAAATTAAACATGTACAAAATCTATGTTTTTTAATGGAAAAATGAAAGTTTCTTCTTAAACTTTTTTACTTTACAATCCTTTCTAGACCCATTGTGCAAATTTATAAAAATTTCCTTTCTTTTCTGTTTTTTTTTTGGTTCGTTTTATATTACCATGAGCCTCTATTATTAGCGCCAGACATTTAACACGAAATACTATTTGTTTATCAAGTTGAAGATACTTTTTTTTCGCTTTTTGTCTTCGGGAGGCCTAAAATATGTTCCTTTTTTTGTAATTTTCTTTGTAAATGTGAGCACATAAAAATTGTTCTCCTTTTTCTATTTCTTTTTATTTGGTAGAGTTTTTGTTGCTGTTGTTGTTTGGTATTGTTAACACATTTTCTTAGGCGGAAGATATTTGCCTATAATTCAGACAAATTTTGGATGAAGAAAATAAGCAAGTTTATGGCTAAACACACGCATAATTATTAGGGAATACAAAATACATTTGATATACATATGAAAGGGAAAATTATATACTTCAGTGATATTCAGTTGCGATTACAATAGGTATACCAAGATTCGTACTAAATTTGAGGTACAAAAGTACCTCCAAAAAGGGCACATATTCACCTAGAAGGACGCGAAGACAGAAGTAATTTTGTTGTTATAAATTATATTTTAATAGTGTTGGTTATTCGCTTAAAGACGCCGTATTCTAACAGGCAGCGTGTTGGTTTATCAGACGTGAGGTCACGGTTCAAACTACAGGTCAGAGGTCTCCAATAAAACGAAATATGAAAACAAATTTCTTTCGCTGACTTCCTCTCAGCAATCTTCTGGCGAAAACTCTGTGAGTTAAATAAATTTTGCTAAGGAAAGTTTCTCAAAAATCAAGAATAGTGCGATGAAATTTAGCAAATTTTTCTTGTAATGTTTAAAGTATGAACACACAGTTAGTTTCTGTCTTACATCTTTTGCAAAAAACTTGATACGTTTTTAGGTTAAAATTGATTGATTGATGATAAAACAAATACTTTGACTCTTAATTTACATATAATCATACAAGCGCTTTTACTGGCAAACCTGTAAGTGAACTCTTAAAACCATAAAAATAAAAAAAAAAACAAAAAATAAAAACCCACCAGCCAGCAGATGCCTTAAATGAAATGAACTTCAATGGAATCACAGATAATTTTCAAGATAAATTTCAATTAATTGATCATGCTTATCCAAAAGATTGAACTGTGAATACTTTACTGCTTAAGAGATTTCTCTTTTTAAACACTTTAACACTTCAACAACACAACGAAAATATGTTATTATCCATTGGCATAGGGATCATCATCATTATCCTCACTCGTATTCGCATTCGCATCCGCATCATCATCATATACTTGATTGAATTGATTGTGTGGGCATTTGGTTGATTTGTTTGGAACAACAACAATAAATTTCAATTCACTGATTAAAAGAGAATTTGTGGTTATTAGATAGATGGAATCAATACTCACAACTACATACATATGTATGTGTGTATCTATGTATGTGCATACATTTCTCATTTGAGTAATTTCAAATGAAAATTCTCTAAAATTTTTCAATTTTCCATGGAATATGGCGCCTGTTTGGCCTAATTATTAGGCGGAATTAATTTAATTAACAAAACACTCTTTTAACACTTTTTGTTGTTGTTATTTTATTGTTGTTATTTTTGTTTTAAACAAACCAGTGACCAATGATACAAACAACAAATTAACAACACACGCACTCTCTCTCTCTCTCTCACGCTCTTAACTATCGATAATTTGTATCATTCGATCGATATGTTATTGAAAACAATTAAAACGAATTCAAGAGCTAATGTGTGGGAATTCTCTTGGAAAAAACGGGAAAAATCATGGAATTTAATGATATTGTTGAGTGGAAATATTGATTGTGTTTGTTCTTTGAATAACACAAGAATAAAAACAAAAAACATTCAAACAGAAAATAAATATAAATTGTTATTGTTGTTGGTGTTGTTAAATTGAAAGTGGGTGGGTGAATGGTGGGTTTTGTTATCTTTGAATTCAAGCATTTGTATACAAAGTGTTGTGATAAAGAGTACATGTTACAGCAGAAGAACAAAAAAAATATGATCACTGATCACCCATGTTGCATTATTCATGTATGTATGTATGTAATTCAGCTACAAATAATTCTCATAATATTTATTTATTTAAGTGCCACAAAACGATTTTCTCTTTGAGAAAGCAAATCCATTTTTAAAAACTCTTCATAAAATATGTCTTTTCGATAATAAAATATTTATTTCTGCTTGAAAGCAATTAATTGGAATTATTTATGCTGCGAGTGCTTTTAGTTGTATTTGATTGGTTTGGTTTCTTTGGCGGTCAAATAGAATGTATGAAATAAAGAAAATCATAAATTATTGAATTATGATGGCCTGAGAAAAAACGCTTGATGGAGAAACCAGAAAGAAAGTCGCACTCAATGAATTCCATTCAAATAAGAGTATACACCGCAAGGAACTTTATTGGATAATTAATTGCAAATCCAGTTAATCAAGATGTTTAATTGCAAAAGAATACTAGAACTGGAACTAGTCAGTACTTCTAATTAGTTGTACCATCGGATTATTTACAAGTTCTTACAGGAGCTAAGTATCTTCTGAACAGTGTTCCCGTCAATGCTTGATGGGTCATTACAACCCTTAGTCCGGATTACAACCTAGCTTTACACAGAATTCATGTTGTGTGTCTTAAGTTTATTCATGAGTAATAGGACCTGCTGCTTAATGTCGACTCCGAAGAACAGATTTAAGAAACTTTTCATGGCAAATTTATTTACTGTCTCAGAGTTTTTGCCAGAAGAGCGCTAGGAGCACATCGCCGAAAGATATATTCTTTCATATTTCGTTTTGTTTAAGATGGCTGAACCAGGGGTTGAACCAAGGCTAACAAACCAACACGCCATCTTCAAGATTATGGTGGCTCCCGTCACTAAAGCTGTAATTTTCAAGGATTTTCGTGCACGTGAATTCAGGCAGTGAATTCCAAGATTTCAGATAAAGTGTCAAATCTCGCTTACTAAGATAATAGGCCATAAACACCTGTACGTCGCAATGGTAATACACCTCAATTTCTGATCATACCGTGCCTGATAATATACCGACAAGGTGGTATTCGAAAATTTCACCAAGCCTCTCAATATATAACCCCGTCTTATTCTATAGCTTTAGCATACGGTGTTGCCCAAATACTGGAAGAGTCTAAAACTTAAAGCTATAGTATGCGAGATTGTTTGAAACATCAGCAGTCAAACCATTATCTTAAACCAGCTCATATACATATGAGATATCAGATCGTATTTCTTGTTGAATATAATAGGAGGAGATGTAGCAGACTTCTGCAAATCATCCTGTTATAGCTGGGGTATATAGGAGGACGTACTACGTGGACATCACAAGATCCGTTGCATTTTGTTCTTTCTGTATATACAAGACCACTTTTAACCTGTTCTTGCTTAGGGATTCGACCTTTTTTATTTTGGAAAATATTTTACTTGAAACGTCAATAGATTATTCGCATGACACATACTGCAACAGTCTGCACACAACACTCTTACTCCCACGACTTGTCTAAACTTCAAATAAATTTCCTATGGAAACTTGCAATATAAAGCAGGAAACTTATCATTGGCAGAACATTTTCTGTCTATGAGTTCGCTTGTTTATTACAGTAAATTTGGCTAAGAAAAGAAATTGTAAAAACATATTAAATGTTCGTTCAATAGTGTTAAATTGTCTGTGTTTTTATTTGTTTATTATTTTGTGTGCTTCTTTGGAATATTAGGAAGATGAGGTGTTTGTTACTCACACCTTTTGATTTGAAATGCATTTCGACTATGCCCTTTTACCTTCACCCTCTCCTTCTGCTTAGAGTACATCCCTCGTCTGCCTACCACAGTGCTGCTATTTATAGTTGTTGTATGATTTTCATATCTTTCTTTTTTGTTTTTGTTTTGGGGTCTTCAAGGAATTTTTGAATTTCTTAACATCTGTGTTAAATGTTTTAGACAAACAGTTTATCAGTCCATATTACTGTGTGAACATTGTGAACATGGGGCCAGGCCAAGAAGTGCAGATGGATGGATTTTTTTTTTGTCTTGATTTTATTGTGCTTTCTTGTAACTTGTGGTTTTCGTTTGGATTTCTTAGCCATAATATGTATGGTATGGCTGTGTGTGTGTGTGTGTGTTTTTAAAAAACAATTTATTACCCCATGTTTCTTTTTGTTTTAAATTTTTTATTTCAAATTAAAGCAAAAAAAAAAAGGTGGTAAATGAGAATCTATTTTGGAAATAAACGAAAAGATTTTCTTTTCTTTTTTTCTTCTCCTTGCTTTTTTAATACAACGATTTATTACACTCATCAGGCAAAGACGAAACAACAGCAACAAATTATGAAATGATTTATACAGTGTTTAGAGAAGAAAACAACATTTTTTTTTTTAAATTTAAATGCAATGGATTTTTATTTTGGAATATTTATTTTCAGCTTAAATATGCAGAAAACAACAAAACAAATGATATTTGTCTTGGACATTTTTGTTTCAGACCGACGTGCTGACATGTGAGCATTTTGTACATGAAAAAAAAAATTGCAATTTGTACTGCTAAATACTGTACACTGGCAAGCAATTGCAGTCTGCAAAAATATAGGGGATTCGCAACTCAACTCAGACTAACGGGGAAGTCCCAACAGAAACACCATCGATTTTTCTATAGGAATTGATATACTTTTTTGGTAAAATATTTACAAATCCACTCGAATATAAAAACTCTATTTTTCATTTCATTTTCATGATTTTATCTTGTTTTCCCAAAGAGTTGAACTTCAAACACATGTTGCTTTCAGTCACATGTGAAATGCAAATGATGCGCATACTTATAAAGTCACAGTGGCACGAAATACGATTTTTTAGAAGAAAAATTAAAAAAAAAAATAAAATTAAGAGGCTTTCATTTATTTCCTTTATTAGTTAGCATTTAATTCTTGTTTTTTTTTTAGATTTCATGGTCATTTAAATTCATTCAATTAATTATACGTACATACGTACGTACGTACGTACATTCATTGCGTTGGTTGGTTGGGTTTTGTTTTCAAGGAAGTATTTTTATGATGTGAAACAACAATTGAAGTGTGATATGAAAAATTGATTGTTTTGAAATCAATCAATCTTCAGATCATTTATTATGACGTAAAACAGCAGCAGCAGCAGCAAATAAGCGAAAATAAATTTTTCCAAATAAAATTAAATTTAATAGATCAGCCGGTATGGTTTTGTTTCGTTTGTTTCGGTACTCATATTCATAATCAGTTTTGATGGAAGAGATGAAATTAATTGTACAAGCACAAGTCGAACAAATTTAGCATGGAATGTCTTATTAACGGGAGTATTTTTATAGGCTCATAAATTATTCCATTTTATTATAAAAAAACCAAAGAATGTCCCTGAAACTACCTTCATTCGAAAGATAATTTTATTCCATTAAATACACAATACCACCACAAGTTTTTAAAAATGTTAAAATAGGCTTCATTCGCCTCAAATATTGTATTCTTCATAATTTTTACAAGATGCAATATCTTTGGTAAGTAAAGAGATACTATAAGCTTTTGATTTACTCAGACAACCATGATGCAATTACTTACTCACTAACGAAATTATTCCGGACGTTTTTATTAGTCCCCAAATACCGAGAATTTCTACAGAAAATTTCGGATTGCCTAGCTACTATCTGGGTTCCATGCCATGTTACAGGACATAACTTAATCTCGATGACAGTAGGAAAGTACTCTGAACTCGTATTGGTGATTAAAATCCAGAAGATTGCTGATAGAAGGCGCTGTAAGAAATTTGTTTACATATTTCGTTTTATTCGAGATGCCTGGACTGGAGTTTGAACCACAGCCTCACGTCTAATAATCCAACACACTACCTACTAGACTACAGTGACGACAGCATTTTTTTTTAAATAACGCTGAATGCAAATAGAAGAAGAATTCTCAAAAATCTGCCCCAAAAGAGTCACTGAAATTAGTTGCTGCTAAACGATAGCCCTTCATTTTAAGTCATAATAGCAACACATCTAATCATTCCAATGATTCTCTTCAATCTCGTAGCAAGAAATTCACATCGGATTAAATAAATACGATTATGAATGAAAAATCACTGATTTTTTGATTTTAAAGCAGCACGGACGGTGAGGGTGATAATTTCATTTCATATCCATCAATCTTAAGGGAGAGTATATACATACAGTACATGAGCACGTGTTTGTGTATATTATTGTTGGGTTCGTCGGTGCCTTTAATCAAATTTTATGACATCACTAAATGCCGACACACATGACGACTTGTAATGTGTAATATCAGAGAGAAAGAACACAAAAAAAAAACTGTATCCAACAGTAACAACTGCCTTCACCAATACAGTTAGAAAAAGGAAAAGAAAAAGACACATAAAAGTACTAAAAATATGTTATAAATAGTACTCGTAACTCCATTGGTACTCACTCTGGCATGAAAGTGAATCATTATTTTGTTTGTTTCATTTTCTTTTTCTAGGTGGTACGTACATATGTACGTACGGACGTGAGTATCTACAAGTAATGTATCCGCATTTGTTGCACGAGTAGTTGCTTAGTTTTGCTTGATTTTTCACTGATCTTTTAGATTTTGTTCGTTTGGTTTTCATTTGTTTTGGGGCCCAAGATAAACAAGGGCAATTAAAATAGAAAAAAATGAAATGAAAAGTGAAACAGTTTTTTCCCCAATTTATGATTTATTTCCTGTTTTCTAATTAATGGAAAATATTTTCTATTTGTCGGCATAAAAGAAAAAACAAAAAAAAAAAAGAAGAGAAAATTAAATTTAAGGATTCATTAACATTCTCGATAAAGGTGATAAAATATCAAAATTGAAAATAAATTGGAAAAAAAGACACAATTTTTCGAAACATTTTCTGAAAATACTAGACATTGTGTGTGTGTGTGTGTGAGGACAAATATTATGTCACTCAACACTCAATACGATTGTATAGAAAAGGAAACAAAATTCGTTGTTTTCTTGGAATTCCATTCAATTGACTGCAAATGTCTACACATTCGCTGGGAATAATTTTACACACACACACACACACTTCTGTGTAGCAATTATTGTTTAAAAACAAAAACGAAAGAAAAAAAAGAAAACAGAAACAGAATAAAACACCAACATTTAACAAATTGTACACGAGTAGTTAAATTATTTTAATTTAATTTCATTAAATCACTTTTATTTTCTACAGCTCAATTTGTTTCTTCTCTTATGTTGTATGTATGTATGCATGGATGTATGTCTACTTCGAAATGAACACCCGACAGAAGTCAAAAGAAAAAATAAAAACGAGAGAAAAAAGATTCAATTTAACTGGCGCTACCTAAACGTGCAATTTATTGTGTTTCTTGTTTAATTTCGGCCAGAGTTTCTTAAATTTTCAGCATAAAATAAAGCAATTTCCTCACAACTATGTGACAAACTATCTTATGCAAGAGGCCTATTTACTACGCTATTTGCTATTAAAGAGGGAAGATAAATAATCGACTACTAAAACTCTAAAACTTCTTCTTCATATAACGTCTTCAAGTCATACACGATTACAATTAAATACAAATTATTGCCAGCAGACTTCTGAAAAGAAGTCAGGGGAGAAATATTTTTCTCCCCTTTGAATGATTCGAAATTTCTCTGAGAAGTCTTCGACATTCATGGACAAGGACATTGAAATTAGTTCCTTAGGGACTTAATCGCACCCTAATTGTCCGAGTTTTTGAAGGGATTCTTAGGAAAATCCCGCCACTGAACAAGCATTGCGCCGCTTTCTAAATTGCCATGACCTCTGCTTGTAAAACACTGCTGTGGTCTGACAGTCAATAAGAAAGTTGAATGTCAGAACCCTTAATACATTTACCACAGCCCATTCTGCTACTCATCTTTGTACCATCCATCGGTAACCTTCAGATCTTCAGTCCAGGAGTCCATAGTTGTAAGTCTCAAAACATAATGCGGTTAGGAATAAACTAAGTACAGTTTCTAAACGCCGCTCAATTAAAAACCTGTGGTTATTTACAGAATATTTTAATTCAAATTTAGAATCTGCTTACTTTACTATTAAATTACTACAACTCCCTTAAGAGACACGTCTTTTATTTTGAAATGAAATATCAAACTCTTATTGAAATCGACGTGGACAGTGTGTTGAATTAAGAGATGAGGCCTCGGTTCAAACCCCAGATCAGACATCAAAACGAAAATATGGAAAAATATTTCTTCAGCGACTTCCTCTCAGCAGATTTATGGTAAAACCTCTGAGAGTGAATAAAACTTGCCATGAAAAGTTTCTCAAAAATTTGTCGTTCGGAATCGATTTGAAACTGTATGTCCCGCCACTCATGTATAAAATTAACACACACAACATCAGTGGTGTAAGAAGCTAGGTCGTAATCCTAACTAAAGGGTTGTAATGATAAATTATGTTATGTTATGTATGTGTTGAATGATGAATTGTTTGAGAAGACATCTGTCACGGATATGCATTCTATTTTATTACTACAGTTTGGGTACTTCTGACATATTTCAGAAAAATGACTATATGTTACATACATACAGATGTATGGATGTATGTATTTATATGATATGACTGGCTGGCTGTGTAAGTCAGTCGTCAGTCATTTACATATTTAAACAGAAACATAAATCGTTTGTCGTATGTTTTGATTTGCAAATTGAATTTTTGTACTGAACACTTAAGAAAACAATTCACATGAAGTTGTTGTTGTTGTTGTTGCTACACATACACACGCAAAGCTAAAATTCTCCTACTACAGCTGACTTTGTAGGAGTGTTAGTGAGTACTCCTACAGTCAGGCATTTGGGAACTATTAATGACAACAACATGGCAAATAAGTAAGTGGCCTGATAAATTCTTTAATAAAATTTTCTCGAAAAAAAAAAAAAAAAATAACAGTAAAGAAAATATCAGACAACAATGTGACAATGATGATGTTGTTGTTGTTTTCTACACAACGTTCTTCCATTTTTTTTTTTTTTTTGGGACATTCAGGGTCATATTCTTAATTTGTATATTGATCTGTACACACAAGCACAACAACAACATCAAAAACCACAACAACGACAATGTCCAGTTCATTTATGGTCATGTTACGATTTTCGTGAAAAGACAAAAAAACACAAAAAACGTATCCGACTGGGGGTTTTAATGCTGCCGCTTTTGTTGTCTGAAATGTCTGAAGTATAGCGGAGAAGAAGTCAATGGCGTGGAAATAAAAAAGATGTAATTGAAGGAAAAAAAAAATTAAAATAAAAACAAAAAAAGAACAAAAAACCAAAGAAATTTGATTGTCATTGTGTTGTACAACTGAAAAATTTAAATTGACATGTTTATGTTATAAAATGATTAAGAGAAGTGAAGAAAAAAAAAAATTATTTCAAAAGAAACACGACTGATACAATCAAGAGACAGATAGACAGACAGACAGACAGCGGGAAGTAAATTTAAACACGTAAAAATGTAGAACAAATTAATGACAATTTTTTTTTTTTTCATTTTAATTTTTCTATAAATTAGAACACTATGGGACCTTAATGACAAAAATACAATAAGAATCATACGATAGTTAAGAAAACATAACAAAATTATTGGTGGCCCTATAAAGTTACTCTGTCCAAAGCCTTTGCCTAAGTTAAAATCAATCCTTCAAAACCACACAGCAAGAGATTTATTTTGAAATTACTTTCACATTTTCGAATGACATTTCATTAGTACCATAATGCGATCCTGTTTTGCAAATATTCCATGTGAATTAGAGTGAATAATTCCACTTGAAAGAACCGAAAATTAATGCATTTTTAAATTACTTCTGCCAGTTTTTCCAGAATTTGAATATAAAGCTCAATTTGTGGCATTCACGCCGAATTAGTTTCATTGCGAAACAACAAAAAAAAACAAAAAAAAATAATTTTTAAATCAAACATCTGTTCGCAAGAACAGTTTAAAACTCTATTTTAAAAATTTAAATGCCTACACATACATACACTCAAAAAATTGCATTAGGTATGGATGGTATAATGCATATGACTGATACATATTGGTTTATATGTTACACTTGTGACGTCAGGCTTCAGAGGGTTACTGTCATCCCTTAATAGAAAAGTAAGACAACTTTGAGTTAAAAGCTCTCCACTCTAGCAACTGACAATGAATTAAAAAATCATCTCCAAGTCGTATTTCGTTTACAGTAATTTTGCAAATGCAAACAACATAGCGTTGTGCTTTCGTCGTGCAATTTTTTAGCCAAAACGTGACAAAGTTTGACAGGAAGAATCGTTACATTTCCATCAAGTGCTGTTGAATGAAGATACTGTTAATAATTAAAGACTGAATGAAACGTCAAAGTTTTGCTCATGATAGCCTTTAAAAACAGTGGTGTGGGTCGAAGTTTTATTCCACCAATAGATCATTATAAACCATCTGCTCAAAAATAGCACAACAACCGCTTCTCAGATATCATATTGACTGAATTTATCATTTTTTCCTGTTTCTAGAATTAAAAACACATAATAATAGGCGGAGATTTCGACTGACCGAGGAAACATTGCCACAGCAAGATCTCCACGGTATGCTAAATGGAAAATGTTTCGAGAATTGTCACAACTGAGGGCTCATCTGATTACATATGATTACGTATGAAACTTTAATCGAAGATGTAAAACCATTTCAATAAGCTTTAAAGCGAATATGGAGAATGTCTGTATGTTTTGTATGTACATTGTTGTCGAGTTTCTTAATCACAGTTTTTACTGTCTCATCTTTTTGAGTGTAAAGTTGGCGGTTTTGTTTTTGTTTCTTCCTCGTGGTATTTCGTTTTCTTAGCCTGACAGTAACACTTTCGGTTATTTGCCAAGAAGACTCATGGCACAAATTATCTCACATGCATACATACATACATACATACATGCACTTGCAGCACACGGTTATTTGTTGCACACTCTAAAACGACGACAGTAATATACACACAAAGCACAAGGAACAACAGGCATGAGAGAAAACTTTGGCCACACGCCACAGTAAGAAAATATGTTGCAAGCAAAAACAAAAATAACAACAAAAATAAAAGTAAAAAAGGCGGCAATTATTAATGAAAAGAATGAAGAAGTAGAAGACGAAGAAGAAAAGAAGACGAAAATGGGGAAAATCCGAACAAAAAGAAAAAAATTGTAGCTTTGATGTTGGCAGACAGACAGACAGACCAAATAGGCCTACAAGGCGGTCTTTGAAGTATCAACGTTTTGCTAGAACAGCAACAACAAAAATAGCAACATTGCCACACGGTTACACAGTTACACTCTCCATGAACATGCACTCTGAAATCTTTTTCAAAATTCTGCAGATTTTTCTTGACTTTTTAGAAAAACTTGGCAAAAAGCGTTTTGCGGTACTTTTAAAAGAGCCTCGTGTATGAAAGGCGTTTCGTAAGCACGAGTACTAGACTCGCACACACGCACACGTGAATACATGTGTTGCATGCAACTAAACTAGGTATGGTGGGTATAAATATAACAATTTACAGTTGTAATTGCATACATTTAAATGCATGTGTGTGTGCAAGTGTGTATTTTCATTTCATCTTATTGTTGTTGTTGTTGTTTTGGCTTATAAATTGCTAACTTAAGTCGAGCACTGTTTTGACAAAAGCAATATAAAGCAACAGCTTATTGCCTTTGTTATTGGTGTTGTTGTTGTTGTTGCCTTGATTACTTAGAGCAACAGCAACAGCAACAGCTTGCCATAGTGTCAGCCTTCTATCTGTTTGACTGATGCCTAATGGCCCGGCTGACTCGCTTGTTTAACTTGCAGTATTTCATTACCAAACCAAGTATTTATGTGTGAGTGCGAGTGTAAGTGAGTGTTCAAGTCTTTTTAGTTGATCTTGAGTTGAGATGAAAGGTGCCCAGGCTAAAATGCCGCCGCTGCTGCCTTTTTTTCAACTCTCAAGACTTTGCATTCGTATTATGCACAGTGTTACGAATGCTGACAGATGTGTTCCATTGTACAGGTACTTCATATGGTAAACGAATGTTTACTTATGTGGTGCAGTCAGCAACAAAAAGGTGTGACTAAAAGCATAAAATGGCACTCTTAAGTTAATTGTTGTCTAAAAACGCTTAAAATGTGTTAAAAGGCAATAAATTTCATTCACAATGAATAGGAGACAATTTTTCTATTACAATTTCCTCATATATATACATATATATGTTGTTAACAAACATTTCCCAGGCACAAATGACAGATTAGCTCCACTTGAATATGGAATTGTACATGTGGCGCAGCTGTATGGTAAAGGATACCAAATAATATTTGCGAGACAAATCATAGAAGTCTTTATGAAACAATTCCGGAAAGTGCATGAGAAAAAATTCATTGCAAAATTAAAGACACTTATACGGACAAGCCCAAGATCAAAAACGATATGGAAAGTTGCATTTGTAATTGGGCTTCATTGCGACTTACGTCATAATGTTTTTTATTAATTGGACTTAGACTGCTATTGCTTGGGACCACAGCTATAAATCGCATGTGGGAGAGCATCGGAATAGTGGCCAAAGATTGACCACAGCACATTATTACAATTTTGCGAAGTGTGCTTAGGGTTGCCAATTGCATTAGGTGGCTATGCAAGTTTTCTGCCTCTGGGGTACAGTCCATAGTATAAGAACTACGAATGAGATTGGCACATACACTGGATTTAAACAGCGTTCTGGATAATATTCATTTATTTGCTATGTATAACACGAAAGAGTTTTTTACATACATTTCTTCTTTGCTGGGGGGTTTTAACAGAATTCAAAAAGTACTCCTAAGTAATCTTATCTTCAAATGACAAAAGGAAAGGTTGATAAAATATTGCAAAAACAGTCTCTAAAATCAAATTTAGTCCTTAATACTATTTTAAGGTACTTTAGCCTGCCAATGAATGAATTCAAGTATGTATCCAGCTGTGGCATTCTGAACATTTTAAAACACTATCTAACACGACCTGTGACTCAGTATGAGTTTTTAAAAATGTTTAAGAATTGTTGTTGTTGTTGCTGTTGTTGTAGAAAATAATAAAACATTTCAAATGAGAAATCCTTTGATTTGAAATTTTATTACAAATTTTTCTTTAAGGGAAATTGTTCCCTTTTTGTTTATCTTTTTTTCTCTTTAATGCCTGAGTCCATTGACAGCAACGTTTTCTGTTCTTTTCTTCGTTTGCTTACGTATTTCCTTGATGAAATTTATAATTTCATTGATGCATTCTATACAGCATGCCCCCCCACACATAACCAAACATGAATTGTAATACCCTATAGTACAGTACAATAGTTGTGATGATATATTGGAGTTGTAGGAAACAGTATGAAATAAAAGCCAGTCTTAGAAACTTAGAAAGCATGCACAGACATTGAGGGTAGTAACGAATATTTAATTAGGTGTAGTAGAAGGTGTTATTATTACTTTTAATTTAAATGAAAGGATTTACTTTAGCTGGATTAGATAATAAACATGGATGTAGCTGCATGGATATAGTGAGCCTCTCTCTCCTCTCCATATTGTATAAAAAAAAATTCATAAACAATTCGTAAGCTCTAGCGTTGAACGCCCTGACGGACAACATTCCTTTTGTTAAAACAGGCATTGTGCATAATGTATACACAATTTACTGTAGGGTATTATGTCGGTCGGTCTGCCTTGATCGTCTCTAACATGTTTTGTTGCTTTTATTTTTCAGTTTATAAACATAAAAATCAAATAAAAGCCACCCAACTCCATCTATCCGTTTAATATTTGAATTCTTACAATACACCTGCACTGGCTGCCTGCCTGGTTAACTGAGTGACTGCCACAGAAACCGAAGCAGAAGAAACTCTACTTCAATAATTCAAATGATTGTTGTAAGTTTATATTGAAGAAATGAAAAGAACAAGAAACAAAATGAACAAGTCTAAGTAGTATTTGTTTTAAGATTTTCTTGTTTTTTCTTTCTTTTTTTTTAATTTTTATGATGTTGTGTTTATGATTGAAAGAATTTTTTGTTGTTGTTGGTTCGACTTTGTTAATTTTTATGATTCTTTTTGATTCAATTTCATTATTTTACAACTTCTAGAAACTCTAGAAACATACATATACACACACTCATACACTTAACCTTAATGTGTAGAATAGTTGAAAATTGTTTGAAAAAAAAAACCGAAAAAAATGACGATGAAAATAAAACAATTTACTGTGTCGGTTATTCATTGATGCTTATGACAATGCTGATGATAATCATCAGCATCATCTTCGCCATCATTATCGTTATCGTATCATTTTATAGTATTTAACATCGTCAGCTTCATACGTAATTTTCGTCAAGATCAAAGACGAATATTTTTTTTTGTTTAATGAAATGAGAAGTTAAAATAAGAAATAGAAACGGACGACGGATCATCAAATAAAAGAAAATAAAAAAAAAACATTTAAACTGTGGGTGTGTTCTCAAACTTCATCTTTTTACAACAACTCATCGATCGATGTGGTAATAGCCTAAGTAAACTGGCAAGTATTGGTGGGATTTTCAAAAAAGACCATTTCAGCCATTCGATCATTTATTTTCTTCCATCATGTTAAGAAAAAACACACTTTTTGTAACGTTTTTTTTTTCTATTCAGTCAACTGGTTTCATTCTTGCCTCAACATTAACTTGCTACTGTTGTTTCGTATTAAATTTTCTTACGGCAGCTACTGCTTTTATTTGTTAGTTTTCGTTTTTGTTGTTGTCGTTGTCGTTGTCACGCTTGTATTATAGTTTACACCTTTAATTGTCTTGACTTTAAAAACGTTTCAAAAGCATGTTTTCTTCTCTAGACCCTCTATCTATTTGTAAACGACATGCTTTTGGAAATATTTCGTTGAAGAAAATCATCAGAAAACGTTTAAAACGCTGTCATTGTTTAATATCTTGTCGTTGATTTTTTTCTTTCGATATGTTGATTGTTATCGGTTTTTCTAAATCGATTTAACATTCATGAACATTTAGGGTAAAACGATCGAGAATTTTTTTGTTAATGAAACTTATCGTATCAAAAAATTTCGAAGTTACAACGTGACGAATATATTGAAAAAGTTTTATGTTTTCAAAATCGTTAAATAGGAAATTTCATTCTGTTCCAAACCAAAATAAAGGTTAATGGATACAATCAAATATCATCTGTACCTGGTGGTAAAACAACTTCATTAGTTATGGAAAATAAAATGAATTAATGCGTGTTTAATTTTTTTTTTTTTTTGAAATTGTTTATTGACGACGGTGAATATTTACCTACATATGTGCATACATACATACATACATAATTGGTCATACAACCCTTCATTCAGGTTAATGACATAGTTTCTGGTGAATATTTAGTGAATATTAAAGTAAGAAGCAAGGATTATGCCAAATAGTACAACACTATTGGATGTCAGTTATCAGTTTAGAGGATAAAAGCTGAATTTAAGATGAATTTAAATCAATCGGGAATAAATTGCCAATTTTTATGTCATCATTAAATTGACTATTTTGATATTTATTGCTTGCTGATTAAATTTATATTTATTGTGAATGATCAATTTGGTGTTAGAAAAGTTATCACGAACACTATTTTAAAGCTTCTTTTGTGCCATTACTTTTCTCTTTTGTGCTAACAATATCAAAAACTTGTCAACTATGACAAGTACAGTACCCGGAGGTCGAATTGACCCATTGTACAAATTATCACACATATCACGGGTATTGTGGCAAATTAAGTAAGGAAGTAATGTTATGGCAGCATACATTAAACCCGAAACTCCAAATAAAAAATTTCTAGTATAGCTTTAGCCAAGCAACTCATGTGTACAGATATTTACACTCCAGGACGGTCTTTGATTCCATATTCCGGGATGTTATTGTCCTAATTGTCATTTGACTATCTGCAAAGATATTTAAATTTCCTAAACGTTAAACTCACCTAAAAACATTCTCTTCCTAAATTTCATGGAATTTACAACTTAGCTAAGGTAGTTGAAAAAAAAGAAACGAAATGAAAAATCTTCGACAATTAAAACAATTAAAGATGAAAGGGTTTAAAGTTATTACCTTGTCTCTTCAACTTTTTGTAACACCCTTAATATAATCGAAAAAATAGCAAAAAAATACGTTTGAAGATTAAAATTGTCATAAAAAGAAAAGTCACTCATTAACTGTCCCATAATTTATATTTTTTTATGGAGTTTCTCCTTCTGTCTTCTTCTTCTTCTTTGACTTTGATGCCAGAAATATGCAAAATATTCTTGTATTTTCCCTTTTTATATTGTTGCTATTGTAGTTGTTGTTGTTGCTTGTTGTTATTGTTTATCTAGTTATTTATTCAATCTCAAGTTCAAATTCCTTTTGATTTTATCTGCACAATAAAATATTCATACTCATGGAAAAATGCTTACACACATACATACATACATAAATTAATACTTACACTTATTCAATAAATGAATATTATGCATTACAATGTTTTTTTGTTGTTTTTTGTTTGGTTTATTTACATTCTCTTTTATGTACGTATGTATAAGTGTGTGTGTGTATGTGTTCCTCTCACTCTCCCCATCTGTACTCTTGGTAAATCAATATTTGTCTTGGTTTCACTAACAAAATACCCGGGTTCAATTACAATTTAACAACCATTATTCAGTTTAAACAAACAAAGTATTCGGAATACCAGAAAATAACAGTCGAAACAGTCGAAGAAAAACAAGTAATGCACAAACACGTACACACAAATAAATATACTTGACACACACACGCACACACATACACACACAATGATAAAGAATAATAGTATAATGAGAACAAAATCACTTTGTTCAAAAGCTGATTAAGGGATGTAATGAACATTTAATAATTGCCCTTTAAGAAGGGGGTTACAACTACATACAACAACAACAACAACAACAACAGTAACAATAACGGCAACTACTATAACAGTACCGTTTGAAAAACATGCGACCTTTTCAAAAACAACAGCAGAAACATCAGAAGGAAAAAAAACACAATCATAAGGGGTTGGTTTCAATTTCATATACAAATACACACACAAATATTAGCAATAGCAATAGCAACAAACAACAACAAAATAGTAGTAAGAGAAACATTAGTTTTAATTAGAGAATGAAGTTGTGTACTTCATGGCATAAGAAATCGTAGTCGACTTATAGGCATAGAAAACGAGCAAACAAAGCCAAATGCACGACACACTCAATGTTTCTACGCAAATTTATACGAGAATATTGTTCGTAGTGAGAGAAAGCGTTAGGCAGAGAGAGAGAGCGAGAGAGAGAGAGTGTGTAATAAGCAATAATAGCAACAGCAATGTTTTGTTTTACAAATAATGCAATAATCATGTTTGACAGACAACAACAATCATAACTACAGCACACTAACTCATACATAACATGTATGCATGTACAATGTATACGTATGCATGTACAATGTATGTAGGGATACGTATGGCATGGTATTACAAACATTTAAATTTACAAATCAAATCAAATCATTCTGTTTTGTTGCAACATCGTCATTACGTTGATAAAAAAAAGAGCTTAAAAGAATGCATTCTACATTCATAATGATTATCTGCTCAAATTCATTTTTAAATATGTCTTAATGTCTGCTTGTTTGTAGCGTATAACCATTTAAACCACTTGAACAATTTTAATGTCATTTACACAGAATCACATGAATAAATTACAGTTTCTAACTTTTTTTTCATAAATCTATAGAAGGTACAATACCAATTAATATTATTGCGTTAAATAGGTTTAGGGTATCCCATGCCATTTTGAATGTTGTTGAAATCACATGTCATGTAAGTTCTACACTTCCGTTCATCAAACGGCGTCTTGCTCTATTGACTACTACGATGAAATTCTCATCGTTGTTGGAGAATTACTTGAAGATGCGCTCAAATCTCACCAAGCAGTGCTGTTTACATCAAATTCTGGTATTGTTGCATGTGCTACGAATTAAGTTGTTCACTGATTAACCAATGCCAATCCATATACAGTCAAGGGAAAAAGTCTACGTACACCGCTGTGTGTAGACTTTTCCTCGGCAATTTTTTTTCAAATTAAAAAAAAACGTTCTTTAAGACAGTCTCAATTAAGTTTGTTCGAAGGCAAAATCGAATATAAAAAATATAACCTAGATATTACTAGAAAAAAAAACAAAAAATATATACACCGTTGTTATATAGACTTTTTTCTGCAACTGTATATATTGTATGTCTGTAATGTGTTTAAATAAAAATTGTCCTTTTATTGTGGTTTATAAATTAAATTGATTTTTAAATAAAATCACAATTAAATCACAATCTATTGCAATATTTACAGCTCTGGCCTTTGGAATTCACGAGAAAATGATTGGGTAAGGACAGAAGGAAGTGAATGACGTCTAAGCGATTAAATGATTGAATTTCTGTTTTTAAATCTTTGTTTCGTTTTAAATTCGAAACTTCTAATATTTCAATAGAAACGTTCAATTCCATTGTAATTGATACGTAACACACAACTGTTTGAGCCATAATCAGCGGCAGTGCAATACAAGCAAATAAACTGTCTTTATGGCGAATCTTTAAACTCTGCTGCTGTTCATTAACTTTTATTCCATTTAACGGGATAATGTCTCCTCAATATTTAGTATTTAAGGACAAAAGTTTTTCGTAATTTTGTCTGCAACTTCTTGTTCTCGTTAAATTTTACAACCGAAAGTCATCTCTCTCTCTCTCTGCCTGTTTGTTTCTTATGTCGTTTGTTTTAAGGGCGCTCCATTGTCTTTGTACGTAACGGGAGAGTGTACGTTTATGACTAAAAAGTTTTTTAACTTTAATAGTCAACAAAATAAAAACAAAAATAAAAACCAAAAAAGAAAATTAAAGAAATGCTCATCTTCTTTACTAAAAAAAAACAAAAATAAAAACAAAAAAACGCCGAATTATTATTTTATTTTTGATTCTTTCATTTTGGTTTCGTTGTTTTGTATGAATAAACATTTGTTTAGATTTTGTTTTTTTTTTTATTTTTTGTTGTTTGTTGAAACTCTTGTTAATTTTCTTTCTTTATTAAAATACTTGAACATTTCATTTGAAATTCGTTTTTATTTGTGCTTTTTTTTTTGTTATAAAATAAATATACAAACTAAAGGCAAAAAAAAAAAAGAAATAAAAAACAGAAAATTATTCGTAAATTGTGAAATTTGAGTTGTACTCGTACTTTAAATCGTAAAAAAAGAAGACTTTTATCTGATATTTACAGAACAAAAAAATTCGTTTTTCTTTTCTTTTCTTTTCTTTTCTTATTAAACATATTTGTTCTATTCATTCATTCATTCATTCTTTCATTCACTTATTCATCCATACCGTTTACTTCGTTCATACATTCATTCCTGCATTGGGGATATTTTATACGTTTTTTTTTTTGTTCTTTAAATGTGTTTTGTTGTGATTTTTATTAGACTTTCTGTTCATCTCCTTTGAGGCAAATATTTAATTTTTTGTTTGTTGTTGTTTTATTTCAATTTCAAAAATTTATTTCTTTATGAGTATAAAACTTAAAAGAAGTGAAATATGAAGTATGTTGGCATCTGTGTTATTTGTTTTAATAATATGAGTCGAATCTTTTCTTAAATTATCATAAAAACTTAAAAAACTTTTCAGCCAAAAAGTAAAAATACGATCAGCATTGAAAAAGAAGCCTAAAAATAATAATTTTGCAATTCATTCTTAAAAACTCATACTGAACGTACCTTGAAGGAAAATAGTTACTCTGTATGGTCGTCATAGTCTAGAGAGTAGTGTGTTGGCTTATTAAAAGCAAGACAGTGACTGAAAAAATGCAAGCCATCGACCAAAGAAATGAAAGTCATCTGCTAAAAAGTGCAAGTCATCGAAAAAAAATTCAAGTCGTAGATAAAAAAATGCAAGACCTTGCAAAAACGTGCAATTTATCGACGAAAGCAATGCAAGTCATCGACCATAAAAGTGCAAGTCAACGACGAAATCAATGCAAGTCATCCACCAAAAAATGCTAGTCATCGACCGAATAAAGTAAGTCATCAATCAAAAAATGCAATTCATCTACGAAAAAAATGAGTGAGATCGACCAAAAAAAGCCATCAACACAAAAAATTTAAGTCATCGTGTTTTGGCACAATGACTATCCAGCCCACTGGGTCCGTTCATCCCACCACTCTTTCTTTATCCGATTTTGTTTGATTTAGAATTTAGATCCTGCCACTGGTATTGAATGTCAGTTCTTTTTGTTGGTTTTGTTTTTTTTTCTTTACATATACAGAGAGATTATTTATTTAATTTTTAATTTATTTTTGTGTGGTATATTTATTGTCCAGCAAATTCGTTGACTTTCTAAATGCCTTCTTAGCGTTCATCGAAGAAGAGCTTTGTTTACGATTGATTTCATATTTATTCTGCGTAATAAGCAAATTGCCAACGGAAATGTAGAAGCGAAACTCTTTACTCAATGCCAGCAAATGATGATGATAATCACGATGACAACAGTACTGAGGAGGAGGCAGGCAGCAGATGATTAATCAAAGCAAAAAAAAAAAATTCCAGTAGAACTCAAAACAAATAAACAAAATCAAAATCGAAGTCACTGTATTGTATTGTATTGTATTGAATTCAGTTTTATTGACAAAAAAAAAAAAAGAATAAAGCGAGGAACAAAAAAATAATCATTTCATTTTGCATGATCAGCTCCATTAGCGATTATCTTTATCTCTTGTGATATTGACGATGTTAAAATTATGACACAGAGAAGTTAAATGTGTAATCGAAAGCATGCGAAGCATTAAATGTAAAATCTTGAATACATTTTCACTACTGAACTGGATTAAGGCGGCATTAAAAATGTTTCAAATTCCATTGACATTTAAGGCAGGTACGGTTAGATAGTGTTATATCCTTCCATTTAACTTATTTAATGTGTGGAAGGAATACTTGATTTTAAACCCTTTCTTCTATTTCATCTCACATTGCAATAAAAGATCGAGAGATACAAAGTAAAAAAAGAACGAAATTTTCAAATTTTATTAACAAAAATTATGATGTTCCCTTACAAGATAATCTTTGAAATTAATAAAGAACAGGAACAGAGAAGAATAGAATCATGTCATACAAATAATTGTATTCCATGCATTATCTAGACAATTACACGAAAAGATCTTTTATGTTGCTGTTACTCCTTTGCCAAAGAAAATAATTGAAAATGGAAATTTCATTTTGGAAGCCAACACAAGCACTGTAGTATGTACATATCCACACATACAAACGCAACGCAATCTCATGGATGACAATGCTTAGGTACTTTATGTTCCTGTACCAAACGTAGTCAGTAGAATATTATTTCCATTAATAGTTCTGTTATCGATAAACGAAAATCTTCTATCCTCCTCATCGTTTCCTCGTGTACTATAAACGCCGGCCTGCTCAAGCCAAAATCCAACAAAAAAGGGAAGAAAAAGGCAACCAAAAATGTACCGAGAAAATAATGAAAAACGTAAAAATGGCAAGGAAAGAAAAGAAATGAAAAGCAAAAACAATAACAAAAGAAAAAAGAGAATTTCTTTTGTATTCATTCGCCAAAGTAGTTTATGTGTCTGAGGCGTGTCAATTTAAATCAAGTCAATGTCTTTGTGGTTGCTATTCTATACTCCTTTTAGAAAAAAAAACAACTACAAACGATGATACTCATGCCACTTATGCACAGTTTGTTAAGAAAAAAAAAGAAGAAGAAAACATATTCATTTTAAGGGAAAAGCAGTTTCCATTCAAAACGAGCAACACAAACACAAACTAACAAACAATGCCAAAAACAAGGATAAAACAAACGACCACAACAACAACAACACAATAATAATTTCAATAAAATTTTCTTAAATTTTTTTGAATATTAATTTACTTGAGTGGCTCTGTATGGTGGCATACCTACATACATAGATATTCTGCACTTCATAGTAATTTCCTTTTTTGTTTCTTTTTCTTTCTATTTTACTCTGCCGCCTACCCTAACCCCCAACGATGCCAATGCCAACTACTGTATGCTGTACGTACATATGTATGTGTGTCTGTCTGTCTTCTTTTTGTTCTTTTGTTTCAATTTTAAGCCTACATGTTGTCTATTAGTCATGTCAACACCTTTTGAATGTGAATGTGAATGTGAATGAATGGAAATGAAATGAAATTTTTATTTAAAAATTCCCTTTTTGAAATGAAAATGCAACATTTGCTAAATAGTATTTAAGCTGATTAACAGTGATTAGTTTGTAATTTGCTGAGACAAATGTGCTACACAGCACACGCACCAACATACCCCGTGTATAATCCGAGTGTTTGTGTTTAGTGTTCATACACTGTGTGGCATGTCATGTCATAAAGAAGTCATTTGTACTTTCAAAAAGGGTTAAAAATCGTACTCCAACGAAGATATTACAATTACATACGCACATACATACATATATACATACATACATATGTATGTATTTCATTTACAAGTTATAGAAAACATTTAAGAAGCATGTAAGTGTATAAATGTTCCACATTTTGTGTGAAGGAAGTATAAAAACTTTTTGCAATTATTTTAAAGACTGTAGTATGTTGATTTAAAATTTAAAAAACGATCAGATACGATTAAATCATTTTGAAATGAAGCTTATAAAAATGTCCATCAAAGGGTTTAGAGATGACGTAGTTTGACCAGAGCAGTTTTAATTGTAGCTCAATTGGACTCAGTCAGCAACTGTTCAGTTCAAGTTCACAGACTGTGTGGGCTATAGGTAACGAGATCTGTCTGTCAAACATATCATCATAGGAGTTCCTACACGCAATCAATCTTCTTCTACATCATAATTGGCCATTACGACCCTTAAGTCAGAATTTCTTATACCACTCATGTTGTGAGTGTTAAATTCATCCATGAGTGGCGGAGTCTACAGTTTAAAGCTGACTCCGAACGACAGATTTTTAAGAAAAGTTTCATAACAATTTTTATTTTACTCTTAGCGTTTATTCCAGTTGAGAAGCTTGGCCGTAATCCTAACTGAAGGGTTGTAGTGACCAATTATGTATGTATGTTTATTTCAGAAGACTGCTGAGAGGAAATTACCGAAGCAATGTTTTCATTTATATCTCGTTTTGTTCGAGATGTCTAGGCAAGGGGTTGAATCATGGATTTGAATTTTCTTAAGCTCTTGGTAGTCCATTAAATAAGGAACACCAAACCCATGTCAAACAAAAGATAATGATGACCTAAAAGACTAGGTTACTTTAGAACATTGTGATTGAAATAGAGCTGGAGAAGCTACGTGTATATAAGCTAGATGGATGTAGCCTTATCCGAATGAAAAATTTTGATTAATTGGGGGTGACATAAAATGCTTCATAAATAAGAATTTCTTTGTGATAAAAATTAAATAAGTTTCTGTAGTATAGTACCGGCAGTGGTCATGGCTTTTCATAGTAAGTGGTTGTAAAATTGGACACCCAGGCAAATAACATCGCAATACGATTGTATTACAGAAACGATTGTTATGCGTATTGAATTTGAATTCAAAAATCAATATGAATGACCCAAGTAAATCAGAGTATGATTATTGAAATTTTAATTCTACGTTGCTTCCAAATACTGAATGTCGTATGAAGTGTTAAACCTTTTATTTTGGAGTATAATTGTGAAGCACTGTAACAGAAATCACAGAAAATATTCCAATTGTCTGGCCTCATTTAAGTGTAAGGTATTGTAACAATAAAAAGAGAAAATTGGAGTTTTTATTTTATGATGGCTTCCTAGTCATTCTTATTTAAACCACAATTTATTTTGTCTACATTATCAGCACAATTGAAAAAAAAAACCATTGAAAATAAGAAAAACATAAGAACGAACAGAATTCAAGTGAAATATCGTTTAGCAAACATTTTCCGCTTTTTCGTTTTTCGTTTTCCATTTCTTTTTTTCATTTTTATTTTGAATTTTTCTAAAGAATTTTTTATTTTTTATTTCACTCTTTTTAATCCACAAAATGATGATAAAAAAAATTATTTATTTACAGCAACAACAACTACTACTACGACGGCAATAACAACAAAATTTACATTAAAGAGTGGGTGGTATTTTTCATTCATTGGATATGAGATTTCTTGTTTTTTCTTGTTTTTTGATTTTCTGCTTTACTCACTCACTGTGTGCGTTTACACTTACCACACAGCCGTAGAATTCCTATGATTTGTTGCAACAATGTAATGACAAATAATGATGATACAAGAACAACCACAACAACAATAACAATAATGGCAACTAGTATTTATTTTTTGTACCGACGTTGTTTGCAATTTTATAGCCAGGCCATGGGGATGTTTGTTTTGCCGTACGCCGTTCGCTGCGTTCATCTGTGCCACATGATCCATTTGGAAGCGAATAAATGCGACACAACAAGAATTTGTTGAAAGAAATTGTACCTGCTGATGATGATGGTGATGATGCCTGATGCAGAAAACAAGGATGTTGATGCTGATGATGACAATGACGTTTCATTTTTATGGCCGACAATTTAATAGCGATGCCCGTACTGCTGCTATTGCTTTTGCTGCTATCGTCTATTGTTGTTGTGCTTGTTATTGTAAAATATAAATTATGTGCACTTTTTGAATTAAAA
This sequence comes from Sarcophaga rosellei, assembly GCA_930367235.1. Classification (NCBI taxonomy): domain Eukaryota; kingdom Metazoa; phylum Arthropoda; class Insecta; order Diptera; family Sarcophagidae; genus Sarcophaga; species Sarcophaga rosellei. The sequence goes on along the minus strand of OV884019.1, from coordinate 3,306,303 downwards.
ATTTTCTAGAACAACAACAACAACAGCAACTACATTTACCGCCCTTTATTTTTTAACCACAAGACCAACATGATGCCACCAAAAATAAAAAAAAAACAAAAACAATAATTTTGCATTTTTTATAATTTTTTGTTGTTGTTTTATAATTTGTGGTTTCGGTGGCTGTATAGAGAGGTACGAGCGTATCTAGTCTATAAGGATGCCACAGTGTTGATATAAACTAGAGCTCTTGTGTGGGTCTGCTGCGTAAGTGTGTGTTTTTGTAAATAATAACGGTAATAAAACTGCAGCATAGAAGAAAGTAACATTACAAAAGCCACGATGAGCAAGCGAACGAACGAACGCATTTAATGTTTAAATTCCCCAAAGAAAATAAATTATTACTCTACCGCTACCCTCCCTCTCTCTCACACATAATCCCTCACTTTCCACGTTGTTGTTGTTGTCCATAAATGCGGCATAAATGTCACATAGATAATCTGGGGAAATTGAAGATTATTTTGCAGAGAGCGAGAGAGAGGGCTGTGGCAAGACTAAAGCCAAAGGGGGAGGATTTCTTCATACACATATATATTTGTAATGTTTAATATGAATTCATATTTTATTTTCTTCATTTCATTACATTAAAATTAATGCATTACCACACAATATTTATCTTCATCTGCATTTCTTTTCCTTCTTCTATTTCTATTTATTTTGGTATTTCTTCTTTTGTTTTTTCTTTTTTTTTTTGGTGAAAGTTATCAAGTTTTCTTGTTGTTCTGGGAGGTTTTTTTTTGAGAAAGATTGGAAATGATTGTCTTCTGTTTAAATTATAAATAAGTTTTGCCTTTAAATCAATCTAAATTCCAATAATTTACAGTCAGATTTAATATAAAAGAAAATATTTCAGTCAAAGCCAAAATCAAAAATCATATTTTAGACAGAAAATCTAACGAGAACTATTGTACAGCAGCAAAACGAGTTTGTTACTCTATTATGTTATGGAAATACTTTTAATTTTAATACGATTGATTAATATGTATTTAAAAAGTTAGCCTCAGTGTCTGCAACAGTGTTGCAAAATTGAAATTTTGAAATGGTACTCAACTACAACTGAAAGAGTACTTTTTTGCATCAAATGGTACTTCTGTAAACAAATACATACATAGAATTGGTCCTAACAACCGTTCAATCATAATTATGACCTAACTTCTCACACCACTGATTTTGTGTGTGTTCATTTTATACATGAGTGACGGGAGCTACTGTTTAAAGTCGACCCCGAACGACAGACTTTTGGGAAACTTTATCATGGCAATTTTATTTACTCTCAGAGTTTTTGCCTGAAAGAAGTCGTCGAAGAAATATTTTTCTCATATCTCGTTTTGATGAAGATGTCTGACATTTGGTTTGAATCTAGGGCTCTCGTGTAGTAAGCCAGCACACACTACCGATTAGACTATTTATTTATTTATATTTAATACATAGTATACAGGACAAAAACAGCTGATTCGGAACGTAACAAAACGTAAAAGCCCCGTTGAGTTAAATGCCGATGAAACGTAATATAACATACGTTCGTTTCTAGCATATGAAGAGCAATGCAAATGCTTACCGAAATTACATTACCGTTCGTCAAGCGTTTTCATTGCTTTTCGTATTCTAAAAATAAACGTACGTTCCGTGGACGTTTGGCTAACCGGGACTAAAGCCTAAGTCTATCTTTAGCATTACGTTGAACATGTTGCTAATGCATTAATAGTTGAAAAGCACAAGGCATAAAATATGTAATAATAAAAAAGTACTAAAAGCGTCCCGGGACGCGGTATTTTTGAAATGATTAAGTACTGAAAAAAGTACGAGAGTACTGAATTTTTCAACACTAGTTTACAATTAAAAAAAGTTTTAAATACCCCGTGTATGCGTATTTAAATGGAATTCAAACATCTTGTATGCACTGGCTGGCCACTTGTTTACGCAAAAACCAAAAAAAAAACGTATTTTACCACATTTTGCAGAAATTAATTTTTATTTCGGTGAGTGTGTGAATGCATTCGGCATGACTCTGTAAACACAACAATCTGTCAATCAAATGTCAAAATATAATGCTGTTACTTTCTTAAATCAAGTAGAAAAAAAATGTAAAATTTAACAAAACGGAAAAAAGGAAAGAAAAAGAAACAAAAGAATCTTTAAGACGCAGCAAATGCATGCTAATGGCCAATAAATAACTTTTGTTTAAACAGTTTTTTCTTTTAAAAGAGCAGAGTGAAAAGCAAATGAGAAATATATTCACAAGCAATTTAATCTATAAACAATTCCCGTTAAAATCATTCACAGTTACCTTTAGGGATTTTTCACATTAAAACCCATATACACGCGAACATTTAAAGGAATTTTAAACAAAGGCAATCGATATAACGATCGGCCATAATACGCCATCAGAAGATGCCTTATTTAAGTTACTTATTCGGTCGTAACAACCCTGTAGTCAAGATTACGACCTAATTTCTCATACCACTCATGTTGTGTGTGTTAATTTTATCCATGAACTGTGCAATCTACAGTTGAAAGACGACTCCGCATAAAAGATTTTTGAGAACATTTTTATGGCAATTTTTATTTTATTCTTAGCGCTGTTCCTAGAAGACTGCAGAGAAATATTTTTTTAATATTTCGTTTTATTGGAGATGTCTGGATTTGAGGGTTTGAACCACGGCCTCATGCCTAATAAGGCAACACACGAACCACTAGACTTATGTGACAACAGATTCCGGTATTATTCAGTTCATTGTGTCTTCAATAGATGGACTTAGTAACCTGCAGAATACCGTGTAGTCGTATAAATATGATGAAACCGCGCTAGGTGCCTGCTGCCGGAAAAAACTGTTAACTGTACGCTGGTTTCGTTGATGTCAATCCTGTAATAATTAAAAGTTGGATTCAAATGTCGTCGAAAAAAGGATCATACATCGAAATCTGTGAATCGTTGCTGCATCCCAAGAAAATCAATACTTTTCTATAGCCGATTAGGATTATCAATGACAACGTTAAGCTAAAATATTCATTGCTGAATCACTACCAGCTTTTCAACTGAATGCAAATGACATTAATCCGTGACATTATGAAGCGAAATGTAGAAATGACTAGAGGGAAAGACATTTGATGCAAGTCATCTCTCCATCAAGCCAATTTCATGATCTAGAAACGTTTATTTTTTGGAAAAGATAAACAAATTGGAGAAACGTTAAGTCAATTGCATAGGGCCTATGTGGAAAAATAAAATGATCCTTTTTCATAATAAAACTCGTGCTTCGTTCAGAAATACACGGACTCCATTTCATAACGCTATGTTAAATGTGTTGCATTATAAAAATTAAAAATGAAAACTTAAGAAGAAAGGAAACAATAATCCGCCTTAATTTCTAACTTCATTGAATGGTATACATGTATGTACATATTTGTGTTTTCATAAAGATTTGTAGCAATAAAGTGTTAAAAATATTTGAATACTCACTAATACTGGGAACCGCCTCCAGGACCACCACCACCCTGTTGCATACCATTGCCACCACCCATCATATCCATGCTACCGCCACCACCCATATAGGGAGGATTATAGCGACCGCTAGTATCCGATGTAGAACTGCCTCGATGACCTGGTACTATAATACCTAAACCGGCCAGACCAGCTAAGGCATGGCCGTGGTGATGGCCACCACTACCTCCACCGCCGCCACTACTGCCCGATGTCATGCCATGAGAAAGTCCGCCTCCACCAGCACCACCTACTCCCGGAACTCCAGCATGACCCATTAGGCCGGTGATACCTGAACCAATTGAGCCCATGCCACTTATGGGTACAATGCTACCCATATTACTGCTGAGTCCTCCCAAGCCTGCATTGCCTGACGTCTGCAGTAGAGTATTAAGCAAAGAGCTATTGCCGCTTAGCTGATTGAGATTTGTATTCGAGGGATTGTTGTGCATAGAACCGCTGCCTAGAGAGTTGGATGGATTAGTTATTGAACCTTGACCCGCCACGCCTACACCCAGGCCCGGTATGCCACCACCACCACTTGAGCTCTGTGTTTGGGTGTGCATGCTGGAGAGATCATCACAATGTATGAGTTGCAAATGCCAAATGGCCAGAGAGGCCAATGATATAATCCACAGTAAATGCATGTTAAAACGACTTCTTATTCTTATTCTTATTTTTTTTATCAAGAAGGGAAGGATGGAAGAAGAGTTATTTATTTGTGTGTTAATTTTTATAATTATTTTTTGTTTTTGGGTTTTATATGTTTTGTTTGTTTTTATGGAAATATTTGTAAGTACTTGCTGTTGTTTTTAAATATTTAATAATTAATAAATTACGTCTACTTAATGGTATTTAATTTAAGAATTTATTATTATTATTTTAGATTTTATTTATTTATTATTGAATGAATGAATGGTATAAAAAAAGAAAAGAGAGAGAATGATTACATACACGTATTTAAATGGTTTGATTTGATTTTAATTTTTATGATTATTTTCTTTTATGAATTAAGTGAGATTTTATTTTTTATTTTTTGTATATTTTTTAATTTAAATTTATTTATTTTTTATTTTATTTGGTGACGTTTTAATAATACTTTCTAATTAATTAATTTGACACTTTTTATGTATGTATGTATGTATGCTTTCGATTTATTTTATTTTATTTATAGGTATGTTAGTTATCTTTTATTTGATTATTTTATGGGTTTTTGTTTCTTAATTTTATTATTTATTGGTGAGATATTCATTTAATGATCCGTCTGATCTGTTTCAACTCGTTTTGATTTTTATTTCTCTATTTTTTATTATTTTCTTCTTTTAATTTTTGTTTACAAATTTTTCTTGTTTTTTTTCGGTTGGCTTTTCTTTAGAAGCCTCTTTGGATTACGATTGCATTGATTTTCAAAACATTTCGTTTTGTTTTGTTATGTTTTTTTTTATTTCAAATTCTTTTATGTTTTTGTTGTAAAATAGAAAAACGTTTTCTTTTTATTTTCCTTTCTGTCGTTGTTGTTGTTATTGTTTTGTAGTTTTCCTTAGAAAAATGGTCTTGAATGGATCGTCAAAAGAAGTTCTTTTTTCAATTTCCCTCACATTACATTTTACCGGCTTGTCTGTTTGATGATGGCCTTTTTCTGTTTCTGTTTTTGTTGTTGTTGTTTTTATAATTGTTTCTTGTTTTGTTTTGGCGGCACTTGTTCGCAAAATATTACCCAACAAACCGACCGACAAATGTTCCAACAAATATGATCACTTTCCTGCCTGCTACACAAATGCACATACACATACATAAATGATCACTAACACATCAACTCTCGCTCTCTTTCTCTCTCTCTGTAAATGCAATACAGTTCGTATGTTTTTTTTTCTTTTTGTTGTTCAGTTTTCAGCCTTATGTTGTGGTCTTTAACGGAGCTCCACAACAGGCAGGCAACAAACAATTCGATGACGATCACAGCAAAAGAAAAAAATAAAACAAGACGAAGGAAAAAACCTTTAAAGATCAAAAGGCCGACAAAATACGCGCATTAACTTGTCTTAAAACGTTTAAACACTCCAACACACGAACGCACTCATATACACACGCACACACAGTTCAAGATAAACTCGTACGAAAAGCGATTAAATGCCACAACTGCCGCAAAACAGTCTAAACTGTGGCACAATTTGAGCAAGGAAACTGAATGAAAAAAATTCAAAATAAAAGAAACACGTTTCGACTGACAATCTGTGAGACTCCGAGTTACAGTCACAGACAAAGTCCAGGCGATGACGTTGTATACAGTGAGCTTAAATGAGTTTGTATGTCGTCGACATCATCAAAGTCGTCGTAGAAGTGTAATGCCACATTTATCCGTTTAATCGGCGACTACCACTACCTTTTACTTCCACTACAACACAACAACACTACTATCGGTGATTCAATTCATTTCGACCGATCGGCAAGCGGCATTTTTGTTTTTCATCGTTCAAAAATAATAAACAAAGTTTACGCGCTGAGCATTATACGTTCACCGCACCACCAAAATAAAGTATACACCGTCTAATCACACTCGAAATCAACAGTTAACAGTCAACAATCAAATTTCGTATCAATCATATTGAAACTTCACATCAATCATGCTATTGCTGTTCACAAATCACTCGAACTAAATTAGCCCTTTTAGGGCCGTGTTTTTAAAAAATTGAATTCCATTTACGGATCATTTATTAACGTATTTCGGGTAAATAACTGTTAAAAATTCAAACTTCTTTCTTCTCGAATTAACAGTTAATTTTGATTTGGTTTTTCCGACATCAATTGCACTCAAGTAATGTAAAGATTTTTTGAATAAAAATTTTCAATTTCAAACAAAAATTATTTTTCAAAATTCTCCGCACTTTTCGTACAGCACGTTCATCGCGTTGCTCGTTCGTTACTCGACTGGCAGTTTCGTATTGGGCCAACAATCGTTTTAGCGTAAAAACTTCGTTTTTGTTTGTTTTGTTGTTGCTGTTGTTGTTGTTAATATTTCTAACAATAACATCATCATCATCATCATAACCGTCATCATTGGCTGATGTGAACATCGTACACAACAAACATGTTTGATTCAGTTTTGTTGCAACATTTTCAACGCTTGTACAATATTTTCTTTTATCATATGCAGCATTTGCTGCATGCAAATCAAATATAGACAATTTAACCCTTTCAGGTAATGCAGCAACATTTTCCTTTAGAAATATTCGATTAAGGGAAGCAATTAAGAGAGTGTTTTTTTGTGTTGTTATTGTTGTTGTTTATATTGGTTTTAGTTTTTTTTTGTTTTTGCTTTCTTCTATGTATTTTGTTTGTTTACATTTGGTTTGCAGTTGTGTTTGAACGTGTGGCATGTTCTCTGAGCATTTTTTATGCTCTTCAACTTGTTTGATACAAACGTTTCCGTTGCTTATTAATTAATTACTCGTGTGTTTTTTTTCCTTTGAAACTTACAAATTCATACATGATCAATGATAATGAAAATGAAAGAACAAACATTTTGGGAAAATTGTGTTGTATTGTTAGAAAAACTTAATTTGCAAGATAATTAAGATAATGATGATCACATACTCCTTGCTACACTACTGCTTTAAATTTTAACTTCGCAGGGTGACGTGTAAATGAATCATTGGAGATCTCTGTCCTTTTATGAGCCACTTTAGATTTTGGAATAGAAAAAACCAAAAATATAATCCCAACAAAAATGACTGAGCATGTGACTTCAAGATCATACTCACGATTCTCTCAGTTTTATATTGTATCCATAGTGTAGGATAAAGTTGCTTCAGTCTGATCAACATGATCTCCTGACAACCTACAAAATGCTGATCGGTGCCAACAAGGATAATTGCCTTGAGGGATGCAATAATATCTCACAGGCAGCACGAACGTGTTCTAATGATTTTTTCTCGATCATCATTGCAGAATCTTCATGTTCATTGCTGTTAAATAAAAGTCTAGACAATTTCTTTCATAAATAACCTACAAATCTGTCCGATTTCTCTTACGCTTCTTTTTTAACATTAAAAATACCTACATTAGGAATTTTCCCTTACTTCTTTCTGTCAACACTGGCTTGGACACAAATATAACTCAATAAACTTTTATAGACCCCAGCGCAGCTCTGCATGATCCACCACCTGTTATAAGGTTCTTGAAAATATTTCGAAAACTCAAACGATTCGTTTCATATTTCCTGCAATTCCTATGATTTTGCATTCGAATATATCAATTTCTTTTATAACATTGTTGTTGTTGTTGTTCATGAACAAAAAAAAGCAACAATATTGGTCCGCTGATGGAAATCATCAAGGATTCCATTTGACTTTCTTGAGAGAGAAAGTAAATGAAGGCCTCCGGGAAATCTATAACAAAAAAAATGCAATTTTCTGTTTAGAAAGTTTATTATCAACGTCCAGTTTGTTAAAAGTTTTCCTTACACGTTAATATACTTTCAAGCCAATTTATCAATTGATTGCAGGGGATTATTTGCCAAAAGCTGACTGCACAACAGACAACAATAGTTATCGATAAGTAAGCCTCATAGGAGGCAAAGAAAATCACAATGAATGTTTAGATCGAATGCTTAAATGCAGAGATGAAATCATTTCATGTGCTTAACACTCACTCACTCTGCGTGATTGACAAAGTGACGAAAAAGTGATTTGGATACCAAACATACGCACACACTCACTCACGCATAAACATACGCACACAAACGTTTTGTGATCATTGCCACAATATGATCCATTGTATTTGAATTTTTCGTATTTCAAACGATTTCTTTTCTATTTTTCTTGTTTCTTTTGTTGTTTTTCTTTCTTCTTTATTTTTGTGCTCATGTTACACTGACAGTTTCAATCTCATGTGTGGCAGGCCATCAGGCAGCCAGGCAATTGGATGATTTTTCTGTCTGCCCAACTTTATTTCATCTCAATTCCATCTGTCCGTTTGTCTAGCGTTTGGTGTCTCGCTCCCTCTCTCTCTCTTTTACTGTCTATTCGCTGAGTGATAATTGATATTAAAGTCGGTAGTAGTGTTCGTATGACTGTTGTCTGCGATTGTTTGGGGATAAAAGTTTTTTTCTTTCAGTTTGTGAAATTTGATTTCCATTTATTTTTCATTCCATTTGAATGTGGAGTCGATCTCTTGTATCTTTGAAAATAATATCCTATTGATGGACGATGATGATGATGACGAGAAGACAATGATATTTGCTGCTGACGTTGATACTGATCATTAGAAGAGATCAGTAGAGTTTTCTTTGTTCACGCAAACAATACTTTTAAAGGCTTTTCCTTTGACAAATGGATTTTTTTTTACTTTCTATTGTGTAGTTAAACACTTTTTTTTGGGTTTTCCTGCTTAAACAAAAAAAAAAAAAATTGAAATGAAACCTTTTCTAATTATTAAAACGATATTCTTTGATTTGTTTATTCTCAGTTAAATACTCGTCCATTATTGTGCATTATGAGTATGAGTAAAACCCATATTGGAGGTGGTTTTCTACTTGTTTATCTACGGAAATTCTTACTTTTTGTACGATTCATAGTTTTCCATCTGCTCTAAAATTCATTTCATTCCACTTGTTGGTAAGTTAAAACGAAATGTTTCTGTTGACATACTCCTACAATTTGAAATTATCCACGAAAAATTATAGAAAATCGTCGTAACTAAATGCCGCAGAGATACATACTTTTGCGCACGTTCTTAACTCCTATGCAGCACCGAAGAACAACAAGTGCTGGGTTTAGTTTATCCCTTATGTTTGTACTTAGAAATAAAAAACAAAATAAATTATACGTGGTTAAAGTGATAAGGTTTTTAGAATTGAGAAACACTTACCGTGAGATTAGATTATGCTACTCTATTGGCGACAATAATTTCGGCAATTGAATTTGGGCGGCAACATTTGAAGTGAATGAGTAATTTGTGTGTCACTTTGTTTTCTTAGGCGTCAGATTACAAGGGTCATTTCAAGAATTGCATAACGACTGTACAGGCACGGATCCTTATATCCTGGTTAATCGTAATCTTCTAGCGTATGGATTGTTTGTAAAAAACTAATTTCACTCAGTACTTGACAGAAGTGTGTGTTAACAGCGGCCACATTAAGGGTGAATATGCGGCCAATTAGACCGATTAACAAATACATACATACTTCCCTCGATTAGTCGGAGAGTATATAAGACCACAGCACTGGCCATGGCAGCTGCTTCATAAACTCCATTAAAAATTAAATAACTTTTCGGAGTACAACACTTGCTGTGGTCATCATCGTTTATCGTTTGAAGACCCGAGTAAATATCACAGGGAAACGGATGACTTTCAGAACCTATTGTTGTGAGTGTAGAATTTTGTCCCAACAGCAATGTAAGGGTTCTGTGCGTATGTACACAAAGCAAAGTGTTTGTAGTTTTATTAGTTATTGTGCCAAGAGTTGGAGTTATATGACGAGAAGGAATTTCAATTTACAAGATTTACGGTATTTTTATCTACTTCTCAATTGAGCTACGTACATATTTCATTTGTATTTTTTGTTTGTTTTTGTTTCTATGCTAGATAAAGGTAACTATCCATTCAATCGAACGAATATCATTCGGAAAGATAAACGAAATTTATATCATGAATTATAAAGATAACATTTACATTGTTTAACACCTTCCAACAAAAAAAGAAGTACCTTTTAAAATACACAACAACAACAACGACAACAATAATCATTTTATTATAATCATTAAACCGTTAATTATCAAATTATTTAATTTGTTGTTGTTATTCTCACACAAAAAAAGAAAATCACATTTTGTGTATATTACGCACAACGTTGTTGTCATTTACTGATTCAGGTCACACACACGAAAGTTGCATTGAAGCATTTGAAAACCTTGTAAAGGACTACACTATTCAACTCAAGGTATTCAAGGCGAAATGCCGCCCTTTTATGGGCAACACATGACTCAAATCAAATGCAATCGAACAAAACAACAATTTTACTGCCCATGAGAGTGTAAAAATATGTGTGTATTCATGTGTGTGCGCATGTGTTTTATGTTGCATTTTTATTGAATTTTCTTTGGACTGTTGACGCCACTCCAACAACAGGGTCGGTCTCTGTTTGACATTCTTTATGGTGTTTCGGGTAGTTTTTGTTTCAACTCCCTTGTGACAGTTGTGACGGTTCTAAAGGCACAATTAACACACTCTCATTTAAACTGTCAAACATTTGTAATCGAACATGAATGGTTGGAAACCAATGGCGCTTATCTTTCTTTAATTGTTTTTAAGAGATTTATTTATACTCTCTCTCTCTCTCTCCCTCTCCCTCTCTCACATGATTGATAGTTTTGTTGCATTATGCCTTCGGTGATGGCATATATGATTTCTATGACGCTTTTACAAATGAATTGTAAATCAAATATTATTTGGTTCTCATTCTTCAGTCTGGCAGTCTGTGAGAAAATAGTGAACATGTTTCAATTTCAGTACTCAAGTTTTGCAACTATGAAGATCCTAAGATGATATCTGGTGTCAATTCGCGATTACTTAGAAACAATTCCTTTGATGAAAATGCATCAGGTATAGTGGGCGCTATCGGATCTTGTTCTGATGTCGTTCGCTTCTGTGTCGTCTCTGAAGCAGGGAAGAGGGGCCCTTTAAGTGGATTAATTGGATTTTACTCTTTCCGATGTTTGAACCAGGATTACTGGGATTTGTAGACGAGTACCTGAACAACTAGAGCAAGCCACCTCTGAACACACATGTATTCCATGTTTGTTGGATATACAAATAAGTGCCACACACATATATAATAGATCATAACAACCCTTCAGTCGGGATAACGACCTAGCTTCTCACACCACTCATGTTGTGTGCGTTAATTTTATACGTGAGTGACGGGACGTACAGTTTTAAAGTCGATCCCGAACGACAAATTTTTGAAAAGCTTTTCATGACGGAAGAAATATTTTTTCAAATTTCGTTTTGATGTCTGAATTGGGGTCCGTGGCCTTCAATCTAATAAGTCAACACACTACCTACTAGACTAGGGCGACTGCCACATAACTCCTCAAAAACGTCAAAGCAAGGAATTATACTTACTATGACTATAAAACAGTTATCGATAACTTCGTATTATAAGAAAATCAACTGCATTAGCAAAACCAAAAACAAAAAAGACCAACAAACTGTATTACCTGTTGATGTTTTTTTAATCTTTAACTAAAACCAACTATGAAAGAAATTCCATTTTTAATTATAAAATCTTCAAAATTAGTGGAAAGACGTCAGAATTATGAGCAATTATGACAGCTCTTGAGTTTCACAAACTCCAAAGTGTGAATTAAATGCGGGCATTCCATTGTACACACATTATCCTTAACAGCGTCATTGCCATCGTCAGCCAGTCAGCCAGCCATCCAGCTAGTGTTGCTGCTTTATTACGGTCGTCATCAACCCCGTAATCAGCGTAAATATGAAAAATCCATAATGCCATGCCACAATTGACATGATTATTTTTTATTACGATTCCATTCCATTCCTGCTTTTATTCTTATTTTTTTTTTGTTTGCAGAATTGATGACAGCATATGCGGGATCATAATAATTTTTATTCTCCTTTTTTATTCATTGTTTTTTTTGTCCTACACATGAATATAAATAATAACGTCGTTCGTCGTCTCCGTGTAAAACATTGTACATGTATTCACTCCTATCTGTTCACTAACACTAACACAAGCACTACGGACCATAAAAATAAACCCTAAACATTAAAACCAGGACAAGGGAAGAAGACAGAAATGAATCACATGCTAAAAAATAAAACAAAACCAGAACAGAACCAGAACAGAAAAATGTTAACAAAATCCAATGCCAGAGTGAAATGTCAGAAAAAGTGCAATAAAATCTCAATACGCGACAACGACAACGATTTCGAAATTCCAGTCGCAATTACACTCGTAATCGTAATTGTAATAGTAATCGTCGTAATAATAATGAAGCAAATAACGATTCAAATAAATGAATGTGAATGTATGAATTGAAATATGGAAAATACATACATATGTACATATGTATGTACGTATGAATATCATAAAATACAACACCAACAACAAAAATTAAATTGAATAATGAAAATGGATAGAAGACGAGAGGTAGTGGTGGGAGAAAGGGCGATAGGGTAGAAGTATGTTAAGTATATCAACTGAATTCTTTAATTAAAACTGAATGGACTTTTAATACTTCACATATACAGACACACATACACATACCCATGCACACTTATTATCCACACAGTTCCTAGCTATTGCCAATAAAAAAAATATAAGAAATAATGGATTCCCTTTTTTCCCTCATTTTGTGGGGAGTGGGGGATGGAGGTAATAAAAGTGAAATTTTTATGAACGTGTGGCATATAAAAATTGGCAAAAATTACTTGCATTTAATGGCTTAAATGTTAAATGCACTGTACACCACAGAGTGAGTCCACACAGGAGGAGTTGATGTATGAATGTGAGTGTTTGTGTAACTCCTGTCATCGTGTATGAGCATAGAGACGACTCCATACTTTGGGAAAAACCAATGAAAATGCGTAATTTAATTGGCTATAATAGTATGTGTGTGTGTGTGTGTGGGTTACAGGATTTTCTTTCATTTGAGTAACAGAAAATTTAATGAAAATCTCATCGAAACATGAACATGGGAATTGTTTGGTAACACAAAAGGTATCTGAATTTAATGTTGCGTACTGACACTTACTAACCTATGTATACGAGGGTGCTTTGTAAAATATCTATAATAAGGGATCTGAACTAAGAGGTAATGAACAATTACAACGTTTAGTGGGTTAACAGGAGTAAACTAAGTATAGTAGTACCGGAAGAAGATTTCCGTCATCAATGAAAACAATACTAAAACCTTACGGGTATTGACAGTGTCGCTACCAAATTACTGTAGAACTTTACAGACTGAAATGGTGGTTATAAAAAATGTCCGCCAAGTGAATTCGTCATATCGTATGGTGATATTAGCATATTTACCGACAGTAAAGTGGCCGGCCGTTAGATCCCTAAGGACAGATGTGTACAAAACATCTAAGATTGAATGCCGAAAGTGCCGGGTGTCTCTGGAGGTGGATTTTATTTATTTTCAGAGATTTTGTCAGACAACTTCGTAAAGGAAGTCGTTGAAGAAATATAAGTTTTAGTGTTTCGGTTTGTTCGATAAGTCTGCCCTAGGGTTTGAACCTTGATTTCACGTCTAATAAGCCAACACACTATCTAATTTTAATCACCCAATCGAAATTTGCATTCCTCTCATAAAATCAATATGCCTGAGTGGTAATTTTTATAATTTTTATTTCTTTATAGACGTTAATATAAGTATTTTGACCAATAAAGAACATTTCGTTGAGGAACAAAAAATTAATTTGTACATACTATGTTATGAAATATCGTTAAGAAATTAACGGCAGAATATAAAGATCATAATAAAGTTAATATTTATGTGTGCATTTAAACTATAAAATTATCAAAGGCGAGTGATATAAACACATTAGAGACTGTGGAGGCCTTTAAATTTCGATGATTTTGGCCACTTGAATGCGGCTCACAATTAATGTTACAATGCGTTGTAAGATTATAAAGAGGAATCATTAGTTTTGGAATGTAAAAGTTTATATATTTTGACTGAAAGATGAAAATACACACACACACACACGCGTAATGTTTGAATAAATAAATGTGTTACAATATTAACAAATGCTAATACAAATACAAATACAAATAACAACAAAAACAAAAACAAATAAAAACAATATAAATATTTATGAAAGAAACGGTACAAACATACATAATACAAAAGGGAATGGGAATGGGCAACATGATGATCAAAGGAAAATAATTTTAATGAATTATTTTATGTACTATTTACACATACACACAAACTCTGATACACTCATACACACTGATTAAATGCAAACACAATGAATTTTTAGGCCAAAACAAATGAAACACTTAAAGGCGTCATCCGTAGGCCGCCAAACCATACCAAAACCAACAACAACAACAACACAAATGAAATGAATAACAGCGTATCAAAAATTAGCTACATAAGTAGTACAAATATTAACAACAACAACAACACCAACATGTAAATATCCAGATATTATGATGATTAAAGAAAGATACTCTCTCTCTGTCTTGCTGTCATTTCCAAGAAAATTCAATCAAAATAAAATCGAATTCGAAATCAAAACATCAATAAACACCAGCACATCAGAGTCCAGAGTCTGTGGCAAACAATGTCAATAGGAATACCAACCGACCAACACCAACAACAATATCTGCCTTCAGAAATGTCCGCAGTATGTTGCAATGTTTAGACACTTGAGAGTGTAATTTTCCATTAAAATTTTTCTAATTAGGAAATCTCACCATTAAGACCCACGTTTCCTTTTTTTTTTCATTGTTTTGTAATACCTTCTGACCAATTCTTCAAGTCGTACACACATATGGATTTTGAAAATTTCTTCTTTTTCTTGGGTAAATATTTACTCGTTTTTAATTGAAATCATCGGTTAACACGTTAAGAGAATTTCTCTTTATCTTTCCATTTCTTTTTGATTTTTTGTAACAACAATTTCGTAAAAATTAAAACAAAAACAAAAAATAATAAACCAGCCAGAGCAAGCGAGAGAGGGATAGAGAGAGAGAGAAAGAAAAAAAAATGCAGCCGCTATTGAACTCGTGGGATCTTTTAAACGTTTCCTAAGCACGCCATTTAAACATTTTCTATTTTGAAAATTATGCTTGTCACTCCATCCATCCATTCATTCATTCATTCGTTCATTCATTCATTCATTCGACATTTTTATGACATTCATTCTCCCGTGGCAATATGGTGGTTTTGTATTTGAGCGTATTTAACATTGACTTTTTGGTTTTGACTCTGGGTTTTTAAGTTAAAAAACAAAACATATCTGATTTGCCTTTTGTTTCATTCATTCATTGTTTTGTTTTTAGTCTTGGTCTTGGTTTATTTTGTTATAAATTATGTTCGAAATGCGTGCCATTTAAACATTTTCCTTTATTTCGAATATTTTTATGCTTTTAGCCAACGCTTAAGCTGAAAAGAATTCGCAACGTAGGCTTTTCTTTGGGTATGTAACACTTGCCTATTGCACTTAGAGGAGAAATGCATGAAATCTTAGTCTTCGAGTACTCCAAGGGCACTGGGGACAATATACGATCCACATCATGATTCTCTCCCCCTTTTAAGTTCATTTACACTCGATACCAGACTACCGAACTACTGCATTCAGAGAACATGTCTGTGTATTGCAATGTCAGGTAGAATAGTAGTCGAGTCACTCGAATCATCTATAGGTATTATGTATAAGCATTTTTCTAAAGTTTTGTGAATGAATAGGCTTAT
This sequence comes from Sarcophaga rosellei, assembly GCA_930367235.1. Lineage (NCBI taxonomy): Eukaryota > Metazoa > Arthropoda > Insecta > Diptera > Sarcophagidae > Sarcophaga > Sarcophaga rosellei. The sequence goes on along the minus strand of OV884019.1, from coordinate 3,290,328 downwards.
GAATCAAACATATGTATTTCGAATGGTATGAGTTTGATGTCAATGTTGTACGCATACTCATTGCAAGCTGTACTGATAAATCAGCGTTGTAGTGAGTATAAGTGAATCAGAGTACATGGTTAAATTTCAATATTGTTGAGTGACTTATATTCAAAATTTCATGAGTGCTTATGAGTATCGAAAAAACGATTCATTGTTGATCTCTGCTACCGATATACATATGCCTCCTACAATGCCCCGCATGAACAGGCGTTATCTTCGGATAACCTTAAAAGAAAGTCATATCCCCATCATTCCTAAGTAACACGTTATTTAAAAGCATTGAATTATTCTGATGTAGCACTTGCTATCCAACCATGTTCAATACACTACTGAAACATAAGTTATTATGGATTTAATTTGTCTTCTGCAGCCCCAATTTAGAGCTCAAGACTCTCCCACATATAGATCATTATCTGTGGTTTTTTGCTGTCGTATCACACAGATGCTCTTTTCATTTCAATTTCCTATCCAGGCTAACACCCAAGGACCTGGTTGGGTATTCTAATCTCCTAATGAAGCGAGCGCTATCATGTAAACCTTTTAACACGAAGTGAAATGAAATGAAGTAGGGCCTTATGAATTCTTTATGACCTAATATTCTTTCGTAGTTTTGTATCATAACGTATTATGATTAAAAAAAAAATATTTTTATTGCCTAAAGTAACTGTAAATAATATCATTTTCGTTAAGGGTTAAAAGAAAAAAATTGAAAATGTTTTGTTTGGCTAATATTGTTAAACGGTTTAGACCACATCTAAAACAAAACGTTTGTTGCCGCTAAAGGAAAGATGGTTTTTTTTGTTGCAATTTTCTTTTTTTATTAAACAGAGTCAACCAAGTCAATGAACCCATTCTTAGCATTGAAATGCTTTTTTAGGCCGGCAATGGTTATTTTCAAATGATTTATTAGAACGAAATTAAATGGAAATTCAATAAACAAGGCATGAATGAGTCATCAATGGCTCTGTGTGTGTGTGTGTGTGTCATTCTATGTTTTCTATTTCTAACAGAAGAAAATAAAATTAAAATACTTCAAGACACATCTAAACACACATTCTGTATGCAAGCAAATACTCCTTCAATACGAAATTAATCATGTGCCTGCATAGGTTATGAATCATATTGAAAGTCCTATTGCTCTCTACCATTGAAAATTCTTATCGAAAACTATTATGTTGTTAGAGTTTACAAGTAAATTGCTCAACGTGCCACTTGACCACTTGACCACTTGCTATAATGATGACAATTACAATTACAATGGCGATAGCGGTGACGATGACGATGACGGTGATTTGTTTGGTATTTGCAAACACCTACTAAATAAAACTACTGAAGTACTTTAGCAATGGCTTACATACGTTTTGTTTTACAAACAAAACAAAAAAATAAAAAATCTTTTGAAATTATTAGATTATTAGGACAACGTTGAGGTTGCTTGCATTGCCTCTTTGGAAATTAAACATAATTTTTAAAATTTAGAGCAATAAGCGATCAGTATTTATGTGGCAATGCCAGTATAAGGTTTTGAAAATTATTCGGCGAAATTGAACACAAGTATTGGATATGTAAAGGACTCGAGTGACTACGGTAATTTTCAAAGTAAAATCTTCCTTGTACCTTATAATGTGTCTGACAATGTTTACGGGATTCGTTTAAGAAATTATCTGAGCTCCTTAAGCCTTAAAACAGGCAAATGCCCCCGGAGGCCAAATCTGGTGAATATGGTGGCAGAGACATGATTATTGTATTTATTTTGGCCAAAAGCTTACAAGTTCCGTATTGTAAAGCCCATGAATTGTTTTTCAACTTTTAAAATTACTCTCGTCCGTATTAAGTTTAAGTATGTGACCTTTTGATTTCAATTGCTAACGCAAATGGCGTAAGTATGTTGTCCTTAAATAGATCCTCACGTATCAGATCGATCGAATTGTAAGATCAATCATCTCTTAATTACGTTGTCTTAAAAAATGCTTTAATTTTCCCAGATTACGATGCATTTCATTATCATAACAGAGAAGCACTCAATTTTATCTCTTTCCGAGAAGAAAAAACAAGAGAAAGAAAATATTTTTTCTTTTTCCATTAAAATCAAATGCCAAGCAAATGTTTAATGTCAAATGCTATTTTATGGATTTCTAATAATAAAGAAGAATAGAAACATACACAGAAAGATACATACATACATACATACCCAGCATTATAGTGATCCAACAAATAAATGAAATCTTTAGAAGACCAATAAATAGCTAAACGAGCAAAAAAAAAAATCAGAAGAAGAATATCTACGTTGATACGTTTCTGTTCATGCCAGCCAGTATTTTATTTTGGGGAACAAAGTGTCACTCTTGTAAGAAATGCAAGGACGAAATTTATTCCAACGATAGCAGATGGAAAAAGGGACTCAGCTGGATTAAAAAATTATGCGTACAATGAATACCTCTGGCTCAGACGCATTCATATTATTTCCGATTTTTATTTTATTTTATTATTCTATTTGCTAAAATTATATCCCCCGAATAGAGAGAGAGAGAGAGAGAAGATGTACAGAAATGAAAGGAATTCCATCTAAAATGTGAATCAACACATTTGTCTTGTGTACAAGGAAAAAGCAAAAATAAATTCGAAAGACAGAATTTTATAGCACCACTTAAAGGTAACGAAACGAAATATACAATAAAAACAAAAAAAAAAAAAAAAAAAAACAACAGAGCAAAAATAGTAATAAAAGTAATAGAAATGGAAATAGCATACAACAAAGGATATTCACTTAAATATTCATAGAAGACAAGAGGAAACAAAAGGGAAATTCTAATCATATACCGTCACTTACAAATAAAAATACATACGTTCATACATACATGCATACATACATTCATACATGTGGTATGGTTAATGCTTAAACATGGATCTTGAGTTGTAGTTTTATACAACGATATTCTTACCAAATCTGCGCTTAGTTCTACACACCCACTGATTAGATGTCTTCGATGGGCTTATAACAAAATTAATGGCTAACAAAAGTAAGAGCCTTCCAAGACAATCGCCATGGTGACAGTGATATAAAATCTTTCGGCTTATTCAGGCATTTTAAACTATCCAAAGGATGATCTGATCTTGTACTGCCTAGTGAGCACCTCTGAATATGTGGACATTTGCCGTGAATATTATTAAAGGAGTAGAATCTGTGAATAATTTGCCAAAGCAATGTTGATGGAAACGAAATTCTTTGTAAAATATCTTTACCAAAAAGCTCTTCTAATAAACATGCCAGCCCAAATGGAAACGGATTCCAAATACCTCTTTAAGGTAAGGAAAGCAGGAAAAATTAGCAAAAAATAGCAAAAAAAAAACTACAACAATAATAAAAATGTAATAAAAAATTCTTTTCTTTTTTCTGAAAAGTTTTCGGGTTTTTTAGTCCAAAAACATTTGATGTGTTTCTCTTAGTACAGGGACGACAATAATGATGACAACGAGTACTGCTTGCTTTGGCAATTTGTGGGTAATGGGGCGTATCAATGTCGATAAAAAAAAACCAAACCAAAACAAAACATTTCAACTTACAGGAGACGCACAAAAACTACAACAATAAAAACAACTTCATTTTGCCATAAACGGTTCATTGAATTTAATTTGATGCGAAGAATACTTTTCCTTTTTTTGTTTTGTTTTTGCATTGATGCTGCCTGTAACGAGCTGAGGATTTCTTTTTTTAATTTCTTTTGTTTCTAGAAAATCCCGAAAAAAATTTAAAAAAAAAACTTAGTTTTCCTAAGCAACAGCCATAACAGTCAGCCACTCAATAACAAAAACAACACACACACACTTACACATACACGTTTACTTATTTGATTAAATTTGACAAATAAAAAAAAGCAAATCCTTTTATTCGCTGTTGCTTCCATCTGTCAAAAATCAATTCTACAACATGTTGCACTCATAATAGAACACGTGTATCGGACACAACGAAATCCTTGTTGAAGGAAATGTCTTTCAGTTAAATTCGCTTCAAACTTTCAGGCTCTTAAGGCATCAAACATGTCTGAAAGGCAACCAGTTTGTTTTGGTAACAAACACATTAGACATTCTTAACGTGAGTTTATTGGCTGTTGCTTGCCGTTCAGTTGGCTGTTTGTGCAGTGCAAGATGACAACACATCCGGTTGTTGAAATGGAAAAGTGTGCTTAAGCGGATGTGTGTTTTTTGGTTGTTGTTTTGAATTCATAAAAATAGTTGGCAATGTCGAAAGCAAAGGAAACGATCGCTGTAGCAAAAAAAAAAATCAAGGTAATGTAAAACAGGGTGACTTGAAAATATTTTATTTGTTTCTATGATCGAATTTACCATTTGAAAAGCAATAGTGAGTGAAAAAACAAATTACATAAATTAAAACAAAAAAAGAAAATGAATGTTGCGATAAAAATAAACAAAAAATCGGAATGAAAACATGAGATCTACTGAAAAAATAATGTTTTTTAAAATTGGCAAGAAGAATGTTACAATTTTTGGTTGTAAGGTCGTTAAGACCAAACGGAGATTAATTTGAGAAAAATTATTAAATTATAATTTAGACAAGATTGCCTTAGTAGTCTAAAGGTGAATGTGCTATGAGGGTGAAAAATTTGATTCCCACCAGAGACTCTGGTCTGGTCTTACACTACACCGAGCATATGCTCATTGCCATCCCGCTCGTAATAATTAAATAGAATTTGTAATTGTATTACAGATAAAAAGTTTGTTTTTAGTACCACAAAGTATTTTAAAGACTTAAGAGGTAATATTGGTCAGTCTTCAATAAAGCGATGCGATGTTTCTCATATGAAACTTTATTTGCTTTGTTTCTGTTTCTCATGCGAAACTCAAATGTCACAATATTTCAATGATATAAACGAGTAGGATAGTGGAATTACTTTCAATATGGAAAGTTATTTAACAAAATCTAGCATAATCAATGGGCCTATTATCATTATTAGATGTTCTTAACAAAATTCAGGCCACTAACCGGATTTGTTAAAAACAATTAGTTAATTAGTCATTAGGATGCTGTAGTGAAAATTACAGTCTAGCTTCTCACGCCACCTACATATGTCGTGTTCTCCAATTTTGTCTATGAGTGGAGTGACGTACAGATTAAAGTCGACTACTGCGTCTTCTGTTATTTCTACAGTTTGTTTTAAACTTCATTTCACTCTTTGCGTCTGCATGTCTGCTTTCATGTATCAAATCTTTTTAATGACCAGTCTGCGCACAACCATTAATAATAATGAATTCATATGTTTTGTTTTGTTTTCATCATAACAAATTAATGAAATTCATTTAGAATATTTACATTTAACAGTTCATTTACAGGGAGTATGCACATATTTTGCAATTAAATTTGATTATTACATTTTGCGAAATTAAAGGAAATATGTATTTATAATGAAGAAAACAAGCAGCTCTTCTCGTTTATTTATCACGATAAACAGTTATTCCATTGCACCCTGTAGTCTACTTTGTTGTGTAGAGATCATTAGGAAAATAACTACAAAATAATGTAACATACCTTAAGGCTGCTTCTATACATTATTATATACTGTGCGTAAGTCATTTCCTGTTTCCGTTATTATCGCTGCGATTAACTGTAATTAAAATGAAGTTAAAAAAGCAGGAAATGCATGAATTAAAAATCAAAAAAATATTTAATTTGTGCACAAAATCAACACTATTTAACGAATAATTGTATTCAATGTACAATGCAAATATAAATAAACGAGAGTAGATAATCCGAGAGAATGCGAGAGAATGCAATTAAATTGAAATTGCCAATGATGATGACGCTTTCACTTATTGCACGAGAGTAAAAATTCTTAATTCTTACCACATATGCATGACCGGTTTCGAGTGGGAAGTAGGCCTGCAATCATAAATTCTTAAGAATACTCTACTAATATTTATTATGAGATAATAAATATAATGCAGTCAAATAACATTGGTTATCCTTCCTCCCCCTCCTCCTCACCCATCATAATGAAATTGGTAAAGTGGATTTAAAGTATTTTACGTTGTTAAGAAAAAACAAAAAGAAAAAAAAAAACAACTGAACCCAGTAATAATAACACAAAACAAATCGAGTGCTTTACACTGGATGCTGTTTTCTGTTGCAGTTCTTGTTGTTTTACAAACAAGAGAGCGATGCAATTATTCAACATCGTCATCGACATCATCAACATAATTTCTTATATTATGATGCAGAGAAGAAGAAAAAGAAAAACACAAAAAAAGTGAAGAAAAGAATTTTTAGTATTAAATTATATTTCTATGAGTATGAATATTTATTCCATCATTCCATCATTTATTCATTCGCTCACTCAGTCATTCATTCCGTCAGTTATTCTACTACTTACACATACATCCAGGAGGAGGAGGACGAAAATTATGAAAACAAAATGATGAGATGAGTAAAGCATAAGCCTAAAAGACAGTAAGCGAGAGAGAGAGAGAGAGAGAGAGAGAGAGGGCATGAGAGAGATAAGGAAAGATATATACATACATATGTATGTATGTACTTACAGTGTGCAAATATATGTGTTGTTATTGTGTTGTTGGCTGAATTGCAACCACTTTGCCACAATCTTAATAACCATGAAGTACTGTAGCTAATTAGCACAAAAAGCTGGCTAATAAACATGCTCAATGAGCCTTGAAACGTATGCATACATACGTATCATCGTATACTCGTACACTCGTACAATATTGTATAATGCAAAGTGTATTGCCTGCTTTCCCATCAGCCTGCCTGCCAGCCCGGTTGCCCACGTAGTATGAATGTATGTAGAAACATACGTAAGTACGAGTGTAGAATGCTTTAAGCTTGTAAATTACTTTGTAAAAATTGAAGGAATTTTTTTGTTCGAAGGATGCCAGCCAGTCAGCCTGCTTGCCAGTGCCCATAAAGCACTTGTAAATCGGTGGGTGGGTGGATGGTTAAATTGGAATGGAATGGAATGGTTGAATGAATATGTGCGTTTTTATATGCCTGTTGGTGCTGTTGTTTTCCGTATTGCTGCATGTTACATGTGTGTACGGATGAGTGTACTTTAAGGTCGTCAGTTTTAATTTTTCGTTTTCAATAAAAACAGCGTAGATGATAAAAATAAAAACAAAAGGAGGTACACTCAGAGAAATGTTCTCTGAAAGTCGTACTTGATTTGTAATTAGTCAGAGTTACGATCTAGCTTCACACAATAGCCATATTATGTGTGTTAAAATTAACCACAAGCGATGGGATCTACTATTTAACTCCGATTCCGAACTACAGATTTGAGCAACCTTTCATGGCAATTTTATTTACCCTTAGAGTTTTTGCCAGAAATCTGCTAAGGGGACGACGCCGAAATAAATATTCTTTCGTATTTCGTTTCGTTCGAGATATCGGTGGATCACGGCCAACACACACTACCTACTAGACTACGGTGACTTACGCAGAAAATCAAAAAATATAAAACAGATTGTGCAAAACCGACTGCGTTATTATTCCTATATGCGAAGCTCTGATCTAGATTGTAAAGAAAACAGTTTAAAGATTTAGAATCAAGAATTTTTGGTAAAATAAAATTAATGTTTACTTGTCTACCGGACGACTTTCCGTGTGCGGTCCACTGTCGTTTTTCTTTGTTCTCCGTTGATTTCAATCGTTTTTACCTATAACTACTCAATTCAGGCGTAATCACTTAATATTCCTTGTGGAAGGAGCAACGTCTGTAATTGTTATTAAAAAATTCCATTGTAGTAATGGAACTTGATTACTATTTCTATTTAAACTTTAGGAGGTTTAATTAGAGATACTACCCTCTGATTGGAAGAAATAGTTCCGATTTCTGTTAAAAAATTAAAATTAATATGATTGTGTCCGATTAATAATGAATTTTAACGCATAAGAAATTTCTTCAAGTGTCGATATCAACGTGCACAATTGTAACTCCCCCAGTTGGTTTCAGTTTATCACGCAGAAACGCAAGCGAAAAATATTACAAAAAAAAAAACAGAAATTCAAATTAAAAAAAAAAAAACAAAAAAAAATGGTTTGTACGTGGAAACAATTAAGTTACCTTAAGGCCTCCCAAACTACCATTTCTATAAACTTTTGCAAATGCATTGTTTTTGGTTCATATGTTCTGACGCAAATACATACGTATGTATGTACGTACGAATGTCAAATAATTCGTACGGTGGTGGAGGAGACCAGGGGCTGTGTTAATGACTGTAATAGTATTCATAGCAATATTCATACGCTTGAATAGAATTCAATTGCAATTTTTGCAACAGTCACACTCACATTCACATCTGCTCAGTTACAGAGAAACACACACACACACACGTACAGAAATATACTCACTGTGATATTTTGGATTCTGAGCAGGCTGTTAAGTTAGGAAAGAATATATGGGCAGGCATACGAATAATGAATGTATTTGTGGTGGTACGACATACTTTATGCTTGTTCTTCAACAATTTTCATCGTCTTTGGCATGTATTCGGTTACCTACGCACAAAGTTGCAACCCTAAAAAGTTGCAATAATAACAACAACACCAAGGACTTGAACGATTACAAAAATACCAACCATATGAACATACTCTCAGAATATTAAAAAAAAAATTGTTGTTTAAATTTTATGTTGTTGTCGTTGTTGTTGTTGTTGTTAGTATGCATGTTTATAACCCAGAAAGCTTGCCTGCACTAAACACATCCTTGTGATATTAGCAAAAATAACATAAACAACAACAACAGAAACAATATCATGATTACGACACAACTCAACTGAACTAAACTGAACTGAACTGAACTCAACACAATTCAAATTCAACTCATCGTCAACATTCCGAACAAATGAGCCGTAGGCCAATATTCACTCGTATACCCATCGCATCGCATTCACAAAACACAATACAAACGAAACGAAATATTTTCATCATCATCAATGAATACAAACAATTTCATTATTGCACAAGTATTTGCATCGCATTTTCATTAGAGGGGATGGATGCATGAGTGTAAATCTTTATTTAACAATTTCGTACTTGTGTCCTGTGTGGTGCGTGTGATCTGACATTAAAGGGTAAAGGAAAGTACCGAAATTTCTACTTACTTTTGGATAAGCCTGTGTCTACATCTTGGTCTGGGATTCAAGAATAGTTTTACGGTTTATAAAGTTAAACCTGATTTCACCGAAATACTAATAAACTGAATAGAATAGATCGGCCACATTACAGATTTCTAACAAAAATTCCAACATAGCCCTACGTACATACGTATGTTCAAAGTACGCATATTTAAAACGTTTGCAAAATTTGGTACAATTTCGCAAAACGAAATCTACCATCACAGGTGTTGATAACAACGGAGGGGAGTGGTGTCGATTTAAATTGTGAAGCATGAGGAGAAATAATATAAACAATGGCAATTTAGAGACGTCATTACACAATAGACGATAACTTCTAGAATAATGAAGAAAGTATGAAAATGTTAATGTAAGCAGGTGTGGCAGTTTTCGTGTTTTTGGTTTGAAATGGCTCCCTAAAATAATTTCGTAATTTTGACATGCGTAGGCTCTTGTATGAACAAACTTTTTTTTCACTTTTTTCTTTCCTTCTTTCCACAGGATAAGTGGATTGTTGTACGGGGTAATAAAAAAAAACAAGTACAATTCGAGTAACACAATGTAATTATTGCTGTTGTTGTTGTTGGTGTTGTTCATCTTGTTGTTATCACTGGTGTTAGCCGCTGTTGTTGTTGGAGAATGGCAACAGTTTACAATATTGCTGGCAATTGTGCATGTTGCTGTTGCTCATACACTTGAATATGTTGCCGTACTCGTTTCACTACCACCTCCCACCAAAAGGTAACTAAATTTTTATTAAAAAAAAACAAACCTCTTTTGGTACCTAAGTAATACGACTAGCGCTGTTTTTGTACTAGTTGTCCTCCGGGCCATATTTTCATTTACCATTAAATTATAAATATTGTGGATGTGGCTGTGGCTGTGGCTGTAGTTGTGACTGTGGTTGTGGTTGTGGTAGTGGTTGCTTTAGAAATTTCAGGTTGATTGGTAGTTGTTGTTTTTGTTGCATTTACTTGCAATATTGTTATGGCTGTTGCATTATATTAGCCAGGCTGTAAAGTGAACAATGCAAAAATGTAGAAACTTTCATTGTTTCAAGTACATTGTTGATTGTAAAAAGCCTGTTGTTGATGCTTAAGAAAAATAAACAAAAAGGAAGAAACTTCCATGCTTACTAACATCATCATCATCATCAGTATTTACATCGCAACACAATAGAGTTGTTGCTGCTGCTGTTGCTGTTGCTGCTATATTGTTGATTTTGGGGTAAAGTTTGATTTGTCTTAAGGGTCTCTACTTGTTAGTATCCAATTTTCGAGTAAACAATTGTTTCAATACACCAAAGTACCACAGAAAATAAACGAAACAACGAGCCAAAGAACCAAAGAATGAAAAAATATTAGAAAATTAATGAAAGTATTGCCAATTAAACGTTAAAACATACACACATGCACACCCATATGCTCTCACTCTTTATATTGCTCCTGGCGTAATGGCAGAAGAAAAAACTCCTTTAAAAAACTTGAAAATTTTTCTCAATGGCTGGCATATTTTCCTCTGCATTCAAGTGGACTGCGTTATTTTTAATAAATAATTGAGTCCAAGAATTCTTACGAGGAATAAAAAAATTCTAACTTCTTCTAAACTATTAGTACAGCCTCCTAAAGTGCTTAGTTTAAGAGAATATGTACACTTTTTATGTTACATCAAGTCAATGTCTTCAGTCCACAAGTTTCTAATGAAATTGAAAACATTATTTAGCATAACCAAACTGATTGTAAACTGATGGATTAAATACGTATTATTTTCTTGAACGAGTTATTGTCTGGCATGTTGCCTCACTAGAAAAAACTCAGAGGCAACCAGTTATTACATACAACCATCTTTGGGATGAAAAAATGTACACTTCTTAGACATGGTCATTGGTGATAATTACTTGGTGGCAGATAAGCATTGTAAGGTGTACTTATAAGGGTTTCCTCTTTTCAAGTCCCAAGGAGTTTGAATAGCTCTAAATAAAGGAATACAATTCCTATGTAATTGGGCGAAACTGGCTGCTAATTTTTGACACTTTAGGCCTGAATTAGACTTTTGGTCGAGCGATGCAGCGTGTGTTAATTTTATCCATTAGGATTGGGGGACATACAGTTTAAAGACGATTCCGAACGACAAAATTTTGAGAAACTTTTCATAGCAATTTTATTTATCCTCAGAGATTAAGGCGGACAATTGCTTAGAACAAGTCGCCGAAGAACCATTTTTGCACATTTTGTTGTATTGAGCAACATCTGAGTGTCGTAAATCAGCATGGTTGGGAACAGTATAGACTTCTGAGGTTAGAGGCGAGAAAAACAAAAAGTTTATTGCAATTGTGATCGAAAGCCAGGCACAACTTATCGATTGTAGATATTTTCGGAAAATTAAAAATTTAATTAAGAATTATGTTGAATTAAAATTTCTTAGAATAAAAAAGTAAAAGCAGTTTCAGGCAGTTTCAGTGAAACTGAATTATTTTCCATAGCGAATGCATAGATTTATTGCCTCTTATAAAACATTCGAACGAATATTGAGTGTGTGTGGAACATATGTACATATATACATTCGTTTTGAATGTCGTTTTTGCCAGCCACATTCATCCCATTTTAATTGCTTATCATCATAAATTTATGGCATTTTAATCGAAACTACAAAACGATTATAATTTTTATGATTTTATGTTGTTGTTGTTGTATGTTGTTTTGGTTTAATTGATTATTGTATTGTAAATAAATGAAAAGTAATTGCATTTAAAAACCCATAATAAAATTCATGTGAAAATCTCAACAATTAATTAAAAATCGTTAATAAAATAATAAAAATCTACTTCGTAGATTTCTGATCTGTTAAAAATCGAAAACATATAAAATCTCATGAAGTTTCTATGTCATAAATCCCGTCCGTCTCTCTCCCGTCCCTTTTGCCTTTGCTTTGCCAATCGTCTTATGTATAATGTTTACAACGGAATTTACAACACAACGAGCGGAAACTTGTAAATATTTTAATGACTTAATGACTCTATAATATGGCATAAATTCAGTGGTCAGTCATTTAGTCTCATCGGCTAAATAGCACTCTCTAACGCACTAATGTCATCTAAAAATATGCTCTTGCATGTGTGTGCGTGTGTGTGTGTGTTTGTGCGAGTGTATAGTAAAAGGTATTAGACGAATGACAACTCTATTAGTAATAAATTTAAATTAAATCATTAAATATTTTAAAATAATAATAAAAAGAAATAACTTATCAACACACACACACACACAAACTGATAGAAATAGTTGTATGGATGGATGGCTGGATGGAATCTCTGTGCATAAGAAACCAGTAGAAACCGCCCAATAAATTTATGGAAAATGATGATAAAAAATGTTTATATGGTCCATTGAAATCTTTATAACAGCATTACTACTTACTGACTTTTTTAAATTATTCAATTCAAATGAGTTACAACAACAACAACAACAAAAATAAAGTAAATTTATAAACTTATGAAAAATGTTAGCTGGTGGCCCAAAAACTCTAAAAAGGCTGATGACCAATAGCAATTTAATTTTTTTTTATTGATTTTCAATGTGAAATTAATTTTCATTTAACAAAACTGTTGAAATATTTACTCGTTCTATTAAGATTGTCTGTCTAAGAGCAAGCAACAACAACAAGAACATGAATAATATAAATATTCATTTAATATTGTCAAGTCAAAATAAATTTGGAAGGCATTTACCCAATTGGAAATATGGATTACAATACAACATCAATTCATTTGCCAAATGATCAGAAGGAAATATGTTTTCCTTTTTACAGAAAAGCTTTAAATTGTTTTCGATATGCGGATATATGTACATACTTCAAAAAGATGAGTAGAATCGAATCATACTCATAATTTCTGATACTTATACGCATTCATACCCATATTAAAAGTTTGAAGTACTCATCATATTTATACTTAATAACACGTATGACGTTGTTGATTTCGGCTCTCCATAACTCAACATATACACGAAACACAAAATAAGTATGATTAGCATACGAACACTAAAATACTCACTAGAAGGTTGTATGTTTGCTCTGCTTGCTGCTCTGCCTTTTTTGCTTATGTGTCTTTTTTCTTTTGTTGTAAATGCAACAACAACTAAGACTGTAAATTTTGATGAATGATAAGAGTCGCTCGAATCAATTTTAATTAGTTGGCTTATGAATCAAAAATGGTATGAGTTTGATGTGAATGTTGTACGCATACTCATTGCAAGCTGTACTGATAAATCAACGTTGTAGTGAGTATAAGTGAATCAGAGTACATACATAGTTAAATTTCAATATTGTTGACTCACTTAAGTATATTCAAAATTCCATAAGTGCTTATGAGTAGCGAAAAAACGATTCATTACTGATCTCTGATTTGTATTCAATTTCCTATTGGGTTCGATAAACAAAATTAAAAAAGAAACATAAGACAATAGACAACAACAACAATAATAATAAATAAGCAACTAATATACAACATAATTAATTAATAACTTGCGATTAAAATACAATTTTATTGAGAATTTATACAAAATCACAGCTGAGAGAGTGAATTGACTGAGTTAGGTTGAAGACGGAGAAGAAGAAGGAGATGAAAATCAATAATGAAAATGTTTACATTAATTCATAATTAGTCAAAGGTGAGGACTACTACAACTAAATCCGTAGATTTAGCGGTAACAACAACTCCATTCACAATGATTACCACAATGATGATGATGCTGATGATGATGCTGATGCTGATGGTGATGATTATAAATTTGATTTCTGTCGAAAATTGTCTTCTTTTTTTTGCTTGTCGAATTTAGGAAAAAAAAAACACGAAAAACGTTTATAAACCAATGTACGATAATAAATATGAATTTCAAAATATTTAAATTAAGTTATAAATTGAAATTTTTTGTTGTTGTTGTTGTTGTTGTAGATTTTGTTTAGTCGCTGGCAATTAAAGAAATCAACACAATTTAAAACATTTTGTTTTTAAAGTCTTTAAGACTTCTATGAGACGTCTTTATTGTTTTTGTTTTTATATATCTCGGTCGAAAACTATTTTTAAGCTTACAATTTAAGACCGAACCGAAGACATTGTTGCTTTATTGGGAATTTCCTAATCTATGGAATATTCATGTGCCACACCGAATAAACGATGAACGATTTGCATTTCGTAGTTCAGATCATATACTCTCTGCGCCATCGATACATGCTATTTGTTATCATTATCAGACTCAATAAGTTTATTTTTTTTTTGTCTTAATAGAGTTATTTAACTTGGTGTTATTGTTGTTGTTGGTGTTTGTGTTGGTGTTGTTGTATTACATTTATTGTCATGAACAAATGAACATTTTATTTTAATTTTTATGTTTTTATTTTTTAAATATTAATTTTTAATATGAATTTATTTAATTATGCTGTTGTTGTTTTCAGCGAACGCTCGCATTTGTTCCCCTCATAAATATTTTTCTTAGTTTTTTAAATTTCACAAGACATTTTTTATGAGTTGTTGACATGTTGTTGTTGCTTTTAAGCATAAGATGCTGTGCTCTTGTATGTGCGCCAGAGTAGTAAACTTGTCAACCGAAAGTCAAACTGTCATTTATTTTGAAATTTCATTTTCAATTTTTTTTTTTATTTAAAACAATTTTTTTTTTCTTTTTTCAATATTATTTTGTTATTGTATTTTTGTTTAACTATCCTCTTCATTTGTTTTTGTTTTTGTTTTTAAATTTTAATTTTGTCTGCCGTAATATTTTGTCAGCATTTGTTTGTTTGCGTTTAATCGCCTATCTAAAATGGTTATTGCCTCTGCCCAATTCCACTGACGTTTATTTTTAATTGAAATGCATTTAAAACAAATTAATTTCACATTTTAACCAAATTATGTCGTTAGTTGTGTATCATTTGAATTGATTAAAAATATTTTGTTTTTTTATTTCTTTTTCTTCATTCAAATTAACATCTCTTGGAACTCGTTTGTTTTTTTGGCATTTTAACGAAATAAAAAAAATTTTTTAAATTGTTTTTGGTTTTAAAATGAAATTTCAATAACGACTGATCCCACTTAACAATGACTGCAACAGATGGTCAGCTTATTTGATTTGATACCGATTGCCTGTAGTCTGGATTATAGCACAAGGCTTTAAGGGTAAAGACTTTTAATCTCTGAAGTGGAACTTTTTTATTTTTATTTTTTTACCGTTAAGTCTTTTTTTCATATGATTTTACTCTTTTGCCGCATATACACTATGTTTGTGTAAAAAATAAAGATCCATATTGGGATTCACAACAATATAGGTTAGGTTAGTCAAGGACCTCGCTTAAAGTTAGAGGTCCCACTTAGGCCCAATCAATCAAACATTCCCTAGAGTAAACCAATCTCTAGTCAACATACATACATATATAAGTAAAATATCAAGTGAATGATTTTATTCATAATTCATATATTTTACAGCAACTTTCATCACTATTTTAATAATTTTATGTATTGGAGCATGTGCCTAAGTCTTTTATTGCCACAATCAATACTTTTCCACTTTATAGAGTAGAAAGAGTTATTTAGTTGATGAAACTTACAATCGAATCACTTTCAAATCAATTTGCAGTAAAATAAAATCGAAAAGCCTTGAATTGCCATTAGACCCTAGATTGGATAGATCATTCGGGAGCCTGTATTGCTTTGGGATACATGTCAACTGACAGTTGTCTGTTGATAGGAACAATATTGGCTTTCAAGTAAGAGAGGAGTAAAATTTATGAAATCGTGGACATATTAATCCTTATTTGTTATCGCGTTAAATTTTCACTTTCGATGCGTAAAGCATCGAGCAAAATAGAAGCAAACTCATGCTTCTCTGCAAATGGCCATACAAAATGGCGAAAATATTTATTTGTGCTCAAACCCAAATAAACAAATTTAAAATCAAAATCAAATCAAAAATTACATTTTCTATCCGAATTGCAATTTTAAATAATTTAATACCCGCCGAACATAATGTGATTAAAAAATGTTTTGATGTTTGAGCAGCAACTAACAAAACATATTAAAATTATCATCACAGGAATATGGTCAAAGGATTTACGGATTAATTATGCATTTTATTCTGACGCAACGAGTATTTAAAATTGTCATCTCATGTTAGCTGAACGCAACTCAACTCATATCATTTCATGATAAAACATCAGAAAACATCACAATCATATCGTTCGTATAACCGAGTCGCACATGAAAATCAATTTCATTTCAATTTATTTTTCGGGGGTCTGTCATTTGGTCATATTGACGAAACATGATACTGGTGAGCTGCCACAAAAAGGATGCTTTGAATGCAGTTTTATGAAAATCGTTATGCGTGTTATTGGACGCATTCAAAACTAAAATCATCCATTCAGCGAAACAAACAAACAAAACAGACAGAGTGTACAAAAAGAGAGACAGAGAGTGGCAGAGAGAGAGAGAGAGAGGGAGGGAGTTTGTCGTTTACGATTTATTTTTTTTATAATTTGAAAAGCCATCATAAACATAAAATTTAATGCATGATTTCGATGTTGATGATGTTGATGATGATGACGACAATGGCGATAATGTCGTTTCACTTGATGATGCTAATACTGATGAGACTAATCGTTGTTCGTTTCCAATGTGCCAGCCACACCCACATAAAGATACAAAAAAAATGAATATTTTTAATACGATAGAGAGGCAATAAACGATTCCAGTTTAACGAGAAACATTTATAAGAAGCTTTTAGCTGACAATTATGCCAAAATTAAGTAATAAAAGCCATAAATTAACGTTCAAGTGTAAATTGTCAACAGCAAAGGCAACACCAGCTACAGACAGACACACAGTGTAGCTGTGGGAATGATAAACGAGATCAATTGAATGTTTTCGTGAATTTTAATGCAATTTTTATTTTTTTTTTTAATTAATTCGACACTTGCAAATTCAATTAACACTTTAATTAGTCGATCATTATCCTTTTAAAATTAGTTGATCATCACCACTATATGTAAACGATTAATTGAAAATGGAATAGAGGACGAACATAATACTCTCCAGACCGAAGTATGCATGAAAAACCGATCGCTTAACTAACCTAACGGATGTAGTTCCATCGTCCATCCTTATTTAAGAATTACCGAGAATTTTTCACGGAAACATCGAGCAAGCAGACTCAGTGTTTCTGCCCATACCTCCTCTATAATGAGCCATCTCTGGAATATTACATACATAATTGGTCATTACAACTCTTTATTCAGGATTAGGACCTAGCTTCTTACACCACTTATGTTGTGTGTGTGAATTTTACACTGAGTAGCGGGACACTTTTAAGTCGACTCCGAACGACAGATTTTTGAGAAACTTTTCATGGCAAGTTTTATTTACTCTCAGAGTTGTTGCCAGAAATCTGCTGAGTGGAAGTCGCCTAAGAAATAATTTTTCATATCTCATTATGTTCGAAATGCCTGACCTGGGGATTTGAACCGTAGCCTCACTTCTAATAAGCCAACACACTGCGTACTAGACTACGGCGACTACCTACTAGATTACGGTAACTTCTCTGGAATATTGTTTAGCGAAAATGGTTAACTATGTGTTCTGTTTCCTAAGCTTTAAAAATCTCATTCTGAATATTCGTAATTATCTTTAAGACCCCGTATTAACTAGTATATTAGTGGTAGTTGTGTTAATAACAAGTGAAACCGGTAACCCAAATAAAAAAAAAAATATCGAACACATTTCGATTGTCGTTACTACCTGGAAATTAAATTTCAATCAGAAAATTATAAAAATGTCAAATTAATATAAATTATTAATACTTGTTCCACTTTGTCTTCTTCTTCTTCTTTTTCTTCTCATTTTATTTAATTGTTCACAACAACAACATCAGCAGTAGCAATAAAAACCGAAAGAACGAAAGAACAGTGATCCAGATCAAATATAAACAACTTCTGGTAACATCAACTGAAACATTAAATGCTACAACCCGCCTTCTTTCTGCTCCTCCTCCTCCTACTCCTACTCCTCTTCCTTTAGATCACCCGGTGATTTTATTGTCCATTAACACTCTCTTCTTGACTGTTTTACCCCATCAGCGGGTAAGCAAACGAAGGCTTAGAATTGAATCGTTGAAATGCAGTCTGAGGGTATAATTTAGTCTGTGTAGTGCAGTGTAGTGTGCTGTGTTGTGTTGTGGTATGGTGTTGAATGGTGGAGAGTGTGGAATGGTGGTGGGCACAGTTAGTTTTACGGTGTTAAAACAAATTAATTAACCTTTTAGCGATTGTGTTAAAGGTTCTCTTCTTCTGCTGCCGCTGCTGCTGCTGCTTCTTTATTATTATGTTTAATCGTTTGAGGAATTTAATTTTTTTTTTTTGTTATTCTTCAGCTTTTCTTTGTTTAATCTTTATGAATCTTTTTATTCAGTTTTTGTTATTCTTTTTTATTTTTCTCAGTCTTCGATAAGAAACTGGGTCTGTTACTGGGGTTTTTTTTTTAATTTTGAATTCCCCCACTTAGTGGCATGGTATTGATAATGCCGCTGTTACTGTTTTACTGTTTAATGTAAAACTGTTTTTGTTTCTGTGTTTCATTGTTTTTATTTGTATATTATTTTGCGTATTAAACGCTTTCGATTCACCGCTTGCGTGTGGTCCATTGGTGGTCTCCAGCTTCTTCTTTTTTCTTATCTTTCTTTAGCGTTTTCATAAGTTTTTTTTCTCCCGCTTATCGGTATGTGAATATTTAAAATGTTTTTGTTTTTTCGTTTTCGTTTTCTTGAAACATAAATTTCTTAAATTTCATATCTTTTTTGTTTTTTTGTTTTTCATATTGTATCATAAACTATGACAAATTTATATGTATCGAATCCATACTATTATTCAGGTTTTTTTTTCCTTCCCCTCTCTTAAGTTTATATCGATTTATTATTTTTATTAATAAGTTACGAAGTTTATGCATAAAAATGGAATGAAACATATCATATTAGATTTATTTATTTTTGTTTTCAATTTTAATTAATTTAAACGATGATGATGATTTTGTTTTGTTTCAATAAAATAAATGAGGAACCTGTAGCATTTCTAAGATGAGACGGAGGGTCTAATAAAACCAGTGGAAAACAAATAGACAAATAAACGGTAATCTGTGCTAATCTTTGTTAATCTTTGTAGACTTTAATACCGCGAAATATGATTAGAAATTGATGCTGATTCAAACTATATGACTAATTTCGAAAAAATTCGATAAGTTAAAAAAACTTAATGTGTATGCTTCGAATATACATATGTATCTCGTACCAAAAATAATATTTTCTTTGAAATGAAGAATTAGAAGAACTTGGCATATACATATAGATCGTATAAAGTATGCTATTCAGATATGCTATTCAGATACCCTTTAGTCAGGATTAAGACCTAGCTTGTCACTCCACTTATGCTGTCTGTGTGTTAATTTTATACATGAGTGGCGGGACTTACAGTTTAAAGTCGAATCCGAGCGACAGATTTTTGAGAAACTTTTCATTTCAATTTTTGGTTTTACTCTCAGAGTTTTTGCCAGAAATCACATTTCGTTTTGTTGTAGATGTCTGAACTGGGATTAAAACCAAGACATCACGTCTTATAAGCCAACACACTATCAACTAGACTACGGCGACTTCAGAGAATGGTCCTGTTTTATTAGAAATTGTTTATCGTATGCAACTAAATCTCTAATCTAAATGTCTCAATTAATTATGATTTTTTCGATTTTGTTTTCTTAATTTTCATTCCGTAAATAAAATGATAAAGAATTTGAATTCCAAATGCCATTCGATGAATATGTTACACCGCTGTGTATAAGGCCTTTGCATACATACCTACTACATATATGAGCGTTAAACGCAACAAAATGTAAATGCAACACAAACAAACAAACAAACAAACATCGTGTGTCTGTAAAGCTGAAATTACCAAAAAATTTAAAAGCTGCCATAATCGGCAGTTGGTAGCACATAATGATTATGTTGTTGTTACTGTTACTGTTGTGTTAATGTTACCGCCACAACAACAAACACAACATAATCGCATACAACTTGCCAGGATGTTTGGTGGTGATGAAGAGATGATGCTGACGGTGACGGTGACGGTGATGGAGATTGTGATGGAGATGGAGTTGGAGATGAAGATGAAGATGGTAAAGATGTTGGTAATAAAATTTGAATTTATGACGAGATTCCATTAAAGCAACTTCATCATTTCGCCACAGCATCATTTACGACAACGACAACGGCAACAACGAACAGTAAGTGGAAAAAACGGAAAGAGAAGTAGAAAACAGAAATATTTGAAAGATTTTTTCTTTCTTTCTTCCTTTACTTCTTTACTTCTTGTCATTTGTGCCTCTTTTGCTGGAGTTGCAGTAAAAATGTATGTGAATTGAATGTGGATTTAAATTTTAATTTGTGGGTCTATATGATGTTTGTTGTTGTTATTGTTGTTTATGTTGTTGTTCATTTAATAGGTTTAAGTTAAAGTTTAAACTTAATGCCACTTAAAGCCACTAATTTACGTAATTGAATCGTTATTCATAAAATTTATATACACGTACACGTATACGATCAAATCAATTTGTAAAACATTTTATGGCAATTAAACATGCCGTTTGCCCATACACTACAAAATCTATGTTTTCTAAAATACAATTTGGAATTTAAGCTCATAAACAGATAAAATATTTATTAAATTAAGTCAAGGCAAAAAAAAAAAAGTAAAAAATACTGTGCAAAACATGCTGCACCGTGGAAAGAAATTTTCTCCAATTCCATTGGCCTAACCAACGTAGTTTTCTGGCTTTTACAAGCGACTTTGTCAAGTGAAGAATGCCTAAGTTTTTAA
This sequence comes from Sarcophaga rosellei, assembly GCA_930367235.1. Classification (NCBI taxonomy): domain Eukaryota; kingdom Metazoa; phylum Arthropoda; class Insecta; order Diptera; family Sarcophagidae; genus Sarcophaga; species Sarcophaga rosellei. Next base: position 3,269,247 of record OV884019.1, on the reverse strand, counting down.
AGTTTCTGGGTTTATTTGCAGGATGTCACTTCCAATATAATAAAACAATTCCAATTATTGCCCTGATTAAAGGAAAAATATTCAAAAGAATTCTATAAATTAAGCAGATTTGACTCAGGCAACAAGAATTGTATGCATGTATTTAACTCAAGAAAGCCTTTCCTGGCATTTAGAGGACTTATGTGAACAGCGTAAAATCTAGGATACAATTAAGAAGTCTACTGCTGCCATTGCGTTTAAGAAACAAGCAATTGTTCTTTGACTTTATTCAGCAAAGTCATTATAAGACCACAACTGTCCAGTACTGTTTAAACCCATCACTACATCGAGAGGCTATTAGCGAAATACAAAGTGCCGATGTTTATTTTTATTTTTAATTTTTAATTTTAAATATTCATTTTCTTTAAAATGTGTTGTATTCATTTTTATTAATGGCACACAGAGCAATTTGGTTAATGCAAAAACATTGTTTTTCTGTTTCACATATTTCAGATATTTTTTGCTCGTTTTATAAACGCTTCAATTAGCGATAAAATGTGTGTTTAAACAGTGTCTCTTCATTCGTTTAACGTTTAATGTTTAACGTTCAACAAATTGTGATAAAATGCAAATTTTAATGGCAATTGGAAAATGCAACACACATTTGTGTACGTGTAACCAAGTGCTTACAAACTGTAGCCCTTCTATTATCAAAATTCTGATGATGATTTTATTTATTTTTAATTTTTTTCTTTTTGATTATTGGATTGAAAAACCCTTCAAAACTTTGTCTGTATTTTTCCCTAACTTTTTCTACCTTGGATGGAGATAGAAATGGATATTAATAAACAGTTTATCTGTTTGGTGGTCAAAAATGCGAGCCTCACATTCAGTGTAAACAGTCTGTTCCGCACACATGCATACGATATGTATACATATATGTATATACGTGGAGCCCTGTGTGTAGACAACAGCGAATCCAAGTCGGTTATTGTGTTTCACTAATTTGTTATTAATTTTTACGTTTGTTTCGAGTTAATTAGTGTACAGGCATTAAAATCCAATGTTTCCACCACCACCACACTGTATGGCGAGTGCTTTTTATTCCCTTTAAGTTTGAGAATGACAGTAAATTTTTATATCCCATCATATAGAGCGCAGGGTTTGCTTGCTTGCTGGCAGGCTTGGTTGTGTCAATAAAAGGTGCTAAAATTTATATGAGTTTTGAAGTGTTGAAACAACGTAAATGTTGTTGGAGAAAATTAAAATTGTTTTCATTGGGTTTTTGCTGAACAACAAAGGAAGCTACAATTGGTGAATGCCGACTCTGTGATGCATTAAACCACAATACTTTTCCTTCAATAATTTTTTTCGAAAATTTCTAACTTTTATTGGCTTTAGGTTGTAGGCGCACTGACTTTAAATGTCCCAGTGTGACATATTAATATCACATGTGTATGTATATATGTATGTATGCCGTTGATTGCCACTGTCGTAGAAACCCTTTTTACTATGCCTACTGCTTATAGAGTGTGTACATCACATCTAAGATTGTTCTAGAAAGCTGTGTGTCTCTGGAGGACATGGTTACCCACATTTGTGTTCCAGGAGACAGGAACTTAAATGGTGACAATAAGGCCGATGCATTTGACAAAGCTGGCACCATGGAAAAATTCTAATGAATTTCTATTCCTTGTAGAAACATTAGATAGATCTAGCACAATACGGATATAGACAGAACAGAATTTTCATTGAACCTAACAACATTCTCTTTAAGGGACCTCATAGCAGTAATAACGGGACACTGGCCATTGGGTGCTCATGCCCGGAAACTGGGAATACCTCATAATGAATTCTGCAGAATATACAACGACGAGGAAGAAGAGGAGACACAAGAACATCTTATCTATCATTGTCCGGCACTGGGGAATCTGAAAAGTAGAATACTTGTACATTCCGAATTCAGTGGCAGAACCTATCTAGTCAAGGTCGATTTGAGAAAAATTCCCACCTTCATAAAACTATTTAATTGAGAAGTACCAACCAGGGGCTATAATTATGTTGGGGAATAACTAATATCGCTATGTGCGATGAGGCAACTGCTAGTTTAACCCAACTTAACCTATTCTTCGGGAATAGGGATTTATTATGACTTCTGCACTGAAGACATTCGGATTCTTTGATAAAAGAAGATAAAAGTTGAGTTCAAGTCTATTTCTAAAACTATTCCAGAACTAATCAGAAGTCTATCGCAAGCACCATAAATTATACATGAAAACAAAGCATTTTTAGCGTTAAATTACGTGCTTGAAGGGCCTAATACCTGGAAAGCATTAGGCCCAAGGCTACAGCTGCCGCTTGAGTTAGAGGCAATTACACCGCTACCCAGAAATTTCTAATACGGCCATGCCGCATACAATTCTTAATCATTTTCTGATTTTAACTCTGAGTCAATAAAACAAATTATTTGAAGGCATTTCACACATTTTTTCCAGTGCAAGTGAAACCAAATGAAACAATCCAATAATGAATGTTTAATTGTTTATAAATTAAGTTTTCGTTTTTTTTTGTTCTTATTTGTTAATATTTACTTAAATTTTATTGATATTTCCAGGAATTTGTAGGAAAATTATGACGAACACTACTTTTATGTTAAAAAACAAAAAAACGACAGAAGAAATTAAACACAGTTTTTCGTCATTGTTTTGTTTAACTCTGGCAATCTTATCAATGTCTCACCCACAACACCAGCACATAGCACAACAACCTGAAAGCGTCATCGTCATTGCAGCCATTCCCCGTACCAATTAAATGGTAAAAGGAATGGAACAGCAATGGCAATAGCAAGAGCACAACGTTTTTTTCAAGACACTTAAAAAACAAAAAATCACTGCCAACAGCAATACAAACGAGACACTCTATTGGGGAAGAAGCATGGAAGAGGGAGCAGGGACTACAAGAGAGAGAGAGAGAGAGAGAGAGTGTCATAAATGTAAAATTCATTCATACATTGAGTCTGTTTGTGTTTGTGTTTCATTCTGTCGTCAATTGGATGAAAGGATGGATGGACAGACAGACTCATAAATACCTTTTTATTTAATTATGTACATACATACATATGTATGTACATACGTATGTACATATGGTTTTTTAATTTATTTTATTGGATTGTATTGTTGTTGTTATTGTTATTTATTATTTGTTATTGTAATGCATGTTATATTTACCCATTCATGGCATTGTCCCACGCCAATAAAGACATAAAAATTTATTTATTATTGTACACGTTGTTATATATGCTGTTGTTGTTGTTGTTATTGTTTCCATACAATTTAGAATACGTGTAAATAATTGTAAAACTCTAATCTTTATATTAAAAAAAAAAGAACAAAAAATTATAGAAATTTACAACAAAAATTAACAAGTGCTGGGACTAATGGATGTAACCGAGCGAGTAGATATTGAACGACAACAACAAACGATCGCTTTTAAATTTTTTACAGATTCCAAGAATTCCTGCTCAAAATGTCAACAAACATGACGAAAGGCGGTGAATCAATGACTGATACCGAAATCATTGACTCTTTTGTATTCATCAGACCACGCACGCTCATAGGACCACGGTGACAGTGGGAGTATAAAAAAATATCATGTTTTTTTTTGTTGTTTCCTTTTCAATGTTACGCTTTTCAAGAGACTTTTATGCCAATAATTGTGAATAATCATTATAATTAATAATCATTATTTTATCATGAAAGATTCATATTTGAAAAGAGAGAGAGGGAGAGAGTAATGTATATCATTATAACATACGTTTCTTAACGAATAATTTCTACCTTGTCAGTTAAATTACACAGTAATAGGACTTCCGATTCACTGCTCTCCAGTTAATCAATTTTCTATACATGTCTTAGTTAATCTGCCACAGAAATTGCATCATGTATTGATTGCATCATGTATTGACAAAAGTATTTTTTTTAATTTCTTCAATTGTGTTCTCTCGACTAGGGCCTATTTCTTTATATAGTAGCTTTACACAAATTTGTCTTTCAAGGGAGACTTCTCCCAAGCTTTTTTCCATTTAGACATTGTAATTGCCATCATTAAGTTGGTAAAACTTGTTACTTTGACACTTGCTTTGTTATTTTTATTGTGTTATTTGTATCGTATAGTTGTGGGTGTGGAAACCAATGATAATAACGTAGATTTGCAATATTTAGATCATTCCAGCTGCTCTATATGTCATATACCACCATTACGGGAGTATTTAATAAATACAAAGCACAGTCGAGCTAAGTATTTGTCCCTCTGTCTGTCTCTCTGTCTATCTGTTTGTCAATTAAATAAAATTCTCGTTCAGGAAAATAGTACTAAAAGTATACAAATATTAAAAGATTAATAAAACGTTAAACGTTTATTAAACACACCTTCCAGCTTTTAAGTCACCCCCCTTAAGAGCGTACAGATCAGACGTATTGTAGACAAATTCGTCAAAATTCTTTGTGTTGATTTGATTCCTTAAATGTATTCCATTTATTAATCGATGAAATTAATTTCACAAATGTTGAAAGCATTCATAGTCGTGAATGAATGTATTTGTACTTTAAACGATCCTAACAATGCCTTCAGGCACCAAATTCATATCTCGCTGTCAAAGCATACTGCATATTGAATAATCAATATTAACAGATTTATTGAAGGTATTTGATAGAATGTTTACATAGGGCAAAAATATATCATTTGATGGAAAAAATAAGAAATAAAGTTTCATTCCAAGTTATTCAAGCAATTCAAAACTTTACAGCCTGCATTGAATACAAATGTTTTAAAGGATATTGATCACTTGAGAATTGACTATTTAATGCAAAAAGTGTATTTAATTTGTATATTTATTAATAAGTATCTCTTTCTGTTTCTGTTTTCTTTTTCTTTTTAGGACTTCAAGTTTATAGCCTAAAAAAAATTTCTCTTCTGTTTACATACAGTTTGTAAGAAAACGTTTCGTTTTTATCACCCATGAAGATGTAAATTCAGTATTTAAACCAGCAAATAACAACAACAACAAATGCATTCAAGCATTCAACCATTCAAGCAAACAACCAATATGGACATGAGATCTTCATTCAACATCCAACATCCAACATCCATGGCGGTCAATAATTGAATGCAAAAACAGCATTTTTATGGTCGATAGGAACGAATTGATGAACAGGAATGGAGTGATCGATCGGTAAATTTGAAAGAGAATTGAATCCGAAAATGAGGAAATCAAACAAATCATAAAACCGAAAACAAACAAACGCGAAAACGGAGACAAAAACGAACAAACACCAACACCAACATACACACTTACATACGGATATATGTACATACGTGTCATCATCATCATATAGAATTGATTGCCTGATTGAGAGAAAAACCAATGATGAGCAGCGAGCAGCAGCATCAGCATCATCATCAGAACATGTGCACTCACCACCAACAACATCACTGTAATGCCAACAAGTGCTAGAAGTAGCAGCAAGTAAAAGTGGTTGTTTGTTATTGTTTGTGCCACGATCCATCTACGTGCAATAAGATGCTCATGATAATGGATTTGGTGTCGGTGTCAGTGTCAGTGTTGGTAGTGGTATTGGTGTTGGTGTCGGCGCTACTTTAGTAAAAATATTTAAAATGTAAAGAGAGTTGCAATTCCCATGAAAGTGGGCAAACATTAATGGACAACAACAACAACAATAATAATATTCAATCAACTTCTCGACAATTTTGTTTCAACGATTGCTTCGCCTTCTTTTTCTCGTTTTTTTTTAATTCTTTGACCAAATGCTGGATTAAAACATTAGCCAGACGTTTAGATGAATGACTTCATGTGAGTTTTTTGTTTTGTTGTTGTTTATTTAAGAAATTGTTCAATTTGCTGATGCATTTTATAACCTTTTCAGATTGAAAGAAAGTGAAGGCATGCGCAGCACAATATTTGATGCGTGTATGTATTCGTATCTGTCTAACATTCATGAGGCCATGCATCGATGCTTTCCATACAGCAACAAACTACAACAACTGCTAACAGGTGTCATAAAAAATAATTCAAAGTTTTCTTCGCCTTAAGATTGAAGATATTTTTCTTAGAAACAGCGTTAAATTTGTTTAATAATTAAAGTGTTCACATTGGCATTGAAATTCAAAGCGATTTCACTTATATGAACAGAAACATACAATAATAAGATGAATGTTTGTAATCCAGGACCACAATGACCAAGTTAAGGATTACTGGTTGGGAATTCTTGCAGTGGATTTGGTCGGACTCTTATACTACAAATTACTCCCTTCTGACGAATCTCTAAGTTAGGGTCCATACTTTTAATAGTCAGACCAGACGAGACGCAATTGCATACATTGTATACTATTAGTCAGACCACGCACATTATCTTCGTCTACAGTTTGAGAAATTCTGCATTTACCCTGTAGGCCAGAATAATACCAAAAAATTACCAATATTTACTACATACAATAATAACAAATCTATACGGCCGAACTTCTCTCATCAGACATGTGTGTGTTAATTTTATACATGAGTGATGGGATCTAGATCCGAATCCGAACGGCGGATTTTTGAAAAACTTTTCATAGCAAATTTTCTTTAGCCACAGAGTTTTTGCCAGAAGACTGATGAGAAAAGATGCCGAAAGAAATGTTTTTTTCATATTTCGTTTTGTTCGAGATTTCTGGGCCACAGCTTCACGTCTAATAAGCCAACACACTACCTACCAGACTACGGCGATTTCTTTTGAAAACTTTGAATTGATTCAACAGTATGAAACCTTTGATAAGGAAAGACGAAAGTTAATGAATGTTGACCGGGATACGGTACGATTACGAGTGGTCATGCATATGCTTCTAATCCAATAGACATGACATGGTCAGGTGTAGAGACGAAGAATATAGAAAACGCTTATAATTTCTACTGCCAGTGTGATCGATGATGAACTTATTTCGGTGATGTATGAAGCAATTAAAAATTAAAAAAAAAAAACAACAAAAACATTTTGACAATTTCATTTTGAATTGTAGATAATTTTCATTTTTTCTTCTTTTTTCATTTTTAATTTTCAATATTTTCCTAATTTATGGTATTAAGGGACCCTCTTAAAAAACAATTCCAATGAGTTTCTGTGTTTACATGACCCGTAGCCACAAAGTATACAAAAAAAAGCAACAACAACAACAACTACACCAACAACAATAACCACCAGAATAAGGGACAATATTTAAATTGGTTTTGACACACAACATGGAAATTTGACTGGCTACGTACACAACAAATAATCAACCGATGGTCCAGGTCTTGATCTGTTCGATTCAAGGGGATGGAAAGCCTTTAACACACACATACATACACACACATACATACAGCTACAGCATCAGCTTCATGTCAAATATTTGTTAGTTGGTTGGTGGGTATTTGTGATCTGCCAATGTTTGTTATGACGTTGAATGATTGTTTTTGTGGTTATAAATGTTATTTTTGTTGTTATTTGTTTATGTTTTATTGTATTTATTCATGACGACCAACCATGAATATTTTAAGCCAAAAAATAAATTTGTTTTGGCTCTTTCCTTCTCTCATCCTTTAAAATCCCTTTGATTTTAAATTTTATTCTTGTGTTTTGTTTATTTTTTTGATTCTCTTGTTTAATTTCTTGGCCTGAGTACCATGAGAAATGATGTCTGAAATGCAATCTGAAATGGTTAATTTGAACAAAATTTTCCTCTTTTCAATTTACAGCTTCAACGGAAAATAACATCGGAAAACATAGGAAAACATTGGAATTGAAATGTTAACTGTAGCAGGGAGTAACGTTTTGTTTGAAGTTTTCCTAAACAATCAACGCAAAAGGATGATGAGAATGAAAACTCAATAAATATTTGAAAACCATTTTCAAATATTTGCTCATCTCTCTCTCTCATACATTTTTATAATTTTATGTACTTATTATTGTTGTTATTTTTATTTAATTGTTGTGAACTTACAATGATTGTCTTCGTTTTAAGCAATAGTTTCTATAAGAACACTAACAAGTCTTGTTAATTTAATTATTTAAACTGTATTACACACATATTTATATCATTATTAATAGAATATTTTGTATGTATGTATGTATTTAATATGTAATTTAGAAATAATTGAGCCTTAGAACGTAATTTAATTATTTTATTCTTAAGCAATTAATTAATAAATTAAACGGACTATAACATCTGAATAATGAATATGATCAGTCTGAATTACTTTTCCACATCGAACGTACTTACTTACTACAACGTAGCTTCACACACCACTTACGTTGTGTGTGTGTTAATTTTATCCATAAATGACGGATGACCAACAGTTTAAAGTCGAGTCCGAACAAGAGATCAGCAATGAATCGTTTTTTCACTACTCATAAGCACTCATGAAATTTTGAGTCAGCAATATTGAAAATTAAGTATGTACTCTGATTCATTCATACTCACTACAACTATCAAAATATCTTTGATTCATAAGTCTACTCATTTAGAAAAATACTTATAATACTTATAAATGATTCGAGTGATTCAAATTATTCATTAAAATTTACAGTCTTAGTTGTTGTTGCATTTATAAAAAACGAAAAAGAGACACATAAGCAAAAAAGGAGAGAGCAGCTAGCAGGGCAAACACACAACCATTTAGTGAGTATTTTAGTGTTCGTTCGCGAATCATACTTATTTTCTGCTTAAGTATGAATATGATGAGTACTTCAAACTTTGAATATGTGTAGAGGTTCCATGATACTAAAATAAGTATGAATGCGTATAAGTATCAGAAATTATGAGTATGATTCAATTCTACTCATCTTTTTGAAAACTCATTGCTGATTTCTGGTCCGAACAACAGATTTTTTGAGAAGCTTTTCAGGCAATTATTTCCATATTTTGTTTTGTTCGAGATATCTGACACCCATTTCAAATTGAAATTTATCACGCTAATGATGTTTATAAATGATGTCTGGGGAATATCCATTGACTACATGCTTAGACATGTCAATTTCTATGGAAAAACTTTCAATGGCCTTTCTACTAAAATATGTCCACATTTGGCCTTTTTTCACAGCATAGCAATTTTTAACAATTACGAAGAATATTTCATATTCTTTATGTAGATTTAGTCCATGTTCTGAAATTCTAGTGTATTAACACATCATGCCTGTTCATTGTTTTTAAGTACTAAGTTTCCCATTTATTTACATATTTATTAAAGCATTTCACTTGTCATTGCAAAACAATTGAAATCTTATGAATTCATTTATAAATAATGGCCTGTAATTGAAATCATCTGAGAGAGAGAGAGAGAGAGAGAGATCAGATCAGGATAATAACTAAATGAAATACAATTATTTTGTAAATTTTCCCTTTTTTTATGTTTTAAACAAATACGATCCTTAAACAGCATTCTTATACAAATTGTGTCCATAGTCTTAAAAGAATTCCTTAATCTGAACATGTTTAGTTTGCCTAAATAGAATAAATAAATCTCTTGTAATCTTTGAGATTTACATGCTTAACTAAATTGTAGTTGCAGAGCTAGAGATCGAGATAGGGACTTAAGGAATAAAGAGCAGATTGAAAATATTTTCAAGTGTAAGTGTTTAAAGTACAAAACATACTCAAGCACACGACATGATCACTTAATCTTAATGAAATACGAACAAAAACAAGTACTTTTTAAAAATCACGAATTGCATCTGAACGGTATTGATTGGAAAAGATAGTTTAGTATGCCACTAAAAAGGCATTGTGAATGGATATTCACTTTGTGTGCAGAGTATTTAAATAAGCATGTGGCATTCAGCATTTCATTTCATTGATTTAAATTTAAAGCATATTAACGCATAAATATTCTCACTGGCGATTAGTAAAATTGGCCGCTTTTCTGCTGATCCGGGCACCTGTCTTTCATTTGTTTTTGAAAGATCTTGTTTTGCAGCCCTTATCTTAAGCATTTGCCCTGTTACGCGCCCTTTTTAAATGCTGCTCTTAGTTTGTGCGCCTTCTGGTTGTAATCTTTTCAAGTTGTAATGTTGATAAGGTGGTTTTGCGCATGCGCAGCTCATTGCATTACATTTAGCACCCACGAATGTGTGAAACAGAATTCAATTCTTGTAATTTCATGCTTCTTTACATGTTTGGAAGAGATAAACACAATTAAAGGAATAATTTCTAGGAAAGTGTTGCATTTAATGCACACATAAGTGTGGAAATACAGAGAAGAATTTGTTGCAAAACTAAAGAAAACTTTTCTTAATTATTTCGATTAATAATCCAAAAATAAATCTTCACTCAGTTCACATTTAAACCAAACATATAGTCCAAGATCAGGTGAAAAAACACAAAGGTTTCTTTAATGCTCATTATGTCATTGTACCGTTCGGGTTCTTGTGTCGCCGTAGTCTTATTATGCGTGAGGCATAATAAGGTTCAAGCCCCAAGCCACATACGTATATCGAGCAAAACAAAATATTTCTACTACAGCACTACAGTCTTTTGATAAAAACTCTGAAAGTGAATAAACTTATCATGAAAAGTTTATCAAAAATCTGTCGTTCGAAGTCGACTTTAAACTTTAGGTTCCACTATATATGAATACAACTAACACACATAACATGAATGGTGTGAGAAACTAGGTAAGTAATCCTTACTTAACGCTTGTAATGACCATTTAAGTGTAAATTATTAGAGAATATTTATGTACACTGTCTGCGACTTTGTTTCTATCTTTATCAGTGAATTTAAATCATTAATTAAAAGTAATTTTTAATTTGAATAATCCATAGTATCACTAGTCGATTAGCTGGAGGTGCTAAATGTTGTAAAATGTTTGTAAAAATAAAATCACTTTTTAAATCTTAATGACCCTGTATAGGGCCACATACCATATTCTACGGTATTCACATAAATTCTACTCAAATGTAATAAAAAAATGCATCTGAACGCATGTAATACCTTAGGATATGTGTACACAGCCCTATACTGGACAAAAGCGTTGTGCAACAAAAACAAAAACAACAAGAAGATAAAAGAAGTCAAATGTATAAAACATGACATGATGACAGGCTAAAAGAAGCGCCAGCAGGATTCAAAATTATAACAATAACAACAGCATGAGCAACAGCAACTAAACCACAACAATAACAATAAGAATTCATATATTGTATAACAACAACAACACAATAGAATGAATGCATTCCATACATCCATAATACCAGCCGTTCCATATGAATTCATTCATTCATTCAACCAAAAAAAGTCTACAACAACAACAACAACAAAACTAACAAATTCATGGTGAAATGAAATCAAATGATCAAATAAAATAATCACTGATCGCTTGATCAGTCAGTCGCTTGATCAGTCAGTCAGTCAGTCAGTCAGTCTGTTGTCCATCGCTTTGGGTCCGGGATGCAGTGTGTGCGTGTGATATCGTGTGGAGTTAATGTGAGAATTAAAACCTTTTAATATACGAAAATTAAAAGAATAAATAAATGCATCAACAACAACAGTATCTACAACAACCATATGACGACGATCAACCAATAAATGCATGGAATTAAATGAATCCAATGAAGCAAACGATGGATGAATTCAGCCGCACGAACTTAAACTTATTGTGGCACTTCTTTAAAGCCATGAAAACATTATTAAAGTCGATCTTAATTGTGTAAGAAAGAGAAGGAAAACAATGAATTTTATCGTCATCATCATCATCAGCTTTATTATGATCATCATCATCAAAATGTTTTGTGATATTTTGTTGTGATGATAGAGTTTAAACAGCAAACAACAACAGCAACAAACAAAAGATCATTGAAATCCCGGCTTTATTGGCCGATTGCATTTCGACTTACGACCACAACAGAAACGACAACTTTGAAGTCGACGTTGTCGGTGATGTTGATGATGATGGTGATGCTGCCTCTGACGCTGACTGTAACGGTGATGTTGATGATGATGGTGATGCTGGATGCTGACTCTGACTGTAACGGTGATGAAGATGATGATGGAGAAAACAAATGAATGGACAAGCGTAGATTGAAAGCACTGATTAGGCGCTCACTAATCGATTTAAGCCACAATATTTTCAGATTTTATCATCATGATCATCGTTTTAAATTAAATCGACAGTTTTTTTCTCCTTTCTTTCTTTCATTCATTCTCGCTTTTCTTCTTCGTTTTTGGGTTTTGTTTTTAAGAATTTTATTAAAAACATTTTAAAAGAGAGACACACAGACGGACAGATATTTGGGACAGGCATGCATGCAACATTGGATCATACAGCATAAAAATCGACATGGCACAACCAGAATGCTGCTGCCGTTAAATTGTTTCATCCACTCTTTCTTCTACGTCAACGTTATTGCTGCTGCTCGTATACGTGTGTTCATTCGACGATAGAACGATCGAACGAACGAACGGTATGGTATAGTCCGGCGTAGTGAGCCATAAAACAGGGGATATTTTCATTACTTTTGTTTCTTTTCTTTTTTTTTCGGGGAGTTAACATAGAGGTCAGCATCAATTAGTGTTTATGTTCGTTTGTTTTTTTTTTTGTTTTTTTTATTTTATTGGCCCTATAATGAAAAGATTACAACAAATTGCTTCAAAATATTAATTTTGATGAAAATTATTTCATTATTATTCTTACAAATCTCATGAAGGCAGGGTTAGGTAAACTTATGAATACACCCTACATACATACCTATATAATTGGTTATTACAAACCTTTAGTCAGGATTATGGCCTATTTTCTCACATGAGTGGCTGGCCCTACAGTTTAAAGTCGACTCCGAACGACAGATTTTAAAGGAACTTTTCATGGCAATTTTTGTTTTTACTTTCAGAGTTTTTGCCAGAAATCTGCTGAGAGGTAGTACTCGTTGCCCGACAGATAAGATATTTTTAAATCTTTACAGCTGCATAGGCTGCAATGACTATAAAATAATTACACTTCTAGCCGATAGACTGATGTAGAGAATCGTACAAAGTGCACCAACGCTGACCAAAAGACTATAAAGGAGTTTGTAGAGGCAATCTTAATCGATCCCTTACGACCAAGATCATTGGAACTGCTCCAAAGACTATTTTTTTGTTGACCATTTCGCTTCCCTAAAATTTTTCAACTTTTGTAACGAAATGTGTTTTTTCTTCTTAATTGGATCACGTAAATTAGATCAGAACTGAAGCTATTTCATACACCTTTTTATGTACATACTTATGATGTTGTGCCGTACTCGAATAGAATGGATACAAAGACCATATGATCCACTGTAGGGTGTTCATTACTTAAACCAACTGAAATTATAAACAAACAAATAAAAAAACACTACACATGTAACGCCTATTTTAACGGCTCTCTATATGGCACCTAGACTGGGTTACATTCTTGTGCTCTGAGTGTCTTGCCTTCAGGCTTGAATCCAATGGAAGTGGAGGTGAATAATGTTGTCAGACAACATCATCGCCCAACGTCAATGATGACGACATCATTGTGAACATTATGACTGACCATTACGATCATTTTTATTTCACGTTACAAATTTTCAGCCTTTTTTCTCGTCGTCTTCTTCTTCACGTTTTTTTTTCCTGTTGGCTTTTCCTTTTCCTACACGTTTCACATGATGATGTGAAAACGAAATGTGGATGGCCGGTGGTAGACGGGATCTCTTCTCTTATCATCCTCATTATTATATTCCAACTTTTGTAAGTAGTATGCATGTGTGTACGTGTGTGTAAATGTTTTGAATAAAAGTTAAATTAATTAAATTACAACAAAAAAAAAAGAGAAAAAAAACAAAAGAAATACAGAATAAAGAGCAGCAATAAAATTTTAAATAATCTTATCGGTAATGGACAGCATTTGCTGGATAATATTCATCGTCTGGTTGATGTGAATATTGAATTCAGTCTGTTCGTTTCGATCTAAAGGGACGTACCTATGTACGTTTTTAACTGCTGAACTGCTGGCCATTGAGATTATGAATATCTTTATGTCAGTACATACGTACGTACGTACATACGTATGGTTGTGTGTTTGCATGCCAGTATTTATTCCCAACATGATTATTTTTTTTTTGAAACCAGTGAGCTCTTTAGGTGGCTTACAACATTAAATACCACGTAATTCCAATCGTATTTATAGAGGTATGGAAGCAAAACTTTTTCCTTCCTATTTCAATTGCCAGTACGATCTGTTCGATGTTCTGCTTTTAGTTTGTCATGCAAGCGTTTAACATGTATTTGAAAACCCTGAATTTATTTCAATAACTTTATCAGCCTGGTCACTTTATTAGTTGATTTCCTTTTTATTTGCCTTTAACTTGAGTTGATACCAGAATTCCAACGTAGAGAAAATTGCAGCTGTTGGAATGTGTGTAGTTTTTCTGTACAGAGGTAGAGGTTTAATTTAAAAGAGGATCTAAATTCACATGAAGGATTAAAATAAATTTTTATTTTCGAAAAAGTTACAATTTCCATCTAAATAACGGCTATTAGTTCAGCAGCATGAATTTGAAAAGTTATTGAGGAGTAGATAGAGACAATTGTTTAAGCCAAGGCAAGCTTTCAGACTTGTAGAATGAATTCTTTGGTTCTTTAATATGCTGATTTGGCACATATGGTTTGGCCGTGATATGAACGCAGTCGTGGAAAGGTTGCTATAATCATGTGCGCTCTTATGGGTCACCTTATGGAATAGGTAGGTAGGTATAGGTGGCTGTCCCTCCAAAGAACCGGATGGACGCACTTAGGTCTCATGAGGCCCATTGTGATGCCAAAGTTCATGTCAATTTTAAAATTTCCAATAAAGCAACTCAAACTATCAATGTTAGACAAATCACTTAGATCATCGATGTAGTAGGCACCAAGATGCCTCTTTCTCAGATATAACGAATGAAAATGAAAAGGTGGACCTGCAAGTCTTACCAACAGCCTTAAATACTATGAAAGCAAGTGTTTAAGTGCTAAAATACATCTGCTAGAATGACAGTACTCAACTGTTAACGTAGGTTCAACATGGCGCTTGATTAAAGTAAATCTTACCGCCGAAGGAAGAATGAAAAATACTGTGAACTAAGTAAAGTATTTATGGTTTCTAGCTAGCTGTAGAGTTGAGTCAAGAGTTGCATTATACATGGCTGTTTATTGCGCAATCAGTACTAATTCGATGTCATCAAAACATGTTTGTTTGATGGTAATTGATTGTTTACAGACAGCGACACATGTGCTGAGAATCTGAAACAGATTTCGTATAAACCAAGTGCAACACTTTGGTACCAAGGTCAATTTCTTAATCTAATCTAACATTACCTAAACAAAGAACATCATCGATTACTGATATGTATGTACATTCGATTATTCAAAAAATTTCACTTATTAAAGCAAAATTGAGAAACTTGCAAAAATCTTGCTGCATTTAAAATTCTTTAAAGATGAAAGTACCCAAACTGAACAAACAATACTGGGTTTAGAAGTCATTCATTTTTCTTTTACACTTTTTTCTGTGGATAGCGATCATTAAAACGTTTTAACACACTACAATAACGGACTTTAAAATTTGTTTCCATTTTTTTTTTTTTCTTTAAATAGATCCCTTTAGACACACCCTTTCTTTGATGAAAATTTGTTTTCCATATATTGTTTTCCATTTTTTTTGTAATTTTTTCCGTTTTAAATTATTTTAAATCAACATTTTCCGCATCACAGTTGAGCGCATGCGCGCGCTAATGTTTGAGCAATCCTCCGTCCATTTATTGGTTTTCCATGTGTTCTTTTTGGGATTATAGAAAAGAGGGGGAGCAAATTAAGTGCTTAAGGTGTTTCTCACTCATCTCTTACCAACATCTATGCTTCATTGACTTTTACGTTTCAATTAATTTTTTTTGTCTTCAATTTCAATGTGAGAACATCGAAATCGTCTGCCTGATGGGGGCTACCAAATGGCGCTTGTAACCTGTCAAAATAGGACGTTTTTTTCTTTTGTTTCATATAACAGGAGAAAAAAAAACAAAAATTTTGAATTTATTGTTCCCAACAAAGAGAAGAATATGATGAGAAAAATATTTGAAAAAGGGAAGGGAATTAACGTTCATTAAATGAAGGTAACATTTACGGGAAATTATCTTCTTTTTATTATTAAAGTACTTACAGAGATAACATGAAAATCCAATACAATACAATACAACGATTGGTATTTGAAATGAATACGTCTTATCGTTTAATTCTTAAGGAATTCAAATGAAATCATCTGATAATTAAAGGCAAACAACAGTGATATCGAAACTGAAATAAAAAATACGAATTTGTATGAATTATGTTATGAAATGTTGGGAAAAAGTCTTCCTTTGGCTTACATTATTTCAATTCAATGTTATGTTCAATTGGATTTGAAGAAAATATTGAACAATTTCTGACAATTCAGTTAACAGTTGCGTATTAAATTTTTATTATAAATTCCGTATACAGAATTCATTAACGAAGGAAAACCGAGAAGTTCTTGGCTATACCAGTACCTTGCCTAGATATTTTTCCTAACTCAAGCTTTCTCTCAAACCATCAGACTTAATATTGCTGCATTTAAAAATGTAAAGAAAGGTATCCTAATAAAGCTTCCTAAGCGTCAGGTAAATGCCAACCGATTTAAGTCAACTAGAGCTGTCTTGATGGAAGTGAAAACTGGTCGTCTTTTGAGTTTAAGAGTTTAGCCCTACGGAAGCAGCTTATATTCCTTATTATCTGGACATGGTTCTCGTTTTATCAGCATCAGTAATCTTTAAATCATTTAACATTTAAGAATATGGACATCAGAATAATTTCTGGAGACGAAATTTCATGCTTTTATAACCAAAATCCTATATGGTTCCTATAGCACCTGGAATGATGTTCATAGCATAGCAGCTGTTTTTCACATGTGCTAATGGATAGAGGAGATGCATTCAAATCTAATCGCAGTTATACATGGATACAATAGATTAACGAAAGAATAATAAAAAAAACTACATGCAGACCCACAGCACACACACACTGTAAAAGAAAAACTCTTCCTATCCGGTTGATAAGAAAACTTGATGGACAAGAAACACTATTAAGGGGCATAAATAACAACAACAACAACAACGAACAACAACAAAAACAAAGGCAGGTCTTATCTTACAGTAGTAGTTACAATTCCTGTAAATAAAAGTGATGTGATGTGATGAGAGTTTTCGCTGCAAAAGCAAGTGAAAACCTGAAACAGAAAACAAGGAATTTTACATTGTGAGTCAACAATATTGAGAGAGGATTGCATTGACATTTGAATGGTCAAATACCACACACACACCGTTACATACATACATGTCGAAGGTATGGTATGCATGGGCCCAAAGAGGAAAAAATTAATTTTAGTTACAAAAACAACAACATATAAAGAACGTAAAAGATGTTGACAGCTCTTACGACAAAATCAGCATTTACGGCAGTCCTACAATTGCTAGGCAAGCGGGAGGTAATAACAGGACAGAAGCAAAACAATTTTGCTCAGCATCAGTAGTAGGAATACAACAACATTATCGTCTAAGCGGGGTGCATGTAAACTGGGTGGTCATTAGATTGTCGTCCAAAGTCATCAATTCATAAATAGTTACGATACATACATACATACATATGTACATGTGTCTGCAGCATCTTGAAAAGGAAACAACAACAAACAACATTTCTGCTTTGTATAGAGATAAAGGGCACCAAAGTGCTCTTACTATGAAGATCATCATCATCATCATCATGATCATGATAATGATCATCATCTTATTTTGCGCAATAAAAACAATCATTATTATGAGAACGATGACAATATTGATGGTTGTAAAGATGCTGATACTGCTGTTGCTGCCTATAGAAGGGAGTTTCAAGTTTAGATTTCTTGTGCAGTGGTAATGCGGTTGGTCCAGATGAGTTTGCGGATGCCTTTTTTTATGAATTCTATTGCGTCTGTTGTACTCCTGCTGTACTGGCTGCACTTTTTTTTGCCTGCAATATTGAGAATTTTTTATCTTCTTTACTCTGCTCATCAATTGTCATCAATTCATAAAGTTTATAAAAGAAGGATTATTATACGATCGATCATAATGTAAACGCGTTACGTAGACATTGCGATCACCTACATATGTACGTTCGAAAAGAAAACGAATAATTGTTTGCAGCAGAATGCAGTTAAGAAAATTAAATTTTCAAAATATAATACGTTTTCCTTTGGTGTACTAAAAGAGAAGTTCTAGAAGTTACCTTATTTTCCAAATTTCGAAAAGTTTCAAATTTAACGTGGTCCACCAAGAGTAACTGTAATGCTTGGAAGAAAATAGAAGACAGAGAAGATGTTGAATTCGCTGCTGAAGACCTATCAGATCCACAAAAGCTGAATATGTACACACCTCTAAGATTGTGCAAGAATACCGCGTTTCTCTGGAGCAGATAGCGGGCCATCATTAGGGTTCATAGTCATCGAGATATCGAAGGTAATAACAAGGCCAACGCACTTGCTAAAGCCTGCACCATAGAAAATTCCATTGATTTCCTACATGAGATTGGCGCTCCTATCAACAAATGTTTTCATAAAAGCTCCATTCATCCAGGCAGATCTGGTCTGATATGGACGAATGTAGAACAGAATTTCCAATAAACTTATCAAGATTCCATCTAAATAACCCCATAGCAGTTATAACAGGACTTAGGCATCTGAATGTTCGCGCCAAGAGACTGGGAAGCTGCAACGTCGCTTGGGAACTTAAGAAGTTTGTGACAAAACTAATCACTGATCCTTTCTATCAAACGATCTACATTAACCGAAACTTATGGTAGAGTACCATAAAAAATATGAGACTGCGTGTGGGTTAAAGAGACAAAATTTGAACAATTTTTTTCTCGATCTCATCTTTTTAAATTATTGCCACTCTGCATGACTTCCACTATAATGTGCAGTTTTTTTATAAATGCTGCTGCTGCTCTCTTTTTGTTGATAATAAGACATTGACAATCTTAATGATTTCTTTTTTTTTTTAGTTTTTTAGTTTCATTACCTCAGTTTTATTACCTCAAGCCACTTCATGATGCTTTCCAAGCAGATTACAAATCTACTGTCGGTTTGGGTTTGTGTGTGGTGCATGTTTGTGCATGTGTCCGGTGGTGGTGGTGATGGTGATGGTGGTCAATATAATGGCCAAGAATTGTTGTAAATTATCAAAAAAAAAAAACTTGTCCATTACAACGGTGCTGAGAGATCCCTTCTTTAATAGTTACCTTGCATTGCATTTTTATGAAGTGATAAAGACTTTATTACTCTCCTACTTTAAAAAGCAGCTGTGATAATTGTTTTTATTTTATATTTTATTTCAATGTACGAAAATTATGTTTTAAAAACTGTTAATATGTGATTCCCTAAGAAATTATCCTGAGAGTTAGTGGCACACAGAAAAAGTTCTCTGCTGTATGTGAACAAAATAAGCGCCCATATGTACGCTTGTGGTACCTACAAGTCTATTTGAATTACCGAAAGATTCCTTAGCAAAAAAATATTGTCATTGACATGCCGTTAGCGCCATCATCATAGTCATCAATGAAACGATGTTCTTAAGAATCTTTCAATCTCATCTCCTTTTCTATTTCATTCTCTTTGTAGACTTAGGATCTTTGTAGACTTGAAATCAAATCACATCAAAACGAAGAACAAGAAAATGTTAGAGAAGCAAATGAAATGAGAAACAATAAAATATTTACCGGAGATTGTTTCTTAAAGATAAAAACTATTTTGTCTATGATGACAGCTTCAAAATTGAATGGGAAAAGCACGGTGTGTGTATGTGCCCAAAGAAGATCGAAATAAATGATACGAAATAAAATGCCTGTGTAAGCATTATGGCCAGGAGCAGAGCAACAACATGAAATTAAATCACACACATGTGAGTGACTGTGCGAGTAGCAGTGGCAGTGGCAAGAGTATGAAATGGATTCGTTTGCATATAAGATTACTCAAAAAAAAAAAAACAATATTTTGTTACTTTTTCTGTGTCTTTGTTTGTATGCGATTTGAAAGAAATAAATCTTTTACTTTAAATAAACTCTTATCGAATGAGAACAATCTTGAATTATTCGAGAGCATCATTCAAAAAAGTTAATCATTGGAAAATCACTTCCTGACCCTGAACTGAAACAACAGCAAAAGGCATTAGAACAGATACGCAAACAGACAAACAAAAAATGATGCAAAAAACAAGCAATCCCACATATACTGACGTATGTGAGGACAGAGCCTTAATGTAATGCATTGTTTAGCAGTTATTTTTTGTTAAAAATTAAATTTTGTCAATGCTTTTAAGCCGTTAAGACAATAGAATATTTAAATTGATTTCAGAGTTAGAGTTTGAGCAAGTAATAGTTCACTGTGTCTATTAGAAATTGTAGTAAAAACTCTCGATGTACTGTACTCGATGTACAGTACATGTAAACAAAACGCTGGTGTTCAATATCGACATGCCTTTTTACCACATCAATAAGAAAACATTTTCTAATCAAAATTAAGCAGAAAAACTTCCAAAATATCAAAAAGATTTTTTGCAATTATGCTGCTAAGGAATAAATAAGAAATTCTAACACTTTCTTGCAATTTCAATTGTAAACTTATGACGAATCTATCAACATAAGCAGAAAAACTAAAATATTTTCTTAAAGTTTATATGAAAATATTTCGAAATATCTTTCTTTTTTCCTGTCATTTCATTATGAATAAAAAATTCTTTTAAAGTTCTTACAGTATTAAGGTCTCGAAGTGCATTTGCCAATATTCATGCGCTTTAATACTCAACTTGTTTGTCTTTTCTTTTCGCTTTTTTCTTTCTTTCCATTCTAGTATTTTGAAAGGCTTTCTTCTTATTCTCTGCCATAATTCGAAAGGTAAAGCCGTGCTGCCGAATGCCGAAGAATACATACATACATATCTATATTGAAAATACTTTCGATTCGTTCGAATGTTTGTTTCGAAACCCTTAATTTAAGTGTTTTGCTCTTCAATTAAATGTAACTGATCCTGTATGAGTGTACATACACACATATGTTAGTATCTTTTTCTTTTTTCCTAATAAGGATTATGAATAAGGGAACAAACAAACACAATTCTAAACACTGTGCATTCAGACATTCATTCAAAGAAAGTAACTCCCAAATTTAAATACCTCCTCCTCCTTCTAATTTGTTCATCTTGTTTATGAAATACATTTCAATTGAGAGAAGAGAGAAATTGTTGACAAGATGTCACAGTAAAACTATGATGGCTTTTATGTTGGCATTTGACATAAATGAACCTCTTAAAAATCTTTTCTTTTTTTTTCTTTACTTTTCAATCCACCAAAGAGAATATGATAAAGATGAAGGATCATTGTCTATGTCTACAAGAAACTGAATTTTTTGATGCAACAACATATGTATGTACGTATGTATTTCGTATTGAATTTGTGACTGCATGCAATAGTAATGCAGAATTTAATGAATGAATGTAAAGACGTATAAGAAATCTTGTTCCTTTTCTTATGATTCTGTAGTCGTTGATACAAAATATTGGATTTTAAGTCTTAAATCACATTTGATTGATGTTTCATGGCAAATTGATTTAAAATGCTCGGGATAATCTTTACATACAGTTAAGGAATATAAATATAAGTGAATAAAAGTGACCATAGAAAACTATAAGTAGGAAATGCATCATTGTGTTGATAGAACAAAATAAAAATAAAAGACGGGAAGGACAAAAAATTATCATTCAAGTTTTTGAATTTAAAAGATCAATAGAATGCAAATTTCTTCAAAAAGGCTGACTAGTATGGTCCCTGACCTCTCTTAACATACAAGAAAATATAACAACAACCTTGAACAAGTAGGAATAAGATTCAATCAGCCAATGTTCCTTGCCCCTTCTTCTAATACGCGAGGCTATTGTTTCTATTCAACCACAGATGGATTTGCTGTCATTCCAGAACCTAATACAGTAGACCAATGTATAATACTGCTATAGATGCGGAAATTATTAAATTCAGATTAAACTACTTACTAAATTAAAAGGAGTTGATTCACAAGTCGACAAATATTCATTTTAAAAAGTTTCCAATTCCCGTCTTGTGTTTTAACAATGACAACATTTCATTTGTTAAACTTAGAAAAAAAATTATAAAAAAACAATGTCACCAACAACCCAAAAGCCAATAGAATTGAAATCCAAATGCAAATATTAACATTTCTCAGCATCTACCAGTTGAAAATAAATATTAAGATACACCACGTACTCCTGTTGTTGTGGTACTAGTGGTTTGTCGCTAAACAAAAGTAATTTTAAATAAATATTTAAAATTTAAACAATTTAAAATCCATAATTCCAACGAAAATAAACGAACATCTTAAGAAGCTAAAAATGGTTTCAAGGGGACAAAAATAAACACAAAAAACAAAAACGCTTTTAATTTGGAAGTCAAAAGTATCAGAATCAATATTTTTTAAATAAAAAAAATTTCAATTTAATAAACAAATTTTGTTGATTAAACTATTTTTTTTAGAATAGTTTAATAAATATTCTTTCGAAACAAATATTAGTTGACACAATATATCTGTACATACATACAAAAGGGGCAACCGAAAATATGTGGGAATCATATTAAGCCCATCAGAGAGTTTTCTTTAAAACTTAAGAAATCTCTATCAATTCATTAAACGTTTTTTGACAATGCTCGCTGATAACTTGCTTAGAAAATTCCTGTTTCCCTTTGGAAATATTTACACCGTGTAGGAAGATACGCTCGGATGCATCCGAACTGATTGTTCGGACAGAAAAGGATTGTCATGGAGCTACAGTCAATGGTTGATGGGGTATTTCTTTCGATGGCGGCACTGACTTGAATTTCTTCGTACAAGCGATCATAACATCGACCAAAATTTACTAAGAAACGTCTTGGAATCTGTTGTAAAACCATTTAACTGTGGTATGTTCCAACCGTCAACCGTGAACTAGAATCAGCGCCAGCTCAGGTACCCAAAGCTAGCACCGAAATAATTTACCAAATCCGATCCTCCTCTGGCACTGATCTTACATATCAAGCAGAAGAAATGGAGACATTTTCATATCGGAGCTTGAGACCCGTATGATGCAGTTTTTCTAGAGAGCTAGTGATGCCAGTTTGAGATTACAAAGACTGTGCGTGAGTAACCACATATCATCTGCATACGTTGGGCAATCAATGAATTTTTTTTTATCAATTTTAAACTGAATTTCTTTCTATAATTACGTATGTACTTTATAATTTTAAATATTCATACATCTATGTACATATGTATGTATGTATGTGTACAACAAATAAAGTGTTCATAACCTAGTAAAGGTAAGTGTAAATAAAGTCTAACTTAACAGTTATATACGATGCCATTTGATCTACAAATAAAACTGTTCACACGGCATTTTTTGTTTAAGTCATCAAGCGTGACTTATTGCACAGCAAACGTAGAACAAAAAATAGCCGATAACAGCAGTTTTCATAGCCCAGCAAATAATGACTCGTTGAATTTAGTCTACAAAATACTATTCCAATGGTTTTTTTCCTGTTTAAAACATTTTAATTAAACGGTAACCCATATTAGGCCACCAACTTGGTGTAACTTATCTGTAAAATACATTCAATTTAGTTTCACTTCCAATTTTAGAATGTTCTTTTCTTCGAGATTTTTAAAATCATCGTCATCTCCATGTCACAGAAGGCCTAGAAGGCAGTGTGAGGAATAAGGGAAACCAACTGCTGCTATCTTTTCTTTCATTCTATTTTTTTATCCGTCCAAAGATGCCAATACTATTCGTTTACAAAGTTGGTTGTTGTTATTTTAACTCAAAGGTGGCTAATATGTGTAAACCACATTAGATACGCTTCAGCAAATAATGAAGACATTATTAACTCTCTTTTACGAATGTTTTTCTTTTTTTTTTGTTTTTTTTTTGTTTTCATCTCCTTTTTTAATGCTTATTTATTAAGAATTTTTTCCATTAGTATTAGTGTGCGTAAGTATACATACATACATACTATGCATAAGCACTAACTGCGTGCTTTAAGGTGACAATTCGAGATGCCAGACAGAATAGTAAGAATCTTTACTGCAGCAAAAGTGTGTTAAATCGTCAGTTGGTAGCAGAGATCAGCAATGAATAGCTATTTCGCTACTAATAAGCACTCATGATATTTAGAATATGAGTCAGCAATATTGAAATTTAACTATGTATTCTCATTCATTCGTACTCACTACAACGTTGATTTATAAGTACAGGTTGCAATGAATATGCGTACAACATTGACATCAAACTCATACCATTCGAAATATGTTTGATTCATAAGGCTACTCATTTAGATTCACTTTAGAACTTTAGAAGAATACTTAAAATGTTTACAAATGATTCGAGTCATCGAAATTTACAGCCTTAGTTGTTGTTGCATTTACAACAAAAGAAAAAACGGCACATAAGCAAAAATCACAGAGCAGCAAGCGGAGCAAACACACAACCTTCTAGTAAGTATTTTAGTGTTCGTTCGCGAATCATACTTATTTTGTGATTCGTTTATATGTATGTTGAGTTACGAAGAGTCGAAATTAACAACATCATACATGTTGTTAAGTGTGAATATGATGAGTACTTCAAACTTTGAATATGATCTTAAAATAAGTATGAATGCGTATAAGTAACAGAAATTATGAGTATGTGTCGATTCTACTCATCTTTTTGAATATTCATTGTTGATCTCTAGTAGGTAGACCTTAGCTTTTAAATCTGAAAAATCTGGCAACTGTATTGGCAATAATAATTTTCCATTCAATCCAGCACAGTTTGAAATCTTGACGTTTTCCTTCTCTTCAAATTGTTTACATTTTTTTTCTGTGGATTGTGGCAACTTCTATTTCTAATTGTCCTTGTTGTTGTATTTGTCTCTTGGAATTCATTCTTAAGAGTTAAAAAACAATTTTAAAAAAGGGAAAATCTTGTAATCGTATGTAGTCTGCTATCACTATTGTTGTTGTTGTTGTTTCATATTAACAAACAATTTTGGTTAAACTGTTGACAGCAATAACATGGGGTTGCAGTAAATCCCAATGAATTCTTGCTTCGTTGCAACAAATTTCAAAATCCATTGTCGCAATCATCACCCATCAGCAGGATACTCGTAGAAGAGAGATAAAACGCCTCTTGTGTGTGTGTGTGAACACTTCATCTTGTCTTTTGTCGGTTTAATTTGGCAAAAAACAATAAAAAAGGAGAAAAAAATTGAAATCTTTTGCAAAGTTATTGTTGTTCTAGAGTCTCTTCTATGAAAGATATGTTCTCCTATACAAACGAGAAGAAAAATTAAGACAAACAGGATACAATGCATGAGGGTGGTCCATAGGTTGAGTTCGTATGTGCCATAGTTTTGTTTTGTTTTTTTTTTGCCTCTTTTGTTGTACAGGAGTAATCATTTACTATGCAGCAGTTAATAAATGCATTGGAAAGATAATGATGCTTGATGCTCAATGCTTGATGCTGATGTGATCATGTCGTTGATGATGACTTCTTCTACTAACACTGCTCGTGTTTGTAAGTGTGTGTATATGTGTGCATCTGGTTGTAACTTATTTTTATTTCCATTTACCGTTTGTTTTTATATCAGCAAGTATTGCGAATCCATTTTTCTTTGTGTCTGTGAGCCACTGCTGTTTTAACATAATTTTCTTTGTTTTTGTTTTTGTTGTTGTACCTTTAATGTGTATTAATGGGTTTTTATTATTATTAATGGCTATACGGTTGCAATTACAGTTGCAGTTGCACTGGCAGTTGCATGTGCAATTTATACCTGAGATCTGTTGGAGTACGTATGTACGTACGTATGTACATGGTACTTACATACATATGTATGTACATGGACCACCCTGATCGAATTTAATGGCTCAGTTGGTTAATTTGAGTAAAAATATGTTGTCAATGGGCGTATTTAAAAGGCGTTGACATTATTATTCTTGGAATTGTGCAAAACGAAGATGTCAAGTTTGTTGCCTTCTCACCATCAACACAAAAACGGGTTTGAAAGAATTATCTTCTCATGAGAAAATGATTAAGAATTGACTCAATGTGAAGCGAATTAAATTGGTATTTATGACACGACGATACTAATGCTTATAGCACCTTATCTTCACCAGTCGTAGCGGTGCTTTTAAATCCTTAATTTTCTAAACATTTACTGTTAGATGCATAACACCAAATTGATATGAAATGCATTCGAACAAATCTAGCAAAATCTATGGCTCGGGAATTCAAACGTCAACTCCGACATTTTGGAAAAATAAAATTCTTTCGTTGTCCCTTCTTAGCAGCATTTCGGCCTTGAAAAAAGCTTCTCAAATCTGTTTTTGGTTTCAATTTCAAACTGTAGGTGCCTCTACTCATGGAGAAAATTAAGTCAGACAATATGGTTGACTGAGAAGGCTGTGTTGTAATTTCCAATAAATCAGTGGAATGCAATGCAGAACTTAATGTCAATTGTGAGAGCCTTGCCAGAAGGTCGCCGTAGTCTAGATGGTTGACTTTTTAGACGAAAGCCCGTGGTTCAACCTCTGGCTTAGACATCTCGAGATTACAGAATTTTAAAAAAATTAACATTAAACAGTAGGCTCCATCAGTCCCTTCAGTAAAATTAACACACACACACACAGTGTGAATGGTGTGTGAAGCTAGCTTCATAGAAACATTGATTATTAAGGGAATTCAATTAAAGTTTTGCACTGTTGGATATTTTATAAACACGCTGACCAGCTGTGGCAACTTTTTCATGCGAATGCAATAATGATTTTAGTGTCTTAATTTTAATTTTTACGATTTCATAATAACACTCCTTGTACTAAAGTTATATGAAGTATGTATACACCTTTGAGTTCGTTACAGTTTAGTCACCCTAAATTTGGAGTGTCATAATGTTCTAAATATGTTGAAAGTGAATGGTAATGAATTTTTTTCTTTTAAATTTCCTTGTAATAACAAATATTTAAAATTAAAAAGAAAACTGTTATGAAAATAATTACGAAATAGATTAGAAACGGGGAAAAAAAACAAAATTCACATTTAAATGCTACCATGTCCCTGTGTCCGCACTTATTGGGTGGCATTGAATTCTAATGAAATACATGAAAAAGACGAAAAAGACCTGGGCCAGTAAACAGCTTATCAACAATGTATATACATATGTATGTACGGCTGTATGATGCCAGGTTGCCACCAATAAATAGACACAATTTCAACACAGTCTTTAAACACGGCTGATATTTTCACACACTCATTCGCTCATAGAGGAGAAACATAATAGAGATTCTAAATCCGTATATGCATATGTATATGTGTGAGTGTGTGTGTGTATGCGTATGGACATTGTGTTGTATTTTATTTGCTATTCAAGTGAATTTAAAGTCCCAGATAAGGATGCCAAAGATACTAAATTAAGACATAAAGTGTAACAAATTGAAGATTTTAACGTCAGCGCCCCCTTTGAACCATAAAACCCGCTCGCTTCTCTTCGATTTCTTTTGCTTTGTTTTATTTATTTTTCTTATTCTTAAAATTTAATTTTTTTTGTTTGAAATTCTTTTGCTCTGATACTCTACAAAAACAAATCGAGAATGTGCAACAACGTTAATTTACAAGAACGTTTAGGTGTGTGTGTCTGTGTATGTAGCACTCACTTACTGTGTTACATTATTGAAGGCATTAAAAAGCAGGTTGACTGGGAAATAGATTTTAATCGCCTGATAAAAGAAAGACTAACTGAAAGACTCACTCCAAGTGAAATAACAAATATTCCAGGTGATAATTACAATAATTTGTGATGACCGGAAAAGGTTAAAGCCACACATACGAATAAACGACACCAACAACAACGATAAAAAAAATGCTTTATAAAGTGATTAAATTTTATATTTTACGGGATCATTTAAATGACTTCTGAAGAAGCTGCAACGACAAGGAAGAAGAGAAGACTCCAGAACATCTTCTCATGTCGTTGTCAGGCGCTAGGTCACCTATAAAGTAGAATTTATGGACACCCAGAATATATTTGCAGTACCATGCCTAGCCAAAGGCGATGTGAGAAAAATTCAGACTCTTGGGATACCAACCAGGTGCTATAATTATATGGCGGAATGCATAATATCGGTCTTACAAAGGGACCTTACAGGACCCAAGTAAACTGCGCCCAGTGAGGCAGCTGCCAGTTTAACCTAATCAAACCAGTTCATCGAATATTATTCTCCCACCAAAAATATTGCACATTGGCTCGACAGAGGCTTCAACGCAAGTCAAAAAATATTTTCTATTTTAATAGAAATTGTTCCAGTAGAGCTCAATAAATAATTCATTTTAAAAAAGCCGAAGGGATGCCAATGCATAATGTCATCGTGGATACCATATGCTTCCGACGAAAATTTGAAAACCAAAGTATAGTTGCTGTGTTCATAGTCCAAGCACCGTATTAAGCACTCTAATCCCCATAATGATGTCGTAATTACATAAAGTGTCTGAATCAGCTTAATTTTTTCTTGAACATCCCTCGTTAGTTTGAATTTTTTTAATCAAAAAATATTGGAATTTTGATTTTAATAAGTCTTCAAGCAACGATCATTATTGAAAAGCAAAAGAATGTGAAAAAAATATGTTTTTTTTACCACTTTTTTGCTTAACAATGGTAGATGACAGTAAATTAAAATGAACAGAAGAACAAAAAAAAATACACAAACAATGAAAGAAGAAAAAATTATTGTGTGGGACACATTTAAACATCCTTTCCCGTGTAGATTTTTGTGTTCAGCTTTTTATCTTCCAAAGAATGTCTGAATGACTGACTGAATGATCCATCGACCAACTCGCAGACAGATTTCATTCTGGTTGTGGTAATAAGTTTTGGAAAAATAAAACACAGACAGTTTGTGTTGACATTATAGACTCTCTAAGGCTATCACATTTAACACAATGTTTTTGGTATTTTGTATACTTATTATTTTAGCCAATACTGTGTCGCGATCACCTCGTTTTTTGTCATACAAAGTTTGGAGTTTTTTTTAATACATTTTTTTAACTATGTTTTCGTGCTTAATTGTTGTTGTGCGAATTTAACGCATTTTTTCGTCGCAAAAAATCAGGCAAAAAAGCAAAAACAAATGTCATGTGTATTTTGGTCCACAAAAAACGAAACGAAAGGAAAGGAAAAGAAAATAAAGATCCATTCGTACATATGCCTTAAAGGCGATCGCATCCATAAATTGTCATGATATGCCATGATTTCTTATGGTTTGCTATGCTCTCTGCTCCGGACTGTGGCACAGCGTAGAGATATTCGTCATTCGCTTGTCTCCAACTCATCATAGGTTTTAAAGGCCTTCAAAGATTTCGACAGTTTTTAGGCAGTTTTTTGTGCGTAAAGCGTTGATCAATTTTATTTTTTTTTCAGAGATTTTCTGTTTTTGTTTTCTTTGCTCCTTTAGCCGTTTAGAGGTGAATGATGCGGATGATGCACTCTCGTCCATTCTATTTTAATTTAATGTTTTAAATAGTTTTCAACATTTTTTTCTTGTTGGTTTGTTAAGCTTAAAGAAAAACTCCAGCATACTGTCACAATATTTTTTTTTTAAATTTTTTATAAATTTACTGTGATTTTTTGTTGCAGATTTCTCTCACTTTTTTCTTATAGAATTCCTGTGTACTTTTTTATGCGTCTACATTTTTCTCGGTTCTGCGAAACTCTCCGGAGACACAATCTTTAACTGTTTGGGTCACAAGAAGGGAGCACAAAAAAATTGACAGAATTTTTGCTCATCTCTTAAATCACAAGGATTAGTTCAGCGTTTTTGAGTTTTTTTTTGTGGCTTCGTTACTGCATGAAAAGATTATTCAATTTGAACAAAAAGCTTGCACCTTATTTTGTTAAACATTTAAAAAAATTCTCTCGGCCCACAATCATAAAAAGATTTCTTTTTTTGTTTTATTTTCCATTGAAACTCGTCATCCATCCATCCATCCATCCGTACATCGTTCGCGTATTTCAAACCTTTAATTTTGCATTGCAGATCGAAAACTGTCAAGTTGCGGGATTTATTTTTTGCCAACAAATTTTCAAAATGATTATGATTTGCTGTTGCTGTGCTTTTTTTTTTTTAAATGTATCCCTTGAAATGGGTTTTCGAAATATTGAATGTTGATTTTTAAACATAATTGTATTCAAAAATTATTTATAAAAAGTTTCGTAAAGGAGTCTTTCAAATAACATAAGCGGAGCAGAACAGTGGCTTAACATAAAATTAAAAACTGTACAGAATTACACTGTCAATGATAGTTAACTTAGACTATAATGACTAATCTACTTAGTCCCTCTGCAAGTGGGTTCGTTATCCCATTTTTCTTTCACGATCTAGCTTCTCACACCACTTATGTTGTGCGCGTTAATTTATATTCATCAGTGGCGGGACATACAGCTTAAAGTTGATTCCGAACTACAGATTTTTTGAGATACCTTCCATGGCAATTTTTATTTGCTCTCACGGTTTTTGCCAGAAATCTGCTGAGAGGAAGGCGCCGAAGATATATTTTTTCATATATCCTTTAGTTGGAGATGCCTGTCCTGGGGTTTGAACCGAGGCCTCACGTCTAAAAGGCCAACACACTACCTTCTAGACCACGCCCACTTCTGGGTGTGATTTATGTATCTATCGACTAGTAGATAAAGTCTTTGCTAATTAGACGCAAGGCCAAGGGTCAAAACCCATCCCAGGCATCTCGAACATAACGGAATATTAAATATAATATTTCTTCGGCAAAAACTTTCAGAGTAAATAAAATTGATGTGAAAAGTTTCTCAAAAAAAAATTTGTCGCTCTGAATCGATTTTAAACTGTAGTTCGAGCCATTCAAAGCATGAGTGCTGTGAGCAAATTTTTTCATACCTTTGGATTGAAGCCATTTTATTCTCAACTTCAAATTTCGATCGCCAACTGATCAGTATTCTCGACTGTGACCAAAGCCATAATGGCACCAGTAGCATTGGTGGCTTCAGTTGCTTGCTGTTGAAGAAAAACTACAAGAAAAAAAGTAAATAATGCTGAGTAATACAACGGAATTAATGGAATCCAATTATAATTTTTATTAAAAAGATTTCCAACATTTTGTTACATGGCATGGATGGAAAGTAAGAGAAAGGTTTTAACACCTTTCTTTATTAAATAATGATCCACAGATTAAATAGTGCACGTTACTTATGGTACTATACCTTGCAACACAGAGGATTATTTCTTAATTTTCGGTTTTTTTTTTAATTGAGAATAAAGAAAAGCGAAATTCATTTACTTGTGGTGGGCCATTTGAAATAAAAGTAAACACATATGATATGTATATACATATACAATGTGTGTAAGGAGTATTGTTTGATAAATTCTTGGCTTATGAATCCTGTCTGTCTTACCAAATTAGTCATTCGAATCATTTATAGGTATTATAAGTATTTTTCTAAAGTTCTAAAGTGAATCTAAATGAGTAGGCTTATGAATCAAAAATACTTCGAATGGTATGACTTTGATGTCAACGTTGTACGCATACTCATTGCAACCTGTACTTATAAATCAATGTTGTAGTGAGTAGAAATTAATCAGAATACATAGTTAAATTTCAATATTGTTGACTCAATTATATTCAAAATTTCATGAGGGCTTATAAGTAGCGAAAAACTGATTAATTGATGATCTCAGGTTCCCTTGCCAAGCACATCAGCTGAAAGTTTTGCTTGCATATACATACTTAGATATGTATGTAACACTGCTAATTTAAAAAGCAATAGGAGTGCACATTACTGTATATATAGCTGCATATAACACCTAAACATTAACTTAACTGACATACCTCGCATATAACTTCATATGGTGCACTGTCTTTTGGTGGCATTTCTTTTATATTCTTGAACTGAATCTACGTTGTCATCTAACCGTAACTAAATAAGCCTGCCTGGCTTTTAAATGGATTTTCTACATCCCTAAATACCCGTACGAATATTGGCTGCAATTATTTCATGAAAGACCGAAGACATGACACAACCAAAAAACGAAACCAAAAAATTAACGAAACCATTTTCTTTTTTTTCGTTTTCATCATTATTTACCTTTTTTTATTTTTTATTTATGAAATTGAAAAAAAAAAAATTAAAAAAAAATTGAAAAATATTTTGGGAATTAAGTGCGTGAACCTTGACGCTTTAACCGAAAAAATGGACCTCCTATGTAACACTTGGTATGTTTTTTTTTTTTTTGTGGTAATTTGCCGTGTTCTGTTTCGTTAATGGTTTTCAAAACGCTTCAAGGGTCGTTTCTGTATGTGTTTATTATTATTGTTGTTGCTTTCTATACATACATACATACATACATACATATTGTTACCATTATTATTATTATTATTGTTGTTGTTGTTGCTTTTATTGCTGTTGGTTATTAATATTTCTCACTCTGTAGTTAGTATTGGTAAAATATTGTTGACCAAATGGCTTCAGAGCTGCGAGCTGGGAGCTGACTGCCTGTATGGATCGTATTGTTTAATGGTAGTGGTAAGTGGTAACACTTACTGTTGGCTGGTGGTGCCTTTTTAATACCTTTTTTTTTTGTTGTATTAGTTTTATTGTTGTTGGTGTTTGTTTATTATTTCATTTCGTTTTTTTTTAATAATTTCTGTTTTTTTTTTTGTTTTGGCCACCATGTTAGCTGATCGAGCCATTTAACTTTAATGTTTGTCTGCATATGTTCGATCTTACTGCTTGGCCTGGCTCTTATTCTGGCCTGTCTATCTTAACAGTTGATGATGATTATGGCTGATTTTCATTCATTCTTGGAAAACAATAAATATATGGAATGGAGTTTATGGAGTTTTTTTTTTCGTTCGTTTTTCGTTTTTCATTTTTGTTGTAAGCCTCTCTTGTTATTTTTGTTAAGTCATGTTTTATTATGTATTTGTATCTGAATAACTGAGCTGAGCATATGAGCATATCTGGTGGTATGAACAAAAAAACGCCATCTTGAAAACCTGCCCCCTTTGCCTTTCTGCTGGTCAGTCATTTAGTTTGAAATGAATTTGTGTGAAATTTCATTCCCTTATACTGACTGCTGCTGCTGTCTGATGTCCGTCCTGCCACTTTCAAATAACCAACCAATCGAACTCAATTTTATTGTAAAATTTCTGACTGGCCTCAACTATAAGAAATGTTAAGTCATTTTTTTTTTCCAATCCATCTATGAAGAGTGGGAGTGTATTTTATAAGAATAATTCTCTGCATTTTAAGCGGATGTAAAAATAGGTTCTCAGTTTACAAAACAAATAAACGCTCTTTAGAACATTGTCCTTAAGTAGGCGCTCTTTACATTCATTTACGTTAAAAATCTAAATTCATAAATTCCGGTTTAAAAATTTCAACAATAAAACATAAAAAACCGTTTTACAGTCACCATTTATAAACAAATATGATATTTTGCTCCATGAAGTTTCTAGATCTGTTTTTTATACTTCTTCTTAAAGTTTCTGCGTTAAGTTAATATTTTCCATGTCGTTAATTAAATTAATCAAACTGAGTTACACGGAACTCCAAACAAGTTGCATTGAATTCGTAAACCAACCAACCCGATCCATTGTATTCAGAAAACGCTTCAGCTAATAATCCTATCTACAGGGAATTAAAAATCCTTCAATGAATTACTCACTCTCTCTCTCTCTCTCTCTCTCTGTGTTTGTAAATAAAATATTATTTTTAAATATTTATTATATTTGTTTAACAATTGAAACAAAGTGCACAACAATTCACATGTCATTCTTCAGATTCAGGGAAACTCACGAAAATGTGTTTTGAATTTCCCAACACTTGCATAAAATTGTGAATATTATTGACGGCTTAACAGCCATTTGACAATTGACTTGACTTTTTCCAGTTTCCGAAACAAACCAAACAAAAGAAAAGAAAAACAGAAAAACAGAAAACACAATAAATTTTTCTTTAATTTTTCCTCGAAGAAAAACAAAATACAAGTGCTGTTATTGAGTGGAAAACACCTCAACTGGTAGTGGAGAAAAAATTTTCGGATTTTTGACTGAAACAACACACGAGTTTTAAATCCGTTTTTAATAATCGAAAAATAACATCAATACACTTAAATCTGTACGATTACGATTACAATGTTCCGACAACAAACGAATTGAATTACCACTGGTGGTAATTATATAGCAGAGCTATAAATGAATGAATTCTTTCGTCTAGCAGCAGTAGAGTTAAACGTTTTACTAGATGGTAGAACAGTAGTCTCCCTCGGATAAATAGTCAACAGACCCCTGCTACCATTATATAATCATGGATTTGTGTGGGTGTATAGTGGGCGTAATTGGTCATTACAACACTTCAGTCAGGATTACGATCTATTTTCTCGCACCACTCATGGTGTGTGTGTTAATTTTATGCTTTAATGGCGGGATTTACAGTTTAAAGACTACCCCGAACGACAGATTTTTGAGAAACTTTTCATGACAATTTTTGTTTTTACTCTTAGAGTTTTTGCCAGAAACCTGGTGAGTGGAAGTCGCCGAAGCATTATTTTATGATATTTCATTTTGATGTCTGGGATTAATAAGCCAATACACTACCTATTAGACTACTGCGACTTGCATTCGTGGTTAAGATAAATGCTCATAACTTCTTTTAAAAATAGCGAACGAAAAAATCATGACTATGTATATGAATATGTATAGAAGTAA
The DNA here is from genome assembly GCA_930367235.1 of Sarcophaga rosellei. Lineage (NCBI taxonomy): Eukaryota > Metazoa > Arthropoda > Insecta > Diptera > Sarcophagidae > Sarcophaga > Sarcophaga rosellei. Next base: position 3,234,368 of record OV884019.1, on the reverse strand, counting down.
AGAGGATTTCACATCAAAACTTCCTTTCACTATGTTTTCATCAGTTGTTCATTTAAACTGGAATTAGTCAAGGTCATGTGCGTTAAACTAGAGATGATTGTTGTACCGCACTCAGCTGTTGTCAATAAATTTATTATAAATTCGTTTACTCTTTACATGAAAATTGAGATCATGATTTCCAATATCAGTATCATTTTGTGCCTGCTTGTGTACTTGCATAAATCCAAGAGAGAAATGGAAAGGCGTGTGGAACTAAGACGATTAACGGTTTCTTGTGAAATTATTCACAAGAAAATTATTCATGAATGCAATTCGAGAGAAATGATTTCAAAAGATAAAACATTACTTGTATAATGAATGCATTCTTTTAAACTATACTTAAAGCACATCATGACACAGTGTATTGTAGCTGCTTGGCTCGGTACACAGTGCAACAGTGTACATCCCAAACACATGTCACTTGTTGTGGTACATAATATTTTTGTTAGTGACTTTGTTTTTTTGTTTTTGTTATTATTATTGTATTGTAGTATACGACGGCGATATATACATATATGGCGTCTTTATTTATTCAACACTTTCGGATTAATAAATTGTCTAAACAAATATGTACAACCAACCTGTATGCTCATGATGAGAAAAATGTTTTTTTTTTCAATAAAACAAATACAACACAAATACAACACCAAATAAATAAAGAAAAATGTTTAAAAACAAATAAAGGAGAAACCATAGAAAACACTCTCAAAGTAACACACACACGCAAAAGATTAATAAAAAGAAAAACAGAAAAAAATGAATTTTTTTTTTTGAAATTTCAAGAATTTTTAGAGGATTTCTGACAAGCGGTACGCTCTTCACAGAGCAAGAGTAAAATATTCAAGTGAATGAATTTATTTCTGATTTTTTTTTTTTTCAGAAAAAAAATCATTGAGGCTTATGCAGAACAAACATAGTGCAACCAAACATTGTTTTTTTTTTTTGACGGCCTATGCCTCATGTTCAGGTTGAAAGTACAAGAGATCATAAAAATTATTACTTAATTACGGTGCCAGACTACGAAAAGTGCATTTAAGAAATTCCCATAATAAATGACGCCTCTAGTTAGCTACATACATACATACATAAGTATGGATGTACATACATATGTTCCCCTTAACTAGTATGATCTTGTATTGCCCAGTACTGTTGTAGGTGGCAAATGCCTGTGTGGCTATTATATTTTGGGTGGTTTCTTGTAAATGTTTCCGGTGTTAATTTCTTCATATATTTTAGTTGTATTTTCTTTCTTAAGTGGCCAAAAATCTACTGGAATTTCATTTCATATTTTCTTCTTTCTCCATTAATATTCGATGAAACGTTTAATAAGACTTGGCGCCAAATAAATTTTTAATTTTTTGTTTCAATTTTATTGAAAAGAAATCAGAAAACAAATAAAATTCACAATGATTACGGCCAATGATACGAATTAATTTATATCCTTGAAAACGTATCAAACGACAGAATAAAATGAAATTAGGCCACACGAAATACAATGAAAGCGTTAAAATGTTCACCTTTTGCTCATGATTTGTTCTGGATGAAAAATGCTGATGAAAATTCAAGGAATCAGTCAATAAACAGATATTAATTGTAATTTTCATGGTTAATTAAACTATAAATTTAGCCACAATTGTTAGAGGACCAGGTATTATCCTGCTGAAGCTATAACAAAACAAATTCAACAAATGCCAAAAGAAACCTTTTCCCGCTTATTTCACAAAATGAAAGAAATTCCCAGTGGCACAGAAATAGAGAAAATAAACACACTTTAATGATGTCATCATATCATATTGGCACAATTCAATTTTTCTTTTTGTCCCGCTTTTTTATTTCCACTCATTTTTGATCCACTTTGTTCCAGGAATCCTTGAAGAGGCTTTATTGAGTTGTAAACCAAAAAAAAACAAATTTTTTTTGTCTTGATTAAGTGACAAACTGACACATTACAAGCATTTTACGTACTCATTACACTCGTATTTGACAGATGGCCGGTCAGTGAATGCTATTGAAAGGTGTTACGCTCTAGTGTCTAATGTTGTGTCGAATGTTAAAAGGTCACCATATCTAATGACTCAACAATGGCCAAGTCGATGTAACGCTTCATCATACATTATTTGCCTCACATCAAATTGATAACAACAGAGTGTTTTCGAAATATTTTCCAAATTCACTGGCAGATGTGTACATTTTCCCCCCAAAATATGCCAATAAATTTCGTTATTTTACAGGCAGCATTAAAATTATCTCTTCAGAGAAAGTTCATAAAAATAAAAGAGAGAGAGAGAGGCAAATTGTGATAAGAAACATTTTAATTGTCTCTACAAATGTCAGTGTCAATTTCAAATGACCTAAAAACTTAAATTAGTTCCAGAAGAGCAAATTAAAATTCATTCCTGTAACGGCTGGCAACACAATATATACACTCAACAACAGTATTTAAGGCAGGATTCCTGCATTTCGTAGGCTGAATAGGGGTCTCTAGTATTCTTACACGCATTCACGCGAGTCTTTTCATTGCCTTCCAAATTGGTACTTCTGTAGCAAACTCGTGAGTTGTGCAAAAGGGTGGAAACAGAGATCATATAATAAATGTTAAATCGGAAGAGAAAAATGAGACATTCCATGTTCCCAAGCTCAATATCTTGGTTAAACAGTTCCACTCTTCAACCAACAATCTAACTAAACAATTCGAATTTCTCGAAAAGCACAGTGAGGTGAGCGAACGCATACCACCTTAAGGAAAACGCCTTCGAAGAAAGAGAAACGGAGAACACGGAGCTAAAGTCAAACTCATTATGGGCGATAATCTGGTGATAAACTCAACTAAAAGCGTAACTAAAATACAACATCAAGTCATGATAGTCATGAGACCCTCATAATTTCTTCGTATTCCATCGGACTAATCCAACAACAGCACAGAAACAGAACAAATAATAACGAAATGATGCACAATCAAAATGTATACGATCAGTTGCAACAACACGCACCACTTGCAAATCATTCGTAGCTCAAGCAACCGTACAGTATGATACATGAGGAAAATGTGCAACTTAATGATAATAAAATGGTACCTACACAGTGAGAGAGAGAGAGAGGATGATAAACAAAGATACCGTGAAGAAAACTATCTACTACGGAGACAGAAGAATGAAAATTGACAAGAGAACTGCAACAAACACACAATTTGTGAAAAATGAACTGCAAATTGAATATGAATGTTGGATTCTCTTCTGTTCCGCTTAGTTTATTATGCTGATCCTTCCAAATTATACGGGGTCAGCAGGATTTCCTATGCCTACTGAGAATGTGTGTAAAGGTTAACAAATGTCACAGGGTGTTAATATTTGCTTCCAAATAACTCAACACGATGTCAATATGATGTGACGATAGTGACGTTTTTTTTTTTGGTTGCAATTGTTGCAACAATGTTTACACTGAATGATGGTTAATGCACCATGCAAAAATTGGTGCAGTTCCGCTGTTGGAATGCCTTCATACAGACATATGTACAGTACAACACACACTTTTGCAATCATTTTCTTTAAACGTTTATAATTTTTCATTTTTCCTTTTTTTTTTTTGAAACAACACACCTTTAATGGTTTCATGTCTTGTGCTCTTCATTATTTGTGATCATTACACATTTTGTAGGCCTCACTAAGGTACATTAATGCGCTTGCGCAGTCGTTTATTTGCTCATTGGACGGTTAAGCTGTTCTTGATCGTGTTATTTTTTTTTTGTTTTGTATTTTCGTCGCTGATAGTTATTGTCTTTCAAATTGGAATTTTTCAAATCCCGCCTCTTGCCTGCGGAAGTAGGCCCTGGTGTATTTTAACACTTTACAATTAATGAGAACTTTCATTGGCATACGTAAACTATTGAGGGGTATCAAGCCTATAGGCATACACTTAAGACATCAAGACGTTTTATTGTTCTCATTTACTTACATTCTGCAAATACATATTTTTGGACCAATAAATGTCCAAAATTTTCCATCACTTCCTACCTTTCTTCAGAAACAACATCCACTCTGGGGATTAGGCTTCTCCCTTGATGGATTTTTGGAAGAGAAAATAAGTCTCGAAATTTTAAATTTTAGAAAACATTATGAATGAAATTATTTTCCGTTGCATACGTGACACATGCAACATTTTCATTAGCATCCAATATTTGTGAATTCAAAGTCATATCGGAATAAGTGCAGCCAGAAACCGGGCATAAACAAAGAAAGGGTAAAACATGGCGTTTGGTTTACCACGTAAAGCATCCAATAAATACGCCTTTAAAGGTTAGCAGTCAAGCCACCACGAAAGTAACACAGATGTCCTTCAAAAGTATGGAAAAGAAAAGTGGAAAATAGCTAAAGGACAATGACGGTGACAATATAAATGAAAATTCCATAAATTTTGTGGGGAATACTTAAGGCCATTCAGTGGTACAAGTAGAAGCAAAATGTTTGGCCAAATCGAGGCATAAACGGAAACAACACATACACCACGCTAAACAAGAGCCAACAAACACAGTGAGCGGCGGTAACAGTGAGCAGCGAGCTGCGATCGGTGCTACAGCATTGCCTGCCTAAAAGACAGAGACATCGTTTTAAAGAAAATAGTATTTCAATAGATTTCAGTCGTTCTCATTCGAGGTCATCTTTTTTGTATGATGGAAAAAGAAATACCCTTTTGACCCATTCAGAGTAGTTGTTCAAGGTCATTGTAACAATTTACACTCAGTTTGTATATTGTGTTGCAACAAACAAAAGAGACAACAATGCATTCAACACAAACATGACAACCAATTTGTGGAGCCTCACCTGTGGTGCCACTGCTGGCGGGGTTGTAAGTGGTTAAAGTGTTGAGAGGTTCTCTACCTTACAACGATGACATCAAGACATTTTCCAAACGTAACAAAAATTCTAATAACTTTCAAGGCCAATATATTTTGAAATACAGAATTACAATTGACAATAAAGTTAGATTTGATGCAGGGCATCAAATTCAATTTATTCTGCTTCACCTTATTTTCTGTGCACTCTACTAAGGTTTTTACGTGATATTGACTCTCTTGTGTTTTCCTTCTGTTTTGGTTTGATTTTCCAAACGATCACCATATTCTTTGCTCTTACCTCTTAATTAAATACAGATTTTCTTACAAAAACAAATACAAACAATGGTTTAAACGCTACAATTCTCGGTAGAAAAGGATTCAGGCAATCACAACAACCACATCCAACACAACCAAACTTTACTTTAGGTAAACTTTTTGATGGTTTCACTGTACACAATAATGTAAACAAATGTAAACACTCACACGCTCACACACTCTTTAAAGTAATTCAGAAATAAGAGATGGAAAAGTGGAAAATCGGAGAAAAGGTCTAGACATTGGGAAATTTAACCCATTCACAGCCCTCTAAAAAGAAAAACAAACAAATCAATAATAACGGCAATAAAATCACAATACAACACACACAATCACCTAAATAATGCGAGTTTCTACAATAGCAGACAGAAAAATAGCACAACATTGGAAATTCCCATATCAATTGGAACAGACATGAACAAAAAAATATGTACGATACATGAAATCATTACGACATATTCAAGTCCTTTATGGAATGAAACATCATCATCGTCAGTCTCAGAGGAGACAGGCCACGTTAAAACAACAGATACACTATACGTGAGAAGCAGATATCAGCAATGAGTATTCAAAAAGATGAGTAGAATCGAATCATACTCATAATTTCTGATACCTACATATATGCGTTCATACTTATTTTAAAATCATCGAACCTCTACTCATATTCAAATTTTAAAGTACTCATCATATTCACACTTAATAACACGAATGATGTTGTTGATTTCGACTTTCCATAACTCAACATATACACGAAGCACAAAATAAGTATGAATCGTGTATGAACACTAAAATACTCACTAGAAGGTTGAGTGTTTGCTCTGCTTGCTGCTCTGTCTTTTTTCTTTTTTTGTAAATGCAACAACAACTAAGACTGTAAATATTGTACGCATACTCATTGCAAACTGTACTTATAAGTCAACACTGTAGGGAGTACGAATAAATCAGAGTACATAGTTAAATTTCAATATTGTTGAGTCACTTATATTCAAAATTTCATGAGTGCTTATGAGTAACGAAAAAACGATTCATTGCTGATCTCTGGTGAGTAGCTCAATTGAACCACAGCCTGATGTCTAATAAGTCAACAAAGTACCTTAATTGAAAAATGGTGCTATTTTATTAGTCCACACTGTTGTTACCTTCATTAGAGAAGGAAATTACATGTTATGCTCACGCTTTTCTTGCATTACTCTAGTAAAACGTGATGCATTCGGGTGCGTTACATGCATGCACAGCAATAAAACGGCGAATGTTGTTGCTGTTGTTGACCAAAAACAAAACAAAGTATCGATTGGATCGATCGATCAATCGGTGGTTTTATGGTTTATTTGTACAATTTTTCACTACTAATGAACACAACACGTGAATGTGAAAACTGATCACTTTGTATGCTCTCTTATGCAACAATGTTGTTGTTGTTGTTGTTGTCATTAGTGTTATTGCAGTACCAGTGAATGAGTGATACATTCAAAATACTACCGTGCAACCCGGCTTAAAATCACTACTGCTTGTGATTACAAACAAACAAACAGACAAACGAACAAACAACACAGGGTAATAAAATTAATAACAACAACCCGCTAATTTATACAAAATTTAAGCATCACTTAGATTGTTCTTGTTGTTGTTGTTGTTGTTGCAGTTGTTACCATGTAAAAGAAGCGTAAGCGTGTAGAATTATAAGTAAACGTTGAAAGGTCTCATCAATAATTATTCGGTAGTTTTATGGCCTCAATGAGCAATTTGATCGCGTCTATTCCTTGCCCTTCCTTTTGTTTAGGCAATTGGGCAAAATTAGAAGGAAATTCTGATTATCTTACAACTACTTCTGGCCTAAATAAACAACTAAAACTGGAAATGAATTCATTTCGATTCGATTCTTCCTCGTATTACCACAGTTTTGTTCTTCTTGAAAGACTGAAAGAAGTGACAGAGTTTTATAAAATAAGTTCAACAGGAGATGTAAAGAATAGTAGGGAATATCCGCACAAAACTTCAACCAAGATAATCCAGTTCAATTCACAAAATTTTTATTCCAAACATCATCGTGACTTGCAGTTATTAATTTAAGAAACCACAATCGCACAATTTGTTGTTTCGAATAGTAATGGCTGCTGTTACTCGTGGGATTGTAAGGAATCCCATAAGACCGAGTATTCGACTCTAGATGCGCTTGATTATGCAAATGATATATGTATGTATGTACACTCACACACAGTCTCTGTGATATTCAAGGGAAGCTGGACGATATTTCTCCAGAGTCGCATAACCTCTTCCTCAAGATAATCGTTTTTTTTTGTTTCCACAGAATATTTTTCAAAGTCATGTACATCGTATGAAAGAATTTCAATACCTGGATAGCATTATTACAGAAAGCTGCTTGCACAACAAAGGATAAGGAGAGTGGAATTAAAAAAGCTATGGAAAGGTGAGGAACTTAAACAAGTACTCGAAACATAGCGCTGCATATTTTAAAGATCTGCATTATCTCCGGACTTCATTACTTTATCATGATTGTACGATTTGGTAGTTTAGAAGGCAGTGCGTTGAGTTACTAGACAAGAGCTCGTGGGTAATCTCCTGACTATTTCTATCGGCGATTTCCTCTCAGCAGTCTAAAATTGCCAAGAAAAGTTACTTAAAAATCTGTTCTTCGAAGTCGACTTCAAACTGTAGGTCCCTCTACATTGGTACAACCAGTGGTGTTGTGCTAATTTTTTTTTTACCGGAACGCGTTCCGGACTTCGGTTCACGGTTCGGAAAAGCAAGCCGGTTCGTTCCGAATCGGGTTCGGTTCAAACCCTTGTTTATAAAAATACATATAAAAACACGTCAAAAATTAGAAAAAAAATCAGCAATTCTTTTTAATTTTTTTTTTTTCAATACGTCAGCCAATTCTCGTTATCAGAAATCATTTTTAGTTCCGGAACGCGTTCCTGTCCAAAAAGGAAGTACCGGAACGACGTTCCGGAGCGTTCCGGCTCGACAACACCCCTGGGTACAACATGGATGATGTACATAAGAAGCTATGTATGTAGTAATCCTCGCTAAAGGGTTGTAAAGACCAATTAGTAATTTACCCTACGAAACGAACAATTTTTTTTAATTAATTTTCTTCACGCAGCTTAAGTTATTCAATATAAATTCATGTGTTTTTTTTTTGTTTTTTTTTATTGCAACAATTTTATGAATCTTTTGAGTCTGTTTAGAGAAACAAATTATTTTTTGAATTCCTTTTAAACAAAAATTTTTCTTTTTCACGTTAAAAAATGTACTCAAAAATGTTGCTTTTTTTGTATGTAAACTTCTACAGTTCCACTGCAGTTCTAAACTCTTAGAAAACAAAAAAAAAATCTCATCAAATCCCATAAAAAATCTCATAATAAACGATGACTACAATCACTTTAAATTTTTGTTGTTTTTTAATATTTTTTAATCTTTATTATTTAAAAAGAAATTAAATTAAACTCACATTCAAAGTGGCCAATTAATAATTTAAAAAAAAACAACAAAAACCGAACACAGAATGAAAATTAAAACATAAAAGTTTGGTTGTGAAATGAAAGAGTGGGGAGTTAATCTTTAAACGTTTTACCTCACATTGTGGAAATGCAACACAATTAGAGCACTTAAAACACTACACATACACAGAGACAATCAACAGCAAAAGATTTACACACAGCAGCCCAAAGAAGTAAACTCTCGCTATTAAATTAAAAGATCACACACATTCATGGACACGGACACTACACGCACACATACCATGCAGATTTACAACAATTAAAAGGCATTAAAATAAGGAATAATAGTAACAACAACAACAAAAAAACAAAAAAGAAAAAGCATTTTACAGAGGAGAACAAAAAGATATTTTGAGAGCAAAGCCTTAAAAAAAAAAGAAAATCAGAAGAAAAGAAAAAGAAATTCCAATTAAAATAACTTCTCATCATCATTGTTAATTGCCAATAGCTTTTGTTGTTGCTTGTTGCTTGTTTTATATATTTTATTAAGTGTGTGTGTGTGCATATTATACTCCTTAATATATTTAAAAAGTATTTACAACAACAACACCATCAACAAACCTTATTAGTGTGAGATAGAAGGTTTTCTATTTAATTCTCGATCATTAAAGAAGAAAAAAAACACACACACAGAAACACAGAAAGAGAAAATAAATTCTAAAAAACCAGCAAATGAGATTGAGAGAAAGAGAAAGAGAGAGACAAGAAGAGAAATGTTAGAATGAAAAACAAAAAAATCAAATCCAATTAGCTTAGCACCAGACAGCACACATACGCACATACGAAACGACGAAAATGAAATCTTAAAGCAGTTGAAGGGGAACTTAAACACGCATACAGAGAAAAAGAATCGTTTAGGAGTACATGCCTATATGCTTGTGTGCGTGTGTGTGTGTCTACTTACTATATATAATATGTACTTACGAATCCAATGAGAAAGAGAGAGAGAGAGAGAACGATCAGCAATTGCACAATGCATATGGGAGCTGGAGAGCTGGTACATATTGTTCGAAGAACACGAATTTAGTTATTGAACTCCGAATTTAAAATGAAATGAACTCCGAAAATGCTTACGGACTTGTGGGATATGCTGTATTTATTGTACGAACATTTACGCTTATTGCAGGGGCATATTTATAACTTTTAAGAAAACTTCTGCACAGTCTCACCACCACCAAAATGATTGATTATTAAAGCGTGTTTGACATTAACGAATAAAAATATTGGAAATAAATGAAAAAATAGCGCCTACTTTGTTGGCCTTGTCTTATAAATTTTTTGTCAGTTTCGAAGAGAATAAATAGCTGTAAGCAGTCAGTCTTCTTAGTTCGTAACTCCGATATTGATTGCAGCGACCAGATATTAAATAAATCAGCCACGTCTTCATATTCCTATCTTTAACTGATATTTTCCCCTTTTTGTGACCACTGGTACCTTTGTAATCTCTTAATAATATCCGCATTTTTTTGAAGATCTCGACAGCAGAACAACAGCTATAAAGCTACTATAAATATTAGGTTCATCCTGTCATCATTTGCGTGCGGTTAATTTAAAATTCTGATTTTCTGGACGCTGCAGACTAAATGTCTGCTTATGCGGAGGTATGTTAACAAAAAGTTTTATCCTTAAGGCTGATTTTCTAAGCATAATTCAACCAAGACATGAATGCCATCGGTAAATGGTGTTCAAATGGTGATTCATTATTTTTCTTTTATTACTATACTCTGGACATTGTTTAAATGGTTAAAGAAATTTTTGTGCTAAAACTTTGAGAAATTACGTAGACTACCATCGTATGATGGACTCAACTCAACTCTATAAATGGAATGTGCCCTTTCAGTGTGCGGATTTTAAAAGAGTTTACTCTTGAGCATTCATTTGATCGAGAAACGAAAGTTTATACGACAAAACAACTCACCAATAAGATTGCATGAGAAGGCAAAGGCATAAGGCCCCTCTACTCCAGTCTGCTTGCATCGCTAATTCCTTGAGCTTGCACAATAAGGTAAATGAGCAGATACTGTTCGTGTTATGGCATTTATTTCTGGGTAATGCCCTGTAAAGTTTCAATCACTCAATCAATGTTTCTTTAACGAAGTCGCCGTAGTCCAGTAGGGACTGGCGTTCGGAGTCGACTTTAAATAGCAAGTCTCGCCAATTGTGAATTAAATTAACACACACAACTTGTGTGGTGTGGGAAACTAGACTGTAATCCTGTTTAAAGCGTTGTAATGAGCAATTAAATAAGTAAAATAACTCCACAATATCGTCGTACATTATTTAGTTGGGGATTGACAATTAATTCGCACTCACCCTACTGTTTGAGAAGAATTGTTTTTTTTTTTTAGTTGTAATAACAACAACAATAACAATAAGAAACATTAACAATTCTCTCGCTTTCCTCTGAGAGTTTTCTTTTCTTATTTTTGTTTGTTTCTTACCAAAACCAAAACACAACATACAACAGAGGCATGCATGCATGTCAGCACATGCTTAAACTTGTTGAGATCAATTCTTATTGGCTAGCCAGCCACCTATATAGTGAGAGTAAGTATATGCACATGCATATACGTATGTGTGTGTGTAAACGATCGCAATTATATACACATTAAACACACTCTCTCATTTCCATTGAGAATAAGAAGAAATATTACCGAATCAAACGAAGAGTACACAATACTGTCTCTTTTACTCTGAAGTGTAAAGAGACTAAAAGACGAGAAGGCGTTTACAATGGAATGGTTAGTCTTGCTCGTGCTCGCTTTGGAACAAGCATAAGCATGAGTACGAGTATATGTGTGTGCATGAGTATTTGTATTTTCTTCTTTTCATCGTGTATATACTGCGAATGGTTTTTGTTTTTGTCAGAATGTGACGATCTTTTATGAAAACAAACATTGTTACGCACACACACACCAACAGTCAGTCGTATCGAGTCGAGAGATGATCACAAGAAACATAACAAAACATGATGAAATGAAATTGAAAACACACAATAAGCACAAGAAAAATAAAAACAAACAACAAGAAAATAAAAAAAAAAACAACAAACACCGACAGATATTGAAGAGTGTAGCAAAAGAACTCGAACACATTCAGTTGAATGTTGGCACTAAACCGGGTAACACAGAATAAAAAAACTACTCGTGTGTGCTAGTGAGACTGTAACGTAACAGAGATTAACAGTGTAACGATTGTGTTTTATTTTAAGTAACAAAACACACGAAAAAAAAAGTTTAGAAAATAAAATTAAAATCTCTTCTTTATGAAATATAAAATCGAAACTAATATCGTATGGAAATAAAATGATACTGCTACTGCTGATTAATTAATTAATAACAAAAAAATAAAATTAAAAAAATATAAAAAACAGCAACATACCTAGTTAAGGTATTGAAATTTTACTTGACACAAAAAATACATGAGAAATTTCCGTCGCCTAAACACAACCATAAAGAAGAGTAAAGAAAATCATGATGATTACCTATGATAAAAAAAATAAAAATGTTTTTTGATTGATATACTAGAAGAGTTTATTTGATTATTTTATTTGTGCGTTACAAATTAAACGTGAAATTGCTTTAAAGAAAAAGAAAAAGAGAAAAAAATGAAAAGATTTTGTCAAGTTATCATGTGGATTTAAAAAATTATCTCCTATTAGTTAAACAAACTGTGTGTTATTCTTCTTTTTTATGAATATTTTTTATGCTTTAGAATATAAATTTAAAAAAAATAAAAAAGAAATCATTTGCAAAAAATATAAAAGTAAAAATAAATAAAAGTTTGGGCACACAATAATATTTATTGCCTTTTGTTATCGAGAAAAAATAAATAAATAAAATAAAGTTTTGTTTAAAAATACCTTTTAAAATAAACTCCTACACATACAATGGATTTATTAAGAATATTACGACTATTGACCATATTAATGATCAGTTTGACGTTTACAAACGCGGAGGCCAAACACAAACCAGGACGGGGGAGAGGATCCATGTGGTGGTAAGTTTAAAATAAAACTAAAATGAGCAATATTTGAGAGAAAAGCTTTTCGTTATAATTTAAATTAATTGTGGTATGACAATGGGCAGAAAACTATGTGGGACCTCGTCTTTCATGGAGGGTGTGCCACCTAATCTATCTTAACTAATCTAATGGTTGCCCTATTTTATTAAACTGCACTGTATGTGTACATATTTTTTCTTTAAATTCAAATTTACTACAAAAATAGAAAAGAATTACATTTTATGCTCTTCTCTAGTGGACTAAAGTAGACATTGCTTATCACAACCATCAACTCGGTATAAAAACCTTGCTTCTATTTGCAATCCTACAACCAATAATTAAAATATAATCTACAATTGTCATTGTACAATGAATTGGAAATTTGCTTTATGCCACAGTAATAAAAATTTATTTATTCAATTTTATTCAATTATAAGGCCTTCGGAGTTGTATTGTCTTATAAAAAGAGTTGCAATAAACAAAAGTTTTCCTTTATTAGCAGTAACAATTTTGAGATTTTAAATAAATATTGAATTATATTCGAAATAGAATGGTTTATATTACATATTCTTAAATTATTCAATAATTTCAATTGATATTGGAACTTTTTAAAAAATGTAAAATTTTTCGAAAATAAACTTTTATTATGAGCTTAAGTAGAAGTTTGTCTCATTAAGGATTTATTTAAAAATGTGTTTCCAAAAATGTATAGTTTCTAAATTCTTGTAGTTTTACGAAATAATTTTTGTTTAAATTTTATACAACTTCGATATTAGATTTTTTTCCATTTTTTCGAAAATTTGCAAAACTGTTGTTGTAGATGATTGAAACAATGAATTCAAGCCTATACTTTGTATGTAGTAAAATAATATTTGAAACTGTTAAAATCATTAACTCTTTAAATTTATGTTTTAAAATTAATTTTTAATTTTTATTTTTATACTGGTTAGAAAAAAAAATGTTTTATTTTGTCCACCAGTCTTCTTTAAAAAAATTAAATTAAATATTTGAATTCTATTGAATAAATATAAAAATAATATTTAAAAAAATAAAATTCATTTTTAACTTATTTTTTCATTCAAAATAATTAAGCAATGAATTTTTATACAATAAAAAAAACTAATTTTTTAACATTTTCCCAATTTTTTGTTGTTTTGCTATAAAATTTATGTAAAAATTGAAAATTTGAAATTTATTATAATTATTATTTACAAAAAGTTTTATTTTTATTATTTTAATTACATTTTTAAAAAGTAAAAAAAAAAGTAAAAAAAGTAAAAAGTCCTACATTTTAAGCCTACAATCGCTTACTACTCACCCGTGTGTTATTTTGTTTCGTATTTTCTTGTGTATTTAACAGAAAGTATGTGTCTTAAGTCTTTTGTTTATTTTGTAACATCCATGTAAACAATCGCCACAAAGCGTGTGCCTTCATTTTTTTATTACAAAATTATGATCTATTTTTATAAAATTGAAATATTTCATGTAAAAGAGGCTGTGAATAGCAAAAAAAAAAAAAAACCAAAACGAAAACGTAATGATTTATGTTTCCTTAAAAAATTAGCACTTCCGCCAAAATGACTTAAAAACATAAAAAATTAAACAAAAAAATATGAAAAAAGAAGAATTAAAAAATAAACAGAAATATTAATAAAACAAATAAGATGGTTTTTTCTTTTTCTTTCTTTCTTTTTATTTAATGTTTAAACACAAAAGAGATAGGTACAAAAAACAAAAAAAAATGTTAAAGAACAAGCGTGCGCATGCCACATGCTTCCAAATCTAGGTGTTGGTGTTGGTAGTGTTGCTTAAGCAAAAAACGTGTGTTTTGTTATGAAAATTTGTAAAACGGAAGCCGTTACACAAATGTGTAATGAAATTAACCGTTAAAATAAATTCACTTTTAATGTTTTGTTCGCAATAGAAATGTTTGTTTAAAACAAAAATCAAAACAGAAAGAAACTGAAAGAATTTAAAGTTTTCGAAATCCATAAATTGAAGTAATTTTTTTAAGAGACTAAACTTTATTTGATTTGTTTAATTTTACTTGCATTATATTGAAATGTAAAACTTAATTGTGTTGTTGTCGTTGTTGGGTTTTTGTTTTAAATATTTATGAGGAGTCTGGTTAGTTACCAACTCACTAGTTGAGGAGATAATTTTAAAATTCTGATTTCGTTTGTATGAAAATAAAAATAAAATAAAATTAAATAAAAATAAACATACAAAAAACATTCCCTGGAGAATTAAGGAAAAAACGAAACCGACTTCAAATAATGATCAACAAGCCAGCGAACTGCTGCTGGCGGCTGCTGTTGTCTAGTAGTAGGTAGTCATTGATTAAAACTAAAACAATTGTGTGGCAATTGTTTATAATTGTAATCGAATGGCAGCGAATTGAATCAACACAAGACGAGGCAATTGTTAAACATTAAAAAGCAAGAATTTTTACTTATTTTGCAACTGTTCAAAGGCAAAAACAATGAAAACTATGTAAACAACAACAAAAACAATCATTGAACATTTACCAACACAACACAAACAGACAAACAAAGAGAAAAACAGACTCTGTGACTAGAAACGTGTCAATCCAATACATTTATATACTAAGTAATGATGGCTTGAAATCGTTTCTGTATTTCTGTATTTTGTATTGTAAACTGAAACTTAAAAAGTTAAATACATCGCGCGGCCATAAATTACAATTAAAATAAGCAAACATTTAAAGAAACAAACCAACGAACTTTTCTAAACAACGTGTGAGGTTTTCAACTACTTTAAGCACTTATTTTAATAGAAAAATTTTAAAAGCCACAACACACACTACCTAGCTTAGACAGATAGACAGACAGACAGATAGCAAGTACATTAATGTTTCATATTTAATTAAATTTAATTACAGAAAAAAAAATTTCAATTTAAATAAAAAAGAAAAACTTTCCAAATTATAATAAAGAAATGTAAAGAAACAAAAACAAAAACACAAACTATATTTGAATAATTAAACATTTTCCATTTAAAAATATTTTTAGGGGGTCTTTCTTTCTTTTTCGTTTTTACTTTTTTTTTATTTCTCATAAAAAAACTCAGTGAAGCTGAAAAATTTGTTGTAAAAAGTTTTCTTTTTGCTTTAAAAGTCTTTTCTTTTGTTATTAAAAGTTTAATAAAATAATTATTCGTTTTTTATATTCGTTTTGTATTTAAAGGGGCATAGCCAAAGTAGGTGAACCAAATAATATTTCGCCCATTAGTTCAGGCATTATGTATGTGGACCCAGCCATACATACAACGCTGAGAAGAAAACAACGACGTTTGGTGCGTGACAATCCCGGTGTATTGGGTGCTCTTGTCAAAGGAGCCAATTTAGCCATCAGCGAATGTCAACATCAGTTTAGAAATCGACGTTGGAACTGTTCAACACGTAATTTTCTACGGGGCAAAAATCTATTTGGAAAAATTGTCGATCGAGGTAAGTGACCACAACTAGTTTAAAAGAATCAGAAAAAAAAAACAACAAAACAAGAAATTCTAAAAAAAAAAAAATTGTTTTCATAAAAAACAAAACAAATTCCCACACTTGGTAATATAAGACCAATAATAATAACAACAATAACAAGACAAAAACAAAACCTAAAGTGGCGCTTGAAAAAAAATGTTAAAAACAAACCTTCAAACGAAACAACACACACACAAATTTTGTGGGTTGTACTCCTGTGATCTGTTCTTGTTTAAAGGTTTTGTGGGTTCATTTTTCTGGTTCATCTTTTTTTTTTTTGTTGTTGTTTTTGGTCAAGTACATTAAGTTGTTTTGTAATACGATACTTAAGAAAATATCCACAAAAAACAATAAACAACATTAAGCATACATATGTAACATATTTATCATAATATTGTTATGGTTGTTGAAAACTGCCTCTTCTTCTTCTGCTCCTTTTTCACTGTGTGTTCCTTTAAGGCTGTACTCCATTAATAAATTTTTAAAAAGACCATGTTTATGAACGAAACTCTTTCAGGGCTCACTCGGTAAGAGACACTCACTTGATGGGTTGTTTATTGAGATGAAAATCTTATCATAAATTTACAAAAAAAAAAAAACAACAACAAAAAAACAAAAATAAAAATAAAAACAAACTACATACAAACAAAAAAAAAAAAAAAGGTTGATGACAAGGTATTTCAAAATGATCCTTGAAAATTGAAATAAATGTGGTTTCTTTAATCACTAACACAACATCAGAAGAACAAAAACTATTTATAACACACATACATACATAATTGGTCATGACAACCCTTTTAGTCAGGATTACGACCTAGTTTCTCACATTACTTATATTGTGTGTGTTAATTTTTATACATGAGTGGCGGGACCTACAGTCTAAAGTCGACTCCAAACGACACATTTTTGAGAAATTTTTATTTACTATCAGAATTTTTGCCAGAAATCTGCTGAGAGGAAGTCGCTGAAGAAATATTTTTTCATATTTTGTTTATATGGAAATGTCTGACCTGGGGTTTGAACTAGAAATCAGCAATGATTCTATTCTACCCATCTTTTCTTTTAAAGGAAGAGGTCCCTCTTAAGCCGACATTCAATTCTACCTGGAGATCAAATACACTTTAGAGGAAACCTTCCCGAGTTAAAAGTACATTTTACTATTGCAGCAAACTTTATATTAGAGGGCTCGGTCAAAGATGTCAGAAAATGAGAGGTGAAAAGCTTCTGCCACTTTATGACAAGAGTATGGCACTGATACATGAGGCGTTCCTCAAGCCCGTACGAATCACAATTCCGCAATGGAATTAAGGATTGATAGAACTTTAGAAGCAAATTTAGTTTCATCACAAATTCATGTTAAATTTTGAAAATTTTTAAATTATTGCAAATTTCTGTTGATAATGAGCAATCCCTGCATTCGCTTGTTGCCTCATAAATGACTGTCATTGTCATCATTAGCAAGCGTTGTTGCAAAACAATTGTTTGAATTTTTTCTTCTCCTTCCTTCCTTCCTTTTCTTTTACGAATTTTGCATTGAAGAAAATTTATTGTCTTCTCGTGTTCCTTTTTCTCTCTTCCTTTTGTTTTGTTTTCAGTTTTCTACTCTTGTGGTGTTTTTGTTGTTGTGTTTTGTGTTGTTTTTATTGTTTTCACTTGTAACCGTATTGACATACTGACAGCTTGTCAAGTGTATGTTAATTAAATGAGACATTTTTCATCATTCAACACAATACAAAAGACGAAAGAGAGAGGGAGATAGTGTGTGAATAGGTAGGAATATGAAGACACAAGACCCCCCTCCCATTCTACTTGTTCTATAAAAAGAAAAGCAAGGAATCAATCATAAAATCAAAATATTAAGTGAAGAAATGTATGAATTGCTTGGCCATTTGGGAATTTCCCTGTTTTTTTTTTTTTGGATGAAACACAGCCATAAATATCCAACTGGGTCTACTACTATCACTACTACTACTGATTGCTTCAGTTATTACTACTGAGCTAGCCTAGCACGTAGCACGTAGTCCTCCTATACATACATACATACTATACATATATAAAGGTATTGTTGAGATCATAATTTATGATGTTCTGCTTACGTAAAACTCGAGACAAACTGACTGACTACGTGAGTGAGTGTGTTATATTCTATCCAAGTACTGTGATGGATGATGGATAGATGAATGGATTGATAATAAAATAAAGGGAGTGAGTGCTGAGCTGTAAATATTTTTAGTACCTGATAATTTCTATTAAATTAAAGAATTCTTTCATTAGGAGTATCAAATCTTATTTTATGATTTGTCAAGAGTATTACAAACTGATAAACTAAATTTACTCGTATGCTCTGCTTTATTTTTTTTTTTATAGTTTTAAAGGTTTTTTACGATATTTTTCCAGAATTTATTTGAAAAAAAAAACAACAGACTGTTTAATGTCAATTATTATTTTATTTTAACATTGGATTTCTTTTGAATTCTATTCTGTTCTATACTATCTTTTCTTCTTCATTTTTTGTTCATTTTATGGGTAAATAATTAACACCTTTTAAAAAGTCCCTTTTTAAGATACCATTAACACCCTGATATCCAGTGGATGGATATCAGCAGCCAGCCAGTAGTCGTAAAAATGTCGTTTATTCATTATAATCTGATTTGAAATTTTCTCGTCACAATTTTTCTTTGGATTTCCATTTCCATTTGCCTGGCCAGCTGGTCTGACTGTGCCTGACTGTGTAGGTGGTGAAACCCAAACGAGCAAAAGTGAATTTGTTACGCCTTGATTACTAACAGAGTACGAGAGATCTTTTTACTTCCTTTTTTGTTAACGCTTGTTATTGCCAATAATTGTTAGAAATTCCTTGTCTATTTTTTTCTCTCTCTTTTTGTTCTCCAATCTATGGCAAATCAATTAAGTCAAAAGAGTATTTTAGGAAAACAAAACGAAACGAAAAAAAAGCTAAAAAGGCTTAAAAAGGGAAAATTGAACAATTCCTATGGGCGTTGA
Organism: Sarcophaga rosellei; assembly: GCA_930367235.1. Classification (NCBI taxonomy): domain Eukaryota; kingdom Metazoa; phylum Arthropoda; class Insecta; order Diptera; family Sarcophagidae; genus Sarcophaga; species Sarcophaga rosellei. The sequence continues at coordinate 3,215,161 of OV884019.1, read as the reverse complement.
CTTTGTGGTGCATTTAGTTTGTGGCACATATTCTAGAGTTGCATACACAGGAACAATTTGAAAAAAATTATTAATAGTTGGCAGAACAAATTGGCTTAAAAGATTACACAAGATTTAAAAAAATTTCCTCCTTTTTTTTTGTTTAAAAAAAGCGTACTTTTTAAAACATTCAGTTAAAGGAAATAAATTTTAATTGTAAAGAATAAAAATAAAATAGAAAATAAGAAACAAAAATGAAAACAAATTAATAAGGATTAAAAAGATTCTACAGAAGTAGAAAATTAGAGATTTGACAGAAAGTTTGACAAATTAGAAATTAATAGAATTTTGCTACAGAAAATGTAAAGAATGGATTAAAAATCACGTTTATTTTCTCAGAGTTTTTATTATGAAAACTAATTTACGTTTGCATTTTGCGCAAAATATTGCAGCTTTCATGTAGTCAACTTAAGGTCTCCACAACCGACATTTAGAGAAGACTATAAGAGGCATAGACCTACTATATATGTAGGCTTTGAAGGCAATACTGAACTCTTCCATTTTTAAGCATATACGGATTATAGCCAGATTCAGCCAATCGTAGAATAATACTTGTGTCTTATAAAATTGCTTCTTTCAATAAATTCCTTTCTTTTGTAACTAAGAAAGTAGGTACTTATCGCAGCTTTTGTTTTTGAACGATTCTGCATTCGGTGTAAAGTGAGAGCATAATATTGTGACGAATATGATTGAGTGATGCATGAATGCATGAAATAAATCGAAAGGAATTCAAGTAGATATACATTGGCCATTACAACCCTTCAGTCAGGATTACGATCTAGTTTCTCACACCACTTATGTTCTGTGTGTGTTAATTTTATACATGAGTGGAGGGACCTACAGTTTAAAGTCAACTAGGAACAATAGATTTTTATTTGTTTTGATTTAAAATATTCTAGAAATTGCAGTAATATAAGCACTAAAAAAGATTAATAAAGTGTGGTGATTGCCATAATGTCGCTTATTATACATATGGTCCGTTGAGGGTTAAGCAATTTCATATACATATGTACATAGTATGCTTATGGGTTGAACAGAAAAAAACAAATTAGCAAGTTTTTCTTTTCATAAAACAAACGAATTTGAGAACCTTAAGAGAAAATGGTTTGCTTGTGATTTTCAATATGCTGCATTTGAATTTTTTTTTTTGCATATACTACTTATTGCTGCTTATTTATTAGCATATGTATTATGCATATAAGTATGCCAATGGATTTAATTTTAAATCCCTGAGAACTAAATCACCAAAAAATTATCCCAAAAAAAAGCAAATACAAATGATTGTTGCTCTACTTAATATTGAATAGGCTGCTGCTGCTGAAAGAAGAAGAAGCAGCAGTAAAAAGGGTCCCTTTTTTAAAAACTCAAACAATAGTTCAATGTTTTGCTCGGGTGTTTTGTAAGAAAGAAAAAAATAAAGAAAACAAACAGAATAACATCCTTTAAAACTCAAGGGTGCTCGGTATGAGGATTTAATATTAAACAATAGGAATCACTTACTACCCCTGACTACTATTAACCTGAGTGAGAACAGAACCTGGTGCTGGTGCTGGTGCTTAAGATGAATATACAGAAAAGAAAAGATCAATTACAATTGCTTCTTAACAATTTGAAAAAGAATAAATTTGGAACAAAAAACACACGCAAATTTAAATAAAACTGACCGCGCCTCTTGAAATTTTTCACAAAAACTATTGAAAAAGAAGAAAAAAAAAATTTGGTAAGGAATTTTCGATTTTTTGTTTTTTTTTTTGTTGGGGCAGATATAGAACGGAAATCCGTTTAAATTGTATGTTTTAGTAAAAAAAAATTAAATAAAATAAAAAATAAAAATACAAAAAAATGTTGTATTAAATTACGTTGACGAGATTGATTGAGGAAGAGGCGTTCGTTCAAATAATTTTGTTTTAATGGAAATATTTTTCTGTTTATTATTTATACGCTTATATATGTATGTATGTATGTACATACATATATACCTTCAGTTTTCATATGCACATACATACATATGTATGTATACGTATTCAGTTATGAAGAGCTGGTGTCTGTTGTACAATATTTTTGTTTTTGTTGTTGTTGTAGTTTTTAACGTATTTTGTTTTGTTTTGTTATCAGTCTTTGATCTTGTTTAAATTGGTTATTTTGTGTAATTTTTTATTTGTTTAACACAACCGCGCCCTTTTTAAATTTTTTTTTTTAATTTTTTTTTGTTTCAAGACATTTCAGTCTTTATTTCTTTGATTGTCTGTCTGTCTGTCTGTCTATCTATCTGTATATGACATTTATTGTTTTTAGCAATATAACGCCTTTATTTTTTTCATACAAAAACAAAAAACCCAAAATTGTTTAACGAAAATATTTAACAAGTACGAGTACGAGTACAAGTAAATTTTTAAAGAAAAGATAACATGAGTCAGTCAAGTCAGTAAAGTCAGTATCGGGGTCTCAGTCACAATATATTTGTTAAACAAGCGTAATATTAAGTTTTTATGTCATTCATTAAAAATTTGTTTCGTTCCTTCGTTTCAAAAGTATAAAGTATTTTCGTTAATGACAACGTGCAGGTATTTAATTGGGTTTGTACCTCTGTGTGTTTAAAAAAAAAAAACACAAAATAAATGAAAATATTTTTAAATTTCACTCTTCTGGGTGTTCGTCATTCTAGTGTAAAACAACGTTTTCCCTATAATTTCTTCGACTTTTTCTCCTATGTACACCAACCCAAACCAAATCAAAAAACAATTTTTTGTTTTCCTTAAATAAATATTCGAAAATTATTTGTTGTTTTTGCTTGTGGTTGTTATAATTTAACCTTTAACTAAATATTTATTTGGGCCTGAGACTTGATTTCTTTGGAAACACTTTTCCCTATACTTACACTCTTACACACGCGTTCATTGGCCTGCATCTCTAAAGCAGGATCAGGGGAACAACAACATTATAATTCGTTGTTAACAAGTGCAACAGCATTAGCATGTGAAATGTAATGTTAAAAGTAAACAATTAACTGGAATTCATAAAAATGAAAATCTTTTTTTGGGGGAGCCCATTTCAAATGAAACCCCAATAAACAGAGTAAGTTAGTGGTAGTCAGTGACATATTTCCTGCCTGCCTGTCTGCCTGCCTACTGTGTTTCAATTCCCACAAGTGTGTTAATTGATATTGAAAATACATACATCAAAAATACTCTCAAACTGACATTTCATCTGTCAGCAATAGATAGAAAATTCTAATTTAGAACGTAGAATAAATAGAGAAATAAACACGAAAATAAAAAAATAAAAGAAATTAAAACAGAGAATTTTGAAAGAATATTTTACTCGCATTCGTAAGAATGTTGAACAATAACTTGGAGTAAGAAAGTTGTCCACTACCTCGTGAATTTTTTACAATTTAGTCCAGATTAATACCTAGTTTCTCCCACCACCCCTGTTGTAAGTGCTGATAATACTCGATTATTCGAGTAAATTGTGTATATGCATTTATCAGCGCCTACACAGAAACATTTCCGTAAATTCAAACAGTTTTTTAAAGAAAAATTTACGCAACAAACACAATCGGAAAGTATTTTTAATTTCCATTAATTTCTTTACTCCTTTTTTTTTTTTTGTTTTTGTTTGTTTTGAGTATCATCTTAAAATCCCTTAAATAGTTTTCAAGTGCATTCAGATTTATAATCGAATTTGTTATTTCGAGTTCAGTTTCGTTTAGTTTTGCTATCCTCTACTCCTGTTTATTGTACAACATTTGTCATAAATGTCTAGGGCCTCTAGTTTAAACTCCTGGCAGAATATTTTTGTTTGCCACATCTGATAAACATTAACAACAAAAAAGATGGAAGAGAAATAAAATAAAATAGTAGCAGCCTCTGTTTTTAAACAAAATACATACCACTTGAATGAGAAGTAGGAGCAAAAAAAAAGAAAGAAAAAAAATCTCCAGAAACTACATAAAAATTCAATTTCCATTGTTTAGTCCTGACTCAAGTTTAGTTTATGAGTCTCAATAATTCAGCCAAAAAGATAAAGTGAATTGCAGACAGACAGTCACAGCTGAACAGCAGAATAACGATGAAAAAACAACAACATAACTCTAGGCATTACCACTTGATGATGATCAAGATGATCATCTTCTCATCTTTATGTTGCTCATTTTGGTCTTCTTCTTCTTTTGCTGCTGCTTTTGCTTCTACTTTGACTTTTTTTCTACTCATTGTCGTAAAATTTAAATATGAGTTGAGGCAGCATTTGGTGGCAGTGATTATTTGAAGTGTCATAATTGACCAACAACATGAGGAACCGAAACGATGAATGATTTTTTAAAGACAAGTGCTATTATTCATAAACATGATAAAGATTATTTCGACAACAACAACAATAACAACAACAACAACCATAACAATAACAACAACAATAACTAAAACGACAATAACAACAGAGACAGTAACATAGTAGTGATACTCATAAATTTTTGTCTACTCAAGACAACAACGAAAAGCTATACTACAGCAAGCTGGGTGGCAAAATAACGAAAAATGTCTTGTCAAAAATAGAAAAAACAGAAACAAAAACAAAAAATGGATAAAAACAGACGCTTTTTTATTCAACAACTCGATTTTTGACATAAAAATTGTTTTAATATTAATTGTCAGACACCAAGACCACCTTAAAGTTTAAATATTTATCGCTTGTCTTCTTCTTCTTTTTGTTTTTTTTTCTATGTTTAATAGGTTGCCGTGAGACTGGTTTCATTTATGCGATAACCAGTGCTGCTGTTACCCATTCGATAGCACGGGCCTGCAGTGAGGGTTCCATCGAGTCGTGCACTTGTGACTACAGCCACCAATCGAGATCGCCTCAGGCCAATGTACAGGCGGGCAGTGTAGCAGGTGTTCGAGACTGGGAATGGGGTGGCTGCTCCGATAACATCGGATTCGGTTTCAAATTCTCCCGCGAATTCGTCGATACGGGCGAACGTGGCCGCAATTTGAGAGAGAAAATGAATTTGCACAACAATGAGGCTGGTAGAGCGGTAAGTTGTTAAACAAAAAGAAAAAAAAAAAAAAAAAAAAAAAAACCGCCGTATAACTCTTTCGCCACCACAATAATAATTTATGCCTGTTAAAGACTTCATTTACATTCTGGGGTGGCCATACATCTGTGTGTATGCATGTGTATGTGTTGATCATCATTAACATAATTTATTTCCATAAATTTGAAGAAAAAAACTTTCTTTTTCTAAGACCAAGACTAAGACCCCACGCTGTGCCTCTATTACTGGATGTTATTGCAGTTGTAATGCTCTTCTAATTATTAAAGAAACACAAACATAAACATAAACAAACTACCTGACGATATATTGTACTACCCAACGCCCCTTTATTACATACATATCTTGTTTTTCAGAACAGAAGAAGAAGAAGTTTTAATGTATTTTTGGCCTTGTTGACAGCTTTTATTGGCCGCATTTTAATGCACGAGGCATCTTTAATATTTTCTACAATTTTATATTGAAAAGCCAATAAATTTTGCAACTAATCCTTAATGTTGTTGCACACACACACACATACACAGAGTGAGAGAGGGAGAGGGGAGAAACTTAAATTTCAATTTTTATTACAAACTAACTTTAACAAGAAACTCACAAGTTGTTGCACTCATTTATTGCAACATTTACTCCTCGTAATATGAAACCAAATTTTCGTTTTCTTCAATTCCACATGAAGCTACAAAGTCATCGGCAGAACATTGAACGCTAATAAGCCGTCAGTGAATTAAAAATGCACAGCAGTTAAACGTTGGTTTAATAAAACGGAAATGTCGAAAAGTTTTATAAACCGGAAACCCGATTATACTTGTTTTAAGGCCTCAAGGGTTGTTCCCTCAATCCATGTATGCCAATTTTGCTGCATTTTGCTTTTCTTGCTGTTAACTTTTGCTAGTCACTTCCATTAGATCGAATGAGTATTTACGAAAAGGAAAGAAATTCGCGGACACACGTTCCTTCTGAAAATATCTGAAAAATTTACATGATTGGGGTCTACTGAGATATCGAGATCGTGATGATGATTTCACATCTACATTTGCTTTATTTCTTCAAATTCTTCAACGGTGTCGCTTCGTTGATTCTTCAATGCTCCTTGAAACTGTATTTTGTACTCCAGTATACACGCGTGCAAATGTTAAATTCTAAAGTATCCATATTGGACCAGCTGATTGCTACTCTGGCATTGTCCTTTTTTGATTATGATGACGATCTTTAAAAGTTGATGGCAATTTTTCATCATTAAATACCAAAAAGTCAACGCCGTTAAATTCCTCTTAAGCACGGCTTTGATCTTAAGTTAAGTCAGTTGGTTGGTCCCAATATGTTTAATTGTCTGTTTGTCTGTCTGTCTATCCATTCGTTCAACTGTTCGATTATTTGTTTCATTATCTTAAGCTTACGATGACTTTATTTTGTTCGGTTGCTTGGTCTGTTATCGTACATGTTGCAGTCGTTTAAGCCATTATTGCTGTCGTTGTTGTTGTTGCTGATGCTGCTGTCGGTTGTTTAGCAATTAATATGCCATTGAGCTTGTAGTTTATATGCGTTACATAAAATTCGTAAGCAATTGCAATGAGCAACAACAACAACAAGACAGAAAATTAAAAAAAAAAGAAAAATATCACATCTAAAGTAAGAAATCGAAACGAATCAAATGAGAAAAAGAAAAGAAAACAGAAACAAAAAAAAAAACTCGAAAGAATTAAAAACGGTTTGTTTGCTTTGGTTATAACACATACTCGGCGGTTGGCTGTTGCTTTCTGGACGACCTCCTCTTAAGGTATTCCAATTTATAAATGTTGTACAGTTGTAGTTGGTGTAGTTGCAAAGCTTAAATATGTTGTTGCAATGCAACAACACTGCGTTGTAATAATATCAACAACATCAATATAAAAATTGACCTCATGCTGATTTGCTGCATGCAATTTTGGCCATATGCAACGATAATTTTTGGTCAGCAGATGTCGAGGCAGCAGCAGCAGCTACAGCAATAGCGGCAGCAGCTAAATGAATTGCCAAAACCCCCCCACCAAGTAAATTGTTGATTATTGTTCTGTTACTACAACAGCAACAACATTTATAGGTTTTTAATAATGTTGCAAATGTTTGTTGGAGCTCTTAAAAGATCACATGCTCATGTTTTGGTTTTTTTTTTGTAAATTTTAGTGTATTGGCAATACCACATAAAACTTCATCCATCTCCTCCCCAGAGACTGCGTTGCACGCGTCTTGTATAACAAATCCCAGCCAAAGCTATGCTCAAAACCTACCTGATCGTTTTCTATAAACACACATATAAGCGCATACATCACGAGTATATGAGAATTCGAGTACCTTGGTATTGTAACTCTGCGTTTCGTTTTTTATCAATATTTTTCTGTTTTTTGTGTATTTCTGTGGTGTTGTGTGGCAGAAACAGCCAAAGCCAAAATAATTAAGTGGAAAACATATTAATGCACAGAAGGGTGGCTCTTAATACGCCATAAAATGTCAAAAATGAGCAGCACATAAATTATATTTTACCTTTACAACTGCAACCACAGCAACCAACAACTAACAGCAACAACAGCAAAATAAATTCATTGTACTAATGAAGTCATTTAAAGGCTTTAAAATATAAATTTTGTTCTCTTTCAGTTTCTTTTTCTTACTCTTTTGATCGTAAATACTAATTTTCTTTAAAAATTGTTTCTGTTTTTTCTTCTGTTTTCTGTTGTTGTATGACTGTTTTTTAGCATGTCCAAGCTGAAATGCGTCAAGAATGTAAATGTCATGGCATGTCTGGTTCCTGTACGGTTAAAACGTGCTGGATGCGTTTGGCCAATTTCCGCGTTATTGGCGATAATCTTAAAGATCGTTTCGATGGCGCCTCTCGTGTTATGATGAGCAATAGTTTACGTCCCAGCGGCAGTGCCAATGCTGCAAATGCAGCCAGTCCAAATGCAGTTGGTCCTACGAACGGAGTATTACCGAATGCGGCCAGTCCAAATGGCTACGATGATGATCGTATGCTGAACGATGAACATGTGCTGAAGCATCATCCCAATATGCCTTCACCAAACAGTTTACAAAATACGAATTCTGCATCAAGGAATTCGGTAAGAGGCCGCCAAAGACAGGGTAAAAAGAATAACAGGTAAGTTTGTTATCACTTCAGCTATAATTTTCTGTTTATTTTGCTTAATTATTAGAAACCCAATTGTAAAACATTGTTATATTTAAATGAAAATTAATCTTTAAACTTATAGTTTAAAGTCGATTCTGGACAAACGATGTTGTGTCATAATGTTAATTTCGTAGCTTTAACTACTCTGATATTTTCCTCACTGCAATATTTCCTACGGCGTTAAAAATAACGTCAACATAAGCTGTGATAATATGTACACATGAATATGTTTGCATATTTAGTATCACTCTGGTTTTTATGAGGCTACTTATTCATTTGAAAACTTCACTTTCTAGTTCACTTTCTACTTCACTTCACATTCTTTTTCTGTCTTTCGAAAATTTTAAAAATTCTCTCGAGAGTTATCACAGTGAAGTAATAATTTATCACAGATACTGTTGCAATAATTGTGTTGTTGCGATTGTGAAGAGTATTATATCAGTTAATTAAACTATTAAATTTAATTATTTATTTAATTATTAATTTACTATTAATAAATAAACTTCTTTTGTCGTTTCTAAAACAAATATCACAGTAATAATATTTTATTAAAAAAAAAAAAACAAATTATGAAAACAAAAAAACAATTTGAAAGAATTTTTACAAACGTCTTGCAAAATTTCTTTATTTTTTTCGGCAGGTATTCGTTTCAATTAAAACCCCATAATCCCGATCATAAGCCACCCGGTACCAAGGATATTGTTTACTTGGAGCCTTCGCCACCTTTCTGTGAGAAGAATTTACGTTTGGGCATCCAGGGCACACATGGACGCCAGTGCAATGATACATCGATTGGTGTCGATGGTTGTGATCTTATGTGCTGTGGCCGTGGCTATCGCACCCAAGAAGTGGTGGTAGTTGAACGTTGTGCCTGTACATTCCATTGGTGTTGCGAAGTCAAGTGTAAACTGTGTCGAACGAAGAAAACGATACACACGTGTCTGTAAGCTTACCATCATCTCCAGCCATCACTATCATCATCATCATCATCATTGTCATCATCACTGTAAACAACATTTAATTTTTTTTTTCTTTCTCTCATTGAAAATATATTATCATATGTATGCATCAGTATAAGAGTAAAGTAGACCTTGTTGTATCTAGTTAAGGACAAGGCTTGTTATTTGTTTGAATTTAATTTTTATTTTTATATTTTTTTTATATATTTTTATTATTAATTAAATTTAGAATATATAGAGGAATACATCTGTACATATAAAGAAAGCATATCTTCCTTGTACAATGTATTCGTAATAAATATTCCCCTGGCTTGCCGTTAAAACCACAACGCACACAGACTGCATGAAGGCAACATGACATACATAATTTGCCATGTTTTTTTTTTTTTTTGGATTGTAATTTATTTCTTTATTTAAAAATTATAAAAATTTAAACAATATATATAAATACATATGTATGTATGCAGTTGCTAAATGATTATGTGTGTGTTTGGTTTAATTAATTTATTAGAAAATTAAATGAAAAAAAAAAACAAAAAATGCTTTAATCTGCGAGTATCCATGAATGTTAAGCGGTAATTTTATACAAAAAAGGAAAACCATTTTCAATTTTTAAATTTTATTAAAAATTATTTAAAAATGTTTGCTCTCAAATGCCTTTTTGCATTTCCCCTCCCTCTCTCTCTCTCGCGCGATTAAAAAATGTGTCATTCGAAAAGTAAACAAGAAAAAACTGTTTAAAAACTTTGCTCATTAGAAAAGTTATATTTTAACACAGTATCTATTTTTCTTTCTTTCTTTAAATAAATAATAATTTTATTAAAAAAAAGAAGAATCTTTTTTTTTTTAGCAGTATTAAAAATCAATTTTCTCGCTCTCTGTCTTTGTCTCTCTCTCTCTTTCGCTTTCTCGTTTATGCTGTCTCAATATAAACGAGATCAACAAGGAGAAATCTTAAAAACCCAGTTAATTAGGTAATTAAGTTAAAATTGTAGGATAAATTAGTAAATAATTTACTATAAAAAAAAAACATTAAACATTAAACATAATTAATTAATAATTGTACAATCTAAATATAAATATTTAATTAATTAATAAGTATGTATGTATTTAATTATTATTGCTTAATAAATAATTTTTATTTTTATAATATTTTCTTAAAGACTGAATTGTATTGAAAGGAAGAGGAAGCAAAATTTATTTCTTAGCCATCCAATACGTCTGTACGAGAGTACAATAAAAAAAAAGAATTTTTTTCGTAAATGCTTGAAATAACAAAATTCATTGAAAAAGTAAATCTTAATAATGATGATTTAATATTGTATTGTAAATATTATTTTTAAAACGATTTTTGTAATTTATTTGCTCTCAAGTTGTAGTTGTAGTAACCTCCAACCCCTCCCTCACTTACATATATAAGCTGCATTACTTAATTAATTAATTAATTAATTAATTAATTATATTTTATTTAATACGTAATAATTGTTTATCGAAGTAAGTAATTAAGTTATAAATATTTTCCTTTAATTTCTATTTCTATGATTTCTAAATTAAAAAAGTCTCTCATATATAGTCTTTTTGTATTATTATTGATGAATTTTTATTTTTATTATTTTTTTTTATAATTTTTTTTGTAATATTTATAATTAATTTATTAATTGCATATCATGTCGATCGAAATGTTTACGTTTCTTAAATATAAAACATACTGAAAAAACACAAAATTAATCAAAAAGAAAATTAAAATTAAATAAAAAAAATACTTTTTTTTATATTAAAAAACAAAAAATAAAAATTGTTTTTAATATTTACGACAAAAGAGGAAAACTAGGGAAGTGTATTCGAAATTATTTCGAAAATCTAAGGGGAAAAAAATTTCGAAATAATTTGGATCAAATGTTCGCACAACTAAAGTAACAGTTGGTCTACAGTAAGGCGTGGGATTTGTCAAATTTTAAAGATTTTGAGAATTATTACCCCATACTGTAGCCCTTAGATCACCGTATTATTAGAAGTGAGACCGAAGTTCAATATTCAGCTCAGACATCTCGAACAAAACGAAAAATGAAAAAATGTTTCGTCGGTAACTTACTCTCAGTAGATTTCTGATAAAAACAAAATTGCCATGGAAAGTTTCTCCAAAATCTATAGTTCATATTCGATTTTAAGAAGACAACATGGATGGTGTGAGAAGCTAGGTCATAATTCTGACTGCAGCGTTGTAATGACCAATTGGGTATGAAAGTAATCCCCTTAGATGGATTTATTTGTATAAATTTCATTGTGTAGATGGCAGTATAGGGATCGTTTATGCCGCTCAATTGTCGGCAATTAGATTTGAGTTTCAGAAAAAAAAAAACCAATACAGCATGATAGATAGCTCTTATCCATGAGGATTTATATCGAAGTTTTTTTATAATACAAGGGCTCTTTACAATGTTTTCAGACTATAAACCTTGTCTCAATTATCAGTTAATTTCTCAGTAATTTTGTATCTCTATCCTCCTGCTGCGGCTCTAAGCTCCCTAGGAGAGTAAGAGGAACATATATGTATAATATCCTCCTGCTAGTTTTTTTTTGTCTTTTTCATCGTTTCTTCAATACAAAGGAAGAATATATATGCCTCGTACATTTGATCAGCCAATAAAGAGAACTAAGTGCATGGCTGTCATAGTTTTAGGCATTTGAAAATTGTACTCATAATAACACGATTTAAGTTATTCAATTATCGATTACCGAAAAGTATTTCCCTGTTTTTAATTGTGAATCAAATGTTTTTCTTTTTGTTTTTGTAAAACATAAAAATATTTGAATTCGCTGTTGATGAAACACTGCCTCGAGAAATAAATTCGAACAGAAATTACATTTGAATTGAACATTTCATTTGGAAAATTGTCATGATTCCGTATGTCACTTTTGTTTTCATTTTGATTTTCCTCTCATGACTCCTTCCATGACTCCTAAAGGCAGTTGCAAATGCGTTTGATTTTCTTCTGTTTTTTAAATTAAAAATGAAAACGTTTTCGATTTTTGTAATTTGAAGAATTTGTAGGTGAATTTAGAAAGGATTTTTCATTTCAATTTTCATTTCAATTGTAAATCAAAAAAAAAAAAATAAAATTAAAATCAAACAAAAGAGAAAAAAAACGTGTAAAATTATCTCTTTAGGCATGAGAAAGATCATAAGGAATGTTTAATTAAATTCAAATGTTTATTGTTGGAACAACAAATGCAACAAATGCTGCTGGAAACTACAATCGTACATTACGTTACGTTACGTTACGTATGAATGTACATATGTCTGTAGTTGCCGCAAAAGTATTTTAATGATTTAGTCGTGTTATCAATCGTCATTAGACGGTGGCAATTACCAGCGATGAAGACGTTTTTTAATGGACCCAAACGAACCATGCCATCATCAAGTGAATGAATGAATGAATGATAAAAGGATTGAATGAATAATTGAATGAATGATGAAATGAATGACGGAATGAATGCAAGAATGTTTATTTTCCTTTTTTGTTTCTCCGTTTTTAATGAACAGTGGTGACGCACAACGAATGTTTGCATTGAGAAAAAAATGTGAACAATTCATCCGTTTGTCTGTCTCTCTGTCTTTTATTGTTGTTTTTGCACGTGTGCGTTTATTTTTATAGGTGAGTGTGTATATTAAACGATTAAATGCTCAATTACAAATAATTATGGTTTAAAATAGCAACAAAAACAACAACAAGAACAATGTTAATAAAACAAATATAAAATGTTTAATAATTTTTCTTAATAAATACAATCAATCAACCAACCAAATAAACAAACACACAAATCCAGTAAGATATGCTACAAATAAATAAATTCTCAATAAATATTTCTGACATTTTAATTCATTTTCATCCGGTTGCAATTGGTGTGGCTGCTTAAGGAACACCATTTCCATGAGTCTTCTTTTTAAATAAAAAAAATTTCGAAGAAAAAAAAAACAAATTTAAATACAAAGCTAAAGATTATTACCGAATTGCATTTCATTACATAAAAATTCAATAAAAAGGAAATGCATTTACTGTAGAGATGGGATGCATGGAGGCATTATCAATCCACTTGGACTTGACTTAGGGCCAAAGGAATATGAATAACAAATATGTAATCATCTGAGATTAAAAGTTAAGTCAATAAGGCTTTTAATAATGATTAGAAATAATAGAACTGGACATATTAAGGAATATAAACTGAATTCATCTGACGAGATATTACCTACGATGTGGCGAATTTTGTTGTTCGATGAGTAGAAAAGTTCATTTAAATCGAGAAAAGTATGAGGAGCACCAAAAGCAATAAATTCTGATGACCGAGTATCAATTCATTCTCGACTTAATGATTTAATAAAGGCATGTGCTCATCCATTGCAGTTTTCTTCTATTTATGACTGGGTCATACTCATAGCAAGAGAGGAGTACCAACTTTATGCAGTAATCTAAGGCTCAGCAAAAGGTAATAATAGTAGCTCGAAAATCTCTTTTTGATAAAGACATTGAATACAGAATAAACTTAAAATAATTAAAAAATAAAAAACAACTCATATACCATGAGACGATACATATGTATGTACATAACATAATTAGTCATTACTACACTTCGGTCAAGACTATGGACCCAGTTTCTCACACCACTTATGTTGTGTGTATTAATTTTATAGATGAGTGGCGGGACCTACAGTTTAAAGTCGACTCCGAACGACAGATTTTTGAGAAACTTTTCATGGCAATATTCATTTACTCTCAGAGTTTTTGCCAGAAATCTGTTGAGAGGAATTCGACGAAGAAATATGTTTTTTTATATTTTCGTTTTCGTTCATTTTGATGTTTGACTTGGAGTTTGAACCGTGGCCTTATGTCTAATAAGCCAACACAATACCTACTCTGAAATGATAATTTCAATTAAAATGGAAATAGTGTTGCTTGGCTTTGTCAGTTAATAACTACATATATAATTTCCATGGGTGTAAGTACAATTGTTTGTTTGTATGTTTTTTCATTGGATTTTATATACGACTTGTTGTTGTTGTTGTTGTTATTATTATTAATTGCTACATAAAGTATATCGAATAACGTAATATTTATTGAATCTTAAGTAGAATATTTCGTATTTAAATGATCGTGTTGTTTTTCTTTTTTTCATTTCTTTTTAATTGATTTTGGCATTGTTTGGATCGATATTAAAACAGTTCAAACTGTTAACAACTGTTGCAGATTAATGGCTTTTATTCGACAACTGACAGTTTTTTTTTTTGCTCGAGACATTGAAGCTTAGTTGTATGATAATCACCCGGTTGCTGTAATTTTTTTTCCAAAAACTTCTCATCATGTTTCCATGAGAAAATTTAATACGGCAGCAATTGTTGTATTCACTGTTCGTTCTTTTCAAAAAATTCTGTATCCGAAGCTTAATGATCGTACAAAACGAATGCAACAATACTGATGATGATCATGATGATCACAATGAGATGATGATGACAATGACAAGGATTGCAAGGACAATATTACCGTCAGCTTAAGACGATGACAGTTTTGTTTTGTTTTGTGGCGATCAATGAAAATTCTGATCGCCAGTAAAAGTGAATGAGCGTGAGCTCACCAAAGCAATGGGTTTCAGTGTATCTATCTGCATACCAATCAAAATTAAATTCAAATTCTTCCTCTCCTTGGGAATGAGTGGCTAACAGACTACCAAGATCGGTTTGGTTTGGTTGGTATGGTAGTTGGTATCATTGCCTGCACTTGGCTATAAATGTCAGTAATGTCACTTGAAATCTGTTTGACATTGCGGACGAACGTAAAAATCATGTCCAACTATAATGACAGTCCGTGCAACATTAACAGCAGCAACGACAACGGCAACAGCGTACTTTTATTCTCCTTCTTCTTTCCTTTCTTTGTTTTTTTGTTTAAAGATATCCTGTCAGTATGCTTCTATTCCTACCTGGACCATACCAATTCGAACTCATATTCATGTTGTTGCTGTTCATGCAACAACCAAATCATTATTGCCCTTATTGCTGTTGTTGCTGTTGCTGTTGTCTCGTTTCAGTATTTGTTGTCAAATATAATAACGTATGACTCGTTTAATATGCTTTTGCCTAAACAGTCCTTAAGTTAAATTAATTTCTCTGTTTCGGCTCTGCCTGATTTACAAGAATCAACAGAATCAACGATTGCAACAATGATAGCAGGCAGGCAGCAATGGCAACAGCAACGGCATCAACGAGACTGACTGCTATGGTATGCAGTGGCTGACAATTTTCGTTTTTTTTTTGTTTTTTGAGTTCTTTACCTCGATTCTCTGGTCTGATACAATTCTTTTCTTGTTAACTCTCTTTGAGATTATTGTGGTGTATTGTGGTGTATTGTGGCTGTTGTTGTAGTTCTTTTGTGTAAATGTCTGTGTTGACAATGAGTATCATTTTGTCGTTGTCCTGTCACCCGTTACCATACAAATGACATTCGTACACGACAGTCACTTATGTTTGAGGTGATGTTAAATTAATGGTGGAATGCGTCGTTGTCGTCGTCGTCGTCGCACTGAAGACTGAAGGTATAAAACGACAGCAACCAACAATGAAAATAGCAACAATGCGAACGAAACTGAAATTGTAAATGCTCTTATTGTTGTTGTTATTTGCTATTGTTGCTGTTGCGCTAGTTTTGGGAAATTGTTATCCATTGTTAGCGTGCGATGGTTGTTCAAAGTAATGAAAGCTAAAATGATTGATTATCTCGTAACGAAATCTTGTAATGCGTAAGAAAGGTTCGGTAACAAAATCAAAGCCATTCCATCAGACCCTTAATTAATTGTTTAATCTTTGAGGGTTTCCGAATAGGACGCTATTTTTACAATAACAAACACAATAAAGTTGCAACGTTAATGACGAATGACTCTTTGCTTGGAGTCGGTTGCAAAGCTTTACCATACATGGCTGCATTAATTCATAGAAAGATTTTGAGTCACATTTAATTTCTAATTTCTAAATGAAAACTAAGTATATTCACTTTATGTATTTTGTTGGCGGACATACCTTAGAGACAAATACATAGATCCTTTAGTTCTAGAGGAGATTAGATCAGATCAGTTGAAATGTTATTGATTCTGGCCGATACAGATGGTCAGTAGACATCATCATAATTAAACAGAAATTAAAAGAAAAAACGCACTCACACACATTAAACTGATGCGATATTGTATAGTGCATCCGATGCTATTCATCCCGGAAAAGTTTTATACATTAATGAAACCGTTTTTAATTTCTCCCCAGATACGATAGAATTACCACAAAACAGCCCATAAAACATGATGGACTCATGTTTAACCTTAAATCTAATTAACACACACACATATACACAAACACACACACACACACGTATGTATACACTTTCTAGAAAAAAACGAATGACAAGTTTCCACAATTAATTGGAAGAATATAAATGAAAAAATCATCAACAACAGCAGACACAATAGATAGACAAGCGAACGTCATGGATGGGGACAATGGAATGAACAGGAGAAACCATAATAAGCCACAATAATAATCAATATGCCATAATAAGTGTTGAAAGTAAATGAAAATTTGCAAAGCCGCATGCAAGCAATGAACCATAACAACAACAACAACAATAGTAACAAATACATCAACTTATAAACCAAGCAGCCAGCCACAAAGCAGCACCAACGAACAATAGCTCAACAATAGTATTCCTGAGTTGGACATTTGGGATTTTGTAACACGAAAATAAACAACAAAAACAAAAAACAAGTCAACACTTTAGTGAACTGAACGGTCAATTGGAGGCATACACGTATGTATGTATGTATGTACATAGGCCTCCAACCAAACTATTCATCTGTACAGGCAGTCAGCCAGCCAGCAAACAGTTGAGTTC
Organism: Sarcophaga rosellei; assembly: GCA_930367235.1. Taxonomy (NCBI): domain Eukaryota; kingdom Metazoa; phylum Arthropoda; class Insecta; order Diptera; family Sarcophagidae; genus Sarcophaga; species Sarcophaga rosellei. Next base: position 3,198,022 of record OV884019.1, on the reverse strand, counting down.
AGTTCAGTGAGTGACCAAAGAAAACAAACAAAATGCCACCAACATTCACTCCGTTCCATTCCGTTCCACTCAAGTCAAGTCCATTCCAGTTGTACACCACCATCGAATCAAACTCTAGCAAATCTATACGGTAGCTGACGATTAAGGCGATGAGCTGAGCTGTGCTGTGCTGTGCTGTGCTAAGATGCCATGCGTTCAGCTGGCTGGCTGGCTGGGATGAGATGAGGTGGAAAAGAAAAGCATGTGACACAAATGCCAATAACAACAAATATGGCACACCAAGGCGACAATTGTTTGCTTTGTAGACAATAGACGGCGTCAAAAAATAATCGTCGTCTATACCTTTCGACGCGTCAATGGCATCACAGCGAGAACAAACGTTGTTGCATAGAGCCATCGATCCATTGATCCATCGATCGATCGTTCATACGTTCGTCCATACGTTCATTTGTACAGTGTCATCAATGCCAGTGGAGATGGTAAAAGTTCTCTTGGAAATCTTTGCGAGAAATGTGGATTAAGAATTTTATTACCAGCCAGCCACACAACAAGAGCGTTGTGCCATCATTGCAACACACTATTGTGTTGCTGCGTTGCTGCATAGTTGAAGAGTCTGGTGTTTAACATTTATTGTCCAGTTTGGCCTAAACAATGTTGCCATATTTGGCACAAGAATGATGCGCACGCGTACTGGCTGCATTTTGTTACGCGTGTACGCTTAATAGAATCAAAATAAAACGACTTTTATGGCGAAAAGCAAATGAATTTTTAACAACTCGTATGAAATAATCCTATATTCGGCTGTAACGAATCGCATGACACCCCTCACGCCCCTCAACCCCTATTAAAATATGCGAGAAAAATATTTCAAAACTGTTTTCCATTTTGTTTTCCTTTTTTTTTGGACAAGACAAGACAAGAAAACCGAAAATAAAAGAAATGTCACCGTCACTTGGGCTTTGTTTGAGTGTGAAAAATTCAAGTGAATGCTGTTTTCTCACTAATTCTTTGGACGGTTCTAGACGCGGCTATTTATGGCTTAATTTTTACATTTGGTGAGGCAATCGAAAATTTTAAGATTTGGCGAAAGGAATTCCAGCCATTAAAATTATCACAAGGAAAGTGAAAAGTGTGAACACATCACAACACATGAATCACATTTTTTTTTTTTTGTTAGAAATTAAGAAACTTTCTGCTCAAAGTTCTAATCGTGACTATTCGACTGTTCGACAGCCCGTTTTTCCTGTGCTTAGCTTAGTAACAACTGTTCATCGTGATAAAACAATTAAATCGCTTTAGTTGGGTTACAAATCAATCAACGGAATAAATACTCCAACCATTTGTAGTAGCTGGCATTTCTAATCCCAGTCATGCATAATGGGAAATCATGTATGAGTATAGTGAGTATGCGTGTGTGTGTGTATAAGTAAATGTTTTGTCATTTGGAAAAACTTTATGTTACCTCATATTTCTATACACACAGGCACACACATACACACTCATATACAGATACCCATAACATGACATGTAGCAGATGAATTAGTTCTTATTCATCGATTCTTTGTGGACCTTTGGTATTTTTATTGTCCCATATTGGTGTTGCTGTGGGGCTGCATTAGTTTGGTTTGCTGCTTTGTTCCAGTGGTAATGATCACTTTGTTTTCGACTCGGATCATGATTTGGTTTTGCTTTGTTTTATAGCTGATGTGCTAAGAGACAATTGCTGTTACATGTCATGTTTTAACATGTTCTGTTAGTGATGGTGTGTTGCGTTGTTTGTTTGTTTGTTGGTTTTGTTTCCTTGGAGGTCCCTCTTCATTTTCTTCGAATGTTTTTCAAATGATCAAATGAACAGCAAAAATCCAATAAAAGTTAGATAATTGCAGACGCCACACGTTCTTTTTTTTCTGTTTCTGTTTCTGCCATACAAAGGCATTCACAAGCATTTTGTGATCATCACAATTATCGTGATGGTAACTGTGCTGCCTGCCTGCCTGCCACTGATGCTGAGGGGAGGGGAGGGGAGAAGAAGGTGGTGCTGATGGTGATGATGGTAAGATCGTGTATTAAATAGTGTGACATTATATCTGTTACTGTTAATTTTGTTGTTATTACTTTGTTGTCAATGAATAGTTAGTTGGTGTCCAAACTTTCTTTAAATCATCAAAAACAAAAACAAAACAAAACAAAAAATGTGAAAAAACAACAATACCAACCCAAAACAGAAACTGAAACAGAAACTTCAACTCCATTAATTATGCAGTGCACGTGCATTTCGAGAATCACAAAACTTTGTAAACTTTTGTCATCACACCATATCTTTGAGACAATTTCCCATGAAGTCTCTCTCTTTCTCTTATTCCACTTTTATTTTTTTTTTATTGTTGCTGTTGTTGTTAATGTTGTTGCTGCTGTTGATGTTGTTGTTGCTGTTACTGTCGTTGTTGTCATGGTTGATGACAACGCTGGTGATGATATGATGCGCGATATTTCCACTGACATGTCTGAAGGTTGTTTGTTGTTTATTTCATTACATTTTTCACATGATTGCTGTTGTTGTTGTTGTTGCTCGAGTATTATGCGGAAGAAACGATTACCACGTAATTATAAAGAAATGAAATGTTTCAACAAAAATATTAGGTCACCAGTTCAGTTCACAGCCACCAGATAATTTGCCTTAAAGAAATTAAGTTTGGTAGTGATCGATACATATTAAGTATCGCATTTTTTAAGGAATTCGATGACTAAATATGAGTATAAATTTTTTTCTATTCAGTTCAATCAGTCACATCATTTTCTTAAAGGTACCACGTTGAGCTTAACATCTAATTCCGCTGGTAATATGAGATCGGGTACTTATAGATTTATGGTCTGTAATTCTGATCTATCAACGCTAAGAACTCCTTCTAGTAATAGGAACAATATTGGATTAACCTGTATTGCTCCACTGTTGGCTATAAGTCAGATACATATTACAATTGGCATTGATCTCTACAATAGGTATGTAGACAAGAGGAATACTGTAAGATAGAGGTTTGCTGAGCATTATAAGAGCTTTAGTGGGAGAGAGCGTGAGTATATACGATATTTTACATTTTATTTTGATCACTATCTTTATAACGAATTACATAGGCCAGAGAGTAAGATGATAATTATTAAGCGTGCTAAGGCAGACACCAGATTCGATAGGGAAAAATCGATTGTGCCTTATATGCTCAGCGTTTCAAGATTTCTTTGCTTGCTGGATGAGTATACCGATAAACCACTAATAGCTGGCCAATGCCCGATTGGAACTCCAAAGACAACTATTGGTCTTCCTTATAGAAATATTTTAGAATTCACAATGATGAATTCTACAAAAAAGATTAACTATGGGCCTGTTTTTGTAAGGTAAAGGATTTCAGACGAACGTCTGTTTGTATGAAAAACACTGACACAGACACAGACACAGACGTCTGAAATCGTTTGTCTTACACAAACTGGGTATATAACGAGCTGAACAATTAAGATCATATGCACGATATAGTTTAACTGACCACACACTACCTACTAGGATGCCGGGGCACCGATTTTAAATGTGTTTGTAAACACGTATCAATCCATTACAGTTAAAGTTTTGCAACTTCGTCAGAGAGCTTTTGTAGAAAATATCTGAATAGCTTTGCCTATCCCCACTAATCGTTCACACACTTAGGACGTAAAGGAGAGGATAAAAAGCATGTTCTTTAAGTTCTAATGAGTCGGTGGTCTCTTTAACATACATAAGTACCGTTAATTAGAATATGCTTTTTTTTTTTGTAATAAAAGTTCTTTCGATAATTTATGCACCCTTATCTTGTCTTGCCTTGTCCTGTCTTGTCTTGTGATCTTATCTCCTAGGAAAGAGTGCAACGTCTTTAAATAAATCATTACAAGAACTGAATTGAATTGAATTGAACTGAAGTAACACGCAATAATTTTTCAAGTAAATCTTGTTGCAGAATATTAACAAGAGGCCACAACAACATAAATTTCTTGTTGTTGCCATGCTACCACATCTATGCCACACGCATTTAACATTTCATTTGTATTTATTTATTGACTACAACAATCCTAAATGTTGTTAATTTTGTTGCAATAGCTGCTGCTGTTGTTGTTATGGTTGTTGTTGCCCTGTTAACGTCATGATATTTAATATCCTTTCGTTTACAACATAATTAATAAACAGCATATGTATGTACGTATGTCTATCGTAGTTGTTGTAATCATATCCTAAAGTAGCAACAGTGCATCCATATATGGAGAACATGCAACGGCAGCACTAACAACAACAACAACAATAATAATAAAAACAAAAGGAACAACAAATAATTGTGAGTTAATAAACTCAACTTGAATAAAATCATTTGTCAACTTTAATAGAAAAACATTGTTTTGTAGAAGCCGTTGCAATATTGCACAGCGTCTCTATGCAGAAGTCGTAGTCGCAGAAGAAGAAGTAGAAGAAGCTGTATTATCGGCCTGCCAACATGTGGCAACAACACAACTTTGGTGATCTACGAGAAAATCGCGTGACTAACACAAGAATCATGTTGCAAGAGCCTGCAAAATGCAAAAAAAAAAATGGAATGAAACTGAAGACCAAATATGAAGATTTAAACAAAAAAAAACAAAAAAAAAAACAATAAATGAAGGCACATGATATTAACAACAATAACAATAAAATCAATTGATTCTTGTAATTGTTGTTGTTGTTGTTGTTGTTGTCGTTGTGGATGATGTTATTGCAATAAAATATGAAACAAACAAAAAACTCCAACAACAAATAGATTGAGATTAAAAAAAAAGAAGAAGAAGAAGCAACGATAATAATAATAAAACCTGGGGTCAACAAATTGAAACTAAATACTTGAGTTAAAGTTATGCCAGAACATCCTGATGATAAACCCCAGCGAACAGCAGTTCTAGCTTAGCAGACAGCCAAACAAAATGCCAATTGGCTGGTAAGGCCGTCCGCCAGCTAGCCAGCTAGTAGGCAACGAATAAAAACAAAAACAACAAACACACAGAAATTGTTTAAACAAAAAGGAAGTTCCTGGCTGATGCTACATTTTGGTGAGATCGTGTTTAAGAGATTGCAACATGCAGCAGCATTCATGGCCGGAGATGGATGAAGATCCAGACTAACTCTCTCAATCGCATACACATGCGCACTCACAAGCCATCCATCCGTTGGCTGGCTGGCAGGCTGGCTGGTATGCCAAGGAAGAAAGATTAGCAGTCCCCCAACTAACTAAGCTGGCATGTAACGTAGTGGCTAAAGGATTTTTTAATTGCTGACCATGTCGATGTACGATCTCAAGAGATCTCAGTATGATCTCAACATACACACACACACTCAACCACATGCTGCTAAAATAGAAACGGTGATATGCAACGTACACACACATACATACATAGATTGCTGTATTATGGTCATACGAGTAGAATCGCTTGTTTAATCATTCATTTGGAATGGCATGTGAAAAATGCACCGCTTTTGTATAGCGCGCGGCTTTTTTCTTTTTTTTTTGTATTCATTTGCCAGAAGCTGCAGCAGCAACGGTATCAGTAGCAGCAGTAATAGCCAGTAAAACAGTGGTATTTGTATTATCAGTACAACAACAACAGCAGCAACAACTACAGAACAACAAAATATTTGCAACAGATGTGCTTTTGTTTAAATTTGTTCATAATGTGCTGCGATCCGATGCGATGCGCATTGCTTTATTTCGCGTTGCACTTTGTCAGTCTGTCTGTCTGTCTGTCTGTGGCTGTTGTGCCATTATCTTTACACATATTAATTGTACTTAGAGACGATGAGAGAAAAAGAGCTAATACAACAACAACAACAGCAACAACAATATTGAATTTGTTTTTTTTTTTATTAAAAAAAATACCTCAAATGTCAAAGGAAAACGTTTAAAAATCTCATAAAATGATTGTGGCAAATTCAATTCGCAAACAAACCCAACAATGCAACACATTTAACGCTGCACACAAGAGGCACAGTCAGACAGAAAGCGGCAACAGCAGCCTTAGTAGTATCAGCTCCCTCATATGTGTGTGTATGTATGTATGTATATGCATAGCTAAGTATACGTATGTGATATAAACATCTGTCTGTCTGCCTGTGCGACGGAAATTTCATTCGTTGCTGCTACTGCTAATGGTGCTGCTGCTGCAGCCTTGGTTCTCATCATTATTTTTATGTTGTTTTCGTTGTTGTTGTTGTTGTCGTTGTTGTCGTTGTTTTGTGTAATTTTTGTTGCATTTTGCTGCTCATTTCTTTGGCAAATGAAAGGAAATGCTTTTTATCAATTAGCTGAGCACTAATTACTGCAATACCTTGTAACATATTTTTTCAATTTCGATTTTGTGTTTGTTTTTCTCTTTTTCTGTTTTTAATTTCGTATTCTTTTGCCTTTCTTAACAGAAAGAGAACGATTGGCAAGTGTATAGAGGGGGGGGGCTACATACACATACAAAATCTTATAAAAAAAAATAGTTGCTGCTGCTGCTGTTGTGTTGCAAGCCAGCCAAACACCGACTGATTCATTCTGTACATTAAGGATCGCTTTTGGTTGTTGCAAGTGCTTTTAGTATACTGCATACGTACGTTTATTGTGGGTGAGAAAAGTAAATGAAAAAGTATTTTCCGTTAAAAAAAAGAAAAAAACCAAAAAAATATTGAAAATCTATTAAAATTTTGAAGATTTCATTGGGGAAATGAAAACATCTCTGATAAGAGTCGCTTGGATATAAAAAAGAGTGATAAATTGAGAAAACATTTTTGAAAATTAAATTTAAAAATAAAAGACGAGACTGTTATTTTGAGTAAAAATTTTATATTGAATCGGAGTGGACATGAAAGAAAAGGGAAAAAACTAACAGTACCCACTGCAGTACTTCTAGTTTACTTCGTTTCGCTTTCTCCTAAATGTTCTCTAAAAATTATAACGACATTCAATCTATAGAGTTGTTAGACCTGAGGGTTTAACATGAGCTTGACACTATTTGGATGGAATCGCAAGGCGTTGCAAATTTTAAAATCCTTTTGCAAAATCGCAATAGACATTGTGCTACCTTGGCTATTAACACTATCGCGACGGCGCAGCTACACCATGCTTTGTAAATGTCGGTGACAGTGCGACTGATCACACCTTGTAGTCCATAAATAAATGACTGCCGGTGATATACGGCATCTGACTCGACGGGGTTAAGATGTTTAACTATTGTTAAGTGAATAGTGTACCGAGTTTGAAATTAAAATAAATCATACGTTTATAACCTGTAATATTGCATTGCATCGTAAATAACTCGTGCATGCTTTAGTACTTTTGAAAATTTTCAACTTTACGCGTTGCAAGAATTTGATAAATTTCGTATTTCATGCCACAAACTACACATTGTCGCAGCAATTTTAATTTAGTTTTCAATGTAATTCACGTGTAACGACAATCGACATATTGGTTCATGCAGCATTGGGATATCGAAACAATGAAACTGCAACAATAGCAAGCGAAATAACAAACAAAAAATTCGAAATAAGCGAACAGCATTCAATATACTTGGACGATCGATACGCAAGTAATCAATCATCATTCCAAGCAACACTTTTACTGATGCCCCTTGAGCCTGCCGAAGATATGCGCCTGATGATCATGATCATGATGATGATTTTGATGATACTGGCAACAAAAGATTGCAAATAAAAAAAGAACAGAAAACAGAAAACAAACCGCTTAACAAGCTAAACAACACTTGCGACATTACCTGAAAATATGTGTTGCACTCAAGTGTTGCTGCTGAGCGAGGAGTGAGCGGTGGCTTGGTGTTGTGTGTAGTGTTGCAGTGTGCTCGTGTGTGGCCCTTTTTATTTTGTGGCATCAGCTTGTTTTCATGTAATTCGTATGTAATTAACTGCACGCAAAAAAGTTGTTTCATATCAATCCATCGAATTCGTTGATTTAGTTGAACAGAGAATAAGGAAAACAATCAAAGTTTTTAGATTGTATGGCCATTTTTGGTGATACAATATAATTTACACACTTGCTTGCTCACTTGCAACAACAACTTACTGCTACTGCTACAGTTTTTGTTTGTTTTTTTTATCTAGAAAAACTTTTTAGATGAATAGACAGACTACCATCGCAATTTTAATGCTGTTGCTGCTGCAAAGGCAGTCAGTGCTCGTTTTTAGGTAGGAAATCCATTCAATTCATTACGATTTTTATGAATAAAATGTCATCTTTCCCATAAAACCTGAACAAAAGAAAAGACCTTCAATTCAATATAATATTCAGCATGGGTGGTCATAAACGAAGGCACATATGTAATTAAGTTACGAATTTTATTTTCAATAATTAATTCAGTTTGTTTTCATAGTTAAAAAAAAACGTATTAAATCATTACTCATTTGAATCACGGCTTAAATATGATTGAACATTAAAATTATTAAAAGATGACTCCAGCAATTCGTGCCTTCATTCATGCTCATATATACAATCGAAATATAAGTTCTGTTTGAGTGCCTTCTACAGAGCGGGTGTAAATTCTAGAGAATGCAACTCTGTTAAGTTTTGATGTTTCAGGGCAGCAGATCTAATATTGAGAAAAAGAGCAGAAGGCTAGTAATCCATTGATGGTGGTGGATGGTGGGCTGTCATCCCAACCCTTTAGTCAGGACTACAACCGAACATCTCACACCACCCATGTTGTGTGCGATAATTTTTATCCAAGAGTAATGTCGACTTCGACCGACAGATTTTTTAAGACACTTTTCTTTAGTTACAGAGTTTTCCCCAACGGATTGCTGAGAGTAAGTCGACGCCGAAATATTCTTTTCATATTTCGTTTTGTGCGATACGTCTGACCTGCGCTTTAAGCCGTGGCCTCAAGTCTTATAAGCCAACACACTATCTACTAGACTGCGGTGACTTCTAGATGATATTCCTTGTCAAGTTTATTTCAGTTTAATTTTGACAACAAGAACTGTCAAAAAGTATCATTCAGGAACTGTTGCATGACGGCAATAATTAATGTGGGTTGCTTAAGAAAGGAGTCTTATAAGTAAAAAAAAGAACGAAATTGTCCTTCGAAGAGTGAAAAAATAATGAACAAATGAAAACACTTAACAAAGTGAAATTGTTTATTGGTAATGTAAAGATTGCAGATGAATTGTTTTCATTTATTTTTTCATTTTCTTGAGCAACAAAAATTTCAACATTCTTTTGAGGCCTTAATTTTCGAAATTAAAATTCCGCAAAAAAACAGAAAAAACCCTCATTTCGAATAGAGTGAAAGAGGTGTTCTCTTGTGTGTGTCTGTTTTTTTTGTTTTTGGTGGAGAACTTTTTAACAGAGTCACGAAACTACAACATCTTCATTCATTTGTGGACCTCCGGCTGAGAGTGTTGCCCGTGTTGTTGGTACTCTTAAGCAGACGGCAAAAAGGATGTTGTTGCCAAACAAAATTGCATGCGATAATGTTGTGTGTTACTGGACACAGGCTTTGTTTTTTTTTACAACAACTTTGTTGAAAATGTTGTTTTTCTTTTTTTTTTTGTAGTGTTTAAGTTTGTTTTTGTTTTTGTTGTTTTTGTTTTTTTCTGGTAAGAAAACAAATGAAGATGTGAATGTTTTGAATGTTGCCTGGTACTAATGTGTGGCAACAACGGCACCATTTTTAGCTTAAGGCGTTGATTGGCCATGGAACCGGCAGGGTGGCAAAATATATATGCAAACTTTGTACAACAACAGCAACAGCAGTTTTCTTAAATTTAAACAAACATTATGATCACATTTGAACCATAGAATCCTACAGAACAGTATTAACAATGAATATGAATTGTTGCTGTTGTTACCTTAGAATGAATGATTTGTTATTTCACATTTCGGCTTTCCTTTTTTTCACCTTTTTCTCCTTTTTTTTTTTTGGCAAATTACTTAAACTCAGGCTCAACTTTGTTGTTTTGTATTTGAGTGGCGTGTTGTTCATGTTTGTCTTCCTATAGCTTTTGAAGTTCATATGGGGGTACCAATTTAACACACTTCAGCGCGTGAATTAAGGGCAATTTAGGTGAATTAAGTAATCTTAAATTTAATTTTAAATGTTTATTTTTTACCCAAAAGAAAACAACACAAAACTGGCGATATTTCGTATGCCTTCATGGGCTGGACATACATGTTGCCTTAGTCAGGCCAACAATCATTAATGACCGCAAACTGTGCGTCAGGTTTGTTCGAACACAGTAAATATTTCATAAAAATTTGTATCTTCTGCCACTAACTGGGAAAACTTTAACAGAATTTCGTTTTCTTCTTCTTCTTTTTTCGGTTCGGTTCGGTTCAGTTCAGTTCGATTCGATTTGATTTGATTTTTGTTTTACAATTAAAAACCTCAACTTGCCAGCTGTCTGTCTACGGGTTCGTTCGTCTGAAATTGTTCACTGAAGTGTTAAACAATTTTGACACTTTTCCTTAATTGACACGAGTGTGTTATTCTCTTTCTTTACCAGTGTCCCATATGAGAAGTATTTTTTGTGGGCATCACTTTTAAATTCAATTAAACCGCTCAGAGATGGGGATGCTAAGCTCACACAGTGTGATCATCATTTTATTAAGCAAATCGTCTATGACACATTAAATTTGCCGATATTGAATTTCAAATTTCAATAAATTAATCAAATATTTCATCTTTTTCATCTCTCTCTTACCCTATACTCCTGTTGCTCTCTCTCTCTGTCCCTTAAATATAATAGAATTCTACATATCGCTTCTAAATACCCTCGCCTCTCTCGCGAGATATGTATGTATGTATATTTCGTATAAAGAAAGCCTTTTTGCAAATGTCAAATTCAATTGTGTCTTGTGTAGTCGTCTTGAGAAAATCTGATTTTTTTTTTGTTTTTCTGCTCTTTTCTGTATTTTGCGGTCACCGATATCGTTGGATATTAAATTTCATTAAAAAAATATATTCAAAATTCAATGAATGATTTGCTTGTCTTATTCATAAATAGAACACGTGTGTGATTAAAACTAAAAGAAAAAAAACAAAATTGAAAAAATGTTCAAATAAAATTATTAATAAAAACACAACAACACGAAATCCATATCCATATGCAAGCACAGTATTGCAGAAAGAGAGACTGTCGTCTGTCTGTCTCTATGTATTACATTTCATATCATATTCGTTTACATATGTATGTACATGGATTGCACAATAAAAATTTAATTTTTTTATTTCCATATTTTTTCACACTTTGGCACAAATGAAAATGAAAATCCGACACATGTATACACGTAAAGCTCGATTTATTACAATACAATCGATGTCATTTGTTGTAATTCGCATTGCCAAGCAATGATTAAGACGAACTTAAAAAAAAAAACGAAACAACTTTTTACATCTGAGACGGTTTGCATTCAACGAAAAATATATTCATGGATATAGCGAAGATCTGAATTCAGATTGTTGTTAAACGTGAGAGTGGCATCAGAAGGTGTTCCGGATATAATTCAACAGTGCACGCTCTTGCAAAAACCTCCTAGAGCAGAGATCAGCAATGAATAATTTTTTCATTAATATGATGAGTACTTCAAACTTTCGATATGAGTAGAGGTTCCTTAAAATAAGTATGAATGCGTATAAATATCGGAAATTATGAGTATGATTCGTTTTCACTCATCATTTTTAATGCGCATTGAGAACAATTTCCCAGGCTTGAGGTTTTAGCAGAAAAGGAAGAAATGTTGTCTTCCAAACCGGTCTATATTTTATAAACAACCCGAAAGGGTAATTAAGGGAAACCGCAATATCACAAACAAAGAAAAATTATGAAAATTAAAGGCTGAATGAATGTGTTCTTTAGAAAACATAAACTGAGCTAACTGAGCGTAAAGATAAAAAAATTAATTATCAATCGATCTTTTTGAAATAAAACCAGAAATCTGGTTTAAAAGGATCACCACGACAACATATAAAAATCTAATATCCAAATCATAATCTAAGTTCAGACAACAAAACATATCTAAAAGAATTTTTGAAATGGAAATCATTGCTCGAAACGAATCATTTCATAAACAAAACATTCTATGCTAATGTGTAATGTAGATGAGAGTGAATGAGTAGACGCTCGAATGGATTCGTTTTTCTATTTATTTAGCTTGAAATGAATATAAAATAAATCGTGGCATTAATAAGATTTTTTTTTTTGTTTTGTTTTGGTTCTACTAAATAATCATTTTGAAATAATGAATGACAAGTAATGGAGTACAGTAAACAAATTAACGTTGTTTTTGTTAAATTTTATAACATTTTACACCATTTAAGCCAAAAATAATTATCGCAGTTTAGTTCTCATGATTATTTTTTGTTTTTTTTTTTATTATTCGAATTCAAAATTCCGCGAATCTTTTGGTGGAGCAAAATGTTACAGAAAATATTTCAAAGGAATTTATTGCTGAAATTTAATGAAATGAAATCACTTTCATATTAAAATTCATGATTTAACTCAAGATTAAAAAGAGAATGAATGAGACGAGGGGAATGTTGTTTGTTATTTGGCAACGAAATCGTACAGAATTGACGTGCTGCTAATTTGCCTTGAATAAACTGCCACAAAATATTTAAAATTGATAAACTGACACCCGGCCTAATACATTTAGAAGCATTGATGATCTCTTGTTTCTTTTTCAGACAGACAGAAAAAAAATTAAAAAAAAAATTGATCATCGGCGACAAAGTCTTGTGAGTCCACCATCCACCATCCACCATCCGCCATCAACCATTTAATGATCCATGCCGAGTCGTTCAATACTTGTAGTTTTGCATCTTCATCAGCCGTCAGCTTATAAAAGTGATTTTCAAATCGATGACAAATTTAATGCAATCAACGCTAAAAGTTGTTAATAACCAGTCATAAGGAGCCAAAGTTCTGATCATTCATGATGACTACCTGTGATTATGTTTAACGGGGAACGGTGTGGCCAAGGGAACAGAGATGAATAACAACAGTTTCGTCGTTGACATTAATTTCTCAGCAGCAATGGAACGTTGAAACGCAGAATGACAATCTTCTGGGCGACGACAATGATGATGTTACGGATGATGATGATGATCATTAGCATAGAAATGAAGACATTTTGCTGGTCTTTAATGTTTATGACGATGATAAAGACGATCAATAATCGTTTAAATTTAATTTTCGCTTTCCGATATGGTAGGGTTGGTGATGAAGCCTTAAAATACACATACGTAGACTGTTGTATAAGTTTCAAACCCAAGTTAGAATAGAAAAATTAATGTTTTGTGTAAAAGTGTGAAGTATTGGAGACGATCCGTTTAAAAACATTACGATGGGATAATTGAAATCAAATCTTTTTGGCTTAAAATTGAAGCCTTTAGTTTTGGAAAGCGACAATGAATCGAATTCAGGTGAATAGTACAATCACTGACAATCTGATTTTATAATTTTCAATTGAGGCCAGCCATAGTATTGCTGCAAAAGGAGTTGTGATTTGCTACCATGTCCAGCCTTGGTTACTAAAGAATGCAAAATCTTGAAACGTCAAATCTTTTTTAAAGTGGTTAGGTTAGGTCGGAGTGGTAGCTCTGATGTCACAAAGCTCACTTGAGTACGCATAGCGGCCCGTTGTGATGCCACGTGTGAACGCAGTCCCTGTACTAACCAAGTCCCACCAAAATCAGGGAAAAGGAGGAAGTTGGTCAGCGCAAGGTCTGCACATTAAAGTGGTACTAGCCAGTGCTCTGCAAATGTTAAGTTTTTTTGAGAATATAAAACTGTTAGGGCCGAGTTTTTTTAGAACGAAGTTGTTCCACAGATCGGTGGATCTTTACCATCAAAATTAACGCAATGTTATCCATGGAACTACACTTTCAACATTTTCTTGACTTGTGTTTTTCGTGAAAAGCTGTCTGTAGTGTCCGTTTACTGTAAATATCTGAACCAACATTCCTTAGGTAAAGAGGGTGAATGAAAGGTACGTCTACATCAATAAACGAATTTGCTATTGAGAGTGTTAACGACTCCGCCAATTGTATACAAAACAGTCTGCTTGAATCTAGTTACTATGTGCCACATGAAAATTCCAAATCCAGAATATTTTCCAAAGTGACATTCGAACAACATAAGCGTTAAGCGTAGAGCATCTTCAACTGTTTTTTCTTCCTCATTTTTATGTAAACTTTTCAAATTTAACACTTTCATTGTGGTATTGAATGAATCCATTCTCATTAAGTTTTACGTGAAACGATTCCATTCATCGTGGTAGGTGTTCCTGCTGCCTCTAATAGTTCGTTGAGCTAAAACCACTTACTTGGGCTGCTTTTCAACTTCCAATTGATTTTTTTGATTTTCTTAACAATTTTATGTTTTTTTTTCAATCTTTACGTCTTGACATCTGTGCGAATGAAGAAGACAAGCTTACAGGCTTAACTTGTTATTTTCCTTCTAGTTTTTTTTCTTATCGTAACCGTCATGCTCGTGGCTGTTACAGGTGTGTGTAAAATAGTTCTGCTTTTGTAGTTCAGTTTTTTTTATTTTTTATTTTAAAGTCATGTTTGTTTTCCTTATTTAAAGTGTAATTTCTCAAGTGTTTGGCCTTTAAGTCATTTACGTCTTCATAACTGATCTACTTGAGGTGTCGTTAAAGGCTTTTTATTTGTTTTTCTTTTTCACAATTTTCTTCTATGCTTACACAAGCAGAGGATTATTGGTTAAACGTAAAAGCAAATTCTTAGTAACAAATTGAAACGGCATTTTGAGGTTTAGAGGCCTATGTACCAAAGTTTTTACTATCCGCGTAATTAATTTCAAAAACCTAGCAGAACCTAGATTATCTAAAAAAGAAAAAAAAAATTACAAATACCGGAAGTTTTAAAATATTTCAACTCTAAATGTGATACGATTTGATCAAACAATATAAAATATGTACTCCTGTGATGATAATTTATTATCGAATGAAATGAAATGAAATGAAAGAATCTGAGAATTTTAATTTTAATCGACTTGAATTTACTTGATGCAGGAGGGCCTAGTGTCAAATTTCTTTAAGTTAGTGTTCGGTGCGACACTGTTTTGAGGAAAAGCATATAAGATGAGCAACTACAGTGTTGCTCGTTTCCCTTCCGCTATCTTTATATAGTATCTTGTCACTATCCTCCGTCACATCCTAAATTACATTCCCTTTCAAAATTTCTTTATTGAGAAATTATAAAAAAGATGATAACTTTACTTGCATAGATAGTATTATTGAGCTTTAATCCTCATACATACTTTCCACCTTCTTTGAGAATCTCATACAGCCAAAATATTATGTTCTAGGTTAAGAGCATAGTAACATGATTTCTAACTCCATGCTTCGCTTGCTTCAATCTTGCGAATTTCATCAAACTTTCTGACCACAATAGTCCAATAGACGTGCCTACTTTAAAGGATGCTGAATTATCGAAATCATATTGAAACGTTAATCGCTTAAAATGAAGTTCATTGCATGAACATTATTATACAACAAATCTTTCTTGCCATTTCCATCACGATGTAATGGGTTTAAGAAACTCCTTAAATAATATGCAGTTCGTATTGAAAGTAATTGAAATAAAATGAGTTTACCATACCATTCCATGGGAAAATTACAAATCGAGCATTAGTCACCACCACCACATTGATCCTTTGCGGGCTGCTCGCTCTAGTGCTAAAACAGTTTCTACAAATTTATTTTGTGTTCACTAATAATGGTTGACTTTTTTTCTTCTTCTTCATCGTCTCATTTTCAATTTTCAGCTCATTAACACATTCATTAAACATTGAGTGGCTGTTGTGGCTGTGTGTTGAAAGAAATTCAGCAGTAAGACACACAGACAGACATTCATACGGAGAGAGTGAGATACTGACTCTGGCAGTCAAAGACATGACACTCTGCTGTAAACTGCTATTAATGTTGTATTTATACTCCCATATAAATGTTAACAACGTTGACAACAACATTTAAACGCCACAGGTGAACAAATGACAAGAAGAACAACAACAACTACTTGGTAAAGAATGATTTTTTCGTGCAACACAAATAAAGTAGAGCAGAGCAGGTCTGTTTGGCTTAAAATTTGGATTTGAAACGACGAAAAGAAACCGAGACAAACAGCTGCGCTAGCAAAAGATCGCCACAGCGAATACAACTAAATCGTTGGAACGCCGAAAATAAAAACAGAACAAAACAACGACAACGACAACAAACAGCCAATACACCACCAACACACGAAAATTCCATGTGAACAAGTGCAACAATGTGCAGAATGCTGCACGAGTGGAGGAGATGGAATACAAACCGTAAATGACTGTTTAAAGTTTAACGCAACAATTCATTTCCATACCCAGGCCCAGCAAAGCAAAGCAAAGCCCAACCAAGCCAAGCCAAGCCAAGTCAAATCACAAACCAAACCAAAGCAACAGAACAACACAACCTAAGCAATGCAATGCGAGCGATTCAATTTAAAAACCACAAACGAAAAGTCGCATTCAAATTGCTTGTGAAGTCAACTCAGGTTTATTTTACGTCTTTGGCGTTTAGTGTATATGTGTGTGTGTGTGTGTGTTTTTGATGATCGTTGGTTGTTGTCGTTGTCGTAAGTTATTGTGCAAAATATTGGATTACATTTCACTTCCTCCAGGACACACCGTCAACAACATCACCATTGCAGTCATCATTATCATCATCATTATTCCATAATAAACGTATTTTTCTCTCATTCATTCTATCCATTCATCCATCCATCCATCCATCCATTTGTTTGTTTGTTTGCTTGTGTTGCTTTATTTGTTTTATTAAAAAATAAAAACGAAAACGAAAAAAAGTTGTCAACATTTATTGAGAAATCGTGCCATTTTAATGGTTTTTATGTTCAAAAACAACATAAAAAACAACAAAAAAAATCGGTTTTCATTTTATTTCGGTTTCAGTTTTGTAAACGACTTGTGTTGCATTAAATTGTACAATTTCATTTAAGAATAATACGCACATACGACAATGGTCAGATAGACAGACAGCTGCCAGCTCAGGCAGCCTTTGGTTATCACAAATACTCTGAGCAGTCAGAGTTTTCTTATTGGAAAACTAGAAAACAACAAAAATAAAAGGAAGAGAAAAAAGGGTCTCATTTTATAGATTCTTTATATTTCACAGCAATTTATCTCGTTTTGTGGCCTAAAATCGGAAAAAAGGAATGAAAATGAAATAAATAGATGCCATAGATTATGAATATTTAATGCAAGAAAAAAAAAATAAAAAAAAAGAATAGTGCCAGCACTGCTAGCTCAAGCTATTTGACTCCTGCTGTAAGAAAAAAAAGCTGAACATAAATAGATTATAGGACAGCAAAATGATCCCAATGCCATTTGTGAGGGATGGTATCCACTATCCATCCAAGTCAGAGATCAGCAATGAATCGTTTTTTTGCTACTCATAAGCACTCATGAAATTTTGAGTATACATAAGTGAGTCAACAATATTGAAATTTAACTACGTACTCTGATTCATTTGTACTCACTACAACGTTGATTTATAACTACAGATTGCAATGAGTATGCGTATCATTCGAAATATGTATGTTTGATTCATAAGCCAACTATGTAATTATAATTGATTCGAGCGACTCTTATCATTCATCAAAATTTACAGTCTTAATTGTTGATGCAGTTACAACAAAATAAAAAAGTCGCATAAGCAAATCAGACAGAGCAGCCAGCAGGGCAAACATCTAACCTTCTAGTAAGTATTTTAGTATTCTATAGTGTTCGTACGCGATTCAGACTTATTTTGTGATTCGTGTCTATGTTGAGTTACGGAGAGTCGAAATCAACAACATCATACATGTTGTTAAGTATGAGTATGATGAGTACTTCCATGCTTTGAATATGAGTAGAGCTTCCATGATATTAAAATAAGTATGAATGAGTATAAGTATCAGATATTATGAGTATAATTCGATTCTATTCATATTCGATCCAAATCCGTTTAAAATCCAAGCATAAGTGAAATGAATGAAAAAACAAAACATCCACGTTGTCTGTTGTGGATGTACTTCCCCGACTTTGAATGCGAATAAAAACAACTTGTCGACAGAAGAAATCATAAAAATCTTAATGGCGTTGAGATGGTCAAAATAGCAGTGAACTTTGTGGCAGAGCGAGAAAGAAGGCTGCGAATGCAAAAAAATACTGTTTGTTCTACTTCCAACCAAAAAGAACCAAAAATTTAAACGAAATAAACAACAAATGCTACGATCGTCCTGGAAATTGTAATGCAAGCCAACAACAATCATGTGAATTGCCACAAACTATGAATAGAGACAGACAGACAGAGAGTGAGAGAGAGAGAGAGAGAGAGAGAGTATTACAGTATTACAGGTTGAATTGAACAACTGCTAAGCGCACTTAAAACTTGAAAATGAATATAAAAAAAAGAAAATTCAATAAAAGGTTCATAAGGTCTAGCCAGCAAAAGAAATCGGTTAAAATGACAAGATATTTACCGCCATTTACAACACAATAACCAACAACAACTCATATACACTGGATCAGTTGAAATAATAGCCAAGAATCATAATCATAATCATAATGATGATGATGACGATAATGATAATGATGATGATGATGATGATAATAATGTGAAGAGAAATAATAATAAAAATCAATTGTAATAATTTATGATTTAATTTTTTTGAATTATGACATTTTGCAACAAAAACAATAAAAATAAATCTCAAAAATATCAACAAAAAAACAAAAAAAGGAAATTTTAAAACTTAAAAATCTTTTTATAAAACCAACAAAACCAGATGAACACCGGAGATCGAGGGACAGAGACAGGGAGAGAGAGGTGTTGAGTCTGTTCTGTTCTGTTCCGTTTTTAACGTACGTACTCACACAATACAATGGAAAAAATGTAGGGAAATTAAGTTATGGAAATAAAAATAAAAATTAAAAAATAATAATAAAAAAAACATCACAAAAACAAAAGAAATTTATTGTTAAACAACAACAACAACAAAAATATATAAGAACGTAAACAGTGTCCGTCAGCCAAAGTCAGAGCTGGTAATCAAGATATTCATTATTGTTATGGGGTTTTATTGTTATTAATATTATTGTTGTTGTTGTTGGTTTTGTTGTAGCGAATATAAAACAAAAATTAAATCACTTATTTTTATTTCTTTCAGTTGATTTTAAAACATTTTTTTTTGTTTTTTTGTTTCTAAAGACCACACACACTTTTGGCTTTTTTTAACTTTAAAAACCTCAACTTTATTAAAAAAAATACAAACAAAAATACTCTGCTATATGTATGAGTTTGTGTGTTAAAACTCTTTACGAATTCGGCCTGAGTTTACAAAACGAAAAACAAAACAAAAATAATGAAAACGGGAAAAAAGTGTGGCTGAACACACAAAATTAAAGGCCACGCTTCATGAAAGTGTTGATGTTGTGCCGCCACAGAGTGTGGAGCGTAGTAGAGCTGCTGCTCTTGATGCTTGTGATGGTGGTAGTGGTGGTGGCAGGCCAAATGTACTACACGTTGTTGTACAGAAGTGGAACAAAAAAAAAAATAAATAAAAACCTCCAAAGTAGTAGTCATCGTAGTAGCTAAGCTTCAGACCATCTGACAACTAACAACTGCACTCACAAAAAACATTCGATAATTGCGTGTACTTTGGATTTTTGCCATCCAAAAAGTAAAATTCAAATTTCTCAATAAAATATCATCAAGAACGCATTTGAAAATTAAAGAAACGAAACCAATCTCTAAGGTTGCCTTAGCTTAGTCTCATCACAATTTTTTATTTTTTAGAATGTCACAAGGACCAAAATCATGAATTCACGTAAGAAAATTGTAACTCAAATACATTTTTTTCCAAGTGCAGAGACCTCTCCATCAATGCAGTTTTATAAATCGATCAATCGAGCCTAGCCTCATGATATCAAAAGACTACACTTCCAAATTTTGGTAACAATTTGTTCTGGATTCCCAACTCTTAAATGGGAAGCTTACCGTAAGGTCTGTGCACGGCTTCATATTTTTTGGGGTGTAATTTATGCGTTATAGGCTGCAAACGGGGAGCAAAAGTTTATTATTCAATCTTCATCAGTAGATCAAATCCATTCCTGAATCAGAAAATATCAGCAACAGCAGTTTCATTAATGCAGCAGCAACAGCAGCAGCTCCAGCATTAACATCATGGGCATCAGTGATCAAACAACAATACAAAGAAAGAAAGAAAGAAAGAAGAAAAAAAGAAAAAGTTTCAGAAGGTAAAGTTTAAAATAATTTTGATTAAATTGAAGGTTTTGTTTTAGGAATTATTCCGACAGGGCCCCTGCAACAACAAAGTGAAGGTGAAAGAAGGGGAGGAAAAACATTCACACTCTGTGTGTATTTTTTTTGTTCCTTAAAGGTTAAGAAATTGGAAGCAAATAAACGCAAACAAAACGCAACAGAAACCTAAACATGAATGCAGTGTGAGAAAATGATGTGCGCGTCTGTCTGTCTGTCTGTCTGTAAGTCTGTCTAGAAACAGAAGCGGCCAGGATAGAAACTTTCAATGCGAAATTGTCGGTTGTTTAGCAAAGTTTTGTGAAACTTTGAAGTATTTTCTTCCCATGTCTTCATTAATAAAGTTTTAAAGACGCCTCTGTTTTCTTTAAATTTATCCTCATGTTCAAAATAAAAGAACCAAAAAAAAACGATGAAAATCTCTGAAACAGAAAAAAAAACAGACTTCACTGACCTCACAACAACAACAACAACATCAACAACAAAAATAAAAATGTAGATCATAATTTCATGTTTAACAAAGCTTTAGAGTACAACAACGACAACAATAACAATGTTCCACCAAACATAATAATAATTTTAAAACAAAAAACACGTATCATGGAACCGAAAACGAAAAAACCAACAGAATCATCTCATCTCATCATACAAATTTCTTTTTTTCCCCGCTGGTTTAAACAAATTTTTAAACACCGTTTTCACCGTGTACCTGCAAAGCTTCGATTCAAAAGAGTGAATTCTATGATGGTATAAACTATGTTTTCTTACTGTCATCCTTAAATAGGAGCGCGGCAAGAGGGTCGTTTTCTACATTAGCTTAGCTTTTACATTTTGTGCCGAAAACAGGGTTAATAAAGAAATATGTTTAACAAGCTTATTTATTTTTCATATGTTTTATTGTTCCTACCTTTTTTGTTTTTTGTTTACCTTTTGTCTTTGTTGTCGTTTGCAACCAACTTCACTATTAAATTTTCTGTCATCGGTTTTTTCAATTGCAGAGTTTTGTCGTTGTAGTGCAGCTTCGTTTATTTTTTGTTTTTGGTATGCTTCATATTACATAATTACACGGGCATAAGACATTTTGACTACTAACAAAGCGCTTACATACATAATTGGCCATTACAACCCTTTAGTCAGGATTACGTCCTAGCTTCTCAACACCACTCATGTTGTGTGCGTTAATTTTATACATGAGTGGCGGGACCTACAGTTTAAAGTCGACTCCGAACGACAGATTTTTTGAGACGGGCCTTTCGTCTAATAAGCTAACACACTACCTACTAGACCACGGCGACTTCAACAAAGTGCTTGGCGTTTTTATTTAGGGATGGCTGTACTTGTTTCTAAAACGGCTAGCTTTTAAAAAACAAAATGGAAACGGATGATTAAATAAGATATTTTCGACAGTTCTTTAATGCAGTGCTACCAGGTGAAATGATCACTCAATAATCTCCATGTTTCAATAGTTGGTCGGCTTGAGAAACTCACTACATCTGGAACAAAATAATGTTTCTTTGGGCAACATGCTCGCGGCAGTCTTCTGTTAAAAAGCTCAGAGCTTGAAAAGGCTTCTCAAATCTGTCGTTCGAAATCGACGTTAAACTGTAGATTCTTCCACCACTCATGTGTAAAATTAACATACAAACCATGGATGGTGTGAGAAACTAGGTGGTAACCTTAACTAATGGGATGTAACGGCCAATTCTCAACTTCTTTAAGAAGAATACATTCCTTTAAGGTACTGCTTAAGCAAACATATTTATTTTATTTTATAATGTTTTGATTTGGCTCGCGCTATTTGCGTCTTCGTTTTTTGTTTCTTTCTGAGATTTTTGTTGTTTTTTGACTTGTCCTCAAACTTGAGCTGGCTGTTGTGTAAATATGTATGTGCATGTGTGCCAGTCGATGACATGTACCCTTTTATAGGCCAAAATTCCAACATCTAAAACAACAACAACAACAACTAAAAGAACATAGAAAAAGAATACCGGAGTGAAGACAAACCGTTGTTTTTATGACTTTTAAACACTGGCAACTGGGCATTAAAAAAATTAAAAATTTCTACTGTTTTGCCGCTTTTTTTTCTTTTTTAAGCAACACAACACCACACTACGCCACACCACACTATAGTACGGATATTAAATATTTAAAACCACAAGAAGCTTTAGAAACCGATAAAGAAGCTTCTGTATATTCACAGAAATTATAATAAAAAAACAACGTCTTCTCCGTCTTGTTCAGCTTCTAGAGAGAGAGAGAGAGAGAGAGAGAGAGAGGAAAAATCTATAAATTTTGTATGACATTTCATAATAGTTTTGTCGAAAGGATCAAAGTTAAGCCTCCTCTCTCAGGATGTTGCATGGGAAACAAATTGATTACGTATTGACAACATTTGTTGTTGTTGTTATTAATATTGTTATTGTTGTTGTTATATGTAGTAGTTTAAGATATTATCTTGCGAATAAAATCAGATTAATGACTCATGACTTTCGTATCAATTAGTAGCAGTTAGTTAGCTGGCAACAGCAGCATCATTTGCTTGAATTTGTGATTTGATATCAAAAATTATTCAGCGGGTCATGAGTCATTTGATTGTAATTGTTGGTAAAAATAGAAAAAAAAACATTCAAATGGTAAGGAATGGAATGAAAAAATACAATAATTTCCGGCAAACATATGTATGTGTACGTATTTGAAAATAATTTTTAAACTAAAAAAGCAAAGCATTTATGAAATACAAATGATTCAGATTAGAGAGCAGCACAAAACTTTCGTCATATATTTATGGAAACTAGGATACAATCGGTCATTACAATCCTTTAGTCAGGATTACGGCCACATATGTTGTGCGTATTAATTTTATACATGAGTGGTGGGAAAGAAACTTTTAACGGCAAGGTTTATTTATTTTCAGACTTTCTGCCAGAAATCTGCTGAGAGGAAGTCGCCAAAGAAATTTTTTCATATTTTCGTTTTGATTTCTGACCTGGGGTTTCACTATTAAACCACGGCTACTTCAAGATACTTGACATACGAAACTGAATTCTTTTCATTTTAATATTCGGAATCTTTTTGAGGTGTTTAAAATTGCAGCTTCAACGTATTCACCTGTAAGACATTAGACTTGTGTTGGTTTGCATTTTTGATAAATTTGATGTCTGGAATATTATGGCCGACTAACGATTTTAGAATAAGAACGAAACTTATGCGATATAGGGATTAGAAAATTAATTCTTAATGTGAGTTGAATATGGACAGTGGAGTCCAAAGATATACAAGCAAAATTATATTAAGCGTGAAGTAATTTTGTAATTTGTACGAGAGAATGCTATCGATTGCATTAATCGAACTTTAGATTATAATAATAGAGGCGGATACAAAGATGGATTTTAACGAAAGTAATTCTAACGATTCAATATAAAAACTGTTTATCGGTTTGTAAATATTTGCTTTTTTCCATGTGCCATTTGCAGTAATAACTTTCAAGACGATATTTATTTAAAATGCCGAATACCGGAGGCACCATCTAAATTTAAAATTCGAAATATTTTGACAGTGCTTGCCAAGGGAACAAGAATTCACCTTCCTGAGGCATAAATAACATCCATCAACACTTCAATTGAAACATTTCAAATTTAAACAGATTAAATATTATTGACTACTCGTTTTAATGGAGGTTTTTTTTCTGTTATTTTGTTATTTTAGTTGAACTGCCTTTTTACTTTTTAAGAACAATTTCACACCCACATAAATACATGCATTGAAGCCAAAAATTAAAAATTAAAAAATAAAAAAAAAATTAAAAATTTAAAATCTTAACATATCTTGTATATAAAACATGCGAACGTTTTTATGATTTGCTCGTTCTTTAAGAAAAACTAAGAAAAAAAAACAAACAAAGTAACGAATTAAAAAACGTTTATATACAAATAAACAAATTAAAAATCTCAATTTAAATAAACATCCAATGATATTAAAATGAATAATGATTTCGCTAAAATAACAAAAAGTTTAATGGAAAAAAAAGTTATAAAAATTATTTCAAATACTTTTAAAAATAAAAACAAACAAAAAAAAACAAGAAAATCTGAATTTATTATTTTCATTATTGATGATGATGATGATGACGACGATGATGCCGATCATTATATAACATTTAAGTAAATTAAAAATGATACAAAAAAAATAATTGAATTAAATTGAAACAATTGCAACACAAACAATTTAAAAATAAAAAAAGTATGTATTTCAATTCATTTAAGTAGTCGTACAATTAAGATAAAAAAAAATTTTATTTACAAATGGAAACTCTGAAAACAATGCAAATAAAACAAGCAGCAATCAGTTAATGAGTCAAATCGTAGACAGCATAAATAAATTCTGAATCAAAATCACAATGAATATATTTTGCAGAACCGCCACGAATTCTATTTCCATTCCTTGTTTTTCTGTATGAATTTGTTTTTGAAGTAAAATTTGATTAATTTTCAATCGTTTAGAATGAATATTAAATACTCGTTACTAACTCATGTTAAATGTTTCTCAATGAATTTAAGCTGTTTTGATTTTATCTACCTAAGCACACTATAATATATATGCAGACTGTCAGTGCCCGAAGAGTTTCGCTACATTCGCTACAGCGGGTTTAAGTGGTTTATTAGGCGTGAGGCCGTAGTACAAACCTTAGCGCAGACAAATCAAATAAAAGGAAATATGAGCTTCAGTATCTTTCTGTATGTAATGTAATGTATGTATTTGCATGTTCAAGAAGACTATTGAAAGCTTCAATTGAATATTTCATATCAGGGTGCGCTCTAGATGTCAAATTTTCACAGCAGTTTTCTGGCAAAAACTCTGAGAGTAAATAAAATTGCCAAGAACAGTTTCTCAAATATCTGTCGTTCAAAGTCGACTTTACACTGTAGGTCCCGCCACTCATGGATAAAATAAACACACACAACATGGGTGGTGTGACAAACTATGTCTAAAATCTTGACTGAACTGTTGTAATGACCAATTATGTACGTTTGAAAAATATATTTCCTCGCAAGATTCTGGCAAAAACTCTGAAAGTAAATAAAATTGCCATGAAAAAATTTTCTCGAAAATGAATAACTGGCTCAAAGAAGCATCATCACGTTCCCTTGGCGACACTGGCACTAACACTGTTTTCTGTTTTATGCCGTGATAAAATAACAACAAAAGCAAAAACAATAATAAAAAATTAAATGTTTAAATAATAACAATAAATTGAGATTAAAAGAATAATAATAACAGTCGGGTATTTTTATTAAGATTATGAGATTAAGTGTTAACGTTGACGGGAAGCGCAAATGACAGCATTCATGGCAATGACTGGTGATGGTAGTAGATGTAGATGTAGATGGACCACCAGGTGCATTGCAAGCGAAATTGAAAATTTTAATCTTTTAAATTATGAATTTGTTTAATTTGCTGTTCAATAATAATTTAATAAGTCTTTTTTTGCTGCCTGTATGCAAATGACGCTTTTGATGCATCACAATCGTTAAATCTTTAAATGGCATGTTCTTCATGCCATTTTCATTAAAGCCGGAAATGATCCGAAGTAAACGTTGCAAAAAGTACAAATATTCCAATGAAATCAGAAAATTACAAATTTTAAAACAACAAAAACAAAAACAAAAAATAAATTAAATATTGGTAGAGTTCCACAATGAAGAAGTGGTGAATGTTCTTGTAGAAAAACGAAGTCTTTTGGTTTTTTCCTAGGCATTCATCTGATTTCGTAATCTGCAATCGATACACGCAAGGTCGTGTAAGGATAAAAAGATTTTGTACTGTGATGGCAAGATTCTGTGCTATTTGCACCAGAAAATATTTGAAATTGAAAGAAATTTCGCTTGGATTGAAGTAAATTACAAACCAGTCTGCTAAAAAAGTTTGTAGAGCTCATGGGGTCTGATAAAATAATATAAAATCAAGTAACGATAATCAAAATTATCGAAAATGTCCAGAAATTAACAAAAAAAAAACAACATATATTCCTTTTGAAGCTACTCGAATGATACTGGGCAAGATGAAAGAAAACTTTTAATGACCGGAATATAAAAATAAGAGTGAAGAATTTTCACAATGGATATACATAGGTCCTAATCCTGACTGAAGGATTGTTATGACCAATTCAGTAGGTATGTACTTAAAACCAGTAAGTTTTCCATTAAATAACCTGTCAATAATAATGAGCGTTTTCACGTGCACTATTTAATTTAAAAAAGTTTATTATGACAGTAGCCGCCATTGCCTAGTAGGTAGTATGTTGTCTTATTAAACGGTCAAACCCCAGGTCAGACATCAAAAACGAAAATATGAAAAAATATTCCTTCGGCGCTTTCCAAACTCTGCGAGTAAATGAAAACTGCCATGGAAAGTTTCTCAAAAATCTGTCTTTCGGAAACGACTATAAACTGTAGTTCCTACCACTTATGTAGGTGTGAGAAACTACGTTGTAATCCAGACTGAAGAGTTACAAAGGAACAATTATATACATATGTATGACAGTATCGATGAATAGTGCGAGTCTAATTAAATAATTTGTTTAACTTTCCCAAGTTAATAAATCGAATTAGATGCCAATGATTTCAACAATTCGTAGACATGTGCGAAATTTGTAACAATTTTCTAATTTTCTAATAATTAATGACAGTGTTAACAGACATACACACATAAGCATACATATATGTATGTATGTATCAATGGAAGACATAATTTAATAAAGAAAAAAACTAAAATTATTGAATTATAAACAAATCATAAAACAAAACAAAGAAATAACTTTTCATTATGACCGAGATGTGGCAGCAACTAAATAAATAATTAAAAAATTTATTAAAAAAACTCTTTCAACAAAACAATAAAAAAACAAATTGTTCATAAAGAAGACGTTGTTGATGTTGGTTGGTTGGTTGGTTGGTTGGTTGGTTGGTTGTTGGGTTATAGGCCAGAATTATAAAATGAAACCGCAGAAGAAGAAAAAAAAAGAAACATTAAATACAGTTATAAATCTTTTTTGGCTTTAAATTTTTATTAAAAAATAAAAATAAAAATAAATTTTTTTTGTTTGTAAATTTCAATTCCCCCTTCATAGAAGTGAGCAGCCAAATATGAAAAGAAAAACTGAAGACAAAAACAAAAACAAAAACTAGTAAATAGATGCTTAAACTCAAGCTGTCAACACTGGCTAAGAGCGCATAAATATTGAGTAGTAGCTGTGTGGTGAATATTTATCATTTGCCACGGACGGATGGGTTCATATGTTAGTCAGCCAGTCAGTTAGTCTGTTAGTCTGCCGACAGTAGTAGATTGGAATGAATTGGAAAGGGTTGTAAATCAAGCGAATATTTAGAGCAACGCGCAAAACATTCACAAAATGCGGCTATAAAAGTCAAGAGAATTTATTAAAAAAAAAAAAATTAACAAAAACAGCAACAAAAAACACCACAAATAAAATAAAAAACACGGCAGGTATTTGTTGCTTTAATTGTTTAATAAAACAATGGGAGGTCGCCCTCAGTGAAGACATCATCATCATCATCACCATTTAACATCATTATTACGATTATCAACATCATTGGCACTACCAACCACAGATGCTACCATTACTAGCTACTACTTACCAACCAGGAACATGTAGAGAAGGGATCGAGCGAACATGCTTTAGTTTTTGTATTAAGATAGGTCGTGTGATCATGTGATCGGGTGGTCGATTGTCGGCGTATGGTGGGAAATCTTTTTTTAACTTTTTTAGCTGAAAACTTTAAAACATTCAATAAAAAATAAATCAATTTTATTTAAGAATTATCAGCAGCAGCAGGCAGTGGCAATGCCACAAGCAACAAGATTGTGAAATCATTATTGAATTGAATCGTAAAAAACCGAAAACAGAAAAACCATTATGAACCAAAGAATACAAATAAAATCTAAAACAATACATAATTAAAAATCATAACATATGTATGTATGTAGTACATACATAAGTTAATAAGAAAATGGAAATTATTTCGGAAAATAAATTCCTACAAAATAAGAAGAAATAAAAATCACACATACTCACACACACATGTTTACATACGCTACGATACTCTACTCTATTGTAGTGTAGTATGAAAGTGAGTATGAGTGAATGTGAGTGAGTGTGTGTGGCGTTGGAATTAAGTTTTTTTGGGGGGGGGTGCAGCAATAAAAAACTTAAATAATCATAAACTTTTAATGTCTTTATTTGATGAGAAGAAAAAGATGATGAAGAAAAACAACAACAACAAGTATAAACATCATAAAAATATGATTGTGAATCGAAATTGCGAAAATTTTATTGTTGTTATGGAAATTGTCTGCCAATATTTTCTATAATTTTCCTCCTTTATTATTCACTCCACCACATCCATTTGCAGACGCAAGAGTTGAAAGCCTCCGTAGTACTTAAGAAAATTATTGATTTTAATTACAAATAAATTGTTATGGCCACGTTTTTTTCATCTCCACAATTTATATGAGATTTTGTTTCTCTTCAGCTTTTCCTTTCTTTTTTTGTTTTTTTTTTTTTGTTTTAATCTCGAAAAAAAAATATAAAAATTTCATGGGAAACACATTGTAAACACGATATACACGGAGAGAAATATTTGGGGAGATGAAAAAAAATTGCCGAAAGTTCTTAAAGGTGTGATTCAATTCCGTTTTGGTTATTAAATAGTAACGTCACCAATCTGATGATAAATTGCTCCACATGCATTCTCTATTGAAGGCTAAGAAAGAAATTCGATATCGATTTGTATCCCGATCGGGAGTGATTTATAAATTTGTAATTTAATTGCTCTTAGAATAGAAGCAATGGAGTTGGACATAAAACAGAGCCTAGTTGTATTATCAGGGAGTCGTTCGTACCTTTGAGAAGGCGCGATAAGCAAAGAAACTGATGTTTTTCTTGACAATCTAGTAGTGATTAGAGCACGATAGGATATCTTTACACATGGAAAATTGAAAATTGTCGACAGGAGTGTGTTGACTTAGTAATCGCCAGGCTTTGTTTCAGATCCCAGCGCAGACAACAAAACAAAATAAGAAAAAATATAAGAAAAAAATAGTTTTCTGGCAAAGACTGAGATAGTAAAGTACGTAGGTTCCAGCACTCATGACTAAAATTAACACACAACACGAGTGGTGTGGTGTGACTAAAAGATTGTAATGACTAATTATGTATGTATCTTTTAAAGTTTTTAATCAACTCTGAGTGGGACTTTAAAATAATTTTGGAATATGATGGTGGCTGTAATTGCTGTACATATTCAATTACATTGACTCTAACCCTAGATAAGATGAGATGGTTGTCTGCTCTAACATTTATTAGAGTATCAACTCTAAAGGCATTCTCCTTTCATTTTCCAGCAGTAGTTATTTGCCACAAAAAATTTGCAAAGCTTTCGTTATGGTATCGGCAAGCGACGCCAGCCCTTCGATAGGTATATCTTTATAAATTCACAATAGAACAGTGCTTTGAAAGGTCTTAAAAATGTCTTGAGGTCCCTTACCATAGTCCAAAAAAAAGAATTCAAACTTCACAAAAACTCATATTCAATTATTTTCAAAATGTACTTAAAAAAGTCCATCATTATCTGTTTTGAGAAATATAAAGTAAATGTTTCGTTCTTTACATTTACAGAAATCTATTTAAAAATCATAACATTTTCACCTTTTCTACTTTTTTCTTCTCCTTTTTTTTTTTGTACAACAACAGCAAACGATAAATTTTATTGAAAAACAGCAAAAAATTGAAAGAAAAAAAATTGCCAACAAACCATGAAAGATTTTCTATCCATCATTTCATTTTATGTTTTCGATATTATTTTTCAATTTTATTTGATTTTTCTGAAACGATCATTTAAAAAAAAAAAAAAAAAAACTGCACAACTAGAAGAGGAAAACACTTGGAAAAATGTTGAAAGTTTTCCAATATGTATTATGATCATCGAGATATCGTTACACTTTAGTTTTATTTGTTGCCAAACACAAGTGGCTGTTTTTAATAAAATTTTCTTTCTTTTCTTGATTTGTTGTTTTTGGTGTTTTTGTTTGTTTTGTTTGGAATTTCCAGATTCCATTTACTCCCGATACACATGTTGTAACAATGATTTCAGTTGTTTCTAGTTCATCCAGCAAACCAGCCAACCAACCAACCATATAGCTAGCAAGCAAGCCATTCGGCGAGCCAGACAGAATGAAATGAAGAAGCAGTTTGCATTTACAACCTGACTGATGATGATGGTCGTGGCCCTCATAAAAACTTTTTATGACCAATTGATAGTGTGAACAAACGTTTTCCTTGCATAACTCTCAGATGGTTTTGGTTTTCTGTAGTTTCTTGCTTTTTTGTTTCTTTCGAAGATGAAACGAAAATTGTTTTTGATTTCTTGTAAATAAGTGAGTTATGAGAGGAGAGAAATAATTCTTGTGTTTGTACTTATTTATGGCCAACGAATGAAACGATTTACGACCACAATTGAAGACTAATGAGTTAAAATGGAAGGCCCTGCTATCAAGCGATCAAGGTTAATTTTGTATTTAGATATGGTTGCCGATCGAACGATAAATCGATAATTGCCGATAAGCAATAATATATATATATATAATATATATAAATATATATAAAAAAAAAAAACGGCTTCTAACAATTTCAGTGGTTTCATCGCCTGTCGCTGCAATTGTGTTGCCAGTGTTTACCACTGTTTAACAACGTGTCATGTCTGTGGGAGTGTTAAACAAATTGTCAAAAAGTGAATTGTTTTCATTTCATTTTAAATTTCAAATCCATCCATCCATCCCTACAATATAGCACACCAAAATGCTAACAAACATAGCAAGAGGCAGGCAGGCAGGCATCAGCAAATAGAGATAAAATCCATCATCTCACCTTTTGTACGTTGAAAATCTTGACAACTTGTGAAAATTCTAACAACAACAACATCACCTTAAACATCATCATCATCATCATCATCATTATCATTATCATCATCATTGCCATCGTCATCATCTTGCTCTCAAACTAATCTTGATTATCATTAAGTAAACATTTAAATTATATCATCATAGCCAAAGCCAAAGCAAATGCAACAATAAAAACAATATGAAAACTTAAATAGAATATCAAAGAACACTGTGCACAGTGTTTTAGTGTTGTTTTTCCATTAATTTGTTGATGTTTTCTTATATAGTACGAGTCAGTCAGTCAGTCAGTCCGTTCATGTGATGATTGTTTCTCGTGCAAGCGGGCAAGTGGATATGTATTGTAAAATTGTATTCCGTCATAAAATGAAGAGTTTGTTTATTTCACATTAAAAGTCAATTAAATGCGATGATGTATTACTGCAACAACAACAATAATAATAACAATAACAAAAAAAAAAGAAAGAAAGAAAATCAATAATAAACAACACACAAGAAGAAACAGATTGTTGCCGCTGAAATTCTCAAATCAAAAGAACATCAAAACAAAATGATCTGTTTTCCACTCAAAACTATTCTATTCCATTGCAAAAAACAAGAAGAAGAAAATGAAGACGAAACAAAAACAACAAAAACAAAAACCTCAGCAATTTTTCTTTACACTTGAGTGGATTTAGTTAGTTTTTCGTAAAAAAAAAATTATTGAAAAACATCAATGGGGAGTGATGGTCTACGATGAATGGAAACACGCAGCTGCCACATTGACTTGATAGGGTGGCGTTCTGAATTCTGGATGGGTCGCCTTTTACGCTAATCGGGTCCTATTGAACAACACAAGATAAACAATATTCCATAAATTTATTGGTGTTGTTGATACTTGTACGCATTTATACTTATTTTAATATCATGGAACCTCTACTCATATTCAAAGTTGGAAGTACTCATCATATTCATACTTAACAACATGTATGATGTTGTTGACTTCGACTCTCCATAACTCAACATATACACGAAGCAAAAAATAAGTGTGATTCGCTTATGAACACTAAAATACTCACTAGAAGGTTGAATGTTTGCTCTGCTTGTTGCTCTGTCTGATTTGCTTATGTGACATTTTTATTTTGTTGTAAATGCAACAACAACTAAGACTGTAAATTTTGATTAATGGTTCGAGTCACTCGAATCATTTCTAAGTATTATTTCTAAAGTACTAAAGTGAATCTAATTGAGTAGGCTTATGAATCATACATATTTCAAATGGTATGAGATTGATGTCAACGTTATACGCATACTCTTTGCAATCTGTACTTATAAATCAACGTTGTAGTGAGTATAAATGAATCAGACAGAGTAGTTAAATTTTAATATTGGTCACTGACTCACTTTTATTCAAACTTTCATGAGTGCTTATGAATTATTTTTTTTCACCTACCTACTAAACTACGTCGACTTCATGAGAAAACGTTGCAGACATGCCGAAAACGGCTATAAGAAATCTATGGTATTGTCAACATATTTCTTGGCTTGCGCAAATTTTTTATAAGGAATATTACAGCGAGTTTTATTTTATATTTGTCTTGTGATAAAAAGAACTTATTTACTTCCTTACTTACTTACCTACTTATTTACTTGCTCATTACAACCCTTCAGTCAGGAATACGACCTATATTCTCGTAGCATTCATGTCATGTGACCTACTGAGAGGAGGTTGCTAAAAGAAATATTGTTTGTATGGGCCATCATTTAGCCCAAGTGGGATCCTCTTCCTTCAAGGGAGTCCATCATCTGGCCTAACCTAACCTAATGTAGTTGATAGGAATTTGTATCACTATCATATGTATAGAGAAACAGAAAATCGTATTGATGGCAAGAATGTTTATTTCCACCAACGGATATGTGTATGAGCATTAGCAGGTTGTATCTGATATAACATTTTGGTTCACATATTATGGAAAACATATGGAAAACATATTGTAAAGATTCACAATTATGAATTACAAATTCATGCAATTTCATACCACTGTGCAGTGTGTTGCCTTAATCAGCTACTAATCTTACCCAGATTCACTTTTTATTTATTGTACAACTCCTCCAATAAATAGACTAAAAACAGCAGAAGAATAAATTAAAAAAACAAGAGAATTTGGTAGGCGAGCAAACGCAGCAGCCAGTTAATTTGGTACACTCGACAAATAAAATCCATCATAAACAGAAATTAAAATACGCTCAACACGATAAAAATGAAAAAACAAAAGCGAAAAACAAATGAGAACGTAAGCGATTAAGATAAGAATAACTTGTATTCGAAGCGTTAAGATTTCACAGATTTAAATACGCAGACAGTAATTTTGCAGGGAACAGAGCAGAACAGAGTCGAGCGACTCACGTGTATTTCGAAAAGAATAAAATTTTGTATACATTTTCCAAGTTCACCAAGATTTTCATAATTGTTTCGCTTATCTCAGGGAGAGAGAGAGAGTTGCCGCTGATGATTATGATGATAAAGAACATGTTGATGAGATCTCTGGTTGATACATGTTGGGGTGGGAAAAAGCACTCAAATTTTCATGTTTTTCTGTTTTTAAGTAGCGGCTGCTGCTGCTGCTGCTGCAGAGAACTTTTCCTATTTTAACCGTTCAGTGTGATTTTCCATTTTAACAAGTCAAGTACGCGCAGACATGTCTAACGGAGATGATATTATTTCACATTGTATCTCTAAAATCCTTCGGTACACTTTGGCGGAATGCAATTCTCGAGATTCTATTCCCAGATAAATCGTATGCAAGTCAATACATGAGGCGATGTTTGCCTTTAACGCTTAATTTTTCAAATTCAAAAATTAATTCAACGCTGTAACGCTGAAAATTGTCCGCTAAAAGCAAAAAACGCCTCATTTGCGATTAATTAACAACAACAGAACAGAACAGAGACATACACAAACATTCGCACTCACACGCTCTATTCGTGTGTGTTAAAAACGATTTCAAGCGATTCGCACAACAAGAGCCCCACATTGTAATTGTAAATTGTGAACGACAATATCTAACAGTAGTAGTCTACACTACACTTATAATACATTACACTGTATTAGAATACAGTACCAGATCATTATAATGATTACGCCTGTATAAGCTAATGAATGATGTTGTTGCTGTTGCTGTTGCTTGCTAGTGTTTGATTGTATTCGTATACATACATATCTATAAGATAATTATAATATACTGTGTGTATAAAGAGCGTAATGAGATTGAAATTAAACTGAATAATAAAAAAAAAACTGAAACAGAAACAGAAACGTACGAAATAAAAAAAAATAAAAAAAAATCGTATTTGTTTGATCTGAATACGAGACTATGGACGGTATCGTATCGAACCCCACTAAACGACTGGCACTTTAGACAAGAGCAGAGTCATTCATGTCTAAAGTGAAGAAGAAAAAAGCTGAGTGAAATAGTGATGGTGATGGTACGATTGTGATCGTTTAGATTTTCACAAAATTCGATGTTTTTTTTTCTTTTTGTACTTTGTGGGTTTTATGTGTGAAAAGTGCGTACGTGTGTGTTTGATGAAAATGAAAATGCCGAAATAAATTTAAAAAAAACAGAAATAAAATTTGAAACGCTTAAAATCTTCATTCTAATGAATGAATTGAAACAAACGTGGACGTACAATTGCGCTGTAAAGTGGATCGAATAGAGCGAGCGGTCGTTTATATTGATCGGTAAATCGGTTGGTCTTCTGTGTTCTGCGTTTTGCGGCATACGACAATATTTTAATTTTTTCTTTCTGTGCTTCGATGCAACCTCATCATCATCATCATCATCATCGTCATCACCTTCATCATTATTGTGATCATCAGCCATCGTTTTATCATTTGTGCAAACAAAGTTGACGGTGACGTTAACGACGAGAGAGAGAACAGAAAAAAAAAACAAAAAGAAAAACGTCAACCAAATTTTGGTCAGTACGAGTATTTGTGGCGACATGTTTCGGCGTATGTTGACGATTTACCTGTGTCTGATGTCTGTGATAGTGGTGATGAAAGTCTCTTTTGGCCACTTTCTTCTAAAACACTACTCAGCGCATTACACAGATAATTTTGTGTTTTTTCTCTCATTCGTAATGTTTTTTCTGTTTTTTTTTTTTTTTGTTTTTTGGTGTGAATTATTAGAGATGAATGAATGGGGATTCTTCTTCAGAGACCAACAGTGATCAACAATTGCCAAAACAAAGTTCAGTTTATCGTGGCTAATGATAGTGGTCAAGTGCATATGCAATAATATGTAATAATAAAAAAAAGTGTTTTTTTGGCTTTTTCAAAATGTGCATCGTTGAAATGAAAAATTCTAAGAACAACCAAAAAAATATTGAAATTAAACGCAATTAATTATTGAAACCACTGAGGTGCTTTCAATTTAAGAAAAAATAAAGTTGAAACTGAAATAACAATTAAAACTCGAAAAAAAATTTTAAAAGTAATTAAAACAGTGCGGCTTACAGTAGCATGGCATAGTAAAGAAACACGATAAATATTTTAAATCGTAAATGATAACGAAAACAGTTTAAGTTTAAACTCGAAGAAAACAGTTCGAAATATACATATGTTCGGCTTCTTCTTGTCTTAATTGAAATTTTTCCAAGATTTAGAAAAATCTTAATCTAAAAAGGATACAATTTTAAAGTAAAACTGAAATAAAATAGAAGTAAATTGTCAATTGTCAATGTAATTGTCAATAGAACTAAGATGAAAACTTAACTACGGAAATAATAAAAAAGTGAACATATTCTAGGCAAGTTTAGAGAATGCTTATTGTGGTATGTTTGAAATACGAAAACATTTTTCCATAAAAAAATTTTCCAAAATTTCTCGAAATTTATGTGAACTTCCCTGTCTTATGAACTTCCTTGAAAAAATTTTTTTTAAAGTAATTTTTTACAAGACATTTACATTCATGTTTCCACTGTTCTTGTGAGGTAATAAAAAAACCACAAGTTTGAGAAAAATATCACAAACCCGCTTCACTGAGTGACAATCACTCAAAAGCCTGGCGACTGTTTTGATTTGCAGAAGAACGTTTTCAACCTTGGTATGAAGGCCAAAATCTCAATAATATCCAAAGGAACAGTCTGCTTAAGCCCAGTAAATGACAATACGTTCATTCTCTGGCCTTTGCCAACGTAATCCATTCACAGTGTATATGCCTCCTCAGCCTGCCTAGCCATAATCCCGTTTAAAGTGCTCCATTCAACTCGAAACGGTTATAATTGCCTTTCTAAAGCGAAGCAACAGCCTTCTGTAGGTGAAGA
This sequence comes from Sarcophaga rosellei, assembly GCA_930367235.1. Classification (NCBI taxonomy): domain Eukaryota; kingdom Metazoa; phylum Arthropoda; class Insecta; order Diptera; family Sarcophagidae; genus Sarcophaga; species Sarcophaga rosellei. The sequence goes on along the minus strand of OV884019.1, from coordinate 3,161,375 downwards.
TACTCTTGTAGACGAACCTTTGATTGCTAGTCCATCACCGATGCCATTCCCCTCGTCACCTCTGTGTTCAGCAAAAATAAAGACCCACCAACGCCGTTTAACATTTTTTCCAAGTATTTATGATTTTGTTACTAAAATTTGTGTGATAACAAATAGAAATTGCCGGAAAACATGAGGCCACATATTAATCGGTTCCCAGAGTATAAAATTGAATTCAAAAATTTCCATTTTTCATGATATAATTTGAAATCAATTGGCATTAAATTGAGAAAATTTAGACAATATCTTGGTAAGTTGGTATAGCTTTTCAAATGCTAGCTTGTAATTGCCAATCGAAAATTTCTTTCAAAACGAGTATAAGTTTTCGCATAAAATTTTCGAAAAGGTAGTGATTTTTTAACGGTAAATTATCGATTTTCCTCCCTACCGATAAAGCTGCAATTCAAACTTCATTATTCGTTTGAAGCGTTTTCTGAGGACAACAGAAGGAAAGTTGCAAAGTTCTATCGAAGTGTCGTTTAGAAAACAAACGACAATATCTGTGTATGATGTAATTAAAGGATGACAGACCATACCATTTATTATTAGAAACAAAGAAACAAAGAAAAGGAAAGTAGTGATGCAGCTATGCACCAGCCTTCAAGCTTAATCAAACAAAATTAAGAAAAGACCTTTAATAATTTCATAAATCCCTTTTGAAGACTACTCTTCCGTACAAATAAAGGCAAAAAGTAAGCGAAACGAAACGAAGCGAAGGAAAAAGAAGACAACCTGCACTGTTTTGAGGCTCACAAGAAGAAAAAAATATGATCCTTTAAACTTGGACACAAAAACACGTGAAAACGCAAAAAGAAATGAAAAAAAAATTGAAAATAAAATCAAAAAGCGAATCAAAAACAGTTCCCATCACTTTCAAAGCGGCTTTTGAAACTATTTTTTATGCGATTTTGTTGTTTCATGTCTTTTTTGTTTCCAATTTTTCTCAATTTTTTTCTTAATCAAGCCAATACTGTAAATCCCATCCTTTTGTTTTGTTTTTTCTGTTTTTTTGCTTTTTTCATATGACCGGGGAAAAAAGGTCCATGAAATCGCCACAGTGCAGGCAACATATACGCGTTTTGAAAAATACTCCTTCCCAAGTTAAAAAATCAAACAAAACAAAAAAAAAAAACATGAATGAAAAAAAATAAAGGCAGGCACATTAAATAAACGAAATTTAATTTAAAGTTTCCAAAGAACGAACCACATGAACGAATCAGTACGCGCGAGTCTTTGGAACAAAATTGACGCGGGTTTTTTTATTCACGTTCCAAAGTGGATTACATTAGCGATTGTAAACGAAAATACAAATACAAATACAAACGATAATTTGTTAATAATTAATAAAGAATAAAAAAAAAAAATTATTAAATTTGAATATCTTTTACAGTGATTACTTACTTAACAAAAATTAATACAAAATGCTTCAATTCTGGCCAACAGTGCTGAGAAACTTGAAATTGTTTATTCTTCTGCAATAAATTAAAAAAGAAAAAAAGTGAATTAAAACTTGAAGCAAATTTGTATAATGAACGCTTCCTCCAATTAATTTGGATCGAAAGCAAATTACATATAATTAATTTATGAAATCGATAATCAGAAAATCAGAAATCACAGAATAAAACAACAATAACAAGATAAACTTTTAGAATAATTTGTAACGTTTTACGTACCGTTTTCCGTACCGTTGAGATATGCGGTTATTTATGGTGATTGCAATTGTGATATTTGCAATGCCAATAACTGGACTTGGTTGGTAAGTTAAACATGCCTCGTATATTATACTCTACTTTTTTTAATTTTAAATTTCATTTATTATGTTCTTAAATTATTTCAATTATTTGAAACCTATTCGTTTGTCGACGGTTGTTTGTCGACGATTGCTCACAACGAATGGGTCTTTGCCCATTACAGTGAATGAAACAACTCTTAGTAGATAATTCCCAGCGGTACCACTACTATCGATCCGGAGTGAGAAAATTTTTTTATTATATTGCAATTTTTTTCGCTTGATATTGCTCCAGGAAACTCGTATTTTATTAACGATCATCATTCCATTCAGATTGGACCCGATTTTTATCTTGTGAGATCCTAGCTGTATATGTAGTTCGAGTGAAATTAAACAGAATTTGTATTGAACCCAACAAGCTCCCATCTGAGGGAGCTTCTGGAATTTATTAATAGGACTTCTACAGAAGCTGCAGCAACGAAAATGAGGAGAAGATCGCAGAACATTATCATTGTTTATCTATCATTGTTCGGAGTTTGGGAACCTAAGTACAGAATTTCTTAGACACCCAGAATATGTGGGAAATTCACACCTTCGTAAGAATCTTGGTATGGTTGAGAGACGCCAGCCAGAAGTTATTATTATGACGAAATAGGGAATATAGGACCCATGTAGACTGCTCCCATTGACACGGCTGCCAGTTTAACCTTACCTAATCTAACAGCCATTTATGTAAATAATAGATGCCCTATTTTGGCTTTGCTGGAGAACGAGGTATCATAAATCAATGTTTCTAACGAGAGAAAAATATACTTTTAGAGCAATCCATTTGAATACTAATGGAGATTTATTAACCGAACCTTATAATGCGCATATTGTGAGCGAATTGGCTGGCGTAACTCACTTGTACCATTGATGTTGCCAATAAGCGTAATACTGGGGTCAAGTTAAGTAGATAGATGGATTTCTGGGGAAATTTTTAACATAGTTTTGGGAATTGTAGGGAATTGTCACATAACCAGTCTCAATTGGGAAAATATCAGTGGGACAGTAATATACGAAACTTATTGAAATCACCTGAATGTATTTCATAAACGATATATTGTAAGATATCGTGTCGTATGCCACTCTTTCTGTCGTGTTGCTGTGTGGGTGGCGGTGATCGTCATGCAGTCTATCTGCAGATCATAAAAATCTATGAATTGTGGCATTTGGCGGCGGGTTCTTACGATTTGTAAAAATTGTTTTTTTCTTTTTTTTCTCTTCGTTTCGCATTTTATGGCACTTTTCACAGATAGTCAACGAAATAAAAATGAAATAAAAACCAAAAATATAAGCACACACATACATATAGTGAGAGAAAGACGGAGGGAGAAAAGAAAATAAAAAGACCGTCCGATACTCGTATTTTGTTGGCTTTTGCCAAGTGATCGCCTGCTGACAAGGGATTCATTTTTCAAATCTTCTGGGCTTACAGTCCCACCTGTAACAACTAACTTATCTGCAATTTCTTTCAAAATTTTTATTTAATTTCATACGATTTGATTTTATTAGGTTTTTTTCTTTTCTTTTAATTAAATTGAGGGATCCCTCCCCTCTTAGCTCATATTTTCCTGTGTGTGTGCCGGTGTTTGTAGAATAATATTCACGAAAACTTTTGATGTTTTAATCAAATCAGTCATCATTTCATTTGAATTCAATTTGATTTGAATATGAATTTGAATTTTGAACGAATCTTTATACGTTTTGGTTACATTTCAGCCACTGGCCATAATTTATGTTTGAGGTGTGTGCTGTGGCTGCCATATGTGAGGCGATGCCAGTCGATGCGACGACGGAGCGTACTTTCAGTTATAATTATTCTTTTGGGTGTTTTTTTGTTTTTTCATCGTTTACGATTTATTTTTAGTTGAAACATTTTCGTTTTTTTGTTTTTAATTTTAATTTTTAATAATTTTGGTTTTTTTGTGTTGTGCTGCAGTGACAATTTCCTGTTCGTTACGTCGTATGCCAAGAGATTTTCTATTAATTTTCTTCATTTTAATGTGTCAAGTTTATTTCACTTTTTTTCTACTCTTTGGGTCGTAATTTTCTTTTTTTTTTAGTTTTTCGCGTCTTTTTTTTTTTTAATTTTGAATTTTCTCTTTGAAATTTTGTAGCCAAAAAAAAAAGGTTTTGTTTGGTTTGATTTGGTTTGGTTTTGCTTGATTGTGATGGCAATAAATCAAGCGTATGATTGGCGAAGGTCAATATGTGTGACGTTCATGAGAAAAAAAAACACGAAAAAAATTATTTTTGAACAACAATTTTTAATTTTGAAAATTATGTATATGTGTGAGTGCAACAAAATAGGAAAGGAAATAGGAAATGGAATGAAATGATCTATGAACGGTATCTGGCATAAATATGTGTGTGTATGGAGTTTATGATTTGAATGAATTATTCAGAAACATTTCTTGTAATCCATATATATAGCGAGTTAATTTAGGTCCATAATCCTCACTGAAGGATTGTAATGACCAATTGCGTATGTTTGCATTGCTGATCTCTGATTGCTATGACCTATCCTTTGTGCCTCCAATCAAAGTAGAATTGGGCGCATCTGTCAATGGTTTGGAAGACACCAGCGGCCAACAACGTCTGTTCCTATTCCAAGATCTGTTTTTGATTTCAAAAGTTTGGCTTTCAAGAAGTAGATATCTACTGGTTTCACCGTTAAACTTGAAATATTAACACACTTGACTGATTATTCGAAAAAAAATGTTTATGAATAAATCAATTGAAATTAAAAGTAAATTGTATGGAATTGAATGTATTGTTTCATTTTAATGGCAAATACTTTTCATAAATCCACAAAAGGGACAACAAAAAAGAAAACGATAAACTATGAATATACAGTGTTATTAGCAATCGTTGTATCATACATCAAGTGTTCATGTCAATTGTAAAATTTATCAATTTTACATCAATGACTACCAATAAGCGAGTGAATGAGTGAGTATACGTTCACAATCATGTACAAATAACTTATGAATGCCTATTAAACGAATGAATTATTGGATTAGTTTTTCTCTATTTCCTCTATTTATCAATTAATTTTAGACTTTTTCCTTATAAAACAAAAAGAATTTAATTGATTTATTAATTTATTGGTTTGCAACACATTATAAAGCAAATTATTCCATTTTTTTTGTTTGTTTCAACCAATTTGATGATAATCATTAATGATGTCATTTGAAAATTTATAATTCTGAATAATTGTGTGTGAAAATCTAGGAAATAAGTCATTGCCAAGTGATGCGTTCTCTTCTTTTTTTTCCTTTTTTTAATTTAATTTCAATTATTCGTTTATTTTTCATAATTTTTTGTTTTTGTTTTTCTTCTCTTTTTACTGCGAAATAAATGAGATCAACTGTGGCAACAGCAATAGCAATAGCAGTAGCTGTAGCACTATAAACAACAACAACAATGATAACTTAATTAGAAAAACGTATTATTTCCACACTTAATTGAAAAGTAATTAAATTATACTCGTTCCGTTATTCTCATTATTTATTTGCACAATAACTGTAATGTAATGGAAAATTAAATGCAAAAAAAAACCCAAAGAAACAGAAAAACGCTATTCAAAGCCATATAAACGATGCGGCCACGCCTTCAATTTTAGCTTTTGAACAACGTTTTGGCAAACGCTCATCGTTTTTTGCGGCTGCCTTTCAAGGTTTCTTTCCGAAACGAAGCGTAAACTGCTTGCTTACATAGATTTGCTGCCCCGTTTTTGCTATTTTTTTTATTTTGTTTTTGTTTCGAATTTAAAAAAAAAATTAATTTTCCATATGGGTGCCACCGACTGCATCCATGTAAATCGAACTCAATATTCAATGGAAATTAACGACAGTTGAACAATGAAAAGAAAAAAAAAAACGAAATAAAAATGAAAATGAAATCGATGACATATTTAGTGTATTAGAAATAAAACAAAAGAGAGGCAAATAATAATAATTTTTATTGTGTTAGAAATAAACAATGAACTTGAAAAATCCACACAATTGTGGAGTTCCTCCCTAAGCTGTCTGGTTTTTCCACTTATTTGTTGACAATATTTGTTGTTGACATTTTTGTTTTATTCATGTTTGTCATTCATATTCATTTATTTGGCTACAATGTAAAATATACAGTGCGGTATAAAATTACACTTCCAAGTTCGGACCTCAAATAGGAGCAAGTATTTCAAAACTTCTTTGGTTTTGTCCCCCTCAAATATGTAATGTTTCCGATGAAAACCAAATACCAAAGATATGAAGTGCAGAATGGCATTGCATGGTATGATCCCACTGAGAAAGTGTACATAGAATAAATGCAAATATTATTCTGATCTTAAATATCTCGACCTAAGTTCATTATTGTTGTATGATGAGTGTTACATACATACATTATTTGGGCATTACAACCCTTCAGTCAGGATTACGACCTAGCTTCTCACACCACCCATGTTATGTGTGTTTATTTTATACATGAGTGGCGGGACCTACAGTTTAACGTCGACTCCGAACAACAAATTTTTTTTGATAAACTTTTCATGGCAAGTTTTATTTACTCTCTGAGTTTTTGGCAGACATCTGCTGAGAGAAAGTACCCGAAAGAAATATTCCTTCGTATTTGATTTTGTGCGGGATGTCTGATCTGGGGTTTGGACCGTGGCCTTACGGCCTAATAAGCCAACACACTACCCACTAGACTACGGCTACCTTAGAGTGTTACAACAAATCAGAATTTATCCTACTCTCTTCATATAAATCGATGAAAATTTCAATTGAACCCATCTAAACCCAGATACACACAAAATTGATAAACTACTTGCATAGTTTTGACGTTAGTTAGGTTGGCAAGGTTAGCAAGAATTCCCTTTGCCTTATGGTTGCGGCTTCAATAGTGATAAACCAAAGAAAGAATAAAAACGCAGAAGTCTTTATGCATACTTTAGTTACTGTTTTCATTTAAATTAAATTTTGATTTGTTGCCACTGTAATTACGTTTAATTTTTCAACTGAACCTCGTATGTTTTCCAATTTGTTTTTTGTGTTACAGTTTTTTAATTTCCCACTGACATGACAAACTAATTAACAGTGAACTTTAGATTTATTTTTTTGTTTTTCGTTTTTTTTTTTTTTGTCGTATTTTATTGTTCGGTAAACTTCCAAAATCTATCAAATCAATCATTCGCAATTCAACAACAATAACAACAAATCAATTTAATTTGTTGTTGTTTTTTCTTGCAATCCAATTGCATAAAATTTAAATCAGCAACTCGTACAACTGTTTGTACGAGATTGAAATTGAGACTGAGACTGAGATTGAGACTCTAATCCGTATAGTATGTATGTATGTAGTTGTACGCTTGCGATTGCTTTTGAAATGTTTGTTAAACAGACAAGTGCATGAGATTTTTTCCATTTTAAACAGAGACATAATTGTTATTCATCGAACGTAGTGAATTTGTACTGAAATGATCACATTATAATTGATAAAATCCCATTCATTAAGGCAGTTTCATGCGAACTAGCAAGACAGACAAATCAAACATAAAATTAATATTCAATTTAAATTCTAAACACTCTGTTTGAAACTTGACGAACATTATGACGTTAGTTTTGTGTGGTTGTTGTTGTTGTTTGTCATTATCTTGATCACTTTGTTAGATTTTCTATCCATTTGGCCAGTCAGCCAGCCATTCAGATAGTGTTGAGACTCTATTAGAGACCCAATTTTGTATTGAAATCAAGTCAAGTCGAGAAAATTTTTCCATTTTTCTTCAACTGCTGTTACTGTTGAGTGACTGACTGCGGACTGTTTTGCTGCCTGTTGATTTCTTTATTTTTTTGTAATCGTTCAACATTTGGTTTGTGTTTGTGTTGCACACAAAAAAAAACACATCTTAATTGCATTTTTCATGCTGATTTATGTCATCACCACAGATATGACCACTACGATACTCTCTTTTTTTGTTGTTGCAATTTTCTTATTTTGTTGTTGTGAAAATGAGCTAAAATTGTGTAGGAAAAGAATTGGACCAAAAACACAAAATCAAAGCAGGCACAAAATTACAATTAATATCTTTGCCCCCTGCAATACACGATGCACCAATCCCCCTACCCCCACCGCACTTGAAGAGGGTCGGTCGACAACCCAACCATACACGTTGTTGGCAGTCTCTTGCATAAAATTACATCATTTGTTAAATAATCGAAATTAAAAAGGAAAACACAGAGAAAAACTTAAATTATTATTATGCGGCAAAGAAAAATCAAAATATTAGAACAAAACAAAAACAAAAAACAACAAAACAACAACAATTCTGCACAAATTAGAAAAGGAATGAAAAGAATCACCACAAATTAGTGGTGATAACGATGAACATTTTTCCGTATCGTTTGAATTGATTTTGAATTTCTGAATGAAAATGTTTCTATCAATGAAATGAAAATCTTTCGCTTTTCTGGTTGAGGCGGAACGAGCGGATGGATATGCACAGACACCATGACAAATAAAGTCAAGCAAGCAAATGCAGGTAACAGCAGAAGTGACCACGGTGGTTGACCGATGCCACAATTCGTTTTTGAGGCCAAGGCACATTCAAAACTTTCTATTCTATTCGACCAACGAACCATTGCAACCATACATACATACATATGTATGTTAAAGAGCGACCGTTACTCTATATATTTCAACTGCTGTTGTTGATAAGTATCAAAACATAAAAAAAATTTTAAAAAAAATCTGCGCATTTAATTTGAAATTAAAAAAAAACAAAAACAAATTTCGAATTTAATTGTCGATAACAAATTCAAATGGCGATTGTCTTCAAAGTTTTAATTCAAAATACATTAGCAACACAAAACCATCCCGAAAAAGAAAAGAAAATGAAAGAAAACAATCATATGTAACAGCAAGAAATGATTTTCTTTAATGACTTTAAACTTGGCATGTGGTATAGTCGAGCAAAGAAAAATGCTCTGAATTGATTCAGTTTTTCGTTTTGGTTGATTATTTTACTGACCACATTAGGCAGTTCATTGATAAAATTTCAATTCTTTAATGAATATTTCAACATTCATTTCTTTCCATATTTTTATCATTATTCTCCTCTTTGTTCTATTTTTCTATTTTTTGATTTTTTTTTTTCTTTTTTGTAATTCTTTCTCATCGAGTAGTGAATGTAGGTCAGTCACTGTTTAGTGACATGAACAGATTTTTTTCTTACTTCATGATTAATGAGGGCAAAATAGAAACACAGTGATGAAGTCATGGGTATTACAAATTAAATTTTAAGGAATATTATTTAGACAGTGAATTATTTGAACGTGTAAACGGAATCCTTTTCTTTCCTAAGAAAGCACCATCTACGTAAGCAATTTCCAAACTATTCAATCAACTCTTCAATATTCAACAGTATTTTAAAACTTCTGAGTAACAAGCTTTAAATTTAAGTCACTTGTCTGAACAGTAATTATCCAGCGTAACTATTTCAATTATGCAGGTCTCGCCGCCTATCACAATTTTCCATCAGTTTTGGTTTTGATGAAAGCATTGCATACTGAGGAGCGATTGTTTGTTATCATAAAATTAGGCATGAGTAATAATGTAAGGACCCCTGATGCTCCTGATGACCATAATAAACAGTGATTTGAGTATTTTTGTTGGCTCGAATTCATAACCAAATAGCCATAGTTTGCCATGAAACGTTTCTCAAAAATCTGTAGTGCGGAGTTGACTTTAAACTCTAGGTTCCGTCATTCTTGTATGAAATTAACGCACGCAACATGAGTGGCGTAAGAAGCTAGGTCGTTATCCTAACTTGAGGGTTGTAATGACCGATTATGTTATCTAATAAATAAACGAATTGTTAAAACAATACAAAATTAAAAACGAAAGAATCATGGAATACGTTCGTCTATGAATTTTAAAACATAAACAACACGGTTCATTCCTTCTTGTTTTTGGCTACAATACATACAAGTCTACTTGAAAATTTCTCAGTGATTTATAAGACAATTGCGAAATCATTAAGTTTCGAAATTGGGTATCGAGCCACGCGAATCAATTTCGAAAATCTATGGCTATTCGACAAAAATTTTTACAAATTGAAAATGACATCAAGTCTTACAACACAGGAACGACATGGCAAGAAGCAGGCAAATTGTTAGAAAATCGAAAAACATCCGAAAAAAATCTCAACGTAAATTAGCAGCGACACTAGACAAAGAAACAGTAGACGGACAGAAATGTTACAGACACAGTGGGCCCAATGCCAATAGCACAACCAAAGCAGTTGACATCAGAGATGTGTAATCAGTGGAACAACAGCAAGAACAACAACAAAAAATCGAATAATATTTTGGCAATGAACAACGACACACTTCCCGTTCAGGTGGTAAAGGGTAAGACAGCAGAAAAAAGAGAAAAAAACCCAAAAAATCTATCAATGAACGGATTTTTATTGTCAAAAAAATAAATAAATAAAAATATTGTCGAGTAAGTGGCCAACTTTTTTACGATTTTTTTTTTTTTTTTTGTTGACGATTTAAAAAAAGATAAAAATATTAAAGGTCATAAAATCATATGAAATATTGCATTTTTAAATATGAAATATCAAGAGAGTGAAATAGAGAGAGAGAGAAAGAAATAGCAATGAGGAATCGATGTGCAACGATGTCACCTTTAGCTACAGAATCATGTTCAAGTTGAGGGGCACATACAACAAATATGTATGGGCACAGCACACACATGTTCAATATTATGTTTATGTTATGATCAAATGTTCGTGCTACATTTTGTTGTACAACAGATCGGATGTTAAGTTGCAAGATTTATTCGAATACAATATTTTGAGTTCAAAAATTATTTCTGATTTAAAAAAAAAAGTTCATTTCGTTTTCATACTTTTTTTTATTTGTTTTCTTAATTTATTTGTTTCTTTTTATTTTATTTTTTTTTAATTTTCCTTTCAATTTATGATCTTTTTAGATTTATGCACCGATCCTTCTAAATTACTTGATGGTTTATTTATAATCTTTTTTTAATTTTTTCTTCTTCTTCTGTTTCTTTATTTTGTTTTATATTTTAAAGAAAATATTTTTATTTTGTTGTTTTTGTATGAGAGATTTTTCAATATTTAATTAAATATTATGAAGGCGTGTATTTATTTTAGGAAACTATATTCTATTACGTTATAAACATATATACATACATATGTATATGTATATGTATATGTATATGTATATGTATATGTATGCATGTATGTACATGTGTATGCATATTTTTTTTATTGTATGTAGAGTTCCGAATCAAAGTGTAACATTTCAACGATTCAATCGTTTTATATAATTTGACAGACATTTCTGCTAAACGTCAAATAATTTATGAATTGAAAACATTTAGAATCTGAGATTCCTTGGATAGAATATTGTTAGATTCAATGCAAATTCTGTTCACACCAGATCTACAAGTGGGTTCATTAAACCATCTTACATTTGTCAATAAGTGGAGCTTTTATGAGATCAATTGTTTACATCTCTTCAGAGTGACACCGATCTAATGTAGGAATTCAATTGAATCTTCCGTGGTGCATGCAAGTGTATCGGCCTTGTTGTTACCTTCGATGTGCCCATGTCCAGGAGCTCACATTATGGTAAATGTCGAATATTTTGCTATTTGTTACCACCACTATCGATTGACATAGATTTCTTATACACGTTTTCGGCATTTCTGCAACGTGGTTTCTGTAGTTGCTACCATTCTGACACAGTTTTTTACTTAAAGTTGCCCTTACGCCGCTATAAACATTTCAAGTACTTTGTAGCATTTAATGCTATTTTATCTACAGGATAAATTTCATATTACAAGCAAACTCGTAGCTCAGCTTGAATACTTTAGAAGTGTCAACAAATAATAGGAATGAGTGTAATCCTTCACGAAGCTTAAAAATCCCACGTAATAAAATTCAGTTTCGTTCACACCTCATATTAATTTTTGCCACCCACCGTATGCCAATATGTTAAAAAAAAAAGTGTGGCTGACCGACAAACTGACGGACTGACTGTATTTCTTCGGTTAATTTGTTTATTTTTGACACATAAATTGCCTTGTGATTATCATCACTGCACATGATTCGAAACGAGATTATGATCATTTTTTTCTTTTCTTTTTTAATGATAATCTCACATCATTTGTTACACGAATTAAAATTAAAACAAATTATTTGAAAACATAAAATGAAATTTAATTTCTCAAAATAAAGAATACATATATATTCTAACATTTAATAATAAATATGAAAACAAAAAAAAAAAAAAAACAATAAAACTAAAAATAAAATAAAATAAATCAAAAAAAAAAATAAAAGAATAAGTGGATGAAAAAGTACAACAACGTGTCATTTTGAGTGATCGTGCCAAAGTGTGGACATTATAATTAACGCGAAATGCGAAATGCAGACAAGCGGAAATGTTTTTGTTCAGGTTGTTATTCTTTTTTTCTGTTTACCTCAACAATGATGAGTCCTCTTCTAAATTTCAAAAAATAAAAATAAAATGAAAAATTATCTTGTAAATACAGAAAACAAAAATGAAAAACCAAGGAATACTTCTGTTTCTAGTGCAGATAACAAACCATTTCTGGCCTTTTGCATTTTGTGTTTCGAGTTCGAATTCGTTACACTTGTTAATCGAATGGCGCTTTGAAGTTGTTTTCATAGAATGTTTGCTTTCGGCTTCAAGTTCTACTTTGTTGCTCTTGTCATTTCTATATACATTGTGAGTGTGTGGTGTTTGCAACACTTTGTATCCTTTATTTTGTCTCGTTGTTGCCTATTTTACGCTTAAATTCCCTTTAACGTAATTAACCACAAAAACATGAAAATCACAAAAAAAAAAAACGAAACGCAAACTAATCCTCAGGCACAGTGTCACGAACAGGATAATATTTGTAAACAATTTCTAGAACTAAGTCCATATGAGCCATTCCTAAAATAAATTTTTCCTTACAGCAAGGATCAGCAACACTGTTCTTTATTATTTTACCGTAACGAAATTGTAAAAGAAAGAAGGGAAAAACGAAAAACCTTTATTTTCATGTGATTAATGTTGACGTTTAACCATCAACGTCGCTCGTCGTCAGGCAACACAGCAGATCATCTGTGAAATATTGTATATTATAGTAATATTATTATGTTTGTTGTTGTTGTTGTAGCAATATTAGCTACACCTTATTTTATTCTTAACAGAAACGTGACTATACTGCTGAAAAAGCATTCGGAACATACATATGTACATAATTCTACTCCTTCAACCGCGAATAGAAACAAATTTTCGTTTTATTTTTCTTTTTTTCTGCCTATTTTTTAAATTTATTATTTTTACAATTTTTATTTGTTTGTATTTTAGTTATTGTTGTTGTTGTTGTTGTTGTTGTTTTTTTTATATTTTCTTAGCTTTGCATTGTTAATGAAAAATTCCTCAATTAGTCCCACTTATTTTCAGTCAAAGAGGCGTGAGAAAAGTAAATACACCTCGTAATCATCCAACATACAACAACAACAATAATAAAATATAGACGTGCAACAATCATTTGCAGAAGATGCAACAACAAGCGAATAATTTTACTCCTTATTTCCTATCTTGTTATCTTCCATCCCTTTTTCTAATTTTACGTGTAAACTATTTATAAAAGAGAGGAAAAGTTCAAAATAATTCAAAAATTTTAGGAGATTTAAATTCAAAAACAAATCTACTAATCTCTACTACCGCTCTAGATAATTGTGGTTTCAATAAAACACGCTGCTTGAGCCCGTGTTGAGTAAAATTTTAATTGACTTCTAGGACGCGTCAATTCACGAAGGCAAAGGCAAACATTTTTCATGAGAAACAGAATTGCGACACTTTGAAATTCCCGCGTTACCAGAACATACGATTGAATTTCTAATTTTAATGTTGCCACACTTGTACTGAATATGTCAGACAAAAACTTAGAATATGAGTCCAAAGGGGTTTATATCTGAGTGAGCTTCCTCCGATTTGATAATATTACCTTATCCAACAGGTGCTTTTGAATTTGTCTGAATGTGAACATGAACCTCTACTCATACTCAAAGTTTGAAGTACTCATAATATTCATACTTAACAACACATATGTTGTTGTTGCTTCCGACTCTACATAACTCAACATATACACGATTCACAAAATAAGTATGAATTGCATACGAACAAAAAAATACTCACTAGAGGGTTGTGTGTTTGCTCTGATTGCTGCTCTGTCTTGTTTGCCTATGTGTCTTTTTCTTTAAAATGCAACAACAACTATAGCTGTAAATTTTGATGAATGAATCGAGTCACTAGAATCATTTACAATTATATAATACTAGCATTTTGCTAAAGTTATGAATCTAAACGAGTGGGCTTATGAATCAAACATATTACGAATGGTATGAGTTTGATGTCAACGTTGTACGCATATTGAGTTAAATTTCAATATTATTGACTCGCTTATATTCAAAATTTCATGAGTGGTTTCGATGCAATCGGAAGTAACGCTATAATCTGCAGTGAATGGTAAGGCAGGCGGGCATTGCTTTAGTACAGGTTCATATTTATTAACGTGGGATATTTTGTTTTTCCTAATTTGCTTGGCCCAACCCAAAATTCATAAGTTTTGTACCATGAAACTGTGTTGAGGGGCCTATGGCGTCATGTGAATGTCAACGAGTGTAAAATGGAATACAAAACAAATTATCATAATGTGCCATAAGTGATGGCACTTGTTATTTATATAGTTTTCAAATAAATCATACTTATGCAAATTATGGATGTACATACGTCAGCACCATAATCGCCATTCAAGCTGTGAGCAAACTGAATTCAAACGGAAAAAAACAAAGAAGAAAAAAAATATTGTCATGGCGCTTAGCATGGCAGCAGTAGCAACAATTTAGAAAAAAAAAGAATTTAAAAAATATAAAAACCAAATCTAAATATGATATTAAGCAGAGAGAGAGAAAAACAAACTGAAGATAAAAAAGAATTAAAAAACAAGACAAATAACACCTTTAAACATGTTAATTTGCTAATTTACCAGAAACATGACAGACAGTCTATTGTTCCAAACACGGGGACCACCAACCAGAAAGCAAAACGATTAAAAAAAAAAACTGAATTGAGCCACACAACACGGTACGGCACGGCACATTCACTGTATATAGGCGGCTAAAACACCAAAATCGATCATACCTGGAAAAAAAAGACAACGACAACAACATCAGTATTATCAACATCTAATGATCACGATTATTTAATAAAAAAATTAAAAAAAAAAATAAAAAAAATCAAGAAAGAAAAAAATTTTTGTTAGACCGTGTAAAAAACAAACGACAAAAGTTTAAAGCAACAAAAAAGTTGTTTTTTTTTTATTTGTTTCAAAAGTGATAATTAAAGCGTTAAATAAATGAAAATATTTGCAACAGCTACTGAAGCTGCAAAATGGGAAGTGGGAACACCCACTAATATCTCCTTACTTATTAGAATTCAAAATATCTCACCTCAAAATCTATGGCAACATTTTTATTTAAAAAAATCAACATTGAAAATGATTTAAGCAAACCAATCGTGGTGGACAACAAATAAATTGAACAAATCAAACAGACAAACAAACAAATAAGCCACAAGACAAACGAATTGACAAACAAACAAACGAATGAAAAAAAATCAACAAAAGTTTTGAACTGACCATCCTCAAGATGATTTTGCTTAAGACATCAATTTCAAGATGACAACACATTGTCGTGATCCCTACCTTGAGGTTTTGTAAGAAGAAGAAAAAAAAAATACTGAAAATAAAAACAAAAATACTCACTTTCACACTTGCCACGAATGATGTGTCATTTGAGTTAAAGGGAGAAAAAAAAAACAGAATAAAAAGAATGAAACGTTGCTTATGTCGATGAAATCTTCTGAGAATTTTTTTTCATATTTGACTTTTTTCTGTGTGTTTTGTCTTGGGAAGAGTCTTAAGCCGAGTTATATTTGCTTAAAACTTATTGAATGCACTTGTAGCAAAGCATTTAAGGGCAAACTATACACACACTTTTCATTTCTAAGAGCAACATGCAGTATTTGCTCCTAACTTTGTGTGAGAGGCTGAATACATAAGTGACCAGAAGAGATTTGAAAGAGAAATCGAAATTGTAAAGATTGAACTCCGTTTTTATGGGTGTAGGAAAACCACAAAGAAGTGGCCGTAATCTAGTAGGTAGTGTGTCGGCTTATTAGACGTAAGGTCATGGTTAAAATCCCAGAAATCAAAACGAAAACATGAAAAAATATTTCTTCGGTTACTTCCTCTCAGCAGATTTCTGGGCAAAACTCTGATAGTAAATAAAATTGGCATGAAAAGTTTCTCAAAAATCTGCCGTTCAGAGTCGATGTTAAACTGTAGGTCCCGCCTCTCATGTATAAGAAAAATTAACACACATAACATAAGTGGTGTGAGAAGCTAGGTCGTAATCCTGACTGAAGGGTTGTAATGACCAATTATGTATGTATATATGTTAGGAAAATCTCTAAGATCCTATAAGGAACGTAACTCTTTTTTGCCTATTCAAATATTTTTAATAGACAATCGCATCCTGATCTAAAGCAGCTTTATACTGTATATCTATAAACTTTTAAATTGATCCACCTATAACACTTGTTAGCCACTCATTCATAAATTTTTATTTCATTTACACACACACACTCACTCAGTCACTTGATCGAAAAAGGGCCACTTAACCATTCAACCAAAAGAAAAAAAACAGTCTCTGAACATTTTCCTTTGAAGTTTTCTTATTTTCTTTTTTTTCCCCCAATTCCACCAACAACTGTTTCTGTTTATTGTTTGTGTGTTTGTTTTAAAAAGAGAGCCGACAATATCTATTAACTGATGGTGATGGTTTCTTATTAGAATACGATAAATGACAATTTATCGCTTATTTTCCGATACCGAACCATGGCATGTGTGTGATCTTTTTCGATTTTTGTTGATTTTTCCAATAACAGCTCTTGGACAGACATCAAACGATATTTTTTTGTATTAGAGGACTCCAGAATGGGGAGCGATACAAAAAAAGCGATTCTATTCGATTCAGATGTTTAATCTGCTATTTTGAAAGTGTTAATGAATGATACGAATGAAATATAATTTTTACGAGTAACTCGCATAATAAGGGAAGAATAAATTTTATAAATTTCATAATTTAAATGAGAAAGAGGGAAATGATTGTTCGTTCATAAATTGTAATAATTAAACGAGTTGAGGATATATTCTGTTACTCAATTTCAAAATTGCATTCAAATCAAATTTGACGGAAAAGGGCATTCAGTTGGTAATAAACTTTCGTACATTCAAAGAAATTTTGAAATAATTTGATTTCAATAATAATTGTTTACGTACTTAACGTATACTTAATTTACACTTAACGTATGTACGTATACTAGTCTAGAAAATGATTTCCATAAAAATAAATACAGTTTCTTTCTTTTTTGTTTTCTACTTTTTCAAAGCAATAAATCATGGCCAAAATTAAAAAGAAGAAGAGGAAAAAGAGTATTTTTTTCCTTTCTTTTTTAATTCAACCAAATTTTATTTACAGATCATGATCATGATGATGCTGCTGGTGCTGGTGCTGCTGCTGTTGATGTATTTCTTCTCTAAATAACTGAAAAGAATTTTTTTTCTATTTTTTCCAATTAAGAAAATGATTTTTGTTGTTGTTGTTGTTGTTGTTTTTTAGTCTATTTGTTGTTAAACAAATAAACAATCAGTTTTAAAAGCAACAAACAATTATGAAATGAAATGAAATGGTTATTAGGAACATATTAAAAAAAAATAAATGGCCTGGCGTTCTATGAATTTGGGTTTTTGGAAGGCATCATGCCGCGTTGCAAAATGTTCTTTTCGCCACTTTACTACATTTCACTTTACTCTCGTTTTCTTCTTTCTGCAAGCGTTTCTTTTGCGATTTCTTTTGCAAAAAAAAAAAAAAATCAAAAAAAAACAAAAAAAGAAAAAGAAAGAAGCATTTAAACGAATATTATTCGACACCTCGAATAATCTTAAGAAAATAAACGTTTGTGTGTTAAATAAACAGCATAACAAACAAGAACAAAAAAAAACAAAAAAAAAAAAGAGTGAAATTTATTTTTCTAGTCGTAATTGACTGTTACAGTGAATGAAATATTTGCGAATCGTAGACGCATTATCTGCGATTTATTTTCGATTTTCTTTACATACTATTCCGTAGGAGTAAAGGAGAAAAGGTATGTAGTACTATAATGCTATTATAATGGCCGAGATAAAATTTTGCAATTAAAGTGTAGGTGTAGTAAGTAGAAGTGCCTGTTCACTTAAGGAGTTTGAATGGTTATACTCAGACCCTATATGGGGCCTTTGTGATACCACAGTTTTCCATTGCGGAACTACTCAGTACTTCCGATAAAGCGACTCAGACTGCCAATGCATGACAGTTCATCCATATCTTCCATACTTATATGTATAGGCACTAAGGTGCATTTTTCTCCTTCGACATAGTGCCGAGCATGTACACAGCAGGTTAAGAAAAGCCTCAGAAATAATTTGCGAGATGTTCAAGAAGTATTGAATTTAAAAAGCAATAAGACTCCCAAACTTCCTTTTGCATCGGCGGTAAACTCTGGTTTGCATATACCGAAGTATAATCTTCTATTTTTTCAACATCCGCAGAGACTTTTTAATATAAATGGACAGTAAAGTGAAGAAGCATCAATGTCATCAGACACCATTAGCTATATATGACGCATAATATCTAATTGTTTCTCGGACAAGCGTAATATTACTGATTATCCTTTCGGTTTTTGGATTCTATACAAAAGTCCAAACATGGAGAAAGGGATCTCCATTTCCTCGATCAACATAATCCACATTGAGAACTCCATCAAGAACATCAAGTTAAATTCAAGTCTACATCAAGATGTCGCAGATCCAGTTTGCAATTTCATTCTCATTTTTTAACTTACATTTTCTTTTCAAATTTAGGTCCTTCCAATCTACTCTTAATTACATAAGATGTAGGATTCATATTACTTTGACGATATATTATGTCTCCGACATGGCGTGTTAATTTTAATATGCGGACGCAACGTTTAATAATCTGCGAAAGACTGTTGTTTTTCTATGCATGCGATGTTAACTAAAATCAGGCGAGCAGCGTCCATGTATACTAACGGTAGCAGAAGTACTTCAATTGATAGAACCTCCCTGTTATTTACATGATCTACATCCAAGAGAAAGTTGCATACAACATTCATGTATTTTAAGGCAAAAGGCGAAATTGAATAGAATTCGTTTTTAGCTGCACATTTGGTTTGATTCCCATTTTTCCTCTTCTTACAACGTAAATTGATTAAAATTTAAATTAAATTCCTAACTTCAACACAAACAGAATGCGCTAGGCACTAGCTCCGGTACCTTCAATTTTTATCGTATAAATTTGTCTCAATTAGATTTTCTTTCATTTAATATCTACGGTCCTTGACTTATTTGAAATGGAGTTCATTTCAATCTCCCCGGAAGCATTTTCTAAAGTTTTTGTTAAACTTCAACCGATAAAAATTTAAGATTTTTAACACCCTTCAAGTGATCTTTAATATTAAATTAACTGACGTTAAATGTTATACTCCGGACCATATGGTTAGAAGCACTTAGTCATCCAAACAACTTCTTATTGCCCTGCTCTTAATGAAATGTCACAGAGTATGTTTCATTCACTAACGTTTATTGTGTGGTGACTTGAGTAGCAACACTTTAAAAACTTATGTTCGTATACGGACCGTCGATGCTGATCGTTTTAAGATGATGTTGTTTTTGTTGCATTGAAAATTTCAAGTTGTTTGGCGCTCTTAACAAAAATTTTTAGCACCTGTAGTGCTGGATGGCTTTGGTAGCATGTTTGTATGTGTACTTGTATCAAAGCTTAACATTTAAAAAGGCGCTTGCTTATCGGAACCAATAGAGGAGAGTTTAAAAATCATGAATTAAACGCAAATTAAAAAGGCGATTTCATTGAGTGTAACGTAATGGTTTGTCAAGTGTAACAATCAATTCATTTTTCAATTTGTTTTCTATTTCAAATAAATTTCAAACGATACAAATCGATTATGCAAATCAATTCAATATGTATCATCGAGTGGGCTGTTGTTGTTTAATGTTTTTAAGCGAAATTAAAATAAAATGAATTGAAAATGAAAATGAAATTGAAATTGAAATTGAAGAATAAATTGAATTATTTCAAATGAATATTCGTATTATACGAGTACTCGTATAACATCCATATTCTTTCTGTCTGTCTATTGTTTAAATATTACAAAAAAATAAATAAATTATTTAATACACAGCCCGTATGTGGTTTGTAGTTGTAGTCATCGGTAATCGGTATGCCGCCTTTAATCGCTCTTAATAAAATCTTTAAATTCATTTGAATTGCGGTGACACCCCGCTATTTATTTACTTACTACACGATGAGTATAGAATTTGAAGTGGAAATTTTAAATTCTAATCGAATTGTAGTCGATATTTTATTGATTTTTATCGTTTTATCAAGTGTGTTTTGTGTTCTTGTACTCGTCAGCGTATAATTTTTCGATTGTTGTTATTTTATGTTAAATAAAACAGCTGGAGGTTTTATTTTATTCGTTTTTATTATCGACACAATTATGGAGCATCATCATCATGTTATCGAGCATTACGATAAAATCGAGTGATTTTTAGAAGGAAGTGCAAATGAATCGCTTATAAATGTGAAGTGAGTTCATTGTGTTCCACTGTAACTCTATTTCTTCATCGAAATGGAAAAAGATCTTTGCTATTTACGCCGACATTTCTATTTTTCTTCTCATTGTTCTTAATAATTTACTTCTAAATGATAACTGTCTCTAGCATCACAGCTGAAAAGTATTTAATTTTGTTTTTATTTTTTATTGTTTTTATTTTCATGTGTCATCATTCCATATGTGTCCTCTGCTGTTTCCACCCGCCAACAACAACAACATGTTGCAACGAATACAAGGGCTGAGGGCTCTAATATTTTACTTGATCCATATTTAATGTGTAAAAAGACACGTCGTCTACGTGGCAAAATGGCTGAGATTTGCCGACACGATTCTGCCCTTCTAAAAGAGATCATCAACGGCATTAATCTGGGCTTCCGAGAATGTGAATTTCAATTTCGAAATCGTCGCTGGAATTGCACAACTTTACGCAAAAGCATGAGGAAAATCTTAATGAGAGGTAAGTTTCGTTTATTAACATCACACACACACACACATACAGACATACATACAGAGAGAGAGAATGATAGAGATAATCCAGTAATAATACGTGTAAAAATCTTTTTCTGCATGTCGCATCTATTTTGTGTCCTTTTTTTCGGTTTTTAATTGTCATTTGTATGCTGACAGGATGAGGCTGAGGCAGTGACATAGACCCTGTTAACCCATTATTATGATTTAAAATGGAGTATCAAAAAGAACAACAAGAAAAAGAAAACAACAACACGAACTATAAACCGTTTTGTAATTTGTGAATATGAATTAAAGAAACAAAAAAAAAATGTGAAATGAAATAGGCTACACCATACGAATATTCTATATTCACGGGAATTTGCCTGCTGCTTAACAGAATGTATAGAAAATTAAAAGAATGTATTCTTCCGCCGGCAAACGGATGGTTATTAGTTTGCATACAATATTTTCTCAACATTTCTTTTATTTTTTTGCTTGTAAACAGCAAAACTTTGAAGACATGAATGTTATTGCTGCTGTAGTATCGGATATGCGAAAAGGTATCCGTAACCTACATATATTCGCATGGAATACTTTAATGGTCCTAGTGCGGAATTTGGTTCCATTTGACTACAGCTGAAAAGGAAATCGATTATGTATTTCAATCGCTAAATGATAGTGGAGAATCCCTTTTTTTTTTGTATTTATTGGTGCCCATATTCTCCTTTCGGTAAAATTAAACAAAAAAAAATGATTTTTGAATTTACATATCTGCCAGCTGGTGAGCAAAAAACAGGAACAGCAACCATAACAACTACAACTACACATTTAAACAGTGTGTTAAGCTCATTACTCTTTACTGGCATGAAGTTGTTGCTAAAAAAAAAATCATTTTGTTGCTTGCTGATGTTGTCTTATACAACATTACTTATTATACATGTTGTTATTGTTGTTGTTGTTGTTGTAGTTGTTAATTCTTATTTAGTTTTATAAATATGTTACAAATTAACTTCATTATTATGCAGTGTTGACAACACTGCTACAACGTAAAAAACAAATCAAGATCAACATCAACATCAAATTCAAAACAGACACAGAAACAAAAACAAAAACAACGACTTTGTGGCAGCAGCAGCAACAGCAACAGCAGCAGTAACAGCAATATAACTGGAGAGGAGACATCATCAACACCACATTGCTTGCTTGCACTTGTCGTCGTTTGTATGCATTACAGGCAACCTGGCAAGCAGGCCGCCAGGCACGTTATTTACATATGCACACTTCCACACAAACCCATCTACACCAGCGCACAGAAAAGGAGAGTGTGTGTGTGAATTGAAGAA
This sequence comes from Sarcophaga rosellei, assembly GCA_930367235.1. Lineage (NCBI taxonomy): Eukaryota > Metazoa > Arthropoda > Insecta > Diptera > Sarcophagidae > Sarcophaga > Sarcophaga rosellei. The sequence continues at coordinate 3,138,921 of OV884019.1, read as the reverse complement.
TTTTATAGCTGAAGATCGTGGAGTTTTGATCTCATTTTATTTTCGTTGTTGTTGTTGTTGTTGTTTTTGCTGTTGTCGAGTGTGTGTCATTGTCTATTAGCGGCGCTTTGTGTTTAACAGGAAAACCATTGTCATGTTAAAATAGCAATTGAGTATACGTATGCATGTAGTACGTGTGTTGGTATATGTGCGGAGTGTGGTGTTGTAAAGCAAGTGTTGACATGTTTAGCTAAACAAAGTGAATTAAAGTTTTAAAATCTTAAAGAAAAACAAAAAGAAAAGCAAGAAACAAAAACAAAATTGCATGAAATAATGTGGTTTTTCTTTTCAAAAAAAACAAAAAAAAAGAAACAAGCAAAAGAAACAAGAGTGACCAGCGAATTGAGTCAATTTAAATTAAATTAAATTAACACTGCATAAATTAAAATGTTGAATTTTATTTTCCTTCTTTTTTATTAAACCATTAAGTTGTTGTTTTTGTTTTCCCATTTAATAACATTGAAACGAACAAACAAACAAAAAAAAAAGAATTTCATGTTTAGTGAGTCAGAAAGCAATTGACGTTGAGTTTTGCATGTGTGGGTACAAATTGGATGTACATGTATGTTTGCATGGGCATTTAAGATAATTTGATAGATTAGCAACGACAACAGATACAACAACAATAACAACTACAATTATGTACAATATCGACATGTTAATACACTGTATGTACGTGGAAAATATGCTGAGCTCCTGTAAAATAAAAAATCGAATTTTTTTTTTCTTAAATTTTTGCAGAATATTATCCAAACTGTTGATCGTACGTAATTTTAATCGTATGTTCGTAGAGAGCACACGATATAGATCATTAATGCCTATTGATGTATATTTATTAAACTTTATATACTTGATCCTCATGATCGTTCTCATAATCAATTTGGCAAAAAAAAAAATCAGTGCTCCCAGTATAAACTGAAAACCGTAAAATTTCTATACAAATTATTGTAACATTTGTATTGGCCTTTAATTACTTAAACAATTAAAGCAGATCACATATTGACTCACTCACTCACTCACTCTCTCTTTCTTTGTATCTTGAGTCTTTCGTTTTTGTATGTATGTATGTATGTACGTATATGTGTATGCCATACAAATTGTTTTCCCATTATAAGCCATTTGCTGTTATTCTTCGCATTACCACCACCAAGTATAAGTAATTATTGGCAACAATTTGCAATATACAGAAGAGTAGAAGAGTGTCATTTAGAGAAGACAAAACCGCATCATCCATCAACTTGCATAATAAAACTTGATGAATAGCGCTTTAAAATAAGCATCCAGACTGTCAATTTAAATAAATTATAGCCCAGTCAACCGGTAAGCCAGGTTTACAGCAGTTGGAATTCGAAATAAAAGAAGAACAAGAAGAGCTCAATTCAAAAAAAAAAAAATTTAAAAAAGAATTTCAAATTTGTTGTTGATGGTTATTTGGTCAAGAGGAGATTTGTTTGTTTTCTTTATTAAAAAGAAAAGAGAGAGAGAGAGCGAGAAAAGGTAGAAAAATAAACGTTAAAGACGAATAATAATTGAGATACTATTGGAGAAAAGTAACTGGCTGTAACCCTTACCTAGTATTGCTATGTGTTATCATAAAAAGCATTCGTAGTGGCCTTAATATCATGAATCAGATAAAAGTTTCCAGATGTAAATTTAATAAAACTATTTCCGAATTTTCTGTATACAATTGGGCAGGTTGTCTTAGCGCCTTTAGTCTATTCCATAATACTGATGACTGCAAACGTTTACAAGAATCAAATATATTGCCATTCTGCACATAGTAGAGTAGTTTTGTTAAAAGAAGAAGCCGCTCGAAACGACTAAAAGAGCTGTCTTATCACCCCCCCCCCCCCCCCAAAAAAAAAAAAAATTCGCAAACAAAGAATATCAGCTACCGATGACCAGGTACCACAAGCTAAACTTATGAACTGCAACACAACAACTGACAGACAGATGGATGGATGAATGGAAATTAAAGGAGAAGAAGAAGAAAAACATAATATTTTAGCAAATATTTAGCCAGATTGCCACTTTGGTCCCAAGCCCCTTAAGTGTTGCCGAAGGTGTTGGTGTTGGTGTTGTTGACATCGGCAGACAGTGCATACCAATGCAGCGTGTGAATAAGTTTAGTGACTTTAGCTTTTGTGCAGTTAAAGTGTCAACGATTTTACATTTAAAAAGGAAAAAAACGAAAAAAATCTTTCAACGTGCCATAAACAGGGACAATCACTTGCATATAATTGCCGCACAATATCAAAAACAAAAACAAGAAAAATAAAAATGAAAATGAAAAGAAACCTTCTCAAAGTCATCAGCAGTAATAAATAACCAGGCTTAAACGTGGCTTAAATTACAGTTTCGCTGTCAAGTATTTGCCCTGCTTTGGGATGTCTTTAGTGGGAATTAATACAAACACCACCACCACCACCACTATCACCACCATCACCTTCATAAAGGCACCTACATTCACCATCACCTTCTTCTACTCCTCAACATCAACAACAATTGCAATTGATTTGAACATACATTTGTATCGAAAGTCATTTGAAACAACATTTTGCACTGAGTAGCTATCTTTAGTGCTAGTCATTGTTCAACTGCAGCGGCAGCTGCAACTGCTGCTACAGTTTCAATTGTCGTTGTGTCAATCTGTTGTCAACTTTTAGTTTTTTATTTTTTTCGTCACATTTTTAAATTCATTACAAATGCTGTTGTTGTTGCTGTTGATGTTCGTTCGTACACTCATTGTCTTATTGGACAAAATACCAGCCAAGTGGCAACAATTTAAATGTCCAACTTAGTTAACTAATGCGAAATTTATTACGAATATCAATTGCTTAAAAGCTCAACTCTGTACAGAACAGAAAAGCTTTAACAAACACCAGAGCAACAACGTTATTTCGCGTATAAAGGGATTTCACCAACATGTCCTAAATCTTTATTTTAATCCTCTCCCCCTTTGCTTTGTTGCATTTATTTTCTGAACTGCATTGTTGTGTTGTACTGATTGTAGCTGGCGAAAGCATTATTCTCCTCTTTCTAAGATGTTGTTTTAGTCTTTTTCTTCTTGACTTTTCTTTCCTTTTATTTATGTTTTAGCCAATTTGTGTTGTTTTTCTGGGTTTTTTGTTTGTTTTATTCATTTCTTATTCGTGTAAATTGTGGTCGATTTAGTTTTTAAATTGTCTTTTGGGGTTTCGCTTAAGTTGTCTAAACGGTTCGCTTTTAAGTGAATCAATGTCACTGAGCATTAACGTGATTAATTTAAGAGCTTAAAAGTTATGAAACTCTCTGCAAATAAAATTGCGTTTCTGTGCACAGGGATTATAAGAAAATATTCGCCTTAAATGGAAGCTTATGCAGCTTAGTTGGCAGCGACAGACGGTGTAATTTATTGTTAATTTAGCGGGGTGTACATCATTTGATGTCATAAGCAATTTAATTTAAATTCTGTACGCATTTTTCATCTAGAAAATCGATCGAAATTATTGATAATTTTCAAACATGTTAGAAAATCGATTTTTTGAAAATTTGGAACTATTCTAACTACTATTCTACTCATACGCACTCATGAAATTTTGAATATAAGTGAGTCAACAATATTAAAATTTAACTACTCTGTCTGATTCACTCATACTCACTACAACGTTGATTTATAAGTATAGGTTGCAATGAGTATGCGTACAACGTTAACACCAAACTCATACCACTTGAAACATGTATGATTTATAAGCCTACTCAATTAGATTCACTTCTAATACTTATAAATGATTCGAATCATTCATTAAAATTTACAGTCTTAGTTGTTGTTGCACTTACAACAAAGGAAAAAAAGGCACATAAGGAAAAAAGACAGAACAGCAAGCAGAGCAAACACATAACCATTTAGTGAGTATTTTAGTTTCGTACGCGATTCATACTTATTTTATAATTCGTGTATATGTTGAATTATGGAAGTCAACAGCATCATACGTGCTGTTAAGTATGAAAATGATGAGTACTTCAAACTTTGAATATGAGTAGAGGTTTCATGATATTAAAATAAGTTTGAATGCGTACTCATTGCTGATCTCTGATACCAACCATTTAATCTAAAATAAAAATTCTCTTTGAATAAAGTAGTGTAGGTATGTCAGATCTATTATACTCAACAAAAACAGTGTAGGAATGTTCTCTTCATCACAAAGCTAATGGAAAAGAGAGAAAAAGAAATTTACCAAGAATTGTGGTGGAAGATGCCACAAAGTCATAGAATTTTGCTGTGCTAATTGACACATATTCTATGACAAATACATACATACATACATACGTACAATAGCAGGGAACAATAATAGCAATAAAAATATTAATTGTTTATTAAATTAACGTAAAATGTTCTAATCAATGACATCAAAAAAATTGTGTCGGTAAAATTGAAAAAGCACGACTTGTGGGTGAAGTCACATGCATTCATCACTCATCGTCGTTCAATGTGTATGATGAGCAAGAAAAAACAGAAATAAAAAATAAATTAAAAATCCCCATAATATGAGTATTTATTAAAAACAAATAATATTTATAACTTTCGTGTATAAACATACAAAAAAAGAAAGAAAAACGAGCAAAAATTAAAACAAAAGAAGTTGAATTTCACTACTTCGTAGATTGGGGCCATCACGTCAGTACAAATTGGACAAGTGACACATAAAGTGTCAAAAACTAAAAATAATCTCTAAAAAAGAAAACAGTTTAAACACGTCAGCAGAGTGTAAATAAATAATTAAAAAACAAAAACTTTGGCAAATACCAGAGGGCTAAAACTGAATTGTTGAACAATACTTAACAACATTTAATTGTTCGTTGAGTCATAAAATATTTGACCTGCTCAAGTACTCTGTGGAATATTCATTGTAAAGTATTAGCACTAAAGGGGATTTTCTATTACTATGGTAAGAAAAAAAAACATTCCTGAAATGTCTGTTTTGCAATGAATAGTACATCACTGAAGAAGAAATGCTAAAAATGCCATCAATTACAGAAGGTGCAGTGATTTTAGACTTTAGTGATCTTCAATTTAACTTCCAAACTGTTGCAGTTTGTTCGTTTTTTGTTGGCTCAAAGGTATTTGGAGACTTCTAAAGGTATAGTGTCTGTGTTGTCGCATACTTATAGGACATGGTTCCCTTAAAGAATTTTTGCATTCTAGGAGCCTCACTGATTCAGCTGTCTGTCGGCTTGGTATGGGGACTGAAGACTGGAAGCAAGTGCTAGCTTTATGCCGAGACAATGGTGACATTTGAGGTGTAGGTCGGATGTGTATTAGCTGTAGATTTTAGTAGAGCCTTAGAAGGCGATCTGACAATTGGACGTTTTCGCTTATCAAAGTGGAGGGCTCCTGATCCTGCAGTTATTGCATTCTCTACCTCGGTATGTGGTTTTTAAAGTACTTTTAGTTGCTTTGACTTGTTTGTGCTGTCGTGTCTACGGAACTGTTGCATGCGGTCGCTGTTTCTTAGTGTGTTGTAGCTGCTAGTCACCAGTTCAGAGTCATTTAGGACTCAAATGGTAGTAGTATATATACCACTGGTACTGTGTCGGGGGTCTTAGAATTTTTGTCTGTTTACGGTTACGACGGGACCTCTTGGATAGCTATGTGGTAGTTGTGGTTTAAACTCAAATCACGGGGAGAGCGTAAACTTTATGTAAGTTTACACTTATAACCAGCTGCCTTAAACCATAGAAGGGAAGGAGTTTAGATAGTTGCTGGCCTTATTAAAGCGGAAAGTTCATAACCCAAATCATGTCTTCCAATTGGTACTCACATGTAATAGTACCCATGTAGCAGAGCTGGTCAACGCTTTGCTATTAACCGCGCTGTTGAGCAGCGAGAGACGTGTCTCTGGATAGGTACTTACGATAAACGCAGTTAATTGATGATACTATGAGGGCAATAATGCTATCAAATTTTAGATGTAGATAAAGAAAACGGATAAGAGAAACTCGATATCAACATGACATATCCAAAATGACATTATTTAAGTCAATGTGTCATCTAGTCAAGTAACTGCCAACCACACAGTCATACAACTGAGATCTATAACTGCGTACCTGCATTTGTAAGTCGATGGATTCATTCATAAATTCTCACGACTATTATGCATATTATTACTACACTATGTACTGTCGTATGATACAACAACAATTTACACCTTAATTTACGCAATTTATTCGTTTCCAATATTTATTCATTCACTTCATTTCAAAAACTTTTTTACGGATATTCTTGTCTTATACTCGTATATCGCCTGCGATAAATTCAGTGTTCACAAGTTGTTTTAGCGTGGCCCCAATAATGACACACAGTGTGTTTGCTATTGTCTACAGAACAACCGGTGATGACGGAGAGCAAATATGCAAATGAGAACGTGACAAACGTCAAATAGTTGTCACTTTAAAAGTGTGTTTATTTAGAAGCAATTCTTAAATGTTTTCTTGTTTTTGTTGTTTTGTTGTTTTATTGTTCTCCAACAATAACAACAGCAATAACAACAATTAATGTAAACTTTATTATAGAAATCCATTTAAAATTAACAACAATAAGTCTCATTAAATATGTAATTAAATGCTCTGTAATACATACATTATGTCGCATGTTAATGCCATCATAAATAATAAATACGAGTTTCATTTCATTTCGTTTTAGATACTCGTGAAACTGGCTTTGTTAATGCTATCACTTCGGCCGGCGTGACGTATGCGGTGACAAAAGCCTGCACTTTGGGCAATTTAATAGAGTGCTCTTGTGACAAAAGCCATTCGCGTCGTAATGGTGGTCAACCTCAAATGGTTAATGCTGTAACAGCTGTGGCAGCTTTGGAGAGACAACAGGCCGCCTATGAGAAGAATGCAACAACAAGGCAACTTAATAATAGTAGACACAATAGCAACAGCAACAACGGAAGAAGAGGCGGCAATCGACGGAGAAGGCTTTTGAAAAATATTAAATTTCCCGAAGGTGAATGGGAATGGGGAGGCTGCAGTGATAATGTTAATTTCGGTTTCCGTCATTCGCGTATATTTCTGGATTCGAAATATAGGCGACGTAGTGATTTAAGGACGCTGGTGAAGTTGCACAACAATATGGCGGGTAGACTGGTAAGTGTTTAATTTCTGGACCATTCCACCCAATCCGATTATTTTTTACAGATTTTAAAAGGTTTAAGCAATCGATATAATGAGTGTATAGGATATTAGATGTTAAACATTGAAGGATTTTTATTTATAAAATGATCATATCGTAAAATATTTATGCTGGACTTTGTTTTACAATTCTAGGCCATACGCGATTCGATACGCCTGGAATGCAAATGTCATGGCTTGTCGGGTTCGTGCACCGTGAAAACCTGCTGGCTGAAAATGCCTACATTTCGAGAGGTGGCCTCACGATTACGGGAAAAATTCGATGGTGCCTATAAGGTGATACTGCGCAATGATGGCAATAGTTTTATGCCCGATAATGAAAACGTAAAACAGCCCACCAAATATGATCTAGTCTATTCGGATGACTCGGCAGACTTTTGTGCGCCCAACATACGAACTGGCTCCCTGGGCACACAAGATCGTGAATGCAATGCAACCTCAATGGGTACAGACGGCTGTGATCTGCTGTGCTGTAGTCGGGGTTCCAAACATCATGTGGTCTCAGAGTGGGTCAACTGTAAGTGTGTATTCAAGTGGTGCTGTGAGGTGACCTGTGAAAAGTGTCTCGAAAAGCGTGAAGTCAACACGTGTCTGTAGTTAAAGTGGTGCATATTAGAAAAATTTTCTTTCATTTTTTAAGTAAAAAAAAAAGAAATCATTTCATTCATACACAAGTTTTATAACAACAAAATAAGCTTTCCATAATGCGTGATAAATTTTAATTATTTATTAATCATTTCATAGTTTTTATTTTTATTTGTTTTTCTTTTTTCTTAATTTTTTTTAGATAATAAGTTAACGTTATGTGTAGTATTTAGATTTAAAAATGCGACTTTCTTTCTTTAATTGTTAAATATGTGTATTAACGTGATAATAATTGTAATAATTTTGAATCAATAAATGAATACTAATTTTATAATTTATAATGTATTACACCATTTAGGCTAGTTACTCGCTATTAACTTTGTAAAATTTAAATTAGAAACCATATATGTATGTATGTATGTATAGAATATAATATCTTTAATGTAAATAATTTATGAGTCTAATAGAAGTAAACGATTAAACAAAGCAAAAAAAAAGAAAAAACGTATTCTTGATTACACAAGCACACATATGTGGAGCATAAGGTGAGTAGAATATTTCAATACTGAATCGTAAAGTTTCGTATCATACCCCATTTTCGTCACTCGCCGAAATACAAGTTCATATGATCGATCGGTAAGATTTCTTCAACACACTTTCAACGCTTGACTGCAAATCCTTTTGTAAATACAAGTGAGTATCATTTCTCTCCTGTTTATCTTCGCTGTACCAGTCATCATTTTTGACAATTTAATGCCGTAATTAAGGGCTCTTTTCTTTTTTTTCTTTTGGTTTTTTTTTCGTAGGACCATTAGCAACACTTTAACACAGCAACAAAACAAATCAAATCAAAAAATCTTATGACCACTCAAAAAACAAAACAAAAAAACCAAAATTATCCTTTCAAAAAATTTAAGAAATCAAACAGAAAAAAAACCAAGAAAATTATGAAAACGATTCGTTTTACTCTGCTTCGTATATCATCGAAAGGCAGCAGATAAAAGATAATTTTCATTCTCTTTTTTTTTTTCTTTTTCTGTCCTTCTTGCTTTCTGTTTTTACTTTAAGGTGAGATCTGAGATGCATATCTGCGACAAAATTGGTAACGCCTTCTCCTCACCTTTTCTTTAAATCATTTTGATACAGTCATCCATCCATTCATCCTTTTTTTTCCTCTTCTTCGTTTTGATTTTTTTTTTTTCATTTATTTCAACTGCCCATAACATTTCATGGCATCATTTTTATTTTCGTTTTCTTTTTTTTCTGTTCATTTTTTGGGTTTTTTTTTTGGTTTTTTTTTGTTCGTTAATGATTATTGTTGGTTATATGGTTAATCGTTGTTGCTGTTGGTGCCGTTAACGGTCCAACGTTGTTGAATTGGCTTAAATCATTAAAAGATTACACACTCCCAAGTATGCAAGAGCCACCATTAAACAAAAAAAAAACAAAAAAATAATATTTTTGGCCTCTCTGAAGCATAACAGGTACTTACAGATGTTTGAGTATCGTTTGGTTGGTTGGTTGATTGTGTATTTGGATTGTGTGCGAGTAGAAGGAAAAGGATCTTCATAATCTAAAAGATTGCGGCCTGTGATCTTTAGATTGACTTCTTGCTTTAGTTAAATAAAATCCAATTCCTTCTCTTTGTCTTCATCTTCGTCTTTAAGAGTTTTACAGTTTCGGTCAGTAGATAATGAAGATGAAAGCGCAAAGGAAAAGGTAAAGCAAATATTGATTATGACACACCAAAAACAAAAACAAAAAAAAGAAAAGAATCCAAAAAAATATTCCAAAAAAAGGGCCAATTAATTGCAAATGAGTTTCGTCTCAAGACGTTTATTTGCTTTACAGGCAAAGAATCTCTAAATTACCCAAAAAAAACATTTTTTCTTAGGTTAGCATATTAAGGCCCTTGCAGATTCCTAAAATCAATGTTTAAAGCTTAAAACACATACTGAGACTAACGCGTCTCAATATATCAAGTATATCTGCCACTTGCACCGTGTCAAGTACCATTATAGTTATATCACCGTACCAAGTTATCATATAGTCCAATTAGACGTCTATTTGAATTTCCCAGTTTTTGTATATTCGCTTATGCTTTTTTATTTATTCAGCAATACTTAAAGCACGAATTTCTGTGCACGAACTTTTGGGAATTTAGTTTCTGATACAATTTGTATAATCATTCCGCAAGCCATGTGGATGATATGAATCCGATAACTATACGAAAAAAATGGCGTTTAAAAGTACTCATAAACTGGTGTTCGTAACATGCATAAGTACATCATTTGTTTCAGTTAGCTTCTTGCTTCTATGCTGTTGACCCATAGTCGTGCATTAGGGTTTTAGATGATTCTTAATTATGAAACCCCTTGGGTCTATCAGCGGATTCAAGTGGATATTGCAATATAGATGTGCTCAGAGGTCACATAGATTTTCCGGCACTAATTTTTAACGATCTTTATTTTTAGCAATTGCCATAGTCTACTAGTTAGTGTTTTGGCTTATTAGATGAGCGCCCGTAGTTTAAACCCGACTTAGCATCTCGAACGAACGACCAGTCTACTGGTAAAAAATCTTCGAAATCTGTTGTTCGGAGTCCGAAATTTGTAGGTCCCACCCACTAATGGATAAAATGCTGGGTTGTTATCCTGACTAAAGGGTAGTAATAACCAATTATGTAACTCAACTAAATCATCAGGAAAATGCTGTCTTAGTGTTAAAGGATGATTCAGTTTGATTACTCCACTGCTGTGTCCTCTTTTTTTCCTTGTAAAAATTCGAACTCTATACGCCAAACTCTATAAGTCACTCTGATTTTAAGCGAAGACTTTCCTCGATAAAAAAATACTCATCAAACTATTAGAGCAAAGTGTGGATTGCATTTGAAAGAAATTGCCTCACTAAGATTGTAAGCAAATCATTATAAAATTTCTTTCAGTGAACGAGGTAAAAATCGATAACTGAATATAGTTCGATAATAAATTCGATTTTTAACAATGTTCCATTCATTATGTGTTCATCTCATGAATGAATCAAATTTGAATGTGAATTAATTATGTATTGAAAAATACGAAATTCAATTTCGTAGACGAATTTAAATATTCTGTTAACGATGGTGGGAATCGTATGATAAACGAATAAAATTATGAATTATTTTTGACAAAAAGAAAAAAAAAAATTAAATTGAATTGAATTGATTGTTTTAAATTAAAAAGAGAAATAAACAACAACAAAAAAAACAAATTTAAAATTAATAAATAAAAAATACAACTGAATAAATAATTCGTTATAAGCGGAAGAACGGAAAGTTTAATTGTGTAGCCATTGTTGTTGATTTAATTTGATTGATTAATTAAAATTAAAATGAAAATAAAAACTAAACGATTAACGATTAACAATTAACAATTTTTTTTGAACAAACGATAACAAGTGATTATACCATTAGCCATTCCATTCAACGTGGGAATCAATTAATTTGTTTGCAAATAATTTTGTATGTTTTTTATTGTTTTTGTATTTTTTTTTTTACTGTAATTTTATTAGTTTTTAATTTTGTAATCGTTTTGTATTTTAATATTTAATTGTCGTTGTTTTTATTGGTAGTTTCAAAAACATTAAAAAAACGAAAAATTATAAAAAAAAGATCTTAACACCTGATTAGCAAATCAATAAAATTGTTTACGATCACTTTAAAATACAAATCAGAGTCTAATAACGACTAAAAATTATGTTTCGATTGAATGACTCAAACAAAATACGAGTACGCACACAATCAAATCAAATTGAAAAGAAAAATAATTTATTTTTAGAGAATTAATTGAATATTTTGCAAAATGAAATTAAATTTCTGATATCAAAACATTTAAGATGATTATTTTCTTTGTAACATAAGTGGTTGGTTTGAGTGCAAGTCTACGCCTAAAATCCTTAGCTTTAATCTAAGCAATTTGGACATTAACAATGACGATCATGTTCTAAATCGGTTGCCTATTATTACAACCTTTTAGTCAGGTTTACAACCTAGCCTCTCCGCCTACCCATGTTATATGTGTTAATTTTATATGCATGAGTGGCGGGACCTACATTTTAGAATCGATGCTGAAAGACATATTTTTTAGCAACTTTTCATGGCATTTTATTTGCTCTCAGAGTTTTTGCCAGAAATCAATTGAGACCAAGTCACCGAAGATATATTTTTTCATTTTTTCGTTTTGATGTCTAACCTGGGGTTTGAACCACGGCCTCACGTCTAATAACCCATTAGAGTACGGCGACTTCTTAACATCCAATTCAATTTAGAATACTTAAAGAAATCGAAGTTTTGTAATATTTCGAGTGTAATATTCACAATAAAATCGTTAAAGTTAAAACCAGCCCTCGTATATATGAAACTAAATTAAGTTTTAATATGGAGGAAAAGTGTATAAATTATCGATTTATTTCAAAACTAAAAATAAAAATTCATTAATTTGAAGTCAAATTAAATACACACACACACACAGGTAATGAATAATTTTTGTAAACTTCTTAAGAACAAGAACGTGTCGCTGCAAGACATAATCCATTGAATCAATGAATGAATGAATGAATGGATGAATGAAGCCAATAACAAGGTATAATAAATTAATAAATATTTAATCTTTAGTTTGCTTTCTTCTTCATATTCTGCTGCTTCATTAGTTTTCTTCATTCATATTTTTCTCTTCTATTATTTTATTTAAAGATGTGTATAGTTAGTTGGAGTTCCTTTTTGCTTTAATGTCCGTCCGTCTCTTCTTTTTGCCTTCTTTTTGAGAAAATGTGTTGGCTGGTTGGTTGGTTGTTTGCTTATGGTGGCGGGCTGGTACTTGTGCTGAAGCTGAGGCTGAGGCGGCTAAGGCAGTTGCATTCTTGGCCAGGCCATACCAATATTATAACATTAATTAAGGTGTTGCCTTCGTTGGTGTTCTTCACGCCTTTCCATACAAATTACTAAGGAATTTTAGTTGATTTTGCTCTTTTTTTTCTTAAATGGACAGACAAGGATGTTCATAAAAAAAAGGTTTGTGGAAACAGCAACAACATTATGGTGATGTTGTTGGTGATGAAGATGATGCCTTCTGCCTTTAATGGCTACAGTCAAGTAGTTTAAAACACAGATAGACAGACAGATATACGGCTAAAACATGCAATTTGGCTACAAAAATCTTCTTCATAGACTCTATAGCCTCCATTTAAACTCTATTAATGGAAAATAAAACACAAAAAACAAAACGAAAAACCTACAAAATTCATTCCGTTTTAAGGAAGACTCTCAACAAAGATCATCTTTATGATCAGTATGATCATTATCATTTTGGGCACCATCATCATCATTTACACTTTCAATATCTAAGCAATGAAGCAAATGATCATTTTCAAAATGTTTCGCTTCGCTTCCTTAATCGTCAAAATTTTATTAAGGAATCTCTAAAACGGGTGTTGCCATGTTAAAATGAAGCCATTAACTCTGCTCATCTTTTCCTTGTCGTATTTTCCGTTTGAAATCAAATTGTCTTGAAATCATTTCAAATTTTAAATTTCAAAAAATGAAACGCTTTAAGTAAAATGTAAAATCATGTTGAAAATCTAAAACATTTATCTTCTGGCAGATTTGGGACACTGATCTTTATGTGCCAGGATCATGATCATGATCATTAAATACAATTTAGAGGCGCCATTTTTAGCGCCAAATAATATTAAAAACGAAACGAAAAAGAAAATGTACAATGTGGTGCAATCAACAACTATAAACTCTTGAGTTTATCACCAAAACTTAATGCAAAATGTTGTTAATGGATCTCCCTTGCACGCGTTATCATGCCAAATTCACTCAGTTTCTTATCGTAATTTTTTATATTTTTTTTTTCTTTTAAATTTGTTTAACAGATTTCGACTACTTGCCACTGTTAAGGCCACACTGCCTTACCACTCATCTTATCTGTGGCAAGCAGATCCATATATTTTTTTACCGACTGTCTGTCTGCTGGGATCGGCCTTTTAGCTCCCTGTTTGTGTGTAATTGTTTTCGTTTTTGAAAATTTAAATATTTTCAGACCCAGACCACTTGCATTGTGGTGTAGTGGCGCTATGCCAAATTAATTTAAACAAATAAATGAGAATAAAAACCCAAACACATTGGAAAAAGAAAAATAGAGTGGAATCTTATCAGTATTCAAAATCAGAGTTGATTAAGGTATACTGGGTCAACGTACGCCTTCTTCAGCAGCAGCAGCAGCAGCAGCAACAGCAGCATCACACACACATCATACTCTGACTTCCATTAAAATTCATGCACTCAAGTCGTCACAAATTCATTGAATAGTTCGTGCAACAAATTGAATGCGTGGTGTATGTATGTGTGTGTATATTTTATATATTTTATTTGGATTTGACTTTTATTTGTTCTTTAATTTAATTTTATTTAAATTTTATTTTTTTTTTTTTTTTGTTTTGAAAAGGAGTCCACCAACACCAACAGAGAAAACCCAACAGCAAGCAAAAAAAAAAAATAACATTGTGTGTTCAAATCATGTTGCCCTCGTCTTAGATTGATGACTAATAAGTTGTGATGCAATTAATTGAAAGTAAATGATACGAATCTTTTCATTGTCTCTACGGACAGACAGATACAAGTAAATCTCATTAGGCGAGACTACGTCAAGCAAAGATAAGAAAGAGTTTCTAAAATAAGAAAATCAAAAACAAAAACAAAAACACGAAAATAAAATCAAAAACAAGTGGAATGAATGTTCATCAACCAAAATAAGAAGAAAAGAGATACCCAAGTGAAATTAGAATACAAGCGACAAAACCACACACAGCAAGTAATAGCTGCCACACCTAAAGGCCATTCGAGTATTCGAGCCCTTAATCAGCTCTCATGTCTGCATAAGGACCCGAATACTTCCAAAAGCCAAAGCTTATTAGAATTTCAAGTTTTTAAGCAGTAAAAGCCTGTATCGAACCACTTCCATTTCCAATGCAGAGAGTTATTGTATTAGAATTCATGATCACTGCATGGGATCTACAACTTAGAAGGGGCTTTGTATGAAAAATTTAAGTGAATGCAAAAGCTACGAGAACCAGCTATGATCATACAGAGATGTCTAATGGCTAAGCATAGAAAGTGGATCCTTATTTCGAGTTTGATATATGAAAGACGCACAATTCTTAACTAAAATTTAAATAAAAAAAATATTTCTACTGGCAATAGAAATGAACTTCTAAAATTTATTAGAAAATTACAAACAAATATCACAATAAATATTAAACTGTCAGTCCAAATTCAACATGATTAAGCCAAACATTGGTAAGGCCTTGCTTCTACAACAACTGCCAATATAATCTGTAAAAGTCTTCTTGTTTGAGTAAAACTTTCTCTGTCCATTCATTGAAAATATTTCACAATCCGAATATGTATACCAAAACAAAAATTGCAATTCATATTTAATTTTTTGCATTTCATTAAAAGTCCTGAAGGAACTAAAAGAAATTCTGTGCCACCTCCTTGCACAACTGTGCAACACTTAATGCCACACACATACAACACATACCAGGAACATAAAAAATCAAATTAATTTCTGTTTTATTACCCAGAGGCCAATACTTCATCAGCACGTTTACTATGTACATATGTACATATGTATGTATGTATATGGACCAGCAGACGTTATTTCATACATTTCTTCTTTTCCTTTTTGTAGATACATTCTTCATTACCTGTAATTTGAAATTTAAACTAAAAAAAAAAAATAAGAATAAAAGCAAAAAAAAACAATAATAAAACGAAATAAAATTTGTTGCTATTTGTCCAGATTTTGGGCCATATTGCGGAAGAACATGGTAGTGTTGGTGATGATAGGCATAAGTGGAGACCTCCAAGGTGGCAAAAAAATATTTCAAATCACACACTTAAAAAACAAACACAAGAAAAAAAGCAAAAACTATAAAAACAACAAGGAAAAGGAGACCAACCACCAGTCGAGGACTTCGCACTTGGTAAGCTTCGTATCAACAATTCGTTTGGTTTGTTTTTGTTTTTTGGTGTAAAATTTTTAAATTTTAATTCCTTAAACGTGTTTATATTTCATATTTTATACTCCGTGTATACATGACGATATAATAAAACCAACACGAGAAATTTAAAACAAAAACTGTTAAAAATTCAATAAAATTCTCATTTTTATTTCTCTTCCTTTTCATTTTTATTTTGCACAAATTATTAATAAATATTCGGCTTTCAAAGCGAAACCACGATTCCGTTTTTGAAGCCTTTTAACACCCGCTGTGTTTGCGAATGGTCAGCCCAACCGCAAGAATTAATAACTTAATCTCACTCTAAAAGCATTTTAATCATGCAACCTACATGCATGCATGCATGCAGACAGGCAGGCAATGATTACTCTTTAATCGTCTCTAACTTTCATAGCCTGGTTTTACCTACAGAGTAGACTGTTGAGATGGGAACTGCAAAATCGCTCTTGTTTTTTCGCAAACGGTTACAGACAAAATGATCATGTTCTAAATATGGCTGTTGTACAAAGAAAGGGGGGGGGGGGGGGGGGGGTCAAAGAGTCACGTCATTTAAATTGATCATCCATCAATAAGGATCAAAGATCAAAATACTTACAATGCAACTTAAAAGACAAGCTTTAACAGAGTGATAATTTCGTTGAATTCCGAATTAAAAAAAATAAGAGGTGATGGATAGAGTGAGACTGTGTTTTACCCCTTACGAACACTATTCGATGATTTATTAGCAGAACATAAAGCAATGCCAAGGCTCTTAAATGAAATATATTGTGTTTGGACATGATGATTTTGATGAGGGCACATGATTAATTGTCTTTTAGACAAACCGACTTTTTTTTACGCACTTTTAAATAATCCAACGGCATTGCAAATCGGTTTTTAAATGAGCGAAACTGCAAAGAGGCTGTTCTAGTTAATATTATGCAACATTGTTGCCGGAACGTAGGCCTCATCCATAAGAACTTATCGGAAGAAACTTTGTCGTGAGTGTTGTTGTTTCAAAATAGATTCGATGAATATCTTTTCATTCCTTTAAACTCATTTGTTGTATTCTAATAAAGAATTCATTCAAAATCAGTCGAGCATAAGAGAAAAAACAATACCAAACAAATTTTGGCAGAAGGCATTTACACAAAGTGCACGATATTAACAAGGCCCAAAGATCAGTCATTGTCAGTCTATTCATTGCCAAAAACTTTTATTGTCTCTGTGTCGTCATCCAAATGGAATAAGAGGGATTTCACACATTAGCTGAAATCAATGACGAATTGAAATTTATTCGATGGCTATCAGCGATAAATACAAAGTGTTGACGTCGATTACATTTTTATTGATGTTTAGATTTATCGGTGCACTCATTAGATCCCCAGCGCTATTGTTGAGTTTGCCAATCAAATACAAATAAATCTACAGAATAAAATCGACAAAAACAAAATAAATGACCCCCAACCGAGTATTCCATCAACAACGACTGAGTGTTGAAGGGGCGATACAGATACACCAAAAAAAAAAAAAAAAACGATTCAAATTAATGGTTTTCTTCTACTAATCTAATTGATATAATCATTAGAAGATTAGTACGACTTAATCTTGTATTTCTCCGTATTTTTTCTTTACGTTCAGTTATAAACAGTAAACTTTCGTTTGAAAATATTAAATCCAACAAGAATTTGCCCAGAAGTCTTAACAATTCATTACTTTTAAGTCAGTTTAAATGGTGAAAACAAAAGCTATTTAAAGGCAAACAGGGGACTCTAAATAAATACTCCGTAGCAGACATCGTCGTTGTTTAAATAGACCTTCAAGCTAACCTTTATCAAATGACTCTGCATCATTTTTCCTAGACACCCGATGGCTTTCTGAGTCGAACTGGTCAACAACAGGTTAACAATCTTCATACAATTTTAAAGTTAAGCTAATCTAACCTATTCTGAAAAACTAGGACTAGAAGCACTGAGTTTCACCAAACATTAAAGGATTCTAAACAGCAAGCTCTTAAGACACACTCTAAACTATCCTTGAGAATGAAAAGACCTGGGGAATAAGCCGTTTGCCCATTTTCGTATACCATTGGACAAATCGAAATTCAGTTTACAGTACCAAACATCGACAGATAGCTAGCTTTCATAACACTATACCTGTATGGTTTATATTTAAAGGTTTTAACAACTTTCTGTGCTGTGTTAGCATTTCATTTCTTGTCAGATTTAAACTTCCGATCTAAATTTCTACGCATGCGGTTACCTTTGTCGTCATTTGTTAACAAATCTCTTAAAGCTTTTCACTTATAATCACAATAATAAACTAAAAACAACACAGCAATTTGCCTTTGCTAGCTTCCCTGAATGAATAAATGAGAGCTTTTTGAAAAGCTTTCAGGCCGTAAGCTCTTACTTCAAAAGCTTTAATGCTGTTAAGCTTTTGCATAATAAGCTTTTCAATTGTTACAAAATGATTTATGCCATTTTAATTATGACTCCTCCTTTCACTGGCCCAACTTTATGCCATGGACATGCGCTCTGCTAACCGACCAACTTGTCACATTAGTTGTCATGTGTTTACATGTATAAGACCCAAGAAAAAAATCCAACCCCAACAAGGAGAATGTATTAAAAAATGGGGACTCGATGACATGAAAAATTCCACACATGCAGGAGAACTTTGTCAACCTGATTGTAAATAAAAAAAAACAGCACTTGACGACATGCTGCAGAGAAACGTGGAGGAAGAACTTATTTAATTAATTTATTTCAATTAATTAATTAATTAATTACACTGTAGTTAGTAGAGTAAAATTTAATTAATATTTTCGAAATTATTCACAATTTCACAATTTAATTAAATTAAAATGAAATGAAAATGAAAATGGTTTTTTTTTTTTTGCGGAATAGCTTGGGAAATTTCAAAAATATATGAACGAATCAAATTGAAAAGTTTCAATTTTCTTTAATCTGGTGAAAAGGGAGGGGGTGATGGCAAACATTTTTCTTTTACTACGTGAAAATGCAATACTTTTGAGCAAAAATTTAATAAAAGATCGCCAAAAAAAAACACATTTGGAATGTTCGTTAAATAATAACGTAAACCGTTACAGGAAAGCTTGTAATTTCTTTTAACTTAAACTTAAGTTTTCCTTGGAAATTTTTTTTATTTGATCATGACGACACTTTCGTCAAGATTACGTCCTAGTTTCTCACATCACCCATGTTATGCGTGTTAATTTTTTCCAAAAGGGACGGCCCTTACAGTTTAAACGACAGACTTTTTTTAGAAACTTTTCATGGAAATTTAATCTTTTTCTCAGAGTTTTTGCCAGAAACCTACTGAGGGGAAGTCGCCGAAGAAACATTTTTTCATATTTCGTTTTGTTCGATTTGTTTAATCTGGGGTTTGAATTACGTCCTATTAGACTACGGCGATTTCAGTCTACATCACCAAGGCAGTGACAGGAAAATTTTACATCGTACACAGCTACAACTACAGTCAGTTTTTGCTAATATGATGGCTATTGTACTCAAGAGTATTTAGAAGTGATTATTACGAATAGAAGTTCTGTCTTGTCCCATCCGGGTAATGTCAGACATTGATTGTATTAAACTTTTTTCAGGATTTCTTAAGAATTAAGAAAATAACGTTTCTATCTATCTGGCGGTATACACATACATACATCTTGTACACTGAGACTTTATTGTCACAGTTATGGGCAATTGAATGAGGCCTTAGAACAAAAAAAAAGAGACTGTGTGAGTGCTTAAAACCTAGAGACCTAATTTGGCGATTAAATTGGAAGATTTAGGGCCATTATTAGAAATTGCCGTTAACTGAAGCGAGAATTGTTTTTCATTATTATAAATGGCCAATAAGATAGAAGTGAGCGTTAAGCTAAAGGCAAGATCATTCTACCAGCAACTTTTAAAGTTAAGTTTATGCCTGAACTTACCATATTCTATATCATATGGCAACTTCAAATATAAACAAAATGAGAGCAAATAAAACTAAGAAAAAAATAAGCCCATCGTTGTCACTGCGTTAAAAAAATTGCTTAATTAAGCAATGTTATCGACATTGCTCTGGCAGTGCCATATTTTTAAAAAAATTAACTTTATTTTATCATTAGGTTTTAATAACGAAAATAACTTTAAGGTGACTTTAAAGTTCACTTTAGCTAAAGTTACCATTTACTAAACCCAACTTTAACGGCAAGTTCTAATTCGAAATTCACAGGGTTATTAAAGCAATAATTTGCTAGAACCACCTGTCTGTTTTAATCAATTCCATCACAAGCAAAATTACAAACATTTTACTTTCTTCTTCTTAACTTTCTTCTTTCTCTTCGTATCCATAATGTAAACGATTTAAAAAATCAAAATTATAGAATAAGTTTTGGAAAGCAGAGTCTTATGTGCTAATAATCTGATACAAAATCAATCAATAGCATACATTACCAAATTCATTCATTCATTCATTGTCGGATTTCTAATAAAGACGGAAGACGGAATTTAATACTTTTTGCACACAGTCACAGAGTACACCATCCATCCATTTCACATTTGCTGTAGCAAATATGAATGCCCTGAATAAATATTTGTTGGTTTTTTTTTGTGTTATTTTATAGCCTGTAATATTTCTTTTGATTTCTAACGATAAGACATTTTAATATCTGTTTGATTATATTGTGGTGTGGTGTGGTGTATCGGTCTATAGTTTCCACTTGAACATAAAATGTATTTGTTTTTGCAGCTTTTAATGCGATCGATTTAAATTATGAGATATCCTTACTTCTATTAAACATACAAATAAATAAATTGTTGTGTGCACTTTGAAAAATTGCAACAAAATACCATTAAAATAGCAGGTAAAATAATGTTTTTTTTCTTTCTTTCTTTCTTTTTCTGATTTTCACTACAATTTTATTATTTGATTTGTATCGTGAAACAATTTAAAATAAAAACTTTATGACTTTATATTATAGGTTTAGTAGTAAATATTTATTCTTAATCAATAGCATTTAATCAGAAATCAAATAAATTGCGCATTTGAAATTAGGAATTGTGTTCACATCCGAAGTGTATTCATAGTTTGAAATTCAACACTTGAGGTGAAGGTGAAGACAAAGAAAGAAAAGTTGTAACGAAGTTTTCAATAGTTTTCCTATATACAAAAATCCATATAATTAATATTGATTTAATTGGATGTAACCCAATCATTAGATGTCAAAAGGAAATCTATTCGTGGCGAATTATCTTTCTAAGATTGTAATCCAAATCAGGATTAGAGCCAGAAATCTGGACAGAACTTTTTCAAAGTTTTCTCATAATTGAAGACAAAGTATAATATTCCTATTGTACTTATAAAGTCGCCGTAGTCTAGTAGCTAGTATGTTGTCTTATTAGACGTAACGACCGGGTTCAAGTCCCAGGTCAGACATCAAAACGAAATTTGAAAATATATTTCTGGAAATATTTCTGGAAAAAAACTCTGAAAATAAAATTACCATGAAAAATGTCTAAAAAAAATGTCGTTCGGAATCGACTATAAACTGTGGGTCCCGCCACTCATGTATGAAATTAACGCACACAACATAAGTAGTGTGAGAAGCTAAATCGTAATCCTAACTGAAGGGTTGTAATGGTCAATTATGCATGTATGTACTTATAAAGACTTTTGCTACAAATTCGGTACCAAAGAATCAATAGCATTTGATGATAAAACTTTAAGATAAAACTATATCTATCATTCGGATTCGATATTAAACTTATCGCACTTGAAATGGGCGTGTAAGGAGTCTGGCATTAATCCTGACAAAAAATTTATGTTTGTATGCATTTCGAAAACTTTAAAGTGATTATAATCCATTACCTCTAATTCCTTTATGATAAGTATACTCTTTATAATAGCGCAATCGAACTCTAGAACATGTTTGAACACCGCATTTACTTGATGCTTAATTAGTAGCACCTGCATCTAAAGGATTGCATGTTATCTTTTCTTTAACGATGAAGAGTAGAACAAAATATTACAAATCGTCCAAAGAGTTCACAGTCTATTTGAAGAATTCCTTTCGTCAATCAAAGTTTGATTTGATTTGATTTTTTTTTTTGCAGATTTTCTCAAATCAGAATTTCAAACCAAAAAACAAATGAATTTTCAAATAAAATTTCAAATATTTTTTAAATCAAGAAATAAAAACAAACATAAAATGCACGGACGGAGTAATTTTCAAAAATATTTCCTTTCAAAATGTCTCATGTTTGAGTCCAAAGTTGAATACTTTACTTCCTCATTACGGCGAAACGACGAATCAAAATTCCAATTGGAATGGTTTTTTCTACTTCTTCTTCTTTTTATTAATTTCTCCATCATTTTTTGTTTTCTTGTTCTCTATACTTTTTTTTTTTTTTAACAAAAATTTGCTGGTGATTAAAGAAAGAATATGTGGCAACAAGAAGTATGTACGTATGTACGTACGTTCAATACCAGCCACCAACCACTTGTGCGTATTCGTTGCCAACTGGTGTGATGAAGGCAGGCAAAATTAAGCAAAAACTCAACACATCTGGGCAAGATGGGAGCGACTATTTAACGGGCTTAAAGCAGTCCTTTTTTTCATTTATTTTTCTGTTTTTTTTCTGTTTTTTGTTTATTTTCTTGCATTTTTTTCATTTCATTTGTTTTTCTTTTTATTGTGAAATTGCTTAACAAAGTTTATGGGAAAAATTCCGTAAGAGCCACAAATCCACTAGAGGATCTTGAAAAAGGGCAATAAGCACAGAAACTCAACAGCAACAGACAACAATAACGACAAAAACAATTTAAATGAACTGTGAGAGAGAGAGAGAGAGAGAGGAAAAAAGTACCATTTTGACAAGGAAAAGAAATCAGAGCATCTTTTTGAAAAAAATGCAGTCATGACATGACTTCAACTGATTCTTCATACCAAAAGTGCGTTTAACATTAAAAACAACTACAACTACAACTACAATCACAACTACTACTACAGCAGCGACATCAAACACCGAAGACAAACACGGTGGTACAAATTATAAAAAGAATTGAAAAAAAAATGTTAATTATCGGAAAGCATGTAGTTGTTATAGGCGAATCAAGAGTCTGGCAATTCTTTCCGCTAACATTCAAGACTTTACTGTGGTCTTTACTTCTTCTACGTCATTACAACTTCTGCAGAAGTTATTGTGTAGCCACGATTGGACGGTCAAGTCCAACGCAAATTTTGTTCTGTATTATATCTAAAGTGGGCCAAATTTGTCTGAGACCTATTTCCTCTAGAAATGAGTAAAGTTTGTTCCTCTTCAAAGGAATACCAAACTCAGACGTGAATTCAACTGAATTTTCTGCAGTATTTGCCCAACTTGTTACGTTCAACGCACTGTGATTCAGGAACCCATACAAGCGTTATCTTCCACAAAAACACCCAATCTCATGTGTTGTGTAAACATTCTCCAACGATTTAATTATCGATTCCACTCGATATACTCTGATTCAAAATACGCTCCGAAGCAGATTCAGATTTTGTAACGGGATCTGGATTTGTTAGATGACGCTTGCGGGAAGGTGTAATCGAAGTCATGCCTTGTTTTCGTTATAAAACCACAATCGAATAGCGAATATAGCGTAGTCAATAGGAAACTCCAAACCAATTGCAGTCAATATTTTGCCATGGATTTCGTACTTCTATGCTCTTGACTTCGATGATCGTTCAGTACACTGTGCGGTGCTGTTACTTTTTTTTCAAATAAAGTGACCAAAGAATTGAGAGAACGATCGATACACGATTTCTGTGTATGAGTGTATGTTTGTTGGCATTATTGACGCACCATTACAACAGAATCCCAGTGTAATTTGTATTGGTATTTGAAAGATGTTGTCGTGGATACAATATTCTTCCTCTTCTTTTTGTTTACCTTGTTGTATACAACACAGATTTTCTTGTACACAAAAGCAGTTTGTTATTTGAAATACATATGTGTGTGTGTGTCATGTGTTATATAAACAAAAAAAAGGTTAAATGTTACTGTGTTGTTATTGTACAATACATAGCTACTTGTTGTTGGTTTTTCCTTGAGTGCTTTAAAATGTTTGCAACAAAACATGGCCGTTTTTGTTTAACCAGGCTACAACGCGATATGGATGGATTGCAGGAAGACTGTTTAGTTCCCGCTGTTTGTTTTAAAGATGTTTACAATAGCCATCACCATCACCATTACCACCACTACCATCTCCACATCTACATGGCATTGGTGGCTCTTTCGTTCTTCTTCTTTTTGTTCATCTTCTGGTTTGTTTTTTTGTTTTTGTTTTCGTTTTCGTTTTTACACAACTCGTGGGAACATTTTTCATTTTTAATTGTTACTTTAAGGAGAAACGTACGTACCACCACCACCAGTTGGTTGCCTTTAATTTCTTTTTCTTTTTTTCCTTCTTCTCTGGTAGTTTTCACCAAAAAAATGTTGAATTTTGTTGGAACATTGCCTACGTAAGCCAATGAGCAGACAACAAGTGAAAATCAAATTATTGGAAAATTCCTCATTCGTATATTATTAAGCAAAGAGAGAGAGAGAGAGAGAGAGAGTGGCAAAGTGCAAATTGTTTTTGAAAATTGAAATGAAACATACGGATTCTGCTTTGGTGTAGTTCTATTAGAGTATATCGTAGCATCGAATTGGGTGTAGAGTTTAGATATAACAAAGAGATAAATATGCATTCGTAATACACTTGTGGACTCTAAGTTCCATAATATGCAAGGGCTGTTGCTTTTATTAATCCATCATGAGTCCATCAAATAATATAATCGACTGTATAGCTTTTAGTTTTACCTCATAGACCCATGTTAGTAATATAAGATCCACTTCACTGTCTTCATAAGATTACTTCGTAAGATCCGATAATTAATATTTACATTTCAAAATCCGCCATGAATTTTTAATTCCTTTTAAAGATCTTTAAATTCCTTTAAATTTGAAGCAATTGTGCTAGAAGTTGTCAAATTAAATTTGTTGCAAGAAACGTAATTTTCAACATCAAGAGAATCTTGCGTAAAATGTTTTCCTTCAACATTTATTTTGGAGTTAAACGGACGAAATCCTTTTACTCGTTGTGCGTTAAATTTTATTTAAAGACAGAGGAAAAACTCTAAAGTATGAAGATGAGAGCAAAAAAAAAAATGGTGAAAAAAGAAATTTAATTGAAATTCATGCACATTTTTAAACAATTTCTGCGGGAATCCTACAGTATTCGGTAACAAGAGCAAAAACAAAAACAATATTTTTGCCTACAACGTCTACATGCCATCCAGATACGAAATCTATTGCAAAAAAATCCAAAGCTAAAGTATGCTTGCCACAAAGATATTTTTCCCAAAAAAAAAAAAAAAAAAAATTAAAAAACGACAACAACAACAATGAATGAAACCCACCCCAAAAGAATGTGGAAAGGAAGAAATAATTCAAATAATCAGCTCAAGTGGCTGAAAGGAGAGACTAAAAATATTTTAAATACCAGAAGTAGTTGTGCGTGTACAACAAATGGAAGCAACAATAGCAGCAGCAGTAGCAACTATAGAAGTTGTTCAAGTTCTTGTTGTTGGGGAAAGGGTAACATACATAGTGAGGTATGTATATACATACATTTACAATATAAGCATAGATATAGAGAGGCACGTAACCATCCATCTATACTTTCATCCATCCATCCATCCATCCATCCATCCATTCAACTACTATCCATCCATGCACAGTCATCCTGCCATATAAAAAAAAATATTGGCATAAACAAGCTCAGGAATTCAAGAATTTCAATAATGCTGATAGAGAAGAACAAGACGATGTTGAGTTACAATAACAGCATCAGCAACAGCAACAACAATAACAACATATAATAAAACAAAAACAATTAAAAATAGTTGCATGTGCTTTAGAAAAACCACAAATAAAAGAAAAAAAAACAAAATAAAGAAACAAGAGAGAGGAAATTGTTGTTGGGGAAAAAAACCAAAAAAAAAAATACATTTTCATCTCCATTTTCATCATCATCATCAGCATCGTGATCAGCATGGTCCCTGCAGTGATTGCAGTCAGCATCATTAAGGCATTTGCAACATGAGGAAAGGAAATATTTCATATTTTGATGCTACTTGTACGATTGTTGTTGTTGTCATTGCACATTGTTGCTGACGATGATAAAGATGAAGATGATAAAATGAAAGTTCAAGTGCATGTTGGTTGTGCTGCAAAACCCAAGCAATGGGGCAAACTGAGCTCCAACGGCCAGAGCAGCCATTTTAAAAACAAACTAGAGGATATCGTTATATCTGTTGTTGTAGTTGTTGTCATATATTCAACTTCAATGTACCATCATGTCAAAAATAAAAAAAAAAAATAAACAGAATCAACTAACCAGCCAACCAACCAAATAAAACAAGACAACAATACATCGGGCGATAACAACAACCTGAAGGAACAACATAAAAATTGTACATTTGTATTGCAAATACTTTTTCATTCTTAAATTATAACAATATGTAGAAATGTAGACAATCACTCATAGTTTTAACACACACATACATATATAGGTACATTTACACATACACATACACACGTACACAAATATAATTAAAATTTATTAACGAAATGATGAGCTGTGGCTGGCGAATGGACTTGCCGAAATTTTCGCATCATTTTCATTTTAAACAGTTTTAAGCAATATTTAGAATCGCAACAGCAACAGCAACAACAGCAACATCAGCAGCATCATCATGTGGCTTTCATAGAGAGTAGCAACAGTTGTTATTGTTATACTTCTTAAAATACCAACAACTTAAGGTAATAAACAATAGTGTTCCTCTGTTTCTCCGTGTTTTTTTTTTTTGAATTTATTTTTATTTCTGTTGTGTTCCTTTCGAAATGGTCGCAAGTGGAAAAACGAAAGGGCGTGTCTGTTTATTACAAGAAAAGAAAAGAAAAAAACAAGGAAAAGAAAAGAAATACATGCAACAACATTGTTGCCTTTTCTGCGTGTGTGTGTGTGTCTGTAGATGTTGCAACATATCATTTTATACACAAGCACACACATCAATCACATATACAATCATCATCAATCTCCCCCTTTTTAGTTAAACATTGTGTCATTACTGTTGTTGTTGTTGTTGTTGTTTTTTTATTGCGCTTCTCTCATATTGTGCCACAAATTCCAGTTGCGTTGCCATTTCTTATTGTGTTCCAATTAAATTTTTATGAATTTGTTTTGATTTGTTTTTATTGTTTTTTTTTGTTGTTTTTATAAAGGAGAACATTTTTAAATTGTTGTTGTTGTAAATTCGGTTATTACATTGCTGATATGGAAAATTGTGTGCCTTTCGGACGAAAATCTGGCCTGGGATGCATTGAAAATCGAAGTAACTATCGAAGTAAACAGAGGATTGCATTATGAAATGATTACGAACATAGAAAGTTTGTTGTTCTTTGTGTTGTTTGTCTCTACGGTTGTGTTGTTTGTCTCTACGGAGCTGATCTGGATAGGAAGAGAGGAGGCCACAAATCGCACTTTTGCGTTTTTCTCAGGAAGCTATCGGCAGCCAGGCTCAAAGACTTGGCATTCGCTTGCACAACTTCTACAGGATCTGTGAATCTAAGGCGAACATTTCTATTGTTACAGTTATTGTGGAATATCAATTACATTGCAACTGTTCAACGAGAAGCAGTAATGCAGGGAAGACAGCCTTTAATCGGTATAATTATCATTAACAATCCTTTTAACCACCACCAACCAACCAATTCAAAATCGAAAGGAAGGAACAAACTAAATCCCTGAAACAAAAACGTCAAAAAATACAAAAAGCAAATAAAACTAAACATGGCATAATCTTTTGCATCAATACGTGTGTCCGCTAAATGTTTTGTTCGTGTCTGTTTGAACGCAGTACGAATGGAAGAACAACAAATGTATGTTCGGATTAATGGGTAATTTTCGAAGAGTATAATTAGACAACAATCAACAGCAATAATCAGCCAACCAATCCATTCAACCCTTCCGATAGGCCTTTAAATGTGATAATTTGTCGCATCTGACTTAATGCACCCCATAAAGCACTCACATGAAGGGAAATGCAGATTGTTATTCGTTCGTATCACAACATCTCTACCATCAGATAGTGTGTGCGTGAGAGTGCCTGTGTGGCAAGGATAATATTTTGAAATGTACATTTCAAATTTATGTAATTCGCTGATATACTATGTGGCGTGTAATGTTGCTCTATTTATTCAGTAAACAGTTTTCACAGACTATACACTATATGACCACCATGCAAAGTAAAGTACAACAGCAAAAGTATTTTAACTGCATCAGTTGATATACATATTTAATTCTGTTGCTCTCCACAATACAATGCTGTACTACAATACGGCTTTATTACGTGTGCGTGCGTTCATTTAATCTGAAGTGTCCCTATTAATGTGCTCGCATACTGTATCATCATTCAGCGTTATCAGAATTAAAATGATCGAATTTTTTTAGGACAAAGGACTTACTTTATTTATTATTCTCATGTTATTTAATTTTTTTTTTTTTTGTTTATTTCACTTTCATTCATAAAAAAATACTAGAATCGCTGAAACAAAACAACACAAAATTGCAAAAAAAAAAATTAAAAAAAAAACAGTAAAAGGCATCAGGTACTCGTACTGTGTTGGTTCAATGCCATCCACTCGGTATTACTCATTGTAATTCCTATAATTTATGATTAATTTAGACGAGCGACATTTAGACAAGAAATTATCCATCAAACTTAGGCAAATGACATGCGATTTAAATCAGTGGCACCTTATATGGCACACAAGCGATAGTACGGAACAAGACTTGAACAATTTTTAAATTTTAAACAACAATTTACAGAAAACTTCTGAATTTTTAGTTGAACAAAATAAAGAATGAAGTGTTATAATAACCCACTTTCCTGCAATCATTTGACAAAAAATCTCTTGAATATTTAAAGTCATATGATCGACAATCTCACAAAAAAGATATATTCAATCGGTTTATCTACAAGTCTCTGGGTTGTACAGATATATTAGTGATCATGAAAAAAATTATTTGTTATCAATCGAATGAAGTCCAAGCATTCCAATATTATACGCATCTAATCATTACAAATTCTCCATTCTTTCGCCGATTATCAGTGGATCAAAATCGATAGTAATTACTTATAAAGTCATATAATCAAATATTGGCTGCTTTTTCATAACTTATTGATGCTTGTGCCGGTCGTAATACATTTTAAATTTGTTTAAATTTAAATTTTCACTTCACTCTGTCGCTTCAATCTTTCAATTTTTTAAATCTCTTTTAAAGTTGCCATTTTAAGTTGCTCGCATGCACAAAATTTAAAGGCAACTTTCGTTTTAATTTATTTACGGTCGTGTCTAGCTAGTAACACGCTATGCTGTAGTGGTGGTGCTTGGAATACTAAACCAAAAAATTATAAAAATTCATGGCATACAGGGATCGCACCATATAAAAACAACACGTACGTATGAAGAAGGCAACAAGTGTCCTTTTTTTTTCTTTTCTTTAATACAACCATTGAAAGGCAAAACCGACAACAGACAAACTCATTTAAGGACTTTAATATTCAAAGTTCAAAGTTAAACAACAACAACAACAAAAAAAAAAACAAAGGAAATCAAAAGGCAAAAGCCGACCCAGATTCTTTTCTTTTTTTTTTGTTTGTTTGTTTGTGGATTTTAATAAATTTCATTATCATATGCATTCTTAACGGCAGTCGGTTAAAAGGAAGAGTAATTTTAAAGAGAAGAGTGATATAACATGTGACTTAATACGTCATATAAAGGATATGCAACAGCAATCAATCCATTAAATGCTGCTATACGTACGTACACCACTACCACCATCATCATCATCATCATGCCACCAACGGTTTGTATATTTCCGCAAACAATTTTGAACTCAAATTCCAAACGAAACTCAAACTAAATTTCATATCCGTACGTATATATGTATCTGTATCTGTATTAACATCGAAACTCATATTCAGGATTTTAAGATAGAATTTCAAATTTATGTTATTGTTGTTGCTGTTGTTGTTGCTGTTGCTGTTTTTGAAATTAGCATCATTCTTGTGCTTCCGCATACAATAAATATTTATGCGTGAACCAGTTAGACATGATGACGACGAGAACAACAGCTCTGATCTCCTTTTTGGTTTTGTTTTTTGGAATTTCCATGTTAATGGTTTTGTACCACAAAAAAAGAGAAGAGAAGAAAAAAAAGAATCCTTTGATGTTGAATTTTTTTGCATTTTTACTCGTTCCTGAAGTGGCACTCAGACTGCAGGGATGTCCTTGTCGAATTGTTGAACACATGGCAAGGAAACTCTTAATCGTTTGATGATTTAATAAACGAAGACAAGACAATACAATACAATACAAAAAATAAATCAAATACACGCAGCGATTTAAATGAATGTAATCACGATTAAATTTCTATTTAAATCATGACAGACAACTGCTTGAAATTGGGAGACGGGAATGGGAATTACCATTTAAATATATAAAAAAAATCTCGGAAGGAGAGAGAGAGTTCTCCATATAGCACGAACATTTTCAGAGCCTTTAATGAGCGGCAAATTATACTTAATATAGCTTCGTTTCTGACACGAGTAGTCAGAAACCAGTTCTTAAAGAGCATCCTACTTCTAGGACAATATATTGAGGTAGTGCAGTGGAACATAATTATATATGGTATTCGTTGATTCGAAAATACCGGAAGAGGCAACCATGAGAGGTATTTATGACATCACTTTCCTAGTGCAATATAAACTCTAAGATCGAACGCTTGTACTTTGGGAGCTGCAGATTGTTAATTTATTATTATTATCAATTATGGCGAGTAGAGATTATGGTATCCATTATCAGAAGATGCTGTGTACGTTTACATTGAACTGCAGAAGTAAAGAGGCCCATGGACAGCAAAAAAAAGTAAGCCATACCATCTAGCAAATTGGACTTCTGCCAGTGGAGATAGCTAGATTATTTTAATTCTTGTTGGATGTATAAACTAATGTTAGACGTTCATAGGTGGATAAAACGAATGAATGAAGATTTGATTTATAAATGAACCCAATTCCTGACGGGATATGATGGTTGTAGGAGTTTAAGGCATAGGACTTCACCAAGATCTTACGTTCCTAATATAACATTGAAGATGGTACTCTTAAACAGACTATATTCATTCAATGCCGCCTATTTTAGGAATATCAAATATAAATGTAATCGCAATTGGAGAAACTCTAAAGAACTAGGATAGCAAAAGAGATAAGCAAAGTAAGAAAAGTGAGGTTATGTCAATGTCAGGATGGATTTATTCGATTATTTGATTCTGACACTTATAAAAATTCTACGATGTCAGAAAGGATTTCACCTACTACTGGGTCATTTATTATTATTTCACTCCTTGAAACACTGTTACGGATATAAAGAAAAACATCATAATTGCTTGAAAGTGAAGCGATTTATTAGCCAACTGAGTGTGTAGAGAGGGAGAGAGTAAAAAAAAGGTGAAATAGGAAAAAATAAAATGTCTCAAGTAGACGTAAAATATTCTGGTGTTTTGTTTTTCTTTTTTTTTGTTTCTTTTTCATCTCTCGATTATAAGAAAGTGAGAGGTTGCACATTTTTTTTTATATCTTTTTGTTGTTGTTGTTGTAATTCTCACTTTTCTGATATTCTCTCTCGTTATCTTGTTTAATAATACCAATGAAACGTGTTAATTTCAAACAATTTGAAAAAGTCTTTAATCTTCGTTTTCAACAAACAACAACAATTAGATGTGAAAAATGCAGTTAATTAAGCATTCAATGAAGGAAGGATGAATTTGCCTTTAAACCAAAAAAAAAAAAAAAAATAAATAAATAAACAAAAAAGAGAGAACTCTTCAAAAACAATAATAAACGATGAAGCTTTTAAATTTAAAAATGTCAACAAAAAAGAAATTCAAACTCAAAACATATTTGAAATCGAAGATTTGTGGCCACGATGAACAACAATGATGATGGCAATGATGACACTGACAAGTGCAGGATGCATGAATGAAAGACTGAGTTCAGTCATTCAGCCAACCACACAACCATTCAGCCAGTCCGTCACTTATCCATGAAACGGTGCATGAATTTGAGAATCATATTTACTCTTTCCATATTTATCTCTTTCGGTTAAACCGTTATTTATGTATTTATGTTGCCTTGTTATTGTACAATGCTTTGCTAATCCTGCTCTCATTGTTTATCAAGAAAATAAAATAAAAAAATAAAAATTTTAAATCGTTTTTTTTTAAGTTCGGGCATCCTGCTGTCTTGTTGTCTAATTTTATTGTTGTTGTTGTTGCTGTTGTTAGTATCCTTTACTGTTTCCTTACGTTCGTAAACTTTTCCATCATTCATTCGTTTGTTAATACGCACCCCAGCAAGGACGTTTGCCACGCGCATTAACGTTATTAATTTACAGGATATTTTATGTTCACAACTGTTTCTACATTGTGTGAGAGATAGACAGAGAGAGATTGTACAATGTACATATTGTCAGTGAAATTGTCGATGTTATCGTTGTTGTTGTTATCCTTTTTACATACTGTCGTTATTGTTGTTATAGTATGTTGTCACAACAACACAAGCCAAGTGATTTGCATGAACATCGTTTTGTAACGTTTTGTTTCAGAATGTTTTAATCCATCTCCGTGCGAGGATGTTTCTAACGGAAAACTTTCAAATTCAAATTAAAAACCAATTGGAACTTGTGTTGTTCACCTTCTTCTCCTCATCAAATGAAGTAAATTGAATTGAATGGAATTAAATTCATAAGAAAATATTTAAAATAACAAAAAGAGTTGAAGAGAGAAATTGGAATTTAAAAAATTAAAATCCTTTAAACAAATTTAAAAGTGTATGTATGTGTGATTTTAAAAAGATAAAAATAAAAATAAAAGTGAACAAATAAGAAAAACCTTTGAAGACATGGGACATTTAATGAAATACTTAACGTTTAAATTTTAAAGCAAAAGTTAATTAAAAAAAAGTTAAGATCTTGCAGTTACAAAAAAAATAATTTTTTAAATTTAATATAAAGCAACACAAATAAGAAAACAAATCAAAACGAACTATTGAAAATCATTAATTTAAGTATAATGGACTAAAACGTTTATGCTTGCTTACATGACATTTAAGGACACAAATATATCGCTCCTTGAAATAGAAAAGGGTCCATTTCACTTGTGAAATTTGTTTTTTCTTATTGCCAATTGCTCTGTAAACGATTTATAATTAATAAATTCCCAATAAAAAACAAATTAAACGAATTTCGCATTATTGCAGGAATGTAATGTGAAACATTAAACACTTGTACTGAACGATAATAATTATAATAAAACTTCATCAAATAATTTAATTGATTGGTAAAAACTTTATTTAATTGTTTTCTTTTTCTAATTCAATTAATTTCATTAAAAAAAGGTTAAGTTTTCATATAAAAAATTAACAATTATGCAAATACAAAGCCCTATCTAAAACGAAATTTTTCACGTACAATTAATATTGTTTACATATGTATAAATCAGATTGATTGCAGTTTATGAGTAAAACGCAATGTCTAGTACCTCTGGTATATCCACATTTCGATTAATCTCATAAAGTTATTACAGACATTTTTTCCTGCCGCTATCAAATGTATCGTATGTGAGCTACCCTTACTATCAATTCTTGACCTATCCCACGCTTGAAACCTTAAACCAAGGCACCAAGTCACACTTTATTTATTCGCCTGACTACCTAGATTTTCATTTAATACCATTAATTTTCCCAAATACAAACGTGGCTTTTATTTATTTTTAAACAGTTCTTGAGTGAATTTAAATTGCTTGACTATCTTTCACTCGTCAAAAAAAAGTCAAATAATATATGCACATCAAAATATAATTTTTAAACATAATTTTAGGAGAGAAAGAATAGAAAACGATTATTTTATTTCTTGACCTCTGGATAATATATAATCCTCCTCAATGAAGTCGCCATAGTATAGTAGCTAGTGTGTTGGCTTATTAGACTAGCGTCCGTGTATCTATTTCTGTGAGAAGCTAGGTTATAATCCTCACTAAAGGATTGTATTGACCAATTAAGTACGTCTCACATTGAGTAATATTTTCTGAAATAGAAAATTCATTGAAAACATTTGAAATCAAATTTCAAATCAAAATCGCCACAATTTATCAAAAGACGCATGGCATACGAACATTTTTAAAACAGCACTTCAAGAATTAGAAATTTAGTGAAATATCGAATTAAAAAAAAAAAAAACATTTAAATTTAGTTAACGGTGAACATAAGTGTTGAATGAATCATTCCACCACATTCGTTAGGCCTTCATTCAAACAAATCCCATCTAAATTGTAATTCGCTATTATAAGTTGACATACAGCATCTTAGAAGGCTGAAGTACAAATTGAATTGAATAAAAAATAATAAATTTTAATAAATTAATCTGACAGATAAAAAATGAATGTCCATGTGACTAAGGAAACCATTAAAGTGATCTAAAACTGCATCCAATCTACAGAGGCAAAGACAAAACAAATTGAGTGCAATAAAATAGAATACGAAACAAAACCTAGTGATTTAACAATGAAATGCAATACATGTGTGTTTGTGTGAGTGTATGTGTGCAGCATACTACTTTAATGTATGAATGAAATTGTATACTGAATACCGATATAATAATGTACATACGTATAGTAGTATATAATATGATAAAATAATAACAACAATAGCGAACAACAGCTACAACAACTATAACAACAGCGACGATAACATATAAACCTCTAAAAAAAGCAAAAAAAAATACCGCCCAATAATATTAAAACTTCAACACTTTTTCTAAAACAAAAAAAAACAAAAGAAATAAAAAAAATAATAACGAATCAGAAGAATTAAAAGAAATACTCAAGGCAAGACCAGAAGAACAACCAACCAGAAGACCAAAATAAACGCCAAGGAATTGGCAGTCAGTCAGTCATACAGTCACATACTTTCAGTTCACTTTAAAAGAACGCTTTAAAAATTCAAAAATTCAAAAAAAAAAGTACAAAACAATGAAAGAAAACAAACACAATAACAATAACAACTGGTAACAAAACTATTTTGTAATTTGTTAATGATTTTACCAAAAAAAAATAAAAATTAAAAAAAAAATTTAAAAAGAGATTTATGAAAACCAAGAAATAAAAATTAAAAACAAATGTTCAGAGAATAAATAATTGTTTATAATTGTGCATCATCAGTGGTGGTATTTGCCCACAAACGAAAACAACAACAAAAAAAATGTGAGAAACAAATTAAATCTCGGTAAAGAAATATTTCGAAATAAAAAAACAAGAAACCAAAAAGAAACCCCCTTCTAAAAAACAAAAATTAAAAGGAATTTAAGAAAAAAAATAAAAGAAGCAGAATAAAAACACACACACGAAAAAAAATTGCTTAAATGTTGAAATACTCGATGTTTAAATTGTATTTTGTGCCGTTGTTACCGCAAAAATGTTTACGGCCATTTTTCAAATTGCAAGAATTTTTATTGAGCCATGTCAGTCGAGTGTTACTGTTATTAAAATACGGCGAACAAAAAAACTAAAAAATTCTCAGCAACAAAATAAACAACAACAACAACAACTACAGAAACAAGTGAAGCAGCATTACCACCAGCATCAGCATCAACATCAGCGTCAAATAAAATTGAAAAAACGACAACGACAGCAACAGCAACAAAAAAATAAAGTGCCAAAAAGAGAACAACAACCGAAACAACGGCAACAGCAAGAGCAGCAATTAAAGCAATTACAACAAATTTACAAAAGAATTAGCAATGTTTGTATTGCCTGGATTAACACAATTAAAACAAATACAACAACAACAACAACAACAGCAGCAACAACAACGTCAGCAACATCAAACGATACAATTTCATATACAACATGCAGTACAACAATGCCAAAAGCAATCACAAATCAACAAATCAAAATCATCATCATCGTCATTATCATCAGAGTCAACAACAACTCCGTCAATTCGGAATATAACATCATGCACAGCACAACAGCAGCAAAACAATTTTTCATTACTGTCAACAAAAACAAACAACAACGACAACAACAACGACATCCAGAATACCCGAAACACAGCAATAACAGCAACAACAGCAGCAACTATTCATCAAGTACATCATCATACACCATTGCTGGGAACGGGAAATTTAACTGTAACGCCTCGTTGCCTACACCTGCATTTGCATTTAATTATTGTGATTATTTTGGCCTGTTGTACAAGACGGTAAGTACCTTCTTAACGCTCCTTCCTACTACTGCTGCTGCTGCTGCTGCTGCTCTCATCATTTATAACACACAGCAACAATTTGTTTTAATTTTTTTTTTGGTTTCGTTTTTGTTACAAATTCATCAACATCATTTGACTACGAAATAGTAATTGACCAAACACTCCAACGAGTCGTATACGGCCACTGTACAATTCGAACAACTCATTGTCACCGTCACGAGTTTTTTTTTTCTTTTAATTCCGTCTTTCAGTTGGTGTTCTTAATTGATTGTTAACCAGGCTATAAACACACACAAAAAGACAATCACTTCACACTCACTTCACATACAAACACATACACACACACACACTAGACATGATGAATTAATCAATCATTTAATTATTCCAACGAATATCCAAAAAAAAAACAGTCAAGAATAACAATTAATCGTGGCCAATATGACCCTTAATTAATGACTTTAATTGAGTTGTCACCTTTTCATTTTTGTTGTTGTTGTGTTTCCCCCTTTATTTAAAATTTTTTGTACGCCCCTTTAATAAACCAGTCAAGTCAAGCAATTTGAATAGCTAATGTGGAACATATTTAACCCGGCTGAATATCGCATTAACAATGGGTACCGATGACGAGGCTTACTGTAGACGATCAAACGTTAAAGATGTGAAGAATATAATTATGATGTTGTAGACATTTTTCCTCAAAAGTTTGCTTAACAAACTAAAAAATCAATCGAATGTTTTGAATTTATCCTAATCTATTCGTATGAGATCGTATCTGCACAACATGTCGCGAAGACATAAACTTTCTCTCACCAAGAGAAAGATTTATAGAGCCCCTCCCTGTGATAACGAAAGCTCCCAGCGTAAGAAATTTACCTTGAGCAGTATTACGACGTGACAAGAAAATAAAGCTAGAATTAGCCGAAAGTTTACGGAACGTAACGGAACATACGTTCGTTTATAGCACATGAAAGGCAATGGGAATGATTACGCAAACGGAATATAATTTCAGTAATCGTTGTGTCAGAAACGTTCGGTTATTTCGTTACCATGCCGTATAGCCACGCATCTATAAACATGGAGATCATGAAGATATTATAGACAGCCTGCGTCTAATATACATAGCTGCTGCTCGTAATCAGATGAAGACGAGCACATTTTCGTCGTTTCTTAAATTTGAAAATTGCATCTGTCGTGTAATTTAAAGCGTAAAACTTTATGATTTTACTTTGTATTGTATATACTGCCATCTCTGCTGCAATGTTTTGCATAAACTACTACGCCACAAGTTAACAAATATTTACAGTTATAGTTAATGCACAATATTACTACACACAATAAGGATCCACTTAAAACTATATCCTGCCTATTCTTTGTTAAGAGTGCATAAATCAACCAAATGGAAAAAAAATTACTGAAGTGGAGTAAAATGAAATGGAGATTCTTCTCGAAAGCAACTTCAACGAAACTTAAGGGTATTCTGCATAAATATTTATATGTGAATAAGTGGCAATATGGAGGACTACTGCTTGCAACGTTGGGTAATTGACATCGAGATCGAGAGTAGCATGTTTCTAGACATGTTTTCATATGAAAAAAAAAGCATTCTGTGTGTGTCCTTTTAGGCTACATAACGCAGCTAATGAGATGCGTTACCATTCAGTGAGCCTGTCATTTCACTAAACTATGGTTATTACCATATTAAATCGAATGGGTGGGTGTGTGTGTGTGTTTCTTGGCATCATGGTTCAGCATCAGTAACATCAGTCTTGTGCATTTGGGTATGTTGTTAACTGCTGACACACCACACTGTTCCAAACAACTTAAAGGCTCAAGAACAACGTGCATCCTTAGAGGTACTTAAGGTACCTATGAACGAATCAATCTACTGCAACATGTACTGCATATTCTACCATTTTGTGTGCAGTAAGTGAAGATGTTGTTAACGATGATGATTATGATGCTGATGTTGCACAATGCCTGAGTTGTTAATGATATTTTCGTTTTTTGTTTGTTTTTTTGTTTTTTTTTTTGTTGTTTTTGTAATTGCTTAGGAAAAACAAGTAAATTTTACTTGTAAAAATTAATCAACTCATAGGCGATGATAGAAATGTAACAAAATTCTGCATGCTTTTCATCATTATTGCGGATGATGACGATGAGATTGTTGTTGTCGTAGTAGATATTGTTGTTGTTGTTATCAGTATTGTTGTCAACATAATTTTCTAGCTTGTTGACATCTTAAGACTGCATTAAACCAAAAAAAAAAAACATTATATAAAAACAACAACAACAAAAAAAAGAAATCAACTTAAATGCAATGCACTACATGGCTGTTGCAACATGCAACATCATCAGGAACGTTGTTGACGCCATTGCAAGTCATAATTGCAAATGCATAATGAGCCTCACCAATACACAATCACATGCAAACACGCTTCCATACGCACACACTCAGGGTAAATAAACCACACGCATTCTCACACACAATTACACTGAGCGAAAAACAAATTCGGAAAATCCGCATTTCTTTTGTGATAATTTTCATTTTAAAACGCATTCTCGATTTACAATTACATATTTAACAGCTGTAGTTAACACATATAGTACATACGTACGTACGTGATTGATCATTACAGCTGCTTAGTAAGGACTACGATCTAGCTATGTCGTGTGTGTTAATTTTATACATGAGTGGCGGGACCTACAATTTAAAGTCGACTCCGAAACGAAAATTTTTGAGAAACTTTACATGACAATTTTATTTGCCAGAAATCTGCTGAGAGGAAGTCGCCGAATATATATTGTTTCATATTTTCGTTTGATGTAACCTGGGGTTTGAACCTGGGCCTTACGTCTAATAAGCCAAGACACTACCAACTAGACTACGACGACTTCTGGACGACAGATTATTGAGAAACTTTTCATGGCAATTTCATTCAATCTCAGAATTTTGACCAGAAATCTGCTGAAAGGAAGTCGTTTTGTTTCAGAGGTCTGGCCATTTTAAACGTGGCTTTGCGGCTAATAAGCCAACACACTATCTATTAGACTACGGCTACTTTTACATTTCAAGTTACAAATTTAATTTAAATGTTCACTACTGACTGTCTCCCCCTCCACCAAAGCATACTCCAGGGACAAGTCAATGCATTGTTCAAGTACATGTTATCCTCAGAGTGTTGCTGGAATTAGCGGAATAAAATTTTTTTGAATTATTTCCCAAAGACAACCTAATACAATAGAATAGAATAGAGAGTGTTAATTCCCATCCGTTTTTCTCCATGTATTTATAATATTTAAAAATATGGATGAATTGTATGTATGTATGTGTGTTATAAATTAGCTCTGTGCTATGCACTTAGAGGGGCTTAAGCACATGATTTATTTTTATCAACAACGACATCAGCATCATCGTCATCATCAGCAGTACCAACACCATCATTCAAACAGCCATCCCTACCGAATGCGCGTTATTGCAACAAACCATAGCATGGAAAATAGGCGTTTTTCATGGAATTTTATTGTATCTGTCTTTTTTTTGCCATTTCCACCACAAACAATGGTGGTTACAATTTGATGGTGCCTGCATGTGGCAAACACACATAAGTGCACCTTCTGTATAAACTTGTATACGAAATGCAAATGATGCAATTCAACGATTCTCAAAACAAAAAAGTACTGGCATGCTATACTGCAATACCACCAGCTCGTAATTGAGTGACAAATTGTGCATGTTTTTTACCCTAAAAAAATAAAACAATAAAAAAACCAAATAACCCACGCATATTATTGCACAGATGCCATCCTCACTCACATTGTAGTGGATGGGTGTAATAAATTACGTGCATACTTTGAGGTCATTCCATTTCTCCACTGGTTCTTTTTTTTTGTTAGAGAAAAAATATGGAAAATGGGCTGAATCAAATAAAAAATTTTGTAGATTCTTTATTTAAAGAAACAAGAGAAAGAAAATAATTGTAATAACTACAACTTAAAGTATGCAATACTTGTACACATTTAATTGCAACCTGAAGTATGCAATACTTATTTCATGTTGGTATTTTCACTTGTAAAACAACAAAATAAAAGTATTTCTTTTGTTCAGGGGAAATTACAAGAGAAAGTTTCTCACTCACTATTTTCCTTTTTTTCTGCTACTAATCACATACATTTTCTCTCACCTCTATTGCATACAAACACTTTTCTCTTCATTATTATTTTCTAATAGCCGCTAGCCATTACGCTTCTACTTGAGCGTTTAGAAAGAAGAAAAACTTGTGTGTGCGTGTAGAGCGTCAAGTAATCAAGGCTTTGAAGTTATTGCCGTGGCTTGTATGCAATTGGTTATCCTGAAGGATAAGCGAAACATGTTTTCACAAAAGAATTTTCCCCAGCAAGAGAAACTGACGCACAATTTGAAGTGGCAACCGGGAATGTTGTTACTTTTACGCAAAAGTTGGTGGCATTCGAATAACAAGAGTTCTTATCTCCGGGCCACTAAGCTATTATTAGACCAAGTAGTTTAGAGGTGAGGGCGAGAGAGAAATATGTGCAATTGGTTGGTAATTCTGAAAATTTCTGGTGAACATGTTCTTACAAAAGAATTG
Organism: Sarcophaga rosellei; assembly: GCA_930367235.1. Classification (NCBI taxonomy): domain Eukaryota; kingdom Metazoa; phylum Arthropoda; class Insecta; order Diptera; family Sarcophagidae; genus Sarcophaga; species Sarcophaga rosellei. The sequence goes on along the minus strand of OV884019.1, from coordinate 3,098,055 downwards.
CTTTTTGCCCCCTTTTGTGAAACTGTTGCAAAAGATTGCAAAGATTTGACGCACATTTCATCAAGTGGCTACAGAGATATGTGGTTGTTACTTGTCGTTCGTTACGCAAAATGGTGGCATTTTTCTTACTCCGCCATTATAAAAATCCACTGAAAAAAAATAATGTTAAGTGTCATTATAAAATCAAGTTGGAAGTATGTATGTGCTTATAAAGCAAACACTTTAAATTGAAAGACAATATGGAATAGGGGTGGGGGTGTTAAATAACAAATCTCAGGTTACTCCCTTATAGTTACAACTTAAATCTTAAAAATATAACAATTATGAGTTATCCGAGTTAATAGCTCGACTAAGCCAAACAATATGAATAGCAAGCGTAAAGCTAGAATTAGCCAAACGCTCGCAGAACTTACGTTCATTTTTAGCATATGAAAAGCAACGCAAATGCTTAGCGAAATTACATTACGGTTCGGTAATCGCTCTCATTGCTTTTCATATTCAGAAAACAAACATTCGTTCCGTGAATGTTTGGCTAATTCTAGCTTTAATCCTCGTTGCCTTGACAGTAGATGCTGTTATTAATTTTACGATTAAATTTTAATAATTACGATTTAATTATGACAGACCACTCTGCAGCTCACCATAAGCTTGATTTTGTTTTATCCATGAATGAACGACAAATTATTTATGCTGCCAGTTATAGGGCAATGAATCTCGTACATTTCTCCAATACAAGATTGGGGCTCTGGTAATTCATATTTCCCGATTTCAAAGAGTTTTTTCCTTTTTTTCTAATTCAAGTTTTACATGGAAAAAGCTACAGGTCTTCAGCTTATTTTCTTGTAAGGCATTGTTACAATATTCGACTGTATTATGAGACGACAAAATTGGCATTGTTGCCAGTCGCCTGACGCTCTATTTCTGTGTGAAAATCTCGAAATTGTTTAATTTGTTTTGTAGTTTTTAAAAACTATTCAAATAATTTTGTTTATCAATAATGCCAAGCAAGCAAGAAAAAAAGGTGGCAGTGAAAAGAAGCTTAAATATATCGAGGCCATAAATAAGAAGGAAACATTGTTTATTATTATCAGTTTCGTTTTATTTTTTTCAATTGAATTCATTTTATTAACATTTTAACCAAGATATGGCCATGGCGATGGCAATGGAGATGATGATGGTGATGACGGTGATGCAAAAAATATGATAATGCAACAAACAAAATGCATTTTAATTGGGTTCAAAAATTTGAATGCAAAACATTCTTACTTTTAGTTTTTTTCCTTTATTTTTATTTTTTTTTTGTAATTTTCCTTTGTATTTATGCGTTTTATTGCGATAAATGTGAAGCAAATATACGTTAAACGAACGAAATGAAAAGAAAAATTAAAACTGAACCGATAAAGAATTTCAAATAAAGATTCACTACACAGATAAATAGTTTGTTAACAGCTTTATAAACTACAAAAGCAGACACCCTGTAGATGAGACACAATATGTACACGAAGAATACATTGAATAACGATTGTGTTTAAATGTTAAACATTTTGTTGCTGTTTTCGCAATTCTTTCTCAAATTTCCTTTTCGTTTTGCTGATTTTTTTTCAGTTTTCTTTTTTTGTTTTTGTTTTTAAACAACTTAAAGTCAATAAAATTGATAAGAATTGAAATGCTAAAGATTGCAAAAAGAAGAAATACAACAAAATAATCCTTAACTATCGATGGCAAACAAGTGATCAGGTTAGGAAACACTTAAAGCATATGTAAATGGTGAATCATTTCGGTTTCATATTCATTGTTGTCGACGTGGACGTCGTCGTCGTCGTCATCGCCATCGTCATCGACATCGTCATTGCCATCGTCAGCTAAAAAATTGTAAAACACGCAATGAAGACGATCATCATGATCGTAATAACGATCAGACGAACACACAGAACAACACAGACAGACAGATAGACAGACAGACAGAGAAAAAATAAGTATAAAATCAACTTTTTAAGCGATCGATAATTGATCGCTTATAAATTTATCGCTGGTATGCATTAAAAACTCCAAGAAAATGAAAAAATCGAAATGAATTGAAAAATAAATGAATTTAATGACGACCACGATATGGATGGTTGGTGTGTTTTCCAGCTGCTGTCTGTCCGAACGTTGCCGTCTGGTCTGAACGCTCATTATGATATCGCAACCAAAGCTGAATATTGTGTTAAATGTGGCGCTTATCAGCGTTAAAATGTGTTTTAGATAAAAAGCGTTTTACTCCTCTTGTTCTGGGCATTTATTTTGCACTTTATGGCCAACAAATGAAAGTGTATCACCAGCTTAGACCAACAGTTTACGTTTTTTTTTGTCTTCTTTTCTTACTTCTTTCGCCTTTAATTATTATTATGATACGATCCTTTAATCTCATGCTGCTGATGTTGGAGATCTTTTTGGTAAAATTTTAGCGATTTTGTAACGTAACGTTAACATTGAAGCTGGACATTTATTTTGCCTTTTTGTTCTCCATTCATATCTTTAAAATGCCACAAAAAAAAAATAAGAACAACGACTCTAGAAAAATATTAAAAGCTTTTAAAAAATATTTCCCACGGTTTATGAAACAAAGAATCTTTTAATTTTTTTCTTTTCTTTTCATTCATTCTTTTCATTATGAAACACAAACAAAATTGAACATTTTATTTAAAATCAATAATGATGGAAAGCTGACATTCCTATGTAGCGCCTCATCATCAAACAAAATGAAGCGGCATTTAGTTCATAAATCAAGGATTTTTACATGTATTAGCTGCCACAACAAATTGGCTACTCATCATTATAAAACTTCATACTTTAAGACACCAAAATGAAACAGAAGAAGAAAACAATTTAAAGTTTTAAACAAAAATTTTATTTTTTGGAAATTTATAAAAGGAGGACACAATTCTTTTGTTCCCATAAAGATTTAAAACAAAAGACACTTTCCGATATTGAAAATATTTGATTAAAATTGATTTCTTAGGAATACATCGATTGCAATTATTGTGGGAGAAATATAAAATTTGATCTCCTGACACAGTCATTTTATTAATAAGCACGGATTTAACTTGATATTTTCTATTATTTGTGTTCCCTGCGTTATAAACACTTCAGCCTTCCTTCCTAACTTCAAATATCAAACTGTTATTGAAGAAGTCCGTTTTTAGTAGTCGTTACTTTGATAATCGAAAATTTCAAACAGGAAGGCAATTGCATTACTATGTTACATGGTTAAGTATGAATTGAGCCACTTTAAGATAAGAAAATCTGTCTCGTCCTAAATAAGATAATAAAGTGCAAAAACTAGCTATTCTGATCAGGTTAGAATTTTCATATTTACCCCACAGCCTAATCTGGAGAGAGTGGTGCTTTTGGTATAGAAACTCAGGGAAACAGCTGCGCTGCCTCAAAGTCACTCCGGATTATATCACTATAATATCGCGATACCTGCCAATACAACTATTCCAATACGATTTACAATTGGGTCTTGGAAGTTAGGGACTCTGATTGTGATGGAAGTAGAATGACTACGGAGACAAATCTCTAACTGCCCGATAAAAACCTGGTTATGAATCCAAAAATAATGGAAGTTGTGATTGTCAAGCAGCAGTGGTACTTTAGCAAGCAATATATCACACTTCTTATTAGAGTTGTTCCAATTCACAAGGATCAAGGATATATTTTCAAGCATGACGTTTGGGCGGACATTAAAGAAAAATCTTCTTGAAAGCGATATGCCGTTATTAGTATTTGAAGGATGCTCTACTCATAGGGTTCTACTCAAGAATGATAAACTAGTTATATAGTTAATTAGTTTATCATTCTTGGGTACTACTTCGTATTTAGGTAATGTAATGTAATTTAAAAAAAAGGATTAAAAAACAAAAGAAAATTCAAGAAATGTTCACGATTCGAAATTATTGTCATTTAACGCATGGAAAAGTAAAACGAGTTGAAGACGTATGCAAGCAATGGATTCACCCACCGTAAGCTTTTAGGTTAAGACTCTTGAACAAAAAAAAAAAAAAAAGAATTGAACACAAAATCTTGGAATTTAACAATTACAATGTATTTGAGGAGCTGGCAGAGATGAAAAGAGGAAGAAACAAAGTAGACAATGAAAACCGCAAACCAAACAAAACGATTTTTGATGAAATAAAACTTTTTCAAATACAACAACATTAAACAGCAAGAGATACATATGTATGTATGTATGTATGTACATACGGAGATACATAGTGAAACATTGTATCTGTGCACAGATACCACACATACTTTCTATTAATTATGTATACTGTATGGTTATTTGTTTTATAAAGTTTAGAAATCAAATTCGAATCATCAAAAAAGGTTGCTAAAATAATTAACCTTGGGGATCTGGATGGTTGCTTCAGTTCGCGTTGAGAGAACAACATTTTTCCGAAACATTTTACAGATTTAATCAGTCAAACGTCATATTTTAATGGCCATAATTTGAAGTGCTACTGCATTTTTTCAAAAACATTTAATTATTTATTTGTTTCTTCATTGTCGAGTTTATAGTTTGATTACCAAGATCAGATTCATGTTTTAGAATTCATGGAATTTAAATAAAAATTGTCTGTTTATCTTTTACTCGTTCACGAGAATTTAATTAAAATTAAATCTGAAATGTTCATCTTAAATATTTGAAAGTAACAAAACAAAACAGAACAAAACATAACTACAAATACTACTTATAAATTATGTATGTATGGATGATTCATCCATCCGTTGTCTTTGGCATGATTGACATGTCACCTGACAGACAGATTCCAATAGCACTTCAACTCCAGCTGTCTGTTGTCAAATCATAAATGTTTATAACATTATTATTATTCGCTTATAAAATCAAGCACAAGAAATAGTTTCATTAATTTGTTTATCACAATCATAAACGAATAAAAAAGAAGAAAGGAATCATCGCCATTAAGCCCAAGCACAAGCACAAGCGCAGAAGCTTCTTTACCTTACAAATATGTATATTCCTTAGCAAAAAACAAACAAAAAATTGAAATAAAAAGACCAAAAAAAGAAAGAACTTCTCTTTTTTTACGATCGGTCGTAATTCCAAACAAAAAATATCCACAAGCCACACCTTATGCCGTTTAGAAGACGATTAAGACGATATTGCTGTGGCAAATTATTGTTTGTCTAACATGTTGGCATGTTCAAGGTCAGAAGGTGATCTTAAATTTTAGATAAATTTATTTATTTTATACAATTTTTGTACAATATACGCCATACACACACATATGTACATGCCCAAAGAAATTTCATAAAGAAGAGCACAGCTTATCTCCATAATAATTTTTTTATTTATTTTTTTATTTTATTTTTTTAATTTTTTTCATATATTAAGTGGCGTTTTTAAGCACCATTTTTATTTGTACGTGTATAAATGGTTAAAAGTGCTCAAGTCTAATGTTACTGTTTCTCCAGAAACAACAGATACGTTTTGAACTTTAAAGTTCATTTAAATATTGTTCGAAAGCGTAAAAAATTCATTTACTTTAGGTTGAAGCATTTAACAGCCTTCCTTTGACCAATGCAGGCATACCTATGACCTATAAAAATCGATCATATAAAGGCGAAACAGAAAAACTCAACTACAACATACTAAATATTTTCACATAAATAGATACAATACTTATATTATGAGAGTGTTTTAAGAAATATTTCTTTTCTGCCAAAATAATATGAACTCGATATCGTATTGTAATTAAAATCATTGCAATATAGAAATATGTATTATGATATTTTATAAATAATAAATGTACTGAAATCGTTTCAAATAAAATTTCTAGGCATATAGCGGATTATGGAATTGTAAGGAGTAACGACAAGGGATCTAATCAACACACAAAATTGGCCATTATAACCCTTCAGCCAGGATTATAATCTAGCTTCTCACACCAACCATGTTGTGTGTGTTAATTTTATGCAGTGGCGGGAGCTACAGTTTTAAAGTCGAATGAAACTGAATCTTATATTGTATTTTTTTTAATTTTCATTTAAATCGCCTTAATCACAGAATAACATATTACATAAGGTTTGCCGTTGAAATTTAGAATGTTCTCCAGAGAAACAAACTTCTTCAATAGCATCTGAATCTTCTTGGGGTCAAGCAACTGTCAGCGAATATTTTTCCTAAATGTGCAACAGTTCATAGTTCCCAGTTTACCTATCCATTTCGTGAATAATAGAATCTAGTACTGTCACACGGTTAACTGGACTACGATGGCACACTTTTCAGTTACTAGGTGTACTCCTTAGTTAAAAATCTGCGTTTATACTGCGATAGTCTAACATACTATCTCATCAAATGCTAAGGATATCTTGCTGTGCTCTGACAATACATACATAAATTCCGAATCGAAACCCCTATTCTTATACAAGTTAATTTGTTTAACCACCGCCTTCTTTATAAATTTTGATTGTATTTACAAAATGATATAAACTTAACTGATTTCAATATATATTTCAGTGTATATTAAATGAAACAACAACAACAAAAAATACTTTAGGAAAACTCTACACCAATATGCGTACGTGCCGTTTTCACACACGTTTAAAAATGTTGATTTTAATATCAGATGAAGTTCATCATCATCATCATCATAATCATCATCATCATAATATTTTAACTCTGTACGGGACCATAACAAATTTTATATCAAGTATAACAGTGTTAAAAGCATATAAAATTTGTTACCCAATAAACATGAAATTGAAAGTTTAAAACAAAAACATAATTTTTCAAATTCAATAAGCAGTTTAGGATTCTTCAATTATTTTCAATTGTAATTCCGTTTTATCAAATTTTTGGTTTATGGGATATATCATGCGATCAAAATATTTATTTAAATTTTTTTTTCATTGTTATTGAGCAAGTGTTACAAATCCTATATAATAACTGTGTACCTTATATGGAGGGGGGAAACCGAATAAAAACTTTAATCGATTAGTTTATTTATTTATTTTTTTTTGTGGTTTTTGTATTTTCTTTTTTTTTTAATTTAACTATGCGCCATATTATAATTTTATTGGATTTTAAAGCGAGAATTTTATTTAAAAAAAAAAACAATCCAAAGATTTAAATTGTTTTTTTTTTTTTAGATTTTAAAACAGAGATTTCGATTAATGTGAGCAGCTTTAGAGATTATTTACATGAAAACTTATAATCTAGACTGTATGGAAATCTAGAGCAATAATAAGGAAAATTAATCCTTTAAGGGTAAGCGTTATTGCGCAGAGTTATGTTAAACTGGACCTTTTTTCTCAAATTTAAAATTTCTAAATCCAATCTAATATTCGAAAACGATAAATAAAATAAATGCAACAACAAAAGAAAAATAAAAATATTTTTAATCTCAATAGAAATGTTTTTAATTAAAACATTTCGTCCAGCGAAAGTGCTTGCCTGCAGTAGTGGTTCTTAGCTTAGTTTAAAGGCATAATCGAATCTGTCCAGCAGCTGTAGATAACATTTTTATGAAAAATTTAAACGTACCTTTGCAGCTCTTCAGGGGTTCAGCTACTCATTGTTTTTATTCGATCCATCCTTATCTCATGAGTTTCTAAACAAAACAGAAGACTTAAATATCGCTTTCGTTTATTTTGCTCTCTGTGATAGTAGTACACTTTGGTATTTTTTGCTGCTTTTTTTTTATTTTTGTTTTGTTATTTTAATTTTTATAATAAATTAATTGAAATACGGGGCTAAAAGCACAGCCCCCAACCACCGCCTACAACCGCACTTTGTCCTAAAGTCTGATTGTATTGTTTTTAGTGAAGCAATTAAATTTAATTTAAAACGATGATTACAATTGAGGAATTGAACTCAAAAAAAAAAAAAATATTCAACCACAGAAGAACTCAAGCTAAAAATGCAACTCAAAATAATAGAGCGACTACGCCGACTAAGAAGATCGTAAAAAATGGTTACCACTTGTTAAACCGCAAATTAATCGAAATTTTAAACACCAAAAAAGCAAACAAAAAAACTTTTAATTACAAACAGTCGTTTCGTTACAATTATAAACAATTTTAATTGTAATTATTAAACTGATTTCTGTTATTAATATCCGTTAAAATAATAGGTAATTAGAATATGACAAACCTATGGGAACTCCTCTTTTAGGTCCATACACACATACAACTTACATACATAATTGGTCATTACAATTCTCCCGTCAGGACTACGACATAGCTTTTCACACCACTTATGTTGTATGCATTAATTTTATATGTACATAAGTGGCTGCACCTACAGTTTAAAGTCGATTCCGAACGCCAGACTTTAAGAAACTTTTCCATGCAATTTTATTTATTCTCAGAATTTTTGCCAGAGATCTGCTGAGAGAAAGTCGCCGAAGAAATATTTTTTCATATTTTCGTTTTAATGTCTGAGCTGGGGTTTGAACTCGGACTTTCATGACGACGACTTCATGGTTCCATGCTATTTTAAATTCTGTTTATAAAATTGCCCCATTCGGGATAATGCATTGCAATGTAACCAAGATTAAATGCCGAATGTAAAATTCTACGGTCGTTTGAAAAGAACAAATTAATTAAGCAGCTGATAATAGCTAAAGAGCATTGAGTAGCCATTAGCCACAAGATGATGTTGAGATGATGATGAGATGACGCTGAGAGAGACAATGAGATTTCATTGCCAAAAGACAGAGAGAGATTTAATTTAAAATAGCATTTCGGTATAGAAAATAGAGAATCATAATGAATGAAAATCCAGTACGAGTTTAACAATTACCGGTGAAACATGGATTTTAAATTGTATACGACATGCATATTGATTTTATACGTAACGCTTGGTTTCGAAGTAATTCATGTAATCCGGTATTTTAATAGAACGTTTTCAATATTAATTGCGTTTTATTCTTTTGTTTAATCAGGTTAATTCCGTTCAACCATCTCCTCAAGCGCATTATTTAAATAGTATTGAAGATGAACGTCTTGTTATTGGGCAGTTTTACAATTATGTGGACATAATAATGAATATTAAATTGGACAATATGCTGCGGATGACACAAGACTTTGCAGAACGTTTATTCAATTCGATACCTTTGGGCGATCGTGGCAATACCGCTGAACTTTTGCATCAGTATCGTGTGAATTCTCAAAGATTAAGAGATGGAGGCGGCAGCATCCAAGATAAAGAGGGTTTATTAATGGAATTGCAACAGTTGATAGCCACCATTAAGTCCGGCCTAGCCAAGCAGGAAAAAGAGGATATAATTTTGAGACGCGGCTTGTTAGGCATGTTCGAGCTATTGGCCCGTTTGTCCATAGAGGAACGTAAATTCAATAACAAATTCTCTAAAGCGGCCATACTTTTGCGCCAACTTTTTAGCGAAGCAGGCATCGAACGTCATAGAGAATTATTTACGCTTTTAGATGAAATCAATGCTGAAGCCGATATCGTACAAAAAGAAAAACTTTTTGGCCGCTTTAAGACTCTAAGAGCCAATGAAATTTAAAATGAAAGAAACACTTTCGAACATATTCACTTGCAATCTAATATTTATTTAAAATGTTGTTATAAAATATAAATTAAATAATTATTAACTATTGCATGTACAAATCCATAAAGGTTATTTGTTTTTTATTTTTTACAATTTTCATCAAGTCCGCCAGTAAGGCTAACTTTTGATGGATCTCAGTGGCCCTGGCTATATCATCGAATGCCTCATTAAAGTATAAGCATCGAATATGATCCTCTTCGTCTACGTCTACGTAAAAATTAAACACTCCGTGCATTTCATCGGATGCCTTATTTAACCATATCTTTAGCTCTTCCTTTTTATCCTGGTATTCCTTTATCCAGTTCGCAGGTAAATGACGTTGTAGCTCTTTCGTGGTTTTGCTTTTGAGAAAATTTATTTTCTTAATCACATCCTCATAGACATCCTGTTGTACTGTGCGACTTGGTACGTAAATTTCATCGCTATAATCGCTTTCGAGCTGAGGGTTCAGTAGATTATATAAATTTTCCGCATAACGTTTAAGAGGATCCCTTTGGAACACAGTATTGCCAGTGGCTTGTAATACCTTTGCCACAAATTCCTGGGATTCTAACAACATATGATCCAATATAAAATCCATTTGTTTAACAGCATAATCCTCAAGGGTTACTCTCGGCTTGGGAGTCAAATCCTTGTTTTCTTCAGAGCTCTCCGATTCACTAGTGGGACTGTTCGATGTCTGAACTATGGTTTCTATGGGATTTTTAACAACTTTATCGTTTGTTTCATTAGTGGTGGGAATCGATTCTTGTGCCACAGGTTTTTGCATTAAATCGTCTTTTTTATAATCATTAAGCGTGTTTGGATCCTCTTTGTCAATATTTTTCGGTGTCGTACTTATCTCTCGATCATAATTGGGTGTGATTGCTTCTTCTTCAGTGGTAAGTGGATATTGTTTTAGCAAATTTACAGGCTTAAAGATCATGTCTTCTTTCTTTTCATCGGTAGCTAGCATGGGATTATTGGGTTGCAGTTCACTTGGTTGATTGTCAGTATTTATAGCTTTGAATAACAATTGCTGCTGATGGTCATGGAGTGATGTAGCAGCCTTTTCATTATTTTCTGTGGCCACTAAAATTTGATCTGTATGCCTCAATACCTCTCTTATCTCCTCTTTTTGGGAATCCTTTAAACTCTCAATCGATTCACGTACTGGCAATTGATTTTGTGGATTTAAGAGGTTTATAATCAAGACCTCTTTCTTCTCGTTGCCAGGTGTGATCATTTTGCCCATTTGACTATCCGTAACATTAGTTATTACTACTGTAGGCTGTACGTTCAATTCCTGAACCGATTGATTTTCTCGGTTTTTAGACTTCAACAATAATTCCTGAGTGGATTCTGCTGCCGGAGGCAGACTTGTTGGTTGATTTTTTAAATAATTTAAAGGCTTAATTATTACTTCCTGCTCATGTCTTCTTATTGTGGTGTTTGGGTCCTCTATCAGATACTCTATTGATTTATTGTAAGTGTTTGGTTCTTCGTTGTGTAAATTATTATTTTTTTCGTACGTGGTTGGATCTATTGAAGCAGTTTCCTGGACCTCTGCAGTCGTTAGCGAACTTTCCGGTGTGTTAAAGTCTATCGTTCTAGCATACACAGTTCCATCTGTTTGCAAACTCGAGGTTTCTTGTCCCAAATGTGTTTTGAACTAAATTTTTGAAAAACATTTTCAGATTTTACTTAATTTTGTTTATTTCATTTCCATAACTTACTTCAATTAGTATCAACAAACAAACAATGAAGATTTGCGAATTCAATAACATCTTTAATCTTTTCTTATTTAATTCTTCTAAAATTTTTAATTAAATTTTATTTATTTATTTGCACCACAATCGTTGAATTCAAGAGTTTCAACTGGAATAATTTCAAATAAATTCCGTATATGATTTTAGGGCTTCTCCCGGTCATTGCTTATCAGTTGATGGTAGATTTTTTTTATTTTCTGAAATAGTTTTTTTTTTTTTTTTTTTTTTTTTTTTGTGTTTTTTTTTTTTTTTTTTTTGTGAGTCGTTGTGATTCCATCACAAATGGCCTGACGTTAAATAGACGACTGTGTGGTATGTCAATGAGAAGAAATCGGTTCTTCTATAAAGATGCAGATTTGAGATTAAATTTGATAAGAACTTTGTTCCAGTGGTATCAATTTTATAAATGAAAGCGTTATTAGTGCTCATTAATGATTCGGATTTCATTTAGAAAGACTTCTGACGCAGTTTTGTAAAATATTTAAATCGTAAAATCCCATTTGATGCCAATTGAAACCGATAAGTTAGAAAATTTATAAAAATGATAATAAAATATCAGCTAAAAGGGTTTGCATGTCAATCAAAAAAATGAATGCAAAAATTATTGAAAAATAATTCAAATTTTTGTTTTATGTTTTAATCCACACTTTCATTACATATGTATTGATATTATTTTTAGGCTTTATTGTTTACCTGATAATCGGGCAACGTGTCGTTCTGTGCCCGGTTTAACCAAAGATCAATTGGAATTGTGCTATAAAGCCAGTGATGTAACCACGGCAGCCTTAGAAGGATTAGATTTGGCCATTAGAGAATGTCAGATACAGGTTAGTCAATCAATTTATTTCAATAATATTTACAACAACTACAATGTATTTCAATATAATTAAAATCTGTTTATTTTTTATTTCCACTTTGGTTTCCTTTCAGTTTCAGTGGCACAGATGGAATTGTTCGTCTCTAAATACAAAAAGTCGTAATCCTCATGCCTCAAATCTATTGAAAAAAGGTAATTTTTTTTACAAATGTTTACTTTATTTTAATAATAATAGCTTTAAGCAGTAGCTTAAAATGTGTCTTAAATAGCGCCTAATATTATTACAATATTATGTCAGTCAGCAGAGACAACGGCAACGTTAAGCCATGTTACCTACCGCTTTATGGCAGGCAGCTTAACTGCCATTTCAGATGCATATTTAGTAGTTTGTAATTCATTTTTATTTCTTAAGTACATACATATGTATCAACTAAAGTTTCTTTCGGTAAAATTATGCTTAATAATCATGATGGTTAGACTTTAAACAAAGTCCATTCATCCATCCATATGTCCGTCCATTCATCCATTCATGTCAAGTTACGTATGCAAGTGTGTGCTGAAAAGCGTGAGTAAAAAACCACAACACACTGTCAACATTATTGTGGTTTAAATTTAAGCATCCGGAAATTTTTATTTCATTTTTATTAAAACTTTTTATTTTTATTTTTATTAGCGAATATTACTTGCAATTTATTTACAGTCATAGTGAAAAGTGTTCTCACACCTTGTTCCCTATACTTGGATACTAACTATTTAAGACGACACAAATAAATTTCTTCTTTTGTGTGTAGCCATTCAAAATCGGCAAAACTTCAAACGATTTAATACTTTTAAGGCTCTGGTAATTTGGCAAAAGCTTAAATAAGTATTTAGAAAAAATTGTTTTATTAAAATCGTGTGGATCCATAAAGCTACAATACACTTATTAAAATAATTCTACATTTCGATTTGTATGTTTAATTTTGTGTAACAGTGTTTAAAAGCAATACATATCTTGCTTTATTTAATGTAAATTAAACACACAGTCATACCCATACGCATACATACATACATACATACATCGTCTTCGCCATCGACGTTATCCGTAACATGAACTCGTGCATACAAAAGTGTCTCATTAAATTTGCTGTTAGACTTAGAGGACCCACATACACGATGCATAGACATACCACGTATGGGTTAACCCACCAACGAATATAGTTAGAAGCGACATTATAATGTGACCACTACTACGTAACCATCTGAGTATGGATGGGGATCGAGCATGAAAAAACTGTAAACATTTTCAAACAGAAACAAAAGCAATCATAAGAAACAGATGAAGAAGCAGAGTGAAAAGAAATGAACAACATTAAGTTATTAAGTCGCATTAGTAGACATGGAAAAAGTCAAAAAGCCAAAAACAACAACCACGCAGGAATGCACTCAACGAAAAATGTTCGTTAAAAACACTTCATATCATCCCCATTCAGAGCTATTTTATGGTTCTTTAAGCCTTTGGAAAATAGTAGAGTTTGATCTTTATTAATATGTGGCATGCTTCAAAAATTAAGGCGGCATATGTGTATGAATATATAGAACAGAGCTACCGAAGTCTAATATCGAGTCTTCTTCAATAGTTTTATTCGTTTTTTTAAACATTACCCTGTAATTGGTATCTCCTCTACCTTCTTGGAAAAGCTTGTAGTGCAAGCTTCACTAACATTTACTCTTTGAGTCTACTTCTAATGTGATTTACAAGAATAAATGTGTGTATGTGTGCCTGTTGTGAATTTGAGTACAAGCGCGTAGCATATCTGTTGGATACTTAAAGCCGGTACAAGTAGATTGTATTACACAATCTTAACAAAAATAACCACAATACAGATGTGTACGTTGTGTAGGAGCTGGCGAGGAGGATGTAGTGGAGTTAGTCGACGTTGAATAAAACGAAGCAGTGAACCTTAACGTGTGATCATCTGTGTGTTACTCACTGTTTCAATGAGATTTGGTTTTCTTATGAAAATATTTTCATCTTTTTTATTGCTTTTGCATTAGCACAGGCTTCTAATGTCTGTTCTATTACTTGGGCTACTGCTGCTCAGATGGACGGATGGATGGATGGATGAATATCCATGACAAAAAGTTTCTCTGGTAGTTTCGTTGCAAAGATGTTCATCTATAATACGAGAGACTCGGTTTTTATCTGTTGTTTGTCAGAGTGTTTGTTTTCATATGGACCCGTTGACTTACTGCATTAAGTTGCGAGCTGAGATCCATAGATGAGTGGAGTTGACCACATATCATGTTACTTTTAACGCATCACTACTATTTTGTGTGTTGTTAGCTTTTGTTACTGTTATTGTTGTTGTTTTATTATTATTAAAGCGGTTTGTATTTTAAGCTGTTTAGTTATTTAATTCGCAAATGCTTTGATCATCTTAAATTTACCGCACAACAATAATAACAACAACAACAACAGCTGAGTGTATTAATATTTTATTTGTTTTATTTGTATCATCATTATCTGTATCTGTGCATATGATTTTTATTTATACTGATGCCGTAATTACAGGGTGAACCTTCCATAGGTTTTTGCAAATATTTCAAGCTGATGATTGATATTCGCATTATACAAATACATAGCAGAGTATATCCATATACATGTGAATGATTTTATTTTATATTTACGTATCAGTCATTCATAACCATTTCATCTTTCCTTTCACAAAAAATCAATTTTCTTACAGATGAAAACAATTTAACGTTTTCTTTTCTTTAACACGTGTGCGACACGGACATATTTTGAACTTCTTTTTAGATTTTTTCTTTCATTTATAGCAAATTGGTACTAAAACGACATGCGGAAAAGACAATATTCATTACTTTATTGACACTTTTGACAATTAGTCATTCACAGCGTGATAGAAAAATCAAATAAACTGGCGTATGACAGGTTCATTGCTATTTCCGTAATACGAGTGAGAAAGAACCGGAATGAGGAGAGGCTGATGGCTCGCTAAAACTAATTTTCTGAAATTATCTTTAAAAATATTGATATGCGTTGGACGACCACCCTATATAAACATTTAATTGGATTTTTATTTGAGAAATCAAATCGTTTACATACATAGGTAGTTTGTTTTGTTTATTAACCATTATCTTGTTTCGAATATTAAACATTCAAAATAAAGATAAGACAACAAAAAAAATAAATAAAAAATGTATCTTAAGTAGGCAAAATCTTTTTGTAATCTGTATCTTAATGGAGGTTTCCAATTTCCCAAACAAACCTTTGAAGCGTGCCCCATCATCATCATCATTATCATCATCATTATCGTCATCATATCATCAAAGTACCATTCTACAGTTTCGAAAACAAGAAATCACTCTGATACACTACACACGACAGCTGACCGAACCAGTGGGAAAATTAAAGTGTTAGGCGGTGATACTGTTAATCGCATAATTTCTAATTGGAAAATGCGACTTCTTTCTAACCACAATAACAGACAATAGAAATTGAATAGAAACAATGTCAACAAATCAACACTACAACTATTTACTACTCACATTTCTTTTTATACAACTTCTTCTTGGTCTTCTTTTTTGTCTTCTTGTTATTATTATTTTTTTTTTTCTTTAGCCGTGTACATATTAACATTGTCGTTTGGTCTTGTTAACATTTGCCGCCTTAATCCCTTGACATTTCACAACGAATTGAAATGAAAATCTCACCCAAAACCGTTTTCCCAGCATTCTGTTGGCAATTATTACTTAAGGACTCCCCAAGTACCAACTACCGGCAATCACTTGCTAGACCATTTACGTCTCAAACTTCCATTCCATTTTATTTGGCAGCAAATTTTGTTCAATTGAATACACAAGAAGGAGGAGGAAAAAACATAAAAAAAATTATTTTCAGATTTCGTCTTGAGAACGTACATACATAAGTATGTAGAAGAAGTGTATGAAACGATGACAATTTAAATTCCAAACAACAACAAGTAAATTGAAAACAATTTATAATGGCAGTTGCGAGTTAAAATTTTCGTTTGTTCATGGTAATCATTACCAGTTGGCTGGTTTTCCTTTTCTCTTCTACTCTTGTGGACAGACAGATGATTCGCTTCTCCTGTACGTACATATATACGTACGTAAGTATGTATGTATTTTGTTTATTGCCTACTTAAAAGACGAAATATTGTGCTACAATCGATCGTTTATCGATTGACATGATCACTTCATGCAAAAGTCAATGCATAAATTGTCCACAAGAGGAAAAAATCAGAGTTTGGAATGCAAATAATTTAAATATAAAATTACACGAGATTAACCATGCTAACCATTAATAGATATTCCCAGCCCTGTCACTGGTGTTGCTTTTCTGTTATTTCCCAACTTCTTCAGTTGCTACTCGTTACACATGCAAAAGCAAAATAATGAATGGAATTGACTTTTTATTTTGACATTTTCTTTGATTCCCTTACATTTTTCGCTTTTTATTAAGACTGCCTTTTAAAAATGTTGATTCTGGAAATGACTGAATGTGTGTGTGGTCTAATCTGCTAACCACTGGCCAAGTGTGGTGCTTTCTGTTGGCCAGTTGCACCACAAAACATGCCGGTTGCAGTATTTTATTGATGCGATTAGATAGAGAAATAAAAAATTAATAGACACTTTGACACATTTTCTCTTGCTCTTGCTCTTTCTGTTTTTATTCACGTCAACAACAGAATAAGATTTGATATGTAAACTAAAATAAGTGGGCTCTTCACAAATAATTTCATCTGCATTAAATTTTATTTATTCTTATAATTTCACATTAAAATTCACAAATATAGGTTTAAGATTACATTGTACATACATATGTATATACACAATTGGTCATTATAACCCTTCAGCCAGGATTACGACCTAGCTTCTCACACCACTTATGTTATGTGTGTTAATTTTCCTTATACATGAGTGGTGGGACCTACAGTTTAACATCGACTCAGAACGGTACATTTTTGAGAAACTTTTCATGAAAATTTTATTAATCTCTCAGAGTTTCTACCAGAAATCAGCTGAGAGGAAGTCGCCGAAGAAATATTATTTCATATTTTCATTTCAATGTCTGAGCTGGTGTATACACCGTGACCTTACGTCTAATAAGCCGACACACTACCTACTAAACTACGGTGACTTCTTCCAGATTACATTGTAGCACAGGGAAAAGGAGGAATAGTGTTTATGGACCTAAGATCGGAAAGAGCAAACATAAACGTAACAGATAAAATTAAAATGACCTTTACCTACGTTTCTCTAGTCAATCGACCACAAAAAGGGCTGTGCTCTATCTCTTGATACTTTGATTATTGTTTGATTAATACGTTCTTATGTATTCGCCTTTTTTTATGAAGGATTCATGGCGGAGTTTATGAAGTAAAACAGGGGTCTATTTGACTATCTGCAATCAATCCACAATATAATGAAACACAACATTTTAGGAAATTGTTTTCAATGGCCAGTTTGAATGAGAAGCGAATATGTAGACCATGTCGAGTTTTTATGTAGAAGAGAGCTTACGACATTGAGAGAACCGATGGAATTTTGCAGTCTTCATTAGATGACTTCCTTTTAGTTTTCTACTAATCGCGTATATCCCCAACCAAAAAAAAACAAACTGTCGAGAGGTTTTTACTCTCATTTTTAAAATACTGGTGGAATTCGGTAATATTTTCTCTCTGACTTTACGCATGTAAACGCTGGGCGTTGCCATCTGTCAAAATTCATTAGCTATGCGAAAAGATAATTTTTTTATTGATCCTTAAGGAAGATAATTATTGCTAAAATATTGAAGAAATTTATTTAATTTTTAGTTTTTTTTTCTATATTGGATGAGTGAGCCTATTAAACGTCATGTTGAAATACATTTATCACTAAAGTACCGTTAGATTTAAGACTTATCTGCATCATTAGGAAGCATCCGCATAATTTATGTCTTATTCACCAGCCAAATAAAATTTAAAAATTTAAAATTTTTTTTTTTAATTTAAAAATTTATCTGATAAAACACACATTCATATACACACATGTACTTGTACGCACATACAATACGTAGTCCTATAAGAAGACAAATATTTTCGAAACAAAATGTTAAAATTTAAAATGATTTCAGTTTGCAAAATGAGCAGAGGGAGAGGGGAATAAAAAATTCAACAAATACGATACATACGTATAAGAAGGCATAAGGAAAGATACTCTCATATGTATGTATATCCTAGTTTTGTTTGTGACCATAAACGAAAATCAAATAATTTCCATATTTTCCTTAAGACATCCATTGGAGTACAGAGTACAGAGTACAAAAAAGCTGACCATAAATCTCGCTTGTCGTTTGCATTCTGAGCCACTCACTAACTTCCCAATAACTTCATGACCAATATGGAAATCTGATGTCAACTGGGGATCGAAAACCAAATGCAAAAACCACAATAAATACTACAATACAATAACAATACAAAAACAAGTACAACAAAGATATTTAGATGGGGACAAACACATCGATGTGGACGTAGACGTGAACGTGGACGTGGACATAGACATTGAAATAACGAGTTAAACTATTGACAGAGACAATGAGAAAGACAGACAGACAGAGGGACCGAGGGATGGACGGACATAACTTTAAATCTAGTTGACGACTGCTAACTTAATGACAGGTCAACTATTTTGCATATCTGGTTTATTCCTTGCGGACATCAGTGACATCCTTCCTGCCACAAACCAAACAATCAACCAACAAAACAAACAAACAAACCAACTAACCGTACGAGTACAATGGAATTAAACAATGTTTTATTGTCAATCACAAGTTTGGTAAAATGGATGGAGATGGCCTTTGTGATCATGAATCAACAAGGAAGGATCTCTATCTTCAAAAAATACCAAAATTTAACATTAAATATACCAATGACAACGAGAACAACAATGACGTCGTTGACATGAACAAAGACGAAGACGAACGAACACAAAGCCAAAGATTACCAATAATGATGCTGAGGCTGATGCTGATGCTGATGATGGTGATGGTGATGACGATTGCTTTAAGAATGTCGCAAACAATAACGTATCAAGCAATGCAAACGTTGCGAAACTTATGTAACTTACAATGCAATTACGTTTTTCCACAAAAAAAAAAACAGGCACCCAAATTGAAGAACAAAAACCTTCAACGTACACTGATATGGAAAACCATAAGGGTCACTGATAGTCGCTGGTAATTTATGGGCCCCTCAAACAAAACATACTCAATGAAATGTTGACTCCTTCCTCTTCATCTTCTTCATCCACGTTTTCTGCTGTTTTAACGTTTTTAGTGCCATAATTCACATTCACTGTATGGCTGGCTTGCTGGCTGGCTGAACGTCTGACACGACGGCTACTACTTTATTGGAATGCAAATGACATTTGCTCGAGTTGTTGTTTATCAATGGTCGTTCGTTTTCATTGTTTAAAAGTCAACTACACAAACAACAACAGAAAATGATCAACGATAAACGAAAGTGATTTGCAAATGTCACATTGAAGTGATTTAAAGTTGGAGGCAATTGACTGACTGCCATACTGACAACAATGTCAGTTAAACCCGATTCTGATTGCATATTAAAATGATACTGATTATAAAGTTTAAACTCGACTACGTATCCACATCTACATCCATCCACCACCAATTGACAAGACACATTTATTTCTCTCTTGTCAACATAGCCGAGAGTGATTTGATGATGGATTTGGTCAATTCTGTTTGTTGTAAGGCATGTTAAACAATCAATCGACAATTTTGTCAAAACTTTCGAACACCTCTGGTAATCACACATGGTCTTGAGCGAATAAGAAAACTACACTGTAAATAATGGAAAGGAATATACATAAACCATAAAATGGACAAAAGAAATTCTAGTGTTGTGACCCCTAGTACGGTTGAAGTAGGGGCTTAGTTAGTTTTCGTTCCTATCGTACTTTGAGGGCGCTAATTGATTCATAGTATTAGTTTGCTGCGCAAAATGAAATATTCCCACGATGGTTGCTTTTAAAAACAAGGGTATGCTCATACGTGAACGGCGCTGTAGTCTAGTAGGGTAGTGTGTGGGCTTATTAGACGTGAGTCAATGGTTCTACCGCTGACTAAGATATCTCGAACAAATGAAAATATTTCTTCGACGACTTGCTTTGCTCTCGAAAACATTTATTTTACCATGAAAAATTTCTCAAAAAGCTGTCATTCGAAGTCGAATTAACACTTTAGGTCCCGTCACTCATGGATATAATTGACACGCCAGGTCGTAATCCTGACTAAAGGGTTGTAATGACCAATTAAGTCTCATATACAAATGTTCTATAATTGATGACGGAATCATAATCGTGTATCCTTGAGTGGAATGCATTTGATATGAACTCAACCGATTAATCTTTTGTTGTAAACAGGCTCCCCTTAATGGCAAAAAACAAAACTTTTTCTTCAAGTGTATATTCAAACAAACTTGATCTTTTGATTGAAAGTAACAACAATGTTCTGAATAACGTCTCCTCAACGTCTGTCCCACCACAATCATTGACTTAATCTCTCACTCTAAACCAAAGGATTGTCCACTAAGTAATGATGTAAGTTTTACTCTAAAAATGTTGATGGACAAACAGACGGACTGACAGACATACAATATTTGTGTATGTAATCATGTGCAATGTGTGGGGAGATTGACAACTGATGTATGCTGATTTGACAATGATGTGTTTGCTGTTGCTATTGCTGTTGCTGTTGCTGTTGCTGATGTTGATGTTGATGTTGATGTTGATGTTATGCAAATAACACAGTAACATTGACAGCGACAACGACAACGAGCAAGAACAAAACAACAACAGCACAACAGCAACGTTTATTGATTGCCATCATGACAATTGACATGTTGTTAAACAATCAATCGGTTGCTCAATTTAGAGGCATCACCATCTACGACTACAATTTGAATAAATAAATGGACGAATGGAATGGAATGAACTAACTGGACGGCACTGGACTGGACTGGACTGATACACTGACTGACTGGTGATGGTGATGGTAATGGTGTCGATGATGATGATGGTGCTTACACTGATGTTGTTGTTGGTGGCAGAAATATCTTAATTCTCATTTGAATATTTTATTGCTGGCGCTTCGATTGTTGTAAACCTTGCGCCATTTTATAAACACTTTTCGATTTTTTTTTTTCAATTCTGTTTTATTTTATTTTTCTGTCTGTAATTGAAAGTGATTGACAACGGATGTGTGATGTGATTGGTGGCTTTTTTTATTCGTTTCAGTGCAATTTGTGTTCGTTTTTGCTTTTTTTAATTTTTTTGTTTTTATCTTTGGACTTCGGCTTAAAAGTGATTGTTTTATTGAATTGATTTTGTTGAATTTAAATAAATGTCACTGCTACAACAGCGACAACTCTGACAACGACAACAACAACATACACATTTATATTCACAATTTTAACTTGACATTTGAGCGACTGTCAAATTGAATTAAAATTGATTGTGTATGTGCGAATATTGTCAAATTACCTTCTGATCGCATTGACCACAAAGAGAGTATTTGTTCGGAGGTTGTTGTTTGTTTTTTGATTTTCGTTATGATTTTGACAGATTTTTGGGTGATTTTGGAAAAACATTTTAAATTCAATTCGTTTGCCTTACCCATTTTGCATACAAGGAAATCGATGACCGTATAAGTAAATACTGCTTAGAAGATCAAAGAGAATATTTTATTTGTTGTTGTTGTTTGTATATATATATATTTTTTTTTTTTTTTTTTGGTTTTACTGTTAACATGTAATATCTTACGAAATTATGTAGATTTGATGACATTTTTAACATTTCCAAAATATGTACGCATATGTGCATATGTATGGTACGTATGCAGATAGTCGAATAAAATACTTGGGAATGATTTGTGGGAAATTGAAAATGGAAATCACTGTTATAATAACCCTCTAGAAATCAGTTTTATTAAAGGTAATAAGGTTAATTTTATCCATGAGTGTTGACTCCGAACGACAGACTAGTGAGAAACTTTTCATGACAAATTTATTTACTCTTAAAGTTTTTGCCAGAAGATCGGTAAGAGGAAGTCGCCGAATAAATATTTTATCGCATTTCGTTTTACTCGAGATGTTCGACTTGGAGTTTAAAAACCCGAGATCGCACATCTAATAAGTCAACACACTACCAACTACACTACGGGCTCTAAAAATCGTAACACAACCTCAGTAATCCTATAGAATTGGTGGTTATTGGCGAGTATCTTATTCTTATCGAACACGGATTTAGGAATAAAAATTTTTTAGCCCCGTACACTCGAAACAATCGAAGTTAAACTGTCAATTAAAAATTAAAAAAAAAAAACTTTTCAGCTAAGAAAAGAAAGCGTACTTATACTTATTACTACTGAATAAGAAGATTGATTTCCAGATCATGATAAAATGAAAAAGAAAAAGAAACCAACGAATATATTCTAACGTTTCGTATTTTATTTTCCTTGAGAAAATCCAATTAAAGTTTTCATTATTTCTACCGAAATAAAGTTGTAAGGAGAAACGACGATTTTTTTAAACCATAATCCACAGCAAATAATATGGACATTAAGAGAAACCACTCTGGAGACAAAATGTGTCAGCAGCATGTCAAACTACTTTACAATGGCATTCCAGTAGAAAAAGAAAAACACAAAATTCCCGGCAATAACCTTCGGATGAGCACCAATAACCAGCAGCATTAAATTGTGGAATTGAAGAGGAGAATCTTGTAAACCGCAAAACAATGCATTCACAATACAAAACATTAAAAAATGGCGGACAACGAAACTGGATGGATGGAAATTGATGTTCTCATGATTGCGATTTTGGAATGATGCGATTCACAGCTACAAACAAACACAATCCATTCAACCACCTATCATCCATTCTTGCAATCCATTCAGCCCACCAATACAAGTGCAATTTATTTGCATGTGCTGTATAAATTATTTTGTTACCAAATCTCTCTCTCTTTTTTTTTTTTATTCGATTTCAATTTCAAGTCAAATTCAAAAAAAAAAAAAAAAAAAAAACAAAATAACAAATAAAAAAAGAATAAGAAACGAAAAAACATAAGACAACTAAACGTTAAAAGAATGCCATCGGAAGTTGACGGATGCGCAGTACGTATAAGAAACGATGAAATGATTTTCAAAACGATACCCAAGTATGCAGAGAAATGTTTTCAATGAGTATATCAGGAAAGATTAAAAACTCAATGCCACGTACATATATTTATTTTGCGATTACGATTAACCAATTGTATGTTAGAGTGTGTGTGAATGTACATAACATGGTAATTTTGAGGTTATAAAATATCAAATACCCATAGTCTGCTTTAAAGGGGGCCTTAATCGGCGTTAACCTTTAAAAATTTTACAAGTACAGTATATCGATTAAACGTGAAGCTTTTCTTCGATTTACTAACTATTCAGATATTTCCAAGTTTAAATAATGACTAACAAAGCTACTGACAACATACAGTGACAGTTTTTGAAAATTTTACTGTGCCTTAAATTGAAATTCACTCGAAATTATAAGAATAAACTGAACATTAATGCCGTTTTAAAGATCGGTTCTAGTTGACCAAACCGTCATTGGCAATTTTGTTCAGAAGACATTAGTCTCGCCTCATTAATCGCTTCTAAAAAGATCCGATGTAACTAAAGATGTGCTTATGCTATACATTCGTTGTCTTGATCGATGGAAGTCTTCTGTTGAGAGGTTTTAGTACCATTTCCAATCGAAAGACAATCCTTTGGAATGTTTTCTGAATTATAGTTCCAAATGTACTATGGGTCGCTAACAAATTTTCGAAATTAATCTGCAAATGTTGGAATTGGAAGATGGAGAGAACTATACATATTTACATTCCCTATTTTAGCCTGTCAGATTTTAAACGATACGACAATTTAGTTTTTAAAGAATGTGATTGCGTTCCGTACGTAGGAAGGCCCCTAGACAATCCTTCGATATGCTGCTGTTTGTTCGTTTGCCATAACAACTTAACAAATAAAATGAGAATCTTTTAACACAACACGTAGTATTGAATACGAGTAAAAAGTTCTATTTAAAGTAGAAAGACGACAAAATAAATAAAATTAAAAGGCCAAGTGATATGCTAAACGCTATTTAACCGCTCTCATGCAAACGATGCGAAATGAACGACAGCAACGACGATTTTAAGATTTTATTTGTTTGTTTTTTTTGGTTTATTTTGTCTTGTATCCGAAGATAGACGTTGTCTCTCTTTTGAAAATATCTTTCCAAGCGATTTCAAATGACAGATGAACGATTTAAATGGAAATGCAATTTTTCCTCTTCCTTTCTGCCACTGCCTTGAGATATGGAAATAGTTTGTAATTGGCAATGGGCAAATATATGTTATTCTAGGTCTCAAAAAACACTTAAGCATGGGGGAACTTTTTTGTCTGCTATAAACGAAGACAGTTAACTGAACAGTTTATTTTTTTCTGTTTTTTTTGTTTAATTAGTCTTGTACGTGGATAATGTAGACAAATTCTTAAGATAATCTTGGTATTTATCTACACCATGAACTCCATAGCCACCATTTAGTAGATATTCATTACATTTTTCTGCGTTTTGCGGAAAAAAAAAAAAAAAAAAAACAAAAGACTGACTGACTGACTGACTAGCTGACTTGCAGAATGTATGTGATATTGGGAGTAAGGCAAACTAACTATACCAGAAATTAAAATTGGATTGGAAAATCAACAAGAGTTTCGTTAAACTATTATTTCTCAGATTGTGTTTAAAATTGTTCAAAGACTTATAAAAAGTCCTTGTCGAGATTGCGGTTCTTAGGTTATTTTTTGTTTAAATATGTTCGTTTCTTTTCTTTTTTTTTGTCAATTCCATCCAACATATTGACAATGCGTAACAAAACAAAAGTAAAATGCCAATCATTTACTTAGGCTGCAGCAGTACAATGTTGCTCTAAAAAAGGCCAGAAGAACGTTCGTTCGTTTATGTTTAAACCAAAGCAATGACTGACGACTACTACACGTTGAAACCTCTGGAACGGCATGTCACACTTACTGAAATCTGTCTTTTGACACTGTTTTGTTTTTTCTTCTTCTTTCATATACGATCGAATTATATTTGCAATA
The DNA here is from genome assembly GCA_930367235.1 of Sarcophaga rosellei. Lineage (NCBI taxonomy): Eukaryota > Metazoa > Arthropoda > Insecta > Diptera > Sarcophagidae > Sarcophaga > Sarcophaga rosellei. The sequence goes on along the minus strand of OV884019.1, from coordinate 3,072,699 downwards.
TATGTATAAAGAAAGAAAATAACGAAAATGAAATAAAAACAGTGCCGCAGAAAATGCTGTGAAACAAATCCCATGGGAAATTTTAAGGTTGGCATCAGGAGATTAACGCAAAAGCTTAAGTTTATTGCATGTTCTTGACTTGACTGACTACCGCACTTCGATTTATTTATTCATTTTTATGCAGTGCAAATGCACTAGAAGGGCATTCTTCACATTTTCCAGAAGGTCATTTTCTTTACACCTAAACAATCTCATCTTATCAATACAACAGGTATTTGGTGCCAAAACAGAATCAGCCACCAGCTATTTCAAGAAATTTTTTTTTTTTTTTTGGTGTTGCTGAACAAATAGTGTAAAATAAAAACAATAAAAATACATGAATGTTTTATTAATTTCGTAAAAGTGAATACCGAATGCATTATTTTAATGGCTTTACTAATCAGAAAATTTCCATGAGATAAACGACCCCCAGCATGGCCAATAAATTGGAAAGCTTTTGAAACAAATGAATCAATCGTAAGAATAATTTTTAAATTATAATCTTAAATTACTTTTTTGACGAAAGCCAGGTTAAGGAACCAGCAGCAGAGTGTTAAACATTAAAATTTACTCCGTAATCTTTCGTTTTTTTTTTCAGGTTACCGTGAAAGTGCTTTCGCATTCGCCATATCAGCTGCTGGTGTGGCACATAGTGTGGCACGAGCTTGCAGCCAAGGACGTTTAATGTCGTGCGGATGTGATCCATCGGTGAATCGCAAGACATTGAATAAGAATCTCAGACAAAGCCTGGATAAGGAGAAGAAACAATTCCTGCAATATCTCGAAACGAATCAGATTTTAACAGCTGAAGATGAAAAGAAATACGAACGATCCAAAATAGCGAGCAGATGGAAATGGGGTGGTTGCTCGCACAACATGGACTTTGGCGTAGAGTTTTCGAAACTCTTCTTGGATTGCCGAGAGAAAGCGGGCGATATACAATCGAAAATTAATTTGCATAATAATCATGCCGGGAGAATAGTAAGTAAAATAGTTTCATGTCTCATGTTTAGTAAAGCCTCTAGAGGTTTAATTTTTTAAGTTTTCAAATGTTTATTTCTTATTATCTCCTCTTAAGGCCGTTTCGAATAACATGGAGTTTCGCTGTAAATGTCACGGCATGTCGGGCAGTTGCCAATTGAAGACCTGCTGGAAGTCTGCTCCAGATTTTCATGTTGTGGGCAAAGTACTGAAACATCAATTTCGTAGAGCTCTTCTAGTTGATCAATCGAACTTGGGCAACGGTGAACCGATAGTGGTTCTAAAAAGATCACGCAATAAAAAGTCCAATGCAGGTACTACCAATACCGAACGCACAAGCGAACGACACGAAAGACCCTCAAATACAAAAGTAAGCTCGGAAAAGAATGATCAAAAATCTGCTCGTAAATTGGAAACTTCACTCTTCTACTATCAAAGATCTCCGAATTTCTGTGAAAAAGATCCTTCAGCCGATATTTTGGGTGAGTTTTAAATACAATTTTCTCTCTTAAGTTAGTTAGTAAGAAAACATGATTGATATGTGAATTCGCCAACCAGATTAATAAGTTACAACGTGTTGGCTGTAACACCATTTAATTATTCAATGATTAATTGAAAATGTTGTTACGTCTGTTGTTGTTGTTGCTGTTATTACAACAACTGATAACAAATTGCCAGAGGATTTTTTTTTATTTATTTCAATTTAAACATACGATATCATACTAATAAACACTTCAATTGACAGGCTTATTAATGGAATATGCAAAACAGTTTTCGTTTCATTGTCGTTTTTTTTTTGCATTTTTTTTACACTCATTCCATCCACCTCTTGTCGACGCTTAATATTCATATTAAATGTTATAAAAAATTGAACAAAAAAAAAATATACAGAAAACCTCAATAATAAAATACAAATGAAAAAAAAACAAAATGAATCTGTAGCGCTGGAAAAAAATATCAAATTAATAAACACCTCTGAAAGCGACAGAAAGAAAAAAAATTGTAATAAAAATGTGCAGCAACAACAAATGAAAACTTTTAACACCGATTTAACATTAATTTTTCATTTTTTTGTAGTTTTTTTTTTTTGCCTTTTTACACGACCCACCACTTTACGAAAATGCTCACTTACAAGCATACACTCCTCACAAATGGCGTTCGATATAATAAAAATCAAAAGAAAAAAACTAATATTCGTACAGACTTACAAATGGCAATAAAACTTACACACTGAAAGAAAAAATAGGCGTATTCAATATGTAAAAGTATTACCGACCGATACGGAATGTTTAAAATAAATGATTTAATACAGTAAATTTCCTTCGTCTGGGTTTCGTCAGACGTTTCGAAATACACGAAATATGAACAACTTCCGGCTTAAACTCTGAGAGCCAAAAATATGAAGTTCAGAGTTGACTTCAAGCCGTAGGTTCCGTCACTCATGCATATAAAATTGATACACACAACATGGGTGGTGTAAGAGGATAGGTTTTAATCCTGACTAAAGGGTATCCTACAAACGCCAGAAACAGTGAAACACATATTTATTTCACTATTGATTGATTAATGGAGTTCATGTTGTCATAATGTTTCAGATCTACTCGCTTTCATTAAGAATGTGATAAGCTAGCTAAGCAAACTTTAGACCAGAATGGATAAAATAAGTCGCAATGGCCTGCTGCTGCTACGAAATTATTTCGATGATTAGCCTCATATGGTATCCTTAAACACTGGGACATTAAAGGTAACAACAAAGCTGCAAAGTTGTACTTTCTAAGTTGTTTTAAAAAAACTTTTAAATTTTACGAAATATTTTTCATTGTTTGTATGTTGATGCACTATGTTATATACTCTACGAAAAAATAGCTTCTCCAAGAAGACAAAAGAGCATATACGAATTTTACTCTACGCTAGGACTCCTAAGATTGAAAGTGTAAAGTTGAATCTTCTGATGACGTCGGAATTCATTTTGATTCATGCCATTCACATTTTTCATTTGTTGTGACCCTAAGGCCTAGGTCAGCGCGATTTGTTGGAAAATTTCTTAATTTTGCAGAAGAACGTTAACGTTTTTAATATGGTGGCGTAGTTCATATGGGTCATGTGATTAATAAAGAAAATTTTCTTAAACTAATGCTTGAACTTAATGGTCATGGCCATTAGGTGACTATAGACTTGCTAGGATTGAACAGACACGGATTACAAAAACTAGATATCAGAAGTATTCTAAAGTATCCGGGGAAAATACGTTAAAGAGGACAAATGAGAAGATTTATTCGATTTCTTTTTAGAATATTTTGAATGCAGAAAGATAAAATCTCGTCTCTTTAACTAATTATTTTGCTTTTTCCATGTGTATTTGAAAAAAAATTAAAACAAGTAAAAATCCATCTCGAATCCATACTCGATCTTTATATCGAATAAAACGAACGAAACAAAAGCGGTAATAAAACTCGTAACTCATGCTGTTGTTGCTTGTTGCAAATTGACAGATTGCGGTGAAAAAGTGTTAATTATTTAATAATAAATTGTATTTTTTTTCTTTGAGTTTTGTTTTTTTGCTATTTTTTTTTTCGAATTTTTTTTTTTTTAATTTTTTATTTCATTCATGTATTTGTTATTGGATAGAAGGAGAAGACGAAAAAAGAGAATTGCAATGCAATTTGTTGCTGTTGTTTGTTGTTGTGTTGTTAATTTTAATTTTATTTCTATTTATTATCGTATTTACGTTCGTTTCAGTAATAATAATAAATTAAATGCCATTTAAATTTAAATACTGGATAATGCGACAACGACTAAAAGCCATGAATATATACATTGCACACATACATACACATACATTTAGCATAATAAATAATCAATCGATTGGTTAATTAGTGAATAGAAAATAAATAATTTTATTTTCTTCGAATCAAATGAAAAATTATATGAAATTTGTTTAAAATGTAAACATGATTATTCTTTCTTTATTTATTTTTTCATAGAAGAAAAATATGAAATAAAATAAATCAAAGGATTAATTAGCGAAATTTCTTGCCAATTAAAGTTTAGAGACAACGCAATAGAAAAAGTATTGAACACAATTGACGAATTATAATTCAATACAAGGTGTGGTTGGTGTAAAGAAATTCAATTCCTTTCGTTCTTTAATGGAGCGTTTGGATTGATCGGTGATGCAATTCAATACCCTAACCACTCCACAATTAATGGTTCGATTAGGGATTTACCCTGATCCCCGATTGGGAAATATCGATAGCGCGCCATAAATGTAGTGTTTTGTGCAAAAATTCAATCGCAAATAACTACGCACTATGCGTCTTCGTAAATAGTGAGTAAATTTTTTTGTCATCAGCGCGGCCTTTTCGTATTTTATTATTTCACCTTGTTGAAATAATTACTACTGATATAAATACAAATATCATTACGAATACCTTTTAATAGATTTGTTATGATAATCTTATGTAAATTATGATCGTTATCAACAGTTCCCGAGTGATGACGACCATACAGACAAACTTACGCGATTCGCAATAAACAATTCTAACCTCAATGCCTATGACGACATTCAAATAAAGAACGTTTTGGTTGAAACCGTGGGTATGTTCGTTCAAAAAAATAAACGTTTTTAACTTAGTACTTCGCACATTATTTTTCCGTTTCCGGTTTATATAAGTAAAAATTAAGCCCCGTTTGTTTTGTGTTTGTTTGTTGGTTGGGTTGTTTGTTGGTTGTTGCTGTTGCTGATTTGTGTGAGAGGAGGGCAGAGGGAGAAATGAGTATGTTAGGTAGGGAGGGGTGGGTATGTTGTTGAGGTTGTGTTGCCGCTCTTCGTTGTTGTTGCATATTATATACGACGGACGGCGAGGGAAAGATTATTAAATTAATTTCAATTACGAAAATTAATTTTTATTTTTTTAAGTGTGGTGAATTTTGTTGTGGTGAGTTTCCAGTGTGGTGAATTTATCCGGTGTGGTGAATAAAATCGAAACTCACCAAAGTGATGTTATTCGAAATTGTACTGCATTACCATAGATACATGTACTGTATATGGTAATCTGGAATGGTGTCTGGAATAAGTAATTTTCACCTTTGTTAGCGGAGGCATTCACCGATAAGTCTGGTTATTATATGCACCGCATTACTAACGGTATGTGGATTAAGGATAATTAATCTCGATTAGTGAAACACTGAATAAAAAAGGAAGTACACTCAACAAACGAGTAAGTTAGTGTTGCCATTGTTTCATTCTATATAAAATTCCAAAAAATTTAAATTAGAAAACTGCATACAAATAACTAAATACACAATAAGATGGCTCCAGTTGTTTCCGAAGGCATTTTGCGCGCTGAACACGAATCTGGGTTCAAAAACTTTCCATCAGGTTTTCGAGAAAAAGGGGGTTGAAACCCCTAAAAATAGCGTTGTTGGCCATTTTTGAAAAATGGCCCCAAAAACCCCTGAGTAACAATTTTCAAGTAAATCCGATTAATTTTTAAGGACCTTCGTAATAAGTTTCTTTTTGTCTTGCACCCCTTGACATAAACCCACACCCCCTACTTTAAAGGTACATCAATCAATTTTGTTTTGGACTCATTTTAAAGAGCAAAGATCAATTGTCAATTCCTGACAATAGTGATGGTTCTAGCAAAATGCCTTCGGAAACACCTGGAGCCATCTTATTTGCAAAACGCATGCAGGGCTGTGATATTAATTATTTTGTAAATGAAATTGTGAATAATTCTTTCTTTTTTATATATTATTCAAAATCTTTGCGAAAAAAGCAAAAAGGTACTCTTTCAGTTATAGTTAGTTCAGTACTATGTATTTCAAAATTTCAATTTTGCAACACTGATTCTTATATGTACTTTTCTTAGCACTTCTATTAAATCTTGGAGTTTTTATCTTCTTACCTTTAATTTATGTTGAATCTTATCATTATTTTTGATAATAATTGTTAAATTTTTATAAATGTATCGGATTGTTAAAGAAATTCTATCGTTTTCTGCCATATTTCGCGATCACAACACTTTGTGGCCACGGGGCCACCAATCTGCACAATGTTTAAATTGCCGCCCATATTTCATTACTGTTTTCATTTTATTATTAAATATTCACTTAATTTTACATTTAACGCGAAATTCTACACAAAACTATTAAAATTTCACTATTTTAACACAATATTTCAAGTATTCTTTTACAAATTACGACAACTGCTCTTGTTATGCTTTTGAAAATAAATAAAGAACTGAAAGAGAGTAAGAGAGCAAAACAGTGTTGCCATTGATTTATCAGTTTATGCTAAACGTGATGGCGTAGGTTAATTCTGGACTAATTTTGATGATTTTTTTTAGAAGTTGGTTACAAATACTTTTTCCTTCCTGGCAGCACTAGTGGGTGGTAGGTGGTTTGCAAAATTAATTAGCACATTATTTTTTCGTGTCCAGTTTGTATAATTGAATCCCTGTAGCTTGAGAAGAATTTTTAACGTGTGTGTTGTCTGTTGGCAGGTGGTATGTTGGGGTCTCTCTCTCTGATTTTGATTGTGCTTTTTTGTGTGTGCGTCGGGTGAGAAGAAACTGTTTGGTATAGTTTTGTTGCGTCTTTGTTGTTTACATAAAGGTGGATTCGGTCGGGCACTGACGGGACGATCACTTGAACGAGTTTCAGTTGTGATGATTTTATCCGGTGTGGTGACTAAAAATGATCCCGTTACTCAAAAAAAAAAATACACTGTATTATACACTGAAGGCTATCATTTTGTATTATATTACCAATTGTGTGGTATGTGTCTCGATTAGTGGAGTCACAAACCAAACCTGAATAATGGAAGAAAAAAAAGTGTACTCAACGTGTTGCCAACTTACGCATCTAAAAAAGTAAAAATCAAAGAATTGTGTAACGCATAAAAAATTAAAAATTTGAATTATTCGTAAATTAAAACGACTTAACTTTTCTTTCCTGTCTAACTAATCTTAAAGATTTGTTTAAACAAACTTAATAATTAATAGGCGTTAATGAAAATAATGTTGCCATATCTGTACAATTTCAAATACTAAAATGTAAGCACATAAGAAAATAATGCCAACCATTTTAATAATGTGTGTTATAACAGTATAGGACATTGACAAATGGTGAATGTCTATACTTATGAAATAAGTATGGCATTGCTATGTTGATTAAATATTAATAATATTTATTATTAAGGACACCTTTAGGTTTTATGTGAATATTAAAATTTTATTTTGCATTCTAGGTACCGTGGGCCGTAAATGCAATCGCAATAGCACGTTAAGCGATGGCTGCACTTCGTTATGCTGTGGCCGTGGCTACAGTTTAGTTAAGGAACGCCGAGCCGAACGTTGTCATTGTAAATTTCAATGGTGCTGCAATGTGGAATGCGACGAATGTCATGTCGAAGAATGGATTAGTGTGTGCAATTAAATAAACAAACAAATCAACAAAATTGTTTAAAAACGAATACAAAATCAACACAATCAACTTTAATTCTGCATTACAACTACAAAGAAAGAAAGACTTTTTTATATAGAATTAATAATTATGTATGTAATGCAAAACAACAAAAACAACAAGAGAACAAACAAAAAATATACAAAATTTAAATGAAAATAATTATAATACATATAATTAAAAAAAAATTAATAAATAATTGATAATAGTTTTAAAATATAAAATAATTATTTACATGCTTCTAAACAAAAAAGAAAAAAATAAATAAAATTAAAAAAAAAACAATTGAAAACCCTGTTGAGCCGAAATGGTCCTTCTGCGTACAATAAATGTATGTGTGTGGGTGTGTGTGTCTGTCTATTGTAACATATAGTTTAGATGAATTTTACTTCTTTTTTAGTAATTATTATTATTATTATTATTAGCGATCAAATATTGAAATATTATATTTTTTTTTATCTTAATTATATAATAACAATAACAATAATTAATAACGACACAAACAAAGTATATTTGGAAAAATAGAAATATTTTATTTATTTCCTTTATTTATCTCCTTCTTTCTTCTTTTCGTTGTAAATATTGAATTGCAAATAATAAATCAAATAATAAATTAAAAAACAAAATAAATAAATAAATTTAATATTGAAAACAGTTATTTGTTACTACATATATATAGGTGCTTGCCGTCTTTAATTTTTCAGCAACAAAATTCGTATTACTGGAGTCACCGTTTACATTTGTGCTTGAGGGAACTTTAATTCAATTAACCTTTAAATGGCCGCCTTTTCTACAACGGCACCATAACTTTTACTTTCTTAACCATTTGTGTTCATCGCAGTCATGGATTTCTACCACCAATGGTAAGAATACCTTGGCTAGATCCGTATATCGTGTATATATGTATGGCTTCCCTCTATTTGAAGGGGTATATGGCATGCTTAAACCTTTTAAGAATTAAGTCAACAATTTTAGTCAGCTTTTAGCAGCGTAAGGTGCTGCACGTTCGGTCGGTTAAGAAGCATTAAATAAAATTGTGTGCCTAAGTAGAATATTTAAAGTGTGGTGAAAAAGCAAATAAATTTGTCCAGAATTCAATTGAATTACTAAGCGAAGGTGGTGATTAAAGGATAAGAGTAGAAATTCAAAATAAATTTAATTAACTTATAAAAAACGGATTATTCCAAAACAAAGAAAATATTACAACATATTTTTATTTTTTTTTTATAAAAGAAATAAAGTCAACCAAGCCTAATCCTTAAGGCTGATGATCCCTATACGAATACGACATTCTATGTCTCTGGCACCTGTATATTATAAAAAAAAAAATCATTGCTACTAATATTTAAAGAATAAATTTATTTAAGACAAATGCTTGCATATTTAAATTTTTAAGAGTTTACACGTATAGTCCTTTGTAAAATCTGTGACTACAATTTTCACCCCTCCATCTACAATATTATTCTTTTAGTGCCTTCGTAACATTTTTTAATAAATCTTCTCAATAAAGCTTCTAGAATTTGAAATTCTCATCATTAACTTTTTTGTAACGCTGGAATATATGCTGTGGGATAAGTGCTGTGGGATCGTCGAGAACAAAGTTCACCACTCATATCCTGTTTTACTTTTTTAAATTATTTAACCATCTACGTTCCAAATGTTGGTGTTGGATTGTTAGACTCGAGAGTTCTCTCCAATGCCTCCTTTATCAGCAGTATTCTGGCACAAACTCTGAAATTAATTGCCAAGAAAAAGTCTCTCAAATTTTTCGCTCGATTTGGAATTAAATTAATGGACATAAGATAACATACATTATTACATACATACATAATTGACCATTACAACCCTTCAGTCAGGATTACGGCCTAGCTTCTCACACCACACATGTTGTGTGCCTTAATTTTATACTTGAGTGGCGGGACCTACAGTTTAACGTTGACTCCGAACGACAGATTTTGAAAAACTTATTCATGGCAGGTTTATTTACTCTCAGAGTTTTTGCCAGACATCTGCTGAGAGGAAGTCGCTGAAGATTTATTTTTTTTTTTTTCATCTTTCGTTTTGATGTCTGGCCAGGGGCTCGGACCCGGGCTTTACGTCTAATAAGCGAACACACTACCTACAAGACTACGGCGACTACATAATATAACATAACTTGTCTAAAGTGTTGTAAAGATTGGCACATAGAATTGCGAAAATAATTTAAAAACGTATTGCAATATCCTGACAATCTATATCGGCTTATGGAGTGAAATAACCAAGCAACCAACACAATAAACAAACAAAGACATCAGGGCCATAAATTGTCTACCTTTTAAAAATGCTTAAGAAGACTTCAATGTAAGGTTGGTCATTTACTCCACATAGTTAAGAATGGATTTAGACGATAATTCAAGACATGCGATGTTTATGTAGAAAAGAGCGGATTAAGACATTGAACGAAAATACAGATTTAAAGTTGGTAGTTTTCTTTTATCAAATGTTGCGAAATAATTTCAAACAACATTTTAAATCGTTAAGGACAATAATGATTTCAATTATTTTTAAACGATATTCAAAAATATATTCGGCACTACAGAGTTTAGTTCAATGGTTTTGGCCCATGCCAATTACCCATGTTAAGGAATGTTCAATATTTGGAAGCTCTACAACACTTTATAGATTTTTCTGATATGGTATCCACTCTCTTATTCAGAGATAGGATAGGAGTGTATTCTTAAATGTATGAAGGTTTTTTAATTCATACCGTAATACGTACGAAGTCGCCGTAGTCTAGTAGGTAGTGTGTTAGCTTATTAGACTTAAGGTCCGAGTTCAAACATCAGAGTCGGCGACTTCCTGGCAAAAACTCTGAGAGTAAAAAATTGCCATGAAAAGTTTCTCAAAAATCTATCGTTCAGAGTCGACGTTAAACTGTAGGTCCCGGCATTCACGTATAATATGAACGCACACAACATGAGTGGTGTGAGAAGCTAGGCTGTAATCCTGACTGAAGGGTTGTAATGGTCAATTATGTATGTAATACGTACGATTTTATTGTTGGCTAGACTAATTAACTTTAGAATGATCAGAAAGTCAAACAATACAATACAATTACAAATTATATTTAATTATTTACGTGCTGAGTAACTTTAACCTTATACTCGGTGTAGAATCGAACCCACAACCCTTACTACCCCACCTACCTAGTATACTAGGGCACCCAATGTTTTTGTTATTGTTTTAATTGCCAATTGTCCATGTAAAATTGGCAACAATTTATTTGGCAAAATTGCAAAAAGAAATCGAAATAAAAATAAAAATTAAAAAAAAAGACAAAACAAATATTAAAACCAGGGTCAAATGGTTAACTTCTAAGGTTTCCTCCACTCACAAGATACATATGTAGACACTGAGATAAAGAATAGAGAAAGCGAATATTGAAATTGAATGGAAATTGTTTCCATTTTATTTTATTTTTTTTTATTTTTTATACATCCCTTCTAATGAGATTTACATTGATTGAATCGACGACGACAACGACAACGACTGTCTTCCAATCAAGCCACCACCACCATCAATAACCAAACCCTATGGAATGATTTTTTTTTTCTAATACCATCTGAGAAGGTGTCTTGCATTGATAAGAGTTCGTTGCAAAAACACTTGACCAGAGCGAGTGTAACTGAAAAGACGTGCGTTTCTCTTGTTATTCATACAGTGTCCGTCTATTGAAGTGCAATAAAAATCATTCTTGAAAATCAATTAAATTGATTTGATTGTTGAAATAAATAAATTTACAGAAAGAGAATGTATTTGCCATACGATCAATTACCGGATCCTACGGATAAGTTTGAGATTTACGAAGAAATCGCCCAGGGTGTTAATGCCAAAGTGTTTAGGGCCAAAGAACTGGACAATGATCGTGTAGTGGCTTTAAAAATTCAACATTACGATGAAGAACATCAGGTGACCATTGAGGAGGAGTATCATATTTTAAGGGACTATTGCAGCAGTCCCAATTTGCCAGAGTTCTATGGCGTTTATAAGCTGGTCAAGGAGAATGGACCCGATGAAATATGGTTTGTTTTGGAAGTAAGTTGAAATGAATTGCATTTGCTATTGATTTTCATTCAATTGTCCTTAATGATCTCTCTCCGTAAAGTATTGTGGTGGCGGTACAGCCGCAGATATGGTCAATAAATTACTAAAATTGGATCGTCGCATGCGTGAGGAGCATATTGCGTTTATAATACGCGAAACTTGCCGTGGTGCCATTGAGCTTAATCGCAATCACGTTTTGCATCGTGATATACGCGGCGATAACATTCTATTGACCAGAGATGGCCGTGTTAAATTGTGTGATTTTGGTTTGTCACGCCAGGTTGACTCTACATTCGACAAGCGTGGCACGTGCATAGGTTCTCCCTGTTGGATGGCACCAGAAACTGTTATGGCCATGGATGCAAGTAAGAAAAATTGTTTATTACGAAAACAAAAAGTTTCACATTTTGATATTTTCATTATGTATTTAGGAGATCCCGAAGTTACCACACGAGCTGACGTCTGGGCCTTGGGCATCACCACGATTGAATTGGCTGATGGTAAACCTCCTTTTGCCGATATGCATCCTTCACGTGCTCTCTTCCAAATTGTACGCAATCCTCCTCCAACTCTTTTCAAGCCATCTAATTGGTCTCAACAGATGAACGATTTCGTTGCCGAATGCTTGGAAAAGAATCAAGAGAATAGGCCAATGATGGTCGAAATGGTTGAACATCCATTCTTAACCGAACTATTCGATAACGAGGATGAGGTAAGGACCTTACAAAAATTGATGAAAATAATTATGTTCGATACTATTTTATCTTTAATTATCGTTCGTTAGATGAGAAGTGACATACGCGAACTTATTGACCTTTGCCGCGATGCTGGCGCTTTGTATAAGGAACCCGAGATTTTCGTGGATCGTGGCTATATCAAGCGTTTCGATGGTAAACCTGAGCGTATGTATCAGGAGGATTTAGCTGCCATTGAAAACCCGGTTGAAGACGCCATTTTGGAGAATCTACGCAATCGCATAGAATTGGGCAACAGTTACTCTTTCATCGGTGATATTTTATTATCGCTAAATTCAAACGATATCGAAAATGAGTTCCCGCCGGAATTTCATCAGAAATATAATTGCAAATCAAGATCAGAAAATTTGCCTCATATTTTTGCTGTTGCCGATGTAGCCTATCAGGATATGTTGCATCATAAGGAGCCACAACATGTAGTGTTTTCGGGTGAAAGTTATTCGGGCAAATCCACCAATGTAAAGCTATTGGTAAAACATTTATGCTATTTGGGCGCTGGCAATCGAGGTGCCACCGATCGTGTAGAGCAGTCTATTAAAGCCATTCTTATGTTGGTGAATGCGGGTACGCCCATTAACAATAATTCTACACGCTGTGTTTTGCAGTATTTCTTAACCTTCGGCAAGACAGGCAAAATGTCGGGAGCTGTCTTCAATATGTATATGCTGGAGAAACTTAGAGTTTCTACCATGGATGGGTAAGGGATTTTTACTCTTGCGGTTTAAACTTTATAACGATCACTTTTGTTCTACTCAGAAACCAACATAATTTCCATATATTTTACTTCTTCTACGACTACATGAATGCTGAGGGTCTTTTGAAGGAGTACAGCTTGAAACCGGAACGTGGTTATCGCTATTTGCGCATACCACCCGATGTGCCACCCACTAAACTGAAATACCATCGTGATGATCCTCAAGGCAATGTAGAGCACTTCCGCCAATTCGAATCGATTTTGAAGGATCTCGATTTTAATCACAAGCAATTAGAGACGATACGTAAAATTTTGGCAGCAATTTTGAATATTGGTAACATACGTTTCCGCCAATCGGGTCGTTATGCAGAAGTGGACAACACAGAGATTGTAACACGCATTGCCGAATTGCTGAAAGTGGATGAAAAGAAGTTCATGTGGTCTTTGACAAACTTCATAATGGTCAAGGGTGGCATAGCGGAAAGACGCCAATATACTACAGAAGAAGCCCGCGATGCTCGTGATGCTGTCGCCTCTACCATTTACTCCAGATTGGTGGATTGGATTATCAATAAGATCAACATGAATATGGCCTTTCCACGAGCTGTATTGTAAGTTTCCTTCTCTTTGCAAATTGCATTCAAACGAGCGGATAGAAATCTAATATTTTTACATTTTCACAAACATGTAGTGGGGACCAGTTTACCATTGTCATCCACGATATGTACGGCTTTGAATGTTTCAATCGCAATGGCCTGGAACAACTGATGATTAATACTCTAAACGAACAACTTCAGTATCATTATAATCAGCGTATATTTGTCAACGAAATGTTGGAAATGGTAAGGAAGACCAAACGATTTTTAAATTCCTTCATTATGTATTTCACTATATTTTTATCGAATCTTTCCACACAGGAAGCAGATGACATACAAACGGTCAACTTAAATTTCTACGATAATAAGGTGGCTTTGGACAATCTGCTAACAAAACCCGATGGCTTGTTCTACATTATCGATGATGCTTCGCGTATTAGTCAAGATCAGGATTTAATTATGGGTAAATTTCAATCTTTCAAAGAAAACCGTAATCGATAAATAAATCGGAATGAATATCTCTTTTCAGATCGTGTTGTTGAAAAGCACAGCCAATTTATAAAGAAGCATACAGCCACTGAGATATCAGTGGCCCATTATACAGGTCGCATTATTTACGATACGCGTGCATTTACCGATATTAATCGAGATTTTGTGCCACCCGAAATGATTGAGGCATTTAGATCGTCATGTGATGAGAATATCATGATCATGTTCACCAATCAACTAACGAAAGCCGGTAATTTAACCATGAATTTCGAAGTACAACACAAGACGGAGGATAATAAAAAGCCAGCTTATGTAAGTAATTCAAATGAAAGAGTTTCCGATCAACAGAAGAAGAAGTTATTTGTTGCCATTTCATTGTCCTATTCGTTGAGCGATTTGGCAATGTTTTAATATTTTATCGCGCATCTTTTAGATCTCAATGTGCGAAAAAGTAACTTTTTTAATTTCGACTAATTTTTAACCATTAACGACTCACTGACAGACCGTACATACATTGGCATCCTAACGAACATAATTCATATACATATTTTCTTTTGCCGTTGTTAATTTATTCGCAATTTATACTCTCGTAACTGACCCTCAGATTGAGTGACCAGCACAAAATGAATCCCTCAAGAGAGGTTAACAATCTAAGATTGGGGGGGTAGATATGATATATACATATATATATACACCACCATAGTATTCAGTTCGATTCAATTGTTTACCATTAAATTTCAGATCCTTAATCATTTAACAAATGGCGTCATATCACAAGTAAATAATTTACGTACTTTGGCTGCCAATTTCCGTTACACTTGCTTGACTATGCTCAAAATTTTAAGCCAAAGCTCAAATGTGGGCGTTCATTTTGTACGATGTATTCGTGCCGATTTGGAATATAAGCCGCGTGCCTTCCATTCAGATATGGTGCAGCAACAATTAAAGGCTTTGGGTGTTTTGGATACCGTAATCGGCCGTCAGCAGGGCTATTCATGCCGTCTATCATTCGAAGAATTCCTCAGAAGGTATCCGATTTACAAAACTTACTCTTTAAAACTTAATAGCTTGAACATCGTTTTTATTATTTTCGCGCAATAGATATCAATTTCTGGCATTTGATTTCGATGAGACCGTTGATATAACATCAGAAAATTGCCGTTTACTTTTGATACGTTTGAAAATGGAAGGCTGGGCTATTGGTAAAACTAAAGTCTTTTTAAGATACTACAATGATGAGTTTTTAGCCAGGTAAAGTGATATTTACTTACGTTCGATAAACGTTATTATTTTTAAATTAAAATACAATTTAAATTTAAATACAATTTCTTTCTTTTGGTTACAAAATTACTTTTTAAATACATTCGTTTTTTTATTTTTTTTATTATTATTATTTCAGATTGTATGAGACGCAAGTAAAGAAGATCATTAAGGTTCAATCTATGATTAGGGCATTATTGGCACGCAAACGTATGAAGGGTGGTAGTAGTGCTGCAGCAAAAGGTAAATTTATTATGATGATTGTAATGCAACAATAAATTAAAACAAAACAAAAATGTTTAAATTTTCATTATTTTCTTTATATTTTCTTTTGCAAATGTATAGGCAAAGCTGTAGCAGAAAAAGATATTGCAGCAGCAAAAATACAAAAAGGTAATGAAAATGAGAATGAGAATGGGAATGAGAATGAGAATGAGAATGAGGGTGGTGGTGAACTACTTAATGTCCCTGAAGTAGATTATTTAGATATAAGTGAGACAACTTCTGAAGTCGATGAGACCTTCGAAGAAGAACGCAAAGAAGAGGCCTTAGCAGCTGCTCTAGTAGCTCAACGTGAAAATGCTCTACTCGAACCAGATGAATAGACGAATTTGTCAAGCGAAGCATTCATTGTTTTCCAAATGGACGTATTATAGACGTCTACACAAGCATATACTATTTGCTAAAGAATAAAGCATACATACATACTTATGTATACATACATACTTATAATATAATGTCTATATAATCTATCTATCTAATCTATATATAAACGTTTAAAAAACATATAATACATACATACATACATACTTACATACATACTAATACATACATACTAATACTAATATTAAAAGAAATTTTATGGATTTCAATAAATTTGAATGCGAAAAATGCTAACAAAAAAAAAAATCACAAAAAACAAAAAGTTTTCTTGGTTTCTGGCCAAAAGTTGTTTTGAAACATGTTTTCATGATTTCTATCTACCTTAAGGAACTTACAAGGCATTTAATTGAAAATTAGAAATTGAAACGAAAGAGTAAACAAATGGAAATATGTAGAAACAACAAAAACTGTTTCAAAATGAAAATGAAAAGTTTATATTGCGAAATGTATGTTATAGTGTCAAGAGATTACAACGAAAAGCTGCTTATTATGGCCTCCTTCCTTCCAACACTATTTCGAACAATATTTTTTATTGTAAACATCAATCGATCGAATGAAACCCCCTTACGGTTATACTGCATTGCGAGTGGCATTAACGGGAACAACAAAAAAAACCGTTATTGAAAATAAATGAAAAATTAATTAAATTAACGCTCCACAATAACAAATATCAACCACGCAATTGCCTTGACCCCTGTCCCTGCAACAAATGTTAGCATTTACAAAAAAAAAAAAAAAAACAATAACGTCAATATAAATTTACATAAATCCCTTTTCAAAAACATTTCCACCATTCCCCTTCTCCAATCCGTAGACTATTAAAAATATTTCGTTTTTATATCATCACAACGTTAGATACATCGCATCATAAGTGCGAATTATATTCTTTTCAATTTCATTTCTACTTTTAATTTTTATTTCTTTTTTCATTTTCTGTTTGTTTTCTTAGCTTATCGAGGCTTTCGTGAACGTCAACGTTTTGCTCCTTTGGTAAATGAAAAGACTGGACAAATTAACAAAGAGACAGCAGAATTCATACGCCATTATGTACGTAAATGGCGTGAAAAATCATTATTCCAGGTCCTGTTACACTACCGAGCTGTAAGATTTCAAGATTTTGTCAATTTATGTCAGCAAGTAAGCAAAAACCACATTTATTCGAAATACATGTGCACGTTTTAAAATGATTTTCTTTTTTTTGTGTTTTTTTAACTTTTGATGAATATTTTTGTTAAATTGTTTCTCAAGGTGCATATTTACAACCAACGGGTGGTGGCAGGCCTTAATAAATGTACACGAACTGTACCCTATGATCGCATCAATACAAGAGAAGTGAACTCTTCTCAATTGGGACCAATGCCGGTAAGTTTAGCAGAGAAAAAAACAGAAAAAAAATAAATCTCACTTCACCATGTCTTATCTTAATAGGTGGCCGTACGTAAGTTGCCACTGCGTTTAGATCAAATTCCCTTTTATGATACACAGTATATGGTGGACCCGGCAAATTCACTAGCCCGGCAAACTTATACACCAACATCTATACGGGGTATGGACGATGATGAGCCCTGGGATAGTCCTTTACAAAGAAATCCTTCCATGACTTCATATCTGATGACCTACAATGCCTACAAAAAGGAACAAGCCTGTCAAACCAACTGGGATCGCATGGGTGAGAGTGATGTCATATATAATCAGAATTTTTACCGTGATCCAAATATCATGAGAAGGTAATTATTGTGGAAACCCTGCAACATATTCAATTCAAAACGATTTTTAATGTTTTCCTTAGAAACCAGATGCAAATGCAATTGAATGCTTATAACGCTTATAACAATTACAATAACTACAATACTTGGCAGCCAGGCATGGGCAATCGACCTGGCTCGAGGCGTAATAGTTTAAAAAATTATGCCGCACCCCCACCACCACCTATGCCTCCCATGCAACAGAATATGTACAATAGAAATATGAATCGTACCCCCCAACAGCAGAATATGCGAAATTCGTATCCACCGGCTACAAATCCTGTGAATGAACTCCAAAACCTAATAGGACGTCGTGATGATAATGAGGTTGTAGGTTGTGTTAATTTTGTTTAGTCAAATATCAATTCAATTATTAGCTCACATTAATTTCTATTTATTTCATTATTTAATCGTATTTTAAAACAAAATTTCATTCTTTATTGCAGAATTCTGATGAACCGCCGTTCAATTTTAAAGCCATGCTGCGTAAAACGAACTACAACAGGCCAGAGAATAATTCAACAACTTATGAGTTTAATCAAAACAATCAGTCATTTCAACCTCCAAAACTGCGACCCACCGGAAGACGCTTCGAAGAGGGTTCTTCGACACAATACGGCGGTGCTAATAAATTTGGACAACGCAGTTTATCGCCTTCGAATCAGCCAAGCAGTTATTCGAACGACTACAGTAATAACAGATCGACTGACGAGGCTGGTGGTGCTGGCGATGAGGAGGAATACGAAATTTAAATTTCTGCTTTTGCAGATACTCTTTTTAAATCATAAAATACGAACAATCATTTGCATACATACTCGTATACTCGAAACATACTTTTTTAATAATACATACATATGTACATACGTACGCTTGCTTTGGAATTCTTCTGAGAATGCAAATTTTATTGGACATTCAACATGTTGTTTTGAAATAAAGAAAAGTATTGAAAATTTTATTTCATTTCTCATCTCTAATTAGAGGGGAGCATATACTAGATTTTAATTTTTATTATAATATCGTATTTGTTTCTTGTTTGTTTAATTATTAATTTATAAAAGGAATGAAAGTTTAAATTTTAAACATTTTAAAATTCTTATATAGTGAACAAAGCTATTCTTCTAAATCATATTCACAAAGTTTACAATTTTTATTGTCTTTGGCTACAACTAAACGCTTTACAAAAAAGTGAAAGACCTATACGAAATATTCAACCAATTTACCTTGCTTTAATGTCACCCTAAATGTAGGGTAATTCAAAAATTGTAAATGTTTATAAGTCTAATTCTGGCTCTCTGACACCATCTGAATGCATAGTACGTCCAGAGAGTTCCAACATAACGCGATCCTCCATATTTTTATCCAAAATTGAGTGTTTATTAGTGCCCTTAAATGAAATAATCCAAAAGAAAAGGGAAAAGAATTTTTCAAATGTTTTATAGTTATAGAAATATAATGAAATATTTACAATTTCATCTTCTTCATCGCTATCATCGCCATGTTTGGGTTCATCTCCTATACCCCAAACTTCTAGATTACGTATACGAAAGTCTTTGCGTTTGCTTAGTTGAACATAGTCCTTGAAGGTAGTGCACGATTCTGAGCTGTGTCCAAGACCGTACTCACAGTCTAACCATAGGCCCCAGTAGTTAAATTGACCGCCCATGCCCTGTAAAGAAACAAAAAAGAACAATAATTATACAATAAAACAATAACAATAGATTTCTAAAATTTTTACAAAAATAACTTATTTATACGCAAAATACGAAAAAGGAAAAAAACTAAATAGTCGTCTACTACTTACTAATCCATTTGGCATTGTCTGTTGATTTAAATTCAAATACTGATAATGATCGTTATAGCCAGTGGTATTAAAGCAACGCATGGCTGGACTTAAAGTAAATAACATGGCGCTGTCATCACCTATAAATTTCAACAACGACAACAACAAAAAAATAATAATAATAATTAGAATACTTTTAATCTAAACTTAGTTTTCTAAGACATATTGATTTACAAACCTAAAAAGTTGGGCCCTAAAGCCCATGATTCTGATGCGTATCCAGCAAAAATATAATGATCCTCATCTTCTACGACTAGAAGCGTAGGTCCTCTTTTAAGCAGTTTACCCAGCATGGTAGAAAAACTTTCACCCATAATTTTAGAAGAAAACAAAAATCGCCATTTATTTCGAAGATCTGTAGGCACATTACTATTAACAAATATGACATGCGGTATATCCAGGATAGGTGAATAATTTGTTCCAGTTGGTAGTCCTTAAAAAATCGAAATTAAATAGTTTAATATTATACATACAACATGAGTGAATCAAGTTTAAAAAATACCTTCTTGTATGGGTAGTATTTGTTGACTTTTGTGTTGTGCTCCTAATTTGCCATTTTTACCATTGTTATGACCGTAAAGATATGAAAAGACATTTCGCCATATTATAAGAAATGTAGGATTTATCTGCAACCATTTTTCCAAATCGTATAAAGAAGCTGTTGATTCTTCGGCTTCTTTACCCAACTGTCGTATTAAACCTTTAGCAAAGCATTGTGCCGAACGATCATTACAGTGATAGCCAAATTTGATCCATGATTCATATTCTGGTGAGTTTTTTTCTCGCAGTATGTGTAAATAACTTAATAAAACTGAAGTTATGTACTATGGGAAATATGATTATGTATATACGATTATGATTATTTATATTCTTACTATTTCATGACATACATGTACTATACTATATATTATTTAGGATATTACCATTTCAAGTTGTTTTAATTCCACTTCATCTGTAACCTTTCCGCCCAAAGATAAATGTATAAAATTAATTTGTTCATCTATGGAACCTCTTTCAACAATATAATATGGTTGGACATATTTTTTAAAATTAATGGTGCCTAGTCTTTGCGGCTGTCGTGGTTGTAGCTTTTGCTGTGATGTTAGCATTTCGGTATACAAGAAATTTGCAACAAATTGGGCCAAATTTTTGTCGATTATTGCTGACCATGTTTCCTAAAAATAATAATTAAAATAAAATGAAAATTTAATAAATTATACGAGAAGTAAAACGAAAAGCAACCGGAAATTATTATCAAGAAATTTATAATCTTCACAAAAATTACAAAAGTATGATTGGGAATTTTTATTATATTATCGACATGTTCGACAATTGATCAGAATGGAAAGTTGAAAACTGTGCGTACATGTTTGTTGCTATATATTTAGAGAATCGCAGCCTTCAGAAGTATTGACAACCCCGTTTTAGGAGTGGGTCCAAATATTGAATGCTAGAATACAGTAGAAAATAATTACTAGGAAAATCAGAAACCACCCAAGTGTGGAGCAGTCCATGATATTATTAAGGTGGGATAAAAATGTGCAGCGGTATTGTTGCGGAGATTGCCTGAGAATATAGAACATGTGAAAAATACAAAAACAAGGAAACCCTTCCTATAACACTCCCCAGCTTTTGGACACATAAGAAGATCCTAACATTTTATAGATGACTGTCGAATTATTTTTCAAAGAAATCACATTTTACCAATGCAAACTCAACCGAGTACTAAAGAAATAGTATTTTTATTTCTTACTTAGATTTGTGGTTCATTATAAATAAATATATTATTTTAAGCACATTACTAATATCCATTTTTAGAAAATAATATCTCAAGAATCCAAAAAATATATGAAAAATTTAATCGATAATATAAAAGCCTTATTATAGTGTATATTGTAAACACAAAGTCTTTAGGAGTTCGCAGTAACGGTAAGACATTATTAATACGAATATTAAAAGCTCAATTTGCAAAAGCAACAAATTTGTCAATTATATGGACAAATAAAACAATTTTGTTTTCTTTTGTAAGCGTTATTTATATTATTCGCTATTTGAGTAACGTTATTTTTTTCTATATTTTTATTTGTTATTAAAGAACGCTGTCGTCTGTCGTTTAAACATTCAATAGTAATAGCTTAAACTTTTGTTGTTGTATAACAATAATTTCATTTACATTTATTATTACTTCCTTTCGTTCGAAGCGAAAAATCAAAATAAACAAAAGCCATTAAACATAGCCATTGTCAGCGTTTTATTTTTTTTTTTTTTTTTTTTTTTTTTTTTAAATTGTTATAATTTTGCTTTTTTTTAATTGCTTTAATGCTATCGTCATTAGCAATGATCGTTTATCAAATGAAAGCCAAAAAATATTCCCCGATATGAGCCTGAACTGTATGTTTGGTTTGGTATTCATCAACGGCAACAGTTGATTTTCGATGTCTTATGACTTGTTACACTCACGATAAAACAATACCATGACAACTAATTTAGATTTCCATATATGAACGCAATCCATTTCTATTGTGTCGCTCTAAAAAGAAAATGCTGACCTTGCATTACTTTAAAGAGATGGTGGTGACGATGGCAGAGTGTTTATTCTAAAGATCTTGTCACATTGTACATATAAAGTTCCGGTTGCTTTGTAAATACATGTAATAATGGCCAATACTACTGGTTTT
The DNA here is from genome assembly GCA_930367235.1 of Sarcophaga rosellei. NCBI lineage: Eukaryota > Metazoa > Arthropoda > Insecta > Diptera > Sarcophagidae > Sarcophaga > Sarcophaga rosellei. The sequence goes on along the minus strand of OV884019.1, from coordinate 3,050,408 downwards.
GTGTTGCATGTGGCTACTTACCAACAATTTGTTTTCCGTGATTTTTTCGGTATGACCGCCTGCTGTGTGGCGAAACGAATGTTCCAAAACTTTCAATTCATCTGCCGTAAATGGTAGCTGTTCGCCTTTTTTGGCTTGTTGATTGCCCATCTCGAAAAGTTATTTTGCCAGTATGAATATTGATTGTAACGTTTTTATCGAATCGTTAATCTATGAAAACACAACCAAAACACAACTTCTTCATATAATCACAAGCAAATTGCCTTTAATGGTACGACTGCCCAACAAAGCTGTCATACTGTACATAAGCAAACAGCTGACCGATAATAACAACCAACAATAACAATGCTCACAGCGACATCTGGCATCACAGTTTGTAAAGTTGGCAGCCCTTACTGAGATTATTTTTTTGACATTTCATTTTAACAATTAAAAAAGGGGAAAATAACAAATGAAAAATTCAGCATAAAATTTTATTTTTGCATAGAAATTAAAGTAAAGAAAATAAAAATTTAAACAAAAGTATGTTCAAGTCAACGACATTAAGGAGCGTTTTGTAAATATTTGTAAGGCATAATGAATATACGTCCCAGATGTCGTGAATGGCTGCCGTTGAGTACGCAGCAATTGAGATTAAGAAATTTGCAGGCAATACAAGGCGTGAATATTGAAGTAACAGCGAACGACGGTGATTGCTCCACCTCAGCCTCCCGCTTGGTTCAAGCGGATACGTATGTGTATTACACATTGCATGATCATCCAAACAATGAACCGTTTTATCAAAGCGAGCAGGTGGCCTTGCGAAAACATTTGCATTTGAAATGGGCGGAGATACAATGTCCAGAAAAACTAAAGTCCAATGCTAACTGTGTTTGTATCAAAGTGTGGGCCTGTACTAAGAAGACTGAAATTACAGAGAAAGCTGTAGTCGATCAATCTCCAGGGGAAGAGAGGGAGAATGATAACTCTACAATGAAAACAAAACAAAATAAGGAACCTATGAGGTAAATTTTAACACATATTAATAATTATTCATACCTCCAGACAAGCCTTTTTTTTATTTTTCTTAGAAAACTTAATCTAATAATAATTGTTTATTTTTAGTGCCTTAACACGAGAGTTTATCAAATTCCAGAAGTTACCCATGCCAACTGATAAGCTCGCTTTCACATGGGCTGTATATTTTTCCGGTCTTGTACCCCTGTCGCAAAATTCGGAGATCAGGTGCTGTCCGAACTCATTAATATTTCAAATGAATGATGAATACTTCGGCTCCCCAGAACTGTTTACTACGGAGTGTCTGCGAGAACAGTTGGCTTTAAATTATGTTCGTTATTCGGCCAGTGTGCCAAAGTGCAGTATACCCAGTCCTGATGAGTTTACAATAAATTCACCACAAGTATCGCGCAGTTCCAGTCCGGTTGCTGTTGATTGGCAAAAGGATTTACTGCGTATGTCAAAGACACGTTATGTTCAATTGAACTGTGTACGTTCCGAGGTAAGGTATAGCTATGACTTGATCAAACTATTAAGACTACAACAGTTGCAAAGACAAACTTTGCAAACGCAACGTGAAAGTGTAGAAATGACAGAAGATATTAAACGTTTAAGCTTAAGATGTATAACCAAAGAGCAACTTTTAAGAAAACCCCGTACCACTTCGCTAAATGCATCCAACTCATTGTCATCAACGTCAACTGCCTCTCAGTACCATTCCATGGGTCGTACTCTTAGCCTTTTGCTGGCCGAGCAGCAAAATATTGAACCTCAACAATTGTTAAGAGCCCAACAGTTGCAACAACAATTAGAATCGCTTAAAAGCAAACAAAGGCTGTTAAAAAGTGCCCAAGAAACCTTTTCAAAGCGTATTACCCTTCTTAGACAGCAACTAAATGCTGCTACAACAGCACGTCAACAACTACAAACTTGGTTGTCTGCGCGACGGCGTAAACTACATGAAGACAGATTTTCATTAGAAGATTGTCAAATTCAGCAATTAGAAAGACGTCAACGTAGGCGATCTGTGACCCAACATGTAGAACGTATCATGTCATCTTTGTGTTTAGAATTACGAGACATTTACCCTATAGCTTGTAACCGTTACGGCCTGTATACAGTTTGTGGTGTACCCTTTCCTACAATGGATGGTTATGTTTTCGATTCCCTTAATGCTCATAGTGTACATATATCGGAAAATATTACGCCAATGGCCTTAAGTGCTTCTCTAGGCTATGCCGCTCACTTGGTAGAAATGATTTCGGTAGTCCTTAATCGTCCTTTGAGGTAAGTTTTTCTTATCAACACCGATTAGTGAATAAATTACATAAATTTACAATGTACTGTAGAAATCCAATTATTCATGAAGGATCCCGGACACGTATTATGGATGTTATAAAAGATATACCCTCGTATACCTCAAGAGAGTAAGTATATTTAATGTAATTTGTGTGTATGCCGGTTCAATTTGATACATATATTTTTGCTGTTACTACTTTTATTCAGGTTCCCCCTTTACAGCCGGTCCTCAATACCTACGAAACCTGTTAAATATGCGGTTAACTTATTAAATCAAAATATTGCTCAATTGTGCTTTGACATCACTGGTATACATTGTGATATGCGTGCTACTATTGACAATTTATTGAATATATTCGCAATATTTGTGCAAATAGAGCAAAATAAACACGAAATGCATTCAAAAACAAGATCTTTAACTAGCAAACGTTTAACAAAAGCTGAATTTGAGAATTCCAATGAAATTGAACATAATGATCACAATCATCAGAAAGACAGCCACACAAATCATTGTCTGCATAGTCAGATATCAACTAAAAATGATGAACACGATAGTTATTCATTATCTAAATCGCATTCATCGGTGGATATGAATCATATGATGCCACCACCGACATCGATGATGCATCATCATCACAATGTGCCTATATTTTCATTAACAACCGATAAACTCTTGCATGCCTCACACATAAATTCCCAACCAATTCAAATTCAACAAGATCGTTCAGTACTTATAGCAGCAAATCAACAACGGTAAGTGTTCATAAAAATAATTCTTTTGTTTACTTCTTTAGAGATAATATATGTATGTATATATATTCCAGCAATTGCAGGTCTGTTGGCTCTTATACCGATAGCGAGGATGAGGTTTGCCATTCGGCAGCCATACAAAGTTTTTCCAAATCCGACTCTAATTTAAGACCATTACAAACTGGTGGTCATCACCATCATCATCATCATCATGTTTAAATGCTTTCTTAATGTGATATTGTAATTTATTATTTTCTTAAGTTCTTTATTCAATTCATATCTTATTTTAAGATGAAAAAAACAAAACTTTTCATTTATGTTTATGTTTATTTAATTACAGTAATAGCGGAAATAAAATACAGAAAGTATAATTAATAACTATTGTAATATAATATATAACATATTGTGTATTTTAATCGAAAATAACTAAAATAAAATTTGTTTGTGTTTATAGCCAATTTAATAATAAAAAAAAAACGGCAAACAACTATAAACTTAATAAAATTGTTTATTTTTTTTTGAGAAATTCATATTTGTCTGTAGGCTAATAATAGGACCTATTCGCAGCAGTAGGCGTAAAGTCTGCTTTACTTTACTGGAACTTGGCAAATAAATTGCGAACGCTTACAAGCCGTTGCATAAATTTTAAACTGAGAATATGGTGCCTAAGAAATAATAGTCTCGCAATAAGACCCCCTTGCGCAGGTGTGATGAAAAGTTGAGGACTTTTAACTTCAAAATAATTTTGATTAAATAAACTGGTATCTATTAAATTTTATCAAATTTGTTATTTTTGTAGCAGGTAATCTTAGCTGCATGAAAAGCAAATATACATTATTTTATTTTCTTTATTTAATTTTAACTTCAACTACTCAACAACACACTTATGGTCACCTTAAGCTTTTTTTTTAACGACTTGGCTACTTTGCACAAAAAAACTTACAGCTGTACAGTGTCTAGAGTCTAGACAGCTGATCAAAGCAAAAACAATTTCCTAAGGATTCAGTTTATTTATTAATAAAATATTGTTTAAAGAAATTCTATAACAAAATAATGCAATTGAAGTTATTTTTAAAGCCCATCGGGCGCTTTAATAATTATATTTTGAACCACAGATACTCAACACAGGTGCTCAATTGTGCCGCAACCAATGCAAATCAACAAGAAACCGGTCAGCCGGGAGTTAAAAGTGCTTTGAAGAAGAGACCTAAGGATGAGAGTAATAACAGGTCGAAATTGAAAATGTATGGCTGGCAAATTCACAGTTATGGCGATGTGGATGAATTACAGTTGACTGATAAATTGAAAGTTCCTCAAATGAAAACAGCCGACGAATGTTTAGTTAGAGTATCGGCCACAACAGTCAATCCCATAGATGTGGCCATGTTAAGTAAGGTTTTCCTATGACTAAATCATAAATTTTATAATAAAGGCATTTCCAGTAATGGCGATCAACTTTTTTTTTATTATATTAATACATTTTCTATTTTAGGAGGCTATGGAGCCACCATCTTTAATGTCATGCGTGGACAAGGTAATTCTATAGAATTTCCTTTAACTTTGGGCCGTGAATTTTGTGGTGTTGTAGTACAAAGAGGCATGAATATAGATATTCCTTTGGGTGAAAGGGTTTGGGGCGTTGTACCAGTACATCAACAAAGCGGAGCCCATGCAGAATATGTTACGGTACCAAAACACTGTGTAAGTTTAAACATCTCTTAAAGTTATTATTTCCGGAACTTATTAATTAGTATTTTAGATTGCAGTTGCTCCCAAAAATTTAAATAATCAAGAAGCAGCCTCCGTTTTATACTCTGGTCTTACAGCTTGGTCTGGCCTGTATTTAACAGCCTATATTGGTGGTATATGCGGTGCTCTGACATCAGATGGTGCTGGTAGACAAGAACGTATTTTAATTTTGGGCGGTTCTGGCAGTGTTGGTTCGACAGCCATACAAATGCTTAAAGCTCATGGTGTTCAATTGCTAGCTACCTGCAGCGAAAATGCCAAAGATCTAGTCAAGTCTTTAGGAGCTGATGTGGTAATTGATTATAACAGTTCTGAAGAAATGGATAAACTAAGATCATATGCTCCCTATGATGTTGTACTTGACTGCAGTGGCCAGGGACCCCAAGGGGCTGAACGTTTAAATTTTAAATTTAAGCAGTATGTGACGTTCAACTCGCCGTTATTGAAAAATATCGATGACTCTGGCTTGGGTTTAGGACTTTTAAAGAATGTTGGCAATATTTTGGAATCAAACTTCAAATCGGTTTCCAAACAGAACGGTTTAATTAAATACGGTTTTTTTGCTCCAGCTCCTCAGGGTATTGAACACTGCAAGAAGTTGGCGGAGAATAAAAAGGTATGCAAAATTATGAATGCAAGCACAAATATTTCAATTTATATACAATATATTTTCCTGATTCTAGTTAATACCTTTAATTGACAGTTGCTTTGAATTTGAACAATTGCCGGAAGCCTTTGAAAAGGTTCGCTCTGGCCATTTACGTGGAAAAGTTGTTGTTAATGTTGACTAATATGATTAAGACTTATGCATATATATTAAATAAATCAATACTTTTATGATAAAATTACAAAGTGGTGATTTTCTGGCAATTGAAGAATATACAAATTATTAAATAAATAAAATATACATACATATAATGTTAAGAAAACATAGGAAAAGAATTTAAATGCTGAATCGGTATTGCCTTTTGCATATATATCCAATCGTTATAAAAAGGCGATTATTTCGGATTTCAACGGAATATTGTTTTCTGTTCATAAAATCGCTGGGTTTTAAAAGACAGCTGTTGCACCACAAATTGATTGTGCTGCTGGTGAATATCTGCTCGAAACAGTGTTTTTCTATGCAAACGTTAAAGAATTCGTTAAAGCAAAAAAAGTAATGTCGTCTCAATAATGCGTAAACATGTGGGTACAATGAAATTTCTATTTATTTTAATTTTTTTTTTTTTCGTCAAAATACAATAAACGAATGACTGCAACTGGAACAGTATACGTTATTGTTTTTTTGATTTGTTAACGGCTTACAATTATAAACTAAAATCAAGTTACGAAGAAAAAAAGATACACATAACATTTACGACAATAAATTATTCTTTGGAGGAATAAGAGATTAGGATTTGGAAAGTTTTATTTGATAGCGACAAACTTAATTGTTAAAGTTTTTATTCTTTTCGAATAGAAAATCTTATAGTTTTATAAATTCATACGTAAATCGTTTTATTGATTAAATTAAAAAAAAAAACGACACTAAATAAACGAAACGGTATTAAAAGTGGAATGACTTCTAAACGCTTTAGTCAAGTTGTTTCTCAAACACTCATAGCCACTAATATTAACTATGTATTACAACAAGTAATAATTATAATAAGAGATAATCTGGCGTACTTAAAGAGGCAAAATTTATTAGTTTGTATTATATTTTTAAATTAATTTGCCCTTCAATTTTTCTAATGATAAGAATAAAATATTTTGGATTTAAAAAAAAAAAGAAAAAAAACCAAAACAATACAACAAAAATTCTCATATTAGAAGAAACTATGTAATTGAAATTCCTTTGTACATGTACTTATGTACATACATATGTTTGTATGTGCCAATAGTATGTAAATAATTTGTAATTGTTTGACGCAAATGATTGAAATTGTTTTCAATACTTCATTATTTATTTAACCGAATTATTATTATTATTACACGTAGTTGATAAGCTATTAAATGGGGTTTCGGACGCCATATTAATGGTAAAATGGAAAAAGGTGTCTTTTAATATTTCAATTATAAGTTGAAAAAAAAATGCATTTCAGGAACAGATCAATAGGTGACATTCAATTGTATAACAAGTTAAATAATTCATATACGAATGTACGTATTAAATTGTGTTAATTTGTCTGTAAATGTAATACATACATATGTATGTATGTACATACAAACAAATTATATTGTTAATATGCTAAAATTATTATTTTTGCATTTTCTCTGCATTAGCCAATATGTATGTATATACATATGTATCTATGTATATACTGAATTAATAAGTGACTAACCAACTGCTTAAAACTGAACTGAACAGTTTTTCAGTCAAAAAATAATCGGTCGATATTTAATTGTAGGTTCCACCGCTCAAAGATAAAATTAACACACCCAAGATGGATAGGTTGAAAAGCGGGGCCTTAGCAACTTATGATGGCAGAAACGTACTATATCGGTCAGTCTATAAATTGGTTGTTTTACTTGATAGTTTTGAGAAACTTTGGATTGCTGCCTGCCTTTTAATATGATGACCATGCTAAAAGTCCTTTCATAGTATCAGTCTTAAAGTGCTTCCGTAATAAGAAGATTCAATTTTTGTAGGGGTTTCATGAAACCCTTCTTTCTGTGAAAAGTTACAACCTCAGTTACTCTCGATATCGTGAATGTCGTCAATAGTTCCCCTATAAAAATATAAAACAATAAATCTGCAACCAATGCAGGCTTCATTATATTTTTTAAGCATTTGTCATAAAAAAGAACATTAGTAAATATTAAATTGTACAGCTTTTAGAAATACATATGAAATAAATGCATTCCCTTCTGTCCCCAATTTTTTTTAAATCCGTACAATCCAAATTCTTTTCAAGAATCCCCATAAGAATTCACAGTTTTTGAGAGTTTTTTTCATTTTGTACAAATTAATTCAATTAGTGTACAGTTAACTGTAATTGTTTCAATTTAATTTCCTACATCACGAATATCAAAAATTACTGGCAGAAAATAGAAAACGCTAAAAATAAAATGTAAAAAACAACCTCTATAGCAACATTTGTTTAAATATTAAAATGAATGCACTCGTCGTTGTCAATCAATCTTTTTAAGTTAATCTAACAAATGAATTGTTAATTTATAATTTTTAACAATTTAAAATAATCATAATATATACATACATACATACTATGTACAGTGCATTTTTATTATCATTTCTTTTTTTTTTTTTTTTTCTTGGTTTAATAATATTATTCGTATCATTATTTGCTACCTTGTCGCGTGATCATTGCTATTATTAATCCATACAGAGAAGAAGAAAAAAAAAACTGAAAATAATAACAATAATAAACAATTTATGTGAGTGAACATGCTCTTATTACTGTTGCTGTTGTTGTTGTTGTTATAAACTTATCATCTCATCATCATCGTACCACACTTATCACATATACTCTTGCATACTTTCATATATACGTACATTCTGATGTGCAGTGGTATGCGTGTAATAATCACACGTTCCACGTGTGCTCTATCTCTCTCGCTCTCTTTCGCTATTTAAGAGAAATGTCAGCAGTATCATAACAAAACATTGCATGATGATGCCAACTGTTGCGATATTTTATTTGCAAAACTTTAACTTGAAGCCGCTACAATTTTCATTTCAGTGGAAGACATAGATAAGGATGATAGAAAATCTAAAAAATGATTAATTAATATAGGACTTGTATAGTATATAAAATACATATGTAAGTCGATATTAACGTATCTAATCTAATTTACCAAAGGATTGTACAATGGTCACATAATAAATAAATTCAACTTACAAATTTCAAGTACTACAAAGTGTACTAAAAAGTCACCATAGTCTAGAAGATAGTGTCTAAACTTTCTAGAGGAGAGTTGATGTGCTTAAAGCTCAGCTCAGACAAGGTTCGAATAAAACGAAAAATATTTTCCGTGGTAACTTCCTTCCACCAGTCTTCTTGAAAAACAAAACACGGACAGTATATATTATTGTCATGAAAAACTGATTAAATCTGTCATTCTGTCAGAGTAACATGCACACAACATTGGTGGTGTGAAAAGCTAGATCGCAATCCTGCCTAAAGGATTGTAATGGCGATATGAAGAGTTTTATTAAATAACTTGTTGGTATTTTAAACGTCATCATTTTTAGTTTTTTGGTAATTTAACAATTTTTTGTTGTACTATTGACTTATTAGTACAAAATTAGGTTTGTAAGTTAGTAGTAATGTTACTGGCATAATGTTAAAAAAACGCCAATTTAGCATTAAAATATCTAAATTAGCAGCAATGTCTAAAGCGGGTGTACGATGATTATTTTTATTTAAGCTTAGCTTCTCTCTTGACGACCGTCTGATATTTTAGTTATGAATAGATCAAAAGTTCAATGGCTTCGAACTTTTCTTGCTGTTTTTTTTTATTTATTCATTATTATTATGATTTTCATTTTTAATTTGACAGTTTTTTCCAGTAGTAGTCATATCAACAAACAATAACAAAGTGAGAGTTATTATCGTCGAAAGGAAAATTTTTTAAATACAGAACCACGTTCCTCTCTATGTCCACAAAAAAAAAAAAAATAAAAAACAAAACAAATGGTAAATTTATTTATGTTTTAAGTGGTAATAATGTTATTGTTTTTATTATGAGTAAGTTAATGATTTTTTTTTTTTGTATGTTTATCTCTTCAATAAATGTTTTGAATTTGAATTTAAAATATCAAGTGGTTTTCATTTTTAACAACTAAATTTAGTTAGAGAGAGAGAGAGAAAGAGAGATATTGCATTGGAAATTTTTTTTATTAAAAAAGAACGAAAATAAATAATAATCGTTCGATATTTTGGAAAAAATTTGATTTATAAGATATCAACAATCATAAATAATAAGCTAAAGAATTAAACACTTTAAATTATCATACAAACTAACAAAAAAAAACTTTATTACATACTAATAAAATGAATAATTATTGATATAAACGCGAACACAGACAGGCATACGTACCAACAAATATTTGCCTATTGCAACACTTGGACATATTGCTCATACGCGATGTCTTTCAAGTAAATAAAGGACATTTCTGGCGTGTTGTTAAGTTGTCAGTTAAACTTAATTCAAGGTTCTCTTGCTTACTTCTTTCATTTAAATTTAAATTGAAATCACGTTGCTTTCGAGTGTATAGTCGTGTGTGTCGTTAAGCAGGTCTTTCTTATTTTTCGATTTGTTGTTCATTTTTTTTAATTGTTATTAATCGCCAAAAATGAAATCATCAGACTCAGATTAAATCATTAAACAATATTGTAAACAATTAATCGAAAATTATAATAAAAAAAGATTAACAAAACAAAACAAAACAAAACAACATATGATATTTCCATTATCCACTATCTTTTAACATGATATTTACATATCGATGGCTTAATATAGAAAGGTCGTATCTTACATTTTCAGTACTTTACAGGAGAAGGAAAAAACTTAATAAAATCTAATACAAAAGTGTTATGTTATGTTTCTTTTAATTACTGTAAATCAACTATTCGTCAACATAGGAACCTGAATTTTTCAGAGGATGTGTATGGGGGTTTTGTCTACCAGAATATGTAAAAATTCCGATTTTGAAAAAAACGAGATACGACCTTTCTATATTAAGCCATCGATATGTACATATGTATGTAAGTTAATCAGGATAAAAGATTTTTATTTACTTAATGGTGGATATTATTTAAGCTTTCTTGCAGAATGTTTGTGATTACTGGTCAGTGCGATGGGATGTTTATTTTCATTTTGTAATTAGTGGTTGTCAACCTAAATTAATTTTTTTTTTTTAGAAAAAATATCGACATATATGTATGTAGATAAGAAAGATAGTTTAAAAGAGAATTAAGAAAAGTCTTTATATGTGATTGTATTATTGACTAAGGGCAGACTTTTTAACCTTGAGCGTAATGAATTTCAAAATTCATTAGAATTCCATTAATACCTGAAGCGTTTTGCGAAAATGAAACAAATACAATTTAATATTAATTCTTGCATACACATATACTATATTTACTCTGTATTTTATTCTACACATGCTTTCATCATGCTGCCAAATAAAATTAATTCATACTGTCCATTGGCATATAATTAAAGAGGTCCATAAATTTAATTCTAAAATTAAAAAAAAAAAATATGTATATTTGCATACTCCCGATTTGTAATAAGACGAGAACCCTTAAAAATTAAAAATTTGCCCCTTTTTGTCAACGCATAAGCAAAGATCACGTGATAGGATTAAAACCAAATCTATTTACATGACCCCACTCGGAAAATACGTTTACCATCTTATATACATATGCATATACGTCTGATTGAAGAAATTATTTAGGAAACAAAAATGTTTTTTTTTTTTTTAATTTACCCATATAAATAAACATTTCCAAAGGACTAATTGTGTGTGCGCACAAAGATATTTTTTCAGATTACATATATAAATTTTATTAACATTCACTAACAAAATACCCGGGTTTAATGCTCGAATAAGAATAATAAGAAATAAACTAACGACGACGTCTTGCTCTACGACGCCGTCGGACACCAATACTCCTTCGTCTTCGTCTTCGTCTAAGACGAATTGGTGATATAACATTTGGTTTTACAGAGTGTGTGCGGCGTGGTTGCGTAACGAAATTTTCTACTGACTCTATAGGCGTTTCTTCGGTTTTAGGCTCATTCTATATGACAATAACAAAAGAAAAAATTTTACTAAAATTGCATAATAAAAGAATAGAATCTCCCAATAATACCGCCATTCTTATAGCTCTCGGACAGGCAGTACCCTTGTTATAGTTGCACGGTATACGCACTAAATCGTCTGTCATTTGTATGACACCCAGACTCTGGCCCACATCTATTGCCTTATCCAAAGCTTTACGCAGTCTGTTGCCCAACCTATCATGCGAAAATATAACCTTGATTTCATTTTGAAGATTTTCGTAAGTATCACCTGCATTGAGGACCAAGAATTCTGAATTTTAAATTATGGCCATGGAAAGCCCAATCGGTACTAATACTTACAACACTCTGGTTTTCTATTGAGCGATTCTAAGATGTGGGGCAAGAGCGCTGAATTCGCATTTTCCATTTGAAAGTTTCTTTCAATTGTTCTTGTTTTTTTGTTTATTTATATTTAAAAACTGGAAATTTTTGTCTTTATTATCTGACGATACGACGGGTCAAAATTTAAGTTCACACGAAAATTTACTTTTTTAAAAATTTCTTTAAACAAATTAAGAATTTTATTTGTCTCGTCTAAATTATAAAAAAAATAGCATGAGTAAAAACTCAAAAATATATTGATTAAAACTTTTCTATTGTATTTTTAATTACAAAGTACTTTTCAATCGAGATGGGGGAGACTTTCATAATTTCAAAGTCTGAATTTCGGGTTTAGTGCAGACGAAAAGAAAAATTATTCAAGACTTTGATCTTAAATTGGGTATGAGAGATTAAAAAAATTTTTTTTTCTGTTTTTAGCTTCGGGTAAAGGGCAAAGTAATAATTAAGCAGATCAAAAATGATGCAATTCTCAAGAAGCATTGTTTCCGGTCTGAAATCCACTATCCTTATTTACTGTTGCACGCAATCAATGTTAAATTGTAGATACCGCTATTCTTGAATAAAAGTAACATACTCACACACATAACATGCGCGGTGTGGGAAGCTAGGTCGTAATCCTAACTCAAGAGTTGCAATGGCCAATTAATTAAGTTAAGTTAGAAGATTTATGTATTTGCTTTTTAGAAGTCTAAGTAATTAACCTAACTAGTAGAACATAGAGTAAACATAGAAGACATATCCCCTACATCGATGACAAGTATACAAACACTAGAAGCCGAATTATAAAAATTCAATGCAAAGATTAGAAGCGACAGCTTCGGTCTATAAAACGCAGGCCGTTCTGCTTAGTATTCATAGGATAACCTCCGGCTCGATAATGTTCAGTTCTATATGGGACGACTTAACAAACGAAGAGTCAAGTCCCGAGTCTTGAATTGAATTCGATTTATATTATTCTACGACAGAATATAACAGACCCGATTCGAGCTAAGAGTGTAACAGAATGATTTTTGTTATTGGAGTCTAATATTTAAATGATTCTCGAAACAATATCCAAAAAAAACAAAACAAAAAATTTAAAACGATAGTGACAGACTTTATACCACTTGGTAAGGCACTTGGTAAGGCAATCAGGAAAGTTGTATTAAACAATTACAATCAACACAAAACGACATAAGAGCTGTACAGTATGAATGTTTATATATACATACTCGTATATGTATGTATGTACATATATAGAAAGAATAAAAACGAAATACATAATTACAAAACACATAAATAAATAAGTCTCATTAATTTAACTATAGAAAAAAAAAATAAAGTAACTATATTTGTGTATCTGTACTTATGTATACATATATGTATATGCATATTTATGATAAAAGTTCAATACGATTTTCAGTTTTTTTTTATTATACTAATAAATAGAATTGCTAAATATTTATAAAGAAAAATTGCTGATGTACGGTCTAAAGTGGCACTGACACTCGCTCGCCAACTAACTTTAGGATGCTGGAGTTTTGGTTCTTTACGTCGTCGCGTGTAAATTATAAGAAAGAATACTACAGAAATTCGTAGCGATATTATGTGCCCTATTATAGTTTTTTTAATTCGTTAGAATTTTCAAATTGTATTCTTAGTGAATAATTCATCAATACGAGTACTATACTTATAAATTATCCGAGTCCTATTACGTATATATTTCTTTGATTTTTTTTTTTTTTTTTTTGGTTGTTTGCACCTACTAACGCTTTCAGGCCAAGAATAGTTTTAAACTCATTAATTACATTTGTTATCATGTGGAAGCACACTATTTAATTTCTTAATACTTAATTTAATTGAAATTTTTCCCACATCAAATAAGTATTTCGTATAGAGACCTATGTACATACATCCCTATTGGCAAAAAACGATGACTACTGGCTCACTTGTAAGCGAAACAAAAGATCTATTCTTAGTGCTTTAGCCAACGAATCGAACAATCCTGATCAAGAAAAATTCGTTTTTTAACTGTTCGTTAACCTTTAGCGAAATAATATTCCCGCCTATGTCTTTTCCGCCATTTATGACACAAACGATTGTAATCAAAATTTCCATTTTTCTCACCTCCAGCGTTGTCATTTGCCAAGTTATGTCTTTTTTTTCCAAATTGTTAAAGATCCAAAATAGTCTTCAATAAATTTGTTTTCTAACGAAACAAGTTTTTCAATAAATCTCAATATTTAATTTTTCCTATAAATTCAATAATAACACCAAGGAATATTCACATATTTAAATAAAAAAATTTGTGTTTTATTAGTCCCGGGTAACAGTATTAAAAAAAATAACCAACAAAAAAAGATTTTTTCCGGAAATAAAAATTAAAAAAAAATTACTGGCAGTGCTGCTCATCACCTACAACAAATTTTACTAGAATCAACGCAAGGCTCTGGATGAGGCTTTCCCCGAGTGAATGTCAATGTGAAAAAGAAAAAAATATAAATTTCATTTAGAATTTCTCACAAACAATACTAATAATAATCCATTAATAAGCCTTGCCGTTAATGAGTTAAGAACACGATTTTCTTGCTAAGTCATTACGAATTATTTAATTGTAAATGAACTTTTGACCTCTTAAACACTTTTAATATTTTATTATTAATAAATATTTGCGTATATGTACATCTCTATATACCCTGTAGGAGAATGAGTAGCTGACTACATATATACATACACTAAAGCATACACAAACACTACATTTAATATAATTATTAATTAATTCTTTTATTGTAGAATATTTTGCATTCGTATTAAATGGAATCGATTTGAAAACATTAAAAATTATTCCAAAAATCACCTGAGCTACAGAATAAAAATTTTTCGAAAGCAATTAACCCATTTCAGACGAAAAGGATGGAATCGTATTGCATTCAATTGTTTTAATTGGAACCTAACCTAATTCACCTTAAAAACTCCAAATTAACTTTTTATTTTTTTTGTTGTGTTTAATTAAGATTAATAAAAAAAAATACCATAATTTAAAAAATAATTAAGAATTTGTTATCAAAACTATTTTATGTTGTCGCAAGACTAAGCAAATAAATCATATGAAAGAGAGATTCTCTTAGATTCTTTGCATTTCAGCATAAACATTCAAGTTTCCCTTATTTTTATTTTCTCTCAGTCTCGGAGAGTAAGTGTTTCAGTTTCATTGTGGTTCGTCGCTACAACAAAACTTTAAATGGTAAAAACAAAAACAATTACAGAAGAGCACATACAAACTCATTTTTAAACTTTCACGTCGTCGCCTGATGCTTGTTTTAGTATCGGGGCGGTTTTTTTCTTGTTATTGTTGCTATTATATACACAATTCCATTTCGTTCAAAACATCATCACATCATCTGTTATTGCAGTTTTTTTCGCCTCTTTCTATTTTTTTGCCGTTTGTCTCGTGTATGCTTTCTAGTGGTATTACCACGAGTGCATGTGTATAGTTTTGTTTGGCTTTTTCCGTCTTGTTCTTATTTGAGTTGTTGCTGTGATTTTTTTTATTTTCTTTTCGTAGTGACACGACAACGTTAAACATTCTGTTTCATATAAATTTTCAGACCCATTTTATAGTGGGTTAAATGTGCGCTAACATTAGCAGTTTTAAATTAGTCTTCATTGACAGTTCAAAACGAATAGACGCATTGATCTAAAGGACCTACAGATCTCTATTCAATATTTTGAATCTAAAGTTCTTTGAGGACTATTTAAATTTGAAAATAAATTCTGAAAAATATAATAAATTGCATATTAAATATAACTGACGTTAAAAGAAATAACGGTATATTATTGTTATTTATAAAAAAAAACCGCTACAACCTTAAAATAAAGTGTGGTTATTGGAGTGAAAAAAAGTTGTAAAATAAAAAGAACATTTTAAAAACTTTGAAAATCAAAGAACATTATAAATCGAGAGTACCGTAATAATTAATCGTTAAATTAACTGAACCTGTGCTTTACATTACTTGGACCTACTGTATAGCACTACTCTTTGGTTAATTTCCCCGTTTAAAAAAAGTGAAAGAATTTACTACTGCTATTAAAAAAATTTGAAAAGTACTACAGAAAAGGACTTTTCTTACAACTACAGCAACAGCTTTCAAAAGAGGAAGAAGCAAAAAGTACTTGAAAAGTCGCCTGATTTTAAGGTATGTATTCATTTCATTCGGTGTTTATGTACACGAATAATGATGTTTGTGTGTAGATGTGTGCGCTTTGTATATGCATAAGAGAGTAAATAAAATAAACGGACATAAACCGAAACATACGCATACATATAAAAATAACAATAATTTGTGTATTTTTCTACAAAAAAAAAGTTTTTTTCCACAAGAAACAAAAAACGGTTTAGAGCCCTTAAAAGAACCATATGATGATATGATGACATTTAGGTGTGTCCTTGCAAATATCAAAAAGAGAGAATGGCATACAGTCTTCAAACATGCTTTAGATTAATTGAAAATTTTAATTTAAAAAAATAAAAATAATAATACCGGCTTAATTCTTAATTGAGTTAAGAATTTTGAACAATCGGAATATAAAAAAATTGCCCGTTAGTTGTTTCTTAGCGTTTGTCATCTGCAGTAATCGATAACATTCAATAGAATTACTTTGTAATGCTAGTAAACTGTGTAGTCAATCGATTTTATAATTTTGTTCTAAAAATAACAGTTCTTTTAGGGGTTTCTCGAAGCAATTAGAATGTTAAACAATCTAAGATAATTTCCTTTTATAATTTGTAAAATAAATATGCAATTGTCAAGGAGCAATGGTGGGGGATATCATATAATTATCTTAAAATTAAAAAAGAATATTTTACCGATTAAGTATAGAATTCTTTGCGTAACTATCTTTAAATGCCATCTGTTGCACATATTAAGTACATTCCATTTTTAAAATTGTTCATTTTTTTATTATGATCAATATTAATTTTATAATGTGCACGTTTTGATATCAAAATTTATACATACATACATACGTTATTATCTGAAAGAATTTTATTTTTGTACACCTAATGGATTACCCCCCATAGTGATAGATTATTTTAATAAATATTATTATATTTTTGAATTCTTTAACACCCTACAGTGTTCACACAAATTTGTTTAATAATATTTTTTATAATTTATTATGAATCTGAATCATAATCAAGTGCGTATGATCTTTGCTAACTATTGGTGGACCTATAAAATTAAAGTATTTAAGTATATGTCTTTATTAAAAATTAAAAATATTTATAAGCATCTATGCTTTTATTCTAAGGCTAAGTATTAATGCAAACAAAATTTACAAACGGAACACATTGCTTGCTTGACAATACGTATAAAATAATTCCGAATACTTATTTGTTACGAATTTGTTTTAAATAAATTTCAATTTTATTTATTTGTTTTAGATAAGAAAATCTTTAAAAGCAATTTTTCTAAATTACCTATATCAATCCAAAAAGGCTTCCCCATATATGAATGGGGTGACATATATATTTTTTGTTTGTTCATTTATAGGACTTCATTACTACAGAATCAAATTAAATTTAATTAAACTATTTATTTCCTTTCAATACTGAGACCTTAGAAATGTTTCTCAATTTCAGTATTTTCTCATTGACATTACAGTTAAACTGACATTACAGTTAAACTAAAAAGAAAGATGGTTAAAAGTTAAAAATTATTCTATTGTTTGTGTTGTTAGTCGCAGTTAAAGTGAACACTGTAACCAAACTGCTGAAGGTGGCGTGATATTTTCTTTCTTCTTTTATATTACGATTACGATGCTTAAAGAGAAACAGTATGAAGAAAAATATTTCAAAACATTTTACTTTAATATTCATTATAATGCTTAAGCAAATGATCGTAAAAAAATAAGCATTTGTGGTAGACAATAAAACAAAACAAAAAATATACCAATGGAGCCATTGAACTTTTGCTGGTTTTCGGATCATTTCTTTTTTCTTTTAAGTTTCTAACCGCTGCAAAATAGACAATAGTTTAGTTTAGTGTACCTATATTGGCAAAAAATATTTACAAAGAAAAAGTTCAAAACAAAACCTGAAATAACAATAACAATTATTATTAAGTTATCAAAATATGTATTCGGTTTGAATACATATTGTTCATAACAATAGATTTAATAAATTAATGGATATTTAATGGAAAATATTTTGAAACGTAAGAAATTTAATCCTTGCTTTAATCTTAACACCTAAACCGTAATTTTTGTATTCGTTCGAAAATCGAATAAAATTTCATTCCATCATCACTACACTTCTACCACCACCAACTCACTTCATACGGTGTCTACACTTTTAAATATCGTATGATTTTTCTCTGGGTATATTAAAAAAATAATGAAAAAAAACTTGTTTAAAATTAAATAATGTATGTATGTTGTTATTATTACTGGCGGACTTACTCTTATTGCACACACTCTCTCTCTCTCTATTTTACAATGTTTATTTCTCAAAAATAAACAATTGGTTTTTTGTTCTTTTCTAATACAACAAAAACACATAAATAATGTGTTGTATGTACATATGTGTGCAAAAGATGATCATATATAGTATATATATTATATACGTAAAGGAGTGTGTTAATGTAGTTTTTGCTTGCGATAGCAAAAAAAAAAACCGAATTTTCTATTATGGTCGATCGTATGATTATGTGAATCACGCTCAATGTTTTTCGTTTCATTTAGGATTTGATGTATTAAATATTAAAAACCACTTCTTTCTACGTAAATATGTATATCTATGTGATGTATATTTGTAATGCTTTGTTAAAGTTCGTTTAATTTTTTTTTTTGTTCAATTAAAATTCAAATTATTTATTTCATGTTTGCCCGCTGTTATTTTTTAATATAAACTTTCGCTTATTTAAATTACATTTACTAGACTGTTTGTTTTTTTTTTTTCTTGCGTATGAATATTTTAAGGTGTCATTAACTTACGTTCTAGTTAAAATAAGAAAGAATTCAAATGTCATTTCGATGGAATATTTAATTTCTTACTCTGTATAAAATTTGTAAGTTGCCTGTAGAAGTCTTAAATGCCGGCTGGTAATTCCTTTAATTTATTTGAGTTTTTTTTCTTTAGATTTGATATCTTTTCCTAAATTCTTGATTTTTTTATGACGTAATTGTATATCGCCTGATATGCCGGCAAAATATCGTGTCGGCAAAAAGAAATATTCTAAACGTGTATGAGAATTAAGAGAAACGAAACAAATATGAATGAATAACAATTTAGCGGTTTACAACAGTAGAGTACTTATTTTCCGCCGCTCTTATTGAATTGGAGTTTTTGTAAGCAGTGGTTATTATGTATTCGGAAAATAAATTAAAATTTAATGGAGAAGTTCGGAAAATACACTTTTATATGTTTTACTATACTATCTTTCTTTTTATTTACCTCCAAATTCTTAATATGTATTCGCATTTCTTTCCCTTTCACATACTACTGAAATAGACAAAATGTTTATCAGTGAACATAAACAACCATTTAATCGAGAGGTGTCATCGCCAAATACCAAACCTGAATAGTTTCCATCTGTACATGTATTTGCATGTGTGTAAATGTTTACATTTATTAATCATACGAGGAGTTTCTTTCCACTGTTCACATTGAACTTGAAAAAAATTTAATCACGCCACATTATCTTTCTCATTCAGACTCTCGCTCTCCCCGATTATACGAAAATTTCAAGAGAAATGTATGTACAAAAAAGTGCGAAATGAAAACAATAACAATGCAAACTATACAAACATGCCTACACTTAAGTATAGAATCACTATAATAAATGATTTCGGTTTTTACCGCTGTACTGATAAGCGAAATTAATGTGTGATCGCCACGTACTAATTGTATAAGCAATTGGTAACACATATGTACATATATACATATCTACATACACTGTTATATATTTATAATAAACTGAGATTTGTTTACATTTTACTCAATAAAAAGTTGTTTTGTATTGGTGATATAAAGTAAAACTACGTAATTTTATTGAATTGTCAGTCATCCAAATATGGTTTGACATTATTGAAAGCAGTTAGTCGTAAATTAAAAAGAAAATGGCGTTTTTATTTGCTTTTAATAGAATTGAAATTAATAAAATTACCAACACTGTCTGCAAAAAAATTCTTTGCAAATAATTGTGCGGCATTTTAAAAATAAAAACACAAGAGAAAACAAAATATACCGGCATCGCCTCGCCCAAAGCGAATTCATGTAACCGGTGGGACTATCTAAACAGCTGAGCTATTCCTTAATGTCAAAATTTTGTTGTTTTTGTGTGTGTTTGTTGTGCGTGTGCGTGTTGTTGTTCATTTTTTTTCCTTTTCCATTTTTTTTCTTCCTATTTTGACAACATTAAAGGTCTTTAACAAAAACAAAATGCCTGTTGTTTTTGCATTGTTGTATTTGTTGTAGACCTGCGGCTACCATCTATGAATTTGCCTTGGCCTCGCCTCTATACAAAAACAAATAATCATGTCAGACGCAATTCAGTTATTGTCGTCGGGCTCTCCATTCACACGCTTTCAAAAGTAAAATTATTAAGAAAGCCAAGCCATAATAAACAACAGTGAAGTTGGCCTAAAAATCACCTGATTTTCACAATGTATACTAAAGTTTCAATTCCGTTAGCACATGCATACATACATCCGGCCTTGCCATATTATTCACATTTTAATGTATTTTTCAAGGGTAATAATTGGCCGATTAATAATACCTTAAAAGAGTGCGGATAAATCCATTAAAGGTTTTTTTTTTTTAATTTTTATCTTACAATATTTTATTTCAACAAATAAATTATGGGACACTCGAAAATTTTTTTTTTGTATTTGTAGTAAGAAAATATATTGGGATTTGAATTTTTTTTTATGATTTATCTGGCATCTTTGCTAACGACAACTACAACTTGCTGCAAAATAAAAACGCAAAACGAGAGAGGAAGGCATCTAACATATTATAAGAGAATTATTTTTAAGAGAACTCGTACTCTTAGCTGTTTTAACATAAAACGCAAGCTTTGAACAACGGAGGGAAATGATGGTTGAGTGGTTAGGTTTATAAGTTTCTGATTAGTTTAAACAAGCAAATAAGATATACATATGTATACCTTAAAGTAAAAAATAATATTGTTTAAATATAATAACATTCGCAATATATGTATGTATATGTTTCATTATATTATATGTATATGTATGCATACAGAGTATTATATTTTAAATTTTTATTTATTTTCCAGCTCTTTTTCAAACTGTTGAAATCCGAGAATAAAACTCATTCATTACAAGCTGTTCATCAAACGCAACAACATTCTGTCAATAAATCCAATAACGTCAATTCATCATCATCGCCATCTCTACAGAAAAACGGCAATAAAGGTAAATCTGCAAATCGTCGTAAAAAAAGGCGAAATAAACAGCAACAACAACAACGCAATTCTACGCTCTGTGCAGAACAACAGGATCATCACGAGAACAACGAACAAACCGCTCAGATAGTAGTTGTGAAAGACACACTTTCTTCATCAGCTTTTAATACAGATTTAAATTCCCTTTTAATCGCATCAAACGGTCAATCAGTTCACAACGACAATATGCCTGCTCGTTTTGCCGATGGTGTTATAAATGAAAACGCTGAGCACAATGTTCCCCGAGACATACAGGGACGTTTTGGCTCGCGCAGCAATGGTACAGGGCCCATGACTAACAGCGATATTGCTATTACCGGCTTCTCGGGTCGTTTGCCCGAAAGTTCTAATATTGAAGAGTTTAAAAAGAATCTCTTCGAGGGTGTTGATATGGTAACTGATGATCCCAGAAGATGGGAAAGTGGCCTATACGGATTGCCTACTCGTATGGGTAAAATTAAGGATGAAGATTTGGAAAATTTCGATCAACAGTTCTTTACTGTACATCAAAAACAGGCCGAATGCATGGATCCCCAGATGAGATTGTTGTTGGAGTGTACTTATGAGGCTATCATTGATGCCGGCATAAATCCTAGCGAAATTCGAGGATCCCGTACCGGTGTATATGTTGGTGTTTCTAACTCTGAAGCTGAACAATACTGGACATCCGATCCAGATCTTGTGAATGGTTATGGATTAACAGGTTGCGCCAAAGCTATGTTTCCCAACCGTGTCTCTTATACGTTTGACTTTAAGGGACCCAGTTATAGTGTTGATACTGCTTGCTCTAGTTCATTGTACGCATTAGAACAGGCATTTACAGATATGCGAGAAGGCAAATGTGATAATGCAGTTGTAGCTGGTTTGAGTGTTCTTTTGAAGCCCACCATGTCTTTGCAGTTCAAGCGTCTTAACATGTTAAGTCCTGATGGCATGTGTAAGGCTTTCGATGAGTCTGGTAATGGCTACGTAAGATCTGATGGCTGCGTGGTAATCTTTTTGCAAAAGACCAGCACTGCCAAACGTGTTTATGCTTCGGTTCTGAATGTCCGTACCAACACCGATGGTTATAAGGAACAAGGTATCACATATCCTGATGGCAGAATGCAGAACCGTTTGATTAGAGAAACTTATGAAGAAATCAACTTGGATCCCAATGACGTTGCTTATGTGGAAGCCCACGGTACCGGCACTAAAGTCGGTGATCCTCAGGAAGTAAATTCTATTACAGACTTTTTCTGCAAGAATCGCAAAACGCCTTTGCTTATTGGTTCCGTCAAATCGAATATGGGTCACGCTGAACCTGCCTCTGGTGTCTGCTCCATTGCTAAAGTTTTGATAGCCATGGAATCAGGTATTATTCCAGCCAATTTGCATTACAAGAATCCCAATCCTGATTTATACGGTTTAATGGATGGCAGTTTGAAGGTCGTCGACAAAAACCTTCCCTGGGAGGGAGGTATTGTTGGTATCAACTCTTTCGGTTTTGGTGGTGCCAATACTCACGTTATTTTGAAATCCAACCCTAAGCCTAAGGCCATCACACCAACAGTAGGACCACCAAAAATGGTGGTATGCTCCGGCCGTACTTTTGATGCTGTTCAAGACCTTTTGCAAGACGCTATAGACCACAGAGATGATGACGAGTACTTGTCTTTGATCAACGATATTCACTCCAAGAATATTCCTCTCCATTATTATCGTGGTTACAGTGTCATGGATACTAAAGGCTCATTGCAGCGCGAAGTTTTGGAATTCAATGAAGAAACTCGTCCTATCTGGTTTATTTACTCCGGCATGGGCAGTCAGTGGGCTAGCATGGCTAAAGATTTAATGCAATTTGAAGTTTTTGCCAAAACCATCCACAGATGTGCTGAAGCGTTAAGGCCTGAGGGAGTTGATTTAGTAGACGTTTTAACCAGATCCACCGACAAAAGTTTCGATAACATTTTGAACTCGTTCATCTCTATTGCAGCTATGCAAGTTGCTTTAACAGATCTTCTAACTTCACTGAATATTAAACCTGATGGTATTTTAGGCCATTCAGTAGGTGAATTGGGTTGTGCGTATGCAGATGGTTGCTTTACTCCGGAACAAACTGTTTTGGCATCCTACTGGAGAGGAAAGAGCATTCAAGATACAAAATTGCCTCCTGGCAAAATGGCTGCCATTGGTCTAGACTGGGAAGAGGCTCACAAACGCATGCCTGCTGACTGTTTCCCCGTATGCCATAATAGCGCTGACAACTGTACTATCTCTGGTCCAGAAGCATCCATTGATGCTTTGATAGCGCAACTTTCTTCGGAAGGCGTCTTCGCCAAGGCTGTCAATTCATCTGGCTATGCCTTCCACAGCAAATATATTGCAGATGCTGGACCAAAATTGAGAAAAAGCTTGGAGAAAATTATACCCAATGCCAAGAACCGTACCAGCAGATGGATTAGTACTAGTATTCCAGAAGCAGCCTGGGGTACTCCTGTAGCCAAACAATCTTCGGCAGCTTACCATGTCAACAACTTATTGTCACCGGTTTTGTTCTATGAGGGTTTGCAACACATACCCAAGAACGCAATTGCTATTGAAATTGCCCCGACTGGTTTGTTACAAGCCATTCTCAAACGAGCCTTGGGTCCTGAAGCCACTAACGTTAGTTTGGTTAAGCGTGGCCATGAAAACAATGTGGAATTCTTCTTGACTAACATTGGAAAGATTTACGCAGCTGGTGCCCAACCTCAGATATTGACATTATTCAAGCCAATTTCCTATCCTGTTGGCCGTGGTACTCCTATGTTAAACTCTAAAATTGGCTGGGATCATTCTCAGAAATGGATGGTTCCTAGTTACGGTAAAGTGCAAAAATCAGGAGAAACTGTCATTGAGGTTAATCTAGGTAAGGAAGATGATGCCTTCTTGGCTGGCCACACAATTGACGGCAGAATTTTGTTCCCTGCTACCGGTTATATGACTTTGGCCTGGACGACATTCGCTAAAATGAAGGGCATTGAACCTGCAAATTGCCCAGTTGTCATGGAAAATGTTGTATTCCACAGAGCTACCATCCTCAATAAGGAAGGTGTCGTTAAATTTGGGCTGAACTTCTTCGATGGTACTGGCAACTTTGAGATCTGCGAAGGAGGCAGTTTAGCTGTTTCCGGTAAAATCACCATTCCGGAAGATATTGAAAAAGAGGAATTACCATTAGATGCTGTGCCCGCCAGCACTCTAGGCAAGGAATTAAATACTAACGACGCTTACAAGGAGTTGAGACTTCGTGGCTATGATTACTCTGGCCTTTTCAGAGGCATTATTAAAACTGATACTGTAGCAAATGCTGGTCAATTGCAATGGGTCGGCAACTGGATCAGCTTTATGGACACAATGTTGCAGTTCAGTATTTTAAGCAAGAGTTTGAGAGAATTATACTTGCCTACTCGAATTGAAAAGGCCGTCCTCAATCCGAAAAAACATTTGGAACAAATTTCCCAACTTTCAGAAGAACAACTTACCCAGAACGGTATTCCCGTGTATATGTACAACGATATCAATGTCATCAAGAGTGGAGGTGTTGAAATGAGAGGCTTGAAAGCGTCCTTAGCCTCCAAGAGACCCGGTACACAAAATCCCCCCACCTTAGAACGTTACGTTTTTGTGCCCAATGTAAACCAAAGTGAACTGCATGAAAACTCTGATAAGTCCCGCATACAAGCCTTAACTGTGGCCCTACATACCATCATTGAAAACTCACAAGGAGCCATTAAAATTAAGGGCGTAGAATTAGCCAATGGCCGTAACCCAGACGTTCTTTTGGCCGCTAAATTGTTACAAATTATTGAAGGTGAACCAACTATTACAGCGGACATGGCTGTTGCTACCTATAACAACAACGAAGAGACAATTGCATCAGCTTTGGGTGCAGAATCGGGAGTGCGCATTATATCCAAAAATATGCTAGAAGAACCGGTAGAGCAGAACTGTCATTTTGTATATGCTTTGGATGTATTGTCCAGACCCGATACCATGATTTTGAATAACAGCATGGCTACCATCAAAGAAAATGGTTTTCTTATATTTGAAGAATCCACTTCATCTTACAACAAATCTGGCCGAGAGACATTGATTAAAAATGGTTTGATTGTCGTAACTGAGCAGATCATTGGTGGTGCTAGAGTCTTGGTTATGGCTCGTAAACCCATTAACCTGGCGGAAAGAGAAAGTGTCATTGTGCATGTTACTGAAAGAAACTTTGATTGGTTGGAAGATCTTAAGAAGGCTTTGGCTAAAGCCTCGGAAGTTGAGCAATACGTCTACGTAGTGTGTCAAGGCGAAGAACTCTTTGGTGCTGTTGGTTTCATGAACTGTATTAAGAATGAGAATGGCGGAAAATTGGCCCGCATGGTCTTTGTACAAGACAAGAATGCAGAGAAATTTTCGCTGACTAGCAAATTGTATAAAGAACAATTGTCAAAGGATCTGATCAGCAATGTTTTAAAGAATTCCTCTTGGGGAACGTTCCGTCATTTGAAACTGGAAACCGATGTGGCCACTTTACAAGTTGAGCATGCCTACGTTAATGCCCTTACTAAGGGTGATCTTGCTTCTTTGAAATGGATAGAATCTCCTCAATTGAATACCAACTTGTTGGACGATAATTCAGAATTGTGTTCTGTTTATTATGCTCCCATTAATTTCCGTGACGTCATGTTGTCTTCTGGCAAACTTAATGCTGATGCCTTACCAGGTGATTTGGGTCTTCAGGATTGTGTATTGGGTTTGGAGTTTGCTGGACGTGATTCGAAAGGACGTAGAATAATGGCTATGGTGCCCGCCAAATCATTGGCCACAACTTGTGTGGCTCGTAAGAATATGATGTGGGAAATCCCTGATAATTGGACCATGGAAGAAGCTTCCACCGTTCCTTGCGTTTATGCTACCGTATATTACGCTTTGGTTGTACGCGGCCAAATGAAAAAGGGTGAAAAGATTTTGATTCATGCTGGTTCCGGAGGTGTCGGTCAAGCTGCCATATCGATCGCTTTACATCACGGCTTAACCGTTTTTACTACCGTTGGCAATAAGGACAAACGAGAATTCCTGAAGAAACGTTTCCCTCAATTGAAGGACAATCATATTGGCAACTCCCGTGACTGCTCCTTTGAGCAAATGATAATGCGCGAAACCCAGGGACGCGGCGTAGACTTGGTGTTGAATTCATTGGCTGAAGAAAAACTTCAAGCTTCTGTACGCTGTTTGGGCCTAAATGGCCGCTTCTTGGAAATTGGTAAATTTGATTTAAGCAACAATTCTCCCTTGGGCATGTCAGTGTTCTTAAAGAATACCTCGTTCCATGGCATTCTCTTAGACAGTGTTATGGATGGAGAAGAAGCTATGCAAAATCAAGTTGTGGCCTTAGTAGCCGAAGGTATCAAGTCAGG
Organism: Sarcophaga rosellei; assembly: GCA_930367235.1. Taxonomy (NCBI): domain Eukaryota; kingdom Metazoa; phylum Arthropoda; class Insecta; order Diptera; family Sarcophagidae; genus Sarcophaga; species Sarcophaga rosellei. The sequence continues at coordinate 3,023,602 of OV884019.1, read as the reverse complement.
AGCAGTTAGACCTTTGCCCACATCTGTCTTCAATGAACATCAAGTTGAATCCGCATTCCGTTTCATGGCATCTGGTAAACACATTGGCAAAGTTGTCGTAAAAATAAGGGACGAAGAAGATGGCCGCAAAACTCTTAAACCCTCGGTTCGTTTGGTCAATGCTATACCCCGTACATACATGCATCCTGAAAAGTCTTATATTATTGTTGGTGGTTTGGGTGGTTTTGGCTTAGAACTCACCCACTGGTTAGTTTCCAGAGGCGCTAAGTATCTAGTACTCACCTCTAGATCAGGTGTTAAAACCGGTTATCAGTCGCTTATGGTCAGAAGATGGCAAGAGAGAGGCGTTAAAGTATTAGTCGACACTAGCGATGTTACCAGTGCCAAAGGCTGCCAACAACTTTTGGAAAATGCCAATCAACTTGCCTTAGTGGGTGGTATCTTCAATTTGGCTGCTGTACTCAGAGATGCCCTACTCGAAGACCAGACCGTCAAAGACTTCCAAACGGTATGCGAATCCAAAGTACAAGGCACCAAATATTTGGATCAGTACTCCAGAAGCATGTGCCCCGAACTTGATTACTTTGTGTGTTTCTCAAGTGTATCCTGTGGTCGTGGCAACATTGGCCAAACAAATTACGGTCTAGCTAACTCAGCTATGGAACGTATTTGCGAACAAAGACAAGCCAGCGGTTTTCCCGGTTTGGCTATACAATGGGGTGCTATTGGTGATACCGGCTTGGTTATTGAAAACTTGGGTGACAACGATACTGTTATTGGTGGTACTTTACCTCAAAGAATGACGTCTTGTCTACAAACCATTGACCTCTTCCTGCAACAACCCCACCCTGTCTTGGCGTCCATGGTTGTAGCCGAAAAACGTAAATCGGATCAATCCGGTAACATAAGCTTAATTGCCTGCGTTGCCAATATCTTGGGATTAAGAGATACAAAGAATGTACAGGATTGTGCTTCATTGGCTGATTTGGGTATGGACTCTCTAATGGGTGCCGAAATCAAACAAACACTGGAACGCAACTTTGATATTGTGATGTCACCCCAAGAAATAAGACAAATGACATTCGGTCAATTGAAAGAAATTAGTGGAGACGTCGAAGGCGGACCTTCTGCCTCACCTACAACTCCAGCACGTAAAACACCCAGTCCATTCGGTGATGGTACACAGGTTGTATTCTCTGCAGAACTTATGCCCACTGAAGCTATTGTCCGTCTACCATCTAAAGCACCTGCCGACTCCAAAAAACGTCCTTTGTTTGTGGTTTCACCCATTGAAGGTTTCGCCGACGCTCTCAAACAATTAGCCTCCCGCCTAGATTGCCCCGTCTATGGTCTGCAATGTACAGCTGAAGCCAATCTCGAATCCATCGATACTTTGGCCGATTTCTATTTGAAACAAATACGTACTGTTCAAACAAAGGGTCCATATGCCATCGCCGGTTATTCGTTTGGTGCTCTAGTAGCCTTTGTGATTGTTCTTAACTTGGAAAAAGCTAAAGAAAACGCCCGGCTGGTCATGTTAGATGGTGCTCCCAAATATGTCAGCTGGTACACCACCAACTTTAAACAACGTTTAACCAATTCCGACAACGAAAACATGGCCTACGGCTTGGGTTACTTTGCTATGGTTGTGGCCAAAATTGACTACAGTTTAATAGGCAAGGTATTGCTAAACATTCCAACATGGGAAAATAAAGTGGAAAAATGTGCTGAAATTATGGCAGCTGAAATCAACCAACCAACAGAATTGGTATGTTACCAGACCCATTTTAGAAAATGTCGACTTGTACTAAATTCATGCTTTTATCCTCCTTCTAGATTATCCAAGCTGCCACAGCATTCTATAAGAAACTTTTGGCTGCTGATGCATATGTGCCCACAGCTAAAGTGTCGTGTGAAGTTACTCTAGTCAAACCCACTGAAAACTATTCCCAATTAGGAAATGATTACGGACTGAGTGAGGTAAATTTCAATTTTAATAACTGCAACGCAATTACATAAATGAAACAAACTGAATTTTAATATAATTTCACTTTTATTTTTTTTATTTCATTAGAATTGTCAGAAGCCCGTTAATGTCCTCACCGTTGAAGGTAACCACCGTACCTTCTTGGAGGAAGAGAAGTCACTACAAACGATAGAAAGTATACTGAACAACATTATCAATTAAAATGACAAAAATCAACAAAGTCAAGGGAATATTTCCCCAAAAGCTTTACTTTTCATCAACAATCACATTAAACAAACGCACATTTCATTTTCATTATCTCTTATTCAGTTGTAAGGCATAAACCAAATTTATTTAGGAGTATATATAGAAAAACAAACCAAACAGAGTTTGCTTTTCAAATTACAAATAACAGCATCACTCTTAAGATTTTCATAAAATTAGAAGAAAAAAAAATCATTCAAATTTATTGTTGAAGGAATCGTTTCGTTTGTTTTATCAAACACAAAAAGTAATTGAAAAAAAAAAAAAAAAAAACAAATAAATAAAATTAATTTTTGCACATTAATGTTTATGTAAAATCAATAACTAACTTAGTCTATGTCTCTAAATGTTTTGTAATTGTTATCAACTGATGCAGTCTTGTTTCGGCAGTGGTCAAGTAGGTCCAATTTTTAGCCACCATCGAAACGACACTACATCGGTGTTCGGTTGCATCTTAATAATTGTTAAAATATTTTTTATTTGTTCATAAACCACCGCCAAACATTGCCTGTTTGGTTGTGGTTATGTATGGTCTATATAAGACACAATCACATACTATCTACACAATACATTCCTTAAACAATCACCGCCACCAAACAAAATCTTTGTTAAATAATCATAATTATTATAAGTCCCTTTTTTTTATATACATACATACATATATATTGTATACTATATAAATGTTTAATTTACCAAATAATTTAAATTTAATATCGTTTTGTGATTAATTTTAGTTGAATTTTTTTATATACATATATGCATAATATTTTTATAGTTTCTCAAGAATCCTTATTAATTTTAAGTTATTTCCTTTCTTTATTTTCTATCTGAACTAATTATTTACGATCTGGCATACATATATGTATCTCCCCAAATTTGATATTTTCTGGAATATATGCGTTGAAACACACAAAATAAAAATCCATTTGTAAACGTAAATAAATAAAATAGATGTATGTATATTTATTAAGATATTTTGCACTAAACGTAACATTTTTAAATTGATATTATTCATAATACGAATACATATATTGCAAATGTATAATATAATAAATACTACATATACGAGCGAGCGAGCGAGCATTCGTACATTCAAATGGTTAAAGAGAACATTCAACAAAACTGAATTTATTTAACGAATGCAGGCGAAGAAAAATTTATTACAAATGTAAACACTACTATATACATATGTACATATGGTACATATACATACATGCATATATTTATAGAAATGAAATAAAGGAAATTAAAATAATAAATGAAAACAAAATGTATCTTTTCATTTACACATAATATCATATCATATTTTTGAAATGAATAGGTAGATTAGATTAAATAAGTATATATCGAAATAGTAATGAACTACTGTGACTGACATCATCGTATTTTGCAATTTTTACGCAAAATAAATAAATTCGATTACAATAAACTGTAGACGTTTTCCTTGAGAATAAATATGTATATACATTTGAACAGGCAATAAGATTTTATAACAATTTGCAGAATTAAGACTTCCCATGTCGTTGTTCAGCAGTCCAAGAAAGTAGAACTATATAAAGAATAATTTAATAAAATACGTCCAAGTTAAATTGTGCGATAATATTAGAGAAACTTTTTTTAATTTTACAATGCGTAAATTTGTACAATCGGTCAATTCGACCTCCGACTTGTCTTAATTGACAAGTACACGCCCTCTAACCTAATGCGTAAATAATAAAAAAAGAAAATTACGATTTTTTCCTCAGTGTTTACAGTTTTATAATTTCAAAATTTGGATGTATGCAGGCGAAGAAAAATTTATTACAAATGTAAACACTACTATATACATATGTACATATGTCCAAGAAAGTAGAACTATATAAAGAATAATTTAATAAAATACGTCCAAGTTAAATTGTGCGATAATATTAGAGAAACTTTTTTTAATTTTACAATGCGTAAATTTGTACAATCGGTCAATTCGACCTCCGACTTGTCTTAATTGACAAGTACACGCCCTCTAACCTAATGCGTAAATAATAAAAAAAAAAAATTACGATTTTTTCCTCAGTGTTTACAGTTTTATAATTTCAAAATTTGGATGTATGCAGAATTAAGACTTCCCATGTCGTTGTTCAGCAGTCCAAGAAAGTAGAACTATATAAAGAATAATTTAATAAAATACGTCCAAGTTAAATTGTGCGATAATATTAGAGAAACTTTTTTTAATTTTACAATGCGTAAATTTGTACAATCGGTCAATTCGACCTCCGACTTGTCTTAATTGTACACTGTACATTATCTGTACACTGTACGTTATCATGTTGACGTATTGTTACACGAACGTATAGTATTACTCAGTAATTAAAAACAAATTAATTCAATAAAAACTGTAATGTTCAGAAAAGTAGTTTTAAAGAATTTTTTAGCCTTTTAAAAACTTTAATAAACGTAGTTTCTTTCATATGATAATGACAACAAACTTTTTTTGTACGTGCATGTTGTATACACTGACTGCAGATATAAATTCATATAGAATTGAATATATATATATATATGTATGTATATATTTTTATAATTGATTTAAATTTATTCAATTGTTTTTAATTTGTTTTTATTATTTACTGATAAGATGCAAGAAAATGAAATAAACAATATAAAAGGAATATATTCTTTATAAATCAATTCTTATTTTCAATATGAAAAACAATTTCACTTTTAATTTCAACAACACTGCATGTACTTGTACCTTAGGGGTTCAAATATTAATTAACATATTGGGCCTGTTCGTAAATGCATTACTGCGCTGCATATTATGCGCATCATGTTCATAAATGCAAATCTTGGCAGCACTGCTTACGTCAAGTGTTCGTAAATGCAACATTAAATCATATTATGCGCAAATAAACCGAAAACACTAATCATAAAAATGGCTGATGCATTGAATGAGTGAGACAGAGAGAATGGGAGTTTTAACAACAAGTTTCTTTTTTTCTTCCTTAAATGTCTTCTTTTTTGCACAAAGTACACTTTTTTGTGCATTTAACAATATTTTGTCCTTTGTTTTATCGTCCAGTTCAAAAATCAAACTTATTAATAATTTGTCCATTTCTGCAGTGTTTGTTCGTTCGTAAATACAAACAAATAAATCAGCAAAAAGAAGCATCAGCAACATGTGATTAGCAGTGTGAGCGCAAAATAATCATATTATGCAGCGCAGTGATGAATTTACGAACAGGCCCAATCATATTATGCAGCGCAGTGATGCATTTACGAACAGGCCCATTCCTGTACTTGAAAGCAACACAGGGTGATATGTTCATGTTAAAGTTATATACGCCTGAAAGTATATCCAATTGCAGGCGAATAAACGACACTGCGCCACTGCACAAAATTTTGCTGCATGTAAATTTTGAATTTTTAGGCTTAAGCCTAAAAGTACACTGCTGTGGTTTTAAAATTTCGAGTTTCTCCGCAAAATAATTTATATCTGCAGTCAGTGTATACAACATGCACGTACAAAAAAAGTTTGTTGTCATTATCATATGAAAGAAACTACGTTTATTAAAGTTTTTAAAAGGCTAAAAAATTCTTTAAAACTACTTTTCTGAACATTACAGTTTTTATTGAATTAATTTGTTTTTAATTACTGAGTAATACTATACGTTCGTGTAACAATACGTCAACATGATAATCTTGTCGTCATTATTATAGTCACATAACAAACACGACCTGCTTTAATTTTATTGCTTTATATTATTTAATCACTTGAAATTAGCACTCTTCAAAGTGATAAATAATATTTTATTAAAAAATTTGATAGCATCCACTATTGAAAACTTAGAAAAAAGAAAAGAAAAATTAAAAGCCATTATGATTTGAACTGTATTAACGAGCTTTTCAACCAAATCCAAAAATTTAATAGTGGAGTAAAGAAAGCGCTAAGAAAGTAAGACACTAAATGCGGGTATTACATTGAATCTGTTTAAATTAAAAGTATATCAGCATTTTCATATAGAATTGAATATATATATATATATGTATGTATATATTTTTATAATTGATTTAAATTTATTCAATTGTTTTTAATTTGTTTTTATTATTTACTGATAAGATGCAAGAAAATGAAATAAACAATATAAAAGGAATATATTCTTTATAAATCAATTCTTATTTTCAATATGAAAAACAATTTCACTTTTAATTTCAACAAGAAACGAACACATTTAAGATCACTCTCTCTAATAAATGAATAACATAATTATGCATGTAGTATATTACATAATAAAGAAAAGATGCTAAAGAATATATGTAAATATGATTGCAATAAAATGCATACACGTAAAAAGCAGTCATGGTGTCTAAGCATAAAAAATTAAAAAAATTGTTAAAAATAATGTGGAAAAAAAATATCAGCATAAAAATATTTTTATGCGTGTAACTTTAATAAAATAAAATGCATAATATTATTAACAAAAAATATTAACAATGAAATAAATATGAAATAAAAAATTTAATTTATTTAAAATATTTGAAAACATAATGTTTAGATTTGGATAATTTGATGTTCCAAACAAACATCATTTGATGAGAAACAAAAAGTGTCTTGCTGAGTCAATGGTCAACCGAATGGCTCTCTATTACAAAAAATCAATTCTAGAAACAATTCAACAATTCAAGACTTGGTGTAGAAATTGTGGTAAATTTTTAAATAAGGAACGATTGCTGGTATATGAAGCATTCAGTTTATTCCTGATCTCCCGATACTTTTCATATATGTATGTATGTATGTGTACATATTGGAATTGTTAGATGTAACAATTAATTTATCTCTTTATATTAATTTAATTTTGTTTTCTAACTAATTACTGTAACAATCAAAATTTTTCATTGGATAAATGAATAAACATTAAAACGTATGTATATAATTGAAGAAGTAAGTCAATGACCATATATTGATATGATATTTATTCTTGTTTTTTTACAAAATAATATGCATATACAATATATTATACATACATCTCAAATGCTATTTCAAACTATTACTTTTTAAATATTTAGCTTTTTTAATGACGTCAAATTAATTGGTGTGCATCTCATTTGAGTAACCAGAATATAGCAGATCTTAATCGTTTATTCGTTTCTGTAGTTTTCATGCTAATAAAGCATTTGTTTGATATTAACATTACGTTTGTAAATTTTTGAAGATTATCATTCTTTTTTTTTTATTACAATTATTAGTTCTATTATTAAATGTCTGTTTATGAATTTCCCTAATAAAATAGTCTAAGTGAACAAGTTGTAACGAAGTTGTTCGATCATGCATACATACATACATACACACATATTTATTTAATATAATCTAGTCATTCTCTTCTACGCCAAGTTAAAAAGGAAGCGTGGTGTGGTTGGTGTGGTTAGGATACACAAAAAACAACTCCAATTAAATAAAATATTTCAATTATTTTCTTTATTCATGCTAATGATTTGTAACCATAAAAATGCTTGAATGCTTTTTTAAAAACAAACTTGATAAATAAAATGATTTTCATTTTTAAAAGGCTTTTATCATTAAATTATGAATTTTCAATTTATTGCCACACAAAGCAAACACAATATTGAATTAATTAATTAACTTAATTTGTTTATTTATAACTATGTAGCGTTAAACGCTTACAATTTCAATCAAATGTTTAAAGCGTTTTATTAATACATGTTTTGAATAGACAGGCACCAACGGCCCACTAAACAGGGTGCTAATCAAACCAATAATGGTTCACATTTTATAGACGATTTCATATCAATAACTTGTGATTTTATCTAAATCGCTATTGACGTTTTTAATTAGAAACATAAATAATAAATTTATAACAAAAAATATTATAATTTGTTTAAGTAATTAGTTGAAGAGAGCAGAAAAGATAAACTGCAAAATTAATGTTCAGTGAAACTGAAAATCAAATGAAATTATAAATGATAATAATTATATTATAAACAGCTCTTAACCCATTTCAAATTAAATCTTTTAAATAATAAATATAGAAGAATAAAAACATAGAAGTTAAGAACTGAAAGCATTGTACACATTCAGTAATACATTCCTAATCTACATAACTATTCTTTATCATATTTACCATCGATTTTAGAATATAAATTCGATTCATTACATTGCTGTCCTTATAGGAATGACTTTCAATTGTGTATTGATTAGCTTCTGCTTCTATCAAATCATAATTTTCAATAATTTGGCAATATTTTCAACATTTGACATTTTGAGTGTAGTTTACATAAAATGAAATTCAAATTTTAGCTTACGAGTCGATCGAAGAAGGAACATTCCTTCTGCAATTGTCAATTTGTGATGCGAGCTGAAACAATACTAAGCCAAGTTTATAAAAGTGTCAAAAAAGTTACTTCTAGAACAAAGTCATAACATTTTAATGTTATCGAGTGTGTTCACACCAATAGATACAGTTTAGAATAATAATTGTTATCTTCTTATCACACCTCATATTAAATAATTTTGAGAAATTTCAAAACAAAAATGCAACTCAGTGTTTGTTTGGACTTATTGGACTTATTATTTTTACAATTACTGCCATTTTATTTTTCTTTTTTATTTATGTACTTATTTGTTCAAATAATAAAACAGCTGATCTTAAATCACTATCACACACAATATCTCTTTTGATCTTTATAAGAGTAATAAAGACCAAAGTATCATACTGACAATGAAAACAAATATTCACATTTTTCTTATTATTATTTTTTGTACATATGTACATATGTATGTACATTATCACCATTATTATGGATGCGAATCATTTCCCTCAAAATGAGAGAAAGAAACAATAGTTACACTTTGTGATTTACCTGTGTTACTGATATTGTTTTGAAACGGCAAAAAAAAAAAAAAACAGAAAAACCAAAAATAAAAAAACAGAAAACAACTCATAAGAGATATAAAACATAAAATTATATTTAAAATATTAAAAAAATAAATTCAAATAAAGATAAATAACAAATAATGTAATAAAATTCATAACAAATAGAAGAAAGTGTTGGAAAAATAAATAAATAAATAAATATCTTCAAAATAATAACAATAATAATAAACATTTATAGAGACAAAAGTGTGTATATGAAAAAAAAAGATTATAAATTTTATATCACTCATACGTGCCCCTAACGAAAAATCACTCTGATCATAAAGAGAGTAACAGAGAAAAAGCCATACATACTAACATACATACATATGTATTTATCTAAATACCATTCTTTTAAATATTGTATAGAAAATGAGCATGTGTATGTTACAGTGTTGCCGAGTTCTATTTAAATAGTGTATTTATTCTACTTTAAAAACATATCACATATCATACATTTTAGTGCAATGCTACTCTCGAAAAATCCAGTAACTAAACACAGAAGGATTAATGTTAAACAATTCTTCTCTGAAAACTTTGCGGTGTTTTACTATTTTTTACTTTATTTATTTTTTTTTTTTTGTTTTGATAGATTTCGTTCAATGAAACTGCTAGTTTGTCAAAAGATAATAATACAGCTTTTTTCTTTTCACATTTCAATCTTCAGTTTACTTACAAACAACACTGGTGTGCTTTAGATGTATGTATGTATACATGTGCATATGCATGTTTGTATCGTATTTGCAAAATGAGTGATATTTTGAGAGATAGAGAGAGCGTGTAATAGAGATTGAAAAGTAATGAAAGTGTATTGGGGTGTTGTATTTATTATACGGCTATTGCTGTTAGAGCAGAGCGTGGTTTGAATTTATTTTTACATCAAGATTATGCGACTAAAAATATTAATAAATTTTAGTATTTGCATAAATATACCATACATAGATACATACATACATAAAAGGTATGTGGTAATAGTACAGCTAGCGGCAAAGTTGCCAACAGTATGTTTTTCAAAATTTAGAAACTGAAGTGTGTGAGTGGAGTAAAGATGTTATATTATTCTCAAGAAATGTACCGTACAGCAAAATTTCATATATTGTGGAACTAATACCTAAACTTTGTACACAATTCACTAGAACCATCGATATGAATATTTTTACTGACGGTAGATTTACTGGATCACATCAAACAATAGTATGGTGTTTGGTTTATATTGAATAGTTTGAGTATTAATTAAGGTAAAAAATTTACTAATAATAATCAAATTTTGATATTTTATATTATATTCTATGAATTACCATTTGTGTAGAAAGTAAAAATTTAACACTTTAATATATAAAAATGAAAATGACGCCGAATTCCGAATCGAAACGAATGAAAAACAAACTCGTAATTTATGCTAAAAAAAAAAAAAAAAAAAAAAAAAAAAAAAAAAAAAAAAAAAAAAAAAAAACATTTCATAGTCCTTTTTTGTCGCTAGATGTATAAAAAACAACAAATTAAGTATCTTTCAAACCTATTTCAATATTATATTGAGTGACTTCTAGATACACACATTCGCAATGACAGTAGACAAAATAGGAGATAGTTGTTCGCCCGATCTGTGATAAAATCGAGATGATCAAAATATAATAAACCAGCACAAACATTATATTAATAGATTAAGAAAATTATAGTCGATCCAGTCTGACGATGTTATATCCTGAACGGTAATTTTTGTTATACAGCAATATCCATTTATCAGCAAACGGGACACCATCAGAGTGCGAAAAAGTAGATGTGAAATCCTTATGTCTGAATATGATATGTATTTCAATATAAACTTGTTAAAATCGTTCGTATTATCCTTTTGACGGTAGGCACATGGGACTCATTAATAAGTAAATATAAATAAAATTAATTAATTAAGAAAATGATTCACATTCTACCTGAATAAGATCATCTTATATGTATTAAAAAACTCCAAAGTAAAGGTTTACATATTTATATACACCGACATATGAATGCGTAGAGCGCATTTAATAACACATTGACCGAGCAACTAATCTAACGTCATATTAATCTTACCATATATTTTTTATTATTGTCATTATATTTACAGTAACATAAATATTGTATATGCACATACATTCATAGGCAGTCAGTCAGCTGCTGAGATAATCGCTCGAGCTCAGAATTTAAAAATCTACTACTATTTAATGTGAGTGAAAGTTAGTGATCGATGCTTAGATATTCTGTTGATTCGCTAACGGTAAGAACGAACGAACGTATTCTCAATCGGAATTTTCCAGCAACAGGTTGTTGTATTCGCGCACAAAAATATTATACAAAATTTACTGTTATTTTGAAGAGTATCTATCACAATGGAAAATAAAATTGAACTCAAAAAAGTTTAATAATTTTGAGTTAAAATTTTTAAACTATTCTTTAGTTTTTGGCCAATTTTGAAGATAGTCGGTCATAACAGTGCAAAAAAAAAATTAAAACAGTAACACAAATGTAACGGACTTTAAACGAAATAACAGTTGTATCCTTGTAAATACTTTTGGTGATTTTTAAAAGTATTGCATTAAAATAATTCAATAATTTTTAAATATTATAACTTACATATAACTTAAATCTTAAAACTTACCTGAAATCATTTTTATTCGTACAAAAAAAAAAATTAATAAAAGGGAAAAATACTTTTGCATATCCATATGTACATATGTATGTATGTTATTTGTGCGACAATTTAACAACAACAATAATAAAATAAAAACTAAAAATAAATAATAATTAATCGTAACAAAACTATAACTAAAAACTGTGTCACTCTCTCACACTCTCTTTCTCTCACTTTGTCTTTCTCCGATACCTTTGAAAAATTATCACTGTTGTCAGTTTTACGTTTACCACGACTATCAGCTACTTTACATATGTACATACATACATACGTATGTGCTCTGTACACTTTACAATATCAACTCTCTTAAATGTTCATTCATTACTTTATTCGAACCCTTCGTATGTTTTTGTTATTGTTTTTTTTCCCTGTCTCTCATTTATTTATTTTGTTGTTTTTCTTTTCAATTTCGATTTGTTTTGTTATATTTTTATGTCATCTCTGTTATATTATCATTATTATAATTCCAATCGAAGAGCGAACATGTAAAAGTGGTTGTCAGTTTGTGGGTGGTGTGTGTGTGTGCGTATGTGAGTGGACAAAACGCTTATTTACAGTCGTTGGAAATGTGCTAAAAGTGAACAACAAAAGAATAAATATTATATATGTATGTATGTATTTATTATTATAATAACAATTGTTTTCTTTTTGTCTTTTTATTAAACACATGCTGTTTTGCCATTCAACTCTCAAGTAGATAATCTATTATTATTATTATTATCACCGATATCATCATACTATTGTCATAATCATCGATACAGAACATCTTGGCTTATTTGTCCAGCTTTAATAACGTTAATCTTTCTTTTACGCGCTTAAAGATAAACGGGCAGATATTCGATCGAAAAGGTTTTCTTTGCTTTTGAAAAATTTAAATTTTACACGAATATGTAAATGAGAAATGATAAATATGAACGGAAACTGAAATTGAAACAAAACAATTTCAATTCGAACTAATAAGCTTTGAATAATGATTTGAACCAAAACAAAAAAATAGTGTGTTGGTTTATTAGACGAGAGCCCTGGCTCTGGACCAAACTATAGGTCCAAACACTTTTGTATGAAATTAGAACACATAACTTTAGTGGTGTGAGAAACTAGATTGTAATCCTGACTAAAAGTTTTTAATGTTCAATTAAATAAGTAAGTTTATGTTTAAAAATACTGTTTTAAATTGAAATTATACATACATACATAATTGGCCATTACAACCCTTCAGTCAGGATTACGGCCTAGCTTCTCAACACCACTCATATTGTGTGCGTTAATTTTATACATGAGTGGCGGGACCTACAGTTTTAAAGTCGACTCCGAACGACAGATTTTTTGAGAAGCTTTTCATGGCAATTTTTACTCTCAGAGTTTTTGCCAGAAATCTGCTGAGAGGAAGTCGCCGAAGAAATACTTTTTGTATTTTGTTTTTGATATCTGGCCTGGGATTCGAACCCGGTCCTTTCGTCTAATAAGCCAACACACTACCTACTAGGCCACGGCGACTTCAAAAAAATTGAAAATTTAAATTATACACGCTTTTTTAATGACATTTAGCATCTGCATTAAAATACATGGTATGCACTAGAGAGAGTTTATAAAACGTTGAACAACGATTTAAATTCTTTTTCTGAAACTTAATGACATTTCGTCAATATGATTATATTTTAACAATATTTTCTTTCATGCCGAAGTTAAAATGTCAACGTACTTTTTCGACAAAATTAACAATTACTTTATAGTGACTACATACATACATACATACATACATGGGGTACATGGCTAATTTGTCGTGATATTACTCTTCATATTAAATGTAACATAACAATATCTCCAAATACTCATTATTCCTTCCGGCAAATATTTTTTTGGTTATGAGAGAATACTGATATTAACTAAAAAACACACACACATACATATGTAAGTGATTTCATGTCACAGTTAATTTATTCATGTTTAATTCCCATATTTCTTATCATTTAAAATTCCTATGTAAGGGAGACGCTTTTATATTGTGGGTATTATTTATAATAGAAATGAAAGTTAGTAAATAAATAATTATTTTTAAATGGACGGACTCGTGACAATCATTTGTGATGTAAACGTTTAAAGGAAGGTTGACAACAGTTTGAAGTTATTCCACAATCATAACAAGACGATAATTATGTACATACATATGTACATACAGTGATGATAATTATTATTCTCTGTCACTCTGGTATAACTTTTGGTATATTGGAATGTGATGTTAAAAACAACTCAAGTTTTTTTTAACTATAAAAAGTTTAACATGTTTTTACGTAAAATGTTGTTGGAGCGATCAATATTTTATTTGAAAATCAGGTTTCAAATTCAAATCCGTTCTTCTTCAAAAATTGCTCTACTACAGAATATTATGGTTGTAGTGATAATAATTAATTATTATTTAGCCCTCGTATGCCTCTATAATTCATCGTTGCCCGTCAACACGTACACACTTATGTACAGACATACATATGCACATATTTCGAATTTATAACATTTTTAAATAAATTAGTGGTGATGATTGTTTTTCTTGTTGCAATTTTAATTAGATCAATGCTAGAAAATTATCATCGTATTACATACATACTCAAATAAATCATCAGCATCACAATATTTGCAAACATTTTTTTTTTCTGTTTTTGTTTTTGTCAAATAGACCATACAAACAGTTACAAAACGATAAGCAAAATACAAAATGGTTTTAATTAATTCAATTATAATTTACGTTAATTTCTAGAGGATGTTAGTGATTTAAAACAAGTCAAACGTCAGTTGCATTCAATAATATTTAGAAGTGTGTTGTATACATACACACACCCATACATATGTATGTACATATACATGTGTACGCATACAGCGATCAAACTGTCAAATACCTATACAAGGAACCCAGAGCATTTTTAATGTAATGCTAAACAAAATTCTTGAAGACAAATCCTTTAAAAGCCCACTGCTATTGTGGAGCTTAGTTTTGGATAGTCCAAGCAAGTTGAACTTACAGGGCAGTTAGATTAATTGTTGTATTGATTTTTGTATCCTGCTCTACATGATATTAAATGATTCTCCCATTGTTATTACTAGATCATCTGTATAGTCTGGAAAGCGTAATAATAGATAAAACAATTATAATTCAATGTGTTATAGTCGGTATCAAAATTATAAATTATGTAATTGTTCCTTAATATTCATGTTAGTTCTTGAATTACTAGTAAGCATATATATATATGTATAGTATAAGCATATATAACATATACTTACATACATACATATATGATGTTTGTTTTAGTATTTCATTCTGGAGGCGTTGCTTGTGTTAATTTTATGCGTGAATGAAAGGATCTACAGTTTATTATTGACTTCGGTTGGCAGATTTGAGAAATTTCTTATGGCAATAATTTACTCTCAACGCTCTTGTCAGAAGACTGTTGAGACGGGGTCAAAAGAAATATTGTTTTTTACATTTATTTTTTGACGTCGCCGTGGTCTAGTAGGTAGTGTGTTGGCTTATTAGACGAAAGGCCCGAGTTCAAATCCCAGGTCAGACATCAAAACGAAAATATGAAAATATTTCTTCGGCGACTTCCTCTTAGCAAAAAACTCTGAGAGTAAAAATTGCCATGAAAAGCTTCTTAAAAATCTGTCGTTCGGATTCGACGTTAAACTGTAGGTCCCGCTACTCATGTATAAAATTAACGCACACAACACGAGTGGTGTGAGAAGCTAGGACGTTGTACAATGGGTCAATTCGACCTCCGGGTACTGTACTTGTCACAGTTAACAAGTACACGTCCTCTAACCTAACCTAACCTACATTTTTGTTTGTTTTTCGAGATGTTAATGCTAAATATTGAACTCATGTGCTACGTTGTCTCGTAAGCCAGCATAGTACCACTTATTTGACTACAGGTACTTATATACTTATGTACATATGTATATCATTTTACCAGAAAAGTGTTAAATATTTATATGCTCCTAGTCGGCAGCCTACTAGCCTATTATTTTAGGGTTTAGTGGAATCGATTTCGAACATAACTTAACTCGTAAGAATTATTATAATTGTATTGTAATAAATAAAGAAACAAAAAAAAAAACTAAATTTCTAATTGTTTCAAACAAAACATGAATGACTATTTCAGATATTTCGAATATAATTTTAATATTCATGTTTGTAGTGTTTATTACAAAATAAATTTGAAATGTTTACCGAAAATATGAGAAGATCGGTCTGAAAAGAAACGATTTTTTTTCGAGAATAAGATATTTAAAACTAAGACACTTGCTTTTATATGAACAAAAACAAATGCAATTAGAGAATAAGCTTTAATCTAATAGTCTAAATAAAGCAACAACAATAACAACAAGTTGTAAGAATTAAGACCAGAATATATAGAATTAAAACGTACTTAACGATTTTGTATTTCTTTGTTCATATTAGTTTCATTTAGTCTGTAGCCTTGGTTAATTGAAAACGTCTCTTAGATAGTCATTAGATAAAAGAAATAGGAACCCTGGCCATTTTGTATAAAATTAGTAAGCCTGCTGCTTGCTAACCTTTATATAAATTGAAATTATAGATGAATAACGAACAAACAGCATAACGTAGCAAAGATAAAATGCAAACTCAGCAAGACTTCCTCAAATCCAATGCAATGCTGAACACAACACTACTTTACATCTACATACTTGCATGCATACATACGTACGTACAAACGTGTGATAATACAAGCAAACTGCATACATAAAATGGTTTACATTGGCATTGAACAGCCAAGGAACTTGTTTTGCATGTGCTGTGCTATTTAAATATGAGCAATTGTATTGTCGTGTATGTGTGCCACCATTTATGTTCAACAGCTAGAAGTAATAAATGGAACAATTACTTACAAACATACATACTATAGATCACTAATCTAATCAATAGACATACATTTTCATCTATTTTGAAAAAAATATATATTTTTTTTTTTAAATTTACATGTCTACATAATTAATATGTTTACTAACATTTTTACTTTATTATTTATACGTTTCTATATATACATACATACATACATATGTACTGCACATACCCAAATTACAATATTTGTTTAATCATTTTTATTTATTTGCATTATTAGTATATGCATATAAAGTTAATTTAGCAGTCAGTCAGTCGTATATCATTTCGATGTGTTATTTGTCACTGTTAACTAACTGCATTACCGACATTTAGATTTATAGGTTCAATCATCATAAACACTGACTGCTAACACCTACACTTACAATTGCTGTTTCTTGTTCGTTTCAATGTTCTATGCATGCTGTACATTAAGGCGCAACCGTTATTTATAAATTATTCGTTAAAAATTTAGTGAGTGTGGTAATGTTATGACGTTTCTACAAAAATATTAAATTTTTTTATTCAAATCAACTTAAACTAGTGCTCTTTATATACCTATTAAAATGAGAGAACAACAAAATGTAATTATTTTTTAAACAATACTAACAATGGTTATTGAATGCTATAACAATTACACTGTTTGTAATATAAACAAATTTAATTGGTTCTGGTCTATAACAAAGCAAATCTTATCCAACAGATATCTACTTAGAGTCATAAAAAAGAAATTTAAGCAGGAAAACAATTTGAAAGATAATAAAAAAAAAAATTATAATTAAAATCTGTCGTAATTTCTTGAATGCACAGTGGGCCGAAAGGGCCAAAGTGTTATTAAAAACAAGATAACAATACATTATCATTTTACATTATCAAATTACAATAGACCGACTGTTTTTCTTTGTGTAAAATATGTATGTATTGTATTATGGTGCAAAAATTAATAGCATTTGCATTTGATAAGAATTTCAAATACTTGCCGTTTAAAAAAAAAAATCACAAATTTACTATTGTTGTTGTTAATTTTATTAACTTACCATACACAATAAGTTACATATTGTTTGTTGTATTTTCATTTTTAATGACAATGACATTTGCTGTCACTTATAATTCATATCAGTCGCCTTAATAGATCCAACAACAAATAATAAAAATAAAAAAATACACAGAAATTAAGATTCTCTAGATTTACTAGATATTTCATTAAAAAATTTCCTTAATCGGATGGACGATAAAAGTAATTCGTGTGCAAGCATGCTAAATTCGAAAGTGCTAAAATCGAATATCCAAGTCATGATTACTTGTGAGTTAAAATTCTATAGCCACTGCCAATTCGCGTTACAGCACTAGGGGTGTTGTAATATTTATTTGATTTTTATTTTTTTTTTCTATTATTTCAGCACTAAAAATGTGTCAAGTAATAAGATTAATAATTACATTTAGTTAGTTAGTTTTGTGTCTAATTAATAGTAAACGAAACGTTTATTGAGAATGTAAACAAATACCAGGCAAACAAGATTATACACTTAAATAGCCATAGTAAATACTAATTATAGTATCTGATGATTATAGCTTATCTAACATCATACAATATGGGTATTTAAACGTTTAATGTAATTAATTTTAAATATATTAAAGAAAATCCATTAAAATTGCCACTGCAATCGTTAAATGCTATGACCCAATTATACATATGTATATTAGAATATTAATTAGTTAATTACCTAATTTTAAATAATAATTTCAATAATTAGATTATATTTTTATATTTTTATAGAAATATATAATTTAGTTAAATATGGAATATTCTACATATACTAATTTGTACTAATATCTTAACTAATTGTACAATTAGTTAAGACATTGACATTACAATTAATAAATTCGATTAATAAATCGCTATACAAATAACAGATTAAGCTGTTTGTATACGCGTTGATAGAACCATTAAAATAGACACTAACACAACGCGAAAAATTGTCAAAAGAAGGCCATGGACCTTATCGTAAATAAAATCCTCTGTACACTAAAGTCTTTTACTAGATTGGACGTAATAAAAAGATTAAGGGCCGTTATTACAACTTGCCGTTAACTAAAGGGAGGATTTTAACGGGCAGATAAATTGTTTTTCATTATTATAAGTGAACAATAAGATAGAAGTGAGAGATAAGCTAAAGGGAGAATCATCCTACCTTTAACTTTTAAAGTTAAGTTTATGTTTGAACTTGCCATATTATATATTATTTTCAATATGACAACTTCAAATATAAGCAAAATGACCAAAGACAAGAAAAAACCGAAGCCCGTCGTTGCCACTGCGTTTAAAAAAAGTTTGTTTAATTGAGCAGTGTTATCGACATTGCTCCGGCACTGACATATTTTTGAAAAAGTTAACTTTATTTTATCATTAGGTTTTAATAACGAAAAAAAAGTTAAAGGTGACTTTAAAGTTCAATTTAGCTAAAGTTACCTTTAACTAAACCCAACTTTAACGGCAAGTTGTAATAATGGCCCTAAATGTATTAAATTCGTAACCAACACGCTACACCACTATATATGGAACTATTAAATTCCAGCAAACAGACGATCGATAAATATCTACATATGTGGGTGTCATTTTGAAATGTTTTCAAACATAATCTTATATTTATTACGCTTTTAAAAGAATTTTTCATCAAAAACGGGAGTTGTTTCACTTTCTCATCTTTCATTATATTGGTTGACTGGTTTTAACATATGATATACTGGTTTGGTGAGAGACGGTGGATAAAAAGTGTTATTACCTCATACAATATAAAGCTCAAAGGCAGTCCCTGTGTCAGCCTAAACGTGGTTATTTGCTCCCCTTTCCAGATACAACATACATTAGGAACTTTTTATGGAGACGGACCATACACGAGGACTCCGTCATCAGTAGTAATACTGTGACGACAGTCTTACAGATGATTAGAAAACAGATTTAAGAAAAAAACAAGATATGACATGATTTATTGGTTAAAGGACTCAATTAAAAAGTTATGTGATTCAGGTTTAAGCCCCAAAGAAGGCAAAATATAAATTTTTATTATCATAGCTTTTGGAATTCATAAAATTAAAAAACTTCAATTCTACGATTTGCTACAGTATACCAATCATCTGTTTCATTGGAAATATTTTATTAATGAAAATTAAAGAAAGGAAAGAAAAAGAAAACATTTAATAAAAAGGTGGACGAGATGCTTTGTGACAGCCTTGAGGAACAAAAAAAGCGAAAAATAATAAAATTCTTCTCGAATATCTTCTGAGTTAATCGGACTGTTTTATGTTAAATTTCCCAAATCAACTAATCCAAAATTCGCATAACAGTAAACAATTTAAAAACTTGTAATTAGACCTTTCTATTGTGACTTTTCTCAACCCGACCCATTGTTGGACCTTTTAAGTCTAGAAGCTAATATTAGAGCTCGTAAGGAAATTATTTTTTTTTTTGTTTTTTTTTTCCGTAACTGATTTTTGTAGAGATTTTGAGAGAATACAGCAGCATATTATGTACAATAAAATTAAAAAGTTAATTTAAATTTATTCATTTAAACAATAAACAATTAAAGTAAATTGTTTAAAAATATTACAAAATCAGTCTTAATAAGAAAGTATTTTTATTTTCATTTTGTCTTTTTTTTCCAAATCATTTACAGAACGAACAAATGCTCTTGAAAAGGAAAATTCCAAACTGAATTGCATTTGCCCAATAAATCTACATACATATGTACATACAGTATCGAAATAGTATATCTGATGGATGTGCCTTTGTTTGAGTTTTGTGTTCTGGAAAACATATGTATGTATATTAAAAAAAAAACCCGAATTCATAGATTTACAAAAACTCATTAAATAATCTGATAAGTAAACGGAACGAGCTACAGATAACAAATACAAATTAGGGAGATAAATACATAAATAAATTAAAACAAGACGAATCTATAAAACAACAACAACAACAACAATAAAAACACAATTATCACATTGACAATTCTAAAAATTATTCATTTAATTCCCCCAAATAAACTTTATAAAGGCGAATGCAAACATATTGCAATATTGAGACAAAGAAAAATAAAAACCTGTTGACATTCATCATGCTGGATGCATCAGGAGGAGGATCTTGAGAAACTAACTTATTTTCCCAGAGGAAATTAACCACCTCTAATGAGATTAATGGTTTTAAATATCTTTAGTATTTAATGATTTTAATATTGTATTTAAATGAAAATAAATACACATACACGTTACATAATATTTAAAAAGTCAACAACTCTACATTGTTTGCAATAAAATGTATTACAACGTATGTATGGAATGCAAAAAACTATAAATTATAGAAATCAATAGCAGATGCATACCAATTCTATTAAACAACTGCCTTACTTGAAAGATACGACGACGCTGAAAGACGTTAAGAAGCCTAAAACTGCAGCAATTGCTCAACAAATATCACTATGATGCTGACCAGTAGCGACACGACGCATTCAAATTTAGCTACCACACCATGCCTTACAAGCTGCCACAAGTCTCAGCATCAAACGATAACACATTCTCTTCACAATGCACCTGCACCTGCCGCCACTACAATCTACCACACGTCATCAGCATCGCCCGCAAAGAAGCCAAAAAGTTTACACGATCTTCTGCTCGAAACACTGGATTGCGTGCTCTCGTGTCTGGTTGTAGCACCCTGTGTTATTGCTTACTGGAGAGGCACTTGGGAATTGATTGGCGTATTAATATTTCCCAAAAGTCTACCACTGTCAGCCCTATGCTCTTTTATAATTGGAGGCTTTGGCCACATGCTATTCACACTGTCGCAGCGTTTCTTCATTGATAACGTACATCCGGATAAGCATCGTCTTACCTACTACGTCATATCGCGCATTTATACTTTTGTCTTCGGTTTCGTATGTGTAAATATGTGGAGAGGATCATGGGTACTATGCGACTGGCTAACGAGTGCCGATTCGTTAATTATTATCTGCATAGTAACTCTGGTGGCAATCTTGTTTCTGATTGCTACACGGACTGTAAGGAATCTAGGCGCTGCTCCTTATTCCGTAATAATGGATCACAAAAGTGACTATTTCGAAGTGGAAACAATGTTTAAAGTCGGCGTGAGTTTCTTTTGTTTTCGGTTATATTTCTAAATTACAAATATTGTTTAGGGTTTCCATCAACCGGGATTATATGTAATGGATACCTTGTTTTCGGTGTTTGTTATTGGCTCCCTAGTGGTAATAGCCTGGAGAGGATTATGGGGCATAATGGATTTAACTTTATATCCCGATAATAGAGCGAAATCAGCATGGGGTTCACTGGTAAGCGATTTTAATTGTGAACAAAATTTTTTAAATACTCAAAAACTTTTCATCATCTTTACAGATTATCGGCTACATAACCGTATTTCTTACATTTATTTTACATCCTTTGGTACGTTGGATATGTAAACGTATCCGTGGCCTTATAAAATTAGTATTTTGTGATCTTTATTACTTTTCCGAATTCTTTGGGGCTGTTAATGCCTGGCGCGGTATATGGAATTTACTGGATGTCTATTTATATCCAGGTAAATACTATTTTAATACAATTTAAAGTGTACTCATTACAATTTTTAATACATACATACAATATACAAATGTACATGCAGATAATCGTATTTTAAGTTACTGGTTAACACATCTCATACCCTTTCTAATACTGGCTGCATTAAAGTGTTCCAATTCGATATTGGTGCGTGGCGTCTACATCGATGCCGATGAGCCTGGTGGGGAATGCGTCGATATACCAATCAATTATGTTAAATTGCATTTTGAAAGGGAACGTAATAAAAAAAAGACCGCTGCTCAACAAATATACTCTCATCAAACAAATCTTATCATAAAATCGTCGCCCAGCGACAAAGAGGCTCACTGTATGCTAATTGAAAAATCAACGAAATCGGATATAAAAATACAATCTGGAATGGACGCAACACAACTGGTTTAACCATTCACCAATTGCCTGGACTGATCTAATAAAACGCAACATCGTTAACACATTTTTTGTAACATTTCAAAATAATTATCGTTAAGCATGTATTTCACAAATACTTAAAAGGAACATATAAATTTAGTTTTCTTATTATTTTAGAGTATTTTGTAATTGTAAATGTACAAAAACACACTACATTTTTAACAATTTTAAGTAGATTTTTTAGTTTTTTTCAGTTTTTCTGTTTTAGTGGGTATAAACGAAAAATCCAAGAAGCATAAAAACCCAAACGATTCCATAATAGCAATTAACTAATTAACGTATGTATATCGTGCGCATGACGTAAGATAGTTACGTTTCCTATTGGACTAAGAATCCTATTAAAATTATTAATGTTAACAGCTAAAAACCTAAATAGTATTTTTCCCAAACATTTCATTCAGAATTTTACAATATATGTACATACGTATGTTTGGTAATAAGCATTTATGGCAAAATATCATTGACTTTTAAATCACAAACTTGTATCTTAAATAAGTTTTTAGAACTTAATGTTGATAATCATAAAAACAAAAGATTTAATTTGAAAATATTTTGAATGAACAGAAATATTCATTGACAAGACATTGAAAAAGTTTTCTTTTCTCTGAATATCAGCAGCCATAAGTTTTTATTTTTCATTTCCCTTTAGTATTTAAATAAATTTATAGGTTGATATTATTATTAATTATGTATTATGTATGTAATTCTGTATATTTATTACTCATTATTATTAGGTCTGTAAGTAAGATTTTTTTTAGCAAGATTAAACAAATTACCCAAAAAAAAAAAAAAAAACAAATTAAGAAAGAAAAAAAGAAAGAAAATAATGACACAAACGCAAAAAACGAAAATAAAATTCAATTTGAGAAAATACGAAAACCTCTTTAAGTTTATTTTTTCTTTGGGCTTTTATTCCTCTAATCATGCCAAATAAAATGACGCCTTCCCGATTTGTAAAGAAATATTATAGAAAAAATTTTAATTTAGCAAAACTATTTCAAACCTTTTTAAAAGAAGCCCTCATGTGTGGCAGAACTGCAAGTGAGTTTCTTGGCATGCAGACAGCCTTAAACAGAAATTGATTGAATAGATTTACATATTTCCAACAATGGTCTAGACTCTAGAGAGATAAGAAATAATTATAGAACATATACATATGTAGCATGTTTTAATTTTAAGTCATTTCAACGAAAATAGTATATAAAATACGAGTATATGCAAAATATGAAATTATGCATTGAAACAGAATACATTATTCAATCCTACAAGTTATTTAATCATTGCCAACACTCTGATTTACAGAAGCAAAGTCGTACTCCATTTTACAATTCTCAAAATAAGTGAATCGAAATTCGAAGCTAGGTCGCTTAATCCATGTTTGCTCTTTACCTGTCGTTGCCTAAGTATATGTAATTGGGTTCACGCTAAGTGCTACTATAAAGATTTTAAAGATTCTAAGAAAATATTTTGGATAGATTTTGTTTATGTTTGAAATGAACACCAGGAAAGAAGATAAACGTCTATAATATAGATAAAAATGTATAGAGTCACACACAGATTTAGATTTGTAAAATGAATTAAGCTGGCTAGAAAAGGAAATATGATGTACAGCTCTCATGGTATAAATTTCTATCCATAAACGAATGATGACTATTAATTAAAATATGAATGAAAACAAATGATCAATGAATTATTGAAGCTCCTATACATACATATTATATAATAAGAACCTGCCACACAACAACTAACTAACAACACCTGTCTATGCAAAAAAATTCTTTTGAAGGTCGAGAGAAATTACTTCAAAAATAACAACAAGTTATCGAACAAAATGGTACCAGTTTGTTCCCAAGTCGATGGTTCTAACTACATAATGATAAATATTTAAAGTTTTCCACTTACGCCACAAGCAAGAATAATAAGTTGTATTAACTGCCTGTTTTTGTAAGAGAAACAAATAATCTTAAAATATATACATATATAGAAAATTCTTAGGTAAAATTAAAATTACTTTATATCACTGTATCCAAGCGATATTCGGAAGTATATTGTAATTTTGTCAGCATAGTAAATATGCAACAACACAATAAAAATTATGAGCATAGTATAATTATTTTCCCATTCTAATGTTACCGAAATATCTCATTAATGCAAAATATTTCATATAATCATATTGGCGCCTGACTGTTTCTCATATGAACAAAACATAATGTGTGAATTATTTGTTTATATTTTTTATATTTTATATTCTAGACAAATTACTTTCATAGCCAGATTGATAATGTAACACAGTACGCGAATTATATTATTTTATTTAACCCTTCCAAACATCATGATTATACATACATATGCCGAGCGATAGATTTTTGAAAGGCGTTAGTCGTGGGCAGTCTAGTAGGTAGTGTGTTGACTTATTATACGAGAGTTCAAACCACAGTACTGCCATCTCGAAAGAAAGAAATGGAAAAAAAATATTCTTTGACGATCTCCTCTCTAACAAAAGCTCTGGGACTAAATAATTGCCATGAAAAAGGTCTGCTGTATAGTACTGGTTATCAAAAGAGAAAATAATTCAATACCAATTTGTTGCACACCATTACTTATTTCACTCCTTCTATAACTAACTTTCCAATGCGCTGCTTAATTAGGGGACATCCCCTGAGTTCTGGATAGAATGTGCAATCAACATCTTTAACAACTTTAACGGGTTAACGTTATTTATTATATGCACATGTGTGCATGTATGTACATAAAAACGTGAAATTAGTTAAAAACCAACAACAAAATAAAAAATAAATAAAATTAAAAAATAAATAAATATGTATAATTAAAGAAACGAAATTTCTCAAACAAAACAATATGTATGTATGTATCTGTCTGTATCTGTGGCTGTGTCTGTATTTGTGCCTGTGGTTGAGGTTTATAATGCAAATCAAACGAGGACAATTTCAATTGCATTTTCAATTTTGAATGAAAAATTGTTTTCTACACATTTCAAGAGTTGGCGAAAAACTAAAAAACAAAATACTTAAGGGAAATTACATTCTAATTGAAATTTTACCTTTCAGTTTAAATTTAAAGAGCAAAGTATTTAGAAAGGCAATTTCAGTCGCCTTCCATTTTATTCAAAGTAATTTTGTGAAATTACGAAATAGATCTTAAAAATACAATTCAAAAGTAATAATAAATAATAAAAGTAAAAATAATTAAATTTAAAAATAACAACGAATTAATTTCAAATGTGTTATTAATTTAATTCATTGATTGATAGATTTGAATTTTTAATTAAAACATCATTGCATCGGCAGCCAATTGTTTGTAAATTTAAAGAGAAATCAATTTAAGATTTACATAACTTTAGGTTAAAAACACTCGATTGCAATTAAAAAACATGACTATGGGAATTCCAGATATTCGGCAATTGATTACAGTCGAATTTGAAGTTTACGGTCATGTGCAGGGTAAGTTTCAAAAAAAAAAAAAAAACCATTAATAAATTAAAATGAACCACAATTACATTTTCTATATAAAATTGAATTTAATTTTATTCAATAAAATATTTGCCGAAAATCAAAGAATGTTATTTTTCTCAAAATGTTTATTATAATTTATAGAATTAAACCCTTAAAATAAGCAATAGGAACAAATTGTTATTTTTGACGGTAAACACACAAAAGCCTTTTTCTAAAGCAAAATATCTAGATTTTTTATTACATATGTACATGCTTCCGCATATTGAAATTTCTATAAATTTCGAATTCCTCATTCTGCTTGGTGATTAAAATTATCGAAGTGAAAAATTTTCGATTGAATTAAAGATTAAGTATCTTACTGCGTCAGATCAGATCTAACGAAAAAGTCAATATGTACTATTGTTTAAAAGTATACATTTTTGTTTTGTTTTATTATTTACTTATTTTATTTATTGATTTTCTTTCTTATTATTAACTACACAAAATATTTTGTAGTTAGTTATTATTGTAGTAGTTGTAGAGAATTCAAAACGCAATTGTTTTGTATTCAATCCTTGTCGATAAATAACGAACCCTTTCCACTAAGATACGCGATTCAATTTCATAAAGTTCCAACAAGAAATAAGTATTTAATTTAATTTTAGCAGAAACATTTAAGCGCCTAAAATATAAAGTTTATTTCGTTCTTTGTCTGCAATCATTATTAAGTTTTTATTTTTACTTTGTCTATAGAATATTCTTGAATCGAAAAATTAAAATTAGATTTATACAAAAACGTTAAAATAGATAGTGTATTTGTGTTGTACATAGTTTTCTTTTTATAAAATATTTTCGAATAAAATGTTTCTAATTCAATGACCACAAAACATTAAGTGGTTGATTGTCAACGAATATATTTATATGTATGGTATAATCGATGCGATGCATTAAATGTTAAATGCACTTAGCCCATGTGCATCAACTACCTTGACTTTTATTAATTAAAGTGTATATTCAGTAGTTTTTCGTATAAAAAATAAATCAAATCAAACAAATTTTACAATAATATTTCTTTATGATAAAAATTTAAGCTTATAACATTGAATTAGGCGGTTCATCAGTTAATAATTATTTATTCATTTCATTTGTATCAAAACTACATCTTCATATATGCACATGTACATATCATGTGTAGATTTGAATTATTCGATTACTTTGAATTGAATAATTTTTAAAAATCAAAATGATTATATGTACGTATCGTATTTATATTTACAGGCTGTTATTTTACCAAATATACTCGTGATTTATGTACGAAAAGTGGCATTACCGGTTGGGTAAAAAACTCAAAACAAGGCACAATTGTTGGAAAAATGCAAGGTCCTAAGGAAGAAGTTGATAAAATGTAATAATTCAGACGATAACAATTGTATTTAAACTAAATTTGTTTTATTCTTTTATTTGTAGGATTGATTGGCTGTCGACCAAGGGTTCTCCTGGATGCCAAATTGAAAAGTGTGATTTAAGAAATATGGGTACTTTAAATCGTTTAGATTATAAAACGTTTGAAATTAGATTTTAAATTTTAGTTTTTAGTATATTTTCCTTAATTATTATACTTAGACCATAAGAACGATTGATGTAATTATAACGCTTTTTCAAAAAGTAAAATGTAGTATTCAAATTAAAATATGTACGTCTAAGCTATTTGTTTACAAAATTACCTTTAAATAACATTACAAATGGTTTGGCTGAATTAATACAGTCACGAATTTTTAACTGGCTGTATTACTCCAAATATGATGACATTTTAGAATATTCTTTAACATGAGTAAAGCAAATCGTAAAGCAAAAATAAAATAAAATTAAAAAAAAATAAAAAAAAAAATAAAGAAAATTTAAAATATGCTTTCAGTTCGCAAGAATAGTAGCATTAAATATCACTATCACGCAAAATCTGTTATATTTTTTTTTTTAATATGTGAGAAATGACATCACCCAATGTGTTCCAATTGGTAATAATTTCCAGCAGTCCTTATGCGCATGTCGTAATTTAAAATTCTATAATGTTTAATAAATTAGGCCCTCTCCAAAAGGGTCTACATTTTACCAAACTGCTGTTGGATCTGTGAGAATCTCATTTCGAAAAATTGTGGTTATTTTTTGCCTCAATAATAAATTGGTTGATCCAGTACGGTCGTTCAACTGAATATATATCAGGCTTGTATTAAACTTGAAGGGCATTAGGAAATTCTTTTGTGTTCCTTCTCTTACAAAAATAGATTTTATTAAAAATAAAGCAAGTAATTAACTCCTTAGGAGAATTGCCAATATGCAAAATTATCAAAAATAGATTAAATTCAATTATTGTTTACCAGTCATAAGCGGGAATAGTAACAGTTTCATAACATTAGAAATACCCCGAGTACTTACACCGGTTCTTAACTGAGTATATTTAGTAAACGATACAACGCGACTTGATTTTTGTGGCATTTTAAAGTAACCAATGCAACCCCAAAGAATAACTTTGAAAATATTCATCAATTAATGTTTGTGTCAGAATTCTTGAGTTTAAAGAAGGAATGAAGTAAGAGAAATTGAAAACTAAAAAAAAAATTACAGGGAGCAACTCCGATGGTCAGAAATCATTCTAAACCAATCATACTACAATTGTTTGCAGTAAATTATTTGTGTTGTTTATATTTGAAAAAGTTATTCCATATTTTCTCAATAATAACCTTCTGTATTATGAACCTTTGTTTGAAATACTATCCAATAAAAAATTAAAAATGAATACATACCTAAAAAATGAGTTTAAGTACTTAATTAATATAACACAAACTTTTTCAATTGGCCTTTCTTTCTATTATCTTTAAACTTGTATTTTCTTATACTGTAAACGCTTAAAGTAGTACAATTTTACAGAACTAAAAGCTTCCAATAACCATTTTAGCAAGATTGGAAGCGACCGTTAGCCTTCATGCGTTCAAATGACTTGTTAGCATCGTAATTCCTAAAAGGGAAAGAAGTGTAAAGGTATGTAAGTTATACAAACTCATATAGCACGTTAAATTATTAACTTACTTGTAGAATTCAGCATAGGCTTCCTTCTTTGGGTTGTTATTCAAAAGTTTGAAGGCAACGGTAACGCAGGCAGTCAAACCGATGGCAATTGCCAATTGGCGTTTGGTTTGTAAGTTATGCAAACCACGCATGACTGGAGCAGATCCAGAAGCAGGAGCAGGTGTCTGGGCCATTTCGCTTATTAAAATTTAGCTACAAAAGATAAAACCATGATATTTTTTTTTCTAAAATGTTTAAGGTTACGTAATATATTCTATGCTGATTGGAAAATAGTTATTTATTTAATAAAATTCATAAGATTTTGATATAAACCAAATTTAATATACACACATATTGGGTTTATAAAAGCTAACAAATTTATTAAATTTAGATTTAGTTTTAAGGAATATAAGAAATAAAGAACAACGAATACCTTCCGTGAAATACGCAACAAAATTCTGCCTAAATTTTTTCATTGAAAATGTCACTGCAAAACCTGTTATCGATATCAAGTTTTGCTGTGTTCATTGAATTCAGCGATACCAGACTATAAGAGAAAATTGCAGCTCACAAAGTTGAGTATCACTCCAATTTTACGTTTTATTTTTATTTTAATGTTCTTTTTGAGAATTATCGACAATAATGTGAAAGAATAAAAATGTATGAAAAGGTGCTAACAGTTGATATTGAAATTAAAAACTGTATTATATACAAACAACAACAAAAAAAAAAACACACAAAGATAAACATTTATAAGTTACGAGTAATTTTCTATCAAAATTTTAATCCCAAATTTGAACAAATGTTAACATTTTTCTTTATACGAAAAAAGTAATTAATAATTTGTGGTAAACATATTTTGAATGACAAATTTTTCCATATTAAGTTATTTAATTACTGAGAATATCTATTTGAAACAACTCAGAATTGATGAAATAATAAAATTATTTCGTATTTTGGTATTGTATTGAAACATGTAGAAATCATTATAAATAGTTTATCAATACATTTTCTAAGAAAATGAAGAAAAAACAGTATTAAAATAAAGTATAATAATTATATTGCTTTGCTTACGAAACGTAGCTTGCATAAATAATTTGTTTTTATATGAAATTGAACACAGCATTTAAATTATATAAAATGGCTACACTACATTGGAAAGTAGCAATAGTACTATTTCTTTTTATTCTACGAAACTAAAAATAGAGTCATCTCTTTCTTATTTATTGAAAATCCTATTAAATTCACAAATAATTATATGAAATGAGAAATCGTGCAAGTTGCGAAGTGGAAGTCAAATGCAAATGGCGGTTGTTATTGTTCGTGGTCGAAAATTTTTACAACACGAATTTTTTTTACAAATTTCATCTAGAATATACAGTTTAATTGCAAAATTTTTTGGCAAATTTTAAAATATAGTTTCCGTATAAAGTGAGCCTGTAAAAATCCTATTGAAAAGTGATAATATAAACAGTGAAAATTTTGTTAAAAAATTTTGGCCTATGCAAGAAAAGTAGGAAAAATTGTCGTCAATCATACTTTTTTCTCTGGCCCCTTGTACTAATACAACAACAAGAAGTAAAGAAAAAAAGTTGATACTTCGTATGGTTCGTTTCTACGCCTGTGAATATTTTTTGTCGCTCTGCTTGATCTCCAAATAAGCTTCTTGTATATTGTGTTAGGCCTCCTCTAGTTACCAAAATAAAAAAAACGTAAATTTTATGTAAAAACCTTTTTAAAATATTGATAAAAAACTGACCATATTTCTAAAGATATGGCAAGAAGTTCATTGTGTAGAAAAAAATAATGAAAACACTAGTTACAAAGTGTGAAATAACATGTTTTTTCTAAATAATATTCATTGGAAAGTGTAGAATTTCGTGAGTTATAAAAAATAAAAACAGAAAAGTGAAGTAAATATTTTTAATTGTTAGTAGTCGTCAATAATGGTGCAAAAATTTCTACTTATAAAATCACTGGATCCACTATTATGTTCTGACAATTTTTGAAAAAGTAAATAATAAGCATCGTGAATAGAAATAAGAAGGTAATACTTGTGTTTAACAAGAAACTCCCCAAAACAACAACAAAACAATTTTACGGACAAGGGACAACGTAACGCAGCAAAAACGAAAGAATAATAATAGGAAAGAAAATGCAGCCCTGCATTAGTGACAACAACAATAACAATATGAGTGGCATATCGTCGAAAACGTAACGTGATATATGCCATGGTTTTTGTTTATTATTTTCAAAACAGGAAAAACTTAAATCTTATAAAATATCAATTTATTACGAAAAGTTAAAACTATTTAAATTAGTTGCCATAATTGTTGTAAAAAGGCTTTATAGAAAGGTAAAGTGTAAAGAAGATTTTAACAAATGTGTACATTAAAAACATTAATAAATTGTTGGTTACCACCATTAAGTGCTTCAAATGCCTTATTACGAAAATGGCAAAATTGTGGTCATAGAATTAAAATTTAAAATACATATATTTTGTGAATAATTATCATTATTGTAATTTGTATTAAAATATTTGCTTGAATAAACAAATGCAATTTTTAAAATTTTTTATATGTGTTGGCCAACGCGCGATTTCTGCTAATTTAAGAATTAGTGAATATTCGCTAATTTCGTGTATCAATTAAAAGAAATTTTATTAAAGAAAAGCAGACAGCAGCTCCCCGTCAAGTGTGATAGTCGTCGTGTGATGATATGCAACTTAAACAGGTGAGTTTTCATTTGAAATAGCTAACTATATTATTATTTTTATTTATTTATTTTCTATGATAATTTGTTAACATTTTGTTGATACATTCAAACTGTACAAATTTGATTGATATAAGCAAATATCATTATTTCATTAAATTTTCTGTTTAATTAAATATTCTCAAGTTTATAATTCACCCATTTTAGGGTTGCCAGGTTGTCAAAAAATAAAAAAAAGGGAATTTCTTAATCGAGACGAAGTTCATTTTGGTAATTGAAACCATAATGAGCACCTGTTTTTATAATCTATTACCAGATTTGTAATTAAACCGGCTGTGTTATAATTTTGTACATTAACAATATTAGCTATGTATATCATATTCTGAATTAGAACAGTTTATGAAAAATTTTCTTACTTTAATAAAGAATACGTTTTTGATGGAAATTTTACGAAAAATTTAAAAATTTTCTAATTAGAATGCGCTGATTAACAAATTAAGTTAGCAATGTACCTAAAAGCGGCAGATAATGTTTCCTACAATCGCTTTTCCTTTTTTTTTATTTAAGCGATACTTTTAATCATCTGCAAATTTCGACGTTGGGTGGTACAAGATCATAATTTTCATAAATTGTTAATGTGAAATTAGTTTTTATTGTTGTGGGCAATCAAATTATAGAAACAGAAAAGAAGAAATTGAGTTATATTTAATACGCAAGTAATAAAAAGCTAAAATTTATTAAAAAAAATCATTTACGTCTAATTCATTTTAATAACATAAGTTTTAAATATTAAAAAGATATTGCAAAAAAAGATAATATTAAAGTTTGTTGTTTTCCAGTAGTATTTTCTTAATTTTGTAAATAAAGGTGGTAACTCTATAAACTTATTTCTATACAAAATTTCACTCGTTGCTCGTTAATAGCACCACTATTTATTTATTTATTTTTAACTAACAGATGATCAACGAGAATACCAAAATGGCGGCCAAATCATCATTCTAAATTTTTAATATAATTTATGCCAAACAATAAATAAAAACGCTGGCCTTTAATAATTCCATAAAAACAATTAATTATTTTCGTATGCGCATTTATTCTTAATAATCATTGTGAATACTATAAACGCTTTAGTGGGAAGTAATATATTGTGCTCTTTCTATCGTATTAGTTATTGTATACTATATTATGTAGTGGAATGTCAAATGTTTGTAAGAGTGTGCGTTTCGGTTAAAAATATCAAAAATATTATAGATTTATGTATTTAAAATATACATATTTAATAAACTTATAGCTGAAATCTGATTTTAAAGTAAATTAGTAATAAACATTTCAAGAATAATTACGGGCTAACTATGGCTTTCCAACTCGATACTTTGTTTTGAAGTTGCCAGACTATTTTTTTTTTTTTACTAATTTAGGGTTGCCAAAAGTCAAGTATATTTTAACAAAGGGATTATCTGCAGTTATAAATAATTATTTTAGAATACATTGTATTTACATTTCGTTTTAATTATCTTATGCTTAATTATCTATACCTTTAAAAACGTACTAGATGTTCCTTTGTCGATTGCATTAAATTTTGTTAAATATTTTATATAAAAGTCTAAATTTTTAAGTTTTAAAATTCATCTTAAATGCTTTTTTGTTGATATTTTTTTTTACAATTTTGACTTTTTTACAGCAGATTGAACCGTGTATGCGGATAACAGTGCAAATCCCTAAGGATGCGGCACAAAGGTTACGCCAACTGGCCACCGAGGGAAATCCCACATTACGAGCTCTTGGTATACGCTCTGTACAATTAGAGGGAGATTCTGTGATATCACTAAATGTTGGTGGTCAGCAGATTGATGTGAAAGTATCAGGTGAGTTTATAAAATAAAATATATATTGTTTATTTCAGTTAATATATGCATTAACATTATAGACGTTACATCAATTGTTGGAAATGAGGCGCCCAGCACGTCTGTTAGTGGCATTGGTGAGAGTGGAGGTTGCAATGCTGATATTAGTGACTTGTCACAAATATTGAATGTGGGTAATATAGGTGGCCCTACCACAAATAGCGCATTCGTAAAATTACCACAAGGGCAATTACAACAGCAACGTCAGCAACCGTCCACCACACTACTTCAACAACAGCAAGAACAGCAGCAACGAGGAAATATGACCCCAAACATAAATTTTGATTCTAATGCTGGCGTCGGTGGTGGGATCGATGGAGCGTTATCACTGCAACAACAACAGTTACTACAACAACGTCGAAATATAATGCTAGGAGGGCCCAGTACAAGTAACGCCGCAGCAAGTAAACAGCAGCATCAGAATGTATTTAATACGGCAATAGTTGCGCAGCATGTTCCTCAGCAGCAGCAACATCAATTGCAACAGCCTGTTTTTAAGTCACCAAATACTGTGTGCCCCATGGACGGAAAAGTACCGGTACCACCATTACCGGTGGCAACTGGAAATAGTACTGTATCTCGTGAATTTCCATTTGAAAGTATGCGACAAGCACGAGTGCTTCAGGGTCGAGACAATTCTTTGGGTACAGTAGGTACCCCTATACCCACTCCAGGCGGAATACCGTTAGCAACTGGAAAACCTACTGTAACTGGTGCAGCAGGTGTTGGCTGTATACAACAGCAGTTAATGAGCACTTTAGGACCTCCACCAAATGTTGCACTTAAGGTAATAAAAAATCCACGAAGTGGTGAAGTGATTACTACCACAGTTGCTGCTGCCTCCGGGAAATCGCAGTTTTTACAACCTCCACCGCCACCATATCCTGGTGTTGGATCAGTTAATTCTCCCGCCTCTCAAAACACGCCTGCTACTGTCAAACCAATTTCGAACTATTTACAATCCAGAGCAATAGCTCCCTCAGCAAGTTCTTCAGCTTCACCAACGGGAGCGTCTGGTGCTGGCAGTAGCACCAACAATATTGCAATGTCTTCTCCTTTGCTCGTTAATCTTTTGCAAAACGATAGTAATTCGGTTGGAAATCAAATGAAGTCATCATCTTTGTCATCACCACAGCAACAACAACAACAGCAGCAGCAGCAACTACAGCTAATGCATCAACAACAACAAAGTCCAATGATGACAGCAATGAGTCCACAACAACAACTTATGAATTCTCCATTGAGAACAACAACTCCGGGTAGTGAATTTATGATGCAGCAACATACCAACCAGGTTCAGCAACAACAAGTCGGATCAGCCCCTGGTACCCCAGACAATGTTTTAAGTGTGCCTTCTTCTCCTACTGCAATTAATGCGATGCGTAACATCTCTGGTTCGCAGCAAATTACACTAAGTCCAAGCAGTAACATGTATGCTCAGCAGACGCAAAGATTTCAGCAGCAGCAACAAATTTCACCACAACAGGCTGCATTGTTGAGACAGCGCCAGCAGCAATTACAGGCTGTCAATCAGCTACAAAATCAGCAACGATTTTTACCACAACAACAACCAATGGGAATCAATACAATGCTAGCTAATCAACACCAACAGCAACAAATGAGGCAAATAAGGGTGGGATCTGGCAGTAGTGTTAGTGGCATACATCAAACACCACCATCACCGTTACAGCAACAACAACTGCAGCAACACCAACAGCGCCTTATTGGTATATCAAATCCTCAACAACAATATATGTCAGTTAATTCTGGAAACATGTCGCCAGCTGCCGCTCATTCACCTGCCTCCAGTCATCATTCGATGCATAGTCCTCATATGTCGACGCAGCACGCACATCAGCAGCAACAATTGTTATCACCATCAACAACGCCCGCACAGTCACCGCTCACTGCACCTCATATAACGCAACAATTGCTGCCTCCACCCCAATCACCCTCAGCCGGTCTCACGCACAATGCTTCTTCTTCCTCTAATCACATAGTACCTTCACCTGCGTCTGCAACTAACATGAATCTACCGCCTCCACCAGACTATAATCAAGCGGCGGCTGTGGCTTCTTCCAGATGGCCAGCGACACTTAGTAAACCAATGGATTCAGCAACAAAATCAAGTTTTCAAGAGTTTACACGTTATCAGATGCAATACAACTTACAACAGCAACAAACACAACAACAGCAGCAACAAATTATTTCTGAAATTGCAAACTCTTTGCCTGGAGCATCTCCTACTCAAACGCAGTCATCTTCGACAGCTTCAACAAGCGGTCATGTAAGTCAGTCGAGTTCAAGCTCATTAATTGGAATAAATTCAGGCCAGAGTGTGGACACTACATTAAATCCACAAACAGTCGATGACTTAACGGATCCTTTGATAAGCTTGTCTGATCTAGATGCACTGACAACAAATGATTTGGACGCTCTTTTACCTACATTAAGCTGTGATATTGATTCATCCCTTAGTTTGGATGACAAAAATGAATTGGAGTCTTTACTTCAAGCTGCAAAAGATCTTGACTTGGACCTAATCGAGGGGATGGATATTGATGATACGGCTGCTGCTGCCACCTCACTACTTACGGGAGATGATAACTTGTCGCCAAATGTTACGTTAGGAATCGATCCGATACAATCACAACCACAATCTCAGCATCAGCAAAATTTACAATTACAATTAATACAACAGCCGCAGCAACAACAACAAAGGAACTTACAAATGCCGAAAAATCATAATTTGCAACAAAATCTGCAACAGCAATCTCAGCAAATTTTGCAGCAACGTTTGCAACAACAGCATCATCTTATAAATCAACAAACTAATGTGCCTCAAAATTCACAACAGCAACAACAACCACAACAATTTCATATGACTACAAATCAACACCAACAAGAACAATTTCCAATACAAAAACAACAACAGCAGCAGCAACATTTAACAAATTCCTTAAATTTATCTTCAGCATCAATTTCCAGATCTAACAACAGCAATCAAACAACAACATCTCAGCATAAACAATTCTTAATCAATCCTCTTACCGGCGAACTAGAGCCCAGTCCAAGTGATGATAGTGACACTGAGGCTGAACAGGAGACTCAATCAAATTCCACCCTTCATAACATCACAAACGCTACCACCACTTCTCAAGGATCGATTTATACCCCAAATAATAGCACAAATAGCATTTATGATTTGTTACCCAATTCCGCAATGATGCATTTTTCGGAAGACTCGAACTCAAACTCTTGCAGTACTGCCGTTTCGAAATTATCGGCTGCTGAACAAAATAATGGCGGATCTTTGACACCTCAATTATTAGGAGCTGGTTCTGATACAGAAAGATCCAGGGACTCGTTTATATCGAATAAGTCACAAAAGATTAAATCAAAATCGAAAACGAATGTTTCAAGCGGCAGCATAAATACTAACACAATCTTAGTAAATAGTAAACCGGGTGATATGGGATCTCCGAGATCAAATACATCATCTCCATCTGGAGCAACAATGTTGACTGGAGGTAATCATTCGAACAAGAAGTCAAAGACAAATTTATTACGAGAAAAGCTTCAGCAAGGCGTGCGGGAAAAGAAACATAAAGAAGCGGCTAATGCTGGTGTGATAAAACCAAAAAGAGAAAGAGCTAAAGCCGGCAGCAAGTCGAAAGCTGCTATAGCTGCTGCCTCTTTAACTCAAACTCAAAATAAGCAGAATAGTACAATAGGAAATAGTTTAACAACAACTTCGTCATTAACTAATACATCAATTTCCATGAATTCCACTAATGCGCTTATTAATACAACTGATGCAATAGCAAAATTAGCGCCGTTGTCGTCCTCGTCTAGTGGTACAAGTTCAACCACAACTGAAAAAATCAAGCTACGCTTGAAATTGGAAAAATCTGAACCTGTCTCTCCTGCTTACAAAGTAGATGTGACTTTCGGTTCTGATAATATTAAGCATCAACAGTCGCAATCTCAAATAAATGCTCAACTCTTAGCAAGCAATGTCATGCAGCAGCAGCAGCAGCAGCAACAACATCAACAGCACATGACCACTATGCAATTTCAACAAAACTCAAGTACAAGTACACAACAACATCAATCTCTACAACAAATGCAACAAATGAGTCAACAACGATCATCCACCCTGAACCCGCCACAATATCAACAACAACAAGATAGTTTATTTCCTCAACCATGTTCAACGCCATCGACTGTTGCAACAAATTCCACGGCATCGTCTAGTGGTAACTCTTCTCCAGCAACAGATGAGCCTAGAGTCCCACCATTACATATTAGTTTGCGAGGAGGTAAAAATTCAATTGTTATAAAAAATTCTAGAAAAGAACGCAAAAAAGCGCAGAATACATCAATTCAGAATGAATTGAGTTCATCTCGAACAGAAAATGATTCCGTAGAAAATAGTAAAACTAAACCACATCTTAAGCGGTTACATCCATCCGGAGATAACTCGATTTCCAGTGCAACAGGCGAATTGACAGTGGGGGAGGAACAGCAAACAATAGATGCTAAACAGATCAAACAAGGGACAAGTTCAAACAAAACAAACGGCGGTATGTCAACAATTCCAATGACAAATTCGGATAACGCGAAACCAGTTACAACTGCTTCTTTAATTTCTGTAAAAAATGGACTCACCATAAGCGCAACAGCTGTGAATAATACTACAATAGAGGGCAACAAATCCCAGAACATACTTATGGATTCACAAAGCATGGGCTCAACCAATATAGGTACAGTCACCCACCTACCCCCTCAACAATTGTTGCAGCCATCTACTCAACAGCAGCTGGCAAAACTAACTTCATTGCCTAATAGCATTACTCTAAGTACCATAACTAATCCTAATACATCTAGCGTTAGTGGCGGATCGACGGGAGGACTTGGAACAAATACAAATAGTTTACAAATAAAACATAATCTTAAAACTACGGCCACTATAACGCCAATACAGGGAAAGTCTGTAGCAAAAAACCATCAACCACCGTCGTATAGAACGGCGGTAGAACAACTACAACTTCAAAAGCAACAACAACAGCAACAGTTGGCAGCATTAGCCGAAAAACAAACACAACAGCAAATGATAGACGCAGCTGTTACAATGTTACCGAGTGCTACTACTTTAAAAAGAGTTGAAATAACAAAAGTTGAACGTAAAGATTCCATGGGTAATATAGAGCATGTTCTAATCAAGTCTAACGAACCAGTTACATCAAATACAAATACTTCAATTCAAGCCACGCCAACGACAACTATAAAAGCAAACCCCCCTCAAGTATTACCCAACACTTCAAATGCCACCTCAACTTCAACAATATCGTCCACACCATTGTCATCATCAGTAACAGTATCAACATCTGCAATAAGTACAATTGCAAAGACAAACGTTAGCGTAGAAAATTCATCAACGAAAACTAACGTATCCTTTCCAAACCAAAGCAATGCTGTTAATACTGCAAATTCTGCAACAACATCAATGACTTCAACTACAACAACAACAGTAACGGCATCCGCATCCGCATCGACCTCGGCAATACCGAGTACTAATACAAATTTGAACTATAATCAATCAGCATTGGTGACTACTCTACGAAATTCGCCTGCCAGTACGGGTGGCGGTACACCAGCTCACGCCAATAGCGCGGGTGGAGAAGACAGTGGTATAGAATCAATGGATGCTTTATCTGAGAAATCCCCACACCAATTGACTTCAAGTAGCCCTCAATCTCTTCAACAACAAATCACGTCGGACAAACCTCCCCCACAACTATTGGCTAAATGTCCTCCAGCAGAAACTATTTCATTGACAAGCGAAGAAGCGCCAACTCAACTAACAATAGCTGACGATGAAATTGAAAAGGCCTTAGCTAAAATGGAGGGATTTACAGATGAAGACAATATAATGAATGTGGATTGTTTTAAAGGCAAAGATTCTGAAAGTATAAGGGAGCAACAACAAAAAATGAATGGAGATCATTCCCTTCTCTTCGATGAGGGGTTAAGGGAAACGGAAAACAACGTTATTTACAACAATTTAAACCATCATCACCATGAAGAAGAGGAAGATGATGACGATGAGGATCTTATAAAGAATCTCACCGCTAGTATTATAGAAGAGCACGAAGCTGGTGAAAAGGCAGCAAAAGAAAAATTGGAAAACGAAAGAAGAGAAAAGGAAAAATTGAATGTAAAAGAACTTGAAAAGATGGAAAAAGAAAAAGTTGAAAATTTCAATTCAAATAATATTAAAACTGAGGATTATGAAGAAAAAATTATCAATACAACAACTATGTTGAAGAAGGATGTCCCCATAAAGATCGAAAACAATTATAAGAATGATAATAACGATAGTGAGCAGGCGGGCGAAGCGAAGAAAATCGCAATAGAGTCTCTTGAAAAAATTGGGGATAAAAAGGAATACAAGAATTCTTCAACAACGTTGCCCTCGTCTATGGTAGAAGAAAAAGTTAGAGCATCTATAAATCTGACACCAATATCTATAGATATACCGCAACAGACAGACACAGACTCTCCACGTATAAGAACGAGAGCTAGTAGTCGTTTAGGTAGTCCCATGGATGTAGCCAAATCTAGCCCTACTTTAGAAACTTCTTTGTCATTACAATCCAGTTTGCCCGCGAATAAACACTTTGTTTCAACGAGATCTTCAAGTCATACCCAAGAACGTATAAGCCTCAGTCCAAAGCCTCAGATGAACTCATGCCTAAGCGGTACCACATGTCCGCCAAATTCTACATCTAATCAGCAACAAAATCATCTTAAAAGAAAAAGTCATGAATCTGAATCTGAAAGCAGTAATGGTAGTGGAAGTGGTAGTGGCGAAAGTGAAGCAAAAAGAGCTAGAACTGGCAGTACAAGTGGTAACAGTGCTGCTATTGTAACAAATGCTAACGATAATAATAAAAAATCTGATGATTGTCTTATTAAAAGTAGCACGTCCACAAAAAAAATTGAAGAATCATCTGATTCTGACGAGCCCTTAATCGAAGTAGCTGGTAAAGTTAGAAACTCAAAAGCGGCAGCTGCTGGCAGCATTGAACACAGCAGTTCATTAAATAACAATAATTCTCATTCAAGTGCGTCCTGTTCGTCGTCACTATCATCTAGCACAACAAATTTAGAAAATACGTCTGAAAAAATCACACGTAACAGTAGATCACACCAGCACCAAAATAGTAAGTAAATAATTTTTATTACTCAGCACTTGAAAAAGATCGTGTAAAATTTTTTTAATTAATTATTTTTAGAGACATCTGTTGGCCTTGACACAACTTCTACTTCAAATTTGACACAATCTACATCGCCAAACGCTTCAAAAAGCAGTAGCGGCAAAGTAAATTTGCATTCAGGTCAAACAAGCAATACTAGTACTTCTGCTACTGTACCAAATAATTCTTCTGCAGTAGCATTGAGTTCAATTTCTTCAACATCGTTAACCACAACTCCAGTGCATGCCACCCGTGGAGCCACTAGTAGCACATGTACAAGCGGAACGGCTTCTGGAAGCCAGACTTCAAATCCTTGCAACAGCAGTAGCAGTAGCAGTCCAAGTGATGAAAAAATTGGTACTCGACGTAGCGTAAGAGCATCAGCAGCAGCAAATAAAATGATTTATACCAGAGGTGGTAACCACAACAATAGTATTAACAGTGGGGATTCTGCCGGAAAATTAGCTGGCAAAACTGGCCATGGTAACACAAGCTCCGAAAGTGTGGCAGAAGCTAGAAGAAAAACACGCAGTGCTGGTAAGACTTATTTTAATAACTGCTTGCAATGAACAATGAATAAGTTGTAGTAAGAAATTTTTATTTTAGTCGTAGGAGAATCAATGTTAACTGAAGGTCGTCGAAGAAGAGGCTCTAGAGACTACAAGTGACCATTGTCTTGCGCCTCGGCTACAGGTTCTGAGGATAAATTTGAATATTTTATTTTTCAAGATGATGATGAAAATTCCCAGGATCAAGAAATAGTTAGTAAAGATCCAAGTATGGCCGAGACGCATGATAATCAATATAGAACATGGAATCACAATGCTGACGATAAGCATGAGGAGGAAAGAATGTTGTATAAAAGACAGAACGAAATTGATACAAAAGAATGTTACGAAAATTTTCAAAACATCGCTTCATTTGGTGGCGAACCGGTAGATGAGTTGTTGGCCTTGGCCAATGATGATGCTACAGCTGTTGAAACTGCGAATCTATTGCTGTCCTCTGAACATCAGCAAAATTTTGTCGATTTTGATGAGTTCAATATATGCCTCAATAATATTCTCAACGAAGACGTCGACCCTCAATTGGATTTGTCACCATCCGTTGTAATGTCAGAGACTTTAACAACGGCTGATGTCGACGAATTGTTTAAGGTAAATATTGATTT
The DNA here is from genome assembly GCA_930367235.1 of Sarcophaga rosellei. Lineage (NCBI taxonomy): Eukaryota > Metazoa > Arthropoda > Insecta > Diptera > Sarcophagidae > Sarcophaga > Sarcophaga rosellei. The sequence goes on along the minus strand of OV884019.1, from coordinate 2,981,308 downwards.
GAGAAATAAAAGCATTGATTCAGCAACACCAGCATCGGGTAACGATAAAGACGTTAGTAGTATTAGTGGCAGTAGGAATAAGAGTAACAGTATTTTGCATAATGAAACATTGTCTCAAATGAGCAATGGCAACAATAGTACTGATGATAACAGTGATACCAATGATTTATTGGGTATGGTTCAGTTTAATGATCATATCGACTTCAGTTTTTCATCTGATATAGACAATAATATAATGGATACCAACACCGCTAACTCCATGAACAAAATGCGACACGATTTACCTCATGGCCACAATTTTGTAATAGACAAGAATAATATACGTAATGTCGTCGATGTTGATGATAATGATTTAGACATAAATATGATAGGGGATTCCATTAATGTACAATCAATATGTAATTCAACTGCTACTGTATCAGCATCAGTGACCACAACCATCAGTAATAATAATGACGATGATAAAGATGCTACGCAAGAAACAGCCTTAAATAATGTTATGAAACACAATAGTCATAGTATTGTAAATATATTTCAATAGTATCGAAAATCATACCATACAATAACACTTGATATTCTATTTAAATTTTTACTTTGAAGTTGTAATTAAATAATTTATTCAAAAAAGCAGCAAAGCACCGCATATATGGAAAATGATGTATCGATTATTATAGAAATAAACCTTTAAGGTAAATTCTCCTCTGTTTTTTTTCCTTTCAAAAGATTTTTTATTTCTAGTCAATTTATTTTGTTAAATATAAATAGATCTAAAAAGTTATGAGTAATAAATTCCATTAATTTTTAATATTTTTTTTGTTTAGAATGTGAATACGCTGCATATTTCCTTAATTTTTTCTTTCGTAAATTTAAATTATTAATCTTAATAATGATGAGATATCAAAACTTTAAATACAATAATCATATAATTTGTTGCGTTAACGTACTATTGATAATCGGAAATTGCTGTAATAAATAGAAAGAATTATAATATCACTGAAGAATCTTTTGGTTAGACCCAATTATTCACACCTTTTAATATATTCATGGATAAGTAAATACAATGTATGATTACATTTTTAAGAAAACATTTTCTAATTAAACTGCATACAGTATTTTTTTTCTTTTAATTTGGGAAATCTATTAAAAATATACCAGCTTTCTTTTTTTACACTGCAATCTACTATATGTATGTATATTCAAAATGCCGAATAGAAACGTATGTATATCAATATGCGTTTTATTATTTGTTGTCTTTAACATTTTGCAACAAATTATTTGTTTTTTAGAGTTTGTCATAGAATAGGGGAACAAAATGTAAATTTGAAATTTTTAAAGTAACTTTTGGTCGATTGTACAAAACAAAAAAAAAAAAAGATTCTATTATTCGTTACGGCATTGCAATTACGAATTTAAATTATAAAAGTTGTCAAAACTGTTTATGATGGTTACTTGAAGAATTTCTTATTTCTAAATTACTTTTGTTCGGCTGCTATTATGGTAAATAGAACAATTTTCAAGATACATTTCTGTCATTTTTTTTTTATCTACATTGAATTATGTTTCATCGACATACATATCTGATCTATCTGTGACTGGACTCCTTTGGTTTTGTTCTTTTGCTTCTATCGAAATTATACTATTTTTAAATTTTATTGGAAAATTTTTATTGTCTTTGCAAAAAATGAATCTATGCTAAAGAGAACAATAAAAAGTTAGTGCATAGTAAAATTTAAGAATTTTTTTACCAATATTTTAAATGTAGTTATGTAATATTAAAATCAGTCTTGAATTGTCTTTTATTTTAGCATTTGAAAAGAAATTTGCATAATCTTGTATCTTTTGAAAATAATGGATGCAAAATAAAACCAATATATTGTGGTCAAATTAAAATTTCAAAATAAATCGTATACCAAAAATTCGAGGTCATGGACGAATACTCCTATTATTTTAAAATCTGTATTTAATATCTTAGTTTTACAAGCAAATTTTTGTAATTTGCCTTTTTTAATTTCAAGAAATCTTTGAAAGTTATTGTAAATATTTAAACTTCAATAACAATTGCAATAAAAACACATCCAATTTAAATACTATAATAATTGCAAACAAATCACAAGTATATTTTAAAAATATATTTATTTGAAATAAGTATCATGTAAATAAATATAGAAAGACTCATAGTTTCATAAATATATGATTTAGTAAGAAATGAATGCAATAATGTATTGTGAATAAGATTTTCAATAAAAATTTATAACTCTTAATATCTTATGTATGCATATATATATATCTTATGTATACATATATATATGTATACATAGTGCATGTATATATATATATATATATATATATATATAACTAAACTACTATTTTTGCTAAGTATTTATAAAATAGAATTATTTAATAAACTATAATAACACACGTAAAATATTTTTGCATAAATATTTTTTTAATATAATAAAGCCCTCCATTTCCTTCTTTCTTTTAATTTTATATTTGTTTGTATCAAATAATTTAAAGTACACTTCATGGCTTTTATTAAAAAAATAAAAGAAATAATAACAAAAAAATATTAAAAAAAATACATTTATATATTTATACATTATTATTAACGCAAAAACAATAAAAATAGTAATAATATTAAAAATACATATTAAAATTTATAAGTAATTAGTACATAAGCTATATGTAATTAAAAAAGAACTCTCCCATTATTATTTCAAATATATACTTTTTATTTAAAAAAATGGAGACCATAAAAACCAACCAATATATATATATATAATTAAATAGTAATATTTAATGGAAAAACAAAGTGTCTTAAAAGAAATTGTAGTATTAGTTCATCTCGTATATATCTATATTAGTTTATATAATAAATCATTAAACCGTTTAAAAAAAGGCAAAAAAAAAACAAGAAATAAACTTAAAAAGAGAGGAATTACTACAACTAATTCACGTTAATAAGAATTAATTATCGTTATTATTTAATTTACTGTCTAATAAAAGAATATAAATATATTAAAATGGAAAAAGTATGCATGAAATACAATTTTAATTATATTATTATTAATTATATGGTTACAATACAATATTACAATTGTATCCCTTAATTGCTATTATTATTATATAATTTCTATTGTTTTTTATTTTTATTATTATTTTATTTTCATCTAAAAAAATACGATAAAAACAAAAGAATCCCTGAAGATAATGCATAACGCAGTAAAAAAGAAAAATGTTTCATAAACAATAAAAAATATATATAAAAAAAATCAATTTTATGTTTGTAGTGGCATTGATTATTAACCATTATAATGATTTAATTGCAACAACGTGTTGTAGTAAGACATTATTACACAGTGAGTCTTAAACTTTATTTTAAAACAACTTCTTAAAATCAAACCAAACAAAAAAGAAACCTAAACAATATTAACAGTTGCCATACCCTTCAAGTATATTACGCGATGTACTGCACACCGATTTTTTTTACGAATTTCCTAAATTCTTTTTAATCACATTATCTGCTTATAGTGCTATTTACCTAAATCATACCTCGAAAAACTGTACTCTTGTTAGGCGTAATCAATTTCCATCGCATAACCTGATTATAATACGTACATATGTACGAGGTGTGGTCAAAAAATAACCGTTATTTTCAAATTTCGTTGATGACGTTCAACATCTCTTGAGCGATGCCCATGCGACGTTGTTTTTGCTCAAAATTTAGCAATTTTGGAACAATCTTTGCTGCCGCACGTTTCATGCCTAAAACATCCGTAAAAATTGCTTGGCATGAACCGAACGATATGCCAAAATCATTTTCTTCACTGCTTCAATGTTTTCATCGAATAGTAAAAAATCGAAGAGCACACCAAAACACGGCTAAGCTTTTTATCTGTCAAAAATAATCCAAAATGGTTTATATTGTCAATATATAACAGACATGTGTACCAACATAACAGAAAAAAATGCGAAAATCGAACATACGTAACTCACGAAATTTGAAAATAACGGTTATTTTTTGATCACACCTCGTGTATGCGTATACATTTAATACGCATTCGATATGCATGTAATCATGTAATTATTTAATTTCAAATGTGCTCCCGTATTGTTCACTGTTCTTACACTTGGAACATTTTTCCAAGTTCCGTTTATCGTGTAACGATTTCTCAATTTAATTTCTAATTAAAAAAAATGCAATTAGCAATTTGGGAAATCATGATGAAATAATATAATATCCCTTAATTTGTTCTTACAATGTTTATATCTGTATACATACATACATATGTATTTGTGCATTTGTTGGATTTGTATAAATAGTTGATTGTAGTCGTTGCTTATATCAAAGTAGTATTAAATATGAATCTAGTCATTGTGGTTGTCTTTAGTTTGGCAATTCTGTTATCAACAATAGAAGCGCAGCAGTGGAAGAGAGGAGAAATTCTAAAGAATCGTTCACAGCGAAATAGAGGTGAATATCGTTTTTGGCCTTTCCGTGAAGAGGATTATATAATCGAAAACTGGAGACGGAAATGTGCGAAATACAATATAGTTAACTCGGCAAAGAATTACATAACTGGAGGTCTTAAGGCTGAAATGGATATGTTTCCGTATTTAGTCGGCCTCTTAATGTACCAGCCACCCCGAGTATATCAATGTGGTGGTTCTTTAATAACGGAACGTTTTGTTCTAACTGCTGCTCATTGTTTATATAGGTAAACATAAATCCTTTCTCAAACATTATGTGTATTCACAACTATTAAATTTCAAAGATCTATTGAAGGTCGCGTATATTTAGGGTCTTACATTTATGCAAATGCTGAGACTGCAGCTTCAGTTTATAATATTACTTCACAGGACTTTATAATTCATGAACGTTATGGTCGCCAAGGTTTTGATGATGATATTGCGTTGATTTCTCTACAAAAACCTGTTGTTCTATCGGATAAAGTGAGATTAATAACATTAGCTCCCAGCTATATGACTCAGATGTTTTTGCAAGGTGAACTTGTGACAGCCGCTGGCTGGGGTCGCATCAGCGACAACAAAACGAATTTAAATGTTCAACTTTACTATGTCGACACTCGCATTATAGGCTTTGAGAAGTGCATGTGTTTTTATTTACCAGGCCTAGTCAATAGTCGTTCACATTTGTGTGCCGATGGTTCTGGCGGTCGTGGAAGTTGCGATGGTGATTCAGGAGGACCCCTAGTATATCATCACAAAAATATGCATTATCAAGTTGGAGTAACAGCATTTGGTAGTGCAGGTGGTTGTGAAATAGGATTTCCCACAGTATATTCAAGAATAACAAACTACCTGGGATGGATTTCTAAAAAGACAGGATTGAAAATTAAATAATTTCAACACATTTTCTTTTTTTTTCTTTTTTTTTTTTTGAGAATCTGATTACTTTTTATTGTACCATCTTTGATTCGCTCCAATTGTCGACATCGACATATTCTTACAAAGAACAATATTCTAAAAAATCTTAACCAATATCATAATTTAAAAATATAATACATAAAGTTTTTGTGTTTTTGGTTTATCCGAGTTAAGTATTATAAAAAAGAAGAAAAAAAAAAAGAATAAATAAACAACGAAATACTAGTATTTGCTAATTTTTTTATGCTCAACTGAAGAAATATATTGAGTCAAGTACATTGCGTAAGTCAAAATCTCCCTTTTGTGGCATTTGACACAATACACGGTTTAAATGGCGTTTTGAAAGATCTTCGGCGGAATCATCATGAAAAAATTCGCTGAAAGTATTTGAATAAAATAAAAATCAGAATATATTTATTTCTATTATTGTACATGAACATACCTTTCTTTGAAACTGTATTTGTCTTTGAGAAACTGAGATAAATCTTCTAAAATAGATTGAGAATGTAGAGCTACAAATTGTTCGCGACAAATTTTATTTAATTGGGGCACTGTGCAAGCATGTGTCCAAAAGCAGTCGTGAACCGAAACAAATGTGAGACCTTCCCGCTCACAATGCAGCGATGTTAACATCATGTGGGAAGAATCAAGCGAATGTATAAAATTGGGCGGAAAAGCATTTTTCTGTTTCATAACATTCGGTTTCTCATACATATCCGTGGCCATAGTTTCAGCGACTCGTATGTGTGTTCTTTGCGCATGTTTGAATTCTTGTCTATTATAGGGTTGTACAACGGGAAGTCCAAGCGGTGTTACCCATTCAACATTTTTGCCGCACACACCAGATATTAAACGGGCACATTCTGTAAACCAATCTTGAATTTCCCGAGTCGAAGTAAACATTTCACGCAAACTTTCAAATGTTTTTGTCGTTAAGTATGTAGAAGCAGGCCATACCCATTCTTTGGGAAAATCGTCTATGTCCTTTAGCTGACGGGCTATTTGTAATCTAGCACCATAACGAGTAACTCCATAAACTGTGGTCATGACGGTCTGTTTAATTACTTTACGTCTTACGAAACCGTCTAATGCCTGCGCTACATGCAAACCATTTTCTGCATCCTGTTTACGTGATTTTTCTACCAGAGCTGCAACAGCACTGTATACGTCTTGAGGTATTGGGGAGGGAGCTAAATTAACACTGATGGCACCGGCCTTATCTCGACCCAAAGCTGCGTAATGTTGTAGGCCATTACAAGAACCATCTTGGTGTATGGGAAAACGGCTTAAATACTCTTCGGGATTTGTTGATCTATATACTTTCGCTATTTCTATGCAACAAGCTAAAGTTTGCCAAGGTTCATCAGATTTTGCCCACCACTTACGACCGGTTAATGGATTATCTGCTGAATCTAAAATATCTGGCATTGCTTCTTCGGCGTACAAAAGACGTTCTCTAACAGAATCGCGTTTCTTAAGTCCAGTGAGATTAATGCAATGTAGTTTAAGCCAACTGAAACCGTCAACGCCCAATGGTTGGGGCTGATCAAATATGAGCATAGAACGCGCCAGATCAGAGCCAAGATGATTAAGATGTGGTGGTACTGGATAAACACGTCCTCTAAAATCCATATTATGCGGCAACCAAAAAACTTTATCGCGGTACTTTTGTGAAATAGATTACCGTTAAAACTGAGACTTAATACCCCTTAATTGTGAATTAATAACTTACATGATTTGCTAATGATAAGCGATATAACGTATCACACCATAAACTATACATTTCGGCTTGTTTGCGCCTATGATTCATTTTTTCCTTAAACAATTTTGCTCGTTCAGCATTCGATATAGTGGAATCCTTTTTAGGTATAGAGGGTAAAGCAGGTAGGGAACTGGGAGGTTGTGGCACGTCCAATTTATCATCACCGCCATTTTGGAAAACTTCAATTATGACATCTAAAATCTATATAGAAATACATAGTTGATGGTCAATAATATGATCTATAAGGTTCATTTGTATTTCATACATCCGTATTTACACGCCAAGGTACACTTGCTAACTGATTAAGAGAGTCTAATGCAGGATAAATATTTTGTACAGGCATCGAGTTTATGCGGTCCCATTGCTGTATAGCCTGTAAGTAAAATAAAGAAATTTTTGAAACAAAATCCAAATCATATAAGGAAAAGAAAGGCACCTGGTGTGGTAAACGGATTAAATCTGATTTATTTAAAAGATAGCCGCCATTATGTGGAGTACTCCATGGTTGTGGTGGACATAACATAGGAACTAGATGTGAATCAAATGTTAAAGTTTGTTGACGTGATGATCTCAGTAACCTAAAAAGTTAATTTAGCAAATGATTCACCTCCAAAGTGTTACATAACTAACCTTGCTAATATAGGATGAGGTTTGACTTCTTCTTTAACCAATCTTCCTTGATTGCGAAACAGTGTATAAAAGGCCGGTAATAAATTTTGTTGCTTAGTCTTTTGATTTTGTCTCATAACAAACGCATCGATTTTAATGTCTCGCATTAATATGTTATAAAGAAACCGTCCTACTCCAGTTAAAACATTCGAGGGCCATGCTACTTCTCGTATATCCATGCTAGGTCCAGTACTACGTTCCTTGTGCACTAAACGTTGCCAAATTTGTCTTGTGTTATCACTAGTATTGGCATGATCCCAAACATCACAATATGCACTATAAATATCGCCTATTTTGTCCAGTGTACCATTCTTCTTTTTCTGCTCAATTTGATATCTAAAAATAAAGAAAACACGCGTGAAAAAAGTTTAATTTACGAAGATTTTTTCCAAATTACCTTTGTTGTACTTTTATACCCAACTCTTTGTACAATTGGCCCACAGTTGGGCTAAATGTTTCAGATCCTTCTGCTAATTTATAAATTTCTTTTATCAATATATCTGCGTATTGAGATGTATCTAGGGTCTTTAAATACGTATAATACGTCATATAACCTTGTGGTTTATAGCGTACTTGGGCTCTTAACGTATTTAAATCTCTTATTATTGCATTACAAATCTGTAAACGCCATTGAGTTTCAAAATTTCCAAGTTTCTCGCGCTAAAATAATACAACGAAATTATTTATGATTACTTTGGTACAAAATATAACAACTTACGCAATATTCAGCATTAGAAAACTCCTTTGATTTCTCAATTGATTTTATGGTTATGCAACCATCCAATTCAATTTGTAATTGCTCTCTTGCCATTTCTTCTAGCTGGGACTTATTGTAGCCTAATTTAGAATACATAATTTCTGAGCCTTCTATTTTCGATGATAAATCATTTACATTAACTATATCTTTTTCGGACGGTAATATCTTTTCGTTTAAATTGTTCAGCAAAGGGTTATTGTACTCTAAAATTGGAGATGAATATATAGGTTTAAAATCGGGGTGTACACGTTGTATAGCATCTAACGCAATATCACGCTGATCAGCTACAAACTTCGATTTATCCATAATTTCATTTAAGGAGAACCCCATTTCTTCAGATTTATTCACATAAGTTTGTATGAGATATGTGTTATCTGGTGATGATTCTAAGCGGCCTAAGCATTCAAATATGGCAGCAAAAGTCTGTTGATTAAAATTTAAGCCATCTTCCTCGATTAAATCAAATATATCGCGAAAGCGTTCAAAAGAACCCTTTTCTGCAAAACCATGTAATAAAATGTTATACAAATCTATGGTAATTAAATTCTTCGTGGAACCGTGCTTCTGCGCTCTCTGGCGGTATGTTAGTAGAGTTGAAAGACCTCGATTTTGCAGACCTACCGAAACACAAACATTTAAATAAGTGTTAAGATTTAAACGTAACGCTCGTTCTTTGGCTAAGCGCTCCTGCTGCTCATTATGGTGTACTTTCGATTTGAACCTAAGGAGAAATATATTTTTATAAAAAGATTTTATTAACAAATACAAAATCTATGGATATACCTGGGTTTTGATTTTTCTGTTACAGCTGCTACTTTAGGTTCACTTTTGATCAGAGATTCACCAATGATATCAGGTGACACATACGGCTCTGACGAGTCTAAGGGGTCTAAAATTTCTTCTTCTAGCCCATGTTTTAAACTATTTATGCTGATTGTAAAAGGAATAATGAAACGGTATGAATGTATTACATTTATTTCTTGCTGAAGTATATAAACATTTTATTTTACCAGTAGGCATCACTTTCAATATGATCATGTTCCATGCTCTCTATGATATCCCTAAAGTTGTGATAACTCTTAATTATTTGTTGTATCTGTTCCGGGTTATTAAGCATCTGTTTCGAAACAAGTTCTTCATCTTTGCCAAAGAAAATTAATGGTTTATCATCATAACAACCGGCTTCCAATACACTATTATCTAAAACTTCCATATTGATTTTTTGATATTCAATAGGCTGTATCAGTGATGTTGCAGTGGTAGTTGCCTTAATTGGTTTACTTATCTTGGAAGTCTCTAGCTTATTTTTTGTTTTCATTTTCTTATTTGCTATCTTTTTAATAATCTCCTGTTGAGTCCTGGTTATAAAATCTTGCAATTTTTTAGCTTTCAAACGCTTAACTCGTGATTTACATTCATTTGCGGCAGTATCAGTTACTTTAAAAGTAAAAGGAAAATAATTAACTCTTCAATTAAAATTGAACAAAGGACATTTTTGGACTAACCTTCTAAAAGCTCGACATATTTAGTGAATCGGGGTTTTCGAAATTTCTTCTTCTTTTTTACTTCAGTTTCAGCATTAGTTGTGGATTGTAAACGAACGTTTAAAAACATCGGATCTTTAAAAACAGAACAACGAAAATAAAATTAATAAGAATTGTAATGATTTAAATTAATTAACAATAATCGTAAAGAACAATTAATGTTCAGGTACACCTTATGATATCAAAATAATGCTAATAATTGTCATCATCTCTCTTAGGCGATATGTGTATTTTGGTGTAGTTCCATTATTTTTAAAGTTTTCGTTTCTATATATATGTATTGTAGTTTAAATTAATAAATTTTTGAACTAACATTATATATGTTTATTCCTCAAGTAGTGTGGAATATTTTAACTTAATTCGCCCACTGTATTCAGTTATCAAACCTAAATGAATTAATTTCGCAAATTCTTTAAAATAAACTCACCTGCGTGAGGCGCAACTACCCCACTGTTTTTTGTTGTAGGATTTGTTAATTGCAGACTTTTTATATTTTGCTGCAAATGACAGTAAACGGCTCTTTGATTGCCGTTGTTAAAAGTCTGATATTTAGCCGGTTGCAATAAAGAAGCACTTGCATCTTGACTGCTAACAATTCCACTTACATCAACGTCTTTAAGACGTAGCACATGTTTCTTCTGTCCATACATGCACTGTCGACAGTTTTCTAAGGCCACTCGATTGATCGTTAATAAACGATACATTTTCGCTTCAACTAATTTTCGAAAGTCATTAATTTTTACTTAATATTACAACGTTTTTGTATATATTTTATTACTTGTTACACTTTATTCGCTTGCATAACCGTTAAATTGTAAAGAAGAATTTCTAAAGTATTCAAGAAAAACATTGCGCAGTTTGACAATCACATGGCAACAGCAATAATAATGGTGAAGTTGGCAGCAGTATTTAAGCGTAAATAACATATGGCAACATTATAAACCGGTAATAATAAAGTAATATGGCATGACTTTTTACTAATTTATATATCGTTAATTTAATAGTAAAATAATGATTTTTTAATGCCAAATAGTTTTTTATTTTAGAAAGATATTTTGTTTTTAAATTTGTTGACTTATTGTAAATTGTTATCTGCCACATTTCATTCAATGAAAAGGCAATTTAGATTTGTAAAATAATCAACAATGTTTATGTAATTGTAATAGCTTCTGAACATGCATGTGCTTAATATGATTGTAATTAATCATTTCATTTTTCTTAATTTTTAATATTTATAGGATGAGGGAATATAATTGTTCTTTCCATGCCTCGCATGTATGTACATACATATGTATATCCACTTCGATTAGAAATCACTATGGTGTATGGCTCGGCTTAGATGTGTATTTTCATCTATGAAAACATGTGTAAGTATATTTAATTTTCTTTTAGTTATTTTTTGAAGTAACATGGAAATAGTAAATGCATTTCTACACTTGAAATTTTAATGAGTTTTACCATTAAAAGGTTGTTTTCTTTTCTTTTTGAAGGAAGTTGAAAAAAAAATAATTTGTTTGTAATATAAACAAATAAACAATCAAGTGAACATATCATGTGAGACTCCATAAGCAGACTCTCTTCGTAAGAAATTAATACGAGAGCAATTCACTTGGATCAACTTTTATTAAAAGTATTTAAAAACAAATCATTGAAATAAGTATTACATTATATAAATTCACAGACTTACGACTTTAGTGATCAAATATTTTATGAATAATTATGTGCGAGGACACTATGTTAAATGAAATTTTCTCATATCCTATCTCATACGAGTTCAGGATAAATTCAGGGATGCCGCAAGATTCTATTCCACCACTCCACCATTCTAATGATCTGCTTCATATGCCTTACTATCGACTCTATTAGCAACATTTACCATTCATATTAAATGTGCCCTACCAACAACCCCTTCCCAAATAAAGTAATAGAGTCGATTTAAGTATTGTTTATAGGATAATTCGGACAAAACCGATGACTACATGTCATTTCTAAACTTAAAAGAGTCAGTTGAAGCATTCAAATACCTTGACATTTTAAACGAAAATACTTTTTCTACTTATCTTATATATAAAAATGAATGTGTGTTTGATTGTATGTTTGTATGTTTGAAGTTTATAGACGATTAAACGGCTGAACCGATTTTCTTGAAATTTTCACAGTATCTTCCTGTATGTCTGGAAGGAGTTATAGGCTACTTTTTATGTTGATATTCCAAATGAGCGAGGGGCCATGCCCACGTATGCTACATACTACATACTTAATATTTAATTGCATTTGAAATATATTACTCATACGCATAGTAGTTACCCCTACAAGTATGCTATCCGTGATTCTTGATGTATAAAACCAAAGAAAATAAAGTGTAAAGAACGACGCGGGGAGAAAGATAGAAGGGAAAGAAAAAAATTTTGTAACCAACATTTGTGAAAAAATTCACCAAATAAGAAAAAATATAACCAAAATTAAATTCGTAGACTTTTGTTTTATTTATTTTTTTTCAAGTTTAAATTATCTATATATATAAAAATGAATGTACTTTATGGAATCGTAAACTATGCATTTAATCTTTAGCAAAGTTGTTGCGCATGAGCATGACGAAGGTTTCTAAGTTGGTATAACCAATTTCCGACAGGTGGCGCCACTGAAAATTCTTCGAAATTAATTAAATCGTAAACTGTGCATTTGATCCTGTGTTGAAAAGAAAAGAGCATTACTAGCCTCAGAATCAGCATTGAGACTGAAAAATCTTCGAGTACATGCCGCACAGATCCGTTCGCATGAATCACTTGAACAATGAATCACTTGACCGAATGCGTACTACTCAGGCCCGTTCGTCTGAATCATCTGGACAACGGGAAACAAAATCAATAAAATGATTCAAACTTAATTGGATATTTGTCTAATGTCTTTCCTTCAAATTTATTTTAGTTTGTAGTGCAGCAAAGCGCGCAGGGTACAGCTAGTTCAAAATAAAACACAACTATCAAGTATGATCGACATCGTAGAGGAGAGGACGATTGCACTCATTAATCGATTCCATTGCTTAATTTAAGTTTCACAAGCATTTCAAAAAATTTTAATGTTAAATTAGTTAACGCAAAACAATCCGTGTAAAAATTTGCTTCAACTGAAGCTGAAAATATCTTTTATTTAATGGTAATAGCATAGTAGTAGTAATATTTCAGTTATTTTTTAAGAGAAAACAAGCTGCCTCAATATGAAGAGCAGTAGCAATGATATTTGTAACAAATCAAACATTGTGCGCATTTGTCACTGAATACATTTGAAACTATTTTTTTTATAAGCATCAGGACTAACAAATAGGGTGAGTAAAATGAACACTTGTTTTTATTTGGGAACTATTTATACAACTTTTAATGCGCATTTTTCTTCGATTCTCTGAAAAAAAATCTCTTTCGTTTCACTATGTAAAAAAACTCCCACACTGTTTCGAAGAACTGCATTGTTTTTCAAAGAAATAATAAAACAAAAAAGAATGATAATACCGGACGCCTGGCTGGATGTGTATGGAAAGTGCTGTTACTCTTAATTATTATTTATTCTTACATTAATGCTCTTTATGCTCTTATCTCTAGGCTGACTATACATGAATAATAGTGTGTGCATGTTTTTGTATAACGAAGGGATCCATTTTTCACTATTTTCTCTAGCTTATAGAAGCCCAACATTCGAAAAGATCTTTTTAAAAGCAAAGACACTTTGAAATGAACTTTATTCGTATACAAGATTTGGTGGTGCTAAGTTGTTGATAAGAATATCGGAAAACAAAAGTGAAACTCAAAAATTAAATTAAATGTTTTGAAATAATAAGAACAAAAAAAAAACAATGGAAATAAAAATAAAATAATAATCAACATTAGAAAATGATAAAATTATTGTAGAAAAATTGAATTGAATGAACACTGCAGTGATATATAAACAATAAAAATAATAATATTTATATACATATTATAATAATCTTCTAATATTCAGATTTATTATTTATATCTGTAAGTATTAAATAATAAAAATTTCTTATTAAAAAATTAAATTAAAAACACAAAGTGGTTATCGCTGCATTTTGTTTGATAATTGTAAAATTATTAAAGAAAAAAACTATTTCATTTGAAATTTGCGAAAAAATATTGTTTTTATTCTAATTTTTCGCTTTGATGTATAAACATCATCATTTATCAACCTTTTGGCCTATTTTATAATATTGAATTTACACGTATGTACATAAATGAATGTATAGTAATATTCTAAAATAATTGATAAGTTTTGAAATCAGGTTAGTATTACTCAGATTATATACATATTTAAGCAAGCATGGAACTTATTATTTAAAAAAAACTTTGAGAAATATTTGAGTTCAAATATAAAATAAATAAATTCATTGAAATGCGACACATGGTATGAAGGTTTAAATGTTTGTATTAAAATTTTTATTAATAATATTAATATATGTATATACATATGTATATAAGAAAAGATCCATTATATATTATAAATGTATATATATTATAAAAGTTAAAAGTAACATATATTTATATATATATATGTATATATGTACATATATACATACATTTATATATATATATTATTCATATATATTCATTCATAATTTCGTATATATGCTACTTCCATGCCAAATCCCAAAGGGTTTTGAACTTTACATCATATACTTAGACGGTAATTTACGTGTAAAGTCAAGGCTGTTTTTTTTTATGAAATGCTTGTAAAACGCAATATTTTTATTTACAATTAATTTATTGCCTCGTTATGTGATGTAAACGATTTATTTTCCAAAATTCTAACGATTCAATACGCCCATTTTTTTAATTAAGACTTTCAGATTAACATTGTTAGACAAAGATAATTTGCGAAGACTTAAAAAAATATATTTATTTGAATATTGTTAAAAAAAATAGTAAAATAAGTCTTTGATAGTGTATTTAACCAAAGATGTAAATTTTCACTGCTCCATGTTCAACATAACGCTTGTGATTCTCGGCGAAATAAAAATCATTTGAATCATTCATAGAGGAAGATATACTGAGTTAAGCGATAACCGATGAAATTACAAAAATATTTAAAATAAAAAATGACGTTTTAAATTCGATATCATAAAGTCTTCCAAACCAAATATGTTTATATTGAAACAAGAATTAAAGACGGGATTAAATGGACGCCTCCGTTCTATAACATTCTAAGTCGAAAAAGTGTGTTTTGAGTTATGAGCTCTCAAAGTTTTCACGCGACATACGACTATATGTGTATTCTAAGTAGATTTTTTCCTATAACTTCGGAACGGATCGGCGCATCTTAACCAAATTTTGACAGTATTTAAGTTAGAGAACTTAGAATTTAAAAATGAACAAGAATATTAAAAACGTTCTAAGTACACTTAGAACGTTATAGAATGGAGGCGTCGAAATATACTCATAGCAGAGCAAAAAGGGTACTGAACCAATGTCCATAGTTTCGTTAGAAAACTTATCGATGCTGTAGCATTTACATAAAGAAGAGCAAGCTTTAAAAAGAAAAAAAGAAGAGCAAGAAACTGTAAGTTCTTTTTTCGGCAAAAAATGTGATCGAGTTAGAATAGAAAGGCATTTACTATCATTTGCAAAAGACTAGATAGGTTTGGAAGTCTGGTTGACAAGGACAGGACTTTATGCCACTCCTGGATTTATCGTGAATTTTTAGTATGACATCGTTAATAACATCAAGAGCTATAAGTTTCAATAGAAGCGCGTAATGTCGGTATATATCACCAAATACGGAAGACTCATTTTTGATCTCTCTGGAAATTGTGCTGTAGATCATTAAGGGCCATTATTACAACTTGCCGTTAACTAAAGGGAGGATTTTAATGGGCAGATATATTGTTTTTCATTATTATAAGTGGACAATAAGGTAGAAGTGAGCGTTAAGATTGAGCTTTACAGTTCCCTTTAGCTTAATGTACCTTTAACTAAACCCAAGTTTAATGGCAAGTTGTAATAATGGCCCTAAGTAAATTCTTTGATTTAAAATGTGTAATAAATTAGCAGCAGCTAAATATACATATGTATGTATGTAGTTTCTATTCCAGGATCATGCCGATCAAATTCCTTTTGTGCGATAGCCTCATCACGCCAGAGATTGGCATTGCATTAGCAATGTTGTGTGCACATTTTTAAATACCAAGTAAATTATTAAATATTTATTGTAAATATTTTAACAATATTTGCAATGATGCTGAATTCACCGAGTGTGTACATACTATGTGTATGTACATACATACAGAATGAAGAAATTTTCAATAATTCAGAAAAAGGAATAAAATTTAAAACAAGTAAATTTATTAATGTAAATATTATTAATATTTATTATAACAAAATGCACTGACTATCAATTTGTAAATATTTAGATTTTCAATTCATAGCCAACAACTGCAATATGCAAAATGTTATTATAAATTAATAAATAAGAAATTAAATTTGAAATTTTTAATAAACAATAGAATGGATAAACAAAAGTAGAAAAAAATCATGCACACAATAACAGCAACAAATATAAATGAATTAAGTTGTTGCTATAAAAATGCAATTTTCAAGAAATATGTACATATATTCGATACTTTTTTTTTTCTTTAAGCATAATGTCCATTTTCATTTTATTAGAGGTACAGATGTGCATATTTTTAGTTATTTAAAAATGTTTATGTCATGTGTTCCAAATACATAAATCAATTTTTAATTCGTAAAATTTAATTTTTTCTGAAGTTTAAATTAGACTATTATCGCGTCTCGTGCTATTCTATGTGTTTTACTATATCGTGTAATAAATAGATCAATATTCAATTACAATTTTGAATTTTTTTTTCTTAACTATAAAAATAAAAAAATGTTGTTTTTTCATTTCAGTAAAAGCTGATAATATTGCGAAGGAGGATATTGGTATAACGACCTTAACGGCATCAGAAAAAAACTCATCAACTAGAAAAATGTGTCAAATAATAAGAATCTTATATTTAACCGTAATTTGTTTTACTTTAATGGATTTGACGCCAGCTGAAGTCACGTAAGTTGCATTGATGCGTACATAACTATCAATGAGGATGATAACTTGAAACGTACGTATGTACATGTACATATCTAATGCCCTCATGTTTTGTAAATTGTAGAATTGTCTAAAATTAATAACATTTTATACATAATTTCTTAATTGCTTTAATATCTTTTTTATTTGATGCCAATTTAGTTACATTTCATGGAAAATAATTTAATTAAAATTAAAAAAAAAATTTATTAATTTTACACTTTATTATAAAAAGATCTTTTGTATTTTTAATTTATAACATTTTTCAACTCACTATTTGATTTGGATTGTTAATGACATGAATTATAAATCTCCATAAATTTTTAACAGTGAGTACTGTTTTGAAAACACTTCCTATGCTTATGTTATCTTTACGCCAAAGAAAATTTTATGTCCTTAATACGATGATGACCTTTGAAAATGTTTTTATAAAACTTTATCATATTAATCACAGGTGGATCACGCTTTTGATCCCAATGGTGATCAACGATTGAAATCCCTTCTACTATAATCGTTTTTACTTGAAGCTATTGTAAATGTAAATGCGGAAAGAAGACTTAACGGATAATAATTCATTGGATAAAGTTTCCTTTCAAAACTTATGTGAAACATCGAACTTCTTTTAATATCCAAATTTATTTATTTACAATTAAAACAGTGCTTACATTTTCACAAATATCACAAAAAAACTGCATATCATACTTAATAGGCATTTTTTATTAAAATACTTTATTTTTATTATCAGAGATTTTATTATTAAATACATATCTTAAAATGCCGGCAGATCAGAGTTTATAGGCATTTCTCATTTAAATAATTATAAACGATCGTACTGATCAATGGGCACAACTAACTAAAGCCAACAAAAGCAATGGTTCAACAATTAAATTCTTTTCTTTTATTGTATTATACAATAGAGGGGCAGCATATCAAAACAAAAGAATTGCTTGTATTACTTAAAGGAAAACTGTAAAATATTCAAGTGGTTCATTATTGCATCATAGCGCCGTCTTTTCGTTTTTTTCGTTTTTCTTTCAATAATGCAAAGGGCATGAACCAACAATCAAACATTTTAAATAGAAACTTATTTAAAACTTATTATTATTTATAGATATGAGTAGAACAAACCGTTGCAGAGACCGTCAATTTATAATAAACAAAGAATAAAGACTCACTGACTTCTGGCATGCGTGTATTTGTAACAAATTGTTAGACGATGAATGAAGGGGAGTGGATTGCTTTTATGGAAATGTAAATGTTAAATACTTAAACATGCGGAATAAAGACTACTTCTTTCTTCTGAATGCTTGATTTATTGAACAAGCAATGGGAAATTTATTCTAATCTCTTCTACATTATATATAGAGAGTAATCCATCATGTAACTTTATGCACATATTCGAGTTTTTCAAAAAGTAATAATATGGGGTAAGCTTTTATGGTATATTATGTGAAAAACCGAAACGTGTACGAAATGCGGTGGCATTATACGAGCATATATATTGGGACGAGTTGTATAATGTTTGTTATTTATAGAAAATATTATATTCTACACATATGCATGTGCATATATTAGCACTTTAACAAATTGATGACATGCAAATTAATTTAAAACCGTTTATGAAAATAGAAACTACACATAATCTTAAGCTACTAAATAGTTCGCTTAACTTCTATTAAATGGACACAATACAGTTATGATCATGGAAAAATAATAAATAATAATTTCAAATGAGCTTCAGTAAATACAGATATGTACTTTTTTATACGAACGAATGTACTCCTGTAATAATATTTTATTTTAAGGCATAGTATTATTTAAAAAATAAAATTCATAATTGAATTTTAATCGAAAGATGCATATTCTATCCTTTTTAAATATAATAATTGTTTTTGTTTTTTTTTTTTTTAATTTAATGTTATATATTTTCTTAATTTAGACTAGGTGATATTAGAGGAACTTTACAGTCTTTGATTTATTCATACAATCAACTGGATAACAAATTAGAAAGACATGAACATCGTGAACGAGCTTTAGGTGAATTAATGAAAAAGGGGATGATGGCTTTGCAAAAAGGTCAAAAGAATCTTGAACCAATTAATGGTATATTTTCCAGACTAGATGAGCGTGTTAGTCAAATTGAAACAATGTTAATTGCGGTAAGTTCTTAGGAATAACAAGAGCACAACTTGAAAAAGATTATATAATTAACCGTTACCAATTGTTATAGCAAGAGGAAAAGTATAATATACAAACTGAGAAGCTGAGTGAAACTTTAGAACGCATTTTTAAATGGATGCAAGACAATGACGAGTGCTTTAGGAGACCACCAGTATCACCAGCAGCGGCATTACCAAACATCGTCAAACCGGCTGATTCTTCTATACCGCCAACTTTCGTTAAAGACCAGGAAGAAGTTAATAAGAAACTTGTAACACATATGAAAACCATATCTCAGAATGTTGATAAATTACTGGACATTGCACACAATATGTCAGAGCATACCGAAGTAGCTTTCAAGACCAGTCCAGTTACTCAGGAAAAACTCGCAAAAATAGAAGACCGTTTAGTAAGCTACAGTATGACTACACCTGCGCCTCCCTTACCACCAGTCATTGTTCAGCCAAATAATACAGTATTTGAAAATAAAGTTATTACAATGATCGACCAGGTTCATAACGGCTTAGCTGAACTCAAGAATGTTTCTCCGCCCGAAATGGGACTTCCACTCGCAGACAAAGAGTTTATTTATCATTTAAGCAATGAAACTTTGGTCGCATTGGAACGTATTAAAGCAGATATTTTGCAAGCAACTGATACGGGTCAGTATACGTTTTTATTTCTAATTTAAAAATAAAGAAAAACTACGTACGATATGTACGAAATGATGATGATAGATATCGTTTTAAAATTTTTATTAATTTTAAACCAATTTTTTATAATTTTTATTGTTTCTTTTTTTTTAGATACTACAAAGACAATAATTGCTATCGAAAAAACCGAAAAAAATCTTGAAACTGGTTTGGAAAGTGTGAAAAAGAACGTATTTGACTCATCTGAAATTTTGAACAAATTCTATACGGAAATGAATAATAGTTATACGAAATTCAATGAAGGACTTGAAATATTTAACAAATTTAATAACATCTTAATGACTAATTCTGAATATGTATTGGATACACAACGTAAGGTTGAATTTGGTACAATACAAATTGTACAAAAAATAACCGACAATTTGGAAAAACAGAAAGAAGCCCTCTTCGAAATGATGAAAGAACGTTTCGATAACGTTGATGAAATGATGATGAACAATCAAATTGAAACTATGCAGAATTTCTCTTCTTTAATTGAATCAGAGATTACTCAGGTGTGGCATCAAATCTCAATAATGCATGCAGAAATTAGTGATGCCACGGATTTACTGAAATCAGTAGATGCACGTAATGAACTTGCAGTCAACAGCACCTTTGATAGTGTAAACATGATGGGTCTTAAAGTTGCTGACATTAAGGACCGTATGCTAGATATGGAATCGAATTTGAATTTCCTTTTGGGAAAACTATCGATTATTTCACAAGAATTTAATAACATTAAGAAGGGTTTAGGTGAATCTTTGGAGGAATTACATAAAACATTTGAAGAAATTCAGAACAAAATGCCTCAAATTAATGGTGCCCAAACGAATTTGGGTAAATATGAAACGGAATTAAAACTGTTATCGAAGCGTAATATTTTATCATAATTCTCTATATCTATTCAATGATGATAATTAAACGAAACAAATTAATTTAATAATTTAAAATACATATGTGTATTAGTTGTAACAATAGCTTCAAGGGCACTCAATTAAAAAAAACATATCTTAATAGAATTTAAGTTTCAACTGCTTTGCTTAGCCAAATATTATAAACCAAATATGTACGAACATATATTAATGTGTATTTGTCAATAATTTGTGTATGCAATGCAAATTGCTTTACATGTACTCTCTACGTATAAATTAGAACAAAATTAAATGCAAAAAAGTAACATTAAAGCTGTGTGAAAATAAAGGATTTAAAATTTTGAATTTGGCTTTATTTTTAGATATTACATCCATCAACTTTATACCAAAATTTAAGGAACACTATATGTAATGTACATCAGTAATAAAAATATTTGTTTAATGTTTAATGCATAATTTAACTTAACAATATTCTTCTTTATTAAATTTGCATTTTATCCACTCATTCAATAGTTTCATTATTAATTGGCTAACATATAATATTATTGAACTTAATTTAAGTCTTTAAATTTTAAAATGAAAATATTTCGTACTTAACTTCTAATCAACTTCATATGTACATACATCAATTTCATATAAATTAATGACACATGCAGACTCCGCGATCAACCTTAAGCTTAGTATATAGCATAAACCTATTTCCATTAGCCTTGACAATCGAGGAAAATTGTAATTTTTTGCTGATTAGTTATTTACCCCATCTTTGTTCACAGCGAGAGTATTTGTATAATATATGAGCAAAGGTTTTAGCATTAAAAACTTGACCTTTGGCATGTCGGTGGAATTCAGTAAAACGGGTGTGCCATGGTAACATACCAAACGTACATAAGTCCTCACTAAATATAATACTTATTTCTGGTTCTGTTAAGTTCCCGAGATGTTTAGAAAGTTCTTGATTTATACATTCCGTAAGTAATGTCCTTTCTTCTAATAATTTTTTTACTTCTTTGGTATGTCTTTGCTTATAAAGATCACGACATACTTGTGCTATAAGAGGCCGGTTGTTTTGTGGTTGTATTTCGAATATCTGAAAACATGATTGCAAAATAGGAAAAGGAAAAAATTATATATACATTATTTTACTCTTTTTAAATATTAATTTGTCTTTAAGAATTTGATTACAAAAATCAAAGTCACATTTTTATATAGTCTCATTTATTTAGATTAATAGGTATACATACAAAGGTCTTCAATATTTTTAAACACTAACAATTGTGATATCAAACTCCAATATAAACTTTCTAGAACGAAAAAATATATAAACCTGCACTCTAGTTATGACGCTATTAGTAAACAAATTTGGATAAAAAGTTATGACGCTTGAGCGATCAGTATGTGAAACTATTGCGCGGAAGTAATTTTAAAACAGCAAGTAAACACTATCTCTAGCAATCAGCAAATTCACACAAAAATGTAGTTGAAGATTTTTGGACCTTTATGTAATGTCGCATCATTAAGCCAAATTTTACAAAATATGTATCAGTTTAGGATTTTTTATAGAACAACTAAATAAACCTATAAATTGTGATATTGGTATATGAGGTTCAAATTTATATAAACAACTTTTTTTGTACTTTTTGTCTGTATTAAATTGTTTATCACAGCTAAACATTTTGTAGCCAAAAATTTAATTTTATTTAAGCATGCTAATCCTATGGATATACGTTTATCGTAATTTATCTTCTTCGGTAAACGAGCGCAATTATGGAAATTTCAGTTAGAAGCGAAACCACTAGGCTTAATTTAAATTTATTAAGTTATAGTATATGTTGAATATAATTTACCTCTAACGATGTACTTTTCGCTTGTATTGCTGTATTGGATTTTGGCAAAAGTTCGTTCGATAAAGCTGAGTTTGTTAGACCATTTACATGTGATGTTCCGTTAGCTGTTTCTTCTTTACTCACATACCACACTGTATGGTGAGCATCAACATTTTTTCTTTTCCATCCCTTAGGGCATTCAAACTTTTCTAACGCTGATAAGCAAAACTTTGAAGAAATGGTGTTTGTATAGCGAGTATCATAATAACTGATGCAATTTATGTTCATGTGAAGTGCATAGGAAAATATTCGCTTTACTAGATCGTCATTTGCTTGCACATTATCTGGACCAATAACAAGATTCAGATGTTTTGGTATTTTGTTCAAATGCTTCTTGCATTGCAGCAGAAAATCATATTCGTTCTGTTGTTTTTCTGCCGTAGACGTACGTCGGCAGCGATCATATGACCAGAGAGCAATAGCAATTATGCGTAAACGCAACCACATACAGTATTCATACAATGACACAAGGCTGTGTAGCAAGTGCCAAAGAAATTTATAAATGCAGCTTGCAAACATTTCCATGTGCAAGCATTTAATTTTTTTGTTTCACCAATTGCCGGAATGTTACTTCTTAAAATTATCAAAAGAATTTCTTTTAAATATACCAAAACAATGTTGAATTTCGTCTCTCCCTCTTTGATTTCACGCTTGAATTTAGATGACTGCAAAACGACTTTTGAACATAGTTTTTCACTTAAATCTTTTAAAATTACTTGCATTCAGTATCGCACTTTATAGTATCTAATTATACTTCTGGCTTGTTTTCTTATCAATTTCGTTAAAAATGGAATACATAAGTATCCATTTAGCACCTAATTTTCGTATCAGAAAATTTTTCTAGCTGCTCTCGTTTTCCCGGCTGTATTACAATTGCTTAGCAAATGTCAACAAGTATGACAGCTGACAATATTGAACACACGTCATTGCTACCAAAGAGTAGTGCTAACTTAAACATGACTGAATTTAGTCTGGCAACTTTATTAATTGTGAAACGGTAAACTTGGCATTACTGGCGCTGAATTATCTAAATATTAAAAAGCTGAATTTCCATTTTTGCACAGTTGTTGGTTTCTTGTTCGACGAATCGTTTGCAATAGTTTTATAATTTAATTGTTTAAACTGTTCTAAGTTGAGAAAATCACAATATCACAGAAGGAAATTACTACTTCTATCAAGTGATTATTTATCAATTGAGGTAAGTTCAGTTGACACTGTTTTAATAAAAAAAAATCGATGGAAAAAAAATCAGCAAGAAAAGTGCATTTATGAATAGAAAAACGAAATCAAATATAAAAGTAAAAAGCTAAAGTATAGGAAAAGCCGGCTTTTACTGAAACGAAGAGGGGAGGTTTGTTGCACCAAAAATTTATGGGTGGTGGCTGTTTTTGAGTACCTTATTTTACACTCATTATGCTATTATTGATAGATTAAGCGTCTTTAGAAACTAATGCCTGATTATTAATACCTCAAAAAATAAAAACATTTTGTTGAAATAACATTAATAATTTGATTTGTGTCTATATATACATATATAGGTGGTTATGTTTTTCTTGTGTTTAATTATATGCCAACTATAACGGATGTTTACAGATTCAAGACAGCTGTTTTCATATTTATATCCACATTTTTCTTTCTATTATAATTTTCTTTGGCAAAAAAGAGATTTCACGCATACATAGACACAATATATATTTTTTACATTTAGTTACCAACATATTTGCGGTGTATTAAAGATTCTTAAGTTACCATCATCATATATTTTTTCTTGCAGTATTATATTCATACAATAAATTTGTTGTTTGTGGGCATTTGTTGCAGTCATTAGCCTTCTGTTGGTATGACTCAACCTTTTTAATATTTTGTGTTGTTTTTTGTTTATAGATAAATTTGTCAATTAATGATGCAAACTGTTATTTTTAGTTTATTTTTATTGGTATTTTTAAACAAGTAATGACTAACCTTCGATAAACAATCTTTGACCTTAAATTTTGGAACCTTTTTGGGGGAGTTATGTAATCTAATAGCGGTTTAAATATTACTGAACCGATAATGTTAATATTAGATCTTTTTTGAAACTCTTTAAATTTAAGAAATATGTATATTGCAACTTTTCTTGGTCAATGGTTTTTTTTGTTCTGTTTTCTTTCATATGCATACACATTGTATAAATACATATTAGATATTTGGAAATTGCAATTTCTGTTTTATTCACATTTGAGAATTCTAATTTTATACAGAGAAGTTTAATAAAATATATCACATCCAGTTGTCCATTGAGAATTCAAAAGTTATTGGAAATTATTTTCGGTTCTAAAAGTTTTCTCGAATGCTACTATATCTGAAAACACAATTGTAGTCTGACAACTGTTCATCCATGTCTCATCACGATAAAGAATAAGATCGAATGTGCAAGCTTCTACAAAACTAAACAAAATAAATTTTCAAAGAGTGTGTTATTTCTAGGCAACTATACGTCCTGCTGTAGGAGAATAATGACGCATTTGATTACTTTAAGGCCCCGATTATGGTTCACAACAGTTGTAAATTTAGTGTTGTAGTTTTAAAATTGCGATTATGGTTCACAACATCTATCGCCAGTGTTGTGCTTTATGTTGTGTGTGTTCACATAGCCTGATTATGGTTTACAACAGTTGTTTTTAAGTGTTGTCAGTACTGTCAAAAATTTACAACAGCTCATTAGCTGTTGTCTTGTTGCCGCGTTCAGTTTAAAAAAGAAAATGGATAAAAATTTGTAAGTATATGTATATACCAGTGCATATAATTTTTTGTGGAAATTTTAAAAATTACAAATAACTGGAAATATTTTATAGAAAAATAATCACTAACAAGCAGAAGGAAAAGCTGGTCGAATTCATGACAGCAAATCCTGACATTGACAAGTTATCATTTTGAGCAAATAAGACGCAGCATAAAGGGACGTGGGAGAAATTTTCATTGGAGCTAAATGACTTGGGTCCACCCATTAGAGTTTCAAAAGAATGGCAAAGGGTTAGTAGAAGAATTGTAGCATTCTTAAGCCATGGACTCATTATAAAGCCAATTTGAAAAGAAAATTCTCTGCCAATAGAAAAAAACTTTCAAGTTACTGGTGGTGGTCCGTCGACGGAAATTGGAGCAGAGCACCGTAGAGTTGGTGTTTATGCAATGGAAAGTAAATCCAAATGGATTTGCAATGGGATTGCAAATTCAAGACGAATCCTCATACGATATTGAAGGGCCTTAAACTAGCACTAACCGAAAAGCTACAAAATACAAAAAATAAGATGGGGGATGAGCGTCTAAAAACCTTAAAAAGGCAAGAAAAGAACCAACAGGTGATATTGCTTGGTTTAAAACGTCTTGATAAGGGCTGATATAAAAATGATCAAATAAATAAAAAATGCTAGAAATAAATAGGGAAAAAGCTGAATTACAAAATGAATTATTAAAAGCCAAACTCCTTTTAACCCAAAAAAAACTTGAAATGTAAACTATTTATGAATTTGTATTTTAGCTTTAAGTAACTATGTGATCTAAATAAATTTTAATGTGATAAGAAGGTTTTTTTATATTTATATATTTTAATTTGATTTTGAAAGGAATTTATTGCAATCCATACATAAAATATAAACGCTAATAAAACTAGCCTTTATTTTTAATTGTCATGTTTTAACAAGAGTTAAAATTTGTGTTTTATGTAGGCTTTTTGTTTTTTAACGTAATAATTTTTGTTTTCAATTGGCAGTTTTATACACTCATAGTTGTATTTTCAAGGAAAAGTATACTAACATTGAAGAGCAACACTGTGACATACACAACATCTAGATGTTGTAAACCATAATCAAGAAAGTAATAAATGTTGTGTTGTCTCTGTTACAACACAACATTTATGTGTTGTGAACCATAATCGGGGCCTAAGTAAAAAAAAAGAAAATAAATTAGAAGGTGATTTCTGGCAGTAGAATATTCCTTAACGGAAAAGAAAGGGTGATTTAAAACTACATAATAAATTGTGTGTAAATTTGTTGGATAAAGATAAAGACCAGATTAATAAATTTTCTTAACTTTTGTTTTTAGTAATATTTGCTGGAGAATAATTTTGATAAGTGTCTGTATCGATTGCTAAAGGAATATTCACAAGCATTACCAAAAAAAAATTTTAAATTTAATCAGTATTTTTACATTTCTTTAATTATTTATTACACTTATGGCATCCACTGTTTTCTGAGGTTTTTTTATTTTTGTTTTCATACGAAAATATGGCATTAATCAAATAAATAAGAAAACAAATAAACATTAACATTTTTGATCAACCGCAATCACAGCTCTACACAAAAATAGAACACATATACCATAGAAGAAGATACTTACTAAAAGCGAATAATACTTTATATTTGAAAAAAAAAAAAAAAAAAATAAAAAAAACTGTAATCATAAAAATAAACATGTTTGAATAAAAGATCGTAAAACTAAGAATTCTTAACTATTATTTTCGAGAAGACAAAGATAGTAAACTTGCTTAACATAACAATGGCATTTATTTAATATTTGGAGCGATATATAATTCTCTATCATTTATTTTTAAAGATAATTTCATGAGGGTTCTAGTTATGATATTCCTTTTCAAGAATTTCGGCCGACATCCCACAAATTTCAGCCGTAATTTTCTTTTTCCAGGGCTGAAATTATGGCTAGATTGTCTAGGAACATGAGAGTCTTAACGTATTTCCACGAAAAATAAAAAAATCTTTACTTTTTTATTATTAACGATTTTCTATAAATTCTTAACTGATTTGTAGTTCTAAATAAGAATTTGACTGGTTACATTTTTTGTTTTTCTTTATTCCCTTTTAAATAACCCCACAGGCCATCCACCCGAGACTTAAATATCTTATATGGTCTTTGTTTGGTATTTTAAACCTTAAGAAATAATAACAAATACTTAAACATTTTGGTGTGGTGTGACAATGACAATGATAATATTAATAGTTAATGCTTATTAATTCTTTTCGTTTACGATAAAATGTGAAATGGTTTTACTTTATGCCGGTGGAATGTAGAGACCTTTATTTTATCTATTTTATTTATTAAGTTTTTTATAGGGTTGGCCGACCGTCTGTCCGATTTGAGTTTTGTATTATGTTTTTGTTTGCCTGTAAGAAGCCATACCGTACACCAACATTTTTTAATTTTTTTTTTTTATTAAATGTGCGTATACGAATGAAAATATTTTGGAATATTTTCTTTTTCCTGTATTACGTATGGGTAGTGGTAACTAACCGTAGGTAGTCATCGTTTATTTATCATAAACACGTTGAATGATTTGTTTTATTTTGCAACAGAATTTTTGGAAACGAAAAACATGTTAGTATTTTTCAGAACGTTCATTCATACAAACGTGCGTATATTTAACGTCCGATTTTGCGTGTTTTGGTGAATATAAGGTGCGGTTTTCACGATTTTATTATAAACTAAATACAAATTAATAAAAATTATGAAAGAAATAATTTTTGGCTATTGAGTACCAAGATTCGATTTAAATAAATTCTGTAGCGTGGATTCTGCATACTTTGAATCTACAGTTTTGTAACTAAATGTGTAATGAATTTTTTTAAAAAGCAATTTATACAAGGATATTTTAATCAGGTCTACGATATAAATTAAAACTTGATTTCCATTTATATTGTCGAGGAACAATTAAAAAAAATTGCAAAAGTTTATTTATTAAAGTTAAGAGAGAAGTTTATAATACGCAGACTCATACTCGCCAATTTTTTCTTCCTTAAGCAAGAAATAGGGAAATAGGCTACAGTATTTTTTTTTTCTCTTTTCAAAACCTAACAAGTTGTGGCGATTTATAAACAAAGTTTTAGCATCGTATTATTTATCTTAATCTCTATTGTCCATGTTAATTTTAACTTTAACACTTTCTCTTCTCATCAACATCAATTGAACAGATGGTCTTACGTATTCATAATGCCAAACTCTCTGCACTGCATGAGCAACCACCGGCATGAGTTTTTCTTTTCTAAACCAAAGAGCTTTGCGTTTGTATTTATATTTTTACTTTACAAAACCCACCGCCTTTCAGCATCATCACTGTTGTCAGCTACTTTTGTTATTTAAAGTGCGAATACAAAGAGAAATACAAGCTTTTTCTTTTCCATTTATTTCAAATACATTTCTGTTTCATTTATTTGTTAACGGTTGTATTAAACAAGTTTTTAAACGTTTTTATACGCGACTTAATTATTATTATTCAACAAGAAATAGAAAAACAACAATTTTATTTTTGCTCCTTACTGGCATTGACCACTGCCTCAACGATTATATCTGAAATGTAATTTAACATATTGTCTAAAAGTTGTTTATAACGGTTGCGTTAGCAAATTAAGACAAAATATCGGGTTTTATTATACAATTTCTAATATTTACTTGTATTTTACCGCCAATTGTAATGTAGTATACGTGGTACAAAATTGTGTGTTGTTATATTTATGTTCTTTGAATTAAATAGAAAAATTAATTAATATGTTGGTGTTATCTACATCATCATTCGGGGTTAGGTCAATTTCTTTTTAAGATTTAATTCAAAATAATTTGGATAAATAAAAACCTTAAATATATACATATATTTGGCAATTAATAATTAAAACAATGTTATTTTATATGGAGATATGTATTTGTTTATAGAATTTTACTTTTGTATATCATAAACATTGAAATAAAATGTATTGCTATAAAAAAGTGAAAAACAACTAAAAATAAACTAAATATTCATGTTTACGTTTAGGTCATTTAAAACAAACTTGTTAAAGACTTGAGTACAATTGCTTGGTAAATATCATTGGCTGAACATTTCCAAAATGTGCAATTAGTCGTAAATATTTTTCTAGTTTTTGTACGTTTTATAGGATTTCAATTGAAAAAAAAAGAAATTAGTTATTGGAATAAAAAATGTTTATTCATTAGTGGTTGCTTAAACCAAAAGAGAAATTAGATAAATCATCAAGTGTGAAAGCGTGTTAAGAAAAGTGTGCATAAAAGTATCTGTAAAAGTAGATTCAGAATTCTTTGATTTTCAATTTTTTAGGTTTTTATTTTAAAAACCTTGCATAGTTTATAATATTTAAGATATTTAAAAGATAATTCTGATTATTATTGCTTTCTGTGTATTATTGCATTTGCCTAAATTTTGAGTATATAATATAACATTAAACGATTGAAGTTTAGCTCGCTAGAATACATAGATACATACATAATTGGCCATTACAACCCTTCAGTCAGGATTACGGCCTAGCTTCTCACACCACTCATGTTGTGTGCCTTAATTTTATACTTGAGTGGTGGGACCTACAGTTTAATGTCGACTCCGAACGATAGATTTTCAGAAACTTTCATGGCAGGTTTATTTACTCTCAGAGTTTTTGCCAGAAATCTGCTGAGAGGAAGTCGCCGAAGAAATATTTTATTTTTCATATTTCGTTTTTGATGTCTGGCCTGGGGCTCGAACCCGGGCTTTTACGTCTAATAAGCGAACACACTACCTACTAGACTACGGCGATTCGCTAGAATAGGGAAGTATAATAGATCACAATTTATTGGCTTAATGTTTAATTCCTATTGGATTTTGGAAATTTAATTTATTTAGTTTCTCCTATTATTATTGCCTTCAATGTTTTTAATTGGCTTATTTTATTTATTTATTTATTTTTTCATTACTGTTAGAAGGGTATATGAATGTATGTATGTATATAATTGGTTCTTAAAACTTTTGGGTGTGTTATTTATGGACAATTAAGTGTTGGACCACGTGAAATTCTTAATAACGTAAAGTTTTTCATTTACATATCTTCATTTTCTTTTCACCCGGTTTTTGTCATTTCTTATTGCATATTATAAACCGTTTCGTTTGATGTTGTCCCGGCTTGACCTACTTTCATGTACATATCTAGATTAGAATACGAGTTCTGTTCATTTCTCACACTGAACAAATTGTATCCCTTCAACAAGGATTTTTTCAATGTATTTATATTCTATGTACATAATATACACATTTTTATATATATACACATTGTATATACACGTATTGGACATATATTCACGTATTGTATACAACTATAACTACTTGTCAGTTTCTTTTCAACCACTTGACTTTAATGCTGTGAATTTAATTTTGTATCAATAAAAGAAATTTTTTCACATTTGTGCTTTAAAATAATTAAAAAATTTATACTTATAAAAAAATAATATAAGTGTATTGTAAACGAACATATTACCTTTTTTTACAAAGTAAAGCGTTATTTTCTACATATAAAAATAAAATAAAATGGAATACTAAAAGAATTATTGTTTGTGGAATATTTCATTTGGTCAGACCCCAAATAAGTTACTTTTTATAGCAGAATTTCTTATGAGAAATATTAAATACTTGTATTTTGATTATTAAAAAAATTACTTGTAGTCATGGTTGGTTACTTGAATTTCATTACAGAAATTTTGTGCATCAATGTGGTTGTAGAAAAATACCGTTAATCTATGTTAAACTACATTATTTTTTTGTGTACACAGAAAATGCAAAGAATGCAAACTTTCATTTCAATCTATTATATAAATATCTTATATTGAAAACAAAACACAATATTCTTCTTTGAATTAGAATCCGAACTGTTCACCTAATAATGTGTTGATAAGAAGTCTTATTATAACTTTTAAAAACATAATAGTGTTTTAAAAAGGGAATCATTTCTGTCTACTCCACTCCTTTTTCATATACATATTTATATTTAAATTGGCCTGATTAAAGTTTCGCGTGTTAACACAATATATATATTTTTAATACCCTGATTTAAGATTATATGAGTTGAATTATGTCTTACAACTAATCTTAAAGAAAAAGAAATTACCACTTAGTCAGAAGTTACTCTAGCGTAAATTATGAACGTATAATCATTATTAATTTCTTCTAATCAAATGCTGCTAAAAATATTTGTGAATAATAGTTAAATAGCAATAAAATGTTTTCGTGTTGCCGCGCAAATCCGAAGGGTTCAAAAAAATCGAAAAAACAAACTGATATTGAAACTATCGCGAAAGAAGAACAAAATGAAATTAATCAACAAAATAGTGATACATCGAAAAATGGTAATAAAAATCTAGTAATACCAACGATAACCATAGGAAATGGTAAATACGTTGCTGATAATATAAATGATAATAAACAATACGGTAATACTGACGAAGAATGTGTTATAAAGGAGGATAATACATTTAGCGAAAATGGAAATACTACAACGGAAATAATTGAGAACATACCCCAGGAAAATGATACCATCAATGTACAACCCACACCGATGGAAACAGAAACTACATTAGTTGATAACTCCAGGATAGAAGAAACAAACGGTATAGTTATTTTTTCCTTCTTATTTGATTTATTTGTACAATTTAATACAATTTCATTTTAATATTTAAAATTGTAAAAACATTTTGAAATTTATAATTTTCATAAAATATTATTAGATTTCAAAGTCTTGGCGTCTGTAAATGTACAATGTACTGTAATTATCAAGACATTGGAACTCTAAAAAATGCTATATATTTGTAGATATTCTAAATCTTTTTTTTTTAATTTTTTTCTTATAAAAGTTGTAATTTATTCTAAGCATTTACCAATGCTATTTAACTTACAGTGGATAATGTATTACAAACAAACGATATGGAATTAATTTGTAGTGGGATGCTACAAAATACAAATAGTTATGATGCAAAAGACATTAAAAATGAGACAAACGAGGCGTCGTCACCAGAAAGTTCAAACGGGTCAAATAAAACAAACGAAAGGCCTGAGTCTCCATCAACAACTCAATCCAGTCGCTGTGAGGCGAATGTATCTAACAATGAGAAACCTAAATCTTGTCTTTCACGTCATAATTCAACACATACATCAATCAAAAAACGTGTCAACATTAGCGTTCATACAGAAATAATAGAGGCAGATCCTTTGCCACCATGCGTATTACCAACTAGTGCATCAGTAGGTGATGAAGAGGATGATGTTTTCTCTGATTCTTTGCCTCCTCCAAAACGTGAAAGTATGTGTGCGCCATATTTGGAACGTGATATTGAAAATGATGATCTAATTAGCGAAACTTTAGCATATTCACATGGTTTGCCGGAATGGTTTAATAATGAACGGATCAATGATGTGTAATATAATATGCTTTTTTTAAAACGTTTATCTTTTTTTTTTTTAAAAATAATGTTCTGTTATATGTACCCCAGCAAAATGTTATAGTTAAACATTTATAGTGTTAATTTCGAACGTTTAATCTGTTCGTCTACAGTCTAAATTTCTGTGCAATTTAATTTGATCTACAATAGCACCATCAAGGTGAATTTATTTTAAACGTTTTTGTAATCAATGCTATTGGATGTTCGGTATTCGTACTGAATTTATACAAATCTATCGAATAATATGCATAAATATTAGATCTGATGATTAAATAATATTTTTTAAGATTCATTACCAATGCTGTTTTAAAATATGAAAATAATACTACAAAAACAATGTAAATATATATGAATATTTTGAATCATTCTAGCGCTTTAAATCTTCCATTCGAATTACTATAAATTTGATTCTGTACAACATTATACGTTTAACTTTAGCACACCAAAAAATATATTAATATGTTTTTTTTTTGTCGAATTTAGTGTTTTTAGTTAAAAATGTTTTAAGTTTCAAATCGAAATGAAAAAGGAATTATTTTTCTCTTTTATTATTATATTAGTTTTTTATATATACTGTATATATTTTTTACAAATAACAAGAGTTTTGTAATAACGTGGGAAACATTTTGTAGGGGTTGTGTTGAACCGCCTGTTACACCTGTTGGACGCGATGAGCTAGAGTTGAAACGCCAACGAATTTATAAAGATTTAATTCTTGCAGCACAGGCTGCAGTAAATCACAGTGCACGTTTTGAACCATTTATATTTGGTACCACTGTTACGCAATCCACAATACCACCAATACAATATCATAGCGGGGGAGGTGAATATACTTATCTACAATCAATTTTTGGTTTTTATCTTTAAACATTTTTCATCTTGGTTTCATTTATAATATATTTATCTAATTTTAAAATATTGATGATTACTTGTTGCTCCCCCATTTTTTTTAATTATTTTTTTTTTTATTTATTTAATTTGGCAGTGGGGGGTGAATCGAAAAATATTTTTATTAATTTTATTCAACTTTTCTATTTTCGTAATATAGTTCAAAATTTACAACTAAATACATCTTTTGTATATATACATATAAAATATTTGCATAGGTATAATTTTTTATTTTTGGGCATCGCAAAACCGATATGAGTTTTTATAAATTTAATATCGAAATTTTAAAATTGTTATCCTTTGCACAATATTGTTTCACATATTATTCCGAATAAAATTTTCACTTCTCAAAAGATAACTTTTAATATGCATAATATGATTAAATATTAAAAAAAAGATTTCCTTTAAATGCAAGAATTAACTTTTTTTATTACAGAAATGATCATTCTATAGTCAATGAAAAATTATTGTAGATCTCAGAACAAATCTTATTTTTTATTTTTATGAGTCATTTTCGATTATTTGCATGTTTTCTCTGTAGCCACCTCATCAAAGTTAAATTTTTTATCTTATCGCCAGTGTATTATTTCTTTTTTGAAAAACTTGAAGTTTATATTGCACCAGTACAAATGAAATAAAAAGATAAAGGGATTCATACAGTTAGGTCATTAGAAAAGTCGTTTTTTATAGAAAATTTAGTCAATATATTTTATCGTAATTAATCACCAAAATTATTTGATAAATATGTAAATGAAAGATTGTATTTATGTTTTTAAAAGGATATTAGTCATGTAAAACGAAGAAATCGTTTATGTCGTCATACTTGACCCTGTTGCTGTCTCGAACAAAAAATTTTTTTTTAAAATTCCAAAATGCTCGAATAAAAGTATTTTTAGTACAGCTTTCTGAAAGCTTTTTTATTCGATTCAAAATATATTTTAAAAATCGTTTATTCCATTTAGTTTAAAACAACACATTCAAAACAACATAAGGATTTTATAAATAAAACTCTTCGATATCGTTTTTTATGTTATTTAAATGCTTCTAATATTAAGTGTTTTAAAATTCCTGTAGTGATTAAGGTGGTAATAGCAGAACATCAGTAATAAAAGTTATTATTATAAGTGATTTTTTGCTGCAAACTTTTTAACAATCTCTTTCATAACAACTTCGACTCTGCTACAGTTGAACGAATACATTAGATTATTTTTTTGTTGTCAAATACTGTATTTATCATTGTTCTTTTTGTTTATTGTGTTTGTTGTTGTGCCTTTTATTTGTCAACAATATTTTTAACCAAAAAAAGAAGCAAAAATTGTTATAATCATGTACAATAAATATGTATGTACTTGTATTTTTACTCATAATTATTATTAACTGGTAAATGCCGCACAGAAAATAAACGTTCAGAAAATAACAACACAATCAACTTGTGTATTTATGTGTATAGAATGTAAATATACACATTTCACATGTATATATTTATTTATATATACAATAAAATAATATTATTTTTTATTTTCTGTAAAACTAAATACACAATAATAGTGAATCAGCCTCAGCCATAGTGTTAAAAGTATTATGAACGAAATTTTTCAAAGTAAATTTTTTTTAAATGTTCTGAAGGAAGTACATGCTATAAAATTGAACACCGAATTTACAATATTTACCAGTGAATAAGCCTAAGAACGTACTTTTTGTTCTAGGGCTTTAAAAGTAAATGGGTCAAACATTTAGTTCTTGTTGTGGTCGAACCTTGATTATACATGATATAAAAAATTGTCAAAATCCAGGTAAACTTAATAGTGATATGTAATACTTTTTGTGGAGATAATTCTGAGTTGTAAACTGGATTATATTCTAGAAAATGTCAAGTGTGAAATTTTGATCTGGAAAAATATATACATTTTGAAAAAAAATGTATGTGGGCGTTAAGATTTGCTACAGTTGTCGTTTTATTTCATTATGAATAGTGACTATTGCCCAAAATCTGAAAAAGCCAAGCAAATTTCTTTAGTTAAGTTTTATAAATAGAAAGTCATAAATATAAAAAAGGAGCGTAAAAATATTTCATTAAAATAAACACTTAAAATAAAATAAATACATTTGCGAATAAACAAACATTATTAAATTAATAAATAAATAAAAAACTTTATAAAATAAAACAATAAAACGTTATAAATTGTTGCTGCTATTAAAACTACCATTATTTATTTTGAAGTAAAACAAGAAAGCGAGAAAGCAAGAAAAAAATAACTTTCTTGAATGTGTAGTGAATGCTTGCTTCTTCACTAAACATTATAGTTTTAGTATTGTTAATGGCAAAGATTTTTCTAAAAGTTTCCTGAGTGAGGGGGACCTCAAAAAAAAAAAATATATACATGTATTTTTTTTAGATGTTATAGCTGAAATGTGTTCTCTTAAGCTCCCAATAAGTCGATACACTTCTGCCCACAAGACGACCAGTATTTCGTCGATAAAGATAAAAACGCTAGCCTGTTTGCTAAACATTTTAAGAATGTTTAAGGTTCCGATTAGAAACACATTTTCGCTTTTTTTCGATTCTAATTTCATGTGTTTCTTTATACTGCACTGTATATCTTCAATAATAATACTTTCTATTTCAATTATCTATCAATTTTGCTAAATAGATCGTCTTAGGAAAGAGCCAAAAGACATATCGCAGTTGCAATTTTCTATTTTCTATTAGCTACTACTTATTTATTCATTTCAAATTCCCTTAATAACATCCCTTACAATTTAACACTCATATTTTAACACTCATATTTGTATGAGTACATATAAAATATTTATGTGTTACACTTTCGTAAAAATAAGTGTTTTATTTACTATCCCATAATTTTTGTTTCACTTGTTCTCGTGTTGTTTCGCTTATTTTCCTTTTTATATTTGATTATATTTCACTTGCAGCATGTGTATGCATTTTATATGGTTTGATTCTTATCCATCATATCCTTATTGTTCAAACGCACTTTTTACACCTTGTTGGATTTTATTTCACACGATTTCTTTAATCTACTAAGTGATTATCAAATTATAAACTTAATGAAATGAATTTTTCCCAACAGATTGCGATCCTGAATTAAAGTCATCAGTCACTGAAAATCTTGAATATTTGGTTAACCGCCTTGAGAAGCTTGTAGAACGTCTAGAACGATCTATTAGTGCACGTGAATTGGAAATAGCTAATCGTACTTTCGATAGTGTTTTGGAAAAAAAACGTTCTAGTATTGATTTAGAGACAACCGAGCTGCCACTAGTGCCCGTTGAAAACGTATCTGTATCCGAACAAACAGTTAAATTAAATCAACGCATTGGACGTATTGAGGAATCGTTGATCAAGATTAACGAACGTCACAGTCTAAGCAGTCACAGTGATATCGTAATACATAACAATCACAATCATCAGCTACCAAACGACAGTAGTCTCGAAGATATTCCGACAGTTTTAGACGATTTTTCATCTTTACCGCCACCACCACCTCCATTGGAACTCAACATGAGTGTTCTGGGCTATCAAGATATTATTAACGGTCCTTTGAGCCAATACTTGGCATTGTCGGCTAAAATAGGCGGTGATGTTGCTAAGCATGCCGAATTTGTTAAAAAGGCATTTGAGTAAGTCTACAGGATATATTCATAACTCAATTGTTCTCTTTTTTATGAATAATTTTGTAAATATTTTAGTGCACAACTTCAGTATGTGACTTTGGCCACACAGTGTTCGCAACCTGATGTAAACAAACAAACGGAATTGTTAAAACCAACATCGAATCAAATAACAGCTATATTAGACTTTCGTGAAAAAAATCGTGGTTCTAAATACTTCAATCATTTGTCGGCAATTAGTGAAAGTATTCCAGCCTTAGGTTGGGTGTGTGTGGTAAGAATTGATTTTTATTGGCTCTTTATTATAAAAGAATGAAATTATTTGCGTATTTTATATTTTAGTCTCCCACACCTGGGCCTCATGTTAAGGAAATGAATGATGCTGGTCAATTTTATACCAATCGCGTATTGAAGGAATGGAAAGAGAAAGATACAACACACGTTGAATGGGCTCGTGCTTGGATACAAACATTGACCGAATTGCAACAGTACATCAAGCAATACCATACAACTGGCTTAGTTTGGTCTGGTAAAGGAGCTGCACCTGCTAGTGGTGCTGCCCCACCACCACCACCTATGGGCGGTTGTCCTCCCCCACCTCCACCACCTACATTCGATATGTCTAATATGATCTTGGGTGAGGGAAACGATGACCGTAGCGCTTTGTTTGCTGAAATTAATCAAGGAGAAAATATTACTAAAAGTAAGTAAATTATATACATATATATAGATATGCCTATATAATTTTCTTTTCTTTCGCAGACTTAAAGAAGGTGACTGCCGATATGCAAACTCATAAAAATCCTACTCTAAGGACCGGCCCCGCCCCTTTCAAGACACCTACTCAATTTGGCTCTTCCAGCAAAGCTCCAACTGGTGCCCCTGTTGTTAAAGAGCCTGTCTTTACTAGGGATGGCAAGAAATGGTTAATTGAATATCAAAGAAATAACAACAGTTTGTTGGTTGAAAATGCTGAAATGAATAATGTCGTATATATGTTCAAATGTGAAGGTTCCGTGTTGACTGTAAAGGGCAAAGTCAATAATATTGTATTGGATTCGTGCAAGAAGTGCTCCTTAGTATTTGATTCTGTAGTGGCTTCTATTGAGTTTGTAAATTGCCAATCAGTTCAGATGCAGGTATTGGGTTTTGTACCCACCATATCAATTGACAAAACCGATGGCTGCCAAATGTATTTGTGTAAAGAATCTTTGGGTGTTGAAATCGTAAGCTCTAAATCTTCAGAAATGAACATTATGTTACCCGAAGCAAGTGGTGATTATGTAAGTAGAAATTAATAATATATATTATAGGAATGTTTAAACCACTGTTTATTTTTTCTTTTTTATTATGTAGACTGAATTGCCGGTTCCCGAACAATTCAAGACCACGATTTCTGGCAAGACTTTAAAAACTGTATGCGTTGACAGCCTTGGATAAGGTGATGCACAATAAACAGCATATGTTTGCGTCAACCCAGCATATCTTTTAAAGAAAATTAATTAATCAAGTAATACAACCCCAAATTAAAAATGCCAATCAATCAAAAAGGATAACATTATTTGCTACTCATTATAATCTTATAAATCATATTAAGCAATGATAAACTTTTGATAAAAACAAATCTTTTAAAATGTGTACCCTAATAAATAAATTAAATTTGTTCTACAAAAATAATAAACAATAACAACAACAAAAAGCCAAATACCCATTTATCATGATGATTGTGTAAATTTTTTAGATGAAACCATATTTGATTAATATTCATTTCTTTTATTTATTTTTATCATATTTTTATTATATTTTCAACCTTTATGTATTAATTATTAATTAATTAAATTCAACAATTTTCTTGTGACTACTTGTTTTGTACTGTTTTTAGTTTGCAAAAATAAAACAATTTCATAAACAAATTTTTTCCTTTATGAATTTCATTTAAAATCGATTAATATATTGATAGACTTTAAATTTCATTTTTATTTGTCACTCTGAGCATCAAGCATGTTATAGTTTTATTCCCATTACACAACAACCAGACAGAAAATAAAAAAACTCGTATTATGTTCCATAGCAATTTTTTTTTAATTTAAATGCCCATTCGGAATTCTTATTCTCTTGACACCATCCTTTACATTACACCTTTATTCATAAGAACGCAATACTTTTCCCATTTATCGGTACTCCAATTAAGGTTGTAAAAGTAATGCAACCTGACATTCGGTGGTATTTTATTTCCACAAAAAATTGCGATATAAATATTAAATGGTGCTATACATACACACATACATAATTAGCCATTACAACTCTTCAGTCAGGATTACGGCTTAGCTTCTCACACCACTCATGTTGTGTGTCTGAATTTTATACTTGAGTGGTGGGACCTACAGTTTAACGTCGACTCTGAACGACAGATTTTGAGAAACTTTCATGGCAGGTTTATTTACTCTCAGAAAGAAAGAAATATTTTGTCATATTTCGTTTAGTTGGAGATGACTGACCTGGGGTTTGAACCGAGGTCTCACTTCTAATAAGCCAACACACTATCTACTATACCACGGCGACTTCAACGTGTAACGTAAGTTAAACAAATTAAAAAAGTTTTTACAAATATGTGTGATGTACCCAAACGGAAAGGGAGTGCAGTGCGTTAGTGCGGCGAAAGATATATGTATTTTGTTAATGATTCATTTAGTCACGAGTAACTTAAAATTTCTCCCCATTTAGTGTATTTAAAGCAATATTTATTGTTATTTTATTTATTTATAAAATACTATAATTATTTAAAATACATGATTTCTCTTAATGTTATTTAAAGAAATTCCATAAAGGACAACAAAAACACGTCCATTCAGTAGTATTCGGTATGAATTTACTCAATTTCATTTTAGATTTTTTTATATTCGATACGTTCTACCTTGACTTCGTCACCAATCAATTGATAGACATAAGTAACAACAGTTGCACTTTGTATATCCATTAATACAAATGACGGTACCACATTTGTATCCAGAGGATTAAAAGCACCAGTAGCTGATCCAGGATTAATATAGAATTTATTGCCATGCTCATAGGCTTCAAACTTATGAGTATGACCCGTTATTAATATATCCACATCCAATTGACGCTGTACTAATGCCAATGCCTCGGGATCGCCCCTTGGCACAACTTGATGGCCGTGACACAGTCCAATACGAAATTGTCCCACTGTTACCACTTTTTGTTCGGGATATGAAAGATTGTCATCGAAGTCACCTCTGACAATGTGAACATCATTAGCTAAAGTCTTGAGATAATCGTGAGACTCCTTGGTGCACAAATTGCCAGTAACCAGAATGTGATGTATACGTCCGGGTACAAGTAGTTTCTTAAATTTTGCTGGTAAACTACTACAACGGTGGGGTATATGCAAATCACCCAACACTAAGACAAGCATTATGGCGAGTGTAGGAATGTTTTTATACGAAATTTGTTAAATTTAAATAAAAAGAATCGCCTTTATATATTAGAAACGCCCAATTATTTTCCCACTTTAAAATAAAAAATCTATGTAAAATTTCTTTTTCTACTTGACGTTTGTTGTGTTTTGCTGTTTGATGATAAACACTTTAGTATGTTCAATTAACGACTTCCAGCAATTTGTAATAGATTAAGGTAAGTAATTGCAGAATGCGTGCTGTCAAATATGTTGAATGTTTTGATATCAAAGGCATAACCCGTAAGAAGGAGAAGAAGCATTATAACCGGGTAAGCTGCCGAAATATGGATAAGGCGGTGTCCAGTGACGATGGTGAGTTTTTAAAAAATCGGATCCGTTTTCAAGGCATATGTATAATAATCTGAAATATTTTGCAGATGTAAATAGTGTAAGTCTATTGGTTATAGTTGTGGATACGAATCCATCTCAACGTATTGTGCGCGAAAATCCAGAAAATCTTTCTCAATGTTTGGATGCTATTGTGGCATTTGGAAATGCCCATTTAATGCAAAAGGCACAAAATAAATTGGCCGTAATATCATGTCACCACCATGCAACGTTAGTCGGATGCATTGTTTTTGTAAATTTTAATTACAGCGATTAATGTTATTCTAGGGACTTTCTTTATCCGATGCCAGTAAAACAGCTGGAAGTGCGT
The DNA here is from genome assembly GCA_930367235.1 of Sarcophaga rosellei. Taxonomy (NCBI): domain Eukaryota; kingdom Metazoa; phylum Arthropoda; class Insecta; order Diptera; family Sarcophagidae; genus Sarcophaga; species Sarcophaga rosellei. The sequence goes on along the minus strand of OV884019.1, from coordinate 2,939,608 downwards.
CAAGTAGACGGTCAATATGAAGCGTTCAGTTTAGTTGAGAAAACGGTAAAGCAGCGCTTGAGTCATATTATAACAAATGCATCCAAAATTAATCAGCCTACCGAAAGTCTGTTGGCGGGCAGCATGTCTATGGCCTTGTGCTATATATCGAGAGTACGTACATATATTCTACACATATATATACATATATGTATATCATAGAGTTGACCATATATTTTTCTATTTAGATGCAGCGTAACAGTGCTGCTGGCGTAAAAATACATTCTCGCATATTAGTACTAACTGGTAGCAATGAATGCGCTTCCCAGTATATGACTTATATGAATGTTTTTTTTACGGCCCAAAAGCTCGGTATAGTCTTAGACGTTTGCGCTTTGGATAAATCGCTTAGTTTGCTGCAGCAAGGCTGTGATATAACAGGTGGTCAGTACTTACGCTTAACCCAATTGGATGGTTTGCTCCAGTATTTGCTTTGGGTATTTTTACCTGATCCACAAATGCGCCAGAAATTAGTTTTACCTCCACCGACAAAAGTAGACTACCGAGCAGCCTGCTTTTGTCATCGCGAACTAATCGATATTGGCTATGTGTGTTCCGTGTGTTTATCGAGTAAGAAATATTGTTATTCCGTTTTTTGTTCATCACTTAATAGCTATTTATTTTTTTCTTTGTTTTAGTTTTCTGCAAATTTAGTCCCATTTGTACTACTTGCCAGTAAGTATTATAATATTATTAATCAAATATTTATTTAAAAAATAAGTATTATAATTTAAAAAGTCGAAAAATATGAACTATTAAGCATGTTTCTACTTTAAAATCGACAAAAGTGTTTGATTAAAATCTATGAAGCTTAATAATGTACATTTCGAACGGTTTTTTGTAATAATAAGTTTCAAAAATAAAATATGCCAATTGCATTTATACTCCTGGAAGCATCGACAACTATTGTCAATTAAATATGTTTCAGAAGATGAAATCGCCTTTTGAAAGAAAACTCATTTCCACGAACTTTTCATAGCTTACTTGTAAGGCAGGCATTTATATTTAAAATCAGAATAATATAAATAATTATTAATTTTTAAAACATGAACGTAAACCTATATTAATAAACTCTTTTACGTATTTCCTTTGTTTTCTCCTTTAGCACTGTCTTTAAAGTACCCGGACCATTGCCAACAAAACCAAAAAAGAAGAAAAAGGTCTAAACACTTTTTTTAAATGTATTTTTATTTAAAATATATTTTTCCTAATTTTCGCAACAAACTTATCAACTAAAGCAACTAACAACGTTAAATTAAATTATTAATTTTTTTCTTTTTAATTATTTCGTGTTATTTTACAAAAGTACATGGGACCAAAATTCGCTGGTAAATATGGCAGTGCCATTTGACCATATTTTAAGCTTTTTGGATATTCAAATTTATAAATATCGCTGAACAATGCTATGACATTACTCAAGTCCTTTATTGTAAACGTTAAACCATGTTCGTTGAATACTTTTTGTAATGCCATGTGCACAACTCCATCATTTTGAACGGGCGATAATGAACAGGTAGAATAGACTAAACTACCTCCCGGTTTTAATAGCCGTAAGCAATTTACCAAAATACCAGCCTGTAATTCAGGCAGCCTTAGTCGTTCTTTTATGCGCGAAGGTTTAAAAATGTTATTGTCGTTTTCAATTAAAGAGTGCCTATCAGTGGTGCACGGTACATCTACCAGAATTTTATCATATGAATTGTACTCATCTAAATTTCGTGCATCACATTGATTTAGAATTAAACGTTGTCCTTCCCAACGTTCTTGATAGTCAAATAGGTATTCTTTCATAACTTTACGTATACGATTGACACGAGATTCCATTACGTCATTGCATACTAATTGTTCAGGGTGTAAAGTTTGTAACATAAGCAACGATTTACCTCCCGGTGCGGCACATGCATCAAGAACTCGATCGCCTAATTTAACGTCAAGCAGTAAAGGTGGCAATATAGAAGCACCATCAAGAAGATAATGTGAAAGCACGCCTAAAATGTAAGTTGTAAGTTGTATTTTTGTATATATTAATATCTATTTATAAAAGATTTATATTTTATATTTTGAATAAAATATGGTATTAACTTTAAATGAAAACAGTCGTCTTACCTGTTAAACATTTATTGGGTTTGCGAAATTCCGAACAATTACCCATTTCATATGTATACAGAGATAAATGTTCGGGAAAAATAAAATCTGTTTCAGTTTCGATTTTCAAAGGAAAATCTGTGGTGGTTTGATAGTATCTATAATGCTCAGATTCTGGTATCCAATCTTCCATCCCTTTTATTTTCGTCGCCGGTACAAATTCATAAAGACCACCAGTGCTTACGTCTGGATCTATCATACGTTTTTCATCTATACAAACCGCATGTTCTAGAGCCTGGCCCATACTCATTACTGGCTTATCATCGTTTTCTGCGTTAATTTTCTGGTCTTCTGTTAAAGCTTTTCCTTCATTGAATTCTAAATCTTCTGGTAACTGATTTTCATGTTCCGGGTATATAGACTGAATTTCTTTCTCCTTCTGCTTCCTGGCTATAGCATCCATTTTACTGCTCAACTCGTGAACAGTTTTATGGGTTGCAACAGCTTCACTATTTTCTAAACGTTCCTTGGACAACTGGACCAATGACTTCACGTTAATAGCCCCTAATTGGTTTTAAGTAACAATCAAAGAAATAGTATACAAACGATTTTTAATTCTCTCTGCTTACCATCCATTTCAAGTTGGCTACAAGTTTTTTCCGGATCGCCAAAATTATTTACCATAGCCATATATTTGTGTTCCGTTAGCATTGCAGCTCTCATGTTCTTCCATCTAATACCGAATACGGAGCCGTAGAAGTCATCGAAATTTTCCAGAGCTCTATCGGTGTTCGTCTTCTTTCTTTGTTGTACAGACCAGCGAGTTTTGCCACTTTTCCATCGCTGAGGTATAGCCAAAAAATTACGTGATTTTAACATTTTTATTTAAAAATTAATAATTTTTTTGTTTTTTAGATTTTTACTGCACGTTGTATGTGCAAAAGTGTATTTTTCTGTCTATTGGCCGGCCGGTTGTTATGTTGATTTGTTTTGATAAAGCAGCTGAGCGAATTACCGCGCATATGTTTTATATAAATTGTAACAGGGTGCCCTAGTAGTGTGTAGTGTGCTAGACTATTAGCGTGAGGGTCTTTGGTTCGATTCTCATTTGATATGATTTCATGTGCCCAATTGGAAATTATGTCGGTCTCTACATTCTGTTTTAGAATCTATTTTTTAAGATTAATTAATTACTGAAATAATATAAAATTTTAAATTTAGAATTCTTTAAAATTTTAAAATGAATAATTTTGGTGTCTTCTAGAACTAAAACCTTACGAGGCCGATATACGTTGCCATTTGTTATACAATTTGATTTGTTGCACAACAGAGACAGATTAAAAAAAGTTAGTTTATGGTATGGTGTGGAGTACGGTAATCTTATTTTTCTTAGTATTTATGAACTCTTTATTTTGTTAATTTAGAACGTTGAGAGCATTTTTCTATTTTTCGAATTTTACAATTTTACGAATTCAGTAAGCAACCGTCATCCTATAACCGATCAGTTGTAATAATGGTGAATTTAAGTAATTATAATTTAAAAAGCTGAGTTCTACCTTTTCTATATTTTGCATCCCCGCACTGTTCCAACATAAATGTCGGCAAATTTTTTATTATAAGCAAAGGTGTGCAAGAACACCTTAAATTGTTAAGTTGCATTTTTGAATTAATTTCTATTTTAAAAGAGATTTATATTTCGCACTCAACATCTCAACTAGTTTCTTTATATTCCCAAGCAGTTCCTTCTGAAACCGAATTCTTCAGCATGGTTTTTGCCAACAAGTTAGAAAAGTCTAAAGCACACAGCGCTGCAAAAATCCCTACTATTTACTATAAAACTATTTTAGCATCGAAGACTGATTAATATAGTCGGGTGATAGTCGGGTTTAACAAAAGAATTTCTTTTACAGAAAGTGCATAACATATTTTTACTTCCTGGTCTCAAGCAGACAGCTTTGTTTATTATAGAGATTTAACAAGAGTTTCAAAGCCTATTTGTATCCATGGTTCTAGAATTATGTACGGGATTTTAAAAATGTTCTTTTTATTTGTTAACCAGACGCCTATATTCTCCCGAAGATTTCTATTCATTTATAAAAAGCTCATATCCTCCTCAGATGAATCAATTTATTACTCCACTTTTCTCATGTTCTAATCATTTTGTGAGAATAAGTTTTGATGATACATTTTGAATTTTTCAATTCTACGTGCATTTCATAAATTTTCTTAATAAATGAAACGTATAGATATTTATTTTATATGCCTTTTAGTTTTCATGTATGTATGTATATATATGTAAATACAATCATCCAATTTTACTTAATAATTATATAAAAGTTCTTTCTTGTTGTAAGTACCAAGGCGGCGGAGACAATTACATTATAATTCATAGTATAATTTCAGAGGTAGTTAAACATTTAATAATATTTAATTATGTATGTATGTATGTGTACATTCATCGTGAGAAAATAAATATCTATGCTATGATGCTATGCTATGGATAACTAAATAAACAAACAGATGTATGTAATATTAAAATAATAAAATAAAAACAACTTAAAACATTACATTTATATATAATTAATGTGAACTTATTATTATAACAGCATTTAAAATACTTAAAAGGGATGTTCTTGTACGTTTTTGTTCATTCATTAGATTCCTTTAAGATTTATTTTACTTATTAACGGCTTTTAAAGGAGTATTTTCATCTTGGTTCGGTTTTTCTGGATCAGCTTTTTGGGATACTTTGTTCCAAGACTGTTCTTCACCTGAGCCAAATATAACAAATACCAAAAACTCAATAATAAACAAGACAATTGTTACAAAGAATATGACGCGCCAGGCTCCGATTGTTTGCTAAATAAATACGTTACAGAAAATTAAATTATTAAAAGTCTTTTAGATTTTGAGGGGTTGAAATACTTACATTTCCTTTTGTCATAAAACCAACGAATAAAGGCACGATTATTCCAGGTAATGTGGCTACGGTATTGGTTAAAGCTACTAAAGTACCAGCGTAATTGGGAGCAATATCTATGTGGTTTGAAAGAAAACCTGAAAACATACCACCCATGCCGATTATACCAATGGCCATAATAATTACAGCGGCAGTATGTTTGCATCCAATATAACATAAACATAAGAGACAAGTTGCTGGAATGATTGTACATATGGAAGTGGCGGTTTTACGTGCAGTAGTAGTTGTAATTTTTTCTGTAAATATCATAATACATAATATAGTATAACAGATTGTCCATAGGTATATAATAAGGTTTAACTTACGTTTCGATTTAAGAGTATCAAGAGTTTTACCCAAAATTATGCTTAAAATCAACATAGGGAAGTAGGGCATAGCACTAGCTACAGCGTTGCTGGAAACATTAAAAGCCAAAACTTGTTTCATGTAGAAAGGAATCTCAATAAGGAACATGTACCATCCCCAGTTACTGCAGCAATGGGCAATTAAAATAGCCCAAAATGGCACAGAGGTTAAGACCTTTTTCCATGGCACTGGTGGATGTTCTTCCTTAACTGATGTTTGACCCAAAGATGAGTTAATCATTTGTCTTTCCTCTGGACTTATGAATTTTTGTTTATTGGGATTATCCTGAACCAAAATGGTCCACAGCAACATCCACAAGCAACTTAGACCGCCCATAATATAGAAAACAGATTCCCAGCCGAAATTGTCAGCCAATACACCAGCTAATAGAATAGATATGGCTGTGCCGAATGATGTACCAACATAAATAATAGTAGACATGACAGATCTTTCATTGGGAGGTGACCACGCGGCAATCATACAGTGCATAGCAGGAAATGTTGCACCGCCACCGATACCTTCAAGCACACGGACTACTATTAAGCCAACATAATGCAATTTGGTCATCACGGGAGTCAAGAGAGTACTAATAACGTTAATAGCCACAGAAAATAACATGACCCATTTGGCTGAAAAATTTTCAGCTATACGAGCACATGGTATCTGTGAAACTAAGTAGCCCCAGAAATAGCAACTCAGTAGTGTGCCTTGCAAGGGTTCGCTCCAATTGAAGGGACCATCCTAAAATTGAACCAATATTTAATATAAAGCAATTAATCACTCAAGAAAATTAAAAACTATTTCAAAAACTACAACAAAACGAAAATAAATGCTCGATATTTAGTCCACTATTTCGTTTTGGCCCGAATTTTACAAATCGTCCACATTTCAAAGTGTAGGGATATTAAATTTTACTTTTTTTAATTTTTTAATCAATTTCGGAAAAGCAACTTTCATATTCAGAGCTTGTATACGTGAGTGTACAACATTTTAGAATGTCATTATTATTCCACAAACACTATACTGACCTCAACTTTTGTTGTTGTATTTGTAGAGCCACCTGGTGGTTTGCAAGCTTCGGGATCATCAACATGACCTCCGTGTGAGCCTTGACCTACAGCAGTGTGATTTAACATTGCCACCATAGTTACACTGAGATTTACTTTTAAGCCATATATAATGGCCATACCTATTGAGCCTAAAATGGCCAATATATAACGAGCCGGAACATATTCTGCAACAAATAAAAGCGGAATAAAATAAAAACTCATTGATGCAGCAGTGTTATGAAGAAAAAAATATATAAATATTATCATAAATTTTTTAAACATACAGTAAGATATTTAATATTATTATAAATAATTACATAAAAGGATGTTGTATTTAATGATATTACCCCTATCGGTTCATTGAAAAGAATTTAACTAATTGACTACTTACAATATACTGTACTTATATAAGCCTGTAAATATTTTGATCTATATTGGTTACTTCATTTTATTTAAGAAACTGTTAGTTACATCATGGAAAAATAAAATTTTATTATAATAGGCAAATGGTTAAAGGAGCATATTTATGTACGTACATGTACATATATTAAATTTTTCGTGTCATTTATAACTTGGGTAAAGGGTATATAAAAGATGTACATATGTACAAATAGAATAGATGATAAGTTTGCTTACGGTTTGAAAATTTATTTCAGAAATATTGTATACATTATAGTGCCACTAACAACACAATTAAATTAGAAAATGTGTTAATATGACAGATCTGTCTATGTGATCCCTCAAAGGAAATAAGAACGGTTACGAGATAAATGTCGGAACTATAATCTAAATGCCTCCAAAGGAGTAATAGTAAATTCAATTTATTCCAAGTAATTCTGCAAGCAAAAAAGAAGTTTGATTGTTCTTTAACATTCGATCATCTACAATCAACAGCTAAAAACGGAGAGTACTATAAAGACTCAATCAATAAAAAGTATTTATTGCACTTACATATGTAATCACTAGTCGGGAAACAGAACCACAATGAAATTGATTAAAAGTGTGTTAGTTAACAAGGAGAATACTTCTAGGATAGATCAAAACCTGGCAACAAGATTCACCTCAAATAACAAAACCATTCTATTTTTAAATTTTAAATTGTCGTTGGTCAGTTTTCAATCACGTCCATATGCCATGTTGACTAAATTCGAAATTTTATCGGGGTACTAATTAACAGAATTAAAGCATAATTGATGAGCCATAATAAAATGTAGTATTTTTTATCTATTTCTTGTACGGGTTTCTCTATTAAAAAACAAAATGTATGATAAAGTATAAGACGTGTACATGCGTATGGTTGTTAGTAATCAGCTGAAATGGAATTACTGCATAAATAATTGTTAATGTTTTATTAAATCGCCAAATATTGGTAATAATTTATATTCTTATACAACAGGCGATAAAAAATTTTGGTAATTAAAAACAATTAAGAAAAATGTGCTTAAATAATATAAAAGTATATTTCGCAATAAACATGTTAAAAAGATAGCAAAAGATAATTCAAGTAATAAAGGAAAATTTGATCAACTATTTATAACCAATATTTCATTTATAAGATGATTCCTGCTTAAACGTTAACTTTTCAAGAGAATAATCGAAAATTTCTATTTGTTTCCCAAAATCTTATATAAAATATTATTTAAAACCGAATCATAATGAAGTTACGAAAGATTTTCTAATAATTAACTCAGCATCTTTAATACTTCAATATGTTTGAAATCATCTGTTTGACTGCAAACGAATATCAAAATCTGAAGGCAATTTTACAATATACTATTTCAATAATGTTGTGGTTATCCGCAGCGGGAAAGTTTATATATATATTGTAATTCTTTTCACACCAATAGCGTTATAGTTATAGTGTGGTTTTTATATTTATCGTCAACATAAAAATACTTCCACGGTCTTTTTAAAGAATAAACCACAAAACAAATCGAGTATGTATATTCGGACTCTGTTAGTCACCTAAAAAAGCTTTAAATAAGACACTTTTTAGTTGGATAGATGGTGTTGGTTGGATAGTCTCCATAATTGATTAATTTGTTGTAATTTAAATGCACTGAATACGCAGGTTATTGGAAAAGTTAGAAATGGATCAAGTGTTAATAAAATAATTTTTATGATAATTAAAAATGATATTACAACTAAAGGAGCGATTTTTATTAATTAGTACACCTTTGAAATAAGAAACTAAATACAATTGAGACACTTTTAAATAAAAAAAAAATCATTTTGTATTTTGAATAACTACATACGCAGCCAACTACCTATCAAATATTTTATCCATTTATGTTATATTAACAATACCACGTAAATTTGCACTTTATATCTTTTGTTTATATTTACTCTTAAAACTAAAACAAATATTCAAATTTGAAATTTTAATATTTAGTTTTTAACATATTTTTCCAAGTTTTTGTTGTTTTCAATAAGAGCCAAAATCTTAATACGCGACCAAAAAATAAAGAAAACGTGCAGACTACAAGACGATAAACGTACGCATTTAGATTAGATTTCCTAACAAGTTTCTAAATAAACAATATTTACGGAATAAATAATTTATGAACGAATAAAATAAACTAAAGATTTTTCGTAATATTATTATACCATAAGTGTTTATTTATTTACATATTTTATTATTTTTATTTTTAAAATTTTGCACCACAAGAATCAATGCAATTTTCCAACAATATTTATGAAATTCATGGAGGCAATGACTTCTAAACGACCTTTATTGCCCACTCTGAGCTACTTTACTAATAGGAGGAAAAACAAACATACACATGTATTATAAATCAGAATTTTATTATTCAAATTTCGTTTTTATTTTTGTTCGGTATTTCAATTTACGAAAATATTCTGAAAATATTAATAAAAGAAAATTATAAAACAACCATTAAGCAGTAAAATTCTAAATTAAAATTCTTCTTCTAAGAGGAGAAAGCTCTTATTTTGCTTATGTATGTATGTATGTGTCGTATAACGAGTTTAAGTTGTACAAATCCTACAGGATTTCTTGGCTTTATGTATAAATGTAGAAGTGACCTTAATAGAATGAAGGTCATACGTGTGCAACATAAATAATAACCGCTTTTTTCTTTTCAAAAATTTGTGTTTATTTCAATTTGGATTTTTGACGCCAACAACGTTTGCTTTTCTTATTTGAAAGTTTTTATTTGTTTTAGTTTTGAACAATAGATAAATAGTATCGTTTTTAACTTACTTCCTAATATGCTTCCCTTGGCTGGTACCTCTGCCATATTTGTAAGTTACGTTTACTTTATCAAAATATCACTCTTTTGTTTCAATAATTTAAAATTTTTGTAATTCAAACAAACAAAAACTCAGACACAAAACACATTTGTTGCTGTATTATTTATTTTTTTACATTTACAACTAAAAACGTTCTACTTTGTTTTTCAATTTAGTTCTTTTAGCGGCGTCCGTTCTATTCCGTTTAACAACAATCCTCGCCAATGGTGCTTTATTAACTACCACTGAATTCTGGATAAGTTTAGGCTTTTTGTTATATTGCTGACACTGTACGGATGGTATGGATTGTTTCTCGTACAGTAGACAAAATTTATTTTGAACCATTAACATTTAACGTTTACAGTGTGTGTGATACATGATTTTTAACATTAATGATAGGTAACAGCAGATTTTTCGTCTTTCTCTCTTAGATTATTCTCTCTTAAATGTTTTCTAACGTTATTGCTAAACGTTGGTTTTACACATATGTACGCATTAAAACTACAGCATTTGTTTTGTTTGATTAACTCGTGACGTCATGAGATATTTTGTTAAACATTGGCAATAATGTTCTACTGCTGTTGAAATGGAAGCGATTTCATTTCGGTTAGTGTTCGAATTACGTTTGTTTAGTTTAAGTATTAAATTTTAGTTAAAATTCTTTGTTCCTTTTTACAATTTTTACAATTACAAATTGTGCATTTTTCCTTTAATTAATTATTAAATAATATAGTTACTACTTTGAAGTTAAGCTTTTTATATTTATTGATTAGTCAAGCTGAGAATTTTTGATTTAAACAATTTACAATTTAAAGGATATGATAGGATAAAGTTGTAACTAATCAAATTCTTGCTATTGCGATTATTATGTATGTATTTGTTATGTATGTATGTGTGCAGCAGTTAAATGTCAAAAAAAGGACGAAAACTTGTCCTACAGGAATTGGCTACGTTTTATAAATTAGAGCAAAAGATTTATTCTTGCGAACCACATACTTCAAGAAAACTTTCAAACAACCGTAACTTGTGCCGAAATTGTTAGTTTTTTTGGTGGTGAATTTAAATCGTAAAAGGAATGAATATTATTAGTAAATAAAATGTGAAATGCTCAACATTTGAAGAAGGTTACTAGAATATTTCAAAATAAATACGCAATAAAAACGAGTAGAAAAAAGGAAACCAGAAAAGAGCTATCCTTTCGATAAGGTGAATGAACTGCATTCAATTTGGCTTAAGACCTTTGTATAAGAAAAATTTACTTTTTGATAATAGTTAACGTAAATTTATTGGTTAGTATGCATTAGATTTTATGTCTAAAGCTTAAAAAAGAAAAGAAAATTCTTATGTATTTGTAATGATATTTGGAAAATAAAATGAAACAATGTTTTATGAAGATGTGAAGACCCCATTTCTTAGGGCACGTTGAAGCATATTTATTTATGGTCAATATTCTGCAGGAACACCCATCGAAGTCTAGTCTAGTCTAGATTTAGGACTTTCTTATCTGACTAAGGAAAATGACATATAATAGTTTTTTGAATGTTATTAAACCATATAAAGGCATTCATCGAGCCATCAGTTGGAAAGAAAATATAAAATATTTTCAAAATTCAATGCAACAAGTTCATTGAAATGGAATCATCATATATGCAAATAAACAAAACAATTGGTAGTATTTTTACTACATATTTTTTTATTACAAGAATAGCGTTAACACTCAAATTACATAATTACATACATTGTTTACATACATATCGTATATGTACAACAATCATCGATGCATAGCTAAGTGACTGATTTTCCAAACTGACTGATTGAGAAACATTAAATTCTCCTACTTTCTCAATCCATTGTAAAAAGTCCATTGAACTTATCTCCTTAATTTTTTTTGTAGAATAAAAAATTAAATAAAATTGCTTTACATACGTAAAAACTTTTCATTTTCGTACAGTGCGTTTTATTAGTGAAAGGGGATTTCTTTTGTTACATATGCAGTTTTTTTGTATTCATGTGGCGCATGTGCATGGGACTGAACGCACGTAATGGGTAATTGCATTAAAAAAATGAAAAATGCTGAGAAGAAAAGTATTTATTTAAGTTTGTTTATAGGGCAGCATTCCCCTTCAGCAGTTTCGGTTTGTTTATTTGTTTTTTTCCGCTGTCATCTCAATAAAAAAGTGATCAAATTGTTTTGGTATGTTTTAATAATACAATAAATATTACGCGTGCGTATCTCGATTGTTTGTTTGTATTTATTTCAATTAAACGTTTAACTTGGTTAGAGGAAGTTGGCACGAACAATAAAATAAAAAATAAATTATTAATTGTTGAATTCAATTAGATAAACAAACACACAGAAATGTTTCTATTTAAAGAAGATATTGTTTTATTGCCTAATTCTGCTTTTATAAGTTACAAATTAATCAATAGCCATCATATTTAATTGATCAAAAATACACAGAAAATTTCGAAATTTCTTCATTTTGAAAAAAAAAGAATAGTTAGTTAGATTCAATAAGAGATTCAATATAAGATTCAACAAATGAATCAATTTTTGTTTGTTTAATAAATAAATTTGAATTCTAATTGAATTTTAAGAGTTTCTTTTATTTCTCTTTGGTTTGTAAATTCATTCACTCTTTTCGATAAACATCCTCTCTCTCTCTCTCTCTCTTCCGTACACAACAAGTAAAATGTTAAAAAATGAAATTATTATGAAATTGTTTGACTTTGAGTAAATGTTAAATGAATGACGTTCACACATGCACGTATAAAAATTTTCTTTCGGTCATTCGCACGTTGTTGCTTTCGTTTAAATCTGATGACGAATTTGTAAACGTTTTAATGTAAAAAAAATTTTACAATGCCACTTTTTTTTGATGCAAGCAATAGTGGATAAATAATTAGTTTACATAAACAACATTTTTAAAAAGTTAAGTTGGATGTATTAATTAATAAATATATGTATGACATTGACTTTGAAAATTTTTTAGAATATTTTTTTCCTTCCTGGCAACACTGAGTACAAAAATTTTTTTCCTGACAACATTGTGGTTGAAAAACTTCGTTTTTGTTCGTTCAAAAAAATAAACGTTCTTACTAACTACATAATTCGCACATTCTTTTTCCGCTTCCGGTTTATATAAGTAAAAATTAAGCCCCTGTTTGTTTTATAGCGTGTGGTGTGGATGATGGATGTGTTTGTTGTTAGGGTGGTTGCGATTGGCGGTGTTGTGTGTGTGTTGGTATTGCTGCGGGGTGTGGGAGTCGCCTCCCTTGGGTGTGGTTGGTTGTGGCGGTAGGAGTCCTGAGTGGAGGAAAAGAGAAATAAGCGAAAGGGGGAAAGGAAAGGAGGTCGGTCCGGTGTGCAGTTGTTGTTGTAATTGTGGTTTTTTCTTGTCACTTCGTTGTTGTTTGGATTTGGGTCCCATATACGACGGACGTGGTCCCTCTGGAATTTTAAAATAGCTTTTTTTTGAAGTGTGGTGAATTTTGATGTTGTGGTGAGTTTTTACAAAGTGTGGTGAATTTATCCTGTGTGGTGAATAAAATCGAAACTCACCAAAGTGCCGTTATTCGAAATGGTACTGTATTACCATAGACTAATGTACTGCACACTGCGAATCGGACGGTGTGTGTCTAGAATAAATAATTTTCACCTCTGTTAGCGGAGTCATTCACCGACATGTCTGGGTACAATTATGCACTGTATTTGTGTTTGGATTAAGGATACTTAATCTTGATTAGTGTTTTTTTATTTAAAATTCCAAAAAATAAAATTTAAATTAAAATTAAATCTACTTATTACGCATTCAATAAAAAATATTGTGTAATGGGTATGTTACTTTCATTTTCTTTAATCCGAAATTTGTCATTTATATTCATTTCCTGTGTGGGCCCGTTAGCTTAGTGAATATTGTACTCGTCCGACAAGGTAGATTTGCGATTGCCTCACTCATATTAATACTTGTTTAAAGTATTCAAAACCATTGATTCATAACACTTCCGTCGCATTATGGATTTTCTGTTTCAATCTTTTATAGTTGCTGCAACGAAAAGTTTCCTGATTAAGTTGGGAAATATCTATCTCAACAAAACCTTAGAACATTAAGACAATGAATGTATTCAACATTAAGTTTAACAAACCGTGGGTGGTCTAACATACCCTGCTGACGAATTTCGAACTCTGTGTCCAGCAATGGGCAGGGGGAGAACCAAGGAATTACTTGAGTTCGACAAGAGAACGGATCGCATTCTAACATGAATTTCTAATAGGACTCTGCACTATTGGCAGTTTCGCTGACAGGCTCGGTCTTCTCTACCAGGATTACTGCAGAAGCCGCCAAGATGTGGAGAAGACGGAATCGGTACAACTGCTTATATGCGAGTGTCCTGCACAGCGAAACAGATCTCATCAGTTTTAGGATGAAGGCCCCGGTATGGTGACAACCGTGCCCCTGAGGGAACTGGCCGGTTTCATCCGGAGCTTGGAGTTGTTCAAACCCACCACTAACAGATCGTGACAAGGGCGTTTACCTCACGCAATGGGCCATATGGGCCATCGAAGGTTAAAGATGTATTGAAAACCCAATACTACAAGAAAAAAAGTTTGACTGACAGATAGTAACTAAATTGAAATCATACAAATAATTAATAAGAGCTCTTTAAAATACTGCTGTAACTATCTCTGTTTTAATTAAAAATGTCTTTATTTGTTGTCTTTGTAGTTTGTTTTTTATTGAAAAATTAATATTTTAATAAAAGATTTGTAAAATAAATTCAGTTTCTTACACTTTTCTCTTTTTACTTACTTACATATAGTAGATATATATCTCCGTTAGGCAAACAATTTCAAATGAATGGAAATTTATATTCGTTTGGGACAAATTTTCAAACTTCAAGAAGAGTTGCTTGTGCATAGAAATTAGACGCTTAAAATCAATTGAGTAAATAAAAAATAAAATTATATATTTAATAAAGTAAATACATGTAATAATTTGATGTTAGAAATAAATACTTGATATTGAAAACATTTATTACAATATATTTTTATAATACATAAAATAATTTACGACATATTTATTATTTATGTTTGTTTATGTTTTTGTTTGTTTGTTTGTTTGTTGTTTGTTGTTTGTTTATGTATTTAGTTTGTTTATGTATTTTTAAATAGAACACCAGAATTTTTCTTGTGCTTTCATTGGTTTTATACATGCCAATCAATATATGATATACATGTATGTACTTCTATGTCGGTATGTATGGAAGTGTATATGTATGTAGTTTAATGCTTAGATACTATATGTATATGCATGTATCTACTGTAATTTTTTCTAGTTTGAACAATATTCCGAAAATTGTTATTTGGTTATGATTTTGTTAATATTGTTCTTTAAATAATTTAATATGTTTGTATATGAATTAATTATAATATTTTTAAATATTATTTTTATTTTATTTTTTATTTTTCCTCTTGCATATATAATAATAATTGTATAATATAATTAATTCTTTTTCTTTAATAAATTCCGGAGGAAAAAAACAGTCATGTTTAGGTTTCTCTTTTTTTTTTTTCTTTTTTTTTTTTTTAATTTTATATATTTAATATAATGTAATTTATTTTGCATTAATTGTTCTGCATTCATATTTAGTTTAAAATATAATGCGATGAGCCACTTAATTTACTTTCAGTTAATTATTAAAATTAAAAATAAATTCTACATAAAATGATCTTTCATTGTTGTAATTAATATATTTTAAAATAATTTATATATTTTTTTCATATTCATTTTTGATATTCATCATTTAATTCTTTCCTTCATATGTTGCAATAATATATTTTAATAAAATTTTTGTTTAACTTGTAATATATTTATTGGATTGTATAAATAATTTCTCTTTCATAATTAATTAATTAATTAAATAATATTTTCAAAGTTATTATAATATTAATGGAAGTAATATTTTAATTTAGAACGATACGAACTCTTGGTAAGAGTTCTTTCCAATTACCGTCCTTACAGGGAATTTTTAATTTTGTAAAATAAATTTATAATTTGCCATTTTTACTCGTAATACTAAAAATTAATTTGAAATTGAGTTCTTTTTTGCAAAATTATGTATTTATGTATTTTCATTAATTATTACACAATGGAAATATCTTTAAAAATTTCTTTTTAGTCTTTCAATTATTGCAATTTTATATCGAAAAACTTACATTTGGAATTTTAACAGAAAACAGCAAATTTTCAAATGAAGGCGAAAAGTTCTTAAATCTTTCATTTGAAAACAGCAATCATATTAATAGATTAGTAACTTAATACTTTCATTATTTATTTATAGTATCGTTATGTATGTAGTAGTGTAAATGACGTTGATTTTCATTACTTAATTATAATAATATTAAGTACTTAAAGCCACATACATTAGTTTTACAGTGCATTATAAAAATGTGCCAAATTTTAAACAAGAAATTTGGTTTTTAGTGGAACTGTGTGTTATTTCGCTTATAAAGTTTTTATGTTCTTGTAATTTTTTACTTTTTTTATGTTGTGGACTTAACCGCAACGTTTAATAAAAAAAGAACAGTTCTTTAGTTATAATTACATATAAAGGTTTTACATACTTTTTTTTTTGTACCGTATAAATATACATATTTAGTTTAGTTGTATAAATTTAGTTGATAGACAGCATTTTCATTTTTTAGGTATACTTTTTAAAAATAAATAATAACAAATTTTTAGTTGATATTCAATAATTTATACATAAATGCATTTACATCAATTGCACGTTTATTTAAAATATAATATAATATATAAATTTAATTTCATAAACATAAATATTTCAATCATAAAATTTGACACAAAGAAATTTACTTTTGTACTAGTTTACAAGAAACAAAATAACGGTATCTTAAAAAAACATCCAATATTCATATTAATATAGGATCCACACGAGGGTCTAGAACCTTTGATAGGTAGGCTCTTTTATAAATGTGTATAAACTCGGTTCTCTAAAATTAGTGTGGAATATTTAGAATTTTCACCATCTTCTCAGCCTATTAATATATAGTAGTTGATCAGAACACAAATTTAAAAGAAATTTTTTTTCTTTGATTATTTTTAAATTAAGTTAAATGTTTAAATTACATCAAATTTGATTGCATTGGTAAAACCTTTGCTGTTAAATGAAATAAAAAACAAATCAAATAAACAATTTCTTTGCTACTTTTAATAAAATATAGTATAATACATAATACATAATAATAATCTTAATAAAATGTCTGCTATTAAAATATAGATATTTTTGGTAAAAACACGAGCTTTTAGTTTGTTTGTATTTGCTTCTTGTAAACCAGTGCTTATAAGGGAAAGGAGATATAAATATAAAAAAACAATATACCAAAATTAAAAAGATAGTACGTAAAAAACTTTCTGGGGGCAAGTGTTTTAATAGTATTTATTATTTTTTTAAATTCCGCTTTAATAATACTACATTACTGTTCAGTAAATTTTTGGTTTCCTTTCTAATTTTGTTATTTTTCCGTATGGTGTGGTATTTTAAAACTAGATTATTAAATACAAATTTCTTATAATATAAAAACAATTTCCGACCGTCCTCTCAATTAGTTCTTATTTTTTGTTTCTTTTTTTGTAATTCCCAATTTATTTAAATGATCCGAAATTGCTAATACATTACAGCTTGGGGAATGCTTTAAAAGAAACTCTCTGGTTTATAAGGTATTACAGGTTTAGCAATGGAACGTTTCTTTTTAGCCACCATAAAACGTTTGTTGTTATAACCTTAAAAATTATGTAAAAAAAAAAAGAATTAAATGACTAAAAAGCAATTCATTTATGTACTAAAGACCACTTACGATTGCCATTATTACTAAGAGGATAGCCATCACCGTATTTATTTTCCCTCTGTGTTGGTATTTCGTATTTGTTCATGGCGTCCATATTGAATGGTGAGCCATAATAATCAACCATGGATTGAGGTTCAAACCAGCCATTATTATTGTTGTTGTAATCCAAACTATCGTCTACTTGTGACGTTGCAGGATAATCATAAATATTGCCAGCTGTATTATAGTTGTTATTCAAACCATAGGTTTTGGGCACATAGCTTTCTGAGGGGAAAACATAACCCGCATCAGCATCTGTATCTTTGCGAGCACGTTCACCGGCTTCGACTAAGGCAACTAATGCCAACATATCGGCTGGTGTAAGTTTGGTATCTCGTTTTAATCTATTTATTTAAAACAATAAAATTATAATTAATTCAATTTAATCCAACTTTAAAGCACTATTTTTAAAAGTTTTTACTTAACACATGCAAATATTGACACAAATTTATTGTATTTATTTAATATTTGTGTTAATAACGTTTCTGTCCACTAATTACATTAGGTAATCAAATATAAAACATAATGCAGAGAATAAAATGTCAAAAGGGCTTTAAAGCTAAAAAAATAAGTATTCATTAACCTAAACTACAGGTAGAAGTTAAGTGGTCCATTTTATAAAAATTATTTTTAGAAATAATTTTTTTATTTATTATGAATAAACAAAATAAATAAAAAATAAATAAATAAAAATAATTTTTTGAATCTACAAAAGTGCTTTTAACATATACAGAAGCAATTTCCATTCATTAGTATGAAAGTGGTAAACTGTAAACTAAAATTCAATTGTGTGAAATCGAAACGTATAAAATTCATACTAAAACTAATATGTAATCTCTATTAATAACTTGCACTAACCTCATATCAGGAAATTTATTGGCCAATTGATTGAAGATCTTATAGGCTCTCTTATTTCGATCAGTATCTAAATCAGCATTATAATAACGGCCATTGTTATATGGTAATGTCATAGCATCCAAATACGATTCAGAGTTCAGAATATTTTGTAAATTATCATAAGCTTTATTTCTGTAAGAAGAAGCTGTAAACAATTTTGAATTTAAAAATTTGTATTTGAATTTTTTAAATATCACCTAAGATAGGCAAATAAATCGATGAAAAATTACTCACCTTTCGAAACTGAAGCATAATCATCAATATCACTATAAACGACATTACCAGGATCGAGTTCATCACCCCAAGTACCTTGAGGCGCATCATTACTAACACTTGGTAAGGCATCAAAACCACTGTAAGGATTATAGTAACCACCAGAATTGTAAATGCCGTTATTGAAATCTGCATTACCAATGCCGCTATTGCCCCAACCCAAGCGATCAATACCTACTGGGCCAGCACTACGATGAGAAAACTGTTGAGCACTTATGCCTCGCTTATTAATCGTTGATGATTGTTCATCATCAGTTTCATCGGCATACAATTGATGTTGTTTTCTTAATTGTTCTAATTCATGTTGATTAGCAGCTACCGCAGCCGCTTCTACAGCAGCAGCTGTTAGGCCTGCTGCAATGGCTGAACTGATTAAATCGTTATTCTTTTCCATGACGTTATTATTGAAATTTAATTGATTTGCATCTTGTCTCTGTTGTTGTTGTTGCTGTTGTATCTGAGGCATAATGGATTTGGGCTTGGGAGGCGCTGTATAAGAGGCTGGCACAATTTCAGGACTAGATTTTTTATTCATAAGAGCAGCCGGTGAGTTATTATTGGAGAGATGTTCATCGTTTTTATTAGCACTGCTGGAGCGTTTTACTAAAAAAAAAGTGAGAAGATACATTTAAGTAGATTAAAATCTTAGTATCCAATATAATATTTTGTTGGAAAAAGATTTCTTAAAAATAGATTTTAAATGGGTTTTTAAGGTGAAGGGGATTTTATAAGTTTATTACATAAATTGTTTATACAGTTTTAGGTCTGCGCTCTCACTTTCACTTTTACCTTAATTTCAATTCTTATCAAATTTTATATTTAATTCTAAGTTGTTTAAAAGAGAAACCACTTAATAAACCAATAAATATCCTGTGGCTTTCTATACAGCTGATTTCTTGTCTTTCTCTCTCTCTTCCGATACACCGCAATTTATCCCGGCAAAAGATGTACATATATGCAATCTATGTTAATGGTGCCCTCCAGGGCGTGTGACAAATGGTATTCAGCATAAACGTGTTAATTGAATAGATTCATAATGAAATATTAATTTTTATTTTCTATTTTTATGGAAGTGTAACTTAAAGGCCTATGTAATCTATAAAATGCAATTAAAACTTTGAAAGAATTACTGAGAGGGAAAGAGAATATTTTTCAGTATGTCCCCATAGCTGCCACTATTCAGTTTTCGTTGTTTTCTTTTGTATCCTATAAATGTGTAGATACTTCCATAAGGATACCCTGTTGCTCTTGTTTATTTTGCTTCTTTTTTAATTGTGTCATGCCGTGTTGTTATTGCTTTTATTTGAACATTTTTCTAAGTATAGTGACAATATGCATTGACGTAATTGGCCCTTGTGCTGCGCAGTCTTTTAGTTTTTTTTATGTCCTTGAGAGCCTTGTTATCAAGAGTATTAATTTTTTATTGTATTTCGCAATTCATTCATCCATTCGTCCAGGTTCTTGCAACATTTTCTGCCACTTTCTAACACTTGTTGAATGTCATTCATAACCCAATAAACATTTTCACCGAGAAAATTTAAAAAATACATTGTTTTTGTATTTTTGTTATTCTGAAATCATTATATCTACAACCTGTAGGCTTGTGAAATCGTATAGGCAAATCGAATCATCGTTTTTTTTCTTCCATGCCAAATTTACTCTACTATATACATACATATATAGTTGTTAGTTATGGAATTAAACTGAATTATCTCTTCAATAGAAATCTCTACGCTGTTCCGCTGTGAAATATAAATAAAGAGAGCAATTTAAAAGGTATGGAAGACAAAGTCTAGAATGCCTACTGGCTGGAATTCTTGATTTAGCACAAGGTAGCCTTATTTGTCTGTATATAAAGAGTTTATAATCGGATTTAATAAAGTTTTCAATAATTCTGCTTCTTGTATTCTATTTAGTTAGAATAAATAAACGCACCGTTCAACACGTGCCCATAAATATAATTACATGACCAGCAATTCAATTATACAAATAAATAACAAACGTTTAACCTTAGGCAAATCTCTGGATTGCTATGTTGACTAACCCCCTTTTATTACAGGTTTTCTTATTTTCTTTATTAATAATCGGTGATTATTGCCCATATACTACTTCCAGTAATAATCTAATAAAAAGGAAAAACAATAATTAATTGTGTATTTGATGACTTGTATGGCTCGATTGTTTTTATTATTTTTCATTGCTAATTACGGTATAAGACTGTTTGATTTGCTTTTCTATTTTCTTACTTTTCCTAATGAAATTATTTCAATTATTTCTTGAGAAAATCTTGATAATTTAATTAGATTTTTAATTGAGTTTTAATATTATTGTATTCGCGTTTTCAATTTCAATTTGAACGCATAAAATGTTTACTTGAAATAAGTGGCGGCAATGTGTACTTGCGTTGGCTTAATTGTATTGCCTACAGTTTTATGCGTTTCATAAATTGAGTTTCTTTAAGATAAAATATATCCTAAATATGAAATTTTTTTTTTTTTCGTTTCGTATTGTGGAACACATATGTGCATATGTAAGTTAAATTTATACATCCTGTAACAATAATTGTTTAAAATTGTTCAGGTCATGCTAAAATGATACCCACCACCAGTTCACCCCATCAACTGTAACAGTACATGCTGCATAGTACTTCCTAGTAATTCTTACAATATTCTCAATATGTTGTATGCACCCAGTTACTAAAGTCTTAGGGGTTGTTCTACAAATTTACAAATTATATCAATGTTTGCTCTCCCTCACAGTATTTTAATTGCTTTTAAACTATTTTCCTTTTTATTTTTGTAGTAAAATATGGAGTTAAGTAGGATTAAGTGCATAAAGGAAAAATGAATGATTATGACCATTAACGAACAAGTGGAATGTTTGGTTTGTTAAGCTGATTACAATTAGTAAACGATTAAACAAATTAGGATTTAACTGACATCGTTTTATAGTCACAAATATATGTACATAAGTGTGGACTTATTGTTTTCCATAGGAGCTCTTACCTGGTAAAATCAAACGAATATAGAGAAAATAACTGATTCATTTAATGCAACACTTGACAATTAAAGGTTAGAAAATCTGCTCACGACTCATAAAATACAAATGCAGCATTCGCACGGAGAACGATCTGATTTAGATTGTAATTAGTCAGTGTGTGTCATTGGGTCGCCATTTATTTAAATTGTTTTCTTGGAGTACATCTAACGTACCTTTGCATACGTAAATTTACATTAAATTTTGATCGATTTTATAAGACAATTATTAAGTTGTTGTTTTCTTTCTTATCCCTATCCATAATTCACTTTTTTTTTATTTACTACTTTTCATCATCTTTTTTTTTTGCTTTCTTTCAATTTGGTGACAATCATGATGTTGATGATAACGATAATGCTCGACTGTAAATTACAGGAAGTCCTTCAAAATACTGACAAGAAAATGAGGATGGCAAGAACAAAGAAGATGGAAAATTCCTTCTCAGCAGGTTCTCTAAAACTTAAATATATTAATAATAATGAATAACAAAGACAAGTAACGACAATAACAGCAACAACAACGGCTAGAAAGCAATTTCCGCTGAAGAAATTTAACTTTATTATTAAAGACAATACCCTAAAACACACTTACATCCAAACACGAAACAAAATGAATGTCTAACAGGAAACGATATTGCACTTGAACTTTATTAACGCTTCAAAGCGCTGGCTTCAAATTCGTGATATTTAGATTTTTTTTTTTACAATCAAAAAGCTTTAAGATTCCTTTACAATCTACGAAATCCTTAAATCAATGAGGAGATGGCCCTGAGAAATCGCTGGGCCGTTAGAATGTTCAAAGTTACTGGTATGAAATTGTTCAAAAAGAATTCATGACTTTCGCAACATATTACTAATTTATCTTTTAAGGATATTCCCCATATTGTACCAGTGCTGAGCGAAATATTCCAAAGTTTTTTTATTTAGTAGATCTTTTGCAAGTTACGATGACAGTTTCACTCAGTTCAGATGGTAAGAAGTGAGATGCCTAGAAATCTCCGACTACGGTTGTAAATATCACGGCGCTGAGAGTGAACTTTCGAACTTTCGCTTTATCACTCACTTTCTACTGTTGTTCAATACAATTTCATACCAAGCAAACAGTTATAAAATTATGAAAAAATTTAAAAGAAAACAAAAAAAATACGGAAGCCTATTGAAAAGAAATAGTAATGCAACTAAGGAATACAAAATTAAAGTCACTGTATTTGCAAATAACTTATTAAATTTATTACTTGTTGAATGGTCCACATACATAATTAAAATGAATTTTATTTTCTCTGTTTATGACGTCATACAACTAGTACAGTTTTTTTCCCCCTTTTCCTATCCCTTAAATATGATTGATATTTGTGTATTACAAATATTATGACCGTTGATAAGATAAAATATTTGTTTGTTATTATATGTACATATGTATATGTGAAAATAATGATTATAATGAGGAAAAACATAAAACATATGGTATTAAACAATATAATTACATTGAGATAATAAAATTTATAAATGTATGTATGTATATACATACACATTACCATTTGTTTATGTTTTGACAATAATAATTATAATGATGATTGTGATTATCACATAGTCCAACGCATGGCAACGAAATTACGACTTGTATTTTTATGACATCTGGATAAATATCAAAATATTTTTGATTTAAAATTGCCATCAGACGTAATAATCAAATCAAGTACATTATATTCTGAGAATGTTGTCACTGTGTATGTAATGAAAGTGAATTAAAACTATTTGCGATAAATACTAGAATTATGTGCGCGTCTTAAGGACTATATTTGGAGAAGTTTTTTTTTTGTCGAAACTTGTGTCTACAAAACATTTTATAGGTTTTGTGACATTTAGTGAAACCATAAAAATGTGTTCAACATAGCTAATTACGATTTTTATGTGATAACTATCAAAACTATATATCAAAACTATACACCGGCACTACCTATGTATTTAAACATATATGTAACTACAATTCGTAATTGAAATCTCTGAATCATTCCAAGAGTTTTATGAAGGCGTGTATTATTAAGGAATTGTATTCAAAATGCTTTTGGCTAAACAGATTATGTAAAAAAATTCTGGGTGCCTAAGAATACTTCTTTTTAATAATTTAATAAAGATTTTAAATCTATCATAGAATTACATATATGTATTTCAATTTTTACGAGCAAATTAATGGAAATGATATACGAGAGTGCTTTATCTCACTCTCCATGGCATTTTGAATGAAACACTTGTTTAAAAACAAAATTATTTTATTTATCAATACAGTCTCCTTCGAGCTCTATAAACTTTGACCAAGGCTTCTATAATTTTTTCCTTTCCTTAACTTTAAATTTGTGGAAATTTCTTCGTTGCAGCCATTTCTGCTGGTGTGGATACAATTAATAGTCTTTTGCTGCTAAATTTTAAGTATGCGATGTAATCGTAGACTAATTCATGAATTTTTGAATGAATTACATTTCGTAACGTCTCTCCAGAGGTCGTCCTGATGTAAAAATGTTGCACTTACATTACATATAAGTATGTCAACATGCATATGTACTCGGGATGATTATATTTGGATATTATAAAAAACTTAATCAAATTGCTGTAAAAAATTATTAATTTAATTTCAAAAAACTCAAATTACTTTCATTATTACATTCATTATATATTACATTACAATTGAATGAAATTTGGTTATCTTCAGTGTTATCTTCATACAATGGCGTGCAAAAGTGTATGAATGTTGGCGATTTCAGCACTTAAATATCTTTTATACATTTAACGTACATATAAACGTATACCATTAAAACTCCTCTTCCATGTTTTACGATTTATTTGATGCCGCTGGAGATCTGACAGAAATCTATAAATTTTTAATTGTTAATTGTTTATTTGCATTTGTCTTATAATCTGCAGATGCATACGCCTTAAAGCTAGGATTAGCCGAAACTTCACGGAACGTAATGGAACGTACGTTCGCTAAATGCTTACCGAAATTATATTCCGGTTGGGAAATTGCCTTTCACAGGCTTGAAACGTATGTATGTACGTACGAACTGTTGCGTTCCATGGACGTTCGACTAATTCTGGTTCAAGATTTTTAATTGATTTTTTTTTTTTGCTTAACAGCTGCAACCAGACCGATTTTATTTAAAGTTCTACTTACAATCCATTAATTTTAATTTCTATTAATAGTACTACAAGACTATTTAAGTAATCATAGTCGAACATTTGCTATGGATTTTGAAGATAAATTTGATCTCTTTCGAATACCTTGGGCAGTGCTTTGGGCAATATTCGGGAATTAAGCAATTTCTTTGCATGATTTGCCACTTTCAGTAAAATTTATATTAGATTTTCATTAAATAGTGTGCATTCGTATACTTTTGCCCGCCAGTGTATATTTATTGATACACTCACTCATAGGTATGTTTGTTTATAAAATAATTGTAATTGTAATGTAAGCAAAATGATAACTTTACTCTTTTCAAAAGAATGTATCCGTCTATATTAACGTCAAACATTTTCCTTTTTTATTTCAATTTAATAAATAAGTTCTAGAATTATCTATGAATGTACAAGCATATGTATGCCTGAGTGCAATTTATTGTTGTTAGAATGTTTGCCCTTTAACCAAATATAAATTAAATAAAACACAAGAACAATAAAAGGTAAAGTTTTGAACAAGGAATACATACATACTATATATGTACATACATATGTACATACATCCGCACATATTTGCAGACATAAATGAAATATATGTAAATAAAACAGAGTAAATTTTATAAAACAATGGGGAAAACAACGAAACAAAAGCTATTAAATTATGTTTATATTTCTACAACAATTATAAAAGCCGGCATAAAGGTCAAGCGTAAAAAGACTTTTCCATTTTGAGGTAATTGATTATTTTCACAACACAAACAAATTGAAATAGAATATCTGCTAATGCTCTTTAAAGCCTATTTGAATTTCTTTTTTTTGTACTAAAGTGATTGCAATTTAGAAATGTAAGATATCTCTAATCCACTTACTGATTTTGAGTCTATAGGACCCAAGTACTTCCATAATACCTCTCATCTTCCGCATTCCCATGCCTAGGAAATGTTTCATCCCTCTAGGATTAAGCCTCCTCCATAAAGCCCGTTCTACATTTCCATGTATGGTTTAGGAGTGAAACAAATCTCTCCTCAATAATACCAAAAAGTAAGTCCATTTGAGGTTTCACCAAGCCCTTCTCTGTTACAGACGCCAAAGCTGAGCCTAATCTTGCCAGTGCATCTGTAACTTCACCGCCAAAAATGCCGAAACGATCAGGTCCCTAACATAGTTCAATCTGATAATCTGCCCGTCTCCATCTTGGGCCCATCAGTAAAAACTCCCCAGTCATCGAAGAATTTATCCGAACCTATCCAGACATCCCTATAAGATATAATCACATTCGATGTATTGGAGAAGTAAACTTTTGCAGCCATGTAGTCCGTCATTTCGATAGTCGAAATAATGCCGATTGATCCACTCTACAGGAACTCACTAGAAATATCTCATTCAGTCTAAACAGACCTTACATACTCTTCAATCAGGAACTACTGAGTACTGCTTCTACTGACACTTGTGATGCCCACAGAGGTGCACCTCTGTACTTTCATACCGTGAATTCATAGGTAAGAACAGGTCTAACAACCGAGGTGTAAGTCTAAAGCCCCAGTTCCTACCCATGGAATTCATGCACATGTAGTATGCATTTAAACCTTTTTTAATGCTCTCCTGAATATTCAATCTCGATCCGTATTTTCTCTCAATACGGTACACTTTCCTTACGTACATATAAAGTTTACACGATACAATCCACACAAAATCGTGACATGTAGTACGCCTTATGTGATCGCCTAACCAGCGATTTTCTAAGGCTCTCACACCCGCATACATGGATACATATGTATATACATCCATAACACTGTTTGTTTTCTCTCATTTTATAACATTCGAACACATTTTGATGATGGCTTATGGTTTATGGATTATCCTATATTAATCTTTCTTGCTTTTAATTACACAAAAGAGAATACATAGGTCCTTTCACTTTTGAATGTGTATTTAAACACTTATCCATTACGAATATATGTATGTATATCTGTTGTTGGCTTATTTGTTTTTGCAAAGCAAACGATAAGATTGTTTTATGACAAGTATTGACGTAAATTCAGAAAAATAAAATAGCCTTGTTGTTATTGTTATAGGGGGTGGTTACAGAGCAATAAATTGTTTTTGTTATATTATCTAATGCTTATACTACATATGTATTTCCTAAAGGCGTTTAAGTCAGTGTTGTCGGCATCAGTTTGCATATAAAAGGAAATAAAAGCAAATTTATGAACATTAAAAACTTATAAACTTAAAAACAGAATTAGAACAGTTTTCTTTCAAATGTTACGTTCATTTTTGAGTTTACATATGTTAGAAAAACTTACATAATTATGGATCGATTCTAAATATATTCAATACAATTTAACGCATATTTCAAAATTTATTATGGAAGTCAATTTGTTTCGGAAATAACTAACGTCTTGTCCTGAAATTATTCTGGAATACAGATATAAATCGGCAACTCTGCTCTGAACTCTTTTCCTTTTTCTATTATATCGCCTTTCATTTATTTGCATCGCAAAAAGAGAAAAAACAAAAAAGCTCTCTTTTCGTGTTCTAGTATAAAAATAAATTTTGTAGTTTTCCTTTCATGGCGCCACTATTTCGTTGTCTAATTTTAAACTAAAAAATTTTTGATTTTCATTATTGGATTACATATATATATATATAACTCACACACACATGCTACATATGTATGTATGTTTTATTAAAGAGTAATCATTAATAACTTTTTACTCATACATTCATTACGTAATTCACGTCAAAGTGTAATTGTATCTACGTGTGGTTTTATGAGTCCAATTAGTTGTAAAAATAATATTTTAGGATGTTAAACCCACTCAATAAGCTAAAGATGTATAATATATCATTATACCTTCTCGTAAAACTAATTATTGCTAATTAAAATAAGTACAAGTATAATATAAACAATTATAACACGAATAGACCAAACAAAATGAAAGTCAAAACAACAGCAGACATACACAATAACCGAACAAACATTGTATGTTCCGTAACTCTATTAGATGAAACGTGCATACATATATGATATTGTAAAAATGTTTTCTGGTTAAAACTGAATGGTGTTCTATTTTATATAAAACCTGCAAATCCAATAGCAACTACATAAAAAATAAACAAACAAAACAATGACCAGTAGCATGAAAATGACCTCGTCTAAAATACAACTACTTAAAAACAAACAGGTACGAGTGTGTATATTGTATGTATGTATATTTTAGCTGAAGTTGCTTGTTTTGTTATATCACACTCACACCCAACCTGACACATTCTTCAATATGTTCTTCCTACAAAGATATAGCAAGTGTAAAACGAAATGGAAGAGACAGAGACAATGGAGAGGTTGGTTGTAATGAAATTGCGTAGGTCGTTGCATTAAACAGGATAGCAGCATACACACTCGAATATTGTTTATTATGCCATTATTGCTCTTGCTGTAGGTTTTACAAGTATACCATAGAAAAAAAAACCACTCGAAAACTCTCTTTATTATTTGTATACTACTGGCAAAATAGAGAGATAAAATGAGAAGAAGGTATAGTGTTGGCAACTTCTTTTGCTATTTTAAGAATGAAACCGTATTTTATTACAAAATAGAAACAAAACATGTATTTATTATATCGAGTTTAAAACACATTTTTCACTAATAAGGCAGATTGAATTGATGCATTCTTTAGACAATGCTATACAACGAAATATTGACACAAAGTGTCTCTTTACAATATTATTAATAATAATTATAAACAAATAATTTGAAATATTTAAATTAGTTTATTTTGCTCGTTTAGAAAGTATTAACATCAAAAGTCTAAAAAATAAGGAGGTTAATGAGCGTTTTTTTTTTTTTTTTAATTTCAGACAATTTTAAAATTGAGAATTTGATACTCACAAAAATCTCTGCCATCAAAGATCTCAAACAATTTGCTATCTTCCTTTTTAAACATCAAATCTCTACTCGTTTTCGTTTTCGCCTCCGCAAATTTGTGTTTGCTGCCTCAAATAGCAGAGGAGGAGCGAAAGCAAATAAAATGTTTATTTTCAACTTTTTTTGTTTCTCTATCACTTTTTCCGCATTACAAATTCTGCAAGCTAGGCTAAGTCAAGATTCTTAAGGCAGAGTAAAAAGTATTGAACAAAAGAGAATGAGCGCAGGTATGTGTGTTTGCGTATATGTCGGTTTTGAGCTGAATTCTATTTTTAGATTTCGATTGCTAACTTTGTGATGAATGATAAAATGTATACATACATACATATACATTCGTTTGCAGTATACATATGTATACATATTTGGTTATAAATAACAAACACATTCACATTCTAAAGTATTGCATTAATATTTACATTTAAAACATACACAAGTGTGTACAAATGTCATACACTGTATACGAAAATATATTTTGTTTTTATTTTAAATATAGTGACGTATTGAAATTGTTATACATACAAGCACGAAAGCAAACACAAAAAATAAATTAAAAACTGACAAACAATGAAGCAGCTGATGTGTTTTCTGCTTTATTTGTATTCTTTTATTAGGTTTCGCTAAAATATTACAGTGTGTGTATTAAAATGTTAAAGCGACTTCCGTAATTATAATTTTCAAAAAACCCAATCGAAGGAAGAAAAAACAATTTTTAATCTGCATTGCATTATATTACTGTAGTCGTATGATATACAATCGTTATGCATAAAGAAATATTCATCATACGCCACATGATACTTTTTTCAATGATTTTTTTTTTATTTTTTTTTATTTCCGTTTATTTATTAAAAAAAAATTACTTATAATTAAACTACAAATAAACAAATAGAGGAAACATACAATAACTAAATATGCACTGTCCCCAATTGGGCGCTCAAGCATATACGTATTAGATTTAATTTTAATACATTTTAATAATACTTATTTTAGTTCTATTATCTAATAATAGTTCGATAGAAAAAAAAATTACTTTGTAATGAAAAAATAGAAAAAAAACATTACCTATTTATTACAAGGATAAAAAACAAAGTCAAGAGGTAAAAGCAGCTTTTTTCCAATGATTATCGAAGAAAGAACATGTTAAAATTCGACTGAACTTTATGACTATAAAATAGGTCAAAAAACTGGTTTCATTGATGAAGACGGGGCAAATGTAAAGGGTAATTTCTCTAATTAATTTCTGTTTAATTTTACTTAAAAACTGCGTATATTCCCCAGGACTGAATTTTAGATCGTAGCCGGATAATCGGATTTCATTGCGGTTTTTTTAATTAAAGGAATTACAATACAATTTATATAATAAATAAAATGACTCTCAAGAACATTTGAATATTTTTTTTACTATACTATTCAAAATATAAAGCAGTAGAGCGTAAAAGACAGCAGTAAAACAAAAAAACCGTGCAAAAATCAAGAATTTATAACAGTGATGCTTTCTATTTCTACAACAGTTAACTGTTTTTGAATGATAGGATTTGAAGTTTAAAGCATGGGTATTCTTCTTTTTTCCTCCTTCTTTTCACACTGTATATTTTTGTTCATTTTGGACTATATTAACACATTTTTTTTTATTGTAATTTTGTGTATATTTTAAACACTATCGCCTACACTTGTGCGAACATGCACATATGCAAGTGAGAAAACTCTGAATGAGTGCTTTATAAATAAACATATAAGAGACTTACGCTACAAATTCAAATGTACTTATACACACACACACCATGTATGTCATAAACATTGTACACATTCCCCGTGTTAAATTGGAAAAATTTCCAAGAATTTTGTATGTTGTAATACCAGACAGTTTTTGAATGAATGAATGAACTGAATCATAAAGACTTTATTCTTTGAATATACATATTTCGTTATTTTATTACAATTCAAAGAAGTGAGATGTATAACGCAAAGAGGATACATACATACATAATTGGCCATTACATTCAGTTAGGATTACGGCATAGCTTATCACACCACTCAAGTTGTGTGCGTTAATTTTATACATGAGTGGCGGGACCTACAGTTTAACGTCGACTCCGAACGA
The DNA here is from genome assembly GCA_930367235.1 of Sarcophaga rosellei. NCBI lineage: Eukaryota > Metazoa > Arthropoda > Insecta > Diptera > Sarcophagidae > Sarcophaga > Sarcophaga rosellei. The sequence continues at coordinate 2,908,550 of OV884019.1, read as the reverse complement.
TAAATTTTTGAGAAACTATTCACGGTAATTTAATACTCTCAGAGTTTTTGCCAGAAGTCTGCTGAGAGGAAATCGCCGAAGAAATATTTTTTCAAATTTCGTTTTGATCGTCTGACCTGGGGTTTGAACTCGGGCCTTACATCTAATAAGCCAACTCACTACCTACTAGACTACGGTGCAAAGAGGATACTTTATTGTATTTCTGAGTAGTCTTTTTGACTTAAATCATAGCGATAGACAAGCTCGCTATGATCGTATCATCTTGTATCATCTTCAGTTTGACATGTTCAAAAACAAAATGTGCCGACAGACAGAATAGACTAGAAAGGTAATTAACAGCGGAAAATATTCTGCATTATAAATGCTGGCTAATATGTTGCATCAACAAATTGTCTGAGAATCATAATAATAATAATAACTCTTTCTTTATATATTCGTATGTAAGTATGTATATGTATGTATGTATGTATATTCAACTTATTCTTTTATCGAACCCACTGTGCATTGTAAAAAGCAATATTCTTCTGCGTATTTATAAACATGCAAATTTAATGTAATGTCAAATATTTATTCAAATGTTATTATTTTTAACAACATGCCAAACATATTTAAAAGAAAAAAATTGTAACAAAATATTCTAGTTTCCATATTTTTATGGTATGACAAAAATAACAAATATGTATGTATGTAGTATACGTACAATGCTCTTAAATGTTAAGAAATTTTGTTGAGACTCAATAAAGAAATATGTATACTTAAAATGTTAATTTTATTGTGCAATAATAATGAGTATGTCTTTACAATTATGATATAAGCACTTAAGAGAAAACCTACACAAATATGTATGTTTATTTGGGTACTCGACCCGAATGGGATCACATTTTGAAAGTTTTAAAAATAAAACTGAATTTTGTAAAATATGTGACAAATCGCAGTTTGTTTTAAAAAAATGTATAATTTCGTTTGAATTCTTTTTGTTTTACATTTTATCCGATAGATTGCTTCAAAAGCAATCTCTGTTTTATACTCCAACCAAATGTATGTAGTATGCTTGTATATACATATGTACATATTTCAGCAGTTCTAGTTTCCAAGCTGGGCAAGTGACTCATTAAATGACTCTTTTTTATTTATTTCTTCATTCATTTTTTATCCATTTAAATAAAATAACAATTAAACTCCTGATAAATTCTTTCTAAAATTACTAACCAATATGGAGAATACTAAAAGTAGCGTAGAATACCGGAGTTTGCACATTTTTAAATAATTATTTAAGCTTTTGGTCCATTTGTTGTATTAAATTTTATAATTTCTTTGACATTTTAATGGACATATTGCATATGATATTTTATTTTTTATTTAAAATAACCTTTTATTTAAAATAACCTAACCTTTTTTCAATAATAAAATGATTGTACTTTCATTTTTATTTGACAATAAAATTTGATGAGAGAATATTTTAACAATTCGCATTTGGTGTTACGGTTTTAAAATTCCATTACAGATTTTTAAAAGCATGCAGAACAGTAGTCTTTAATCTGAAGCTAATCGTAACAGGCTAAAATGGCAATCAACTTATTGAAATCATTCATTTTCATTAAGCTTGAAGCAATAAAAATACTTATACCGTATAAACGTTATTGGCATGCTGAGAAAGAACTAAAAAGACCGGACGATAGGCAAACGTTTTGAAGACAAATTCCATGAGAATCGAGTAAATAAACTCCGCGTTTTAGTCCTAAATAACATGGCAATTGAAGACATACACAACTTTAATGGTCTGGAAATTAATATGGGAAGGGACGCGGAACGTTTGCGGATATAACAAGTCCAAGTGTGGAACTCGCCACAAACATTAAATACCGTTCTTAAAATAAAAATTTTCAAATCAAATTTAAAATTAAACAACAAAATTTCTAGTGTTTGGAAGCAAGTGCTTGAGAGAGATAAATGGAATAATTTGGATCAGTCACTTACTTATCCAATAGCGACTTTGCTCTAAATTAACAGACAAAAAACATTTTCGAAAGAAATACCGTATAGGCAGAGAAATTAATAAAAAATACTCTTGAAGCTATTTAATTACATTGAAAATGTAATAAATTGTTATCATTCTATCCACATACATATCTGACAATCTATCATTATTCAGCTTCTGAAAAGTATACTGATAACTTTTTTAAGTAAAAGCAGCTTGAAAATGTAATCCATGTACAATTTATTTAAATTAAAATGGAATAAAAACCAAACTTAAAATATAAGACGTAAAAATTCACATTGTAGAAATGCACTTTTGTATGTATATTTGTATATACATATACATAAATATCTATCCGGTTAATTAAAAACAATTCCTAGCAATTGCAAGATTAAATTTTGATTTTAACTCGACTTAAGGACTTTAAATAAGCCATGTGAATAAGTCATAAATTTAAGTAAAATCATAAATTAATTTCCGTTTTATCTGTACACAATGTTAAGTAACAAATACTGAAAGAATTCCATGAATATGGTAAAAATGTAATTGCAACATATGCTGCGAATATGTTGAGTTTTCCTTTCATAAAACGATAAAAAAAAATTACCGACACTAACTTCCACTTACCTTTGGCTAAAATATTATTATTGTTATTATTGTTGAAATTTTTATTGTTATTCTGATGGCTCTGCTGAGCATTTGAGGCCAATTCAGAATTTTGTACCAAAACAGATGTTGGCACTGAAGCAACAGTTGCAATTAAGGCCATCCATATGAAAAGTTTTAAACTATTTATGGCACGTAAATAAAAATATAACTTCATTTTGTTTTGTTTGCTTTTTAGTTCAATCACTTTAAAGTTTATTAAAATAATTTATTTTTAAAATTGTTCAACAATTAAATCAATTAACTCTTATACTTGTATAGTATTTCTATTTAAAAACACATGGAAAAAATTTTACTTTATTTGTTCTATTCTTGATGTATAAAAACATACAAAATGTTTTATTTTTTTTTATTTTCCAGATATAAGATTTTGCTTAGCTTTTCTTTCGCTAAGTATTTCCAGGATATGTTTACAGCACCAGAGTCCTGAATGAACTGCTAAAATATTTAACAAAGCAACAGTTTTTATTGTATTTTTGTCCTCAATCTATGATATTTTTTTTTATATTTTGCCTTTCGTGTTTTACTTTTGGTTGCTCTTGTCGGTATTCATTCAACAACCAGCAATGAAAAAAACTCAGTTAAATAAAATTAAACAGTAAAGAAAAAAGTTTTTACCAAAAAAAAAAAAAAAAAAAGAGAAAAAATAAAAAAGAAAATCAAATTTACGTAGGGAGCCAAGCAAAACCGGGGTTAGTTCCATATTGTATTACTCTTACTTATACACATACATACATACGTACATACGTACACATGTATAGACAAACGCTTGCATGTACAATTGAGTCATATTTGTTTTGTCATACTCATGTACCACTAGTCTCTCAAATGGTATGATGTTGTTATTCTCATTTTTACTCCACTCCTGTAACACCAACACATAAATTTAACCATTATATATCGTTCATTCATATTATACCCAGCCAAGATTACCGTTATAAAATGTGTGGTCTATTTAGTGCTTATTATGCTTATATAGATGGCTTAAATAACGTGTAACTGGCATTGTACTATTGAATCTCTAGACAGAATTAAAAAGATAGGATTTCGTGTTAAAGAAACTTCTTGCTAATTGTGTCAAAAATGGACACCAGTAAAGTGGTGCTGGATTTTATAGTTTTGTTTCGATAAAGACAGCAATTAAATACAGATGACTTAAATATAAATACTATATATGTATGTCTGTAAAATTCTAACGGTATCGATGAAGAAGGTTTTGCTGTGTATTGGCATAAAATCATTGTACTGCTCCCAATATATAGTACCTATCTATACATTCAACAATAAGGCTGTCTGGAGGATGGAGTTGCCCTGCTTTGACCAATAGAATCCAATTTGGTATCAAGGCATGACCAAGTCCTTCTGTCTATGGCGAATAAGTGTTGTAATGAAAAATTCACCTTCTATGATAGACACATAACGGAATAATTTCGAAAATAGCAACAATTTAATATAGAACGATGCGTATTCGATGCGAATGATATCATTTTAGCTATGTTAAGTACATACATACATAATTGGCCATTACAACCCTTCAGTCAGGATTACGGCCTAGCTTCTCACACCACTCATGTTGTGTGCCTTAATTTTATACTTGAGTAGCGGGACCTACAGTTTAACGTCGACTCCGAACGACAGATTTTTTGAGAAACTTTTTCATGGCAGGTTTATTTACTCTCAGAGTTTTTGCCAAAAATCTGCTGAGAGGAAGTCGCCGAAGAAATATTTTTTTTTTTCATATTTCGTTTTGATGTCTGGCCTGGGGTCTACCTACTAGACTACGGTTTAGTAATGTTTTCAATTTCTAGTAAAATTTATGCTACGTATTCTTTGTTAAGAGCGTCTACCAGTAAACTTTTTCATGTTAAAAACGTGAACATGTTTTTGCTTAGATTGGTGTTTAGTTTTTTTTTATTCTTTGTATAATCGCCTAATTCATACTATAGTGAAGTGCTTTCATAATTTTCCATAACGTGGGGTTATACGAGTATATATATTACATTTTGCCAATTAAACTCCTCTAAGTTAATGTTAAACTCAAAAAATTTTTCTTTTCAATTATTTATTCCCTTCGAGTACAATTATTGAAAACATTTAATAAATTTCAAAATGTACTCGTATAATTGTTTAACTCTAGTAGGAATATAAATTTCCAACAAGTTATTTTAGGATCTTTTTTAAAGATTATTTCAAGTCTTCAATTTACAGTTTATTTTTTGAGAAGGTATATTTCAGTTATTAATATATGTTTATATCACTGTCACTACATTATATACACTACAGCAGTAGGGGCCAAAGCATCACTTGAAACGTACGAGCCAACAAAAACTATTGCCTAGTTTTTATTTTGTTTCGATATCTACGTCACCGAATCAGCGGCTTTTTATTTGTTTTGTAAAATACCTATACTTATGCGTATATAAAGCTGTTTCTATTAACCACAGCAGTTTATGCCATCACTTTATATATAGTGCCCATGAGGTTACGTTTTTACCAGGTTAAAACAAACAAAATTTAAGAGAATTGTTGTTTTTAACTATCGTTGCAACCGACATGCGCATTTGACCATGTAAAGGAAAAAAAATTCTAAATACATATAACGTTAACTTACTGTGAGCATGTAAATATTTTGAAATAAATTCACTAGTTAGTCTTCAAACCTGAGAGACTTCCTGAAAACAATATAGTTCGAGCGGACAATGTGTTGGTTATCTAAAATGCATTAATTGCAATGCAAGAAACTATAAAAATCCTAAGCTCGATTTGGACTTTAATGAATAAATCCATAGAAAGTAAAAACAAAATTGAACAAGAAAACCGAAAACCGTTTTCCTTTGTCACTTTCTTCACCAAACATATTGTAAAAAACAATGTTTGCTATCAGAAGAAATAAAGAAATATTTAATGCATATATACATATGATTAAAATTGAATAATGATTTACTACATTTTCATCTAAAATAGGTATATTTGCTTTTTATTTTAATACTATACTGTTACTACCTTAATACATTATTACACCATTTCTAATTGAATTTCGTTTTAATTTTAACCAAATAAAAAACTTAACGATTTCAAACTTTTATAAAACCAATCGTATTCAATAATTTAAACAATGTTTTTTTTTTTTTTGATTAGTTTTAGTACAACAAAAATTCCATATTAAAAAATACAACTTATAATTAAGAAATAATAACAAATTGATAAACAAGTAATAAATAAAAACAAATGAAATTGGAAATGGTGTGTTAGTCTTTAAATTAAAGAAAAAGTTGCACATTTTTGGAAAATGGTTAATAAGTACGTTTTTGTTTGCGTTTTGTATACAATTGAAATTGCAAAAAGAATAAAAATGGTCAAATAAATTTTGATTGGTTTAGTTAGCTTAACCGAAAAAATTCAATATGATTGGGGTTGTCTTGCGCTAAATTTTTATTCTAAGTTCTATGTATAATTTCACAACAATTACGTTAATTTAGAACCATCTAATGTCTGAACAATATGCTTAGATACTATAGCTGTAGCTTCACTAGCATTCGGTATTAGAAAACGATCCATATCGGTTATGAGAAGACCATCACCATCAGGAAAACCGTATTTGAATGTTATTAAATCACGGTGCCTTTTCTTGGCTGTAATTTTAACAATGCTCGCCAAGGGTCGTCGTACTATAATTTGAGCCTGTCCCTTGCCCAACTCACGCAAAACAATCAAATGTGTGGGTGTAATAATTAAATGTGAATCGTACATATAACCATTAATGTGGACTTCCTGACATTTAAAGGCATTCATAATATCGGGTGATTTCAAGTAATTATTTAAATTTACAATTTCCTTGGTATCGCCTGGTAGTTTTGTAGTGGCATTAGCTGGTGAATCGTCTTGTATGGCATTGCCAGCTTCCAATTCAGCATCGTGCTCATCGTCAATACTAAAAACGGGAGCTACATTCCGATAACGTTTGCCATTTCTGTCGGCGGCCGAAACATGACGTTGCTGTATAGCTGCCAGATTATTAACATCTCCAGACATTGTCGGCGCACTTGCGCCATTTGTAGGATTCACAATAATGTCCAATAGTTTGCCTTTAACTTCAGCCGATTTCAATTTCATGACCTGGGAAAAACGATTGAAGAAATCCGACGATGAGCCTTGCTTACTGGCGGAATCTCTTTTCGCTTGGCTCGTTTTCGATCTTAGTTGTACGCCTTGTACCTCATTTGTGTTACTTTTGGCACATACCATACATTTTTTAGCATCATGATCTTCCAAACAATCGGCCATATGATCACCAAAATAATCGTGAATTGCATTATAACCACCACTTAATAGTGAGACATATTGTGTATTTTTCTGTAAAAATGAGGCTACAACCATATGCGTATACTGATCTTCTTCAACACGACCACTACCCATAAAACACAAGTGTTCGCCACCAGCATTTGAATTTGCCTCGATTGATTGACGTTGAGCTGATAGTAAACCTTGGACGGCTGTAGCAAAAGCTACTGGTTCCTGTAGCATTAAGTTACAATCCAAATGAAAAGCTGTAGAAAGATGACCGGCATTATACTGATCTGCTGGTCGACAATCCACCAAAAAAAATCGAACTGCATCCGGTGACGTCAATTCAATGGATGAATTCTCTACCAACTCGTAAACCGACACGGGAAGACAAAGAGCCTAAAAAAATTAGAATAGTTAAAATCAAGAACAAAATACAACAAAAAACAAACAAAAAAAAAATAACGAAAAAAATGATATTATCTTTTTATTTTTCTTAACATTCATTCTTACTTGTGAAACTGGGCACGGTTCCTCTTGTTTACGTTCTTCATTTTGTTTACCATATAGGGCCTTAAGAAAGTCGGTCTTGAATGAGCTTGGCGTCTTTAAGGAATAGTATTGAGCTAGGGAGCAAAAATCAACAACATCATCCGTATCCAAAGCGCAGGGCATATTTGTCAAAAACTTAATAATACTATCCTTAGGTGCATCTTTCATGGCCAGGATTTGATCACGCCCATTTATCAGTATAATTAAACCAAGGAAGAAAACAAGAAAGGGATCTGCATTTTGAAAATACAGATCCCACATAGATAAGATAACAGATAATCCGCAACTTGAGGCGAATAAGCACTGAAACCACTGTTGTGAATATAAATCTGGGGAAATTTTTTTCGTGTCCAACATAGTACACAGCTCAGGGTCATGATATAGTATTAACAAACGAAAAACATGAAACACATTTCCTTTGGGCTTACAGCCCTTCGGTATATAGGTGTCCCGTATAGCCTCGAAGAGATTGTAGGTATCGGAGCGATTTAATTTCAAAGCCAATAATGGCAAAAGCAACTCAATCCAGCCATTATCATTTTCATATTGAAGGTTACGATTTTTGCAATAGAATGTTAGTATTGACTCCAAATCCGATAGAACTGAGACTTTATCTTCATCATCATTACCTATTCGTTCCACCATTCTTTGGCAGTCCTCCCGTAATTTATTTTGAAATGGCAAGTCGTATATTTCATTGAATAGAGACATTTGGTCACTTTTGTGTCGCACATCCAAACAGACTTGCCACACATCTGGCCTCAAAGCTTCCGGTATGGCCTTGCCTTGGCAAATGGCGTAAATGTCATTGACATTGCAGTCGTCCAAGAGAGCCGACTCTAATTCAATAAGCCTAAAATAAAAAAAGAGATACAAATATCAAATGGACAACATTATGACTCATAATAGGCAATTTGATACGAATATATAACCAATTTCTAGGCCAAGGAGGAATCTATACAATATTATATTTAACGTCGCTCTAACGTATAACGTATTTATGCGTAGAGATAAGAAATTTGTCAAATTACATATTTTCATTTTTGATTCTACAATTTTTTTTATCGTTTTGAAAGACAAGAAAAAAAACATACCATAAATTGTCATCCATTTTTTATAGGCAAATATCGTAAAGAACAATATGTATTTACAGTTACAAAGCGAAAAGTCTCACAATTAAAAGTGGTATAATGGCAAACAGTTTTAAGTTTAAATTTTTATTGATATTTCAAAAAACATTTATAAAATTTCTATTGCAATTTCTTCTTAACTGCCTTCGTTTTTATTTGTTTTTCTTTTTTCTTCTCTTATAAGAATTTAGTTTGACGTAAACACTACCAATTGTCAAAAAATATATGCTTATATGATGTTTTTTAAATACGATGTGGCAACAATACATGAATTATGTTATCATTTTCATATGAATGAAAATGTTATCGATTTCACATGCAATATCAATGTTCTAAACGTTTTCTAGATTTTGAATTTACCTTACATCAATGCTAATAAAATTAAGTAGAAATCTTTTCTTAACTTTCTTTATAACTATAATCAGATCTCTTGATAGATGAATGTATGATCTACTAAAAGATGAAAGAGTTCTACAGCATTAGAAAAAAGCGATTTTAGAATTTGGTAATTTTTTCTTACTATTTATTTTTTAAAATGATAATCTTTTTCTTTTTTATGACTTTAGCACAATAACTTTGGATTCACTTATTTACTGTAAAATGTTTGTATATTGCAATTCTTAATTTAACATTCAAAATTCAAGAATAAGTCAGGTTTCTAAAGAAATCGCCACTTCCGAAAAATTAATAAAGCCATTATTGTCCGTAGGCAATATATGATCTTAAAAATAATTAAAATATAAATAGAATATCTAAATTATCGATAAGCTATAGTGTACATACACATTTCTTTTCTCTATATGGCAATGCGTTTGTGAGGTTGACCGTGTTAACTTCACATACATTGTTGTGAGCACAACATAGAGAGCAGTGTTTATTTGTTCTTTTTTGCTTTCTTTACAAGTGAATGTTTTGCTCAAGTTTTAAAATTCTAAAGACAGTAGGAATAATTGCAAAATAATTCAGAGTTTGTTTAAAAAATATTATTAGTCTGTGTTTGTTTTCATGAAAAGTGTTGAAGCATTAAAATTCAGTGTCTTTTTTATGTTAGAATTATAATACTTTTGTCTGCATTGAAATAAAAATTTTGTCGCTTACCGTCTGCGCTTTTAGAGATTTTTATTAATTAAAACCAAAAAGCATAATAAGCAAATTCCGATAAGAAATTTAATTTCGTAAACTGTAAGTATAATTCATTCATCATATTGCTAAATATATAAAACAATATTCTTAAAGTTTTATATCATCAACTGTAGTATTATTTTTCTTGTTTTTTCATCTTTGTTTTCTCTTTATAATTACCACGCATGCATTCTTTTCCCTTCCCAAATAATATCTTCCTGAAAGTCGTTCTTCCATTTTCACAACATGATGTTGTATCTCTGTTGTCTGGACCTTTACACTCTGCTGAGACTTAAGGTAGCATTTAAAATCAAGTTTAGGCAACAAATAGATTGTAAATGTTATGTGTTTATTGATTTGTTTGTAATTAATAAAAGGAATAATGTATAGATTTCATTTGAGGCAAAAAAAATTGACATTCTACATTATGACTTAAGGAAATAGTACAAATGATGTAGATATTATCATTAAAAATGGTTTTTGGACTAAAATTGTGACGGCACTGCAGTTGTGTACTCCAGATTTAAATAGACAATAATCCATTAAAATGTAATAAAGGAATTTGGAGACCCTGAAACAGTTCTTTCCTGAGCATAGGTCTTCACCCTAATTCGAATCTTATTTTAACGAATAGAGCCTTTTAAATTTGAAACAATTACAGGACAATTATTTTAACATATAAATATTTCGTTTGAATATTTAAACTTGTGGAGTAGGCAAGGCTGTAATTACCATTCATATTTAAATATTTGAAGGCTCACTATCCTATCTTTCCTCACCAAAAATTGACCCACATTATAGTAAACACATATTTTTTTGGGTCATTGTTGGCTCTATACAAATTACGATAACATTTTGCCATCGTATGTTCATAAAAGACAAATGCTATTTAACCATGACCAACATTAAACGTTTTGAAGAGCAACTAAGCAAATTCCAAATACACGTATTTATAATTCACTGCACTCATATCTTTGCGAAAAACAGCAGTGCAACAATTGTTTTTACCCTCTTCTAATTTAAAAACTATCGATTTTCTGTTTAAAATGCAAATTCTAAGTGTAAGAGCAAAAGAAAAACATAAGTATTCAAACCTCTATAACGCATGCTCTATAATATTTCTGTTTTTCTGTATAAAAAAAAATAAAATAAAGATTAAAGATTTTAAGTTTATATATTTAAGCCAAGTTCAATTCTACTTTCGAAAATAAAGGTGCAAAATTGTAAATTTTGTAATCCGGTATCAAAACTATCTTTACATTTTAATAACTAAGGCAGAGCAAGTACAAATAAACAGCTATTTCACGTTTTAACATATCTTCGAATTGTACATTTTACATTTCTCTTACACAATACAGATTTTACTATATCTATGAATAGCACATTCTTATAGTCTTTATAACCATTTGGTTTGTTAATGCAGTTTTATTTTTAGTATTGACATTTACACATTTACGAATTTCATATTATGAACTTTTGCCTTCTCAAGTGCCATGTACATGTATGCATGTATGTAATGCTATGTATAAGGTTAAATAAGAAATCGTTTAAAAAAAGAACGATAAAGCAAGAAACTAATAACACACCTTTTAATATTACAGACATAAAAATGAAAAATCGTCCTACTGCTTCCAATATCGTTTCCGAATGGGAAGATAATGTTTTGTTTGATGCTGATGATCCCGATTTCTGCGATACAACTTCGAGTGCAAATAATGTTTTAGCTAATTCTATTGGCGTTGAAAGCATTAATTCTACGAACATTTTTATTCCACCTCCTCCCATTTTAGACTCCATTTCAAATAACTCTTTCAGCTTTAAAGGTAAGCTTACAAAAATACATATATTTTATTTGAATATATGGGTTGATCTGAAATGTTTCTACATTTCAATTTAAAAATAAAATTTTCCATAAAAGCACTTCCTTTGAAAACGTTAGCACCGTGTTTTATATTTTTTGTAACACATTTCTCTTTCTTATTACTTAAACCGATTACTGCGAGCAAAGTATACATTTTTTTTATTTCATTCTGAGTTTTTCAACAGACATTGAAAATTTTACATGATACCATAAGTGTGTTCAGATGCGTGAATTTTAAAATATCAGTTAACGCCTGCTTGGTTTGTTGTATTTTCTACACATTATTCGAAAAAAAAATTAATTAATAAAAATATTACGTTCAACAAAAAATTTGTAAAAAGAAGTTAAATATTTACTTATGTGTCTTGTAAATAGGTCATCGTCCACTGTCCACCGAATTTAGTGTATAACCCAAAGGTGTCAAATGCAAGTTTTATTGTAAAATTTAAAATTGACTCAGCAGAAATAAAATACATATTATTACTCTTAAAGGTTGATAAGAATATTCCATAGCTTCTATGTGTTAACGCAATATTAAAAATAAAAAATAAAATAAAATAAAATAAAAAAGAGCTTAACTTATGAAGACTAGGAATTCGATACAAACGAATTGTGTAACGAAAATAAGTTTGTTAAATATATTTGGGATTTACGTAGAAATTTACTATGCAAAGTATTTTTATGTGCGACATATTCGTCTTTATAATTGTATTTAACGAATTCTAAAGTAAATATACATATATATATATGAGTTAGGAAACAAACAAAATAACGCTAAATATATAGAAGAGGACAATGCTTTGACGTCAATTTTCTGTTAAAATTACTGTACAGAAACCGAAGATAAATTGTTTGAACAGTTTAATTAGTAAACTACTGTTATCCGCTAGTATTTGCTTAAAGAGTTTCAAATGCAAAATTTAAGTAAGAGCCAATATCACTGAATACAAAACATTGTATAAATATTTATTTTCTACATTTTGTTGTCTGTATTTTATTTAAAGCTCATTTTATTTTGAAATAAAATAACAAATACTACTGTGCCCTAAAGTATACCTTTCATTAATTTTTTTTTTCGCTAATATCTCGTTATTCTGAATACATATTGCTTTATATTTATCTGCTACATTTTATACATTATATAAATTAATTTATTATTTTCAATAATTCTATCAATATTATATATGTACTAGTAATAATTGAGGTTTCATTTTTTATTCGATTTTTTAGCAGTTTTTAAAGACGCAAATTACAATTTTTCGTTTTGATCGATTGCATTTCATAGTGTTTTACATGCAACCCCATTTTCAAAATGAATAGTTGGAAATAAAGGAGAATAAATAAATAAATGATAACGGCATCATTATCTTCGTTGGTGGTGGCTTAATAATTTTCCATTAGTTTTATTATTAAATGGAATAAAAAATTAAATAAAGAAAACAATATTAATAGTCTGATGAAATTAATAAAATAGTTTCCACATACTAGAACTTTCAGTATTTATTTATTTTTGATTCGTATTTTTAATTTATTACATATTTTTGTTTTTTGTATTTTTAGAGCTTGCAACAAATTCTTGAAATGTATAGGTATAGAAAATATTATTACAACATATCTAATTTATAATTTAATAGACAATAATAATAACTCGGAATGTTAGATTTGTTTTCTACTTCGAATATAAAATATTATAACTAACTTTTTGTCCATACGAAAGACTTATTTATTCACTATAATATGTTTCATAAATATCTAATAATATGCAATTTGTTAGGAATTCTATCAGACATCATTAAGTTCATTTAATTCATTGTGTAATAGTCAGTTGTAAATATATTATTGATGGTACCTACTGCCAAAAGTTTTATAGCTTTTATAGCTATATATTTGAATCCCTTGTTAACCTAATTGCAAAATTCACTTAAGTTTGGTATTTACTATAGTCGTCTTTTTTCCCAAGCTTTATTTTTTTATTACCACATTACTTTTGCATGCATTCCATGGTACAATTTTAACGTTTTATGACATTGTCTATTGTTCGTATTTTCCCTGAACTTTTATAACTCAGTTATCAGACTTATAAAAACTCAATAAACTCATAAATATTAATTTCGCTGTACAATAATAGACTGCTTATCTAAAATATTAAAAACAATTGTTAAAATTGGCCATCCATAGCAAAAATAGTCAAATCATTTCCCATATTTCACTTAAAATTTTAATTGCTTGATAGATGTGTATCGCATTTTTTAATCCATAACATTATGATTTATTTGAATCATTAGATTTTAAGCCAAAATATTTCCACAATTTTGTTGTATATTAGTCTTCAAAATACGATTAGAATTTGTAGAAGTATTCAATATTGCCTTTGTGCAAATGTATAGTCGTAGTAAAATTTATAATTTTAATGAATGAAATTCTGAGTCGGATGTGTAAGATAATTTACATTTATAATTATCCGAATGGAGAATGTTATAAATATTTTTATTCATTAAACATTTATAATTTTTATTTTATTGACCTTAGATGTTAAATTTTATGCATTTATGTGTAATTCAATATTAAATAGATACTTAGTTGTAAATTATTTAAAATGTATTTATTAATGAATGATTATTATAAGAAGTAAGGCACTAGGGTGGGCCAATAAGTTCTCTAGTTTTTAAATGAAACACAGTTTTTTTTTTTACAAAAAAAAAATCAATTTATTTTTCAAAATAGTCAGCGCCTTCTTTGAGCTTTATACAATTTGTCAAGTGTTTCACATAAAAAAATGAAATTCTTTTCCAAAATTAAGGTATGTATATTTATAAATTCATTGGTTTTTCAGAATACTTTATGAATTTGAAACAGTATAATAACAAAGAGGAATAAGGGAATATTATTTTATTTATTTATTTGTTAACACACACACACATAAATACACACACACAACTACAAATTATATTTAATTATTGCGAGCTCAGTAACCTAGACCTTATGTTCGGTGTAGTGTAACAGATCAGAGTCTCTGGTGGGAATCGAACCCTGACCCTCACGCTAATAGTTTAGCACACTACTCACAAGACTTTCAGGGCACCCTATTAGGGAATGTAAAATCGCACGGTTTAAGATTATTTGAAAACGTTTTTAGAGCGTACTGTCATCGTTATATTTGAAATTTAATAAAAAAAAAAAATAAATAAAATGTCAGTTTATTACATTCATTATTTAGGTGCTTAAAGGAAAAAGTGGATATTGAGATTGTTAGCTAGTATGATATTGTATGATAATTGGCAGCTCCAATGTAATTGTAGCGTTTTTGGAAAAGTAACATCACTTGATTGATCTGTTCTTACTTGATGCATGACGATCGTGATAATATTTTAATATGCGTGTTTTTTCTGTCTTTAATGAATGAAATTCATAAAAATTTTAAAATATCAACAATAACGCAGAAAGCAAACAAACACAGAGTATTTGACTTATTTATTGACGTCAAACCTATACATACAACAATCAATTATTGACAATAAATTACTTTTTTCTTTAAGAGTAACAGGTTCTTAAAAAAATAATACAAAATACTAACTATAATACCTAAACTGATTTTGAAACTTAAAACTTCTTTAGCCTTATATAATCTATAGCATCTAATTGTTTTCTTCCATTTCATCGTAATATTTGCCTGCAGTTTGGTCTGTACAAATATTTATGATTTTTGAACCATATGCGTAACATTAATTCATGGAATCATACGCCATCTATTCCAAATAAGATAATATTCCTCAGTTTTTATTGTTTTTGGAATTGCTGTCATCAATTTTATCTTGTTTTTGTTATTATTTCGGGTATGTCTGTGTTATACTTATTTCTTTATTTTGTAAATAAAAAAATTACACGAAATTCTGTTGCTTTGTTTAAAAAATACAAAAATAATACGTCATTATAAAATAGTGGAGATAATTTAATAGTAAAGAGCGCCAGTAGCGTTTTATAATATTCCAGATCTGATGAAATTCTTAAAAGGCTGTAATAATATGTGTTTTAATTATATTGATCTACGTTATATTATCATCTATCTGTTTAACGTAATGTTTATTTGTATTTGACAACAGTTTTTAACGTCACTATTTTTGTAAACAAAATTTAATTTTATTTAAATAAAATCCATAAAATGTTTACATTTGCAATATTTATAGTTTATGATGTCAATTAAAATCAGATTCATATGAAAAAAATTATAAAAAAATCCCAGAAAATAGATTGGACCAAATAGAACAAATATAGAATAGAACATAATATTATTTGTAAAGTAGGCGTAGTTGTATTTAACTTTGGGGGAAGTATTATTTTTGAAAAAATTTATTCACAATACAGTGAGCTCGCGATAACGTGAACTAATTTTTACCAAGGCAGTTCACATTTTCGAGTTTGTTCACGTTATCGAGTACCAAAATTTAAAACACAAAATTACCCTATTTAATATGAAAAATTATATTTTAATAAGTAAAAATGCTAAACACTATTTTAAATAATTTTTTTTTAATAGATAGTAAAGAACTCAGTTACCTAGAGCCAAAAATTGTAGCAAAGTTTTCACTTTTTTTCAGTTGATGAAATCTACCTCTTTAATAAAACATTGATGAAACCGGTCATAAAAAATTTTACTTGTCATCCATGCTGAATTTGTAATTCACTGGATAAGTAAAGTTTTTGAAACGTCGTGGATTTTTAAATTTTCCAAATACCAGTAAATTAAGTTTGTGAGTCCCCGACGCATTTGAATAGCCCATGAAAGTTAATCGTTTCTCCATCTTTGCGCCTGTAGAATTTTTTTCCAATGATGACACATATGAATGTTTTATCTGGCAACTGCTTCAAATATAACCCGCATTCATCAGCATTATAAAGCTGATCTTCCCAAAAAGATAATTCTTCCATTTTTGCTTTTAACTTTTCCTTAAATGGGTCAACAAGTTGCGGCTGCGCAGAAAGCTTTTCTCCGGAAATTTTAAGAAGGCGAACACCAAACTTTTGCTTAAATTTTTGAAGCCATCCGTCACTGGTGTTAAAACCACTATCATTTTCTTTAATTTGACCATGAATTTCTAAAGCTTTGGTTTTTAACATCAGTCCACTTACCGGCATATTTTCTGTTTCGCATGTGAAGGAACCACTTATAAAGACTTTTTCCATTCTTGGAAATTCAGATGCACGTAATGTTTTACACTTTTTAGTACCATAACATAAAGTTTACTCGATTATTAAGTTCCCGTTTTTTTCTTTTTAATGGAAGAAACTGTTGCTTTTACAACTCCATATTTTCTTGCCAAGCCACTAATAAGCCACTTTGTATTTTAAAGTTAGGTTTTTAATGACATTTTTCACTTTCTCAAATTAACTTTCTTCGCAGCAATGTCAAAGAACAACTAACAGGTCAAAGCATACATAAAGCAGTACAATGAAAAAGAAGTTCAAACATAAGTAAACAAGCAAATAAACTGTAGTGCGGGGATTTCCCAATTTAAAAACAGATTAAAAGAATAAAAAAAAGTGTTCACGTTTTAGAGCTTTCAGATTTTGTTCACGTTTTAGAATACTCTGTAGAAAAATAAATTTGTTCACGTTTCTGAGACGTTCACACTTTCGAGTTTTCGCGAGTTCACTGTACGTATTTAGAAAAACAAAAATTATATTTATCAATTACACTCAGGCTACAATTGTCAATATTATAAATTTGTTACTCATTGCCAAAAAAAAAAAATTATAATAATAATTCAAAATTTGTATCTTATGTAGTCATACGTATACGTAAATAGCAGAATCATATTGCAATTAATTTGAGTTTTTACCAATTTATAATCACAATAATTTATGAAAAGTATTTAAGTTTGCTGTTATTTTGTAAAACATTTTCTAATCACTGTTAAATTCTTTTTTTATAGTATTGCATGATCTTTAAATGATACATCTATATACATATAGTGATTTAAATTTTTACACATAAATTATACGTTGCTACAATTTCCATATTTATTACAAAATTAATATTTGAATATTTCGCTGGATATGAAAATTCAACGGTTTTTACTCTGCTCACTTTTATTGCATTTAAAAATAGCATACGACTTAAATGTCTTAGAACATCCGTTAGAGAAGCTGTTTTGACGTTATGATTAAAAAGGAATTCCAAATGTTAAGTCCTTGTTGTTTATAATTTATTTATTCTGAAAGATTGGAGATCTATAAAATGCTTAGAATTGGGTAATACATAATATAAAGAGGGAAGATTATTTTAATTTTCTTTCCGCAAAAAAAATTGTTCTTTGTTTATCGATTTGAATGCTTCATTTATATTATATAATTGAAGACATTACCATTATACCTCTCTTCTTTAAAAAAAAAATAATGAAACAATTGCCATAACGTCCTGTCCAGTCTATTTAAACACACAGCAAATCCTTTTTTGTCATCAATTTCGACTTATCAACTACTAGACAATCAAAACACTTACCTGACTATTGGGCTCACCAATGTGCATTATATTAACAAAATTTTCGATATAAAATTGTTATCCATATTTTAATATCATCAAAAATTTATCAGAAGCTGATGATGATTAATAATTACGACTAGTTTTTTTATTTTTATATTTGTACGAGTATTTATATCATCGAGTTTATTAAAATATTTAAGACTATTAATGGTAGAAAGTAAAAAATCTGAAAGTGAGAGATATTTGTAATTCAATTTTGTTACCCGTTTAAATTGTACACGTTTTGCATGTCTTTTCCCTCAGTCACTTAAAAGTAGAGAATCAAGTGAATGTGTGCACATACACATACAATATATTTGTATTTCCTTATAGAATGGCTTTGAAAGTTCATTTCAAAATAAGAGAAAAAATACAATGAAATAAAAAATTGCAATATTTATAAGAAATTAATAAATGTAAATTATTAAAAAAATTAACTGCAGAAAGAAAAAGTAAATAAATAAATGCAAAAAGGAATGTGGAGTATGTGTACATTGTAATCAATATTTATTAACAAACCATTAATAATTGAAAAAAAAGTTGTACATATATAGAAAAAACATTTAAGTAATTGTGGATGGAATAAAGTTAAAAAAAAAATATATTCAAAACACCTGTCAATTTGCACTTTGCGGTGGGTGATGATCAAAATGTGTTGACAACAAATTATTAACAAATGTTGACTTGATTTAATTTCTCTTATTAATAAAATTGAATTGTATTAACACTTTAATCACAAAAACAAACATTTAACCATTTTGTTTAACAAACGTTTATATAAAATAATACTAAGCACCATTCGTTTGTATTTACGAGTAGTTATCGTCGATAATTCTTAAGGATTAAAAATTAAACACACTTAAACTTAATGGGTTAATGTAC
Organism: Sarcophaga rosellei; assembly: GCA_930367235.1. Classification (NCBI taxonomy): domain Eukaryota; kingdom Metazoa; phylum Arthropoda; class Insecta; order Diptera; family Sarcophagidae; genus Sarcophaga; species Sarcophaga rosellei. Next base: position 2,889,555 of record OV884019.1, on the reverse strand, counting down.
AATACAAATATATAGCATTATGTGTATTTGTTTACAAAGTCATATTTATTTCATATCCAAAATATCACATGACTTTTATCAGATACAAAAGAAATCGCGTGAATGTCAAAAAATTCGTTTCTTTGTGGTTTGTTTCTATTTTTTTTTTTTTCTTTTTTTTTGCAAACAGAATTTATCAAAAAGCAAATATTTTAATAATAAATAAATGTATTCACAGAAAATAATAAAAAAAAACTACAAAAAATGCTGATAGAACAAAGTACGTATAAGAAATGTATTAAGAAATTCTCCATACCAATAATGTTGAAGGTGGTACCATCAATAATAGACTTAAGACAAATCCCGTCTTATTTGAAAAGTTATAGAAAAAATGTATGAATTAAGCTCTTCTAAAGACTCTAAGAAATACTTCCGATCTTATTATTATGAATTAAAATAAATCACAAAGTAGAAAAAAGCCGAATCGGAATAGTATTGTATATTTGAAGTTATAAGTTTTTTTTTATAAATCGAAATTAATTAAGAAATTAAATTTTATTGTAGTACACACACACAATTGGTCATTGCACTTATGTTGTGTGTGAGTGGCGGGACCTACATTTTCGATTCCGATTCCGAACGACAGATTTTGGAGAAACTTTTTCATGGCAATTTTATTTACTCCTAGAGGTTTTGCCAGAAATCTGCTGAGAGAAAGTAGCAGAAGAAGTGTTTTTTCCATTGTTGTGTTGATTTATTAGACTTACAATATAAATATAGATAAAAATCCAAAGCAGCTTGTAGTAGATGATTTCCTGGCATTTCCAACAAACACCTAGTATGCTCTGGTTCTGCTTGTCTATGTAATCTATAGTAAAAACAATAATGGGTTTCTGTTATCTTGTATACATATATGTACTGAGGATTCTTGTTTTTATCAATTTACCCGATAACTGAAAATTGCTTACCTAAACGCGCCTCTTTTACGATATTAAACACAAAATAAAAATATTGCTCATTAACTCCTTCGATTATACACAATTATAGACGTTGTTTTTTTCTTTCTTTCTATCAAAATTGTCAAGATATCTTATGTTAAATGTTAACTGACTTTTTCTATTCACTATTCTAACAATTATTGAAAAAAGAAAACTTATGAATCAATCTAATTAATTTTATTGATTATAATTTATTTCTGGATATACATACATAACACGATATAATAAATTTTGAATTAATTTTTTTATTTTTTTCACAATCTTAAAATAATTGCAAACACGTGATGTAAGTTTGTGAGAATTTATTACAGTGCACAACAATAGTTAGAAATAATTTTTTTAACAAATTTTGATAATTTGAAAAAAAAATCCAACTGGGCAATAACAAAATTAATTTTTTATCAAAGAACTTTGCCCAACATCTAACAATACTGATAAGAAGCTTTGTTTGTTATTAAAATTAAAATTTCAAGTCCAAATATAATTTTGGGACAGGTCAAAAAAATTCCATTCATTGGTTTTATATACATACATAAACTAACCATTGAGGCATGTCCTGTCACACCTGATAAACCATAAAATCGTTTTTCACATTTTATAAAACGGAGGGAGGAAAAGTGGGTTAAATATTACTTTTAATTGACTTTCTGTTTTTCTGTTTTTAATATATACTTTAGAAAATGTGTATTGAATTTTAACAGTCGCACTGTATAACTGAATTAAATTTTGAACTTTGCTGTGTGCTTTTTATTATAATTATAATTTATCTCGATATTTCATTGTTATTTTTCTCTGTATAACATGTGATGATTTAATATTATTCACGTGTTTAATATAATTTATTTCGTCTAAAGTGGCGCTTTTTAATTCGGGTTTTAACGATTTTTTTGACTTTTTATTATGATTAATTGCTTTTTATTTCTCTTTTGTCTTGTTTTATATATTTACATATTTTACTACCCACTTTACATTTGGATAGTTTAATGTTTACTTATTGCAAATAATTATTGACTATCAAATGTAAACTGATAGAATCTATCTGTAACTCAATATTTGTAGTTTCGTAAGAACAACAAAAAACTTCCCAACCATCTGTTCTTTAAAAATTAACAAGTTAACGTGTAAATTACTTGGATACATTTTAAATATTTAAAAAGCAATTAAAACAATAACTGTTAACAAAATTAAAAAAAAGAAACTCTCTTGCATACATACACAAAATCTAAAACCCAATTGAAACTTCTCTTTTCTACAATTTACTGGTTTTAACCAAATATGACCGAAATGAATTCAGGAAAGTCTTTTTACGCAAATGAATGAGTGAATGAAAAAAAAAATTGTTTGTATCTGTCTACACTATATTATAGTATGTGTACTATATTGTATGTGTATATTTATAGTATCTTTAGAATTTAAATCTACGTACGAGTAAAACAGGCCCACATCATCATCATCGTCATGATCATCAGATCCACAATATATGTAACTGCTTCGAAACCGATTATACATATTTCTGTTTTTATTTCGTTAATAAACAGGTAATGAGGATGAAGGGGTGGTAGGAAAGTAATAAAAAAATAAATCTGCAATATTTTGTTGTATATTTATTTAAGAGAAACCAAATAATAAATTATGACAACTTTTTTATTCTGAGTATTACAAAAGTGTATACTAATATTCGCATTGCCGTTGAAATGATAAAGTTATCAAACTGAATTCATAAGAAAAGAAAATTAACATAAAATTGCTAAATTAGGAAATAACGAACATCAACCGATGGGTTGTGAAAACTTACTCTTTAATTATTAAACAAAACAGACAACATAACCATGCATACAAAATAAAAAGTGTTATCTTATTGTATATTTTTTATTGCAAAGAAGTCTCACACTTTTGTAATTCCCCAAATATCGCACAGTGGGCCAGTTTTAAGACTTTCTCAATATGATACTTTTTAGGGGACAAAGAAGAATTAGGTTAGAGGACGTGTACTTGTCAATTAAGACAAGTACAGTACCCGGGAATAGGATAAAAAGGAGAGGATGTAGGAAAGGGGGGGAAGGGGAGGAATTACAGAGACCAGACACAACAAAAAGGGAGAGCGCGACTACACTGATGAAGTCCTAGCACCTTGCAACCAGCCCAAGCCACTAAAGAATCTGTGGAGAGCCTTAATGTCGGCTCTCGACACAGAATTCAAACTCTCAAAGAAGGCCCTGCCAAGGGTCCAAGGTGACAAAGAACTTAGGTTACATATCGACAGTGCTGTCACATCGTCTACATGAATCTTCAATAGCTCTCAGAGGTTCAGAAAATCCTACAATATCCACTGAGTGGTTGTCCAGCCTGAGAAAGAAAAGATTGAATATTTCAGGGTGGGGGCCCTTTACAAGTTTCAATTTGCTATCGGAGCTGATGTTTATACTTTCCTGCGGTTTATTATTATTACGCTGGGTGAGGCATATGCGTCCATTCCCGCATATCTGATCCTTCTGTTTATTCTATCTCTCGACGTTTCCTTGCCTAGATTGAACACAATGATGTTTCGTATTGTCTATTTAAAATAACATAGTTGAACTTGTTAAAATTATTTGATATTTACTGTTATTATTATTTTTTTTTATAAAATATTTATTTAAATATCCATATAAATATATTTAATTAAAGAATTTTTGCTTTCATTAATGATATTAAAAACTTCAATGTGTCAGTGCATATATGAAAGTTTATTCAATATTTTCTCGAATATTACCAGAGGTAGTAAATCGGTCAGATGAAGAAGTGAAATATTTTTTGAACGCTGCAAACTTTAACGTTCTTTCGAAGCTTGAAAATTGTGCTGGTTCCATATTATATATATCGCATTAGATTTTTTATGATCTGAACATTCAAAGTACATAGTTAATGTTATGAGTCAAAAGATCTTTCTGGATTTTTCAAGCGTTTAATGCAATTACACGACGATGCTCAGCGTTAGTTGTAAGTCTTGTGTCGTCATCCGGTTCGACACACACAAAACATTTTTTTATGTTATTGCCAGTGCTTTATCAAATCTTTTAAACTTTTAGTTTCGGGTCTTTGAGAAAAAAAACATCGTATTTGATATAAAATACGCATTAAGGTGTCTTTGTCTCTCATTGTATGTACATATTTGCTTTTGCCGTGGATATTTTATACATGACCATGCCTTGTAATTGCAGTAAATTTCAAATTATGCTTATTCTAAATATTCTAATTTTAATAATAACGAACTTTAAGAAGTTATCACCATACTAAGGAAAAATTCATTTAAAAAAAATCAATTTTAAATACAAATTCACACAAAATATGCCACAGTGCGTCGTTTTCATTTAAAGTATTCATACCGAACGATGCAACAACGCAATTTTGATCACAAGATTTCGCTTTGTCTGCGTAAACGTCGCGTCGTCTGTTCTACTTTCATTGAGATGATATTTATCAGATTTATTGCAAAATAATTGGACACGTTTTATTCTAATGTGATTTTGCATTATCAACAGAAATTAGAATTACATTAAGAATAGTTCTTTCACAGCTTGAAAATAAAATATTAAACACTGACAATTATTTATTATTTTAAAATAGTACGGAAAAAAAATCTAAACTAATTTAATAGTTTTGTATTCATATGACTATGAATGAAATTATTATTAATATGTAGTTATATAAGTCAATTTAAATGCTACAGAATGTTACGAATAATATATAATATCAGTAGATATATATGTAATTACTGAAAAGAATATGACAAACTGATCGTCGATCGAGCTACAGGATATTTCAAGTTCAAGTTTCTTTCGCTAATGCAATTAAATGCACATTCGAATTGCAATTTAACATTCTTATTTTTATATACAACTTATATAATACCCGTATTCGGAAAATGTTTCCCTTACCAACATGTACCTCATACACGGAAGTTTTTATGTCCGTTGTCTAGGCATATATGGAATATTTTTCTTCGACTAACTTTCTTATTCCAATCAGTTGAATATTGACAATTTTTTTAACAGACCAGATTGGGGTTTAATACCTATTTTAATGGTTCTCGAGTGTCAAAGGATAACACTGAAAGAAAAAAAAAAAGATAGATAGGATCGAAGATTTGGTTTTAATACCTATTTTACACGGTTCTCGAGTGTCAAAGGATAAAACAGAAAGAAAAAAAAATAGAAGGGCTCGAAAGTTAGCAATCACTATTGAAAAAGAGACTCGAACTATAAACACCCCATATTAGTATAATTTTTTAAAAAGATTCAGACACTGTGTTATAATTTAAGGTAGCGCTGTGTCACGGTTATAAGTTCTATTTTAATAATAAAGAAAGCAAATAAAATATCAAACCTAAAGACAAAATATGTATATGGAAGGAAAAAAAATTAAAAGTTGTATGATATTGCAATAAAGTATATGTGTATACCCCATAAAATAGGAAACAAACCCTCTTCATTTGTCGTTAACGATCGTATAAGCATCAGTTGTTCTCTGCAAAATAAAAACTAGCTACTGTTTCGTGTAGTTCTTTTTCTGAAATTGTCAAATTTTAATTATCAATGTAGTCAATTGCAAATTTTCCTGAAAGTAGTACATATTTATAATTCTTTCAGGTTACAAAACTGTCTTCTAAAAATGTTTAAATCAAATTCGTATATTCTAAACATTTGCTTACTTCTGGTTTGCTGAAATTATCATATCAGCGAAAAAGTATTTTTAGCTGAATTTGAATATTTTATTGCTTCAGCGTTGGTGGCTGGCACTCGCATACTGAATTTCGTCTGCGCGTGGCATAAAATGTTTACAAGCAAGTGTTATTATAATTTCTGCTTCATTGTTATTATTATTATTTTTGTTTTGTTTTCAATTTTTATTTTACACACACTACGAACTTCATTTAATGTTTATAATATACACACAATGTTGAATGATCTTGTCATGATCATATGCCGTCTGTCACAGGAAAAATTAAATTAAAAAAAAATAATAATAATAAAAAATATCTTCCCATAAAAATAATGCGCATTGTAGAAATAATGATACATTTTCGGATTAGAAATATCGTCTTAAATTTCAGAAGACGAGGCAAATTTTAACCTATACATGCAACATATGCACGTATTTGTAAAAAATAATATACATATAAGCATTTCCTTTGTAGATTCACATACAACATACATTGTACATAAAAACACTTTTAAAAATTTCTTATTATTTTTAACATACAGGCAAAAGAGTTATGAAATTAACTTGCAATGGTCCTCCAATACTATATTCAATTTTATCTTTGCCCACATGAAAATAAATTGATATTGAATTGTGTTTGTTTATTTTATTTGATTTAAAGTACTCAAACAAAAATTTATTAAAAAGTGTAAATGAACTTTTGTTTATAAACAATAATTTAAGGTGAAACAAAAAACTCTATTTTCCTTAACGAAACGTGTAATATTATATAAATAAATTTATCAACACGATCGTTTTCTGTTGATCTGGTCCATGTAATTGGGTTTGTAGCAAGTTTTTATCATAATTAAATTGTATTTAAATGTTAAACAATTCTATGAAAGTTCACTGAATTTGTTCAAGTTCAAATGAAAAAAACCCATTAAAGGTACGCTACGAAGTGAACAATAGGCAAAAGTTGTTGTTGTTACAAAGGAAAAAGGTGTAGTGTCTATGAAGGATCTCACATTCTCTCTGTTTCGATTTCGGTTTTGATAAGTATTTTAAAAATAAAAAAACAAAAAATTAATAAATAAACATTAATAATGGAAGATAGAGGATATATCTAATACCAATACAGCGCCTAATTTTGCCCCAGTCCTTTACAGATAATAACAATAATAAACGTACATTATATATTATATGTACATATGTATGATATATTAACAGCCCTGCAATATATCTTATTTAACTGAGAAATTTTATAAAAAGGTAAAAGTTATTTTTAGAATTGATATTCAAAATATTTACCAACTCAAAGCTAAAAATATTTTTGCCATGCTATTAATAATGGCTTAATACGGAACAAATATGTACATATATATCTCAGTGGAATTTTTTTTATATAAATTTGTTTTATTATAAAGAAGAAGTGTTTTAATCCATTTAATAATAAATGAACAGACAATTATCAATTTTTAAGTACTCAAAGAGCAATTGTTAAAAATATCAATTATCGCTTATGGTTACTTAACTGCTACAAACATATCAAAAAATGAAAATATTCCAATGAAAAACGTGATATCAATTCTAGGGTTTTGGGCAAATAGAATTAATTCGGTTATTTGTAAATCATTGAATCGATTTAATAAATTTTGCTAATTTCTAACTTGATGGATTATTTAAACAGAAACTGTAAACTATAATGATTTGTTATAAAATGAAAGTAAATGAATGAACTGATTGGTTAAGGGGTTAAGGGTCGTATTTACAGTCGTTTGATAAATAATATTAGAATTTATTTTGTTAAAATTAACATGTGTAACCATGCTGATAAACCAAAGGGAATTGATGGCTTAAAATACGAAGGCTCTTTGATTTTAATATGTACATACGTACATATCTATGACGTACATCACCTACTATTACATCTTTTTAGCTTGTTTCAACACAAAGTCTGACTTATTCAAATAAGGGAAATCATAAAAACGTTTATGTTTTAAACTTCTTTGCTAAAAGTTATCAACCACTGTATTCATGTGTATGTACATATGTATTAAAAACAAATCCAATGTTTTCTTTGTTCTTTAGCACGAGATCTTTGCTCTTAAACAATTATAATAATAAAACTTTGTATTTTTATTATGAATGTTTATACAATATTTCGTTAAGAAACATGTTAGCAAACGTTTGATCAGAAACAGGTTTGTTTAAAAATCATACTATTATTCAATCGTGTAATCGGAAATTCTAATTTGCAATGTACCATAATAATTTATATATATATACATATATATATATATGTATGTGCTATATATAAGTAAGAGTTGATTATTAATTAAACTTTACAATTGTTGGTGCACTGCCGTTTATAGTACAGCAATCAGTCACCAAGAACGTGTCTAGTATAATTTGAATTTTAAATTAAATTAAAAATATATAAATTCCGATTTTTTTGTTGTCGTTTGGTGTGTCTTATGTTTGAAAAATACAACAAATTACAAAAAAAAAAGATTTCTTCTTTGTTGTTGTCGAACGTATATGTGAAATAATAGACAATCAAAATTAAATTTGCAAAACCTAGATTTCTCGTTTAGCAACAATCTATTGATATTTTTGTTTTTAATATAAACTTAATAATAAATAAAAAAATTAGCAAAACAAATAAGAATTCTACTTATTGAACCGTTATTATTATACCATTACTGTACTATTGTTACTCTAAATTTCCAAAACTTTATTTTTAAACAAAATTACAGAGAGTTCGGACTGGAAGACATTAATTTATTTAAACTAAAATAAAACAAACGCCGACTTGTAGTCTTTATTGAAATACTTTAACGTATCATAATAACACTTCAGATTTTGAAAACATTTTGTTACTGCTCGATTTAGTCTTCCTTATAATTTACCAAAATCGGATTACATTCTGATAATCTTTAATTAATGGACCGATATTCTTGTATGTTCTCGAAATGAGTTCTGACGTGCCATTTTGTAAAAATTAAATCCTTTCGATAAGACTTAAAAGGTTTTTGATTTATATCGAGTTTATATTGACTTTTTAAAAAGATGGATTAAACTGAATACAACTATTATAAAGCCGATCAAATAGCGTTTTGTCCAGAACTGTAATAATGACTCAATGTTAATCAATTATTATTAATGAAATTTTAATACAAATTTTATCAAAATGCTAATAATAAATAAATTTTAATATTAATTTTTCTTTTTTCATTACTTCAAATCTAATATGTATAAAAATCTTAAATATGTATAAAAACCAATTACATATTGTAAGTTTACAAACTCTATACCTTTGTCTACATACTGATAAAATCGAACGTTCACGTATGTTTAAAACAATTGAATAAATGCCATTCATTCTATATACTTTAGATATTAAACTGTTGTAAAGGCTCAATGACTTTAAGAAACAATATTCTTGAACAATGCGGGAAAAAACTTGTTGGGAATTTATCAAAATTTACTACAAAAATTGAAAAGAAAAAATTTAATGAATAAAAAAAACTGCTGAGAATCAAAACAGCGACTGACGTAGCGTCTGTAAATTTAAAAAATAAAAATTATATGTCTGGATTGTATTATATACATACATATATATGTAATATGTATGTATGTGTGCACGTAATTTTTGTATTATTTTTGTTTTCGTAATAATTAAATTGGGGTTTTTTTTTGTCATTTTGTTATATTCCAGAGTCCAGAGACCTCTCCAAATTATCAATTCATCAAAACAAATTTAAAGCAACTTAGAAAAAGAAAGAAAGTCACTCTTTACCGTTTAATATTTCAAATAAACGAATCAAATTAAAATTATTGAATTATATTTTAAAACATTATTTAATTAGTGTATTAAGCATATGTGCCACGCTAGTCGTGAGTTTTTTACCCACCAGAGATTCCTGTCTGTTACACTAAATCTAGCGTAAGATCTAAATAACTCGGCTCGTAATAATGATAATATATGTAATTCGTATCGTCTGTTGAAACCGTTTCAATAAATTTTACGCCTTTCATCTGGCATTAATGAATTACAACTCTTAATTTGAAATTACCCATAATATAATTGTTTGCAATTAAAATTTTAAAATAAAATTTTATAATTACTTAAAAACATCCAACTCTATCAGAGCAGTGCTGAGCAATTTTTTATAATTTTAAGTTCTTTGTTTAAATTGTATAGCTTTACTTCCTCCCCAAATTAAAGACAAGCAAAAAACTTATCTATAGTATTCTTCATCATAAACAAATAATGAATAAATTAATACTGGAATGAAAATAAAAACTAAATGTTCTTTTAAGTACTGCACATGCCAAGTCGTACTTAATAATTTCAATAGATTCTTTCTTTAAATATAGAAAAAAAAGTCGTTTAATGGAAGATTAAAAAAATACTACAAAAAAGTTTCTTAAAACATGTTCAAAAGACTTACGCAAATTTCATACATATATTTAAGTTTACATCTTTATAAAGCATTTTCTTTTTAATTCTATTAAGAACTTGCCGACAAATCATCATTTTAATATTTTAAACAAAATAATTTTTAAAATCAGTTTCAAATCATTGCATTGCATTAATGTGGAATGGCATGTTCTTTTTCAAAGAAAATTTTAAATTAATTTTATTTGTTTATTTCTTTTTTTTTATATTATTTTATTTTCAATTTAATGAAAAGCGTTAAAGTGTAACGTCATTTGCGAAGGTTAAAATAATTTATGCGCAAAATCATTTAAACAAAATGTAAAAAAAAAAGTAATAGACATATACGTCGATATGTACATACATAAAATTATTTACTATAAATGAATATGCAGTATGGAAGGGGACATACACCAACAATGATAAACAATAAATTGCATAAATTAAGTTAATGTTGATTTATTTATACTATAAAATAATCAGTCACTGGTTAAAAGCATTGATTGGTTGGTTGGTTTGGCTGCATTGCATGTATTGTTTAATTTATTTGCGAATGTACCATTTTTAGTCATCAATTAAATTCCAAAGAAGAAAAAAATCTGTGCTCTTACTAAATGCAGAAATATGCTACAGTTACGATTACAATAATACAATTTTAGTTTATATGATATTTGAAGATAAAACCTGGTGGTTTATTATTTTTTTTTTTTGTTATCATCAGTCCCTAATCCTTAAATTTATGGAAAATTAAATTAAAAATATACAAACTTATGAGCTCTGCTATAATTTTTCTTGCCACTATAAAATAAAATATGGAATATCGTGTGTATATATAAATATATAACTTTTGTGATAGTTACAAGTACAACAGCTTTTATTTAACTGCGTAGTTTTGTATCCATTTTTCCTGATTGATATCATTTACAAGTTTGATAAAATGACGTTGAAGAAATTGTTATTTTTTTTTGTATTTATTTAAAGACAAGTAACATTTAGGCAATAAATTCTAACAATTAAAACATTATTTTCCTTTTGAAAAGAGGCTGAAATAAGGAATACAGATGGTAAAGTAGAGTAGAAATAATTTGTGTTAAAATTCGGACTACATAACCCCACTTTATTTTAAAAGTATTTTTCACTCATTATTATACCTATTCCTATACTAAGAAATTAAAAGACAAACATGAATCAATAAATAGATCCGAACCCTGGTTCTATGCTTTGATTATTAAAGCTTTTACGATAAACCGTAAGCAAAAATATTTTTAGAACATCCTGAACATATCATTCAGTTATTAAACAAGTGGACTGTGTTGTAAAACAGGAAATATAGTTTGTAGAAGAAAGTAAAGAGAGGCGGTAGTATGCGACAACTTCTTGTTTTAATGACTAGTATACATATATTCCTTTGTCACTTTTTTTTTACATTTTTTGTTATTAAAAATGTCCACCTTTTTTTCTATTGTGAATAATTATATATAATGCCAGACAAACAATCACAAAGACCCAGAGTCTCTGGTGGGAATCTAACCCACGTCTCTTGAACTAAGCCATTGATTTTGATGCTTTTTGTGCACCTGTATGGCAAGTAAATTTTAAATAAATAATCATTTTTAATATACTTGCTTGATTAGACAAAATCTCAGCATACATATACATACATACATATATAAATAGAACATCGTATATTTTTATATTATTTTTTATGAAAAATAATTTTGTAATGAAAAATACTATTCAATGCAATTAACAGTAATTTAATAATTCGATGCAGTTAAATAATTGACAATATCTATTAGATTAACAATAACCTCATTTACATTTACTCGTGCAAAGGTTAAATTGATCAAATTGCTTGCTCAATCTCTAGAATATACTACTTTTAATAGAATACATTTGCAAATCTATAAATAAAAGCTTGAAAAAATACCCCCCAATCATTGACCAATTTACATACATACATATATACGTACACGTGTTGTATGTTTTCGTCAACCAGTGTAAAGAGGGTTTGCTGATAATGCTGGTATTCGGTTATTTCTTATTCACCAATTATTACAATATTTTTAAGAGGCATTTTTAATAATATATGTATTTGCGATATTAATACGTCATTTTCATTTTACTTAATATGTAAAGGTTTAAAAAGAGCGGCGTATAAGATTTTAATATTTTAAAATATCTGTGTTCTGGCATATGCTTCCTTTCTTTCCTCATTTAATGTGAAAACATTGATAGCTATTGTTATTGTTTTTGTTCTGCATTAAGAGTATGTTGACGCATTAAAAGTTGTTATTAAAAGTGAAATATAAATAATATCAAGAAAGAGAAACACGTTAATATATACTATATATATGTATGTATATATTGTATTAACCCATGAGTGTACTCTGTATCCTGTTGCTTTTGGTTTGAAAGTAATCGCTTTACTAGTTATTTATGGTGTTACGAGTTCTGGACTCAATTAAAGATCTTTAAACATTTGTTGTTTTTTTTGTTAATGAATATAGTGGAGAATTTATGGAAAAGCTAATCTTATGTCATGAATGTATTTTGCTCATATTGAATATAGCACACACTGTTAGGATAGTACAATGAAGTTGTCATTCGAAATTGTTAACTCACAACCATTTTGAATACACAAGATTCAATAGTTTGATCAAAACTTGACTTGACGAGGATCTCAGCGGACTAAATATTTTATTTCTTCTCTTGTCAAATATGTAAAGGTACGAAAAAACGCATTCTACATCAAAGGGTTAAACTGAAAATGTTAATTTAAATTAATTAATAAAGCAAGTAACGCGGTCAAAACTTATCATGACTGTAACTTTTCTAGAAATGAGAGCAATGATTTGCATTTTCTGTGTGAACGTTTTAAGATCTTTGTTGTATGTATTTTAAATCAGAACAGATTTCTGTTCAACTTTACTGTGAATTTGTGAAAATTTTATCTATTTTACATTTAACTATTGAATGGCAGTAAAATTTAAAAACAAAAAATTTTCAATATGAATATTTTGAAACCATGCATATGAAGAACGAACACCATTGATAACATTCAGACAAGCCTTTTCAAATGTTCATTTACTCATACATGCGCATGTTTTTACTTAGAAACAAATACATATTTTCTAATCGTATTCGTACTTAACCGTTACGTGTAATACGAACAGATGAGTATATGTACACAAATTCCACTAAGTGTGATTCAATCGAACGGTATGCCAAGGTGTAACTCGTGTAAACATACTACATATATGTATACTTATGTAGATAGAAGCAAATGCTTAATACGTGAACTATTCCACATGTCAAGTATTTCTAATGCCAAGTTTATTTTTTAATATTCAATCCAAGATATCTTCATTTTTAATGATCATATTTTAATAGAAGGAAGCCGATTACAGTTTATATCCATGCAAAAACGTTTAATTGTTCCTAAGTTTCTGATTTGATTTGATTTGATTATGTAAATTATAAATTCACATCAGTTTTCCAATAATTACAAAAAAATAATAATAATAAAACATCCATTCAACCATCACACCAAAATTATCATTGAGACATTTTTAAAAACAAAGTACTAGAATTGTAAAAAAAATATTATTTTTACATGGAATTGTTAGAATAATCCCATACAGATCAAAATCAATTTTTTTATTGATATAAATTTTTAATTTTTTTTTTTTTGTTACAAATTCTTAACGCTTTAGTATACGATTTACCAATTGCTGTTCACATTTAAAAAATAAAATATCTGTCAAACAGCTCAAAAAATTATATTACAAATATTTACATACATATACACGTGGACGTATTATAATAAATTGTATCCAGATTTCTATAAAAATTTCCATCAGTCTGTGAACCCAAAACATTGTCATCATAATAAGTAAAAAGACTTGTGTACGGTACATTTTGTAAAAGACAGCGGACAGCGTATGGCTTAGAAAAGATAGGTATGATTGAAATAGACAGATAAATCAAAACATAATAAAAAAAATAAACATTTCATAGTTTAAATAAAGATAAAGGGGCTTACAATCAGAGGAACAAAAATTTAGCATTATGTGTAGTTTTTAACAAAAAAAATGTAAAGAGCAAAAATTGCTTTTTAAATAGAAATTTCTTTCAACAAAGGCATCTCAAAATAGACATTCAAAATGTTTTTCACGTGATCTTAACGCCCCTGACGTAGTAAAGAGAATAATTTTCAGCATCGAATATAAAACGAAAAAAAAATAATTTCTTGGCAACAGAATACAAAACACAAAATTTCTTATTGTAAATCGTTTGCCATAATATTATAATTTTTATTTTTTATTTATAAAAACAAAACGTAAAAATAGATTATATTCTGAAGTAATTCAAAACAAAAAATAACAACAGACGTTTAACTTTTAATATACAAATAATAAATTTTCTATAATCACTACCTTGAGACATGACTTTCTTAAACTACAATCAATAAAAAAAAACAACCAAAATATTATAAAAAAAAATTAAGCGATGGTTCTCTTATTATTTTAATTTATTTTAAAACAGTCTTTCAAAATTTGTGAAAGAGAAATGAAGGAACCTAAAATATTTTAGCGAAAATCAAAAAATCCCTTGGTGTTGAAATATTTCTCTGTTGTTTGCTTTCAATTGATTTTAATTGAAAATTATTGACAAACGACTACACGATATGGATAAATGTCATTTGTCGTTTATAGATCTATTAATAAGTTTTAGTTAGTTTTACCCTTTTTCGCATTAAATTTCTATTAAAATTGCTTGTTTAAAGAATTCATTCATTTTGCTTCCGTCGGTTCTTTGCTTTTTGTGCTGTCTTTTGAAAATTAAGTTCAATCAACCAAAAGAGTACACGTTTTTGCAATTCTCTAGGAAACGAAACATTTATTGTTTATATTTATTAAAATTCAATTACAATTGGTGTGTACAGAATAGAATATATTATATATTATCCAAACGGTTGGTCACTAATTATCTTAGATGGGCAAGAACAAGCAAAATATATAAATAGTATATACATATAATCAAAATGCTGAAATTCATTCACTACTTTCGAATTGGCAACCTCAGTAAATATTGAATATGCAAATTAATATCATAAAATATTTAAATAATATTTTTACTGTTATATGTAAAAATTTTAGACTTATTAAGTCTCATCGACTTGTGGAAAAAAACGTTATGACGACTTTCTTTAGTGGAATCATGTTTGCAGCACACGGCTTTCAGCATTCTATTTCAATAAATTCCCATTATTGTTAAATCAAATGCAGTTAAGTACATGATTCAGCACTCAACTTCAATAAAATAGTAGCTAAACTAACGAACTGTTAAGGTCAAGTCCATAAAAATATTCATTCAACAATTTTCTTTCCATTTTGGTACCGATACTTGCCTTATAAGTACATACATACATACATATATTTGTCTAATTATCTATATTCTTTTTTCTGTTCATTTGTTACAAAAATGTTCCCTTATTTAGTACAAGTACTCTAATTTTTATCTGTATATAGTATATACCAATTAGCATAATACACGAAATGAATTATTTAATAATTGTCTCTAATACTTTGATTGGGGAAAATACAAGATAAATACATTATTTATGTTTTTCTTGAATTGAGAGTATTTTGTTTGCATTATCGTTAATAGAATAAAAACAGCAACAACAAAAAAAGAGTTCGAAATGTAGTGCATTCGTCTGTTGTTTATTGTTATTGAGTAAGCTTGGCATCATGTTAATTTAAATTTTTTTTGGAAATTCACACGCCACCCAATACCGCCCCACGCTCATACTCTATTTTGATAAAATGTTATCGACTGGATCTAACACCTCTACCCAAATTCATCCATCCATCAATCAAAACACTTAAAAGTAAATATTTATAGCATAATTTTTCATAATATTATATTATATTGTATTGTATACATATTAATATTGTGTTGTGTTATTAGTATGTATTGTTATTTTTTGTTTATAATATTAGCGTGAAATTTATCAGGGAAATTTCCATTGATTATTCTGGTATTAAATGCAATCTTTGGTTTTATTTTCACATTTATTTTCATTTTTTCTTCTTCTTCTTCTTTTCCGTCTATCTGTAGGTACGAATGTACGTAAATGAAACTGCAATACATATCTGATATTTTAACGTATTTTAATATGAAAAAGTATAAACCTCAAAAAGCGAAAAGTGACTTTTTTTTTTGTTTTAGTTGGACATTACAACCTAACTTGACAAACCACCCAAGGCCCATTACTGTTAGCTGTTTATGATTTTTTAATTTGCACTGTACACTTTTATTAATTCGTATACAAATAAATATTCCCTTTGTTTGGAAGCAATTCTTCATATAAATTATTAATTGGCATACAAAATTTTCCACCAAGTTTATGAAAACCATGGAGAGAAAGAGAATTTGATAATAAAATCAAAATAAAACAAACAAAAAACAAATTTAAGCCTAACCTGTGAAAAATGTTTATTTACTTTTTAGCACGTTCGATCTATGTATCTTATCCATCGCCTACCTTAACTTATTCTTCAATTATTCGGTAATTATCATTATTTAGTATTATTTACTACTTACCTCTTTATTGGAGGTGTAAAGTTATTATTTATAAAACTTTCCTAAACAACTGCGGCCAAACAAAAGAGTATTGACATATTTTAATACAATTTAAATATATTTTTTATGAACAAATAAATAATAGAATTTTCCATTAAAAGTATAGGATTATTATTATTAAATTTAATACTTTATTTAATTTTGTTGTTCAAAATTATGTTTTATAAAGCAAACACCCGAGCACTAAGATCAGAAATGTAAATTCAGTTTAATTTTATTTAACTTTAATTAAAAAGTCTAAGATAACAACTAAATTTAAATTAAAAAAAAAAAACTGTATATACGATTAAGGTCAATTTCTATTAAATTATCGATAATATTTATTTTTAATAATCAATTTTAAGAAGCAATCTTGTAATATGTTGCAAGCAGACTGCTTAACTTTTTACTTACAGTGAAAGCTCTTTGAAAGGGTATCAATTTTTAAAATTAATCTCGTAATGTGAGCATTTGATTTAACCCCGCACTCCCATGATTTCTAATTCGATTTGCTCTTTTTAAAGAAATAAAGGCAAATCAGTAATGCTATGAAGGAGTACCAAATCTGTTTAAAATTGAGCAGTTTTGGATCAAACTTTACTGTCTTTAGTTTTCAAGTGGTGATTCGATGATACTTCATCGTCTGAGGCTACCACTGCGGGATTACTTGCTGACATTTTCCTGATTTTATTTAAAAAACTTGTGCTATTTATAATTTATAAATACTTTTTTCTATCACAGCAGAGTGAACATATCAACATAGCAATATTTTAAGTATTGTATTGTAAATTATTTAAATCATCTTTAATTTTGTGCTTCGTAATGAAGAATACAATACAGTTGAAACTAAGAAAAAACATTTGCGTGAAGTATATCTTCAAAAAATAACAGATCTGTAGGTCCACTCATAGAATCTATTTCAACGTTAAATCAATTTCACTAAGATCAATCAATGATCAACATCTTGTAGCAGCTCAAATTTTAAATGAATCTTTTTATTAAGTTATCTAGAAGAAATCTTCAGATACTTTATAGATAGTATTATTGTTGTATTTTTCAAATTCAACTGAACCTATAGGGAATTATAATTGAAAATAAGACCGTTTAAAAACTCGCTGGTTAGTGGAACGAACAAAAATTTGACATAAAATAGCGTATATATAAATAAAATAAAAATATCGTAAATATGTATATATTGTACGCAAATCGTTTAATTTATTGTAATCATCCGACCATTTCTAATGTAAAATATGTAAAATTCTTAAAAAAATAACCTATTACATTGGCAGCACAGACATCAGTATACAATATGTACGTAATAAATACTACAGTAGGTATTTTATATGTACATGCATATGTATAATCCAATTTGATGAATAAATGATATTTGTTTTTATAATTTGAAATAAATAAATTCTATAAGTTCATGCTTAATTAACTAACCATCATGAAATTAATTTTTTTTTTTCAATAAAAATACTAATGAAATTGGGAATTTTAATTACTTATAGAGTGAATGTTAATTCACATTTTCGAACCCAATGTAATTATTGCAAATAAAAGAAATAATAATAAAATAAAATATAGTATGTAAATAGAACAATGGCTTAAAGTAAGTTCAGCGATTCAGTATAATGCTTCAAAATTTTCATGAAGAGAAGTTTCTTAAACTGCAAACACAGTTGCCAATACGAGATTTTTAATATTATTTTAATTAATATAATCATGTTAACAAAAATAATCATTTTATTTCCTTCACGCGTAAACAACAACCTTTATGTAATTAACATTTTAAATAAAAGAGCGTACATATATTTATTTATTGTTATGCTAATCAAATTAAAATCTTTAAAATGTCCAATTCGTATAATAATTGCTCACTGTTAACGCAAGAGAAATTAAAATTTCATTTCATTCTGATGCTTAAATTAAGTAAAAATGCTAACAGTTCCATGCACTTATATAGAAATTCAATATTATTAGAGTTGGTATCACATCTTGGGTATTGTCTTGTGTGTGTAGAGATTTTATCCTTGAGTAGCGGATGCAACAGATTTAAAGAATAGATTTGAAATATTTTTTCATTGCAATTTGTTACTCTCAGAGATTTTGCTAGAAGACTGCGAAGGAAATATTATTTTATGGTTCACCTTTGGCCAGTCCAATGAAACTATAACAAAACTATAACATCTATAAAGTAATCGGTTTTTTTTTTAATTCTAGACACTGCTGATATCATCATGCCTATGATTTTTTACTATTTATTAGACCTACAGACGATACCTGTACAGTCATGTCTGAGTTACATTTCACTTAATAGTTAGAGCAACGACAACAACATAATAATTAGAATTATAGTTATAATATTATTGTTCTAATAACCTAGTACAACAAATCCTAAAAAAGCGTGATGGCCTTTCGCATGAAAAATTTTATTTATCGCAACTGAAACGCCAAATCGAATTAAAAAAATGGGCGTGTTACTTCAACATTTCATATTGCGAAAAAAAAGCTCTGCCAAGAAATAAAATGACATCGAAAAGAAATTGGTTTTGATATTTATTCTCAGTGAATTAAATTAAAAATAAAAAAAAGAAAATCATCTTAATGAACTTATTTAATAGATTTGTGCCAACTCATATAAATAATTACAAACTAACATACGAAGAAATGATTATTGTCGCGAGCATGAATGTGATTTTCTTATATAAATCACTGAAAATAAAAAAATAAAAAAAGTATCTTGTGATATTTTCAAAATGATAAGATATAGATCATTTCGTTCGCATAGCACTCAAACAAATTCTTTGCAAATCATCCGACTTAAGGTTTTTAGTGCATGTAGTCGTATCTTTTATATTTAAATCATTATAAATATTAATAAACAAATTTTTTTAAATATTTTCGTATTATCATCACTTCTGCGGGCAATATGAGAGAGAGTAAAAGACAAGAGATGGTAAAATATCGGCTGTTTGAAAAGAATCTATGAAATTTCATCATAATCATCTTTTGTAGGCAATTTGTTTTGTCTTTGTTTACATTGTTTTCCTCTTAGTTAATTTGTTTGTTCAGTTAAATTGTTTTTAAAATTTTTAATTTTTGCTTCTCGATTATCTATAATAATACAATATTTACTTAACTTAATCAGACAATCATTAACTTCACTATCATTTAGTTCTGTTGTTACTGAAATCCCCTAAAGAGGGGTCAAGAACTTTACGATGTGTTGTTTTTTTAGATGCACAAAGTTTACAAGAATGTGTGAAATTAATAATAAAAAATTCTAAATTGAAATACTGTAATGCGTTCTGTATATACATACATACATACATACATTTTTTAATACAAAAATTATCTAAAGAAACATTAGTTTTATGTAATGTTTTTTCCCTTAGACGGCGCTGAAAAAATATTTGAACAATCCAATGCCCTTTTTATGTCCTTAAAGTTAGCTAGCTCACAGCTGTTTGAGTTTTTTTTGATTACAAACTGAAAAATAAATTATTTTTCTGTGAAGTCACCATTTTTATAAAATTTTTGTATAATGAAGAAATAAGTTATTGCATTGTATTTTTATAGGTTAAATAAGAAAAATAAACACATTTTTATACGGCAAACCCAATAAGTTAGAGTTCTAACTCCAAAGTTAGCTAACATTCCTTTAACTTTGAGGGAAAAAAAAGGACATCAGCTAAACATCTTGACTAAATTTAAATTTTAAGAAAGTTTTTTATAAATCTTCTATTTTCTGGAATCGACTGCCTTTGGAGTACACTTTGCAGAGTATTTATAACGGCGTCTAAGGTGCAATGTTAACTCTATACAGCTTGGTTTTGGATTAAATAAAATCGTATTATAAATAAAAGTAATAAACAAACGTTTAGTTAAGACAATTATTTATAATAATATAACGTACTTTAATTTATTATAGAAGTAACCTCCTCTACCAAAGTTTCCCCAGAGTAGAACAGTTGGGCTAAAGATGTTGTATAGTTTCTGTTCTTGCTCACCAAGACGAATCCTGTGAATGTACTTTTTTCGTAGTTCAAACAAATAGAAACTCATGCATACGTACATATGTATGATTTTACAGTGACCTATAATGACAACTTACCTACTTACAACTCTTTTAGTAAGGATTACGACCTAACTTCTAACACCCATGTTGGGTGTGCTTATTTTTATGTATGAGTGGATAAAGACAGTTAAAGTCGTGTTCATGGAAATTTTATTTACTCTCAGACTTTTTGCCAAAAGAGTACTGAGAGGAACTCTTCGAAGAAATATTTGATCATACATAGTTTGTTTTTTTGTGGGTTTTACACCACGAGCTTGTAATAAGTCAACACACTACCTAATTCGCGATTTCAAGTAGAGCTGCATACTGCCAAATTTTAAAATTTGGCGGACTCAACTTATTATTGCAATTGCAAGTTTTGTTAAATATGAATTGGTTCTAGAAGTAAAGCATTATTTTTATTTAAACGTACATATACATATTTAACGTTTGAATTGAATTTTAAAATTCAAATTAAGTCAATGCTATTTAAACGATATCTTTTTATAAATTTGTTTTATTTTATAATCATTTAATGCTAAAAATACTTGTGGTTTTTTACAATAAACGAATTGGGGAATTTTCTGTTAAACTGGTATTTGATTAAAGCTTTAAATTCATACCGCAATTAAATCATAACGCCTTTAAAAATTCATTAGAAAAATTACTACGAATTAATAGAACGTATTCCCCTGAATGTTTATTCCAATAACTCATTAGAATAAATCGGTTTCGGACTGTAAGCCTACTGCTTCAGATAAACCTTGTTATGTGTACAAACAATTAAAAAAAATAATAATAAAATAATTATACAACTGTAATTGAATTGGCTTTATTCAAAAAACTGCAATTAATGTAAAATAGAAACGTTATTTGTTGTGATGCCTGGTGGAGACAAAAATTTTGATTTCTTGTAATTTAAAAATAATATTTTTTTTTTTTTTCTTCTTTATTATTTTTTTTTTTTTTTTTTTTTCAATAAACTCAGTGGAAGGTTTAAAATTTGTCTGTTAAATATATGGGCAAAAATGACACCAGACCTCTTTTTTACAGAAAAAAAAAGTTATTATTTCCGTTCCCACTAACCGGTAGGAGGGGCGACGAAGACAAGTGGTATTTTTTTTTTATAAACGAACAAGTCATTCAGAAGTTAACGCACTCACATACACACATACACTTAATACTATTGTATTTTCCCACTTGACCACGACTGTCGATAACGAAATCTCCGTCGAAGTTTTCTCAATAATTTATCGGGTAAAACATTCGAAAACGGCTATCGAATTCGACAAGAGAATGTGCTCCTAGAGCTCACCTGTCGTTCAGTTTGTGGCAGCAAATCTTTCGATTTCGAAGTTTCGTTTACAATATCATTAGCCTTTATTTCGCAATATTAATTATGAATTAAAAGAAACATCTCTTAAGTTTCAATCTCGTTATTGAGAAAAGTTTATAAAATGTTTTTAATCGACATTGCAACCGTGTTCGTAAATGATACCTTTAACGATATCGAGATACTTTTGCTAGAGATACTGTTATCAGCTTACATTCGACATTGCTAAAAATTCGTTGGTAATGCGATAGCAATACTTCGAGGATGAATATTTTGTTTCAATCCCATTTTATTCCCATAAAAATTGATATTTCTAGTAATACTTAAAAAAACAAAAAATTTTATTTCATATTCATTAAATTTAAAAAAAAATATCTTACTTTTAATAAAAAATATACAAATTAATTAAAATTTAAAAGTAAAAATATAATTTACATAAGTACATTAAATTGTATGTAAATGTTATAATAAAAGAGTAAAATAATTAATGGATAAATTTTATAATTTTTATTTATAAATAATTAAAAATTAAGGTGGATGCTGCTCGTTGTCATGTTTTGTTTTTTTGGAAGTATATTTCGAACATTTTGTCAGCCTGTCATGGGCGTATTGGAAATGCTTTTGTGTGATTTTATTAAAATCCTCATCTTCTAGGGCAAATTTGTTCTTAAAAGCATCTAATTAAATAATTCGAAAAATATTTATATATTAATATTTATATATTAATCAATTTAAGTTTAGACTTACGTCGAATAGCCAAAGTCACACGGCATCCTCGAATGCATTGTTTAGCACTTGTTCCTCTCCATGAAAACTGCTCCGCAAGGCTGTCGGACAACATCTTTTTCCAGCAGCTACGAATAAATTTGTCAAAAGACTTTTCTGAAGAATAAGAGAGTTCTTTAACCTTAATAAAGAAAAAAATAATTATTGAAAATAAATAGTACATAAATATGTGTTAACGTACAAATTGTTTAAAAGTATCTTCGTTTTCTATCTTGTTTGTAAATTCATTGTACTACTGAATAGAATCGAAGGGTCGCGGTGGAACAACATATTCATTACAGCATACACCCAAATACACTTTTGTTTTAACTGTTGAAACCTCGCTTCTAATGGAAATTACTTCGACAGTCAGACGGTCAACTTTTGAATTCAAAACTGCGATATGTCCTTCAACAACAGCAACTTGTGCAACAGATTTAATATTTCTAAAAGAAATGAAAGAATAAGTTTTATATGCATGTATATATAAAAAATATGTATGTATATATTATTATTCCAAAAATATACCTGTTACTTAACTATTTTTTCTGTCCATCTTCTTACCGTTTAATTAATTTATTTGCACTTTTAATGTCTATGTTTATTCACTAATTTATTTTTTCACACTTTTGATTTTGATTAAATCCGTTTACAATGAACTCCGACTTAAAACTAAATTTGTTGTTTTCTGTTTTCTTCTTTTGGTTGCACAAAAAAGCAACCGTTAGTTTACAGTTTTTTCATAAAAAAATTATTTATTTTCTTTCGCCAAGTACACAGTCGCAATATTACTTTCGAGCCTTTGCAAACACACAATGTTTTTTTTTTACTTTCTAAGAATCAGGAAAAAAAATTGCTAAAAACAAGATCACAGTATCGTTAACAAATGATTGACGTCAATTTAGCGATTTTTTTTTTGAAAAACAAAGCTTCGAGAAATTTTAAAGCATAGATAATTTTTCGAACATTTGTGTTTCGAAATTTTAACGAAAAAAACGTATTATTGAGAAATTATCGAGGATTCAAATATTTTTAAATTTTCGATGATTTCTCGAACATATTTATTTCGAGATTTCTTCATTTTTGTGAATAATCTTTATTTTCGAAACTCAGGTCGGGTGGGTTGGCTTTAAATAGCTGTTGTGTTCTTTTTTTAATTTTGCTTCACAAAATGCATGAATGTTGGTGACCACTTTCCTGCCCGCTTCGTTATATTGCATTAAAGTTGAGTTTTGTTGAGACAACTGGCGGCGGACAATATGGTCATAGTTGTTGTTGTTTTTATTGCTTTTTATATAGAGATTTTGTTATGACTAGTCATACGATGACTTACTTTACTTATCTGAGTGTTTGGCTGTGGGTTTACAAACGAATACACATTTGCAGATATGTACGTACATGGCTGTGTGTTTGTTAAAAACTAGTGTTGACAATTTAAAATGTTTTCCCTCAGATAAGGAACGTTTTTAATTATGATTTTCGGTTTAATTACGATTTTCGGTAAAAATAAGAAAATTTCTTAATGGTAAAGCTCAACTGAAAGGGATTTATGATAACGGCAGTTGTTGAAATGGAATAAAACTATACGTGAAAACTTATTATTCTTATTTAAAATCCTCTCATTTGTTATTATGATTCAAGACGTTTTATTAATATAAAAACGATTTCGGAAAAATACCCAAAGGTATTCATCTGCGGACGAATTTATTTAACAACATTGCTTTTAAAATGATAGTGATGTTGTTGTTGTAAAATATTGTATTTTTATGCATTGCTATTTAATATAAAGCTGTTAAAGTAATGTCTAATATAACAAATTTCAGTATTTATTAATTTAAAATCTTTAAATATCAAACTACGTTAATTGGCAGCACTGATTTCGAAATTTGTAAATATTTATATCTCGAATCACACTTATGTTCCCTTACTTTGTATTTGTATTTTAAATTTTTTGTTGGTGCCGATTGTGTTTTATAATAACAAAAAGGAAAAACAACAACAACTATAAAATAAACGAATATACGAACAATAAATACACAATCTGTATAAAATGGTGAGAGATGGAAAATAGTCTTTCCCTCTCTACTCAAAAGTCTCACAACGATTTGCAAATTGTGCGGTTGAAGCTCATAAAAGTAGCCGTTTGGCATTGTACACTTTCAGTTGATTAAATTTAGTCGTGGCTGTTACAAGTCCTCCTAAAAGGGAAAGAAAAAAATTAAAGAAACAAATATTGTACTTCGGAATACGGAACAGCAAACCTAAAACTAAATAAAACAAAAGAAAAATACTTAATACAAAATACCTAGAAAAAAAGTTGTTACTTTTTTATTGCAACTTTGTTCGGTATTTTATTGTGAAAAGAGAAATAAAAACAAAATAAAACTTTGGTTAAAGAAAAAACAAAATTTTTCGCCAGTGATTTATAAAAAAGGAAATATAAACTAAAGTAGTCAAAGGATTTAATGCAAAAATCTAGTTTTTCTAACAATATTGAAAAAATAATAAAAACAAACATTAAAAGAATAGATTTTGAAAATTATAAATTTCTAAAAAAGTTTAAAAAATCGAAAACTTCTTGAACGTTATCATTCGTTTATAAGTTAAAAAAAGTGAAATTTTGCTCAACCTAGAAAATATTAACAACTCAACAGTTAAGAAATAATCAATAATATTTAAAAGTAAGTAGCTTTTTTAAAATCAAGGCCTTGACTTGCCTATCCAGTATTCTTTTTTGTTTGTTTTTGTATTGTCATTGTAATTTTCGAAAAATTTCTAATTGTTATTGTGCAATAGTTATTAAACATGTTTAATTTATTTATGTTGTAACTGCTATAACCTTGAAAATACACGTTTACAAAACCATATAAAACTTTTCTATTTAATACATTATTTATTAATGAAATTTAACACACAATTATCGCAGATTTAGTCAATCTGTATTTTTTTTTAATTCTTCAAAACAGTTTTTAGAGTTCTTACTGTAATTGTTACAAAAAGAAAATGAAATATTTGATATTGTAATAAATTTGAAATTTTTTTCTAAAGCGCAAATATTTTTAAAAGTGCATTATTTTATCTATAAATGCATGTGTGTACATTAAAATAGACTTATAAAATGAACTCGCTTTAGTAATTGTACTCTTTTATTTTTAAACTATTTGGGACGTGAGGGAATGCAAAAGAAGAAAAAGGTTGAATAAAAATTCGCTAAAACATGCATTTTGAAAATCGAATATATTCTTTAAATACTTAAAAAAGAAATGAGAATAAAAATTTCCTAAATTTAATTAATAACTTAAACTTTCTATAAATGAATACATTACATTTTCATTACCCCAATTAATTTTAGATGAATTACGCCGTCTAAATTTAGTATTTGTACTTAAGTCTGTAAAACATATAAATATACACAAATATGTTAGATTTCGACTAAATAGTGTTTTTGTATTATGTACGTATTTAATAATGCGCTATGTTTTAGAAATGGCAACTCTGATCTTACATTTTTAAATAGTCTCGTCATACAACTGGTTGCATGATTGTTTATCATTGAACACGAACGGAAAAAAATGCAATTGTAATTAACAAATAGTATCTGGTTTTATCCAAATAGACTTAAAAAATTCTCACATATTTTGTAAAATAAAACGGAAGAGAATAGAATAAAACTTAACCATTGAAGTTGTACCCATTTTTTGCAAATTTAAGATCTATTCGCAATTTAAGAATAAAAAATTACTTAAAATTTCGTTGTCAAGTTCTTAAACTAACATGTGACATATGTATAATTTGTTTATTAATTGCCAGTTTCAAAAGAGCGTTCAATAAACTGTAGAAACTGTGTTTTTGAATTTTAACCAGTTTGATCTAATCTTAGTGATTCATTATTACTCTTCAAATTCATAAGAAATTTTAAACTATAAATATTTAACAAACAGTAGAAAACGAAACTCGACTTCAGTTTGGAGCAAAATAAAAAAACTATAGTCATAACTGGTTAATGCTGGTTTAAAGCGTTTGGTGTTGAAATTTTCTGCATACTACAGGCAGCAGTTTATTAATATTCAATAAACGAATTGTCTAGAAATGTAATTTAAAAGTAATGTCACAGTCAGAGAAAAAAACATACTTCTAACGGTTAGACAAAATACTAACAGATATGTATGTATGAATACACACATTTAAAAATTCTTTTTTGAAAAAGATGTAGGATAAGATGATAAATAATGATGATTCATTTATACATATACATATAATTTTAATGAAAGTAATTAAAATTAAATTTATTCAAAATAAAATGCCTGCCATTATAAAGTATATTATAATGTATTTTAACAGAATTTTCTTTGTCGTTTTGATTATAAAGTAACGTTTCACTCTTTCCATATTTGTAATTTCATTTGACCTATATTTGCGCTGACTCTACAAATGCATGCGTAATGCTGTATTCGAGTATTTATCACACATTTAGTATACATCGTTTAGTATATGGTTTAACATCTCGTTTGTTTCGGTATCTTATTACGAAATTTTATTTAATACAAAGCAATCAATTTCCTACCCACTAAATGCATATGGAAAATAAAACATTTTTACATTTATATAAATCAAGGATCTACATATGCACATTTATACATACTCGTACATATGCACATGTTGATAAACCATTTTAATAGCTGTTTTTTTTTATTTTATTTGCAGTACCATCAACAACAATGTCTTTGGCAAGTGTACATGGTCCTCAATTCACCGATATTTGCGGTTCAATGGGGTAAGTTATATTGTGATTTCTGTCCTTATTCACAATTTTATTCATGGAATAAAATCATAAATGCATCTTAACTAATATTTAGCTCAAAAATACATTCTAAATAACTAACGCTACGAATGAATCTCTTTGAGTCACGCGTTATAAAAAAATATTAATAATAATAACAAGCAAATGAAATTCTATAATTTACTTTCATTCAAATCAATGATTTCAAAGTGAGAATATTTAAAAATTTTACAAAAAAAATATACAGTATACTTACATATGTATGTATGTATGTATGTATGTATATTTTCCTGCTTAGTTTTAAAATTTTGTTGCCAACTGATAAGATTATTTGCTTTTTTTCTCTGCTATTCATTGATAATTTTCTAAATGTTTTGATATTTTTTGTTCTTTTTTTTAATTTATTTGATTGTGTATTTGATAAGCGTGTATTCGCGTAAAATTCATGAACGTCACTCACTTCAAATTGGTTGTAAATCATGTTCAAGAAATTCCCGTGTCGAACATCCGCCACATTTTATTTTACAATTTATGATTGTAATATTAGTATTTTAAATACTTTATTTATTGTATATTTTTATTTATTTAATCGTTGTTGTTTGTTCTTAAAATTTTAGACGCAGCAGTCTCAGTATGTCATCATCGTTGTCTGACTTAGTTGGCAGTCCCTTGGAAATTTCGGTGGACGTTTTAACCATTGAAGAATTGAGACAACACATGGGCTCATGTATGACCTGTGGTGTATCATGGACTGACGATCATGTCTCTCTAGATTGCAGTGAATGTGGTGGCTATAGTATTGAACGTCCCTGCCCTCTATGTGATGGTAAATGCGGTGTACAATGGAAACGTGATTTTAAAATGGTAAGTTTAATATGCTTTTTATGTATTTTTCCGACAATAAACTAACTGTTGTTTTTTCTATTTATAGTCTCATGCTTATGGTAAAGCTCGTTGGTTAGGTGTTTGCCCCAGTTATCCAGAAGCTGCTGCACATTTTAATCAAAATTCTTCAAATACATCCACCATTACTTCCAATGCCTCCGCCTCATGTGCTGCTGAAGCCGCCACACAAATGCGTTTAGCTACCGAATTGCGTGATCGTTTAGAACAATTATCAGCTTATTTATATGATTCCACAACACCATTACCTTAAATTCTCCATCATACTTAATACACACAAACAAGCAACGTAATCATTGATCTACGACTACTTTAGAACACACTGCCCTTACAAATTACGGGTTGTTTGTTTTACTAGCAGCTGTAAGATAATCATCCCTACAATTGTTAGGTTACTCAGCGCTCTCACATGCCACAAGTTATGATTTTGGGTTTGCTTTGTGGTATTTACTTTTAATATTATTTTATTAAGTTTTTTTAAGAGAATCTTTATGTTTTAAGGTCCCCCTACTCCATAGGTTTTATTTTAAGCTAAATATTTGGTTATTATTAGAAACTATAAAAGGAACAACAATAATTGTATAAAGGAAGTGAAAGATGTAAGTTTTCAGTTAACAGGGCCATAAGAGGAGGGCCATTGAGGTTAAAACTGGACTAACATAGACTAAACGAAACAGTTCCAAATTATTATAGACAAAGATTTAAGAAACAAAAATCACAATAAAAATAATTTGATAACTTCCATATTGCAAAGTTTAGTGAAAACATTTGTTTGTTAATCCACCTTGTGGACCAGGCAATGTTCACAATTGGTATCTTTATGACTGAACCCTATTTTAAAACGACATTTATTATATAAGTAAAATGAACATAGAAAAAGACTATTGCTTTAAAATTGATAAATTGTATGATATTAATATGGATTTATTTATATTTATATAGATATAGATTGCAAAATAATATGAATAACATACATATGTATGTATATGTATCTCTTGTACTTTATTTGATATAGTATAAATAATACTTAATACAGATATTAGCTTAACTGATTAACTGATTAATTATCTGAGAAACAGTTTTTTTTCATTGTACTTAAAAACATTTTAGCAGAAAGCAAAACAATATATTATTTCTTTTCTTTTTGTAATGTTATTTAAAATTTGTCTTGAGTATAATGATTCAAAATTAAAGCTCAATAATATTTGTTCATTGTATTGATTTTCTGTGAAAATCAAATATTTTATATTAGTTTAATATTATATGTAAATTTAAATAAAAAATAAATACTTATTAAATATATAATATTTGAGTTTATATATAGTTTTTTAAAAACCTATGCCCATTTTTTTATTCATCTAATTTTTTAAATAAAATTCTTTGTTTCAAAAATCAAAGACAGTTTTTCGTACTACGTTATTTTAAGGAAACGATCTATTTATTATAAATAGAAAGGAAGTACAATGCCTATTGTAGGTAAACTGTGTAACTAAAAAACAAAGACTTATTGTAGTGTCTACTATATGCTCAATATAGCTAGAAATTCCATTTATAACACTTAATTTTAAACACTCTGAATATATTTTAAATCCCTTTTTCAATTCTTAAGAGGGGAACAAAATACTAGTGTTACTAGTGTACTGCTGTATAACGTAATGAGTAGCGCGACAAGCTGTCAAATCTTAAAAACAGCCATCAAATTGGCGCAAACAGAATTCGTAGTTACAGTAGTAGCAGAAATTGAAGCGCAAAATTCGAATTTTTTAAATTTGTCGCGGGTCAAACTTAAATCGTAAAGATGGTTTCCCTACTTTACAGTACATTTAACATTAATTATATGCAACATAAAATTGAATCTTACTGGAGAGAAATATGTGCATTCATTATACAATTTGAGAGTTTTTTGTTAGAAAATTCGCATAATATTCTTGCATTATCCTGTTAGTTTTTGGAAAGAAGCTTCACTATTCTGTTCGCATTTATTCTTAGTACGCTATTTCACATTATGTCGTAAGCTGCAACTACTCTCTTCTAGGCCTTATTTTATTATTTTAAATTTTCAGTGATAAAATACAATTTAGCTTGTCATATTTTTCGGTGTATTTGAGCTTTCAGACATTTTTGATAACGAACAATAAAATATATTAATTTGAAAAACAAATCCAATATGAAATCTTTAACAATTATTTTATTGTTCACATCTATTCCAATTACGTGTAAATCTTGGGAATTTTGTCAATCTAATATTGAGAAGGAGTTATGCGGAGAACTGAGACATTATGTTTGCAATGCAGAAGAGTCAATACCAGAGGTAAGTGTTCTGTGCATATCTGTACAACAAATACGCACATATTAAAAAACATGATTCAGCCGTCTCACACATCAACGGAATTTTTAGCCCATGTGCCTTTAACGAGAAAGTTAAAAAAGGCATTTCTGAATTGGCATAATTATTATCGTAATAGAACGGCAGGGGGACATGTTAAAAATAAAAATAAAGTTCGTTTTCCAAAAGCTGCTCGAATGCGTGAATTGATATGGGATGCGGAATTAAGTTTTCTATCACATTTTCGTACAAAGTTGGTCAACAATGGAGAGGTTGATTGTAGTGGAACTCAAAGATTTCCATATGCCGGACAGAATATAGTAAGTCGGAATTTTTATATATATTATTCGATTTTTTTTATTCGAAGAGTATTCAACGCGTTATCCTTCCAGGTAGTACAAGTATTAGATGAGCCCAAACCTGTTTTGGAAGTTGTGTATTTGTCCCTGAAAGAAATGTTTGACGGAAAGAATACCATACCGTATCCATATGATATGCCGGCTCAATTTACCACTGAGTATGCTTCATTATTTTTTTATTTTTGATATTAGTAATTATTTTTCATCTTTCCAAAAACAAAAGCCACCTCGAAGGAAAACAATTTACAATTATGGTAAATGATCGCGTTTCACGTTTAGGTTGTGCTGTATCCTTAGGCTCGGATTGTACCAATGAGTATAATATATTACATTAAACTTTTTCAACTTATTTTTATAAAATAAGAAATTTACAGAAAAGGCGTCATGCACCAGTACTGCTACTATACGACTTGCACATATGATTATGGCTTGGGAGGAAGGATTTACAAAAAAGGAAAATCTGCACGACGTTGCTCAGTTTGGGGTGTTGGAAGAAGTGAAACCTATATTAATTTGTGTGCTAATTCTGGTGAAATATTCGACTACAATGAGTAAAGCTAACAAAATATGTCAGAATGTAAATACTTCTTCATTAATAAAATAACAAATAAAGAAAAACATTCCCAATTATAGAAGTACAATTTATTGTGGATCACTAACAATGCATATTTATTCTAAATATTCTAAATACGCCTTGATCACTAAGTTAGAAATATAAATAAAATTATTTTCTATTGGCCGATTGGCCGATTTTCTGTGAGTTTATAAATCAAACTATCTCAACAATTAGATCGCGATAAACTGCAGCAAAATAATTTATGTTTTCGTTTTAAGACCCAATCAGGTCTATGAAGATTACAGTTGTCTTCTGAAATGAAAAGAAACTTTACAAAACTTGTCCTAATAAATAAAGAAATTTTAAGAGAAGTATTTATTCAATTTTCTGAACATTTTCATTTCTTTAGATCTTGTACACATTTTGACACTGACCTTGAGGTATAAGTTCTTGGATTTGCTTTAGGAGTAATTGAATTTCTTGTAAATCAAAATCGATTCTAGACAGCTCATCACGAGTAAAATCGGGAGTTAATGGCTGATGTAATAAAATCCCACTGATGAAATTGCCTATATTGGAAGTACCGGTCCTATTGTCTGTATTTATATACACAAATATTAATTTCGTAACTCTAATAAAATATATAGAAGCACACCATGTATACCGATATAGCTTTTCACATTCATTGTCACAGTTTGGGTTAAATGATAACTTTTAACAAGTTCATGTAAAAATAGTTGTAACAAGTGAAATAACAATATGAGGTACCGATTTTCACCAACATCACCACTATAATAGTCAATAGTAATAGATTATTTAAAAAAAAAATTTAATTTAAATTTTTACATATTGCGTGGAGGAATCAAACACATAGCGGTTAATTTGCATTCTTGGAGAAGAGTAGAGCGTAGTTTCCTAATTTTTCCTCGTAACTCTGGACAATCTTCTTCTTGGCCCAATCTTAATAACATATCGCGATATACCGCTACATGATGATTAACAACATCTAAATACTTTAAAATATTTTTAATAGACCAACATTTTTTTTAAATGTGCAATTAATTACCTTTTGAGGATTTTTAGAATGTGTTAAAACATTTTGAACATTTACTGAGAGCCTTTGAGCCACTATTGTAGATGTGTAGATCTTATTCTTATTTAAGAAAGACTGATTAACATTTAAGCGGTAATTATTTTGTGGCAACATGACTGTAAGAGTAAGAAAAGAAACTAAAGCAACTTTACACTTTTGGGTTGCTTTTGTTTGCAGTTTATGCAACATAAATCGTTACCTTTAGGCACCATGTAATACATGAGCATTCATTAATATCAAATGAGTCAACATTAAGATTGGTTTTTATAAAAAATTGTTTAAAATGTAAACAATCGTTAACACTATGAATTAAAAAGAGCAAACAAAAAGTAAAAAGACAAAATGATGTAGCAAAAAAAAATTTAATATTTAGATGAGGTATTCAAGAGTGACTGTTCAGTATGTGCCAGAAGTGCTAGGATAGCATAGAGTTTACTACGACATAGACTATGCACACTAGATCATTATTTGTAATTAAATTTTCAATTTTATACATACATACTTACATACATACATAATTGGCCATTACAACCCTTCGGTCAGGATTACGGCCTAGCTTCTCACACCACTCCTGTTGTTGTTGTAGCAGTTCGGCTGTTGCTTCCAGAAGCTTCTCCCTATATATAAGATATAAAAGGTTATTGTTATTCATGCCTTCAGTTGGTTGTATGCCATGTGATTTGGTGAGGATGAGATGGGTAAGAGATGGGGTTGATTGTAGTAGGTTATGTAGGTGTGTTGTCAACGTCATGTAGTCGGCAGTCCTAGGAAGTCCGCAGTTGTCCTTGGGTTCAGCCATAGGTCTATGGGTCGCAGAGTTGTCGGTTTTACTGGGCAGCTAAAGATATGCACCGTATCGTGTGGTGCCAGGTTGCATAAGGGGCAGGTATCCTGGGTTCCCGGGATGATTCTGGCCCTGTAGCTGTTCAGGATGTTTGACCATCCTGATCTCAGTTGTGCCAGAATGGTTCTCGTTGACCTTGGTAGCTGCCTTTCAGAATCCGATATAGGTGGTGGGTGTTGATTAATGACCCTGTTAAGGCTGAGCTCGTCCCTGGCCGTCGTAACAGCCGTTTGGTGTAAGGCGCTTTGCGCCTCTCTCACAGATAGTGGGTCCGCTATTGTGGGTATAAGGTGTGTAATGTCGGGTTTGTAAACGGTAAAGTCTTGTCTTATTCGGCGAGGAGGGGGATCGTCCATAACTAGGTGGTGGTTTGGATGGGTAGGAAGATAGCAGGCTATTAGATACTGTTTTGTTAGTAGCACATTGTGCGTCCTAACAGTCAGCATTTTGGACTCATCGTGGAGGTGATCGATACTGGACATCTTTACACATCCGGTGGCTATACGCAGGGCGTTGTTTTGTGTCGTCTGTAGTGCCCGCCATTGGGTCTCACTCAAGAAAGATGTCCAAATTGGAGCAGCATAATTGAGGAGTGACCGTCCAATAGCCTTGTAAGTCGTGATGATGGTTTCCTTGTCCATGCCCCACTTGGTGCCTGCCAGAGCCTTGAGGACTTTGTTTCTCTTCTTCACTTTTGCGTTGATGTTGGTTGCGTGTGCCGCGAAGTGAAGTAAGCTGTCGAAGGTTACCCCGAGAATCTTTGGGTACCGAACCGTGAGAGACCGTTGACTTGGGCGCAGATATGCGCAGTCTCCTGCTTCGGAAGAATTCCGCTACGGACGAAAGGTAATTCGTTATTCCGGTACAGATTCCCTCAATGTTCACACCCGAGGAAAATACTGTACAATCGTCCGCGTAAGAGACCAAGGAGATGTTTGAAAGTGGTTCTGGGAGTGGAGTGAGATAGATGTTAAAAAGTATAGGCGACAGAACTCCCCCCTGAGGTACACCCATCTTTATCCTCCTGTGAGGAGATTTCTGCCCTCTGAACTCAACGAAGGCCTGCCTACCTCCAAGGTAGTTGGAGGTCCAGCGTTTAAGGTCGTTGGGCAAGGTTGAGTTCATAATGTCTCCTAGGAGTATGGAGTGGTCGACCGTGTCAAAGGCCTTTGAAAGGTCAAGGGCCGCCACAACAGTACGTTGACATGGTCGTTGTTGGTTGAGACCGTTCGCTATACTTGATGTAATTTCGGTGAGGGCCGTGGTGGTACTACGACCTTCCCTGAAGCCATGCTGGTGGTCAGCCAATGGGAAATGTCTTTTGAAGGCAGGGAGCAGAAGGGTTTCCAGGATCTTTACCACTGGTGATATTAGGGAGATCGGGCGATATGACTCTCCTTTGGTCGCTGGTTTGTTGGGTTTTAGGATCGGAATGATCCTTGCGACCTTCCAGATGTCGGGTATCACCAGGCTGTGCATTGAAAGGTTTATTAGTCTGGAAAGGAACCTTAATGCCTTTATGCCTAGTTTCTTAAGCATAAGCATGGACAGTCCGTCGGGTCCCAAGGCTTTTGATGGTTTGGCATTGGAGATGGTGTAAGCTACCTCGGACTGTTCGAAGGATTGTTGCTGTTGGTCCCTGCGCAGGTTCCTTAGTACCCTCAAAGTTGCTCTTTTGCCTTTGTTCTGCTCAGTTGGGTGTTCTACGAACTGTTTGCAGAATTCTTTGGCGCATTTTTTGCCTTCTATCTGTTGCCTGCCATCAAATTCGATAGCTGTGAGGTTAGTATTGGTTTTAGAGCCGGATAGGTTTTTTATGGTCCTCCATAGTTTCTTGGGTGCTAAGGAGCAACGTTCAAGGTGTTCTAGCCACTTAGCACGTCTGTGCTCGTTCACCAAGTGGTTTATTCTGGAGGTCATTGATTCCAGCCTTTCATCCGCAGGGTTTACCGCTCTTATGTTATCTCGCTGCTGAGCCAGGTGTGCGGCCTCTGTAGGATAGTTCGGTCTTGTGTTGTTAATCCTACCGGCAGGGATAAAACGCTTCGCCGCATTCTGAACAATTGTTCGGAATTGCCTTTCACCAATTCTGACGCACGTAGGGGAGGGTAGACGTTCGATATTATCCTCAATGAAGGTTGTGAAACCCTCCCAGTTGGCCTTATTGTAGTTGATGTAGGTATGTCGGTCAGGTTCCAGGAAGTCATTGTGTTTCTCGATATTGACCACAATGGGTATGTGGTCTGAGCTCAGGGCAGTGTGTGTCTGCCAGGTGGTATAGGCTAGGAGAGACTGACTTACTATGGTCAGGTCTGGGGAGCTTGAGCATCTTGGTGTGACCCTGGTCGGCTGTGGCTCATTTATTGTGGCGAAGTCTGATTCGTCGATTTGATCAGCTATCGCAATTCCACGTTGATCGTTGGGAAGTAGGGAATACCAGCTCTCGTGATGTGCGTTGAAATCACCAAGAATAATTATATTGTCACCCTGGAGGAGATGAGTGATGTTCGGGTGGTATTGGGTTCCAATGCTATTTACTGGTGGAATGTAGACGTTGATGATTTCGATATCGGTGTCCTCCGACCTTATGGATATGGACATCACCTCAATGAAGTTGTCTGGGTTGGGGGGAGCTGGTGTATTCGTCACCTTATATTTGACATTGCGTTTGAGTATGAACGCTAGTCCTCCTCCATTATCCCTTTC
The DNA here is from genome assembly GCA_930367235.1 of Sarcophaga rosellei. Lineage (NCBI taxonomy): Eukaryota > Metazoa > Arthropoda > Insecta > Diptera > Sarcophagidae > Sarcophaga > Sarcophaga rosellei. Next base: position 2,853,099 of record OV884019.1, on the reverse strand, counting down.
CCGGTCTTTCCTCACAATATTATAGTTGCCCGCAGATGTTGTGGGGCACTCCCTGGGCAGCTTGGTCTCCTGTATGGCGGCTATTCGGATGTTGTTGTTGTACATAAAATTTGTGATGTCTGTTATTTTATTCCTAAGTCCGTTACAGTTGAACTGCAAGATACTGAAATCGAAATGTATGCTGTGGTGGATGGTAGGTTGTTGGGCTATGGGGGTTATGGATGGGGGAATGGATAATATGGGTTGTTGGGTTACGGTTGTTGTTCGTCCCCGTCGATGAGGGGGTCGTGCAGTCGTTGCGCCTGTGTCATTTCGTGAGTCACTGTGTGTCTTGGTCGTGTGTCTCGAGGGAATTCGGGGAGGATCTGCTGTGGTTCGTGGTTGTTTACAGCAGTCGGCTACAAAGTGATCATTCCACTCCGTGTGGCGTGTTAGGTTGGTGCACTTCCTCATGTGGCACCATCTACTGCAAATGTTGCATTTCACCGTTGTAACGTTCCTCCTTATGTTATCCCCACAGACAGAGCATGTCCATGTACTACTTGTACTTGTCGGTAGGTCGTTTGAGTTATGTCCCCTTTCCATTAGGTCGGCGTCCTGTTGTCTACTACAGCAGTGGGCTCTGTAGTTTACTGTCCATTCCCTGTGTGAGGAAAGGCCAGAGCATCTCTTGAAGTGGCACCAATTGCCACAGCCATTACATCTCACTGATGTGGTATTTGTCCTGATGGTCGTATGGCATACTGAACAAATCCATATAGGACCTGGATTCTGTTCAATGCCAGCTCTTATTAGGAGGGTACAGAGCAAAAGTGCTGGCATATTTTGCTCACCTTGGGAAAAAACTTCCGGTTGATACAGCTTTCGCTGGGTTGACAATCCTTGGCCGATGTTGAGTCGGGTCGTTCCGGAACGTAGATCCGATTGTCGCGGTAACGTACGTTGTGTACGTTAATTTTATACGTGAGTGGCGGGACCTACAGTTTATCGTCGACTCCGAACGACAGATTTTTGAGAAACTTTTTCATGGCAGGTTTATTTACTCTCAGAGTTTTTGCCAGATATCTGCTGAGAGGAAGTCGCCAAAGAAATATTCTTTTTTTCAAATTTCGCTTTGATGTCTGACCTGGGATACGAACCCGGGCTTTACGTCTAATAAGCTACCTACTAGACTACGTCGACAAATCTGAAAACTATTTAATCTAGAACATTTTTATAGTTGTTGTCATCAAGCTCCACTATTAAGATCTGTATGTATATATATACACATATAGTACATACATTATATAAATACATGCATATAGTATATAATTATGTATACATATATTTATTTTACCCATGGAAGTAATGAAACATTTACATAAAATAAATATTAAAATTGTATAAATAAAACGTTAATATTAACGATAACGGTAAACAGAGTAGTGATTAAAGTGCAAACGACTCTGTCTTTGTATTTACTTAACGCCGTTGATTCTTTTGCTGTAAACGGCTTCGATTTTATTTTTGTTGCCATCAAAACAAGTGAAAATTTTACAAGACACATTCGGTTACAGTTTTTGTTTTTATCAAAAGTTTACAAGGATAGGGAAACTGTAAAATTAAATAAAAACGTCAATTATTTTCAAACGTGATTTTTTTCTATAAGAAATAAAGGAAATTTTTAGGGAATAAACAGTAATAACATAAGAGTCACAAGGACATTACTAACACACACATACAAAAACCCAAATTGAGTTGAATTGAAGCTTGCAAATTAATTGGCTGTTAAGGGTGTGGGTGGTAATAAACCCCATATTCTATCATCATTCTTCAAGTGCTGACATTTGGCAGTAACAAAAATAGTAATTAAAACGTTCGCAGCACCAGACAATAATTTATTGTATTGGCTAAGGATTCGAAAAAAAAATTTTTAAAATACACGCGTAATGCTTCACAAATTCTTGGCATTTAAATAAAAGGTAGACTATTTTAATTTAAGACTAAAGTTATTAATTTTTTCAGATTGTGTTGGAACCATAAATGTAGGTTAACCTTCATTAGTAAATGCTTGCAGCGTTTAATAAATATTCTATAGTTCTTTTAAGAAAAGTTGCCCTAACATATTAATCATGAGGATTCATTTCCGTGAGCAGTATGGCACAAGGGGTGGGGAAGTCCTCTATGTTACACCAGCCGGTAAATATCTTACTCATATAAATGTATTTACTACTATAAATGATAATATATATTTTTAAATTGGTTCCCTTCAATTTACAGAACAAAAATCTGTTGTACGAGTGCCATTAAAAACCGAAAACAAATCAGCTCTTAATGAAAAGTTCTTTTTATTCCGCATATTTCAACAAATATTTTTACCTAAAGGATACCCAGACAGTGTTAGCGAAGACTATGCCGCCTATCAAATATGGGACACTATACAAGCATTTTGTAGTACTATATGCGGTATGTTGATTGATAATAAAAATTTACAAAATTATAACTACATATATGTATATGTGATAGCAAACATCACTAAAACCACTCGATTTTTTTTTCTCTTAGGCACACTTTGTACCCATGCTATACTTAAAGGACTTGGGATTGGCAATGAAAACGTTAATGCATACTCAGCAACAGTCACATGGATTTTAAAAGAAGGCAGCGGGCACTTAGGCCGTATACTATTTTCATGGTGGAAGGGTGCTCAATTAGATATAGATAGTAAGAAATGGCGTCTAAGAGCAGATTTTCTTAATGACTTAGCAATGGGAATAGAAATTTATGTGCTCCCTAAATACGTGCATTTAAGCACCCAAATATTATGTGGTACCACAGTTTTGAAAGCAATAGTGGGTGTTGCTGGTAATTATAGATAGCAACAGTTAAACTATAATGTACTAATTTACATTATTTAGGAGGAGCTACAAGAGCAGCTTTAACTCAACACCATGCTGTGAGAGGTAATTTAGCTGACGTCAATTCAAAAGACAGTTCACAAGAAACTTGTGTAAATCTTATCGCGTCATTTGTCGGATTATATTTACTGACGGCCATTAAGACTTCAGGGTATGTTGAAATTGGAATGTGGTTTATACGTACATATTTCTTCTAATTCTCTTTTTTTAATAATTTTAGAGTTCTATACGGTGTTTTCTCTGTGGTAATTCTTTTGCACCTGTATGCAAATTTAAAAGCCGTAAAGGCTATTTGTTTAAAAACGTTCAACGAATCTCGCTACTTAATAGCTCTTGAAGAATTCTTTAGATCCGGTCGCATGCTTGCACCTCAACAGGTATTAAAATAAGATTTGTTTTAAATTTTCTTATAAAGACTTTCTTTTCTATTCACTTAGGTCAACAAATTGGAAAGAGTTACATTGGGACAAACAGTGTCCGTTTCTTTAAATATACGTTTGGGAATCTCTATTAAACATTTAACAGATGAATATCAACAGAGTCATATTATCGATAACATTATTTCGTCGTTTGATCCACATGAACATTTTATTATAGCTGAAAGTAAAAAGTTTCTAGGAGTGTACTTTCACTTCGAAACAGTGCCTCAAGATGTTTTGAAGGCTTATTTTTTTGCAGTATCCTATTTACAAGATCGTAACCAAATTAAAGAAAAATATTGGGAAGTACAAAGCAAATGGCAGGAATTTTATAATTTAGCACAACAAGAAGGTTGGTAGAATTAAGTGTTTTCTAAAATTATTATCGTATTTGTACACTTCAAATTAATAATAGTATTTAAACAAAAAATTGTTTTGTTAATAGGTTGGATAACGTCTCAGCATTTACTTATGGTTGATGAATATCGGTTAAATTGGAGTGTTTAAATCCTGAATAGGTAAAATTGTAAGTAACTTTTTTGAAAAAAGTGGTTTTATTTAATTTAACTCCCAAGTTTAGCGCATTTAGTATGTATTTTTTTAAATTATATTAAATGAAGAACTTTTCCGTAGATTATAGTTAACTCTAAGTTGTATGTAGCTATTTTCCAGTTTTGTATTTTTTTATTATTACGTATTTTATTCAACTCACAGTTTTACAAAGATATTGATATTAATTTTCGAATCTTTATTTTTTATTTATATATAAACTAAATATGCAAAGTGAGTGTGATGTAATAAATCGAAATAGTATTTTTAATTTGCTTTACTTTAGTTCCGTAAATTTCTAGAAATGTCATATGTAAGACATAAAAACATATCTTTAGCTGAATATATAGTGGAGATTTTTTTTAATATATTGCTACAATTAGTTTTAAATAAAAAAGTTAATTTTATTGTTATCTACTCTTATAAAACTTCCAGTTTTTATGTAACATTTCTGCCTTAAATATTGTATAAATGTATAAAATGAACCTAAAGATATAGCAATGAATAGCAATTGGGTATACATATGTATATGTGTAATCATTTATATTCCCTATGAGCAATATATACCTAAGATATCAAGTAGAACTTAAATTTAGTTTAAGCTTTTAATACAAATAAAACTATACATCACTTATTTTTAATTAAAAAACATAGTAAAAGAAAAACACACGCGTATAGTATGTATGTATATAGGAATTTTAAAAAATACCTATTTTCTTATACCCCTTTACAAAAATATACTATTATTGTTGTATACAACAAATTTACACACAAAATATTTAATTTTAATAACGTATTTAAAATTTTTATTTAATTTATTGCTAGCAGTATATTTATTAGTCCAGTAAAATTGATTGATTTTCTTTTTTTATTGTACTAGAAGATTTTTTTTTGTTAATTTTTAGAAATTTTGTATATCGGTAATGTTTTACATTACGTAAGAAGTTGCAATGTTTCAAATTTTGTCACAACATTTTTCGAATACTTAAAATAAAGAACAATTTAACAAACAAAAATTTATTTAAAACATTTACATACTTGTTATATTTCAAGTAATGGATCCGAATCCTACAATTCAATTTTGAGGAATACCCAAAAAATAGACTGCTTTAATTTTGCAACGTTATTCTTTATTTTTTGCTTTTTAATAGCTTTTGAAATAAAGGTTCAGGGCGTTATTTTTTGTTTCAAAGCTTATCAAAGGGTAGCCCTATTCCATCGAACACCCAATAACAATAATTTAAAGTTTTTATCCACATAAACAAGAAAATAATTAATAACGAATTAAACATCTAAATCTACCTCAAAATTCCAGTATGTTGGCAATTTTTGGTTTTAAATCATACAATTTTAATATAAATGCGATTTTTAAACAAAATTCATATTAAATTAGAAGCAACGAAAAATATTATTAAAATAAAAATAGTGTAATTTAATTGTAAAATCGTAGGCAATTGTGCTTCCAATTATAATCTTAAATTGTATCTAATAAAAACTGTTTCATAATATTCTATGGTTACCTTATTATCTATGAAAGAAATTAATTAAAGTAATACGAAATCCACACAAAACATTTCAATTCTAAAACGCTTTTTATAATCTTTAGCGGGCTATGTATTCAGTGGAAAACACACAATAAATAAATAACGTGTTATTAATTTATATAGTACATTTCTAAAACTATATAGAATTGCAATTTCATAACATTTAAGTTGGCTTACAAATAAATAATATAAAATATTTGAGACAAATTTATACCAACTCCAATCATCGTAGCAAACTTGGTTTCAAGCTTTTAGAAACATTTTATTTTACAGTAGATATTAATCGCTCGTATAATTTAATGTTTTTTTTTTTAAGTTATTCAAAACTTAAGCACAGAAATATATTAAAATAGTACAACCTTTTAATAAAGACCTTAAAACGAATTTGAACTTTTTATTAATGAGAGTTCGTAGCGTTTTTCTTTTAACAAACCCCAAAATATTTGTTCCATTACCACACTAAGGAAAAACAAGTCTTTTTTGTGATAAGAGATGGCTTCTACTGAAAAATTTTACGTGTTTTTAAAATTTGTTCTTTTAATTAAAGGCTCACAAACAGGAAATTTTTCCCCAATAAAAAATACATATTTTTTATTGCATCGTTTTCTAATTAACCTAAGTTGTAAACTTATATTATTTGAGATACGTTAGGGTTATGCGATTTCAATGTTGTTTGTTGATTAAAAAAATTGATTTCCATAAGGAACACAAGCCTTTGGTCTGCCTTCTCTTTATAATTCAATATGCCTACATATGTGAGAATTGACTTTAGACCATTTAACTGGGTCTATGTAAAATGTTTAGCAATGGCGATCAATGCAATACACGTATCATAAATAAATTCAAAAACTTTTGTTTAACTTACGAAATCCTAGCCGCATTTATATTTTCTACAACCGCACAAACTTTTTCAAATATTTTTAGCACAAAATTTCAGAAATAATGAACAAACTTGTATTGATATGAAAATATAACTGTACATTCAGCGTAATGGCGCTCAACCAAGGCGAATTCATAATGAATTCGCCTTGCGCTCAACAATACTTCATAGTTGGCACGAAAAACGCCGTTATTTAAAACAATCGCCGTTTTTATTATAAAAGCGACTGCAATGTTCATTTTGACATTATAGGTGGTTGTTATCTTTGTTGGTGTTTTTTTTTATTATGTGAACTGTTTGTTTTGTTTTAATATTCTGGAGTGCAAAAGAATTTTTAATCCAAAACAAAGATTCGGTTGTGGCCACAAACTTTACTTGTAATAAAAATGTGTAAAAATTGAGCGGATGGAAAGCATAATATAAAAAAAACTTATCTAAAATGAACAGTAAAGTAAATGAAAGATACGAATCAACTGATATGACACATTACAACACCAACAATTCTAGAGAACAATGTAAACAGTTGAAATATTTCAAAGAATTTCTACGTGACTTGACGAAAGATGCTGTGACTAATGAAGTGGTCGGCAGCGTCGATTGCAGAGAAGGTGTTAATGTACCCTGTAATGGTGTGGAGTTACGGCCATTAATTTTGACCCGAAACAATAGTGAAACTTATGCGATGAGCAAAACAGAAATGTCCGCTGAATTAATAATAAGTATATATCAATGGTTGCGCCAAAAACAATGTCCGGAACACTTCCAAATAGGGTTGTTAGAATTGGCAAAGGCAGAAATTGGGAAAGATTTGCAGAATACAAAAATCCAAGAAGATTTAATAGTTTCCAACAGTAAACAAGTGGAATCTTTCCCAGAGAGTGGTTGTTTTGATTTGCTGAAGCTACAAAAATTCATTAGTCAGCAGATGGAAAAGATTATTGTACGTTTGTCAGACAATTCCAAAGAAGAAAATTTAAAAAATATTGCCACTTGCGCGTGTGATCCACCGTTTTTATGTGTGGAATCCGCTGGTTATAGAATAAATCCGCCTTATTTAGAGGCATGTGTTAAAAATAAACCACGTAAAATGGAAGACCGCCATATAAGTTTACCACAATTTAGTGAAATATATCAACTTGAAGAGCGTCTTAGTTTTTATGGAATTTTTGATGGCCATTCAGGGTCGTTAGCGGCTACTTATGCAACCACTCAAATTCCATATCTGGTAGCCCAAGAATTAAAAAAAGGTAATAAGTCAACCGCTATGGACACTGACTACTACAGAGAAGCCTTGGAAACAAGTTTTCTAAAGGTTGACAGCAATTTTGCTAAGAAACAATTGGGTAGTGGCACAACAGCGGTATGTGTTCTCCTAAAGAGAGATGTTCTTGGAAGTTTTCTACATTTGTACGTGGCATGGGTAGGAGATTCGAGATGCCTTTTAGTATCACCAACAGTGCACTTACAACTCGTAAAGCCACACAAGCCGGACTCTGTGGATGAAAGAAGACGCATTGAATCGATGGAAACATGTGGTTCTGTCATATTTGTACAGGGTCAATGGCGCGTTAATGGAATCATAAATGTATCTCGATCAATTGGCGACTACACGGTAAAGGCTGTTATAGCTGAACCTGACATTGTGGATGTACTTCTACAAACTGCACAGGATTTTATTTTGTTGGGATCAGATGGCCTTTACGATCATGTAGCAGAAAATGAAATTGTTGATTGCGTCTACCAGTCTTTATTGGATGATGAGCAATGTTTGGAAGATATACCTAAACATCTTATTGAATTGGCAAAACAAGGCGACTCTCAAGATAACATAACAGTTATTTTAGTTTTGCTTAAGGACCGCCAACAAATCAAGGAAAACTTTCTAAAATATTCAAAGAAATCATCTTAATATCCTACTAAAACGTAAAAATATCGAACAACCATACGATTCGAATTATATTTACGATTCTGAATTGGATCTAAATAGGTAAAATATATAAAAACAAAAAATTCAGATACCTAATATCCAGTCAGTTTTAAATTAATTCGCATTCTCTATAAAAGGGCCATGCCTTGTTGAAGCTCTTCCAATTAACAATTGATTCCAAATTTAAGTTTAAATGTTAATAAACTCCCCTATGTACTCTATGTGTCTATGTGCTCTAAAAGAGTGAAATATTTGAAACCAATAGCGTAATTATGTGCTTAGTAAGTGCACATGCATATATTTATTTATTTCTACATTTTATATTCTCAATTGAATTTTTTTAAATTTGTAATTAATTTTTGCAATAAATAGTATTTTCGAAGGAATTCAAACATAAAATCTGGACGAAGACAACTAGGCATAAATTTAAAATTTAGAAGTCGTAAATAAGCATTTGTGAACGTAGAAGTTAATAATTTTTTTATATTTTAAATATCAGTATTTTACGTGTAATTTGCAACTAACTAAATAACCAGTTAAATATGTCGAATAGGCCTTAAACTACAGTCATAAATTTCAATGGAAAGCAAAAAACAAACTTTTTAAATTATGCACGATGGAAGTCATAACTTTTCTAATAGTTTCCCGAGTTTTATTTTTATAATGCGTCCCATGTAGAAGTGAACCATTCTATATAATTAGTGCGAATATCAAAATACAATCTTTCTTTTTTTAAATATATTTTTGTAAACAATTGAAATTAGTTTCATTTTTTGTGTAATAAATACGACTTATATTACTTGTAAAATTTTCCCTTACTATTAATTTAAGTCAGTAAGGAATTTTTTAAATAAGTTATTATTATCCACATAATGTAATCTGTTACATTATTATACTCTTCGAAAAGAATTTTTCTTCCCAATACATATGGCCACATTTTATATGAACAAAACTTAACAACGAATGTTATAATTAACACTTGTATTGTAAATTTATAATTTCTTAAAAAAAAAGTTCAAATAAATTTGCTTTATTTTTAATGTTTTATTAATAGTAAGATGTAAAATTATAGTGATCAAAGATATATTGTATTATTGTTAAACATTTTAATTAGTATGCTAGTATATTGCTTAACACATTTGTAACAAATATAATAAACCTTCATTCATCCCTCCGTATTCTCTAAAAGAATAAAATAAAAACTTACATGCACCTTAAATATACATTTTTTTTGTACCAAAACACAGAATAATCAAATATTTATAACTTTAAATATTTATGTAATTTCAAAAACAAATAAACAATTTTTATATAAAAATATATTTCTTTTTTGGGATTTATTTTGTATTACTTTAACTAGTATAAAAAGAAATGATAAAAAAATATAATTTATTGACTACCCGGAGGAGGCGGTGGTGGAGATGTGTATTGTTGTTGTTGAAAAGGAGGAACATGAGAAATATGCGGACCTGGAAGAGTGGCAGGTCTTACATTAAATGCATTGGGCATCATTTGATGAGAATGCTGGTGCATTAAGGGTGGTGGTTGGCCATATTGTGTTGGGGGAGGTGTATAAGGCATGTTATGTAAAGGATACATAGGATATTGTGAAGGAAATGCTTGATTTGTATTCATATTGTAGTTAGCGGGGGGTTGAGATGGCGAAGGGAAGGGCTGTCGGTAATAATTGGAATGCCAAGAACCGCGATGGTAATTTGGTGGACGTTGACTGTATTGGTTTGATGAATAATTACGAGCTCTATTGCTATGATTGTAATGACCTCCGGCAACGCTCCTGTTACCGCCACGCTGGTTTCTATGCTGCGTAGAATTATGTGATCTGCCTGAGACAGTCGCGACATCATCATCTTCTGTAGTTCTTGGCCTTTTAGTTTGATCGTCGTTATCAGTCGGTCTGTCTTTGTTTCTTAACTGGCGCTTGGCCAATTGTTCTTGTTCATCGTCCGAATAATCAAGAAATCTCGGTGGTGGTTCTATATCATTTTCCCAAGAAGCGTCGGAACCCTTTTGTTTCATTAAGCTTGATAAAATCACATATTGAGTGTATTGAGTTTTGGGCGCCACATAAACTGTGTCTCCTATATTTATTTCTTTTTCTTTAATCTGCTTATTCGAATTGAAACGTATACAATATAATGGATCAGCAACTTGGCCCAATACGTCGAATACTTCACCTAGAACCTTTTGACCCTTGTCCAAAAACAGTACGGTTTCCAAATCTAGTAAAATAGAATTCGGCAAAGCACTAACCAACACCAATTGATCAACAATTGAATGAATTTTACCGAATTCTATGCATTCATCTTCCGGTACTGTTATTTTGAGGTCTTGTATTGGTGGCAAGTCTTCCAGCAAAAATTCTCCCTTTACTTTTAGTTTAGACTTATGTTTTTTCTTACCGGCATTTTCCTCGTTATCATCGCCTTCATCTTCCTCTTCGCCATCGTCCATCGTTTCTATACGCTTTTCTATAGTTTTACGCAGCTCACTTAAGTATTCCACGTCCGAGCCACTGTCATCAGAATCAGTATCGGAATTGATTTCTACAACCTGGTTACGATAATCTTGATTGGATGATATTGGAACTTCTATGACCGAGTTCGATTCAGAAGATCCACTATCATTATCGGAATCATATTGAGCCAACAAATCAAGGCCAGTCGTAGTTGTACATGTATTACCAGTGTCAGTTGCCTCTTCCGCTATACTTTGGTCATTATCTAGTACTTTGTTCGTGTTACTTTGTTCAATTGTTTTAGTTTTCATTTCAATAGTATCATTAACTTTCTGTTTTTCATCTTTGTCTTCCTCTTCCTGCATATCTTTATTGTTTTTATGTGACTCGAATTTAATTTCTTCACAATTCATTTTATCTTCAGCAATTTCATTTTCGAGCAATGTATCTCTTCCAGGCGTTACCAACTCTACATTCAGTATTTCTATAACTTCTTTCACAGGTACGATTTTTTCGTGTTCAGCAATAATTTCTGGAATATATTTTCACTTAGCATATGAACTATTTGGGAAAATTCAAAATATCTCACCTTTAGAGCAGGTCACATCACCAGAATTTTCTTTGGGACAATCTGATGTTTCAGGATGAGTCTTTACTGTTTCTAAATTTGTTGTAGTACTTGCAGGGATTTCTGTTTCACTTGTTTCCATTTTATATGGTTTAGTTACTTAAAAAAGACTTATTTAAATTAAAAGAAATTCAAACAAACAAAACGTGTTGGGCTCGTGTTATTCTTATTACAATTCACAGAGAGATGCCATATCTAGAATGTTGCCAAATGTTCTTAATAATAATTGGCTGGGAGATGCCATATCTACAATGTTATGTTTGCACTGCCAGATGTTATTAAATTATTGGAAAATATATAACGCGTGCTGCTGGACAAAGGCAACAATTGCAAAATTGTAACGCAGTTTTTGGTGCTTCTAATTTCTTTACACCAGTGTTTTTGTTACAAAAAAATGCTTCTGTTTTATTCTTCTTGTTATGGAACTGAGATAAATTCTAAATATTTCAATGTTTTAAGTAGAGTACAGCCTAACAATGAGAGATAATATGAAAATTGTCCTTTAACAAATTTTATTAACAAAGTAAATAAAATAAAGTTTGAGGCAGTTAATTGAATATCAGCAATGTTGAAATTTTGTAATTTGCAATTAAATTTCAACTATTTAAAGGTTGTAAGATTGCTGAATTATTTTTTGTATCATTTCTTTCCTCTTTGTAACCTGTTTGTGATAAATGTTTAACAATATCCACCCAATTCCAACCTCTAGGGCGATCACCTTTATGATCAGCTCGTTCCCATTGCCTTCGCTTTTGAGCTTTAGTAAGTTGTTCCTTTTTAGGCTCCTTCTTTGCCGACTCGGTATTATCCGAAATTTGTATTGCACTTACTCCTACCTTCTCCAAGTCTATTGATTGTACTGGAGCATGTTCTGGTTGCTCAGCCATAAGTTCGTCTATACGTTCCTTTAGACATTCAAATAATGTATATGTCATACCGCAACCCAACCACTGTTCAGCCTCTTCCTTGAGAGCATTTTGAATGGCTAATTTTACAGGAGCAATACTGTTAAAAAGAAATTTAAACAAGCATTTAACGTAGTTATTCTATATGGTTTTTAAAAGCCGTTTTCCCGAGAGCCATTACTTTAATAATAAAACTGAAGACTATTTTTTTATTACAATTTTTAAATTAAACGACCACCCTTATAATATGTACCTATATGTAAATCATATTGAAGTTTACTTACATATTTCTATTATAAAATGTATCCATATTAATGGTGGGAAGTTCATTTGGATAATTTTCACCCCATTGTATTTCCACCAAAAATGATTTGTAATTATTTTCCTCTCCGTACTATTTTATTATTATAAAAAAAAAGCTTTTAAATTTTTTATTTCATTTTATTTGTGCCGCGTTGGACTTACCTTATATTGGAAAGTGGTTTTGTTTATTTCCTTAAAGGCTTCATCACCTTCATATATAGATTGTAAAGCCTCTCGTTCATCTGTTTGTTGCTCCAAAGTTTCAGACATTTTTTCTTCCTAAATATTATATTAAAAATTATTTAATTAATTAATTTACTTTTTTAATTTCGTATATATTTTTTTGTTATTACAGAAAGATTTTACAGCTGTTTACGTTGACACATGCAATCACAACGTCAGGGTTGCACTTTCAAGTAGATATATTTAAACAAACAGGGTTTACGTGGGTACAGTCTGAGAGAAGATATTACGGGATTTATTTATTTATTCAAGTCAATGGACAAATTCCTTACTGACTAATAACATAAATAGGTACGTATAAAATTAAATACAATTACAAACAGTTTCTACAAAAATAACAATATTACAATAAAAATTAGGAAAAGTTAAGAATTGAGAAAAACAATAATATTCCGTTTTATAACGCAAGAATTTAAAGAAAAATCAACAAAGTCTGAGAAATAATTAAATTCACGGCAAATTCTAGTTAATGGATCAGCAACAGCATAATTAGTTCTGCAGAATTGAATATAAATAAGATTATAACAGCGGAAGTTACGACTAGGAATATTGAATTTAACCGATCTTAACAGAAATTCACAGCAAATATTACAGTTGATCAGGTTAAACATAAACGTAACATCGTTCGACGGCTCTTAAGGTTAGGCAGTTTTATTAATGCCAGTCTGCTAGTATATGGAGGCATATCCAAATAATTCCATCCAATGCCACGCAAACAGAAGAGAAGAAATTGTTTCTGCACAGATTCGATGTGATCACTGTAAACATCATAGTGAGGATCCCATACAATGGACCCATACTCTAAAATTGGTCTGACAAGCGATACATATAGCTGTTTCGTAATATAAGGATCAGAAAATTCTTTTGCCCAACGTTTTATGAAACCAAGAGTGCTTCTTGCCTTATTTACAGTTAAAGCGATATGATCATTAAAGTTTAATTTTGTGTCTAATAAGATCCCAAGATCAATAAAAGAGTCAACATTCTCCAATTGATGATCACCAAGCAAGTAATTAACCGTGATAAAATTATTTCTTGAGAATCGCATACATTTACATTTTTTAATATTCAGCTCCATCATGTTGTACTCGCACCACAAAAAGAAATTATTGAGATAATTTTGAAGATGCATATGCTCGATGAAATTATTAAAGGAGAGAAAAACTTTTACATCGTACCGACCGTATTTTTAGAATGGGAGAAAAATCAAAATCTAATGACAGATGCCAAAATAAAGCAAAATTAATACATGCCTGATCGAATGAATTATAGTGATTTTTGAAAAATTTTCAATAATAAAGAGTACATACATACATAATTGGCCATTACAACCCCTTTTTTTCGTATTTCGTTTTGATGTCTACACGAAAATTTGACATGTACTACGTAAGCAGTATCTTCGCAATCTTCACTTACTTTGCTGTTTGGTTTTATAAAATCTTATATATAAAAATGAGTGTGTGTTTGATTGTATGTTTGTATGTTTGAAGTTTATAGACGACTAAACGGCTGAACCGATTTTCTTGAAATTTTCACAGTATCTTCCTGTATGTCTGGAAGGAGTTATAGGCTACTTTTTATGTTGATATTCCAAATGAGCGAGGGGCCATGCCCATGTATACTACATACTACATACTTAATATTTAATTGCATTTGAAATATATTACTCATACGCATAGTTACCCCTAAAGTATGCTATCTATAATTCCTGATGTATAAAACCAAAGAAAATAAAGTATAAAGAATGTGAATTTTGGTATATTTTGGAATATTTTTCAAAAATATTTCTCGACGCGGGAGGAAAGATAGAAGGGAAAGATAAAGAAACCAAGAGCGTAACAATGTTCTCAATTGTTCTCATCGTGCGTTTTTGTTGTTTGCCTAATTTTTTATTTATTCTTCTGAAACAGTGTTGCCACGAAAAAATTTTGTAACCAACATTTGTGAAAAAATCACCAAATAAGAAAAAATATAACCAAAATTAAACTCATAGACTTTTGTTTTATCCTAAATAAAGCATATTTTCATTGTCTAGAACGCTTTCGATTATAAGTACATTCACACACACTTATAGTAAGTTAGCTTTTTAATAACTGTTTTATGCAGTGTATTACAATAAATACATAATGCGACCTGTTTTGGGCAATAAAAAAAAAATCAATTTTGGGCGGGACGAAGTTCGCTGGGTCAGCTAGTTAATATATAAATGGAAGTAAATATTCTATTTGTAAAATTCGAATTCGATTATCTTCGAAAATTTGTATTCGAAAAACTTATTCAAACTAGAAAAAGTTTTAGAAAAGTTTTGATCTCAAAAGCTTTTCCATAAAAGACCTTTTATGATAATTATTCAAAACGACTAATAAGGAAACAATTTGTCAAATTTGTTTATATCATTGTCAAAAGTCTCACAAATGTGTTCTCCTCAACATCGAAATAAACTAAAATCAACTAAGTTCAAATATACAAAACTCATTGCTGACTTCTCTGTAAAATGCTAAACAAATTTTATACTAAATTATATTATTTTGTTAAAGTAATGACTTATTTCATTTCTTTGTTTCATATGCAATTGCTTTTATATAAGAATTTAAAAAAAAATTATTTCTCCTACACGTATTTAATATTCAACATTAAAAACTAAAAATGTTATTTTTACTGTTTTTTGCTAAAGGCAACATTATTCATAGATCAAACAGAATTTTAAAAGAATGTTTTTTAAGGAAAATTTTGTTAAAAAAATACTACATTTTAATAATTTATTACGTAACAAAAACAATAAAATTCAATTGCTTAATAAGTCACTTACTTAAGTTAAATTAATTTTT
The DNA here is from genome assembly GCA_930367235.1 of Sarcophaga rosellei. NCBI lineage: Eukaryota > Metazoa > Arthropoda > Insecta > Diptera > Sarcophagidae > Sarcophaga > Sarcophaga rosellei. The sequence continues at coordinate 2,837,500 of OV884019.1, read as the reverse complement.
TGAAAACTTTAAATGTGATTTAATATACGAAAATGATATATAAAATGTTTAAAACGTTTATAAATTGAAATTGCTTATGAATATACATATGCGGTATCACACAAACCTAACTAAGGACTACAAACCTCTAGCTTGAGTACCGATATTAACCCAAGGGATAAACTTATTACAAATTATGTATTGCGTTTTATATAAATATTTTTAAAATTAATTTATGAAATTATAATTGTCTTTCATTAGAGGCAATAATAATTAAAAAAAAAAAAAAACTTTTAAATACGAATAAATCTACTAATACCAAACATGTAAATCTTTGATTTCGCTATTTGATTTGTTTCAGTATGTGGATTTGAATTGTATCCAATTTATTTAATAACTCTTATTAATATTTTTAACAATACCGTTTAAATCCTTATATGTATGTGCGTTGAAATTATAAATTTATCCTTAAATCAGTGGCCTAGCACGTCGATGTAATATTTCCACATAACCCGCGGATCACAGTTAACAGCGATGTATTTACTATTGAAAACTCATTTGCGTTCTTTGTTGGACTTGATAACAAACAATATTTTTAAAGGACATTAAAATTATTTAAAGTTATTGATTGAAAAAGATACATACATTTATTAATTTTCTAGAAGTTTGGTTATTGTTATTAGGCACCATTCTCCACTGCGGCTATCATTTGGTCAACAAGGTCAACAAGAAGCTCAAATAAGCCAGAGCTTTCAATGAAGACAACGTTGTTTCAATATGTAAACAGGCAAATATTTTTTTAAATCTTTATAATTTTATTTCAATTCGAAACGAATATTAGTGCAAACAATAATGTTTACTTTTAAAAAATGAGTGTCTATTAAATATTTTTTAATGATATTAAAATTAATATTCTCCAATATGTTTCATGTTTAAAGAAGGAAGAAAAAACATAACCAAAATAAAACTTTTAATGTATAGAAATTAAAAATAAATTTATTAATTTAATACATCAATACGCACGTATAAAAATATTTAAGTATTTTTTTTTTGTTTTACTTAAGTTTTTATTACTGTTTTGTTATTGGATTAGAAACAAATTATAAAAATAAAATACAATTTAATTATGGGCAATAAAGCGTCTTCATTTAAGAATCAAAATCATAATATTAGTCTGAAATGTTCCAATTGTTGGAATAACACGTGCTCCCAAGAAATTCATGAAATGCCTTTACCAATGATGAACTATACACAAACAGCGGGCGAAAGAGGTGAGTTAAAACATAGCCAAAATCAAAAAGTAATTTGTATTTTAATTGAAATGAAAACAAAACTAATTTTGTGCACAAATGTTGTTTGGCTATAAATAAACATGGAATGGAATCAATAAATTATACAATAGTGATATTGTATTAATGTATTGATGTAAAAACAAAAAAAAAAAACAAAAACAATGCAATTATTAATAATCAAAAATATTCAAATTTAAAAACATACATATTCGATTCAATTAAAAAAAATGTTAAGAAAGATTCTGTTCAATTTTTTGCCGTTTTATTTATATGTACACAATTGCTTCTTTTCAATATAGCAATGAATTGATCTAAAACTATCAATTCACTAATTTAAAAAATATATATAGAAGCCAAATTGCTCTAATTAATTTGCGCATTTTTTCAAGAATAAATCTTTTCTGCTGTTTATTTAACTAAAGATGTTAAATTTCACAATTTTTATATTTTGTTTATAATTGAAATAATAAATAAATAATAAAACACCTGCTTAAAAAATAACCATTATGTATATACTCGTATCATTCAAAATATTTTGGGAATTTTAGATTTCAAAATTATATGTATGAATGGCATACCTTTAAGGTTTTAAAATGCTAGTCTCAGTTTATGTTTCAAGGAGATTTTCTAGTAAAAAACAAATAATTCGATTTGCATGTGCCATCGCTTGTAGCGGAACTTAAACGAATTGCTCGACATTATGTATTTCATTGTAATTAAAGTGACGAATTTTGGTTGGAAAGTAATTTGTCATCATTCACAAGCGATCATCAATACGTTCATTAAGCCAGCAATTTTTTTAAATATTTGATGTTTCTAACTGCTTAGATGTATGTATATACATATCTACATGATATGTATTCCAATAGCTACGTAATTTTAAAACGATGACGCCATCAAAATGTTCAAGTACCATATTTTTGTTAGTCGGTTAATGTTCTTACTGTTCATTCAATTATAATTCATTCAAGCTTTAAAATAACGAAAAGAAAAAGCTTGATGATGCTGATTTTATGTAGAAAATCAAAACAAAAAAAACATGATATACATACATACATATATTGTTACACATTTACCGCATATGTATCAACGATTTTCATTAAGAAAAAGTGTGCCTGTAATTACTGCTCTGAAAACAAAAACAAAGACAGAGGGAGGGAGTAAAAGGGACAGCAAGCATATATGAGCAATTTTACTACCTATTTATAATAGACATATTTTAATTATACATACACTATTTTCAAAATTAAATGTTCCTGAATTGTTATTGTTTTGAAAATAAGTGGGTGTTATAAAAACGTACAATATAACATTGATTTATTTTATGAGACATTTTAAAGGAATAATAAAATTCTGCTTGTGATTTGCTTTTAAATCAGTTGTCAGAAATTTTAACATGCAGTGAGTATTACATTCTGTAGCGTATGCTACACTTAGTTAGTTAGTTAGGATAAGAGAGCCAAAACAATATTTATAAACCTGTTATAAACCCAATATAAAAGATTTGTTTTTTGCAAAATATGGTTAATTTTTACTCTTCTTTTGATCCTTATAAACCACATATTATTTTGTTTAATTAAAATGTTCATGTTTCATACATAGGGAGCTAACCTTGGTGTAGGCGAAAAAATGTTAAAATTTTTATTAAGTGAAAAGGTTTCAATCCTCTCTCTGACGTCTGATTCTCTGTATAGGATAACATCAACAACAAACACCATTATAAAGTTTAGTCAGTTTCAGTCATTTGAGAAAGCGTATGACTCAACCAGCAAAGTTCACAGCGCTATGTCCAACACATGTGCACAGTGAGCACTGATTCTAGACAATGGAAGATAGCAAATCCTGTCTTACCAAGATTAATGCACCTATAATAAAAAAATATTAAATCAATAAGAAAATGGAAGAGATGTTTTGAGGCAGTTCTACGTTCCGTAAAAAGAAATAAATCAATATAAATAATATATGTATGTAGATTTAATAATCCATAAACTAATGTATACAAATTATATATAGGTGTAAGAGTCATTTGGTACTATAAGTGGCGTTGGACATTCTATGTGAAAACTTTCAATTAAAAACCTAATATTTGGTAGTTTTATAATTAGACACCAGTAAAAAACAAGACTCCTAATGATTCTGAAATAACTATTAAGCAAATAACGCAAAAAAATTACCTTATCCTAAATTTTACCAGGGGTTGTCTCCCACTTACGCAGAGCTTTGTGTTGGAACAGCGACAAAGTGGTACTAATCAAAAACAAGTTACATATTTAAGTGTTTTGATATGTAAGTACATATTCTGTAATACGCGTACAAATTCAACAAATAGTGTCTGTTTAGAGAGCATCATTTGTTTGCTAAGAGAAACCCTATCTTAATGTTATTCCCTCTTGTTAGAGCTTCATATTCATATAAGGTATTTCGCTAATGTGAACACATTCATCAACACATAAAAAGCAAAAAACAAATTCTCTCTATTTGTTTAGGAACACCCTCAAATGTTGAGGGTATGCGATACAACATTTTTAATGGTACAACGTTATTTAGTTAATAAATACGTACGCGATCGAGTAGAACGTTTACGGCATTTCATTCAGTGATTGTGTTGAAAAAAATAAATAAACCAGTTTTACCTTAAATATTAAAAAATATAGTAACATTTAATAAAATAATAAATGTTTATAATTTAAATAATAAAATATTAAAAGAATTCTAATAAAGTACCGTTAAATTAAAAACAAAATAAATTGATATGGCAACTTGGTATTCAAATTACTTACCTACTTGGGTGAATCGTTGGTGGCTGCCTCCTCCAAGAGTTAATCCTTTTCGTACTATACGTCCTGCTTTAGAAAGTAAGAAAAATTTCTTTAAAATTCTTCTTTTCAATCGGAATTCATTCTCAAGGTCAATTACTACCAAAATTCAAAACCAAAATAACAATATGTATGTACATAGGTAGATATGATCGTGTGTAGATATGTATGTGAATTTTGTATCTATCGCTAGTTAAATAACTTTGAGTTTTATGCGTTGGCTTTCGGTTTGTGATTTCATATGTTTGTAGTAATTTTATAATCTACGAGTATTTAAAATATTTTTTATTGTATTTTTGTATTTTTGTCAATATTTATATATAGTACGTAGTTATCTTTTTTTAATTTGTTGTCAAACATATTGTGGGTTTTTAAACTTGTTTTTAACATGTACTTTTATTTGGATGGGAGTGCCAAAATGGACATTTTTATTATTTCCGTAAACTGTAAATATTTGCGAATTATTTGTTTTAATTTAAATTTATTATAACTTACTTGTACGAATATTACAACAGTAGCACAAATAATATAAATTTTAAAAAATTTGTTTGTAATTTTCAAATTGTTACACTGGCAGAGGTTTTCTCAACATTTGCAATGTTTAAAAAAGGAAGTAAGAAAATAATTCACAAGTTTTTATTATGCATAATCATATTAGGGATTTTAATTGAAAAGGTAAGCCAGATGGCGGATACTGTAATAACTTAAAGCGTTTGATAGGAACTAATCATTACACAAAGACAATTTTAAACCACAATTGTATACAAAAAGGCCTTCATTGTCTGGTTCGGACAGCAGTTAAAACAAAGCAAATCGAATCCATCACGTTGGAATTGCTGTGAGTTGGTGAAAATTTACCGCTATACTTTAAGCAGTAAGATCGTCTGAAGGAATCATTTTTAGTGTGACGTTGATAGAGCTTTAAGTGGTTGGATAGTCTACTGTCTACGTCCAATGCTATTTTAGTGAACAATTATCTTTAATAGATTCAGTTTTATTAAAAAAGATTTCTTATGGCATTACCTTTTAAATGGCAACAAGTTCTCAAACAAACATATTTGACCTGAATTTCCTTATCTTAACTATACTAAATAAAGATTCCAATTTATCAAGATATCTTCAATGCGTTAAAGACCTTTTAGCCTAAGCTTAAAACATTCAAAAGTTTAAATATTTGATATTTATATACATACATATGTATATGTAGGAAATGGAAAGAATTGTGTGTAGCAGCGCTGTATGTGTGTAGTCATCAGTCACAGAATAAAATCTTAAATATTTTTGTAAGAAATTAATTTTTTCCGTGAATTCATAAATTAAAAAAAAAAATTTTTAAAATTTAATTTATTATATCTCGTCGACAGCCTTTAGTTTTAAGGATTTATGGTAATTTTAATTATCAAATATAATTAAATATTTTGTAATTGTATGTGAAATATCTGAAATAGTAGTAAATCTTTTTTAACTGTAAAGGACTTAAACAAGAACATAATTTTATGTTACTAACAATACAATTCATAATTCTTTTTAAAAACAAACACAAAACAAATAAATTAGTTATTTTAAAAGTTTCCGTATGATTCAACAAAATTGGAAAATATTTATAAATAGAAACACACTTGTTTGATTTAAGACGCCACTTGTATAAATAGATCTTACAGAAAACAAATTATATCAGACAATAGTAGTATTTTTCTAATATACTTGGGCCCTACCAGATTCAATGTGACAAATAAAAATGTTCACCAAACAGTTCTCATCCAACATTTTAAGAAATTTTAATTATTTCCAAACAAATTTCAAAGCATCGATACGAATTGATTCGTAATTAGAAATTTTCTTTCAAATTATTTTTTTTAGAAATTAATGAGAGATAAAATTCATTGGTATTGTTGTTCCAATTAAATAAAATCGAAAACTCTGCATGATTTAATTTCAATAATATGGAACACATACCCGCAAAATTAGTTTTAATAATAAAAATCAATAAATATAAATAAATACAATTAACCAATTTATTTTAATAAAATCATAATTTTTATTTTTTATATTTTCTATTTTTTTTTTTCTTTTTATTTTTCATGAATAAACGATACTTGAAGGCAATGTATACACACAGTTTTTTTTTTTTAATGTAGAACAGAAAACTGTTTACTTTGTAATTAAAGAATAATTTCCAATCATGTATTGGGATAAATTGACTCGAATACAGAATGACAATTAATAAACAAAAATAGCACTTTGCATCCGTATACTATGAGGTCATCTTTAAAAAAAAAATTTAAAAAATAATTTAAATAAAATACAATCGCGAAAAAAAAACTGAATTAAAAAAAAAAACAAATCAAATTTGTTTGAAAAACAACGCACATACATACATATTTGTTTAATAGTTAGTGCGATTGATTTGCTCTGATTGAAGTAAAACAAAAACTGTTCAATATGTTTAACGCTATTATTGAAAAATGAAATTTTGAATAAACGCTTGTCAAATAGCTTTAATTTTAAGTAATTTGGGCAAAGTTGTGGCATCCCACATGATGGAAATGCCAGCCACCTAATTGACTTTTTAGGCAGGTTTCCGAAAAGAATGAGTTCTCTCTGCACTGCTATTTAACATTGTACTTGACTGTTTACGGTAAAGGCCCTAATTCTCGGAAAGGGTGGAGACTGATTTTTAAAAAAAAGACTAAACTACAACAACTACAATCCTTCAAATGGCATCTGTTCCCAGTCATACAGACGAAAAGACATGCAAACAAAGCTAGATTCAGTGCAGAGATTGGTATCTAAAGGACAAGCTTTAGAATTAACAAAAGTAATAGGATTTAAAAAACCAGTCTCTAATTTACAATCAATATTGAAAAACATAGCAATTTGTCTCTAAGTGCATATACATACATGTATTGCTCTAACATGCTCTGGTGGTTCGGGCTTTAGAGGTAGAAGCAGCATTTTAAATCGATTCTTCATGTAAATCAAGATGATTTAGCGTTACACTAGACAATAACCACCAGACACTACTATTTAGAACAGACCCATCATCCAAATCAAAACTCCAATGAGACCAAAAATTTTTAGAACGAATTGGTAATGGCCTACGCATGTGTTGCTAAAACCTGAAACAAGTAGAGAAGTAGAAGACAGAAACAAGACTTCATTAAAAACATTTATAATAAACCTATAATCTTTACTGGATCCAAAGGAAACAATATTAACAAAGTTGAATAGCTTTATCTATGAAATAGTTTTAGAAAATTCGTTTTAGTTTAGTTAGGATTACATATAGAAAATAAGAAGAAAAAAATTTTTGATGCATTTTGTGCCAACCACTGTTGCTTGTTCGTTATTTCAGAGCCGGTAATCGCAAAAAAAAGAGACTATCCACGTCTATCCATCGTTCATTTAATTTCTATTTCATCTAGAGTGTACTATACATGTTTACTTTCTGTGCAGCTAGTTACTGCAATGACTTATTGTATGTAGTATTTCCTCCGGACTATTAAAATAATCGTTAGATCGTATATCACATACAACGTCTTTTTTATTGCGTAGATATCTGCGTAGAAAACCGAACAATAGAAGAGTAGGCTGATTGACACAGAACTCAGAACATATGTAGTTTTCGATATTTACGTCTTATTAACGTTGCTAAAATACGACAACCGCATGGAACAATATTCGCATAAAATGAAGTTACATACTTTGATTGATATTTAAACTGTGAACCTTTATAGAAATACATTCAGTCAGAGTGGAAAGACGGCTTTATAAGTTGGTTGGAAGGTTTGCAAACTAGTGACGATTGTATTGTTGAGCATTATTTTTATATATTTTTTGTACCTTGTGGAATATAAATATTTAATTTAATTAATTGAACAAAAAAAATCAAAGTCATCACTCTTACCATAAAATAAAAAAAAAATTGTTAATTGTAGTGTAAATTTATGGCCATAATGAATTGATGCGATTATTGTTTTCCTTTTTTTTTGTTTTAGATGCTGCAAATGAAGCCATACTGAAAGTAATTAGTGTTGAATTACATCGTGAAGATAATCATGATGAACACCATACAGATCATTTCTATGCTGCCAAAGATGCATTAATTGTGCGACGTGGTGATCCATTTCGAATAACTTTGAATTTTAACCGACCCTTCAGTCCGAGTCGTGATGCTGTAAGTTTTATATTTACGGTGGCTGATGAAAAAGTGCCTAGTCCTGGTCACGGTACTTTAATAGGTATTGTCCCCAGAGATGGCATCGATTTCTTAGGTGATCCTCTAGAATGGGGAGCCGGCATAGAGGAACATGAGGGAAACTCTTTAACGGTTTTAATAAAACCCGCAGTAACCTGCCCGGTTACAGAATGGAGATTGGATATCGATACGAAATTGTTGGGAGATGGTTCGAAATCTTTTACCCTACCAGTACCGATTTATGTGCTTTTTAATCCTTGGTGTCCAGATGACCAGGTATACTTGGCTGATCGTAATGAGCGCAAAGAATATGTAATGCACGATACCACATTAATATGGCGTGGTTCATATAATAGGCTTAGACCTTCCGTTTGGAAAGTGGGTCAATTTGAACGTCATGTTCTAGAATGTTCATTAAAATTGTTGGGTACAGTAGGACATGTACCTGCGGCTTATAGAGGTGATCCGGTACGAGTAGCCAGAGCGTTATCGGCTGCTGTTAATTCAGTAGACGATGATGGCGTTATTCTGGGCAATTGGACAGAGGACTTTTCCGGTGGCATTGCACCCACCAAATGGATGGGATCTGCAGAGATTTTGCAGGAATTCTTTAAGACCCAAAAACCAGTGAAATATGGTCAATGTTGGAACTTTTCGGGTGTCTTAACAACAATAGCTCGAGCCCTGGGCATACCATCTAGAATTGTTACCTGCTATTCATCTGCTCATGACACTCAAGCCTCTTTGACTGTCGATATATTCATCGATCAGAATAACAAAAAAATGGATGCCGAAACAACGGATTCTATTTGGAATTATCATGTGTGGAATGAAGTTTGGATGTCTAGACCCGATTTAGGTGTGGGAATAAATGGTTTAAATTACGATGGCTGGCAAGCCGTAGATGCTACCCCCCAAGAAGCTTCCGATAACATGTACCGAGTTGGACCCGCTCCAGTTGCTGCTGTCAAAAACGGCGAAATTCTACGACCCTTCGATTGTGGCTTCGTCTTTTCTGAAGTTAATGCCGATAAAGTGTATTGGCGTTACAATGGACCCTTTCAACCCATAAAATTGTTACGCAAAGACACCTTGGCCATTGGTCACTTGATAAGTACAAAAGCCGTTTTAAAATGGGAGCGGGATGATATTACCCACACTTATAAATTCGAAGAAAAAACTGAGGAGGAACGTAATGTTATGCTTAAAGCATTGAAACAATCTCGCCACGCCTTCAGTCGTTATTATCTAAATGACAACTTCAATGAAGTGGAATTCAATATGGAATTAAAGGATGATATTAAAATTGGTGAGAGTTTTACGGTCGTTGTCAGTATTACAAATAAATCCAAGGATAAAGCTCACACAGCCAAAGGACAACTAAACTGTGATACAGTGTTATACACAGGCATAAACAATCAAGAAGTTAAATCGATAGGTTTTGATGTAGAAATAAAACCGGAGGAAACTGAACACGTACGAATGGAAGTGGTATTTGAGGAATATTTCAAGAAACTATCCACACAGGTAAAACATATGCCATTATTATTAAATTTCATGTACAATTGATCATATAACTGAATAATATATTTTATTTCCTTGACATTCAAATATTTTCTGACCGTCCCAGTCTGAAACTGGATGGTAAAGATCCAAAAACAATATGAGAAATTTGTCATTATATATGATTACAATTTTAAGTAGCATTTTATATATATGTACATTCATATAAGTATATGTACTATTTATTTATTTTGAAAGGCTTCCTTCAACATTTCCTGTTTGGCCAAGGTCCAAGATACAGAATATGAATATTATGCCCAAGATGATTTCCGTGTACGCAAACCCGATATTAAATTTACTTTCCAAGGTGATATTATTTCTCAGCAGCCTGTAGATGTTATAGTACGTTTAACAAATCCTCTGCCTATACCCATTAGAAAAGGTATATTTTACATCGAAGGACCTGGTATAGAAAAAGCACTCAGATTTAAGGTAAAATATACAAAAAGAAAATATTTTTGCGCAAATACTACAGACAATTCATCATTAAAATTAATTGTGTTGTGTTGTTAACAGATTGCCGAAATTCCTGTAGGTGGCACTGCAGCTTCAACATTTAAATATGTGCCACCCTATGCTGGTCGGGGAACTTTGCTGGCAAAATTCTCTTCAAGGGAATTGGATGACGTCGATGGTTTCATGCATTACGAAATAAAACCTCGGCCCGAAGATGTAGTCAACAGTGAATATAGAAGATCTAGTAGTAACATAATTAGACGACGAACCGATATTATACCTTAAGAATTGAAATTACATATTTGTATTTATATTTATATTTATATTTGTATCTGTATCTGTTATTATTATTATTTTCTTAACTTGCCGTCCTTTTCCCTACTATTATTCTTCATCATATATGTATGTATGGTATATACAATTCAATTAGTCTAACGTTTACGCTTTTTTACACAAAAGAACATGATTTTTATTTAAATAAAACTTATAATTAAAATAAAAAAAAAGTATTGATTGACATACGATAGCGATTATTCCATACCCAAAGCAAAAGCCGGTTTATTGGAAGTTTTTAAATAATATATTCCTTCAGCTGTTCTGGGTGTAGGATCACCCATAAGAATTTTTGTACCGCTACAATTTTCACCCTTTATATCGGTCAAGGAGCTGCAGGGTGTTGCATAAAAGCCTTTATCACTGTTTACAGACTCAGCATAATATTCATAAGATCTTCCATGGCTGCAACCAGCTAAAATTTAAAACGAATAAAATATCGTTTAAGACATACGAGTACATTTAAGTTTCGCACTTACTAAAAATCTGACTAATTTCGGTGCAACCTGGTTGTGGTGGATGGCCACCATTAGGATAAAAATCTGCATGACCAATAGGATTTTTGAAGCCTAGAAAACCAGCGCAACTGTGAATAACGTCAACAAATTCTGCATCGGTGCGATCTAGATGATTTTCCGGCCCAATACAATCCTCAAATGCAGGGCGAGCTGGGTCCAAACCTGCACAGAAAAGATGTGCAAATATAAGAACAATTCTTACAATTTAAATTAATTGGAAATGATTTTATAAATCACGTCATAATGTAAATAGGTGTCAAATGGGAAAGTTTTGTAGTGTGTCAGTTATTGTCATGCATGGATATTGAATGTTAAAATAATTTCTATGATTTAAAATTGAATATAACATTACCTGTAATTCGAGCAACACGATATTTAGTGTAGGAACCGGCGTAACCCATTATATGCGAACCTAAACTATGGCCTATAAGATGTATACGCATGGGATCCGCATTTTTTTCTTCTACCAATAAATCAATAAGCTTAGCAACAGCCCGACCAACTTGGACTGTATATCGAGCGGGTCTCAAATAATAAATATTATCAGCCTGATCTCTCCAATTGATAGCTTCGAAATAAATTTAAAAAAAATAAATAAATTTTATTTACTATTGTAGATAATGTGACTTACCAAAAACATTCATATGACCCTTTTTCATATAAGCTCCTCTTATCGACTGTATCGAATTACTTTGGGTGCTGGATTTCCAACCATGGACCAAAATTTTAGTATCCAATTTAGGATTGAATTTCTCAGCCATTTCTTCCCAAGTATCACGTTTTGCCCGCAAATGTAGAAACGACTCCTTGTCATCTAAGGCAACAGTATTTACCAAAGGATCATTGGGGTTGGAGCTGAGATATTAACATAAAACAAGAACTTTTTTTCATTCTTCAATGAACAATAATTCACTTTATTACCTTCCATAAAATTCAAATTGTATCAGTTTTGGTAGATCATTACGATTATCCTCAGGTGGTGGTTCCACTAGATATGCAACTTGTGGATTACCGTCTCCATCTGGCATATATATCCAAGTATCGTTATAATCTTCTTCATTCAGTTCCACTTGTGCTCGTATGCCAACTTTAAATATATAATAGAATTTTGGAACAATGAATATCATCAAAAATATATTTAAAAAAAATTCAAAAAAAAGACTTAGTATTACACAACTGAACCAAGGGCTTAACAAAGTTTAAGAGTGATGATACTCCTCCGATTATCCACTGGATCAATACGAATGTCGACGATAATTCATTACGACAAGGGCTAAATATATTACACAAACAGTGCGCAGATGTTATAGAAGCCATTTATTTGCTCTAGTATTTAATTAATACCAGTTTTAGGTTCGAAAGCAAAAAAATACACCTTTTTATATGATATACATATGTATGTATAATGTAGAACTGAAATTTGGTTTCTGTGTAAAGTGTTTAGTACATTAAATTGAAGTTTTTTTTTATTAATTCCAACTAGAAAATAATAAAAACATTTTTATTACAAAGGTTATCTTTAATGGATATATGTATGTACGTGTGTGAGCGTTCTTTCTAACGATTAAAAATTCAGATTTATTTAAAAAAGACCGATGGATCAGTGTAAGGTTGCAATTAACCTTAAACGAATATACATATTTATGTCCTTAGCCACTACGAAATTTATTGTAATTGAAATAAATAACTAAAATCTTATACAAATGATTTCATTAAGCTTTAGTTAGGCAGGAATACAAATTTTAACTGGTCACAATTCAGTACTTTTTACCACTCTTACTCAGTGCTTCTTCCTATACGATTATATTTGTAATTTCAATTTTAATTATAATTTAAAAGCAATAAAATTTAATAAAAGAAATCAATAAAATAAATGAAAGAAATGTTAACAAAAGCTTTCGAACAATGCACAAATTATTGTATAACAAATACAAAAGACAAGACGAATTGAAAACTTCTTTCCTCAACGAATGTTACTTGAAGAATGTTTTTTGCATTCTTATGCTGAGATAAATTAGGGCTTAAAGTACTGCAACTTTTTGATTTTCAGACACACATGTATTGTTACTTTCTTTCCACTTTTATTATTTGTTTTATTTTTTTTTTTTTTTTTTTGTATTAATGTTTTGATCGTCCTTTTTTGCAAAATATACAATGTATGTACATATATATGTACGTAAGTATATCAGTATAACATGGATATCAGTTTTAATTGTGATTAATTTCTTTGTCTGTTTCTTTTTACAGCTTTAATCGGTTGTATGATTAATATACAATTTTAATTTAATTGTCATTTAGCAAAAGTATACATACATACTTAAAGGGAAAGCATTTAGGTTAATGGGAAAATTTAATTTTTGATACAATATATCGCTCATTAAATTCAACATAGGCGTAAATCATATTGAGAAAACAATATCTGCGGACATCTGCGCTACATCATGCTCGATATTTGGACAGAATTGCTCTTGGTTATTAGAAAATGAGATTATGTGTATATGCCGACATTCTAGTTGTTATTCAGGAGTGCATTTGGCTGTAGAAATTAAAACGACTCGGTGGAAAAATAATGTTTTTTCTTTAACATGACACGCACAATTGAAGTTAATGATAACTTCTGTATTTATCCTATTTTATATCATATAATAATTAATTAAATAATCGTATCTTTTAGCATCTTTAACTTGCTATTATCATGCACTTAACTCAGTTTGATAAGGTCATTATTGAAACTTTACAAAAGTTGAATTTCTTTAACACAGAACCTGCTTTCAAATCAAAGTTTTTTCCAATTCAATAATATTTGAAACTGGAGCGATAAATACTTTGATGTGTCCAGAAAAAGAGATAGTACTATTAGACAAATGAACTGGAACAGTCTTATGTCGGTTCAGTGTTCAATGAGGAAAATATGTCTAACGCTTTCAACATTATGCCAGGTAGTATGGGATACACTCAAAACCGGTATCCGTTTAGAATCTTTGCACTAGCTGACGATATTGCGAGTGATGAAGCTCCTAAGGTTGATCTCAAATTGAAAAGTTTCAAAAGACTAGAAGTATGTGTTTATGCCCCTTTGACACATACAAGTGAATCAAGTGGATTAGGATCAGTATCTCGGCAGAATAATCACCGAAAACGGTGACATCGGCAAGGGACGTAGAAGCTGCTTTTTATAAGATATAATATATAAAAGCCTTTAAATTAAACTTACCACAAAAAATAAGTACAAATAGCAGTAGTTCTCTAAGTAATTTTAAAATCTTGACCATTTTTAATACAATAAGTATATTTTTTTTATTTTATAAGGTTGTTTGTATTTTATATTTAAAACATTCAATTCAAGCACTTTAAAATTTTAAACATTTATTGTCAAACAATTAATATGGACTAACTTTATTTGAATTTGTTAAACTCTTTAATAGTTTAACTTTCCATTTTTTTTATTATAAAAATATAGTGGATACTTATCATTTAATTTAAAGAACAACAAGGGTTGTTGCTCAATGTTATAGGATACGTACATAGGTGTATAAGGTAGGGTGCCATAGTCATACTTATACGTACAAACGCATATTGATAATGTAACGCTGCTAGTGGTCCCACTGTGAAATAGTCTAAAATTTTTTGATTAATTTGTAAATTAACATTACGAAATACATACATTGTTTTTTATTTATTTATTTTTTTTTTTTACAAATTTGGGAAAGATTAAAAGCAAATTTTTTAAGCTTACAAAGTATTTACTGACATTAAATTCATTGCATGTATATAAATAGATTAAAATTTTCTGTAGTACAAAAGTGCATTGGCATATTTCTTATACAGTGCGTAACAAAAGCACTTACAAATTATAACTATAAAAAAATTAAATATGTATTTAAATATAAAATGAAAAAGAAAATTAATTCAAAAAGTCTAATCTCTTTAGCAATTAAAATTTATCAATGTAGTCTTGTTCAAAAAGTATTTATGAAATTTGAATTTATGAAATCGCAATATTCATTACGGTATTACAATCATAGCTTCCAGGTTGGACCAATTATTATAATTTTAATGAAATTTAACCAATTTAACTAAATAAATGATGAGACTCTTGCTTCACGGGAGAACGTATTCATTTAATAGATCAACAGATGTTTCTAAACAAAAGTCATGGTCCTTAGTCGTTGGTATTGTCTTTTTTAATGGTTTTACCTTGAGAGAATTTTCAGATAAGTTGATTTAAACATGTTAAAAAAATCGTATGTGTACATACTTAGTTACATACATATTTGTTAAAGGGTAGTTTAATGAGTAATAATAATATATAAATTTGCGTTAAAACTAAATTGACGATAATTTTTTTTAATGTATCGGCAAAGTACCGATTTTATCTAAATGATTTCTGGCAACCTTACAATTAAATTGGAGACTTAAATTTCCCCTTAATTCCATCACAACAATAATACCAGAAGCTACAACCACTCAAAATAACAAAATATTACTATTTTAAGCAACTTTGTTAATATATAATATTTGAAAAATTCAGTACTTTTGTATTTTTTTCAGTACTGTTTATAAATATTCGCAAATTCTTTTTCCGTTTCCAGGGCTATTAAGAAAAATTAAGCCCCGTTTGCTTAAAAGTGTGGTCTGCCTGTCTAATAGGTAGTTACAAGTTAAAGTAGCCTTATTAGACGTCCAGAGGCCACTGTTCAACCCCTGGTCGTTTTGAAAGTAAAAAACATAGCATAATATACATAGCGTAATATGTGTGTGAATACATGTTGTAGGTAGAAAAGTAGGTAAAAAAAAGGGTACCTACCTTTACTATAACTAGTTAAGTTCGCTTGCCAAAAAGAGGCCCGGTTCAACCCCAGGTTCGGACAAAACAAAAACATAATGGGACGTTGTGTGGAATGTTGTTGTGTATTGTTTGCTCGTTGCTGGTTGGAAAAGAAAAGCAAACAAATATAATTTTTTAAGAGTGGTGAATTTTGTATTTTTGGCGAGTTTCTAGTGGGGTGAGTTTTTAGAAAATGTGGTGAATAAAACCAAAACTCACCAATGTACCGTTATTCGAAACGGGTACTGTATTCCCATTAAAACATGTACTGTATATTGTGATTTGGACGGTGGGTGCCTAGAATAAGCAATTTTCACATCTGCTAGTCGAGACATTCACCGATATGTCTGTTTACTGCAATAAAACAATTTTGTCGTTGACACAATTCTATTTAAAATTCTAAAAAATTAAAATTAGAAAACTGTATACAAAAAATAATAAAATTTAAATTATTTTGCAAATGAATTTTTAAATAATTCATTTCTTTTATGTTTTATTCCCAAAATGCTTTTGCAAATTGGAAGCTCTTTGTTGAAACATATATAATTTTTTGGTGTTTGGTTCGATCTAAATTTTGTAAAATTTGCTTACATCGGATCTAAATTTAACATCAGGAAAAGTGATTAAAGTATTCATTCATTTGGTTACAGATTTTTAGTTTCCTGGCAACATTTCAATTTCAAAACATTTAGTACTTTTTTTGCGGTTTGCGCTTTTCAACTATAAATGGGGTTAGGCTAAAGGTAAAGGTCTTTAGCCCCGGTTAGCCAGGTGCTAACGTATGTGTTCGCTTTTAGATTACGAAAAGCAATGAGAATGCTGAATGAACCGTTGCGTAGAAATTTTTGATTAAACCTTACGTTTCGAATCAACTGTTTTTGTTTTGTATACGAGAAACATGTAGCTATTTATGTAATTGTTTTTCTATTCCATTCCGGACGTAAGTATAAATAAAAATATATTTTTATAAAACTACCATTTGATGTAAAAAGGTACTCTTTCAGTTATAGTTCAGTACTATTTCAAAATTTCAATGTGGTAACATTGTAAGGCATTGTTGGTACAATTTGGTGCAACTGTTCAATAAACAAGCAATTTGAGGTTGGTGCGTCATTCTTTAGAATTGCGAGATTTTTGTCTTTTTAATTGTTGTTAGTTTCAATCCTCGAGTTCAGTTTATAAGTAAATAATTTCAAAGAAAACTTTACATATCCAGTCTGTGCAAAAAATTATAAAATATGTCGGGTACATCGCAAAAGTACAGAAATTTCGTAGC
Source organism: Sarcophaga rosellei (assembly GCA_930367235.1). Classification (NCBI taxonomy): domain Eukaryota; kingdom Metazoa; phylum Arthropoda; class Insecta; order Diptera; family Sarcophagidae; genus Sarcophaga; species Sarcophaga rosellei. Next base: position 2,820,241 of record OV884019.1, on the reverse strand, counting down.
CGAACCCATGAGCGACAAGCCTGTAACAGATCTTGCTGGTATCGGAGAAACCTTAGGCGGACGTTTAATAGAAGCTGGCTTTGATAAGGTAATTTAAATTGTAAAGGGACAGTTCAACCTTAGTAATAAATAATTACTTAAACAAAACAAGCGCTTGCTTATTCATTCGTACCGCGAGATGTTATAGAAGCAATGACTTCAAAACTGTTACACGAAACTATTGTTTACGAGTGCCTTATTTTCTATTATTTTATAGGCTTATACAGTGTTGGGCCAATATTTAGTATTGAAAAAGGACGAAGAACTTTTCAAGGAATGGATGAAAGACACATGCAACGCCAGTTCTAAGCAAGCATCGGATTGCTACAATTGTCTTAATGATTGGTGCGAAGAATTCTTGTAAAAACATTTTATTTAATTTTTCTATTCGATAAATCTTAAGAAATTTTGAGTTTAAAAAATGTATGTGTGTATATAGAACTGGAATTGTTTATTTTGTTTTAATGTCCACCGTAATTTCATGTATACTCATTAAAGTTGTAATTTAAATATATATATTAATTATCTAAATAAAATTTTTAATAATAGAAATACAATGGGTTGGTTGGTTCCCCGTTTCATGTTTTTGTGGGAGAGGTACAGTCGCGGACTGTAATAAAAAAATATTAGGATTTTTTAACAACACTGTAAAATTATTATTAAAGTTAATAACAAATAAATTTAAATACTGTTTTAATTATTTCTATCTTTGTGTTAAGTTTTTGAGACTGAAAAGAGATCTGACGGATCTGAAAATATTTTTTAAATCGACATTTTATACCATCTAATTTTGTGTGGACGAAGTAAAAAATAAGATTTTGGTATTTAGAATTTCAAAATCTGGCAAAACCTATCATCGTGTGACAACACACAATTCTTTCGTATTCGGTTTGTAAAAAAAATAAATAAATAATTGGTGTCGTGTTCAGGGATGGCAAACCACAATCATCACTTTTACTATAGAAGGAGATTAGGGATAATATTTTACCGTTAATAAACTTATTTCGTTTATTTTTTCCTCCCCTTCCTTTTCATTTATTTATTTGTGTTTACATAAAAAAGACAATTTGTTAATTATACAAAAAAAAACGAAGAAAATAAAAACTCATTTTTATTAACTTTTTTGTTTAGACCTATTTTTTATAAAAATAAAAATTCAGGTTATTTTAGAAATTGTAAAAAACACAATTTCTGAAACAAGGTTTGTGTGGCTGGTTTCTTTAAATTCTAAATTCAATTATATTTAGAGTAAAAAGTGTGTGTGTGAGTGTTTGTACTAAAAAGTAGTAATGTGTAATAATTGTGGAATATATATGAACAAAAAACCCCCAATCAATTTTTTTGGACGAACAGTGCAAAAAAGTATCAAACAACAATCACATTTGTTTGGAGTTGACGGACAAGAAAATGTTTACCTCTCGGTTCGTTCACCACGTCTTATCGTCATCATCAATATGTCGCATAATCGTTTTCCGTGTTTGGTTTGTATAAATAAAAACAACCAACAAACATATTTACTTTCTTTAAGTGGTTGTTGGGTGTTTAAGATGAGGTACGGCTGCGGATGGCTGGGGTGAGTGCGTGGGTAGACAGGGGGTGGTGGGTTTCAGGTGGTGTGATGACGGAGAATGCGAGCTCGCTGATCCTAGACCACGCTCCGCGGCCTTTCTTTTTCGCCATCCTGCCCAAAATTTACTTTTCAGTGTGGTGTGTTTTCTTATCTGGTGAATTTTTTGGAGTTGTGGTGATTTGTTAACGTGGTGAGTTTTTGAGGAGTATAGTGAATTTACCAGGTGTGGTGAATAATATCGAAATTCACCAAAGTGCCGTTATTCGAAGTAGGTACTGTATTACAATAATTCATTATACTATTAGTGGTGAATTGACCGGTGTCTGCCTGGAATAAATAATTTTCCCCTCCATTAGAGGAGTCATCGGGTTAAAAACCCACCATACACAAATTGTAATAGAAGATGGTGGATATTATTTATTAAAAGCGTTTAGTTTTCTTCATACAAATTAAAGCTTTCTAATATTGCCATACAGTTTAGAGTACATATGGCACTCTGTGATTAATTATTTTAATGCGTACCAATTTTTACAGCTCTGCCATGTCAAACCCATTCATTTTTTCGTGTGTGTGTGTGTGAAATGAAGAAAATTTTTCTGCTCTCGGGTAAAAAATTTTTTTTTATTAAAATCAACAAGAAAAAATCTCAAATAAATCTTAAAACTTAAAAAAATAATAAAAACGTCATTATATACTAAAAATAGTGAAAAAAAGTAAATATATTAAGTAAACAACGGAGAAAATTTGCTTCCCAAAAAGAAAATTATGTTTGAGTGAATATGTGTGTGTCAGAAAAATGAAAAAAGAAAGATGATGTAGGACGTAGACAAGAAAGAACTAAGAACTCGGACAAAAAAAGTTAAATAAAAGTTTATAGAGGAGACTTAATTATTTCAAATAATTTGTCAATATAGCAGTACAACTCCTTTTTCCTTCATGTTTTTAATAATAATATCATTTTAAACAATAGATATATTTAAAATTTGTCGTTTTAGAGCTATTTTTTCGGGGATGAATTATGTTTTTGTTTAAATATGGCAACTCTCCAAAGTGCAGCCATTGAAAAAATTAATTGACAAAAAGAAAAAGCATTGCCATTTGTCTAAAAAAACAAAAAACGTAATATGTACAAGGAAATTAAATTAGTCAAATTTGTATAATAAAATGGAAAAAAGATAATATTTGACACTTTTTTTAAATTATATTGCAAAACTAAACTCAAGTGAGAATTGAGTGTAAATTTGTAATTATTAAAATCAAAAGTTTACAATCGCACATATTGCTAATTTTTTCTTTTGTTCTTATGAGGGTTGGCCTTTCCTTCTCTACTTGTGCTATTTAATAAAAACAAAAAAAAACATTACTAATTATAAATGCTAAAAATATAAATATATAAATAATTTTAGGCCATTGATTAACGATAAGCAGAGTATAGTAGAAAAATAAGTGAAAGCCTAATAAAATAGTTGCAAATTAGTTATTTTTATCTTTATGTTTTCAATAAGTGTGAGTGTAAGATGTGGTGTGTGCTTGGGAGTGCATGTGTGTGTAGGTTTAATGTGACAAGTTTTAATGCAAGATTCACTCGCTCGCAGTGACATTCATTTGACGATAATTATTATTGTTTAGATGGCAAATGGTCTTGTCCAAAAAATAACAACAGTTGTGTGTAAAAAATAGCGGTGATTAATATGTGAGTTATTTTTATATACACAAGTAGAAATGTTTCTCTTTTTTCAATTTGTAGCAGGACCAAAAAAACGTAATCGGAAATAAATTGATATCGAAGTGTCATTTAAAAAATTAATACTAAAACATAAATATTTAGTAACATAAAAAGCAATAATTGCAACAACACGTATACAACACCAATAAAAATATATATATATATAAAATAAACTAATAAAATAACAGACATCTGATTTGAGTGTCATAAAAACTGTAATTATATTTGATTGAGTAAAAATTTATAATAATAAAAAAGGCAATAAATATACGACTTTTCTAAACGAAAGGAATTTATAAAGAGAAAAAGTGAAAGATCCAGTAAAGAAAATCGTAAAGGTCTATAAATATCACAAATGGGTACTAATTCAGGAGCCACGACAGGCATTAATAATAAGCCGGTGGGTGGAAGCACGGGTTCGGGCGGCGGAGGTGTAATTGGCACTGGTCTAAGTGGATCTGTTGGTCTTGGCACAAGTGGTAGCGGTGGTGGTGTTGGGGGCATTGTTAACGCAGCTAATAACAGTTTAGGACCTAATACAGGTCTGGGTTTAGTTAGTGGTAACAATGTTTCCAACGCAGGCGGGATGGGAGTTGGTTCCGCAGGTAATACCGATGATGGTAATGGTGGTACATCTTCTATTGCCAACAACCAACAGGCTACTCCACAATATACAATACCTGGCATTTTACACTTCATACAACATGAATGGTCTCGTTTCGAGTTAGAGCGCTCACAGTGGGATGTTGACCGTGCTGAATTACAGGTATGTTATAATGCATTTAATCTAATCCTTTTACATATGTATATACATATGTATGTATGTATTTACTAATTGATATAAATTCATTGTGGCTTTTTTAATTTCATTACTTCCACTTCAACGAATTTTTATGGTGTTTGCAAACCATTATAAAATTTTTGTGTAGAATTTAAAATGAGCATTTAAGATTTACATTGACGGTAGTATATCTAAAATATAATTAATATTTTAGCAAAAACAAAAACTTTTATAACAATTCGCAACCTAAATGGCAAAATAACAAAATTTCGTTTAACAATAATTAATAATTCGTTCTCTATTAACTCGCGTTGTATGAGCGATTACAATGAGTACGGCAATAATGTATTGCAACATGTTGCCGCTTATGTTAAATCGATCTTTTGGAGTACCCTTTGTGTGATATGTACATACATAGATAATTCAAATTGATACAATATAAAAGAGAACACTTTGCCTAAAGCTATATTTTAAAACAACTGTTCCTTATATTCAGCATTAATTAAAAAGACTTCAGTTTACGTTATATGAATCTGAGTTACTTTTGAAAGTGGAATCGATTTATAAAACAAACCTGCATCATTAACTAAAAACTCTATTTATAATTAATATTTTGTCAGCTGTTAAATGAACATTGTCACGCGATAAAACATTGTGCAGCCGAATTGTATTACAAACACAACTACTTTGTATCACCCCACCCAAGTTGGTAAAATTCAAAGTCTCAAAGCTGGAGCACCAAGTGGTTCTATAAATTTAAAATTTCTTTACTAAAGCATAGGTATATTATTATTTTGGTATTGTTCAACATTTAAACAATCTTAATTTTAATAATTAGTTAAATTACCTCAATCCAATATTTTCATAAAAAGAACAAACAAGTATAGGTATAGGAATGTAAATATAAACGATCACTATCTTTTCAACAAATGCCAATACTTTCTATTTTCCTTTAATTTTTCAGTAATTCAATGTTTTAAGTCATGGTCAAATATATAAAACTTCTAATTTATTATTATGCAGTTTTATTTAAGCTCTAATTTAGTAATCCAAAGAAAGTATCAATTCGCTCCTGTTTTGTAAAAAAATAATCGTATTTATTTATTGGACTAACATTTTATTTAGACGATTTTTATAAAATTGTAACGAAATTAAGTTATTGTATATAAAAAGTAAGTTGGGCACATTCGGAACTAAAGATAACATTAAGAAATATATTATTAGAGGCAATTATGCACTACGATTTTCTTTTTGTTTGATTTATATATTATAGAGAAAATTGATAAAGTAGTAATAAAAATCTTCGATAGATATTTATTTTTTCTAAACAAACGTCATAACAGATCACAGTATTTCATCAACAATGTGAAAAACAATTTTTGAATTCATATTTAATTAATAAAAATGGAAACGCTAAAAATCGTGCTTTAAAAAACAACTTAAATTTTAAATAATAACTTGATTTATGCACTTTCGTCTTCAATGTATACTAACGAACTACATGAAGTTGTTTTCATTTTCAAAAAAAAAATAAAGAAGTACATAAATAAATAAAAAATATATTATAACAGTTAATTTAAACAAACTTGAATTAACTCTAAAACAAACTGTAGTCCGTGACAGTGAGCAAAGATTCATAATCAGGCGATAACAACAGTTGCACCATTAGTCAAAAGCACAGCATGCAAGCAAACTCAGACCAAAAACACCAAATTGGTAATTAATGAAAAACACACAATATGTATTAGAATCAGACGAGGGGATGTATGCAAGTTTCCATGCATTCATTCATTACTGTTTTTATAAAATTATAAAAAAAATGTGCAAGTAGTTGTCTTTTTTCAGTCTTACAAGTGAAATGTAATTTTTATTTTTTCAATGTTAACAAATTAAGAAGAAAAATATTGTACCTACAAACAATTAGTTATGGTAGGCGTGCAGGCAATGTGTTAAAGTAATTCCAATTGTATATTGAAATTTTTTTTTATTTAAAAACATGCAAGTATTTAAGAGATGATAAAAAATAATAAACAAATAGAATTCGCATGTTTTAAAAGCATGAAATGGTCTCTCCAATATTTGTATACATTTGCATTTGTATTTATATACATTTGTATTTGCATTTGTTCTCATGATTGTAATAATGCTTATAACAATTTATAAATTAAGCAGAAATAAAAAAATATTAATAAAATAAAGCAAGTAAATAAATCGTTTTCTTAGTCGTTTTGTATTATTTTCAAATATCTTTAATTTAAATGATACCTCAAATTTTGTAACCAATTACGTTGAATTATGTTAAATATTTTTTGGAGTGACTTCACAATAATAATTTTTCCATTTTCATCCTTTTTTTTTTGCATTACAGGCCCGTATAGCAATGTTGCTGGGTGAACGGAAATGTCTAGAAAGTTTAAAATCTGATTTAACTCGTCGTATTAAGATGTTAGAATATGCTTTGAGGCAGGAACGTGCCAAGTTTTATCGTTTAAAATACGGTACGGATCCTCCACAATTAAATGAACTGAAGCCATCGGGTGAAGATTCATCTTTAGGTGGAGAAGTTGCTCCTGACTCAGAAGTTCCCTATAGTTCTGTTTCGAACACTACTTGGCGTCAGGGTCGACAAATGTTACGTCAATATTTAGCTGAAATAGGTTATACCGACAATATAATAGATGTTCGTTCAAATCGTGTACGTTCTATCTTGGGACTCAACAATAACGCAGAACAAGAAGAAAACGTTAGTCCTAACGTTAATGGCAATGAGAACAATAAACGTGCCTCCGAATCTGAAGGTATGGAATGAAATGTGTTATATGTTTGAACATTTTTTATTTGAAAAATAATGGGTTTTTAATAATTTCCAATAAATTTTCTCTAAGGTCGCCGCACACCTGCAAAAAAGGTTCAGCAAACAAATGATGCTATCATTTTAGACACTGAGGCAGCTGTTATGGCCAACTTTGAATTTTTAGGACCCACAGAAATGTCAGATGATGATGAAATTTCCGACGACTTGGAAATGGTAACTGGAGATAATGACGAATCTGATATTAAAACACAAAAACGCATAAAATCTGGAAAAGATATGCTTAGTGAAGGTAAATAAGTGCAAAATTGTAACACAATATGTATAATTTTAATTATTATTTAAACCCATTATTTTGCTCCTTTATTGCTTATTGATAATGATTACTTCAAATGTTTTTATCACGCCTACTTTTCCAAATTATACTTTTTTAACTCTGTCCGACCGAAGTAATCAATTAAAAAGTTATTTACAATCATTGCAACGTCTTTTTTTATATTTATTTGTTAATTAAGATGTACATACATAAATATTCTGCTCAAATATCTTCTTTAAATATTGATTTGCTTAAGAACATATGCAAAATACAACAGCATTATACTATTATGTAAAACTATTATATTTTTTAATAATTTTATAAAAAGATCTTGGTGCCGAGTTGGGAGAGCAGCTGCTCAATGATATAAATCTTATAACAGAAGGTGCTTATTATGTTATTGATGTAGTTTATTTTAGTCTTTATTTTTTAAAATGCACTTTTAATTTTGATTAACATTAATAGCGACAATTTCAAAGTTAAAATAGACAACAGAGAGTATCGTTTGCGTAGTCTTTAACTATTTACGCTATTGAGTAAAATGACGCGTCTCACTCTATTGCGTCGCTATTAATGTTTTTTTTTTTTTATTAATTTAGGCTTTGTAGAAAACAAATTTTAAGATTTTTATAATTTTGCACATTTTTAATCAGCTTATTAAGAATAATTGGTAATATAAGTAGAAGATTATAATATTTTTAGACTTTCCTAATTAAGATTATAAACTAATATCTACGTTTTTAAATTTATTCCCAACTTTCACGTCACACAAATGGAAAAAAAAACTTTTTCAACATATTGAATTGATTCAAAACTGAAACCATTGTCATGCCATAATATATCTTATTATCCCATTGACCTGCCACATCATCAAGGCTATTCATCATCGAATGTTGAACAAACAAATAATACTGTTAATACAGCCGCTTCGGCTGCTGCCCGTCGTAATCTCATAACAGCAGTTACGGCCGCTGGTGATGAAGACGTTGACGCTTCATTAGGCCTGGGAGAATTAGCACAATTGACAGTAAATAATGATTCTGAAGGTTCGTACGATTCGAATGCTAAAGACGGAACTTCCGGTGGCGCAGGTTATCGTAAGACTTGGAATGCTAAATACACATTACGTTCACACTTCGATGGTGTACGTTCGTTGATTTTCCACCCAGAAGAACCGGTACTCATAACAGCCTCTGAAGATCATACATTAAAGCTATGGAATCTACAAAAAACGGTGCAAGCCAAAAAGTCTGCTAGTCTTGATGTGGAGCCTTTATATACATTTAGAGCTCATACTGGCCCTGTTCTATGTTTGGGTATGTCAACCACTGGTGCCACTTGTTACTCGGGAGGTTTGGATGGCAATATTGAATGCTGGCAACTACCGTCTCCCAATATAGATCCATATGACTGTTATGATCCAAGTGTACATTCTGGAACTTTAGAAGGCCATACTGACGCTGTGTGGGGTCTTGCTACGATGCATAGTAATATTGTTTCATGCTCAGCTGATGGTACAGTTAAGCTTTGGTCACCTTACACTAAAGAACCATTGCTACGCACATATTCAGCTTCGGAGGCCGAAGGAGCTCCATCATCCGTTGATTTTGTACGTAATGAAGTTGATCATATTGTGGTTGCTTACAATAGCGCCCACTGTATAATATACGACACGGAGACCGGAAAACAGATTATTAAGTTGGAAGCAGCACAAGAGATGTCTGGCAACACGGGGAAATTTATAAACAAAGTGATCTCACATCCAACATTGCCTATAACGATCACTGCTCACGAGGATCGTCACATACGTTTTTGGGACAACACATCGGGGACATTGGTACATTCGATGGTTGCTCATTTAGAGCCCGTTACTTCATTAGCGGTTGATGCTCATGGATTGTATTTATTATCGGGTTCACATGATTGTTCAATACGCCTATGGAATCTAGACAATAAAACGTGTGTGCAAGAAATCACAGCGCATCGTAAGAAATTCGACGAAAGTATATTTGATGTTGCTTTTCATGCTTCAAAACCGTATATAGCCAGTGCGGGTGCCGATGGTTTAGCAAAAGTTTTTGTCTAGATGACAAGACATGCAAAAGTAACAACGATTACGACGTAAGATAATAATGAGCTGAGATTGTAATTGATTCATAGCGACAATTTCAAAATGCCGTTATTTTGTTAGAGTAGAGAGGTTAGAAATGGCAGCCATTAAATAAAAAAGTAAAATATATATGTATTGAAAAAATATTTATTTATCACAATATTTCGATCTATGGGTAAAAATAAAAAGCGGCTTTAAGATATTTTCAAATAAAAAGAAATACAAGTTACCACCATTTTATTTGAAAGTAAAAGAATCTAATCGAGATTTTTAAATTGTTGTACCATTATTTAATTCTTTCAAGCTGCTTTAATTTTTTACTTTATTTTATTTAATGTATTTTAACATACAAGGCTATTTTTCATTTGACAATTTCTTTATCGATATATAATTGACACAACCGTAACAAACGAACGTTGATATATCATTTCAAATACAAAACCAACTAATATTTAGCTATTATCGGAATCCCTCTCTATCACAATGATAAGTAAAGAAGATGATGAATGAATGATAAAATGCAGATCAAGCGAGTAGTTTTAACATTTACTATATTATATGTTATACAAGAAAAACAAACAAAATATATATATATATATATATATATATATAAAATAATAAAAAAAAATCGCAAGCTAAAACATGAAAAAAAATCAATTACTATACATTCATACAAAAGTAAAATTAAATTAAATTTACATATATAAAGTATTTAACTACAACAATAAAAATATACATATAATTAATAAAAGAACAAAAACAAAAAGAATTTGCTATGCACATATAGGCCCTTTTCATGAAAAACTCATTAGAACATTTAATATTAAATAATAGAGTAAAAAGTAATACATAAATATATTTTCCTAACTGGAAAAACTAGTATTTATCATTTAGGCATTTCATCAACAGAATCATTTAACAAAATAACATATACTTTCTCACCTACCACAATCTTTATATGGTTTAGTCTTAAATACATATATAAAATTGAAATAAAGATAAACAATAAAAATAACAATTTTATAAAATTCTGGATCATAATCTCATTATTTTTACACATCAAAATCTATTTGATAAATAAAAAAAAAAAAAAAAAAAATAAATATCTAAAAAGAAATTATAAAATTGCTTTACTTCACAAAAATAAAACATGATATGATTATGAATAAAGTTTTCTTATTGTTTCTTATGATTTTTTTTTTTGTAATGTAATAGTAGAAATTAAATTTCACATTTCTAAATATTTCGTCAGTAAAATACAATACTTAATTTTATAGTTGGTTACTCCTAAAAGCAAAATTTTGTTTAAATTTGACGAAACAAAGAAATAAAAAAATCATATTTACACTAAATAATTAAACACATATATTAGCATTATATTTGCATATAATAATAAACAAAAATGTATTTGGGTAGTATTCCGCAATGAAACCACTATAAGTAATTTATACATACACTTATTTATTATACAAGTGGATTATTAAATTTTTCATAAATAACAAAATTTTTTTGATAAAAAAAAGAATTGCTAAGCTTCTGTTTACTCAAAAAGTAAACACTTAAATTATGTTAAAAGAATAAATAATAATAATAATATCTTGTAAAAATTATATATATTTATATAATATATACATACATATATACATACGTATGTATGTATATATACATACATATATCTATACATATATTTTTGATGAATTGTAGTCGTTTCGCTTTAAGTCTCAAAAGTAGTTTTAATGTGAAAAAAAAATAAAAAAAGGTAATTATTCAAAATCTGAAGAATAGAATCTCCACAGAGTTTTACTGAATTCATATTGTCCGGAATTCATCTCCAAAACAACTTACAATTTTAAAATTAATTTTTCCAGTTTTTAATTAAATACATAGTAAAAGAATATAATTATTTTCAGATGTTATTGGATTATAAAAACTTGAAATTATGTGAAAGAAAAAATAGGAACAAAATTTTCAAAATTATATTTCTAGTACCCAATTTTTGAGTTTTCAACTTTCAACTTTTTTAAATTAAATGTTGAAAACATTTGTCTTAAAATGCAAGCATACACATACATATTATATATTATATCTATATATATTATATATATGTAATATATGTATGTATATCGTATACATTTATTTATACGATTATATGTATATCTTATTTTAAATTTTATTTAAAAATATTTAATTCAGATAGCAACCCTTAATTTCCTACGAAAAGCAAAAACGAATTAAATTTTTAACATAAAATTTGATACAAAAAATATGGTATCTTATGGTATGGTATATATATGTATACATATAACCAGAAAATTAATCATTAATTTTTTAGTCAACTTTATTTGGTATACTATAGCATTTATACAATTCTTATTTAACTTACACAATACGAAGCAATTAAAAAACGCCTATACTAAAATTATAATGCAAGATGTCTTTTTTAAAAATTTTAAGAGGAACTTTATTTAACAGAAAAAAAACTCTCAAGAAACACCACATTTTTGTAGATACTATTAAAACAACCCATGCATTACGAACCATATTTAATAAAAATAAATATTGAGAATTCTTTTGATTTTTTATATATATACAAATATAACAAATACATAGAATTATAAGAATATTAGAAAAGAAAAGATACATAATAATTAAATTTAAAAAACAATTGAAAACTTGAGAAATTAAAACACAAAAAAAATACAAACACATACTCAAACTCATAATGTAAACGGTCGTTGAAAACATTATTGATATGTAAAATTTTCCAAATAATAACACTCCATATTTACTAATAATAAGTAGTTACATAAAAGATAATAAACCATACGTTTTCTAAAGTCGAATGGAAAATAACTTAAATCAATGAACAAATAAAATAAAAATCCGATTTTCGAAATAAAATTTTTTGAAACCAGAAAAATTTAATAACACATTTATTTTTAACTATCAAGGAACCACACTTTGGCTACAAAAAGATGTCAATGAAGAAATTAACGAATTTCAAATATTGTTTAAAACGCTATAACTAAACAGTCATAGAGGGGGTAATATCTTGGTTGAAACATATTTAGTTACAATAAGTCCAACATATCAGGTTTTAACCCCAACTCCAAAAGGTTGCAAGGTCTTAATTATTCGGTTTTCATTACACTCGTGTAACAAAGACCCAAAACATGCGCTTTTTAATGCGAATAAATTTAATTTTCATGATTTTAAATATTCCTCAGAACTTTTGCCAGAATACCGCCGAGAGGTCGCCTAAAGAATATTGTTTTCTGTCTTTTTTTCAAGATTCCAAAGCTAAGATTTCGTAGAGACGTAAGTGTTCGTACAATAATGATATTGAAAAATTCTTGTAATTTCTATAAAAAAAAATTAGACCAGCGCATTTTAGTTATATATTGTTCAAGAAGCTTTAATGAAGGCATCTTAAGTTTTAAAGTTTTTTATTAAAGTATAATTCATATACAAATCTCTTTGTACAGATAACAGCATACTTAAATCTATGTTTTTAAATTGCGACGTTTAACTAAACCATGATTTTTTGTTTAGCGAATTCCATTTGGCAACGTTCATCAATATTGAACTGACACACTGATCCTTGTCACGATTTTGGCCATAGTAGTCAACGAATTCACCATCTGGGTTTACTAAATACATAATAATAGTATGGTCAACAATATAATCATTGTCTTGATCGCGAGGTCCAGCTGAGAAATAAACTCTAAATGCTTTACAAACTTTGCTTATTTGTTCCACAGTACCGGTTAATCCTAAAAGCTTGGGGGAAAATTCCTTTACATATTTTGCGACCACATCTTTCGTATCGCGTTCAGGATCAACGGTGATAAATATAGGTTGTACTTGTAAATTTTGAGGAGAATTTTCTACAAAGAAAAAAAACCTTAATGAAGTTGAAAAATAATTAAACTAGGCTCATTTTACCAATTTCGTCCACTACCGCTGCCATTTTTTCTAATTCGTCGGGACATATGTCAGGGCAGTGAGTAAAACCGAAATATATCAATAACCATTTGCCCAAAAAGTCTTCAGATTTCCTTAAATTTCCTTGAGCATCTATCAGCTCCCAGCGTCCTCCAATAGCGGCTTTGCCTAGTTGCCTTTTGCGTTCTTTTAAAATTGCTTCTTCCTTTTCATGTTTGACGTACAGCATGAATGCTAGACCAACAGCTCCTAGACCTCCAATGGCTGCAAAACTTTTCCATGAAATCGGTCCTTTGCCTTTTACAGGATCAGTCGTCGCTAAACGGTATTGTTGTTGAAGTAAATTTACTCTTTTTCCAATGGCGACATTTTTCTTTGCCAGCTGATTATGGCAATTCATAAACAATCTTTGTAAATTACGAGACATACTATTTTTTAGTATAAAAAAAATAACTTTTTCTCACTAATCACTAAATTTTACGTAAATGCGTTAAAATTTGCGAAATTTTTCACTTTCCTATACCGGAGAATCGGTGACAATAACCTGTCAAATCAGCTGTGTGACAGTTATGCCAGACTGAGCGATATATAAAGACAATAAGAATTTTTCAATGTTGTCAGCACTGTTAGCCAACACGAACGCTCCTTTTTGACAGTTCGCTTTCAGTGAATAGTATTTGCAATAATTTTTTTTAGGAAAAAGTGTTAAAAAAAGACGACCAAAATATGGTAAATATTTGGAAATACAGCAAATTTATGAAACACATTCCCATTTTGCTTATTATCAAAGAATGTTTTCCATAACTTTTGAATGTAGTTATTTGATGGGATGTAAAGTTAAAAGTGTTTAGCTACATAACCTAACATATAACAAAAGTGTTTTCTCTGTTAGTATGGTTCATAAAATTTTCTATATTCATATTTTAGAGACCTTTGATGCTTCAGGGACATGAACGGTCCATTACTCAAATTAAATACAATCGCGAAGGTGATCTATTGTTTTCTTGTTCAAAAGATCAAAAACCGAATGTGTGGTGGTCAATAAACGGAGAGCGTCTAGGTACGTATGATGGACACCAAGGTGCTGTTTGGTGTTTAGATGTGGATTGGACTACCTCAAAGTTAATAACTGGTTCCGGTGACATGACGACCAAAATTTGGGATGTTGAACAAGGTACAGTAATAGCCTCCATACCAGCCAAGTCATCTGTTCGTACATGCAACTTCAGTTACTCGGGCAACCAGGCCGCTTATTCTACGGATAAAGCTATGGGCCAAAACTCCGAATTGTTTATAATAGATGTACGCACAGCAGATGCTAGTTTAGCTGAGCAAAACCCCATTTTGCGTATACCTATGTTGCAGTCAAAAATCACTTCTATGTTATGGGGTCCCTTGGATGAAACTATAATAACTGGTAAGTCTGTGCATTCCTTAATAGAAAATAGAAATAACGTGTAAATTTTTACAGGTCATGACAATGGTCAAATTTCCATTTGGGATATTCGTAAAGGGCGTGAAGTAAATTCGGTCAATGATCATACGGCTGGTATTAATGACATGCAAATGTATAAGGATGGCACCATGTTTGTAACCGCTTCTAAGGATACATCTGCCAAGTTGTTCGACTCAGATTCGCTAATGTGTCTAAAGACGTACAAAACGGAACGCCCAGTAAACTCCGCGGCAATTAGTCCGATTTTGGATCATGTAGTTTTGGGAGGTGGCCAAGATGCTATGGAAGTAACAACAACATCAACAAAAGCTGGAAAATTCGATTCACGCTTTTTCCACTTAATATACGAAGAAGAGTTTGCTCGTCTAAAAGGTCACTTCGGTCCTATCAACAGTTTAGCTTTCCATCCGGATGGCAAAAGTTACGCTTCTGGCGGGGAAGATGGTTTTGTTCGTGTTAACACCTTTGATAGTACATATTACGAACCTCTATTTTAAGCGAACTATAAATTCTCGTCTTTTTTAATACTAACCCTTAGTGACAAAAACAACGCCCTAAGGACATTATATTTGTCCTTATTCCGTAATTTATATATAAAAAAAAACATTTTTGGAGCCATAATTTGTTTATATAAAAAATATTGCAAAAATCACAAATTGCGTGGAGAAATCGTGCAGTATATTAATAATTAAAAATATGTATGAAAATAAAAATAATAAACAAATTTATGTAAGAACCAGAAGAAAATAAAAAAAGTTTTGGAGATAGTTTCCCTAATACAATGATCGAAAGTAGAGTAAGTAATAAATAATTATAAAGCGTCATATGAACCTTTAACTTGCATTTATTACATTTTATAAATGTTTGAAAATAAAATCTGAAATGCTTCAATGTATTTCAAGTTAATTTTATACTTAGTTTTTAGATTTTCGCTAATAAAACGTAAAATGTTTATTCCATGTGTCTGCGCTCATAGTTTCTATTTATTTGTATTCAATTCTTTTCCTACAGAAATAAATAGTTAATAACTAGAACTAAAGTTCGTTCAATACGTACATCGAATCATTTGGGAACACACTTTCATAAAAGCATTAAAATCTTTACTTTTCGCAACAAGAAGACATTTAACAATTAAATTTGCAAATTTACATTTAAGCGATATTTAAATACCAGATTAATTTTTTATTTATGTTTTGTCATTATAATACAAATCAACTAATAACATTGGAGACAAATTTATGAACATTTTGCTGACAAATATTTAATTTTTCAATTATAACGCGTATGTACTGTTGTCTATACTTGACAAAGCTTGGATGGTATTCAATACACACACGTTATTAACCATTTCAATGACACATTTGCATCCAAGACTAGGCACTGCTTAATCCAAAATTCTTTGCTCAGAAAAATGACTTTTTCTGTTTCTTAATCATAACTGGTTGACCAGACATAGCGGCCAATTGACCAGGAGTTGGAGCACAACCAGGTGGTGGTGGTGGAATGCTTATTGCTCCAGTTGCAGTTGTTCTTACTTTGGCGCCTTTAGCTATATACAATACATTTTCTGCTGGTGGAGTCATATTCAAATAGCTTTGTTGCTGCTGTATATGTGTTTGGTACGGATTTGCATAACCATACGATGTCGATGGTCCAGCTGCATGAAAAGGCGCTGTTTGTGTCGGCATTTGATGTGGCAGAGGTTGAAATGCCTGATGCTGTTGGTAAGGGGTGGGATTAGTATACATATACTGATGAGACGTGCCAGTAACAGCGTCGTTCTTCATACATTCATCATATGACGGTGGTGCCGGTCCTGCCTACACCAGATGGAAAATTTCATTACAGCTAATAAAAATTGTGTATACAAACTGTGTGCTTTGATTACCTGATTACCAGACTCGTCAAATGATGGCGGGGCAGTTGGGTAAACTTGAGAATTATCTAAAATGATAACTTTAATCATGCGTAAACATACAACATTAACCAATATTTTTCAATTACCTTTATTTTTAGACATATTTCAAATTATGCGTATGTATTTAATTTATATAGGTATATCAAACTGAAAACGTCTTTTGTTCTATAAACAAACTATTGATTAATTGTTGAGAGGTAAATACGACTATTGCGTTATTTATAATATTGATATCGTCTCTAATGAAGTCATTACCAGGGTTGCCTATTCGCGTTAATATTTGTGCATAAACAATAATATGAATACGGCAGTATTCCCTCTTATCAATTGTTTTACTTACCCCACACAGTTAACAAATAAACTAATTATTGTGACGATCTCGTTATACTTTAACTTAGAGTTTCAAAGTTATTGAATTTCTTTATTTATGCTAAAAACTTTTTTATATCCATACATGGTGTCAATGAAGTTAGTTTTTTTGTCTTCTTATTGCTAGTTGTGTTGTTGACATTTACATATTTTTCGTTTATTTATCAAAGAATATTAAAACTATATGTCTTCTAAAAACTACTTTTTTCATATCTCAAACATTATGCAGCCTCTATTTCTTCCAAAAACTTACGACACTTCTTCTTTAAAACTTTAACAGCTTCTATAAATATAACGTCAGGTTTAAGGGCACCTACTGATTCAATTGAGAATATATAATGATCTCGAATCCTTGACATTTCTACACAATCGGCCAATTCTGGATAGCGATAAACATTACGACTACAAGTATCATAACGGGCGTCTTTAACATAAGCCTGATCATTTTCATCGATGCCAATTACCCCGGGTGAGAAACATTTCTGCAACAAAAAGGCATCTTTTCCTCTAACTTCTCGCGTAAGTCTAATTTCTGGCAAAAGACGATAAAAGGCTGTAGCAACCGGAGAAAATTTGGCATGATCTTTGCCAATACCCTTAACTGCTACCAATTTCAAATCAAATTCATGACCAGGTCTCATCTGTGATATCAGTATATCATCATGAATGCAACCCACATCAGATTCAGAATATAGTTGACCCTGTTTTCCGCGAGGCAACCACTTTATTTGCCCTGAGTATACCTTATGGTTCTTATAGATTGTATCAAAGTTTGAAGAGTCCTTAACGTCTTTTCGTCGCGTACATTTCACTTTTAATTCAAATTCTAGTGTGTCAAGTTCTGTGCCCTGTTCGTTGTCTTCACTGCGGTATTCAAATAAGCGGGGATCAGCTTTGATAGGTATCAAGCCTATGCGATGAGCTAACACTTCATCCTGTATTATAGAGGTGTTATTATAAATGTAAACCTTTTCAAATGCCATGCTGGGCACTTCACTTAGCATTAAACGTCTAAAGGCGTTAGCAATAGCGGGATGGACGCCAATCATATCAAATTCTAGTTCATTATTTTCATAGCTGGAAATAAATTAGCAAAATAAATAAAATGAGGTAAATATTATAGCAAAAGTCACTTACCGTACAATAACAATTTTCATTTTCTTTTTAAAAGTTTCTATATCGATGGGCTCATCTGCTAAACCGTAATCGTGAGGATCCTGCTTTAGTTTATACTCGTCCATGTACAGCTTTGGTTTTTCTTCAGTCATGTTTAATATTTTTTAATTTTTAAGTTAATATTTATATTTATCAATTCCAACACTTTGGCTGGTAATGTTTGATTCAATTTGCACGTGCGAACAAATAATGTAAACAAAGATCAAAATCAGGGTTGTTATGTATGTATTTTGTAGACATAGAGGTATATTAATATGTTTTTGTAAAACATAGTCTTTGCATAAAGGTATATTACGATTCCAAAAATGTTTTTCAACAACAGACGTTTTATAGTTTTAAGTAGAATAAAAACTGAATAAATACACAATACACAATTGTGTAAATATAACTGAATACATCAGAAATAAACTCTTATTAAAGGGGAAAACGTTGTTATTAACGCGATTTTGCATATATACAAATATACAACACTGCCAACCGAAAACAGGAGTGCTTTTGTCCGGCTTAATTAAAATATTGTAAATTAAATGAAGAAGGTTTATGTGAGAAGTGACCGAAATGGCCAAACGTTTCCAGCCCACGAACGAGTTTGGGCGCTCTATGAAAAAGCCCAAATTGGATATAGGTATTACTAATAGGAGTACAACAAATGCGGTTCGATCCACAGTTTCCAAATTAACATCGGCAGGTAGAATTGTATCACCAACTAAAAATAATCCCAACAATTTTTGGGATGATGACGACGATGATGTTATTTTATTAGCAACCCAAAAGGCAGAAGCAGCAGTTGCTGCAAAACAAAATTATGATAGTATTAATAACATTACTGAGAGTGAAATAACTTTCTCCGAGTTTGCAAATGCAGCAACTACAAGTACACAGCGTCCGGTGGAATGTGAAATACCCGGTCCTGATGTTTTGTCTCAAATGTTTAACGATGACGATGAAGATTTGGAATTGTTAGCTGCTGTTGAAAAAACAGATCCAAGTCTTTTCAAAAAACCTGCTCCTCCGCCGCCGTTCACCCAATCAAAAACTTTACAAACCCAAAAACACAAGACACAAATAGGAACACCTTCTAATATATCAAAGGTGGAGTCTTCAGAGGTTGTGGAATTCGTTTTATCGCAAAATACAGGACCGGAAACAACATTGCCGTCTAGTCAAAGTGCTGCACGCCGGCAGTTGGCCTCTGAGAGGCAAATAAAATTTCTGATGGAAAAAGTTGACGTTCTAAAGAAGGAAAATTCTAAATTGAGCAATGATTTAACGGAGGCTAGAACAAAAGCAACTTCGAAGGAAGGTGAAGCCTCATTGCTGCGCGATGAGTTACGCCACCTCAAACAAGAGGCACAGAATTTAAGAGTGGAAAAGATTCTTAGTGCCAAGAATGTGAAAAATGAATGCCGGTCTAAAATAAATGAAATGGCAAAAGTAGTCGAAGGCAAAAACACCGAGGTGAAATTGAAAGCCATAGAGTGCTCCTTAGTTAAAATGCGTTATGATACCACCCATCGTTTGCAACAAAGTATTTGTGATGTGTCTATTAGGAAAGCGCAAACAAAGCAAAAACAAACTAAACTTCAGTTAGACATAACACAGCATCGGATTGTAAAAACTATGATAAAAATGCCGACTTTCAACATATCATCTTCATTAATAAATAAGATGGAGAAATGTTCCCTTAGCCAGATCCACCCATTGATATATGAACATTGTTTAGACAAGGGAAGTTCGAAGAAACAAAGAACATTATTTCAACTAGAATTGGAAAATATACAAACTAAGCTGGCTCAACTACAACTATTGGGACCTGGAAAATTACCCAAAGATTTCATAAAACTTTGTTTAGCTTCAGTATGCAAAGTATTGCCGGAGTTTTGGTCTTATACACATAGTTTAGAGTTTTCAAAGAATCGCCGTACGCATCCCTATCATGATTATTCGCTAATTAATGTGAAATTTCCCCTAAGAGCAAGCTTCGACTCCGTTCGCTGTTTACAAGAACCTACTGAGTTATATGATGATGAAAGATGCTTATGCCTAAGACGTTATATTGCCGCTTTAGCCTTTATATGTCAGCAAATACCTGATTTAAGTACTTCTCTAATTGAATACAAGCACAGTGATTATTATCTTCTACAAATTGTAACAGATTCTGTTATGAAACTAAGTTTTTCTAGCGAAATGTGTGAACACTTTGGCGTTCTTGAAGCTTTAGCTGTTTGGTTAAATAGTTTATTAAAGCATGTTTCATTGTCTATGCCTCATAAGTACGTTGAAATGTTGTTTGATCTAATGAAGTCCTTAGTTTTTGCTCGTCCAACTCCTTGGATTTTTCGAGAAATATCCACAGGCTTGAGGCAATGCTGTAGATTGCCAAATGTCCTAGAATTATTGTGTACTAATAGCGCAGAATCATCTTTTGTGGCGGATAGAGTCCGGTCTACATATAGATTTTCAAATGAATCATGTTTTATGCAGGTAATTATATGGCGATGGAAACGTTTTTACATTTAACTTTTCCTTATTTTCAGGTTTATTGTGGTTTATTAGAAATTGCTTTTCCCTTATGTATCCGCCTTCACAACGAGCATTTACAACTATTAGCTGCAATATGTTTAAATCATATACGTGTTATCTATCACTGCTTTCAAAAACCACCAAAATTTATTCAAAACCTTTTGCCTTTATACGACGATGATGAAGATGCCAGCAAAACGGTGGCGGACAAAAATACAGTTAATGATAGCAAAAACAACAAAATGATATTTGATACAAGTGAACAAAGTTCTGCCATGAAATTATCATCTTCAGGTATTTCTGACAATACCACGAGGTCAACGAGATGTCAAGACAGAGCAGAAAACTGTAAGCAAAAATGTGAATGTTATGTAAAATTGTGCTTAAGCGTGGTAACGCTTATTTTTCAACTTCTAAGGCAGTGGTTAATACATAAAAAGGAATACTGTACGTTGTTATTACTTTATATTTATCTAAAGCATTCTTTAAACGTTTTACTTTATTGCAGGTACTGCACAAATATCAGAAATTTCACGAGTTTCTGTACAACTTTTACATACAATATTTTGTGATAACTATTTGGCTTTCTTATTTCGTGAATCTGAAGAAACAACAAAACATTATCTAAGCTTAGTAATTAAGTGGTGGTCGGATAATTCAAAGCAACTGCAGTTTAATGAGATTGATTGTAAGTCGAGTTTAGAATTATAAAGACGATTCTATTATTTATTTACAATTTTTATCTCCAGTAAAATTTTTACAAAAGCTAAAAAATTCCCACGTATTGCCGAAGAGTATAATAGCAGAGACTAATTATCAGAATATAGTGGTTGATCTATCCGAATGGCAAAAATGTACCAATGAGGACATCAGTCCCTTAAAACCTCCGCTAAATGTTGAAGAAGCGTTAAACAATACATGCAAATTAAAACTGATACAGAATGCTTCAAATCAAAATAATTTCTTTGAAGGGATTAAAGGCTTTACCTTGAATTGCTAATGTTGCTACTATGTGAAAATTTCAATAATATAGCATCCATATTATTTAGTGAATACAATTACAAAAAATGTATTACATTTTGTAGTCATAGATAATGTCTTCATAAAAAATACTCAAGTAAAGTTTTGCGTTTGGTAGAAAATCTTTTTATTTTGTAAACGCTATAAAAGTATAAAATGTATATTTTATATATAAGATAAATCTAATTTATTATTTTGCATACGATGATGATGAGAATGATGTGTTCCTTCGACGATATAATTTTTTATTTTTTATAAAATGGGATGTATGTTTGTTATGACTATAAAAATGTCAAATGAATAAATTTTAATTTGGTTTTTAATATTTGGTTTCATTATACTTAAAGCGAATTATATTAAAAAGATATTTTCTTAATTTTTTTTTCTTTTTCAAAACAAATTCATTTGTTTGACTTAAATTATTGCTAGAGCAAATAAGCATTTTATAATTTAAGTACTTTGTCTAAGTAAGTATTTAATCTAACGCTGGGTTATATTAAATATAAATATTTTATAAAAGTATGTCAATATTAACTGTCAAGCAGCTAAGCAATTTACTTAAAATAATCGGAAACGCTATAAAAGTATACAAGAAAAAATATAGCCAATTCCAAAATACGAACAGACATAAAAGGTAAGAAAGGAAGAAAATGTTCAATTATTACCAAAAAGCTTAAAATTCAAATTAAAAATATTAAAGAAAAAAATAATACTAAATTTGGTTAATGCGGTACTTATAGTGCTAGTGAATAAATAAATTACCATTTCAAAGGCGTACTACGATTACTGGCAGCATTTGCTCTGAAAATAATGTAAACCAAAATTTTGATTGTTGAACTTAGAAGAAAATTATTGAAAAACTTACTTTACTACACCCTGCGCCTGCGTAGGTGTTAACGTTATAAGTGGCGTTAAACGTTCAACAAAACGTTCATTATTTCGTTCCAATTCTCTTTGGTAATCCTTTTGATCGGAAAGAATTAAATTTCGATTCTTCTTTAGAGCGTCAGCACATCGTTTCGAAAATTCTCGGAAACAAAGACGAAGTTTATTTTGGTTTTTAGTTGGAATAGTTACACCATCGGAAAGATTTGATAGAAAAACTGCAGCCATTTCCATAGGTCCCTGATTAACAGTGGTTCCAATGCATCCCTGTAAAACCATTTGTAAAATCTTTGGATCAGCCGGTTCCTGATTCGTAGCGGCTGCTAATTCTAATGTTTTCTTTTGTATGTCTTCTATGGCTACCTCAATAGGATCGAGAATAATTTGTTGTCGATTGATGACCTGAATGCGTGTTTTCACATAAGGGAAGTGGTTTGCTGTGGTTAAAATTGTTTTACGTTTGCACTGCTCGTGTAAATCACCATGAGCTTTACCGGACTTGGTAAATGGTGTAGCAAATATAAAGCGTTCTAAAATAATAAATCAGCCATTAGAAATAAGCGTTAATTTTTTTAACAACGTACTTATATTGAAGTTTCTTTCAAAATAGGTTTCTCTATGCCTGAGTTCGTAATTCTCAAAATAGGGCTCAACATATGTTATTTGTATGTAAGCCTTTTCGGGATCTAAGCTGTTAACATCAACGCTATTGGAATCTTTAATAATGTGAACAGAATCTGGACCAAAACGGTCAGCGTAAAAGTTCTGCAGAGAGAAAAAACAATATTTGAATGGATTTTGATGTGCTTAATTATTGGTTGGCTCACCTGTAAGCGGCTAAAAATTTCGGGTAATTTAGTAAGTGTTGGTTCTTTATATATGAACTCTTGTTGATCGAGATCACCAAATTTTGCACCATAAAAGCCAACTCGGAAATAAGTACCAAAAACTCGCTTTCCTTGTAGTTGGGCTATTCTATTAAACGCTTCTTGTAATTTACCATGAATTTTACTAAGTTTCTGGAAGTCTCTGTTTGCTTCACATATGGGAATGAGAATCTTGTATACTTCGTTCATAGCTTCATACATCCCAGCTATTTGGAAAGAATTTGATGCCTCCTCTAACAAAGCTTTGAGGCCCGATTCTGTAAAGTGATTACCTAGGCATATACCGTCTTCACCAGGGCTTAAGACATCATCGGAAACGGCGGATTCCAGTAAAGAGTTTGGTGTAACTTTTTGAAAACTAACAGCACCAACAGGCAGATGGGGTTGTGATTCTAACATGCTTAGATATTCTGCTACAAGAGCAGCTGAATGAACAAAACACATAGCAGCTTCAGTGTGGTTGCCACGTTCTTTATGCTTTTTAGCCATATTTTCTAGCCATGTCAAACGCAGATCCGGATTATTTTGATAGCCTTTTGCGATACGATGCATTAAATCCAATAACATTTCCGGATCTTCTTGATATTCTTTCATTTTTACTGTATCCGATAGGATCATATGAAGGTTGAATAATAAATCTTGCACCTGTTCCGGGAACGAAGTGTATTGCAAATCTGTATCAGATTCAGCATAAACTAGAACAGTTTTTAAAGCTCGTCTCAAGGACTGTTCGCTAAATGTTGAACTGGTACCTACTAAAGATGACAACGACATGGTGACCTGCATTTTAACACGAGCAAAATTCTGTAAATAAATTAAACATTTGCATATTCATTTAGAAATTTACATATGCAGTCCATGTGTATACTTACATTTCCAATTTCAAAATTTTGTCTCATTAATAAGTATAACGAAGCAGCGGCCTGTGACCGAATGCCTGGCAATTGTGAGCCACAATGCTTTAGTAGCAGCAAACATAAATCAGCACAGATATCAGTTTCTTCATCAAACAATAAATTTGGAAATTTGAATATTAACGACCTCTGGGAGGCGAACAAATTTTTCAAGACCAAAGTACTCTGATTACGCGACAAGGCATGTAGAAGTACTTTCAAAACAGTGCCCAAAAGATTATGATGCATTTCAGAGTTTGTTGCCACTTGTACAATAATTTCCAAACAATCTAAAATTACTAAAGTAATTTCGGTGGCCAAAGAGCCTTCAATATAGTGGCTTAGTTCCAATTCTGGATCACTTTTTGTAATCGTATCATAAAACTGTGCCCTGTAAGGCATTTGATCTTTACGCCAGCGAAATTTTTCAGTGGAATTTCGATCTTTACGTCTATTAATTAAATCATATCGTGCTGAATTTGTGCCTCGTATGCATTCTTCAAGTTTCTCTTTAAGATCGGTGGGCTTCCGAAAACTTTGCGTATTGCGCTTTAACACTGGCAAACGTTTTTGTCCTTTATATTCGAAGCATGGGATAAAGGTATTTAAGACCTGCATCAATTGATGGACTCTATGGGGAGAAAGCCCCAAAGTCCACCTGTAAAGAGCAGTTCTCTCAAGATTTTTCAATATCCAAGTACAACAGGCCAATAAATGACGCGTATTTTCACTGCTCAACGGAGATTTATTTTTAACGTGGTCAGTCATATAGGCATAAGATCTGGAACCAGAAATCGCATACGCAACTTCTGGACTTATAGTTGTCGTGGCGATTGTTGAATGGGGTCCTTGATAATCGTCTAAAAGACCCATACTATGTAAGCGATCATTAGAGTCGGTAAGATACTGGTGTAGCTGTGGTATGGTATCCATTACTATGCCCAACAGAGGTAAGTATAAGGCAGCAACTCGTGCTCTAGCCTCACAGTCGCTGTAGCGTGGGTCCAAGTCATGAGAAGTCATTAAATTGCGAATGCATCTTATAGCTTTGCCATGTAATTGTGGGTTTCTACAGAAAGCATAATAAAAAAAATTTATTTCTTGTTTGCTTCTGAAGACATGGTCGTACTTACGGTACTTCTAAGACTGTTGCTAAGTCACTTAATACCAAACCAACCAGAAAATGTTGCTGTCTAAAGTCAACACTTAAATCTGCATGCAATGCTCTTTCAATTGAACCCTATGAAATAAAAATAATCATTAGTTAACAGAAACGTATCAGTATTTTGTATATACATATGAAGTTCCACTAGTATTAGAGTTGGTACTAGGTGTTGGACTGCATGGTGCCGATTTCGTTGTATATGGGGTTCCAAAAGGCAAGTTCAATGCCACAAAGTGTTCGTGACTGCATACGATACGAAGAAAATCTATTTTGTAATTCATCAAGTCTGGTATTGAAGCGTTTTTCGATATAAGGACCTTGTAATATGTTTTAATTAAACCAAATATAAATCCTCTATCCATTATACTAAACAGGTCAAATACAAAAAAACTTAAGCTAGCATTCAAGCATTGGGCTAATTTCGGTTCATTGCTGTGATAGCCAACTACTTTGGTCGTAACCAAATGCACTAAAGTGGAAATGTCATCTGTATATTGATGAGGAAACCTTTGTTTTCTAGGTGCTTGTAGTGAACGTGTAAAGTCCAAATGTTCTATCATGGATTTTACTATTAATTCGAATAAAAACCAGGAATTACTCATGGCCAAATCAGCAGCACGACCACTAGCTACAACCCAATGCAGTGCTAGTTCTTCGTGCAACAACCGTATTTGTCCATCTCTACCAACAAATGTGGGTGACATCTCCATAGCCATTTCCTTACGATCCAAACTACGACCGGCTACAACATTATCGTAAATGCTATATGTATCTGATGAAGACGAGGATGAATGCATTTCTTCTGCATTGCTGCGACTGCAGGTTATTCTTCGTTTACCACTAAACGGATGAGGAATTTTACTTTGAAATTGAACATATGTAGATAATAAAGATTGGCGACCGTACTGATCGACTATTAAATCATCGCTCAAAATCTGAAATGCAAATGGATTAATAATATCGCAATAAATTAATTGTATTTGATTTCAAAATTTACAGATAGGTTTGCTGAGACCAAACATAAAACTTCAAAAACAGTTGAACCAAGCGAAAGTGTTTGTCCGCCAATTTTATAGGTGGTAACCAAGAGCTCTATTAGTTTATCCAATACTAAATGTAAATTTTTTACCAAAGGTTCTCTTTCAGCATTTGCAATCTCTAATAAGCACTTTTTCATTTCAGCCTCCATATTACCTTCGCCTATACGTGGTGGTACTTTGCGTGAATTTAAATATTCGCACATTAAAAAGAAACGATCTAAATTTGGATCTAACGTATGTACTGACGTAACAGCTTCCACACTTATCGAAAAGACTGGACGATGATTATCCAGCCATTTAGTGCCTGGAAGATGTACATTTGGCGGTATAAATGAATAATTCTCAGGTGGAGTTTCTACCATTACAGGCAATTGAAATTCTCCAACTTTAAGTTTGCCATCCTCTAACAACGGCCACCAAGTATAGCCTACAGGGGTTTCAACAGATGGTTGTAAATCTTGAGGTTTCTTTTGGCATGAAACATGGTAAATAGTAAAGAATAAATGATGATTTTGTTTTAGATGCGACGGTAAGGAAAATTTGATTTCATCGTAGAAGGTGGGGCATTTATTGTGATAATTTACTGCAGTGAAAGCTTCATTTGAATACTCGGGGCATGATGATTTTCCGAAAATGGCGTTTATTGCATCGTTCTGTGTTTCTCCAGCCATTAGTTGAACCCTCACGGCTATATTACGCGCAGAACCGGCTCTTGAGGAGAAATTTAATTCCTTAGGAGCTACAAACAATAGATTTCGGTAAGTGTAGTGGGGATAATAAATGGCTGTAGGAGGAAATTCTAATATTTCTTTAATAGGCCTTGTTTTGTCTTCTACATACGGATCTACTTTAGCTAATTCTGGTGTCAATGCGTTTCTGATATCATCAGGACAAGGAGAAATTTCTAATTTGATAGAGCCTGGTATGCATTTATATTTTTTCATTGCCGAACTAGGTCTTTTCAGTTCCAATAAAAATTTATATAAATCCTCATCTTTCATTTTATCCGCTTCTTGTTTGAAAAAGCTGGATATAGTTATGGTAATTGGACGAAAAGATTCCACAACGTTGGCAAAGTCATCGGGTGACCAAGATCGCCGTTTTTCTTTGCGTTCCAACGATCCTCTGCGTGTTAATGTGCCACTCATGTCGTTTGCTTTGCGTCTCAACTGATCGAAACTTGATGTTGAGGACTTTCGGTCTAAGCTATTCGAACTCGCTGCTGAACCTAAGGACCCTCCAGTTTCCCTATCTTGATTAAGTCCGCTACCAGCACCATCTTTTCCGCCCTCAAAATTATCGCCATTGAAAACATTTGTTAAATATATACCCGTCCAGGCAAACGGCATTCGATATTTGCCCAATCTTTCGCAAAAATCTGAAGCATTTTGTTTAGCTTTCTCACGGCATTTATCTTTATCATCCTTAATATAAGGTTCTACTGAATCCTTAATATCACCTTGGAGAACCTTTTCCAAACGTATAACTAAGAACAGATCATTGCTGGGATAGCTTATTTCGAATATTCCCGCTCTGCTCTGAGTGCTTTCATCAGCACACCGAACATGAGAATGCAACATGCGCTTTAAGGTGTCAGAATTCATATCGAAATAAAAATTTTCTGATATCTTCTTCTTCTCTTTGGCATCGTATATGGCCATTGAAGCAAAAATCGGCTCAACTTCTAATTCCAGTCTTAACTGAAGGCATTTTACAAAAATTCTATGGCCCATATGTTCAATGGGTAATTCCGCCGGTAAACGTCTTTCAATAACATCCTCCGCTTCAGCCTCAGGATATAAAGAAAATAAAGCTTCTTGTCTGTCTTCTTGGCGTCTTAATTCATTTGTCTGATCAATGTGCTCTGGAGGAACATCGTCTAATAAATTCGGTATTAATGGATCATTTATAGACCGTCTCAAATCGAAACTCGCCCAAGATCCTCGGGGAGTCAATGTGTCAGTACATGAGCTCACCGAAGACAGACTAGCTATGGATTGCCTTGAACTAGGAGTGCAGCTATTACTTTGGTCTGTTAAAGACGATTCATCGAAAGAGGCAAAATCCTTATCGACTTCAAATTCCTGCTGATAAGCCGAAGGACTAATTGTTCCCCGATCTATACGTTCCCGCGAACAACAAGAACTAGAATAGTGACGCTGAGCATATTCAACGACTTCCCAAGGTCTTGTATAACAATTTACGCACTCTTGAACGTGTTGAGGCAGTTCAGCGCTAAAATTTCATTTAGTTTTGTTAGTATGCATGTAATTGTAATGCTTTTGCATTATAGTTACGAATATCTTACATATTTTCCTTTGGCACAATATGCTCAATGGTCCTGATTTTACGTGGTATTGTTTTGACGGTAACATCTCCGGGGGGAAAGTCCAATATATTTTTCAGTGGATCACGATTTATGGTATTAATATGAGCGCCTAAAAATTCTTCATAATCTAAGGGTTCTACTGGTTCAGTTAAGGAAAGCTGAAATTAAAACGAGAAGCAAAGCTAGACACACCTTAAATATAATAAATGGGATATTTGCGAACTTACCGTGGATGAACACATGGAAGAATCTGTTGTTTTTGTTTGCATATGACAATTAACCACATTTTTGCGAACATCGCTTGCATGAGTCCTAGAATTTCAGAGGAATCCAAATTAATTAGTTTTCGCTTTCGGTATGAGCCTCGCCCTTTTTCCCCACGAGTCCACAAATTAATAACATTTCTCACTTACCGTGACAATTTCTGTGCAAAAGATCGTTGTGTTATTGACATTTTATATTAATTTCAGGCATTCACTCTTCAAAATGTTTTTTTTTATTTATTAATATGAAACAAGATGTAAAAGTTTTTCATATTTTCATGTAGAAAATTGTTTGTGTGCTTATGGCAGACATGAAAAGATGGCCGCTATGGCAATGTCATTCTAATTGTTTGACATTTGCATTTTCTCAATACAAAACAACTGACAGCTGATTGGAAAAAAGTCAACACTTTTGTTTACATGCATTTTACACCAGGATACACAATTTTTTAGTATTTACATACATATAAATTTAATGTAAATAACTGAAGTCTTTTAAAAAAGTAATATATACGTATGTATCTAGTTGCTTAAATAAAAACCTTTAATAACCCTCCATCGTCTGTCATGTTTTATGATATTTTTTAGAGAACCTACTATAGAACCATTCACGGCTTGGATCAAATATTGGTCTTTCAAAGATCCTGGCAGAATATGGGAGTGTATAATGTATGGATTATAAGATACGACGACAAGACTTTTCAGGAAAATATTGATAGAGATATTTGGAAAAGTGGTGCAGTGTACATCATTAACGACTTCGTTCAGATTTGCACAGGTAGAATTTTTTCGGAGATGAGGAAGAGGAAGAAAGTGTTCTATAACGTAGAAGAAAGAGACATCTTTGTATCTACCATGTAGGTGATTGAAACCAATTGCCAATGATGGACACTTGCAGTTTAAGTCGCTTGATCAGAAGGTCGGAATGGTTCATTGATTAGGAAAAAATATAAAACTATGCTATCGTGTGGGCCTTATCTGACCTAAGTGTGTTTATACCGATCTATCTACGTAAAATTAATTGTCAATGGAAGTATCCGGATCCAGAAACTTTCAAAGCGATTTAAAAAATTAATGTTTAAATGTTCTCTAACTTGAGGGTAAGCCTTATTACAGAAACTATAAAACAAAATCATTTTCGAAACATACTTTTTGTTATATATCCCTTTTACATACATACATACATACATACATAATTGGCCATTACAAACCTTCAGTCAGGGTTACGGCCTAGCTTCTCATATATAATATTACTTTAATAATTTCGGAAAAAAAAGAAATGACTTTATAGGCGAGGATAATAATATATCAATTTCGAAATAATTTTTAAGTTTGTTTAAATTTAATTTAATGTACAATGTATGTATGTATAGATGTTTTGAAGATTCTTGTATTTAATTATTAGGGATTTAATTGTTTTTAAGTATGAAAGTATAAAATTTTGAAATTATGTATTATTTTTGTTTAAACTATTAACAAGACAAACGCACGTTTGCAAGTATTTCGCAGTGTAATTTTCATTTATTGCCTTTGGTAAAAATGCAATAGGAAAGCCTAAATAACTGAAAAGGTAATTTTGTATTTTCCATATTAAAAAACTTTACACGTGCGTTCATTATTATTATTATTACTATGTATTTCGTTTTAAATTATTTCTTTGTTTTATAATTCGGTTCTTATTATTTTCTTTAATCACGGATGTTGTGCGATTTCTTGGTTCTTTCTGATAGTTGTTGTTGTTACCGAATTTATAAAATTTTACATTCACTTTTTGTGCGTGTGTGGGAATGGATGATACTATTTTTTAATTAATAAACAAAAAATAAAATTTTTAAGTATCCCAAGAACAACAACCGCCAACAGTTTAAATAAATAAACTATACAAAAAACAAAAAAAAAACAAGAAAAAGCGATTATCAAACTTACTCGTATAATATTAAATGTATAGCATCGATAGACTGTAACATCGTTTTCGTGTTTTATCAATTTTACTGACTTTTTATTAATTTGTATTCTTAATATTGTTGTTGCTTTTTTTCTTTGTCTTCAAGGTTAAGGTAAACTGGTCCCATCTCTCTGAAAAAGCTGTCATATTTCTTTTAGCTCATACTCACGCTGAGCATTTGCGTACAATTTTAACAATTTGCCAACGATTAAATCAACATGAGCTATTACTCTTGAAGCCCCACTAAGTCCTTAGCTGAATTTTCGGCTCTCTGAGTAATAAAGTTCTTTTAATTAACAGCAATAACGTAACACTTATATTATAACCATCAATACCCCTGTATTACTTTTCCCCTAGTTTTGAAAAATTATTTTTTTTTAATTTAGAAAATAACACGATTTTGACAAATAAAATTTGCTTCCAATTTATTCTTATTAGTTGTTCTATGCCCTTTTACTTTTGTGCTCAGAAGTACGGTACCTACTACTATTTTACTTTGTATATAAGTATGTAGATATCAAGTCATGTTTACGCCCACTCCTAAGATGATTTTTTTTTTTATTAATTTTACTCGTAAAATAAATAGATTTAAAAGATAAATATATTTTCTAGTTTCGAAAGTACTTTTAAACTATACAAACACCTGTAGAAAGCAATTTAGCAAAATTTACAAAAATGTCTTTCAAAAAGGAGTCCTTTTTTACACCACGTAAATGACTACAAAATTAAACGTTACAATTTTTCGATAAATATTTGCGTGACGATAGCTCACAAACCAAGCTATGGGTTTAAAAGAATACAATTGGTTTCTGATAAAATAAATATTATTTACAAGGTGTATACGACGGATACTAGGAGTCAAAGAAAATCACCGACTCATTTGATTTTAAATTAATGTTTTATATAAGATAGAATTTATAAATATGTATTCGCCAATAAAGCGTAAATTTGCTATTTCTAAAGGCTATAACTAAAACTTAATATATGCATATACATATACTTGTATAAATGTATAAGGCCCTAGATTTAAAGTACTAATTTTCGTTCACCGATATCTTAGAGACGAAAAATATATCTTCAACATTCAAAAAAAAAAAAAAAAATCTTGAAAATTAAGTTTAGCACTCATGTAACGAAATTTCAGATATCCGTGATATCCGCTCAAATGTTGTCAAAAACTGTATTTAAAGCATTTTTAGGTTAGGGCATTTCGAATTCCTAGGTCTATGCAGCAATTCTGATTGGGATTTAGATTTAGCGCACCAAAAACCTATAGGCAATTTTGGTTTTTCGGTTGGAAATCTTCTCAGCCTGGGTTACTATTTATTTATTAAAACTTTATCATATTTTCAAAATATAAAACACTAATATTTCATTAAATATTATTTAATAATCTAAATATCTATTTATATTCCATTAAATGTTTTCTTTTTTATTTCTTTTCTTATTCCTCAAACCAACTAACTTGAATTTAATTTCCGGATACTTCCCATACAAACGTACTAATTGACATACGTTTCTAATGATATATGCACATAGTTTCTAAATAAAACTTTTTATTTCCAAGAAACTTTACAATATTAAAAATATTTAACTAAGCAAACTAAAAAATGAAATTAACTACATGAAATTTTAATAAAAAAACTATAATGCAGGTATAGAAATAGTGTATTATTGCAAACATATATAATTCCTTATTATTTCAGAGCACCCATTGTAAAATTAAACAGATTGAAATTATTCTAGAACATTTTTATCAGCGCATGTTTCTGCAGTCTTTTGTTTTGAATACAACAAAATCAAAGAACACATTGAAATGAGTGCTGTTGATAACGTTTTATTTTGATTGAATTATAAGTTAAATGCAGTTTGCTGGTTCTGATATTTAAAATACATTTTCACGCTTTTGCTGCTTATCTTGATTGCTTCTTTTTTGATACTTTTGCTTTGGTTATCTTCGAGTGTGTTTTTATAATCAAGTATTTTCCGTATTTAAATCCGGCTGGCACAACCTAGCACCAATAGAATAACAACAAATTCTAATATATTTAAAGTAAGTTAACTGAGTAGATCTTCTTTTTTAAATTATAAAAAATATATACATATGTATGTATATATATGTGTATATAAATTTTAGAATGTTCAGATGTTATGATCGTTTAGTTGTTAATTTTTTGCTTTAAGATATATCGTATGGTAGATTTTAAAAGCTTAGCGTCGTGGGACGTGAAAAGAAGCGTTATTTAAAAGTTGTTTTATTGGTTTAATTTTTTATTTTTATTTTTTTTTTTTGATGTTGTTTCTTCATTTTGATAACGATTGATTGTTTTTTAATTTTGTTTTCAAGAACTATTATTAATTCAAGAGGGTTTTTTTTGTTGAATTTAAAAAAGAAATCCTTTAAAAGTTCATTCACTTTAGAATGTTACAAAATATTTTTACATATTAGTTATGTTATAAGTATACGTATGTATTTATGTATATACTTATGTAAATTAATAAATTAAATTATGCTTAATAAATTAAATTTTGCGGGGATTTAAGTGGAATATTTTAAAACCTTTTATCCAAGTCGCTTTCACTTCTATCAATAATTTCCATTTTTTGAACTGGAACACGTTTTTATGTTCTATAAAATTCTATTTCTGAAATCATAAATTGAGATAGAGTAATTGAAATCGATTTGAAAATGTTGTTACAGATTTGTTTGATATTTCGGGTATTAGTTGATGAAGACTAACATTTTCAGAGAATTATTAGCAAAGATTTGCTCACGATTCTGTTTCAAAGCCAAATATTAATACATATTCTTTATTAGTCACAATATAGGAATTGCATACACATATACATACATACGTGCATACATATATGTATATGGTATGGTTTTTTATTTGTCATTAATTTTCTAGCTATTAGGCAAAATATACGATCTGTATGAGAGCAATTATACATAATAAAAAGAATTCGAAACAACAAAAAAAACAAAAAAAGAAAAACATATTTATATACGTAAATATTCTTTATAACGTATTATTATTGCCGGAAGTTTGTTTGCAATTCTGATTTGCATTAAATTTGAGTTACGCATGATTTGCAAATTTATAAAATACAATCACAAAATCGCCGTAGTGTAGTAGGTAGTGTGTTCGCTTATTAGACGTAAAGCCCGGGTTCGAGCTCCAGGCCAGACATCAATCAGAACGAAATATGAAAAAAAAATATTTCTTAGGCGACTTCCTCTCAGCAGATTTCTGGCAAAAACTCTGAGAGTAAATAAACCTGCCATGAAAAAGTTTCTCAAACAAATCTGTCGTTCGGAGTCGACGTTAAACTGTAGGTCCCGCCACTCAAGTATAAAATTAACACACACAACATGAGTGGTGTTGAGAAGCTAGGCCGTAATCCTGACTGAAGGGTTGTAATGGCCAATTATGTTATGTATGTATGTATGTTTAAAAATTTTACTTGCGAAGAGCAAATTGTTTAAAATAAAGCTTTTGTTTAAAGCACTAAAATAAAAAGATTTATTTCAATCAATTCAGAAGATGTTTTTTTTTCTTAAATTCTATTCTTTGCTATTTTTAACATAAATAACTTTAACCCAGCAAAATTTTTATTACTAAATATATTAATTATGGTAATAATTACCGAAATATAATTTTTATAATACTATTCTTTGTTTTAGGCATTTTTGTTGTCTTAAGTTTGTTGGGTTCAAAAGTCAAATGTTTCCATAACTAAAATTTTTTCTATTATTCATCACGATAGAACGTGACAAAGCGTTTTTTTTACTGTTTGTTTTTATTCATTTTATAAGCGAAGTGAATTTCGTAATTTTGTTAAGATAAATGAATTTTAACTTTAAAAATATTAAAAAAAATTTTGTTATTTTGGCAAATAAAATGAAGAAATATACAGGTAAATATAAAATAATTTATATAAAAGAATTTAGTTCACCATATTGGTTGCAACTTTGGCAGATTTCGAATGATCAGTTCAGAAAAAACTCTAAAAGATATATTTATGTATATATATATGTATATATGTATTTATTTATTATTATCATATGAAGTAAGTTTAAAAAAGCCTTATTATATATATTAAACCCATTTATTATCATTATATATTAAACCCATTTCAGGTCCCGCCGTTTTTGAATCCAACTTCAACATGAGATATGCTTCAATGCATTCATATTTTTACACATCCGATCCCACATTTGGTGGCATGGCATAATGTCCATTGTCCACAAAGTGGCAATATGACACTATCAACAGTGTCATATCAAGAGTGCATCCCGTGGTTTATCATCGCAAATTATACACCTCTGTCACCTGGTTAATATTAGTGGCTTCTTCGGCCCCTTCAGCAACTTCGTTTCCGTTTTCGATTTCTTCTTCCACCAAATTCTCATAGCCTATAATTTCTTTTCAAGCTCAGTCTCTGTGACAACTCCAAAATTTTCGAATTCTTCTCATTCTGTACCTTCCGTTTTTTCCTTGGGAAAAATACTTAATAACCCCGCATTAATTTCACTAAAAAAGACCGAGTAATTAAAGTCCTCATCTCTAATAACAACCAAAAATTTCAAAGACTTTAAATGCTTTTGAATTTTTTACGAAAGTTTAGAATTGAACCCTTCTAAAGCGCTTGTTGTCCTTACTTCATAGTTTCAGCATTATTTTCACGATGTGATCGGCGGACACGTTATTATGTTACTGATTAACGCCCTTTTAAATCACTGTGAAAGCTCTTGCATGTGTTAAAATAATTTATTTGCGATTTTATTGATAATAAAATAGAATTATTAGAAAATTATTTAATCAAATACACATATTTTGTTGGACTATGAATGAGTATATGATTTAGTTATACCAAATGAATTAAAAAAAAAATCGATATTTGTGAAGAGACTTGGTATTCATTATGTGTTATTAAAAAATATATTTGTAGTGTTATAAAAAAAATATGTTACAGCAAACTATTTACACAATAATTAATGTGAAGTTCGAATTTCAGTAGATACTATGAAATAACAATGCATCAAATTAAATGTGATTTTCAAGATCAAGGTTTTATTGTTTAAAGAAATAAATGACTTTTAAATTTGGCATACCTTCAATGAAAATTATTAAAAGGCAAAAAAAAAAAAAAATGAATGTATGCGATACTTTAAACTCATTGTTGTCCAATATTTCCATCATTTAAATTAAAATAAGAAAAGAGCTGTATATTCGAAGATTATATTTTGTTATCATTATAATAAAATTCATATTAAGGCTAACGAATAATTTGTTTTGCTATTATTACGCTTATAATCATTTGTATGAACTTAATGTATCTGTCATGCGGGCAAAATAGTTTTCAAAACCATTGAAATTTTGAGATAAAAGACAGAATTACTTAAAAAAATTAACTTATTTTCATAAATAATCTGTTTCTTTTGTGATTAAAAACGAAAAAAAGAAAAATGATGGTAATGACTGGTAAAAAAGAATAAAGGCACTATAGAATCAAACAAAACGAGGTTGTATAAATTAATACATTCCATGAAAACAGACAATTAATTATTCACTTTTACAAAAGGAAAATAATAAATAAATCAATAAAGTTCCAAATGCACAGTTTAGTTTATTTCCAAATCAATCATAGTTTAACGTTTTATAGGGGAAATTTGGATATATCTGGCGTATGTAAAGGCTTTTAACTGATATGATTTTGATTATTTATATTTAATTTACATAGATTAATTTTAAATTTCACATCATTTAACTCCCACTAGTATTTAATTTTACAAAATCAATTTCTCCTCATGTCTTATTCAGTCACATTGTCATCATATGATAGTCAAATTTTACCTCTGATCTAAAACCATTGCTTTCGGCGTTATATTCGTTTACCATAGTTATTTTCGAAATTTATTTATTTTCGATAAATGTTTGTTTATAAATTAAATATTCACTTTTGCTGGTGGCAAAACTCTCGAAATATGTAATCATTTCATATCAAATGTAAATTTAATAATTAAAGTCAATTAAGTTGACGTTTCTGTTAGTAGATTCTTAAGAAACCGGAAAACGGTAATAAACATATTTGAGTTGCGATTATAAGTTAATACAATATCGGTCTTTTTATTTAAATAAATATTTTTTAATAACAACGAAATGTACGAAATGGTATTGAAGGGTACTCGAAATTCGTTTAAGCCTAAAGTTTAAGTTAACATCACTTGTTTAACGCAAAAGTATTAATAACCTTGTTAAATTTAATGGGAAATTAGCAGATGCACAAGATGTTATAAATTAATTTACTTTCAATATATGTACATATGTATGTGTATTTTTAAATCACGCAATTCTGAAAATTATAATAAATTCAAGAAAGAGCCATTTTGGATACCTTTTAAAATATTTTAATTTAATAACTTCCGGTTTTATTCAAAAATTCTTACTCAATATGCTAATTTTTAATTTCTGTTTTAAGTTGTATTATGTGGTTAAAGTTTATTTTTCTTTGGTCTCTGATATACATAGCATCCACTAAAAAGAAAAAATGGGTAACAAATAAGAAATAGATCACCTTTAAATATGATTTTAAAAGCATCAAAAGATTTTTTTTAATTAATAGAATATTTGATTGACCTTTGTTGGTATGTTGTTTTGTCTATGTTTATAATTTTCTGTATAATTTTATATGTTTTTTGTTGGTACACATTTTAGAAAGGCATATTAATTAAAATAATAATAAAACACGTCTTTAACAAAATCTTAAAAATAAACAAAATTTACAAAAAAAACTAATTTCCAAGAGATCAAGACAATACAAAAAAATCTATACAAATTCATTTTACTAAAAGACGAGCCTTCATAAAAATAAAAAATAAAAATATAAAGAATTATAATGATTGAAAACTGAACAACAGTTAACAATACGAAGCGACTGTGAAATACAACAAATGAAAAATAAAAAAACTGAAGGACATTTGTATTAAAAGAAGTAATCTAATCTTCATTGCCTTTCCTAAAAGTTTATTGAATAATTATTTGAAAAAAAAACGGTGTTTTGCAATTTAAAATTATAAAAAAAAGAAATGTGCAGATATGTATGTATACATATATTATGTACGACTATATAGTTTATTATACTATTACTTTGACAGACGTACTATATCTAACTAAAAATAAAGATTATATATTTATAAATTATGAAAAAATTTATTTGTTTTTATAAAAAATTAATTTAATAAAATAAACTATAATTCTATATTCGTCGACATATTCGTGAGGTTTGTCTGACATACGTTTACCGTTATTTTCGCCAACTGCAAACCTATTTTTATGGAGACACAAATTTCCGAATTCCATTCTGCGAAGATCCATTACATGATTGAAGACAAATTTAAAAAGAGATTAAGAAAATTTCGACATTTGAATGAAATATTTATTTGACACAATGGATTATTAATGACTGCCAATTAATTTTAATAGACTACTCCATCGGGAAGTTGTTCGTGTTGACAATGTAGGCTGCCCAGCCGTCAGCTTAAATTTTTATATTTTTAGCCGAAAAATCATCTTTAAAATATGAAATTCTTGAATTTGGAGTGCCAGTTGCCGTCTATAATACCATTTTTGGTAACTGGCAATGCAGCTGAGATTTAGTTGCCGTCCATAATTGAGCCAAAAAATTTAGCATATCTCACACCGCAAAAAACAAATAGCAAAAGACTATCGTCACTTTGTCAGTTGAAAATGCAAATGATGTTTGGTTATCATTCAAAATCCGCCCATAAGCATAATGTAAAATTATTACAAATATGTACATATATAATACTATATTCTATAAAATATTTTTTTTTTTGTCCATTTGTAATCGTGTCCTATAGGTACAGTGGAATGAGTGAAATTTAAAATTTATGCATAAAGTTTCATTTAAACACAATGATTCAGTAACTTTGTTACTACATACTTGTAATTATACACTATTTTAAAGGTGTGCAAACCATTGCATATCTAAAATGTGAAATCTTTACATAAATATTTAAATATTTATTTCTCCATAGCGTTACCTTAATCTCAAACGGCTGTAAATAGCAAAAAAAAATCAAAAATTTATTAATTTTTTACAAATTGTGATGTATGTATAAGATCTAATTCGATAAAATATGGAGATTTCTAAGAATATTATATGAATTTTTTCTTCTTACTTTAGAAGAAAATTGTTAAAATATTTATTAAGATGTTTTGTATTTAATCAGACGCTATATGTACATGTAGTCGTATTATACTTGTAAATTGTAAACGACTAATTATTCATGTAAAAAACTACTGAAGCATCAATAGAAAATAATAGATGATTACTTACTGCTAAAAAGGTCTCTATTATATCTCCGTTTATATACGGATGTGGCAGTAAAATAATATAAATTGTTGTAAAATACAAAAAAAAAAAAAAATAATAATAATACATAGTATAGTTGTTAACTTTTAGTCATTTATGATAATGCGGGTATGAAGTATTCAGGCAAACAAATGAGTAACAAATCTAAAAATAAACACTGGGTTTAATGGACTTACACTTACTACTGGTATAGCGTTTTAAATCTTTTCATAATTACATTTATGAATAATATGATGGTGATATTATGGAAACAATTATTGAAAACATTTTTATTTATCATAATTACTCTTATTTTTAGCATTTAAAATAATACAGTGACATAATATGTAAGTTAATATGTAATATAATTTTATTAAAAGTATAATTTTTTGAATTTCTATACTCATTCCCGTCTTGTATTTCTAAATTCCTAAAATTAATGTATTTTATTTATTTCAAATTGTAAGCTACCCAAATTGTAGTAATTCAAAGCACAAAAGTATTTAAATATTTGTAAAATTAAATTCAGAGTGAATAATTTCGGAAGATTACAAAGAACGTTCCTGTAGATCTTTTTAAATATGGATTGGTTAAGCAATTTTTACGTTGTTTTAAATAAGAATTTAATTTCAATTTTCTTTCCCTAATCGATGTTCGAGCAGTTTGAATAAGATAAAAAAAAGTATTTGTTTCCCAATAATAATAATAATAATACAATTAAAATTCGTTGTTGTCCAGTGTAATTAATAGTTATTTTATACGAAATAATTTAAATGGTTCGTTTATAAATAATATTTAAAAATAAATAAATAAACCCACTTAAAAAATATTAAAAAATAATGAAAATACGAATGAAGACAGTATTTATTAATTTGTTTTAAAGTGCACTTGTTTGACAACATCATATGATGGTCTACGATTAATGGTGACAAACAACGACAACGATTTCGGGCCAATAAGAAACACCAAAGCCCAGACGAAATAACATGCAAACAGTAATATTAATAATGAAAAAAATTAAAATGAAAAACAAATACAGTATCAGCAGGTAAACAGACTGACATTCAAACGGATGGTGCGACAAAACACAAAGTACTTCAAATGTAATAAAATAAAATTCAATATTGTCGATGATCAACGTTTCAGTTAAATATATATGAGTAAGATTTATACAAAAAAAAAAAAAATTAAGAAAACATACACATGCTTAATATATGATATAATTTAACAAGATTTCTGACATTTGCCTACAAAATGAAATTTCCAAATGAATTTTTATATTGTATACCGAAAACAAACTGCAGATGACCATGCAATTTTCAATGCAAACTAATCTAAAGGAGACGATATTGTAATAAGAGAGCTGTAGTGAGAAAGAAATAAACACGAATAGAAAAGTTAAAAATAAATTTCAAAACAAAAAATTATGAAGTAGTCAAAAAGAGAAATACACTAAATGTGGATTCTCTGAGCTACTGATGGTCACTGTGACTCTTGAACTTTACAAAATAATTACAATGGCCGCGACAGACTGATGTACCAGTTTGTATCTTGACCACATTTATTAACAGTTTCTTATGTGCAATTTAGCTTTTTTCTCTTCATACTGTTTATTTTTACTACTTAATTCATAGACATTTTTAAAATTTTTTTGTAACTGAAATTTTAAAACAAGTTTCTGTATTTAAATTTATGATGCATTTAAAATAAATTAAAAATTTTAATTTTCAATTTTTATTGCTTTCTAGACAGATAAAACACAAACCTAAAAACCGTATACATATCAAAACAGTTTGATTTAATTTTACTTCTTGGACGATTGCTACAGCTTCTTAAGGAAAATCTAAACGAGGTTTCCAAATGTGTGAATGTGAGTCACCGAATTCCGACCGAAAGAATTAATTTCAAATCGCTAGCTATAACAAATGAAAAAAAAAACTGAAAGAATATATAATAATAGATATTTTTATAAATGTTGATTTTCTTAAAAATAATAATATCTGGTAAGATATTTATAAAACATTAAATTTATTCTCAGGTTTTGCTGTAATTTAGTGGAATTTTAAACAAATATTCATTCATTTTGTCTCTTTACTTTAACTTTTTATTTCAAGATTAATAACTTAAACGAAGATGAATTCGTTTACATATACGAGAATAAAATGCAAAAAATCTTTTGGTAAAAACTTCTTTCGTTATATTGTTTTTTCCATTATTTCTTTTTTTTTTTATTAATACAATGATTGATTACATAACGTTGAAAAATTTATTGCATAATTTCTGCTGGCTATTGGACATGGCATTATATTTTTGCAATTAAGCATTGGATGACGTTAATAGATGCTTACAGCATTCTCAGTGTAAAATATTTTTATTTATTTAATTTATATTTAAATAATTTTCAAATTTATTCACATTCTAAGAAAACATTTGTAATGAATATTTACAATTATTTCTGTACAATTATTGAATGAGCAAACGTACGAGTAAGACAATCATGCGCAAATCTGGGGTCATTGTTTCCATTGCCGTAATATTATATCAAAGATGCACCCTTCTCGGACCGTAAGCACGTTTAGGATCAACAAGAAACTTAAAATTACACAATAATCAATTGAACAAATCTGGATATATAGCAGAATTGATGTGATTATCTGTCTTAGACCGAATTGTCATAAGTATACCACTGGCAATAACAATGTAATACACACATTGTAATTGCAAAGTAGAAAAATTGGTATTCCAATCACAGTGAGCCAAATTTAACGGTCAGAAAATATTGTGGTTTATATGGGGTTGCAAAGTGGCATTAATTTCCTCTCACACATGTTACTAAACTTTGTTATGGTTATAAATGGACTATTATAAGGTATATCTTAAATTCTTACTAAAAAAATACATTTGCGGTTGTAGTTCAAAAGAAAGCTATATATTTTAGCATGTATAAACTACCTATGTCATAAGCTTGATAGCACATCAGTAAAAAATGTATAAAAAAATAAATTAATTCTACAAATCGCATATGTGTATAGATATACATATATGTGTACCATATACATACATACACATATACATACATATAAATATACATATCATCATTATAAATATTTATAAGAAATGAATTAAACGAAATCATAAATTGAATTTCTTATATAAAAATAATATACAAAATGTTTCGAGAATTTTTTAATATATAATTTTGTGCTTAGGTATGTATTTTAATTTTAACTAATTTCTATCTTCTCTTTTGTGAAAAAAAATATTATTTTGGCTATGAATAACCTATAATTTAAAAAATGTAAATTCATATCGTAAAAAAAAAAATTCGAAACATGTCTTGCATTAAAATATGATAATGATATTGATGATGACGTACCTCTTTTGTACTGACATCTTTATATTGCATAAAACAAAAACAACAAATATCATGTGAATTGTATGCAAATATTATGTTGTTTCTTTATTTTATTTTGTTTCATACAAAAAGAGTTCATTTACTAATAAACGAAAAACTACAGAAAAAACAGAAAAGAAGAATTAAATGAATGCAAATTTTATATTAAAAAAAAAAACAAGAAATAAAAAAATGACACAAGAATCATTAACAAACATTTTATAGACACTTTAAGGGTTTCGAATGCAATAATAGGTTTTTTTAATGTTGTTATTGTAAAATTTAATTGCATATGCAAAACATGCATGCATACATATGTATATAGAAATCTATGTGTTTGTATATACACATGTATTACACATATTACTAATAATAAAATGTTTGTTGCTTAAGTCTTTTGATAATACACTTGTGTTAAACGAATACAATATATGAATACATAGTACAAAAACAAAAACAAACAAAAATATAGATATATGTAGATACACCCAAGACACCTATGAGTAAAGTCAATTTAGGCTATTCTGGTTTGCTTGGTTTTCGTTTTCGAGAGTTTTTAAGGTCATTCTTACCAAATTACGGGAAATACTGAAAAATATTTCTGAGTAAATCATAAAATACCGGTTACACAAACTACTTCCCTAAAAACTATTTACATTTGAATAACTTATGTCTTATTAAAAATTCCATAAACTAAAATAGAAATAAATCACCTGGATTTTATTACATTTTGCAGAATACATCTGTAATAACAAACGTAATTTAACGTCACAAAGCTATACTAACTTATAAGAAAATACTACAAAGTCTTTAGACATTTTTTGAATTGTAATTGAATTGAATTTTGAATTGAAAAAAGTCCGTATGATTTTACAGGACATTTTAATACCTTTACGGGCATTTTGTAAAATGTTATTGGTCATCAATAAATATATGGAAATTGGTAGACAATAATTTTGCATATTATTCTAGGGCTGGAAGTCTATTTTCCGATTTGGAAATATCACATACTTTCGTTAGTGAAATAAGATTTTTAAATTATCTTTCTATAAATTCTAAAAATTAACATATAAATTTAAATTATTTATTTAGTTCAAAGTTTTGAAATTAATTTTGTAGAGATATTAATTTAATAAGTGTTTGTTACAAAAATTTAAAATGTGATAAAAAACCAAAAATAAATTCAAATAATTAAAAAAAAAACTGAAAATATTATAAAAAAATAATAATAATAATAAATTGAATATTCATTTTACGGCAATTAGCAAAAAAAATTAAAAAAGAACAACTAATAAATATTTTTTTTCTTTTATTACTTCATTATTTTTTAAATCAACTGTGGAGTATTTCACGGAACCTAAAATACAAAAAGAAAACCCCAACATTTTTCCATTAATTATTTTTGAACTAAGAATTTTTAATTTTAATAATTTTATACTTGAAAATTAAGAATGCTTTTGTAAGAAATCATCATCTTCATCATTATCATCATTATTAT
This sequence comes from Sarcophaga rosellei, assembly GCA_930367235.1. Classification (NCBI taxonomy): domain Eukaryota; kingdom Metazoa; phylum Arthropoda; class Insecta; order Diptera; family Sarcophagidae; genus Sarcophaga; species Sarcophaga rosellei. The sequence continues at coordinate 2,775,802 of OV884019.1, read as the reverse complement.
TGATCTTAAACTAAGATCATGCTAATGATTTAAACAATTATATTGTAAAACTTACACATACATATATGTATATGTATGTATGTACAAACAGTAAAAAAAGAAAAACAAATTTACGTTTAAATATTCTTTTTTTTTTGTATATTCAGATGTTAAATACAACTTCAAACTGACTGAAACAAAAGCAAAAATACAGAAAAAAATCACAAAAAACCATCAACAATTTTGAATTAAACTTAAGAAGATGATATTGTAGTGGGTTTTTTATTTTGTCTTTTGTGAGTTGGTATACAATCATCTTCATCAATATACATGTACAAAAGTAAAATAACAAAAAAAAAAAATTACAAAAAAAAAATACAATAACAATAACAATAACAATAACAACAATATTATAAGCAACATCATGTGCATGCTCTTAACTTGTTTCAGTTAGGTGTATGTGTGTTAACTTTTATTGCTTTAGTGTGAGTAACAATATAAATGGCTATAAAATACTTTGCGCCTCGGAATTGATTTTTGTTTTCGTTCGACAGTTTCAGCGTTTGGTTGTCACTACCAAACCCGGCCATTGATAAAATAGACTACAAAAAAAAACCGAATTATATTTGCATAGTTTGATAACAAAACAGAATCCAAGGTAAGAAGAAAAGGAACAAACAATAAAGGATAACATCTTAAAACCACAAAAATTGCAAGAACAAAAAAAAAAAGAAAAGTGTCTCAGAGGTTACAATACAACTATAATGGATTATTATGGATTACCTTGATTTAATTCAAATAAATATGTATGCAAAAAAACCAAAAAAAGGAATTTTTAAACTTTAAAACAAAACTGCAAAGTACATAATGAACTGAATTTTTAAATGAAAAAAAAGAAAAAAATAGAATATAAAAGTGTTGTAGTACCTTCTCGAAAAAATTAAAAAATAAACACAAACAGTGACAAAAAAAAAATAAACATTGAAGTAAAAAAGAAATATGTACCATCTATTATATTAAAGCGATTCGGAAAATCTCAGAATGATGTTTAAAACGACAAACAAGTCTGTTGCTTAAGTTTTTTTTGTATTTTCTTTTACTTGTGCTTGTGTTTTTCACGATTTCTGTCATAATTTACGGGTTTTGTGTAAGAAAATATTAAAAAAATAGAATTCATTTTTTTATATTAAAGAAATATGTGTCAATCATGCAGTCAATTAAATTGCAACACTTAATAATTAATTATGCTAAATACAGATGACATAATGACTATACGACAACATAAATTCCATTAAATTGTTATGAATTCTTCTCTTCTGACGTTGCAATAGTCCTTCGTTATGAGGCGAATAAATAATAATAAATTGAATCATAATTATTTCTAATATATTAAATAAAAATATTTCGAATACTTTCATTTAAAATTAAATGCTCGATGAAAAATAGAACAAATATTAAGCATTTATTAGTCTCTTCGACAAATGTCATTAAAATGTTTCTATAAATTTTTAAAAAGTTTAACATGTTCGAAAAAAATTGAGAAACCTAGCAAACCATACTTGGATACTTCAGTTGAAATAATAATTCAACGTTATTTAATTTTCAACCCAAGTTTAACTTTATAATAGAATCTAATCGTTACCAAATTCGTTGAATAAATTTTTTTCTTGCATTTATGCACCTAAAATTTAAAACCGATATTGGGATGAAACAATAGGCAATAATTTAATTTTAGGCTAGTTTACCTTATTGCCTTATAAAGTAAAATTATATTATTATGTATTTTAACATACATATCGTCTATTAATTTAATATTTTCTATTATTTAGAATTAAAATTAGTGAAAGACTGTTACAGCAAATTGTGGACAATTTAAGAAGGATAAATACAATATAATTTTGATAGATAGATAGATCAATAGAAAATACAATATATCGCTCTTGCTATTTGCTTTCTAATACACAATTTTACAGACGCATGGTGGTATCTCAAATGGAAATACATATATGTACATACATGTATATAAAGTATATAATATTTTTTTTTAAACCTATACGATTATCAATTAATTTGATCATATAAATATGCCGAAAGTTGTTTTTTTTTTGTTATAAATTATTGAAGTGTACATCAAAAAATTGCGTCAATGAACTACTCACAATGTCACTGTCAATTCAAATAAATGTTAAATATAATGGCCATACAAAAAATGATTAATAATTACCACCACAAAAAAAAAACAACAACAAAAATAGCCTACACCGCAAAAATTATAAAACAAACATTAATGAAATGAAATGAAAATAATCAATGATAAGTTTAAGACGTTTATGGAATTTATCTATAAATAGAGAGAAAAAAAATGTGTTAAAAACTAATAAGACATGTGGATGATTGACAATCACATACAGGTTTCTCCCCTAATTTGTATATTGTTTATTTTACACATAATTTTAGCTACTACAAGACCATAATAGTAAATGAGTAGCAAACAACAAATCGTACACCCTTTTATTTCATTAATAAAACCATTCAGAAATTTGGCAGCAAACTTAAACACATACGTTTTTTTTTTTTGAATGTATAATGAATATTATAGCATATTATGTTTGATTGTTTCAACATAAAAATTCATTAAATTAAAGATTTATTATTATTTTTTTTTTAATACAAATGTTTATTAATGGACATTATTCATAATATGTTTGTATACATGTTCAATTAATTATGGATATGCTAAATTTAGTTGGTAACCTTTAGGACACATAACTTTGTTTAACACACCTATTCGTTTAAACAGATCCGCATTAATTTGAATATTGAATGCCTAGCGTAGCATTCATTTTAAGAGCATATATTAAAAAATATTGTAATAACTCTGATATGAGTTCTTTCAATTTAAACATCACTTAAAAAAATCGTATTCTGTAGTAAACGAGTATATTAAAAAATTTGCTGCTGTGTTCAGAATTTTGTGAATTAGATTAGATTTGTGAATTTAATTTAGTGTATTGCTGCATCCTTATTGTGTACGTTTCATTTTTTTACATTTACTTCTCATTTAAGTCAAATTAATACAAAAGGAACTAAATTATCATTAATATTGGAGGATATATGTATATTACTTATTGAAAAGCCCTAGACTGGAATTGTCAATGAATGTAAACTTCATTTCAATTTCAATATTGAAAATTCAACATTTTTTAAAGGTCGTTGAGGAGTCATTGCCTATCAATTTGTCTGCCATATAAAATTAAAATTCTTCGTATTGAACAAGCGTTTAATCCACATATAAAAAGGTGATGTGTATATAAAAATTACCCATTACAACCACTACAACCGCCATGGCCAAACTTTTAAGTTTGTATCTTTGAAACAGAATAATTGTAAACATGCTTCAATAACTAAAAAAAAAAACCGAGCGCTGGAGCCTCTTCTCATCAAGCTTTAGCAATTAACAAGCATGTGTATGGCGAGTATTTGTGTATTCACATTTGCTAATACGAGCATACAATACAATACATATTTATATTGTAAATACAACTACAGCTTAACCGGTTACATGTGTATTTGTTTTTAATAATAAAAATCATCCTTGACATAAAAACCAATATCAAAGCTATTTTCAACTGATGTTTCGTTTTCGATTGTTTTTTCTTAATCGAAATATATATACATACATACATAAACAATGTGCCACCAAGCCGATGGCACCGCAAATCACTTTACATAAATATCTATGTATGTATGTATATAGGAGTTTATAAATATGTTTGTTGGCTATTCCAATGCGTATATGTCATTATCACGCATACTGCATTTTTAATAAGCATGTTTGAATCAATGCCTTTTCATTATTATTATTAACTCTTTATTTAATTTTATTTAATTTATCGTTGTTGCTGTTTGGCATTAGTGTGAATGGGTTCACATCATCATTGACATTTTTATTATAATTGGCAATACAATCTTAATAATAACAGCAATTAGATGCTAATCATTAAATACATATCGTACATACTTATGTACATGCGTTAACATACTGGTCCAGTGTTATCAACAAATGAAATTGATTTTAATAAGTTGGTGGATATTTAATCAATTTATTTTATTTCTTTAAGACTGTTTACTTTTTCTGTTTTATCTTCTATGAAGAATGGATTTTAAGTGAATTTCCTAAAAAATCATGTCTATTTCAACAGAGAAACAATGTATAACAATGAGAACAATACAAAACACTTATTTCTTAAGTCTTTTGTTTCGATACTATTTTTGCAATACACTTAGTTTTGAATAAAAATACATACATACATACATATATTATGAAAATAGTCTGTTTTGTTATTTTTTTTAAATCGAAGATATATGTAGATTGAATGTTAATGAGAATTATTATGTTGACTTAAAGAAATAAAATGGTACATAAAAGGTAGATATATATGATTTCTTAATGCATAAAAAATAGAACAGTTATTCATCTACTGTAATTTTATAATTTACAAAGTATCCTATTGATCATATGTTCATGACAAGTATTAGCTGAAATAAAATTATTATTTCCTCAAGGTTCTATTGTTCGTATTTGTGGTCAAAAGTCTCTTCGAATACGAATCGTAGTTTGCTACATTGTTTAGTTTAAATTCATGTTAGTTTTCAAGAATACTTGAAACGTAGACTAGCGGTGCATGTTACTAAAATTTATAAATCAGCTTATTTCGGGAATTGTTTGAAACCTGTAGTTTTTAGCACTGCAAAATGAACAGCGAATTCTGAATAAAATAAGCATAAAAATTTGTCTTTTGTAGATGAATAATAAGCTGAGATTTATGTGCTCGAACGAACACACTATAATAAGATACAAATTTTAAAGTTTTTGTTGCAAATTTATTCACATTCCAGATTGTGGAAAAATTGTGGTATTAAGTCAAATGTAAAAGGCAGCAATATACATACATATGTATGTCTGCTTAATTCAAATTTGAACATAATTTATATATTTTTATTTTTTACTAATCCATTATTTAAAAAAATTTATTTTACAGATGAAAATCACCTTGGTTTTAGCTGCATTCTGTGTGGCAGCAACTTATGCTGAACCTGCCATTAGTCAAGCGAGAACTACAACCACCACCTCTACGAAGCCTGGCAGATTTTTATCACTGCCCGTGCCCGCCAAATGTGCCAACCGTAAGTATGCATTTCCCTTTCTCAATACATACGTGTTTGAATTTACATTTCCGAAAATGGAATTCAACTTTTTGTAACAAGAGAGTAATATATACGTGCTTTTGTCATAGAAAAGTTACTATAAATTCAATACATAAACATAGAAAAGTGAAAAATTCATGACCATAGTTTTGTTTAGTCATACGAAAAGTGAAATTTTATTGTAATTGACTATTATTGTGAAACCGAAGAAATAATTTTAGGCAGGGTCTCTTATATTCGGGGTATACTTCATGTAATTATTGTTGTCGTTTAAGAAATACTGAAACATATTTCCCTTTTTTTCTAAATGATGATTTTACTTCATTTTCCTTAACACACAACATGATTACATGTTTATAACACTATTGTTGTTATACAATCCGTTTCTGTCGTCAGAAAAAGAAGATTTGAAATTGAATTTTTTTCTTCTTTTAATTTAATGTTGCAATAGTCCACAATGAAAGACAGCACGAAATTAAATTTATACTCAATATGTATGAGGTACGTTTCTGCTAAAAAAAAGATTGGTAAAACAATTCCCCTTTTTTGTTAGATGTTAACAAACGATGCTTATTACTGTACACTAGCAACGAAAAAGCCCTTCTAAATGCAACATTTTCATTTTCTGCAGTTGTACTGTGTGAACTCATGTTTTTTTTTTGTTGTTGCTTTTAATGCCACTGTAAATGAAGATTTAAATTCCATGACTTGAATTGTTTTATTTGATGTGTTTTTGCAAGCACTTCATTTGAAAGTAATAAACAGTATAATGCTACATCCGCTTGGGTAATTACGAAGATTAACAAACATTATTAATATTTTTTGTTTGATTATTTCATTAGAAGATGCCGTTTTTATAATTATATTTATAAATCTAAAAAATCGCTATAATAATCAAAAGACAATAGTATATGTATATATATGTATATATTTTTTGTGTTAACGTTGACTTTTGTTGAAAACCTTTCAATACACGTTTCTCATTTATTTGGGTATAATTTTACATTTGAATTAATTAATTATTCGAATAACCGTAATTGTATAAATTTAATTTCATTCATTTAATTGCATTTTTATTATCTTGAAATAGAACACAAGAAATCGCTAATTTAATTATAATGCCCTTATTAAATTTGACACATCAGCTCAGATATTTTCTAAAAAAATTTGTACGTGTTGGACGAGTTCTTATTGAAACAAAGTTAAATGGTTTTGTTTACAGATTTAGACTTTAAATTAATTGAAAAATGAAAGATAACGAAACGTTATTAAATTGTTAAAAATGAGGTTGTTGTCAAATGCTTTTTTTTTAATATTTTTCTTTTCTTGAAATTCAGTGTTGCGTAAAACCTATTTAAAAAACACTCATTAAAAAAACCTCAAATACGTTAGTGGTTTTGTTGTTTACATTTGTTTAGCTAACCGTTATTAACTGGTTTTATAAACCAAAGTGTTCTGTGTTTATACGTTTTTGTTATACATCTTTTAAAATCATTTAAAAGTCGTTTAAATTGTAGCGTTTTTTACCTGTGTATGTAATAAAGAATGCCCCTCCAAAAACGCGGACGTATTTAGTTAGACACAGATACTGTGAACGTAATGAAACAAATGTTAGATTGATATGCGAATTTGATTGAATTTCCTGTGTTTTCTTAAAATCATACGTCCATGTATTAGTTCTTTCCATACATTTTCAATATTTATCTGTTTGCATACGATGGAAAATATAGAGTCCTATTCTCACTCATACATATATACATACATATGTAGGTTTGTGCATATACCTCTATACATAATGTCTTGCTCAGAGGCTCTACAATGTTATTGAAGTTTCTTCGAAGACATTGCTATGGTATGTATATGGAATGTATTACCTATATGGTGAATCGTTTTGATGTGTTTTCGCTTCCTCCTAGTTTCCTTTTGCTTTACGAGTTGTAAAAAAGCAAGTGATTGGGAAGCACAACAGAATCAGGTTTCGCACTGAATAGTTCAGTGATTTAAATTGCATATAACTCTCTGCGGATGCCAAGCATTTACTCGTGCATTTTTGTGATTTGTTCGGCAGTAAATTGCATCGAAATAAACTTGAAATATTTGTTTGTCATTATTATTTATACGACATATGAATTGAATAAAAATAATCTGTGGGTTAAATAGTTTCAAAAATATTTTGACAAAAATTAATATTTGAGATTTATTTTGAAAAGATAGTGCCTATTTTGAAGGCAACAGATAGTGCCTGTCATCTATTAATAGAAATTCTACGTAATGAATTTCTGTTGACAGAAGTTTTATTTGTACGACAAAAATATAAGAAATAAATATTTTGAAAAATTTTAAAGTTTTGTTCCTAAGTCTTTTGTTGTATTCTTGCTAACCTATCTTGGCAGACAATTAATGTTTCTTAACGATCGTTTTATAGAAAACAAATATACATACATATGTATGTATGTATTCGATGCATTTCACCTCTTTAGATTCAGATAAAATGTTTGTTAAATTTTTTATTAAATTATAAATAAAAACAAAAAACCACCAAATGCACATGCACTTGCCTTGACCCAAATTAAGCACAAGATCATGCTTGTGAATATTATTTGTATGTAAAATACGATTTTAATGATTTTTTTTTTTATAAAGAATGAAGTTGAGAAAACACAAATGCACAAAAAAGCAAACACTTCTATTTACATTCAATTAGGGTTAACTAAGTGCAATGACTTTGTTTATCCAATTGTTTTTCTTCTTAATGTAGAAAATAGAAAATAAAAATGCTTTTAAGCACCGAATCTAAATAACCTTACTTATGTAATTGTTTTAAAAGAAAATGATTTAAAATTTAATTTCCTATTATAAACTTGTTTAGTTTGAAGCAAAAAAAAAATAAATAAATAATAATAAAGAAAAAACAAAAAATTTCCAAAATCAGGTTAATAGGTAACCAAGTTGATTGAGTATATGTCTATAAGCGTACAAAATCTTTTACTATTATACAATATTAATGTGTATATGTTTAATTTATACATAATTATGTTATGAGTTTGTCAGAGTCATCATTATGAATGAAAAAACTATAAAAAGCGAATACACGAATAGCTGGCTATTAGCAGGCATGGCTAATAATGTTGACAGATTAGTTACAGACTGATGAACTAATAGGCAAATACACATACCATCATTAGCTATTAACGTGTGATATTTGCACATTTTTATAAGAAAACTTATAAGAGATGCACAATTATAATACAAGCGACATGGCGACATAGCGTTAAAATATAAATAAAATTAAAATGCATATTGAGTGAGACAAGAGACTCATTCATCGACAAAGAATTTGAATTTTTGTTTTTGCTTTATTGCCCAACATGTGCATTTTGATGCTTGAAGTTTTCTTAATTTCGTTGGTATGAATAAGTCTTAATTTCAAATTATTTGCAACTTCAATTAAGCGTTTCCATTGTAAATTCCATTAACCGCAAGCCGCATTAAGATATGGTACACCAAAGGAGATGATGTTGGCAGTACCCTCTGTAGTCATTATCTTGCAATGTCTATAGGTTGAGGTTATTCATTGCATTTGCAACATCTTAATGTTGTTTTTGTTGCTATTGCACAATATATATTGCATATATGTACATATATATGTTTATAGTATGTATGTGTATATAATATTTATTATTATACTATATGTGCATGTATTTTTATCTACAAGTAGTAAATATTGCCTGTTACTGCATCAAATCATTTAATGAAATGGAAGCTGCTAACCAACTGTAAAAACGAGTTTGTTGCAATGTCTACTCGTGTATGATGCAAAAAAAGTTAGACAAGAAAAAAAAAATTTACAATATATAGTAAAAAAGAAAATATTGCAAGACATTTACATACAATAACAAACCACCTTTTTGTTTTTTTTTTTTTCTAAATATTAAAGTCTAACGGAATTTTTTTTAATTTGTTTTTAACTTATAAGTGAATGCTTTAGAGAAGAAGTACTGTTAAGGTACGGCTTTTAGTTACTCTATTATGAATTTAACGGATATATGAATTGAGTTATTTTCCAAAAATTAAAGTTTGAAACAATCTAACAAATAAACATAGACAGCTATCATTATATGTTGCCAATGTTGAAAAAGTCACCCACTTGCCCATGTTATAGTAGTAGTCACGCAATGATTGATAATTATGTTGTGCAATTTCTCTTCTTTTTTATATCTTAAGCCGAAACTAAACAGTATTCATGAATAAACTATTTAATGATAATAAATAATTTATAACGATTACATGACTTAAAAAAATTGTCATTGTTTTAACATAATGTTCACATTCCTATTTATTTTTATTTTAGGTCCTAAGGAATTTTCTTATCGTGGCAAAAACATGTTCTTGAGTACTCATGTCCCAGCTTTGGCTAATAAGAAAGTCGATTGGTTAGATGGTCGTAATCTGTGCCGTGAATACTGTATGGACTTGGTTGCCTTGGAAACCCAAGAAAAGAACAATCTTGTCTTCCGTGTTATTCAACAAAACGATGTTCCCTACATCTGGACAGCCGGTCGTATTTGCGATTTCAATGGTTGTGAAAATCGTCCCGATTTGGAACCCAAAAACGTTTATGGTTGGTTCTGGTCTGCAAGCCGTGAGAAGATTCAAGCCACCAACCGCATTCCTCAAGGATGGGGCTACAATCCTTGGTCTCAAACTGGTCACAAGAAGCGTCCTCAGCCTGATAACGCTGAATACGATATTAACCAAACCAAGGAGCAATGTCTATCTGTTTTGAACAACGTCTACAATGACGGTATTGCATGGCATGATGTTGCTTGTTATCACGAGAAGCCTTTCATCTGTGAAGATAACGATGAATTATTACGTTATGTTGCTGCTACCAATCCTGGTATTCGTCTATAAATACCCATTTAGTACAGGAAACATGATTATTTTTAATTTTTTGTTTTTAATTTTTTTTATTTTATAAAGAAAACAAAATAGACTTTAGAATTTATAAAAATACAAAGAGAAAAACACAAAATTTTTTTATACTATATTTTTTACACGCTCACCATTTTTTCTATTCTTTGCTAAAAATATTTTTCACTCTTACTTCCAATTCAACTGCCAATTTATAGAAAAAATATGAGTCAAAACGAATTATGAAGTACTACATTCTACTCGACTGTAATGTAGTATCTCTTTTGTTGTAAAATATTTATTAGTTGCATATTTTTTTAAAAATAAAAAGCGGAAATTCTGTTTTATTGACACAGATTGACTATATTCTTCCAACATATCTTTTTTTTTTTTACTAATTTGTAACTGTTTAAATAAAAAAAAAATTATAAAAAACTATAAAAAAAAACAATAAAATTATAAAAAAAAATTTAATATGTGTTTGATTAAACAGTATTTGGGTATGTACTTTAACTTTAAACTTTAATAGTTGATGATGACTTTAAGAAATAAAAAGACATGGGGAGGCTATTTTAATGGTTATAATCTTATACATTTATTTAGATGAAAACTTTCTAACCATTTAGAATATTTATCTTTTAGTTTTATTATGTTTAGGACTTTTATCTTTTAAATAAGATTTTCTTTTCGAAGAACGACGATCAGATTGACTTGATGTTGATCTAGTGTACAAGGAACTTTTGTTTACCCTATCGTTATTTGATTTAATTTTAAATTCTGGAGTTCTGGATCTAGTTTTCGTTGACTTACGTTTCTTTGATTTTCTGCGGCTTTGATCTTTCCTTGATTTATGTGTATTCTCTGGAGTTTTGGATCTAGCTTTGCCATCCCCTATCCGAGACATTTTCTTCACATTTCTCTTAGAAATTTTTAGTTCTAATTCAGGACTTTCGGACCAACGCCAATTATGTGTTTGTCTTTTTTCAGAATCTCCGGTATCCCAGCTAAATAATGAGTACATTTGAAAAGAAGTCTTCTAATTAAATATGTTATGCGTACCTTAATTCTGGAGTGTCAGAAGTAGATTGAGAATATCTTGTGACACTGTCAAAATTTCTTTTAGGATTGTGCATTGGTGTATTATATTTATTGTCAGCATTTTTCATTAAGTGTAAAAAATTACATTTACCTCCCTTTGGGCATTTGCCACCTAGATCTAGACCTTTAAAAAATTACGAAATGAAAGTTAAGGAAATGTATAGTAACAGAAATTCAGTATGATTAAACTCTTTAAGATGTATTGCTTTAAAAGGATACCGAGTGCGTACCACAAACTCCGTTACGCCAGTTCACTATATTAGAGAATTCTACATTCAAGCGTTTAGATGCGTAATAACGGTTTTGAAGGTTTATGAAAGCCTTTAAGGCTGACCTAAAATAATAAGAATAATTATGATTTACAAAGTAGTATTTTACAAATACCTTAAATTTTTATACAAACAAAGAAAAAGTTAAAATTACTATTAAAATGTAAGATGGACCCATACGTAATAATTTTTTTTTATTTATTTCTTATTAATTTACTATAATAAATTTTTTTCTGGATCAGAATTTATTTTTGAATACCTATTTCAACAAATTAATTATGTTTGCAGGGTTATTCTGTGTTATTTATGCGAAACCAAAAAGGATTGAATCGAGTTTACCGATATTATATTGCATTATAGATAGTTATACCCCTTATCAATTAATTTTTGTTTTTTCATACATCTTTAAAAAAAATATTTCAAGGGAGAGAAGATTGCTGGGAAATCTCTGTTTTACATTAGCAAGTTTTCGCTTAAAAAATTAGTTTTGACGTCAGCTCAGTTTTCAAACTACATACATAATCTTCTGTACTTGCTCAAAGGACTAATTCACCTAGAATACAAAACCAATGATAGGGGACACTCTATTTACATAATTTGGTATGAAATGAATTAGCATTAGCAATTAGATTATGTATTAGATAGATATAGATATTATAACCATGACAGAATTCTCCACTACTTAAAAGAGCTAACGGGTTACTTCCAGAATTAGGTGGAAAATAATGCCAAATAAAAATTGCTACATCTTTATAACACAAAATTTAAAATCGGAGGCTAGCAAATAGATTGTACAAAAAATTAAACTTCTTATGCCTTTAATGAATGCAGGCCGACTCGATTTCACAAGTTTAATGCATAAATTATTGCGGGCAGATTATCATGGCTTATGGAAAAAGAAAGCTAATATATAAAAACATAGCAGCAATCCCAAATGCATCACGTGTAACTAAATAAAATGTGGAATTATTGTACAAGACACTAAAATATATAAGATTTAAACGTTTCAAAAGTACGTTAGTTATCAACACTCCACTGAATTCATAGGCTATATATAAGGAAAGCAGTATCAATCTGTTCCTCCCTTCTGGAATCCCTGGTAATTCATAAGCATTTTAAAAGGAAAATCTAAGAATTTATTCTTAAGATTAATTGATGATTAAATAACTTTATAATGTTTTCATATTATTTATTTTATATACATATATATATATATATATATATACATATGTATTCATATATATATTATATAATTCCTTACCTTTTCTCAGCATACTCTACAAAAACATGACCTCTCAAATGAGGCTGTGTATTCCTTACAGTCCGAAAGTTTATAATAGTACCATATTCTTCTAAAACGGGCCATACATCTTCGCAGAATTCATCATAATAATCACGTAAATCGCGTTCATTTAATTCCAAACTACTATCAGCATTGGAATATTCTTCATGTTCGTGCTGTTCAAGTAATGGATGATGGAAAAAATTACGAATTACTATGATCTTCGCCAAAAGTGGACGCCTGTGATTAAATGAACACGCAAGGCCAAAACGACAGCAATTTGTTTTGTCATAAAATTCACACGACTTTTCCGCTGGTCTAGACTGTACAAAGTATTCTAATCTGGGAGGTGTTTTCATGGCGCCTTCATCTAAATATTGTTGCATACATTGCAATATGCTGTCAAACTCTTTGGTTGCTTTTTCTGCTTGCAACTTCAGGGTTTCAAGTTTTTTTCTGTGGGCATCTTGTTGTTGTCTTACAAACTGCTCTTGCTTAAGTCTTTCTTCCTCCAACTTAGCTTCTTCAGCTTTTCTTTTCAATTGTTCTTTTTGAAATTGCTTTTGGGCTAATAATTCTCTACGCAGCCACTCTTCTTCCTGTTCCTGTTTTTCTTTTTCTTGCAACAGTTGCTCTTGTAGTTCAATTTCTTTTCGACTTACCAGCCAAGCTTTGTATTGGGGATCCCTAAGCTTTGCTAGTTCAGCTTATTTGGATTTAAAGAATATTACATAGAAGATTTACAGCATAACACCTTAGGAACACTTACCTTCTTGTAGTTCTTTATCCCTCTGTCGTGCCACTTTTTGTCTTCTTCTCTTCCTTTGCTGCTTTTTGACAAACTTGCGCCAGGGTCTGCGTCAGATATTAACATATTTTATATTTCATTATTTATTTATTTATAGTTTTTTGTAATAAATACCTTTTATTTTGTTTTTCAACCATTATTAATTATTATTGTTGAAAAGACACTGTTTAGTTTTTATTTACATTTGTCAGCTGTGTTACTAAAGGAATTGCCACGTCGAAATGTTTTGAACGCGCTTTAAAAACAACAAAAGTTGGCAATGATGTTATAGAATTGAATTTCATTTCTGTTTTTGAATTTGTTCGAAAATTAGAACATACATATATAAGGATCTTATACTGTCAAAACAGAGATTGTGAAATATGTAGAGAAGTTCTCATGGTGAATTCATGTAACCGGTGGGATCATCTAAATAGCTGAGCACTTTGTTAATGTCAAAATTTTGTTGTTTTTGTGTGTGTTTGTTGTGCGTGTTGTTGTCCATTTTTGTTTCCTTTTCCATTTTTTTTCTTCCTATTTTGACATCCAAATGGAGGTTTAACAAAAACAAAATGCGTGTTGTTTTTGCATTGTTGCACTTGTTGTAGAGTTGCGGTTACCGTATTGAATTTGCCTTGGAAGTACTCACAAATGATCGAATCCCTTGGCTTTATATGAACGGGGTTATTATAGTTGAAAAAAAAAGAAATAAGTTTTAAATACATAATTAATTGTATTTAAAATCAGGATCAAACATTTTATTATTTTTAAATTTGTTAATATTTATCAAAAAAGCTTTTCAATTGGTCGATGTAGATATGCTATTTTTTTGATTGCAAATTGATTTAACGAAGTAAAACATTGAACTTATAAAACAGCAATAAATTCATTTAATTTTATACTAAATGAATAGACCACAAATGCATGTAGTATGTATGTATGTAAAGATATTTAAAAAGCGATTAATTTTGGAAAATTTAACAAATTATAGAAGATTACATGCCTTTAAAATAATTTCAAAACTCTACAAATAATTTTTTTTGATACAAAGGCACATTTATTACAAATTTCACAGTTTTTTGGCACACTTAATATTAAAATCAATCCGAGGCGTTACTGACGTAATTTTATGATACACAATTTGTTGTATTATGACTACCATCCAGATGATGGGTGGTACGAAATTGGACCAAGATTATGAGATAACAAGTAGCAGCACCGGTAATCTGAAATGAGTAAATAATATTAGAAAAATTCCTTACACTAGTAAAAATTTCTATCATACGATACCGTAAAAATTAAAGTACGATCCAAGTTAAACAGTTCGGCTGCTGTAAAGCGTACACGACGATGTTGTAATTGCAATGAAAGGCGTAATAAACGATCACGTATTTCAGGGTCATCGGTTAGATTAAGCGTTTTGTGTACAATAGCAGCACATTTGCCACTTTCTTTTATGGTTCTACTACTGCCCTCCACTATTAAGAATATTATGATGACGTACCAAAGCATTTGAGCGATGAAAAATGCAAAAAATTCATCTGCCTCAAAGACTTCAACGCAATTTGGATTCAGTTTCACTTCCAATATATAAAAGTCATCAAAAAGAATGAAAAGAAATGATATGGCTATAATAGCCAGCAATGGATATGTAAAGTACTCTTCGATTGTATTACATATATCACACAAAAGGTTATGAATGTTGGTTACTTGTTTTAAAGCGAATTCAGGATTTTTTCTGATAACTGATGTTACGCTGTAGCGTTTATTGACCGATATTGATGATATATTGGCGTTTCGTCTTCTGGGTACACTGCGATTCATTCGCACTATTAAATGAAGCGGAGAAAGCTCCATGGCATTACTATCTTCGATATGCGAATCTAAA
Source organism: Sarcophaga rosellei (assembly GCA_930367235.1). Taxonomy (NCBI): domain Eukaryota; kingdom Metazoa; phylum Arthropoda; class Insecta; order Diptera; family Sarcophagidae; genus Sarcophaga; species Sarcophaga rosellei. The sequence goes on along the minus strand of OV884019.1, from coordinate 2,760,377 downwards.
ATGTCTTGAAGAATCTGAAAATGAGAGGAGTTAATAAAAAATTGTAAAAATGAGGAGAAATAAAGTAAGGAAAAATATATAACAATATGTCTTCTGTAGAGCAACAAACATACATAATTAATTTTTTATAAAGGATTTTAAATACGGATGGAGTTAAAGATAACAATGATTGCATTTATTTAAATTTGAAATTAAGTTAATATACTTAAAAATGCACGAGAATAATATCGATTAAACATTCTCTAGATTGTTTCAAACCTGAATAGAAATTTGAGATAGTTTGTATTTAATTGTTGTTGTTTTTAATTTTACCACGCAGATGTTGAAAACGTTTAAAAATTATGTAATTTATGAAATATATGTATAAGGAAAAAAATCGTATAGGTTTGTCAGAAATAGCACCGTCGTTATTGCAAAACCCTTTAAGGCTATTATCGACTATCTTCTGAAACTAACCCACAAAACATTTGAGTTAGTCTTTTTGATATTCACCAACTTTTGTTTTCACTGTACGAACAGTGATATTCAGAAGGAAAGTAATTTTTCTTCGTATGAAAATATCACTCTTAGGTTCGTTTTTGTAATAAATTCTTTAGGAATATTAAAATAACTTTAAATGATTAATAATAATTATGTAACAACTGATATACCTACATAAATACAGATATATTTTCAATTCAATTTACCTCATTCATCATATGGAAACGACTTTTAGCTAGATGTGTGGTGCATAAAAATTTAAAGACCATTATACTGATGTTTATATGTGGCAGGGCGAATGTGGTGAATACAACAAATGATGGAGTTATCTGAGCTGATCTCAGCAGCATATAACTGACACATAAATAGATGACATTGAATAGCAGCATGCCAAAGGATATGACGAAGGAGTAACATAGAATCTTGCGATAATTCAATTTCATGCCCAATCTTACGAATATCTCATCGACGACCAAATTATTTTGTATAATGTTTATCAGACAATCACGTTTCAAAATGGCGAAACCAAATATCGTTAACATGGCTATTATGCCAGTCAACGAGAGCGTAGTATCGCCCAATTTGGTAATGTTCGTTTGAAAAAAATAACCAATAATGGAACCGCCTTCGTGACTTGATAGAAAAAAACACAAGAGAAAAAACAAAAAATGGATAATACCGGCAACAAACGACAAGGCCGAGGTACGAACTTCCTTTTGAGATTTCAAATGAAATGGTGCCAGGCCAATTATCGAAATGTATGTTAGTGGCCTTAGCGATTGAAAAATGTTATCAGCTTGTGAGAAACGTTCCCAGACTTTAAAACCCATGGTATTTCTTGTTTTTAAATGCTGTCTTGTTTTTTTCTTTTTTTTTTTTTTTGATAAATATGGCACTATTATTATAATAATTATTAAAATTATAGGTATTTACACGTTTATTACACGTCCGTTTACGAAGGCCACTTGTTGAAAACTGAATCCTGTTGATTTTTGTAACACTATCTAATATCAATGGCAGGAGTGGTTGTGTGTCATTGTGTCACAACACGTCAGGTCTTTCTTTTAATTGTTTTTGTTTTCATTTTAATTTATACATACATATGTACATAGATATTAATTATCATTATGTATGAGTATATATGTATGTATGTATGCACATACATACAATATCTATAAAGGACTATGATATACAATTTATTTATTTTCTGTGTGCTATTTGTATATATCAATGTGTGCGTATGTATGTATGTGCAATCAGAATAAAAATAATAAGTTGGCTACTTAATTCGCAAATATGAATGAATGTCAATTGAAATGAAATACTAACTACCTGTTCTTGTTGTTGTTGTTGTCGACAAAGTCTTCATATAGGAAGGGTGTTGATTAAATCAATAGACAATGTACACCCCGCTCTTCTATTGAATCAATAGTATTGATATTTAAGATCAATATTTGTAAACAGTTTGCTGTCGTATTAATAATTTCAGTTCTTGGTTGATAGATATTGCGTTTTCCCTTTTTCTTTGTAAATATATTGTATTTTTATATCTAAGAATTTAGGTTTGTTGCGGCATTTATAATCTGTGTTTTCGCTTATGTTTACAACTAATTACCAACAACTACAACAATTCTGACAATTATACATGGAAAGAAAGAAAAAAAAAAAAATGAACTGTAAACCGTAACCATGGAAAGCTGTTACAGCGATTTCGTTTTTATTTAGAAATCGCGATACTTTCAAATCGATAATATATCGAATGATTTTGGTGTCATATCTTTAATCTTTAATTCTTCTCCCACAATGTTTTCTGTATTATTGTTTTTATCGATAGCTTATATTTGACCGAATTTGGTTTAATTTCTTCGGTTTTGGACCTTCTATGCTCTTGTATACGGATATCGAAATCTCATAAATTCCAGAAAGTCGTACGGCAAGTAAAGTGACGGCTTCATAACTGGTTTAAAAATCATATAGCAGAGTAAATGAAATACAAGAAATTATAGAGCGTTTGAGGAAAAATTTGCTTTAAATTATATTTTTAACTAGCTGTACCCTGCGCGTGTTGCTGCGCCACCAACTAAAGTAAATTTGAAGGAAAGACATTACACAAATATCCAATTAGTTTTGAATCATTTTATTGATATTATTTCCCGCTGTCCAGATGATTCAGACGAACGGGCCTGAGAATAGTCGAAGATTTTCCGGTCTCAATGTTCGTTGCTCGTCTGATTCTGAGGCTCGTAATTCCTTTTTCTTCCATGCTTGAGTGTAGGTCAACCAATTGCTTGTCATTCATTCTGAATAATTTTACGCGGCGATATCTATCGGAAATTAATCGTACCAACTTAGAAATCTCCGGACAACAACTTTGTTAAAGAATGCATAGTTAACGATTTAATTTATTTTTAGTAATTTTCAGTGGCGCCACCTGTCGGAAATTGGTCAACTTAGAAACCTTCGTCGGCTCATGCGCAACAACTTTGCTAAAGATCATAACATGATCAAATACACAATCAAATACAGTTTACGATTCTACAAGTTACATACAAACAAACTTTCATTTTTATATACAATTGAAAAATATTCCAAAATATACCAAAATTCACATTCTTTATACTTTATTTTCTTTGGTTTTATACATCAGGAATCATAGATAGCATACTTTAGGGGTAACTATGCGTATGAGTAATATATTTCAAATGCAATTAAATATTAAGTATGTAGTATGTAGTATACATGGGCATGGCCCCTCGCTCATTTGGAATATCAACATAAAAAGTAGCATATAACTCCTTCCAGACATACAGGAAGATACTGTGAAAATTTCAAGAAAATCGGTTCAGCCGTTTAGTCGTCTATAAACTTCAAACATACAAACATACAATCAAACACACATTCATTTTTATATATAAGATTTTTATTGAATACGCACAGTATTCAATGCATGGATTCTTTTCTTTCAGTGCAATGTATAATTGGGTTTATTTAATTGCGTTCACGTACACACGATACTTACTTTTATACGAAATAGACACAAACAGTAAAGCGTTGTAAGTAATGTAAAACTCGTATAATTAAATTGTGGAATATTGAATAGCTTTAGACCAATGTTTTTAGTCTTTTTATTATACAAAAAACAAAAAAAAAAAACGTGGGACATTGCTAATAATACTGATTATTTGCGTAAAAAGGTTAGAAATATAATTAAGGATTTTCATAAAAGTTAAAATAATCCTATTGCACAATATATGAAGTTTCCCTAAACAGACAATTATCATCTGCGAGATCTTTGTAACTTAAATAAATTTCGAATAGTTTTCTTACCCTTCAGAAAAAAATCATTTGAAACGATTTAAAATATTTTTCTATTTAATGATTTTAGCTGCTATGGCATTCATAAGTACATGGGTGTTGAATATGAAATTAAAAATATTCTATTTGATATATGTATGTATGTGTGTATAGAACACATATGGCAATACAAATAACAGTTTACGGTTACTGCCATTGTCATTGTGTCGGGGATATGACAATGCTTGTACAAATCCCCGTGTACCGCTGAAATATTGGCAAATTACTTATAAATTGTGTATTGTGGATGTCTATCAAAGGCAACCCAACAAACGTTTTAAATTGATAAGGAATTCTGTACATACTTATATGTATATTGCTTCCTTTTTATATACTTCTGACTACGAGCACAAGGTACATAAAAGAGTTAATTTTACAGTAGTTACAATACATACAAACAAGAAGTGTACAACATCATTTCATGGTGACAATGTGAATATCGTATTTGAAAATGATTATTGTTTAACAAAATTCTATCTCGCTGGAAGCTTGCGTGCTTTATATTTAACTTATTTTTATTCTATTTTTTATTAAAAAATTAATTAGGTATTCTTTATAATTTGTAAAATTCTAATTGATAAAATTTTTGTTTTCTAGGTACACATATCCATCCACCCCAAAGGTATTTCCATTTGATTATTTATACTTGTTTGTATCAATGTTTATCTGAATGTCGTATTCTCTTGTTTATTTGTTTTAATAATAATAATAATTGAAATATAAAAAAGCAATAATACTTTGACTACGTATTTTTAAATAAGAAAATTTCATAAAAAAAACAAGAGCATTTTGTTTTAGCCACTCCTACTAAATATCTTTATGATCGTCAATCCTCGCTTATATAAAATATTTAACTTTGGGACAATCGTAATAGTTATTACATGACAGTCGGATTTGGCAACTTTCATTACTTCAACGCCATCTGCGTTAAATAGATTTTTAGAGCGTATATGCATTGCATCAATTGCTGTTGCAATAAGAACCATAAATACTATTCATATCGTTAGTCATTTGTCTTGTGTTTTAACCTTTATATAAGGAAACAATACAGAGTTCATTAGAAAGTAGCCGATGATTTCTTTAGTATACCTTATCGATCTAATTACTGTAATCCTAAAGCCTAATGTCAGTTTTTGGAAACATGGATTTCTTCTCATGTGTACACGTGTCAGAGTACTTACCTAGTATTTTAGTACACATATTATAAGGAACAATTTGTTTTAAACCGTCTACTTGAAATACTTGATTCAAAGAACGCTTTTACTGAAAAAAATGAATTTATTTTGATATTAAATTATCTGACAATATTATAGTATTCTCTAGGCCTTTCGATATGATCGATCTTTTGGAAAAATAATATTCATCCATTTACTTTCAGTATTACATACATAATTCTTCAGCAAGCATTTATTAAACATTGCCTTTGTTTATCAATTAATTAATTAATCAAATTTTTAATTTAAATAAATTCATTTGTAATTTCAAAAACAATTAGAGTTGAATGTTATATGAGTGCTTTAGATTTGCGTTTGATTTGCCAAAGTTCCATTTAATGGCTCACAAGTGCTTTGATTAACTGCTGGTGGATTTGAAGTGAATTGTAATAAAATTATCAAATATGTCGTTAAAGCGCCACTTATCTGTGAATAATATTTAAGAATTATTTTAAATCGTTTAGTTTAAAACTTCATATAAATAAATATCAAAGACTTACCGTAAAGTATAAAGTACGATCAATATTAAATAAGCCAGCTGCTGTAAAATTGATTTTCAAATGCATTAATTGCATGGAGAATTGTTGTAGCTTCTCTTTAACATCCGCGCTTTTGGCCTTATTCAATAAGGCATGAACAATACCGCCAGTTTTTTCACTCTTAAGGAAAATTTAATATAAAAAAAAACATTGTATTATTAATTGTATTATGTATTAATATTTATTAAAAAAAATAAAATATTTCACCTTTTTAATGGCTCTATTACTTCCCTCTACTATTGAAATGATGGCAATCAAATACAATATCATTTGACAGGAGAAGAACGTTACAAATTCCACGGTCTTAAATTTGCTTTCCCTTTTCGATTTGCCCAACAGAGTCTCTAATACGTAATAAGCATCGAATACAATAATCAAGAATGCAATTGATATGATGGTCAACAACTGGTAAGTGAAATATTTATTGGCTGTTGACGCCGCTTCACATATCAACTGGTGTATTTCCATGGATTCCTGTATAATTTCTGCTGGATTTTTCGACACAATTGTATACATGGAGAACGAGTCCAAACATTGTAGGGAACGTTGTTTTTGGGTAATACTTTTAATGCAGCGTGTATCCCATTGATGGCATAGATTTTTTAGGACCTAAAAAGAATTTAGAAAAAGAAAGTCAGTGCATGTTAAAAATATAATTTTGAGATTTGATTAAAATTATTTAAATTTCAAAGGACTTTGAAAGAAAATGACCGTAGAAGTCAAATCACATTATATTTATAGACAATATGTATCATTTACAATTTATTGTACGATTCTATATCCACATTGAAGCAAATAAAATTAGCAACATTCTTCGGGAACAAAGTTATTCACACTATCCAATGCTGCTTGCAATCAAATATAAACCAATAATCTAAATATGCTTTAAACACAATTGTGAAATATTTTGAACTATTCGCACCCTTGCTAATAGTTAATACATTTGACATTTTAGTCCTGAATTGAAACTCAACGTATGACTGCGTGATGCCTACGCAGATATTCGATAATCAATCGATCTTGAATGTGTATAAGGTAGTTGATCTTAACTAAGGCATTTCATTTTGCAATTATTTTCTTTGTAAACATGGCGTATTAATAATTTTTTTTTCAACACCATTAATCAATATCACTCATACGTCACAATAATTTTCAATATTTAGTTTAATAAATTAAATGTTTTCAATGAAAAGCTTTCAATTTTTTCAGTTTCTATTTTATTATTTTAAGTTGTGCAATTAATTAATTAGAAATACCTCATAGACGGCTTTTAAATAAAGTGACATTTTATGTAGCGTCGAATGATATATTATCACTATACTGCTTATAATGATATGAGGTGAATAGAATGTTGACATAGCTATCCAGGATATATTAAAGCCATTGTGTTTAAACACTACCAGGAAGCCGTATAAAATGAAAATCAAATTGGCCAAAAACATTAAAAGCAAACGAAAATTAATTTGTGTGGCACATGGTTTCTGATTAAATTGCACACCAATACGTGAGAAATGCAATTCCAACTGCTCGTATTGTTGCATTAAATACATCAGTGATTGACGTTCCATAAGACCGAAGATTAAAACCGCTATAATACCAAACATGCCGTTAAATTTTTGTAAATTATCGGTAAATTTCGATACTTCTGTTGTAAAAAAATGAGCCAATAATGATTGTTCATTCTTCATGCTGTAAATAAAGATAAACGTATAGAATCCAATACGTATTAGGATATTTAAGTAGCCGAATATATTATTTTTTAAATGTCTATTGGGCTGAGATGAGAACTGAAATGGTATGATGCCAATACAGAAGGCCACCAAAAAATAAACACGGTAACATGCATAAACATCGCCCGGTTTATGCAGATCTTTTAGAAATATCCGTATACTCCGAGGTAGAATAGACGTTAAACACATGCTATTGAAATAGTTTATTTTGTAATAAACTTGTGCTATTACAGTCACTCGTAATACGACAACTAAGTAGAGAAGAAATTATTTTTATTTTATTGCCTTTTGATGATGTACAGTATGCGATGTTCGATGTATGATGCGATGTTATCCGTGTAATTAATTAAATTAAATTGTGAGTGGCACGAATATATTATTGATAACCCCAAGGAATAACTTCAATAATATTGACTTTTGGCTTTTGTCATTTAAGCGAAAATAAATTGTTTTCTCTTCGATAGCTTGAAAGCTGCTCATGTCATACGGTTATTAATATCGAATCGTGTTTATTGATTGTGAAAACAAATTCAGTCGTTTCGCATATTTGATTATTACTTACTTTACTTGAACTTATTCAAATTTGAAAGGTTTTAATTTATTTTTTTTTTGTGTATAAATTTCTGTTAATTATCATAGTACTCACCTTATTTAATAAATCGAAATGTTGCCAAAATCGCATAACAAACGAAACATTTAAGACCACCACACTTAATAGGAATATGTGTGGCACAAAGAATGCAATCACTGCCTGAAAGGAGGGCCATATTTGATTATGGAACAGCATCCACAGACTGCTGATTAAATAACCCAAACAAATGCTTATTATCATGGCCAGTTTTGAATGACGAAAATTCATAATGTAACGATAATTGAATTCTACACCCAAATTAAGAAATCTGGCATCAATGAAAGCCACTGTTTTATACATATCAATCATGTCATTGCTTTTTTTCAAACTTACACCGAACAGAATCAACATACCGCTGAGGCCAATAAATTTTTGTAAAATATCGCCTATTTTGGAAATTTCCGTCTTAAAAAAGAAACCAACTATAGATTCGTCGAGAACGAAGGAATGCATGAAACAGTAGACAAAAAATATGCCCTGTACGATGGTGATTATATAGCCAATACGTGATATGCACATTTTTCGTTCTCCACTCGATTCCTGTATACAGATCGGTGTCAGGCCTAATATGAATGTAATCGCTAATAGAGTCTTTTCAGCTGCGAACGAATCTTTTGGTTTAAGAAAATCACCCAAAAATGATTTCATTTTTAACGTTCCTTATTTTTTGTTGTGTTTGTTAAATTTCACCAAATTGATACTAAAGGACATTTTAAATTGTATCCTTGTTTTTATACTCACTCGTCATGGCATTACATTTAAGGTTGACAGGTGTGTTTACAGTGATTGTCAGTTCGTTAATTGAAAATTAAAAAATTTCAAAATTATTTTGATTCACATCACACGAAACATATATGTATGTATGAAATTGTTTTAGGATTTATTTAATACATCACACTTAAAATGATTTTTAAATTAGAACCGTCATTACAAAATAAAATTTTAAACCCACAACAGTTCACGTCAGCCAGTCTACATTTTATTTTGTTTAAAAAGTGATTTTATATGTATGTTAATACGTTGTTGGAACTTTGACTTTCATCGCATTATTGTTTTTCTGAACATTTCCTGAGCCTATTTATATGTATGTGTTGTTGTTTTAATTTAAAAAGTATAATCTTGAAATAAAAAGGTGAATAAAATATTTATAAATAGTATGCATTTACCTACTAATTCAACACATGAATATAAGTATGTAGGTTTGATTGAAATTTTGTTTATTAATTTGGTTTTTAATACAAACAGAAGATTAAATTTTGGATGGCATTTGTGTAATTAACTGCACTAAATCCTGAACAAGTTCAATCTGAAATATACTTTTGCCCACTTTAGTCTCCAGAGAAAATACTTTTTTCTTTCAAATTTTTAATTTACATTTTAATATTTGATATTAACTGCAGATTACTCGTATTGGAAATACGTATCGAAGTCGAGACTCACCTTGTGCATCATATTATAACGCATTTCAATCATTTTGGTAAAACATGAATACATGGTCAAAGCGCACAACACCACCGTGTGCTGTATTAAAAACGTTACATGCAATGAAACTGAAGGCTCCTCGTTGGCCGATTTTAAAAGTTGAAAACCAAAGATGGTATAACCCAAATTGGCCGATACCAGACACATTATGTAAATGTAACTGAAGCGCAACACTTTGCTGTACATGATTTTAATGCCAACACCATATAATTGCTCATCCATGGCCTGCATGATTTGTAAACTTCGCTGGATATAATATTTCGGTATAATCGCTGTTAAATAGATCACGGTAACACCGATAAAACCACTTAATATTTGCATAAAATCACCAAAATGTGTAATGCGCGAACGAAAAAAATAACCGGCCACCGTTTCGCAATCGTTGATCAAAGTTAAGATATAACAGATGCTATAGATTACAATATGACCGCCGACATTAATGTAACCCCAAATGGAGTGTTGCAAGTATTTGACACCTTTTTTATTGGAGCGTACATAGAAGGGTGTCAGTCCATGCCAATAGGTGAGAAAGAAAAGCGGTTGCAAGCACTCGTATAATGTTTTCGCGGAAAATATTCTTCGTATACGACTACGAGCTCTTGTATCGAGTTGAAGTTTTTCCTGATTTTCTTCGTCCATACCGCTGGAAGTCAAATCAGCAACTGAGTACAAAAATGTGTTCTAAAAGGACAAACAATTTGCATAAACAAACAACTTTTTTTATTTGTTTGTTTTATATCCTTTTTTCTTCATTTATTTATCGCCCTGTATGTCATACCTTTACTTGTCATATAATAAAATAATACATACTTGTTGCAATTGTTAATGGCGCAATGCGTAGTTCATTCTGTCACTCTCACAGTCATCATTGTTGGGCCAGCAAACGTTTGTAATGTTTAAACAGTATCCCTGGTGTCTGCTGAATGTGTATTTAAACCATAAAACAATTTTCTGAAGTATAAACTCACTATAATGAACTCTTGTTTTTCTAATCAACTCCACCCTGAGTACTACGCCGACCAGGATATTAATAATTGAGATGTTTTTATTAAAAGTTTAAATGAAAAGCCGGTCGTAATATTAATTGCCATTTGCTATCGCGGTTTATTGTTTTCATTACTAAGAGTAGAATTGGTAGACGTTGTAATTAAAATAAATAAACAAATTGAAATTGATATGATGATTAAAATTATATTTAGTTACTAAAGAAACGTGCTTGCAAATGAATTTTTATTAATAATTTACAAAAAATAATAATTTAAAATTTTATTCTATCGTATGATGTGTGCTCGAAAAGGAGGGAAATTTTTCACATATATTTGAGTTATTTATACTGTCTATTTAAAAGTGTTTCATGAAAAGTGTTTTATGTGTATCAAGTGTTCCAACTATTGAAATGTAACGGAAACATATTTTGATGACTCAATTCCTAGCCAAAATAGTTATTTTTACGTAGACAAATCTATTAAATTAAGATCGAAAAGCCAGTTTGGGTGTGTCACATGTGTTATAGAAGTTTGTTCTTAAACCGAGGCATTATTGTATTATCATTGCAATTTGAACAGATTATAACTTATGATATCAAAACTAAATCATAAAATTATAGATATAACAACGTAGAAGATCGAACACCGAAAATATATTTTTTTTTTAATGTTATTCGGTTATTTTATTTTTGTGTGATACCCATAAGGAAATTGTACGGTTAATAAGGATATTATCGCTGGTTAAAGCGCCATCTGTGAACAGCAATATAAATACAAACGCTTGGTCATTGTTTTTCAAGAAATCATAGAAAAATTATATTCCAAATGTAAACAGATCCATTCAATAATAAAGGTTTGGAACAATTAAAAAGGTACAGACTACACTTCATAAAGATCTTAAGTCGAAACGAAGACACCATTACCGTCATAAGACACAATTTTTATTTTTTTTTTTTTATTAAATTCCATGTATTTATTTAAATAAAACTAATTCGAATAAGTTTTTAAAAATAATTCATTTTGAATTGTCTTTGTTTTGCCTGCACGAATTTGAAATGATTTATTGAGTAAAAGTTTTTTGTTACTCTGTCAATAAAGTTTAAATAAGTTTTTATTATCTTTCCAAATTTCATTATACAATAGGGAATATGACGACATCAAGCCACATATGCACAGCACGCAACAAATGCTATGCCAACACAAGACATAAAAAACCCTATTAACGCCTTCACTTTTCATCTGTCCTACTCACCTTATTGAGTATAACCAGACGTCTTTCAAAGCTGCGTGCGACAAAACAAAACAAACAAATGGCAATTGATAGCACCGAATGTTGCAGGAAGAACGTAACACATACACAAAATGACGGTGTCACTTTCATGGACTTTAATAAACGAAATACGCCGGCAAAATAAATGCCAATCACAATTGTTTTGAAAACAATCATTAATATTGAATAACGGTAAATGCGAGAATATTTCACTTTTATACCAATATTGACAAAATTCTCATCCAAGCAATAGAGAATACTGCAAACTCGTAACAATTTACGCCTTTGCGTTACGGCCGAAATATAAATGACAGCACCAGTTATCAGGCCATTACAAATTTGCATGGTGTCGCCAACATTTGAGATTTTCGTACGAAAAAAGTAACCGACCATGGTTTCCTCCTGCAGCAAGGAAATTATATAACAACAGCCGTAGAGTAAAATGTAGACGGCAATGTTGACAAAACCGAAAAACGACATTTGTATGTTTGTTTCACCATCTTTATTTTTGATAACGCGAAATGGCGTCAAACCGTAAAGAAACGTTAAAAAGAATAGCGGCTGTAAAGCCTCAAACACTTGATTTGATATGAAACTCTTACGAAATCGATCTATTTTATCGGACACTATTTGTGAAAACATTTTTATTTCTGTTTTTTCTTTTATTGTTTTTGTTTCTTTTTTTTGCTAATATTTTTTTTTTTTTTTGATGTGGCCAATATGAAAGATCCTTTTCAAAGGAGTTCTTAAGCACTACTGAAGTCAATTATACTTGAAAAACATATCAAATATGCTGCATGCGATATTTTTTGACCCCCTCACATATGTATTTTCTTATGTATATGTAATTAATATAGATGAAAGTATATAAATATACATACATACATACATATTTTGTGTACTGGCTGCTTAGCTGATTGTCAGGATAGAGAACAAACCAGAACTTTAAAATCTAATTTATTTTCAAAGATGTACTCGGATAGAATGTAAAAAGAATTTATTATTTTTACATCGTATTTATGCAGAGCACTTCGTATATAATGTACTTTGCTTGAATGATTTTTATTTTAAAAAATGAAAACAATTTAGAAAATTCTTAAACAAACTAAGAAGCGTATAAATAGTATGAAAAGGCAAATATATGATTATGGACGAAAACTCTGAAATGTCTATGGAGTTTGAGTGGAAATTAGGACAATCTTAACGTACAGTCTTAACATTGGAATATGCAACTAATCAAAATTTTTAAGGCGAATTAATCATTTCGTTTGTTATAATAGGGTGGTTAGATTGTGTTTTTTGTTTATTACTATGCCAGTCATCCTCCTAATGTCTAACAATTAAAACGAAACTGGAGATTTGTTAGAAGAATTAATTACATTAAAAGTCTGTTATTTTAAACTGTTTTAATAATACCAACAGGATATTAAAAAAAGGATACTCGTAACATTTATTTTTTTTGTCGTTTTGTTTTTTAATTTTACGTGTTTTGTTGACACAATCACAAATAGTAATACATCATAATCGTAATGATCATTATCAATGCCACATTATCTTCATTATCGCAATCGATTGTTGCGTTTTGCCGGCATTAATTTGCCACATGTTTCACAAGAGCCATTGCGCAAAACAACATTCGTCCATAAGTTAAGGTCTTGTTGTTTTCCAAAATTCTTGTTTTTAATTTGTAATAACGTCACATGAAATGTAATGGGACAAAATTACATATGTACATACATACGTGCAGTAGAATGGAATATTTTAAACTTGAAACATTATCTACAGAATATATGTACTTTCGTTTGTAATAAAATTTTAAATAATTTTTTCCATTCGGATTTTATGTGACGATACGTTTCTATTTCCAGTATTGTTTACATTCGTAAAATATTATGGTTTGTTGACTTTAAAAGTATGTGTGTTGGTTGTATGATTAACTTTTTAATCAATTTTGTTAAAATTTTTCGAAAATTTGAAACCAAATTGATTGGAAACAATTTTTTTTTACAAAATGTTCTCGTTTTAAATTCAACAAATTTGAAGCATTAAAAAATAATTAAAAATTGATTGAAATTTATTATTTAAGCGGCCAGCAAAACAAAGTGTCTCAAAATGTTTGATATCAAAGGCTACTACAATACAGTAATTTCGAGAAGAATTTTGAGTCTGATCCCAAAATGGACTCTAGAGGCAAGGACGCAAATGAATAAGTTGATGAATGGCTTTAATTAATATAGGAAGAACCAAGGCAAATTCAATAAGGTAACCGCAACTCTACAACAAGTACAACAATGCAAAAACAACACGCATTTTGTTTTTGTTAAACCTCCATTCGGATGTCAAAATAGGAAGAAAAAAAAAAATGGAAAAGAAAAAAAAAATTAACAACAACACACAAACGCACAACAAACACCCACAAATTTTGACAGCCCAAGACTAGTCAGCTGTTTCCTCGGGGTCACTTGTTATGAATTCGCTTTGGGAAGAACGATAAAAATGTTTAAATAATTTTCAAATTGATTTTGTTTCTCTAAATTTGATATTATTGTGTTTTATTTCGTTTTTTCTTTGAATATAAATTATTTAAATAAAAAAAATATCATCCATTTACTCACCTGGTTCAAGAGCCTTATTCTCCTTTGAATCGATCGAGTCATCGAACAGAATAGTGAAATCGATAAAGAAATTCCGAAACATTCTCCCACCACAATTACAATTAAGCACGTTGAAGGAGATGCGTCCATTGATTTTAAACAATAAACACAGATAATTGTCAGTGTGCAATCCAACAGAGCTACCGAACTTAAAATCAAGAGCACAAATCGTAGAATTGTTGTGTAGTCCACAGTTTGTCCAATGACTTTGAAACGTTCATCAATTTTAAGAAATAAATTCACACTTTTCTCCAATATTTTCTTACGCATTACAGCCGATATAAAGATAACCGTAGCGCCGGTAACTCCACTTAAAACGTATAATTTATTGCCAAGATTTGAGATATTATTGCTTAAAAAGTAACCGACTACCGATTCATTATAGTGGATCGTATACGCATAACAGAATGCCATAACAGAAACGTGTAGCAGGGCGTTCAAGTAACCGAATGAAGATGAACTTAAACGCTTATCACCGCTATTTGTGGTCACTACACGAAATGGCGTTACACCATAGAGGAACGTAAAGAAAAACATGGCCTGCATCGATTTGTAATAATTGTCCGAAATAAAAAGTTTATTAAACAGACGTCTATACCAGACATTTGACTTTACCGATACTAAGACAACCATGTTTAGGGATTAACTAAAATGTTTGTGATAATATTTTTCCAATATATGTATGTATTATGCCATTTAATCATATTAATTTACCGTGTACATAGGTAAATGTAATTGATTTCCATCCGATTGATAGATTGATTTACGGCACAGTTTTTGATTAAAATACAATGAAATTGTAATAGGACATGTGACACACACATGTATGCATGTAAGTGTGTATGAATTAAAAAATTACTCGTATATTTTTTGTTCACTGTAATGTATTCCAAAAGTAAATAATTCCTAATCTATTTGTTTGGTTTTCATAACGATGTTATCATGAATTCCATTTGACATTTTCTTTTCTTTGACTGGAGCTCTTAGTATTTAAAGAAGTTTTTGTCATTCTTACTTGCAACTTTAATGGAAAAAATGTTTTTTTTTTATATTTTAATTTAGGAATAAAATTGAAAGTTAACATACATAGTATGTACATACAATTGAACTAATTTAAATTCTCTGCCGAATTTGAATGCAATGAATTAAAGTGAATATAAAAGTGTAAATATAAAATATAAAAATTATATGTATGTATCTCATATATAATTTTGATGGGTTTGATGCGCATATGTACATATGTATTTATAATTACAGAGTATAAGTATAAGAGCTGTCATATAATATTTTGATATAATTTATACTCTTATTAATATTGCAAATAGATTCAATGTATGGTTTCAATAAGAGTCAATGAATATGTACTGAATTGATTCTTAAAGGACAAACAAACTTTCTCCTATCAAGAACCACTACAAACTGGTGTTAAAGAAAGTAACTATTTCATTTATTTCCTTTCTTTAATCATTTCGTAAACTAAATTCGGTAGTAAAATATATTCTTCTATTAAACATTTTTCGAATGTATAATAAAAGTGAAATGTCTGTAAATTTACTTTAATAGATTACATATTATCATCAAGTATGAGTGCTTTATTGATATTTTAACATTTATTTTTTAATTATTTTTTTCATTCGAATAAACTTCTTTTTAATGTACCAGTATGATATCATTGTATGTATGTACAATCTTTTAATGTAATTGACTATAAACTGTCGTCATTTAATATAAATTCTCAATATTTTTAGAATGTAGTTTTAGAAAATTGTAAACAAACTGTTTTTCTAAAATATCATTTTAAAGTGACCTCGAAATTGAAGATGATCACTTCAAATACAGTGAACTTGAAAAATTAAATGAACAACCAATTTAGTTTTTATGAAAAATAAAAATAAAGCAGTAAAAGCTGTTTAATTAAAAAAAAAATTAATAAAATGAATGCAGTTTTCTTAAATATTTTTGACATTCATTTTATTCACGACTATAAATAAAGGCATTCTATGAAAAATTTACGTACGCACATATGCATGCCTGCCTACATAATTTTCAAAAATTTTCAAAAATGTAAAGATGTTTCTTGTCAAATAATGGCATTTATTGTATAATATTTCATAGGTTTCATTAATTATGAAATTTTCCTTGAGCTGCATAGAATAATTTATAACAAATCTTAAGTGGTTTTTTATTTTTAATAATTTTTTGCAACATTATCTATTCTTATTTTTCTAAAATTTAAATAATAATTATTAACAATTTCATTTATTCTCATAATTCTATGTACATACATATCTATCTACATATTATGATTGATGGTTTGAAATTGCAACAGCAATACTAAACCACAACAATTAAAAATATATTCTCTTAACGGAAGTAAATGTTTTGTTTTATTTTATTTATTTATTTACTTATTTCTTTGTTATTGCTCTTCTTTTCCAATAATTTTATATTTTGAAATGATAAGAAATGAAATGAAAAATAACTGAATAAATATTTTTGCTTTAAATAAATGGTCTACATTTTTAATAAATGGATGGACAGATGGATGGATGGTTAGATGGATGGATGGATGGATGCATGCATGGATAGCTCGTTTATGCTTTGTTTCACTAGCAACATTAAGCAACAAAATCAAATCAGATCTTATGGCTGACGATGTATGTATATATGTCTGTACTCTTACATTGTAGCACGTTTGTTTCTTAAGTCTTTTCTTTTCTTAGTACTCATATATACATATATGTTCATACATATAAGTATATATTTCTTATTACTAGAAAAATGTGTTGTTGTTTCAATTGTTATACATTACAAAAACAACATAACAAAGAACAACAACTGGCATCAAATTCAGGGTCATTCAACTTAATGTGTATCAGTTTGATAATGATTTGTTTGTTTTCACCTAAAACTCATTCAAAGTTTGATGAAAAATATTCACTTTTTTCGTAGAGAGCCAACACATTAACGAAAATAACTGCTTCTTAATGATAAATGATGAGTTTTTGAGGTGTTAAACGATTTTTTGACTTCTGTTGAACCAATATCACAAATTTTATTCATATAATTAACGTTTGGTATTAAAACGATGATGTGTCAAGTGTCAAGATTTTTTTGTTTATTAAATTTTCAACGCATAATAACTCAAGAAACTGAAATGTGAAACAAAGATGTTGTAGCTCGAATTTTCCTCAAGCCAACTGTGTATGCTTATTTTGTATTTATTTTTTTTCGTCAAAATAAAGCATTATAAATTAGATACATGACTTTGGAAAAAAAAAGAAACATACATATGTATATATGTATGTATGTACGCTCTTAGACATTAAACATAACTATCCATAATGATACACAATAAAGACCTTCAATTGAAAGCACAAAAATGACCTTAAATAAAGAGCAGCTACAATTATATTTAACAATGAAAATAATACAAAGAAAATAATACAAAATACTCGTATAATAATATTTATGCTGCATATGCGAAACTATATTATTATTATTATTATTATTATTTGTCTCCTTATTTATTCAATATTTCAGTTTCTAACACCTTGTTTCCGAATTTGATAATGCTACGAAATTGTAAACAATTATGTACTGTTGCATTACGAATAACATCAAACTTCTTAATTACCATTAAAAAAAAAAGAATAATAAAATAATTAACGCATTTAGTTTTAATAACTCCAATCAATTCATATATGTACATATTTACTGTTGGAGGTGATTTCTTAATGTCTCTATCAATTGATAGATAATTTGACAACAGTCGGCTATCAAAGTGAATTTTTCCTTAACGAAATTATTGAACATACACAAGAAACGGCAATAGTCATTTGTTGCCAGATGGATGTATGAACGGTGTACATATGATGCCTGGTGTTGGCCTGATGGAAATCAATTCCATTCTTATTAGCTTAAATTGTAAATAATGTTGATCCGAATTAAAAGCTTGGCAGCAAAAGAGTAGCACATAGTAGATTATACGATTATACATAAACACACAAAAAAACTTTGCAGACAATCAGTCCTGAATTGATTACCATTTGCGTGGACTAGCTGCAATTCGCCTATAACTGCTTTTACTTGATATTATCGTAAGAGGTTAATATTGTACCAACAATTACCATCGTCAACACGTGTTGAACCCATACATTAAACATTTTAATGTATCCAGAATTATTCAACTATTTTCGAATGGTTTTATGCAATCACGAATATATCATGGGTAATTGCGACAGTATATTATAAGTCCTGTTGCTGGAATTGCTTTGTTTTGGAAATTGGAATATCTTTTAAGACTTAAGAGAAATGTGCATTGTCTAGTAAAGTAATTCTTGAAGAAAACCTGTAAAGAACTGGCGCCAGCTCTTGTTGCGCTCTTAATTAAATTACACAAACAATGACAAGACATCGCTAAACTAGTATTTGGAGTGATTGGAGAGATAAGGACTACATACCGTAATGGAACATATAAGCTTAACAAAAGGGTGTGAATCCATAACTTATGTTTAAAATATTTAAGTAATTAAACAATTAATTTCTAAAATTTGACGCAATTGTATGTCAATTTGTTTTTTTTTTGTGTTTTTATATTGAATTACAAAACTTGAAGATTAATTGTATTTGAATTACATTTTATTTAATAATTTTTTTCAATAAATTATTCAATCAATTATAGTCTTTCAATAATTGACAATGATATTTTCTATCGAATCATTAAAATTATTTTGTCAGTATGTTATTTATACAAAAATATAAAAATATAAAAAATATTGAATAATAATAATAAATACAATAAAATGTTAATATTGGCCTGCAGCAACTATAAGAGCAACTTAAAATCTATAAGAGGATTTGAAATGTTGGTCACTTCAAAAGATTATTAAGTTAGGTCATGTTGGAGAATGTGCGACCTTGTTTTTAATTTAATATTGATTTAGTACAGTTTATTTCTTAGCCTTTCATTTAATTTATTCTTGAAAAAATCTTTTTTCAAGCGTATAAGTTTTTCTACCATTTTCATACCATAAAACAAAAATAAAATAAAAAACTAATTAATAAAAATATTAATTTGAAAAATGTTTGTGAAAGTTTTAATTACACTGTTTAGTTTTTTTGATTGTAGTTGTGAATTGTGGGTGTATTTTGTTGCAAATGTTGTTGCTATTGTTGACATTATGCATTTTATTTAACAATAATTTCTTTCATTAAAAAAAAAAAATGTATAACGAAAAGTTTTTAATTGCATGATATTATTACATTTTTTCTCCCCGCATTTAGTTTCATTGCAAACATAAACAATTCATTTAAACTTAAACATGAGTCTTGTATTATTAATGTTTTCTTTTTATTTCTTATACTAAATTTTTATTGTTATTTGACTTTATTGCCTGCATAATAGATTGAAAAGAAATGAAAAAAGGAAATGAAAGAAATTAAATATTTAGCCATGAAACATGTAATAAAAGGAAAACTTATTTAAATTTAATGGCATAATTATTGCTAACGCAATGGGAAAAATTTAGTTTGCAATTTATTTTATAATAACTTATTATACTGTTAAATGTTTTGAGTCGAAAATGAAAATAAAAAAATTATGTTCAAGTGACAAGATTTATCCTACACACAGCTCAAGGTTTACATGAGAATTTATTATAATTATGTACAAATATAATACACATACATACATAATAATTGGTCATTACAACCCTTTAGTCAGGATTACGACCTAGCTTCCCACACCACTGATGTTGTACATATGTGTTAATTTTGTGGTGGGACCTACAGTTTAAAGTCGTTCAGTCAGACAGAATTTTTGAGAAACTTTCCAAGGCAATTTTATTTACTCTGAGAGATTTTTGTCAGAAATCTGTTGAGAGGCAGTCGCCGACGAAATATTTTTTTCATATTTTCGTTTTGATGTCTGACCTGGGGTTTGAACCTAGCCAACACACTACCTACTAGACTACGGCGACTACACATACATATCAGTTAAATCAAGTACAATCTAGTAGCATGCCACTAAGTGACTCGAAAATCTTCAAGTAGTTTTCAACAAATTTCTTCTAGTTTAAGCCTAAATTTTATGAATTTCTTAGTTAGATGAAAATGTCTTATTGTGGGATTGCGTCATCCGCATCTCTGTCATTTGCTTCACAGCCGAAGGTTTTAAGTATTAACGGTATAAAATTATCTTTCAGTTTAGTGGCTACTAAAAACATTTACCCTCCTTTTAGTTTTATTTGCGCTTAAATATTACAAAAAACAAACTTTTAAAAATCTTTACTTGAATGATCTCTGCGTATGAAATGAGCAAAATATATGTACATTAACAAACAATATTGTAGATGATATACTGCAGGTAGCAGAAGAAATACGCTATTCTATAAAAATTAAGACAAAACCAAAGAAAATAATTACACAATAGTGGTGGTGACTATATTTTGGCGATTTTAACCTTAACCAAAACAAACAAAAATAAAAAAAAAAACAAAAAATAAAAGCGATGTAGAAACGTACAATGTTAATCATAATGATACAGTTTTGAAAATAATGATTTTTAAATTTAATGAATGACTTTATTTCCGATTAACTTGTTTTGCATTTGTCTTACTAGAGTAGTAACTAATTGGTGTTTTTATTTGATGATAAAAATACTTTTAGAAATTGTGTCATAATTAGAACATTTTGTGTAACCAAGTTATTATTCAATGAATAATAGCCTTTAAAACATTCTTAATGTTTAAGAAAGTTCGTAAAAAGTTTCTTTTCTGATGTGAAATTAGTCTTGGGGCATCAACATTTAATATTTCTTATGTTACGAAGAATACAAACAAATCCGCAATGGTTTTGTGATTGTCAGTAATGTCGTTGACAAAATGTATGCAACATGTTACTATGGAAACGTTATTCATTTTATAATAACGCGATCAAAATGAAAAACGAAAATAATTTTTCAATTGAATATATATTTTACGCAGATTCTGTCAGAGATTCTGTCATTCTTATGGAATCATAATAAAGTCTCAACCATTCATTCAATCATTCAGACAGTATATGTATGTACATACGATAATAGTACTGTTATTATCACTGATGATAATGATGATGATGACGATGATGTGATGGTTGCAACGAACATTCAAATTTGTGGGTTTTGTTTTGCATGTAATTTATGGAAACAAGTGTATTTAAACATAATAATGAAAAAATCTATTCTTAACAAATAAAACTAAAATTAAAAATAAATTTAAAAAAAAATCCATGGAGAAGAGACTTGAATCATTTAGAGCTATAATATATACGTATGTACATATGTAAGTATGTAGATGGACAAACAACACAATGAACAACTAAAAAATGTATCTGTATACAGAAGTATTATTTTTTTACCCAAACTAAGGTAAGAAGACTTTTTCAACTGCATTCAATTAGAAACGAACAGTCTAACTTACCAACACTGTCATCCAGTGGATAACAATATTGGTTGTGAGGTATGAAAAGACTTGTAAGCCATATTCAGTTTGTAGTAAATGCCGGTGTCTCGATGTGCTTCTTTATTAAGCTTATTTTTGTAGTCGCTTGTATTGTTAGTATGGTTAGTATCGTTGTGGTTGTTGCTTATAGCTTCAAGTAGCAGTTAACAATAACAAAAAACACTCTGTATTATAAATTTTGCAGTATTTTATGTATCCACTGTGTTGATGATACTAAACTATGCTTGTACAGTGATTAATATAAGGAAAATTACTGTTAAATGAATTTTTCTTCAATGAAAACGATACATTTTTAAATAAAATATAACAATGATTGATTAATAAATACAAATATTTCGGCGACCTCCTCTCAGCAGTCTTCTGACATGATTATATTAATTGTTATGAAATAGTTTCACAAATCTGTCGATCGGAAGCTTGATCAATAAAGTATTGTAGTGGACAATTAATTAAGTAAGTAAGAGCAATGATGAGGACGTTGGTTCATCTTCAATTTGAGGAAGTAAGTCATTATTTTTCAAATTTTTATAGTTTTTGATCGAATTTTTCCGTTAGAATCAAACTTATCACTCCCAAGTGCCTTTTAAATTTGATAAATTATGTAAAATCCTGAAATTTACATTGACCAATGGAATACTAGTATATCGAAGCCATTCTCAATTTTTTTATTTATAATTTCATTTACCTTATTTAATTACATTAACCCACTGTAAGTACATATGTATGTATGTTTTATCTTTTTTCTTCTTTTCAGTTTTTTTTTTAATTTTTAGTGTTGATGAGACTCCATACTTTGGTGGAGTGTATAGAGTGTAGTGGCGAAAAAATTGTGATTACATTTGTTTTGTATGTATGTGTGTTGGTGTATGTATGTTCAATTCATTTACCGTAGTAGTTGTTATTATTTTAGTTGTTGTTGTTGGTTGATTTTTATTTTGGGGACAAGCTATTATAAGCCATGGTAAGATAGTCTCAACGATCAGTTGGTAAAAGTGTATCGTTGCGTACGGATTGTCAGAGTGAACAAATCAAATTAAGATACGACAATTTAAATTTGATTTTGATTTAAACATTTTCTACCTTTTTCTAAGAAATATTGATTAAAACCATATATACAAACATATCTATTAAAATAAGTGTAAGTGCTAAAAAATAATTGAAATAAAATATTAAAAAAACAAAAAACTCTTAAAAGAAAATTGAAAAAAGTATTCAATTACTGTTAATATTAAACATACACAAAAATTAAGTTTTAAAACGTTTTAAGAAACTCTACAACAAAAAATCCTCTAAAAAGGAATTGGTAATATTAATTACCTTTTTTATTTATTATTATTATTATTGTTACTTCTTTTTTTGTTTGTTTGTTTATTAATTATTTGTTAGTTAAATGACTTCTAATTAAAGGGTACATAGTTTCGAAAGTCTTCACGTTTTATTTTTCCTGTACTTTGACTAACGTTTTTAGTTTTAGTTGATGCTGCATTTGAATTTTAAATTAAATTTTTATTTTCTATTTTTATTTATATTACGAGGGAGTTCAACGAATTTTAATAAGCGAAGCGAATAGTTTTTTGTATTTAAGTATCAATGTTTCCTTAAAAAATATTTGAAATACTTTGTATTGTAAATTGAAAGAAATTCACAAATATTATAGGTATGTATGTATGTATATACAAAAAAAGAGGACTAATGTGGATACAAGTTTCTTTGTACTCTAAATGTTTCGTTAAGTTTCTGAACAAGATTTCTGGATAAAAACAATAAATTTGAATTTTTTAACTTTATTTATAATAATATCCAATAATATTTATGAATATTTAATTAAAACTTTTATAATTTCAAAGTAATTTTACTTAAAAAAATTCTGTGTGAGTCTACATCATCAAAGGATAATTTTTATTTCTTTATAATTGTTTTGATAAAGCTTACTGCTTGTGTTTTCTGTTATTATTTTATTAATTTTTATAAATAATTGTATAAGAATTAAATATTTTTTTTCTTTCAGAAATTAATATAATAAACGAATCCTCGTTTTCAGAAAATACTTTGAAACCCTTTTTAAACCCAAGCTTGATCTGATGAAAATCAGTTTATAATTGTTCTTAAAAGCAGTAAATGGTAGATGGAAATATGGTGCCGATAAATTTTTGTTTCTGAAATAAATATTTTTTTTTTTATTCTAAAATTTTGTTCGTTGCGATTTAGTGGAGTGATTTCTGACTTTATTTTATTTTTGATATTCACTAATTATCACAATTAAAAATTCTATTGATAAACTTTCTATTATATCATAATCAATTTTAATATTCTTTTTATGATGCAATCTACAATTCTCCTTTTTTCTAAATATTTTAATTGCTATTACTTTCTCTTATTTAAGAATAGTATTCTTGCCAGTCTTGCATTACTTCTATTTTTTTGTTACTTTTTCGCAATTGATTTCACTTTAAATTTTATTTTGTTTCTAACTATTTAACCGACAACAATATAAACAATATAGAAAAGTAAAAATAAAATTCTAAATTCTATTTAATAGAAAGAAAAGAAAACTTACAACAAGTACAACAAACAACAGTCGTGTTTGTCTTATAGAAACTAAATTTTTATTTTTCAACTGAAAACAATTTATATTTATATGTATAGGTGTAGGTATATACCTATGTATGTATAAAAGTATGTAAAGTTATGCATTTTTATTAAAAAAAAATAATTAGAATTTTAAATTAAAAGACTGCAATTTTTATGATATTTTTACACCATTAAAATTAAAAAATTTAATGTCGTTTCAGTCATTTCTATTTATTCATAGTTTTTGTTTTTTTCTTTGTGTAATTAATAGCAAACTTGTCTTAAAGATTTGCATACAATGATTGCTATGTTAAAGGGTTATTAAAAATTAAAATTTTACGATGATTATCGGTAATTTTATGTGAAAACATTAAATAGTCATTTCAAGTTTTAAAAGATTTTGGTTTTTTAAAAAGTTTTTATTGAGAAAATGTTTTCATGGAAAATGGATCCAGAACGGCATTAGTGATTATCTCTGCGACGATAATCTTTACATGATTTCAGTACTTTTCTGACTCCAGTGGATTCTTAAAAGCAAATGTTCATAAATGTGGCATTTGATACAAATTTCATATGCAGTGATGGGATCAATTTGATTTCGAATTTAAAGAATACTCTGTCATATTCTAACTCGTTCGATTGTAACGAAATGTTTTATTATAAAGATTTAAGCAGAATGCTTGCCGGAATATTATTTATCATGCTATATGAATGCTGGAATTGTTTAAAAACTTAAAAAAAACTTATCATGTTGTATGAATGCAGGAATTGTTTAAAAACTTAAAAAAAAGGTTTCATTTAAATTTCGCTCGATATTTGAAATCTTCTAAAAATGTGCTAATTTTTTTTGAACATTTTTTGTGTTTTTTTTTCGTGAACAGGTTCCACTCTCATGTGAAATATCTGTTTATTTATTGATTTATAATAGTCGGTCATTGTGGTTTATTTCAACAACAACAACCACAACAAATGTAATTGATGAGTTAGTCAAGTTTACATATTTATTTTTTTTTTCATTGGCTAAAATGTTCATGATCAAGTAAAAGTATTTTTCATACTTTCAATTATTTTCGCTTTTTATTAAAAATTTCGCACATGTTTCTTTATTTTTTATTATTATTATTTTACATCTTTTTCTTTTACACTCCAAATGCCAAGTTATGGACAAAAACAAAAACAAAAACAAAAAAAAGGAAAACAAAACGTATTTAGACTTTCCCGCCCATGTTTTTATGTAAAAATTGTTTTTTGTGTTTTTACTTTTCTGCTGTCTTACAGAGGATCAATTATGCTGTGAGATCTTTTGTATGTGAATCAGTATTGACATGGTCAGTCAGCCAGTTGCCAGTAGTTATACATACATACGTTTTTTTTCTTTTTTTTAAATGCTTTTTAACATCCCCATACCATGTTTTGTTTGCTTATAAAACTGGTGGCATAGAAATCAAGGAACAGCATCAGAAACGGCAACAGACAATTACCATCATCATAAATATCGTCATCAGGTTGATATTGTTGTTTTGCGGTTATTGCTGTGATTTCTTCTTTGGAATGTTTGCGTTTTTTTTTTTTTTTGTTTTGTTTTGTTTTTGGTACACTTTTTACAAATAAAGAAATATAAATACATACGTTTTTACTCAAAAATATTGTGTGCTTTTGCAGCCTACTAAATACTTATTTTAATATGGAGAATGTTTGATTAACAGCATTTAAAATGATGATTCAAGCACAGTTATTATATGCAAAATTAGTTTCTGAATAGTTTCCTCAAAAAGTATTCCGTCATAAACGTATAATAAAGACATTTAACTTCTTATTAATTCTGTCAATTCTATTATATATAATTTCGTTCGTCATTATCAAAGAGCTTTTATTATTTAATCAACTTTTTGTCTGAACTATGGTTCATCAATCTATACTTATATCCTTAATGTTTATAGGATAATAACTTTAAAAAAAACAAAAAGAAAAGAAGAACGTTAAGAACATAACGCAATTCATATAAACATGTTGATTAACGTGTATTGCGGAATATGTTTATAAACATTTGGATTTGAAAGACATTGAAAGTTGGCAAAATCTTTGCCTTATTTATAATAATGATGTTTGCTTTGTGTGTATTTTTTTTTAACTTGTCAACTTTATTGATTGCAGTCACGTTGTTAGTTCACTTTTTTATCATCATTGTCAGTATTTTCTTGGATTCTTTTCAGATTACAACAATTTGTTAAAATCACTCATGTTTTTAAAAGTTTTTATAATTTCATAAAATGACTGATTTGTTGCTATTCACGTTTGTACATTTATCAAGTTTTATTTTTTTTTTAATTTTAACTCGAATTTCTTAATGTTTATTCATCAATACGAACTGTTTGTTGTTTTTTTTCTTTTGTAAGAAAAAAGGAAAAGTTTTCACTTAATCTTCTGTCGTTGATGTTTGTTTCTTTTTCAATAATTCTGCAAAGAGCAGAGCAATTGTGATGACTACAGTAGTTGTATTTATTTTTATTTTCTTTATTTTCTGCTGGAAAAATTCCAAACTTGAGGCCTTTTTCAAGCAGGAGTTGTCGATCTTGTTTGTCTCGTTTACTTAGAAAAGAAAATTATTTTTAGCTTTTGCTTTTGGCCATATTTAACCAAGTGTGTGTCTGACGGGTATGCTTTTTTCTCGCATGTTTTTTTTTCTTTCTTTCTTTGGTCTCTTGGATTTTAAGTAAAAGTAACGCACCTTTTACGTCTCGTTAGTACGTGGTACTTGTACGTGAGAGCGTATACATTTGTCTGCATCATTTGATGCGTGTGCTTGGCCAAATTGTTAAGTGTTTTTGTTTTTTTTGCATTATAGACTGTTATGGACGTTAAAGACGGTTAGTGGTTTACATTTGTGGACTCATTAACGTGTTTTTATTTCAATTTTCTTCTATTTTCTAAAAATCAATGCCAATATTTATTTGTTTTAAAACATTATATTAAATACATGGATATTATTATAGCCTGCTTTGTTGCTGCAGCAATTAGAGATATATCCGCTTTAAAATAAATGTTTCCGGTTTATCTTGTGGAACCATTTAGGTTTGAAAAATTTACATGATTTCTCAAATGTTATGTATTGTTATGATAGTTTCACGTGTTAAGTTAACCATAACTGCCCTTATTTGCTATCCAAGAACATTAAATGTTGAACAATTCTTAGGTCCGCAAGTCAGATAAGTATTAGTTAAAGAAAATATACTTTAGACGAAAAATTTTATACTGAAATTCGTTTAAGATCTCTGACAAATATTTTCATATCCCGCTTAATAAAATTTGATAGATTTGTTGTCTTGTTTTGATTCTGTGCAGACCATAATTGATAAGATACATTATTTCCGTTTCACTCCAATCACTTCAGTGTTATGACTCAGTCACTTCAATGGTGTTTATAAAATTAAATAGATTTTCAATCACACAATCGTATGCCCGAGTCTGGAGCCAGAATAATAATGGATAGTCTGATTGAATCTAAAACTTGCTGATTATTAGAGTATGTACCAGCCCCTGTTTTTATGCCCACTTTAAAACTGAAATAATATAATTCCTGTTCGTATAATTCATTTATTATGTCTGTAGACGAAGAGTTGGTTGGAGCCCGATAGGATTGAATGTTTGTTTGTTAGAATGTCTAAAAAAAATGATTTAAGAAAATCTTCATTCGCAGGTCAGAATAATAAAATCATGTTTCCCAAGATTTGTTTTAGCAAAAGATATTTACCATATATAAAAGCTTTCGATCGGCTGTAACTTTCATAGTTTTTAGGAAAATTCAAGATAAATTTTAATTTCATTCATTGTCGAAGTATAGTAAATAGTAAACATTGAAGCAACATGTTGCTAAGCATGCCTTCAATATTTAGATCTATGTATATAAACATAATGCAACTTTATACTGCATTTAAAATTTTAATTGAATTCATTTACCATAAAATTAATATTTCCATTTTATACACTGATTAACAAAAAATAAAGTCTTACGAAACGCTCTCAATTATAAAGTTCCCAAATTTCTAAAAACAACGATTGCATTTCTTACAATTGTGTATACGTTTTCTTTTTTTTTTCTTTTATTTTTATTATCAAATATAAATCGTATACAATTTTTGAAGATATTAGTCTTCTGTGCACTTTTGTTCCACTTTTGTTAAGTAACGCTTGAATAATTTTCATTTTCATTGTTATTTGATTTTAATTAAAATAAATATTGTTTCTATGCAAATTCAACACATTTTTACAAATTAATTTCTTAGTAATTCTGCAACCCTGCATCCATTCAGCTATACCAAGAAGATATTTTTGCATTTTGTTATTTTTTCAACAACTGACATACATAATACATACATCCATACATATTAATTGGTAATATTTGTCAATATTTGTTGTATGTACATAAGTTGCAACCACATAGTTATATATACATATATAGATAAAATTGTTGCACAAAAAGTTTAAAAGTGCTAAATAAACATAGCATTTGTTGAATATCAATACATATTTAGTATTTATTTATTAAAGATGTTGCAATATCTTTGTATAGAGTACTAATACTGATCATCTAATACATATGTATGTATTGAATTATATTTTAGAAACTATTTTGCGTTGCTCTATTACTAGTCTGAATTTTTTTCAATCCAAATGCTCATGCCCACAAAGATCCGCATTTTCAAATAAGTTAAGAAATGTAATTTTCAACCGTTTCGGCAGTAGTTCCTTAGAACAATTTTTAATTGAACTATCTTTAGAAACACAATCCTTTTTTTTCAGTTTTCTAGAATATGTTACAGAACAAATAATCAGAAAACATGGTGTAAAAAATATATTTTATTTCAATTATTTCTCATTCTACAAATAAATGTAAATTAACGATACATGTGCAAGATGCCATAAAGCAAACTGAATATCATTTCAAACAGAGTAACAAACAAAAACTAACAATACATTGCGTCCAGCTCTGGTTAACAGTAAAGTGAATCACTATTACGTTATTGTGTAATTAACAATTAAAAAAACTTTAAATTTTTGTCATTGGCCAAAATAATAGTGAAAACGTTTAAATATTTCCCACTCCCTCATTTACGATTGTATACGTAATGCGCAGGCAGCAATTAGTGCAAATAAATTTAAATTGATGATACACTATAGCCTTTATTAACGCTTCATACAAAAAAATAATAATTGTAATTGAATTTTAACCTCATGTAAACAAACATTTAAAAAATTCCCAGTACTTTAAATAGATACAAGCATTAAAACTATTATTTATCTAAGCATTTCTCTCTATATAACAATATTGGTATATGTATGTATATGTACGTACATAACATATGTATATAAAATAATGACTATATATTATAAAAATCCCATCAAATCCAAGTGAAACAAATAAAAATTTACAATCAAACATTATTTAAGTGCTAAGTAGACTACAAACCTACACTGGATGAAATTGAATTTTAACGAAATTTTTTTACGCTTTGCCAGTTAAATAAACAATTCTGTTTATTTTTTAAATGTTTGTTATACAAAAATAAAAATAAAAATAAAAAAATAACTTACTATGCGGAAGATAATTACAAATACCAAGACAATGACTGAAAAGCGAAAAAAATACAACTTTCGCCACAACAAACAAATTTTGGCTCAGTTCGACTTAACAACCAACTATTACGGGTATGAACATAAATAATAATGACACACTTAAAATATATGTACATATTTGCTGTAAACCGAAGATGCACCTCACGACACTAAGTGGGCAGCCATGTAGGCAGGCAGGCATATTTCAATACAACGTTATTGTTGTCGATACAATATACAATATATCGTAATATTATTCGTTTTTTTCTTTTTCTCTTCATAACGCTTTATAAAAATTGTAGACGGAAAAAAAGAAACAATTATTGGCGTAGGTCATGGTACGTACTTGTATAATAAATTTGTAGTTGCAATTTGAAAATTTCGATTTTGTTAAATCATTTTCAACATAATCAATGGTTAAGGGCAATATTAATTTTGTATAAATAAATAATTATTGTAATTTATAAATTCCGCATCCTTTTTGCAAAGCTCTGACCATCTAGGAGTTCGTTTAAATCTGATGTTTATGAAGTTTAGTGTGAATAAGTCTTAACAATTTTTTGAGAAATAATGAATGAATGAAACATTTATATACATTTTTTTAAATGTTTCAGATAAATAAAATATACTTCAAATAAAATTAAAATACTCGTTTCGTGTCTATTACCATATCCCGTTTACTAAAATTTCTTAGCTTTGTTGTCTCGTTATGATCCTGTCTATGCCATAATTGATTGAAGATACATTATTTTCGTTTCACCTTAATCACTTCAATGATCAAATCCAGTTGCATCAATTAAATTGTCAATCACTCGATTGTATATTAGAGCCTGGGGTCAGAATAATGATCGGAACGCCTGATTGAACATAATTCCTAATGACATTATTTCTTTTATAAAGTTCGTGTTCCAATATGCTTTATAATGCTGGGCTGGAGCTAAATGAGTTTCGTAAGAAACACATTGTGTCCGTAGAACCATGGTCCTGCAAAAACAATTCTGAAAGGCAAAGGAACCATAACGGAGAAGAGTCAACTGTTATTTCAGTGGAACACATTATTTAGATCTTTTAAAGATAATCAATCTAGTTTCAATCTTTTTATACTTTCCATTGTGATTTTATTTGAATTAAAATCTATCTACTGTTTCTATATCAAAAATAATAATAAAACAATTAATTAATAAAAGAAAAATAAATAAATAATGATGCTTAATTTATACAAAATAAGTTGAAATTTCAACTATACGTCTGTATTCACACGAATCCCCTTCTCTGTGGTTATAAAAAACTACTCTCTTAAAAGATTTCAAAAAAAAAAAAAAAAAATGAAAGATTTTTAAGTGTTTTTTCTTATTGCATAATATACGTGGTGTAACTCGCGTTGTCTTTTTAAACATTGCACTGAAAACAATATTTTTCTTCTGAATTGTGCATCTGCAAAACGAGCAAGAAAAAGAAACAAAATGTACAAAAGACGTTATAACTTGCATTATTTCGTTTTTAATGATTCAAAAAAAAAGAAAAAAAAGAAACAACTTCAACTTGTTTTATTGTGGTTTTTATACGACATTCTCTTCTTTAGTTATTTAGTAGCTAGTCTCAAACGTAACTTGTAACCAAGTGACTTAAATTTTTGGTTTTTTTTTGTGAATAAAGAAGCAATTTTAGGCTTTATGTTTTAAAAATTATATTTTTGTTTGTTTTTTTATTTCTTTTATACTATACGGGTGCAATTTTTCATTTACAAATGTTTCAGCTGCAAGCCTTAATAAATGTATGCCTATGTATGAGTGTAAGTACATATATGTATGTGTTTGTATTTTTAATAATCTGTTATACGATTCTTATTGACACTTAAAATTATTTTTAATTAAAACTTTAGTCAAGGAGTTGAAATTATTTATAAAAGTAATGAATGGATGGATGGATAGATGAATATCTGACCGATGTTATACACTTGCATAAGCAACTTGTTTTAACTTTATATTATTCTATATACATACATATCATGTGATTAAATGGCCAACATACATTGGCAATGTTTATCAATAAATCTTCTGCCTTGTCTAATAATGATACATAAAAAATACATACATGCATATGTACATATACAATTAATAATAGAAAATTTAATAAAACTAATTTGGTAATCAATAAAAATACCAGTTGAGTTCTTTGAAAAAAATCATTTTCAAATATTTTCGAACGCGGATTTTTATTGAATGCATGTATGCACGTCAAATAGTGACGACATAAAACAGCTTAGATTACAAATTATGGTATCCTTTCACATTTCAAATAAAAAATTAAATTATTTAGAAACAAATATGCTCTCCATATATGTACATATATATTTATTTGTATATACACATACATATCGATAAACAACTTTTGTTATCAATCGAATTGTTGAAATAGATGGACATAGCAAGTATAAAGCAACATGTTGCCAGAAAATGTTTCTTCTTCTTATCAATAAAACTTTCATTTTTTTTTTTTTGGATATCTAAAGGATAGAAACATGCGAACGGGGTATATTAATGCGAAACACGAGTCAATTATAGAACTTTAACTGAAATTGCGGTATTTAATTAAAAACTCATACAGAAATAGAGTTTGATGAATCAGTTTTATGCAATATAACGCATTGAGATTCACGTTCATATTAAAAATCTGTTCGAACAGTAGCTGATATCCTTATTAATTTTATCATATTCTAAACGATGTTAGAAATAAACTGAGATTTCTATGTTAAAAAAACACTATATTGCAGATATTTTCTCGTTTCTTTATATAATTTTCTTCTATACTACTATTCTGGCATCAGAAGCATAAAACTACTGCCAAATTTAAACAAACAAACTTCATATAGAATTCTCAAAAACAAATTGTAATCGTCATTATTATTTGCGATTTTCCCATTAATTATATTTTGCTTCACCTGTGTCATTCATAAATAATTCCGAATGTTCATCATATAACACTCCACTCAAGCTTATCGTTCGTCTTCTTTAAGTGCCAATTTATGAAAATGGTATTCTATGAAGCGCAAAACCATCATCTACTGCCTACTAAGTAGTACTTTAGTAATTATTATTATTTTTAATCACATTAGATTGAGCTTTCGTAATGCCTAGACGGTGGCAAATTCGTCTAGTCTGTACATTTTAAAATTCATCTTAAAACAAAAACAAAAAACATTTAATATTTAAAAACCAAGTTTCGCCTATTTTTGCTACCGATGTTTGCCACAATTCCACTGCATACAGACCATCTGTCTGTGTTAACAATTGCAAGTTGGCAAGTGTTCTCATATCTATTCGGTCGATTAGTTTAGTTATGGCAGACAACTAAACTGCAAGTGGCATGCAAGCATGATGTTGCAGCTTCTTCTATTTCTAAAATTTGTTTTTGCTTTAAAACATTCATGGCCATTAAGATGAAACGCTTGGAATGACGATCTGAATGAATTTTTACGTTTCTTATGTGTGAATAATGATTTCTTATAAAAGTAAAAAAAAATTTTGAGATTTCTGTTTAGATTGCTAATGTGTTGCAAGTAATGCATGCAATTTTCTTAAACGGATTTAAAACAAAACACAAAACAAATGTGGCTCATGACGTTACTAAAGTATATGAACGGAATAGTACATGACACTTGAAGAAAAAAATCTCTCCTAACAATGATAAAAATATATTTATGCACATAGGAACATACATATACATACATACATATGTATGTACATACGTTTTGAGGTCAGTATTTAAAAAAAATTGTTGATAAAGAACAATTAGTTCTTTTTTCTTGTTTTTAATGTACAAAAGTTGAAATCTAGTTAGATTTTCCAATAATTGGCAATACGACCGAGTAGGCCAATATTGTGATTGCATAGATTTGCTGAAAACTGTTACTGGGAGTTTAAAAGAGATTGACAACATAATTAAAGACATTTGGAAGAGTGTCAAATGACAAATCGGATCCAAAAAATTAAATTTATGAAATAATTAACCTGATGTGAATGAATTGTAAATTTAAGAGCAACTGAAGCATTTTTTATTTAGTTTTATTATACGAATTCAATTCAATTGAATTCAATTAATTGAAAATTCTCACGTTTAGTAATCTTAAAACATTACAAAACTTATGTATGTGTTCGTTCGTTTGTATTAAATTAGACTCATTAAAATAAAATTATAAATAAAAATATTTTCTGGTTTGTTTTTTGTATCATAAATCGAATAAATAAAACTAATCGGAGGCAATAAAAGTCTTTTGCGAAACAATACAAATAACCGTGTGTGTATGCTTTTAAAAGTAAATCATATATGTATTACGATTGAAATACCCATCGGGTAAATGTGCTATTATTACACTTGTGCTCTTTATTTGTTTAGGTAAATAGAATCGGTTCCAATTCACTGAATATGTTACAATCAGTGGATATGTCATAATATAAATTAACAAATATAATACAAGTATGTATAGTATTTGTCAAATAACTGATGGCAAATTAGACAAAATATATACGTATAGAGAATATACTTACTTACGTATGTATAAATATAGAATTGTAACGCATTTCTGTTGCTTTTGAAATTTCTACATTATTTTGGGTTGTCGTCATTCATGCGTATCATCATTGGGTGCGTCTGCGGTACTCATTTGGTTACCATCAATATTCAAAATAAAGACCAACGACCGTACGTACCATTTAACTTCACATGTTACCAATAAGGGAATCTTTGTTTAGTTTCATTGCAATCATATATGATAATCGAATATTATTTACTTGCTTATCATTTAGTTTCTAAATTTCTATCGTAACGGTTGTTCTAATTAATTGTTTTTATTTTTATTTTTGTAAATTACAGTAATTTTGGAAACAAAATGTCGGTGCTACGTACCATGTTATTGTTGGCTTTGAGTGCCACTGTTACTTTGGCCCAAAGACGTTTAGCTCTACCCGATCCTAGAAGTTGTGCAAATCGTAAGTATTTTATTTTTAACTTAAAAGAAAATAAACCAAAAAAAAAAACAAAAATTACGTCTCAATTTGTTCTCATAAAGGAGTACGACATGCCTCCTATCGTGATGCTCGTGGTGTATCTCATTCATACTTCTTCAGTTGGGAACATGCTCCAACCCGTAGCTTGGAAGTTGACTGGTTGGATGCCCGTAATATTTGCCGCCGTCATTGTATGGATGCCGTTTCTCTTGAAACTCCCCAAGAAAATGAATTCGTTAAGCAGCGCATTGCACGTGGCAATGTTCGCTATATTTGGACATCGGGACGCAAGTGCAATTTTGCTGGATGTGATCGTCCCGACTTACAGCCACCCAATGAGAATGGTTGGTTCTGGTCAGGCTCTGGCGCTAAAATTGGTCCCACTTCTCAGCGCAATACTGGTGATTGGTCTCAAACTGGTGGTTACAATCAGCCACAACCCGATAACCGTGAAGCTGCCCAAGGCAATGATGAATCCTGTCTTTCCATCTTGAATAACTTCTACAACGATGGTGTTAAATGGCATGACGTTGCCTGTCATCACCTTAAACCCTTCGTTTGTGAAGATTCCGATGAACTTTTGAACTTTGTCCGCTCACGTAACCCTGGTCTACGCCTGTAAAAATTGTTTTATAAACAAAAAACGCACACACACAAATAACATACTCGTCTTATCCATTACCATCACCACCTCCGCTCTGTGTACTTATTGTTTTATTGGTTAATTGTTTCAAATCCCATTAAATAAAACAAAAATATTTTAGTTCAAATCATTGAAGAAAAAAATACAAAATTATCTTCATAAATGTATTTTATATATCAGCAAAAAATTATTATATTAAGTATACATTAAAAAAAAATACAACAATTATTAATTTATAAAAAAAAGAAAACTAAAAATTTTGTTATTGTTTTTATAGTTTTATCAGTTTGTTTGTTAAACAAAATTTATTCTTGATATGAATGGATTTTCTATTTAAGAATTAAAAAAACAATTGTTATCGTTAGTGAAATTAAAAAAAAAAAGAAAACACACAAATTCATCACATATTTAAAAAAAATATATTCTTTGGTTCGCTTGTGTAAACAAAATTCATAAGAAAAAAAAAAAATAAACAAAAATGCATTTATTTAAATAAAATAAAACAAAATTATGAGAAAAACAATCATTGCAACGGCTTTCTTAGCTGACGAAGACAGGTAATATCCGTATATATTATATATTTTGATATTTAGAATATCTTTGAATAAAACACAAACATTTGAGTTTTACAACAGTCTGATAAAGTTTATTATTATTATTTTTTTATCCTTCCGTTTTTGTAGTATCATCATTAGAAATGCTTATAAATAGGTACATATATGTATGTATATTTATAATTTTATATACGACTCACATACTTGAGAATGATTCCCACTTAAGCAGCGCATTGTATTGGAACGAGGAATAATATCCGTGCACATTAGATTGAAATCTCTTTATATATGAATAGTGCGACGAAAGAAAAAAACTCACTCTATAAAGCATATAAAAGTTTTAACATAGAACTCGAGGCATTAGTTTGTTGGACATAGAGGGTGTAAGTGTTAAAGGGATAAGATGAAGTACAGTATTTCTGGCATCATTTTACAAAATTAAGGCATTTATGTAAATGCTTCTGGGTCTCTAAAACTTACATAGTCCCTCTCCAATATAATATAAATACTGCCGCATTTATGACTCAATGAATAAAATTGAATTTAATATGAATAACAAATGAATGAATGTAAACGTAAAAATGTAAAAAAAAAAATAATAAACAAATTTATATACACAACGAATCTTTGGAACCTATGAATTAATTTTAGCTCTTCTGATGTGAAAATAAGCAAATTTTTGATTATTTTTAAGAAATAATTTAATATAAAACATATTTTATTCTATAATTCCGTTGACATTTTGAAAAATGATAAAACAGGTTTTAAAATCATTTTAATTAACATTTATTAACAGAAAAAGACAAATTTCGACGATTTTTATAGTAATAAAATATTACATTTATATGTATAACGCAAAAAAAAAATAGAATATCAATATCAATATTTTTAATAACTAATATTTCGATTGTACCATAGATATATGGTAGTACGTATAAATGTTTATGAGTGTGAATACTTTGGTAGTTGCTTTACAAAACTAAAATTAAAAGTCAAAGCTTAAAGTTTAAAAATAAGTTATATGTTATACAATATATAAACTATATAGTGAAGAGTGTACAAGAAAAGATGTATAAAAATTATCATTTATACTAGGAATAAAGAAATATTATTTATGTATTTGATAACAAAGGCATAGGTGTTTATCTTATTTTAAATACAATATAAAATACAATATGTACCATAAATGGCAAAAATTTTCTTACGGAGAATATACACACATATATTTAATGGTAAATAGGATTTTATATGGTAAAATAATAAATCAATTAAAATTTAATTAAATATGAAATTTAGTTTTTAAATAAAGATATTTATATATTTTTAAATATTTATAGTTATTAAATACTACATTTCAATAATATTTTGATAAGAAATCATTTTGTGAATTTTTCTTGGGCATTCCTTAACATACACACAGTAATAAATAATGAAAAAGAAAATCTAGATCAGCTTGAATGTTTAAAAACAAAATCAAAAAACAAATATGAATTTTGCTTCATATAAAAGATAAAACTTAAATTGTTAAATAAAAAATAAATTCAATTACGTTTGAAATTTGATTAGGAGTCATGATTAATTCATGTTGTTAGGATTTGTGTGTGTATAGGAAGTGTAGGATAAGGATAATTTTGCTGGTATTTGTAGGTGTATTTATGAAATTCAATGTTAATTTATTTATCAGATTTCAAAATTTTTTAATGAACTGGAAAACCTAAAATAAAAGAAATTTAAAATCAATTATTATGTTAAATGATTAATCAGAGCCAACATAAAGTAATATGTATGTATGTGTTAATTTAACATAATCTATTTTTGGTTATTAACTGGTTAGTTACACATTTTTGCCCATCTAATTTATATATTGATTATAATCCTCTATATCTAAATTGGTTAGAAGTGTTAATGTATTTGAACTATATTTTTGTAAAATCTATGTTAAGAATCTTTTTTTTTTTTTGTTTTTTAGGAAATTAAAATTAATTAAATATAAATTTTTCACAAGTAAAAAAATTTAATGTTATTTTATTAAAAAAAAAAGCTATTAAAGAGAATTGAAACAGAAATCAACTGTTATACTTTAACAATAGAATAAAAAATGAAAAAAAAAAAATCAGAGATTTCGACTGCCATCACACACACACAAACACACATCAAATAATCCGTTGTAAAGGTTTTCATTAAATTTTGATAGAATGAGAAATAATATTCCATACGTTTAACATCTATTTACTAACTATCCATTTGAACATTCTAATAAGATCTAGAATTCTATGAATTATATGGAAAAATAAATTCGTAAATACACTAGTTTGTATAAAATGTTATTTCGATTCGTTAATAAAACATTAAGTAAGATGCACACACAAACACACATACAAATATAGAGACAGAGACACATATAGAGATGATAAACGATAAACAAACTACGTTTGAAGAGATATTCGTTTTGTGTAATGATTTTTTTCGTTTTCATTTTAATCATATGTTCTACTTAGTAGAAGATAGAGAGTAAGTAAGAATTGAAACTTTGGCATTAGTTTTAGGCAGTACTTGAATTGTTTGAAGCTCCACTGATGGCATTAAACAAAGCCAAGCTATTGCGCTGAGTATTATTGGCACTGTCATCCAGGGGTTGAAAAGGTTCTTCTAGCAATTCACTTAAAGCTTGGCACAGTTTCTGGTAATTTTCCTTTAGAGCATTATGGTATTCCTTTTGATCACTGCTAATCATTCGCGCATTCAATTGTAAAGCAGTATGACAAACACCAATGAAATCTCTAAAAAAAACAAAAAAAAAAAATTATAAATTGAATTTATATTCTATAATGATTATTTTAAATATTATAGTACATACCTAAAAACATCTTTTAAATCTTCTACACGATCTACCGAAAAATTATTCACTACTTTAGGATCCAGAAAAGCCTGGGCATAAGCCAAAGGACCAGCATTGACTTGTACGGCTACACTGCCCTGTAATCTAAGCTGTAATTTTTTAACGTCGGCTGGCGGTAAGATGGTCTCTTCTAATTCTGATACTTTGGTTTGCATTTCATCAATGGCAACTTCAATTGGACTTAGTTCTATAATTTCGCGAGATTTTACTGGTATACGTTTGAGTACGTAAGGAAACGAATAAGTCGCTGTAATTATGAACATTAATTATTATTTTACTTTTGAGCGGTTATTATTAGAATTTCATAGGTTCATACTCTTTATCACTGTTTTACGTTTCCATTGCTCTTCAACAGCTCCTCGGGCCGCTCCCGATTTAGTAAAAGGTGTTTCATACATAAAAGTATCAACATCGTGATTTTGTTCAAATTCATTCAGTCTTTGATCCAGCTCATCTTTTGTAAAGAATGGTATCACATGGGTTACTTGTATATAAGCCAGTTTAGGATCTAGTCCAATAACGTCAACCTAAGAGATGATATAATTTAACTGAGTAAAATAAATCTTGTTGCATAGTGTATTTAAACAAATAAAATGAAAAATTTAAATTGGCAACTCACTTATAATTGAAAACTTCAATATTTTAAATATTTTCCAATGTTTTGGAAAATTACAATTTTATTCTTGTCTAAACTTTTTCTTTTTTATTAATAAAAAAAAAACTGCCTAATTTTGAACTAAAATAGTAGATAACCAACAATCAGTGATGTCTGGCGATCAGGCAATAGAAAATTTAGAATCAGCTACATCAGAACCGCTTGAGCAAAAAGAATCAGTTGAATTATTAGAACATTTAAATGATCCCACTGCTAACATTATAATAACGGCAAATGGTCTTAAAATTCATTCAAACTTAAATCCGAATGCTGTGGAATTCTATCCTTCTTATTTGAAAAACAAGCCCGAAACGCAAGCAAAAGAGCAAATAAAAAACGCCATATTTAAAGATATTGGAAACAACGGCAACTGTGAGGACGAATATTCTTCTGAAATGTTATACGAAACTCCTGAATTGGAAAAACAAAATCTAATGAAAACAGCTTATAATTTAAATAATAATTTACATGGTATCGCAAACGAGTCCCTGAATATTACGGACAGTGGACAACAGCCATGTATAAATTCTGCAACTACTGTTGAATTGAAGAAAGAAAATGTGATAAAAACAACTTGTAAGGAATTGGAACAGTTAAAATCGAATATAGTTAGTAATTCAGAACTAAAACCAAATGGAACTCCACCGAATGAAACTGAAACTGAGTTATCTCTAACAAATCCTGAATTAGAGAAGCAAAATATAACAAAAATTATTTTAGAAGAGGCGGAAGTGTTAAAAGCAAATATAATGGACAATTCGAAAACTAAATCGAATGAAAATTCGAATAATAAAACTGGAACTAATCAGGATTTATCCCTAATAAATTCTGAAATGGAGAAACGAAATATGATAAAAACATGTTGTAAGGATGCGAATAATGTAAAATCGAAAGCGATTAATAATATAAAAATGAAACAAAACGAGAGAAATGAATCTAAACTAAAGACTTGTAAAGAAACGGAACATTTGAAGTCGAACGTAAAAGTGAATTACAAAATGAATACAAATGAAATCGCAAAAAATAAAGCTAAAACAGAACTAAAGACACCTGCAACAAGCTCTACAACCACTGAAGTGGTGAAAAAGAATCTAATTAAAGCAGTGGAAAAGTTGAAATCGAATATAAAAATTAATTCCAAAATAAATCCAAATGAAACCGCAAAAAAGAAACCTGAACCCGAACAAAAGACGCCACTATCAAATCCTTCGGCTTGCAAAGAAACTGAAAACTTGAAATCGAATATAAAAGTTAATTCCAAAATTAACTCAAATGAGACTACCAAAACAAAAACTGAATCGGATTCAAGACCATCCGTAACAAATTCAACAACTGCTGCGGCACGAAGTCCCTTTAGTTCAACTAAAAAATCGAATACTTCAGCAATGAGTTCCTCCAAAAATGTTAGAAGCTCCAAAAATACTACTTCAAGAGCCAATACCGACACTCATGAGCCATCTAACTTATCGGCCATTAAGTCTGTTATACATCATTCCAAACTGGAGGCTGTAAAAAACAAGGACACGGTATCCCAAAAATCGTTCAATATGGATAAAAGTAGCATGCCTTCTAACAGGTAAGGCCTGCACAATAAATAAATAAATTTGATATTTTCTAAATATGTCCTATACATTTCAGATCCAGTATAAGAAGCAGTAGCTGCAATGTCAAACCCAACCATAAGGTTTCAGATCAAGAATCGTTATTGAAAAGGCAGACAACAAAAACACCACGATCAACGGTCGCCTCAAATTTGCGTAAAACAGATACTCAGAAAGTAAGCTGAATTATATATATAAAATACACATGTAAAGACCATTTGCTAAATACGAAAATGTTTGTGAATTATATTTTTTATAATCCTATTGCGCTGCTGTTTATGGCGACAAAATTTATTTTTTGATCTTGATACAATTAAAATCTTGTCGGACTTTTCATTTTAAATAATAATTAATTTTACTATTCATCACATGTTATTTGGCTATAAGATTTCACAAAAATATTTTATAAATATTTAATTAGCAACAAATAAAATAAAACTAAATTCATATCCATTTTATGTTTCATTTGATGGTACATAATCTTCACAACTTACCGGTGACGAATCCATTATCATTTTAACTACATCAGCGCCAAATTTCTCTTTGTACTGTTTTGCCAATCGTTCAGAAATTTCACTAAGGGAAGTAAGTTTCGGTTCTTTGTAAACATATTCGACAGCGTGGTCTTCTTCAAAGTACATCTAAATAAATAACAAACAAACAAACAATTATTACAATCATTGCCATCAAGTCGAAGAATCTACAAAACTATGTTACTTACAATGCCATAGAAAACAACACGATAAAATCTTCCCAGCATACGTTTGCCAGAACGATTAACTTCAATTATTTTAGCATAGGCTTTGGCTAAATGTTCGTAGGATTCTTGTAAATCATTATAATTTCTTGTTCTCTCATAAATCGGCAGTATCAATTTGTATAATTCACCCAGGCATTCGTAACGTTCGGCTGAATCCAAGAACACTGCACATTGTTTTAATTGTTCTAATAACATTTGTTCGGTATATTGGGAATCTTGAGAACCAGCATCCAATTTAAGACCCTGTTCGTCGCGATGTATGTTGCGGGAAATTTTACTAAACGCTGAAGAACCCCAATTAATGCTACAGCCACCTTTCAAGCGAAGATATTCCGACATTAAAGCTGCTATGTGGAGATGGCAACAGGCCGCCTCGGATATATTGCCATTTTGTTCGTGATTCCGAGCCATTGTTACTAGCCAAGTGTGTCTCAGTTCCGGTGTAGACGCATACGAATTTGCCAAAGAGTATTGAAGTTCTAATAAACGTTCTGGATCCATATGATGGGCCTGCATTTGCGCAGTTGCCATTAAAACAGTTCTTACACGACGTGTAAGATCTTTAACTTCGACTGGGAAGCCTGTGCCCTTCATTGCCTTGTCGCTGTTCGCATAACTATTGATAACCGATAAGCTCTCCTGGAAGCGGGCATTATTAAGACCAATAACATTGCCAATCATTTGTGACACCGATATGATGACTTGTAAATGGACTCGTGTTAAGCCTTTCCGGCCGCTGAATTCAAAATTACTGCGCATAAGCAAGTACAATACAGCACACGACTCATGTCTAATTTGTACTAAACGACTGTCACAGGCCTTTAATAATTCATATACCATTTGTCCACACAGAATTGCGTTGCCTTTAAACAAAGCTGGTGAAAAATTATTAATAAATGCCCTCAGTGCTGCAAATACATGTCTCGAGAGGTTTTCCGATTGACCAAGTTGCAGAAATTTTAGATAAACCCGCGCCAACCTTGGTAGTATTAAACTGTCGATTAGCTTAAGTTTAAATGTAACCGCAAACAGACCCAAACAATCCAATATGATCATGCCAATTTCCGTAGCTAAATTAGATTCGTATAATGCCTGTTGACTCCGAGTTGACTCACTTAATAAATTTTCTCTATTGTGGGTCAGATTTAAAGTACCAGTTTCATTTAAATTTGAGGCATTTTCTAAAGCAGCCGGTGAGGTTCTGGCTGGCAATGTACTTGCTTTGGCTGCTCTCAACGCTCGGGCATCTCTAGATTCTTCACTCAGCTGTAGATTTTTCTTGCCCACATAGCGGAATTGAATAAGACACAATTCTAAAATGCACATAAAGTTAAGAGTTTCGACCTCATTGCAGTTTTGCCACCAGCCTATCATTTGTTCTTGCGATAAGTGCTTTATGACAAACAGGAAACCCAATA
Source organism: Sarcophaga rosellei (assembly GCA_930367235.1). Taxonomy (NCBI): domain Eukaryota; kingdom Metazoa; phylum Arthropoda; class Insecta; order Diptera; family Sarcophagidae; genus Sarcophaga; species Sarcophaga rosellei. Next base: position 2,716,815 of record OV884019.1, on the reverse strand, counting down.
AGAGGTCTTTACTCTCGCCTGCTGAAAATTTATCACATCTTTGCATCACAGTGGCGTGGGTAACGCTAATGGAACGATTATGACCATTTCTTAAGGCCACTTCCATATTCTCTATATTGCCGTTGCCATTGGCTCCCAAAGTAGTGTCTTGGGAATTCTGCGAGTCTGATGTCAGCGAATTAAGAGAAGAATCTGAACAGCCATTGGCTATGGCAGAGCCTGCTATGGCGGCCAAATAATTGCTTTCCTTAAGGTGTACAGAAGCTCTTACAGGACTAGGATGTTCTATGTGTAGAGTGGCTCTATTCGCGTTTTTACCTCTTGGCGTAGACACACTTGAGTTTAAAGTAGAATCTTTGCCAAAGACATAACTACTGGAGCAGGAAAGCCTCTGGGTGTAAGAAGCCGAATCAGCATAAACATGACCATTAGGTGTGGTAACTTCGGATCGATCATCGATTCTTTGTATATTATCCATGACTATACCCAGCCAGGGCACATACAGCAATGCTATTCTCGATAGCTGGCCTCTATTTTGATAACGATCATCTAATTCATGTTTGGCCAAGAGATTTTTCAAAACCATTAACGCATATCTTCTAACAGTACCAACTTCATTAAGACTACTTTTTAGTTCCTGTAGTAATAGGCCCGATAGAAAGTGTTGTCTACAAAAATCCTCGGTAAGATTGAAATGTTGCATCATTTCTGGAGGGCGATTTTTGGGATTCAATACAAATGGTAAATTGAAGGGCACATAATGTTCGTGTTGACATATTTCTTGAAGAAAATTAAACTTGAATTCTTGTAAGACCCGCGGATCGCCCGGGGAAAACTGTTCCATGTAATAACGTATCAGTTTAAAGACAAAACCTCTGTCCATAAATGTCAAAGCTCTACGTACAAATTGTGATAAGGATCTGTTCAAATGTTGTGTTTCTACTGGTAAATCTTTATACCGTGATATCAAATATGGTATTAGAACCTTAATTAGATTCTCTAATTTCTCAGGAAAATCTTTGGGAAATCTTTCGTTTCTCAGCATACGTATACGACCAGTGTCCAGCAAATGTTGAGCCATGCTTTTAATTATCAAATCGAAAAACATACCCGAATATCGCATAAATTTATTCACCACCAAAAAGTCGGTATTATTCGGATGTAATATAGTAGGCAAATGTCGGCACAATTCACCATGTACGGTACGTGCAGTCTTCTGAGAATAGTAGGGAGCATGGAAAACGTAGGTAACATAGGAAGACAATAACTCTTTCCGTCCAGCCTCCTCTGTTATCATGTGTATAATATTGATTAGTAGACGTATGATATTTAAGCCCACCTCTTCCGATTGGGTGTGAACTAACAGAGTAAATAGCTCATTTAGTATAGTTGGTAAATAATTAATCAATGTTGTAATATCGATGGCATGAGCCGCCTTCAAGATTTTACACGTCTCAGTTTCTGCAGGCATAGCTGTTGTCTTACCGCCCTCCAATAGCCTCTCGCTATGGATAAATAAATTGTGCAAATGCTGATCGGCTGTATGAACTGTCGAATCCATACGCAAAGCTATACCAAAAAGTGGTCTTTGATTGTCGATCCATTGTATTTCTGGTCCACAATTCTGCTAAAAATAGGGTATTTTTTGTAGATAGCCGACAAAAATAGTACAGATACAAACACAATGTGTAAATGAGTGTATTTTGTGTCGAACATACATATTATTGTAAATGTCAAGACAATGATAATGATAATGGTGAGTAGACGGACATTAGATGTTGTGTTCGATAAATATATTGTAATGTTTAGTATCAGTCCATGGAAAAAGAAATCAACACGAGATGTAAATGTAAAGATGAAAAACAAAAATTGTTAGAAATTATTTGTAAAAAAAAAAACTCAATTATAAAAATAAATTGAAGAAAAAATTAAAGTTAATTAGAAGTAAATCTAAACTGTTAAAATGTAAAATAAAATTAAAATATTTGGTGATGATAATGACATATTGAGTTTTGTAAGTTTTTTTGTATTTTAAAAGAATGCATTTTGGGTCTGGACTTGCAGAGCAATCAAAAGCCAAATATTCTACACTAAAATCACTCATACATTAACTGCAATTGACTTGTAGCACTGACATTTTAAAAGTCGTATTCCTCATGCAATAGTTCTTTTGACAATGTCAGTTAGAACATCATGAAATTAAGCAAAGCGATTTCAAACTTCATTTGATATTCATGTAAAATCTCTAAATCTCTTATTAAAGTACTATTATTAGCTGGAATCCGTTAACCGCAATTCGCATTGCGACAAGTTGACAATTACACCGAAATAACTTATATTTACACAAATATTTATTGCAATTTGTAGATCGTGTTACTAATTAATAAACATGTTAAATTTATATTCTCAGTTTGAAATTATCATAAGTTTTCTCAACAAAAACGGACCGAATCTATTACTAATTGTTTACATCAGTACATTTTTAACAATATTTTTATATAATTTGCTGGCAACACTAATAAATGTTTACGACATGAATGCAAAATAATTTTAAAATTGGCCTACTACTGTAAACATTTTACAGACATAATATTAACATTGCAAAACGTATGTTCGTAGACTATATTCATATTTACAGTCACTCTTAGACCTTTTAAGAGACATTTGCAGTTACTTCCAAACTATTAATATTTATATAAACGAGTTGTTGTTACTAACATAATGTTAAAATAAAATGAAATCAATCAAAACAAATGTTAAAAGGATTGAAATAAAGAAATTAAATTAATGTTAACAGTACAAATAAAATGTTAAGTAACAATATGCTAAGTGACTCCGTGGCGCAACGGTAGCGCGTCTGACTCCAGATCAGAAGGTTGCGTGTTCAAATCACGTCGGGGTCAATGCTTTTTCTTTTTTAGGTAAGATGACTCCTTTTTTTAATTTTATTTTCTTTTACTTTCTAAACAACCCAAGCGAATTATGAAAAATTTACATTTTGGTCTTAAAACTTAAATTAAAATAAAACCCCAATAAATGAGTACTTACCCCTTTACCCAAGCCTAATGGCTGTATACTTAGATATCCTACAGGCAATGTTGCTGCCACTGGTATTACTTGTTCATCCAGATTTATTTTACCCTTTTGCAAGAGGGGCCACCATGCATAACCTATTGGTGTTTCAAATGAGGCATTGGCATCACGTTTTTTCCCCAGATTGCAGGAAACGTGATAAAATGAGAAAAGCAAATGATGTTCGGGAAAAATTCCCAATGGAAGACGTAATTTCACCTCCTCATACCAAGTAGGCGTGGTATTGTGATGTAAAACGGGACACGCTATTTGAGAGACTAGAAAATCTTGTCCAGGACGGCCATATATGCTCTAAAAGGAGAAGTCGTCATGAATAATTTTATATTTTGTAGTTTTAGCGTTAAACTCAATATTCCCAGTGTACACTTAGCAAATTTTCTAGTCCACTGTTACAGTTTACGAAAAGTGAGTGCCAAAAAATTGCCCTGTGTACACTGGTAGTCAATTAACGTCAATTACTTACTTTCAACGGTTTAGAGTTTTCATGATCTGAATCTCTTAATTCTACCACAACCGTTATATTACGAGCTCGTGAAAATATTTTCTGACTATCGAATTGCAAATTTAAGGGATACACAAACAAATGATTACAAAATGTCGTATAAGGATGGCAATCTCTTTCAGAAGTACTTTGGAATTCGGTTATTTCTAATGTGGCTGGCTTAGTAGGGGGAAATGTGAAATTTGCCAAAGGAACTAATGATTTAGTAAAAGAGCCTACAATATTTTTTTAAGAATATCATATTATTAAAACTACCTTTAGGAATTTACAAAATATCGCACAAAGAAAACTTACCCTCCACCTTTTCTATTTCTTCAACAAATAGTTTCAATTGTCCTGGTATTACGGTCAATTTACTTAATTTGTCTGGTTTTCGATATTCCGATAAAAGTTTTAATAATTCCTCATCTTTAAGTTTATTTACTTCTTGCCTGTAGATATTTGTAAATTCGAATACTCCATCTTGTTCGGTATCTATTTCACTGCTATACGGCTTAAATAGAGGTTTAGCAGCCCAAGCAAATGGTTGCCTATAGTGACCAATATTCTGGGCATAATTTCTTAAGTTCTTATGTAGTTTTTGAGCAAATCTAGGGTCACGATTGGCCTTCAAATACGGTTCGACTGCTTGTACAATATTGCCTTGCAAAATCTTTTCTATTTTTAGCACTAGAAATATATCTGGATGTGGCGAGGTAACGGAAAATAAAGCCTGTTTCAAACGTGTAAAGTGCTCTTTTGTGAATTTTTGCAATTCTGCGGCTAGATTTTCAATTAAAGTGCTGTACGCCTGCGCTGTTTGTCGTGTTTTTTCATCGTGCATATCCTTCCTAGGCACATTCGAGGAGGCCACCGAATGGGGCACGGGTGTAGGAGGCAACAAATCTCGAACATGTTCATCATTAATATTAAAATAAAATGATTCTGTAAGTTTGCGACCTGCGCGAACATCATACAGAGCCAGACTAGTTATATAGGGTTCAATTTGGCAAGTATGTGAGCCTTCCATGGAATTGTGACTATCGGAAGGACATTGCAAACGAAATCTTAGATTTTGACATCTAATGAACACTCGTTTCCCGAATTGTTCTCTGTACTGATCGACATTATCTACCGGTGTTGCTTTCAATGATGACTGGTAATTGGCAAATAAACGCCGTCGGTTTTCTCTTCGGGCCTGTGCTATAGATATATCAGTTTCACGACCGTATTTAATTAATTGAGGGTTCATGGATTGATCCAGCCCTTTAAGAGTACCAAACATGACGGTATTTGGACTGGGAGGAGGTGTTCTTTCCAAAGAAGCAACACGTTTGTCTTCTTGAATTTTGTTTTGTTGCAAAACTAACGAAAGTTTGCTTAACCAATCCTTAAAGTCATCCTCACTTTCGGCAGCCAACGTAAAGGATTTATGTCCGGCTGTCATACGTAACTCAAAGCAATAGCGAGCACGTTTTGGATTCTAAAATTATTTAATTTTACACTTAAAATGACTTCTATTATACCTCTTTTTTTATTACAATTACTTACTTGCACAACTTCAGTACAAAAATCCATGACTATTGTGGTCTTAGCTTCCCCCTGTTTTTCATCTTTATGTAGTTCCAATATATAAGTGCCGTCAACCTCCTGACGTAGATAACAATATCTGCATAATTAAGGTAGGAATTTGTTATTCGAACTAAAACTTGTTTAAAATTACATTAAGCCACCACATCCTACCTTCTTTTAAAAGATTTGTTACCAATATTGGCAAACATGCGATCAGATCCCGAGTCTGGTCCTTTTAATAAATATCCCTGTTTGGTTATAGAATCAGCCTGTGAACGGGACATTTGTTCGTCGATACGATCTTGATCGGCATCAATTTCATAGACTTCTTCCTTTAAAATTTCTGAAGGAGTTTTTCTAAGGAAAATTAAAATAAAAATTATTATCGAAAATGCAGAAATTTATTTGTCTTTTAAGCATACTTGGGCAAATCATGGCAAGTACCGCCATACTCATGATATTTATAATGGATCAAATGATTTTTGGCTCTGTATGTATACAAAGCTTGACGAGTAAAACGTGAACATTCAAATTTCGGTTTTGAAAGTGGACCAATTGTATTATTACTGAAAGTATCACCTATAGTATCTAAATCATCATCATCTTCCGGTTGTGCTAAGTTACTTGATTTCAATGTGGATGAGGAAGATGAAATAGATTTGCTTGTACCACCATTCGTTGATAATGCTGATTCGTAAGATTCTAAAGATGAGGTAGGCGATTTGACAGAATTAAGCTGTACACTTGACGTTTGCGAACATTTGCGTGAAATACTGCCACCATTTTGTTGCACAATCGAAGAGCCATTAGAAACCGTCGATTGGCTACTTAATTGACGTTGTGTAAAGCGTGGACTATTGGAAGCATTACTATTTTGTCGTGTTACATTGTGAGACCCGTTTGGTGTTGAGCCACTGTTAGCACCATGTAAGGGACATACTATCGATTCATTGGGTGGTTCAAAACGATCCGTAATAGATTTGGATTTTGTGCGCAGTTTGCGGGGTAGAATTTTTTCCTTGTAAAAAAACGCACATAATTTTTATTGAAATGTACAGCAAACTATATAATGTGTTTAACTTACTGAGACATCATCATTTGGATACATGAGCAGTTCTCTTTGGGGATCATTTTGTATAAGAGTTTTATTTTTCGAAATAAAGCTTTCAAAATCTATGGGCTCCACAACTAAAGGTTTATTCTGTAAACACAAAAAAAAAGAAAAGATGTTGAGTTTGTGTTAGAAATGAATATATAAACTATAAATACATGCGCAAAATTTTCAACATTTTCTTAAATCAGATAATTCTGAGAAATGTACAAAAATTTAAACAGATTCATAACATTGTAAACAATCAATAGAAATTGTTCTAATGAAGAAATTTACACGTCAAGTTCAGGCAAAATATCCGCTGAACTGAAGTTCGAAAATCACAGAATTAGTCTTGTTTGAATTTTCGTTGTCCTTTTACACTTAATCGACCGCGTCTAACTCGTTTGAAAGATTCTTAAATAACTACAAGTAATGGAATGTATTATTTTGTAATCGATTTTCTAATAATGAAATTAAAAAATAAGCTCTTTAGTCATCGAACCATCTTTTCTTTTATCTGTCAACTTTATTTGCTACTGGTAAATATAATTTTTACTTCTTACAGAACGCCACTTAATGTAATTCTTAAACGCGTGTCTGACTTTGTATTTATCTTATAGAAAAGTATTATTAAGGCAAACATTAAAGAAATGACTGGTTTATGTCGGATATAAAAAATAAACACAAATATTCCAGTATGCTACACTGATCGATATTTAAAACAATTCAATAAATTTATCAGTAAATAAAATCTTCAAGAGTTTTCGTTTTTTTTTTTTTTGTTTTTGTTTTTGTAAATGGACTACTCTTTTATACGTTTAATGCCCTTCATTGGAATGGAATGATTCTTAAAGATTCACGTCTGAATTTCTGTTTTACGATAATAGTTGGCGCTCTTGTGTTGAAACTGCTTCATTTCAAAAATATTTTTTAACAATAGGAAATAAGTTGTCTAATGAAATAGACGAAAATATATTTTACTTTTACGTTGAAATCTTTACAAATCATTTTTGTTTATTTTAAAATAACTTTACTAACCTTGACCGTTTTTACATTTAATTGTATATTTAACGTCTACATAGTACTTGTTTAGACATATTAGGTTTACAAATCTAAATAAATATTGTATGGAACAGATTCAATTCTTTAGTTTTGTTGTTTTCAATATTTCTCTAGAACATGTTAAAAACAATAAAACTGTTTAAGTTTTTCACATCGGTCTTTATTTATACATGGGTTTCATTCTAATTGTTAGTATTTCCATATATTGAAATATATTTGAGGTCATTTTACAAAATATACTCTTAATGGGATACGTTTGTTAATTTAATATTTGAGTAATAAATTGTACGTCATTAATTTTCATGACCACTCCAAGAAATTGAGTAATATTTATTGCTCTTTAGGGCCCAACCCTTTGATTTTTTTTTTTTATTATTTTTCTGCTTTTCAATGATATTTTATGGTATTTTGAGAATAATTAAAATAAATCAATATACCCACACACACAAAGAGATCTAAAGTTTATTGATAGAAGTTTCGATTCTATTATATCTTTAAGTATTCATTCCCTTCTCTCCCTTCTTTCAGTAACAAGAGTTGGTCATCAAAGACCAGTGAATTTAAGAAAAAAAAATTATTTTAATTTTACTTAAATGATTGCGATTGTTTTGTTCTTGTCGTTATCATTATAGTCTCAGTTTTAAGGCTCATTTTAATTTCAATTTTATTAAATTTCAATAAACATCACAATTTAATTGTTATTTCATTTCATACACAAATTTATGTATGTATTAGTGCACGTGTGTACTAAATATTTAAATTCATAAATTATGACTCATTACAGAAGAACTCGTAACATTCGCCAAAGTTCAGAGAGTTTATCACTGGAAATGCATTTCCTTTTATTTCCTTCTCTGGCCACTTTGATATTAATTTATAGAACTTCAACCATTGAAAACAATTCATAATTTCAATTGTTATTGAACAAAAAAGGAAAAATTAAAATAAAAATAAAAACTATTAAAATTCTGAGAAAAAACGGCACGCATTCAACAAGCTTACGTACTTTCGTACGTACGGAAGATTACAACAAATAGTGTAATTTAATACTTATTGAAGTGGTCATTTTAAATCATTTAAAAATTCATATAATTTAAGAATAATATTATTAGGAAATATTTCTATTGGCAGTAATGCTTTGAAAATCTTTTTTAAACACCCTATTGTATAAAATGGATGTGTGTTTACATTTTTCTTAAGAAATGTTTGGCCCGATTTTTTATTTTAAATAAAAAAGATTTTGCCTCAATTGTACTCTACGAGAATCTCTGTGTGTTGTAGCATGTTTGCGAAGTAGTTCATGTTTTTTTTTTTTTTTTTTGATAAAATTTCACTTGCGTTTAAAATTTTTACTATAAATAGACTTTTTGATAATTTTTTGTACAATTTATTTTGGAATTTTACAAATTAATAATAATTCGCTACTGTTTTGTGTTCGTGCACATCTAATAAATTAATTATTTACTTTGTTTTTCAATAACGTGTAATTCCATATACGATACACATCCATACATAATTTTTAAGAGTTCCGCGGAACACAACTTTAAAGTATACAAAATGTGCTAATAAGGCTAGGAATAGTATTGATAATTGGTGAACAAACATAGTCAATTACGTAATTTTACTTTTGTAATCATGTCATGTGAGAAGCTAGGCCGTAATCCTGACTGAAGGGTTGTAATGGCCAATTATGTATGTACATATGTATGTAATCATGTCTATAGTTCTTGGCATCTAAATTATTTATCCAGTATTCAAATACTTGAACTAATTAGTTCACTACGACTCAACAAAGAAAATGTATGCAGAATTTGTTAATTTCCATCTTTAATTATTAACACTACATTGGCTCACTACTAGAGCACGTCCTCTAATAGAAAAATGGTAACCAATATAACGTCTAATTCAAAGCGAAATCAATAGCTTTTATCCTTTAAGAATTCAACATTTTTATTAAATAAACAGGTGAATTGTAACTCTTATACTCCATTGCACAGAAAAAGTTATTCTGATGCATTCTTTATAATTGTTACGTAGACGTGTGGTTATTAATTGAAAATTAAATAACTAAATATTGTTTTTATGTATAATGACTACCTATACATACATACATACATACTACATACATATGTAGTCAGTAGTAATGAATTGAATGAAAATTATGTAAATAATAGCCACTGGCTGTCTAACAGACTACGCATAAAATGTCCAAAACTTAATTTGTGGTAATATTTGGTCATTGACATTAAATAAATAATTTCACATTTTAGTATGTGGCAAGATGCAAAAAAGGGAAAAACAAGTATTGGCATGAAAATGGTATATAATAACTATCTATACATACTAGTACATACATATAATAATAGAGAAAATATTTATTTATTAGATTTTTATTCAATACTAAGATACATACATACATACATAACATAAAGTAGTAAACATATTGTGATTTGGAATTTAAATAGAGAATTTCATGATCTCAGAAGTAATCCTAAAATCATTTACTGGATGTTTCAAAATCATTCCATAAATATCAAAACGCTTTTGGAAAACCTTACAATAAAAAAAATAAACAAACAAGACACAGTTGTTTAAGCTTCAAATATTGTGCACACTCCATACACCTCAATCATGCTTATTCAAGTAATTGTAGTGTAAAAAAACATTTACTATTTTTCGTTTAATAATACATTTTTGTTTGTTTTTACAAGCAATAAAACAAAATAAAATATTTTCCAACATACGCAAGGCGAAAAAAAAAGAAAATGTTGTCAAGAAAAACTTTCCATCACATTTTAAAAGTGTCTATTGTTATTGTAATTTTATACAATGCTGGTTGGGCTATTTGGCAAGTGACAGTTACGACAAGTATCAACGCACTCTGTAAAACTTTTGTTTGAAATTTTAAGCCGTCAATCAGTGCCTCTAACTAAAGTTTTGTATGTTTTTGTGTTATTTTGGATTATAATTCACATTCACTTACAATATATGTATTTTTTATGTTTCTCGTTTGATTAAAAAGAACAACAATAATACAACGACACAAAAAAGTTTTGTCGTGTCGTAAAACACACATTTTGTAGGTTGAGACCATTCAAGCATTTTACAACAATCATTAAAATGGAAAGAAACTCATGCATACCAGCGAACATAAACATAAAGTCATGGTCTAGTTCAGGTTCAGTGTTGAACCTGCTAGATATTCTACTTTTGAAACAAACTTTTTTGTTTTTTTCTTTTTGTTCTCCATTGCATCTTTCAACATGTAAAATGTCAATGTGTTTAGTTCTTTCACAAAAAAAAAAAAATAAACAATGGTTATAAGACTTTTAAAATATGCAAAATTATATGTATAATATGGAACAAAACCTATCAATTTAATGACAAACAAACAAACAAAAAAGACTCTTGAGTATTTATAAACAAGAGGAGTATTAATTGTGGATGCCATTTTTTGTCCAGAGTTGTTACTTCCGGTAATTAAAAATGTGTGAAGTTAATTTTCCATGCTCTCTTCACAGAAACCCTTTCTGTATTTTTCTAGATAAAATGATTCAATAAGAACATTTTAGACAGAAAATTCAACCCTGTTTTATGGTTATTAAAAAAAAGAATACAATGAGATTGGTTGCGTTTTGTTACGATTATTTATAATTTTTTTTCTAATATTTTTATGCCAGCATTATTAATTTGAGTGTTTATTGCTTTTTATATAAAATATTTAAACCTTTTTTCTATCTGTTAAAAAAGATGTGTGAGATATACATATAATATAAATGAAAACAATGCGTACATATGTATGTACATAAGTATATGCTATAACAACATATTACTATTTATTAATATTTGACCATATGTTTACATTTAATTTAAAATTTTCATTGTGAATACTATTTAACTGATTTAGATTCTGACCTTTTAAACGATTAACAAAGTTCATGTGATAATCATATGACCTTGACATTAAAGGAATGAAGTAACCGTCACCAGTAGAAAACTTAATAAACAACAAATAAAAAAATATATTCAAATGCCTGAGCAACATTAACAATATATTTCATAGACGTTCGTTTGATCGTAGTAGAGTCTACATTAGTTGCTGATAACATTGTCATCTTGGACAACTCCTAAAGTAAAAAATCAAAAAACGTTCTAAAGTTACTTACTCTCGATTAGTAGTTCCCTGCATGATAGACTAGATTTGCTAGCAATGATGGACTAGTTGTGTTCTTTCAATTAAATTTAGCTTATTTGAAATTTTTATGAAAAATCTCAAAACAAATTTTCATTACTAATTAGTGAACAGTGACTGTAGATACGCAGATAAATTAATATTTCTTTATGCATAGTTACACGTATGCGTTTGAATGTTTGTTTTTATTCGTAAAAGTAGTTGACATATATTTCCTTTGTTGTAGTATTTTAGTGTATTGTTATTATTGTTTTAGTTATTGAAGCTGCTACTGCTGCCGCTATGTTATAGAAACAATAAACATGAACTATAAACTATTTCAACTCAACTTAAACCTACTTACTACTACTACAAAAAAAAAAACAATGTTTTCTTTTTTGTTCATTTAGTAATTTTTTGGTTGTTGTTGTTATTCTTGTTTTTTAATAAAATAAAATATGATAAAGAATGCATTATTATAATAAATAAAGTGCAATGAACCCCCTTTTTACAAGTTGTCCAAATACAAAATAATATTTTATCAACATATCTAGTTTAATGTCTCAAATAACGTACAAGTTGAATATCAGGCATGTATATATCAGATGATATTCAAGTGATGAGATGACAGCCAACGATTAATCACAATGATATTCTGTCAAATTCTATTAGAAAAGGATTCCTAAACAGAGTTTGTTTGTGATAAACACATCAATCACTACATAGAATTGACAATCATGTGAAAACTTCCATTACATTGGCATCATTTGAAGCTTTCGAATAATCACTTGATAATTGATTTTTAACAAATTGAAATAAATACTAACATTTCGTATGTTTTTCTGACGTTTAAGTTTTTTTTACAATCAATTTTAAATATTTCTTGTAAAAACATTGCATTACCACCCCAAGGAACATTTCAATCTTTAAGTAAATGTAAATGCTGTCTAAATAAGAAAAATATTTCTTTATTGTTTTTATTTTTTTATTGATTGTTTTTATTTCATTTCATAAAAGCATTTCAATTCTACTCATAAAATTTCATCATGAAAATTATTTATACACGCAACAATCAGACAGACAGACATAAGTTGCATGTATACTTGTACATCAATGAAAATGTTTTCTCTTATGGGGTTAAAAACTTTAAAACTTTATTTCAAAGTGATATTTAGTGTATTTGCTTGCAGCTTCCTCTTTTACTAGATTGCTGTGAATTGTCAACTCTAATGGATCTCAAAGATACACATTAAGTACATAAAAGGCGCATTTTACAAGTGGAGTAAGTGTTAAAGTAGGCAGACCACTTGAAATATATTGTTTATGTTTACAAATATTTAAATTAATAAATTAAAAATAGATTTTAAATAGAAATTACGAAACAAGTAAAGAGTTCTCAGATCGACATTTTCTTACATTACAGTAGAAATAATAACTATTTTGAACATTTATGATAAGGGGTACATGAAATTGAAAACTTTAAAACATTTAGTATATATACATATGTATATAGATAGTAACAGTGGCATGTAAGGGGGGAATCAAAAAAAAAATCACTAAAGATATACACTTAAACATCTTAAGACCTAACAGTTGACAATAACGTAAAAGATGTGAGCAACATCTTCAATTGTGTGTTTGGATAAGTTACTGATAAAATTGATGGTAGGTTACTGCAACCGAAGACAGAACGAAAGTAGGGTGAGAGGCTTAGAATCTACTGGATTTTATAGATCTAGTAGTTTGCCACTTTTGGTGGTTATAAAAATAGAATTTAATATATTTATTGAAACAAAAATAAAAAACCTTGCATTTTATATTCTGCTTTTTCTATTTATATATAATTTTTCACAAGGCAAGATTCTCTAATTAATCCCTTACGTATGACAATAATTGAGGTATAGGACAAGCATCCCATAAATGAAAATGTTACATTGTTACCAAAAGACATAAGATCCAAATTTAAAACTCAAACTTAATGAATCCTCTACCTATAGAACATATGCTTCACCAATAAAATTTAATATTCCACTTTCGCTGGGCCGACTAGGGAATAGCATATAAAAAGCTTGACAGGACTTTCTTATGGCATTCCATTGCATTAATATTCAATGCTTTATTAAAAACTAATTTTAAATTTCCTTTTCTAGTATACAACAAAGAAGAGCTCGCTATCAGTCACAACAACATTCTGCTGTTTATTTCTTTTTTAAGTTTTATTTTTACTCTGCAAGATCTTGGAATTCTTTAATATTTTTTTACTTTTATTTTTCAACATTTCAAATCATATCTTAAACGTAAAAAATACAAAATAATGAACAGAAATGTTTGTATTTCTTTTTAATTGCTCGAAAGTGTAACAAAACGTTTAAACTATAATCTGCTTGTGTGTCATCTGCTTGTACAGATCAAATAAACTACTAAACGCCCATCCGACTGACAGAAAAAAAAACTTGAAAGAAGCACAGCAATCCGATAAACGTCCATGCAAACATATAAGAAACTGAATAAGACTGAATTGAAGGGGACTGAGTGACTAACTGACCCACCATATTGCACTCACTTTCTGAAATGTATACTTTTTAAATTGTTTTGTTGTTTTTTTTCTGCTATTCTTGTTAACTACTAATGCATTACACTGTAGCACATTAAATTAAAGCAACAATTAACTTTCATTGATAGGACACAATGTATTTAATGTATTTATAGAGAAAATTTTTCGAAAATAAACCGGCTTTCTTATTTTACTTGAATCTTAAAATAATGCGATAAATAAAGAAAAGAATACAGAAAACATTTAAATAATAAAACACAATTCTAACTAGAGATTTCCAACTACATACATATGCATTTAAAAACCAATAACAGTGCCAGCCCCAGCTACATTTTGGTTTAGCTGACTTAAAATTGAAATATGAGTACCAGATAAAAATATCATCAGGTGCATAGAGGTGAAAAAGGCAAGTGGTAAAGTAGGTTTATTTTGAAAGGGAAGCGAATCTAAAATTACACACACACCCAAACACACATACTATAGTATATGCCGTGGAAAGCAAACAAAAAGAAACTAAAAGCTTAACAAGTTTATTGTTGTATTGTAGTAACTCTTTAAAAAATTGTACCATGTAAGTCAATCAAGTACTAAATGCCATCGAAGATATTCTCACAAAAAGTCAAACATAAAAAAGGAAATTAACCATTAAAGTTAGTACGATATACTAGGTATATAGATAGATTTGAAATTGATAATTAACACAATATGTATGTTTTTCCAATGAATTTGAGAAAATGTTTGAATGTAATAAATAGTCTTAAATTGAAAAATAATTAACAGATCTTTTCATTTCTAACATTCAAGATCAGCCAATCAAAGAATTTAGCAACAATGATTATTTGCTTAATTTCCATCTGTAATTTATAAGCAAAAATGTTCGTACAAGTTTTATCACAGTTATCTTGAAGATCTTTCTAAAAGAAGGTGCAAACAAAATGCCATTTCTTACGTTTTTTAGGGAAACATATGTATGTTCGATACAGTACAGTATGTCCAACAGACTTTATTGTAACAAAATATTTCGTTTATTATTTATCTAAATTAATTTTTTTAACTAAATCGATTTAATTAATACATACTTTTTCTTGTCATTAATTTCAATTAATTATATAAAAATTAAAATTGTAAAATTTAACTTAAAATAATATCGCAGGTAATTTAAAACCAAAAGCACAATACAATACTGTAGCCCTCTATGCTACTTTTCTATACACAACTATAATTGCATGCATAAATATTAAATATGCAAAAATTTTCCCCACATTTTGGTTTACTTTTACTCTTTCTCTATAATCTTTTAAGATAAAAATTAACAACAAACCGCAAAAAATAAATCTACATACACTGCATTATTAGTGAATTTTGAAAAACAATAAACAAAACGATAAAATTTCACAAAATTAAAAAACGAAGAAGAAGAAAAAAACAAATAAATGTTATGCTAAATAAATAGTTTAAAATGAAATTCAAATTTAATGATTCGCCAAAAATGAATTGTTAAAATCGCTGCAGCATTTTAGTTTCATCATAGAAAAACTGAAGATATCTAGTATCGCACTGCACACACCTTTTGGTATTGCCAACATTTAACACTGGAATAACAGCCAAGCAATAGCTGCCAGCCAACACCATCAACTGAGTCGCTGACATTTTTACCAAGTTTCGTTAACAACGCCAACTTTAAAGATCAAACAACAACAACAACAACAAAAAAGATCTCATGAAATATTACGTAATTATGTTATTTAGAAAAAGAGAAGAAAAAAAAAAACGTTCACTTTAAATTCAAACTTGTTTCTCCGGATGATGTCAAATTCCTGTCTGTAGAATGAAAACGAAAACGATGAACATTAAAATCTCATAATACTGTTAACGAGAGGAGTTAAAGTAAAAATATCGTATTAATTTGGTTAACAGTTTCGCATTTTGATTAGAATGCTCGTATTCAGAATTATAATTATTAGTCAAAAGATTCTTGCAGAAAGAATAATGAAATTAAAAAAATACAATGGTCGCCGGCTAAATCGGTCTACTGTTTCAAATTTACAAAGAAAGTCAAACGATTTATAAACAACCAAGTACTTCTCAGACAACATTAAGCAGTTTTATTTCTCATTTTAAATGGACATTTAACAGAATAAACTCCAAATAAGGAGAATATCCAAATGGCAAAATGAAATTAAATAATTCTCTTGCTACAATGTATGTAACAGACTAGACATTTGAAAATACATAATTGCAGCAGACAGACAAACTCCTAATTATGAACTCTTAATTAAGAGAATTTAACTAGCAAAGACAAAAACCACACATTTTAACAGAGTCAAAGTTAAATGCCTAACAGAACGTAGAAAAAACGGTCATCGAAGAAATAATGGAAATATCAAATAATAATCGAAAAATGGAATATCAATTCCATTTCGCAAAAATTAAAACCGACACGCTCCTGAGTCGAACAGATCTTCCGATAACTCGCAAATTGTTTTGAAAATTGAAAAATTTTGACAAAAAAAAATTGTTTGCTTTTAACAATGTCTCGAGAGACATACTGCAGGTATACCGGTATACCCCAATAAGTGGTATATCCCAAATAATTTTAGAATTTGAGAAATCGGGCTAGAAACATTCATTGCGGAAAAATGGGACTTGTATATATCCATAGTCTCAAGGATTCCAAAACAGGTTTCCTTACGATCGGGTGTTACTAGGGACTTTCAGCCTAAATCTTTTCTTCAAATGAGCAGAATAGAGTGCTCTGTATAAATTTGCCTAAATGGGATGAAAAATAGACTGGACTGTTAAACAGTGCTCTGTTAAATTTTGCGCTGTTAAAGGACAATTTTTATTTGTTAACGCCAAAAGTGTCGGTTTGCATTTTTGGTTTTAAAATTCGAATTTCTTTTCGCACCCATCTATTAATTTAACAATTTTAATAAAGTCACATTAAAAACCCTGATTATCTACTTATTTAAGGCTGCTAAATAAATAAAATGAAGTTTAACGCATTTAACATTCAATTGTAAATGCTACACGCATTAAAGTGATACTTTTTTTTTTAAAGCAGTTTTACTTTTTTTGTTGTAGCTTGTAATTCTTATTAGCGAATACGTACCTGTGTACGTAGTCTGTCTATTAAGTTTATGAGATGCTAAAACTGTCAATCGTATTTCCCCCCATTTAAAATATAAATTTCTTAGTTAATTTGCAAATTGTATATGTACGGAAACTTTTCCGCCAATTTTAAATAGTTTTTATTCTTTCTTTTATTTCCTTTTTTTGTTTTAAATTTTCTTTATTAAATTCAATGATTATATTTTTCCATTTACCCAGAATTGTCTGTGAGTGTTATACACTTTCAATTCACCATGTGAATACATGAGTAACGTTCACTATGAAACAAAATGTCACTGAAGTATTACAGCACAATGATGAGGATAAAAAGCTCCACTGCAGATAGACGACTCACATCAACATAATATCTGTTGTTTATTAATATTTATGCTATGCTATGCTGTTCCTACTCGTGTCTTTTAGTTGTTGGCAAAACAAGTTTTTATAGGGAGAGAGCACTTTGCGGAGGCTTTTAAAATTGAATTCAATCACTAACAAACAATACAATTCCAAACCAGTGGCAAGTCAATGGTAGTTTTCCCTAGAAACACAAATTTATGAATTTCTATTTTTATACCATGAACATTTTATACCATGTAAAAAACTGTCTTCATTAATTAATAAAAATTAATCTTCCTAGATTAATAAAACATACGAGATTAGTGTGTCACCTTTTTAATTTATAAAACTAACATTCAAAGGAAATATGAGGTCGTAGGAAAGTGTATTTTCAATGATTTGGTATAAAATTGAATTAAAAAGAAAAAATAAGTAATTAAAGCTACGAAAATAGTATAGTAATGTTTATAGTTAGCTCTCCAATGAATTGATGAATTCAATGTGAATTTCATATGCTCTAGAATTTATTCAAAAAATCACTGGGTTTCAGTCAGTCACGCTATACGAGTATAAATAAATTAAATTTGATGATGAGATACATTGAAATAAATAAAATAACAACAAAAACGGCAATACAATACAACACAATACAATACAAATTATTGAATAATTTAATGTTTGTGGAGTTAATGTCTTTTTATTTTGATAATAAAATTAATTAAAAAAACAACAATAGCCAAAAATAATAACAATAAAAAAGGTTTATTAAATGACAAGTGATGCCATATTGATATTCATTAGCTCTAAAGCACTCATCATCCAGGCAGGGCAGAGTATACAATATAAGGAGGAGATGGTTAATAGTTTACGCAACATAAGATTCACAAAATTGTTCATACTCGTGTGCATAAAGAAGTTAAGGCCAAAAACTATTACTTTTAAATACTTTTAATACAATAGACAAAAAATAGAAATCATCGAGAAAAAATGCTCCTCATCTATTTGACTACTTGGAATTATAGATATTACCTTTGTCGCCTATATCTCTGATCAAAAGTAATGCCCTACCGCAACGAAAACTGTTTTGGAATTCTTGATACCGTGGCTAACCAGCCAACCAGGTTCGTGTTTCATTCGATTTATTATCCGATTTTGATGATATCCGATGAAGTGCATATTTGTTGATTATCTCTGAAGAAGAAACAGTTTTTTAGACTTATTTGTTCTATTGTAAAATTCAAAGGATTTCCTTTGTCTTTCTTTTAATTTTTCTTGGACTTTTTCCTATTTTTGTGATTTTTAATCGATTTGCATTTTATACTTTTCCAAATTCAACAGTCTCTTTAACTAAACATTTACTTAAAACAAAAAGATTTAAGTTTTGCACCTAATTTCACACACAGAAGGACCAGTAACCGGCCTTTTGACCTGATACTGTACGTACGTACAGTTCATGAGAACGTGGTGAATCCCAGTAACTTGGGCACGTATCAAGTACTACACAGTCAGTTATTCTTACTGACAACATCCTGAAATATACCAGACAACAATATTAGGAGTGATATTGTAGGCACACACTATAGCAATAAGGGCAGGATAATAGAACGTATAGTCGTAGAACGCTAGCGCCTCTACAAGATGATAGTAATAATTAAGACTTTTATGAAATCAATTTACATAAACATCCCACATTATTTATTACTATTGTCATATTTAACATCTTACATTGCAAGATTTTCGAACAATTTTATAAACAAAATAAACATTAAATTATAAATGAACTATGGTAATTAAATCACTACAAGTTTATATACGTATATATTTTTAATAAAAAAAAGAAAATATATTTATTGTTGATATAAAAATATGACATAAATTAAAAAATAAAAACAATACTCGGCTATAGTAAAATATGCATGAAATACGTGTCATGATGGTAGTATGTATACTCACTTCCATTTAAAATATTTTTCATATTTTTTCAACATCCTATTGTTTTCTGCCATGCCGTTGGTGAGGCAGTAGTATATCAGTATCAGTTATTTTTTACTTCATAAGTATTTAAAACAACATCAACAACAACAATAATAATAATACTAAAATCATGCCACATTTATAAAAGGACACAGTGAAAGAAAGATAAACAAACAACAACAAAAAAATAGAAAAAATACGAGAATAGAACCTTGTAACCGTTTACAGAAACGCCGTTTCAAGAAATTTTGTTTTTAAATGAAAAGAAATTTTGTTATCGGTTACAGTATTTATATTGTTTTTATTATTTCTACAACATTTAATTTTAAATAAATATGCACATTTCAATATTAAATTAAAAGAAGAGAAAAATTATGACATTAAAGATATCAAACGAAATTTAACACAGGCTGGCAGTCTCTATAAAAACAAAAATCAAAATAATGAAACTTCGACGTTCACCTCCTGGTTCTATAAGACAAGTGATTTCAGAATTTATACGAAAAATACTGTTTCATATTAAATTTCGCTATTTTACATAATAATCACTTGACATAAAGCAACAGGAGCTCCAAATTTGAATTAAAAGCAGAAGAAATTTAGGAAACATTTTCAAAATCAAAAACACATAAAAATATCCATGGCTGAATTTAATCGAACCAGTAATAAAATTTACAATAATTGAACAACAACAAGAACAATAAAAGAAATCAAGGCAAATAAGGTTTGTCATGTACATTAAGAGTATTAGAAAAATGGTTGACTTGATCCAACTTTACCGATTGTTTACGTTGCTTATTTGTGGGATATTTCATCTTGTTTCAATAATAATATGCAGATGATGGCATTTTGGAGGCGATTTCGCGAAGAAAAAAGTCCAAAAATCATCCAAAAGAGATAAAGAAAGAAAAAAAAAGTTGAAATATTATTATTAATGCTTATGCAAATGATTTTGCTAACAAAGACAAAAGGCATTAGATTATATGTATTACAATATAAAAAGTTAATTATTTATTGAGTTGATTAAAAAGAGAGCACGTTTCTCTATTCAGCTGATAAAATTGATGCAAAACAAATTGAAAAAGTAAATAAATTATTACTATTTCAGTTTATATAACAGAATAAATAATTTCATTTCATGTTTAACACATTTTCTCTTGAGGTGAAATTGCTGCCGATAATTCTCACATGAATACAGAAACACTGTTATCAGATCAAAAATTAAAATTTTTTGAAGTGATTATTTTAAATACGACAGACAGACATCATTTTAAATTGTGCTACTAACTAAACGCAAAACATAAATAAAAGTGATTTCTTTTTTTCGCACTTGTTTAATTTCTTTGTAATTTATGTGATTAATTAAATTCAAAGGGAATTCAATACGTGGCACGTCTATGAGCTTTAGAAATTTCTTTGGCCCAAAATTTTAAGAATTCACTAACAGGGCTGGTACTCTACTATATCAATCTGTTGATATTAAAACAACTTTTGGCTACTTTGAACTGGTAACACATAGTGGCGGATTTACTATAAGACTAACAGATATGCACTGTTTAGCAATCTTTAAGCAATCACGTTGAGAATTAAAATTTTTCATATAATGAGAGCGCAAAATTCGACATCCATCTGTAAGCCGCATCAGTTTCATAGTCGATATCATATTCAAACATTATTGGCATGCAAGTAACTGCTAAATAAGATCTGTTTTAGTTTATTTTACTAACATTCTTTCAATATAAGAACATTATTGTTAAATACGTGTAAACATTCTTCTTTTCATATGTAGTCCTTTATAGTCCTCTAAAAATCCCAAGAGTTACTCATTAGTTATGGGGTTTTCCATTAATTTTGTTCTCAATATTTACGCTATATATTCTTGAAATTTAAATGATAACACAATAGAAAATTTGACTGCTTTTAAATTCTTCAAAACGTTTACGGTGAATAATGAATGCATCATCACACATTTTTACCTGACAGGTAAATAAAGAAAATATTGTTCCAACTTTCCCTTCGTCTTACCTTTATTATTTTTGGTTTCTTTTTAAAACCAAGCCACGTGTTGAGTGTTTAAACACTGTCTGAGATTAATTGTCTGTCGATCTATTTAAGCATTTCACTGTTTTTCTGAACTTAATTGAAATGTATATGAACCACTAATGATAACACCTCACATTGCGTTTCTCCTTAATTAGTGATTATTTATTACGTTTTTTTTCCTCAATATTTTTATTATTTGGTTACGGGTACTTTAAACCAAAGCACATACCACAAATATAAAATCGTGCAGTACATACATATGTATGTAGAAATGTAGAATCGCATCAACAAAACAAATAATATTTTAAAAAATCTCAAGATATTTTTCAAGGTTACATATGAATGTATTTCATTCATCATTATTCAGTTTGTGTGTATTTGTTTCATAGAAGCATGCAGTTTTTACGATTTGTAAATGCGATTATATTGAATTAAAAGTCGAAAAACATCTTTAAAATCATCGTTTGGTATTATAATTTCAGTTAATCGCGTATTAATTAATAAAATATTTAATTGACTAAATTATGGTTGATTAAATAAACAGACAAAAGGCAGACACGATTATTACTGCATATTTAATCTTATAATTTTAGGTTTAAGTCGTTTTAAGACTTTATTAGACGCAATTTAAAGCAGAACTGATGTTGGTCGATAACACGTCAACAACAAGAGTGGTTCTAGTTTAGTTCTATAAGGAAGTATCATAAAATGTGAGTGCATGATGACGAGTTTAAACAAGTCAAGAGAGGGATTTCAGGACAAGGGTTTCAGACCATTTTTTTTTTGTTCGGTTTTAAAAATAAAATCACATCTTTGGAGATTTTCATTCCTCGCCGATTGTCTTTAATTTTAAAAAGTTTTTATATTTGCTTACTGCTAATTTATTAATTAAGATGCCTGTTGTAGCGAAAACGACAGTTCAGTTTCACACGTTTTTATAATAATAAAACAAGAGTTTAAGTCTATTTCTTACGTCATAAGATATTGACCTTGGATATGAAGTATTCCTCCAATTGTTGTCCATGGTTTTTGTTATTACATTGTTGTTATTGTTTTAGGGAATTGTTTAAATGTTTATTTAATTAAAATTTATGGTAAATTTATTTCGGTATTTTCTTTTGTTAGGCCGTTCTCTTTTAAATTTATTAAATTTAAATGAAGATATAAAATTAAAAATAAAAATTATTTCGTTTGTTTTTATTACATCAAGAAATAAAAATAAATTCTCAAGAAATTACAAAATCGGACAATAAAACATACATACATATTTAATGTGTGAAGAAAATTTTATTTGTAAAATTCTAGTTTTTTTTTAATTTTTTTTTAAGGGAAACATAATTTTATTGTTTTTATCTATTTGTAGAAGAATATGTTTTAGATTCATGTTTTTATATTTTATTTACTTTTATTTGGCAAAGATCCAAGTGTTTTATAGATATCATCAAAATAAAGACAAAATAAAAATTCGTTGTTCTTTGGAAATCCCGCCAAATCCATGTAAAAAAATAATGACGTATTGTTTCTATGGAAAAGAAAAAATACATATGTACGTACGTATATTTTTAAATGATTTGTTTATATTTTATAAATTTAAATAAACAAACAATTGTTAAAAACATATTTATTATCTTATAATAACAATATCTTTCT
This sequence comes from Sarcophaga rosellei, assembly GCA_930367235.1. Classification (NCBI taxonomy): domain Eukaryota; kingdom Metazoa; phylum Arthropoda; class Insecta; order Diptera; family Sarcophagidae; genus Sarcophaga; species Sarcophaga rosellei. The sequence continues at coordinate 2,693,672 of OV884019.1, read as the reverse complement.
ACTATTTAAACAATTGTTCCGAATATTTTTAATTATTTGTTTAAATTATGAATAATGAATGTGTGTATATAAAGAAATTTCTTTGTTTTTATTATGTATGTATGTGTGCGTGAAGTGTACATATTCATATACATATGTATGTATGTATGTACATATGTTTAGGCTTCAAGGCATTTTCAAAAAAAAATAATAACAAATCTTGTCCTCATTATCTTCCAAAGGTCATCTGATTATAATTTCATTAAGTTTTCTTTATTCATACAAATTCAAATACGAGTATAAAGAAAAAAATCTATGGTCAAGGTTATTTTCTCTGTATCTATGAATGGACAAAATTATAGAGAAAGCAATAACAACAACAAAGATTGTAACGACAAACTGCATACAAACTGTTGTATAAGCATTCATTTGTTATTATTTTTCATACAAATCCATCGAATATTAATTGTAAAATTAAAAACAATTTTGATTTTTCAAAATTACCCTGCTTTGTTTGAATAAAAAGGGAATGCGGAATATTTACTGCTATGTTCTGCTATATTATTAATTTCAGACCAATTGTCAAAAATGAGATTTAAATACTCTTTTAAGTCCCCCAGTGGTTTTGAAATGCTTTAAAAACTTTTTCCACCTCCCGAAGATAACTGAAGATAATAGATTAGGCTCATTACGATAACATCATGTCTATAAGTCAAATCTATACAGTATTATTAATAACAAAAATATTGTCTTTGAAACAATTCTAGTATTCTTGTAATTTTCGGTTGGTTTTAATTCATTTCATTGTAAAAAAAAGTTATAAGCCGTGTGCTAAGCTCTTAATGCACAAGTACTTACTTACAAGACACATCCTAATGTGTCAATTTATAAGGTGAATTTTATTATTTATTTATTATTAACATTGCAATTTTTTTCCAAATTTTTTCACACACTTATTCGTAGCGTCATCGAAAAAAAAGGTTTTCAAGCAAAATTTTTCCAGAAATTATTGTTGGTGTACTTCACAAGCTGTTGATTAAAAATGACAACAATTTATTAAATATAAAACCCTACAACACTAACAATACATGTGGCTATTTTCAGCATGAATCGTCGTGTTAAATGAATATTGTATAGAAATTAAAATTAAACAAAATTGTTGTTGTGAAATAAATTAGTGTGTGATATTTGTTCAGGAAATATATTGAATACTTTTTTTCATTAACATTACTTTTAGTAACCAATTGAAAAACGAAAATCTTGTGCCAGCAGTTTTTGTAAACCTGGAAACGTAAGCACATTTTGGTTTAGTGGAAATTCCACTGGGCATACATATGTTCGATATAACTCTTAATGGTTAAGATATAGAATCTATATCTCTAGCTAAATACAAACATTTGCTTTACTGTTTATTTTAACATGTACATATATACAAATAAATAAATAAAGTTTAAATACTACATATATAAATCTGAAAAGGAGCCGTATTTAAATATAATGCAATGCCAGCTTATAATAATTACTCAAAGCAATAATAAAATTTGTAATTTAAACTACACTGAAAGCATCATCTAAATGTCCATTAAAATGGAATTCTAAGCCTAAATATTTTAAAAGTTTAAAGCCAAACGTTTAACACTTCACTGCCGTTTCAGTTATTTGCAGATCACAGTGCGGCAAAATAATATCGAATAAGATGATTTATTAAATGGAAAATTAACATGCATAAACAGTAAGTAATAAACATAAATGTGTATATATGTATGTATGCATGTAAATAAAATTATTTAAATATTTAATATGATGTTCATTAGTATAGTTAACGTATAACTTACACTAATATTAGTAGTAATTTACATTATTATTAATATGAAATTTTGTAAGGTTTCATTTATTTTTAAAGCGTTTATGTCGATTAGTTTAATACTACATATTTGTTCTATCAACCATGGCATTTTCATTTCAAAAACTACGTACCAAAGATTCCAATTTAGAAAATAAATATGTATACAAATATCAAAATCAATATTATAAATTAACAACTACAACAAAGTTTAACAAATGTCTGTATATTTGGAATTGTTTAATTAAACAAATATTTCTGTTTATAGATTTTTGTTCACAAAAAGTCTTACACAATTACTTTGTGTATTACCATAATTAATTTGTTACTTAATTGGATTTATTTATTATGACCTTCTTTAGTATGAACTATACTTTGCAAATTCATCTAAAACTTCTTTAATTCAATATTGTTTTAAATTTTTCTTTTTTCTATGAATCCCTATATATGTTCATAGAAAGTACATGGACGTGCTTAGAATCTTAATTTAATTAGAAATTAATGTAATAAACATCCAATTTTTGTATATAATAATATTGCCATCGACTGTCTACTAAAAGACTGTCTTTTAAAGTTAGAATTACTAACGTAATTAAGCAAGTTCTTTCTAATCGGTCTCACTAACTATGTATGCCTTCAATTTTTTGAAACATATCGAGCTTGACATTTTGATTTTTCTATTGTTTGAATGCGTCCAATTTCTTCTGGAATATTTTAAAAGTCTCCAGTAAAAGTTCTCCTAAGAACCCCGTTCTCTTCATCAAAAAGAAAACAATTTGATTCTAAATGTTTGAAAATGTGAAATATATTGCTATTTTGGTGTAATTTTTAAGGTTTTGAAGCTCATAACAGTACGAATAATAAAAAGTTAAGCTATTACATGAAGTTATAGTACAATACCTGTAGTAATACAATTCATTTTTTGGGACGATAGAATTAATATTTTTCTTAATTACTTACATGTACTTGAATTACAATACCTACTCTACCAAATTGTTACGAGCGGAGAGAAAGCACACAAGGTTATTGGATCAACTGAATTTTTTTAATCAATTTGTTTGTGTAATAATGAATAAAAATATATACATATGTAAGTTCAGTTTCGAAAATATTTCATTTCATAGAATTTGCATTTTATTCAGTTCTAATTGGAACGCATTGAAAATATTATAAATTTGTTTACATTTTAATTTCGAAAAGTATTCGTCAATAAGTTATGTATGTGTTTCCAACAATTTTTCACAATTTCTTATCAATTTCATTGAAACATTACATATTTCAATATCCCATTCAATCGATTCGCTACTGTTTATCACTCGATGCAGCAAAACCTTCCGCAGAAGTATTATTTCACATACTCAATACCCCTATGGGACTATCAGAACCGGCGATATTATTATTGTCATTTGTATATGTGAACCGCGTTTGGTTGGCAAAACATGACATCAAATTGGGAATAATAAAAATGACACGAAACATACGGAAGGTGTTTGCCAAATGCATCTTTCGTAGTATTCACTTACAATACGTCCATATATGTATATGTGTATAATATGTACATGTGTATGTATGCGATAATGGCAACATAAAGTGGCTTAAATCAGACACACCCTTTTTAATGGAATTCCGAAATAATATAATGAAAATGTGAGAAACAGTTTCAGTTCTTTGCAAATAAGTTATAGTGACAAATTATATGAATAATACAAACACACTATTATAAGCACGTAAATCAGTAGTTATTAAAAGAAAGTATGTAATTATTAAAAGGAGAAAATCAAAACACTTACCAACACTGCACTCTCTCGTACAACTTGTGATACAGTCTCACGCAATTGTGCAGCCATACCCGGCTTATTTAAGGCCCGGGTAAATTTTCTTTCTGCCATTATTTAAATTATTGTCCACACAACACGCAAACAATAACAACTGCTTCAACAACACAAAAACGAAAAAAACTCGATCGATACGTCGTCCTTTCCCTCGTCGTTCACTTTTGTTTTTGTTTTGGCTCTTCTAAGTTATTTTTAGTTGATTACAACAATAATAAACGATGCATATTACACACAAAAATATTACAATAACAAAAATTTTTTATCAAAAACAAAGAGCGATAGATGTTGCCGATGCAGAGGGAGCAGATAAGAACTCAAATGTTGTTGTTTTATTTTATTTTTGCATAAATTATGTACGGGGATATGTAATACCTCTACAGTTTTTGTCGTTGGCATAACATAAGAATATAATAACGAAGTTGGAACTGAAAAAGCCAAGGGAAAAAAGTCGACGATGACAATTTTGTCTTCATATATTATCAGTGTTGCCATACACACGTACGTATAAGGGAGTTACAAATAAATATTTAAAAGCCCTACCAGTAACCAGAATTTTGTTATCCAAGGATAAAAAATGCTCAAATCGAGTGGACCGTTTATTTAATATACTGTTATTTAAATTTATTTATTATTTAAACAACAGCTAGCAAAGAGTCAATTCTTGTTTAAACAGGAAATATAATTAGCTCCAGAATTGTTTAGAATATTTCAACTTTCGTTATAGGCATCACACGGCCAAAATTTGAAGGAGCAATAATTTCTATATTATCGAAAAATTCTTCAATAACAATTAACTATACTTTCGATTCTACTATAGCCTTCTTCGATATATACAATGTTTGTATATACATATGTATATAACTTGTCACAACTTGCAATATCACAAGGCTACTTAAAAAACAATAAACGGATAATTATATGGACTTTTGCAGGATGGAAGAAGTTGCATTCCAAGGCTGTTACCTTAACACACTTCGTAGGATTTATCAAGTTCCCAAATGTGTTTCAAAAATTAATATTAAAATAGTTTGAAATAAAGAGACCTGATTATAAACTAGAAATTGCTACAAAAATAATAAACTTTGGATCGAATTTATGCGTTGTATTGGCAACACTGAGGACAATAATGAAGTTGTGTTTATGATGAGTAATCCTTAATCCATTATGCGAGAGAGGAGAGTGCGAGAACAAGTAATCCTTTTGATTACATTTCCTTTGGGTTGTTTAACTTTTTCTTATTCGATTTTTAATACATACACACACACACACTTTGTATTTTATAAAAAACAACTATATATGTATAGTACACTTTTATTAAATTTATTTTTTTATAGTTTCTGAATCAAATTATGGTATATTTTTTCACATTTTCATTTATTCTTTCTGCTGAAGAATTTTCCCTTTCTATTTTAATTGAATTCTTTTCTGAGAAAGAAGGAAGGGTGTTTTTCATTCAAATTTATTTTCTTCCTTAGTGGGCCTTTCCCTCCTTCTGTTGATAATTTAGTTATACATAAAATTTACTTTTAATTTCTTTATTCAATCAATAGGTATATTATTTTTATTATTTTAGTAACACAATAATAATAAATTAAATTCATCTGTAAAATAAAATTTACACACACGTTCACGACATGAATTCGCCTAGCACACGTTCATAAAAAACATTCTCTCTTTCGTTACGCCTACATATTCACATGTTGGATTTTTTGTTCTTTTTATTTTACTTTTTTCCACTTCCTTTTTAACTTTTTTTTGTATATTTTTCTCACAAGAATCTTGTTTTATTTATTTACTTTTAACACTTTTATTTTGTTTAAATTTTTATTAATGATGCAAAGGGGAAGGAAGCATTTCCATATACGATTTAATTTATTTTATGGAAGCGTTCCAAAGAAAAACGTTGTACAAATTTGTTTCTTTTATGAAAATATAGTGGAAAAAATTTATGAATGGAAGAAGAAGATCAAACACGCAACACAACTCAAAATTCAAATATTAGAACCTGTTCTGCGGACGCGTAAAAGTCGACTGAATAAATTTTTTACAAACAAACTACGAAATGTCATACCAAAACAAAAATAAAAAAGCAGTGTTGTCGATGGCCTACGAAATTTTTCCCCAAAATGTGGATATTTACGAAACTGGGACATAAAATTATTTTGGGGCTTTTAGCGGGAATTATTTTTGGAAATATTTAATTTTTTTGTTTAATTCTTTAAATTTTATATACATAAACACGCATCTCTTTAAAATAAATATATTATTTACTTTTGTGCGATTTTTTAGGAATTTTTGGGAATTTGGGATTTTTTTCGAGATTAAACATCAAACCATAGAAACTATCTGTCAAGACTGGATTCAAAATAATATTTGTTCGTTCAAAAAACACAAAAAAACAGGTTTTTTGTAATTCGCACATTGTTTTTCTCCGTGCACGGTTAATTTAAAATTAAAATTAAGATCTTTTTGTTAGGCATGCGTGCGTGTTTGTTGTTGCCGAGTTGATGGTTAGTTGATTGGTCCCCGTTTCGTTTCAAGAGTTTTCTTTGTGGAGGAAAACAAATATAGAATAAATAAAAAAAAAGTTCACCTTTTTATTTGTGAGTATCGAGTGTGGTGAGTTTCAGGTGTGGTGAATAAAATAGAAATTCATTACAAATACCGGTACTCCAAAAAGCACACGGCATTGCCGACATTTCGGTACTACCATTTGTATTGCATTATCAACTGTGTGGTTTGTGACTGGAGTAAGTACATCTTATCTCGTATAGCAGAGTCACAAACACAATAAAATAAATACATTTAACGAAGGTAGTGTTTCCATTGTGTCAGTAGTAAATTCGTATCCTAAGTAGATATAAATATTAAAAATATAAGGCAATTGGATACAAATATTAATTCCTCCTCTTTCACATCTTCCTTGCATATGCGTTGATTCAGCATATTTTTGCAAAAAGCTACAAATTAAAACTCTTTATGAAATTATTTATAATTTCTTAGCACGTAAATTTAATTAGCTAACACCAGGAAAAATTAAAAAAACCTATAAATTAAATTTGGTTGTTTAGTTTTACTTGGGAGATTTCTAATAAAATGATACAAATTTTTATTAATTTCTGGCAACATTGTTTGTGGAGAAAAAAGATCTTAACGAAATATAATAAGCATGGTTGCCAAAGCTTTTCCTTATACATCCATCGTATTCTTATTGTAATTATGAGTGCAAGCTTCGTTTAGTAGGTATAACATATTAGCATTTCTATACGCAGTATTAATGTACATATGTGTGTACAGCTTTAGCTCAGCGTACAAATGCGAACGTGACAGTTACCTCTACACTATTTCCGTTATATTTTCGTTTTCTTATTTTTACATTTCCTTTCGATGTATTTTTTTCGATCAGTCTGATTATTTTGTTTCGTTAAGTTACGATAATCTGTTAAAAAGTTTCATATTTTGTTGCGCTGCGTCTAAAATTATTAATTTTTATCCAGGGATTTAATATTTTTAAGTGTTTATCATCTCTTAAGTCGAATAATATTTCATCATTGGAAAAGAAAGTAGCTGTTGAAAACATTGCAATTTATGAAGTGGAAAAAACATCAAAAATATTGGGCTTAATCAGGTATGCTGACTATAAATTCAATTTATCAGTTTTCTGGCAATTTATAATTTATGAAATGAAATCATTACAATTATTTAGCTCTAGAAGTAAATTTTTAATATATTATGCGTGAAAGGCACTATGAAATGTATGAAGCCATCCTTTTTAGTGTGAACATATTTTGTGGTGCAATAGTAAGAGGATGGGCGTAGTTTTAGACGATGAAAAAAAAAGCCTGTAAGGCTGCATGCGACGGTATATTCCAGTTAAAATACGTATGTACATGTGTACATATTATGTATGCGTGTGGTGTTTACATACGATATATTACGATAAATTTAAAATATAAACTAATTTGAATGTTAGCAAAGGTGACAATTTCCAGATAAATTAAATTGTTTTAATCGAAGTTTGCTTACATATAAGCAAACCTGTTTAGTTAGGTTTTGGAAAATGGTCCACTCTCTACATTATTTTTCAGTAATTTGGAATTGCATGTCTATTTAGTGACCCATTATGAATTCTTTCGATTGGAAGCCATAAAATCGGCATTTCTTTAAGAAGTGCATTGTAATGTTCAGTACATACACATTTACTGTAGTTTATCTACTTAATTAATTTCTCAATAGACAGATCAAAATACGCTATTCATTGAAGACATAGATTTTAAGTTATGTTTTGTGTTTTAATACAATGAAAAAATGTTTAATTTCTTCAGTGATGACTAATTCATTGCGTCATAAACATATGCATCTGATTTTGTGTATTTTAAAATCTTCCCTTTGCTCTCAGAAATTTGTTTTCAAATTTATAATTGTAAATATTAATTAATTTCATTGAAATTTCGTACTCTGTTTAAGCGAAAAGACCACATAACATCTTCCCTGTCCGGCACTGGTACCTTAAGAAAAAGAATTTTTTGATATCCAGAATTTATTGATAAAATGTATCTAGCCAAAGACAATTTGAATAAAATTTATACAATCTCTCGGGATAGCTGAGCCAACTAGGAGTTTTAATTATATGGGGGTATAGGTAATATTGGTGTTACAATGGAACCCAAGTAAGTTACCTCCATTGAGGCGGTTGTCAATTCAACTTATCCTAACCTTAAACATAAACGAAGTTCTAAACAAAATAAAAATAAGTTGCAAATAGAGAAATTTTGTTATGCAGACAGAGACTAGCTATAATAATTAAAGATCATAAGAATTTCCTATTATTTATGTTACAAAATTTTAAAATACATGCTGTTTAAGCTATTGCTATTTGTTTGATATGAACAATAAACATTTTAAAAAGACATCGGGCGTAAAATACAAATATACTAAAGATTATCAAAATAGATTTGGATTGAAGTCAAAGATTTTTTGCATTATTTTAGTATTCCTCTATATTTTTCTATTTTGTGGGAATTTAATATATTGCATTCCATTTGAACTTGCTAGCTTATAACTTTCCAAATAAAAACGTAAATCTGAAAATGAATAGTTTATTTCTGATAAAAATAAGATTTGGATTGAACAGCAAATGAAATAAAATATCTGGTATATCGATTAAAAATCAACTTAACTAATTTCAATACATAAAATTCGATATAGATTTTTTAAAAACTGTCGTAAGCAAAATTTACAGAGTTCGAACAAACAATTAAACCGTTTTCTCTTAATCCATAAAAGAAGATCAATAGATCTCTATATTTTTAATATTTTTTTATTCGAAAATTATTAAAAATTGATACCAAAATATTGTTTCAATTTGAAAAGTGAAAAATAGAATAAAAAAAAAAATAATAAAATATTTTGATATGCGGTATTTAGTTATTAAATACATTGTATGTATATAAAAGAGTAATAAAATGTACTTAGTAGAATTGCATTGTTTGCGAAAGAGAATTTCATTTCAAAGAGAATAGTGCTACTCTTAATGCTCACTATGTTGGATTTGATATGTAGCATCTCATTCTTTAAATCGTTTGCTCTTTTTGTAAGTAACGGCCCATAAAGGAAACATCTTTAAGATATATTTTCGTTTATATTTTGATCAATTAACTTCAGACATTGAGAAACAGAAAGAGAGGAATACAATCGATCTACAACGCATTAAGAGAGCAACATATTTTGAAAACTAAAAGTCTGCGTCTTGTTTGCTGCAGTTGTAGAGTTTAGTTGTGAGTTAAACGTTAACGTGAAGTCATTGAATAACGCTTAAAAGTATTGTGCCTATATTTTACAAAAAAAAAGAAAGATAAATTTAACAGATAATAATATACTCCAAAAAGTGTTTTTGTGCTGAAACTCTAAATGTTATTAAAGTATGTGAGAGTTTACATATACATAATAGTATGTGGTTTATTTTTTAAGAAAATATTTTCATTGTGAACGATAAGAGGCCCAGGAACTACTACAAACTTTAATGGAATATATGCCACATGGTAAGTAAAATTAAAAGAAAACAATTAATATAAATATAAGAAGTATGGTGCTATTTATTAACAAATTTCCCATAAATTTTGTTAATTTAAATATTTCCATTTAGCTTTAAAATACAAAGCTACTGCCAAAAAAATGTTATTTTAGGTAATTTTTTGTTGTTTGCTTCGCCTTTTATGACAATTATAGTCTGTATGGTTTTTTGTTTTTTTTTCATGCACTTTTTACTTTATTTTTCTTTAATATGGTTTCCTACACATTATGTATTTTCTTTTTCTACTCAAGTACATTTTGCAGCCGATTTTGCTACCGATCTTCCAAAGCAAGAACATGCCTTTATCATTCTCATGCGGTTTTTGCTTAATTTTCTTTTCTTATTATTACAAGAAAATATGTTCGTTCACGTATGTACATATATATGTATTTATATAGTATGTATGTATATCAAATTCTTAAGACAATTGTTGGATGTTGTAATTTAAACTTTAGTTTTATAAAATTATTTACTAAAACTTATACTATAATATAAAACTACATTGCTAAGCAGAGCATAAAAGTTTCATTAAACCCAAGTTCATATTATTGTTTATGATTGTGTCAACAAATGCTTTTGACGGCAGTACCCTATTAAAATTGTTGAGTAGATAGAAAACTGTCGTACGTTTCTTTCCACTGCTTATTTAATGTTAATAATGACAATTTAAATAAAAACTGTAAAATAATGTTTTTTTTTCATTTGTTTATTAAAAAATAAAATAAAAATTAGTTATTAGTTTTGAAGACATTATTAATGTCTTATACGATTCCAGGAGGACGAACGTATTCTAACGTATTATTTTTATCTGTTTCTATACAAACGCTATAAGATAATAATGCCCCTAGCTATCCTGTGAAACCATCTCTTATTTCCTCAAGACTTTATCAATTATGCACTGGCCTTTCGAGTTTCGGTTTCTTTTAGAACTACATTCAATTCAATTTTAATAGCGATGTTTTAGTGGTTAACGTATACATACATACATACATATGTACTTACGAAACACAATACATTTCTAAATCAAAATTTATAAACTTAAGAGTACATATTTGAAATCCGTCATAAACTAAAAAGCTGTTGCTGTGTTTGTCTTAATAAACAATGACATCAGCATGGCTGCTATGAAATCTGTTTAAAAAGTCCTCAATCTCTTGTTTGCATTCATTTATACACAAATATTCTATTAATGAAAAAAAGTTTAACATACGATTTTTTTTAAACCTTGTTTGCTTTTAATTATTTATTATTATTATTATTATTATTATTATTGTATTATTATTATCATACGCCAGACTTTTTTTCTCCAATTCATTAAACTGTATCCACACACTTTAATTAAGACGAACTTTAATAATTATTGTCAATTTACCGAGTATGTTTGTATGTTTTATTTTATAAACAAACAAACAAATTTAAATAGATTTAAATTTTAAAGATTTAGCATTGCATTCAATTTATTAAATATTTTATATCATAATGTATGTATGTACATACATGTGTATGCGTTACGAATGGTTACTTTTTGATATCATCATTTTTCATTTCATTTAGTGTTTTTCATCATTATGCCATATTTTCTAATTCATTAAATTTTGCTGATCTCATCTTTATTTTCATGAAAAGTTCTCATTTCATTGAATGAAACCCCAAAATGCAAGTAAAACATGTGTTGGATTTTTGCTTTTTTCTTTTTGTGGATCGGCTAACAAACACCACATGATATTTACATACAAACAATTAAAACACAAAATAAAAATTGACAGGAAACATAATAAACCATGTATTATTTACTAGAGAGGAGAATACATTCATACAGACGATCGCCAGGCATATGTATATACATATCGTTTAGAAGTTCGCATTCTTATAAGAAGAGTTCTAAACGTTTTGCAAATGTTTATTGAATTGAATTTAAAATAAGGTGACCATTTGTCAACATTTTTATATTTTGTACGAAATTTAAGTATGTATTCTAAATTGAAATTTCATTAAAAAGAAAAATTCAAGTTGGTTGCCCCTTTTTCAACTTCAGTGTTCTCGACAGCAGATTTATTTACTCAGTCACATTTTAAGAATGAAATTATTGTCTGTTTTCTGTTTCGTATTGGACTTTTGGTACTTTTTTCATTGTCTTCTTGTGCGTGTGATCTAAATGTTGTGGTCCAGTCTAAATAAAAATTGTATATATTCGTGACTGTTTATAGCATGATTCTGTGCAGGCTCACTAATTTTTTAATTAAATTTTCAGTTATTGTTTACATTTCATTGTTTATATTAAAAATATAATATTTTCGATCATCGTTCTTTCCTCGACATTATTGGTGAATAAATCAAAAATATCATTAAAAAAATTGTAGTATTGGTGTTCAATTGAGTTTTGTGGCTAAAAAGTTGTGAATATTCAAAAGGGTTAATAATTAATATACATATATATGTACATATGTATGTACGTACATACATCTCCTATAGTCTAATAAATGTAGCTAATGAACACACAAAATAAGTATAATGCAAATATTTATTATACAAATGAGATAAAAAAAGAAGTGTATGCACACATACAACATATGTACATATATATATACATATTTGGTTTAATTTATTTTTTATTTTTTTATTCGTAACGTAAAATTCCTAAACTAAAAAGACGATACAATTGACTCAAGTAATTTGTACACTTGGAATGAGCTCATATGAGCTCATTAATTTCTGCAAGATAGAAAAATGCAGTCCATTGTCTGTTACTTTTCAAGTTCTTACTGAAGAAAAACTTAAATTTCTTACCGTTCTTTTCATGAGCCAGTGAATGAACTCTTATCAATAATGAATTCAAATAAATACAATAGAAGGAGCTTAAACTTATAAATTTCTTTAAAAAGGTCAGATGATCAGAAAGAAGGTGTTGTAAAATTTATTCCTATTTTTTCTGAGTGTGTTTAACTGTGAGCTCTGTTTTAATGAAGTTATTACTCTAAAATAGATTTGATGGCATTTAATGAATTAAAATGCAAAGCTTTTAGACAAATAATTCAAAATATAAATTCTTAAAGATGCTGATAAGAACTTTTATTCGGAAGGCAAAATGTAAAATGAGTCCACATGCCAGTGTATTTGTCTTAAGAAAAACTGATAAAAATGTTTTAAAACTATAATTCTTGCTTAAAAAGAATTAAATACACTTATGTATGTATGTATGTATGTACGTATGTGTATATTTTTATCGCCTTTCATTTCATGCATGCTAAGTACATATTTATATTTTCAGTTTCATTCAATCCATATGCATGTACCCAATACTATTTCGTATATGTATGTATGTATGTATGTGCTAAAAGTAATTTTTTTTTAAAACTAATGCTCAGTCTTGGCGAGTATCTGGACAAGTTCGGTTCATAGCGGTATAACGGATAATGTATAGTGGATAAATATAATATTTTATTTCCAAAAAATACAATTCAATTTCAGAGCCGGTACAAAAGAGAATCAATCATCTTAAAATCAAATCATAAATTCATTATAAAAAGAGTATTTGAATATAAAAATTAACATTAGAATTATTCAATGAAATTAGTGACTGAAATGTGAATAAAAGGAAACAATTCCTAATTCACTGATAAGAAATGTGTGTTGTTCTAAAAATAGCGGAAATAACATTTTAAACAAAATAATTAAACATTTTTATCTAAATACAATAAAATATTTTCCTTTAACATTAGTTAAGAAAGGATTTATACAGTGAAATCTCAAAATCAATTGTTTACTAACAATAACAATATATACCATACATACATATAAAATCTCTTCTTTTTTTTTTGTCAAATGAATATTTGTGATTTATTTTAAAAACTTTTATGCTCATCAACTTCTAAATGATGAATTCACGAATTTAATTTGAATTAAATATTACTGCAATTAAAATTTATTGAACATTAAGAAATTACTATTGAATACAATATAAATAAAAAACATTTTAATTAAAATTATTCATTTGTTATTTCTAATAAATGTTTAATACTAAAATTAGTTTTCGCTTAATTTTAAAAATATTTAAACTTATAGAATTGTATTTATAATTTGAACAATATTTAAAGAATGTTGCTCAACTTTCGTGTTAATCGTATGCCATTTCGAAAGATAATAAAATAATTTATAAAAATATTTTAACTATTATTTGAAAGTTCACCGACTAGTAGCTTTAGCACCATACTTCTATCGTCGATTGATTTGTAGCACAAACAATTAAAAATTTATTTTTTACAGATCCATAAGACATTATCGCCACTACAAAATTCGTTCATTATTTCATTATAAGGAAAAGTAAGTTTTTATTTTTCGAATTATCGAAAATTATAAGCGTTAATACTTTTGTCTTATTTCAGGTGAACTATTAACGACTCAATCGTACAATGTTTTAGAAAAAGGCAGCGATTCAAAAAACTCTTCGCACCCTGCCGTAGGCACAGCACAGTAAATTATCTCTACGACCTATAAGACAAAAAAACAAAAAAAAAAGAATAAAATTGAAATTAGAGCGAGCGCCTTTTGCTCTATGTATGGTTTTGTGATTACGACCGGAAATTTATAAACTGAAGAACAAGAATCTACGACACACGCACACACATACACACATTCATTCATATTTAATAAATAAAGAAAGCTAAAAACAAAAACAATTCAAAGAACAAAAATCAAATCAGAGAGAAAAATCATTAAGCAAAAATAGCTTAACAACATGACCAAGTCATGCTGGAGCGGCTCTGCCAGCAGCCGCTTCAGGCTTATCGCAACAATATTTGTTATTGTATTAATAAGTATTTCGTGCTTTATTCGCACCGTCGAGGCTCAGCAGAAGCATGCTGGCAGACGTGATCGTCCGCGCAATCCACCTAGACAATTTGTTAAAACGCATCCTTGCGAAAGATCATCATGTTATCCGGCTACAGGAAATTTACTGATTGGACGTGAAAACCGTTTAACCGCCTCTTCCACATGTGGTCTTCATGCTCCCGAACGTTTTTGCATTCTGTCGCATTTGCAAGACAAGAAATGTTTCCTCTGTGATACACGAGAGGAGACACGCAACGACCCCTACAAGAATCATCGTATTGGGCAGATAGTGTATAAAACTAAACCTGGAACGAATATACCGACTTGGTGGCAATCTGAAAATGGCAAAGAGGATGTTTCTATTCAATTAGATTTGGAAGCAGAATTCCATTTTACGCATTTAATTATGTCGTTTACAACTTTCCGTCCGGCTGCTATGTACATTGAACGATCATTTGATTTCGGTCAGACATGGCATGTATACCGTTATTTCGCCTATGACTGCGCTGACTCTTTTCCTGGTGTACCCACTATATTACGCAACATTACCGATGTGGTATGCACGTCCCGGTACTCAAACGTTGAGCCATCACGTAATGGCGAAGTAATTTTCCGCGTGTTGCCGCCAAACATTAATGTCACTGATCCTTATGCTGCACACGTTCAAAATATGCTAAAAGTAACTAATCTTCGTGTCGTATTTAAGAAACTTCACAAACTCGGCGACAATCTATTGGACAATCGTTTGGAAAATGAAGAAAAATATTATTATGGCATAAACAACATGGTGGTACGTGGTTCGTGTTCTTGTTATGGTCACGCTTCGCAATGTCTGCCGCTAGATGGCGCAGAAGCCACTGAGCCCGATATGGTACATGGTCGCTGTCAGTGTACTCACAATACAAAGGGTTTCAATTGTGAATCATGTGAAGATTTCTTCAACGACTTTCCCTGGAAACCTGCCTTTGGAAAACAGACCAATGCTTGTAAAAAATGTGAATGTAACGATCACGCCGTCAGTTGCCACTTTGACGAAGCTGTCTTTGAGGCATCTGGCCGTGTATCAGGAGGAGTATGTGATAACTGCATGCATAATACGCAAGGCCAACATTGTGAGGAGTGTATGCCATTCTTCTATAGAGATCCATTGGAAGATATTCGTAGTCCTTATGTATGCAAACCTTGTGATTGTGACCTCATCGGTGCACTAGATGAAGGTATTTGCGACTCTGTTAATGATCCTACAAATGGAATTGAGGCCGGTTCATGTCATTGCAAAACAAATGTTAAGGGAAGACGTTGTGATATGTGCAAGGATGGCTTTTGGAATTTAGTTGACGATAATCCCGATGGTTGTGAAGCTTGTACATGCAACACCCTCGGTACTGTAGACAATTCGGGATGCAATATGTACACCGGGGAATGTACATGTAAACGTTTAGTTACTGGAAAGGATTGTAACCAATGTGCTCCTCAAACCTATGGACTTTCAGAATCTGAAGATGGTTGCACACCATGTGATTGTGATATTGGTGGTTCTTATGACAACTTCTGTGATGTCATTAACGGTCAATGCCGTTGCCGCCCTCATATGACAGGCCGCACTTGCTCGCAACCCAAGCAAAACTACTTCATACACCAATTGGTTATGGTACATGAAGCTGAAGTATCTAGGCACTGCATTTCATACTCCAATAATGGAAACTGCACAATGGTTCCATACCAGCCAGCACAGGATCGTATACCAGATTCAACAGGTCTTGGTTTTATTCGTGTACCTGAAAATTCTGAACTCATTATAACAGTTGATGACATACCACGTTCAATGCCCTATGACGTTGTCATTCGTTATCAGTCTACTTCTAGAGGAAATTGGGAAGATGCCTTTATCACTCTAATACGACCTGACGAAGTTGATCCAGAAGGAGATTGTGGTGCGGCTGTACCACCAGGTTCTAGTATATCTCGTGTACATTTTGGTTTACCAGATCGTGAACGTCAAGTTATTGCTCTGCGGGAAGTATGCTTAGAAGCAGGAAAGGTTTACAAATTCAAGATTCATTTTGAACGACGCAGACAGAATGAAGATAATCCTACAGCCACAATAATGATAGATTCACTGACATTGATACCTCGAATAGAACTGACACCTGTGTTCAGTGGTTCTCCACTGGCAGACGATCGACGCCAAGAGTACTATAACTTGGGTTGTAATCAATCACTGTATGATTTGCGCTACGTTGCCTTTGCTAATGAGCGTTGTCGCGAATTAGAGAATTATGTCAGTGCTATTATTCATGATGGTGCCAGTATGTGTAATTGTAATCCCACCGGATCACTAAGTAAAGAATGCGTATCGAAGGGAGGTTACTGCCACTGTAAACCAAATGTTGTGGGACGCCAATGTGATCAATGTGCTCCTGGTACTTATGGTTTTGGACCGGAAGGCTGCAAGGCATGTGATTGTAATAGCATAGGAGCTAAGGATAATAACTGTGATGTAATAACAGGTCAATGTAGTTGTCATCCAAATACGTATGGTCGTGAATGTGATCAATGCCAGCCAGGCTTCTGGAATTTCCCCAATTGCCAAGCTTGTGAATGTAATGGACATGCCCAGCAGTGCGATGCTCGTACCGGACAGTGTTTAAATTGTGCTGATTTTACAACGGGTTATGGTTGTGATTCTTGCTTAGATGGCTATTATGGCAACCCATTCTTAGGAAGCGAAATTGGTTGTCGTGCCTGTCGCTGTCCTGATACAATAGCTAGTGGCAATGCACATGCTGACAGCTGTTCTTTAGATCCACGAAACAATAACATGATGTGTCACTGTCAGGAGGGCTATGATGGTCCACGTTGCGATATTTGTGCTGATAACTATTTTGGTGATGCTGAAACTCCTGGCGGCTCATGTGAGAAGTGTGATTGTAGTAGCAATATTGACGTATATGATACAGGCAACTGTGACAGGCGAACCGGTATGTGTTTGAAATGTTTGTATGATACTACAGGCGAACATTGCGAACACTGCCGCGATGGATTCTTCGGTAACGCTTTGAATCAAAATTGTGTTCAATGCGATTGTGATTTCTTAGGCACTAACAATACACTACAATACTGTGATCGAGTTTCTGGGCAGTGCCCTTGTTTGCCCAATGTTGTCGGATTACGTTGTGATGAGTGTGCCGTAAATCATTGGAAAATTGCCTCAGGTGAAGGCTGTGAAGCTTGCGAATGTGATCCAATTGGATCTTTGTCTGAGCAATGTAACAGATATGATGGCCAATGTGAATGTAAGCCTGGTTTTGGCGGTCGTGCTTGCAATCAATGTCAATCCAATTTTTGGGGCAATCCTAATGAAAAATGTCAACCCTGTGAGTGTGATCCTTACGGTTCAGCAGACTTTCAGTGTGATCGTGAAACTGGACAATGTGTTTGTCACGAAGGAATTGGTGGCTACAAATGCAATGAATGTGCTCGCGGTTATATTGGTGAATCACCTCATTGTATGCCTTGCGGCGAATGTTTCAACAACTGGGACTTGATCCTAAAGGAACTGGAAGAAGCCACAGCTGATGCGATACAAAGAGCTAAAGAAATCAAACTGATCGGTGCAACTGGCGCCTATACATCAGAGTTTAATATTCTTGACAAGAAACTACAAAACATTAGAGACTTGTTGCAAAATACCTCGGTTAGTTTGAAGGACATTGAGGGCTTAGATGAAGAAGTGGCAGGTCTGAGAATTAAATTGACTAATGCCGGTCAAAAACTTATTAATACTGAATCCAGCTTGGAGGATATTTACTCTGCATTAAGTTTATCGGCTGTTGAACTGGAAGGTTTACAAAGTCAGTCTGCTTTGGTAAGAAAACTGTCGCAAGATCTTAAAGAGCATGGCATACAACTGCAAGAATCCAATATTGAGGGTGCTCTCAACTTAACCCGTAATGCTTATGAAAGAGTTTTGGATTTATCGAATATTAAAAATGAAGCAGAAGACTTTGCAACCAACACCGATCGCAATTGTAAACGTGTCGAAACTTTGGCTAACAAAATGAAAGAAGATGTTTCTGCAATCACTGCCAATGAGGAAATAATAGACCAGTACCATAAGGAACTGAAATCTCTAACATCCATGATTCCCGATTTGAATAACGAAGTTTGTGGCAGTAAGAGCGATCCCTGTGACAATGTTTGTGGTGGCGCTGGTTGTGGTACATGTGGCGGTTTGTCATGCGAAATTGGTGCACTGACACGTACTGAAAAGGCCCTGAAGGTTGCCAAAGATACAGAGCAAGAAATTAAGCAAAAGAAAGATCAAGCTGACCAGACCATACGCGCTTTATTCCAGGCGAAAGTGAATGCTTCCGAGGCTTATCAGAAGGCCAAGAGTGCTAATGAAGATGCCGAACGTTATTTAAATCGCACAGAACTTAATATTAAACGCGGTGAAGTCATGATTCAAAACTTGACCGATTTTATGAAAAATCAAACTGCCTTACCATCTGAAACTAAAGAATTGGCCCAAAAGACCTTAACGCTCGACTTGACTCTGGATCCAATCGAAATTCAAACTTTGGGTGGAAAAATCAATAACGCTGTATCGTCACTTAAGAATGTTGAATCTATTATTTACAACACTCGTGGTGATTTGGCTCGGGTGAATGAATTACAAGCGAAAGCAAATGCTACAAAAGAGCTCGCCAACGAAATTCTAACCACTGCCAATACTGTTGTCAAGAACCTGGACGATGCTGACGTTTCGCAAGAAATCGCTCTTCAGGCTATTCTACAAGCTAATAGCAACATAGAGTTAGCAGCCAAAGATTTAGATCAAATCGATGCGGAAACAAGTGAAGCGGAAGCTCCTGCCAATGAGACTGCTCAACATGTTGAAGAATTGGCTAAAAAGGTAAATCGTCTTCAAAAGAACATTCTGAAAAATGAACTCGATGCTAAAGATGTTAAAAAAGAAGCTGATAAAGTTAATGAGTCTGCCAAAAACGCCCATGCCGATGCTCAAAAACTACAGTACTCATCATCAGCGGCAAACCAGACACTCACTGATCGTGCCACACATTCAGAAAAGGCTCGTGAAAGAGCAAAACAATTGCTACAAAGAGCTTCTAAACTGACAGTCGATACTAAAGAAAAATTACGTGAATTAAAACTCATGCAAGATTCCTACAAGGAAAAGAACGACAAACTTCAGAAACTTCAGGATGAACTGCAACCGTTGCATGCTGAATTATCGAATCATTTAAAATATATACAAACGAATGCTGAACGTTACAGACAGTGTTAGAAACATTATAGAAAAACAAAAACTATAATAAATACGACAAATAAATACGAAATTTTTTCACAGATTCAACAATTCAGCAACAATAAATATACATACTTAAGCTATAACCATTATTTTTTATAATCAGTGAAAATGGTCCGTAAACAAAACGAAACAGTATGTTTTTTTTTTTAACATTTTGCTGAAATTTATTTAAAAAATTTCAATTAAAATAGAAATAGACATAAATGCCATATCGAATAAATATAAATTAAAAAAAAACAAACATATGCAAATCTATCTTGTTTAATTAAATAATTTAAAATATATTTTAAAAGCCATTGTTGTTAGAAATACATTTCTATTAAATAAGTTTATAGTTTAATTATTATTATTATTATTATGATTAATGTTTTTTCTTTTTTTCATACAAATGCAATATTATATTATTTTTACAAAAAAATACAAAATAAAATAAAACATTTTACATTACGTGTATCGAACAAGTCCTAAGAAGTGCCTTTTAACTCGAATCCGAAAATATTTCCGTATTTGTCATTTCTTTCTTCATTATATATAAGATTAATTTCATTACGTTTTTATATGTATGTATGTTTACTAAATCGAAATAAATGTCTTAAATTAATCATATTGCATTTTATTTTATGACACGATGGTTAGACCAATGAAATATTTCAGATAATTAAAATCCTATTCGATTTTTGTATAATTTTATTAATTCACACTGATTTATCGAATGTTTGTGGTTAATTTAACCAAACAACGGGATATCTCGAAAACTCGAAAACCAATCTCAGTATCTGAAAAAGATTTATGCTCCTCTTATTCTCGTGAGCAATTTGATTCCAATAAGTCACTTGGCTATTTTTCTTTGAAAATTCAAATGAAAATATAGTTGCGGATATTGACAATATATTTGAAAACAGCCTGTGGAACAGTGAATTCCTATGTTAATTTAATTGTATTATATTCTGAAACAGTTTCTTCAATCAATAGGTGATCACGCGAACTAATTTGTCTCATGTCATTTGTCGTAAATTAATTGGAAACCCTAACATATAAAATGTACTCGAACTCGAAAGACTCTGTATTAGGCATAGCTCTAAAGTTAATATATTGTACATAGTTTTTTTTTCGTGACGAGGTATGATGTCGTAGGTAAAAAACGTACCTCCTCTCTATCCGGAAGCATTACATCGGATGGAGACTCAGGGCAGTGTTGCCAATTTTTTATGGTCAAAACGCGCAGTCCTACTACTCAAATGGCGCTAAAAAGCGCTAAATAATAATTTTAGTAACTAACTATAATCAAAACGCGCTGTAAAAAAGCGTTAGATAATACAAAAAATAGAAAAATATAATGGAATTGTTAAAAAATATTTTTATTATATACATACATACAAACATCTCAATTTTCAAAAGATTTTTTATACAATTTTAAATATTTGTTAAAAAAAATAAAATTCAAAACCATTTGAAACAACCAACGACTTAAAACTTTTTCTTTAAATTTTTATGTATAATGTAAAGAAAATATGTACTTTCATTTGTACATTTATAATAGGAGCCCATTTTTCAGCACTTATAAGTTTTATATTTAACTATAATAATTAAAATTTCAAGTTTTTTATGGTTTTCTAATATTTTACTGAAAATAAATATATATTGGAAGTCTTAAAAATGGTCCACTTGATTTGAGATATATACATGCGTTACAAAAACAACAAGCAATAGTCGCCGCAGTCTAGTATGTAGCGTGTTGGCTTATTAAACCGTAAAACCAGAATCCTGAACAAAATGAAATATGAAAAATATTTCTTCTGCGACATGAAAAGTTTCTCTAAAATTTGTCATTCAGAGGTCCCACGACTCATGTATAAAATTAACACACATAACATGGGTGATGTGAGAAGCGAGGTCGTAATCCTGACTGAAGTGATGTATTGGCCAATTATGTATAACATAAACTTAAAAAAAATATTTTAAAAGGTTCATCTTCTGAAAATATCATTCTCTCATTTGAAGACTCTTCTGGCCATAAAACAGCTTTCATAAATATTTAGAATTCTCATAGGTTAAATTTTGATTAATTTTTAATTATTATTTAAGTAATTTTATCTGGAATGACATAATTTTCACAGCATGAGTTTTCCAGTTTAAGGCTATATTTTATATAAATTAATGAGTTTATTGTATTTATTTTTTTATTTATTTATTTATTTATTTATTATAATTAACATAGCACAACAAGACATAAATCTTATAAGTGACAGTGCTATGTTTAGAATCAAAAAGATATTAAGTATATAAAAAATTAACATTAATTAAAAATAAAAAAATTAAGTATAAAGTTCAAAGTGTATATAAAACTATTAAATCAAATATAAAGAAAAAAAAAAGTATTAACACATAGGAACTTAGAAAAACTAACAATATTTCTAAAATAAAAGTAAAAAAGAGTTTAAAGATAATAAATTATAAAAATATAAAAAAGGTAGTAATTTAGAAAATCAGTTTAATAAAAATATAATATAGATGTAAACCTAAAAAAATAAAAACAAAAAAAAATTATAAATATGCACTTCCTCTAACTTAAGGTGTTGTAAAAAATATTGTTTATGAAAATAATTTAAATAACTCCTTTTTGAACGCATTTGCATTGCCTAGATTTTGAATATAATTTGGTAGAGAATTCCAAAGACTAGTAGTGTGTATAAAAAACTGTCGCTGAGACAGAAGAGTCTTAAAGCGTTGCTGAATAATCTTCATACCACGGTTGGATCTAGCAAACTTAATTCTACTAAATAAATATTCAGGCTGTTTGGTATAAATTATTTTATGAAGTAGAATAAGACATTTGATCTTCAGGAGATTATCAAGTTTTATACCAAGAATCCGGTATGCCAAAATAGGAGATGTGATCACGACGCCCTTTACGAAAGACATATCTAGCTATGTTATTAAATGCCAAATTAAGTTTTCGGTTATCATCATAGTCGCAATTTGCGAAGATTTCACACCCATACAATAGTACTGGAATTAAGTATGTTCTAGCCAGCTGCATTCGAATGGCAGAAGGAGTCGAATCAATGACAGTCCACAAGTTCCTAAGCATACAGTAAATTCTACTGACAACGACATTTACATGGCTAGACCACGATAAACTGCTATTGAAGACAATACCCAGATTTTTTGCAGATGTGACAAAGTCAATTTTATTTCCACTGATGCTCAACTCAGGTACGACAAAAGATCTGGTGGTCCTCGAAAGAATAATACACTTAGACTTAGAGGGATTGATGCATAGTCCATTAGCCGAGGCCCAGCTGTCAATCCTTGCTAAATCACGATTAATGTAATCCAAACAAGAATTAATATTCTCCTTAGGAGTACTAGTATATAGCTGCACATCATCAGCATACATATGAACATTACAGTTAACTAAAACATCTGGCAGATCATTTATATACATACAAAACAACAGAGGCCCAATTATTGACCCCTGGGGAACGCCTCTACTAATGCTAAGTGGATCTGAAATATTGCCATCAAAATGTACTTTTTGAAATCTGTTCATCAAATAAGAATAAATTAGATTGCATGCAGAATTAGAAAAATTAAACAGTTTCTGGAGTTTTTTTATTAGAACCTTGTGATCGACTGTGTCAAATGCCTTGGTGTGATCAAGGAGAACCAAAAACGCTACACTATTTTCATCTAGTTCCGACCTAAGAACCTCGACTACATTTATTAGAGCGGTAGTACAACTCCTACCCTTCATGAATCCAGACTGACTTACAGTCAAGTAATTGTGACTCGCCAGATAAATGTTGATTTGTCTGGCCATAATATTTTCCAGTACCTTGGACAAAAAAGGAAGGATTGCAATTGGCCTGAACTCATTGTTAGTCTTGGGAATGGGAAGGACCTTAGCCAGTTTCCAATGTTCTGGGAAAGTAGATTTAGTCAGAACCGTATTAAATAAGTGAGTGAAATATGGCAATAGTATTAGTGATATTCTATTTTTTATCTTTGCTTTAAAGTAATTCAAAACGATAAAAGATCTTTCTGCTTCCGCAATCGAAAAAGGAAAACTTAATAAATTAATTACAAATGTTGAAAATTAATAAATTAATTACAAATAGTTAATTTTTAAAACTGTACAATCTCAATCCAAAAAATATTGCCTAATTTTTCCACTGACATAACTTTAAATTACTAAGACAATTTTCGATTTCGTCAATATTGTCTTCCAAAAATTCAATGATAGCTTTTGTTTTATTTAAAAATATAATTTCGTCACTAAATAATGATTTTTTTAAATTGTAATATTAGTTGGTAATATTCATCTTGTTTCATGCACTAAAGCTTTTGTAATTTAGATTCGATTTTTCTGTATTAATTCTTTTTCACAAGCTTCAATATTGCCTTCTCTTCAATAAGCCTTCTCAAAATTATATCCCAAATAACTATATTCAATCAATGTGAAACTAAAAAAAGTCAAATAGAAAAGCGCCAACCTAGCGCGTTTTCTTAAAAAAGCGCTAAAGAGAAAAAATGCGACTTTTTGATAGTTGAAACGCGCTAAATATAGCGCGAAAGGCGCTAAATTGGCAACACTGACTCAGGGTATTCCTTTCTATACACATTCATGTTAATCATATACAGTGTATCACTAAAGTGAGTATGCAGCATGAAAATAATTAAATATCCCATTTTTTTTTCCAAAAATATGCAGAAAAATATATTATGTTTACACTTACAATAATATATAATTATGCCTTACACAAAAACACAAACATACCTCAAAATAATTATCCCTTTATCATATCTCGTTATCATTTCTTAAAAAATAGAAAAAATCACATCACAAAAGTAAGTATGCACTTTTTAAAGTTTTGAGCTGCACTTAAACTAAACGCATTTTAATCGCGGAAAAAGTGAATAATTGTTATTATAAATAAATATAAATAGATAAATAAATATAAAAAGATTAAATAAATAGATTAAATACCGAAATTTTTTCTTAACTTTTATTATGGCCCCTCATGGAAAAGAACTTTCACAAGATTTAAAAGATGTAATTATTAAACTTTATAAAGAGCAGAAAAGCCAACGTGAAATTGCAAAAATTATTAATAAAAGTAGCTCCACAGTGCAAAAAATAATAGAAAAGTATAATAAGAAGGGAAATACAAATAACAAGTCTCGACCTGGGCGTCCAAAAATCTTCAATGACAGGGAGAAACGAATTATCACCAGAAAAATAGAAGTAAATCCCAAGATGAGCGCTCCAAAAACTATGTCAGAATTAGAAAAAGAGACTGGAAAACCTGAAACACACAGACCATTCGTCGAGTTCTGTATGCTTCTGGTTACCATGGCCGTAACATCCGCAAAAAGCCATTTGTGAACTGCACCAATAGAAGAAATCTGCTGGACTTCGTAAAGGAGTACGAAACCAAGGATGAAAATTTCTGGAAATCAGTTATATTTTCTTATGAGATTAAATATAATATTTTTGGCTCAGATGGGTGTCAAAAAGTGTGGAGAAAAGTGAACACTGAGCTCGATCCAAAAAATATGGCTGCCACAGTAAAACATGGTGGTGGAGCGGTTATGGTATGGGGGTGTATGACAGCATCAGGTGTTGGAAATCTTGTGTTTATCGAAGGAACAATGGATAAGACGGTGTATTTGAACATTTTAAAAAACAACTTGCATCAAAGTGCAGCTAAATTGGGACTAACAGAATCATTTGTATTCCAACAGGACAATGACCCCAAACATACAGCCCATATCGTTAGAGATTATCTTTTGTGTAACACGCCAAAAAAACTAAAAACTCCTTCCCAATCACCCGACCTTAATCCAATAGAACATCTGTGGGATTATCTCGAAAAAAAAAAATCAGAAGTCATGTCATTACAAGTAAAGACACCCTTAAAACTGCACTACTTGAGGAGTGAAATAAAATTCCACATTCGGTTACCCAAAATCTTATAACATCTATGCCATCGAGATTGAAGTCAGTCAAGAAGGCAAAGGGCTATCCAACAAAATATTAAATATCTGCCTGACTTCAAAAATTGAATCATAGTGCCAATTTTTGTGAACTGCATACTCACTTATGTGACCTGAATTCTAACCATTTTGTTAATTATCTTGTTATTAACCAGTAATGAATTAAAAACATTTTTGTTCCTTATTATTTTTTTTAAGTTTATATGTAAAATAAATGAAAAAACATAATATTTGTGTTTTTATTTCAAATCTTAAGCAATTTTTCCAATAATTTCAAATATATATATCGCTGCATACTCACTTTAGTGATACACTGTACGTATGTATATGTATAACACATATCAGATATTAATTTGTATTGCAATTGGTTTATTATTAAAATCATAGCGCAAGTATTACATAGTTTTTAAGTATATTATAACGCCTAAAATTATGTTTTAGAATCTGTGGAAAAAAATGACAAAAGACTCTGGTAGAGGTAAAACAAGTTGCAAAAAATCGAATATGCCACCAACTATGGACCTTGAAGACTATTTAAAAAATCAGCAGATCATTATATGCCAGCTGAAATCCAAATTAAAAGATGCCATTTGTAAGTTGCAATTTTTAGATTCAGAATTGGAAGGAAAAGATAAATGTATTAACGAATTAGAAAAATGGTAAGACTTAACATAAAACGAAATATTGAAGACTTTATTTACATACATACATACATATATAAAATGAAAATAAAATACATTTTAGTATCAAACAACGGGAGGAAGAGATCGTAAGAGTCAATACGAATTTGGAAGAACTAAAGGAAAACAATAAACATGTTTTCGATGAATTTAATTGTTTTAAAACAAAATTTTATGAACTTGAAACCGATTATGATCGTTCTTTGCAACAACTAAAGGAGGAAAATCAACAATTAATCGACAATTTCGAGAAACAAAAAAATGTTGAAAATCAAAAAATTCAGCAACTTTCACTCAATTGCGGTGAACTTCAGCAAAAGTTACAAGACAAACTTAAAGAGTTTGCCAAGCTAAACAAATTACATTTAGAAACACTCCAAAACTTTCAGGCAATGAGCAAAGATTTTGATAAACAAACAAATGATTTCGAGATTTATAAAAAGCAAGTAAACGAAGAAAGAATAACTAACGATGAAAAAATCAAAGTAAATTACAAAACTAATTTATGAAATCACATACAATATTTAAACAACGTTCCATTTTCTTTCAACAGGAAGTTGAAAAACTTAGAGAAGAATTAATACATAAAGATGGCATTATAGATCAACTTACACTGGATAAAATCTCGTTAGAAAAAGCGAAAAACGTAATGGATTTATTATTCATTATTATCAACTTAATTATAACGTAGTTAATTACAGCTTGTCATAGACGAACTAAATAATAAAATTCTACGAATTGAAAGAGCCTTCACTCAACCCTCAAAGGCTGTTCAACCAGTGATAAATTTGGATCGACAGGATGCCACCAAAACCACTAAGGCCAGTTACGAGGTATACTATAAATATTTTCTTCGAAATGCTAAACAATTTACATCCATTTATTTAGGACTTTACAAATAGTTCATCTAAAATTAAACCGCAAACTAACACAATATTGGCTGATGTCGATGTGAATACTTTGGACGATAATGAAAATAAAAAATCTGATAATAATCATTCTCAACGCAATTATAAATTTAAACATCCTGTACAGCCAGCAACAGATTCTCCACAAAGTACCATAGGTTTCAATAGTATTAGCAATAATCGAAAACGACGTAACCAGCCATCCAGACAGTCTACTTTAAGAAAGTCTATCTATTCGTCTTCATCTTCGGATGACGAAGCTGAAGACAGTACCATTGAATATTGTCGCCCTCAAAACCTATGGCGACCACCCAAACGTAATGATGAGTCCGTAAGTAGAGAATTAGCCTATTCGGTATTTCATTTATGACAGTTCTTTATATTTATGTATATTCTTTTATGCTTAATGGGAAAACTTAATAATTATTTGTTTTCTCTCTCTAGTACGTGCCTGAGACGGATACTTCCCAAGGTTTTGCGAAATCAAAACGTTTAAGGAAATGAATTGAAGCATTCCGCAGTGATCTTTTCTGAATTTAAAATGAATTTTTGTTTCTTTTTTTCCATCAATTATCGTATATTCTATTAATTTCATTAACTTTTAACGATTTGGTTAATCAAAATGTTTAATAAGTTTCTTTCTTTTTATTTTTATTTACTTAGGCACATTACGAATAAAAATATACTAACTAAACCTAAAGCTTTGAAATTTTGATTGATTGATTAATCTACTATACCCAAAACTCTAGCTTTGCTAATATAATCTGTTCGCTGTACATAACAACCAGTCATAGTTCTGTGACCGGTATACGCATGACGACCATGATAAACACGCCAATTGTCAAAGATGACTATTGTACCAGGCTCTAATTTAAGGTGCCATTGGTTATCGGAACTCTGTACGATTTCGAGATATTGGCGGAAACTATCATAAAATTCCTCCATTTGAGTTTGTGGCAATGTATTGAAAACAGCTCGATCATAGACGTTTAAACGTAGTTGTATTATTTCGTGTGTAGTGGGATCCAATCGAATTAATGGTGCTGAATGAGTATGATATTGACCGTCTTCAATGTATTCAGCAGGTACGGGAACTTTTGTTAACATTTCAAATGCCTTAGGGTTACGTCTCTTCAATTCTATGGCACAATGCAAGCCGTCAACAAAAAAGTTTTCACCACCTTCGCCATTCACATGTTCAATACAGTGAAGAGCTTGTAGACCAGCTGCATCGCAAAAATATGTGTTATCAGTATGGGACCCAATATACTCTTTCGTATAGGCAGTATCAGCATGATCGGGTGCATCAGAGAATGTGTACATTTCACCAAAAAATGTTTTCATAATCGGAAATACTCTACGTATAGCCATTTCGGTCATTGTGGTATTCGGCGGCACCTGGTCAATAAATACTAAACCATAACGTACCAATGATGCAACCAAATCCTTAACACTTTCATCTTTAGCCACCAGATCGGTAAGTTTATAACGTAAGTGTCTCTCATTCTGTAGAATTATTGGCAGGTTCCATTTAGTTTTGGTGGCATTAAAGTGATTAGTCAGCTTAGTATTCTCAACTTGTGCCAAATACAAAAAATCTACATCGTATTCAGAAATATGACCGTCATTCCCTAAAATAAAATATTTATACATATGTGTTATCCCTGACGTGTCTCTAAGAAGTGCGATAATAATATGTATTATCATCTGGCATACATATATTGTATGTACATACATGTTATTTTCAATAATTTTCCATCGTTTAAATACAGAATTTCTTCAGCTTTGATATCCTTGGGAATGTCCAATAAATTGAAACGTCTCTGCTTGGTGGCCTCATTGTAACACTTGTTACATCTGCAATGATCTCTAAGCCAAAATTGATTGATTTGTACGACTTCGTTTTTGGGCTTATAATTAATCTTAAGCATTGTAAAGATGTCTTAAGCTTGACTTCTGATAATGAACTAAGCACTAAAAGCGCTTTCAATATAGAAAATAATTTCTTATACCGAACATATGACGTTACATGTGTTTGTGGGTGATAAGAAAACATTGAATTATTGATGCTGATAATGAGAATAAAATTAAGTGGTATTTTAATCACCATATTATTTTAAAGCATACATATGTTTGTCTGTATATCAAATGATTATAATTTATTATTTTAAAGAAAAAACAAAATTGAACTATGAAATTGATTTATATTTGTAATTTTAGAGACACGTCATAACATTAGATTATTTGCATATAGACACACCTCTTTTGAGGCGGTGGAAAAGCGAACAAGAATTAAATGGAACACAAAGTGTAGAGATCATCAAAACGAGGGACAAGTGTAGCGTATGAAAATAGTTTTATTCGTATTAAGGACCTACATATACACAGAATTTTCTTCCTTTTTTTTTGGCTACAACAAATATTTGTTAATCTCTATAGAAACTGAAATAGGTCAAACCCAAATGAATTATTTAGTGAATGTTTTTGCATTCTATTTTTTCTTTTTTTCAATTTCATATGAAAATATCGTTTCGTTTTAAATATAAAAATGTTTATCTGTTAATGAAAATATAGTCTAGGCGAGTAAGAATGTAGAAAAGGGAATACAAAAAAGAGAACATCGACCGCAATGGACACAAAAGTTCTTAATAGTAATAAAGTTTGTAAGCTATAATTGAGCTTAAATGAAACACTGAGACGTATACGTAATGTAATGCAAAAATCTATACCTGCTTGCCCGAGTACATACTAACCTATAATGCAATATCTAATCCGTTTGAAAACATTCTCTCAGTATTTCATAAACAAACAAGTGCACTATGGCACCTGTAAACTATATATTGTTATACATCTACAATTAATGATAATAATGTATGTATATTCAAGTCCTATAGTAGTCTCTTTGAGAAATAAGAGATAGTTATTCATCCATACTAAAGCCCATACTAAATCATAACCAAAAGTCATACAATAATCATTCCTTTTCTTGTTTTGACAAGAATTTCATACATTTATTCGAAAAATGAACACATATCATAATACATAATACACGTAATCAGTAATCCAATTATAAATTTCAATTTAAATTTTAGCTAACGATGCAAAGCACAAAATATATTGAAAATTCCTAGTTACTCTTCACATACATACATATAACTATAGTTTAAAATTAATAACATAAGTTTTTGTTGCTTATGTTATTATCTATGTATGTATGTTCATTTTTAGCCTTTTCAAAACGATTTTATCTAAATTATATTACTTTAATTTTTTCTTTATTCAACATATAATTTGTATATCTCACAGATTGATTATGCGATTATGATTTCCTATAGATATTTTAATATATTTTCATTTTCTTGTGCTTCAACATCTTCGCATATATTGGCCCATTGTGAAAATGCTCGAAATCATTTTATTCTTGAACAAATGAAAGCATATACATACTCGCATTTAAGTGGGAGAATTTGAGTCTAGCACTAAATTTTATAGGCAGTAGTGGGCTTTTAAAGGTGTTTAGTATAGTAGTACACTTGCTCGTGTTTATTATTGTCATTTTAAATTAAACAAAAATAAAAATAAAAACAATAAAAGCAAAAGAAAGCAACAAAACTAATGAATACAATTTTTTCTTTACGATAAATTATATTATTTGTTCGTTTTTTATACATTTCTTTGCTTTTTTTGTTTGTCATTTGCTTTTTATCTGACATTCTGTGCAATTCTATTACAGAATAAAATTTAAACTAATATTCAAGAATATTGTATATTCAGTTGTCCTCTACAAATTCAATAAATAAGAAATTCAAACACAATTCTGCTGTGCAGAAATATATTAAAATTTAATAATAATAATAAGAATAATAAAGAGTTGAAAATATTCAAGGATTTTAGCAATGAACTTGACAAATTTGTGCAAAATTTTTCATTTAAAGAAAAATATTAATTATGATGAGAAGTGAAAAGAATATCAAAGTGCAATGTGTTGAAAAAGAAATTGATTTGTTGTAAATAATGATCATTATGGTAACAATGAAGAATACAAATGCATTAACGATAGACCGTATTTCAGTGAACAGTTTGACAATTTCTAATTATAACAACAAATAATATATGTAATATGTATACAAATAGTAATAGTAGTAATTTTAGTTGTAATATTCACAATCATACGTTATTCAGTCGTTCTCTAAAACGTTCAGTTAGTTTTAATTCAGGTAAATATTATATTATTACAATAGTTTTAAACATATTATCCATAATCGTTTGCTTGTAAATTGTTGTTGTTTTAAAAATTTTTTTATATTAAATTGTAATTGTTGTCATTTATCAATTTGCTTTCATTGTATTTATAATAACTTTAATGAAATTTTATTGCCAAAATTCACAATACAAATGCGCATTTATATATTTATTATCGGTATCTCTATACAAACAACAATATGAAAACATAGAGACGACGAAATTAATGACGTTTTCATAAATGTCTCAATGGTGTAGTGATTTTAATTTTTTATCATATGATTTCTTAAATATTATAATTCATATGATAAAAAAAGATAAAAAATTTGTCACTATTTAATCGTTAGTGGTTGACTAGTACGACGCATTCAAGTTAATGGTGAATGAATGCGATAATTTAACGAAGAAGGAAAATGTTAATCCTAACCAACCACAACTATTTTAATCACAAAAAGATTTCTTGAGTAAATTTAATTTCTCATAATTTTGTAAAATAAAAGTATAAATTTTACTAATTTTCTTACATTTCTTATAAAAAAAAGTGCAACAAATTAATAATTCACAGGTGTATAAATATTTTACAAGACTCAAGGTCATAAAAATCACGATTAAACCTTTCTTAATCGTGTTGAGAGTTTCTTTAAAAATTTAATGATAAATAACCTGGATGTAAACATAATATTTGTAGGTATTACATATTTCTATATTTCGAGAGTATTTTAGTTTTTTATTATTAAAGAGTAAACCAATTTAAAAAATAATCAGTTTTCAATAACGTTTTTACGTTACATACATAATTGGTTCTTACCTGTTGTTTTCTAAAATAAAATATAGTATATATATACATACATATATGGGTATGTAAGTATCACCAAAAGAAGAAATAAGGTAAATTCCATTTGGACGATATTATCGCGTAAAAATTACTGATATTTCGGTAAAATTTTTTTTTTTTTAATAAATAAATTTAAAAAAGTACAACAACAACTTTCGAATTTCGTTTCACTCTCAAAGCAAGATGATTGAAAAAATTTAATAAAATTTTGGAATCTTTTAAATACAAATTCGAAATTTAAATAGTTTGGCATCCAATTTTATACTTTAGGACAATTGCACCCTTCAATTTCCACCAAATCTTATCATTTTGAGTGTAATCGATTTTACTGCAGCGATTTTTATTAAGTATTGTCATTGTTACAACACAATTCCGTTAGTTTCTTGTTTGTATATTTGGTGAAATATCAAATATTAACAGAAAATTTAAATCTTATCAATGCTTTTATAATACACGTACATCCATATGTACCACAGACAACCAGGCGGTCTACAAATGTCATTGGTAAAGGATAACTGAAAAATATGTGAAAATTTAAATTTTTCTGATATACTTTTCGATAACGCTTTTACAAAGTTTTACTATCGTTCCAGTAGTTTTAAAATTAAAAAAGTTTCAAAATGAACTTTTAATTTAATTTAAATGCCCATGTATATAAATCAATACATTCTACAATACCGTTATACACCCTGTTATATTTTGACATTTTCTTGTGAACCGACATTTATTGGCTTTTAGTTATGTCTGAAGCGAATACTTGAAATAAAAACAAAATGTGCAAAAATATAAATAAATGCACGTCACAACGAATTAAATAAACACTTTCAATATATTCATTGTTTGTCTCTCTCCTTTCTCTCTCTCTCTCTCTCTCTCTCCCTTTTTCTCATTAAGGCCTTTGTAATAATAAAGAATATACCCCTAACTAGAGTAATAATACAATATTTATATGAATATATTGAATATAAATCTATATTTTAGCCATACATACATATATGTACATATATACAGAAGTATAGTATTTGTTTTTACGTAGTACGTACTATAATTTGAACACATGTAAAATGGCTCACACGCAATTCGTTTAATTTCAGTCTTTGCTTTACGGTACTAGAGGCAACAAGTTGAAATAGAAACGGTGACAATCTCGACAATTGTTTGTTAAAACAACAAAAAGAGAACGAGAGAAACAAATAACTATAAAAAAAAAATAATATAAATAAACGGTAAAAATGAACATTTTATTATAACGACGCTTGGCATAACTATAAAATAAAAACGGCAGACAAGAGAACTTCTCTAGAAAACTGAAATGTTTTTGCATACTCAGTGCCTTCATTTTGGCTTTCTAGTTTAGAAGTTCACTTTGGATTGCATTGCTCTCTATTAGACGGAGAAGTTATACATGCAAAGTTGGAATGCTTCCTAAAAATTTAGTATACACTTCCCCAACGTCTTAAAAATACAAAAAAAAAGAAATTAAAGAAAACTTCAAATTAATATATTACATGAATACATACCTATATGTATATAATATGGTGTATAAATAAATCATTGCAGTATATATTGTAATAAAATACATATGTACATACATGCATACACATTTATAACATGTCGAAGGAAATAAATCTTTTTTGATATTAAAAATAAATTAATATAAAACTGAAATAAGCATTACGCGATAATATTAAACGCATTCGTATAAAATTAAAGATGATAAAGAATAAAAATCTTATAAGAAATTTGTGAAAAAGTGTGAACGAATTACAAAGTAGTGAAGAAGAAGAACACAAAAATAAATAGGGGTGAAAATCTGTTTTGCTTTTTTTTTTTTTAAGTAAAAAAATATATTCTTGGCATTTGAATGCGAAAAATAAATAATAAATAAAATATAATCAAGAACAACCTCAACGAATTTTTCTTTTTGGGTCACAGCGAACTTTAATATACACTGCCCGCTGTGTTACGCTGTGTAAAATTTGTAAACTATAAAGTTTTTATAACTTTCAGTATCTGCAAAGAAATAAGAAACCTTTTTTAATATGTGTTCCTAACAACAAATTCACGATTTCAGTTTTGTGTTAACGCTCCTAGACACTTGTACAGCTGACTTTACTCATAAACAACTTTTCTAACACCCAACTTTACAGTAATTTTTTAAGAATGCACTTCGGAGCATAGGACATAAAAAGGTATTTTTAATACGAGAGTGAAATAATATTTTCCATGGAAGAAATTCATTGTTTCCATAGTTGCTTGCTTCCATAGTGCTAGTTTTCTGATCAGTGTTATTTGAGCGTTCGTCAAAATTGAACATTATTGAAAAGCGAATGCAACTGTCTTACAAGCACTGTTTCGATTGCCCAGTAGCCAATTAAAGAAGGCTGGACACAAAGAGAGGCATTTCGATGTACGAGTCCCACAGGAATTTCAACGGCGTATGAAGATCCATTTCTCTTCAATAAAACTTTACAAAACTTAGTCAAAGTCATATGAACTCTACCAAAAAAAGTTTATTATTCTACGAAAATTGTTGCAACTGTGGAATTCATATGTATGTACATATGTATTAAAGCAATTACTAAAAAGTAAAAGTAAATAAGTAAAACAAATTTTATAATCGTATTTGATATGATGTTTTATTTTTTTGCTTAAAACTATAGCAACAACTACATATTCGATATGTTAATTAATATAGTTTATAGGGTATAATTACGTATGTAAATACATACATACATGCATACATACATGCAAATAATAAATAAATAACAAAATACCGTACGTAGCAGATGAGTTTGCTTGCTTGCCAATAAAAAGAATGACAGAAAACATATATTTTTATTATAAATACATAACACTGCGGCAAACAGAGAATAAAATTAAAATCAACAAAATGAAAATAAAATAAATTTTAAAAATTTTCACTTCATAATTTCATTTTTGGGTCACCTCGATATACTCGTATACATAGAAACTAAACGAATAAAATCATAAGAAGAGTGTATCAAATTGTCGTTTCTCTAAAGAAATATTCTGTGCTGTGCAAATCATTTCTATTTTTTTTTATGTTCTTCTTCAATAAATCATTTCTTTTATTTATTTATAAGCTATTTTGTAATATTACAGATATTATACTCTACATACATACGTACATGTATTAAAAAAAAAATAACATAAAACAACAACAATAATAATAATAAACATACAATAAATAAAATCAAGTGACTTAATAGCAGTTGTTTAAGAAAAGAATAAAAATCGTATTTTGAACAATAAGAATAGAATAGCCAGTCATTCCCTTTAAATAATTTTTGTTTTCGTTTTTGTTTTGTTTTCTGTTTAAACAAAATCTTCGCCACAGATTATAATAATTGAAATAAAGTAAAAAAAAAGCAATTACCGGACCCTTGCAGTGTTTATTCCTAGTGAATAGTCAAAGAGACTCTTTGATTCATTGCGTTGTTTTCTTTTGAATTTTATTTCGCTACATGGATGACGAGCTTGAGGATAAAGTTTTTTATCAAACATACGTTTCACATATGAAGATTCTATCGAAATTTGCTGTGGGCTTTTCGTCCATTAATTCACCATTAGCGTATATATGGAAATTGTGTCGTCTCTATGTTTTACGACCAGAAGTTATATTTTGCGGTGTAATTCTATTCATTTTACTACTCTATTTACAAGCTGTAGACACATGGTCACGTGGTTTACTAGGTCGCATACAGGCCACTTTAAGTGGCCGTCAAAAATCAAATCGCTTGAAATTATTGGAAGCATCCGGTCAAGGTGACCATCAATCGTGGGAAGCTTTACGTACACAGAGTGCAGCATACGCGATACTAGGCAGAAGACCTCGTATGGAAGATCGGTAAGTGTATATCACATTTATTTATTAATATTTATTTACTTCTCCAAAGCAAATTTGTTATTCTATTATTGTATAACACATACACCAAAACTGTATTATTTATATTTTTCTAATGTATCCGAGAATTTCTGTTATAGAAGAAAAAAATTTTGATTCCCATGTTAGAATTATTTGTGTGGAATACAACACCGTCCAAATGTTCCTTACGTTCCTCTGCGTGGTGGGGGGTATCCAAAATGTTCAATTCTCTATATATTGGCTATTGCTATTGCAATATTGCAAATGAATTAAACGGAATTGCAAGGTTCTTCTTTCATAAAATTTTAAATAAAACTGTGACTGTTTGTTAATTCTTTTATAAAATTTGTTTCAAAATTTCGAACTTGTACTCAATGATTTGATATTTTTTTTGCTGTGGCACCAGGTGCATTCATAAGTCTATTAGTTTTCAGCAGGAACAGTTTTTGTTATTTAAAAAGAAATCATTTATTTAATTGAATAATATTTCTGTATAACTCAACTAATCAGTAACCTCTTATTCTCCAAAAATTTCTTTATAAAATTTATAAATTTGTAATAAATTAATAATTTTATATAAAGATCGACCCCCATGGAATTGTATACATATAATATAACATTAATTAATTAATTTCAAATTTTTATAAATTAAAGAAAATAAACATTTGAATATTGAATACTACACATAAACAGAAAAATTGATTTTGAATTGCTTTCTCAAATCGAGGAAAACGTATTTCAATTTGCACTTGTACTCAAGTGCAGACATTAAAATAAAACTCAACTAAAAACAAAAAAAGACATTAAATTTAAAAATAGAATAATAATCTAATTGTAATTTCATTTTAAATAAAAGAATATTAGAAAATCAATAGAACACATACATATATATATAGATACATACGTATGTAATATACAAATGTACATATATATAGTCGTATTTAAATTTCTTTGTTTGTTTACATTCATTTACAAACATTTCAGTATGTATATGTATGTATGTACATACATAAGTGTTTAATATCGTTGATTGGAATGGCTTATAGTAATACTAGACCCTCTTAGGTGTTAGCCGTGTATGTAGATAATTTGAACAATTATCAAAGGTATGTATGTATGTACATATGTATGGACATAGATACAATATAACAAGGAATATTAACAAGTATTCTATATTTCTATATAGACCATATAGAAATTAAAAGAAAATAGTTAACTTTTTAAACTTAAAGAATAACGAAAAACTGGAGGTCTACATGTTTATGTTGATAGTTAAAATAAAATTTCTAAAGGTTAAAGTTGGCACAAATTAAAAACGCACGTCCAATTACTTTAGATGTTTTTTTCATTTAAAATATTTCACCATATCAGGTGCAATCCTTTGTGTATCCTTTTAGTTTGTTATTATTTTCTTGCAGCTTAAGAAGTTCAGGATGTATTAAGCAAATTTGTTTAACATCTACTTCTACATTAATAAATGGAAATGCATTTCAATGTATTTGAACTCTCCAGAATAATATAATATTTCAAAACAAATAATCTTTTTTTTTTTACCAAAAATGTTATTTGAAAAATAAAAACAAAAATATTTTATTTATTAATAACCCATTATAAGTGAAATTAAAACCTTTGTACTTGTAGAAAGTTAATATTATTTCTTATCTTATAAAATAATTATTGCCTAAATTAATTTATATGTACATACACACGCGTACATTATTTTTTAAACCTTATCTCTATCTCAAAAGGTCATGTTGTCACAGGAAAATATGCAATAGTTTTACTAAATTATTTATTTTTTAATAAATATAAAATTTTTTTTTAAATAAAATAATATAAATTATTATGACAAATAAGTTCATTCACATCTAATTGTTTGTATTACATATTTTAAATTTTAAAATATTGTACAATTCTATTCCGTTTCCTGACGTCAGCTTTTATACCATATAGTATACTTAAATAAATTTTTTTTATTAATATTTGTTGATTATAGAGTTTTAATCTTTTAAAAGTATTTTCCCTTAACAACTAAACCGCTTTGTTGAAATATACTGTAAATACACTGATAGTAAGACAATTTTAACCCGTAGAACTTATAAACTATCCCAAAAAATGCGAAGAAGGATCAATATACCATTGGAATTTTAAATACAATGTGATTATTGATGTTTCTCCCAAATGCAAGGTGGCTTTATTATTTAAGAAAGATTTATTTTCTTTAAACTACATATAGAACTGGAAACTTTTGAAACCTATTAAACGAGATCAAGTTAATTCTGAAGGCTTAATTTTGTTCTCTTTCTTAATGAAATTCTCATTAATATTCTAATGGAAGTTGCGCATATTTTTGACATCATTAATTACCATGCGAAAAAGAATCTTGTAAGGAATGTAAAAAATGATAATAATAAATAATATCTGTAGAATATTATTCTAGTATACATCTTAGATATTATATAATGTAATACAAATAATAGTACAATATATTGTATACTTTCCAGTGCATTCCACTTAAGCAGTCTATTGTTCATACTAGTATACCATATATTCTATAAGAAACAAACAAATTTTCTGGATTATAAATTTGAATTATATGTCGAAAATAAAAAGCGCCACAGATTTGTCTGCCATTTGATGTGCCGCAACAAAGCGTATATTTTTATTTAATGAATGCGGCTTTAGCGACCTAAAGGTATCTGTACATTTCTGACAGAAGATATTAACAACAAGAAAACTCTTTTAACAATATAAATACATTTTTAACAACGAATTCTATATTTTATCCTTTTTCTTCCTCCTGTTTATCTTTTTTTATAAATATTGACTGTCGTATTTACCCGGATTCGAAGCTGGATGGCCTTCCGATTCTGTAGTCAGACGCTTTAGTCACCAGACCACACTATCTCAGTCTAATATTTATATTGAAATTAATTTCGAT
Source organism: Sarcophaga rosellei (assembly GCA_930367235.1). Classification (NCBI taxonomy): domain Eukaryota; kingdom Metazoa; phylum Arthropoda; class Insecta; order Diptera; family Sarcophagidae; genus Sarcophaga; species Sarcophaga rosellei. The sequence goes on along the minus strand of OV884019.1, from coordinate 2,654,282 downwards.
ATCCCATATTTTTGGCAGAATACTAAACATTTTCAATTCAGACATCTTTACACTTACATATTATTGTATCGTATGTCAAAAGTTTAATATCATACATATAGCGTTTCCGAAAGTCTTTTACAAACCGAATTTTTTTAATCGGATCAGGCTATGAATTCATTGAGTGATCATATTGTTAGGCCATAATTCAGATGTTTTTCAAAGTAATTCCATAAATATACGTAAATAAAAAAATTTTAAAGTAAAAAAATAATTCATAACGAGAAATACGAAATTTTGTAAAAACATCTTATTCAGTGCAACTCAAAAGGATATGCAGCATATGTTATATTTAAAAAAAAATACATTCTTTTAATATCAATGAATTTAAAGTCGCACTTTTTTAGTCGAATCTTTTCTATTGTCTTTATTTGTCTTTTTTTTTAGTATACGATACATTTTATTGTTATTATTTATTAGCATTGAGTTTTATGTGAATTTTTGGAAAAAAGTATATAAAAAGATGAGAAGAAAAGCTACACGCCAACGCTTTTAAAAAAAAACACAACACACATAAAATTCCAAAATAAACTCAATTCAACTTGTGGTAAACAGACAACAAAATATTTTTAAATGTTTTGTTTTTAATATTTTTATTTTGTTTAATATTTAATTCTTTCAATCAACCGATCATTTTAAAATAAAAATAATACATACAAAATAATGCTGTTGTGGTACATTAGCTTTAAAGTAAAATTAACAAATAAAAGTCAAATAAAGAACGAAAACCGATTAGTAAAGTGCCCTACAGTATGTACAGTATGTATATGTATAACATATTTATACTTTCCATTGTATACAAATTAAAAAAAAAAGAACTTAAAAATTGTATTATTTCATGGGAAAACTATAAATTGCCATCAATTATTCATACATCGTTCCTTAAGTTCTGCCAGTCCACTTCTCTTGGAAGAGTAATATCTGATACTGTGTTATCCCCCAAAAAAATATTGGGATGAGTGCTGGACAATGTCATTAAAAGTTTTCCATTGTCTCTATGTCTCCTCCACATAGTCTGCATTTATCATTTTCCACCACGCCAATACGATTCAAGTACATATACATATAATTAGGAGTGCCTTTACTCAGTCTCTAATCGCTAATGGTTTTCCCCTTATCAGGATTGCCTTTGTAATTATTTCATTGTTCAAAAATAGTTGATCTGTTTATATAAACGAAATAAAGAAAAGAAATCTATACACACTTTACTTAGAATAGAAAATACCATAACACCTCAACAACAAAGTATTATTCACGGTAATACCAAACTTTTGAGTCAGTTCGGGCAGCTATTGAAAGTCTTTCAGCGCTTAAAATATTGACTCAATTGTGTATCTATAAGCACTTAACTTTGTTAGAATAAAAAATTGAATACTCTACTATTAAACCGAAATGCAAATATTATCAGAACTGTGATAAAGGTTTTAATTATTTGTCCAACTTTCATTAACGTTTTCTTGTCTTTATATAGATCACATTTATAATACGCATCTGTATGTACATACATAATACATAAAATATGTACAATGTACATACAATTGAGTATGGAAATAAATAGTCGCAGAAAATTGCATATTTGCACGTATTAAATTCATTTCTAAAGGGTTAGATCATAAAGATAATAAAAAACAAAACGGGAGAGAACACGTTCAATGTCTGAACTTGTAACATCGTCTTAATGAATACGCCATCCCCATACAACTCTATATCTTGTCAGTACATATTGTAATTTGATTTCTGTTAATTGATTGCTTTATATTTTCCTTGTTACTAACAAATGGAATTTCTTTGTTTCTTCGATATTTTCAGTTTCATTATTGAGGAGAATATCAATAATAATACGGGTATATCATTTTTTGCTGTTTTCGATGGTCATGGTGGTGAATTTGCTGCTGATTTTGCCAAAGATATACTGGTTAAAAATATTTATAATAAAGTTATTGAAACAACCAAGTTGTTGAGTGCCCAAAAACATTTAACAGCGGCTAATGCAGCCGACATTGACAAAGACTATGTGGAATACGATGCTAGTCCGTATATGAAAAGGAAAGCCAGCCGCAACAACAATAATAATGATGGTAGCAATAAGGAAAATGAACCAGTAATTAGAAGACGTGATAGTTTACGAAAATCTACAAGGTAAGCTGAATTAAAAACAAAAAAAAAACAACAAACTGCTCTTGAATATTACAAATGAGAAACTAAAACAACATACACGTTTATCATTTCAATTACATACTTTTTCTTTTCAAATACCTTTTTTTTTGTAAATAAAACAGAAACAAACAACACAAAAGTGCGCAGAAAATTCTAAATTGCATCTTTTGCGAAAAGATCTATAATCTGGACATTATTTATTATAGACAGACATTTAATTATAAAAAAAAAAAACAGAAAGAAAAATTAAATTTTACTGTGTATACAAACACACAAAAAGAAAAAAAACACAATGTGATTTGTTAAACGGAAACGCAATTCATTATTTCTTAATTGCAAAGTTATTTCACGACGAATGACGTTGAATTTAAACAATTTTAATTGATTGTTTTTTCCCTTTTCTATTTTCAGTGTTAACGATGATTGCTCTTCGAAGAAAACTAGTGATAAAGATTCATCAGATGTTTTTACTTTACAATTAAACTCACTCCTACGTGGCGTAGGTGGCGGTTCTAGTGTTAAGGATAGTTTTTTAAATAACAATAATAACAATAAAGATGCGCCGGCAAACGATGGAAAGATACCTCAACAATTTGATGCCAAATGTTATATAGAAAATGGTAAAATCAATTTTGGCAAACTTATAACAGATGAGGTTCTTGCAGCTGATCATAAATTAGTAGAGGCGGCGAAAAAAACGGTATGTGTAGTTTTATTATTCGATAAAAATTACAAATCACATGAGTACGTATTTAATCGTTTCAGACCAATATAGCCGGTACGACAGCATTGATTGCAATAATTCAAGGCAGCCGTTTAATAGTAGCAAATGTGGGCGATTCTCGTGGTGTTATGTGTAATTCAAGAGGTATTGCCATACCATTGTCTTTCGACCATAAACCACAACAGGTAATAAAATCTATTAATTCAATAAAACTCAATTCTCAACTTATTTGATAATAAATGAATTCGCAACCTGCTTGTGAGTTTCCCCATCATGAATGGTTCTTACTAAATAGTAACTTTGGATTAAACATTTACACCATACATACATATCTAATTTATTTTTTATTTGTATCCCCTTACAGGTAAGAGAACGTAAAAGAATTCATGATGCTGGTGGTTTCATAGCTTTTAGAGGCGTCTGGCGAGTAGCTGGCATTTTAGCTACATCAAGAGCCTTGGGTGATTATCCTTTAAAAGACAAAAATCTAGTCATAGCCAACCCTGATATATTAACATTTGATTTAAATGATCACAAGTAAGTCTTGAATATATATTAGAAAGATTTGAAAGTATTAATCTAATAGAATCTCACAAACATTTTCGAATTCTTAAGGCCGACCTTTTTAATTTTGGCCTCTGATGGTCTTTGGGATACATTCACGAATGAGGAAGCATGCAGTTTTATTAAGGAACATATTAATGAACCGGATTACGGTGCCAAATCATTGGCCTTGCAATCCTATTATCGTGGTTCAGTTGACAATATTACTGTTTTAGTAATAGCCTTTAAAAATGGTGTATATCGTATTGGTTCAGTAACGAATGCAAATCCTCATGCATCATCGTCTACATCAGCAGCTGCGGCGTCAGCTACGTTAAACGGTCAAAATAAGGAGTCTGCTAAGTCAGCGGCTTCAGCTATTGCTTCAACCAATTTAAATCGTTCGAATAGTGTTCGTGCAAAATAATAAAATTTCTGAAAGAAAAAAAAAAAAACAAAATAAAGAAATCATCGATCCTCGCAAGTTCGACTCTTTGTTGCATTCTAAATAAAGCACCCAAATTATGTGAATTATGTTTTATTTGCATTCGCATAGTAATAGCCAGAAACGTGATTACTTGTAAGCAAAACAAGTGTCCAAAGTTAAAATTAAATTCAATAATTTAAAATCTTCTACGCATTTTAAGATTTAAGTTAATAGTCGTTGTTTTAAAGTAAAACAAGCAAAGAAAAACCCACCACAATCGCCTGCTTCTTATAGAGCTCTTTCATGATGATACATGCTTACACATCGATACATATATACAACACCTCTCTCTCAAGTTTAGAATCTTTAAGATAATTTTTGGTTGTTGTGTTTTTGTTTTATATTTTTTAGTTTAAACCAAATTAAGCTCTTTATTTATTTATTTATTTTTAATTCTCGCTATTTTTTCTTTGCTACACTCTATAAATATATTTATGTATGTTATTTCTGTTCATTTCTTAAAGAATGAATGTAAAATTAATTTATTTATAAAAGCAACACATCTTAAACAAAAATTGTTTTTCGTATACGCATTAGTTTTTATCCAATATTCTAAATTTATTTGTTAAAAAAAAATAAGAAAAAACTGTGTAAAATTTAATTTTTAATTAATCAAATTTTTACAATTATAAAATTAGATAAGAACTTTCAATTGAAAACTGTTTGAAAATAAAAGTGAATGAACAATGTTTACATAACGAAAAATACTGTTTAAAATAAAATTAGCCATTCTTTGTCAATTTACACTTTCAGCGAATTGTAAGTGAATATTTTATTCCATTAAAATTTTTGCGACACAAATTTAGAAAGTAAAGAATTATTAGGATCTCTTAAACCTTTAAATCCGTCAGAGAATGTAATCAGATCGAACTTAACGAATATAATAATCATGCTTAAATGTACTGAAGATTTATATTTTCTTCAAATCTTTTATATACAAACAAGCCTCCTTAATTTTGACGTGTACATGTACTGCCAAGATCTCTATAAAAAGTGAAAGTGTATCATTAGAAATATCAAAGAAACGTAAAAAAACACTTTATCGTTGGAAACTAAAGTCAAAATATTAGAAAATCTTGACAAAGGCTTAGATTTTAATGTGTCAGCATCACAAAATGTGTTTTATTTTAGTTTTTGAAAGGAAATCTGTTTAATTCTTTACTTTTTATTCGAAAAAAAAAACGTCCAGAAATTAGAATTGCCTCAAAAACAAAGCGGTTCTAATTTGTGAGCGACTACTGTATTTGATTACAATTAAATGAAAACCTTTGAAAAGTTCTTTCACTCTTTGCTAATTTAATTGCTCAACTAAAGTTGAGTAGTCGAAAATAGTATTACAGATGACAACTAGCACAATCAGCATTTAAAAAAGTTTACTTGTACATTTTTTTCAGTAACTACAAATTTTTAATTGTTATTCATAACAAATTAACTTCTCTAGGAAGAAAGGTACGCACGCAGTATTACTGAGCATTTGTATTCAATATCATTTGATTTTTATTTCAAAATTGTCTGCTTTTTGCATTTCTTTCAAAAATTTCAGAACTTCTAATTCCCCTCCACTAATTTTTAGAAATGAACAGACATCGTATGAAAATTCTTTCAGAATAACAAGCAAAAGAACCATATTCGTATTTGTTGGCAACCATTCAGTTGTCATTCCTACTTTTCCTTGATTTTCTTCAGCGTATTTTTAATGTGTACTTCTAATAATACTACACTTTAATGCCTCACATTTCCTTCCCAATAAGTTCGTTGCACATTGAGTTTAAAATTATTACTGAGGAACAGCTGCTTCAATCTCTATTCAACGATTCACATCAGCGTTTACCCAGGGTCAATAAAATTTAGGACACTCGTTTTAGAGTATAGAATAAATTAACCTACTTTATTGATATAAATCATATGCCTTAAAAACTAAAATACAATAATAGTATGGTCCCACACTGCTAAATAGTATGAGAATAAAAAAAAAGATGCTCTATGATTACTTTCCTGCTCAGTCTGAATAAAAAAGTGGCTTAATTTTTTAAACTTGTTATTTATTTGTTTATATAATAAACAAATCAGCGCTCAAAATAAGATACATTTTTCTAAACGTAAAGTATTCTTTATCCACTACACTTTCCTTGCTTAATATACGTCGCGTCTACGGTTGTGATTATCACCAGGATGCACACAATCAAAAACGTTGGTGGTTGTAGTAGTAAAATGCTGTAGAACTGTTTATTTGGCTTAGTGAGCAGAAACAGAGACTTGCCATACACGGATGGTGTTGTCAGAGTAACCGGCAAACAAGGTTTGACCGTCAGTAGACCAAGCCAAAGACAAACATTGGGGTTGATCAGCCTTGGAACCGTTGGAGACGATGTCGGGGCGGAGTTCTTCGACGGTCTTCTTGCATGCCAAATCCCAGATCTTGATGGAGGGGCCGTAGGCAACGCACAACCAGTAACGGTTGGGGGAGAAGCACAAGGCATTGATGATGTCGTTGTGTTCCAAAGTGTAAAGGTTCTTGCCGTCATTCAAATCCCACAAGAGAGCCTTGGAATCCTTACCACCAGAGGTGCAGAGGGAACCATCAGGAGAAACAGTGACAGTGTTCAAGTAACCGTTATGACCGTGGTGGTTGTTCTTCAACTTGCAGTTAGCCAAATTCCAGACCTTGACGGTACGATCCCAACCGCAAGATACAATGATGGGGTTGGAGTGGTTGGGGGAGAAACGTACACAAGATACCCAATCGGTATGACCATCTTCTTGGATGGTGAATTTGCATTCAGCCAAAGTGTTCCACAACTTGATGGTTTTGTCACGGGAACCGGAAACGATTTGACGGTTGTCAGCGGAGAAAGCAACAGACAAAACATCCTAAAATTAACAAATTATCAGGGATTAAAAAAGAATAAGAAAAAAAACCAATTAGTTTAAACTACAAAAGTAAATAAAAGATGTAACAAAACAAAAACAAAAAAAGGAAAATTAAAATCATGAAATTTCTTAATATGTAAAAACTTACTAGAAAACCACTATCCTCTTAAACACTACGAAGAAGTGGTTTTAAGTGGATGCAGTTGTGTGCAAGCGAACGTTCCGCATATCAATTTAAAGATGTTCAACCAGAAATTCTGCCCCGCATGGGCGACACATTTGTTTTCGTTCTCTTTTTTTCGATATGGAGCTTCTATATTCTAAAATCCCTAAGATCCTATCTCTACATCTAACTAGGAACGAACTCCATACCATTTTTGTTCAAAAAAAAACCCTGACACTGGTATATTCAAAATTTCCTACTTTCTTTTTCATTTTTAATCAATCAAACAATAAAAACACAATTTCCCACCTTAGTGTGATCTTCGAAACGACGAGTAGTTTTGCCGGCAGCCAAATCCCACAGACGCAAAGTCTTATCCCAGGAACCAGACAAGGCGTAGTTACCATCAGAGGACAATACTACGTCACTGATGAAGTGAGAGTGGCCATACAAACGCTTTTGGGGGAAACCGTAGTTGGTGTCTTCATCGCGGGTCAACTTCCAGACAATCAAGGTCTTGTCTATAAAAGTAAGGAAAATTTAGTAAGATCTGGCCAAGGATTCCCAAGATTTTTAACGATTTTAATCGCGACAAAATGATGCCAAGTACTTACCACGAGAAGCAGAGATGATGGTATCAGGGTCCTTGGGGTTAGTGGCTATTTGGGTAACCCAACCGTTGTGCCCCAAAAGGGTACCACGTAATTGCAAAGTCTCAGTCATTTTCTAAAATTTTTATTAGCGGAGCGCTATCAAACGAACGTCCAACCTCAAGAGGGTTTTGGTGAAAAAGAAGGAAATTAAAATACAGTGATGCATTTCTATGTTTGACGTTTATCATATTTGCCACTCAATGGCTGGTGGCGCTGTAAACACTCTGTTCAGTTTATTCTTCAAAACGTGTCATCACTCCAAAGTGCATAAAAGTAATTGTGACATCTAACAATAAAACGAGAATTAACTGACTGGCAACACTACCTCCTTCGTTTAGTTTATTGACTTCTTTTATTCAGTGTTTGCGACTCCACTAATTCAGACTTAAACCACATAATTGTTAATCAAATGGCAATGGCAGCGATACCGTGAAATAGAGAGTAACGGTATAATGGTGAATTTTATTTTTGTTCATCATACCGGAGAAACTTTCCACAAATGAACCTCACCACACATACTAGACAGACGCTCAACCACACTAAAAATACGTAACTTTCCCGTCCGTTTGGACTGACCCATCCCATCAAACACTTTAATAAAAGTAGCAATTAACACACACAATAAAACGCAACACTACCACACCAGCCACCCGTCTCGGTTATTCACACCACAATAGACGCGTACACAATCAAACAGTCAATCAGAAGAAACCGCATCATAAATAATTCTTAAAAGTAAACAAGCCGAAGACGAAAAAGAATTTACAAACGAATTAATTTGTCAAACGTAATACATAGATTCATAAAAACGTATTCAAAATGCACAAAATAATTTAAATTTAGTTTTCTAATTTTAATTTTTTAGAATTTTAAAATAGAATGACAATGGCAGCACTCGTTCGATTTTGCATCAAATAGTACTTTTGTAAGTAACTAAGTACTTTGTAAATTAAATTCATTAACCCTCAGGATTACTTACGACCATCCTCTTCTCACACCTCTTATTTTTGTGTGCGTTAATTTCATACATTAAATAATAATACTATTGTGTAATGTCGACTTCGAACGACAGATTTTCGAGAAACTTTTATTTCTTCCTCTTTTGTCATAAGTTCTCATTTTAATACGTTTTTGTATTCTAAAAACAAACTAATTAATTCTACTTTAGACATAAATAAATAATAATAATAAAATATAATAAAAAATATACTGAAAGCGTAGCGGGTGTACTGTGGTATTTTTGAAATGAAAAAGTAGTAAAAAAGCACAAAAGTACTGAATTTTGCAACACTGTTACAACATGTAACTCTTTATAAGACTTGTCAGCATTCTTATTTGTCATCTCGTGAAAATATTCCTGTAATCGGTCATCTAAAATAAAACAATATTAATTTAAATAAAACAAATTCCAAAAAGACTTGATATATATAAACTGAGACATCAATTTTAAATTGCAATAAAAAAATAAAGTATTAAGTGATTTTTATAATATAAATTTTGCTAAAACGAAAACAAAAGTAGAATATAAAAGAAAGAAGTAGAATATAAAAGTAATTTGTACAAAGTTAACAAGTTTTAAGCATTTTCGTATATGTGAAAAAGAGATAAATATATCTCACTATTAAATCTATTATAATTGCTGTAGACAAAATAGTGAAGCACTGTCAGTCGTTCGTCGTTTTTTCACTCGTTCGTATCGTTTTTTTAAGACATTTATCGTGTTTTTATTCATTAAAACTAATTTTAGACGTTGTTGCTGAAATTTGCGTTTTCAAAATTTTATAAGGAGAACTTTGCAAATTTCTTATAACGCCCCTAGAAGGAAAGAACGAAAAAAAAAGAAACCGTAGAGCGAAGAAACGAAACAAACTTAAAACGAACTTTTACCTCCAACTTATTGGATTATATAAATTTTTTTTCGCCCCCTGTGTTAAAGAAAAGCCGTCAAAATTGAGTCGACAAAGATTGACGAGACTTTTTCCTCCACTTCAACTGCAATGGAGGATAAAGCAACAACAAAAGATCTGGATCAATGGATTGAACAATTGAATGAATGTAATCAGTTGACAGAAGCACAAGTTAGAACTCTGTGCGAAAAGGTATGTATATGAACCAGAATTTTATCATTAAAAAAACAATGACGAATAATTAGTGCAAAAGGTAAAAAAGTTCATCACATGAAAAAAAAATTTCTTTAGCAAAGTAGAAAAAAAATATTACCAAAAAGACCTTTTTCGTCATGAACTCTTCTTTTTTTCTTTTTTTTTTGCAAATATTGAGCGTTTGTGATGAAAATATATCTATCTCTTTCGAATGTGTCATTTTGTTTGGCAAAAGGTGTAGAGCGTGCGTTAGTGTCATCTTTGTTTTGGTTTGTTTTACTTTCGTATTGTTGTATTTAAGTAAAGTCAGCCATTTTTCATTTGGACTCTCCCTGTTCAGTAATTTTCGAAAATTGTTGAAATGTTTTGGAAATTTAGCTCGAGAACGACAGAGAAGACAATATGTTTACAATTGGAAAAAATACAATGGTTGAGTATGTGTGTGTGGTTATATAGTAAATTCTCTTAAAACTCTCGTTCTCTCTCTTTTTTTTCGCTGTCTTTTTAAAAAAAGAGAGAAGTTAACGAAAGTGTGTTAATTTTTTTATGATGCGTTCATTTTTATTTAAATATACAAAATAAAGAAAATTTTCAAATTTTATTTTTTTCTTATTTAAAAAAAAGAATCTCTTAAATTACAAACAATTGAGGTAAATTAAAAAGCAAAGTGGAAAAAAGGAAACTTAATGGACATTTTTGTTTTTTTCTCTTCGTCTTTCATCAGCAACTAGCTAAATAATTTTAAGGTTATGTTCTTAATAAGTAGCCATTTTCTGAAGGCAACAAACAAACAATTCTATTGACATGCATAAGTTTTCGTATGTTAAGATAGAAGAGGGGGCATACATATTTGTTTTATCTGCTAAAATGTTTGTGAAGAATCACTTAATTTCTTTGTTTCATACTTTTTTTTTATCAAACTTTTCTTTCAAACAACCTTCACGTTTGTGTGTTCTGCTTGTCTTGTCTGTCTGTCTATTAATCTTTTTTAGACTGGTTTTCGTTTAGAATTCACTTGAGACCGGTTTTGGTACCTTTGTTCGGCTTGTGTTATCCAGTCTTTTTTGTGAGATGCATTTTTATAACCTTTTTTAAAAATGCCATTCTTTTCTTTCTCTTTACACAAAAATTCGTTACGTTGGATTAACCTGTTTCAACTATAATTCCCTTATCATATGTATGTATTCACAAAAACGTCTTGTCATTATTTATGTTATTTACAGTGAATATTAAATAAGTTCATACGCTCTCATCTCATCCATACATACATACATACATAGGTGGGGAGAATCAAATGTAATTATTTGGTAAAGCGAAGGTTCTGCTATCTGAAAGAGTAATAATGTTTTGAATCGAATCAGATGTTTCTGAGGAAATATGAGACTTGGTTGTTTATAATCACAAATTCAATGAAATTTTTTTCAAGTTCTCAGTTGCAAAAATAGCCCGTTAAAACATATATGAATGCACTATAATTTAATATCTTCTGATATATAAATTAATATTTACACTGGCCTTACTTCATTCGTCTCTTCTTTTGCACTGTGACATCAGCCTTAAACCCTTAAAAGCCACACAAAGTCTACGAGAATGTTTTGGTTTTTATTTCCTATCCAAAGTATAAGTATATGTATGTAGTTGCACAATTATAAATGTTACATAAAGTCTACTAAAAAGATAAATTTTGTAATATGTATCGCACTTTGTAATATTGCGGTTAAATCACGCTAGGTCGGCGTTAAAATAAATAAATTTCATATCATTTGTCATGTCTATAGTTTTCTTCAGTAAATGCAAGTCAGGTTTACTAACCTGATATCGAAACACAATTTAAGTTTAATAATTATCAAGATTATCAAAATTATCGCAAAAAATAAGTATTAGTAGCGCTGGCCACAATTCATCTTAAAACATTTATAAATACATTGAACTCTTGACAATTTTAATTACAAAATATGTAATTTCGAATATGTATTGTATTAAATTATTTTGACGACATCAAAATTTATTTTAGTCGAATGCAATTTTTATTTCAATTAAAAGTTACTCGTTTCAAATTATTCTTAAATATTTTAGATTTATTTTAAAATTTAACAAAAAAAAAAGGTTTATTGCACAGGAATATACTGTGTATACATACATGAATATTAATATATTTGTTTGCAAAGAGAAATAATACATTTGCTAAAAAAAAAAATAATAAAAATTATCAATGAGAAGAAGAGGTATAAAAAATCTGCTATAGATTTTTGAAATCTTTCATAGTGCTGACGCACTATCGTAATACATACATATAAAGGGTGTTTTTTATAGAGGTATAGAACTTTAAGTTGGCATTACTTTTAAAGATGGCGACCGATTTAACAGCTGTCAAGTGATTTATTCTCAGTTTGGTTTGGCAATTCGTCAAGAATAGACTCACGCCTGAGCAACGCTTGCAAATAGTGCAATTTTATTTCGAAAATAATGGTTCTGTGTGGAAAACGTATCGCGCACTACGTCCATTTTATCGTCGACAAAATCGTCCATCAGAGCAGTTAATTCGATTAACCATGGAACGTTTTCGCACCACGTTTACTCTTATTGATAACCCGCACCCCAGAGACGCTGTACGGTGCGTACGGAAGAAGCTATTGCTGCTGTAGAGCGTAGCATTGAGGAAGAACGTTACAGTCAATGGTGATCGGTATAGAGCCATGATTACTAACTTTTTCATTACTGAATTGAATAACCATGATGTCCAGGAGATATGGTTTCAACAAGACGGCGCAACATGTCACACAGCTCGTACCACAATAGATTTATTGGAAGACACGTTTGGTGACCGCCTAATTTGACGTTTTGGACCTGTGAATTGGCCTCCAAGATCTTGTGATTTAGCACCGCTAGACTACTTTCTGTGGAGCTATGTAAAGTCATTGGTCTATGCGGTAAAGCCACAAACGCTTGACCATTTGGAAGACAAAATTCGCAGTGTTATTGCCGATATACGGCCACAAATATTGGAAAAAGTCATCGAAAATTGGACGTCCAGATTGGACTACATCCTCGCCAGCCGTGGTGGTCATATGCCAGAAATCATATTTAAAATTTAATGCCACAAGATTATCTTTCAGATAAATAAAGTTCATGTCAATCGAATAATCCATCGTTGTTTTATTGCAACTTAAAGTTCTATACCTCTATAAAAACACCCTATATATGTACATATGTACGTACATATGTAGTACCAGTATTTGTATTTAGATTAAAAAGCAGACAACATTTTTGTGATTGAATTCTAATGTGTAGTAAGTCTAATTGTTATAATTTTTTCTCTTTCCAAAATAAATAATTTTGAAGTATTGTATTCAAAAAAGTAATTAAGTTTTGCTTTTTATTTGATGTTCAACCTCTCTCTCTCTCTCTAGCCAGCCGGCCGGGACATACATAAATACGTATTTACATGAGTCAGTTCTGTATTGTGTTTTTATTATTATTTTCACTCATTTAATGTTTCATCTGCTTTATGTATGGTATTGTGGCGAATGCTAATAATATTGGCTGGCTATCTAGCTAAAGGAAGGTTTTTGTTTTTATTTTCAAGTGTTTTAAAGAAATTTTATCTTGTTGTTTTCATTTAAAAGTTAGTTGTTGTATTTATACATATAAAATATATTAACGAATATCATATAATATACAATATAGTGTATTACTTCCAATTTTTACAAATTTTTCTTCGCAATGCATTCAGTTTGTATAAAACAATTTAAAATTTGACTTAAAAGAGATAAAACAACTCTTTAATTCAAGCGGAAATGAACAGATTGATAAACGCAATGACAACATGAACAAAGGTCATATAAGAGCTTATTTTTTCCACAAAAAATGTATGTTTTTGTTTTAGCTATGTATTCATGGATTCAGTTTTCTTTCACTTTTAATAGACATTAATGCAAATAAATGACACCAGACTACAACTTCAAATCCAATAATCCCTTTTATCTAATGTGATAATATATGTTACATATTTATTTTGATTTACATAGTTTTACACATCATTATAGTTGTGTATTTGAATTACATACTAGGCTTATATGTATTAACATGTAAAATCATCATTAAAAATTCGAATTTTTTTAATAAAAACTTATTCTTTTAAAAGGAGAATATTAGTTGTTATTGTTGTAAAAGCTCTGCAACAGCTGTAGCGAGTTGCTTCATATTGAAATTAAAATTATTTGGTTAAATTAAAGGCTGCTGTCTGTGATATTAGAAACTTTTGGCGGCCTTAGCGCAAGTCTGGATCAATTAGTACAACGAAAAAGGTCATTAGTGTTATGAAGGCTTTGTTTACAGGTTTAACAAAGGTTCTGAGTTCCGGATAGGCTCGGTGCTAAGTTAAACCAGGATGGAGCTCGTTTTCTTGATTAGGACCTTACTAGTTCCGTTCAGGACCTTATTATAAAAATATTCATTAATTGCATATAATACCACATGTTGAGTTCATAGCTTAAAAATGACGTCTATTAACGATAACATTATTATTACACCTTAGAATATTTACGATTATTGACAGTAATAATTTTTTGTTACACAATATTTTAAAAACTGCAAAGAAATTGTTAGTTCTATCACTTGAGATTGATTAAAAGCGATAAATGATAAATTCAATTGATTTTCTTTTTTTTATTACTTTGTTTACCGTTGTATTTGCTGTTTTGTAAATAAAATTAAAAAAAAAACAATGTCTTGCAGTTTTTGAAGTTTATATATTTTATTATTATTCATTTTAATAGTTTGTTACCTAGAATGAATGGATATTATTTATATATCCAATTGGTATAATAAACTATTGAATTTACATTAAAGAAATTTGCAAAAACAATACGTACAAGTGTAAAGAATTTCATATACACCTACAAGGACTAATGAAGTTGACCTTCAAATCGGATTGTTGTTAAATCTTAAAAAAAAAAATTATATAAAATTAAATGCGCTGCTTTATTCTGTCTGCCACAAATTATCAATTCTATTCCAACAGACACACCTGGCAAAATGTTCTTACACTTCCTACGCTGAGATAATACAATATTTTCTAAATTTTTATTTAAAGGGAATAAAATTATAATAAAAGTATTTATTTATTCTGTGTGGAAAATGTACCAAATGAGTTCACGACCCCTCAGTTTTGTACTGTTACCAGTGGTGGAAAGAAAACACTAAACTATGACTCACTCAAGTGATTTGTCGGTTGTTTTTGTAAACAAATGCTTTAAACATTTTTTTCTCGACATCTTTGTCATGGTGGTTTACACCAAAAAGTAGCAAATTTGTTTACGAGAACAAACCTTTTTGTCCATGTGCATACTTTAATATTCTTAAATAATGTATGTACGTACAGAAATTTTGTATTGCTAAAAAGTCTATTTTTATTTATATTATAGCAGAGAGTATATATTTTTTCTTCTATTTTCTATTTGTTTCTCTTATACTATGTACATATGTATGTACGTATGTGGGTATTATTTTTGCGTAGTACTTAAAGAGTTTATGAATGAAAGTAACGTAACATATTAAGTAGCAATACGTTAGACAACAAATCAAATATAACATTAAGAATTACAAACTCAAGAAAATTACAAATTCGCCATTGTATTTGTGATTACATGTTGTAGAAAATTCCGACCAAATTATAGTATGGGAACATCGATGTCTGTCAGTAGGTAATATATTTCATCGTTCTATGAGGTAATAAAAAATGTGCAAGACGTATTAGTTCATTACGTTTTAATAAATACATTTATTCGAGACTTTTCTGTACTAAGGGATCAATTTGAATTACTAAATAAATAAAACGAAATGAATGAAATGAATGAATCAATTTTCAATTTAGATAATATTATTTGTCTTCTTGTCAACTTTTCTTTGAGAGTTTGAATTCTGTATCGAGAGCCGACATCAGGGCTCTCCACAGATTCATTAGTGGCTTGGGCTGGTTGAGAGATGCTAGGGCTTCATCAGTGTAGTCGTGTTCTCCCTTTTTGTTATGTCTGGTCTGTGTAATTCCTTCGCTTCCCATTCTCCCCTTTCCTACATCCTCTCCTTTTTTATCCTATATCCTCTATTATCCTTCCCTCTTTAAGGATGTTGTACAATGGGCCAATTCGACCTTCATGTCTGTACTTGTCTTAATCGATAAGTACACGTCCTCTAACCTAACGTAACATTTGTCTTGTGTGTAAATAAATAGTTGAATTGTCCATCATTTTCGCCATAAAAACTATTGTGTTTCTATTAGCTAAAAACTGGCACGATCGATAAACACTCTCGCCAGTTGGTAATCAGTTTGTGGCAGAGCCTGGGCCGTAAGGTTCGAATCCCACAAATTCAGGCGAGTCATTAACGTTGTGTGTAAATTGTTGTGCAATTTTTTTTCTTATTTTATAGAGACTTAGAGGATAATTGACTTATTTTGTCTGTGGAGCCCATCTTGGATATGAGCTCTAATAATACTTACTTAATTGGTCATTACAACCCTTCATTTCTGGATTATGACTTAGTTTCTCATACCACCCATGTTCTTTACCTCAGTTGCATCCATGAGTGGCGGACCCTACAGCTTAAAATCAATTTCGAAGGACAGATTATGACATGGCAATTTTATTAATTTATTCTCAGAGCTTTTGCTAGAAAACTGCTAACAGGAAGTCGCCGAAAGAAATAATTTGTATACATCGTTTTGTTCGAGATGTCTGAGCCGAGGGATTAAACCACGGGCTCTCGTCTAATAAGCCAATACAGTAGCTACTGGAGTACGACGACTATAATAATATTATGGCGGTCCAATAATATTAAGTTTTTTTTTTGTTGTCCAACGCCTATCTAACATCTATTACAAATGTACATAAATTGAAAAAACTTGAATTTTTCTCGTAATCAATAACGCAATTATTTGATTTTATATAAGAATTGTGGATTTTAAAATGTATTTGCAGCCGTTAACAAATCGATGACCATTTAATATTTTCTATTGGTTTCTTTTTCCTTAATAGTTTGATTAAAAATGCAAATAAAATGTTTTTCTTAAACTTAAGGAAAGTTTCTGGCAACAGTAAAAAATAAAATAAAATTAATAAATAATAAACAAATAAAATCGTTTATAATTCAGCAAAGAAAACTGTTTTCCACTCTTACTTGAATTGGATTTGAGTTCCTCCAACGAAAAACAAAAAGAAAAAAATTAATAAATATCAACCAACAACAGCGGAAGTCAATCGATTGATGGTAAATTTGATGTCGTTACGAGTACTACATTGTATTGTAAAAGAAATAAAATATGCATTACATTATTTGAATTTATATTCCTTTTATATAATTTATGGTAAGAAAAATAAAACTGCACTGTATGTGTGTACATACCCTCTATCTCTATCTATCGTTAACAATCTAATATGTTGCATTAATTTAAAAAAATTAAAACTTGTTTTTCCTATAACTTTAGCTTTGACTGTATTTTCATTTTTTGTTGTTTATTTTTTGTTTGTTTTTGGACTCACGTGATCAATATAAACATGAAGGCAACGTAAGCACAAGCCCAAGACATGTAAAAATAAAGTTTTTTTTTTCTTTTTGTTTCTTTATCGTTTTATTCAGTTACTTTATTAGATGTTGTGTCATTTTTCAGTTCACAACTCACGATTTATTCCCGTGCTCTAGCCAATATAGGTTTTTCTACTTTTTCGGCCAGGTAGACATTGCCATTACGACGAGGTTATTGAACTTCAAAATTTGAATATCAGAAAGTAATTTAATAGCAAGTTGGTCTTAGCTTATTCGCATTATAATCAGTTATATACTTTTAACTGAGACCGTCTTGTGAGTATCGTTCATTTGTGGGCAATAGTTCTGAAATTGTATCAATTTATAACTGACAATGAAATGTGCACTGGTGATGCAAAACTAAAATATTTGCAAATGTCACTAGACTATTGTGCAATCGCTAAATTGTACTTTTTTTTTTTGAATAATTTCCTTGATTTGGCTGTTTGTATTGGGAATTTTCATTAGTACACTATAATGCAATACATATTTGAAAATGTCTCAATGAGAAGAAGAAAAAGAAAATTATTTTTAACAATGCTTTCTCACAGCCAACCAATTAACTCAATGACCTAAAACCATTTAAATGTAAATAAATCGATTAAATTTAATTTAACCCTTTAAACTTCTCACCCCTTTTCATCTACAAACAAAATGAAATCACATATTCTGCAAACAAACAAAAAAAAAAAAACAAAATAAGAAAAAAAAGACAATAAGACCAACATGATAAATACTGTCGCCTTGATACTGATAGTGCACAGTATGGCACGGCACGGTTAAGCTCTCTAGAGCTGGTTGATATAAATATAATAAAAATGTATGCTTTTGTGTTTAAAAGTATGTATTTGTGTGTAAATGACTGATGAGTATTTTTAAATTTATCACAATTAAAAATAAATCGGTTAGACTGCTATCATTGCACCAGTGTTACAAACTATCACATAAAAAAGGGACACACTTAAATTTATTAAAAATAATAAAAAAAAAAAATAAATAAATTGCATGACATTTTCTCTCTATTTATGCTCGTTTGCTGCGCTTGCAGCAATTTTAGAGAAGATCCAAGGGACGACAGATAAATGATAGAGGCGGCAATACAACTACATCAGGGCCGTTCATCAGCATCAAACATCTAATAAAATAAATTTATATAAATTTCTCAAAAAAAATAAAATTAAATAAGACATTCAAACTTATAAATAACTGAAACTAGCATCAGACGTGACGAGACGACACGACACGACACGACAGCGAACAGTGCAATTTCCAACAAAAAATCACAATGAATTTTATGGTGAATGATGATGCTGATGGTGATTTTCATGATGATGGCAGATTTAAAAAAGCTTCCGTAATTATTTGCCAAAGAAATTTGTTTTGTATTTTGATCAAATCCTATACTACACAACGAAGGTAATCGAGCTCTCTCTATCTCTAGCAATTAGTGATTACAATCAATATTTTATAACGAATTTTTAACTACTCATGCTACTTAACCTTTAAAATATTCATATAAAAATAGAAGCTTTATTTTGAGAGGTAGCTATTATCCAAACTGTAATGTGTTGTGCTTCTCCCATTTTTAAATACATATATTGCATTCGAATAACCGATTTCATGGTAATTAGTTACTCTTAGGATGTCAGAGCTGAGCTTTGATGAACTCTGAGCTCTCGTCCGACACGGCAATACCGTTGAATGTAATAAATTTAAATATTTTTTAGATATAATGATGATAGATGATAATAATAATGGTAATAATTTTGATGAAATTATATTTTTAGGCTAAGGAAATTCTTTCCAAAGAATCAAATGTTCAAGAAGTTAAATGTCCGGTAACAGTGTGTGGGGATGTGCATGGTCAATTTCACGATCTTATGGAACTGTTCCGGATAGGCGGCAAATCTCCAGATACAAATTACTTATTTATGGGTGATTATGTTGATCGTGGCTTTTATTCGGTGGAGACTGTTACATTACTGGTGGCGTTAAAGGTCCGCTATCGCGAAAGAATCACCATATTGCGTGGCAATCACGAATCGCGACAAATTACACAAGTCTATGGTTTTTATGATGAGTGTCTGCGTAAATATGGCAATGCAAACGTTTGGAAATATTTCACCGATTTGTTTGATTATTTGCCATTGACTGCATTGGTTGACGGTCAAATATTTTGTTTGCATGGTGGTCTCAGTCCATCTATCGATAGTTTGGATCACATCCGCGCGCTGGATCGCTTACAAGAGGTGCCCCATGAGGGTCCCATGTGCGATTTGCTCTGGTCTGATCCCGATGACAGGGGTGGCTGGGGTATTTCTCCACGTGGTGCTGGCTACACCTTTGGTCAAGTATGTTGCATCTTAACTAATTTGAATATTATTTTTCAATTAAATGCTTCTTTGCATTATTTTTCCCCATCTTTATAGGATATTTCAGAAACATTTAATAACACAAATGGTTTAACATTGGTGTCACGTGCCCATCAGTTGGTTATGGAAGGCTATAATTGGTGTCATGATCGTAATGTTGTCACAATTTTCTCAGCGCCAAATTATTGTTATCGATGTGGTAATCAAGCGGCTCTTATGGAATTAGACGATTCACTCAAATTTTCATTGTAAGTACAAACAAATAGTTAATTGCATACAGCATTTGCGTACCGTACAATGGGAATATGAAGCCTTAAAAGTGCTATATTTTTTTTATTTTAAATTCTATAGAAAAATACTGCTAATACTTATCTAATCTTAAATTTACTTAACTCTGCAATGTTTATTTATTAATTTGTTTATAACCAATTCTCTCGTTTTGTGTACATTAGAAACAATTGATAACGAAACTGTGAATATTGTGTCGTTCGTTTATAATTCGCTAACTGATAAACGTTGCATTATATTATTTCATTTTAGTAACCTTTTTTATTTTGTCTATCAAAACTTGTTCCCTAACATAATTTGAACTAAACTTTATTAATTGATTTTGAGTGAGAAAGTGATTTAATGTTTTGTATGATTTTTACAGCCTACAGTTCGATCCAGCACCCAGACGTGGAGAACCACATGTTACACGAAGAACACCAGATTATTTCCTTTAAGAGAAATTACCAACAAACAACAACAACCATTACAAGAACATTTACATTTATTACTATATAAAATACTAATGATAATAATAAAATAACAACATCATAAAGGGAAAATAAAATTCAATAAAAACCACTCAAAATATTAAACCAACAATCAGGAACAACATCGTCACCATTGTCGTTATCATTAGCCAACACCAAACAGCTAATCATACGTACTCAACCAATGTATACAACAAATTAAATGGCATTGATGGCAGATGATGAAAGATTGATAGAGGTGGATAATGAAAACAACAAAGCAAATAACTAAAAATAAAATAAAACTAAATGGAAGCAGCATTAAGAAAAAAATTTAAAATAAAATACAAAACATAAACAAATACAAAAAATTATTAATTTATATACAATTAGTTACAACAAAGCTGTAATTTAGAAAGAAAATGAAAAGAAAACAACATACTTCTAATAAAAAAATAGAGAACACTTTTAATTGATGAAGCAAAAGTAATAATTTTAAAAGCAAATGATATTTAAAATAAGCCCTTCCCCCGTATACATTTCGATTTTTTTTAAATACAAACACACACAAACAATCAATTCCCCTCCTAAAGAATTATTAAAGAAAATCATAAAAAAAAGCAACAACAGAAAAGGATAAAGAGGCAACGATTAGTACAGATTGGTTGTCTTACGACTGTATGCATGATCCATCCAGCTAGAAGAAGAACACAGCAAAGGAAAGAGAAGAAACGCAAAATTATCGCAGTAAAAAGGAGCCGCCTCTAAAAGCATTTTTCTTAAATAAAAAGGCTCAACTACTAAATGAAATAAATTATTACAAACCGCAAACAAAACAGTTAATTAAAGGAACGATAATTTAAAATTAAGAAAATCTTAAATAAAAAGTTAAAAAAAAAAATTTAAAAGTAAATTGCTATTGAATAGTTTACAATTAATTAAAAAGGCAAACGTGATGAGGCATAAGTAAAACAAATCACAACTTCCTCTGTCTCTCAATACATACTAAGTAATAACTAACAAGCTCTTCTCACTTCAAATACGAAAAATCAAACCGAAACAAACCATTTAACCTACTCCTAAAGCTGTTCTGTCAACCAACAACAAACACATCATTCAAAACAAAAACATTCATGCGTTCATACACACTTAAAACATTCATAGGATTCATTGATGCATTCACTTTATACAATAAATTTTCATTCTCATGAGATCATCCAACATTTATAAACAATTAAATAATAAATGTAAAATTTTTTGAAAACAAATAAAATACTTATAAAAATAAAAAATAAAAAAAAAATAAACAAATGAAACATAAAAAATAAATAAATAACTAAACAAAAAAGAAAATATTTAGCAAGGTTTAAAAATAATATTTAAGTAACTAAGAAACATATACTACGCTATGCCACAAAAGTATACAGACATTCTTTTTAATTGTATATAAAGGAAAACAAATGCGAACAAATTGTATTATTTTTACATTTAATGTACAATATAAATTTTATTCAATTTAAATACATACATGAAAACAAACTATTTTAATAACATTTATTTGTTGTTTTATAAAAACGTTCTACTATAGGCTTTAAAATATACAATTTTTTTTTAGTTTATAAACAAATTTTAGTACAAATTTTTTTAGAACATTATTCCAACGGTTTAGGAGGCAGTTCTGATGCGAGCGAATAATAAGGAAGGAATTTATTTTACAAACAAAATTATATCACTTTAGGAGAAGCTAACATTTTTTATGATTCGCAGAAATATTATTGTTTATTTTTATATTTAGTTTTTAAAAGTTACCCTTTTAACCTTTAGTAACATCAGAGAGATGATAACGCTAACATATTTGATATACAGCAAAGTTAACTGGCTTTAATTATTTTTATTATTAATTCACAAGTTAAAGAGGAATCTTAGATCTTCTTCAACAATATGTTTAGATTCTATTAATAAAGTTTTGTTGGAATGTTTAAAACGAGGGATCAATTCATTTGCATTTTACAATTTTTTTTTTTATATTTTCAGTCGTCATGCGCATGTTTGCTTACTTTTGTGGCACAGTGTAATAGATTATAATTGAGAATAAATGCTAATAATAAACATATTTTAATAAAATGTGAAAACAATTACAATTTATTTAAACAAAAAGCAAACAAAAAATATTTATTGCTAATAAGGCGATTTAATATTAAACAATAAAATTATATGAAAAATGAAAGAAATAATTAAAAAAAAAAAAAGAAAACAATGAAAATTTCACCTCTAAAATGACTCTTATTTTTCAAAACTTTGTACCGTTTTGTATAATTTTGTTTTTTCTAAATCTATGTACCAATTAGAAATTATTAAATTTTATTTTTCTTTTTCTTTTTTTGTTTCTAATTCATCAAGTGATCTTTTTTACAAAAACATGCAAAAGAAGAAGAAGAAAAAAATCTATTTAAATATAATTTGTGCCATTAAAGCTTTAGTAAATGGGAATCTTTTTTATATACAATACATACATATATGTACATACATATGTATTATCTTTTTAATAAAATGAGAAAAAAAAGAAATAAATTGATATAAAAATACTTCAAATAATTTTAATTTTGGAACAGCTTCAATAATATTGTTTTGTTTTCACACAAACTTTTTTGAGCAAAAACATAAATATTATTCGCTTAATACTATTTTAACATGTGCTCTTAATGGCACTTTAGTATTCTTTTTTTAATATTTGTAATAAAAAGTTAATTTAAATATAATTTTAACGCTTTCCTTTCTTCAAAATTCTGTTTACTGCTGAACAAATAAAACACAACTGATTTTTGTATTTATTTTGTATGTATGTATATGCTTAAATTACAAAAACATATTTTATATGCGAAGAAATAAAAAACCCTTAATACTTTAAAACACCAATACTAGGAACGAAACAAAAGGGAACCCTAAAACTACAAAACAAATAAAATACAGAAACAAATTCAAAATTAACTACTAGAGCTCGTCTCCAAAAAAAAGAAAAAAGTGTAAAACGAATCCAGAGAAGAGTTACGCGTGAGAGATGGAAGGATATGTTGTATGTATGTTGTTTGTTCCAAAATGCATTCAATTATTGTACTCAATAAAACCTATTACATATTTTGTACTCGTCTACATGCAATCAAACGATTAGAGGTCTATCAAATACGATACTCGATCCAAAAAAAAAATTTATGCTTCATTACGTTTAAAAGCTGCACAATTGGGAATAAAATAATTCGTGACAAGAGATTTCTTTTCCAGCCATAAACAAAGTTTCCAAAAATTAAAACACAATTTGTATGGTAACCACGTCGGTTGTACATATATATATATATATATATGTATGTATGACCAGACAGGGTATGTCTTGGAAAAATCTAACATTTGAACGTTTAACAAATAGGCATTAATTTAGTATTCATATAATTTCATTTGTTCTAAAACCTTGTCGTAGACATATTTTTTGGCTTCAGTACCCCAAATAAAATCTAAATGAGCCCACTTTTTGAAAGGCACCAAATAGTCCAGTTTCATATTGGGCAATTGATCGCGTAATTTCAAGACATCGCTAACGTCACACATCCAATCATTGGCACCATAGTATAGCATAGTAGGAGCCCAAGCATTTTTTAATTTGTATTCTGGCGGAAAGAGGGCACCATTATATTCATATGGATTGCGTACTACACTATAATCAAATTTGCGGAATTTTTTAGAGTTATGCTCCTGACAAAAGTGTATATTTTGATTGACGGATGCACCAGCAGGAGAAGTGGCCTTAATGTGCTCTAACAAATCCTAGATTTTTAAAATAACATCAAATTTGATTAATACTTTATTCCTAAAGTATACATACCCTGTCTAACTGTTCTGAATCATAGCCACCAATTAAGAAAATCTCATTGGCACACATTTCCACATACGGCGAATTGGCTTGACACATTTCAATGCCTAAATTTTGTTTAAATTTATTGGACGGCATAAACTCCATAGAACCACAAAGTTCAACAATGGCATTGGGTTGACCCAGGATAGGAGCAAAAGCTCTAGTTAAAGGACTCTTCATGTTACCCATATAGGCTGCTGGTCCTAAAAGATGGGCCGATTTAATTTTCTCATTATATTCGGGTTTCTCTGACATCATAACCAAATAGACGGTCGTGCCTTGCGAATGGCCCACATATTGTAATTGAGTTTCACCGGTTTTCTGCAATACATAATCGATCATATTTGGCAGATCGTAAAGACCAATTTCATGCCAACTGAAATTCCAAAAGATCTGCCAATAGGTAGGCCAATATCTGTGTTTCTTGGAATAAGTATTACCACGAGCATTGCCCATCCAGACATCGTAACCGGCATCTGAAAGTATATAGGCCAAGGCTTTATTGGGTCCCATAAGAACCCAATCGGAAGACGAACTTAACATCCCGTGCATAAGGAAGACCACGGGTTTACGGGCATTGGAATTGTTCAATTTTGGAGAATGGGGTATACGGTGCATTGTCAGAATGTAATTGTCATCGGTGGTAACGGTATGACGTTCCATAGGGTAGCCATCATTCAAAATACGTTCGCCCTATTGTATTAGAAAAATAAAAGAACGATTAATTTTTAGACTTTACAAAATAACGGTATTAAGTCTTACACAATCCGAAATAGGTCTTTTGCCAGCCTGAATGACATGAAAAGTCGACAATATCAAAAGTATTGCAGCGGTTAACATTAATTTATACATTTCTCGCGCTATTTATTGATACATAATGGGTTTGCTACGGCTTTTTATAGTTTCATTTTGCCGAACACTGATTTGCTCACTACACCCCATTTGAGAAAAAGGTTGGTTTGGTTTTATCGATTAATTGATTTCCATTTTTTATTATTTTATTAATGCCTATGCGAAAGTGGCGTTAAGTATCATTTACTGACATCATAAAAAAGTTTACTGAATAAAATATGGTAAATATGGATTTATAGGGCATGTCAATATGAATCTGTTTATAAATAGAACAATAAGAAACATTAATTTGTTTTTAGCATGAATTAAATGCGTTAAGCCCCCAAAATTTTTGTTTAAAATTTGGTTATCGATTTAATGCTACTGTATTCGTTTATTCGCGCCTTCCTTATCAATTTTCTTAAGAGATATTTATTATGACGATTTCAATTGATAAGATTTTATTTTATTTTTGGCTTTTTTATTCAAAAAAATTTAAATAAAAAGTCCCCCGAATGGATTTAATGGCAGTTAATTTATGACACGAGATTGCTTACAGTTTGGAATACCTAACCAAAAAAGAAAGTTATGGCTACAGTGGTTTTAAAAACCGATTACTTTCTAAACTTAAACACATATATATCTTCCCTCAAACACCAAGTACTTACTCTTCCGGTTCTAATACTGTGATTACCATGTAAAACTCGACTCACCCCCAAAATTTTATATTTTTGCGCTCCAAAAATATATTTTTAGGTTTGTATTTTTTTATGTTTACATGTACTATATATGTATATTAATTATATATGTATGTATGTATTTATTATGTAATTACAATTTGGATATTGTTAACTTATTAATAACACTGTCTGTTACAAAAAATCAAATGTAGTAGTCTAGGGTATTTGGTATCATTTTGATTTTCAAATCTGCTAGGCTCTCTAATAAAGCTTTTGATTTATGTTCGCATTTCGTATTAGAATTCTTTCGCTTGTCAGTGCTGGATTTAATAAAACTTGCCTTATAGAAATTTGGTGTTGATGGTTCTTGAAAATTTAATTTAATTTCGTAATTTAAAGCAAATATTTCATCGATGGTTTGATGTCCGTTAATAATGCCTATTTCTTTAGTGTACAAGTGGTTTAATAACGGTTTCATTGTGTGCTTCTTTGGTTTTTCTAAATTAATAAGAGAGTCTTTTAATAATTTGACTTCATCCTTTAATTTTTTCATCTCCAGCTGGATTGTTTTAATTTTAATGCCGTTTGCCAAAGCATATTGGTATGTATCCTCCAAGTTATTATTCATGGTCCTCACGTGATGTTTTAAAATATTCAATTCTTTTACTTGTTGTATTACAGTTCTTAATTCATTATCAATACTGTTACAAGAAACAATCTTCTGTCCCTGAACTTCTGTTGAATATTTCAGATGAATAATATTTTTGCAGTTGCAACACTGTACACACAGATTTAGATTCATGTTTTTTCTTAAAGATGACTTAAAAATCTTTTTTTAAATAACAGAAAATTAAAATTTTAATTTAAAATTAAATTACGCGTTAGTAGATCGCTAATGTTCTATCGACTAATTGCAAAAATACTGAATTAAAACGAGATAAATATAAACTTTTTATATTATAAGACATGTATTGTATAACATTCTTTTAAATTTAGGGGGAAAAAATACGATGAGTAGCAGAGGTGAGTATTTCATGGAATAGAAAAGGTTGAACAATACTAAACATGAAATGGAAACTAAATGAGGAATTTTGGCGTAAGTATGTACATATGTATATCAATGTTCTCAATTACCTTCTATAAAAATGTAAACATTGTTTGTTTGAATGATTAAATAATTCAGAAAATCTCTGTTCAATTTATTTATTTATTTGATATAATTAACAAAAAAAAAAGAACACAAAATAATATGAATCTTATAATTACAGTACTATGGCGGTAATCATATTTCAAATGTCGCCTCTATTTACATACCTGTTACTCGGAAGTAGTAAATACAAATAATGGCAACTCTGAAAAGTAATCGTTTTGCTGTCATATGAAATTTCCTCTTTGTAACAGTTTTTGGCGGCTATTGAGCGTGCGTGGATGTCTAATTTTTCGGTCGTAAAATATTGATGAATAAGTGTTAAAAAATATATCAAAATAAAATGTAGTGAATAATAAAGTAAAGTCTACATTGTAAATTATTAATTAAATGTGTTATTGCTTTCTATTTTCTATTGTGTAACGTGTAAAAGGTTTGTGCAAAATCGTGTTGCTTTGCGCTGAGTTCGATTTTCTTCATTTCTTAACGAAGCGAGGGAGACGCGTTCTTTTTTTTTTTATTACATTATAGTGTGATGGAAAAAGAGTAGAAGGGAAAGAAAAATAGAGTTGTCCCACATTTGTAAATATATTTATTTAAATAAGCCATGGTAATATAATTAATATGTGTATGCGAAATATACATATATGCGAGTGCGTGTGTTACAGGAAATAAAATCGTGAAGAAGCTAAAAGAGTAAGAGTGTGGTGTAGTGTATAAGTATGTATGTGTATCGTTTCATTTTTATCTCTTTAATATTCGTGTGTGTTTGTATGTTAAATAACAACGGGTTTTTTTTGCCGAACGGAAAGAGAGAGATAGAGCGAGATGATGTGTTAAAAAAATTCATGTAGAAAAAATACGCGAGTGTGTGAGTGGAATTAAAGATTAAAAAAGGAAATGCAATTAAGAAAAATTGAAGCAAGTGCTGCCATCTCAATTAGAAAAGTTAAGCAAAGGTAAGTTGTAAAATTTAATAGTTTTTGCGTATTGCATGTTTATATTTTTTATGATAGAGGTCGCTAAACGAGATGAGATTAATGTCTTGGCTAAGGAAACAATGCCTGGCGTATAGTAGTTTTTAATTTGGTTGCATAATATGCTTATTGGAGTACATATTCCAAATAAACTTGAATGTTGACTAAACGGTTTTCATGTAATACGAAAAATTGAAATTTAAAACTCTTGATTTTATAAGGTTAATGCATTAACATTCATCAGTATACATACTAGTGAAATAAAATAGCGCAGGGACTTAATTATACCCCCAATACTACAATATATGGTAGCGACATATTGTTTTTGTACCGTCAAAATTTTCAAATATCCTCTCTGTCCGAATTTAGTAATAATTTGTTCATAATTTATATTGACTACCTTACAAGTGATCATACGAAAATGGGCAGGAGGAATATATTTTCCGATTAGAAATCAAAATAAATTTCTTATGAGTATTTTTTCATTAGGCCATTGAGTCGTCGTAAAATAGTGGGTAGTAGGTAATTCACGGTCTTACACATTTCAACTTTTCGTAAACGTTCAGTTGGAAAAAAATATGATAAAATAAGTCTTGCGACGGGGTCTTTCTTAGTAGTCTTCTAGAAAAACTTTTTTAATCTGTCTTATCTAATCTAACATAATAATATTATCCTACATACAATCTGAGCGACGAAATCTTTAGATTTTGGAATCAAATTGTTTTCAATTTTTAAAAACAATAGAAAAATATGTGATCTAAATAGTACAATTTCAGTTTTAAATCGTTTTTTTTTGTGCAGGAATTTACTGAAACTAAACTGCAATCATATCATATTTGATTTTATTCTTTTTATTCATCTATCTGTATGTATACATATGTATGTGTGCATGTATGTATGTTATATATTGAACACTTAATAAACTACTTAAATCATAAAATATTGTATGCATATACGTATGTATGTACATACATACTACAACTATTTTATATACATATGTTTGCTTAAGGAGAATTTCATATACTAATAAAACATTCTATTGTTATTTCATTTCATTTCATTTTGTTTCGTTTCGTTTCATTTAGTTTCATTTCTGTTTATTTGCTTCTCTCCGGTTTTTCTAATATTTTACGTGACCATCTAAAATTTTATGAAGATTTTAGAAAGGCACACGAACAACAATAGATGTCCAACTTACATTGGATTGAATGAATGGATCTATGCTAAGTTTGTCACTTATTTCCATATCTTCTAAGTGTAATCGTGAAAAATACCTAATATTTTATTGTTATAACTTGTCCACATTTATTTGGCCACATTTTATCCTCTACTCTGCAATATTTGTTGTACAAAAGTGTTAATGTCTTATACATTTACGTTTATTGCAATGACTACGTAAATGTTCCTTATGCCATGTGCTTAAATAAATTGCATTCGTTAATTGCAGATCTAAACTGTTCTCATATCTACTTTGAACAACATTATGTTGAGAAACAAGTATACAAGTATGTATATATAAAGCGAGAGATGCAAACAATCGAAAAACGGGAAATAAAGGCAAGATATTGATCAAATGCCAAGCAATACGTACTCAATCAAACTCAAACTCAAATAATAATAAGTAAATAATTTCACTTTAAACGCAATAAAGAGGACAAACGCTTAGGAAACATTTAGGAAAATAACAGAGCAGTATTAAATTTTGAGAATCGAACAAACCTACATAGTTCGATAGTGTTGTATTTTCTTTTGAAATCAAATTAAATATCCAGAATGCCAGACGTATTAATTGGATCTTGCCTGACCACAAGGTTTTTAAAGAGGTCAAAAATTCGCTTTGCGAAGGTAAAAGAGGCCTTTGCAAGCATTGTAATGTTATGGTGAAAGAGAAATAAACATACTGTTTCCTGAAAAATATTCTGTATATGTGGGCCATAGTAGTCGCCGCAGTCTAGTAGGTAGTGTGTTGGCTTATTAGACGCGAAGCGTTCAAAACGATATTTCTTCGTCGACTTCCTCTCAGCAGATTTCTGGCAAAACCCCTGAGAGTAAATAAAATTTCCATGAAAAATTTCTCAAAAATTAGTCCTTCGAAGCCGACTTTAAATTGTAGGTTCCGTCACTCATGTATAAAATTAAGGCACACAACATAAGTGTTGTGAGCAGCTAGGTCGTAATCCTGATTGAAGAGTTGTAATGACCAATTATGTATGTATTACTCCTTACTTTAAACTGTAAGTCCCGCCACTCATGTATAAAATTAACACACACACCATGAGTGGTGTTGAGAAGCTAGGCCGTAATCCTGACTGAAGGGTTGTAATGGCCAATTACATATGTATATGTGGGGCCATCAACAATTACTTTCTCTCTGTCATCGATGATATAATTTTCAAATAGCTTCGCAATATTTATAAGAAAATTTAGTTTTAAATTATGTATCACAGCACTGGTTTAAATGATCAGAAATTAATAAAGTGCTTAAAGGCAACTGCAAAACAATCCTTTAAATTTTCTAAACTCTAATCGAAATTAAGCTGAAGCCGAAAACTATAACAGTAAATCTATGTATCTGCCGAACATCAATCAACATGAAAAAAAATGTAGGAAAATACAACGAATTTCAAACAATTGGCTAAAGACAGCAAAAAAAATATTCAAATTCGTAAAATAGAGATAAAAACGCCAAATACTTTTCGCACTACAGTGACCAAAGCGAACAAAACAAACAAAAAAGAAAAACTTTAAAGATTTATGGTGTTGCTAGAGATAAACGAGTACGGGTTTGCAACGGATTTGAGAAAGCAATCGAGCTGATGTTAAACCATTTTTAGTTTTAGGAATTGGTCTCAAATAATAGAAAACAATTTCATTAATCTGCATACCATAGTATAATGATTGCTGGAAGTCAAACAGTTAAAATAAACAGTTTTGTGACAATATTTTATCCCGACATTACAGAGGGTTCCAAATTGTAGCTCCTTCGTTCATATGCCATGTAGTAGTTCAATTGGTTTCCCAGTAGATTTGTTTTCTCTTTTTCATTTTGATATCTCCCACTCTCTCTCTCTCTCTTTCTCTCTCTCTGATATATAGTGTCATAGTTTTATGGCGGATTATTTTGTTTTGCTTGTTAAGGAATGCTGAAAAACACTCATACGACATGTTGATTGCGTTGAATTTTCTCATTTCCCTTTCATTATTAACCTGTTTGGACATTTGTGTGTACATATATGTGAACGGATTTATGCATGTGTATGTGTGTGTGTGAAGGTATGTACGTAATAATTGAACAAACTTTCAAATTGAATTTTAATGATTCAAATTCGTTGCTCGAAAATTGTTTTCCGTTACAATTATTGCTTCATTTCCTGTCCATATTCATTAATTTCCGTCTGCTGCAATAATTTCTTCTTTTCCATTCGCAGATCTTTTTCCATTTCACTTCGTAACGAATCGTTTTTTTTTCGTTTTTCTTTTGGTTTATTTTTTTTCTTTTCGTTTTTCTTTTGAATGCCTTTTTGTTTTAACATATTTTCTGAAATTTCTTTTTCTGTTCTCTTGCACCATTTTTTTGTTCTGTTTTTAATTTAAGAATTATTTCGCTCTACTTTGTTGTTGTTGTTTTTGTTGTTTTATATTGAGTTCTGCTCTCTTTGTTGTTTTTTTGTTTGTTGTCCTTGTTGTTGTTGTCTTCATTACTATTTTATAATGGCTTTTCCATGTCACCAGGCATAAAATATCGTGCCTTTTTTGCTTTATTTTCTCGGCATAAATATAACCATCTACACACACATGCCCATACACACACTGATACTCATACACAATAAATATTTGCTCATACAGATGAACTTATGTATGTATTTACGATGATTGTATTGCGCCATTGTATGAGTATTTTTGTACAATTCAAATGTTTTTCGTTTTCGTTTTCCATTTTTTCTTTTCTTTCGCCGCGCTTATGAATATTTCTGCATCCAACTGTGGGCCTTGTATGACGATTCTCCGTTGCTGTTTCGTCTGTCGTTTTAATGTTTTACGATTTAAAGCGAGTAAGTCTGCTGTAGATGGTGCGGTAAAATTGTTTGATGATAGCAGTGAATGAAGTAAGTTGTCGTTGCAGTTGCAGTTCACAGTGAGAAAAAGGCCAACAATTACAACAATACAACAACAACAAAATAAATAAATCTATAAGAATAGTTGACGGCAAAAGAAAAACGAAAAAAGAAGAAAATAACTAAAAGGGGAAAATGTCAAATGGAAAATTTACTATTCCACTGTATGCAAAGAGGTATTGATTATATTAAATGCCATCTGCATACACTCACATGCACGTGCGTACATGTACATATGGTTGATAAAATACAAGAGAGCATAGAATATTATATCCCACATACACTATATGGGACTACTAATATTTTATTTTATTTTATAAAGAAATGTTAATTTAAAAAGAAAAAGAACAAAATAATTACCAACTAAAGATTATTTTTTTCAATTTACAATAAATTTTTCCATTTCTATTGTTGAAATAAGTAAATTTAGAGGCTAATAAATACTGTGAAAGTAGTACATAAGTATTTGTATACCGCTAAGGGCATTTTGGCAAAAGCTTTTAAACTTAAACACATTTGAGTGCATCGATAAATCTGCTAAAAGGCAAGAAATTTATTACCAGGAATGCAAATCTAAGTTGATTTGCAAAATTTAAATACACATACACTCAGCCTATGGAAGATTATAACGCATGTGTAGCAGGATTTCAGCTCATTGGTGGACTATCTATCTTAACTATTGTTTACATATGTAAATAGCAACTAGTGGCCTATCAAAGTATCTTTGTCTTTTTGAAGTTTTAGTACATACTTCCAGTGTTGAGGAATCATACGGAACTTTTTTAATGGCTTATTAATAACACATTTTAGTTTACATGAAGCTGTACGACTTTAATAAATATTTATCCGAATTCTAAATCTATTCACCAAGTTCAATTGCATGCATATACTAAATATCGTATTAATCATACGCCACATTGTCATTTCATTATGCACACACGATTATGGTATGGTATGTAACGAAAGAAAAACGTTCTCAATTAGAGGTGTCAAACTATCGATAGTAGCACTATCGATAGTTTTTGATAGTTCATAAAAATATATCGATATATCGAATCTAAACTATCAGTTCTTAGAAAAAATATCGATATATCGGCGATACTATCGTAACACTATCGGAGTCTCTCAAATAATACATTTATATACATTTTTGAATTTAATAGGTTAAAATACTAAATAACGCATTTTGTATAAACAAAAATAAACAAAACCGAACTTTATTTCTTAGTTCAAAAATCAAAAAATTAAATATGAAGTATTTAAGATGAAGGGTCAGTCAACCAATTGTTCTTGCTTGTAAAAAGAAGCATTTCTGCGACATTTTCTTTTAATTCTTACTCCTATCTGAAACTTATTGACCAGCTTTACTAAACATTCATTTCGACTCAGTCGAAGTAGCTGGGATACACAAATACAAATACACAAAAGCAAGTATTTGCATCTCTTTCATATCACTTGAACGTGTCTGGAAATAAAATAATTGTTTTAGTGATAAATAAATACATCTAAGTAGCGCATGTTAGTCAGTTAATGTCTTTACTTCACTCTCCATTTTATAATAATACTGTGGGAATCACCAGTTTATAAATGCAAACAAAAAGTTAGTGGTGGAACATTTGAGGGGTGTGGAAACAAAGGCAGCAATCTTCACTTTGTTGAAACAAACTCAATCTCCAAATTTCAGTTCGCATTTTCCCAAAAGCTTCAGTGAGGATATGGATCAAACTTGGTCGGCATATTTATCTTTTTCTTCTCTACTAATTAACAAAAAAATTCATTATAAAATACAATTGTCTTTAAAAATACAAGTTTTTCTTATTAATTTCGAAAACTACAGAAGTGGAGATTGCTGCCTTTGTTTCCACACCCCTCAATTTACTATCGATAGTGAAAAAAAACTATCGGTAATAGTTAAATGTTTATATTTTGTAAAAAAAAAACATCGATAGTAACGAAAAATATAAACTATCGATACTATCGATAGTACCATCGATATTTTGACACCCCTATTCTCAATCATCTTAATGCAATATTACATGGAATTTATTTAAAATTTTTATCTTCATTCTTTCGAAAATGTCTTTCTGTTTTGTATGCGTTTTTCCCTCCTTTCTTGGGATTATTTTTGAATTATTTCGTTATTTTGTATTCTCGTTTCATACGAACTCTTTAAATACGACTGCATCTTGCCAACCATCCAACAATCCGATGAGACGACAATAAGAAAAGCTGCGATTCCTTTCAGCGATAAATAAATCTCGATACGAAAAACATTCATTTGCATTAAGTGCTGATAAATTTCAATAC
The DNA here is from genome assembly GCA_930367235.1 of Sarcophaga rosellei. Lineage (NCBI taxonomy): Eukaryota > Metazoa > Arthropoda > Insecta > Diptera > Sarcophagidae > Sarcophaga > Sarcophaga rosellei. The sequence continues at coordinate 2,619,892 of OV884019.1, read as the reverse complement.
AGCAGACTTACATACAGACATTTTGTATTCAAAAGAGGTTTTTTTTTTACTCTACGCGGTTGTATTCTATTCTACTTGAAATATAATCGAAGTTAAACTAAATTTTATGATTATTTTCCACTTTAAAAATGTATTTCACTATTTAACAAGTTCGCTTATCAGGCGTTATTCATCTTGAAGTACACAGTACACAGCAACATACATACATACATCTACACACGATACTCTTTCAATGTGTTCGCAAAACGGCAAAGAAAGAAGAAACAAATTTTATCACAACAAAAAAAAAACACCTAAAAAGTGCGACAAAAAAATGGAAATTGAGAAAAGGAAACTGTAGCTATTTTGCATGATATCGATTGTCATGACGTCACTTGCATACTAAACACCCAGTCATGAATTGCTTCAACAACGGAAGACTCTCACTATGAATTTGTAACTTGACTGCGTTATGGTCGCTTCTATGAAAGTATAAGTAATACCAACAACAATAACAACAGCAGCAATATTCTACAATTCGCACTCTTGTGCGCTTTAACGGCTCATCTCTGTTACTTGTCTGAATAGCTGACAGACTGACTATGTGACTAACTCTGTTTGGTGTCTTCCTTTACTACTAACTGTGGGTGTTTATGAGGCACGCATTGTATGTCGCAAAGCTTTAACGTTACACTCCTGTTCTTTTGTATTCACATTGAATCGTTTGTTAGTTGTTAGTGGTGTTGGTAGTGGTGGTGGTAGTGGTGGTGGTAGTGGAGGTGGTTTTCCTTTAACACATACATTCTTCAATCGAATTAGCATAATCTAAACACCAGTAACAGAATTTTGTATTGAGTAACGTTGAAAAATACTGCTGCAGCAGTAGCAGCAGCAGCAGCGGCATGAGACACATACAGACTTTTTAATGATGCTGGATGGTTGTACGAATGGTGGAGAAGCATCTGCTTTTGCTGTTTAATCGCACAGATAATGATGCTTTATCGTTTCTACTTATGCAGAGAGTTTTATTGTTCCAGCTCATGTGCCTGTGCAATGGTATACCTACACACACATATACACACATGTATAGTTGTACGCAGTCATATACGCTTACTTTACATTTAAATACGGTGTACATTTGTGTAAGAAACAGTGGGTCGAAATGTGTACGTACATTCGATACAAATTGTTTGATAGACACGTTTTTATTTATATTTTATCACGCTTATAATATTAAAATATTATGAGAAATATTGTTAGAAATGTTGAAGTATTTTGTAATTATTTGAAATTTTGTAATTCGAATGGAAAAAATAAAATATGTTTTGTTTTTTGAGTATTCGCACTCCTGTTTGCGTTGCTTTACTGTGATGGTTGCATATTTTTCGTAGCTTCGTTACCACTGTAAGGCATTTTATAGCGAGAAAAATCTCTGATTTTGTTTCAATCTTGTTTTATTTTTTATTTTCCCCTCCAATAAGGATTTAAAAGTTGCTTCTCTTTTCTTCGTTGTGTAGCTGGAAAAATACTTGTTAAAAGGGATTTACATTGGGATCATTTTTCGTTTTTCGCTTTTTTTTGTTGTTAACGTTTAGATATGGTTGCTCTTAGATAAGCTTGAATAATATACACTCACACTCACATTTACATTCACAATCGCAAAAGTAGTCGCATTCACTTTATTTTTCCTTTGAGCTGAGTTTTGTTCTGAGAATGTTGTTTCTGAATTTCAAATGTTTTAAAGTGAAATCAAATCAGAGAAAGAAATTTTTTGTTTCTTTAATAACAACACAAACAACAACATAAGCAGTAACTGTAAATACAACTACTTTAACGGGAACAATTAAAAAGAGAAAGTGATACGTATGTATGGCGTAACTAACAACCATCATTACATGAACACATTGTGTAACAGTGTACATAGTATATGTATGTATGTTTTATAGTGTGAGTTTGTTGTTGTTGGTTGTTTGTAAACAATTATTGAAGTTGTTGTGTTTATATGGTGGTGTTGGTGTTAGTGTCGTCTGTTTGTGTTTAATCTCTTGTAGAGTGTAACAACTTCCGGAAGTTGGTTGTGTCATGTTAAATCATCTCAAATATTCATTGAGGCATTAAATCTATTGTGATTCTCCTTTTTTTTTTTTTTTTTTGCTGCAACATAAGCCAGCAGTGCTGCACAATATTGTTTTATTCATTTATTTTATTTAAATGTGCAATAATTTATGCGTGCACTTAAGAAATTCCTTTAAAATTTTAAAACGACTTTAACAATTTACTTTAAATGCAATAATAATGCACAAATAAATAATTATTATAATAATTCTCATCTCAATTTACAAAATTTCTTATTGAATTAATATTCGTTAAAATCTCTTAAACATTTGATTTACAAAATGAAATCTTAAATCCATATGCCTGCGGTTAACGTTTGTAAATAAATTAAATGAAAAAAAGGAAAGAAAAGAAAAAATATTAACAATAAAGGGCGAATGCTAAACTCATTAAAAAGTCATTCAATTAAATTTAACGCTTTAGGGGTTCTAATCATCTTATTAATATGCATCATAGTAATGGCAAAAGGAAGAAATTATTAAAGTGTAGTAGAAGAAAATCATACCATTCTAGTTCTGTTTTAAAAAGGTAGGGGAAAACTAAAGGTAAAATCTACAATACAAAATAGCACTTACCTGTAACCATACATTCTAATTTTATATAAAATAAAAATTTAAGGAATGAATTAGTAATGTTATTGATATAAAATCGAATCATTTAATAATTTAAGGCCTCAACTTTTTTTAAAGAAATTAATTGGCATTGGTAGAAGAGGAAATTTTGCATTTAAATTTCGCAACAATGAAATGATAAACGACTTACCGCCATTATAATATATACTGTTTTAGGGCTCTGAGTATAGTCCGACATATACCTAGTTGTGCCCTTCTTAAGTAAATAAGTCAAGCACTTCCTGAACAAACTTAGAAGCCACTACCTATACTTGATTGTCGCATTTAGTTGTCATTTGTTTATCACCCCACATTAAGGAACGATCTAGATGTTATAGATCAGCGCCTCATCGGAAACGATTATATAATAGAATTAATAACAAGAAGCTCTTTAGCATATATAATAAGCAGAGAAGTAAAATTTACTGATTAAGAGAGAATTTTCTAATTTTATAATGACTCTGTTTTAAAATGACACTAATAACACCATGGAACGTATAAAACGTGTTAAATCATCATTTTCTATTTACCATTGTCACTATTGTAAAACTGAAGACTTTGAAGTTAGATAAGTTCGTATCTTATTTTTTTTATATGTATTTTATGGCAAACCTATATTTCTTAATGTAGTGTTTTGCATGTTTCTTTAAAACAAACATAAAATGCCAATACTTTCTCCAGATATACTTTCTTCTTTTGTTCGTATTCATTTGTTCGTTTTTTTCTAAATTTTACTTTTATTTTTTAAATCAAATTGTCTTTAGAAAGATTCTTATACACGATAACCATTCAACATTCTTTCAATTTTAAGTGTAACTATGTACGTGCATGTGTGTGTGCTGTACTGACACAAATTTCATTTGATTTTATTTCATTTTAACTTACGTACGACTCATTAAATTTTCTGTTTTCTTTACCAAAGTCATAAATCCCAAGTCGAGTTATTTCGTTCCATCATTCGCTTATTTATTCGTTCCTCTTACTCTTACTCTCTCGGTTTTATCTTTTATCATTTAAAAACTCCAGTTGGCAAGACTGTAACAAAAATTAAAAAAAAAAACAAACGTGATTGTTATTGTTGTTGTACTTCGTTTATACAATCCTGCATTCTTACCAACCGTTCATTTCTGGCATCAATTTGTGTAATGGTGTGAGTGTAAGTGTGAGCGTGTAACTGTAAGTGTACGAATGCCTTTCGTAATGAGTGTTTGGCGAGAGCAAAGGAATGTCGGCAGTATCAGAACTCCTTAGAGAAGAAGAATTATTTTTTTTCTTGTTGTTTTGTTTTTTTTTTTTTACAATTTTTATGGCAAATTATTTATACATCCTATGTGTGTGTGTGTGTGTGTGAGAGTAATAAGTCAGTATTTCTTTAATGCCACTGTTCTGCTCTGCTCTGTTCTGCTCTGTTCTGTTCTGTTCTGTCTGAAGAAGCAACAGTTTATTTAAGAAATGAAAAGTCAATTTTCTTTTTCTCTTTCTTTGTTTTTTTTCTTTTTTCTTTTTTTCCTTCCACAGTTAACTTTTCTTTGGGTGTGAATGTTGGTTTTCCGTATAATTTTTGTTGGTTTTGTTGCTTCGGTTATTTCCTGTTGCCTGTGTTCTCTGTTCTGTTCAATGCTGTGCGGTTGCTTTTGTGCTTATTTGGTTATGAGTAGTACTTTTATTATCATAATCATTTAGTACAGCTCGATGAGCATGAAATTTAGAGTCAACAAAATGTACATATTTTTTGCTACACTCTCTCTTTAAATATTAAAATGTGTACACAGTAAATCATGTCCACTTTCATTTTTTCCTCTTCCGGGAGTTCAATAATTTGACACCCAAGTTTTTTTTGTGGTGGTGAAATAAAAGCAAGAAATCGAATATTTTGAAATAACATTAAAAGAAAATTAGTTAGTAGTGTTCGATCTTAACCAACAAATATAAATTGCTTGAAATTATCAGCAAAGACAGGAAAAACTAATTGATCAGTAGAGAAATAGCAACAGAATGCTTCCATGAATTTTTAGTTGAGGGTATCTGTCATACGTTATGTAATCGCAATGGAATGTAATGTTATTAAACTTTAATGCAATTAAAATGATATTTTTAAGAAACCGCTTCTAACTTTTCATTTGTTACCTCAACAATGGTAATACAATCTCGTATACATGATCTGGTCTTGATTATTGTTTTAATTTCCAACTAAATGTAATATAACTGTTCCCAATTCAATTAGCCGCTTCAATAAAGCTGATCTCATTCTCTACTTCTACACTGCTATCTATGGGTTCCAGATTATCGTTTTTCTGGTAGCTTCAACGGAGAGTAACATGAAAACCTATATTTCTGTTACCAGATTTCTGGTCAAAAATTTTTCTCAGTGTCTTCAAAATTTATTTGTTTTACGAACATATTTGCATTCTTCATTATTCTTTGGTTATTAAAAAGCAAAAAAAAAGAAAATAAAGAAGTTTCACTTTAGTCGACTATTTTATGATTTATTTCATTAAACTTAAGAAATAATTTTTCTGCCACTTGCACAAAATATGCCAAAAACTTTTTCTATCTGTTTCTGCTTCTTTTCATCATCAACATCAGTTTCCCTATCTGTACCAATATTTTGGCATTCTCTTTCCTTCTTTTTTTCGGGGGTAGTATTAAAAAGTTTTCTTTTTTTTTCATTATCATCATCATTTGTTTTTTATTTTTATTCGTCAGTGGTTTTATGAGTTCAGAGAAAAACTATCTTTCTTTATAATAAAGAGCAGTTTACGTATCTACATTTTCATTTTTGTTTTCGTTTTATTTTTTTACGTCTTTAAAATTTAAATAAACACAAATACAAACACACACATACACATACATAATCACTAAGTACGAACTTATTATGCAGAGGAAAGTCTTAAGTGCAAACAAAATATGGCTTTTCGTCTTCATCGAGTTATGAATGGAAGTGAGAGCGAATATGAGTTTGAATTCATATTTAAAACTTAAAACACACACACCTACATCAAATAAACATTTAAGTATGCGATCAGAAAAGTTTATTCCTTTAGTACAAGATATAATGAAGGAGAGGAGTTACTTTGATTTGTTTTTTGTTTTCTGTTTTCCGATAAGCAAAAAAATGAAAGAAAGTTTTCATTGGAAAAAGTTGAAACTCATTAAGTTTTAAAAATGAAACGAAATTAATCAAAAACCATACAATTATAATAAAAACAATGCAAAAATTGAATTTGAATTGAAATCAGAGTTTAATCTTCATAAAAAATTCAAGGAAAATGATGACATTAAAATGACTTTCGATTCAACTAAAAAAAATATTAAAAAATTATATAAAAAACTATGTAATGTATTATGAATCGAGATTCTTCTTTTCTTTTCTTTAGCGAAAGTTTTTTGTCTTCTTTTTACTGACACTTATTAACGGCAATAATATTTAAATTTTTTTAGGACTTGTTTCATAAATATAGTGTTGAATGTACCTACGATGCTATAAGGCTATATGAAATTCAAACGTAGTTCTAGCCTAACTTAACTTTTATTGTATGTATATGTATGTCCCACACATTTTCTGCAACCTGAAACTAAATATAATGAAATCATGTGCATAAATTCATGAAATAACGAGACTATCTGTATTGTAGGCTTTTGATAGCTTAAGCATTACCTGTGATACATGGAATGCAACTTAAGAAGCAAATATTTGCCCATAATTCTGTAAATAATTGTCCATAAAAAACACTTTTTGTGATCAGAAATCTGGCAACAGAAATACAGGTTTACGTGGCACACTCCGATAAAGCCAAATGTTGATACAGCCGGAAAAATTTTGGTCTCGAGCTCATAACATTGTAGAAGTAAAGAACGGCAGTTTTATTACAATTAATTTGAATTATGTATGCAAGATTATACTGCCATTGTAGTGGTGACAAAAGAAAAATAAGAAGAGCCTTAATACGTACTGTTGGGTGTCTATTATTCAGTAGCATTCTGATCGCTAATTCTTTACTGACCACTTAGTTCTGTTCTGTTTGTTCTGATAGTTTCAAGCAGTTTATATTTGTAGGTTAACATCGAACACTACTAACTAATTTTCTTTTAATGTTATTCGAAATTATTTTTCATCATAAAAAACTTGGGTGTCAAATTGTTGAACTCCCGGTCTTGTACCGCAGTTATAAAAAAAAGCGAAATCCCACCAAATAATTCTTTTCAATGTTAAGAGCAAAAATGTTTTAAAGTACTGTACCATATGTTATCATTTTATAATACGAATCTAGATTGTTATGATTTAATTTTATTGAATTTATGATTAATAGCACACATAAGTACATATTGTATTTGCTTGTGATGATATTTCCTTGATTTCACAAAAATAATTCCATAATTAACTGGCAATTCATGAATATTTCGTACAAATTCTAACACATCTGATAATTAAAATCACATAAACAGGCAAAGAATGAATGAATGAATTCGGTAAATTAGCATTTTATTGAAATTAACTTCAGTTTTAATGATATAAATACGCATATATGTACACCTATATGTACGCATACTTATACGATAAGTATACCCAACCATAATGAAGCATATGTTAAGGGATATTTTGAGTTGCCTTGTGACCTTCTTCAATATATTGAATGTTAAATAATCCCGAGAACAATTTCATAGCTCACGTTCTGCACGCACAAGGCGAAATTTTACAACAAACAACATTGAGTTTAACTAATTGACTAATCAGCTTCATTTACACTAATGAGGTAACATGTGTAATGTTATCTTCAGTACGCTGTCTATACGCCTTTCTCTCTCTCTCTCTCTCTGTATGATACACAGGCGTTAACACGTAACACGTTAACTTGTTAAAGAATTTGATCTTAAAGTCAATTTCTCTACCCTAACAACCTATCTTTTTGTCTTTCCTTTCGTCTGTGTAATCATTATATCTACTTATGGTGAATGAATGAATGAATGGGTGCGTGCGTTCTATTGATAAATTACAACGTAAGCTGGATGGTAAAAAAGAAATGCCAGCAAAATTTACATTCAGCGTGTAATTGAAAGCAAAAGTAAAACTTATCTCATTAACGTTTCTTTTCAGTTTATTTTCGTCATGTTGTTGGTTGCTTACTCTTATTCTTATGCCTTGTGCTTGAGCTCATCATCAAGTTAATTTAATTGAAAATCAACAAAGAAACTGAAACTGAAATTATAACTTTTCTTTGTTGATTTCTTTCTATTTATTTAAGAGAATATTTTGTTGTTGTTGTTGCGTAAAGAACGAAATGTTTAGCATACTTTTAGGCTAAAATGTTTACACATTATTATGGCATAGTGTTTTGGGCATGCCCGTTTCATTGGAAATTTATTTAAAGTTTTAGATTTTTGTTTAAAAAAGAGTTTTTTTTTTATACATTGGCAAACTCAACTCTCGTATTTGTTTAACATTTGCATGCAAAAGTTGTAACATTTGATTTTGAAAATTGTTTTCGTTTTCGTTTTTTTTTGCTGCTTTTTGCATGACTCTCTCTCTTGAAACATTTGTTGGAATTCCCACACTTAATGGATATTGAAAAAATCTACATCTATTTGGCTTGATGCTGTATACAGAGTTTCCTTTTGCTTTCTGGCAGCTATTCAGTAGCCGAGTTGCTATTTGTGTTGTGCTCTCCAAAGGCCTAAAGGATTTTCTATTTGTCTTTCCATTTTTTATTTGCCATTTACCATTCACTATTCACTGTTTGCTATTTCCTATTTTCTATTTTTGCATATTTGATAAAAACTCCATTACAATTTCAATTCTTTGTCAAATTCTTTACACTCTAATGACATTTGATCAGAGACAACAAGAACAACAAATTTTAATGAAATCAAATGAAACGGAAAGGAAGAACCGTCATTTTTAAAAGTTTCGAATTTCTAATCTCTTTCAATTTTTCATTAAATAGAATGTATTTGGAATACTGGTAGTATTTCCATCGTCTTTGTGAAAGAAATCAGCGTTTAATGGATGCTTCAAATTGAATTGTAATTCTATTGGAAGTCTATGTAAAAGCTTTTACATTTAATTCACGGTTGATAAGCGACCAGCGATTAGTTATTTTCATTTTAAATTACTTAATTGGCCATTGACACATACTTCCAGACGCCTCTGCTTCTTGCGTGCATTCGTTAGTTGGTCACGTCAATCGATAACAGGGCTTCCTCAATTTGGTCCTTCCAACATTGACACTTGCGCGAATCCCCGCATCAAGTACAGGTTTCGCTGAAACGTCTTCTTCCATCCGAATGACAGCTGCTGGTTGTTAATGCGTTACACCACGTTCGTATCTTTGAGGAGCCCATACAGCTCATTATTTCATTGAATGGGGAAATCATCGCCAACTTGCACTGAACCGTAGATTTTACGTAGGACTGTTCTTTCGAATACTCTCAAGGCCACTGCATAGGTGGTTATAGTGTCCATGCTTCTGCGCCGTAAAGAACTTGTGAAGTATACGTTTCGGCGTCCAAGAGAGTTCTCCGCTGCTCACTTGCTTATTGGGACCATAATAGTATCTGTTGGTGAGAGTGATCCTACAGATTGAGGTAAATAAATTCATTGACAAGAGCGCTTAATGCCAGCTCCATTAGAGTATGGCTGACTAACGTATGCATTGATTTACTTTCAAAATAAAAATCGTTAAAGCTTAAATTGAAAACATTTCTCTTTAAAAACTGAAGGAAAATTAAAGCAACGAAGTGAGTTACTAGCATAATAAACTTCAACTGAACAACACATGCTTATAACTGTCATCTTTTTTTAAGTTTTTTTTCTCAATTTTTTCAATTTAAATTGCCTAAAATTACTTGTTAATACAAGCAACACTGAGAACGAGAGATAGAAAGCGAAAGACAGAAAAAAAAAAATAGAAAACCTAAGCAGACAAAAAGAGATAAATTTTGCTAAGATCAACAGAAAGAATTCAATTGAATGCAGACATACAGTCAGTTAGTCATTCATTCATTCAGTCATTCCTTCAGTTATATAGACTGTAGAAATATATCGTGCATACGTTCAAGCACTAACACACAAATACAAAGACACATGCTTCACAGACATGCTATTAAACTAGGCAAAGCAAATTAATTTAAAATTTGTCTTGTATTGCAACAAAATATAGAGAGAGAGAGAGAGAAAGTACGTGTATGAATTACGTTAGAGAGAATTGTCATATTGGCCTTGAATACAATGTACTATAAGCCACACACACTTATACATACACATGTACATACTCCTTATGTTGTTATATGAAATATTTTCAAAAACACATGTATAATAGAAGTTAAAAGAGAAGAGTGCGTCCATAAGACCATAAAATAAACCGCTGGTATAACATATTTTGTTAAAAATACAACAACAGGAACAACATAGCAACAACAACTATACAAGAATAAGAAGAAGAAAACAATAAGAAACAGTTGTAGTCAAGAAATGGAAACTCTAGTGAAAACACAGAATACAGAATAGAATTAATAAGTGAATCGAAAAGAAAATGAATCTTTTTCTCTGTGCATTTGAGATTTATTTGTGCTGCATGGCTTGTTTTAAGAGCTTCAAGAACCACAAACACACACACATACTTATATACACACAAATGGATACGCAAACGCATAGAAAAAGATATGAAACCCCAAGGTACTATTGTGGTACTTTCTTACTGAGTTTCATTGCCAATTCTCGGTTTCTTGGCTTAGACTAGACATAACAACAGGTGTCTGCTTATGAAACGACTCTAAACATCAGGTTTAAAAGAAAATACAAGAATTCTTGCGAACATTTTACAACAAATACATGAATACAGACAATTCTAAAAATACGATTTTTAAATGTCTATCTGTCCGTCTATCTGTGTCTGTCCTTTTCGGTTGTTTTAACAAACATGTAACATGAATTTATACGCATTATGTGTGTGTGTGTTAGTCAGTATTTACCACAAAGTAAAAGTACAATAAGAAAACTCATGTTTTCACCAGTACTTGTTAAACATTCAGGCAGTTTTTGAGGTTTTCAAATTGTCTGCTTAAAACTACATATGGGCACTCTCTAACAAAGATGTGTGCACAATGCAGTTGAAAGCACAAAAATATCATCATAATGCAAATATTCTCATAAAATTCGACTTATTAAACGAAAAAAGAAAAATAAAAATCTTTTCTTTATACAATCTTTAAATGAGTAAACTTCACTGTGATGCAGCCTACAAGCCGCAGGTTCAGAGAAGCTTACCACTGGTGACGGAAGGTGTCCTTGCACTACTTGGGTGTGCATTGTAATTTGTAATTTATGTATGTTTCAGTCCTTACGATAATGCACTCCCACCGTTGTCAAGACGGTTTTGAACAGAAATGCTTCACTTACATATTTCGTGCTATTGTTTTCCTCACAACTACTATTACTTTCAGATGTAAGCTTAATATCCTTTGATAGTAGTGATACATTTGAGAGTAAAATATGCAAAATTTTTCAAAATATTTTTCCAAACTCAACGTTTGTAAAATGAAATTCCTGTGTGTAAATGTTTTAAAAAGAAAATATTATTGCCTTCAGATGTTTTTTCTTTTTCCTCCTTCTTTATTTTCTTTGAACTGCAAATAATTGCGTTGCTCTATGCAAAATTTTTCTCTTGAATTTTATTTGGCAAATATTTTTGTAACTTTTTGCCAAAGGATACGGAGAGAGAAGGACTGCAGCATAGTGAAGTTTTTACTTGTAATATTTAATAGAATATGAATATTTTATAAATATTTTGACAATGATTTTAAATGGCATAAAAGCAGAAATAAAAAAATAAAAACGAAAGAAATTTGGTTTAAGTGAATCTGGAATCTATTTGAGATAAATAGTGAGCATTTATTTTATTTTAATTTCTTTTTTGTTTGTTGAATTATTATTTTAAGAAAGTGCTGGAATTCTATATAGGATTTGTGTATAATGTCGGTTCCAATTCTATAGGTCTTGAGGCGATCCATATATATCATAAAAATAGTGTTCTATTGAAGGGTCAAAGTGCTCCGTTAGTAGTTGTGGATAGTCGGATGCATGACTCTAACTTCTTCGCATTGTAATTATCCAAAGTTTAGACTGAGGTCACCGTACTGTAGTAGGTGATGTGGTGGCGTATTAGATGCGAGCTCGAGGTTGAACCCCTGGATCAGACATCTCCGACAAAACGAAATATGAAAAAATATTTCTTTCGTCGACTTCTCCTCAGCAATCTTCTGGCACAAACTCTGAGAGTGAAATAAAATTGCTATGAAAGGTTTCTCAAAACTCTGTCGTTTCAAATCAACTTTGAACTATAGGCCTCACAACTCATTGATTAAATTAACACACAAACCGTGGGCGGTGTGAGAAGCTAGCTCGTAATCCTGACTAAAGAGTGAGTAGGTTAGATTGTCGTAAATATATTTGGCTAAAGAAAAACATTCGCCGGTCGAGTGATCCTGTTTCTCGTGCCTATCTGATTCAGCTTGCCTGACCCACACTATTCTAGAGTTAACCTCACATGAGCCAGGTGCTCGGATTATGTGGGCTTCCAGTCCAAGTTGAATGTAGTACAGCTTTTGATGGCGTAGACTTCCACTTGGTAGATAACAATGAATTCGTACACTCTTTCATTTCGAGGATAAAGTCGTACTACCTTTTCTCGACCCATTTTGTATGGCCTCCTCACTTGGATATTCTTCAATTTCAATTAAATTAAAAAGAATTTTAATCATCATCAGTATTTAATGAGTAGACTTGTCATTGCGTGTTAGATTGTCATTTTCTCATTTTAATAAAGCGTCTGTCATCACAGTTAATATGACAGGAATATCAACGCATTTCAAATTACAAATATTTGCTAAATTAAATGAAATGAATATCTGTGTATAGATGCAAACGTACATATGGACGTTTATACAAATATTTTCGTATTTATTACAATACAAATACATACAAACAAATATTCTGTAGAACAAAAAAATATGTCATCAATTATGCACTGTCAACAATTTAATAAACACACATATTTAACATTTGCTATACATACATATGTTTGTATGTGTGTACGTATGTATGTCCACACTCATACAGTGATGCAGTCAGTAATAATGTAGACAAATACATGTCATTTTATAAATGTATATGTGTTAAATACATTTGCGTATGATTGAAATATTTTGTCCAATAACGTGTATGCGGTTGTATTTGCTATTGTTTTACCCCCCCTGTCGGGTTACCTGAAGTCATCATCATGTTTCATCGTGATGATATCAATGTTTGCGGTTTATAATTGCATTACAAAATAGAGCTCTGAAATCAAATTTTCATAATTTTCCACAGTAAATATTTAATTATTACGCACGATTATATCCATCATGTTTCCACAGGCACTGCTTAAATGCGGTTTCGTAAATCTGAAAAAAAAAAAATTAAATAAAAAGAAATTATTTATAATTTATATTCTATTATTTATAACATATAATTTTATTAATGCAAAAATAAAATAGAATTACGAAATAAATTTCAATTTAAAAATTAATTAACATTTTCGGGTATTAAATGGTGGAACATAAACATACAAAATCTAAACCAAGAGTAAAATCACGATTAAATTACCCAAGACCTCTGGAAAAATTAGAATAAATTACTATTTCTCTAATCTAGAAAGCGATTTTGCATAAAAAGAAATTTTGTATTGTAAATAATTTTTTCGTTTTAATCTCGTATGTGTCATTGCAATTCAATCTCTGCTAACTTAACATTCTCTGTAAAGCATAATATAACTTTCGTAGCTCACTTAACTCACTTTCGTAGCGTACTTAACTTCAATCCATAGCTACTGATTTCATAAGGAATTTAACACATTTTAATCTGAATAAACAAGCGTATATGGATGGTATGTTGATCTCTTTGACCTTGTGATTGAGTTCTATTGCTTAGAATACATTGATTGGCTTTCTTAAATTCATAAATGAGCCTGTAAGTAATGAATGAAGTCATTGCTAGCTTACTCGACGTGATGCCACGGTTCAAAGCCCAAGTCAGACATCGCCGACAAAACGAAATATGAAAACATTTTTCTTCGACATTTTTTGACGAGTAAATAAAATTGCTATGAAAAGTTTCTCAAAAATCTGTCGTTCGGAGTCGACTTTAAACTGTACTTCCCAACATGGGTGGTGTGAGAAGCTAGGTTATAATCTTGGCTGAAGGCTTGTAATGGCCAATTGTGTATGTACATATGTATGTATGCATATGTTTTTTTTTTGTTCTATTTATTTTTAACTTTATAACTTTTAAATTCTTACTAATAAATATTTAAAATTCCTTTTTTGTGTCATAAAATAAATTCTTATGAATTTTTATCACATGCATTCACATTTGATATTCAAGTCTACTCTACTGAATTCAAAAAAATCCAACGAACAAAAATGTACCACACCAGACCAGATCAGACTCGACTAGAATAGAATTAAATAAATATGGGAGGAAAAATGAAAATATAAAAACAAATCATATGAATATAATAAAAAGAAGAAATGAAAAAAAGAATAAATCGAGACACTGACATTTATCTGCAGGCATAAAGTTGTAAAAATAAAAGCAAACCAAAAGGCAGACAGACTACTTAGGAAAAAAAAGAAAGAAAGAAGAAACATTCTATTTATTTATCAAAAATAGAAGAGAGAAAAGAGTGCAAAAATCAAAATAAGTTGTACTTGGAAAAACATAAGGAAATCAAAAGAGATGAAAAAACAAAAGATTTAAACGCGTATGCGAATGCAGTATGATTTCAAAACGAGCTTAACGCAACGAGTGTGAGCGCGAGTGAGTAACAAAATATGACATCAAACAGACAAGGACTTTCGGATTCTCTTTGTTACTGCCTTTATACATTTTTTCTTCTGTTTTCAGTAAACAAAAACCACATACTAGCATAAAAATATGGGAAGTAGAAAATGAAAATAAGGAAATGAAATTTTACACCATTTTCAACATTCAAATCGTAAATGTGGACACACGGCAAACAATTTTCTCTTACTTTTACGCTTATTTCAACGAATGATGCTTTAAAATTCAATACTTTAAGGACTTAAGAAATACGTACTTTAAGGAAAATTAGTGGACGTGTTGTTTTATTCAAGAATATTAAAACACACTCTAATTACAGAGTAGAACTTGAATATTCCAGATTGAATCGGCGAATACAATTGATGATTGGACTCTCATAAAAGCATACATTGGTATTTAAGAGGACAAGAGGATAAATTGCATAATGGAGGATGAAAGAAAGATATTCAAAATTCAAGCTCAATGGAATATCTACAGAGTTTTGATAACACTTAAAGCAATGCCACAGAACTAACTGACAAGTTCTAATTAAATGGTGTTGCCAATCAGCATCAGAGCTTTGCATTTAAAGCATAACTCCCTTGGCATCAGGCTGAAAGCCAAAATAAAAGTTTAATGGATTTAGTGAACGATACGATAACTAGTAGCGATGGATTCGTTAGACTATCGATAAGAGGAAATTTAAATGGCCAAGCTGGTCATGAAAGAATTCCACATATTTCTGTCAACTGTGTTTTGTGTTTTAGAGTATTCGAACAATATTGGAAAACATTGAAGTAATGGTGAGCGCACAACAAGCTTATACAATGGCTAAGGTGCATGCCAGTTGGCATAAGACCCTTGGTTGGTCTTCTCTCCTTCAACCTACCTGCCTACCTAATATCTCAGAACAGACAACGATTACTTTAAGATTGTCATGGTTGATGGCGTTTACTATTTTAGATCAAGTCCTTTTCTTTTCTTAAAGACTGAGTGATGAAGTGAAGCCATTAAGAGAATTTATTCAAATTCGGATGGCTTTTCATGTCATACTTCTGAGAAATGGTGTTTAGATATTACGAAGCAAGCAAATAAACAATAAATAATATTTGTATAGGACCTCATTGATTTTATTTTCCTTTTTTTTTTTTTGGCAATATCCCTGGTATTCTATTGTTGTGTTGTTTTGCTAATAATCTATTGGAAATAACAAAAACACTGGTGACCATGAATAGAAATTCTTTTTTGGGTTGCGTTTCATTTTCCTTTTTTTTTTGCTTTGGTTTGCAATTGTTTATTTCAGCGCCGTCAAATACTCTTTCCCTTTGACTTCCTGGCAATACGTTGCTTTTATTGCCTTGATGTTGTAAATGTTTTCCTGGTTATACAATAACGTTGCTGCCCTTTCTCCTTGACAATTTTCTTCTACTTTATATGTATGTATTGTTGTTAGCCTTTCAGTTCAGTTCAATTCAATGTGGTGCGGTGCGGTGCGGTTCAGTTCTGCTGTGATGATGGCTAAATCATTATGGCGTAAAAACGTGTTAAAAAGAAAAGTCGAGACGCATTGCAAACGGCCGTCTCTAAAAGTCTTTTATGTTGCATGATTTTCTTTTGTAGTTGTTGTCTTCATTTCTATTTCTATTTCTCTCTGTGTGTGTTTTTTTTTGTATTGTTTTTTACTGTAATTTTTCACTTTACAAGATACATCTGTGTCTGGGCTAAATTATAGTTTTCAATCGGGTTAAAGGATTTTTTTCCATCATTTTCTTTTCATCGTATTCCCTTCATTTTTCGTTTTTCAATTTCTATTCACTTTTTATTGTCAGTTTTACTGGGCAAAAGAATTGAAAACGTGACTCTGATATTAAAGTCCTGCAAAATAGTTTTTTTTCTACTTCTTCTTCTTGCTCGGGATTTATTATTTAGGATTTTCGATGCGATTATTAAATAAAACTGAAAGGATAATGACTTTATCGGGAGTGCTAAAAACTTATTATTCAATTCATTTTCATTAATAATTTAAAAACGATTTTGGAATTCATTTTAAAACAATAAAATAATCGATTAGAGAATAAGAATACATGATTATTTTCGATTAAACGTTTTTCACATTTTATGTAAGGTCTATACGGTTTGAAAAATGTATAAATGGACACAAAGTACTCTTTGGAATCATTTAATATGTGTTAAAGCACAATATGCTAAAGAATCCATTTATTACAGGAATACATACATACTACTTAATTGGTCTTAACAACCCTTCAGCCAGAATTACGACCTAGCTTCTCACACCACTTATGTTTTATGCGTTAATCTTATACGTAAGTAGCGGGACCTACAGTTTAAAGTCGACTCCGAACGACAGATTTTTGGGAAACTTTTCAGGGCAATTTTATTCCTTTCGTAGCTTTTGCCTGGCCTGGGGTTTGAACTATGGCCTTACGTCTAATAAGCCAACACACTATCTACAGGAATATAAGGATCATAAGGTAATAAAAAATTCATTTCAAATGTGTGGTGGTCGGCTACTTTTGCGACTGCCTTTTACTTACTTGGTCCTCAAGAACCCAATCAATGAATTTCGGCCTGCCTTAACAAATCCTTCCAGGTTCCACTGTATCGTTCGCTCCTTCGCCAGTTGGCGAAGGACAGGACTTCTCTGATTAGTCCTCCTCTAAGCCGATTTCCAATAATCCCCGCAGCAAATACACGTCTTTAAGGATTATCCTCTTCCATCTGAACAAGATGGTTGAACCAGTGCAGCCTCCAGAAAAGCTGCAGAAGATTTTGGAAGTTTTTTAAAAGGTTTTTGCCAAGTGAAGTGTCTTGTCAAACATTTGATCTGTTTCAGAGATTATCCATAGGCATAAGATTGTAATATTGGAGCTAAGAAAATCCACCTGCATCTCAGAACGACGGAGACAAAAACATAGTTGAAGTCTTCATTAATCAAGTGTTATTATTGCCCATAGCATTTGACCACGTTTGAATTTGGATTTTTCTTTTCAAATTGGTTCAGGAATTCATATTTATTTTTAATTTATTCTTTCTTTTTTTCAGTTTTAATCTGCAGACTTAACTTTACATATCTCTTGTGTTACACAAAAATTGAAAAAAAGAAGAAATTAAATGAAAATGAAGTCACTGTAATTCTTTTCTTTTCTGCCGTACTCTAATTAAAATGTCTTCCTATTTTAGTGCTGCATTGTATTGTTTCTCTGCAATTTATATCCTTTTACTCCTTTAGCAAATTCATTATTTTCTTTAATTTTCATTTTTTATTCTCATTTTCTCTTTATTTTTCATTTTTAATTTTCATTTTTCTTAATATTTTGTGTATGTGTGTGTGTGTTTAACAATTTGTGGCAATTTCTTACCATTTTAGTGTATTTTTTTGCAGAAATATTTGTTGTTGCAATTGTTGTTACCTAGTATTTGTTATTTATGCTCGTTTTTCTAACAAAACAGGAGCTTAAATGAAAAGTTGATTACTTGACTTTTATTATTGCAAATACAAATACAAACACATTCATTCATTCATTCATTCACTCAACTGTTCGTTGTTTATTTGTTTGTTTTGCCACTAACTGTTGCTGCCTGCTGTTGCTGCATTTCAATTGCATGTTTTATTATAAAAGAAGAAAAAAAAATAAAAAAATTAAAAGGAAAAATAAAATAAACTGAAACCAAATAAGAAAATAATTTGTTTGTTTTCTTCTTTTCTCTTCTCTGTTACATTTTCTCCTTGAAAAATAAATACAAACATGCCAAGAAGTGGGTTATAATTTACTGGTAAAATGTGCCGTAAAAAGTTAACAAAAATATTTTTACTTCACTCCGTCTGCTGTATCCTTGGCAAGGAAATGACGCAATGGAAAAAGAAGAAATTTTAAATGCATTTTAATTTGTCTTTTAATATGCATGTATGTATGTAGGATGGAAACAACGATAAAAATTAACATTTCACTGAGTATCTGCAATAACGTAAAAACGGATATTATAACGCATAAGGAATGAATGAATGGTGCGTATGAGTATTGGAAAAGTCATTAATTTCGTATGATTGAATATCCAGAGGTTTATACAAGACTTTGGTTTTTAACGAATTGATGACATCTTAATGTTTCCGTATTGTGGTGATCTGTGCAAACGATTGCCATTGGGTTCATTAAATTTGTATACAATACGTGGGTAGTGGAAAAAATTGTTGCAAATGATAAAATGATGAGCGTAAGGTAAACAATATTATACATTTTCAATTGATTTGCTTATTGCATTGTTTTATAACAGTTCTCAAACACCCTACGGATTTCAATTTTGGTGGTTAAATATTTTCAGTAGTTTTAACATTCTTATTCGTGTTGTTTGTTACCTGCTGCTATCGTCCATGAGTATCTTAAAAATTGTACAAACTTAAGCAGCACTAACAGTAAAAACTTAATTTCCATTATAAAAACAAACTCCTTAAATTACACACGCACATACACACACGCACATATAATTCTTTTTTCCAAAATATATTTCTCACAAACGCTCTATTACTTTTATTGTGTGTTCTGTGAATACGTTATTGTACTTGTACGTAGGACTTGCAATTCCTTTACGAACACGTTGCAAAAGTATTACAGCAGCTAATTATTAACAAGGATTAAATATGTTACGTGTTTACGTATATACTTCACGTGTATACAAAAAAGTTCTCTTTTATACGTATACACCTAAATACTCTCCAATATTTTCACTTACAGTACGTATAGTGTGAGAGAGACAGAGACAGATACAGAGAAAATAAGCTTGTTTAGCTGCTACATCTTCTTCTGTTAATACTCACTTGTTTTTTTGTTGACGTGCGAAGTTTTTGTTTTTTTAGGTAAGTTTTGTTGTTGTTTTTGGTTTTTTCTTTTTACATTGTTTTCATATAAAATTCTGTAATTCTCTAGAACTCTAAAGCTTAAAAGCAGTTCGCATTTTGTTATGTTAAGGAAAGCAGTACAGTGGGAGCAAAAAATGAATAAAAATTTTAAACAGGAATAAATAAGAGTTTGGAAAGTCATGAGCAAAAAGTTCGATATACTTTAGTACGGGATTCGCATAGCATCTGTTTTTATAGCAACTATTTTAACCTGAAAAGGGCTACAGTAATAGAGTTGTTTAAGGGCTAATCTAAGATTCAGTTGTTCTGAAAAGATTCCACATTCAACTTCGTTCCACTTGTACAATGGGTCAATTCGACCTCCGGGTACTGTACTTGTCACAGTTGACTAGTACACATCCTCTAACCCAACTTCGTTCCATAACTAGCCAGTAAATACAGTTTCATTGATCATATTTTTTAAACACCACTGTTACCACTCACAGTGTGTGTTATTGTATGGTATTATGGATGTTTGTTTACATTGATTGTTTCATTCTTCCTCTCTTTACGTACGATGTGTTTGTGTTTGTTTATTTAACGTGGAAAATTCTTGGGTAAGCGTACATATTTTACTCATAATAATAATGATCAACATCATCGTAATGATCATAATATTGAAGCAAATGCTGTTTGCTGGTTGATGATGGTGTATTAAAGATGGTAATGCTACGTATAACGCTACGTTATCCTCCTGTGTTTCATTCTTTGCAAGTGTGTGTACGTGTTTTCTTGTTTACATTTTTAAACTTTAATTCTTTCTTTGTATTTGTAGTTGTAGTTGTCGTTTCCATATAATTTCATATGTTTTTTTTTTTATTTTTCTTCTTTTATTTTTGTTGTTGCGTACGAGCGTGTATTCGTTTTTCACTGTTTCACTGGTTTGCTACACTTAATCTCGTTTAATTAAAATGAATAGAAGTAATGTATCAACAACAACAACAGCAACTACAACAAAAACATCAGCTCTTTTTCATTATCCAAAAAGAGCTTTTTAAATGAGCAAGAAGAGATTGCATGAAAATGTAATGAAAATGAAACAAAAAAAAAAGAAGGAAGGAATCGGGAAGATGATGAAAATAAAACTGCGTAGCGAAAGCGCTTAAAGAGGCAGAAAAATGCAAATAATTTAGTGCAAAAGTTAAACAATTAATTGAGATTTTTTAAAATAGAAATTTCAGAATTTATTTAAATTCCATTTTCCATATGCTTGCACACGCTTTAATATTCCTCACAGCCATTTGAGAGAGCGTTTTTGTTGTAATTATGAAACCATTATAATAAGTACGTTGGCAGTTTTCTGTGGTCGGTTTAACGTTTTCACCAAAAATTCTAATGAAAACGTCAATATTTTTCCGTTTGGTTTCATTTTATCGCTTCTACTGATATATTCATTGGGTTTTTTTTTTATTTTTTTTTTCTGTTTGCGTTTCATTTTTAGGAATTTCAACGACTCAATAACTTTGAAGCCTGAATACTAATTACGGCGAATACAACAAACGTTTGTTACATTTGCTTGCCTTTCATCCGCTGTTTTAGGCTCTGACAATGGTTGTTATGGTTGTTGCTGTTGTAAACAACAATAATTTTCGTACAAACATTAGCAACAGCAACAGCAACAAACACAAGAACTGCAAAATAAAAGATGTTACCCGAGGGTATCATAAATACAAGCGGACAAGTGGACAACAAATGCGTAATTTGTTCTGTTCTCTGTACAAATATTGTACAATATTTTATGGAACGCAATGAATTTATAATCATTGTCCTCATCAGCGGGAACATCATCATTATCTTCATTATTAACCGGTATAGGCTATGGCTAAATCCCGTTTCCTTTTTCAAAAAAGGGCATAAGCTAAAGAGGACATTGTCATTATGTTAATTGTTTGGTAGACGGTAGAGAGAGAGGGAGAAAGTAGGGGGATAGGAAGGGAAATTCTACATAATGGACAAATATTTTCCTGATAATGAGGATTTAATATTTATTATTGGGTTGTCGTGTTGTTGCCTTTTTTTTCAGGGTTGCTGATGACAACACAATGTTATTGCTGTTAATGTCGTTGTAGTGATGATTTAAATTGAAACCCCTTGACCGTTGTAATCTAGAGTTGTGGAAAATTTATTAATAAAAGGGAAATAAATAAACGGTTTATCAGAGACAAAAAATGCTAAGCAAATGCACTAAGGAATGTGTTGACTTGAATTTAGATTGCCAATGCACATCCTTAAACGATCAATAAGATCAGTAGCTCAGATGCTTACTTACTGCTACATCATAACACTGGACATCTAACTAAGATGTAAAGAACAGTGTCCTCTCTTGTCTCGTCCCTATAGATTCTGTAAAAGTCATAGGCATATGGCCAGAGACAATGCGTATCGCTCGTTTGGAGTTTGAGCAGACTTTGCAAATGCCCTTTATATATGGCCTCACGTCTAATAAGCCAACACAGACTATGGCGTTTTCATTGACAAAGAATTAATTTTACAATTTCCAAAATGTTTAAAATCTGTTTACTTTTAGCACAGAATTAACTTCCCTTGAAAACTTATTTCAGTCTTCATTAGTACTGCAGATCTTGAAAGTATTTTACATTTCGTTTAGTGACGAAAACAATTTACATGTTTCTCTGGTACGTCTATAACGTCTTTTATTTTTTGTATAAAGGCATTTTGAGAGCATAAAAAATCTGCTTATATTCCTGTGGGCATATTGAATAGTAATAAAAAAATCATTTCTGTTAAATAAATCCCTTCTTTTAAATTTTTACTCGAAAAAAAAATACACGGTTTTTTCTGTTCATTTTTTCTTCGTCTGACATTTTTAAGTTCAATGCCAACTCTTGCGTATAGATTTCATGTAATTGCCACTAAATTGAACACTAACACTGCAATGGAGACAAAACACAGTGAGAAGGAAAAATATAGTTGCTCAAGGTAATAAAATGAAAAATTATTTTGAAATTATTTGAACTATGGAAGCCAAACTGTGGAATGGATTTGTTTGTAGTTATTTCAAAGTTGTTGTTTTTTTAACGTACTGTGCTGCTTGATGGCACTCTTCTGTAGGCAAAAAAGAACTTTTCAACACTTGTATACCCAGTAAGTTACGAGCATATTGTAAATTTAAAACACAGCAATAAAACGAAAAGAAATGGAATGAAATCTTTTAACAGAAAAAGAAAAAGTTCGTATTCGGGGATACTTTCACCACTATTTCACCAAGTAAAAGTTTTTATTTTCACTTGCTTTATTTCGTTTTTGTTTTATTTTTTTATAGTGGAGCGCGGCCTGTGTTAAGTGATGAAATAAAATTTATTTCAATGCACTTTAAACCATAAATCAAATGGAAGTTTTTCGACACTTTCGTCACTTAGTTACGAGGCATAGAAAAGACATTGTTCTCCACCTCCATCTTTTGGCATTTCCAACCAGATCTAAGTAACCATTTATTAGAAATTCTAAAGTTTTCAATAAAAGCGAGAGGCAAACAATAAGAAATATTTTCCAAAAACACCCAAAAATGTTTAAGGGAGACACTAAAAGGCAAACGCCAAAAAGCATCATTTTTCATTTATTGGAGTAGAGTAGAGAGGGGAAAGATGGTTGCAGCACTCTGCTAAATATTGTATTTTCACTTACAGTTTAATTTCTTTCAATGAATGAATGATTTTTGAATTCGTTGTTATTGAACCAAACTGAACACTGGCCATTTGCTCTGTGGTGCCATTGCCAATTCGAAATGTCTCGACCGACCACAATGTCAATAAGTAAACGATTGTGTTTTTAAAAGTTGTTTTGTTTTTTTATTGTGGCTTTTTTATCACATTTTTTAAGAATCATAAATTCTCCTCTATTTAACCATTATTTTGTCGTTTACATTCTTTCTCTTTCTTTAAATTCAAGCCATTTATGAGCAACCAACCATATTCCATTGCTTTACACAATAATAACACTGCAAAATAAATCAATTAAAACCATCAATTTGTCTGGGCAAAAACAAAGAATTTATGACTGCGAAGACCGGTTAGGAAAACCTTAAATAAAAGAAAAAAAATTTTTTTTTAAATTGTCTTTCATAATGCCTGGCATGCATTTAATGGATATTTAAAATGAAATAAAAATAATTTTAAATTGACTTCAAAAAGCACGGGAGTTGTCTCTCTTTGCTTCTGAACTCAAATATGAGTCATTCTTTACGTGTTTACATTCGGATAAACTGCTCCTGACGTCCCTGTTCCATGCTTGGAAATGCGAATTAGTAGTTTCTAAAATCGATGATCAGAAGTTTTAAAACCTAGAGCTTGTGTGTCCGAAATGCTGTTTAAGCGTCGTAATGATATCACCAGCTTTTCAAGAATTCATTGCGATGATGATGGAAAATGTAGCAAGTGAAACCCAGCCAACCAATCGCCAAGGTAATGTTGAAGCCACAAGAGCCCTATCTATTGCAGACTGTTGTTGAAAAGAAATAAGCAAGTCTGGGGGGTTACCGGGTATTTCGTTTCGAAAAGTAAAATTTTTCGAGAGCGATTTCCGAATCAAAAGCTAAACCGTACTGTGGAACTCGTTCGAAATAGTGGCAGAGTTGTATTTATAAACAAATGGGAAATATTAGGAAAACTTGGGAGCACTCCAACAAAAATGTCTAAATGGATAAAAATTTCCTATAAAAAAATAAAATTGATAAAAGTACATAAATATGAGCACATAAAATTTGGATGATGACTGCAAATCATTGTCCAAAAAAAGTGCAGGTCATCATCCAAAAACGCTGCAAGTCATTGTCAAAAAAAAAAAAAAAATGTAAGTCATCGACCAAAAACTGCAAGTCATCGACCTAAAAATGCAAGACTTGGACCACAAAAATGCAAGCCAACAACCAAAAACTGTAGTCATCGTCCAAAAAAGTGCAGGTCATCATCCAAAAAATGCAAGTCATCGACCAAAAAAGCTACAAGTCGTTGTCCAAAAAAAAATGCATGTCATCGATCTAAAAAATGCAATTCATTGACCAAAAAATGCAAGTCAGCAACCAAAAAACTGCAAATCATCGTCCAAAAAGGTGCAAGTCACCATCCAAACAATGCAAGTCATCAACCAAAAAAGCTGCAAGTCATTGTTCAAAAAAATGCAAGTCATCGACCAAAAAATGCCAGTCATTGACCTAAGAAATGCAAGTCATTGACCAAAAAACTGCAAGTCAACAACCAAAAACTGCAAGTCATCGTCCAAAAAATGCAAGTCATCGACCAAAATAACTGCAAGTCATCGGCCAAAAAAGTGCAGGTCATCATCCAAAAAATGCAAGTCATCTACAAAAAACTGCAAGTCATCATCCAAAAAATGCAAGTCATCGGCCAAAAAATGCAAGTCATCTACAAAAAACTGCAAGTCATCATCCAAAAAATGCAAGTCATCGACCAAAAAAGCTGCGTAATTGTCAAAAAAATCCAAGTCATCGTCCAGAAAAGTACAGGTCATCATCCAAAAAATTCAAGTCATCGACCAAAAAAGCTGCAAGTCATTGTCCAAAAAAGTGCAGGTCATCATCCAAAAAAATGCAGGTCATCATCCAAAAAATGCAAGTCATCGACCTAAAAAAATTCAAGTCATCTACCAAAGAAACGCAACTTGTGAAAAATACGACATTTTGTTGTATATATACATATAAATGCATATTAACTCAATGAGAATTATTAAAATTTTTAAGTTCGTTTCCCCAAAATTTAATTTTATATAAAAAGAGTTAGTTTAGTTGTCTATATTTCTGATTCCAAGTAAAGCTGGACCCTAAGGAAAACTGTTTTGAAATCTTTGGTACCATGTCTATCCGGCCACTAGATCCATTTTCCCCACAAGTCCATTTTTACCCGATTGAGCCCCATTTTACTCATTTAAAGAAAACATTTAGCTTCGTAGCGTATATCTCCGGTACCAAGTAACGCCCGGCAGTAACAAGAACTATTATGGAATTCTTGATCCCACGGCTATCCAGTCCACTAGGTCCATTTCCCCCACAAGTCCATTTTTTATCCGATTTTGTCTCATTTGTACAGGGGTAGGGTAGTCGCAGAACTTTGTATGTAGATGAGATAAAATAAACTTGTAATGGCCCTTTGGTTATTCTAGTAATTCTGTGTAAATGTAATTTGCTGAATCATAGGAATCTCACTATAATGATACAGATAGAAAGTGGATGAGTGTCTAGCTTCACTGTTTTCTTGGATTACAGTGGCATAATGTATCACAAGATTGCAAATCAAATCGGAGTATGCAGTGAAAAATGTTTTGAAGTTATTGTAAAACAGTTTATGGCTCCATCACAAGTCAGAGGTACTTGTGTGTGATGTATAGTGTATCACACGTTTGTAGATCAAATAGAAGTATACATTGATTTTGCAATGACTCGGTGGATTATTAAAGGCTTTACCAAAAAGTGCTTTTATTCGAAGAGGCATCGATTATTGCAGTTCCGGGCAGTTCCCTTAGTAGCATTTTCACCACAATGTCCAGATCTTCAAACGTTCTGTCACTCGAAAACCGATAACATCTGTTCTGAAGTCTGATCTATGAATGGCCTATGCTTTTAATACATTCATTTCACACTGAAAACTCATAATAATCAAATAATTTCAAAATGTATTAGAAAAAAGCAGGATAGGTTTGCAATGCTATATAACACATTGTCCCGAAATAGTAAGCGCTCAATTTGAATGAAGTTTTATTAGGAAACTCTTAGGAATGCAGTTAAATTTAAAAGTTTTTAAATTCTGCAGATCCTATTTAACATTAGCACTTTAATATATTACTCTTAAGCTTTCTCATTTATTTTCTAGCAATTCAGCTCACAATTCTTGGATTTAATTGTCTTCCTGACGGGAATTTTGTTTTTTATTTTTTCCTATTTTCATTCATTAGTTAGCTAGAAGCGTATGAAATTCAAGAAACAAGTGAATAAAAGTTTTTCATAATTCATACATCCTCCTTCATACATGATTCGCACAACATGGTATTCATTAATGAACCCAATAGTTCATCATTATATGAATGAAACATGTGGAAATTAATTAATGAATGAATGCATGAAAGAAATTCATATTGAAATACAAATGGCCAAATAATACAAATAAATTAACGGAAAAGAAGAAAAGTTTTCTTAGGCGAAAAGGCAAAAACAGGGGTGGGGGCGTCCCTGTATGTGGTTGTAATTAAAAGAAAAGATTTGAATGCTACTTTAAGATTTCCTAAATTGTCAACATATCGTCTGAAGGATACGATAGTGGTGAAATGAAAGAATTTCGTATTCGAAATCGAGCAAGCCTAATGGACTACACAGATTCAGCGTTGCAGGTTTCCTAGTACTAGAACGATATCCATATGCTTTCCCAATAATGTGCGTTATAGTGAGAAGCCCTTAAATGAGAAGTTGATACGGAACCTATACTCGTGTATAGGATAACATTTGCCCTTATCACCGTGTAGCAAACAGAGATAAATAAGACTTTACTTCACAAAGACAACAACCCCAAATTGTAATAGAGCTGGGACTAGGCTAAAAAGCTGGTGAAAAGTGTTTAATAGAGTTAAACGATATAAGATATCCATTAAAAATTGTTAAAATTTAAAAAATTCTGGGTTTTTCTAACAATGCCTAGAATGGATATGAAAGTGACTTGTTGCAGGTACCTTATTGTACATAATTTGTACCTCAGAAGAGTCCCGAACGATATCAATTGTAAATTCCAAATAATTTTGAATTTTAGAAAATCTGCCAAATTTTTCAACTGCCAATTTGAACCAACATTGACTAAAGAAAGAAAAAGAAAACAAACAAAATAATTTTTTAAGCATTTTGTGTTCGTAAACCTCCTTCCATTAAAGGTATCCAGTTTTGTTAATCCTGTGTCTCTCATCATCGTTATACTCATTTAGTAAACGATAGTTTTTGTTATTTTATCCATCCTACACTTTTTTTTTTTGAGGTTGTATTGCCCTCATTGATGGGCTCTTCACTCAGTCTTTGTTCCGAACTGATAATGATGACAGCAAATTGCCCTTTGTCTGTGTGGCTATTTATGTAACACTGTCTCAATGGCAGAGCTGTGTTTTCGGTCGTCTGTCCAAATAGTGAGGTTGAATTACCAATATGCGTATGTGTTATATGTCCTAAACATTTACTCACTCACACTTGGGAACGTTCATGTGAGTATTTGTCCTAAAATGTTTTGTTGCCATTGTTGATCTCTAACAGGCCGAGACAAATAATTCTGTCCTCTTGTATTTCCTTTTCCATCACTATGGGTGTGAAGCAGCAAAGACCGGCGTGTGTATATATGTATGTATGTGTAGAGCATATGTGGTTTCTTTATTTCTATGGCAAGTGTTTAACAAAGAACTACCACAGTCTCATCCAGCCATATTTCGAACTAATAAAGAACCACAATCAAAAAATGAGGGTATTTTGGTGTATAATTTTAGCTACTTTTGTTCTCGTCTTGTTGTTACTGTTGTACGGTTTTAGTTCAATCAGATAAAAATGACAAATTATGGCAATTTCGTATGGATAAGTCTTTATTTCGATACGGTGCCAGGTGGAGAGGATGTACTGCAAGACTTTAAGTAAACCTATTGATACTGTGTACTGTGCGATGAGTTTATTTAAGTAGAAGAAGAAGAGGTAGAAGAATGAGAAGTATTGCCAAGTTGTACTATAATGAGGTGGCATTAACAGACAAAGAGGATACAAATTATGGACTTGATCATAAATAAGACTCAAACGAGTCAGACAATCATAAATTGTTAAACATTTCGATAGGCAGGCAGGAGTTGGTTGCTTTGGTTAAAATTAAATTAAAAATATTTAAGTTTTTAACAAAAATTTACAAGAAAATTTCTTTTCATCTTTCTTCTTCATTCTTTCACCGTGTTTTCTTGTTTGTTTTCTATTTCTGTTATTTTAAGTTTTAAGTTTTAGCCTTAATTCTTCTACTGTTTAAATGCATTTTGTTTGTACTTATCCATCCCTGTAGTCTTTGTAATCAGGAACAATTTCTTCTTCTTCTTACACCTTAAAGTATACCCTGATTTATTTGGTTTTTCTTTAAGTGCAATACTGTTTAGATGTATAGGTTCGTAAGTGTGTAAATACAAGCAAATGTTGGCAGAGACATAATATTTATTTGCTGAACACAGACAATACTTCTCGTTCTCTTTTTGCTTAACTTTTCTTATTGTTTTTGTTGTTGTTTCTGTTTTGTCATGTTTTGTTTGTAGTTACTTTTGTATATTATATTTATTAAAAGGTAAATCGCAGCAACAACAACAACAACCAACAGCAAGAAATACAAATAAACACCAGAATAAACAGAGAGATCTAAAGTCTAAAGCTTAACGAAAACAAAAAGAAAATTAAATGAAAAATAAAAACAACAAAAACAGTGGGAGAGATAGAATTTTAATCTAATAAAACCGGTCTTGGCGCATCAAAGATGTGAATTGCTTCTGATTTTTCTCGGCTACAAAGCTCATGACAATACTTCCAATTTTATTTTACTCTCAGAGTTTTTGCCAGAAGACTGATGAGAGGAAGTCTCTCATATTTCGTTTTGTTCGAGATGTCTGAGCTAGTGCTTAAACCACGAGCTCTCGGCCAACACACTGCCTACTTGACTATGAAAACTTGTTTAAAACTTTCTTTTTATTTTTTTTTGCTTTTCAAATCATTAAAAAGAAAATTGCTAATTTAGCGTGGTCCACAGTTTTCTTAGTTGGCATTACTAAACTAAAAACAAATCTGCGCTTATTTTTGTGCTTTTCTTATTGCATGAGAATCTTTATTTTGTGTTAATAAAAGGGAAAGAGATCTCACGACTAACGTTGTTTGAATAAATATTGTTTGAAAAAAAGAAAAACAAAATAATCATACTAAATACATACAAATAAACGAAGAAACAAACAAACAAATACAAATTATACCAACTACAGAGAGAAAACCAAAAATAAAAGTTAAAAATATTTACAAAAAGAATATATTTGTGAAGGAAATCTCTTTAACACACAAGAGAAAAAAAATCTCCCTCCCACTCTCTCTGTAACACCATGGAATAAGAACACTGTTAATTCGTTTGTATATGTACATATGTATGTATACTTGTATATTTGTTGTTTTCTCAAGTGTAAATATTATTAAAGTAATGCATGAAACAACAAAAACTGAGAAAAGAGGCAGAGAGAAAGAGAGAGAGAGAGAGAAACAGAGAAAAGAAAGGAATATTAAAGATAATATTTATATTTAACAAATACAAATACATAACCCATGTGGCCAAATGAAGAGCGTTTTTAAAATACAAACTACAGCCAAATGTGCGTAAATGATCTCCCAGATTATTCTCATTCTAAGGAGCCAACTTACCTTTACCAATTTTGTACATCTGAATTTAAAAAAAATATTCCTCCTCAATGGCGATTTCATTTGTTTTATTTTGGTTTAATGGGATGTACTTTGTTCGTATCCAATGTATGTATGTATGTATGTATATCAGTGTGTATTTGTATGTATTTAATACAATATACCATATTTCATAAGTACATACGTACAAAATAAAATATTTTTATACGATTATATACTTAAGGTGCTGTAAAACATGTCGTAAGTACTTAAGCTGATTAGAAATAATTTTCAATACAACTTTTACTCTTATTTTGGGTTCTAGTTTTCGTTTTTCCAGGGCTTTTTCATTTTCTTTTTTTTTCTTAAAAATTTTTGGGGGAAAATTTTGTGGAAAATATAATGGATTTTTAGTTTATAAAACTAACTGCATGAACTAAAGTATTTCAATTATATTATGAATTAAATATTGGTTTTTAATCAATTACAAGACAAATTCTCAATTTTATTTGTTCAATGTTTTGTTACTTCATTTTCTTTTTTAAAGGCTGTTGCAGATACCTTTGTACTAAAATTTGCTTATAATGACCCTCGTTCTGTAAATTAGATGGTGGTAGTCCTATGGTAGATGGTAGTAGTGAGAACGAAATAAGTTTTACAAATAAAATCCAACTCATTCCAAATCTGTCTCCCTGGTACCGGCAACAGTTTCTGCTCTGAAGCGGTTAGCAAATTAAAAAGAAAACTCCTATCTCCTGCTCTTAAAAATATTGCAGTCATGTCAGTTTTTTCATACCAGGCCTCGTATAATATATACATATGATAGCAAAAAAGGAAAAGAACAAAACGTTCATTGGCTCAATGACAACAAATAAACAACAAATTTTTTGGTAATTGCTATACGAAGCAAATGTCCAATGAAATATTCATGAATTTTGTCGCAGTTCAAACAAAGTTCTTCTCTTCGTTTTATTTTCTCTACTTCCGAGCTTAACACAATGCAAATGTCAGAGAAATATTGAAAAAAAAAAACGGCAAAAATGTAAGGTATTTAGTTTCACATTAAAATTGAATTCGATTTCGATGGTGAAGCAAATGCAATATTAACGAAATTATTTTCATTTGAAAATGAAAAAATACTTGCAACACAGGAATGAGATGTGTACATGACAGAGAACAGCAATGAATCGTTTTATCGCTACTAATAAGCACTCATGGAATTTTGAATGTAAGTGTATGTGGTTGTATGTAGTTGACATCAAACTCATACCATTCGAAATACATGTGTTTGATTCATAAGCCTACTCATTTAGATTTATAAATTTAGAAAAATACTCTTATAATACCTATAAATGATTCGAGTGCCTTGAGTCATTGACTTGTGAGGTTCCATGATATTAAAATAATTATGAATGCGTATAAGTATCAGAAATTCTGAGTATGATTCGATTCTACTAATTCTTTTTGAATACTCATTGCTGGCACACGATAAATGTTGAATGAGTTTTAAATGAATTTAAAATATGAATGAATTTCATTTTCAATGTTAAAAATATTGAAATAGTTTCCACGCTACTCCAATGAGGCGTAATCAATAATAATCACACATACATATATACGTAGGTAGGGGTAATTCATATAAAAATATTGCTTTTAATTGAATTCGTTTTTCTTCTATTTTGGCATCCTTGAAATAATTTAATAATAAAAACCATTTCCTTTTGTGAATTTATTGCTTTGAATCCAAACCTTGGAAATCCTTTTCGATTGAGTATCCCGTCTTGTAGGAAACGATTTTATTTCCTTTGAGAACGTCTCAAAAGAAGTTGGTGAGTGAGTGAGTGAGTGGCTGACTGTGTAGGTAGGTGGTGGTGCTTTGTTTATTCTGCTTAAATAATTTAATAATTACATTATTACACTGTTGTTGCTATACATGTTTTTTGTTTTTTTGTGTCCTGCAGAGGACATTTACCTTATCGTCTTCCGTTGTTGTTGTTACTGGCGATTGGTTAGATTTTTGTTGTTGCTTTCGTTTGTTAAGTTGGTTTAATTAAATGGATTTGCTATTGTTGCTGCTGTTGTTTATTCTATTGTTAATTACATGAGAGCGTTTCCTTGAAAATACATATATTTTGTGCCACTGCAAGAAGCGTAAAGGAGGTTTCTGTTTAAGAACCGGAATATCCTGTTGCTTAGAAAAATGACCCAATTAAGATGTTTTATGTTGAACACGGCAAATAAATTAAAATTATTTCGTTATTGCTACAGGATATACATAATGAGTACATAAAAAGCCAGAAATTAGAAGGGCTTGATGTCTATGGATACTTCACCTCTATCACCGCTTTCCGTGTGAAGAATATTTCGATATTTTGTTTCAGAATGATTTTATATCGGTGATTAATTAATGCTAAAATTGATATGATAGAAAATATGTTGTATTTAGTTTTTATAGTCTTAAAAACTTAAAACCAATTGAAATTTGAATCCGTAAGCAATGTAAAGAAGTTCTTGATTTAACGACAGAGAAACTCGTAAGGGACTGTAAGGCAGTATACAGTAGAAACTATAACTGAGCCCATTTTCAAATACATACGTACATAATTGGCCAATTTTATTTGCTCTCAGAGTTTTTACCAGAAATCTGCTGACAGAAAGTACCCGAAGAAATATTTTTTTTATTCATATTTCGTTTTGATATCTGACTTGGGGTTTGAACTGTGGCCTTACGTCTCATAAGACAACACATTATATACTAGACTACGGTGACTTCTATTCTTCCATTTTCAAATACTGAACTTATTTGATCATGCTTTAGTCAGGATTACAACCTAGCTTCTCACATCACTCATATTGCATTTGTTAATTTTATCCACGATTGGAGGAGTCTACAGTTTATTGGCTCGACTTCGAACGACTGAATATCTTTTCATGGGTTTTTACTAGAGCACTGCTGAGAGGAAGGCACCATATTGAAGAGAATACTAAGGGTCTTATTTTTACTACACCTTATATCTATCAGTGCTTCTAAACAGCGTACCTTTTTAGTAATTCCTTTCTTTATTTACAAAATTGCATTTATCTTTTTGATAATTTAGTATTAAACTTAGATGGATGAAGTTAAAATCATATTTTTATCTTTATCTGTGAATAAAATTAAAAAAAACACAAAAAATTAAAAAAAAAACAAAAATTTAAATGCAATATTTATCAAAGTTTTTTAATGTTTAATCTTGAAAAACTCTTAAAAATCTGAAGGCGAAAGAGACAGAGAAAGAAAGAGAGAGAGAGAAAAAAACAGCTGTCAACTTTCGCTGTTTTAAATATATCCACATACACACACACACTCACTTAGTATAAAAACATTTCATTGTATTTCAAGCAAAAACTTTGTTAAGTTCAGTGAAATTTTTTCCTTTTTCCATTTCTTGCTTTGTTGTTTTTTTTCTCATTCTTCTCATGTTTTTATCTTGCTAAACAACAACTCAGATAGAGGTAGAGAGAGTGAGAGAGAGTAGTAATGTTTGCTTGTGTATGTGTGCGTGTGTTTAGCTTAACTCCCCTCTAATTTAGATGTCACTTTATGTTCTCTGACAGCTGCAGGTCTTTTTGGCAGTTTTCTCCACTTGTTTGGACAGATTTTGATGCCTAAAGGTGTTTAAGGGGATAATTTTTTGTTTTGCTCTTCTCTTTCAATGTCTATTTTTCCATTTTTCTCTTTTCCTTTTACTTTCATTTGTTGTTTTTTCTGTTTCCCATAGTGTTATTGTTGTTTCTGTTAAAAAAAATTCTTTGTTTTTTTTTCTTCTTTGAAATGTGGCTCCTACTCTGGGCTCTAAGAGTGGTATTTATGAACATTTTGTTACCGTTACCGTTACCATTACTGTTGTTGTTGTTACTTGTTGTTATA
This sequence comes from Sarcophaga rosellei, assembly GCA_930367235.1. NCBI lineage: Eukaryota > Metazoa > Arthropoda > Insecta > Diptera > Sarcophagidae > Sarcophaga > Sarcophaga rosellei. The sequence continues at coordinate 2,586,115 of OV884019.1, read as the reverse complement.
TGTATTAGTATAGTTTTTGTTTCCTTTTCGCAATGCTTGTAAAAATAAAAACAACAAGAACAACAACTGAAAACATTGTTGTTTTACAGAACAAGGTTGGAAATGGTGGTGTATGTATGTATGTTTGAGTGTTCTTTTGTGGCCAACAGCAGAACTCGTAGAGAGAAAGAAGGGACAAAAAGATGAAATAAATTAAAAATGACATTTTCCCCAATAACAACAACGATAATGTTAAAAAAGAGCAACAACATTTGTAACCTATTTTCCATGCCACCCCTCACCCATTTCAGTGTACTATTTCCGAGTTTATGCTGAAAAAAGAACTACGAAAACTTTTATTACGAGTTACTCAAAATTCAAAAGAAACTCTTGAAATGGCAACAAAAAAAAAAAAAAAAGAATGAAAAATCTCATCGTCATCATCATAAGCCAGCCGATGCTTCCGGGTCTTCAGGACTTTTTTCGTTGCTGTTGTTGTTGTTGTTGTTCATTTTCAATTGAAATTTTTACGAGTCTTTCGTTGTTTAGGTCAAAAATTTAAAAGGTTTTTATGGTTACGTCGATAGAGAGACTGTGTGTGTGTGAAGAAGAGAGAGGGTGAGTAAGACAACAAAGCTAAGTAACGTAACAAAGCTAAGTATGTAATGAAATAGAATAAAAGTAAGAGAAGAGAAAAAGAAAATTACTTATAATCAGCTTATTAGGATTTTTTATCCTGACAGCGGTATTTTCACTTAAATTCATTGTTGAGTTGGGTTTTAAGGTGAAAGAAATAAGGAAAACACAAAACAAAATTTGCCAAAATATTGTGTAGGGAATGGGTCCTGTAACTTACAGATTTAAAAGCAGAATACCAGAGTCAGTGGCAGGCCTACTTTTGGTCTTAATTAAGGCTTATATTCATAACAACAAGTTTTTGTACTTTCTATGATTTAAGTAGAGCACTATTCTGTCGTATGAGGCAAGTCAATTGAGTGCTTGTAATTGGTGACGTGTTGCGAATTCCAACATTAGAAAACTGCGCTTGTTGCTTTTAGATGAAGAAAGCGAACATCAGAGAAGTCCTTTGCTTCAGATTCTGGGGATTTCTTACTTTTCAGTTTTCGATTTTCAATTGATCGACCTCCGGAAGGCATTGATAGATATCATACCGTTCTATACTGAATTACGGGACCCATTGTCTACAGATATTGTCTTTGATGAAATTTTCACTATTATTAGACCTTAAAAATTGTAGAGCCAATGTAAAATAAAATTGGAACTAATGCTACTAATGAGACTAATGTTCAAAGCCATTGAAAAGAGTATTTTTGATTTAACGTGTTGTTCAGTGCAATTCTCCAAATTAATTTCCTTTAAAGAGTATTTCAATAAACATTGACTCAAAGAGACAAATTTAGCCCTCTTGTATACATATTCTAATGCTCAAATTTAAATTGTTCTCCTGGTACCAAAGTACCAAAATTAAATTGAATTATTTTATTCTTGAAATAATTTGAATACGATTATACCCCATAAAAAGTGTTTGAACAGCATCTCTAATTATTTTATGAATTTAATAATTTTTTAATATTTTTTCACATTTTAATAAAATTTTTCCAAAGAAAATGCCAAAAACTTTTAATTAAATGAGGACGATGCTGCTGCATTTATTTCTTTTTTTTTCTCACTTTCTGTGTTCCTCTGCTATCTTTACAGGAATAGATTCACAGGGCAAAAGTTACAACAATGTTTAACTACAATAATAACAAACAAAAAGGAAGAGAGCAGTAAACGAAAGAGAATTCAAGTAAATAAGTATGTATTCGAAATTCCCTGGAGGCCCTTTAAATAATTAACATATTAAAGAGCAGCCCAAATACACGAAATGGAAAAGAAAAAAGGAATTACATTTGTTTTCTTTAAAAATTACAACAAATAATAGAGAAAAAGTAAAAAAAATTAAGTTTTTACTTTTACCAGCGTATACATACATACATATGTATGTCTGTGGTATCGTCTGTCTGAACTTTTGTTTCTGTCTTGTATTTGAATTTCCTTTCTCTCTGTTTCTGTTGTTGGTTGATTTTCTACAATTTTTTAATTTAAATTTCCAACTTACATGACCTATTAAAATTGTTGTTGTAGTTGTTCCCATTGCTTTTTAAAAGAATAAAAATGTATTACAAATGAAAATGATATAAAACAACAACAACAGCATTGGCAGCAACAAATAAAAAAGAGGAAATAAAATACAAGAACATTCAATTGCATCCAATGATACTGCCTGCGCTGCATTTGTGTAATCGCAGTAAATGTGGGTGAAATGAGGAATAGAAATTCTTTATTCTGCTCGAGTTGCTAATTGGAAAACTGCATATGGAGTTGCTGCTCTATGGTTTACACCCTACATTTCGTATTAGCACATGTGATGAAGGGAAAGTAAGAAGTTAGCGTGAAAAGTTTACTACTTTGTTTCACTCCAACGAAGGCATTAGTTGCCATACTTGACTGGCTACCTTCTGACCTCTTATTATGGCAGTCAAATCTTGGCACAATCGGATTAATATATGTACATGCTGCTAGACATTGACACTCTAGGCTTGATTATGTGTTTCCTTATAACTTTCTGAATAAAGGCGGCACTTACAGGGATGTACGAATAGGCATTGAAATCTCTGTAACGGGTTTGCTAGTCCAACACCATTAAATTTACTTGCGTCGTAAGCATTTAAAAAAGAAACGATTTACAAACGAAATATAAAGTTCCAAAGCTCCAAACTTTTACTTGTGTAGCATACCTCTGTGTTGGCACATATTCACTCTGCCTGCAACGTATTTTACTTTTAACAAGTTGCTGTTGTTTTCAATATGCTTGCAACAAACAAAAACAAACACACAAAGGAGGAAAACTTTAAATGAATTCAAGTTTCGCATACAACACAGGATACAGGATATGAGAGCGTATTGTTTCTATTGCTTTAAAAAGGATAATAATTTATGGCATGTGGCAACAAAATGTTTTTTAGGTCATGAAATAATTAAACAGGAAACAAACAAAAATTCATAACGAATAAAAACACAAAAAGAAAACATTTTTTTTATAGGAAACAAGAGCAAGAAATTCAATTTTAAATTGATAAAAATTTAAAGCAAAAAAACCCAAAAAAATGAAAAGAAAAATCAAATCAAACTCAAAAGGAATGCTTTTTAATGGATTTATTACTTACAGTTATTAAGAGACGTCGTAACGGTAGCTATTGTGAAAAGGAAACGGAAATCGTTAAGCAAACTAAACACATTACATTAGTTGTGCCGCCACTTGAAGCACTCAGAGCCTGACAGCAGACTCCTTATGGTGAAAAACTAAAAAAGAAAAAGAAGTAGAAGTAACAAGCAAAAGATTTTCTTTAAAGTAGCAACGACAGATTTAAGTGACGGCTAAATTTTATGACTTTTTGATGAGATTCCGTCCCTCTTCAACTTTTTCCTTTTACTGTAGCACGTAAGTTGTTGCAATGCAAAGTGTGCTGTTGCTTAAAGCCGACTTACTTTGTGGGTGTGTATGTGCACTTTTTTCGTAAAATGTTTTCTTGCAACATAAACTGCAATAAAATTTTCTTTTTGTAGGAAATTTTGTAATTTTTATGGAGAAAAGTAAGAAGTTTATATCCATCATTGCCCACACATGCAGCAGTTTTTAAAGCGTAGTCTTTTTTTTATAAAATTTTCTCGAATTTTATATACGCGCATATGTACATATTTTATGTACATATTTATGGTAAAAGGAAGGAAATCATAATACAATTGAATATGAAATCAAAAGAAATTCTATTTGAATTTTAAATATTTTATATTGGCATGTAAAATGTGTACTTTTGGTACTTTTTGAAAAAAGTACCTACCATATTTGTTATTCAAAAGTTTTGAGAAGTACTTCTTGTGGTAAAAAGTACCACAGGATCTTTCTGTTTATATAACAACTGCGCTGAAGATAGCATATGAATCAGTTTTTGTAAGGCGTTAAATAATTAAAAAGTATTACTAAATCAAAGAAAAAGTATCAACTTATAGATTTTCGAAGCAACGAAAAAGTGTTAAAAAATTGTTTTTCAACAAACAAAAATGTTCTGTTTCTTCACTAAATCGTAAAGCACGTTGAAGAATTTATCCTGAGGAAGGAATCTCCAACGACCAAGATTTCTACTCTCTGGCAACCGTTCGGAAAGCAGATCTCTTCTAGGTCTAGACTGGTACCCATATGCCATAATACGGATTCCTGATTACGACGTTAAAGTAGTTACACTCCTATTGAATGCCAGTTCACACATGGGGGACTATTGGGCAAAACATAAAAAGAAAACAATTTGGAGGAGTTTATTTTATCAAAGTATTTCACTATTAACATACATACATATATATACTAAGTTAGCACTGTTAGTTGAATAAAGAGTTCTACGTTCGTAGTCGAAATTCTTCGTGTAATAGGATACCCACATGATACTTCATGTAGTTTTTATTATGGTTTTATGGCCGTTGGAAAGTCATAAAATAATTCAAAATGTCCTTAGGATAATAAATAGCAACTTACTAGGAGGGCAGAAGATGCAAGGGCGATGTAGTACCATGTACCATATAAGTATTGTAATTAAATGTTATTAACCTTACGGACACAATATGAACTAAATAATAAAACTCTTGAACCTATTCTTTAGCCAGTAATACGCTTGAATAAATTCAAAAGCATAACCCAGTGAATAATTTCTTTAAAGTTAGCATTATTTCTTCTCATCCAGAATAGCTAGATAGCAGAAGCTTTAATGTGATGTAATGCATTGAAAGTGAAGTTAGGTACAAGAATGCTTTTAGCTTTGCGATCACCGTTGATCTATTATATCTATACCTCCTGTTCCTAGGAACGTCGAACCGTAAGGAAATCTGTTTTGGAATCCTTGAGACAATGGCTATCCTGCCCACTATGTCCATTTCATTCACAATTCCCATTTCTATACGATTTTGTACGATTTATGAACCGAATATTTGGTGAAGATATTCTGAATTTTCAAGTTGTTTATCTATGATGAGAAAACATCATTGTAATGATTTGTTTTCTTTTAATTGGTCTCATAATTTTTCCTTTTCTTGGGATTTTTAATCGATTTTCTTTTGATAGTTTTCCAAATTTTTCAATTATGTTAACTTAGCAATCTCTGTTAACTTAACATTCACTGTAAACGTAAAGAATATAACTTTCGTAGCTATCTTTACACACGTAAATACCAGTGGGCCATAGCTTGACTTTTACGACTTTTTGTAAATTTGTTAGAAAAACGCTTATGACTATAACACATAGAGAGAGAAAGAAAGAGAGACATAGAGAGAAAGAAAGAGAGACAGAAAAAACAGAAACCATCTGTGTAGTTAATTTTTGTTGATACTTTTTATTGTATTTTTAGGTAATAAAAGAAAAGTTTGCCATAAATTGTTTTGACTTTTTATTTGACTGTTTTTATTTTTATTATAACGGTATTAATTGTTTTTTTTTATTTGCTTTATATGCGAACATACATACATATGTAGTATAATTGCTTATATATAAATGTATGTGCGAACATGTACTACAATGTACATGCTTATAGTGCCTATAAGTATTACACAGTACAGGCTGTATAATAGTTTAGAGAATATTGTTTTCTCTTTCCTTGTATCATAGATGGGCACTTTGCAGTACCAGTAAAATTTCAGTAAAAATTGATTTTTACTGATTACTGAAAAAAATTTCAGTATTCAGTAAAATTTTACTGGTAATGCAATCTAAATTTCATTTAAATTTCATTTAAATGTCATTTAAATTTAGATTGCATTAACAGTAAAATTTTACTTTTTTCATTTAAATTTTATTTAAATTTCATTCAAATTAAATTGAAATTGAAATTTTTTTCAGTAATCAGTAAAAATCAATTTTTACTGAAATTTTACTGGTACTGCAAAGTGCCCATCTATGCCTTGTATAATCTTAAGGTCAACATGAACACACACCCATACAAACTTTGACTCATACTTGCAAATTAACAATCCGTTTCTCTTTACATAGCTGAAGAGAGAAACTGTAACAATTTATTACAAACTTCCTTGAGATAGATTCTACGCAATATTTATGAACACAAGAAAAGTTTCTTAAGAAAAAGTTTCTAACTATTTATTGTAAAGAAACGGTATTTGCATGCAACAACACCAGCAACAACACATTAACTGCTATAAAAGCAGGCGCATACTAAGTTTTAATTCTTAACAGCGGAATTAAAAAACACAAACGAATAATTTTAGTTCTTGTAAAATGTTTGTTTGATTGCTAACGTTTCCCACAGTCTTTGCTACAGGTATTCGATGAGGAATAATGTCTAAATGATTACGATATCGAAATCAATGTCTCAATGATTCAAATATTCAACAAAAATTAAGTAAATGATGGCGTTCTCTCTTCTCTAGACATGACAAGGAATAAACGTTTAAAGGTATTTTTGTTGAGTTAGTTAAGCAACAATTGAATACCAAAGAAATGAACTCTTCAGCCAACACATAAAACAATTTGGTAACCCTGTTAAGACAATATCTGCGCCATGTGTTAATGAATTATGAGCCAAAAACTGTACTTAAGAACTATTCACATACTATCTCTTTCTTTCTCTCACTCTCTCTCTTTTAGTTTTCGTGTTGGTTATTAAATGTTTAAGTTTGTTTGTTGTAATTAACACAGTATGTGACCGAAATGACTTCTAAAGAACTTTTTTGCTCAATGTGTTCTCAGCGTCCAGTGGCGGTGGTCATTTTCAATAAAATGGACAATAAAAATATGGTTTTTTATTTACCCTTAAACTCTGAATTATGGCCATAAATTATTAATAGCCGGCCATTTGAAGTATGTAAACTGATTAAAATAATAGTTTTGCTAATAAAATTTTATGAATACGATAAAGAAACATCATTTTCTCGAGGAAAATTTATTTTAAATCAATAGAATTCATGGGTTTTTAACGAAATAACTTTTTAATTCAAAATCGTATTCTCGATTATCATATGTGGTCTGGTAATTAACCATTAGTAGGCCTATAAAAATAATTAAACAATATATGTAATAAGCAATAACAATAACTTATATCGTATGCCATTAAACATTAAGAATCGTATTTTTTATGCATTCTACTTAAAGTAATTTCATAGTTGACAGACAAAAAATTTTTGAGCTGCCATTGTTACAACAAGACGGCCATTAAACTTCGCAAATGAATGCAATTGGGTTACTAACATAAAATCAATATTTGTTTTAATTTTCTATCATTATTTAAAAAATAATAATAATAAAACAGAAAATATTCCAAAGAAAAACAACTGCATTTCCGTTTCAATGTTTTCGAGTATTTTTACGTGTACGTTTCTCTTTGCTTTTTGGTTTTTTTCGTTGTATTTCAATGAAAAATATTTATTAAACCAGACAAGGATTATGTGACTGTGCGAAAAAGAAATATTTAACAACGTGGACTAATTTGCATATGTTTGTTAATGGACGTCATTACGTGGCCAAATTGATGAGGCAGCAAAATACTAGTAGGAGGCTATTACAACGAGCACGTGTTTTCTTTATATTGTATAGGATTTTTCAACCGAGAGAATATGTTGCATTAAAACCTAGCGAAACGACTAATTTTGACAATTACTGCTTTGAACTTCTAGTTGTTTTCTCAGTCTCTTAATTTGTGTTAAATTATTAGTATGTTTTTTCTCACAAAAAAATAAGTGCCACCCTAATATTTAAAAAGCGTTTTACAAATGCTTGCAAACAACGTTCATCCGTCCCCGTATGGAAGATGACCATCATGTGTAATGAGAATCATGTTTAGGAAATTGTATAGATTCGAATGGAATTTCACTTTATTTTTCTTTCGTTCTGTCTCTTGTTGTTTTACATTCTTTCTCTTTCTTTCTTTTAACAGAGAGTTTGTTTTATTTTTGCTTTAATGCTCATTACACGGTTACTGTTGTTGATTCAACTGTTACTGCTGCTATGCTAAGCGCCGCTGTAGTTAGAGTTGTTGTTGGTTTATTTCTCTTAATGTTGTGACAATTGATTATGTGGTCACTTTGTACACTAAAACAAACAAACACACAAATGCACTCAACTCAAGTATACTCCCCTACTCCTATGCATACATATGTATTTGTATTTAAGTTGTAAATGTGAGTGAGTATGTATGCATGTGTTGTTTTCGAAAATGAGAATTTTATTGTTTTGTATATGTGCATGTGTTTGTGTGCATAGAGTCTATGCCATAGACATTGTATCCAAAGTCCATGCTTATAATCATTTCCACTTGCCTGTGCATGTCTCTTTTCCTGCATGTTGTTCTTGTTGTGGAATAATCTCCACAATACCAGTCTATTCATACACTCACAAATTCATTCATTCGTTCGTTCGTTCGTTTATTCATTCGTCCATTGATTTGAACATTCTTTAGATTCATTGTAACATGTTGTTGTTGTTGTTGTTGTATTTGAATTTTGTTTGTCCGTTTTTCCCGCCTGGCTGCCTACATGAACATGCTGGCATGAATATTGTTTTCGTTGTGTCTGCGTGTGTGTGAGTGTGATTTTTTTTTTGTGTTGTGTTGTGTGAGAGAGAAAAACATTTTTTGTTCGTATTTAGTAGTCATTTTGTTAGTTTTGTTTATGTTGTTGTTATTGTTGTTGTTCTATTTGCCACAGTTGAATTGTTTAAACAAATAAAACATTGTTGAAATGTGTTGGTTATATCCTGGTGGTCTGATCACTTTGTTTATTTGTTTGTTGGTTCTCTTTGCTTATGGATGCGTGTGTGTGTGTGTGTGTTAGAGATGAAAAGAGTTGCAGTTGTAATGTTAACTGAACAACAACAACAGCAACGATAATAATAACAGGTATAACAATAATGTATTTATTGTTGTTGAGATTATTATAAGAGTATATTATGTTGTTGTTGCTGTTTTCGGTTTTTGCTATTTTCTATGTTCTGCTGAGACATTCTGTGGCTTGCAGTAATGTAAACAATTAATGTTGATTCGTTCGGTCGATCATTTTTGGTTGTAATGGTTTCGTTTTAATATCAATTGCGATAATGTAGTCGCCACATTGTGGATGAGAGAAATTAGGAAAATTGCTCTCTTACCCAAACACACATAAAAATGTCATTAAATTGTGTGTTAATAACCCACAAAAAAAATTAATTCACGGCAATCTTATCAGTTAAACTCAAAAGCTAATGATGGGATTCGATTGAGATTTCATTAAAGAAGAGTGTATATTCCGAGTATTAGAAAACAGATGGACGGATATATTTAATACAGGAATGTGGAAGAATTCAGGAAATCCATAACCAATTAGTTCACGACGCTTCATTTTATTTCTTTTTGGAAAACTATGTATTCGTTAAGCATTCATATGTGGAATTCATGAACCAATTATATCTGGTTACATACCATGACCCTTAGCTATTATATGATGAGAACTTCTGTATCCCTATTCAGTATGAATTAATTTGTAGCAAATTTTGTGTAGTTATTTATTATATTGGGGGCATGTAGGTTTCATTAGATATTTTGACATTCAAAGTATGATTGTTTAAACGATATACAACGTCATGAACAAAAAAGTACACACTATTATATCCTCAAATCATTTCGAAAATCATGAAATGGTCGATGGGTTTGACTGATTCAAGATAACTACGACATAATGTACGGCATGATGTTGTAATTTAATATAAAACTTTATTTTCATTTTACAGCAAAGAAAAGTTATCTTTTATTAAACATTTTGTAAATAAACTGAATGTGCTTGGTTTATGCAACAGTTTTGTTCAAACAAACTTTTTAATAATTCGCAATTTATTAAAACTCATTTATTATAGTTTATTGTGCATAAAGTCATGAGAAAATTAATTTTAAATTTTCTTAAACGAAATAGCCTGCCCTGTAGGCAATCTATGAAATATTGAGAATTATATGAGAAACAAAATCTCATGATTATTGCTTGGAAAACAGATGTGATTTTCTTATAAGTACTGTTACAATAATAAAAACAACTGTAATAGTAATAACAGTAATAATAATAAAAATTTCCATATTTTGATTATTTGTTTATGGAACCCAATAGCGAATATGTGTGTGCAACCTCATACTGTCTGGGAAAACGAAAGCATTTGTTTCAAACGCTTTCGATATAAAATTGAATAAAGTTGGGGGAATCAAAAGGAAAAAAAATCAACAAAAATGTCGTTGTCTGCCTTGGTTCTCTTCATCGAAATGAATTTGAATGTGGAAAGTTAACAGAGGAAGTGCTCCTTTTTTTTATCGTAGTAAAAACGATTTGAAGTTATAAAAAATGAAAATAAAAAATGAAACTGAAAATAAAATAAATGACAATTTGACAGGGTTATATGAAAGCAATAGACGCCCAAAAACTAAACTCAGCGAATTTTTATTTTTATTTTCTCTACTGCTGAGGGTCTATAATTTTTAGAAAAACGCCTTAAAAAGGAGGAAAATCTTTGGAGTACACGTTAATGTAGTTAAATATGTTAATGGGTATTGGTTACCAATTTAATATTTTGGTTTATTTTTAATAAAACCATGAAGAAATTTTGTCTAAAAACAATTGCGAACCTATTTCTAGTACATTCGATGGCCAATTTATTTCCACAAATACGTATGTGTCTTGCAATCCGGGAGACTGGATTTGGTGGCGCGAAAGGCCTTTGCATGCAGACTTTGTTTTAATGAAAAAACACTTTAAAACTCTGGTTGCATGAAGGTATCATACAGACATAACTGGTCCTAAAAACCCTTCAGTAAGGATTACGACCTAGCTTCTCACACCACTTATGTCGTGTGCGTTAACTTTATACATGAGTTGCGGGACCTACAGCTTTAACTCGACTTCGAACGACAGATTTTTCAGAAACTCTTCATGGCAATTTTAATTACTCGCAGAGTTTTTACTAGAAATCTGCTGAGAGGAAGTCGCCGAAGCATTATTTTTTTTTATTTTGATGTCTGACCGGAGGTTTGAACCGTGGCCCTACGTCTAACAAGCCAACACACTAAGTACTAGACTACGGCGCTTCTAGGTATCATGACGAATTTGATTACACTTTGTGTTTCCCTTGGCATTCTTGGGCGATATGTAGGAATTCAATGCCAGCTAAAACTAGTATTTCTTCTGATTTGTTTTTAGACTGACAGTGTCAATAAATGGATACCGATTACGATTTCGTACATCACTATCAAAAACTTGCACCCACCACATGTGCGTGGTTGTAAATGATGTGGAAAACTTTCTATTCATACAAGACTTTCAATTCTTTATTCACTTCCAACCACTCATGTGGTTGTTCTTTACCAAAAGGCTCCTGTTTCTCCATGCTCTACTCTACTTTGGTTATATCGAACCACATGTGTATGCTAATGCAAGTATTGGAAAAGTCTTAAATTTTTATTATTTTCCATTTCCATTTCCATTTTGTTTTATTTTCTAAAGCAAAATATGCGAAAAAGGGAAACTGTTCATTGAAAATGCATAAATTCTCTGTCGTACATATTTTTCAAGTCTATACATGAAGTCGTAAAAGTTAATGTAAAATATTTAAATCTATAAATTATGCAAAAAAAAAAAACAAAAACAAAAGAAAAGAAAATAAAAGAAATTGTAAGAAATTCACCCACTACCACCAAAGGCAAAAGACTTTTCAAGGAAACTTACACACACAATTGGAAAATGAAGTTTTCCGTTTTGTGTAGCCTTGAAACTGATAGACTTCATGGCAAAGCAGAGAGAGAGAGAGAGAGAGAGAAAAATAGTGACAGTAATGATGATAAAATTTAACCACAAATTTAAATCGAAGAAATAAAAGTTTTTTGGGTGGTCTATAGAGGGGAGAGCGGTACATGAAAAGGGTGTGAATTTGAACAATTGCAGTTGACATATTAAAGTCGATTTAAAAGATTAAGCGAAAGGGAATTGAAATCTTTTTAATACTTTAAAGAAAGTTAGACGTTTTGGTAAATAATTTAAAAGAATTCAATTAATTTTATTAAATTTTTGGCTAAAAAATGCTTGTAAATAAATGTGTTCACGGTATTGGTCATCGCAGATTAATGGCTTTCCTCTTGCGATACTTAAGGCCAAGAACGAATAAAGACAACTTGGGGTACACTATTCGGTCACACACACACACATCGGTCGAACGAAATGGTATTTGAACGAGTTATTACTAAGGCTATAAGGCGGTTGAAGCTAAACTTATCAACCACAACTTTCGAAATATTTTTAAATGATACTTTTTAGACAGCTTTACATCGTCTGGCCTATGTTCTAATTCAATAAAGTGTGCTCGGTTCAGGTGTATTGGGATTATCAGGCTCGATTTTAGCTCATCATAATTGAAATAGATACGTTATTACGGATTCTATTAGTGCGGTATTTGTTGCTTAGAATGAGTCTTGCAAATGTTTCGAGATGACTTCTGGAGCGGCTTCTAAAGATTTTGCTACAGCTTCTTAAGTTTGATGTCAATCTTCGTGGTGTAATGCATTCAATTCAGTGATCTTTAGTTCTTTTTTTTGATCAACCCTACACGTCTTTGCGTTTTGAATTAAACGTACCACTTCTGAATTTTACGAATCAGCACTTGTTATCTCCAAGTGAATATAAATGCTAGACACTAACCCTCAAAATTCAATATAAATTATTAAAGATGCAAACCAATTTCTAAGTTATTAAGTTTCTTGTGTTTTTTTGCAATAGAATTTCAGTTCTTCATTTGCAGTTAAGTGAAGCAATTTACTTTACAAATTAAACCCAATTTGGCCAACACTTTCACAAAAACCACTTTCGTTACTTAAAATCGAAAAGAAAGAAAGGAATCCTTTTTAATGGTTCGCGGAACGTACGGTCACTTATAGCACTAAAAAATAATGCAAATGCTAACTAAAATTTCATTACGGTTGGGTAATCCTTCTCATTGCCTTTCAGTATGTTGGGTGAACGCTCTACTAATTCTTGCTTTAGAAAGTAAACGGTACACATAACAAAGGAGAAATCAATTCCAGATTCTCCATTCTTTCTTTAAAACCAGCAACAATTGTTTTGCATTGCGTTTCTCTCTGGTTTATTTGTTTATAAATTTTCTTTTCACGGTATTTAATGAATAGTTTCTAGACGAATAAAATTACACATGTATTCTCACATTCACATTGTATTCAGCATTACAATAAGAGTATTTATAATGATGTTAATTTGGTAACCTTTTCAAACTTCTTTCATTCTTTCAGTTTCTCTATTCGTTTCCTTACTTTTTCATCTAACTATGCAAGAACGAACAATGAGTGTGATGAGTTTAAATGTGTGAGTGTATGAGCGCGTGTGAATGCAAGAGCACAAGTCAAATGTTGTGTAATTAATTATTTACTTGAATGAATGAGTCCGTATGTGTTGTTGTTGTTGCTGTTTAATGGTTGTGTGTATATGTACGTTCTCTCTGGTTGTATAATATTTACTAATTAACTTGTAATCTCAAATGTCGCGTCTTTTCACATTTTAAACGATGTTGCTTGAGCACAATAGAATGTATGTGTGTAAGTGTGTTTATGTGAGAGCACATGTGTCTGAGCTTTTTTGTGTTTGTGGCAACAATAGAAGAGACTAAAGAGAAGTTAACAAGTGTTAAACAACTACAACAACAACAACAACAATCACAATAATTTAAATACAGAAAAAGAAAACGAGTTTGATTTAAATTCTATTAAAAGAAAGGAAAAAAGGATTTCATATTTAAATGTATTCTTCATTTCTTCTTTTCATTTTACGATTTAAATTTGAATTCAATTGAAAATCGAATTGTAGATTTCATATGAGTAGAGTAGAGTAGTAGAGTACAGTTAGAGATGAATTGTAATTTATTTGAGTACAACTTTTTTTATGGTCACAGACTGTGAAAAGCTTGAATCCAATTCAAGTAGTTCATTGCTAGGAAATTTTGATTTATAAGCCCAAAGTGTATATTTGCAATTCATACTGAGTAAAACATCAAGTTTAGTGGAAACTGTTGTTGCAGAAGACCACAGATTAAGCAGTATATTTCAGGCGGAAGTCATGACCATTTTGGAAGCAGTGCAATTAGGTGGCTTTAATTTGCCTGAATATATTTGGAGTAACTAGGACAGCGAAGCTGTGATTAGGTCCTTAACGAAAGGTGTTTGAGGCATGTCATTGCCCATGAACACCGGGGTTTTCAGGAAATTTCGGACCATTTGGAAGGTACTTTATTTTGGATTGCAGGACATAGGAATATTGTCGGCAATTACTGGTGAATTTAGTTTGGAGCTCACAATCTCCAATAAGTTACAGGGTGTAGGTATTCAGATTGCCTCAGTTTGTATAGGTATTCTCCAGTTATTTCACAAAAAGACTCCACTTTGTTGGCAGTAAGAAAATACACACAGTTTTGCTAGACTCTACTGGCCTTTGTTATTAAATCAGATGGTCATGCAGCCTCATGGCTTACTGCCTTATCGGAAAACATGCCCATAGACTTGGGCATTTTATCAAGTGTCTTCTAAAGTAGCTATGGAGTTGAAGACGAGGAAGAAACTGCATTTGTACTTGCCGTGAAGAAGCGATCACCCTTAACCTCTCATTTAAATTTCAAGTATGCCAGAGGACGCCAATTATTTTTCTCAAATATTTACCTTTGTAATGTTAAATGAAACGTGATGGAGTTACTGTTTCGTTTTTCCAAATCGTTTTTAATTGAAATTTCCTTCCATTAAAATATAAAAGAAATGAGGGCTTAAAATGATTTAAAAAATTATTAACAATTTCATATTGCCTCCTTATTTTCTCCGTTTTTTTTTTGTCTCCGTTAAACTTTATCTTATGAAAACAAACTTTAATGCACTTGTAATTGTCATAAAAGATTTCTTCTTCTTCTCATTTTTCTTGTTTTCTTGAATCATTTTTTTCACATATTTTTCTTCCTTTATTTCACTGATGACAAACAAAAAACAACAACAAATAAATGAAATTTTTGTGTAACGCCCCGTTTTACCACCAAACAAAAAAAAAAACGAAAAATTTTTAATTTTTCTTTTGTGATGGTTCCCTCTTCCCAATGAGTACAGTAATGAAGTTGCAGATGATAATCATGATGATGATGATGATGATGATTGTGCCTCAAGAGAATGTAAGGAGTTGGTGAATGTTCATACACAAGCACACACATGTACTCGCTGTTATTGTCATGCTGGGGAAGCAAAGACAGTTAAAAATAACGGAGAAAAAAAAAACAAAAAAGAAAGGAAACTTTGAATATTCTGTGCATTTTATGGCTCAAGTTGAATTAAAAGTTTTTCCTCAAGAACTTTTGTTCTATACTATGTGCATGTGTGTGCGTAGAAGTGTGTATGTACAGTGGGTATTTAAGAGTAAGAGCACAGAGAACATATTTAATATTGCCAAATAGAGTGGATTTATTTGTTTGTACGTTTGTTTTTCTGTCGTTTTTTTTTTTTGCTTTCTCTAGTGATAAAACGAGTAAAACATTTAAACAATAATAAATGATAAGAATAACAACAACAATGTTTATGAAATGAATTACAAATATTTGAAACTTCAAACACAAATTTAAATGTTGAAAATTTTAAATGAAAGCATCAGAAAACACAAAACGTTGGCAAAAGTTTTAAGGGGTTAGTATACTTCCTAAGGCCGTTTTTTCAATATTTTCCTTAAAGATAAATTTATTTAAATACATGAATTTTTGTACATGTTAAAGAGGACATTTGATTGTTTATAAATTTTTCTTTTTCAATTGTAATGAAGTGCGGTAGCCTGAAGAGGGTCATCAAGATGGATTTCTGTAAAATATGTACAAGGACATTTTGAACAGGTAAAAATATAATAAACAGGCGGAACCTTAATTGTTTAATAAAATTATTAATTATTGACGTATTAAAAATATTGTAGATCGGGCAAGTACTATTCGTCTTAGTAACATTATCCTAATATTGGGGATGTCAGTTCGGAAAAAGTGCACCAGGACGCTTTTGTACTATTTTGCGTTTCTCTCCCTCTCTCTCTTCGTATTGTTTGTGGGGAAACGAGTGGCTCTAAAGTAACTAAGAGCATGAGAAATTATTTGATTTTTTGAAGTATACTAACCCCTTAAAGTATTTCCATTTCAATTTCCATTGGTTGCGCTCTGGTTCTTTAGCCAGCATATTGTGGTTTCGAGATAATATCCTTTAGCACTTGTATTAAATAACATTGATTTGCATTTATAATCAGATGTCTACAAGAAATCTAAAAAAGTTCTTGTTTTTTTTTGCTTTTAACAAAAACCTCACACCACGAGACAAAAAAGAATATGTTCTTTTTTCTTCTTCTATAACAACAACTATTTAAAGTTTTTTGTGCAGACAGTCTTAGCCAAAAAACAATTTACATACATAGTCTGTTGCTCTGCTCTCTCGCACGTTTTTCTCTATGTTAGTGGCTTAAAAGACCACAAAATATCCTTGACAATGAATGTGGCTGTTGGCTTCTTTCTTTTTACATTGAAACACACAAAGAACGCAACATTTTTTTCCTTTTGGTAAGTGGACTACACTTGTTTACTCCTCGAGTTTCTCTTGCTTTTTCATTGTTTAAAGGATATTCATTCGCCTAATGATATGCAATCAACAAAAAACAAAAAGAAATGGAAATGGAAAGACAACAAAACAGATCATTAACAGATTTGCAATATGTACTCTCGTATCCCGATACTATTGTAATGTGTTTTTATAAACAACCATGAAATAGTCTCGGATTTGTTTCAGTTTTTTCTCCCTTCTTTTCTTCGGTTTAATGCAGAGAACTTAACAAATCTAATATTGTTGACAATAAACGAAATGAAACAATTGGACAGAGAATTATACCGCATGGGGGAATGATGCGCATATTTTCAAATGGGATTAAATTTCTTTATATTCGAAGTACATTTGAAACATTAATATTTTTTTTAATTTCCTAACTGATAAACGTAACATATTTCCTAGAGATAGCTATTGTGGTGTTGTATTTGTATATGTATTTGTTTGTATTCATTTGTTATGTTAATTCCGTTGTAGTTTTTTTACGCAGCTCCCAGCAAACGACACACCTCAGTGATTTCCAATCAATAAATTTTCCAAAACCAGTTTTTTTACAACACTAGGCCTTTATCTTCTCAATCGTCTATAACCTTCTTTTTATATTTGTTTGCCGAAAATAGTCACAGGGATCGAATTAGGTTCAGCATATTTCCAATATTATATTGGATCACGTTCAAACCACCGCAAGTAGTGATAAGTGTGCATGAAGAATTGTTCGTATTGCCCTTTGCAACCAACTGGAAGCATTAAAACAAGCTTCTTATTGGCCGAGTGCTCTAGTGAAGGGATCTGTCACAATTGGGAGATTTTAAAAATGATTGGGTAGGAGAGAGTGCAAACAATCAAATCTTTCTTGAGCACACATAGCTTCAAGAACTAACTGACAAGTTCTGATGAACAGGTCTTGACAGTTAGCATCGAGGCTTTGATTTCATAGTACCCACAAAAACAAGTAGTAAACCAGCTTAAATGGTTAATAATTTCCGTGATTGATCGTCCTTGATAGATTGATGATCCTTAACAGATGATCTACAAACAGTACAAAAGAATTTCTAGGTAAACAGAATGTCTATACATATCTACGGTGACAGAGATGTATCTAAAATCTAATTTGTGTAGTTGAGCGTTACCTTTCCTATTCACTTAAATTTTATTTATTGATTTTATGTCCTAATATTCGTAATATTCTAAAAGGCTTGTATCCCATAATGTTGTAACTCGATATACCTTTTAGTGTAAGTTTTTTTTTGTTTTATTGTAGTGGAAATGCATCATTGTTGTCAACAGCATGTGGTTAAAAATATTCGCTTGTCTAATATTCCTTTTCGGTGGCAATGATTCGAATTGAGTATCAGCAGCTGCAAGTATTACAGATGGAATGATGCTGTATATGTAATATTTTTTATTGTTTTAGCTGCAGGGAAATACTTTTGTAATAGTGAGGAATAGAAATGAAACACTGTTTTTAATAGTAATGTATTGAAATGTGCACATAACTATTACCAGGTTGATGCTATGAAAATGTGCAGATCAATTTTCTTAAGTCCAAGGAATAGACTTTCATCTGAAGCATATCGATCGGTTACTATTTACATATGTTACACAGACTACAACATGCGATAGACTCTTCAAGGTGTTCAGAAGTGGTAGTTTAGTCTCGAGCCATAAACACAAGAGCGTTCGAAAATATTATTCTTTAAGCCCAGGACGTTGCTAGAAAACTGGGAAAAGCTTATGAGTGCTAATATTTTAGAGTTAACCGAACAAAGAGAATGACGTAGAAAAATAGAATTTGGAGCTTGAGCAGAAGAAAGTCCAATATTAGCTCTCAAGTCAAAGAAGCCAAAGTCGACGAAAGGAAACGTACAGACAAGCGATTTTCTGCGAACTAAGGCAGTGCGACCTTGCATGGGTATTCGCATTTCTTTCTTCTCTCATTACTCAACTTCACATCACTTTTGTCCCACGCTGTGTAGATTTGTTGAAAATAAAAGCATTTTTGAATTCATCGAATATTTTTCGCCTGAAGTAGTTGCACAGAACATGTGGACTAAAATTTTTGCATTCTTTAGAGTGTTTTTGTTTGCCTTGATGATTACCAAAAGCAATATATTTTGATTTCCTTTAGCGATTACAACACAAACATCATGTCGATTTGCATATTTTTAGTGAATTTTTCTGTTTCTTTCTTATTTATTTGCAACATTCTTTTATTACACGTTGGCATTACACTTGCAAGTCACCTGCAATTTTTAATGGCACTTAAGGCTGTTGGTGACAAAGTAATGTAAACGTTATGAAGTGCCCAAAGAGAACAATTTTTAGCAAAAAATTGTTTCCATGTAGAAATGATTATTCCATTTCGAATTTTGTAAGATAATCGAGTTGCAACTTGCAAGTTATACAGACAACTTTTTATTGATATTTTTTGTTTTTTTCCCCCAAAGAAAGGTGTGAATAATTTAATTTTCTTGAATTGAATTTCTTGTAATAACACTTGAAGCAGAAATTGTTTGAACATCTTTGAAAACTTAATCTATAATTTAATCTGATGCCAGAATAATACAACTTGAAGGTAATATTAAGACAAGACAAAATATTGTTTTGAATTCATATAGGAAAACTTTCTTTCCATCAAAGAAAAACTTCTGCCTGTAGATGTGATAATAATGATGATAATTTTGTTTTGCAACGAGTTTTTGTCAATTTTATTTATTTATTTCATTGTCATCTCAATTTAGTACACGACAAAGTAGTCACCTCCCTAGTTCTAGGCTATGTTTTTAGTTTTTTATCATAAGGGTGGCCTCTAGTGAGTGTGCTATTCAGATTGTGGGGGTAGTAGTCTCCTAAACTATATCGACCATAAGGTTTAAACACTTACCTGTTACAATACAGCTACTTCATGGTGTCACTTTGTAAAATTCAAACAATTTTCGATGGTATTAGTGACTCTGTTATGCAGAATGAAAACGTATTAACGCTGAACCGTTTACTTAGGTCCAATAAATTTGTTACAAAAATGAAAAACCAAGATACTGATGTTTTGCTTTTACATCGCTTAACATTAAAATTATAAGCAAAAGCTACAAAAACAAAACAATGCAGTAAACAAACCTGTTTACAAATTATCGTACTGCTTAATATAACAACAAACACCAGCATAAAAAAATGGTAAACAAGTAAACAAAAATCCACCAACCACACTACAAGAATAAATGTAAACAAAATACACAAACAACAATAATGAATGTAAACAACTATGTTTACATTTATTGAGATCTCGAGAGGATCTAAGCCACGAACATTCGACTTCAAGATCATTCATCAGACTGTTTACGTTGGCATATACAAGGCAAGACAAAGCAGGCAACGGAGTCAGTAAAAATTCAGTCAGTCTTGTGTGAAGACGCGGTGCTTTTGAAGAGAGTAATCATGGTTTGGAGAATCCGTTACAAAGCTCTATCGTATAATTGCTTAGTGATTGTTATTGTTTATGCAAAGGGTATAAAGAGAGGAATAACAAACACACGCAATTGTTGTTGTTTACATAAAGTTGTGAACAGTGGCACACAGAATTGTGCGAGTAATTAAGAATTTTAATTAATACTAAACACAAAATACTTAAAAGACAAAACGAAGTAACAGCATACAGCAAGAACAGTTTGGAGCTAGTAAAGTGTAGGGTGAAAAATATCGATCAAGAAACGAGCGTCAAATGTCTCTTTTCAATTGGCGAATATTTCTTTACCAACCTAAGTGTCTGTCTGTGCCATCACAATTGCATCAACAATATGCGAAATGACACAATAAACTTGAAACTTTATTTTCTATATTCTTGGGCATGTGTTTTCTTTTTCTTTTCTTTGATTTTTATGACTTTCACAAAAAGAGATTTAAAGGAATGCAAACATTAAACATTTTGAATACAATTTTATAAAATATTTACTACAGTCCAATTTCTAATATTTTATGTGAATTTTTGTTTACAGAAGAGCATGACATTTACATTCATAGTCTTGCATTTTAGCATAGTTTTTAACGCTTAAACTGTAGAAGTGTATGTCGGTTTGGCAAATTGCACATGTTTTTCCTGTTGTTATTGTTGTTTAGAGTTTTGTTTTTCGAAAATAACGTCTCATAAAAACTTAAAGTTTGTTTAGAAATAACACATGAAAATAAAAACAATCTTGAAGAGATGATTTTTTTTGTGGGAGACAATGTTTTGTGTCTTTCCTGTATCCTGTTTATGTTTGTGTAGTTTGTTTTTTGTTGTTATATTCAATGTTTTTGTTTTTCTAGAAAATTTTTACACTCTCACAAGTTTTTAACTCGAATTTATTTTGCAAGTTTTTCTTTTCGTACGAAAACAAGTTCTTTTTTCTCTCAAAATCGAAAAAAATTCTTCTTGCCACAGCAACATGACAATAAGAGTGTGTGTGTGTGTCGGTATGTGTGATTAGATTTGTTCAGTTGCTTAGGAAGCAAAGTAAAGCAAAAAACAAGAAATCTAACATATTCGATTGGTAATAACTGTAATAATAATAATAAAAACCAAAAACAACAGAAACAACAACAACAACAAAATAAAAATGTTTAAAAGTTTAAACCATAAATGGGTTGTTACGGATTTTTTTCTTTTTTTCGATCCTCTTTTGGATAAGAAGATAAAATAAATTGTTTATATTTTATAAAATAATTGACTTGTTGTTTTTGGTAACTAAAGCAGATTAATGTTAAAGTCAACAAAAAAAGAAAAAAAAGAAGAAGGAAAATATTGCTTAAAGAAATTTTATTTCGAAAATAAACTCTATTTTTAAAGCCCATACAAGAACAAAAAAAATCGTTTCTAATGTTTTTAAATAACTTTTCCTTAAAATTTAAAATATATGCCTAAGTGCGGTTTTGTTTTTAATGTCTTGTCCAGAGAACAGCAATGTATCGTTTTTTCGCTCCTTATAAGCACTCATGAATTAAATTGCATTCGTATCATTAGATTTAATAAAATTAATATGCTAGCAATAGAAATGCCTTTCTTATCTGTAATCTAATTTAAATTTTTCGAGATAAAAATCTAAACGAAAATGTTTTAAATTTATTTCGAAAATTCGGTTTTCATTTTTGATATTTTAAGTCTTTAAAAAGTATTTAATACGGGATGCCTTTGTACCCTACACTATCTACACTATCATGTAAGTTAATATTACATTGGCATTGAATTGGTGCCTGCTCGATCTTTATGATCTGTAATGGCAAAACATATGTCTAGCCAAAGGTAATATGCGAAAAATCTACACCTTCATAAGACTCTCGATATGTTTGATAGATACTAACTAAGAGCTATAATTACATGGCTGAATAGGTTATATAAATGCTACAACGGAACCTTAAAGGACCCAAGTAAGCTCAGCCCAGTGAGGCGTCTACCAGTTTAACCTAACATAACCTATCTGTAGATCCGCCTTGGCTATAAGCCGTTAAATGTCTTTCATCTGTACCGTTATTTATTTGGATTCAGTTTTGAAGATTGATTGCTAAGTATTTCAAGATCTGTTGATTGTGTAAGGCAACATAAATTCTCTGTCGACCATTACATTTGTGGCCCACTTGTATTCTTTTTAATTTTTCAAACGGGCCATGTGTTTTGTATCATGTTTTTGTGGTGAAACTAGAAAATTGCATTCTATTTCATTTTTTTTCTTTCATTTTTTTGAAACTGAAACGTACGTTTTTTGTAGCCTATTTTTGTGCGTCTTGGCCCTGGATTTTTCGTTTTTTTTATGTGTAACAAAGTCTGTATTTGTAACTGTAATGTGTGTCTGTATATATAGTTTTATTTAGTTTTCTAGCCTGCTATTTGTCCGTCTGTCTGTCTGTCTATGTGTCTGCATTGTTGTGTGTACGATGCGATTTTTTTTGTATTTTCGGTATTTGCAACAAATTCATGTTGCTTTATTGTACATGGGTTGCAACCACAAATACCAGCCCGTAACAATTGTCATTATTCATTTGAATTTTATACAATTTTCATTCCACCGTATACTGTACGTAGACACAGTTTACTCGCTACAAACCTATTGTTAGGCTTGAGCCAGTTTTAGTAAACGAAGTGGAATGGAATGGCGTACGCGTATGGTGCGCTTACCCCCAATAAACGACTCCAATAACCACTGGTTTTGAATACTAAATAAAAATAAAATTCTTTTTTTCCATTCGTTTGCTCTCTTCGCTCGGTTATTGTTATTGTTTTTAGTATTTTTTTTTGGCAAATTGAAAACAATAAAAATAATTAATATTTGGTTGGTTGGTTGGCAAAAGAGGCCTTCCAGTTTGGGGCTAACAAAAGTAGACGAATACAAAAAATATGTTTAAAAGAAATTTACGAAATATTTTAAATTTTATAGAAAAACAAAAATTGTTCTTTAAATGTTTGATTTTTTCATTTCAAGTCTTTAAGTAAACGAATTAAACGAACTGCAATAAAAATACAACATCAAGTTTGTAGTTAATTAATGAATTGATCTTTAAAATGTCGCGGTATGCTGTTTACCTTTTAAAAAACATTTCAATGTTTTATTAAAACATCCAGACCTACACTCTCCCTGGAAATATCTTTGCAAGATTTAACATTCAAATCTTAATAAAACTCTCAATAAAAACAGAATTTTCTTCTAAAAGTCTTTACAAAACAACAAATTACTATGATTGTTGTTATCTAATCTAGTCTAAACTCTTGTCTACCCCTCCGTCCCCTACTCTTTTTCTGTTTCTTATGTTCTCTCGTGCCACAGTGCTCTGTTGCTAACATATTTCATATTATCTTTCTTTTCAGGCATTATTTTCTCTCTGTGGGTTTATTTTCTCTCATTATTGTTATTTTTTCTTTTAGTGTTTGAGCGCCTTAAAATATGTTGTTATTTTTGAACAAAAGCGAAACAATAGCAACAACAATAATTTGTAGGCTCAATACTCGTAAAAATAAAACGCCAAATTGACAGGGAGGGAGTACATTAAGACCCATTAAACTTATTTTCCGTGGGTAACTTTTAATTTCACAACACACCAGCCGAGAATACCAGAAAAAACGTAAAAGACTCCTTCACAAAGCAACTGGAAAACTGAAGCAAAAAGAAAAGCAACGAAACACGACGACCAGAGGGTGGAGAGCTGGCATGGAGGGAAGGAATTTTAAATGAAACACTCTCTTAAGAGGATGAATTTAATGACAATCAATTAAGTTAATTAAGTGCGTTAAGTATGTCTCCCTCTTCATCTTTTTTTTCATTTTCTTTCAATATTTTTCCGTTTTTTTTGGCACAAAATTGCTAAACACAGCGTTGTTGGTTGAATAACGAAAAATAAAAAAGAAAGTAACCGACCGACACTTTTTTGTTTCTTCGACAAACAATCCCCACATCTTCTAATGAGGCAATATTACAGCCAAGTTGCTGTAGTCTAGTAGGTAGTGTGTTAGTTTATTAGATGTAAAGCCAGGGTTCAAACCCCAGTTCACATACTAAATCGAAATACAAACAAGTATGTGTCTGGGAGCAAATAAAAGTGTCATGAAAAGTTTCTCAACAATCTGTCGTTCGGAGTTGACTTTAAACTGTAGGTCCCTCCACTCATGTATAAAATTAACACACACAACATAAGTGGTGTTAGAAACTAGGTCCATAAACCTGACTGAAGTGTTGCAATGACAAATTATGTATGCATATTACAGCCAAGAGTTAATTTTCTCTTTTGTTTCGGATACATACATATAAGACGCCTCTTGTTCTTGTGTTTTGTGAATAATTTAAAAATAAAAAGGAATAAAAAACGATGAAATTAAATACAAAGAAATTTAATTGTGTATGGAAATAAATACAACCGCTTTTTTTCTACTTGAAATGAACAAAATTTGAATATATGTATGTACGTACACTACGATTTAAATGAATAAGGCAATGTGTAGCAAATACTACGAAAATATTGAATTTTAAAATGAATTTTGGATTTTCAGCCATCTTTATCAACTCTAGTGGAAATAGTTACAATCGAACAGATGCTGATCACTTTAAATATGTTTTTACCGCACATTATTGGGAATTTGTTTAAGAGCCCGTGTTGAAGGACACGTAGGATACTTTAAACCACTTATTGGAGATAGCTTAGCGCTGTATGAGATATGAATTATTATGTGTTACTTGTCTTGTGCCCCTACAAATGTATGTTTGTAAAGTCTAGCGATGTCCTCTTGTTTGTTTGTAAGAGAAAACGCGACTATGTGACGGTGACTGCGTGAGCGCTCTGTCTAAAGCTACCATTATATCTGCTTCTTCTCCTTATTAAAATTTTTCGCCAGTATTTCTCGTGTCCCTACTCTTTAATATTTTCTGTTCTGAATGTTCAGAACGAAAGTTTTCATTTATTTTCTGTTATTCGTCTGCTCTCGTGCGTGAGAGTGTATATGTGTATATGTGTGTGTGTTGTGTCCGTTTCCTTTTTCTTTTAGGTTTAGTTGTAGTTTTTTGTTTATGTTTTTATTGTTGTTCTTGTATATTTTAAAACATCAATGTTAAGTGTTTTAATTTATTCATAAGCTTAAGGTCTTTAACATAAATTTTGTTGTTGTTCTCCCTTCTTCTTCTTATCGTTGTTGTTTTGTTTATTTCTCATTTTCATGTTTTTGTTTTTGTTTGTATATTTTTTTCATTTTAATTTTTTATTACATTTTTTACGCTTTTTATTATTGTTAATAAAAGAATTTAATTGCTGAGAGGAAGAAAAAATTGTTGTTTTATTTTGTGATTCTCCTTCTTTTTGCCTCTTTAGCATAATTTAAATGGAATTCTTTTTTCTCTTCTCCTTTCCTCTTTTTTTTTCTAAAAAATTAAACTAAGGAAACGAGATTAAACGCTGCGATAAACTAAAATAATAAATATGTTCTCTCCTACTCTCTCTCTCTCTCTCTCTCTCTCTCTGACACTCTCCTTGTTTCTCTAACTCTTTTTCTTGTGTTTATGCTTTAAGTTTTGCTACTAAAGTTGCTGTTCAAGCTTCTGCCGTTGTTGCTTCCTTTAATGCTTTTTTTGTTTGTTTGCCTGTTTAGCAGTGTATGTGTGTGAATTTTTTTCTTTTTATCCGCTTCATAAGGCACTCAAGTGTACACTTTTATATAATCACTCTCCTCTACCTTAATAACACTGCTGCTGATGATGATGATGTTGATGATGAGGGCACTTGTAAAGTTTTTCATTAAACAAATTGACCATAAGTCAGTTAGTGAGTGACCCTTTTTTGATGGCAACAACTTTATTTATGAAAATTATCTCTCTGTAGAGATTCACAATCTAATAATGAGTACGCGCTATAAAATTGCTCTTTGGGTGAAGTTTTAAAACGAAATTTTCAAAACGAATTTTTAAAAGACTTCAGATATTATTATTAAGGAAAGATTTTCGTAAGTACAAGTGCTTAAAATTGAACAATCTTTTGTGACAAATCATTAGGGGAACAGAAGGTAATCATATTGGTATTTTTACATTTTAAAATACAAAAATTGTGTTCAAGCTATTTACCATGGCTTAAGCATAAGCTTTTCTCCGATATTTTGGAAGCCAATATTTGGTCGATAGTATTTAATTGGTTGCGTACAGTCGTATGTGATCGCATAATTGTGTTCGTTAAAAATCCCCCGTTATTGTGTGATCCGAGAAGGAGTATATTGTGTGTCTTTTTCTTTGCTACTTTTCTGCTACTCTTCTGAAGTAATTTTAACAGAAAGTATTTACGTATTTAAAAGCATATTGCATAGTTATATTTAAAAAATAAAAATAAAAATTAATGCAATTAATTATCCTTTGGAATATAATGGCCACACCAGAACAAAAGATACCCTCATAAAAGTTTAGAATTCATTTATTTTTACTGACCGCAATAGATTGAAAGAAACCGCCCCTCCCCTCGTCTGCATGAAAAACTATATTTCTGTTGCGCATATTAAAGATTGCCTGCAATCAGCAGTATTTCTTTTATTTATGGCGGTAAAATTTAAATTAAAAACTATTATTCTAGCAACACGTAAGACACATAAAAGTAAATAAATTTCAATTTATGGTTAAATGCAAAGCGATAACATTTAAACAAAAATAATGGCAACCAAGGCACAGAGAGAAACATAAAATCCGAAAGGAACACAAGTTTTCGTAACAATGCAAGCAAGCAACACTTACAGTTTTCAATTAGACAATAAAATGTGTAGAAAGGAAGAGAGAATGATGTTATAGAGACAGTGACATTGAGAGAAAGAGGGAGAGAGAACAAGAGAGCAAACTGTTAGTAACAATAAAAATTTAATCAGCATAAAATTTTTATCGCCCTACTTTTTCATCAAATTTCCAACCGTCATTTAAAAATCGTAAAATATTTAACATAAATTCCCCTACTCCCCCAGTTCTCGTCTCTCTCACTCTCTTGTAGTTTCTATGCTACTTGAAAAACACTTACGCACACACATATACACAAGCATTTATTGTTTGCCAGTAGATGCTCTATTGTTATGCTGTTGATACACTAAAGCAACAACAGCTGTTTGTTAAACATTTAAACTGTTAAGTGTGTATGAGGGTGTATGTGTAAGTGCATAATGAGTATTCCTCTACTATGCCATCAAACAATAATAGGAACAAAGCTTAGCATGGAGAGGGAGAGAGAGAGAATAAAACCTCTTTTCATCATTTTTATGTGCTCAAATATATTAAAATGTTATGGTGGTAATCACTCTCAGTCAAACTCCCACCCTTTGTCTCACCAGTTTATACTTCAAACCAGTTTGTTTACAATGGAAACTAAACATGTTACTCTATTACTAAAGCAACAACATACGTGTGTAAAACATAAAATACAGTAAATAAGTGAGAAAGTAAGTCGATAACATACCAGAAAAAGGGAACAACCTTTGCAAGAAGAGTAACATGGTAGTCTAATTTTCTGTGTGCTGTGTTCTGTATCGTACGTACGTACATATGTGGGCCAATGTTTAACTTTATTTGGCACTATTTTCCAATTCATAAATCCTTTATATTTCGTTTAGTTTTCCTTTTTGTTTTGATGTATTGCTCCTACATTCTCTTTGAAGAGTAATAAAATCCCAACAAAACAAAACAAAAAAAAAAAAAAACGAAAAAAAAAATCCATAAAATCATAAAATATTAAGAGTATAAAACTTTGCACAATAGTAATAATATTTTTTCTATTGTTGTTGTTGTAGTTATTGTTGGTGTATTTTATGAGGCCATGTTATGAAAATAAGCTTCTCAGCAAACATATTTTGCAAGCACATACACACATTTAAACCTTTATGTATGTATTCCTAGATGGGCTCATGTGAAAGTTTATGAAAATGATTTGTTGGCAACTATAAAAAGAAAATAAAACCGGAAATAGAGAGAATACAAGAATACAAGAGTTTATAAATCTTTTCCTCCTTTTGTAAACCCTTCTCTTCTGTAACATATTCATTATTGTGCCGAGATAAGCCAACAAACAGCATAGAGAAGCAACAGTTGTATGCAAAATCCTGAATTGTTTAGCAAATATTTAACAAAAGGATTTGAAGTGAACTCTTCTTGTTCCCTATTTGTTATGAAAAATTAAATTTACAAATTGTACCATAATGTATAGAACTTGAAAAAGCAAAAATTAAATAACAAAATCATCATTTAAAATCATCATATTGTTTGTGTTCAGGGATACCAAGGCGAACAAATATCGTAAATGTTGATGTAACTATTAGGCGTGTTGAGCAACATGTTGCTGAAACCTTAAATTTGTTTAACTGAAGATTCAATGTTAATTGTAAAGTTTTTCAAAATAATTGTAGAATTTAAAACGTTTTTAAAGAATATGGGATATCAGGCTAACATTTGCTATCGTTTTATATATTATTTGTGTATATTACATATAAACATTTATACGGCTGTTTATGAGATTTCTGTTCAAATAATGAAGGATGTCATTTGTGTTCCATACTTTCAAGGAAAACTTGAGTGATTTAGTATCTGCATATATTTGAAGGTGAAAAACTAGCACTTTAATCGCTGTGAGTCTATCCACAAAGACAGCAATCTTCATTGTGTACTAGGAAAGTGGAGCCATATTAAAAAATGCTTATGCCTTTAGAGAAATACGCACTAATATCTCTCAATCTCTGTATTAATTTAGCTGAGACGTGCCGGGAAAGCCAAAAGAAGTTTCGACAAGACTGTTTCATAACGGCATATGTGTAAACGGCATAAAAATGACAAACTATGTAATATGATATCGAAATCCAAGCCCAGCAATAGCTTTGGAAGAAGACTAGAACGGTTAAACTAGAAAAACCGCTTGAAATTAACCGTACATAAAGCTTTGTTTCATTGAAGTCTTTAATTGCAAGAAATAAACCGATTTTTCCGAGAAAATTATGAAATTTTTGTATTTTGCTTAGCGATAATGTTCATTGCATAACTTTTGGTATAAATTGTATCACATGATTTGGACACTTGTGATGTAAACTGAATCAAACTCCTATAGAACATAGATCTGTCTGTATTCATTTAGCCAGGACTACAACCCACCTCCTAACAGCACTTTTCTTGTGCGTGTTAATTTAATCCGAGAGGGACAGGAGCTACAGTTTTATGTTGAACGACAGACTTTGTTCGAGATGCCTGCGTCTATTTCATGTTGAGTTTGCCCTTTCAAAGATGTTCATTTCACTCTAAATATGTTTTAATTTCCCATCAATTGCTTTAATTCTTCCAAAGAGAATGTAGTAAAGCGAACATAGAATTGCTTTCAGTTTTAAGATTTATAACTTTGAATATTAAAATTCAGTCTTGTCTTGCCTTTCTTCGCTTTTCCTTTGCAAATCTTTTTAAATTCCTTATTGCTTCTCAAACTTCTGCACTTACATTGTGACTCTCATAAAGGCATTTTAAATAAATCTTTTTCGCCCAAAAAGCTATTAAAACTTAAATGTGTATGTGTGCATGAGCATGTGTGTATGTGTGTGTGTGTACTTTTAATGTAATTTTGTTTTTCCTTTAGAAGTTTATCAAAAAATGTGAAATAAATTATGGCAACTTAAAGTGACATTAACACCTTCTTGGCCATACAATTATTATTTATGCACTGCACAAATGGGTTTTCCAATAAATGCACAAGTTACAGACACATATGATTTAAAGGACGGACATGCTAAAAGAGTAGATGTTTTAAGGAAAGCTTTATTTAATAAACAACAACAGCAACAATAATTTTTATAACAAATTTTTATTAAAAAAAAAAACAGAAAAAACAAAAGTTGCACTTTACACAGGCACTTAAGGTTAAAACTAAGGAGACTTAAACAAAATAACCGATTTTATTACAACGTACTGTGGCCATGCTGTGAAAGGTCATGTTGATCATGAACATGAAATGTACATGCAGAGAGGGGGGACTGAATTCTTAATTTCCAAATTTATTTTTATTTTTTCTTCTTACTTTTTTTTTTAGAAAATTATGGCAAAACAGTTGTTAAAATAAATTTCCCTTCGCTC
This sequence comes from Sarcophaga rosellei, assembly GCA_930367235.1. Lineage (NCBI taxonomy): Eukaryota > Metazoa > Arthropoda > Insecta > Diptera > Sarcophagidae > Sarcophaga > Sarcophaga rosellei. The sequence continues at coordinate 2,555,844 of OV884019.1, read as the reverse complement.
TTTGTGAAATAAAATACAGAAGAAGTATTAAAAAGTATGTATTGAACGCACATTGTGAGCATGGAGTATGAGCGATATGTGTATTTATTTAATTTCCGTTTAATATTAACAATACGCCACCTGGTACCCACTCACTCATCAGTGTGCATAGGTTTATTTGGTTGTAAACGAGGTCATCACATATTATATTATATTGAGCTTCTACTAATCATTAAAATAAGACCCATAATGCATATATTTTACTTTTATTAAAGGCTTTATACTGGATTTAGCCGAAAATTACATTTAAACCCAAAAGCACATTCAGTTTACTGATGGCACGCATGCATCCATGTGTAACAGTTTTATATTCCCATCTCTGTAACAAATCATAAAAATGCACTAAAATTTCTAAAAAAAAAAAAGAAAATTAAATCGCAACGCATAAACAGTTTGAAGCAGCATTTGCTAGCTACATACACTTGGCCGACATGACAATTTGGCATAAAATCATGGGTTTTATTTGGTAAATCCAGAGAGTTTTATATGGCATACATAATAAAATACACCTCATGCGTCATGACCAGAAGCATATAAATGCACACAATCGTACATACACATCAGTGTACATTTTCTGGCACATAAATGCTTAGAGAATTAAGGTTGAGAGTATAGTAGTAGTAAGGAGCCTTAAATTTTTCATTATTTCTTATACCATGGAAGTCGCCGTAGTCTAGTAGGTAGTGTGTTCGCTTATTAGACAAAAAGCCCGGGTTCGAGCTCCAGGTCAGACATCAAAATGAAAACATTAAAAAATATTTCTTCGGCGACTTCCTCTCAGCAGATTTCTGGCAAAAACTCTGAGAGTAAATGAAATTGCCTTGAAAAAGTTTCTCAAAATCTGTCGTTCGGAGTCGACGTTAATCTGTAGGTCCCGCCACTCAAGTATGAAATTAAGGCACACAACATGAGTGGTGAGAGAAGCTAGGCCGTAATCCTGACTGAAGGGTTATAATGGCCAATTATGTATGTATGTATGTCTTATACCATGTGTTACTTTAGATTTTCTTATCCGTAAAGTCTGTATCGCCTTATTGTTTAACCTTTATGGGCAGCATACTTTTTTGTTTTCTTAACATTTCCAGAAACAGAAAATTGGGTCATAAAACTCTGCTAAGAAACCTCCCTTTGGCATTTTATTAATTCCTTTATAAACATGTGTGCCCACATGTGTGTATGTGTGCATGTGTGCATGTGTTTGTGTCTGTTTGAGCTGACCGTCTTTTAAAAGTGTCCTTAAAAATTCCAGTGAGATATGTGTGTGTGTCGCTTTATTTCTGAATTTAATTTCGTTACAAAAAGTTAACGATTTTCAGTTCCACACAAAGAAGTTCATTTGCGAAACGAATTTCACAAACGAACTTAAAAAATTTTAAAATTTACCTTATGGAAGACCCTTCAAAAACCCGAAGTCCAACGAATCTGGTATAAGTTTTCCAAAATTTTAGTTGTTCTTAACCTGGTACTTGGTGCTGAAACTTAACAAATTGTCTTGAACTCCAATTTCAATTGTTTCCACTGCACATGGTATTATTTAAGGAACGTACAACAACGTCACACTACAACAACGATATGAAACAATAAAAAGCAACATATTGGATGGTCAACAATGTTAAAACAGCAGTCACCTGTCAATACAGTCACTATTTTACAATTTAACAACATTTTTATGTTCCTTGTTATTTTGTTTTTTTTTCTTTCGCTTTTTTTTCTGTCATTCTTCTGCCATTAAATCCTTCCCCAGAGTCATATACAGTGGCAGATAGTTTTTCAATTTTTTTTCTTTCTCTCTCTCTTTCTCAATTTTTATATTTTCCTTCTTCTTATTCTCTATTTCAATTGATTTTTTTTTAAAGGAATATATTCTTCTTTTATTGTCATTGACGTTGTTGTTGTTTTTGTAAATTCATTTTTTTTTTATTACAATACAATACTTGCAACTTTTTTACACACACATTCAAACACATGTTGTTTTATGGGTCATTTAGCAATTTTTCTCTATTAACGGGATATTCTGAAAATGAGAGCCAATGGAGGAAAGAAAAAATTAAACTACAACAACAAATTGGAACAATAAACAATTCCAATACTTTGTTGGTGTTGCTGTTATTATTGTGACATGGCATGACCATTCTCAATTTTGAGTGAAAAGAGAGAACAAAAAAAGTAAATAGTTGGAGTAGAAAAGTAACATCATCATCATCATTACCATCAGTAAACACTTGTACATACACATACAGTATACTCAAGCAAATATATGTCCTTTCTCCCTCGCTTTCACTATTATATACCCAAACATAGACTCGTGGAAGTGTAACAAACATTTTACTGTTGATGGGTGCCGGTCGTGGCTGCAGTTTAAATGGTCAACGAAGTTCATTTGGTTTTCAATTGATGTTTCTGTAGTCAATATCTATACGTGAGTGTCCAGTGTGTATGCGTATATGTATTTGCATTGTGTTGGTGATGTTTATATGACAAACACAACGTCACACATACGATTGTAGTTATAGTTGTGTTGTGTTACTTTTTCCATTTTAAGTTGAGTCGTTCTAACATGTTTAGATGGAGTTTTTTTTGTGTGTTTTTCATTCTCTACAAATACATGTGATTTTTATTTTTTGGTTTGCTGTAGATATACCGTTATACAATATTTGTATGCCATTGTTAGGTGGTATTTGTTGTTGTTCAAGCATTTTTATTAAATAAAACAAAAACAAGTGAAGTTTAGTTTTCAATAATTTCGTTTTGTTCTATTTTGTTTCGATGATAGTAGTCTCGTATCTCTTTCTGGATTATTAGTGTTGCAGTGGTCTGTCTTATTGCATCATTGTCTATTGTTTGAAACCGTATTTATTGTGGTTGTCGAGTTATTGTTGACTTTAATAAAAATACCACTTTTAAGTCGAAAAATTGAATTGTGGTCGCTTAAACTGTAATTCTGTTTTGTTTTGTATTGCATTTAGAATTTTTTTTTAAAGATTTTAAAATAAAATTCTAATATAAACCATAGAATTCACAACTTAATTTGTATAATTTTTAATCTCCAGCAATTTGTTTGGTGTGCAAGAGTATACATAGTTTAGCCAAACGCTTCAAAACAAATAATTTGTTCCTCACAATAAAAAGCCATTTTTTCTTTTCTGCCCATAAATTTATAAAACAAAAAATTTTAAATTAATTTAAATTTTAAGCACATATTTTACATTTCCCAGCATTTTAATAAATCCTTGTGATAAAGTAAGAGAAACGAGAGGTGTTATTGGAAACCTTTTAAAATGGCTTGAATGCCGAATACTGAATATGTTTCAAATAACAGCTTAACTATGGGACAAATCTACCACGTGAATGTGTCGCATAAACAATGTCGATTGCAGTAGATAATTTCTGTCTCCTATTTAACGACACATAATGGGGATATTCTTTTCAAAATAAGCGATATTTATACATTAATTAACATAATTACCCGGCATTAAAATCAAATGAAAAAGTAGAATTAAGAAAAAAAAAAAAGAAACAACACCAACAACAGCTAATTTAAATAAACCCATATTATTATTTATTTGAACAAATTTTAAAAAGTAAATTTCATTTATTTACTCATCACACGCCAACAAAATATCTGTGGGACAATTTTCAAATAAAAACCACATAATTTTTGAATAATTTTTTCCGCTACAATTACTCTCTCTCTCTCTCTCTCTCTATCGGTCTCCCCACTCTTTCCTTTTTTCTTGTTACTCTAATACTCTTTGTATTAAATGAAGAGTGTTGCTTTAACATTTCAATGCCTGTATAAATAAATTCACCTTATTTTGTAGACACACATACATAGATGCCATATGATTTATATAATATATGGTACAGTGTGTATGGGTATGTGTATAAATTTATGCATGCATGTATGCGTATACGTTTAGAATACGCACAATTACATTAAGTGGATTTTAATTAATTTACATTAAATGATGCTGAAAAAAAATTATTTGTTTATCAAAACAGCAAAAAAAAACTTCACCTCTCTTTTTGTTAGCGTTACCGTTACTGTATATTCATAGAGACACCCTCGCATATTTATTTAATTACTTACACACATACAAATATAAGTATATCCGCATATAATACACTGCGAAAATATGCGGGCAAGCAATTGTAATTAAATTTGGTTTTAATTGAATCACCATTTTCACATTCCAGTGAATTTTTTTTGTATTTCGTGTAAAATTAAACTCACTGCTGATTATAATGAAGTAGAAGAGTAATTAGTTAAACATGTAATGTTATTAATAATTTATTAGGTTTATGCAAAATACATTTATTTCTATATGTACTATGGGAATTTTTCGCACAAAAGCAAATCAATGCCTGATGGTTAGAGAATACAAACCTGACATTTAAAAATAAGCTAAATGTTTAAAGAATTTAATTAAAACTAGATCAGTAAAGTCTGTAAATTATTTAACTTTAACAGCAGATAGAGGAAGTACACGAAGAAACTTTTGTCATACTTCGTTTTGTTCGAGATGTTGGGTTTGAACCATTGCCACGAATCTAAACCACATACTAGACTGCGGTGATATTATCATACTTTCTGATAGTCGGATGAATGTCAGGGCACTGGATTCTAAGGGAACGATATCTAGTACGGTGTACGCATGTCGTAATATACTCAACACGGTGTCAATACAATTATTTGCAGTTCGGAAAGCTACGGAGCAGATAATTTGGAATTTGCCAGAAGCATTCGAATGCTTCTTGTGTTAAAGGAAATGAAAGACTCTTGTAGTACATTGGGACACATGCTTATGCGTCTGTCTTAAATCGATCACCTTAATGAAATTGCTTTCTTAAGATAGATTATCTTATTGTCTACACATCGAACTTATTATGTATCTAGCCTTACTGATATGGTTTTATTGTTATCATCTCTTCGAATTGTGCTGATAAATTTCTATACTTCTGCCGTTTTAGGAGTTTGATTCGTTGAATTGATTTCATTTCAAATAAACTGTTCATTTTGAATTTCTGAATTAGAACGTAATGATTTTAAAATTTGTTTTCCTTTAATGCTGTTGCGAGCTTTAAAAATCTTTTTATTTGCGTTCATTTTAAAGCCTTTAAAATATTTTCGAAATCATTTTTCATTAAAAAAAAAACAGAAAGTATTTCGTTGTAAAATTTGTAATTCTGTTGTAAACCGTACTTCCCCTTTTGGATTTTGTTTCATTCTATCAGCAGCCTCATCATTTATCATCAAATCAAATGTCAAACACGAAGAAAGTCATACCCAAAGAAATTCAAAATGAAATGGAAAAAGGGCGGCAGAAGAACAAAACTTAATCGAAAATCAACTTTTTAAAATAGGAATTGGAGATGGACCCACAAAGAAAAAAAGGAGAAGAAGAAAAAAATTTCAAAAACTAAAAAGTTATTTAATAAGAAAGGGTTGGACATTCTCAAAGAAACTCATTTATTATCGATATGGGGTATGGACGGATAGTAACGTTGCGTTGAAAAGAAGTGAAACAAAAAGAAAACAAATAATAATCAGAAGATCGTATTTCATTTTGTTAATATTTGGGTCAATCGATTCCATTTTGTTTACATTCTTAAGAATATTATTTTCGTATTTTATACTGGGTCCTCTATAGCCGTTCAATGTCTGTCTGTCAGTCTGCAACATGGTGGCAGCAGATAATTTTTCAATTGATTTCTCTTTGTCGTTGTTGCCTATTTTTACGGTTTTTTTTTTCTTTTTAATGTTTTGACTTATTAATGATGTTCGTTCGTGTTTGAAGGAAATACTCTTTAAGTTTAAATGAATTGAATTTATTTTAACAATTATCAACGAAAATGGTATTTAAAAAGGAGAGATCAAATCAGTTGATTTTATTACTTTTCTTTTAAGTTTCTGATTTTTGTTTTGTTGTAAAATCAACAGTTTTTCTTTGAAAATCAAATCGTTGTTTTTGTTTTCTAAATTTTCTTGTATTTAATGTTCATTTTCTTGGAAGTTTCATTGTCAATCTAATGTGATTCTATGTGTAAACAACACCAGCTGTTTTTCGCTGTTGTAATTATGCTACTTTGCCACACACTGTATGAAGAATATTTTAGTGATTGTGGCAACAACTTTGTAACTCTGTCAGGAGTCATGCAGAGACAGTGTGTCTGCTATATTTAGAGCAGAAAGAAGTCTAAACGAACAGTAGGTCGGTAACTATTTATAAACAAGTGAACTGAAGTCGCCGTAGACTATTAGGTAATGTGTTGGCTTATTAAACGTGAAACTGTGGTTCAAACCTTAGTCTAGACATCTCTAACAAAACGAATATGAAAAAATAGTTCTGAGGCGACTGTCCTTCTGGCAAAAACTCTTAGAGTAAATAAAATTGCCTTGAGAAGTTGCTGAAAAATATGTCGCTTGGAGCCGACTTTACTCTGAAGGTCCCTCACTCATGGATTATATTTTCACATATGACATGGGTGGTGGGAGAAGCTACGTCGTAATTCTGACTGAAGGGTTGTAATGAGCTTTTCTTCATATTCTGGAGGATTATTGTGGCAATCAGTTACGAATGCCATAATCATGTCGATTGTGCTATGCAACTTGCTTGGTTTTTACTTGGTCTTTTACTGGCTAATTTAGTGCCAATTTATTTCGACTGTCGAAAGTGAATCTACCTGTTTTACTCTTAACTTTAAACTAAGGGGATATCTGTATTTGAATAAATCAAATTTTAAAATCGTAAGAAAAAAAACTCAATATTTTAACAGCCGCCTTAATTGAAACGCCAAGCATTTGCATTCTTTTTTGCCGGCTTATTACGACCTCAACATGTCTCTGCCATAAAGATGAAATAAAAAAAATCTTAAAAATATAATTTTAACATAAGCCCCCTGTAATTGTTTCTATTTTATACTACACCCCTCAGTTGTTCTATTTTCCACAAATACGTGTGAAGGATGCCTACAATAAAGAACATCATAGAAGAAAGTGTAAAAGAGCGACGTGCAACATACGCTCCAAAAATTTATGCACAATAGGTGTTAATGTCACCCCAACACACACGTATATACACACACACACACGCTATAATAAAAAATATTATGACACTTATAAAAAAAATCCTCGTTCTCATTCTCGTTTGCTTATTTTTTTTTTTTCTTTTAGCTTCTTGAAGTTAAATTATCCTTTACATCCGGCATCCTACCGTTGTTGTTGTGTTGAAGTCTAAATAACTGCATAACTTTGTCAAGGTATTTGTAATGAGCCACAATACATGAGCGTGGGTGTGTGTATGTGCTTAAGAAAATGAAGAGTAGAGTCTATGTACGTGTAATAGTGTTAAACGTGTGGTTGTTGTGTCGTCAGGCAATAATTCATATTAATTTAAGCTATGAAAAGTGAAAGTCTGACATTTTAATGGAATTCGTGAATTTTATTTCAATTTCTCACAACGGGAGTTGGTGTCTATATGTAGGTATGTGTAAATATTGTAACACAACCACAACTACTTCTTTCGTTATTGGCATATTTTATTTTTACCAACATGAATACGGTATTACATGAGAGAAAGGCTTTTAAGCCTTAAAGAAATTTACAAAAAAAAACATTTTTTTTGGCTTTTTGCGGTTTTAAATTGGATTTTGAAATTTTTGAAGAATTGCTTTAAAGTTGTTAAAATTTATATTTTGCAACAAGTGTCTTAATGTGGTGGCTGATTGGAAGAGAGCCTGTGGTTCAAACTCTAGCTTAGGTAACTCGAACAAAACCAAATGTGAACATATATTTCACACACATAATTGATCATTACACGCCATTTATGTTGTGCGCGTTAAGTTTTATACATGAGTGGTGGGACCTACAATTGAAAGTCCACTTCGAACGACAGATTTTTGAGAAACTTTTCATGGTAATTTTATTTATACTCTCAGAGTTTTTGATCTACTGAGAGTAAGTTGCTGAACAAATATTTTTTCGTATTTCGACACACTACCTACTAGACTACGGTGACATCATACATATATACATATATATTTCTATGGGAGTAAATAAAATGGACATGAAATGTAGCTCAAATCTATACCACGTCCCCGCGTCTAGTAAGCCAACATATTACTCACTAGATTACAGCGACTTAAATCAAATCAACATCAATCTAAATTTTTCATGGCGTCCAGGTAATGGCCTGTATTTGATGAAATCAATACGGTTTCACACATTATGAATGCGTGCAGAAGAATAACGCGCACAAGCGATGGACACAATTAATTTGATTGAAACCAGCTTTGATCGAAAATATTTTGGTGTCCGTGATCAGTTATGCTGCCATAATATAAAAGCAGGATAACGCTCATCAATGTGTTGCAAGGTTTGTGTAGTACTATTTAAATAAAAATACTAGACGTTAAAATGCTTTGCCTTACCTGCCTTATAAACGAAACCTTGCTGTTTCTGAATCCTTTCTGTTTGGATTGATGAGTAATACTCTCCCTAGAATACGTGTAGTACCCCAAATAAGCTTGATCCGTTCCTTGTTGCCAGATAAAAGAGAAATTGTGTTGAGAGTTCTTTATATTTACCGAATACAAGCAAAAATTAAACCCAGGAATTTTTTTATCGAAACACTGGTTTCCCCTTGCGCAGACTGCCATTTCTTTGAGTACGGCCTTAGGCGCACACTGGCGTTGGCTCTTTCCTTGATTTGATGTCATAAATTTCGCTGAAAAAAAAGAAAAAAAAATATCATCATAAAAATAAAATAAAACTTCATTTTCACTCATGTCTATAAATATTTGAAATAAAAAGCACAAGGAGAATCTACGCAATTGCGTTTCTATCTGTTACGGTTTAAATCATTTTTAATTTTATGATTCACTTTTTTTCTTGCTCTTTTTTAAACGAGTTCAGCTCTAGGAGATGTTCAAAAAAAGTTATGAATTTTTAAATTTTACGACATTTTTCTCTGGGTTTTTATGAGTTCTAAAGTTTATCGAATGGGCCAGGCCGACAGAATGAAATGAAATTTTACTTTCATTTATTTGTTCATTAACATTTAATTTTATGTTCATAAAATGTGTTGTTTCAAACAAAAACAATGAAATAAAAACAAAAATATTAAATGTTTATGAAAAAAGAGAAATAAAATTGAGACTGAAAATAAAATTATTTAATAATTCGCTGGGGGTGATGACTATAAAAAAGAAACTTTAAGTGACGAGAAGATCAATCCAATTAAAGTCAAATGAATTTCGAGGCGTGACTTATTTTGTTTTGAAGCGACAGGCAGTTTAACAATATTTATATTTTATTTAAAATTATAATTTAATTTCGTTTTTTTTTTCTTTTAAAAGATTTAAGATGCGGCATATAATATTCGAATTTTGTCAACAATTTTGTTTAATTTTAAATGAGAATTCCAAATGTATTAATGAGTAGTATCATGTAAAACTTAATTCTTAGTTCCAGAACTTACCAATGTTTTGAAACGTGTCTTGTTATTTAGAAAATATAAAGTCTGACTCAAGGTAAACGGTAGTAGTATAGAACAGTCCACCAAAGTGAAATCTCTTTCATAGTAACTTCTTCGTTGATTTAAAACGTAGCCTGATAGATTTACCCAACAAAGAAGTAAATTTCGTTCTTAACAAAATGTATGTTTGTTCCGTTTTTGTTTTATAATAAAAAATGTTTGTTTTTATTTTGTTGTACCAAGTATATGCAGCATTTCAAATTATAAATTCTTATTGTTTTAAAATTTTTATTGAAACATTCCTGCATGAATATTTAAATAACGATTTGATTGACATGCAACGAATGAAATATTTTTCAACTTCGATTAAGAATGCCATGTGTTGTGTTAAATGGGTTTAAAAAATCAACAAAAAAAAAAAATCCACAAAAAATCAGAAAAACAAGAAAAAGAAAAAATCCAACTGAAATTGTACATTTTATCACCTGCATAAATGGATTGTAAAACACAAAGAAAGGGAAGGGAATGGAAAAAGGAAAAAAAAATATTTCAATACTTTGGGGAATTTAAAATTTGCATTAAAAATGACAGAAAACGAACGAATAACGAACAGCAGGATACAGGAAAGAGAGTAGAGTGCAGAGTATTCAGACAAACACATGGAAATATGGAAATGAAGTCATACAACGCATACCATTGCCCATTGGTCCCTGTAATAAAACCTGAAATATATGTACGTATGTATATGAGCATGTAAGATTTTTCCTATTTTTATTATTATCGAATGATTTTTAGCAGTCATACGTAAAAATGTTTTCTTTTTTTTTTTTTTGTACTTTTCTTCTGTGCTTATTGGCCTTTTTTCTTGCAAAAAATTTGTTTTTTTTTTTTGAATATTTTTTTGTGTTGCTTGGTTGAATGGTTGGTTGAATTTTTGTTCAGTTTTTATTATTTTTCTTTAGTTGTAGTTGTTATTGTTGTTAATGTTGTAGCAGCATATTCATGCTCTTAGTAGGATTTGCATGTATGACTGCATAATGCCTTGTTGTTGCTGCTGTTGTTGTTGTGTATATCAGATCATATGACAAACGCAAATTTACACAAAGTATTTGTACTCGCATTTGTATGTGTTTGTGTTCGTGTTTCCGTTTGCCTTTGTATTTCATACGCACCGCAATATACCGTTTTATCACACAACAAACGACGACTACTACACTTGTGTGTGAACATATTGTAGAAACCAATACAATTACATTTAGTTGTGTATGTATGTATGCAGTAGATGTTAATATTAGTGTTATTGCATATGTACATACATACGTGTATAAGAAACAGTACATGGGGTATTTCTAACAATAATTCAAAATGTTTTTTTCTGTTGTTTTTTTTTTTGTTGTTTTTTAACTTTCAAAGCTTATGTATGACATGAAAAAACCATTATCGTCTCTATTACACACAAACAAGTCAATGTATACTTACATTCTCATACCAATACACACACATACTTGTGCACACACAGTTTATATTCACATGTAAAAATGAATTTCAATGCTGTGTGTTAATGCCAGTTGGCAGTTATTTAAAGGAATGAATTCTTTTAAAGAAAATAGATTTCATAAAAGATCGTGGTATACTACAGAACCCTTCTAAAAAGTTTTCAAAGACATAAGTTACTGAGGAATCTGCAACCAATTACTTGAAACATGAAGACCATTATGAAGAAGGTCTCGCGGAACTTTCTAAACATCTTTCCTTATGACAAATGAATCATTAAAAGCTGCTCTGTTAATCTTAAACAAATTTACTAAATAATTAAACTAGTCCTTGCCTTATCTGTAACGCTTTTATATCATTTAATACGTACTTCGCTTGCATGTTACACAAAGAAAAATCCCGGCTAAAAATTTCTCAAAAAGAAAGTAATATTATGGTAGGAAAGCAAAACACTAAAGACTAACAAACTTGAAACCTGCAAAAGGACTCACAGAGAGGAATAAAAAAAAGAAAAACAGGAGAATTGCAAAATAATAGCAGCAGTTGAGATGGATTATGTAGAATTTATGAACGAAATTGCTGTTCAAAAGAATACATTTCTTTCCGTTTTCCACCGCTATGCGCTATGCAGCGCTATTGTTATGATGAAGTGGAATTTTAGTGCAATTTCTCATTGCATTTAAAGTGGATGGCTTGACTTGGTTTTGTTTTTCAATAACTTGGCATTTACCAGTTAAAGCTGGCATACCGATGATGAAACTTTAGTTAAAACACTTTGTGCAACGATTTGAGCTTTTGAAATGTGGGATAGTGACGTCAAAGCACTTTCAAATCTAATCGATAAGATGCAATTCCTAAAGAAAATGTTTTATTGGTGGTGGCCTAAATTGGGAGAAATCATCACAAGTTCTTTTCGGTGAAATATGTCTTCACAAGTAATTATTTTGTTTAATACTGTTCTGGTTAGAATGTTCAATTTGAGCAATTTACTTGGTTAAGTTTGATTTTCTCTTGATAACATGTCGTCTGACTATTCAAATAAACACAAGCATTAGGAATATTTTATAAACTTTACAATAAAACACACACACACAGTGTTTTAATTCTGGAGATAAATTCTAGACAGGGCGCGGCAAGTAAATAATGTATTTTATGATTCAAATTGCAGTTTACTTTGGAAAACTATACTTTTTCATACTCTAAACCAACTGTAATGAAATTTATTTCAACACCCTGTATTATTTAAAATGTAAACTTTCTCTATAATAATACGAAATTGATAGATACTATTATTATTGTTCTGTTCTGTTCTGTTATTTATTTACAAATACCCAAGTGAGTGCATAGAATAAAAGATGTTTGCTTTTTTTCTTCTTCTTTCTGAATAATTTATAAATTATTATGAATAACTTTTCTTTGGTATATCTTTCTGTCTGCCTGTCCGTCTGTCTGTCTATCATATAGAAAGCCACTTCATCAGACTCTGTATACCGACAGCATATTAAAAAGATCAAAAAGCTAACGAGCAACAATATGGATAATGTCATATAATTTACACTCTCTAATACCATCACCACCACCATCGCCATCACAATGACATCACAACCAAACATCCATATTCCTCCCTCTTCCTTTTAATTCCTTCAAGTAAATATTTTACATGTGAAATGAAAGTGAAGAAATGAAGTGGAGAGGAAGAAAGTTAGAAAATGAAAAGTAAGACGTTGTGTCTGTACGTGTAGTCTGTAGATTTACTGCATCTGCTTAAGAATGTTTCATTACAATTCTTACAAGACCCCAAAAGAAATAGCAGCAGCAGCAGCAACAGCATCAGAGAAAAATTTGTTTTCATTTCACACCGACCAGACAGACACTCCATTGACCATTTCACCCATAAGGCTAGACCACAACAAACATCGCAAGCGACCTGCTAGGCCACCTGTTGTTGGCCTTCTTTTGATAACCAAACCACACAATAACAACAGGCCCAGAAGTGGCAAAAGCATATAAATCGTTTGCATGTGCCCCTACAGTGCTTCCCATACAGTAAGGCTATAATTTTGTAAAAACATTCAAAAATTTCTTAAGGTTTGTTTGGTCAGAAATTTTTAAAAAAATTTGACTTTAAGAATACACACTAGGAAGATGAGAACGGAGGGAAGGAGAACGGAATTTAAAATATTTTCGTATGTGAAGAAATGCTAAAGAATTAATTTCCTTTTTAAACAAAAGTCGGCATTTTTGTTTTCAAAAATATTTCTTTGACCATAAAATAGTTTTTCATTCACATAGGTATGAGCCAGGAGTTGAACCAGTGGTCAGGTAAGCTTGTTAGTGAAAAGGAAGTACAGGTATTTTGAAACTATTTTAAAGAAGCTTAGGTTTACATAATACAAAAGACTTACTGAAGAGAATGAATGCATTTTTAGGGTCTAGCATTAGCCAAGAAGGGCAGACAGTATTCTCTAAAGTGGCAATGTATCGAATGTTTTCTCGAAGTTGATGATGATGATATAAATTGATGAACTGCATTCAAAATACTGCTCTACGATTATTATCTGCCTGCCAATGAGGTCATATTCTAGACCTGATGCGTACATAGTGCTGGCGAATATATTCCTTTAGGTATTTTCAATTACGACTTCCTTCTTTAGCTCGTCGGAAAGAATTTCATCAAATCCAAATTTTCTAACTAGATGCATAATCATTTTACCGCTAGTGAATGAGTCTGGTTTTAGGAGTTCTATCCAGAGATCTATTACTAATTCCACAATTTTCTACATCGTAGATACATTGTAAATCCAACAATATAGAATCCCAACAAACACAGGCACTCTTTTGAGGAATCGCCAGGAATTTAAAATATGTTAGCCCTGCTAAGTCAACTCTTTCAAAAATAGTACGAAAGCCTATGTAGTTCTTCTGCTCTTAGAAACTTTAAACACGTTCATAGTTTACACATTTTCTTTACAATACTATTCCCTTTTAATAATTCAAATACAAAATTTTATTTTTCACAACAACAACGACTTCTTTAAAGAGACAAAACCTTGGAAATTGATTTCCTGTCTTGTAATGCAAACACATAATTAATGCGGCTGTTTATGTTTTCCCCATGGCATCAGTTTGCTTTCACTCTACTACTTCGGGCTTTTCTAATGATGAGTTGCCATAAATTGAAAAAAGGGTTCTTTATCCTTTAAGGATTAAAGAACATGACAAAGGGCGGCTCATATGTTTGTTTGATGATGACAAAAATGAAATGAAAATGAAAAGAAAACGTAAACTGTTGCCAAACAAGTGTGAGTGTTCAAAACCCTGGATCTCTATGGAAATTTCTTCTTGACAGAACCAGCAAGTGCAAGTGAAATTCGTCTGCTGATGGTCAGATTGGGTTTGGTGGCTTCATAAATGTCAGTCAGGTGACATTTAGCACATGTGACAATGTGTCTCTCTCTCACTCTCATATTTCATATGAGCACTTGTTTTTCTAAAGGATGCTGTTATTGTTTTTATATTTTGTTTTCACTTTTGCTTTCCTTTATTATTGTTTTTGTTTTTGTAGTTAATAATTTTGGTTTTTGTCTTAAATGCCAATCAAAATAGAAAAATGAAATAATTACATGGGTTCTGTCGAGCCACATCAACATCAACATCAACTTTGAACTCAATGTCTGCCTCGTCTATATTGTATGTAGGTATACAAGGCAATACAAAGGCAACCCAAAAGGCAAATAATTGTTTAAACGTTTGAAAAGCATTTTACACCCTTTTTGGAGAGCCCATAAATATACAAATATTTTCATTAAAATCTTCTTTATTTTGTGGATTAAAAAAGGGTTCACCTCATCACACCAAAAAATAGAAGGGAAATGCTCTAAAACTGTGATTGAATTCCATTCGAGATTCTTTTTAAAAGGAGGTAGAAAATATGAACGCTTTAGTAGGACAATTAAAGCAGTTTACACCATACACCATACACACAGTTTTGTGACCAATTTTTTTGTTTGTTTTACTTGAGGAAAAATTAAAATAAAAGAGAGGCACTAGAATATAGAGAAGAGAAGGCAAATGAATAATAGTCGTCTAACATCTACGGCATAATGGACAACAGCAGAGTATAGACGAAATAAAAAGGAAAACGAAATCGTCGGAAAAGGTTCAACACTCTGTAAATGGTGGATGGCAGCAGGAATATCTTCTAATACATGTGGTAGTCTGGCTGAGGTATTAACTCATCAAATGACTAACGATGCGTTAATTTCCATAATGGGGAATCTGGCATTTAGACAACATTACATCAACATCAGCAACAATCTCATCATCGTCAGTAGCAGCAGTATTGGCATCAGCATCAACAACATCTCTGGCATTCACATGAAAAATACAACAACAACAAAAAATGGGAAACAAATTTATTCACTCGGTATGTAGTTTAGAAAAAGAGCGATAGCGAGAGAGAGAGCAAGTCAAGTACTTTTTCAAGCTAAAAAGTCAAATTGAAATTGTTCAAGCGAAATTTGAGTTACTACCTCTACATGTTTACTAAATACCTACTACGACTACAACAAACATTTTTAAAACAATTTATCTACCACTACTTTAACACTTCTTACTCCTCTCCCCACTCACTCATATTGATATTGGATTTTAAATAAACCGAAAACAATGTGAACGTAAGCAAGTAAGTAAGGAACCTCAAAATCATGTGCTTCTGCTACTGCTGCATCTGCCTCTGCCTTCACTGCATTCTGTCTAAGTCAATATGGAATGGAATTGAATTGGAGAAAAACGAAAATCTCAGCATTTACCATACGTTCTTTGTCAGACTGGATGATGACTCGTATGATATTCCTGGCAGAGCCAGTAATTGTAGGAACAACAGAATAGAATTTCGAAAAACAAAAAAGAAGAATAATCGAAAAGCCGAAAACAAAACATTCATCTTTTACTGTGCATTCTTAGTAGATTTTGCAGTAAATTGATTAAATTAATTTCGTAAGGCATACAAGCATACAAGTCATGCACAGAGATTGCGAGAGGGCGGAGTGTAATATTTCAAGTAAATGCGATAAGTGAAGACATGAGCGTGTTACAATATTCTTAAATTCTTAAACAAGAGACAATCTGTACCCATTATAGTCTGCTTTTGTAGTGTTAAAGTTTATCAAATTGGAATATGATTAAGTCTTCATATGCGAGAAATTGGTATTGTTTTTTATTCATTTATTCTTGTAGTGTTTGTTGTTGTATTTTTGTTTACTTGTTTAACATTTTTTATACTGGTGTTTGTTGTTGTATTTTTAGTGTATAATTTTAATGTTAAACGATGTAAAAGCAAAACACCATTATCTAGATTATTCATCATCGTAACAATATTTTTTATTTTGGTAGCAGCTGAATTTTAAATCAAGACGATTAAGCCATTTTAGGCTTCTTGATTAACGAATTAAACATTAGCTGTAGTCCCGCCCAAAAAAACTCCATTGATTACCGTTAAGCGATGTGTTAAGTTTGTTTGAAAATCATTTTCACCTACAAGAGATTCTGATAGCTGCTCCAATTATGATTTTTACGACAATCAGTTAAAGGAATCCGCTCTCTACGCCTCTGTGTGTGTGTGGCATGTATGTATGTTCATACTACTACTACTGGTGATGCATGATGCAACACAACAATAAGCCTTGATTTTGCAAAATGTGCTTTTGTTATTGATTCTTTTGCTATAAACAAACGAACACATGCACATACATAGACAGACAGACAGACAGACAGTTATAAAGCAATTTAAAGTAATTTATTGTGCCCCATTTATCGATCAAAATTTGATTGAATATAAAACTTATTTTCCAATTGAAAGGATTTCTGAAAAATAACAAGAAAATAACAGAAAATAAATTTAAATATACTACACAATAAAAACAATTTCTTTTATGCAAAGGAAAGCTAGAATTCATAGAAAAGGACTTAAAATAAAATAAATAAAATAACATGTGATAATTGTATGCAATTTAATTTAAAGGATTATAAAAATATTTACTAAACTCATCAAATAGAAAAATAAATTTAAAATTCGTTTTTGAAAATAAAACAAAATTCAATCAATTAAACAATTTTCTGCAAAAGCAAAAAACAAAAAAATATGCTTAAGAAATCTGACATTTTCATTGCTTCGTTAATTTGTCATATCCCATCTACTATTGACACTGTTGCAGACAGCATATTGGAAACGCATTAATTTAAATTCTGCTGCTCTTTTTGTCTTCCGCCAAATCGTGTCAATTTGTTTAAAACACTATAACGCCTGCTGCCACACGCACAATATTCCTCATACGTATGCTGGCCTTCGTTGGCATCGCCATTGACATTTTCATTTTTAACATCCTGTGCACTCTTATCATCTTTATTATCAACACCGTCATATGACATCTATTTCCTTGCAAAACATGTTTGCAAGATAATTGGGTGATAACGTCGATCCATTCGCCGCCAGAGAGTGTCTATTTGTCTTTTAGCCTTAATGGACATTTTTTAAATTGCAAAATACGAATTTTGCCTTCTTTTTTTTAAAATTTTTTATAAAGTTTTTTTTTTTTAATTGTGATCTTCTTATCCTAAGGTTTTATTTTATTTTGTTTTTAAAGGAATACTTGATGAAATTAGTTGTAAACCAGAAAATTAAAAAATAAAATTTTTGTTGCATAGTTTTGTGCACTCAATATGTGACACTCGACCAGGAACTCCAAAACTTCATTCACATTAAAATAAAATTTCGGTTTTTTTTCTTTAAGTTTTTAGTTCATGCAACACAAAAACTATTTAAATAAACCACAAACACAACTAGATTTTTACATTTATATGGGGGTTAAATCCACAAAAGCAGACAAACAGATATGGATATCAAAATGTACGTGGATGATTTTATAATTTAGATAAAATCTTGGAAAAGAAGTTAAATAGACACCAGAGATCAGCAATGAGTGTTCAAAAAGATGAGTATAGTCGGATCCTACTCATAATGCGCCTAATCTGATACTTACATACTTATTTAAATACCAAGGAATTTCTACCCATATTCAAAGTTTGAAGTACTCATCATGTTCATACTTAAAAACAATTTAAGACATTTATAAGTATTTTTCTAAAGTTATGAATCTAAAGGAGTAGGCCTATGAATCAAACATATTTCGAATGATATAAGTTTGATGTCAACATTGTACGCATACTCATTGCAACCTGTACTTATAAATCAAGGTTGTAGTGAGTATGAATGAATCAGAGTACATATGTAGTTAAATTTCAATATTGTTGACTCGCTTATATTCAAAATTTCATGAGTGCTTATGGGTAGCGAAAAAACGATTCATTTCTGATCTCTGATAGATATGCAAATATTTTTTCTTTTTGTAATATTCTTGATTGTTTCTTTCAACAGAGTAAAACTTTTTATTCTTCCTTGACTCCGACTGCGAAAAAGGATGTTTGGAATGAACGGTTTAGTACCTTTTCTTTTGAACACCATTTCCATTTAAATTTTTTTTAATTGTCTTATAAAGCCTGCCACGTAAATAGAAATAAAGAAGAAGAAACCCATGCAAGTAGTCGTATATACATTTCCGTTTCCTGTTTACTAGAAATTAGTAACATTTTGTTGAAATACTAAAAGGAAATACAATTAAAAACAAAACAAAACAAAAAAGGCAAGAATAGAAAATATTCGAAAACAAAATAAACCGTAGCTAAAATCTACATATGGAAAGTTGTTGAATATTTCATTTCAATTTTTCTCTGCTGGCACTGCCACTGCCACTTCTAAAACCATAGTATACTAGACTCTACCTTGTCACTCACTCACTCAGTCACTTAGTATAGAGTACCCTCATTTAAGCCATACGAAATATAGGAAGTCAAGTAAAACTTAAGCAAATATTTTGCATTTCACAGTCCTACTATTTGGTCTTTTTTCTTCTTCTTCTTCTTTTGCTGCATGTGAATATTTTGTCAGAAATTTTGTTGAGAAAATAAGTACTTCAACGTAAAACGAGTATTCATTCATTTGTTGAAGAGTTTCTGTAAAAAACAAAAAAACGAAAAAATTGTCGAATCAGTTGGTTGCCCCCCTTTAAATCGAATGTTGGATTCATTTTCATTTGCATAAACATTTGATTGTTTTACTTTTTAGTTTTTTTTCTCGTTGTTGTTATCGTTGTAGTTTTAGTTTTTTGAAGTTAAAGTCTTCAAATGAAACAAAAATTTTTGCAATCATTGCTTTTGCGGTTGTTGCAAAGTTTGTGTGCCACATTGTTTTCTGTTTTCTGTTGCAGTCAAATCGATCGTTGTTGTTTTGAAGAAAAAGTTTCGAATGTCATCATCTCATGTTGTTTGTTGCCATGAATTAATATTGTTGTTGTCGTTGTTATAAACGAAACTTTTTTTTGTTTGTTTTTAATGTTGCTTATAAATGACAAGTTTTAATAAGAAACCTCTTGAGAAATACATTTGCAGTAGGAGAAAGGGGAAGGGGGAGGGGAGAAGAGTTTGAAAAGTTTGAATAATTTCTCCATTTTTTGTTGTTCTTGTTCTTAAATAGATTATATGGGGTGTTTTGAAATAAATTTGCATGAATGGGGTTCAATATTCCATGAAATATTGTCAATTATGAGCACAGTGACAACAGATTTAGTTAAGTTCTTTAAAATACAATAAGAAAAATAAAAATATTCTTTAAAGGATTTTTATGGCGTTAATTTACATGTTTAGTTGTCAAAGGCCGGTGAACTCCTAGAAGTAAAATTAAAGTTAAAATTGAAGGCAATTTATTCAGATATTTCATTTTTATTTTACATTTAATCGTCAAACTGCAAGGAAAAACGTCAGAGTAACACATTTAAGCTCGACTTTCTATCTGGTAGAGGCACTTAACACCCAATAAGAAGAGTACAGATGCAGAAAAATGGAAATAGCTTTGTAAAGAAGCTGAGAAAAACGATTTAGCAAGCGATATCTGGTAGATAATGGGTGTACAGCCCCAGTAATACCAAAAAACCTTGTATTAAAGGGCATCCCCAACAATGCCACCAAAGGTTAACCAAAGGCATAACCGGTTGTACTCGCCAACTTTTTCATTAACTGCTTACAAACATATGACCAATAGGATCCTGAATTAGAAAATATCAGTGTTCCTCATAGCTCTGTACTATTGTACAATATAAAGAAGCAACTATTATGGCATCGTAGCACAATTATGTGCCCGAGTTGGTAGAAGTGAACTGTCCTCTATTAACTGTGTGGATATAATTGTTGAATCCTTTCTAAACCTTAAAAGCTCTATGGATTATGCATCTTAGAAATCAACAAACATTATAAAGGCACTGTCTAGAGTGTCACTATATTTAAGGTGACCCAGGCAGATTAAAAAGTTACTTGGTGTCTAGAGTAACGAACCCTTTACAAATTTAGCGCAGAAGCTGCTTCAGGATTTGTAATGTATAACGCCCTGATGCTTTAGATGTGGCAAGGTATTGTTTGGCAATTAAGATTACTGCATTCAATTCAATTCCGTTCATAAATTAAATGAAATTAAATAAATCTCCACATTGTACAAGAATATTTAAATAATCATCTGCAGTAGCTTGTTCTTTAGAATTTTATGTTTTCTTTTTAATTCCTTACAAGTATTTGCATAATTTTTGAGAATACATTCTCAAGTGTGGAAGGAAAAGCATGGAAAAACCTTTAATATCGGTTTGAGACACGTTTTGAGGAAATTGCAATTTCCTCATATGCAAACACCAAACGATATAATAAAAGCCACATGTGTAACATTTTATACCACCTCTCTCTCTCTCTCTCTCGCTCCTCGGTTCTTGTACTGTTTTGCAGTTCTTTTGTACTTACTGTTACTGTCTTCGAAATTGGCAAAAAAAAATAATGGATTTACAAAGAGAAAAAGTAGGATAAAAAAGGAAGAAAGAAAAAAGGAATGAAAATAAAAAAATAAACTGAAATATAAAATAAAATAATTTATTGTACCTTTTTTACTTCTTTGAAAATAAAAATGCATTATGGGTACTGCTGGTGCTGCCATTCATCCATATGTGTACGAGAGTTTTATTATGGCTAAAGATACACACTCCCATACACACATACAACATGTATGTGAGGAGTAGTTACTTTTTTCTTTTTTTTACTCGTAGAGACATTTATTTAAACAGACATTTAGCAGCTGTGACTTTTTCTCTTTTATTTGTATTTTTTTTTTAATTTTTTCACTGCGTGAGTAATTGTTGTTACTGCTTTTGCTCTGTACAATGACTCCTTGTTGGTTGCTGTTGTTGGTGTCGTTGTTGTTCTATGATTTTCTATTTCCAGTTTTATTTCCTTTGTTTTTCATTCAGAAATAAATTGTCATTGTTTTGCAATACCGACCCTGAAAGTCGTCTCTCTGTTGGTTATTTATTTCCACACTTTTCTTGTATTGTTTTGTATTGTTATACTTTGCATACCCTTGTTACCACGTGTTATTGTCGGTGTATGTGTGTGCTACTAAAGAGTATAGGTGTTTACGTATGAGTATAACAAGAGAGTTTATAAAACTTCCTGTTGTGTCTTGTTGTTGTTTTTGGTGTAAAATTTCAACACTTTTGATTTCATTCGGTTGTTGTGTTGAAAACCTAGTCTATCCTTTTCATTATTTGTGGGTGTAAGTATGTTTGTTGTTATTGTTGTTGTTGCTACTGTTAAACAAAAATGAAAAAATCATTAAACCGTTAAATCAGTTTTTATAGTTGTTTTGTTCGAATGCCAATAATTCTTTGCTTTATTCTTGAACAGGAAAAAAATCACTTGGTTTTGAACAAACAGGGTTTAACGAATGAAAATTAAGATTTGCAAAGTTTATTGAATTAATGCATAGAATTTGAAGGTTAAAATAAAACACTCTGCACTGGATTGAGCATTGTGCCTTCGAGGTTTTATTAATCTAAAAACTCCAGCTCCATAAGCTTGCTCATTCGCAGAAACTGATCATAGTGATAACCATCACACAGTTTATATGCTAAGTTTTCAAAAGAAATTTCTTTTGACACACCCTGTAAAACAATATAAAATTGTTTGTTCCTTTTTATTTTAATAACATAACAGTGCATTTTTTCTATTTGTTATAATGTTTTGTTGTTGTCAACAAACAGCTGAGTCTCGACTTGAATTAATCGAGAGTATGTGTCTGGATGTCTGGGTATTTGTAAGATTTAATACTTCTTTCTTAACTCATTTTTCTTTTTATTTTTTATCATCAATTTTATTTGTATTTTCTTATTGTCATTTGTTATTTTATTTCTTTCTAGGTATGTCAATACAATATTCAAAAAACATGATGTGAAGTATTTCCAATAGTTTGATGCGAAAAGGTAATTGTAATGAAAACTCTATTCGCTATTAATTACTATACTATGAGTATAATTATGTTTCAAATTTAAGCTTATTTTTAAACTAAATTTTAATGACTTTACCCAACTCCTTATAATTTGTGGCCACAAATCCTTTTTAGCCCTTAATTACTTACGAATTTAAAATCAAATAAATTTCCTTGTCTATCCGAAATCAAAGTAAAACAAATTGTTCCTCTTTTCAAACCTTAAAAAAAGAAAAAAAAAAAAAGAATAAATGGAATGAAACGAATAGCCCAGCCACAAAAAGTTAAAACGAGAAATAAATTCATGCTGTCATCAAGAGTGTTTAATTTTGGTCCAAAAGTTAGAGAAAATCTTTCCAATTGTCTCCGGTTAGTAAAGCGAAATACAGGGAGAAAGATAGATATAGAGAGAGAGAGAGAGAGAGAGAGAGTGAGAGTAGAAAGGAACCTCAAATTTTAATGGTTAAATAAGTGGTAAATTTGTTCTCCAAAATTCAACAATCATTGGATAAAGCAAAGCTTTTTTCTCTCTGTCCTCTATACAAATATACGAAAAAACACAATGACATTTAACAAGAGAGAGAGAGAGAGAGAATGTTAAGTAATCCAGTTATAAGTTTATATTGTTAAATATCGTTTTTATTGCAGTCTGCTCCTCCTCCACTCTTTTCAACACTTAATCCTTTTTGGTTTTATTTGCCACAAGAAGAAAAATAGAGGAGCAGACAGAGGAAGCGACAAATGAAAGTGTGTGTCGGTCCGTCTGTCTGTCTATATTTGTTGTAAATTTAAATAAAGCGGGTTTTTTTTAATTTTTCTTAAAAGAGAATTTCTTATTTGTATTTGATATGAATACGGCTGAAGAATGAAACTCATTGTAACCACAAGAAATTGCAAACTAATTGGCAATAATTATAGCACATAATCGGGTTTATTTTTATTTGTAAGACTTATGAGCAGATTTAGTTTTTGAGATTCAAAATCACCGAAACATGATCTGATTTATTGAAAATAATTCCAAGCTAACTTACTAACTTAATTGCTCATTACGGCCCTTTAGGCAGGATTGCGACGTAGCTCCTCACACCACTCATGTTGTGTGCGTTAATTTTATCCTTTTTAATTTACTCCTTTTTATATTCCATTTTGTTCATGATGTCTGGACTGTGAATTGAACCGTGGTCTTACGTCTAATAAGTCAATACACTATCCACTATTTACACACAGTGCTGAACAACCTTATGAAACTAATTTCAACCTTAGAACACGTTGTTCTACATTAAATCGAACAAACCCATCCTTAAGCACAATTTTAAAACCCTATTAAGTTTTGTAAAATATTTGAAATCAGTGTCATAAATTCTTATAAAATTACAATTCAAATCCCTAAACCACTTCTTCTGCTTGTTCTCGTTCATTTAAGTTACCCTAAAAAGGGGAATTTCACAGAAATCCCTCAACACAATTGCGGGCAATGAAAATCCACTTGAATTTTTGTGTAAAAAAAAGAGAATCTTGTGGCTGAGTGTTGTACAAAAAATTACATGTTTAACTACACATTTATTGGTAATATACTTATATACATGTGTATATGTGTACACATATGTATGTACGTCTGTGTGTGTTTCTTTTAACGATATCAAACAAAATGTTGAAATTATAGTCGAGAAACTCTTGTTTGTAAATTTTTTCCAATTTTCCTTGAACAAAACCAACAACAACAGAAGCAATATCAACAGCCATAAATTATAATTTAGAAAATTTTAACCCACATATTGACGTATATACACACACACACAGTTTTATGAACAATTGAGTATGGTTCACCACTGTGCCAAGTGCTTTGCTTGTCTTATTTAGTGGGTTTCTTAAACCAGTTTCTGTTTACCATCTCTTACGATGGCTCGATGGACTGCTTTTCATACTCTTCTCGTATTTCTTCTTAAGAAAAGGACTCCCTTAGAATGAGTAACAAATTTGACACTTGTTTCAAACAACAACAACAATAGAAAGAGAAGGAAAAACAACAGAGAGCCAATAAAAACAAAAACAGAAAAAAAAGCGAAAACCAAGAGGGCAAAAGTTGTAAAGCAAAGTATAAACACTTGTTAAGTGTTGAAAGTCTTTAAAAGTGATTTGTTTATTAATAAATTGCAATCAAAATAAAAAACAGAAACAACAACAAAAAGTAAATATTATGATTTATTACAGAGAATTTAGAAAAATGAGAAGGAAAATTATAAAAGACGGACTTTGTTTTATCACGGTTTATTGAAAGAAAATAAAAAAACAAAAAAATGAATCCTAAAACCCTGTCATATTGGGTTAGAAACTGTATTTTTAAATGTCCAACTTAAAAACCAGAAGAAGATAAATTAATAAATTGAAGAACATTTAAAAAGTCATTTAAAAAAAGGAAGAAAATTTTCACAGTTTGGAATCATTGTGCTGCCACTAAACAATTCACGAAAACTTGCCAAACGCTTTAGCAAAGAAATGTCAACACATTTTGACATTCTTAAGTGTCAAACAATACTTATCTATGTCGATAGATCTCATGTGAACCGAGATCGTTTTAAATGAATCAACGCTTCTCGGTTAGAATAATGAAATTTGTGACAGCCCTCATATCTCGCTTAAGCTCGTTAAGCTTGTATTTCACGCCGCTATCGGAACTATAACGTAGTGTGCTCTATTGAGAAACCATTGTGAATTTGTTTTTAAATAGAATAGATCTCCATTTTCTCGAAGAACAAATAGAAATGATCTCGAGTGGCCAGAGATTCAGTATGTACTTCATTACATAGGGAATTCATATTCTATTCTGTCACAGTTTTTTCTGTCTTTCTTCTAAAATGTTGGGCTGCTTGAATTAAGGTAACCATATTGTGTTTCTCTTTTTCTCTAAACGTTTCTTTTTTAAGAGAATTTCCAATTTAAAACATAAAAAATAGAAAGAAAATGGCCCCCATATACATACGTATTCATTACAGTAGTTGCCATTTTATTATGTTGTATTGCAATGTTTACTTTTCTTTTGGCTAAAATTTATTTGAATTTGTTTTTGTGACTCTAAAACTGTCCTCTGTTATTTTGTTTTGTATTTTTATTTTATTTATTTTTTTTTTGTTTTCCACTGTAAGTTGTTTAATATTTTTGTTTTTGATGTTGTTGCTGTCTGCCAGACATTATTTATGGCCGGCAATGAAATGAAATGGAAATAGACGCTCATAAAAACCCGTCAACATTTATGGATTTCAATTAATTTAGTGAAGTGTCAACGAGTGTGAAAATGTGTCACAACAACCGACACTATTTTGCTGAATTTCACTAAATAAACACACAGGTTTCTTCTGAAACATTTTTTCTATTTTCTTTTTTTGTTTGTTTTAAATGCGCGAATTTAAATGATTTTTGTAGAAATACTCGTACATCAATATTTGTGTAGTAATACTACTGCATGGCGGTGGTGTAAAATCCATTTTTTAAAAATGAGATGTTTGTTGAAAAAACGAAAATAATTTAAAATTGTATTTTTTTTTATTAAAGTCAGGCAACATTTAAAACTAAACTTCCTTGTTGTCACTCAGAATATAGATTTTGGATATTATTTGGGATACCAAAAATTTAATTTTCACCCAATTTCGTTTCCAACCATGTCCTCTTATAATAGAGTTACTTACGTATGGCTCATGCTAATGGCTGCATGGGTAGGATTGTAAGTGTGAGTCTGGTTTTTTTTTGTTGGGAAGAACATTTTTGTGGAGTATGAAAATTGCTTGTTAATCCCGAAAATGTCTATTGAAATGGTGTGGGTCCTTATGCTCTACTCTGGATTTAGTAGCACCCTACATCACGAAGAGTGGTTAGCACATACGTGTGGCGTTTCCGCTGAAGTATTTATCGGCTTGAATATACTACTATAACTCTCTTCAAATCAGTAATTTCGTCTTGATAACCATTCTCAACAGGAGTAAATTCAAGTTCATTGCTGTTGTTCAAATGCAGTTACATAATGTTCGTTTATCAAAAGTACTTGGACTTGTAATGGCACCTTATAGTCGGACCTGACCTATTTAGTTGTATCTGCGTTATTTGCTTTTTGTTATCGTTTTTTGTATTATCCACTCTCATATATAATAAAAAGGACAAGAGCAACAACAATAACTACAGCAATAGCAATAAGCCACCAACATGTTTTTGTTGTTGTTGTTGTTGTGTGGCTTGTTTTGTAAATGTTTTGTCGGTCGGTCGTTCGTTTTTTTACCTTTTTGTGTTGTTGTTTGTTTTGTTTTTCCTTCATTTTCATTTGGGCTTAAATTTCAATTTAACTGGATTAACAGCCAAAATAGTTGAACATAAAAATATATAGCGAGTGTGTTTGTGTGTGTATGAGAGAGAGAAAAAGAAAGAGAAAGGAAGAGAAAATAACAGCACAAGGATAATAATAAAGGAGAAGACTGCATATTTTATTCATATTCATTCACATACAGAATTTGGTTATAAGATCGTTTTGTATCAGCAGTTCAAGCGTTGAAATTTTCTGGTAGACATTGATAAAGAAAAACTGTTAGTGGATAATGTTTTGATGATAGGATATTATAGTTGATGCATATATTCTCGAATTTGTTCAATGAATTATGTTCTGTAACAAAAATATTGTTAAAATAAACATCAATCAACGCAATCTCTCTTTGTTACGCAGTTTAAGACCAAAGATCTCTTTCGACGAACCAACATCACCTTGAGGAAGACTGTGGTGCTGGCATCCGTTATGTGTTACAAAGGTTTGTGTACCAGATATCAGCAATGATTCGCTACTCATAAGCATTCATGAAACTTTGAATATAAGTGAGTCAATAATATTGAAATTCATACTCACTACAACGTTGATTTATAAGTACAGGTTGCAATGAGTATGTGTACAACGTTGACATCAAACTCATACCATTCGAAATATGTTTGATTCATAAGCCTATTCATTTAGATTCATAACTTTAGAAAAATACTCGAGTGACTCGAATCATTCCACAAAATTTACAGTCTTAGTTGTTGTTGAATTTACAACAAAAGAAAAAAAACGACACATAAGCAAAAAAGACAGACCAGCAAGCAAAGCAAACACACAACCTTCTAATGAGTATTTTCGTGTTCATACGCGATTCATACTTATTTTGTGCTTCGCTTATATGTTGAGTTATGAAGAGTCGAAATCAATAACATCATACGTGTTATTAAGTATGAATATGATGAGTACTTTAAACTTTGAATATGAGCAGATGTTCCATGATATTAAAATAAGCATGAATACGTATAAGTATCAGAAATTATGAGTATGATTCGATTCTACTTATCTTTTTGAATACTCATTGCTGATCTCTGATGTGTACCCAGTCATCACACATGAATACTAATTCTCTTCAGAAATTTAACAATAAATTTTGCTGGAATTTAAATTTTAAATTAAAATTTTTGAAACTCATGTGGAAGCCTTAAATGAAATTCTTGTTAAATTTCACAACAAATTTCTTAATTTTACAACACAACTGAGTTTATCTCGTCGTATAGACATGATAACATAAAGTTAACGTTTGTAATCCTTTTGTTATCCTTTTTTTTTTGCCTGTGCCTGTGCCTATTCTATTTTGGGTTTGTTTTTCATTAAAAGGCATTTTAACTAATCCTAGTTAATATTCTGTTTATTTTACACATAATCTAAGTGTATGTAGAATAATATAACACATCCAATTACATGAGACTGGTAATTGTATCTGTACATAGGAACGCTATATATAACAACACCTAGGCACGTTTGACAAGTCAACTTATACACGAAGTATACATTTTTTGTGATTTTGGATAATTATATTCTAGATTGCGTTAAAAGAGTCACAGGTGTTTTATAATTTCAAGTGCTTATCGCACTCGTTTTATATTTCCTTAGAATTTATAAATTTCATAGAAATATTTCGTTTGTAATGCGTCTTTGTCTCTGTGTCTGTGTCTGTATTTGTGTCTTTGGTTAGCTATGTGTTAATTTATATTCTTGTGAACTTTTTTGTTGTTGTATTTCGATTCAAAATGATGTTCTAATCCTTATAAAATTACCACGTTAATGCTATTTTGACATTTGGTTTAACTTGTTAAAAGCAAAGAAAATGAAAGAAAAAAAACTGAAACTGATAATGTTGACAACAATGCCAATAAAGACAAGAAGAAGCAGCGAAGTTAATAAAGAAGAGGCAAAATTCTTCAATTCCTTCTGTGCACAATATTTTGTGCTTCTTTTAAAAATATTTAACGCTTATGTGCTATGCCCATCGGATTCGGTCTCATCTTTAAAGGCGGAATTGATGTCATATCGCCTCCTAGAATAGTAGAGAAATGTTGTCCACATAATCTCAGAAACCCTTGCATACCTGTTACAAAGTTTCCGTTGTCATATTTGTAGGAAGACATTCTATGTTTTAAATGTTTAACCTTTTGATTTGCGATTGTCATTCTTACATCTGAACAACTCAGCCTTCTCACGTTGCTTCTCACTTTTCTGCTCCATTGTCCTGCGTCTGAAATGGCGTCTCATATCCCTTCTACTCTCTCTATCTACTTTTCAATATGAATTTTACTAAATAAAAATTAGTGACGTGATGATCGGTTCCTAAACCGGCAAAAGGCTTTTTCTGCTGTCAAATTCATCCTCCACATTGAATTTCTAACGTTGTGATCATGCTTGGGGCGAGCAATATAACACCAAAGACCAACCGTAAAGTGAGAATTTTAGTTTTCTTTTTATAAATTGTTTTTCCTTTCTATTTAAATCATTCATCAGTTATTGATTTTTGTGTTTAATTTTAATAATTTCACCATGTTTCTCCTATTTTGCCACTCAATATTAAACACCAGCTAACTTATCGTACATAAAAGCTTCCGAAACATTGTTCTTCACTTTTAAGTCATAGAGCTGATGCCAATACCAATGCCATGCCAAGTTAAAAATGATAGAAAAAGATGGCAATTATTAAAGTTTAAAGTAACTTGTGTGATGGTTTTTATCTGGCAGCGTGTTTAAGAGTGTTTAAAATACAATTATTTAATGTCCCTCAAGGACCTTCACTCATTATGTTAATTTACTTTTCTACACAGTTTTCAGCAATGCCTCTCACACTTTACACAATCAAACAACAACATAAAGAAAGAGAAAACTCTCTTGATACACGAACAAAATAAAACTGTCAGACAAGTCAGTTGAAATGTTGGCTGGTTGCCTTAATGAATCCCTAATAAGTATGGGGAATAGGGTATAGGAGTGGAGGGAGGAGTGATAGTATTTTGTAGAGAGATAATATCGTAATTTAAGATTTATGTGACATTCAATGTTAATTGAGCCGATAAATTGTTAAATTTTTGTTTCACATTTAAACTACAACCAGCAACTACAACACTGAACTGAACTGAACTGTATTGTATGAGAACAGCAATGTTGTGGGAGCATAAATATCTACAATTTAATAGACTCAACAAATGTAGCAGCATGGAACCGATCCCTATGCCACCACCGCAACAGAGCGTAGACGCTGCTGAAGTCTTATTTTTTCAGGTTTAGGTTCAGTTTCAGTTTCAGTTTCTTATTTACAGTTTCAGTTTCAGTTTCATTTTTATTATACGCAGTACAGGACTGTTCATTCTATAATTTAATTACTTTTTAAGTTAAGCCATAAATTAGCTTTAGACTCCATTCTTCTGTTTTTTTCCTGTTTTTCCTTTTTCTTATTCTCGTAGTTTTCTTCCTTTTTTTTTTTGTAATTCGTTTCCTTGGCTCCTCTCTATTTATATGGGAAAGTATTTAAATTTCATTTATTTAGTCTTTCGCTTCATTTTCATTTATTTAAATGCCATTTGGCATTAACTAAACGGCAAGAGAGGCGAAATCAATGCCGCTTTGCAAGTTTTCCCAGATTTATTTCATGAGCTGGAGTCTGGTATTTTCCTCTTGTTCTTGTTGTGTCTACTTTTGGAGGATTTTCTTGGTATTTTTCTTAATATATTTACTTTGCAAGGCAAAACGACTAAAAAAACAAAGACAAAAATAGGAAAATATTTCTTAAGTTTGTCTTCCTTAAGAAAATAGTCTTCGTTTTGTTTTGCTTTTCTTTATAATTTTATTACCGATCCACCAACGGCCAACAAGCCACCTTTAAAAGAGACCTTAAATAGGGACTCTCTGTTTCAATACAAGTTTCTAAATTATGCACTCGTTTACAGGCATTTTACTACACGTTGACTTTGACTCTGTTTTCGTTAGACAATGTTTTGTGGCAGGAACATACACAGACACAGTGAGAGAGACAGAGAGAGACAGAGAGAGACAGAGAGAGACAGAGAGAGACAGAGAGAGAGAGAGAGAGAGAGAGAGAGTAATAGCATTAAACGTTTGCATAGCGTTGAACCTCAAGAGGCATTTATTTTTATCAACATAAACTTGGTATCGAAACTAGCAAGAATACACATTTGTAAGAAAAAAGAAGAATATTTTTGCATGCACTCTTAAAAGTTAAGGAAAGAAGGAGAGAACAAATGAAATTACAACAAAAGACTTAAATTTTACATAGAAACACACTGCACACTGCACGTGAATACAATAAAAGACACGGTAAGAGTGTTTCTTAAAGGACATCTTTGCCTTGGATTTCCTGAATGTTATTATTTTTTTTATTAAATTTTGAATTCTTTTCTTATTTTTTTTAAAACAATACCAAATAAATTTATTATTAAAATCATTATTCAAAGTGAATATTTTAATTAAATAGAATATATTTTAAATATTTAGGCAGCCCTCTATTGTTCGCTCTGCTTAGATGAACATACACATTCAAGCATTCGTAAGAATTACTTTCAATACTTTGTAAAATGTTTGATACAATAAAGACTAACCGTGTGATCTATTTTCGAAGCAAGTGGGCTCAATAAGTAAACTCCTTTGGTCTCTATAGGGAGCTGTTTTTATTGCTTTACTAAACGTAACTGCATACACTACGTAGTTTATTGCAATCTCCTCTTGTGATTCATGCAAATTGGATAAATGGATTGGTCTTAGCTTTTTACTACAAAGCAACTGAATAAGATGTAGAGACCGGTTGGTCTTCTAGCCAATGCGGGGTTGCTTTTGGGTAGACACCACATCCACCCGACAGAATTCCAAGTTCAAAATATCGAAGTCAGTGTAAATCCACACATTTCTCGAAGCGAACTTGGCTTGGTAGAATTTGTTAATGTATGAATCCACATCTGCATTTGCTGTGATGTTTCTCGAGATTGTATAACAGAGAGGTATCGGATCATTTCAAAGTTTACTTCATTAAAGTCTCCATTGTTTGTTTTGCTTACACGTGCCTCATTGTCTTCTTTTAGTAACTTTACGACGTATGCGTAATATGTGTTCTTTTACATTATATTACTTATACGTCCTGAGGCTTTTAAATGAAAATGAATTTATGATTGTCTCAGTCATACGCATACTATGTAAAGTAAAGATACGATTAATATGCCCTCTATCAAATTTCCTTTTTTCCTATTAAGCGTAGATCCTTTAGAACTTTTTCTATCTCATGTCCTTTATGTAATTGTCTTTAAGGTTTCAGAACAATTGTGTGTGTTTCCTGCTTAACTAACATCTTAATTGTTGAGTTATTTGATATTGAGTTCTGATTACCAGGATGGGTAGGATATGCTGGAATGAATGCAAAAGCGGTTGCCAGTCGTAATAAAAATTGTATAAATTTTACAAGACTGTTCGTGGAAAAGAAACTGCTGAGGCCCAAATCATAAATGTGCTGTATTTGTAGCAGCGATTCTGTTGTCCATTCCATTGTCCAATCCTGAACGATGACTTTCGCAACCTTGATTGTGTCTTGCTTTCGATTAATCGCATTGATTACTTGAGCTTACGTACGAGCTGGTTTCAAACTTGGCTTAAAATACTAACACAAGCTAGTGGAGAACTATCCATCTAATCTAATTTAGCCTTTAACACTTGGCACTGATCTTCCAGTTTTAAGCAAATTATTGTCCAAAAAGTTAAGACTTTAGCCATTTAGCATGACTGTTGCTTCCTAGTATTTCTGGTTTTTCCATGCCCATATTGTTTTCCAAATAAACCGCCCTTGTGTGTTTGCTAAGAAATATTGTTAATCTTTAAGAAGTAAAACTGAAATCGAAATTGTAATCGAAATCAGATTTAAAAACAAAGTTTAACTTCAATAATATCAAAACAGACACACACACATACTTACACACATGTACGTGAATACAATTTAACGCTTGAACAGATGATTTCTATGCCAATGAATTCAATGGCCAAAACACGTGACTTAAATAAATGGAAAAATAAAAGAAGAAAAAGAAGGAAAAGAAATCGAAAGACTTAAATACATACATACATATTAGAAATGTGTGATATGAGCTTGCGTTGTAACGGTATGTTTAAAGAAAGAGTCCTGCATGTCGTTCGTTCTCAAATAACCATTAAAATTGCCAACAACATTTATAATCTAACTGACCAGAAATAAACTTACACACACATATGTATGTCTAATGTGTACTGCGTGTGTGTGTGTGTGCCTGCGTATAAGTGTATTTGTATTGGCTTTAGAATAAATTAGTCAATTTATTTTAAGCCTAGAAAAGAAATTCTAAACCTAGAAGAAGAAAGAAAACAAAGGAGAATAACAAAAAAAAAAAAAAACACATCAGATCATGATATGCATACTTACGATATAAAGAAAATTGAGTATCCTTATCTGTATGTTTCGATATGATGATACCGTCATGGCGTTTACCAACAACAGGAGTTGGGATCTAAAAAAAAGTTTGTTTTCTCTTTTTCTTCTTCTTCTGCTTTTATAACTTGATTTTACGGTGGCTATTAAGAATAAATAGCAATGCGTGATAAGAAAACGCAACCAGTTCGATTTGCTTTACTACCACTAATCTGGGAGATGTGTACGAGGAAGGACGTCAAAAGGAATTCAATGCAGAACAGCTTTAACTTTTAACCCCCCCCCCCAGCGTAAAGGTATGCTACACAAAACAATGTTTAACATAAAACCCAACTACAGGATATTGTTGGGAAATAAAGAGAGAGGGAGAGAGTGATTGTTGTTGGTGTACGTGCGTTAGTTATAACATGCATTAGAAAACGGTGTGTATAAGTATGTATCGGAATGCGTGTGAGTGTTTTTATGTATTTAACGATTATTTGCCTCAGTTTGTGTCAGGTGTTAGTGATAGATTTGTCAATGTTTGAACATTAAATAGAATAAAAGAAAAAGAAATACGAAACACACACAAACAACAAACAAAGAGCCTGTTCAAGTCCTGAACATTGTTGGTTTTCAATGTTTATAACGAAAATCGTAAAACAAAAGTAGCTGATGTCTTTAATAGCGTTTACAATAGAATAATAGAAGACATTTTGGATACGCACACACACACTAATGTTTAATATTTATTTTGTATACTTAAGTTACATAAATTTACTTCTCATAAGAAAAATAAATATCGTGGGAGTTATATCAGATTGTTTTGTATTTAAAACTTTAAATATTGGCTAGGGAAGTAAGGAATTTCGTATAAAAAGTTTGCTTTTTCCTATACAGGGTTTTTTTATATTAATTAATGTATCAACAAATACCTTAAACAATAATAAATAGTTTATGGTGTCAACAGTTTTTTTCAATTTTATTCCCAAAAAAATTTATGAAAATGAAATTCTCTTTAATTTCATGCTTAGGCAACATGTAGGAAATACATTCTTAATACTTAGAACACGTATGGATATATGCAGACAATACCAACAACAGTGAAAGCAATGGACACATGCATGAAAAAACGAAATACAAAATATTTTAAGTTTAAACAAGGATATTGACTTGAGCAAACAAGGTGAAACGCCTTAAAATAGTCTTTAATATACTGAAGATAATGTAATCATTTGGTTTAAGTTTTTAAAATTATGACAAGTATTTACACAGAAAGAAAAACGCTTTTAAAATGAATTGTTTCCAGTTAAAAAATGCATCTCTAAGGTAATTTGGTTCAAATTTCTTACGTGAACGTTTAATTTTCGGGCATTCATATGGCAATTAGATTGGAGTTTCTTTTGAGTTTTAAACCATTGTTATTTACGCATTTCATATAGTAATGCATTCCATACTATTGCATGGAGCAATTTTATTTCTGCTTAACCTATTGGCTCTTCGGCCACAAGAGAGTGTGCATGCAATTCGGCTTCCAAGTTGTGTTTCATTTGGCCTTTTTGCATAATAAATAATCAGGGTAACCGGTCACTATTCAATATTGAAAGACTTTTAGAGAGGTTGTTATGATGTAGAGTAAGAGAAAAAGTTCTCTTATCAATGTGGGAGAAACAATGCAGGTTTGGCTGTATAGGCTTGTAAGAAGCCTTTAAATCCTTGATTTTTAGTAATTTTTTACACGTACATGAAATTCTTGATATTTTATGCTCAAAAGTCTTCATATTTCATAGTATATTCATTGCAATTGTTTAATTTTTTTCTTTGAGTGCAGTTTAACATGAATTGAAAAATATTTCAAATACATGCGTAAAATGTAGAACGTGACCGAAAAGAATGTTCAATATTAGAAGTATTGAAATAGAATTTCATTTTACTTTACAAAAAAAGAAGAAAAATTATATCCTATTAACTGTTGTTGTAAGGATACCGTTTAAAGTATTCATTTAGTTTGGCAAAGAAAATAAAAAAGCACGTTGTAAGCAATTCTAGTGATAGGCATTATAAAAGTAAGCGCCCTAAACTACTATTTCTCTAGCAAACATTCTAAGGACATTTCTAAGATTATGTCAGTGTGATAAGTAAAATAAATACCATCACATCACATTGCAATGCAAACATATGGCAGCGTATAACAGCCATATCTTGTACCATTTGCTCTCAATATTCAACAAAAAAGAAGAAATTCCTCTTTTTTTTCTAAATATTTGTGAAGCAACATTAGAGAATAGCAGCAGCAACATTAGTAAGTAACAACTCGAACTCGGTCTTAATGACTGTTGCACAATGACACACTTGTCGCCCTCTTTCGCAGAAGCGGCAACATTAGTGTTGCATGTCATGACAAAAGGTAATAAACTTAACTGAAAACACACATACACTCATACATACACGTCTATGTACACGTACATATACTCAAGCAAATGCTTCTTAAAGGGTATTTACGTGCACACGCACATTTCTCTGCATTTTACTCTCAATTCGTATTGCTTGCGACTGGTGTGTGTTTAGTGTGTCCGAAATTGACATGTATTGGCTGTGTACATTACTATTTCTGTATGTATGCATGTATGTATGTGTGAGTGTGGATGTTTATAAAGAATTTAGTCTAGTTTTGATATATGCACCCTTCATGTTTATCTTGTTGTAATTTTTTTTTCTTTCGTTAACATTCACACCCTTCTCCCCCCATCGATTGCTAGAAAAAGTGCGTTGCGTTGTATGAGTGATTGCAGTACAAAACCCATCATCATACGTCATTGAAATGAATCCTTCATGGCTATGCTCGGGATGTCCTTTTCATATTCGTTTGTTTGTTTGCATTTGCAATGTGTTGAAAAAAGGGGTCATTTACAGACACATTTCCGAACCATTAATTTACAAATAAACCTAGTCAGTTTATTTCATGAGGGCAACAATACAACAACAACATGGATTTGAAAATTTCAAATAAGACGAGAAGAGATAGAAAATTTTGTATAACGCTGGTAAATATTGTGAGAGCGTATTCCGTAATGACAACTGAAATGAACAGAGTGATGAAGTACTCCACAGAAAAGAAGAAAAAAAAAGAAAAGAATTATTGACGAATTCGAGAAGAAAAATCCATTTGAAATGGACCGGTTCAATCATTTTGAAAGAGTATGCAGCATTTAACGATAGAGAGGCTTTGAAAGAGTTAAAGCCATCAATCAAAAGTTTGAGTAAACAACTTTATTAACCTTTTAATAACTTTTTAAAACCTAAAAGGTTAATCTGTTATTTATTTGATTTGATTTTGTTTTTATTTTTCTTTTGTTTTCTTTTTGTTTTATTTTTTCAATTAAGAATGCTTAGATATGTGGACTAGTTTTAATATTCTGATAACAAGGATCTATTAAGATTTAATGAAAGAGAAGTAATCAGTTTTCCTTTTTCACATGAAAAATCAACCTTCTGAGGAGGACTATATTTTGTGATTGGATATGTATGTTACTTATAGACGTCGTAGTTATTAGACGTGAGGCCTCGGTTCAAAGCCCAGGGCAGACGTCAAAACAAAATATGAAAAATTATATCTTCGGCGACTTCGGAGTCGACTTTAAACTGTAGGTCCCGTCACTCATGTATAAAAATTATTGCACACAACATAAGTGGTGTGAGAAACTAGGTCCATAATCCTGACTAAAGAGTTGTAATGACCAATTATGTGTTGGTGTATGTTACTTATCGCTTAAAACTCATCTTTGTTATCTCTATCCAAGATGATGCTATTCAGGTAAATTGTTCTAATAGCGGCTTAATTGACTGTTTGATCAGCATCTGGATAGTATTCACATTCAAACCTCTAAAACTATGTCCTACATTTACCATACTCCATTAAAAATAGACTCAGATTTAGTAATATTTCTTAAGCCTTTGATACATGCAATTATCGATTTCAGTAATAATGTGTGAAAGTCCGTTATGATCTTTCTAAAACTCTGATTTATTTTTTGATGTTTTCTTAAGCTAAAACTCAACGAATTACGCATATTCTTTATCTAAATTACTGTTCGAAAAGGTAACCAAAACTTGACTATTTAAGAACCTATATCATGTGAATTTTCAAATCGAATATAATACTTGGAAACTGAATTTATTGTCTCATTATTAGTCAAGTTCCCCAATTATTGTCCTTTAGATCTTAGTATTCGTTGCCATAACATACTTATCAAGTGTACGATTGTATGTACGTATGTATGTATGTATGATTATGAATGAAATTTTCCTCATTTTTCATAAATATTTGAAAACTCTATTAAAACTATTTCCTGACCTATCAAAACAGATAAAAAATTAATTTTTCACTTATGGCACTCCATCTGCCCATACACACATGCTGACACACACACACTCGAATTGTATACTCCCATCCAAATTGAACATTTGTGAGATTTTTCGGTATGAAGAAAAAAAAGAGAAGAATGAGAGACGGTAAACGAAGGAAGAGAACAAAATGTTTTTATCTGTCAATTATAATAACGGAAATTGTTTTTAAATTGAGAAGAAATGAGTTGAGTTTTCTTTTATTCTCTTTTTTGTTTGCTAAATAGTAGTGTGAGTGTTGGTGGTGTATGTGAGAGAGTAAGGTTCTCACGATAAATGTTCACTTGTCACGTAATGCAAATTAACAAATACACGCACATGCTTGTGTATGTAAAAAGAAATTTTTTTTTGTTGTATTTTAATACACAACAAACATTTTTGATTGGGTTTCTAGATGCAGAACTTTTAATTTTTTTCTTTTTTATTAAATTGACAACGTTTTCTTATTGATTTATCGGTTGCATAAGAGAGGATGACACGAAATACCGTGAAGTGTTCTACATTATTTTGAAAGTCGTTGTACTCCAGTAGGTAGTTTATTGGCTTATTGAATGGGAGACCACGGTTGAAATCCCAACAAAATATTCCTTCGGCGACTTTCTCTCAGTAGTCTTCTGGTAAATTCTTTGTTAATAACATGAAAAGTTTCTAAAAAATCTGTTCTTCGGAATCTACTTTAAACTGTAGATCCCGCCAATCATATATAAAATCAACACACATAAGTGGTGTGAAAAACTAGATCGTAATCCTGACTGAAGGGTTGTAATGACCACTTAAGTATGTATAAGGAAGCATCCTATAATAATTGTTGTTTGTTGTAATTTTGGCTCGTTGATTACTTGTTGTGGTAAGAAAGTATCAAAAAAGACCCATAACAAGCAATTTCAAACACTTTCCAATCTGTGCAAATGTTCGTGGGGTTGTGATGGCACTTGTGTTAATAGTGGTGTGTGATGGTATGCCAAATACATGTAAAAATTCGAAATTTAATTGAAGTTGGAATTCCGTGTCAAATATTCAACATTTTAGAAAAATTTCTCAACAAATGTGACCAAATTAGTTTATAGCCTGCAAAGAATGTTTAACAAAATTAGAAAATTTTTCTAAATAAATCTGTGTCAACATGGAACACTTGTTTACTTAAGTTGGATTTAAAACTAAAGACTTTAAATTTAAAATTATAAGGTCTGATAACAATTTCCTTTCCGTGGCTTCATGCCTGTTTTGGTTGTTTAATTTCAAGGAAAATACAAAACATCTCGGCCATAATTTAAGACTCTAAAGTTCATTTCGTTATCAATTTTTAAAGGAATTCTATAACAAACAAATATTGTTCTCAACTGCTTTTAGTTAGAAATTTTTACATAAGTCCAAATGTACTTCAACATAGTTTAAAAGTTTAAAGTATTTTTAAAATTTTAACAAATAAAAATAATTGTGTTTGAAAAAATTTAATTTCTTTGCTGGAATCCGTTATTGATTTGTCAATGTCCTCGGGTCATGCCAAATATTGGCACAATTAGATTCAATAAAATGAATAATGAGGGCATTAGTTTAAGGTGTACATATTGCTGTACATATTGTGCTGTATTAAAATTAAAATCAGAATTTATAAAATTTCAGAAATAAGAAGAAGAATAACTTTTTCAGCATGGTGTTCATTAGAGCCATAATAACATTAATGCATTCATCAGCATTCATTATCACATGCCATTTGGTTGCAGGCATAATAATTTCCATAAATGTGATATACAAACGAAGCGAGGGTTGTTACGAAAATTTTAAAACTACAACAATTTCCAAATATTTGAAAAATATTTACCAAATATTCGAATCGTTTGATACGTCCTAATTGGAGGAAATTTTAGTAAACTTCCATATACGAGTTCGATATAAGCGATAAGCTTTAGTTGATAACAAATGGAGGATTAGTTACATGTAAAGTGAATAGAATACAATTTAATTTTAATGAAAATAACCTTCTTACCTATGGCATGCTCTGCCAATTATGATGGTAGACATATTTTAGTTCAATTTAAATCGGTGAATCTTTATTTGCAAGTTCAATCGAAAGCAGTTCGCTGAATTTTTTAAATTATCACTGGTGCCTCGCATCTGATTAATATGCATTAAAAATTTGTTCTTGTTAGAAGTTTTTGTAAACAAAACACACACAAATACAAGGAATATTTTCAGTTCCTTTTCCTTTAAGAATGAATGAATAATTCGTAATTCCCTGCAGTAGGAATTTTCTGGTAAACAAAGAGTCAAAAAGTTTCACAAACGAAATTCACATTTGTTCTCTCATCTCTATTACATTAAATTATACTATGTATACTTGTACATGTACTTTATATACTTATATACATATTCATACATATGTATGTACATACACTTACATTTAAACAGCAAAATGTAAAATATTTCTCGAAATATTTTTAAAAA
The DNA here is from genome assembly GCA_930367235.1 of Sarcophaga rosellei. NCBI lineage: Eukaryota > Metazoa > Arthropoda > Insecta > Diptera > Sarcophagidae > Sarcophaga > Sarcophaga rosellei. Next base: position 2,515,819 of record OV884019.1, on the reverse strand, counting down.
TAAACATTTATTCTTATTGTTGTTGTTGTTATTATTGTTATCATTGTATCCTTAGAGTTCAGCTTTGGATTTTGGAACGTAGAAAGCAAAAATTGTTATGCAATACACAACCCATTCAGATCCCTAGGAATACACATGCACGCACCTACTCTCATACACATGTTGAACATAAATTACGTGGCATGCTGTAGTTGTAAGTGAAGTGAGAGAGAGAGAGAGAGAGAGAGTAAAGATAGCAGCATATATGATTGAATATGCAGAAATGAAACTGTTTATAGTAAACCTTGAAACTCCAAGACTTAAAGAAATCAGTCTTCATGCATGCCTAAGAGGCACCCACTCACACACTTCTATTTTCTTTGAAAATTGGTACAAGAAATGTCAATATGTAGTCGACATCTAAGACTGATGTCTGCTTAGGGGTATTGGTATCCTATACACGACTACATAAACATCTCTTACGCTCTTCTTATTCCCTCTATTTTGCTGCTGCTCAATATTAGAATATTCAAAACATTTGTCATCATCTACGACGTACAACGTGTTTTACTTGATCTGTCACTGTTTCGCTTCATAGAAAAATTCAAAGACACTAAAGCCCAGTAATGGCATTGAAATGTTACACATTTTAGTACTTTATTATCCAAGTTTGGTACTATTTTGTAAAGTTAGGTTAAATAATGTTTAAAAAGGAGAAGAGAAAAAAGTTGACTTGTTGACAATGTTGGCATTTTCTGAAATCTTGGTACTATTGTTGCCTGTGGCCCATCTCTTAAATGTGTACCTATTTACCATCACTTGTTTGTGTATTTATTTTGTCGTATTTATTTCTGTTGTATTGTTTAAGTAATAAATCATCGACGGAATACGGGATGATGCTGAAATACAATCTAACGATAGGGATTTGAAGTAAGAAATTTGAATGGAATTTCAAATGCGAATACGAATTTGAAAAATTAAATTTACTTCATGCGTAGAAATAGAAAAAGAAACGAAATATTACAAAAATATGTCGTTAAAAATTTGCAAAACATATGGCATATGGTTGATGTGTTTTCATTCCAAATGTAAAATGCGAGTCTTAGTAAGCTAAGTTCTTTCCTTTTTTTAGAAGCTATCGCTTGAGGTTGAATCACAAGCGGGTTCAAGTTCAAGAATAATTTTTTATACTCAAGAAACATTCAGATGGAACTAGCAAAATATTGTTTTTGGATATTCGATTTGAATATTGTATGCAGCATATGGTCGCATTCGATGTGAATAACACGTATAGATCGTGTGGATAAACTTCAGAAATCCATACACTTTAATGCTTCATTCAATATTAGAAATATGTGTTGATTCCAGTAAAAATTGCGTTGAATATTAAGCCCAGAAAGTAATGGAGTTGGTAATGGACCACAACCTTGTGGTACGACTGAATTTATTTGAAACTCATTCGACAGAAGCAATAGTATAGTTCTTGGGAAATCTTCAGGTGAATCTAGGGAAGTAACTTGCGACACTGAAAGCAATAAGATTCTACAGAGCTGGACTGTGCCACACTATGCTTTGGAAGTCTCTGTTTCCAACATATAGAAAATAACGACAACAATCAAACAGTTTAATGGCGCTCGCGAAAACGGTCACTGTTCAAATAGCTTATCTCTGAATAATGAATATGTAAATAGCCCTGGACGGTGGAAACAAAGTGCTTCTAAGTAGTAGGTCCCATGGTTTTATCAGCATTAAGAAGGATGGAAAAATACTGTCACTATGCGAAGCTTGGATTATGCCCATTTTTCATCTTTTTTCAATCGTTAATTTGCATTTGAATAGAATTAGTGCTCTTGCATTCAATATCTTTTTAAGTTCATCCAACTTCACTCTCGTTTTATTCAATAATTTTTTGGCTTAAAATCCTTCCATCAATTACCATTGATTGACTGGTTTTTATATTCTAATCCTTTAAGCAGCAATGTATTCGCGAAACTTTTCAATATACTCACACACATGATATCATTTGATAATAGTTGCTGAACAAAATACTCTTTTTCCCTTCTCTCTTTTTATCAATCATTATAAGCGGCTTAACTAATATTCCCGCATACGAAATTATAAGAATGCCAGGCATTGTTAAAATTTTCCAGAAATAATTTCAAGATAAGCTGTGTGGATCCTTTTGTCAACCCAAAAAGCCAACAAGAATATGCCAAAAGAACCTTAAAAATGTAGCTGAAAAGAAAGCAAAAGAATTATGGCATTGTAATAACGACATACTGTTGCAGACACAATAAACAGCGATAAAACGACCATAAATTGCATGATTATGATTTAACAGACGCGGCTAACAACAGTGAACGTATGAAGTATGCTATACACCTTCGATACAAAAAAAAAAAAAATTCCAAGTATTTCATACAAAAACTGTATATAATAGAAGAGTAAGAGAGAGAAAGAGAATTTGTTGCTACAAATAAGTAACAAAAGGATTTACTTCTACTCCTTATTTTTTTTATTATTTTTTTTGTTTGTTTGGTCTGAAATAAATGTAACACAATATAAACGATTGTGCATTAAATTTTTGACTTTGGAATATTATAAATGATACAAATTCGTTTATATGACAATGGCCAGAAAAAAAGATGGAATATCTATCCCTTCCCTTGCCACACACTTAATACTGCTTGCTGCATGCTTTTCAAGGACTCGCTAAATAAGCCACTAAATAAACAAAATTCTTTTATATCAGGGCCCAGCTAAAGCAAATTGAAAATTTACTTGCTATAGAAGCAATACCAACAGTATGTGGCAAGAAATTTTAAATTGGTCCTCGTTAATTTATGATACAACGAGTGTGTGTAATAAGTAATGAAAAATTTGTGTAACACCACAATATGAAACAATCTAAAGTGGTTGTTCATTCCTCTTATATATTATGTGACTCAAAAGAAATAAAGAAAATAAATGAAAATGAATACGAAACATACAGAAATATTTGTAGAAAATATTAAAAAAGGAAAATGAGAGAAAAATTGCGGCAAGTGTGGTAGGCAAGTAGCCTGACTGCTGGCTGCTACCTTTAATGGAAATGGCTTTAAATCACGCTAACAATGTAAATAATCTCAAAAGCAAAGATACTTAACAAAAAACAAAACTTTACTCCTCCTACTCACAAACCTGTCATGAGTTTCTTTTTTTTTTTTTTGAATTTTTCTCCTCTTATAGGTTGGGTTGCTCATATTATGCCTTGTTTTTTTGTTTGTTTTTGTTTTCATTTTTTATGATTCCTGGCAAACATATAAAACACATAATTAGTGGCACGATTTTCAGACCGCACACGATATCTGGTTATTCTTTTAAATTTCCAAAAATAACGAGAGTACGTACAAAAAAAAAAAGAGAAAGAAATACAATACATAAGTAAGCAAAAGAGGCAAAAAGGAAATGCTAGCCGGATTTAATGAAAATTAAGTGAAAAGTCGCGCCAGACACATTAAATACATCGTATTACACCGTTATACTCTGAACATACAAGCAGTTTAAGAGATACTGTCTCTCTCTCTCTCTTTCTTTCTCTCTTGTAAATACTCTCACATATGTTCAGGTACGAGTATGCATGCACAGTTAGTGTTATATGAGTAGTTGTGCCTGCAGTCTTACATGCTTTATTCTTATTATTATGGTCGCCATAATCGCATGTCCTCCTTGTATTCATACTTTTATACGAAACACTAGTATGTGCTTGTGTCGTTCTTTATGTGTGTGTAATTTTGTGAAATCCCTTAACCATCATAAAGTTTAATATTAGCCGCTATTTGTTATATTTTTTGTATATAAAATACTCGTCATTAAGATACAAAAAAAAAAAAGAAAAGAAGGTAAAATGCAGGAAAATTTTTAAATTTTTTAAGAAAAAAATAAGTAAATGAATTTAATTGAGTAGTCCAGTTGAGTTCAGTTTAGTAGGATCGTTCTGGCATTAAAAGTGTGACACATTTTTCGCCAGGTTAAAGTGTAAATGAATTAAAACAAACCAGGATGAAATGATATTTTATTTTATTCTCAAAGCATTAGCCATTAGACTGCAAAAATTAAAATTTCTCTCATATTTCCCTTTTGTACAAGATATCTGAGCCAGGGTTTGAACCACGGACTCGTTTCTAATAATGCAATACTCTACCTATGATACATATGTACATATGTAAGTATATGCTGTGTGTGCATATTTTGCATTGAGGAACTAAATGTATACATACATAATTGGTCATAACAACCCTTCTCATACCACTTATGTTGTGTGCGTTAAGATCACACATGAGTGGCGGGACCTACAGTTTAAAGCCGATACGACAAATTTTTGAGAAACTTTTCATGGCACTTTTATGTCACTCTCAGAGTTTTTTTACCAGAAATCTGCGGAGAGGAAATCGCTGACCTTGGGTTTGAATGTTGGCCTTACGCCTAATAAGCCAAAACACTATCTACTAGACTACGGCGATTTCTGATGTATATGAAATGGATACAAAAATTCGAAATGTATGCAAAAAGAATCCATGAGGAAGCGTTAAAAGATATGGAAGAGATACCTGATAAAGAGCTAGGTTCCCTCAAAGGAAAGAAATTGCATAAAACATCGTAACATAAGCATCCAGCAAATGCTGGAGTATGAAACACTTCTAGCCAGTTTGTCAAGTCTTTTATTTTCAAACTGTTGTATACATTACTATTGAAACACATTACTTTAGGAGACGGCTAGCAGCTTGAAACATTCTAACTTCACGCATAATTAGGTTAGGTCAGGTCGGAGTGGTAGCTCTGATGTCACAAAGCTCACTTGAGCACGCATAGCGGCCCGTTGTGATGCCACGGGTGAACGCAGTCCCTGTACTAACCAAGTTCCACCAATGTCAGGGAAAAGGAGGAAGTTGGTCAGCGCAAGGTCTGCACGATAGTACTCTACAGGATGCTCCAAAGTTAGCAAACTCAGAGAAGACATTGGAGTTATAAAATTTCATACGTTTTTGAGAGACGTTTAACATGAACGCTGGCGATGGCTACCAGATGAGTGCATAAAATTTCTATTTTTCCTTTCTTCTAATTTCAAATTTAAAGTCAAAATGTTTTTATAAGTTTTTTTTCTTTATTTCTGTTTAAAATATCGACTATTTTTTAAATTATTACACACATCAAATCCTTAAAGTAATTTCTTACTACACAAACATTTTTAAGGTTGTTTGATCTACTTTCTACGAAAAGAAAAACACAAAAACAACAATAAAATTGAATTTTTTTCTGTTTGTCAGAAACCCTTTTTAAAGGCAGAATTTTATGTTTGAATCGCATGTAAATTGGCAGTTTCTGTTTCAAATATTTTATTTCACTTTAAATGGAATTAAATTCAGCACTTTTGTTTCTATTGTTTGTTATTAGTTGTTGTATTATAAAGGCAAATAATTTGTTTGGCATTGTTTGTTGAATTGTTATTAAAAAATAAAAAGCCCGACACATGTAATACTACATACAATACATATAATACATGAGCATTTATTTATTTATTTGTTGTAGTTGTTGTTCATTTATTCATAGAAATAAAAAAGTATGCATGCAATTATAACGACAACAGCAACGCAGGCGACAATAAAAACGATAATTGAGGGGCTATTGTTAATGCCATTGCAGTTGTTTTTTATTTCTAAAGGGAGAAGAAGGGATCCGCCATTTAATTGTACTGCCATTTAATTATAATGATTAATTTGGCATGCTTTAACGCTAATATGGGCGCAACATTCGTTAAAGAGGCAATTGATTGTATGAACAAATTCTTTGACGTATATTTGGATATATGGAATCCTAAGGAAATATGTTCTTATTGCATTAGAATGTGACATATACGAGGTTTGAACAGATTAAGCGATTGTATATTACTTAGTTGTTCGCTTTTATCGACTTGGCTATTTCATATTGTTAAGTTTTTACCCTTTAAAAACGTTTAAAATATGAGCTGTTTTGTTTGTTATTCATCTGTTTACACTCTTTGCATAAACAATAACAATTACTTGACAATTGTTCGACAGTTTTTTGTAACGGAGATCTTTAAACAACGATTACTCTCTTCAAACAAACCGCGTCTTCATACAAGACTGACTGAACTTCACTAACTCACTCGCCTGCTTTGCCTTGCCTTTTATATGCCAAGGTAAACAGTCTGATGAACATTCTTGAAGGCGATTGTTTGTGGCTTCGCCTTCTCGAAATCTCTATAAATGTAAAAATCGTTGTCTCATTATTGTTGTTTGTGTATTTTGTTTACATTTATTCTTGTAGTGTTTGTTGTTGTATTTTTGTTTACTTGTTTACTATTTTTTATGCTGGTGTTTGTTGTTGTATTTTTGTTTATAATTTTAATGTCAAGCGACGTAAAAGCAAAACATCAGGCTCTTCATTTACGTAACAATACTTAGTTTTTGAATTATAATCGAATTGGCTATTCGATATTATAGTTCTGGTCATGTACACTGCTGTTCAAAAAAATAGATTCACCTGCTCTCCGAAAGATTTACTAGACATCCCTTATGCAAAGGAGTATATGTAAAAAAGTAACTGCACTTTGCTTACTGCCCTATTATGAATATAATTCCGACACATTTCAAAAATTTGAAGCTTGACTCTTCTTTATTTAATTGCAAGATGTTGATCATGGTGAATCTATTTTATTGAACAGCAGTGTATAACTAATTTTCAAATTAAAAAATTTTTGGTAAACAGAGGACTTTGTTAAATACAATGACTTTATTCAAACATATATTGATGCAGTTAGACCATGTGCGAAATTTGAAAAGTTCGTTAATAATAGTTACAAAATGCATAAAAAAACACAAAGAGAAGTAAAACGTAAAGCCGACATCAGTACAGATCCTTTTCAATTTCATTTCATGTCAGGATTTATTACTATATTCACCAGTATTAAATTTTTTTTGCATAAAGGATAAAATAAAGTTAAGTCCCCAGAAATAAAAATGAAACTCTCCTTTAAAGTTTTATTAACTAAAAAAAAATTCTTAAAATTCGTTGCTTTTGCATTTTATATGAAACAATGTGAAACGATTTTAAAATAAATTCCTTCTGAGGACATAAAATATAATTTTTTTTTTGGTTTGCGTAACCCCACACAGAAACCATAACATGTCGTATAAAAGTTACGCAATAAAAATGATTTAAATTTTGAAGAGGAGGCTCAGAAAAGTTTGAAAGTATTTTCAGTAGAAACCTCAAACTCAAATGTAGCCAAACTTGAGCACGTATTTCATTAGCATTTTTACTATTTATTTAAATAGACATAATTTACCTACACTTTCCTTACCTTTTTCCACTTTTCTTTCTTTCTCTTTCGCTCTTTCGCGCTCTCTCTCTCACTCATATTTTACATTTACAATTTAACAATGGTGGATAAAAGTTTATGACTATGGCCGACCCTACCTCGGATTGCACCTGTTTTAAAGGGGAGCGTGGAGAGAGGAGATGGAGATGCGAGTCCAGGTATTAAATCAAATACCGTAAAATTGTTTTGTTTGCTTTAAACGGTTCTTTTTTTGCTCTCCATTTTTATGCTTTGAATAGAAATCCTATATTTTAATAAAAAACGAACCAAACCAAAGCAAAAAAGTGAAAGAAAAAAACTTAACAGAGATGAAAATGTGATTGTGATTGTGCATGTGAATGTGTGGATGTAATAGAAATCGTAAAAATTTTCTGGCTCATAGAGAAGACAAAAAGAACAGAAAATCTGATTCCACTTATAAAACGAGATCTAATTTACGAGATAAACAAATGAAAAACGAAGTAAAGTCAGAGGGGGGGGGGAGCTGAAAACGAAGCGAAATTTATATTTACTGGAGGAAAATCATTTTCCATCATTTTTATGTGGTCCATAGAATAAATTTGCTCTGCTCCAGATAACAACCAAAAACATTTCATTTTGTATGACGTCTTGTTTTGAGGTGAAACATATTTACATGACTTCATACATTTAAAGGTATTAAATCTTTAATAATGTTTATGAATACAATATGTCCTGAATGCATGAATTGTAATTCATTAGTACCATTGACAAAGGAAGTTTTGTTTTGAAAATGCTTCATTTGAACTATAACACCTATTATATAACACTCGTAGTTGCTCAAAATGGTCATACTTCTAGTCCTGGTAATGTTAAGGTTATATCACCGACATCCAAGCATAATACTCACACAGGAAGGTGTGAGAACACACAGTTTAAATTGTTTTACGATCCGGAATAACAATTAATGTATTGTAGAAGGACTTGTTATCTCATAAAGGGATTCCTAGTATTCTTTGATTAAGAGGGAAGTTAAAGTAAAGAAGAAGTGCAACAAAGTCATACATTTGTAGAGGTATGAAGTCGCCGTAGTCTAGTATGTAGTGTGCTGGGTTGAGGCCTCGGTTTAAACTCCAAGTCAGACATCAAAACGAAAACATGAAAAAATATTTCTTCGGTGAAGTCCTCACAGCAGATTTCTCTCAAAAGCTCTGAGAGTAAATAAAATTGCCATGAAAAGAACTAGGTCGTCATCCTGACTGTAGGCTTGTAATAAGATTCTAAAACATATCTGAGTTACAAAGAAAGTACTTGAACGAATATGCGATTCTGTTTATTTTAATTGTAAAATAAATTCCTTTAAATATCCTCTCCATACAACCAATTACCGATTTATAAGCATTTTAAGCTGTTGATCCATTTTCTTTTGGCTGTGCAGTCATAAATTCAACTTCAGTTAACTGATGCCAAGTCAATGGAAACGAACGCACACAAATTTATTAGTTTTTCCAAATTTTCCTCTTTTTTCTTTGTGTTTAAAATCTTTACTGATTATGAATTTTCTTTCTACTTGCGTACAGCTATTGTTCAATTATTTTCAAACGTGGGTTCATTTACAACAAAAATATACTCACGATGATTCTTCATTATCACTGGAGCAAATAGTGAAGGAATAAAAGACTGAAGAAAATAGTTCATGGCATCATTATGGAAAAATATCAAGCAACAGTTTTTCCATTCCTTCCCTACTCTCTCACTCTCTCCCTCTCTCTCGCATTTATAGTTTTTGATTCTTTTGTTTAGTTTGTTGTGCTCATTTAGAAAATGAGGGTTTAAGAGCTGCTCATTTGCATAATTTAATCCACATCGATAAGCACGAATTATATTGTATTTCGCAGAGAATTGGAAATATTTTCCTGTTATAGGAACACATACATTTTCACAGTAATTCTTTTGTTTTCATTTTTGATGAGAAACATTTTACCAGCTGGTCGTATGATTTATGTCACGTATGGAGATATGCAAAAAGTTATTGGTGTCTCCTCCTAGTTCCTACTTTTTTTAGGTTTTCCCTTATGCAACATTAACTTTTAAATTAAACGTGGCTGTATTCTTAACGTTTTGCGTTATGCAACAATATTATCACCACCATATTTAATATGACCAGAACAGAGAAAGAAATTCTCACAATAAAAATATTTCATAAAACAGCGACAGTGATAATACTGAGCGGGTAAAAGAAGAGAGAGAGAGCAATCCAATGAATTTCTCCTTGGTGTGCCATAAAAATAGTTTTTCATTATTTATGATCGCAGAATGTATTTTTTTTTGTTTCTTCTTCTACTTTATAACACATATTCAGACAAAAAATTTAAGAAGAGAAAAAAAAATTACATAGAGGGAGAGAAAACATATGCGGTTTGTTATAAAATCCGCAGTAATAATATTTTAAAATAAAAAACTTAACTTTAGTACTTGTATTCGGACTCGACGACATTCCAGCACTCCAACTGGATGGAGTAGAAACAATGTTCGAGTATCTCCACGAATAAAATTTAAATTTTATATTCATGTAGACTAGACAAGTGCAAGTAGAATTTCCAGTGTGTACGTGTGGTGTTTGAAAAGTTATCGTCTACTTTACAATATGATACGAGAGTGAGTGGATTGATAAATGCGTGTCATTTTCAGATTTTCTTCTCTTGACTGAAAGAGAAACACGGCTTCTGTTTAAATCTTAACATAGGAGGCCTCTGCTTGTCTTGGAGAGAAAGTGGAATGAAGAGAATTTCGTGTGAAAATTTCTTCCTCATTCACCCTATAGTCTGGATTTTCCCCGGGTGGCAATTTCGTTTAACAAAACCAATTAAATAAATGGCTCGATATGAAGAAATTTGAAATTATCTCGGAAGAAACGTCCCTCAGGTTATCACTGATGTATTCCGGTTTTAGAAGAACAAAAATAATCCATTCAGAACAGATAATCCACGCACAAAATATCCTTCATCATTCGTAGTAAATGTTCGTAAGGCCGAAGTGTATTCATTTTACTTCCATGTAAAGCACTCATGTCTCAAAAGCAATCATTGGCAAAGGCATTGATCTTCTTCAAAGAAAAACGACTATTGTTTTGAACTTATGTACATACGATGCGACAACTTTCAAAACAACTCTCGTATTTAAATATACGTACGTATATGATAAATGTGTTAAACCACACACCATTTAACACGGAGATAAAATATGAGAAAAACCGTACATATTGGACCAAGAACCAACGTCTCGCCTCGCCTCACCATGCCACGATATATTATTCTTGAATTCTGGGTTTTTTTTTGTTCTTCTTCTCCACTCGATTCTTTTTTTTTTGTGAAATACAATAAAAGGTGTGACAATTTAACAATTTGTTTCGTTTGCCGGTTTATTCTTTTAAGGCAAAATTCGAAAAAACAACTCTTTTTCTTTTTAAATAGAAAACTAATAAAAAAATGGAAAATATTTCTGTAAATATCTGATGACAATTTTGTATAATTTTTTATTTTTTTCGAATGTCAATAACGATTTATGTATGTGATAATATGAATGCAAAAAAGCAGAATAAATTTCCCAACCAAGTAATTTCAAATCATAAATAATATTGCGATTAAAATAAACCAAAAGAAGGAAGAGAATTGGTAATCAAATGGCTGTACATATTTGAATTAAATTTTTAAATTTCTGAATTAAACAATAAAGCTTGTAAAGCCATGGGGTATAGTTGTCACTTTCCATGTCAATGATAATGATGAATAAAGTCGTTGCATTAATGCAATTGCGTACGTGTATGTGTATGTATGCATGAATGTATTTGTGAATTTAGTTTTGCGCACCATTATTATCTGTGACATTTGACATGTAAACGATGCAGAAGAAGAAAATTTAAAACTAAAATTTTGACCACAACACGTCATTGTGCGGCTGACCGCATAAAAATCAAAATCACAACCCATCCACCATGCACGACAATGGAAGCATATCCTGTTGGTTTGTTTTGATGATTTCCTCTGGTTTTTTTCTCTCTCTCTCTCTCTGTTTTAAGCATTCTGATCTTTGTTCGGTTATTTAAATACTGACTGACTTAATGACATTTATGTTGATGTATGACACATATGCTAACCCCTATCGTCCTCTCTCTCTCTTACTCTTCAATTCCAATTTCATTTGCCTTATGGTTGCTTTCATACATTCGTTTACGTTAACATTTTTGAATATCAATTTGAATTTTATTATGATATCGTTTCATTTCATTTTTCATATTGCAATTGGGGGTACCACCATGTCACATTTACACCCGGCAACATGGCTTTAAACGAAGGGGAAATATTTAATCGTAATTATTTCGTTTTTTTTTTTTTGTTCTGTTTCTGTTTTTATGTGGCATTGTGTGGTGTGGAGTGGTGTAGTGTGTTATGATGTATGTGACCAGAACCACTGATAATGATGACGTGCTGATGATGTGTTGCATGTCTATTAAATATGAAAAAAAATAATTTTTTGCAGAAAAAAAGAAAAACCCCGTAAAACTGTGTGTATTTAATAAACCGAATATTTGACTGAGTGGCTGACTCTAACTGACTTGTTGTATGTGTCATGCAGTTAAATTTAATTGAAACCAATAAAGTTGGCTTGTGAGCAAAAGTAAATTAAAAATTCAGAAAAAAATCTGAATTTGAAATCAACTACTCTCTGTGTATTATAGTATGGTTAAAACCAACAATAACCTGGTGATGTCAAACAAAACAAATGTTTGTGTTAATCAAGTATTATTTACACTCCAGTAAGTAGACACACACATATTCAAATTAACACACGCAAAATCATTTAAAATTTTGGTTACCAATAATGACAGAGGGAAGTAATGCCAACTAAAATATCATAACATTTTTACTTTTTAAAAATGATTATTTTCTGTGAATTTGATAACAGAATTACTAACTTTTATTGGTTCAATTGGTTTTATTAGTTGTTCGTTTTTCTTCATTTAAATAAAATAGGGGATCCTAATAAATCCTTTATTTATTTTAATTGACAACACAGCGTTATTAATTTTATTTGCTTGTCTTGTCGTCTTCATCACATTGTTGCTTATATCTTCATAACAATACCTTAATCTTCGCTAATGGGTTACCTTCCCTTCCATGTATGTATTTAAAATAAAACATTTCCAGTAAATTACTTACTGTTTCCATATTAATTTCTTTACCTTTCTGCCTTGTTTTACATTCCGTAGATCATCCACTTGTTTAGCCAAGTCTTTTCGTATTTAGAGTTTAGAATTCGAATTGCCCCTCACACACATTCACTGCGTTCACCATAATGTGAATATTTTTCTTTTCAATTTTTAATTTTTATTCCACCTTCCAACTGTAATTGTAATTCAATATCTCTGTTCAAATGTTTGGAATTCTTTTTTTTTCTAATTTTTTAATTCCGTTTAAAATGAAATTGTTTTCAGCGTTAAAACACATGTCAAATCAATGATACGATTAACCTCTAAAAAAACAAATTTCATATGGTTTCTCTTCCCTTTCTACGCTCTTTTTTTTTATTACAAGTTTAAGGTTTCTTTCTAATCATTAAGAGTAATTCAGTGTTTATTTTTCTTTTAAAGTTATTAATTCAAGTTCTTGATTTCATGCGAGTATAACAACAACAACAGCAACACCAAAAACAATCTTTTTCTATCCACTGAATTAGAAACTTCTTGGAAAATTGTTTATTTGTGGTTTCGTTTTAAGGAGAAAACTGTTTGTGGTTTTATGTTTTCCAAAAAGGAAAGAAAAGGAACACGAATTGTTGGTTTTCCTAGTAAGTGTATTCCTCAACGATAACATTTATTGGGTTAACTGGGTGTGCATAAGACAGCTAAAATTTCAGATTTTAATGCAGTATAATATAAACTGGAAATGATCTCAGTACTCTAAAACACTAGAGGTGTGTAGCGATGAATTTACTTCATTAGAAGTGTAGTTTTATCACCGTCCATCATTGCAGATTATGTGAATTGTTTCTGGACAGGAAGAAGAACGAGGCCACTATCATTTTAGTAGGCATGCTGTAAGACTTGTCATTCCTACATATGAGTTCTGCAGGAGCTGTGGGTGGGAGGAAAATACTGTCTTTTGCCTGCAGCGTCAGTGCCCTGCTGTTGCCGTAAAGAGGCGAAGCGTTTTAATTTTCATTTTCTGATATTAAACTGAGGTTTCTAATACAGATTTCTCTTGGACTCGTAATGGTTTCCTTTAGAGAATGTTTAATTCATGGGAAGAATTAATCGATGTATCACAATAGACCTAAATGCTGGCTTAGATGGGATCTCCTCCTATAAGGCGCTTCGCCACCTGAGTGCGTATATTTTATTTTCTTAGAAATACTTTACAAAGATAATGAAAGTAGATCTGTAGATAAATCATTTAGAAAACGTACTAAGAACCTCCAGAAATTATCCTGTAGAGATTGTGAATTTTTTACGCAATGCCATCTTCAATTACAAGACTTCTGAACAGGACAGTTCGTGAAGTTAGTCACTGATAAGTTTAATCAAAGTGTTGAACATGTAAATAATCGAATTAATATTGATTTGTACTGACCAGTTTGATAAATCTCTCTACAATGCATATGGTATCGGTGGTATCAGAACGTTGTAGAGCTTACTTTCAAAAGATTTCCCATCACATCTGCCATGGTCACTCTACCATAAAGAATCATTTAAAAATTCTTTTAAATATTCCGCATTAAGAAACTTTACTTTGCTGGTGTATTTATTTGTTGCTCGGTTTAATGCTTTTAAACTACTTCAACAACTTTTGGAATTTTTTTTTTCCTGTTGCTGTTGCTTATAAAACTTTTTCTTTGCAATGAATAGAATGAAAGGTTGTTGCATTTAATGGATACCAAAACTAATTATATTTTATTCATTCATTCACTCATACAGTTGTTCGTTCGTTCGTTCGTTCGTTTATTCATTCATTCACTCGTTCATTCATTTATGCATTCATTTAAACTTAAACCGCTGCCATCAAATTAAGAATAAAAGTTTTTGCCTCACACAGTGAAATGAATCCGAGAGAGAGAGAAATGGAAACTTTAAGTCACACTTTCAAATGCTCTGTTAAAGACTACACAGAATATGTAAGACGTACGTATAATAGAGATGAAAATAGATTCGAAAAGTTGTTTGTATTTATTGTTGCTGTGTTGCTGTGTTGCTGTGTTGCTGTTGCTTGTGTTTCATGGAAAACAACTTCAATTAAGAGAAATTCATTTTATTTTCCAAATGATTCAGATTTCAAGTGCAAAATATCAGTGTATTGTTGTTGTTGCCTCCTTATAAAATAAAAAATCAAAATCAAAGGAGCAACAAAGTGTTGCTAAAACAAAAGATCTTCGTCGAATTGTACAGAACCTTACAATTCTTGTATAATATTTTCTTTCTTTTAATACGAGTGATGTGGATGATAGAATATAATTTTCTAGATACCCTACTTTAAAGGTTAGGGGAAATAGGAACAAACTTGAACCAGCCCAACATAAAAGACTGTAAATAGGCAAATAAGGCTGTTAAGAAGAGAGTAAGACATAGCAGCAGCAGCAACAGCAGTACATCTGCTCAAAACCAACAACAATAACAATGTCATTGTGTGAACAATAAGTCTAGGCTGTTCAAGTACTCAAGAACATGTTTCTTGCATACCCTCTATTTAACTAACATGGCATATAATTGCAAAACAATAGTGAAGTGTGTAGCAGGAGGGGAAGGCAAATCTGTGTAGGGGAATAGAAGAATAAAGAAATTATTTTTATCATAGAAACATACCCACACACATTTACGCGCACACATTTACAATTATAGAAGACAAGGATATACTGAAGAGATTCTTAGGCAGGCACTTTTAATTCATGAACAATCATTTTAACATACATACACACGCAGACTCTCATACTTACACTCTCAGACAAATCGAAACTAAAACTTTAAATAAAACTATTCCGTGTCTCTGCTGTAGCAGTGTTTGTCGTCGTTTTATTTCTGTTCTGTTTTGTTCCATTTTTATTCTATTTGCGTGCATTGTTGTTGCTGTGGCGTTTGAATATGTCTACCACGTGTTGGTAAAGATGAAAATGTCTACCGAACGGATGAATGCAAGCAACTACAATATGTTAAACAACATTAACAGGGCATAAGTACAGTGGGCAGAAAGCAATTATAAAACTGATCGGGATTTAATGTTTTATAAAACATAAGAAGATTAAAAATTTAACTGCAGTTACAAAAACGAAATGAAAAGGGATTTGGAAAAATACTTCCCCAAGTGTCATGAGCTTGGTTGAGGACTAATGTTTTAAACTCTCAATTGGAGCATGTAAAGGATTAGTTTATAAACTAGACAAGCAGAAGAGTAGGCACCAGAATGAATGGAAAAGTTGGTAAAGTAGGGGAAGATGGACAGAAGAGCATAGGCCACGCATCCAACTGATTTATATGGCAAATAATAAGATTTAATAAAGACAAGATGGCAGATTAAATAACGAACTATCACGAACTATTCGATATTCTCGAAAAACTTTCCACATCTTGTTTAATTATTTTAAAAAAGGTCCCTAATTTTGATTAAGTTTGTTCGATATGCTATTCCACATCGTTGCCTATTAACTGCTTTCGTTTTCTCTCATAACAAATTTGCTATAATCAGTGCCACAGTGCTCTTTACTGGCTATAAGGATGACGACGACAGCGCTAAGGACTAAAACACGTTTGTTTTGTCTGCAGTGAAATTGAAGAGGCACAAAAAAAAACAAAAAAAAAAAAGAGAATACAGAGACAAAACAAAATAAAATACTATAAAACTACAAAAACAGAACTAAATGAGAAATAAAGAAAAAAATACTTTCAAGTCTAGTACAACGACAACATTGTCGTTTCATGTAAATGTAAATGTCATAACAGGTTACCTTTCACTTTTTTCTATTACCACCACTGATGTACTACTATGAGTTATAATTGTTGTTGTTGCCGTTGCTGTTGCTATTGCTATTGTTGTTATAATAGTTGAAATTGCAATTGCTCTCAGGTTTGCCTTGGCATCCTTAAATGTCCTTTTTGCCGGCAAAACAACTTTACACACGCTTACAACAACATCAACAATGGCATTAAAATAAGGAAAAAACAATGAAAAGAAAATGAAACAAAATGGTTTTCGTATTTAAATAAAATAATTAAACAAATTTATTTAAAGAGAGAGCACACACAGCTAAAAGAAAGAAATAACATCGGAAAAACGGCATCACTTTTATTTTATTTTTTTATTACAGAAAAAACGGGAAAAGAGCCATTCATTCGTACATTTCCTTTGAAAGTTTAAATGTGTTGCAACGGTAATGTTTCTAATTAGAAATGTTGGCGATGCCATAGAATTCAAACAGAAAAAAAATACTCTTTGAGTTACAACACACACATACATACATATGTATGTACATACATTTGAACACGGATTTAGATTTCTAAGCAAGTATTACACATACATACATACATACATACACATACACTCCATTGTATGTAAACAAAGCAAATACTTATTGAAAGTGGTACATAAAGAGAGAGAGAGAGCGAGAGGGAGCGAGAAAGTGAGTGAAAGCAGGGGGCATAGTAAGCCCTTTTGCAATTTTAAAACACTTTTAGAGGAACGAACTTTTAGGGCTTCTTAGGCTACTGGTCTGGCGGTTTTTGTTATTATGGATTCAGTTTCGCCTCTAATTTTGTGGTTTCACTTCCCTTTCCCTTTCCCTTTGACAGTTTGTCGTATCTTTATTCCTGTGAGTTTTAGTAACAATTCTTTCCATTCATTTCTGCTTTTTTTTGGCTTTTTTTGGTTGCCTTTATTTAGAGGTTGGCGAAAATATATTCTACTTCTGCTTCTTCTTCTTTTACTTTAACAATTTTTTCTCCTGCTTGTGAATATTTGTTTTTGTGGTTGCATCATGACTTTTCATATAATTTCCGCATCATAAAGCTGTGAAAGTAATTTTCCACTTGAAATGCTGTTTTTTATACGACTATGACTGACGACTGGTGCTGCTGCTGCTTCTACTGCTACTTCTGGTGTTGTAAGTCGGCATAATAATGTAAGGCAAGCAGAAGAGCAAACAAACAAAAAACCGTTTTTAAGGCTAAAGAAACCAGTGCCAAGTTCTGTTTTGTTGTAAAGCGTTGATTTGTTCTTTTTCGGTGACTTTGTTCTCTGAAAACCTAGAGAACAGCTGCTTTTGAAAGGCCAAAACTGAGAAAATCAACTTTCTAAAGTAAAATTTAAGTGTAAAAGTTTTCTTTTTTCGTTTTCCTCCTTTTTGTTCTTTTTGTTTTCCATTTTCCATTCCGCATTTTGATTTTTGCTTTGGTAACCATGATTTTGTATGAAACAGTCGTAATTGTTACTGTTTTGAAGTGAAAGGACTTGAAGGTGGAAATTTTTGTTCACATTTTTTTTGTTTGTATTTTAATTTCCATTAGGGAAGGTATTTATTTGTAAGTGGAATTTAATAAAAATGTCAAATTGTATTCTGAACTTTAATACCCCGGAGTAATTAAAAGCATAAGATTTATTTGATTTCCTTATTATATGTTGGGAAAGAAAATTAAAAAAAAAAAGAAAAATAATAAAATAAAAAACAATAATTAAGTAGCAAAGAGAGAGAGAGAGGAGTATTTTTATTAGGAAAATGTTTTAATATATACATTTTTTTTAAATCAAAATTACACGAAAATTATTTTTAAAAATAAGAAAATTTGGTTTTCAGAAAGATCGGTTGGATTATGACTCTTTGTATTTATAATTGCAGATTAAATGCTTTCTAGGTACAAACTTGAGCTTAAATTGAATAACCTGCCCTTGAACAGAATCCATATAAATCTTGAAATAATCCAATACTACCTCTTTCGAAATGCTTCCCTGCCAGAGATTTAGTTGGCCCGGGAAATGAATTACAGACTAAACTAGCTTTTAATGAAAGATGTAGAATTCTCGAATTCTTTGGAACAAGTTTAGCCAGCGTAAAGCAGAAGTTATACTGGAAGTCTATAGGTTTGTGATACAAAGTCGAAATTTATTTTGAGAAAATTTTAAAGCTAACTAACCCTCCTTGAAGCATTATCTAATTTCCCTCCCTCGGATGGAGTATGGTTGAGAGATATAGGGAATGGATTTAGTAAGCAGGTATTAGTGATGATAAATCGTGCACAGTTATGATGGAACATAAGATTAAATATTCCCAATCTCCTGCATTATGATACCCTGAAATGAAATTAAAAGTAAGTTCGCGATGGCACCGCAGTTTATGTTTGAAAACGGCCTTCAGAGGTTTATAAAATGGCTCTGGTATTACTGATAATATTCATGACATTAATGAAGATATTAAAAGACGTATACCTCTGAGGAGCATGGATCTTTCAATTGTCAGGCAATATTCAAAAACAGGGTGCTTAAAGTCGTGAATAAATCTACTAATGTGTAGAACGGAGCACATCGGCTAAAAACATTTTTTAAGCCCAATCAAGATACATATCTTTATTTTTCTTTTTCTGCTACTGTATTCTGTCCCAGTAAGATGGAATGAAAATTTTATTTCTGTAAAAGAAGGAGAACCAAACTTTCTAGCAATATTTCTAGCCTGTGAACTCTGACAACAAAAAGAGACCTAAGCATTCGAATTATGTATTGAATCCTAAATGTATCGGCTAAAGAGAGGAGTTATTTTTTTCCCCAGTAACCAAACCAATTGAATTTCGATTAAAAAAAAATAATTTTTATCTTCGTCAACATTCGTTTTATATTCTGTTATAAATTCCGTTTCAAATTTGTAATTCCATTTCTCTTTGACAAATATAAGGAACAAACCCAAATTGATTTCCGTTTAATAAATTTAAAAAAAAAATGTTCTAAGAAATGTTTCTGGGAAGGAAAATGTAAAACCAGTTGAAAAAATTTTTTGCTTCTGACTTAGCAAATCAGTAGCATTATAATTTCTTTCTTTCTCTTCTTTAAATTATGCCTTCCCCTTAAGAAAAACGCACTCACGACAAGGCATAGAAAACGGAATTTCATTCAGTATGTAATTTTAAATTTGTCAAGTTTAGTGCCTACGAAAAAGAAGCAAGAAAAACTGCTAAGAGGTCTAAGAAAACTTTCTTTCTTACTTTCTTTATCGTGTGCTTTTGGTAGCAAACGAAAGAAAATTTTTAACAAACAACGACATCTCCTTGAACAGTCAACAAAGTTGACAAAAAAAGAGGAAAACAAACAAAAAAATTGTAGAAAAATAACCTTCCGACAACAACTTTATAATCTACGTGCACGTTGAAGAAAAAAGAAAAAGAAAAATTTTCAAAGCCAAAGTAAAGGACGTCGAACGTGGAACGTGAAAGAAAAAACGAAATTTTAACATAAAAATTGGGATAAGCTGTATACACAGTCAGTCACTTTATTGGTGGTGCTCCATTAGGATACTGTGTTGTTGCCTAAAATGAAATATCCCCTGCACGACCGACTAAAACGAAAACACAAAGACTCCAAAACTTAAATAGAAAAATAAGAAGAATGAAACAAAAAATGGAGAAGAATTTTTGAAATTTAGCCACCTAACCAGCCAACCTGCTGCTGCTCCTCTGGCACTTTGGGAAACTTTGAAGGAACCTAATCAACACACACGAACGACAGAGTTGTTGTAAAACTTATTTAACTGTGTTGTTATTGTATTATAAGAGATGGTTTTGTGTGTATTGGTGAACGTATTTGATCAATGGTTCTTATGCACAGCACGTACGAGACAAGCAAATTTAGTTTGAAAAAGAAAAAAATAGGGGAACAGTAGTAGTCAGCATTGCAAAAACGTATTCGTATACGAAGAAAATGCCTTCCTTCTTAATCGTCTAAAACGAATCTTAAATATGCTTTTCAAATCCATTGTGCTCTTATGCTGGAAATATGAAGTTTTTTACTGTTTTTCTTTATAAAACCACGCCCATTTTTAGGAGGCTGTTCCAAGTGGAGAAATATTGAAATAATTTTGTAATAAATTAAGTCGTGCTTACATCACAATTGAATTAATCGGATAATATGTAGCTGAGTTATAATTTGAAATCAGTCTTCAGCAGTACAAATTCATTGAATTCATAATGGGGTTAGGCTTAGGAATTGTGGAAAATATTCGATTCCTTATTTTATTTATTTATTTGTTTTATTTATTTATACAGTTCGGAGCTTCCTATGAAGTGATTCAGACTGCCAATATTATCATATGACAGTTCATCTGGATTTTCATATACTAGGCACCCTGGTGTATCTTTTCTTTACACATAGTGCCGGCCATGTACGCAGCAGGTGAAGAACATTCTCATCATCCTTGAATTCTCCGCAGCTTCTGCAGAAATCAATCGCAAGGACCAATGCATCTGGCAAACGTGCCCGCCTTGACTTTGAAAACAATATTGAGTTTGTTTCTTTGGAGTTTAATCAGAGTTGCCGGGCTCCCTCCATACAGCCCTACCCAGATTTCCCGCGCCGTTCTGTCCGTGTCTGAAGCCGGCCACCTATTGTTGGTGGAGTGAATTGAATAATTGTTGAATAATAGAACCATGTGTTATATTTCCAAAAAAAATCGAATTAAAAAGAATTTTGGTTTAGTTTTGTTACGACTGAATTCTTTAGTTGCACGTGTAGTACGAAAAAGTTCGCATTTTGCCAAAATAAAATCACAATTGCCTGCCGTTTTTAAAAGAATGGAATAAAAACAAACAGAAAAAAGCGAAAATGAAAAACAATTTTGTCTTTAAAAAGAAAGTTAAGTGGCAACAAAGCCATTCTCACGAAATTATTTTATTAACGAAATTTCACTTTAATTCTTCTCTCTCACTCCGATTTCTAATGTTTTCTTAAACAATTTCATTTATTTTCGATTTCATTTTTAATTTTTGCATGATTTTTCTTCTTCTTTTTCTCTTCTTTTTTTTTGTTGCCAAATTTTGGCAATATTTTCGATAGTCAATCATCTATAAACATTCGGGGGCCAATCGAACACTCTTCTTCTCCCTCTACTGTTATTCACACATAACGGAATTTAAACATGAACATTTTCCATGTATTGGTTATGCTTTTAGATACAAGCCCAGAATCAATATTTTGCTTCTGGCTTTTATTTATGTTTCTGTATGCGTCTACATAAGTATGTATGTGTATGGTGTGTGCATATTCATGTGAATGTCATGTTATGCGCGAAATTAAAATGTCATTTTGTCGGGTAAAATCTGGCTTATGCCAGAATAGAGTAAATCTTGCTTCAAGGCAAAGTCTGTTTCATATTGTATTTACACATGCCGAAACTGCAAGTGCGATTGTATGTGTGTGTGTGTGTGAGCAATAGACGCAGTTGACTGTTATTCGCATGGCATGTGTATCTGTATGGCAATGTTTATGCTTGTATTGGTAAATTTCGTTGTGATACGATTTACGAGGTTAAATTTTCATACGCATTAATAACCCATTTAAAGTTCAATTTAATATACGCTTGAATTTAATTCTTTCTGCTTATGGTTGTTATTGTTGTTTATGTAGTTTTGTAGTTGTTGTTATCGTAATTAAAATTGAAAATATTTTCTTCAATAAATTAAATAAAGCTACGAATCAAAGCTTTAAAAAATGTAATAAAAAAACATATAAGGAAGAATGCAGAACCGAGTAAAATTAGAAAAAAATCGTTAGTTTGCATAGGTGAAGTTGAACGTTATATGTACTGGAAATACTCATCAGTCTACTCAACAAGCAAGGATTTCAAATGATTTTCTATTGAATCAAATAATTTGTAAGAAATGTGAGCTTAGGATGATTGAGTCCAAAAATCATGAATTAAATTCTGATTGGATTTGGGGTTATGTTCACTTTGGTCATTTATTAGTTTAATTTCTTGCATATAACTGTCAGTCAACTTTTAATTTCAATTTTATTTCACTCTGACCTGGGATTTGAACCGATGCCTCTCGTCTAATAAGTCTACACACTACCTACTAGACCACGGCTTCTACACTACACTACCTACATATAAAGTGAGCACACACAATATCAGTGGTGTGAGAAGCTAATTCGTAATTCTGACTGAAGGGTTGTAATGACTAATTATGTATGTTATGTGTTATTATCAGTCAATATGACAATGTAGGATGAATTCCGTTAATAGAGATAAACAGAGAAAATGTAATTTTCTTGAACGGGGCTGGTTTGAATTGGTCTTGGAATATATCAGCTTTATGTCCGCCTAATTATTCAATTAGAATCAGAATCATGATCCAGTGGGCATAATTTAAGAGTGACTGAAAGTAGATCGTGTGACAAATTTGTACGTCAAAATAAAACATATAACAGGCATTAATCCCCATGGCTATATCGTTAACAATTTCTTCAATATTATCACTCTATGAATGCATGTTAACATTGTGTCCATATGTCTTCGAAGAAGATCTTTCCTTTTAAACTCTTTTTTTAGTCTTGAAAGGGTTAAAGCCTGGCGGTACATAAAATTTTTCCCCTTTCATTAAAATGAGCACAATCTGTTGATGTCTTTCAAATTTGATTGGCAAAAAAGTTTTAAAAAACAAGTGCGACCATTGCCATCATCATTATCGTCAAAATCTTTATGCTTACGATACTTTTACTGCCTCATGCTGATGCTGTTAGTATCTATTCCGTTATTATAATCATAAAAATAAAGAAAACAAAATGTTTAGAACATAAAGGTAGACCGGCATACGCTAGCATCTTAATAATAAAAGACAAAAACAACAATGGCAGCAACAGCAACAATATCATCAACCCAGAAAGGTTCTTTGGTATTCGATTTATTTGCGGCAATTTGGCAAGAACAATTCTTTACGGTATGTGGGTGATAAGGGAAGAAACCACGAAAATACAACAACAAAATTAAAGTAAAACCCCAGCATTTTGTAGGCTCATTGTAACACCGCTTCATAGACAATAAATGATTGGGTAGACGATTCCATGAAACTTTTATGCCGCTGTGTGCAGATGGCTCGCCCGTGTTAAACAGCAGGACAAAGTGAGTGATGAACCCCAAGACAAAAGTTGAATATTAAGATAAAACTGTAGGTGTATGTGTCTTGTGTTTTATAAAAGTTGTTGCTATTGTTGTTGTTGTTGTTAATAAACGTGACTTTGTTGCTTTATTAATATGATGATGATCATAAAAATTGTTTAACACTTTTGACGTGTCAGTATTTATTATTTAATAATAAAAAGTAGGCTCATATCCACTGATTGTGTTTCTCTCTCTCTCTCTTCTACGTTTACTTTTCTACTTTACAAGCAGCACATATAAACACATTCACTTGCCATATACATACGAGTACGTATCTTTTCTTTTGCGAACTTTTTGCAAACGTTGTTTATATACGGGGCTTATGTATGCGTGCTTGTATGTGTATGGGTGTGTGTTTAAGGAAAAAGTCTCATCTATAGGGATACATACATACATACATACATACATACATATTTGTTAATACAACATGTGTTTAATGTGTAACGTATTTATTGTTATTGCGGCAGTTGCTGCTGTTGTTGTTGTTGTTGTCATTAAATAAAAAATAATGTTGCCATTTATATTTCTTAGTTATTGCTATTGTTAAATGTTAGCACGTGTTTTAAGCATAAATCAACCAAATTGTACTACCAACACTCACTCCATAAACATTCCTATAAACATTCAGAGATATTGGGAAAAAATCATTTATTTCTGTTGTATTTGCAACATGATGAATTTAATGAATCATTTTCTTTTGTTTTTTATTGAAAATTAATATTTTTAAGACTTTTTAAAGGATTTTCTTTAGAGCAATTCAATATTTCATAAAATGAAAACGAGATAGTTCTCCATTTTCATTGCATTTAATTTCAGTTTAATAACCACAGGTTTTTTTTTATTTGAAATACATTGTCGACCCCATGAACTCATGACATAGGCAATGAGAATAGAAAAAACGATGGTTTTTAACGCTTTAAAAGCTTATCAATTGCTGCTGTAATAAATTTGTTATTACGTATGAAAAGTAATAGAAGGCGAGTAACTTTAGCTTACGGCTACTGCAGAAGTTCTGGACTGTACGGGTGCCTAAAGTTAATATTGAAGTGCTAACAATAACGAAAATATCAATAGTTATCAATTTCATCATTTATGATTGGCTTTAATTAAACCAGAACTAAAAAGAACGAAGAAAGGGTTTTTCAAATTTCTTTTTGTTCGAGAGGTTTGAACCACAACCACACATCTAATAAGCCGACACGCTTCCTACTTGACTACAGCGGCTTCGAGGTTCTACTGTAGTATATAAATAAACCTGCTTCCTAAGCGATCTCCAAATATTAAAAACCGGAAAAGAAGTTTTTTTTTTGCAAACAGCAATTCAACCGTTCAAACGGAGTCCAACAAATTTCTATGTATCCTTGCCACCGCCTGACATTGTTGTATTCAAATCAAAATCAAATGCAATCCAAAGAAACAAAAAAACCAAATCGTTTGAAAAAATCTTGTAAGAAAGAAAGTTGAAAGAAATCTCATTTAAATTTGGGCACACGTAAACATCATAAAAATCAAAATACTGCACTTAAAATAATACACATAACAACAATAGCAACATCAACATCAACAACAAACATTTGCACAAATCTGTGTAAAAGTGTGTGCGTGTGCAGGAGTTGTAATATTTTTCAATTCTTTTCTCTTTCACTCCCACTTCTTGGATACTACTGAAGCAATCTTTTTAACTCATTCTGTTTGCAAAAGTTATGCTCCGTAAAGTATGCTGCTTACTTTCTCTTACTCACTGTTACTGTTTTTCGTTTCTTTTTCATTCGAGCTATTATACTGGTACGACTGTATGTGTGCGTGTGGAATAGTGAATTTGTTGGCTTAAAGAGTATACCCCCTTGTGTAGTATCAAAATAAGATGACTTTTTGATGACACTTGGCGAAGATTTTTATGGTACCCCAAGTATCCAATGTTGTTAAAGGAAAATTTAAGAAAAATTATTCGGTTTTTTTGTTTGTTTTTTGGTTGGTTGGCTGGTTGGTTCGTCTTATAAAACGCAGAATAGGACAACAGATGGCCCAAAAAGAAAAAGAAAAGAAGCAAAGAGCCGTAGGTAAGAAGAGACATTAAACTTAAAAAAGTTTATCATTTATGAGTGCTTTTCTCTAGTTTTAGCCTTTTTTTTCTTGAATGCATTTTTTCATTTCTGCTAGAGTCTGCCACTCTGGCTTTGAATTGCAGACAAAAATTATTTGTTTTGTTGGAATGCAAATGCCATTGTTTTGACCATTTTCAGTTGTTATTGCATTATGACCATTTATTTGCCTGCTTTATCTGTAAAGTATTCATAAATTCCAAAAGACGGCAGTGAATTATTGTGAAAGAAAACTTTTTCTTATGAAAAATGAGAAAATTTTCTTTTGTCGCACAAAGAAAATTGTTAAAAAATTTAAGATTTGTTATACAACGACTGTGGTTCTCCAGACATTATTCAATCGGCTGATATGACAGAATATCTGGGTTTTAACATCTACTGTTATTTGCTGCAGTGTGGAAAAAATTATAAGACGTTCATCTGAATGCGACGATTCGTCAATGAATTGATTGGAAAATTAAGAAATCAAGTAACATCTGTAATGCGACTATGCTTGGTCTTCAAATAGTGTGGATTGGTTGGTCAATAAAGGCACAGGGGCCGATGCAGATGAAGTATAGTTCTGACTGTTATATGTTATGTACGGTTGTAGTTGCTTTAGAGGAACCCAAGTACATGTGGTTGCATTCAATGGCTATCTGCTTGATTTATTTTAATTTTAAGAAATTTTCAATTTCAAACTGTTTAAAGATGCACTCACTCAGTTTTTTGAACACAAGCAATCAATTTGATTTCGTTTTTTTGCCTTAAAGAAGATTTTTTAAACGAATTAAACTTTCAATTTCTTTTGTTAAACCAACCAAAACATTTTTGTTTTCACTCTTATCTTCAGTTTTTGTTTCTTTTTTCTTGTTGGCTTAACGATCAATTGAAAATGCATTATCGTTAGACGTACGTTCCGTTGGTTATAAATTTAAAAAAGAAACTAAAAAGAGAAAACCAAGTTAAAAAAATTGTCAAAGAAATGTTAAGTAACTGAAATGAAATCATGAATGGTCGTCAGACGAAAACAATTCAATTCTATGAAAATGAAAATGGAAATGAAAATCAAATGACTTGACTATGTAAGTGCCTTAACACGCCAAAGTGACAAATGCGCCGAGACGTTTTGCAATATTTCTACAAACAAAATCTCTTTTACTTTCTACTTTCATTCAAACGCTTTATTTTCTTCACTTTTATTTGATTTATAGACGGTAATTTAAACACAAGCAAAAATAAAGGAAAAATTCTGCAAATGTATTTGAACTCGAGAAAAGGAAATGAAAAAAAAAACGAAATTCAAAGTAACATCGTGGACAAGTTCAAGGAACTAAACTCATTTCAGAAATGTTGAATGTTTTTCGACTTCATGTTTTTTTTTTTATTGTAAACATTTCGTATGAAAATCAAAAAGCATAAAATCATAAAGTTTGCCACATTAATTTTATTACCTGCAATTATTTCAAATTATTTACTCT
The DNA here is from genome assembly GCA_930367235.1 of Sarcophaga rosellei. NCBI lineage: Eukaryota > Metazoa > Arthropoda > Insecta > Diptera > Sarcophagidae > Sarcophaga > Sarcophaga rosellei. The sequence continues at coordinate 2,488,763 of OV884019.1, read as the reverse complement.
GAACATTGAAAAATTAAGAGAAGAAAAAAAAACAAAAAAAAATCAAAAAGTTGACTTGCCTCACTGCTATTGCCACTGGCCCTACCACTGCTAACATCTTTGCTATTAACCGGAGTTGAATATTAAGTTGTTGATATTGCTACTCCTGTTATTGTTATTTTTGTTGCTATTGTTGTTGCTGTTGTTGTTAGAACTCATATTTCCTTGTCATTAATAACAATTAATTTATGAATGAGGTTAAAAACACTGACACATGGTTGGAGTAACGGATAGATAGAAATGAAGATGTTCCATTTATATTCCCTACATTATCTGTACATACATATATTCATGTCGTCTTCATTACATGTATCAAGGTGTGAGTGAAAGTAATGTAACGTATATGTGTGTGTATGTCTGTGTGTACGTAGCAATACTTAGAAGTTATTGGCTAGGGAGTGAAACATAGAAAGTCTGTTTATCAAATGATTGATTAGACCACAACATGCCAAGGAGCATACGTGTTTCTTTCCTTCAATTTTTTTTTTCATTTTAACATAAGGAAAGAGAAAAAGTCATTTCAATAACACAAGCAACCCTTCATACAAAAGCTTGAATTTTTCTTTCGATTTCGATTGTTACCTGCTTCTGAATGAAAATTTCAACTTTTATTATACGAATCGTACTTCTTCCCTTATCTAATGCAACTTTAATAATAAGTTACTTTACCATTATACTTGCAACATCTATTAAGAATGGATATCAACTAATTGTTCATCAAAATTTAATGAAGATTGTGAAAAGTCATGGTATGTTGGCAGGATATTGTGCAGTCGTAGTTAATTACTGAATTTTTAAAATCTTACCACAACTGTTGTCAACATTTGTTAAGTGTGTGCGGGGGTAACTTGAATGTCGAAAGAAAAAATAATTCATATTTATTTATTTAAAGAACATTTTTAATGCATATTTGAAGCCAAAAAAGGAATAAATTTGAGAACATGGATGGTTCAGCATGCCACACTTCATCATCTCGTAAGTCTCTGTTTTTACGACGTTGGAATTGGCATTAACTGATGCCTGCCTGTGGTATTGCTTTCAATAAAACAAGTACGGAACATATAATTGTGGAAGTGATCAACAATATACTTACTTCCTTAATTGATTATTACAACCACATATTGTGTGTCCTATTTGAATAGCTTTTCCTGGCAATTTTATTAAATTTTTGTTTTTGTTTGACGAAGCCTTAGAAATTTCAAACTTTGTTCTCATTGTTTATTCACATCATTATAGAATCCACATGTTAGGTTCGAAATGATCTCCATAAGGTGTACTCTGAGTCTACAGTACTCTGAAAAAGATCACTCTTCTCCTACTTACTTGATTCAGCTTCCATAATCAGTATCATACTGTCTCATAAGAGAGATAAGATCGGATAACGGCTTAACTATCAGATAGTACAGCAATACTATCAGTCCTGTCCTTTGTTTCTCTTACCAAAAATGAATTGATCACATCTTTCGATGGCAAAGGCTAGAGAAATTTCCCCGACTTTCCTAATGGGTTCACAATATTTCTTTCTTTCTGGAATCAAAAACTAATCAAGATTCTTTTACAGTCCATCTGTATATCATTAAAGCCAGTACATATGGTCATATATGTAAATAATTTTGCTGAAATAAATTCATTGACAAATAAAAAACATTTTACTTTTAAGAAATTTTTGAACTCTTCTGTGATTACTTTAACGCAAACATACATACGTACCATTTGGAAATGATTTTTAAAAATCCATATAATATTCATACCTTGATTCCTTGTTGTTGCTTTTTGTTTTGTTTCTTTTTTGTTTAGTTTTCCAACGATTATACGTATTTTATTCAATACTTGACCAGCATTTATAATTATCGAAAATTATTCTCGACTTTACACTTTAATTAAATATTCCAATTGTTTTTGTTCTTCTTTTTCTACTTTCTACTACTTTTCTTTCCATTCTTCTTCTTTATGGTTTCCATTTATTTCAATTCAATATCTTGCTGCAATTCCACGTCAACTTCATTATAAAATTCAGGATTTTTTTTGTTTTAACTGAACTTCCTTAACACATTCACACAGAATATCTTTAAAACCGGGAAGTATTTATAAAAAAGAAGAGTGTTTTTGTAAACTTATGCCAGTATATGGGTATGTATGCTCTTACACAGCATTTGTGACTATGTATGTATGTATGTGGACACTTTTGTTCTATATTAAAAAACCTCTGGCCCACCTTCATTTTCCCCGGTTATATTTTATTGTTGTTGTTGTTGTTTTACATTTTTTTTTTTCATTTCTATTCCAACATCTAAAATTATATGAGAAAAGGAATTAAACTTGCCAGGCACGTTGCAAGACAAACATTCAAGTCGTGATGGCATTGCGGTGGGTTTCTCTTTGAAATTCTGTGTGACTGGCTGTGTTTAGCGTCGCTGCTACTGGTAGCTCTCTCTCTCTCTCTCTCTCTATTTCTCTTGCCTTTTGTCTCTCTGTATGGACTCGTAGAGTTTTGTAGATTGAAAGTAACTAATTATTAAGCAGGATTAAAATGTTATACAATATACTGCATAAGCACATCTACACTTACATATGTACATATATTTGTTTTTCTCTCTCGTTCTCTCTCTCTCTCTTTATACTTTTTATATTATTTAAACATGTATGTGTGTATGTATGTGTACGTGTAAGTGAAAGAAGATGAAAAAAAGTAAACAGCAGTGGCAGAAGAGGATATTTCATATTGAGTACATAATAAGTGAAAACATATGGCAGAAAATTTAATTTATTTTTGTGGTTTATGAAGAGAAGAAAATATTAAAAAAAAAGAAAAAATAAATAAAGATGGAGAAAAAGAAATAATTCCCTACCATACATACCATACATACATACATATGTACATAGTTATGTAGTGTATGTCTGTATTAATATCACTATAGTTTCATTGTGTATATGTATTGTAATAAAACAGAAAATTTAATTTATATTTTGGAATTTTTGCATTTAAATATTGTAGGTATTGTAGGTTGTACTCTTATAGTTCTCATCGTCATTACTAAAGTTGTTCGTTCGTCAGAAGAGTGTAAAAGTTTAAGCCAAAATATTATACTCTTCTCATTGTACAACTGGACGTATGATTGATGCCATAAACTATTTGCCTCAATGTGTGTTGTTTTTTTTTTTTCTCCTCATTTCTGTGTCTACAATAGTTCTGTGGTTTTTAAGCTGCTATCGAATTACAGTGTCAATGTTTTCTTTTTCTTGCTAAAGTTAAAGTGCTATTCTACAGATAATTTAATTTATGAAAATAATTTGTGGATTAAAAGTGCAAATTGAATAACTTTTCTTTGTGAATTTTTACTGTATTATTTTAATTTTATTTTTTATTGAATTCCATTTCATTTCAAAAGAGTCTTGCAAATCTTAATGAATTCCATATGGTCATATAATATAAGGAGTTAATATAATAAATTTTCTATTCATTTGTATAAAATTTAGTTTTTATTGTACTTGAGGTACATGGTGTCATTTAAAAAAAAATTATACCTGGAGTTAAAATATCATGCGGAACTTAATTAAGCCTGATTTAAAATTCCAACAGAAGCTTACTCCCTATACATACATAATTGGCCATTACAAGCCTTCAGCCAGGATTACGGCCTAGCTTCTCACACCACTCATGTTGTGTGCCTTAATTTTATACTTGAGTGGCGGGACCTATAGTTTAATGTCGACTCCGAACGATAGATTTTGAGAAAGTTTTTCATGGCAGGTTTATTTACTCTCAGAGTTTTTGCCATAAATCTGCTGAGAGGAAGTCGCCGAAGAAATATTTTAAAAGCTTACTCCTCACGACTGATAAAAAAGCTTTCATACATATATACATAATTGGTCATACAACCCTTCAGTCAGTTACGAGCTAGTTGCTCACACCACTAATGTTGTGTGTGTGTTAATTTCATACATGAGTGGTGGGACCTACAGTTTGAAGTCGAACAACAGATTTTTGACAAATTTTTCATGGCAATTTTATATACTTTGCTTATTATTATTTTTTATTTTATTTTTTCATACTTCGTTTATGTGAAGATGTCTGACCTGGGCTGTAAACCGTGGCCTTATGTACGTCTAATAAGGTAACACACTACCTACTAGACTACAACCACTAAGGCTTACTATGTTAAGTCTGAGTCTCTGAATTCCATAGCTACAACTTAATCAATCGTTGTAGATTCATCATCAGCTAAAGAATGCTTATGTCTAGCTTTCAAATCCAGTGGCTAGTTAGAAGTTCTAATAAAGTTCTATGGGACTCCAGTTTGTATCATGGCAACTCAGAGATCTAAAAATGTCTCTTTTTTCGCCATAGAATGTTCACTCTCCGTCTGATTCTTGACCTATTAATCAATTTAAACAAGTAACTTATTTGGGTTTTACACTTTCGTTTGTTTTTATTTTTATTTCTCTGGCTAGTTAAAACATCAAAAATCTATTGAATCTAATCCATATGTCTACACGATTCAATATTTGATTTGATATGACATACGATGCGATATAGAGCTATTTCGAAGCTGCATGCCATACTTTTTAATATTTCTTTAGTTTATATTACGGATTTCACAATTTGTTTTTGCCATCCTAGACAAACTCCCAAATGCCAATTTCAGTTTTAATTGGAATTTTATGTATGTTTGTACAAAAACATCAAGTATCTACAAAATAAGAAACTTAAATTATCAAACAACAACAAAAAAACTATGTATTCTTGCAAATGCATTCCTTTTTAATGTTTAACAAACTTAAGAAGAGTATACGCAGAAAATAATAAAAAAAAACAACAAACAAAAGTCTCGACGCCAATAGCACGTGAAGAATTTTGATGAACTTTTAATGCAAAAACTTGAAATTTTACAAAATTATAGGAACGTTCAATAATTTCCCTAAAAAGGTTGTGATAGTTCACAATGCAATCATGGAAATAAATCATGGAAAAAGTAAAAGTTTTGAAATAAATTTTCTCTTAAAATTTGGAATTAAATTTTAAATTTTCGTAATAAAACACTTCTAGGATACAGCAGAGAATAAAGAAGAAGACCGAACGGGACATAAACGAAATGTCTAATTGCACATTTCCAAGTCAATAAACCCTCCCTGAAAAAAAAGAAAACGAAAGAGATGAGAAAGTAAAAAACGACAAAGACAGGAAATAAAGATGTTTTATTACATTTAAGGGATTTCTACTAAAGTCTACTACTTAGTATCTACTTAATATGGCATAAAACTACACATACAAACGTACACACTAATAAACACACACACACACACACATTCAGAAGAATATAAGTACGCCTATGTATTTGTGTGACAATAAAACAAACATTATTGGCGAAAGTAAAACTATTTATTTAATGATGTTTATGTGTCTGTGTGTGCTCTATACAGTGTAAGGACATGTATTCATACTTTGTTTATATCCTGGGGATTTCAAGCAATATTCCACACATAAAGGCAGCAGAGACAGAGAGAATACAAAATGGGATAATATATGGTGCGACCATAAAATAATTGTAATAAAATAGTTGTAAACTTTTCTCACTGTCCCTTACACTCACACTCACTCTGCTGCCTCTCTTTTTCTTATTTATTTTATAGTGGACCAATGTAACATCCTTTCGTTCGCATTTAAGTGTAGAAATATAAATTCTTTCTTGACCAGATTTTTATTCTTATTCTGTGAATAAGATTTGTCTTCCATGTATTTGTATTAAGAATTGTTTTTTGTGTTGTATCATAATTTTTATTTACTTTAAAGAGTTTAAAAAAACACAAACACTGTAGCAGCTGTTCTACATTGAAGACTTCACGGGTAGCGATTATCGGCAATACATTGTTGAGTCATATTTTCTAAATTAAAAACTATTACTTAAGGGTCTGTTATCGCTTTTTTTTTAGGGTGAATTTATTTAAACAATTCACATATATACATACATAATTGGTCATTACAAGCCTTTTGTCAGGATTAAGGACCTGGTTTCTCACATCACTTACTTATGTTGTGTGCGTTAATTTTTATACATGAGTGGCTGGCCCTACAGTTGAAAGTCGATTCCGAGAGAGAAACTTGTCGTAGTAATTTTATTTAGTCTCAGAGTTTTTGTCAGAAATGTGCTGAGAGGAAGTCGGTGAGGAAATATTTTTTCCATATTTCGTTTTGTTGTCTGACCTAGGGTTTGAACCGAGGACTCACGTCTAATAGGCTACGGCGACTTCCTTTAACAATTCATTTTTTTATATGTTAAAGAGGACATTTGTTTATATAAAAATTATCCTTTATTATGCATTCCGGTTATGGTACGGCAGCCTGAAGAGGGTAACTTCAAGAAAAAACGCGTTTAAGTTGCGTGAACCTGGGCGCATTGTACTATTCTATCTTTTTCTACATGTTTTCGTATTGTTCATTAATCGGACGTCTAGCATTTGTGAAATATGAATAATTACCTTGTTTTTTAAACATAGCTTGCAAATAAAAATTCGGACATACATACATACTACATATTCGATGTTTTACTTCCTATCGTTTTGAATTAATTTTAGAAAAAACTAAAACAGCCAAATGCAATGTTTTTATAAATTGTCCGAGAATAAGCACTCAAGTCAAGAATAATAAAATTCTTTAAAATTAAAATTTAATTTTAAGGCGTTATTTCTTGGCTCGTTAATAATTTTTTTTGTTTTTTGCAAGTCCCCTTAAGGCATCAACTGTTCCAGATAAGAAATTATTTTCGCTTCCGTTCGTTAGTTGCTGTTGTTGTTGCTGTTGTTTTTGTTGTTTTTTTTTCTATTTCTTATGAAAAAAAAAAAGTAATTTAAATGTGAGCATTAGAGTGCATTGCAGCACTTTATCTCTCCCAGGATTTTGTAGGTTGAATAAGAAAAAATTGTGGCGAAAAAAATGCAATTTTATCGATAAAAAAGCCAAAATAAAAATAATAAAATGCACAGACAAAATAAAAGAAGCAACAGGAAGAAAATTAAGAAGTATGGGGGTTTCTCAACTCTTAAAAGAAGATTTAATGAGTTCCTATGCACAGCCTATCATAGCAATATAAAAGAGAATACTATGTCGACGCATTTTAATATTATTAAAGCATAAATTAAGCGTAATTTTTTTCATAATTTAATTCTAAAAATATATTTCCTCTTGCCAAGGATATGAGCAAAAACATGAGCCACACTGTTGTATGAGACAAATCTTTAAGGAGGCACAGTAGCAATAAAAAGACAATTTAATGCCATAAGCCAGGCACTTTCTTTAGGAGGAGAAAAAGAACTCGTTTACGACTTCTGTTTCGTCCAATAATTCCTTAGAGATGCGAAATAATTTTCAACTTAAATGGCAGAAAAATAAAAACGGAAAATGAAAAATAAAGGAAATTAAGAGAGTGTCAATGGTGGTGAAGTAGAGTGAGAGAGAGAGAGAGAGAGAGTGAGTGGGAGAGAGAAACACAAGACAATTTAAACAATGTTTTGGGCTTAAGAAAAACTCATAAAACTCACTTTGGGGAGCCGCAAATCAACTTGAAATATTTTCCCAACAATTTAAGTTCAGAAAAACATTAATAGAGAGAGATAGAGATGGAGACAATCATACACATGAACGCAAAGCGTATTTAAATATTCAAAAACATTTAATCGGAGTGCGAAAAACGTTCAATGCGAGCTGGCAACATAAAATGAGAGGAAGGGCAAAAGACCATTTTGGATGTAAAAGAAAATTTTCAAAATATTTTCAAATTTATTGCAAATGAAAGGAATTAAAAGTTACGCACTAAATAAACGAAATTGTCATTAACACATATATTTCCGTAACAGAATCTCTTTGCTGAAAAGGATACTACTTAAAAATTGTTTTAATTGTGGAAAGAATTTCTACAGAAAGAACTTTTCATTTCAGACAGAGTACATTCTTATTTGTTGATGGATGCGTTTGTAAAGGCCTTCTTCTTTTGCAAGTTTTAAAATTTTTTATTAAAAGAAGGAAAAGAATGGCGATCTGCGTAAAATGTGAGTTGGAAATGCTTTAAATTTAACTGATGATTAGAAACGATTACAGTCGCATTACAGTGTTCGATAACATGCCTGGTGGTAATATCGATTACTTCTTAAGCCTGTATAATTCTAATTGAGAGATTGTAGAGTTCACAGAGTTATTTTCTTAGATAGTTTTAATACAGAATTCAAGTATTGCAGCATAAAAATTTCTGTAAAACTAAATGCTTTTCTTCTTCATCCCATGAGTTTTAAACATTCCCGTAATGGGTTAAGACAACTGCATGTTTATCACCGATAAATTACTTGCTTTCGGTGCCATACTGTTTGCATTTGTTCTCAAGTTTTTTTTTGTTTGTTTTAGTCTAGCTTTCCTGGATAATTTTTCATTTTTTCGGTAACAAAATATTTCAAGGCTAAAGGGTAACAACAATAACTACAACAACATCAACAAGCTTAACTCATAATTTGTTTAAGAAAGATCGCCTGTTTTCTATTCATTTTTCTCTCGACCGAAAGAAAAACAAATTGTTTTGGCAATTCTGGTCTATAAAATACAAACAAAAAACAAAAAGAAATACAAGAAGAAGAAATTCGACAAAAGCATTGTTAATGCCACTATTTCAAATAGGAAGAACAATAGCAACAATAGCAAAAACAGCAGTAGAAAATGTTGAAATGTTGCAATATTCGAAATGAATAAAAAACAATAAATTTCATCGTCATAGGCTACTGCATGTTGCTGCTTCATTTCGAAATGCATTTCGAACAACGGGCTAGTGGGTCTGCAGTTGAACATGAAAATTAATGCCATTTGCTGTTGCCGGTAGTGTTGTTGCTTATGTTGCTGTTTTGTTGTTATTTATGGAGTGCGCATTTTCTTGTTACCCATAATGTCTTCATTTTGAAATTTTTTCGTTTTTCTTGTTTATTCTTGTTCTTGTTTTTATTTGTTTTCTTGCTTAATATTCCAAGACATTGTTTCGTTGTCTTCTGGTTATTGTTTTGGTCATGTTGTTGTGTGGCTCAGTTGTCTTGTTTTTCGCCACAAAACTTTGTGGTTAAACAACTACAAAAATAATAACACATTTAAACTAGTTTTATGGCTTAGTCGCCTCATCCATAGATGTTGTGGGCATTATAACTAGTTTTTGCCCTCCCTTCCCTTCTGTTCCACTCCGTTCTTCTTCTGGCCATGGCTGCATGATGGTATTGTTTCCTCCTATACAAAGCTACAATGGTTCGTGGTTTATGTTCATTAGATTACTTCTCTCTCTGTTGTGTTTATTTTTTAACAATATTTCGAACCATTTTTTTTAATTTCATTTTGCTTTAAAATCTCCTTCATTATACTCTAAGATAATACAGACATTTTTGTTTTAAAGCAATTTCTTTTAAATTCAAGCAAAAAAAAGCGCAGTTTGTATTAGAAAAGAAATCCTTTTTTCCCCAGAAACCCGTTCAACTTTCTTGTATGCACGTATGTATCATGTGGTGATAATCAGTGACTGCATTATCCACCTTTACAAAAAACAAGAGTGCTGAAGAAAGGAGAAAGAGTGTCATTAAAATAAAATATGAAATGAACAAAATGACAACGCTTTAGTATAACTTCGAGTACCATTAACGCCAGCACATAAATTATACATACATATGTACATATGTAAACTACTTGAGTTGGAATCGAATCGAAATGCATTTTCCATACTTTAATTTATTTACCGAATGTAGATTTAGTTCTTTGGGGTATTCATTTGTATACTGTCGCTGTTGTTGTTGTAGGCGATAATGGCGATGGTAGTGGTGGTGGTGATAAATACTTGTACGATTATTTCTTTACTTTAGTTTTGTGAATAAGAGAAATCCTTAATCTAGAAAAAACATAGAAAATCCATTATCACAAGTTTTTTTCCCTCGTCTTCCTCTTCTACTGTTTTATTCATTTCAGATGTACTTAGACATTTAAAAATATTTTTGCAAAATATTTCTCTTATATTTTGTATATCCATAGAACACATATTGGAAACATAAAATCTAGTGAAAGAAGTTCTTTGATTGTGAAAAAAGGTATCCTGAGGATAACCCGAACTAAATGGAGAAATATGCGGAATATCTAGCAGGTAATGTGTTGTGTAAGGCCACGGTTCTTACCCCAGGTCAGACATCTCTATCTAAACGAAAATATGAGAAAAATATTTCTTCGGCGACTTCGTCTCAGTAGATAACTGGCAAAAACTGTGAGAGTAAAAATTGCCATGAAAAGTTTCTCAAACATCTGTCGTTCGAAGTCGCCTTTGAACTGTAGGTTCCACCACTCATGTTTAAAATGGACAACAAAGTTTAATTTGCTAAAACAGGAACAGCTGTTGAACACTTGATATCAGGCCGTAGGTATGAAGTAAATGCATAAATTCCACATAATAAAGTTCAAGATACTTTTTTTCAATCGTAAAATTCTATTTGAAAATCTGTTCTATTCATCCTGTGCTGAGGAATACGTTCATTCATTATTTTTTAAGACAATAATCGTTAAAGTATTTAGGAAAAGAAAACAGAATAGTCTATCACATCTATTTCATCGATTGAATTAAATTTCGCTGTATCGTTCAGAATCTAGCACCAAAGGACGTATGCAGTAAAAAATTTTATTTGCCATGTGATTAAAGACATGACGCGAAATCGATTCTTTTTTTTTGTTTTGGGAAACAACAACAATTTTCCACATTTAAATCTAATACTCAACCAATATTTATTGAATTCATTTATAAATAAACCTCAAACCTATTAATTTGCTTTGTGTTTTGCTAATTTTCATTTAAAAACTAATTCCACAGACAAAAAAGTAATTTCCTAAAAATTTGAAAATAAAATAATTGCACACAACTACAACAACAACAAAAAAACCAAGAGAAAATATTGTAATTAAAATTGTTGCACCTCAGGTTGTATGAGGAGTGTTAATAAAACACTCATACGTACTGGTACACCAGACAAGTGTTTGCTTCGCATAAACAGTTAAAAATAACAACAACAGCAACAAGAAGAAGAAGGAGAACCACAGCAATTATTTGATTGTTATGCTGGATAAAAAGCAAATTACTTACTGCAGTAAAATTACAAAATTTTTGTAAATGATGGCGATAATGATTGCGATCATCACCACCACCATCGCCATCACCATCACAATCGTCGTCATCCTCGTTGTGTTGCCTTTTTTCGAGCGGTATGCGGTGGTAATGGTGGTGTGCGGTAATAAAACATGAACAAAAAATTAAAACAAAAGCATTCAGACCTCAAAAAAAACAAATCCCAAATAACCAAGCAGATGTTTAATTTTAACATTTTATTTAAACACATACATACACAGGAACATACAGCCACATACAGATGTGCTCATTTATTTTATTACTGACGATGACTGACTGACAATAACCACTACAACCAGAGATTTCGCAGTGAACCATTATTACAGCGCATTACTGTTGCTGCTGCTAAATTTAATGCAAAATTTTTAAATTATTTTTAATAATCTCTCTGGCCATATTTAAAGTAATTTTGTTTGTTTAGTTTGGTTGGTCGGATGGTTTTTTTTCTTTCGATTTCTAACAAATATGTACGTAAACCATATATCTTCTCTCTGTCTCTCTCTCTCTCTCTCTCTCTCTTTGTAGGTATGTGTATCATATAAACATTTTAATTTGCGTGTTTTGGATTTTTCTTATTGTTGTTGTTGTTGTTCGTGTTTAAATATTGTTCAATAAAATTCGCATCGAACTTAAATTCTGTTTTGCCTCTGGTAATTCTGTAAATTGTTTCAATATTTGAATAAATTATTGGGAAATTATTAATTAGAAATCCGGGGAAAATTTTGGCAAATTATTGCAAATTTACAATTAATTTTTAAATACACAAAGTAATTGAAATATTTTTAGGCAAACCAGACTGAAGACTGTTTATTATTTTTTGTTTTATGTTTTTCATACATTTTGTAATACTTACAGAAGGTCATTTACGCAAAAAATAAATTCAATTCAATTTATGAAAAATTAAACGATTTGTGGCTTAACCAAGTTATTTTTTATGTACTTACCAAGCTTTCGATTTATGGCAGACATTATATTCAGAATTTAAACATCATTTAAACAATTTCAACTACAATTACAAATTATCCCAGTATTCTGTTTTATCACACATTGTTTAAAAAACTCCAAGTTATTTATATTTGTGAAAGATATGAAGCAATTCTACAGATAAAATCATAAAATTTTTCACTTTTCCGTTCTTTCATCACAGCCATATTAGAAAATTTGCATATTATGACCATTTGACATTTAAGTGACTACGTCTTGGCCAAGTTAATAATTCAAATGAATGTTTTTTGTTTTCTTTTATCTTGAAAACATTTAAAAATAAATTTAATTTGAGAAATTTATTTTATTTTCTTCCAGACCATACTAGGCAGGGTCACTATCAACAAAGACAACACAACTTACCTCACCTCACGTCATATCATTTAAACTTTGGTCAACAATCATGTCATGTGGGCAACAATAAATAAAACTCACCACAGATAATGATTATGAAAAATTAATGCAAAACGATAAAAATAAGATAAGAGACACTGGGACAACATGGATAATGATGTCTTCATGCTAATTTTACTCTCGCACATACTCTCAACAAATATACACACCTATATACACACATAAATATGAAGAGCAGAGTTTGGTTGATAAATGTTTTCTTGATGTAAATAATTTTACTTGTACCTATGTATGTACTTGTGTGTGTTTGTATGTGAAAATAAATATTAAAGTTGGTTCATATAGCCTCTCACCGGATGATGGCCGCAACAATAATTTTATTCGCATCACCATAATTTATTTCCCATTTTCGTTATTTGTTTTTGTTATTGTATGAGTATAAAAGAAATATTTAATAGAATTTCAAAGTTAAAGCAGGAAAACCTTTTGACCTTTTGTCCTAATTTTGTGTTTGGATATTCAACTTCATTTGTTATTTTTAATGGCAAAATAATACAGAAGTTTTTCGTTTTGTGACACTTGCCAGTCACTTTGAGATCCCTTGAGATATCACTTATTATTTGGGGCCTCGTTTATTTTCTTTCTTGATTTTTTTCCAGTGATGGAAATTGCTTTAAAAATGAATGAAAATTCGTAATGTAACATACTACGACTACAAGTGATTGTCAGCTGTTCTAAGGAACAAATCGTATAGGTATTGTTTTTTACAAGTTACACCATTTCCATTCGAAAATATTGCAGGTGTTTGCATTAGTTAAGTACGCCGCGTTGTGCAAGGAAAATTAAAATGTGAAAGACGGTAGATTTTGGTAAAAAAATTAAGTGTTAACATTGTGTACAATATTTCTTTGAGTTTACTTACTTGATGTCCACCGATGTTTCCTGTCTCATTTGATTCCCTTAGTAGGTAGGATGAAGAAAAGAAAACCATCCAAGCATCATAAGACTCATTGTGTCACGACAACATTACTTTCTATGAAAAGTCTTAAATAAACTTTCTTCATTTTATGCAATATACAACATTCCCGTCATATTTAAAGGAATTTCTTTAAATACTCGTACTGCAAAAGCAATTTCTTGGAATAAAATTTTTAATAATTTGTTCTTGTTGAATTGTATTTGCAAATTCATAACATGACCACATTTCATGGTAATTGGGAGGGTATTGGTGCGAAAGTAAATTAATTCGTTTCGTTGTAAAATATGTTTTCAAATAAATATTACACAATATTTTGGAAAGCATATTTCAAATGTGCGGTTTATTTTCATAAATTTTACAAAATTTTTTCGTTTTTTTTTTTCAAAAAATGTGTGTAATTTTGAAAAGATTTTATTTAACATAAGCCAACCAACGAACCAGTCAACCAACATGTTGAAAAACACTTCTGTGATGATAAATTATGCTCTTCACAATCATTCATATTTGTATGAGCATGAATATGAGTATGAGTGTGAGATTGAAAGAATATTTTGTAATATTTTAATAATATGTGAGTATATATCCTTACACACACTCTTACATGCACACTACTCTACTACTCTCTACCATAAGGAAAAATGGAAGCTGAATGAACAAATGAACAGTGATAATGAAAGAACATTTTTCGCATGAGAGAAGGATAGCGAGTGAGAGAGAGTAGTAGCAAAACGATATGCGAACGATTTCATATGAAAAACAAAATTCCTCTTTTAAAATAGGCCCGTTAATTAAAAACATAAAAATTCAAATTTCAATTGAAAATACAAAAAATTTAAATTATTTCCGTTTTGTAGGAAAGGAATATTATTAGTTAAGACTTTCCTAACAACAAAATGTAAAGCCAATATGAATTCGTGAGAACTAGAAATCGTTTTGAAGCAAAATTAAAGCATGATCATTATCATGTTCAAAACTTAAATGTTTAGTATATGTCCTACTTCGCCTATGTTTTCTACATTAATTGCTTAATAAAATTGTTAATTATGGACGAATCAAAGACATCTTTGATTTGATTTGATTTTGATTTGACTTCTTCTAAAAGAAAAACTATTGCCAGCTGTTCTTAAAGTAATATTTACAAAATTCTCCTACAAATGAAATTCCCCATATTCCTATACAAAATTCTATAAAATGAGAGTATTTATGTAAGGAGTGGATGTGCGTGTGTGTGTATGTATGTGTGTTTATAGCGTTAAGCTTTTGTTTACATATGAGGAAAATTAAGGGTTACATGGTAAATAAATTTTAGAGGTTTAATTAAAGTGAGAGTATGTGGGTGTGGTTGGTTGTATTGTGTTATGTTGTGTCGGTTGTTTCAATGTTGTTACACAAGTAGTTGATAAACTATTTTGTAAATCTTTTTTCTTCACTAAAATAAATAGGATATACAATAACAACAACAATAATAAATCAAAAGCAAGTTTAAAGAAACAAGAAAAATAAAATATCCACTTCATTCTCTTTCAGTTTAAGTTGAAAGGCATGAAGGTTTGAAGAAAACTTTTGAAGTAAAAACATACAAGTATGTGTAGCAAGTCACGTATACGTGTTATTAATGACAAAGAGTCCACCATCAGTATGAAAAACTTAAATAAGTATTTTCAAGAATATTAAATTTAAAATTGAGAATAAAATGCAAATCTTTTCATAACTAAGCACATCAGCTCAGTTAATATTTGTTTAAATTATTCTTCTCCTTTTAAGATTGCAATTTTATTAAAAAGTTGTCTGTTGTTTCTCTTTTTTCATTCATTCACTGACTGGTTCAAGTTTTATTTTCAATTGTTGTTGTTATTGTTGTTGTATTTTTTTTTTTTTAATACATATTTTTGAAGTCGGAAAATTTATGCACCCGAAGGTATTATAAATTACCGTCACCTTGTAATCGATATTATTTGCGGCAATGCATTCACACACAAACGCACACACACCCAATCATTTATTTTTGTTTTCTGTTCTACTCTCCCTCTCACTTTACATGTACTTCACTCGCTCTCTTCCAATGACAAAATAATCAAACAAACTCTGGCAAAGACAATGAAGTATGAACAGTCATTTATTGTTGTTGTTTGTTTGATTGTATTGTCATTATTATTGTTATTTGTACATTTTCAAATACATACACATACACGTAAACATGCACTTGCATTTGTATATTATTCAAATAAATATAGATATGTCTATGTATGTGTGTATGTGTAGCAGTAGTAAATATTTTATGGTGTATTTGTTTGCTAGAATCATAACTTATGTAGAAAAACGAAATAAACGAAGAAAACAAAAAACAAATAATTCACATGCCATTATGGCGTATATCCATTATGAAGGGAGTGGGTTAGTGCGTGTGTCTGTGTGTGTGTGTGTAACAGAGGGTGAGAAAGTTTAATACAAACGCACACTATAAAATGCATGTTTTAAATGCAATAACACTGCATTGCGAATAAATGTCAGTCGTTTGGCATTTGAATGCAGGTGCGGTTAAACGTGTCACAAATGCACCAGAAAAGGGCCTTGAAAAATAATACATTAGAATACATTACAATGCCAAGGTCTGATGTCGATGATTGAAAACCTTAAGCAAATAGTAAATGAGAATCATCACTTCATTGTGCCAATAAAAATTAAGACAATACATACATACATACATACATAGTTGGTCACTACAACCGTTCAGTCATATGTGCGTTAATTTTTATACATGAGTGAAGGGACCTACGGTTTAAAGTCGATTAGAAACTTTTCTTGGCAAGAATTCTGCTGAGAGGAAGTCACCGAACAAATATTGTTTTCATATTTTAGTTTTGATGTCTGATCTGAGATTTGAACTGTGGTCTTACGTCTTATAAGCCAACACACTTCCTACTAGACTACGGCAATAAAACTATCGTTATCTCAAAGAACGGGTTTACTTACCGTTTTCCTTCATATCGCGGAATGGAGTACTCCATTATAACCAAGTTGCACTGATAAACTGTTGCATTAGAATGATTGAGGAAAACAATAGTGAAGATTAGTCGCTGTAGATATCAAGGAACCATTTCTTGAAATTGCTTTTTTAGGATCTCTCTGCTCTGTATTTCAAACATTGAAGAGTTCAAGACAATGAAATGGACGCTGTATTTAGGTTAGGAATCAATCATTAGGATAACAGTGTCTTAAGAGCGAGAGAGAGTATATACTTGTACTTTCCTTTCTATTTTTATCTTTTAGGCCCTAAATGTGCAAATGGCATTTAAACGAGAACCATGCCTGTTACAAATATTCATGTGTCCAGTAGTATTTTGTAATGGCCTTCTGTCTTTTCTTTTATTTTCATTTTTTTTTTTTGTAGCACATGCAGCTTATTTTGTCGTAGACACACATTTTGAATTTAAATAAATTCCGTTTTTTGACCATTTAAATGCATTATGGAAGCGTTTTATAGATTTTGTGGATTTCATACGTTTAAATGCCAAAAATATGCAAATTATTGTTGCTTTATTGCTGCTAAAACTTGAATGCTTTCGTTTAGCTTTGTCAATGCGACGACAACAACGGTAATAGCAATAGCAATAACAATAATAACTGAGTAAGTCCAAGTATGGGTGGCGTGAGGCATGATAATGTTTTTGCCTCTTCACTGTACTATATGTGCATTCCATACCTATTTTTGTGAATATAATTACGATATTTACATTAAAAAAAAACAAAACAAAATTAAAGGAAATAAATGAAATTATAATCAATATGCTGCTGTTTCTGTTGTTTTTGTTGTTAATGGCCATTTATCGAATATTCATACATTCATTCATGCTCTTCCTCCAACAGGCGCAAGTCTTAAGTGTTAATTTGCAGATTTTTGACAGCGACTATAATTCAGTGCGGTAATACACAGACTACATGGTTACCATGTCCAGACAAGCCTTTGTCCACCTCTACTCTATAAACGGATTGCATTGTTTTACCAGCTTCATTACCGGTTACCAGTTGTTACCAGCATATAAATAGGGGGGGGGGGGCGGGCCTTTGAATGCAGTTCAAGTGAATTGATATTCATTTAGTGTTTCGAAAAGCAAATTCATGGTCAAAACTACTCTAGCGAAAGCCAATGCAAATGCGGGCTCATTCGCTAACAAGTATGGGGGCAAATATTAATTCACAATTGCTTTCGTTTATATTGCTTGTTGTGCTGTTTGCCTTGTTTTTTTTTTTTAGTAAAATTTATATTTCATTTGCGCAATTTTCGATTTGTTATCGCCATTAATAATCGGGCTACCAACAAATGATTGAGTGCCGCTGTTGCAGCAATAATTATTGTATTATTATTGCAACACCGCACTCACATATTAATTTTTCGCTTTTGCCGTATGCACTTTAACAATTTCAGTAAATTGTTCATATAAATTTTATTTTCTCCTCCCCACCACACCTTTGACTTTCAACTGATTTATAATACAGTCCAAGTACAAATTTTGTGTATGTGTTTGTGTATTTATTTTTGTCATTGTGATATTATTTTAATCGGTTTAAATTAAATTTTTTCTTTTTGAAGATTTCTTAAAGTGGGGTATAGAATGCTAATCAATAATGAAAATTGTTATCCGTTTACACAGTTAACACAGACGCTTTTAAAATAAAGCGGACTATGAATAAAGAATATGCCACTTAAGGTGCACATCAAAGTAGAATCGAATCATACTCATAATTTCTGATACTTAAACGCATTCATACTTATTTTAATATCATTGAACCTCTACTCATATTCAAAGTTTGAAGTACTCATCATATTCATACTTAACAACACGTATGATGTTATTGATTTCGACTCTCCATAAAAAAGCAAAGTATTATAAGTATTTTTCTAAAGTTATGAATCGAATGGTATGAGTTTGATGTCAACGTTGTACGCATACTCATTGCAATCTGTACTTCTAAATCAACGTTGTAGTGAGTACGAATGAATCAGGGTACATAGATAAATTTCAATATTGTTGACTCAATTACATATATTAAAAATTTCATGAGTGCTTATGAGTAGCAAAAAAACGATTCATTGCTGATCTCCCGTGCACATTCTCCCTCACATTCCAGGTTGATTAGTAAAAATTTCTTGTTTGATCTGGAGTTGCATCATGTTAAGGACATATTGTTTCGTAATTGATTCCATTTTTAATAATTCCTAATAGACCTATTAATACTTACAATAAATAACTTGAGTAACTTCTACATCCACCCACCCAATAAAAATAATCTTATCACCATTAAACCATTGTGGACATTAAGAGTTTTTTAAAATTTTTTATTTTAATTCAATTCAATGCAATTAATTTTTGCGTGTCGCCATATCTAAAGTAAAACTAATTTAAGCCATAAATTCAGGTTCATTCGTTCACTCATTCAAATCACTTCCCAAAACGACATTACGTCACACAGTCACTTAGTCCGGCAGGCAACCTGTCATCCTCCTACACACATACACTTTTTTAGTCATTCATTTGAATTTCCATTAAAATTCGGTGGCATTTTGAGCACAAGTCAAAACAAGTCAGAAACACGAGACTTTTAACAAATCTACCGGCAAAGTGAAGTGACGAGTGTTGAAGAGAGGAGTGCAGAGAGGCAAAGAGAAGATTTTTATGTGAATTTTGAAAGAAAAAGGAAATGTTTTCCATAAGAAATACACACTTAAAACAAATGAGAAGAAAGGATATTTAAAAGGCAGAATGAAATTTAATGCCCCATAACATGCAACGCACTGGAGGCAACACAATAAAAACAAAAATAAATGGCGCACTTTAATTAAAGTTTCTTTAAAGAGTATTTTTTAAAGTAAATAAAAATTAAATATTTTAACGTAGTTATGGCTTTAAGAGCTGAAAAAGAGTAGAAGAAATCATCTTATCCTGGTAAGAAAGCAGTTTTTTTATGAAGTTTTGAAGATATGTGTTGGTTTTCGATTTGAGTTATCTTAGAAATATTGTATTTAAAGGATAATTCATATCGATTAGGCTACATGCGATCCTTATAGAGTGAATTATTAAGTATTACTACATAGTGCTATTACATAACGATGGAAGCTACAGTTTAAAGTCGACTCTGAAGGTTTGGCGAATGAATAAATATTTTATTGCAGAAAACTTACCTTTCCTATGGCTTTTGTTTTTAATATCAAAAATGCTTCTTTGTTTTTTTTATAAGATTTCATGTTTATTTTCTTTTATTATTTTCTTTTGTTTTTTATTTATAATTTATATAAAATTGTTTCATTTAATTTATAGTATGTAATCATAATAATTATAATTATATAAATAATAATAATAGTACATACTATTTAATATATAATTTATTCATAACTATTTACACGTTTTTTTTCTTTGTTTGTTTGTTTTTTCAGATTATAAAAGTGTTATAAAATAAAACTATAAAGATTAATGGAAATTAAAAAAAAACACATTAAAGTCAAAAAATCATCTGTCAAATGGTCAAAAATTAAATTCAATTAAAAGGTAATTAAAAAAAAATAATATTTATTACATCCATCTTCCATCATATATTTTAATATTGTTAAGATAGTATAATTTTTTCTTTTAGAATATTATTTATTATTATTTGTTTATGTGTGATTGATTAATTTAATTGAATTTAATTTAAATAATAATTTATTTGTTTTATAATTTTGTAGCTGTTTGTTGCATTTTGTAAAAATACTTACAATATTTTACTTTTTTATTCCTCGTTTTTAAATCATTTTTTTTTTCTTTGTTTTTGTAATAAATTTCATTTATTATAATACGATAATTATTATAATTGTTGTATTTTATTAATTAATAATTAGTTTATTAATATAATTTTTTTTTAAAATAGGTTATGGATTAGGCTGTTAGTTGTTTTGTTTTTTGTTTTGTTTTTGCTAATTAATTATACAATAATTATACTTTTAATAAATCGTTAACATAGTTTAAATAGGCAAAACTGGCAACAAAATTTTTATACTTTTTTATTTTTTTCCTTTTTTCATTATAATATTTATTAATTTATACTTTATTTATATTCATACGGTTTCTCATACTTAAACTAATAGTTTGTGTAGCTTTTGTTAATTTAATTTTTTTTCGTCTTCAAAACACTCAATCTAGTTTGGCTTTTTCCAAAAAAAAAAAAAAACTTAATAAAATTAAAATTATTTATTCGTTTAGCTAATATGTTAACAACAATAAAAATATTAAAATTGAAAGGTTTTTTTTTTTAACTAAAAATAAATTCTGAAGGCAGAATTAGCCGAACGTTGACGGACTGTACGAAAGTTTTTAGCATGTGAAAGGCAATACAACGCCAATAGCCAAACGTAATTGAATTTCGTAAAGCATTTGCATTATTTTCGCATTCTTAAAACGAATGTACGTTCCGCAACGTTCCGTTATTTTCGGCTAGTTATCCCTTTACAAGCTCTTTATCTCAAAACTTACCGCCGTGAGATGAGAACAGAGAGAGAGAGAGAGAGCGACAGAGTAGAAAGAAAGCTTTTTTTTATCGTAATTATTAAGGCTTTACAAAAGGATTGTTTCGTTTCATTAGAAGCTAGGCAAAGCAAATAAATTTGTGTGAAATTATAAATTTTAGTTGGAATTTTCGGGGTTCATTTCATATTGTATTGGAATAACGTTTAGTATTAGCTTTAAAGCTTGAGCATTAAGCTTTAAGCTTGTATTACATAAAAGCTTCAATTTTATTTTCTGCAAATTTAAAGCACAACAATATTTTTCTCATTTTTTTTCTTTGTATTCATCATTCGTTTCAATATTCTTATTCCCATTTATAGTCTATTAATTAAATAATTAATTAATATTTTTTTTTATCATTTTTATCTAATTTTATAAAAAACAAAACACACACACAAGATTGAAATAAACTTTTAAAATAATGTCAGTCATCTGGTATTTCTCTTCATTTCTTTTTTTTTTTTTATCAAATTCTTTAAAATTTTAAAAATTTGGCCATTGGGGTGAATTTCTCAATTCTCTTTATTTTTTTATTTTTTTTTTTGTTTATTCTCTATTTTTAGTTTTTTTAGTTAATAAATGCTTAAAACTTTCTTTTAATAAATTTTCTTGGTGGGTTATCTCTTCATTCCATCTTATGTTTCCATTTAAAAAAATCGTGAAATTTTTCTTAACTTTTATTAAAAATCGCTAATTTCGCCTTCAGTCTCTGGATAAGTGCAAGTGAATGGATTGATGAGCCAAGTACACAAACCTTTATCGGGACGTTTTTTCTTAACAGTTATTCGATTGTGATGTTCTTTGGAGAGCCCTGAAGTAAAGCTACTCTCGTCACTGTCCCTGGCTGTAGCCACACTGTGATAACCACTTTCGGCACGTCTAGAGATGCCCGAATGTTTCGAAGTTCTCGGTGTGGACGAGTCATGGCCACTGTCGTAGGCTTCAGAAGAGGTATTTAAGGGTAGTAGAGGTAATTGGGACTGATTGGTTATGGGTAGAGAGGTGTTTATTTGTGTAAGTATCACATCGTCGTTTTCGTCTTCATTCTCCAGAGAAGAGCGTTTGGAGGGCGACAACAAAGCTGACTTTTCATCGACTTCACATATGTTTTCGTGTTCCAAAACAAAAGGTTTCTCGATTTTGGGTAAATTAGGATCGGATGCACCATCTGGATGGCGTAAGGAGGCATATTGTTCCATGCCAGCTATTTGCATAATTCCATTCAGGCTGGGTAAACTACCTTGGCTGGGACTCCTAGAAGGCTGTCTACAACAGAGGAATATGATACACAAAATATTCATTTTAAAAATTATTTTTAAAAAACGCAAAAGGGCAAAAGACAAAAAGAAACAAAGAAAAAATGTCAAGAGTATGTTCTGCTTACCTTGGGCTAGGTGATCGATAAGGTGGCTCACTGCATACACTGCCGGGTCCAGTGTTAAAACGATAGGCTGGCTCGCTGTACACACTGCCCACATCACAACCACTGCGAAATACTGGGGTAACTTCAGCCATGGCTAGCTGTGAGGTGAAAATCTCACGTAAACGCGCTAATTGGTCAAATTGGTTCCTGTTTAAAGCACAAATAAAAACACAAACACTCTCTCTCTCTCTCTCTCACGTAAAATAACCTCCCAACTTACCTCGTTCTTTCACCCATGGCACAGTCGCTAAACGCATCGCCAGCCATATTGAAACTCGATACAACGGACATATTCTCCACCTGACTTAAAGCGGCCAAGGGATGATCTCTACAAGTAAGGACCAGATTTATTAGATTCACTTACTCTTCCTCCCCGTACTTTACTTACCCCACTCCCATAGTGCGTGCAATTTCCTCTTCCGTCACCTGTAGGCCACAATCGGACATTTGCATACTCTGTTGCGAGAAATGATGTGAAGATTGTCTAGATAACTGACGTTGAACCAGTTGTTCTTCATGCCTTCTTATCTCTTGCTGCTGCTGTTGGTACAAGGATTCACGTGACACATGTCTTGAGAGAATGCGATGCAAACTTTCATGCGATATTTCGCGTGACCCTAGAGGTTCAATTAAAGGTAAAGCTGGTGGTACTTCTGATGGGCCACTATCCTGATCTTCGTCACAATCGCCTTGACGTTCAATGGGTATATTTGAATCCGAGGCAGAAGTCGGTGGCAGATGTGTGACAGCATGCTGATGTCCTAGAGAGCCATAGCCATTCATATTGGCATGCGAATGTAACGAATGTAAATCAGTCTCTTCAGGGTGATACGACTCGGTGTGGCTTAAGTGATTTGAGCTTAAAGGTAATGGTTGAGAATGGCCGGAATTTTGACGATAATGATGGGCTTCCCTGATTTCTGCTGGGGCTGAAGCATTAGTAGTGTCCATATTGTTTATGAGCCCTGGTCCGATAGGATTCACCAGTTCTAGTTGACTGCTGCGCAATGAGTGTTGATCTCCTGCCGTTGGATGCTGTTGCTGTTGTCGAGTACTGGTTGCATACAAGTCTTCGGGATTATCAAGAGATTTTTGTTTAAGCTGTGACATGTGGTAGGTAATGTTACGCAAATGCTGGGCCTGTTGTTCCCGATGCGTATGTGTAGGTGAGGAGCCAGCCGAAGCAGTTTGGAAGACTTGAGACGTTTGATATTCCACCCACTGACGTATCATGGATTTCTTGTGAGAATCCATAAAACCATAACCCTGTACCTGGGAAGCTGCTATAGGAAGATTGCCTGCTGTTAAGGAACGACTGGACTGTGATTTGGGACCATCTATCCACGTTTCACATTGTTTCACATGATTGACTTCACGCAACAAATGACGTGCCTCTGCTACTTTGGCTCTGGAAACTCGCGGACCATCTATCCACTGCTCCTCGGTAATTTTACGCATGGGACTGCCTGGACATTCTGAGGAATCATTGGGTGCCACTGCAGCACCTCCCACACCGGGTCTTCTTAGAGGAGAGCCTTTGGGCGTAGGAACATTTGAGGCTTTTGTACACATCATAGTCATACCAGGATGTCTTAAAGCACCCGCTACTATTTTGGGTGATGAGGCAGAATTCGGTAGAGTTTTTACGCTGTGTACAGGCGAATAAAATAGGGGCTGTTCACACAAAACCTGTCCTGAGTTTGGATTCGTACTACTCTGAGTAGTCGTATTAGGGCCGTGCACAGAACGTTTCAGACTGCCAGTACGTCCTGCTGCCACAGGACTTTGTGGTGTCTTTTGCGAAGCCACCACCTTTTTAGCTGAACCTGGCAATTTTGAAGGACTGGGTTGTTGTTTTTCTACTGCACTACCTTTTAATGCTTTGCTCATCACTCCCCTTTGGTCGCCACAGCTCAATGACGGCAAATAAACGGGAGGATGTTCACCATCCGTGGCATCATCACTGGGTCCCATATAAATGACTGTGTCTGCTGACAGCTCTGAACTAGAAGGGTCAGCACCAGAACCAGCAGATGAACCTGTAGATTGATGACCTTCATATAAACACAAACACAAACACACACACACAAGCACAGATATGAGAGAAAAATAATGACACAATATGAGTTAGGAATGTGTGTGAATGACAAACATTTATCGTTTTAATTTGCGAATTAATCTTCAAACTAAACACACTTACCAGCAGCATTCAGACCATTAGTTAGGCCACCCACACCTGATTTGTCACCACCACCACCACCTCCACCCAAAGGAAAACGATGCTTTCGCCTTCGCAAGCGATGTATCCGGGAGGCCAGTTGAATAGTCGTTAAGGCATCCGTATGTGACTACAATTCAAATAAAGCCCAAGAGAAAAAGGGAAGAGGAGACCATACATTAGAAATATTCATTTTGATGGCATTCAAATGATGTCAAATCAAAGAATTTCTCTGCCTAAGATGAGGGCCAAGAGGAAAGGAAATAAATTGTATTGTAGAAATGCATTCAATGTCTATTCATTGTCTATTCATAAATTGACACTGGCAAACAAACATTGGCGACTGGCATCACAATACCGATTAAGAATTCATTAGCACGTATACTCCTTGTGTCCTCTCTGTGTCACCTTTTGTGGCAGAGGCTTTCAGTTAAAGAACTTACCTGGGTGTGCACAACATGAGCCATTATGGCGACATGACATGTCAACGGAGCAAGACAGTCTTTCAATAGCGGCGTCAATGGATGGTCTTTATTGGGTGGATGACGCTGACCACTCAATATGGCCAAGAGAATATTACCGATGCCGGATAAAGGAAGACCACCACTACGATTGGCACAGCCACCCAAATCGATAAGATGCAAACGACTTCGACCACCAGCCACTGCAATAAACAGAGCATTAAAATGCAATAAGAAGCAGAAGAAACAGAAGAAGAAACAAAAAAATTTCATAAAAAATATTGAAATTATCCTCAGAATAAACTCAACATTTTCATTGTTAATGCAACAACAGCAGGAACATGAATGCTAAAGGGAACCATAGTGTGTGTGTATATGTATGTGTAACTCACCTCCTCCTTTGCGTGATAGACTGTATTGATAGACATGCAGGGTAAATATCATGGCAGGTTCAAGACCACCTTGTGGTCTTCCAGCTAAAGCAGCATCAAGGAACAAGGCAGCACGTTCAGCGGTGGGGGCACGCAACTCCGTAGGGCCACCCAGGAAATCGTCACGCAAATAAACCCCAGGAGAGTCATCAGAGTCTATTTTGTTTTTATTTTATGCCGGAGAATGCAAGAACACAAGAGAAAGACAAAGAAGAAGAAGAAAATAAGAGAATACGAGAATAAGTAGATGGCATGGTATTTAAACAATGTAAAATTAAATGAGACAGAGAGAGAGAGAGAAAGAGAGATTGTATGTGCATGCATTTGCATTAATGCAAATAATGTTAGGGGGACGAGAAAAAACCAAAGGACATTGTGAATACTTATATTTGTGTTTATCCCCTACTCGGGATGGTCCCTATCTCTCTTTCCCTCTCTCTCTCGTTTAATTTTTTATTTATTTTGCCATTGGGAAAGACTATTAACTTAAGGGAGTTTTACTCGAAATATGAGTGTGTTGCTGTAAATTCTTAAGCTTTTGAATGCGTGCTCCCATTATGACTGGATTATCCTTAGAGAATGAGAGCGTTCTTGATAGCTGGCAGTATGTTGGAATGAATGATCCTTAAATGCTTGTAATGTTTGTGCACTTAAAGTGCGACTGAA
Organism: Sarcophaga rosellei; assembly: GCA_930367235.1. Taxonomy (NCBI): domain Eukaryota; kingdom Metazoa; phylum Arthropoda; class Insecta; order Diptera; family Sarcophagidae; genus Sarcophaga; species Sarcophaga rosellei. The sequence goes on along the minus strand of OV884019.1, from coordinate 2,462,496 downwards.
GAGATGTTTTAAGTACCAATTTAATGACACACAAATGACCCAAAATCGTAATGTGAAGACTGTGAGAGTTGAAAACTAATAATACAGGTGACAACATTTAAACATTTCAAATGGAAATGTGTTGGTAGATTAAAACACAGTTTGCTGTTTAATTCGTTCATCTATATGAAGCTCTTGAAGCTGTGGGCTGCGTACAGATATGTTACGATATTGGAAATCAAATTGTGTAATTGGAGTAACTCAAAATATCCTCTGGCTAAATAATTATGCCCTCGTTAAACCCATCACATTTGACTGAATGTGTGATGAAAACGAGTAAAACGATTCCAAAAATAAAATATTGTGCTTAAGTAAATAAAAAAAAGACATGAAAACTGTCTTCTGTTAAGAAAAAATTTTTCAAACAAACGATGATATCGTTTAAATCATTTGAAATGAAAAATTAAAAGAATTTCATGTAGAATTCCTTGTATATGGCTTTAACAATATCTGCCTGAAATTATTTTCCTTTTTCTTGAGAACAAAAATTCTAAAAGAAAAAGAAGAGAAAAAAAAAACGAAACTTACCGGTTGCATGAGCTGCTAACAAATCCTTGGACGTTGAATCTGGTTTTGTGGCACTCACGCCCAAAGCACTGACACGCACCGAAAAACGTGCACCGCTTTTTTGACGACGTTCGTTAATGCCCTTATACAGCCAAGAAATGGCACACGGTATGGCGCCTAATTCAGTGGGTGGATTAACACCGCCCAGCATTGTTTTCGATTGGCCTGTGTATAGCAAAATGAAATTAAACGAAACGAAAAGGACAGAAGAGAACAGAAAGAAAGACAACATAAATTAAACAAAACGATAACAAGGCGAGTGTATTGGCTTGACTTTAACGTACATACATATGTATGTATGCCAGAACATAAACAGTAAAATAAGAAAAAGAAGAAGAATTTATTGCAATTTCCTTTGGCTAAAGGAAATGAATACAAATGATAGGGAAGTAAATAAGAAGACAACTTACCGGAACTGGGATAACCAATAGTGAGAAGACAACCATCGGAACCTTCTAAAACGGCAGGGATTACTTCAGACAAGGCAGATGCACAAACATCAGACTAAAAAAAAACACCATCAATTCAATATGTGGGTGTATCATGTTGGTTTTTAGGTAAAACGAAAAGGAAATTAAATTAATAAATAAATTAACAATTCAATTTAATTCAATTCAATTTTCAATATTCCCAAAGGCTGAGTGTTGTTGGTGAGTTGTTAAAATGAAATTTTTTTTTGTATTTTTAGATTTACTCAATAACTCACCTGTTGATCTTCTGCCGTAAATAGACTATCAAAGGCAAACATTTTCGGAGCAGCCACCATTGGCCCTCTTTCCTGTGACGTAGAGGCAGCCACATTTGAAGCAGCCGCTGGATCTGTTAAGGTTACCTGACGTTTTTTCTTATCCACCGTCATAAAGTGGCTGTGTTCGGTATCCGTATGGGTATCGGACACTCTTAGCATAACTTTAACCTGAAATTTGTACAATTTATATGAAAGAAAATTCCCCAAAAAAGGGACATCGTTTTTTCCAAACTTGTTCATGATTGATTATGTCTCTTAAGGTATTAAGGAAGAGAAATTACTTTTGAAACTTACCTTGCCAATGCCATAGTTTTCTTTGTTGGCTAAACGTCTTGCCAATCCCGGTGGCATGGGTGGTGGTGCCCTTTGTAGAGCACCACAAAAGCCACCATTGCGTGCGGAAGTATTTGTCATATCGCTGGTGCGTGTTGACGACTTTGTCGCTGTACTTTGTGCAAGTTTTTGTGCCGCTCTGTAAAACGGAAAATTCGAACGGGTTAATATTTGTACAACCATTAGACGTACATAATTCATATTTTTTAAAACGCAACACAAATCTAATGGACTTGAAAGCTGTTGGCAGTAACACAGGCATGAACATGTTCATGTTTGTTTTGAAAATTATTGTGTAAAAAAGGAATTAAAACAAGAAATTAGGGGGCCATAAAAGCTTTTTAAAACATTAACTGCATTTAAAAATAACGTGATTAAATATATGATTTATTGGTATCATACTCTACTTAATGTTAATGTTTGTAATTTCTTTGTTGCTAATGAATTCAAATTGAAATTTTTTTTTTAATTTTTGTACACATTTCATCTGGTATTGCCATTCACTGAGTTTATTTCAAAGCGGTTCATGCTGATCAAAGGTCAGCAATGAATCGTTTTTTCGCTACTCATAAGCACTCATGAAATTTTTAATATAAGTGAGTTAACAATATTGCAATTTAACTATGTACTCTGACGCTGTACTACATCATGAAGTATCGAACGTTTCCAAATGTTTCTTGGCCGACCACGGATCTTGAGCTTCAAGTGTCCTTATTGTCATATTATCAGAATTCTGTGTGTTAAATTCAACCCTCTTTTAAATTTACCGTTATAATGGTAATAACAAATCATTTCATATTTTGTTCATTAACTTGGTTGACACTTTTTATGAAACAAAATATTCAATATTTACGACCATAAAGAATTTACGACATTTTGGTTTTTGATGACTTTAGCGTAAATCAGTTGGCTGTTGTTCATGTTCATGTGTAAGAAAATCAGAAAGTGGAGAACGAAAAAAATATTTGCAATTTATTAAAACCATAAAATAAAAATCATTATATTGATACTGTGCTATAAAAATATTTGAAATTATGAAAATAATATATTCTCTCTCTCTCTATCTTACTCTATCATATTGTTTATAAACATTTGCTCTGTCATTTTGTTTAGCAGTTGACAATATGACAGTGACAAGGGCCTGCTACTGTTGTTGCTCTACTGCAGTTGATACGAAATTAATGTTAACAAAAAAGTTTTTCATTCAGCCTACATTCCCTCTCTCCTCCTCTTATTGAATAACTGAGAGTATAACAACAACAACAAAAAATAAAAGTAAGATAATAAAAAAATAACGAAATTTCACTTTTCATTAAATATTTATTCAGTTTTAAAAGTGCAGAATCATATTCCGGAAAAAAGGTTAAAAACGTAATGTTTTGTTTAAAACAAAGACAACAGAAAACAAAATAACAGCAGAAAATTCTTTTCCAGCAAATTTTCCTTTTTTTTATTTTTTTCCTGCCGGTATTTTTGATTATTTTGCCTTAGTTTTCCAATGCCAACGCCACTGTTGCTGCTGCTGCTGCTGTTTGTGGTTCATGATGTGTCAAGTTGATGTGGAAAATTCTGTGCTGCTCGTTGCTTTTTCGTGTGAAATATAAGACAGCTGTCAGTTTTTGTTTTCAGTCTGTTCAGTTCAGTTCTATTCTATTCTATTGTGTTTTTTTTTGTTGTTTTTATTACTTGTGTTGGCTTTTGTCTGTCATTGTTTTTAATATTAATAAAAGCCTCTGTTGCCACAGATACAGGCTTTAACTTTAACAAATTCCCCAAATTATTCTCTTCGTGTTTGTTTTTTTTCCTCAGTTTCTTCGGCAAAAAAAAAATCAGGAGGTATTCATGTTGCCGGTATTGTGTTACACGTATCAGATGTCAAGTTTGTTTTTGTTATCATGTTTTTGTTTTCTCTTGCTCTCTGTCTCTCTCTACAGATGTCACTGCTGTCATATTGAAAACAATGCAGCTTTTCTTTTTTAATTACACTCACGGCTAATTGAAGAAAATTCAAATCAAAATATTTTTATTTTTTTAATTTTCAATCAACAATTTCTCATAATCGCACAAGATTAAGGTTATAAATAATGCTTCAAAAGCTTTGTAATATTCAATTGCGACAGATTTAGATGGAAACTTTTTAATTATTATTTGAAGACGAGATTTTTTTAAGGTTTGTTGTTATTTGGTTAAGCTCTACCTGCTTTGAAATCGTGTGCTCCATCCGTGACGATATTCTAAAGAGATGTAAACAAAGCAGACAGTTTGTGAAGTCTACATTTCCTGTAGACAAAATATCTTGAACAACATTAACCTCTAACATATATTTTGTTGACTTTAAGATGCTCCCTTTTATTGTTCTAACATCCTCTACAATTATCATTGGAGCGGCATCTTAATCTACTGTAATGGTTCTGAAGAACTCTATACCTGTCAACACTGAAAAAAAGTGCCTGGTTAAAAACACCGTTCATTACGATATTATAATATCTGCATCGAAACTGCTTAATTACTAATGTAATCGATATACTAAAACTCTTACAAGATAATGAGCTATCTAACCTATGTATGTGTTTGAAGATAAATTCGAAAATTAAAATTTTGTTGCTGTTAACGCCAAACGTGGCGCTGCTAAAATTTATGGATTGCTTATTGGATTTGCAAATTCGAATTTCTCTTCACACACATCTTCAACTTATAGAAAGTCTGACCGAAAAAACCATGCCATATGCTATCGACTACTAAGACAGACAAAAAATCCGAGTATTAGGAGAAGTAGTTATGGACAATAAGTTTAAAACGATATGATTTGATTTGATAGTGACAGAAGTTATATTTATTCACGTTCTAATCGTGTACTGTACAATGACTTCAAATACTACAAGCGTCTGACTTACTTCAGATAACAGGTGCTAACTTGTATTAATAAAATGAAAACAAAAAGAGAAAAAATTAAATTTGAAACCCACTGTTAAGGTAATTTAAAAAATAAAAATTAAAAACGAAGAGAAAATTTACCACCTCATAAAAACCTATAAATACACTCGCATAGCATTTCTTTTCCTTAATATTCGTTTTCTAATGTTGGATCCAAACATTCATGTTTAAATGTCTGCCACAATTTCGAATAAATTTCAATGGCTCTACCAAGGCACAGAGAGAGAGAGAGAGGGAGAGAGAGAGTAAAACAAACTTTATGTCTTCACAGTAATAAAATCAAATATTGAGACAGAGATTATGTCAAGGAACCCTGTGTGAGTGAGTAACTTGATGGGGATGCATGTTGTGTTTACTGCTCACTTATATACACACACAAACACCCATGTACACCCTAACACTTGAGTGACATTCTTTTGCTGAAGTGTATGTATATGTGCGTACCCATGTGTATGTATGTACGTATGTATGGATCGTAAAAAAGGCATTTTCTTAATGAAATTTTACTTTTTAATAAACGTCATTAAACGTCAACTCAAGTCAAGTGCTCAAGTGCAAGTGAATTTTTAATTTTCCGTTACGAGACGAAAGAAACAAACGACAGCACCATTACACAGAAGCAGCAGAAGGAAGCTTTTCTTAAAACAGGGCACGGTACTAGAAAAAATTGAAACCCATTTAAATTGTAGGTTAAATGGTTTCCTTAAGCTTCAATGAATTTTATCTGTTTTTCTCTATTTTTATTACTTCTGTTTTATTTTTTTTTTTGTCGGTGATTTTTAATTATTAAAGTGCGATGGCGATGGCAATGGCGTTGGTTTTGGTGTTGCTGTTGGCGTTGCCAGTGTGGTATTTGCGGTGGTGGTTGTAAAAATCAACCATAAAAACTGGAAAATTGTAAAAAATAATCTTTCATTACGACTATAAAAATGTATGCAAGAGTTTTCAATTTGATTGAGCAGATAAATGAGAATGAGATTTTAAAGACTTTTTCAATATAAAATATGAAATGTTTTTAAAATAATTTTAACTTTAAATTTTTCTTTCATTTAAAATTCTTTCACTTTAAAGAGAATCTAGTTTAACTATTGACTTTTGGTGCAAGCCGTGTATGTACTCCCAATTCCCTTTTATATTTTATTTGGCTTTTATTTCTAAATTTGTTCTATTCATTCATTAAGACAGAAAAATTACCACACCACACACCATAGAAATGTAGATTAGGTTGGTTCATATGTGTACATAAATGAACGTGTGAATACAAGTAGCATATCCTTATACAGCAACTGCACATACATACATACATATATATTTGGACATTCATTCACACAAACACATATACATACTTGTGTGTATTTGTGTAATCTTTTTAAATGAATTAAAATTTTCTACACTGCGGTCATGTTTTTTACTACTGGCGTAGACAGTCTCATACCCTTTTGCAATACCAAACCAAATTCATATAAATTCTAATACAATACAAAGAGAGCCAAAGGGAGAAAGAGAGAGGTAAATACAATATGACTTGTTGTTGGTTTTTAAAAAACACATGCAGACACATACACATGCAGACATATAAAGTCATATGAGTATTTATAATGTAGAGGAGAGACAAAAAGAGTGTGTGTGTGTGTGAGTAGTGTAGAGAACACAAATAGACATGGTTTTTATTCTACCAATCTAATGTTATTTTGTTGTTTTATTTGCAAAGTTATAACATCAGTATAATATCCTTAACAAACATTCACATTCACTTTACACATTCAAACCTTTTTACTTCTTTTATTTCAATTTATTTCAGTGAATTTGTGTGTGTGTGTGTGTTCTCGTTAATTAACGTATTAACAACATGTCTGATACTGTTATTATAAATGTTCATTTGTGTTTTACTTTTTTTAAACGTATACACTCTCTCTCTCTCTCCGTTTCTCGCTCGTTCTCTCTATTTGTATTGTTATTGTGGCGTAATTATAGTCCTATTCTTTGCTTAAGTTTTATTTATTTTCAAGGATTTGTTTTAAGTTTTTTGTTTTTTTAAAGCATTTTTTGTTGTATTTCTCTTTATTTATGTCATGTTGCTCTTGTTTTCTCTGTCTCTGTTTTTCTCTTCCTCCTTGCTTTGTTTTTTGTCTATCAAACATTTTAGACACCTCTTTGGGGGATTTCCAGGTGTAGACTTTTTATACACACTTTTCTTCGTCGTTTTTCCTTAGCAAGACCATTTAAACAATATGAAATCGTGTATACAACTTACTCGTAAATGGACTCAAATAAATGTGTATTAATTTTGTTTGTTGTTTTTGTTGTGTTGTTCGTTGTTTGTTTCTGGACGTTTTGGTTAAATAATTTTGGCTTAAAAAGGCTTTTTCGTAAAAGTTTCGTAACAAATAAGGGCAGAAAAAGAGTTTAAAATTTATGATTGTTGATGTAAAATTGTTTTTTAATAAAAATTTAAAATTTGTTAAAAACCACACACAAAGAGGCTTTAAGAGAAACATTCAAATGTAATAATTTATGAAAACATCTCTTCCACAGGATGTGGACAGAGTTGCACAAAATATGTTGGAATATGTAATGCCGTATTTGTTTCTATGGATTCAGGTTGGCAAAACGACAAATACTAAGTTCAATGGAATAATTCGTACAGTACTAGTCTCATAAACCATTCTAGTACTCAAATTCCATGAGAATTTCAGTCAATTGCATCCTAGAAGTGTTCTCCTAAAGTATACTTAGAACATATACCATATTCTCTTTGAAATTTCGTTACAGATTTGTGTATTGGCTCCTCTATTCATCAGAGGTTTCAATTGGAATCTTTATATGTACGTCGTTTACAGTTCTTCCCATATAATTGTTAGCCCACCAAAGCAAAAGACGTCGACTTGTTTTATTCACAAGATCACTCAAAGTATCATTTGACACAACTGGGGATAATTATAAATTCTCTGAAGTAAATTTTAAAATTTTGCAAAACAATGATATTTGTCTTTGGCCTTTAGATCCAATTTAATCCACAGGTTTGCTTATCACCATTAAGGTACTAAGCTTCCTTTGATCACCGTTTGTAGTTTCCTTCCTAAATTTTGCCACGGTTCAATTCCCAGGTCAGACATCAAAACGAAAATATGAAAAAAAATATTTCTTAGGCGACTTCCTCTCAGAAGATTTCCTGCAAAAATTCTGAGAGTGATTTATGCAATGCAATGTTTCTGAAACACCTGTCATTGGGTGTCTGTAGGTTCCACCACTCATGTGTAAAAATTAACACACACAACATAAGTGGCGTGAGAAGCTAGGTCGTAATCCTGGCTGAAGGGTTATAATGACCAATTATGTATGTAGTCTTTGAGATAGGTTTGCAATTTTTTTGTACAAATCATTACAAAAACTTGAAGAACTGTGTCGTTTGTAGCAATTGCATTAAATTGGACTCGATAATATTTGTACGCTTGAAATTGACTTAAGTCTCTTAGATATTGAATTCTCTTAGAAACTGTTCATATATTATCATCAGAGAATGTTTCAAATTAAATAAAATTTTCTTATGATTTATAAATTTTTTAAAGAATGTTTAGTTTCTTTCCTTTCTTTTTTATTTCAAATAAAATTTAAAACATTTCAATCTCCCTCCCTCTGGTTTAGAACCCATGAATGGTTTAATATTCAACTCATATTTGTAGAATATTCATGGTATTTGCTTATGTCCATTTAAACCAGGACGAATAATATTTCATGTCCTTGTTGTTATCCCTCAACATACATACATCGAAACAACATGTTTCTATGCTGTTCCCATTCTCTAAGCCAATGGAAGAATTTCATATTCAAATAGTGTCACCTCAAATTGTAAGAAATCCTATGTTTTTTTCGGATTCTTTATCCCTAAAATATGATTATTTTTTTGCTCTTCTTTTTAGGCATTTTTGTTTTGCAGAGACAAAAAAAAGGGATAGTGAGGTGAGAGGAAGGCTGAAATTCGGTGTTTTTTTTCATTTTTTGTTTTCTCTTTTTATTAAAAAAAATGTTAAAATTTCAACCTTTGGGCTGTTTTTTCTTTCCCTTTTTTTGGTTTTTAATTTCTTATTTTGTGGATTTATTACTTATTTTAACCAGATATAACAATAACAACAAACATACATACTTGAAAAGAGAGGAAAAAAATGTAAAGAAAGGACCTTTATTTGACATTTTAGTTTGAGGTTTCGGTTTCGGTTTTTCTTTTCATTTTCGTTTTAATTTTGGAGAAAAATAAATTGAATTTCTTGTTCATTTTTCCCAGGCTCCATTTTTTTTCTCCTTCACTGAAATTGACATTCAGAACACACAAACACGTCAAAAGAAATATGCGGGTTCAAGAATTTTATTAAAATTCACTTCAGTGGATATTTTTGAATACAACAAAAAAAAAAGGAAAACTTATTTATTTACGAATAATTTCGTTTTTTTTTTTAATTTTCTTTTTCGAATTGAACTGAACGTAAATTGGTAGTATTTAACTCATATAGTGGCTATTAATCTAGTCAATGCTGTTGTAAATTAAGAGCTGTGCTGTAAATTTGCAACAGGTTTCTTTTTTTTTGTTTGTTTTTGTTTTTATTTTATTTCATTTATTTATTTTATAGTCGTTTTCATTTGCAAAATAAATAAATTTTAAGTGGCTTGATTACCACTATCACACATGTTAACCAACATCAATGCGATTAAGCCAAATTAAATTGACGGCAAAAATTTTGCATTTAAATTCCAATGAATATCTGCAATAATTGAGAAAAAAATGCTTAAATATGTACATATACATACATACATATGTACGAGTACGTATGTAAGTAATTAAAAAAAAGAACTCTAATGAAAATATAAAATAGATGTAAACATTGAAAATATTTTTAGTTTTAAAATAAATTTTAAAATCGAAAATGCTTTTTAGGCACTAAACTAAAATTATATTTTGCTGTTCAACATTTTCTGTTACAATGGATTCATAATATTTCGTTTTCATTACGCAGTTTTATATAGCTGGAGTGAAAATTTTTAATCAGATCAATAGCACAAAAGTGCTCAAGACAACTGATTATAATCTCTATAGTGACATAACATAACATAATTGGTCAATACAACCCTTTAGTCAGGATTACGGCCTAGCTTCTCACACCACGTTAATTTTATACATGTCTGGTTGTCCAGTTTAAAGTCGACTCCGAACGACTTATTCATCATTACCATTTTCATTGTTATTATTGTTGTTGTTTTTTGTTTCTGTTCTTTCCAAAAAATTAATAAAAAAAAAAAACTTGGATTGCATTCATAAAAAACCGAAAAGCAACAAGAGAAGAAAAACTGACTGCTGCTTTTTATGGACATTTTTTTCCTTCAACTCTGCATCACAATAAAAAAAGAAAAAATAAAAAAATAAATGAAAAATAATTTTTAATTTTTCAACAGGAAATCCATAAATGTTTAAACCATTTAGAGGTTTTTTTTTATTGTTCATTTTTCTTTTTCGTGTGCATGTTAAAGTACTTTTTTGGTACTTTTTTTGGTTTTGTTTTCTCTGTTTTAAATGCATGCAATTGAATGCATTGGTATACGAATGAATGAATTTGTTGGCATTTTAATATTGAATTGTTTTAATGTCGATGTTGATGTCCATGTCGAAGTTGTAGTTCTTTTTCTTTGTTGTTGTTGTTGTAGTTTTAATGCATTTTATTTAAATTTTTTCCCTGCAGTTATTTTCAATTTTATTATGATTTTCTTCTTTTTTTTAATATTAAATTTATACGTTATTATCACATTACAAATCAATATTGTGCTGGTCTTGTATAAAAAAAAATGGGACAGACGGACAGACAGACAGTGTTTTAACACTTATAGACACGTACTTCACAACATTGGTTTTTAGGAAAAATATTCCAACAACAGTTTTAATATAAAAATACACTTGACTATAGCTCAACGGCTAGTTCAACAATAGTATTTGAGTGAATTTATTTCGTTAAAATTCTTCATTTAAAAACGGCCGTTATAAGAGGTTCCAGTGTTTAGTTGTATGGCTTAATTCATATGTTATGTTACCATAGCTTATTTTATTTATTCATGTGCCATCGCATTAATGCATTTTTAAAAGTGCTTAATTAATGTTTATTAATTACTTCATTATTGTCATGTCAATTCGAATTTCTTCTTCTGCTGCCTGCTTCGTTTTTCACATTTTTTTTTAAATTTTTTTCGTTTTTTTTTCGAAATTAATCACCTTAAAATTTATAAATTTTTTTTTTCATTTTCACATGAATTCATTATTTTTTATGAATTAAAATTATTTTTTATTTTTAATTTCATTTTTGAAATTAAAATTAAATATCGAATGCCTCTAGCAAATAAAATTTTATTGATAAAAACAGATAAAATTTATTTATTGCTATAAGAATATAAGAAACAAAAAAACTTTAATAGAATTTTAATTTGTTAATATGTAGATGAGTATATTTTTTTAAAGTTCAACTCGCAATATGTTCCGTGGTTTATTTATTTATTTATAATTGAAAACGCAAAAAGAGACATATTTCTGAGCTTTGAAAGAAAATTTTTCATCGGAAAATTTTTATTCGATAGCTTCTATAAGACATCAAAACTATTAAAACTGCAAATGGAAATCATGTGTGCTTATTCCTAAATTACGGTCTTTTATACGTTTACTGTGGTGTATACATTAGGGGGAGATCTTTGGCCTTTTTTTCTTCTTTTGTTGTTCCGTAGAAAGTCTTTTTTCCATAATTACTTACTGCCTTTAACCACTGCCAAAGCAGGTTACGTAGGTGACATCACGAGCAGATGAATGCAAGAATAGGTCTAGGTTCTGCCAATGTTAAACCGCTCAGAGCTGTTAGGATTATTGTTTGCGTACTCTAAACAAACTAAATATTTCCACAGTGAAATAAAAAAATAAAAATTAAACGGACAACGTAACAAGAGTGTACACCAAGAAGGCCTGAGTAATTAGTGTGTTGACGTAAGCCAGTAATTCAACCTCAGTAATCTTCGTACAAGACCTCTGAGAGTGCCGCAAAATAGCCATGGAAAGCTTCTCAAATCTGTTGTTTGAAATCTACATGAAATTGTAGGTCTCGCCACTTAAGGATAAAATTAACACATACAACATAGGTGATGTGAGAAAGTAGGTTGTAATCCTGGGGTACAGTGGATAGAATAACGGTTAATTTCTTCACATTTCATAGTGAAAATCATTTTCGCTATGCGTTGTTACAAAAGGTCGTTGATTTTAGTCAAGTAAAAGGCGTTGGGAGCCAAATTCTATGTATGTGTGATATGTGACGAGGCTTAGATGAACTACGTATATATCTGTTTCACACAAACTTAAACTGACAATTGACAGAGAGATACATTATTGGCCATCACAACCCTTCAGACACGATTACGGCATAGCTTCTCACTCATGTTGTGTGTGTTAATTTTATACATGAGTGGCGGGACCTACAGTTTAAAGTCGACTCCTTACAACAGATTTTTTGAGAAACTTTTCATGACAATTTTATTTACTCCCAGAGTTTTTGCCAGAAGTCGTCGAAGAAATAGTTTTTTTTCAAATGTCGTTTAGTTGGAGTTGTCTGACCCGGGTTTTGAACCGTGGCCTTTCGTCTAGTAAGCCAACGCACTACCTACTAGACTACAGCGACTCTACCTCTTGACAGACGGATAGATTAAACGAAATCTGCAGTTTCTGATGAAATTATTATTATTTTTCAGTGAACAAATTACTACTACAATTACAAAATTTTTCTAATCCATGGCGTTATCGAGAAAAAAGTTCGACACTGCCTATTTCACCTTCTTAAGTGTTTGTATGTCCTTTTGTCCCAAACAGACAGTCAAAGTAAATATTTTGACAGTTTTTTTTTTTGCATCCTTTGAAAAGGATTCTTATAAAAATAAAACAGAACGAATGTCTACAGACGATTATTGATTTTATTTTTCAATTCAAAACATTTTCATGTCAATATTTAAGTAGACAAGAGACAAAAAACAATATTTTTAACAATCGAAACGAGGAAATGTTTTAATTATAAATGATAAAAACAAAAATAAATGAAAGGAATTTCAAATAAGAAATGAAAAACGAATGAAAAAAATGTAATCTTTCATCTAAAAATTGTGGCACATTTTATAAGGAAAACAGCATAAGGTTTCCTTTTTTTTAAATGGAATTTCAGCAGATTTTCGCAAGAAAATAAAAAATTAAACCTTTAAGCAGCAGTATTTGTGAATTTTTTATAGAGTCCTGGCAACATTTTCTTCTACGCTGTTTTTGTCGAAGGAATTTTTACGAGTTTTAAATCACCAGCATACGTTTTATATGGCCAAACGAGTATTTCCTACTGAAGGGTCTAGCCTTCTTAAATTTATTTCTTTTCTTTTCCAAACGAAGGATAAAAAAAATCATCAAAAAGGGTCAAATCACAGTTTTCCTTCTATTTTTTTTATGCCTTTTCTTTGGATTCATTATAAATGAGCTGAAGTTTCGTTCCGTGTTGGTTTTTTATTTTTTTCTTTTTTTTTGGTCATTCATATCATTTGGCGAACATTTTCTTTCTTTTTTTCAAGTTTTACATTCCCATCATGCGTAAAATTGCTTCTCCTGTTTTTTCATTTTCTATTCTTTTCTTACCTTCAAAAAAAGTGATTTTGTGATTTTTTTTCTGTCCTTCTGAAAGGCTTTACCATGCCTAAGAGGAGTGCTACGAATTGGCAATTGTGTGTCAATAAAGAAATCGATTTCGTTGCCAAGAAATGTTCTTCTTTCTATCAAACTAGCTGTACCCTGCGCGCTTTGCTGCACTACAAACTAAAATAAATTTGAAGGAAAGACATTAGACAAATATCCAATTAAGTTTGAATCATTTTATTGATTTTGTTTCCCGTTGTCCAGATGATTCAGACGAACGGGCCTGAGTAGTACGCATTCGATCAAGTGATTCATTGTTCAAGTGATTCATGCGAACGGATCTGTGCGGCATGTACTCGAAGATTTTTCAGTCTCAATGCTGATTCTGAGGCTAGTAATGCTCTTTTCTTTTCTTTTCAACACAGGATCAAATGCACAGTTTACGATTTAATTAATTTCGAAGAATTTAATTTGTCGGAAATTGGTTATACCAACTTAGAAACCTTCGTCGGCTCATGCGTAACAACTTTGCTAAAGATTAAATGCATAGTTTACGATTCCATAAAGTACATTCATTTTTATATATATAGATAATTTAAACTTGAAAAAAAAATAAATAAAACAAAAGTCTACGAATTTAATTTTGGTTATATTTTTTCTTATTTGGTGAATTTTTTCACAAATGTTGGTTACAAAATTTTTTTCTTTCCCTTCTATCTTTCCCCCCGCGTCGTTCTTTACTTCTTTATTTTCTTTGGTTTTATACATCAAGAATCACAGATAGCATACTTGTAGGGGTAACTACTATGCGTATGAGTAATATATTTCAAATGCAATTAAGTATTAAGTATGTAGTATGTAGCATACGTGGGCATGGCCCCTCGCTCATTTGGAATATCAACATAAAAAGTAGCCTATAACTCCTTCCAGACATACAGGAAGATACTGTGAAAATTTCAAGAAAATCGGTTCAGCCGTTTAATCGTCTATAAACTTCAAACATACAAACATACAATCAAACACACATTCATTTTTATATATAAGATGAAATATTAAATCTGTTCCAGTTTTTTTATTTTCTTTCTTTTTTTCTTTTCATTGGACATTTCGTAAGGTGAGTGTAATTTAAAGTTAAAAAAGAACGTTTTCCATACAAAAGAAAAGTGGAAAAGGGGGATATAAAAGAAATTTTATTTCGTTGTTATGCCAGGAATAATAAAAGTAATATAAAGGCCAGGCCAATTGTATTTAAAGAATCGAATACTTTTTAAACCTGATTAAAGTTTATTTACTTTAATGCACTCTACAACTCTAGTTAAACTCTTAGCCCAAGGCATTGACCCAAAGAAATAAGAGGAAATACAAAGGATGTAGTATTTTTACAGGAAGGCTTTAATGGTATTTTAAATTAAATGTTTGGTTTTTCTTTTTATATTGACTTGTAATTTGAACACTGAAATGAAATTAAATCTTTAGAAATTAAAGAACAGATTTCGAGTAACTTATCTGGTAAGGCGTGCATTTTGGATTGAAAGCAAGGAGGCAGGACAAATAGTTGATGAGAGCTTGCAATAATTTCATTCGTGGCGAAATTAAATAATTAGAATACTTTTCAAACACAGTGTAAATACTAAACATACATGAAGCGTTTCTACCCCACCGCGGGTGCATCGATCACAAAAACATGGTTCGCAGCTGAATTAGACAGACTAAAGAGTATACTTTTACTTTTAATCAGACATACATATGCATGTACATAATTGGTCATTGTAAGCCTTTAGTCAGGATTACGACATAGCTTCTAGCATCACTTGTTGTTGTTGTGTGTGTTAAATTTATATACTTTAAAGTCGACTTCGAACGACTGATTTTAGAGAAACTTTTCATGGCAATTTAATTATTCTCTTTGACGTCTGACCAGGGGTTTGAACCGCAGCCTTACGTCTAAAATGCCAACACACTACCTACTGGACTACGACGACTTCACACAGTGCATATACTGAACATACAAGCAGGGTTTCGACTGCAGGTGCATCGATCACAAAAACATGGCTCGCAGCTTAATTAGACAGACTAAAGAGTATACTTTTACTTTAAATCAGTGCTTAACATCCAAATCATGACGATGAAGATTAGAAATAAAAAATGAGCAATTACGGTGAAATGTAATAAAGTAAGTTTAACTTAGTAAGTCATTTCAATAATACCAATAATTTCCTTTTATCTGTTTTTTCCCTTACAAATCTTTAAAAATTCCACAATATTCGCTTATTTTCTCATTGCAGACCATTACATTGAAAAGTAAATTTCAATAAAAAAAAACCTTTCCCGCCAGACAACTTTTTACACAATATTTTCCATTAAAAAAATGATTTAAAATTGAATATTTTTAGCTTGTAATACGATGCGAATCACAGTTAAAAGCCTACAAATAAATGACAAAACAACCCCCGTTTACCTACCATTTCCTAGTGCCACTTAGGCAAAGTTACAAATGTGTTGCTGCCAACACTTGTTTAACCAACAGACAAATTGACAGAAAGACAGACAGACAGATATACTGTCGGTCTCTCTTCTGGCTGACATCGCTGCGGAAAATTATTTGAAATTCCATTCATTTGGAAAAAAAAAAATTAAAAGTGAAATTGAGTAAGTGGGGAAACATGACAGTGTTAGTGGCAAATATGTCTGCTTCTGCTTTTAAGAGCAAAAGAGAAACGAAGGAAAATTATTTTGACATCTTTTCTAATCGATTATCGTAGAGAAAAAAAAAGAAATATCCACCAGAATGTCAAAATACTTGTCAATTTAAATATTTTGAAATTAAGGGACGTCTGTGTGTGTGTGACCTGCTTTACTCACTCCTTGACCTGGTTTGCTCACTTGTTAAATGAGACAGACTCTCAAACCCCCAAATTACAACAAAATTCCATTAGACGTGAACAGTTTTTTTTTCTGTTTAATAATGGGGAAAACCCTTTCATTAATTCTTAATTTTATTTGTTAATCTTTTAACACAATATTCTGATGAACAACACGATGAGGTTCGTGATGACAAGATTTTTCCTCCGCAATCATGGAAATTTTAAAATTGTTCGGGTATTTTAATTACGTTTAAATGACTGGCAAAATGTACATAGGAATTGCTGTTGTAAACGGAAGAGAGGGATTCCCAAAATAAAAAAAGATTCCAGACAAGAAAAGTTGTTTATTTTTTTATAATTTTTTTTGTCCTTTTTTTCGTATAGAAAGTGAAATTTTTGCAATTTTCGTAATTTACAAATTCTAAAGTCAGGCGTCAAAAGTCTGTCTGAGTGTCTGGCATCAGTAAAAACTGCAAAATTTGAAAAACGATTTCTGCAAATCATCGAAACTTAAAAGTGAAATTAAATTGAATGAACTTTTTTGCTGGCATACAAACTTTGTGGAAAACAGAGAAAAACTTTCACTTCTCATAGTATAAATGACGATGATTTCAAAATCAACTCAAATAGTTTAAAATTTAAGAGCACTTCGAAGGAGATGAATTTTCAAATGAAAATCATACTGATTGCACCAAATCAAAAGTGGATATAAAAAAGTGTAGCTTTCCAATGTAAGAGGGCACGTAGATTTATTCTCTTTATATAAAATGAATCACAATTATTCGAATAATCGGCGGAGTTTTCTCATATTCTTCTAGGAATTCTTTTTCCAATATAAGCAAACATAAATTACAAGAAATGAAAATGTTTGCATTAAATGAAGCACTGAAAACGTGATAATTTTTATGAAACTTTAGTTTTTATTAAGACGACTATAAAATGGAAATCAATTAAACACAGACAGCCTTCAGATTTTTACTAATTGAATACAAATTACGTACGTATCTTTTACAAAAATACCAGAAAAGAAAGCACTTGATAAGACGTAAATCACAGCGGAAAAGAATAAAATAAAATCATAGACATAAACATAGAAGAAGAATTCAATTAAGAAATATTCCCATAATTAGACAAAATTTCGATACAAAAAGAAAAGCCGAAATAAACAAAAGAAAAAAAGGGAGAAGAGAAGAACCTCCTCTAAATTTATCATACAAATAGGCAGTCATATACAGGAAATCCACTCGTAACACAAGTTAATGTCGGCAATCATACAAATAAACTGTCATTTTGGGCTTATTATACAGATAGACTGACAGTAATTCATTCATTTCATTTCTCATTCACTCATTCATTCATGTCTAGTGACAGTAGTAATAAGTGGTGGTAGTTATTGTTGTATTTGTGATATAAAATCCATTTACAATTCATTAAGGCACAGATATGCGCCCATGTAAATAATATTCACATTGTCTATGAGTTTGTATGGGTCTGTGTGTGCGGTAGTGATAATATAATTCTATTTAACATGTTAATAGAACGTTTTTATTATTAATAACAATAACAATAATAAATAATAATAAAAACAAAACAAATAAATACAATTACCAACAACAATAACCATACAGTGGCTATTCACATAACAACAACAACAGTAGCCATTGGAATACTTATGAAGAATACTTATGAAGAGCAATAAAAAAAATTACAATGAAACAATACAGATGACGACTTGTGATAATACCACACTCACACTCTCTTTCCCTCTCCCTGTGTCTTTACTTCAATAGTTTTTTGCTTTTCCATTATAAGTTTGGTTTACAAATTATAGAGTCATCAGTACAATATTATAACGGTTAAAAGGAGAAACTACAATAAAAACTGTAAATGAAATGAAACATCAGAAAAAAAGAACGAAGAAAAAACAATACGAAGAAATTAAACTATTAAAGGAAGTGGAAAAATTGTGGAAATTAAAGGGGAAAAAACGAGAAAAAACTTAGGAGAGAAATCACAGTTTAACCCATTAACGACTATCGATAAGGAATTAGGTCCTTATAAAGTTTTACAAAGATATTCACATCTTTGAGTTGACAAGACCGTAAGTTTGATTTGTAAATTCAAAATGAAACGAAACAACAGTTGCGTTGAAATCACGTTGGGAGAAGTTAGGAAGAAAAGATTTTGTTTTGACAAGTCCTTTGACAGTTATGCGATTGCATGACTACGGGTCTGTTCCTGTAAGAACAATGATTTCAAGCGAATGTCTGTTTGCATGAAAATCTCAAACACAAAGAGATATTCGTTTGAATCCATTCATCTTACAGTAACAGGGTATTAATGTTGTTTGAGCTCCGCACTATATTTTGTATTCTAAGCAGATTTTTGGCTGACTCTCATGGCAATTTTATTTCATTCTTAAAGTTTTTCTAAGAAATCTGTTGAGAGGAAGCCGCCAGGGAAGGATATTTTTTGGTATTTGGTGTTGAACCCAACTCGAATCCGGCTACATACTAGACTATATCAAGTTCGACTCCAGGCCTTGTAAATTACATAATAATTTTATTAATGTGTCTTTAATTTTTGTATGTCTTGTATTAAATTCAATTCACTTTCAAAATTTAATTTTACACACACATAAGCATCTTTTGATTTATTTTTAACAATAATTTGAATTAAATTTATAAAGTAAACGTCCATAACCTTTCTCTTAATGGGTTAATTTTCATATAAAAAATGAACACTGGCAAAGCAATTAGTCACTTAACAAGTGAGAAACAATGACTCATTATTGCAAATGATTTCTTTATTTTTTGTTGTTTGTTTTCTACGCTGCGCTTTCAATGCATTTCGGCAAACATAATTTGTAAATAAAAATGCGAAAATTGTAAAGGATATCGTCGAATATGAGTTGTTCGTTTTTTCTTTTTCCCTCCAACATCAGCTCTCCCGCTCAGCAATTAAATTGCATTGTTTTTATTTTTTGTGAACTAGAGTATTGGAGAGAATGCGTTTTTTTTTCGAAAGAGCGCGAGGATAAATGTAATTTAATAAATATAAAATGATTGTTGTGGTTGTATTGTATTGCATTTTATTATTGCATTTGTTTTGTTTTCCCTCTCTCTCTCTCACTCCCTCTCTCTCACTCTCTCAATCTGATTTTCTTGCTGGGTTGTACAGAAACAAAAAAAATTTGTTGCATGCTGACAGCATCAGCAACAAAAACATCAACACATCATATGAAGAAGAAAAAGAACAAAGAATGAGGGAGTAATTGTTTGTTTGCTGTTACAGCATGAATGCAATTTTGTTCAGTTTATGTTAGGGAATGTGTGCATGTGTGCTTATGGTTGGTTGGTTGGTTGTTGTGCGTACAAAAAACAAGTGCTTTCGGTGGTTTTTGTCAAGGGTTGTTGAAAATAAAATGAAAAGCACTTAAAAATTCTTGAATTATTAATCAAGCCGACTGGCCACTTTAACAGCAACATTTTTATTGTTGGATGTGTGTGTATGTGTATACACACATACATACATACATATATAAAATGAAATATGCAGTGAACACAATACAGTGGCTAAAATGGAATATGTATTGTAAAAGATAAACATTTGTTCACTTTATTTTCAGAGCATTTGTTTATAAAGAGAACACAATGTCAGATTGATTTCGACTATGTATCAATGGAAAGAAAATATTTATTTTTACTTTTTATTTCTTGAATTGTTAAGAATTTAATCGTTAAGAAAATAACTTGAATAACAAATCAAGCCAATGACCAAACAGTTCCAGAAGAGCGCCAGAGACGACATAAAAAGATTCGGTTGTTACTATGGCATGACAACTTGGCAAAAAACGATATATCAGCTGAAAACAACTTTGGAAAACCCATAACGAGAACTGATAATTAAATCTTGGCAATTAATTTGGAGTAGTGTGAGAGCAGAAACCTCTTTATGTCTATTGATGGGCCCGATATTCAGCTAAATAAACGAAGTCACATTTTGGTCAGATAATATAAACAACTTTTCCAAGTTGTTGTTGTACAGGAAATTATGCGAAAGAAATGGAAATGGATTGAAGTATAAGACGAGAATACCAATAAAGTACTTTCACATTAAGTGGGTAGTACACTTTCTGAGGGTCTATTGTTTGATTTGTGTTTCGACTTGTGCTTTTTATTTAAACAAATGAATCTTTTTTATATATTAAAGAGGACATTTGATTGTGGTATGGCAGCCTGAAGAAGGTAATCTCAAAATCTGGCGAGTACGATTTGAGGAGGTAAGAGTGTTTGAAAGCAAAAATCATACTATTTTGTGTTTTCTCCTTCTTATCGTATCATTTGGAACAAAAGATGATTTCTATCTTAATTCTATGGCTCTAAAATAGCTAAAACCATAAAAAAATTCAATTTTAAAAATATTAGTAAATATACTAAACCCTTAAAGAAATAATATGTTACGACCGTCTTATACTCCGGGATCATTGAAATAACAATTCTGAAATACGTACTGCCATGACCTAATATTTCCACACCACTGTGCTTAATTTTTTTGTTTGCATTTCTGTGCTGTTTATACATGCCGTTGCTCACTTGGCCTAACGACATTTAATTGCAGGAAAAAAATTCACGAAAAATTTTGTATTAAATTAACACTTTTTTTTCATAAAAATGTGAGTTTTTTCTATAAGCAGCTGCTATTTTTAATTAAAATTTTGTATCTTTATGCAGAAGTTTTTCTTTTCTTGTAATTCTTAAATTTTATAAACGATTTGTGAGCCAATAAATTGTCGCCATGACAAAGTGAACAAAGTAAACAAACAACAAACATGTCAAAGCAAAACATTCTAACGAAAATGAATTCAATTTTTAATTTCATTTCTCGTTAGCAATACCTTTTGCTGCGGTTATAAAAATCCTTAAGGATTTTACTTTTGACCCAATTCTCCTATTATTTCATTAACAGAACAACAGTTTCCCTTTATTTACACTCTGAACACACTCAAGCGTATACCCCTTATAATTTACTTGTATTGGTAAGCTGAACAAAAAAAAAATAGAATTGAAATTATTTAAAAAAAAAAATAGAAAAATAAAAACAAAAACAAAAGACATACAAAATAAAGTTTCAATGAACTTGAGAAGCGAAAATATTTTGATTTAATTGCGTCTACCATGCAAAACCAATTTTAACACACCAATAAACACACACCCTTGCCAGCCACCCATAATTGAACGACTACTCTACAAATCGTATCCTTCCTTTGCCTCTTGAACGCACACATTCAATCCAATACGGCCGCACATTCATATTTAATGAACCTTTGTTGCTAAAGAAATGGGCAGAGTAGAGTTGAGAGTTTGTAACCTTTAAGGTGGCTGGCCTACGCACTCTTCTTTTGCCTTTCTTTTACTTAATCACCACTTCACCCCATGCCACATGACGTTGGTCGTTGTTTTCAATTATTTCTGCTGGTATTTCAAATCGTATCACAACGTAACATAACATAACGTAACGTAACATAACATTGCGTTTATTGACTTCAGTTTCAACGCACAATGAATTTTACTAGGGTACTTGGTAGCTGGAAACTGGCAACTCGATTTTCTTACTTTTTTCCCATTTTTTTGTATTTTTTTTGTTTGTTTCATTTGTGGCTTTGGTTTGCAAGCCAAAAATAATTTAATTTTTTTTTGTATGTACGTATGAATATCGTAGAGAAATGTTTGTTCGAAAGTAAAATAATTGTAAGCGTAGGTCAGAATGAATGTTGATTGAATGTTGTTGTAGGTTTAAAGCCATCCAGGAATGATTATTTGTTTAGAAAATATTTGCTTTTGACCAAATTCTTTGAAAGGAGATGGAGAAGGTCAAAGAATTTATTTGAGTAGAGGAAAAAAACAACATTTTCATTAAAGAGGAGCAAAAAACAAAAAATAAATTATACAGAATACAAGAGAAAATTTTTTGCAGAATATTTATGGGCATACAATAGCAAGAAACAACATAACACAACAACATTAATAGCATAACAGATACTACTTGAGTTCAATAATATTAAATGCCATTTTCGATATGTTCTTAAAATGAACAAAAAAAAAAAATAAATTGGAAATTAATGTCACAGAGAGCTTAGGTATTTAATGAGCATAGTTTTAAAAATTTTGTAAAATTGTTATGAATTTCATAAATTTCTTTGAAAATTTTGCTTGGAAATGTTATTGAAAATAAAATTCCAAAGAATTTTAAACGATATTTAACAGTTTTTAAAAAAGGTTTGAAATTTTGTAAAAAAAAGTTATAATAAAAGATATATAATTATATATAAAAGAAAAATTATAAGAAAGAATTATAAGAATTATAATAGCAATCAACGAACAGTAGCTACACAACAAACTTGAAGTTAAAGCATAATGATGTGAAAATATCATACGTAAATACACACATTATTGGTCATTATAATTCTTTTAGTCAAGATTATGGATTGGTTACTCACATCTCACTCTACATATTTCATATTCCATATTTTTATATTTTCCACGCGTCAAACCCCAGGTCAGACATCAAAACGAAAATACGAACATATTTCTTCGGCGCCTTCCTCTCAGCAGGTTTCTGTCAAAAACTCTGAGAATGTAATAAAATTGCCATAAAAAGTTCTTAAAAATCTGTAGTTGACTTTAAACTGTAGGTTTTCGCTCATGTACAAAATTAACACACAACATCAGTGGTGTGAGAAGCTAGGTCGTAATCCAATGTAATGACCAATTATGTTATGTTATGAGTCCTTCAACGACATGGATTTGGTGCAGTACGTTAACATCCAGCGGCTGCGGTGGAACGATCATGTCGTTCGGTTGTCCCCGTTGAAATACTGTCTCGTATTACTAAAATAATATCCCACCACTCATGTATAAAAATTAATACACACAACATAAGTGGTGTGAGAAGATATGGCGTAATCCTGACTAAAGGGTTGTAATGACCAATTATACGTTCATCTGAAACCTTTCGTCTTACAGGACCATTCGTATTGTTTTTGTCTTCTATTGATTCGGTTGGAAACAACTTTTTTTTTTAGAATAAAATTCTGAAAATTCTTGAAAATCGCTCCACTGTGCCTTATTAAATTTATGTTTGGTAACTCATTTACCACAATTTCAAAGTTTTTCTACTACTACCTACGATACGACTGTAACCACAAACATTTCATTGTTTTTGAGTTTAAAGTATCCTAAACACACTCCTACAGACACACTACTCAATACTATTACACGATGATTTAAACAAATGAACGAACTAATTGGCATTTTAAATATATTTGTATGACTTTTTCAAAAAGCAAAACATGAAATGAAATTAAAGAAAGAGAAAAAAACTCTTTTTAATAGAAAAGTTATAAATTAAATGTAATTGAATAGATTTCGATTAGAGAGAGAGAGAGAGAGACTAAAAGTGAATGGAAATCAAATGAATTGAATTGAATTCGAATACGAATTGAATGGCATTAAATAGAGAGACACAGACAATCGTTACTCAATTAAGAACTATCATCAGAGTCAGCATCAGAGTCAGTATCAGTATCATCACAGTATCATCCTGTCATTACAACTACCAACTAGAGTCATAAATGAATAATAAAATAACAACAGAAACAACAACGATAACAATAACCATAACAATAAAGACAATATCAAACAACAACAAAACAACAACAACTCGGAAAAAAACCTCAAAATTATAACGACAATATTGAAATTTATCTCATGTCTCTCAGCTCTTGTATTCTAGTATTTTTTATGTTTTTTGTTGCACTTGTTGTTAATGTTCTGTTTTGTTTTTGTTTTGCTGATGAAAAGACTCTAATAAATGCTATTATTTTTGTTGTTATTGTTGCTGGTGCTGCTGCAACCAGTTATTAGATTGTCAGGCAAAAACAAAAACAAAATAAAAGAGAAAAAAGAAAACCGTATTGTATGCATGAATGTGTATGTTGGTGATTCTGTGTATGTGTGTATTGTTTGGTAAGTGAAAAATGTTTAACAAAAAAAAAAAAAAAAAAATTGCGAATACAAAAACCGGAAGAAAAATATCAAAACAAAAATGAAATAAAAAGAAGGAATATAAAGAGAACAAGAGAAGGAGAGTAATAATATGACAATACCAGCTTACTTAGTACTTAATACGGCTCATAACAAAACACAAACACACACACATACATACTCATTTATACACACTTGAACACATTTCCACTTTAGCTTACGCTCCTTGTTTGTTCCTTATATCATGCCATTGCTTGCTATTCACGTTGCTACTTTTTGTTTTTGTGTGTTTTGTTGTCAATGTGTTGTATTCTTCATATGCACTCACTCACACTCTCTCTCTCTTTCCCTCCGTTTTAAATGCTCAGCAATGTTTAATTTTTTGTTGTTTTTCTTTTCATACATAACAGTACTCTTTCTCTCATATGTAACGCAGTTGTTTTTTCATATTTCTCTTCTGTTTTTCCTTTTTTTTAATCAAACCAACAACAACAAAAAGTTGTTGTTTTTGTTTTTTGCTTGGAGTTTTTATTTACTTTCTGGTTTCATTGTTGTTTTCTTGTTTGCTTTTTTACCATTGTTTGACTATAACCACATGAGAGCGTGTGCATGTGAGTGAGTGCCTGCATATACATATACGTGCATATGTGTGCGAGTTTGAGTTTGTGTTAACGGGGTGTTAAAAAGTGGGTGTTTAAAGGCATTGTTGACTATTTATACACAGTGCCACAACAACAAGTAGTCCTTTATGCTTATGCTGTGCCAAAGTCAGTCAACTGACTGACTGAGTGACTGACTGAGTTACTGACACCGCCAGCAATTTATGCAAGAAGGGGGAAACCAACCAAAAGATGTATGATTTAAATATTACCCACAGTAATAACAACTGGTACTGTTTTTGCTTTTTGTTGTTGCTGCTGTTGCTGTTGCTGCTACAATAACACAGTGACAAAATTAATTATTTTCAACAGCTTTTGTTTTCTACATTTTTATTTCATTTAGTGTCATTGTCGTTGTTGTTATTGTTGTCGTTGTAGCTGCTATTAATGTCTCTCCGCGTCGGGTTTAATAAAATCCTTTTTTTGGATTTTTCACACAATTTGTACTTCAAAGAAAATAAAAAAGTAAAAAAATAAAGAAATAAAGAAAAAAACCAACAATAACTGTAGTTGGACAACCCCCAACGAATAGCTTTTCCATGAAAATCTGCCAGCCGTTACAATTCATATAGTTTTGAAAGCGGCTTTCACTTTCCTTCCTGTTTAAGTTGGTGGCCGCTGTTTGAAAAGTATTCAAATGGAGAGTTTTGAAACCAAAAAAATTATTTTTAATTAGAAATCGTTTGACCACTTGGAGACTCATTTTTATAATTGTATTAACAACTGGTTTAGAAAATGAATGACAGTTGATCGTATTACAATTTTAATTGCGAAACAATATGTACATACACTATCCCCCGTTTTACACGGTATTCGTTTTACACGTTTGCGATCTTACACGGTTTTTGAAAATAAAATTTTTTTAACGAAATTTATTAATTTTGCATTTACACGAAATTAGAAACACCAAACTACAATTTGCTTATATCTACAATAACGTTTTCATTGTTTTACTGTCAAAATATTTTACTGTCAAAATACAACACTACAAAATGTATGTTACAGTTACGAATTCTTAGAACATATTGCACAAATTTCTAAAAAAAGGCGTATTATTGAAAGCGAAAGTGACAGCGATTAAATTTGAATGAAAATATAATGTTGTCTTATTTATCGCAATCAACTTAAATGAATTTCTAATTTTAATTTTTATCTATAAAGAAAATGAATTATTTAAAATAGGTTTTTTTATATTTGTTTTATTATTGAAATAAATTAAAATTCTTATAATTTATTAAGTGTGTTTGATATTAAATATATTAATATTTATTTTTCGTTCAATGTGTTTGTTATTCATCATATTAAAAACTGACAAAAAGGGCTTTTTATAGCGATTTTCGTTTAGCACGGTTTTTCCATATAAAAGTGAATTTTTCGAGTTACACGATTTTTTATGGAACCTATCTTCCGTGTAAAACGGGAGATAGGTGTATTTCAATTAATTAAATCAGATTAAATTACACAAAGAAAAATTTATATTTTCATAACGTACAAATTTGATCAATTTGAACAGTAATATGAATAATTGTTGTCTTGTACACAAAGTACGCCAATCTGATATTTAAAAATATGTAGTTTTTTTTCGTTAGTTTAATTCGTGTATTGTATTATCAGTGTCTTCTACAGACAATTTACAGAATCAATTCTAATATCTTAATTTTCCTCTTTTACGATTAAATGCTAATTATATTCTGTAATAAAATCAATAGAATTCGATTCATTTTGGGCTTTGGGAAACGTAGTTGCTGTAGTCTACTAGGTACTGTGTAGGCTTATTAGACGTGAGGCCGTGGTTGAAAATCCAGCCCAGACATCTCTCAGCAATCTTTTGGCAAAAACTCTGAGAGTGAAATAAAATTTCCATGAGGAGTTTCAGAAAAATTTGTCGGTTAGAATCGACTTTAAACTGTAGGTCCCTTCACTCACTCATGTATACTAGTAACAAACTGATAACATGGGTGATGTGAGAAGCTAGGTTGTAATCCCTTCTGTAGGGTTGTGATAATCAATTAAGTAAGTAAGTCGAGCTTGCATAAATATATAGAAAAAGTTTACAGATAAGGAAAATTCCTTCATAATATTGTGATAAGCTAAGTGCCACCAATGACACTAAATAGGAAACATCTAAAATAAGAAACTGTTTAAGAATTACAATATCAAACGTGATAAACAAAAATAAACATCCTAACTCCGTGAATTAATATGTCGCTCAGCTTCCTTTCTTAATTTTTCTGACAAAACACCCAGATTCCAGCAAAACAACTTGAATAACAAGACTTTTAGAAATATGTTTCCAAATGCCATACACTCCAAGCAATTTTCTAAAAGTATTGTTATTTCAATTAATATTCTGGAGCGGTCTTGGTGATCCATTTGCTTTCCTGGGATCTACAAATCCTTCAACTTTTCCGTTGTTCCCGTTTTTTGTTTATACTCAACACTTTGTGTAAATTTTTATAATGCATGAATGAGATTTTCCGCTAACATCTATGAGCTTGGTTATTGGTTTTCTTTTTAAGAATTTCAATTTTTTTTTTGATGTTTGATCCAAACACCATAATTTTATAACCAGAATGGTTTAATAGTATACTAAAATTTGTTCGTGCGCATTTCTTAATTTTAAACGAAATTTAAACCAAAATTCTAATTCGGATACTGGAGTGCTTTAATTAAAGGCAATTTGTTGCTGTGTGATTTTTTTCTAAAATCTAATATCGAAACTGAAAGGATATTTAAAAAAAAAAATTGTAAAATTAAAATGGATTTACTTTAGAAGGTTCAGTTATATTAAATATAACATAATAATTATTGGAAAAGAAAGAAAAATATTTTAAATTAAACTTTTCATGCTGGTATTTGATGACATCCTCTGTAGATGGCAGATTTTATTTAAAACATTTTATTTTATTTCATTTGTTTGTTTTTTTTCCATTTGAATGCATGTGCTTGTGTTATTTCATTTTTTCTATATTTAATCCTTAAATTATTTGCAGACCAAAATAATCCCTTCAAACGAATTTATGCCTCCTTTTTTTTTTTTTTTGTAAAATATCACAACTTTAATGCAAATTTATTAAAATTAATCGCACAATATGGCCAGTCAGAGAGAGGCTATGGTAGTTAATGGCACATTATTTTTGTTGTAAATTCCCACCTTTTATCCATTTCGGTTGATGGAAATCCTTTAAATTATCCAGTTGTTCCAGTTGATTAAATTGTTGTACGATAGGATAGTTGAATGCACTGTAATGGTGATGATGATGATGACGATGATAATGATAATGATGAAGACGTGCAATGGTGATAATGTTGGCAAACTTTTATAAAGAATTTTAATTATAAACAAAACATTTTCACAATTTTAATTCTTTCTTAACTCAGCACAATTATAATTATTTTCTTCAGATTCTTTTTTCTTTTATTTTTGTATTAATTTTGTGGATTTAAATTTTCATTATTTTTTTTTTTTAATTAAAATTAAATTTTTTCATTTCATTTTCTTTTTAATATTTTTCTTATAATTACTTCTATAAATTTTAATGATTTATTTTCCTTTCATATTTATTTATTAAAAAAAACTCATCTTTGAACACATTTTCACTTAAATATTTATTTTGAGTATGAACACACGTTTGTTTATTTGCCGTTATTCAAGTTCCGCTTCCGTCAACGTTTCATTTGTTACTGAACAACTTCATTCAGTTTGGGGGCTGAGCTCTGCCACTGCATTGAAACGACAACTCCTCGTCTGCAGCGAAAGCCAACAAGAAACACACACAAACTCATACACTTGATAATTCTATAGGAATCGTAGAGTCCCCCAATTTAGCCAAATGTTTAATACCATTCGTGGCAACATGTTTCAGCAACATATGCTTTTAGTTTCATATGGCAATGCTGTATTTTCCTTTTGCTCTCTTATGTTTACAATATTCTCTCTACACTCTACACTGGAGTTTATCGTAATTTCACAAGTATTTTGTTGCTGCCATAGAATATAGAAATTTTGTTTACATCTGTTTGTAGGTGTTTACATTGTTTTTGTTTTGATTTCATTGAATAGCTCGTAACACGTGGGTGTTTTTTGTGTGTGTATAAACCTTTCGAAAACTTTTACAAATTGAATGTTTTGATAGGCAGGCAGGCAGCAGTGTTTAAACAACAAAAGTTGACAAACTTATACGCTAATGTTTACAAAACAAAAACACAACAAATTATTTTGAAATTTTGTTGTTTTTCTTTGACGGTGTAATACGAAATTGGGATTTCTGATTTGAAAAATATTTTCAATTCGTAAACAACAATAATAACAGAAATAATGAGTAAGTTTAGAAAACAATAATCTTTGTAAGTGAACCTTAATGAGACATCATTTGAATTTTCAATTAATTACCCAACATACACTCCTGTTAATACAAAACATCGTAGACGTTTCTCATTCCCTGTCGCTTTGTTTTTTTTTTATATTAATGAAAACAAATCGCGCCAATTTGACAGATATTTTGGCATTGTTTTGTCTGCAACAATTAAATGAGACTTTTGTACTAAAATATGTATGTATTTACATTCATACATTCATACATACATACGTATATAAATATATAGAAGTTTTAATAAGTAACTGTATTTAAAGAGGACATAAGTGAATGCATATGTAAGTGCAATAGTAGTTGCTTTCGTCTATCAATAGCGTATTTTATTGCGTTGTATGTGTGGTGATGTAATTATTGTTGTTATAATTGTTTGTATAGAATTATTTAAAACCGTGTGTGTACGTCTATGCATGTATTGTGGTTGTAATGTTTAACGGAATTTTACAAATGCAATACAATGGCATTCACAATTCATACAGTATGTTTGAGTGAAAGTATTTGTGTATGTGTATGGCAGTGATTTAATGAAAAAGAGAGTTGGAGAGAGTATCACTGCCTGCTACATGTGCAAAGTTATGTTAATGCACACTTCATTACCAATATAACGGAATGAGCATAGAGATTTAATGTTTGTGGAATTTTAATAATTACTCGTACACTCGTACTCGTTACATACACACACACACACACACAGAGAGATAAAAAAAAACTGAAATGCAATAAAAGAAAGTAATAAAGAATAGAATGAAAGAAACCCGTAATTCAAGGATTTTTATTTTTCCGCGAAAACATTTTTACAACTCTTTTCTAAAAAATTAATTCAACACTGTACAGCAACCTTTCTTCCACCATTGTTTAATCTGAATTTTGCCTATCAAGCTGGTGTACTACAGTATTTGTGGAACATTAAGTACCTACTTACCTGCCTACTTAACATTGTCGTTTTACTTGTATTCCTTGTAAGAAATCAAATTCGGAGTCCCTAAGTTCACTTCACGTATACAAATAGTTTAAACTCTTCCCAAGACATCGAAAAGCGGTCAAGAACGAATATTATTCATTGGAACTTCGAATCCTGAATCCTCTTAAATTAATTTGGAGAAGATTCCATTACCGCGTCTGGGTATTAGTAATAGAACCTAAAAACCGTTTCTTTGCGTCAGATGACACCACTTATGCTTATGAACAATTCTGTCAAACTTAGACAACATTGCCTGGTTTGGTTGTACACATCATAAATTTATTTCACGGAGGAAAATCTTTTAACACGTTGACTGCCACGCCAATTTTCAGAAAACTGGCCACGAAAGCCAACATTGACTTTTTGTTCTTTTCCCAGAAGCTATTTATCGATACTGGGCACTGATATAATACGGTTTTATTCGTAGCTACACAAAAATGGCAGGTTTAGTGAGTACGAGATAACTCGTAGTTGGCACCCTAGAAGGGAAGTGCAATCTACGAGTTGGAACGCAATCTCGTAGTTGGCAGTCAACGTGTTGAAACTCTCAAAATAACAGCATTTGCGGGAAGTTTTGTTAGGCCCCTTTGCAAGCCTGAAATGCTCTTTAATCGCTTTAAAACGATATCAGTTTTTCATCGAAATGGATTTAGCATCCCCAAGTGCAAGAAATCATATATAAAGCGCGAGTAACTAGCAAAATCTACTCCAAAGAAAAATATCTATTCCGCTAAGCAAATGCTTCATTTTTATTATGGTGAGATCACTTGGTCACATTATCACAGGTGACCTGTACAGACATAAATTGAGGTTATTCCGGTAAAACTACCATTTGTTTCTATCAATGCAGAACACTCTCACTGGTATACCAATCAATTGTATCCTATAGGATACGCCAAAAGACAAGCAGTTTTTTTGAATTGATTACAAAATGTAATTCCATGAATGACATGTTCTGTTATAAAAACAATATTAATATGAAGGATTTATTTCGAATAAAAATAATCAATTTTTATATTGTACTACCAACATATTATCATATATCGTTAGTCTAATTCGCAAATGTGTTAAGTCCCCTTTTTCAAATTTTACAGGAGACACAAAAAACAGTGTAACATTTCCAGTTTTTAAAATTTTTAAACTTTTTAAACGCAATTATTTTTACAATATAGCTCTCTTTAAATGACCTAGATTAAAAATCAACTTAAAAAAATCAAATTAAATCAAAATATTAGCACGTGTTTTTAATATTTTTCGCAATTTTGTGGACTTAGCGTTTTTGCCAACCACAAAATTACAACAACTTTAAACTACATAATAACATTTTTTGTTGTTGTAAAATATGTATTTTGCATAATGTTACCGTTTTGCATTAAAATCTGAATTTTGGAAAAAAGTGGACTTAGCGTCTTTGCGAATTATACTAACGATATTTATTCTAAATCCTCTATTGGGAGTTAGGAAAATATTAGTATTTAAAGTGGAGGAGAGTCTAATAAAATAACTTTTAATTAAATTCGTTGAAATAATTCTCATTTGCAAATTGAAAATAAAAAAGGAAACAAATGTGCAGTAAATTGAGAAGAAAGAGGGACTGACTCTCTCTCTCTCTCTCTCTCTCTCTCTCTTTCTACAGGATAAGCGTTATATTGTTATATTGACTGTCAAAAGAAAAACATGAAGCAATGACAACAACACGTGATTACCACTGCCAAAGTAATTTTAATGAAATGGAACTGTCAAACGAAAACTTTGACTTGCATTGGCAGGGAAAATACCTTAAGTTTGTGTTGCCAAGACATTTAAAATTAAAAAATTAATATTTGTGTTCGTTTTATTTTCGTTTTCTTTTATTTTGTTATGCAGCAAAAATGATGAGGAGTAGTGGCGCCCACAATACATAATTTTTTTCTTTTCATTGAAGTTGTTGTTATTTTTGGAAGGAAATAGTCAAGTGTTATATGATTGGCTGCGGTTTTGAACTGGAAATCAAGAAAAGGGAGCAAAATTAACCGAAAACATAACATAAAAGATAAATATAATGGAGGGGCATTAATATTTTGAACATCAGTTTTGAACAGCATATTACTTCATACATATGCTCACACTTACACTTGCTCACACTCAAATTCATATACAATGCAGTTTTTTTTTCTGTTTCTATTCGTTTATGCTGTTGAACTGAAAATTTTACATCAAGTTTATGAGAGAAACATGTGCTATTCACTCTATTCCATGCAGGAGGGGTGTCAAGTGATTTATGTTTGCCTTAATGACAGATTGATCGTGAGTTGTTGAGAAAAAATTTGGAAAAACTTTTATTTTTTGTTATTTTTTTATTGTTTTTCTTTGTGTTTCAAATCATTCTATTTTGTGTGCCTTGTGATCGTTAATAATTATGACATTTTGCCACACGCCTTCACTTAAAATTCAAAGAATTCTTTTTTAAATCGAAGAATGCTTATGTGAAATTTTAAAAAGAAAAAAAGAATTTAATTTTCAAATGCAATAAAAAGAAATTGATTTTTAATTTTGTTGTCCCTTCACAGCCTAATCAAGTTTGACCCGTGGGCTTTAGATTTCTAGGAAATATCCATGTACTTGGAATGTGTGAAAATATTTAATTATGCTGCTTCATTCTCATTCATTCATTCATTCAATATTGTTTTGGGGAAAAAACTTTTCAAATATAATTTGAAGAGTGATTAATCGTTTACGAAATGTAGGGCGTTAATAATGTTCTTTTTTTTTCTTTGAAAACATTTTTCGTTTTCTGCTCAATCTTTTTGTTTCCGTTCCGTTGTCGATGTAAATAAATGAAGTGAAATTCAAATAAATTCTGCTGTGAATTGTTATGAATGATAAATAAGTTTGTGAACAGAAATTTAACGATTTAAAAATCATGAAAAGAAAATACAAAAAACAAGTGAAACAAATCTGTTGCTAGAATGTGTTGTCCATGTCATAATTAATCTTTGCACTTGTAATCACTACATCTTGAAGATTTTGTGCCTTTTAATTTAAATTCTTTTATTTTCAATTGCTTTATTAATTGATTTTTTCTTTTTCTTTTCTTATTCGTTTTTTATTTTCCATCAATTCTTACCACAAATAATTCGCTTGTATCCTTTATTATCCTTAGAGAAATTAGAATTTATCAAAATGCAAATTTAGTTTCCTTTCCTTACGTTTTTGCTCTCTCTCTCTCTCTCAGTTACAACACTTGGTTGTTCTGCTTCGATATCAATTCATAAGGAATTCCCCAAATTCATCAGCTTTTTTTTTTGTTTTTGTTGAACAAAAATGAAAGGAAAGAATCATAAGAATTCCAATGTTCGTTAAGAAGAAAAGGAAAAAGAACGCAAAAGAAAAAACATGGAAAAATCATTACAACATTTTTCTTATCCAATTGGCAGCTGAACTCTAAAACTCATCTCGTCGTATATAATCGATAAATCTCATCGAATTTGAAAAAAGTGGCCTTAATTGAATTTTACAGTTTTTGGTGTTGGTTATGACGTGTTCAGAATAAATTGAGAACTACAACTGACCTCTAAATCCGATTATTTTAAGGATGAAAATACACCAGACATAACTCGTCTCAGAGAAGTGGTCTGGGAGAAGTTAAAAAGTTCGTATAAGACACAGAATTACTATCGAAAGTAAGGTTGGTAAACACTAATTCTGAGCGCACAACGAGTCTAATGAAGTCTTACCTAATTATCTATCTCTTCTCCTATTTTTTATTTACATGATTTTAGTCATAGAAACAGTATTCCAACGGTAACAACCTAACGACATGGTCGAGCCACCGCAGCCGCTAAATATTAACGCACTGCACCACATCCATGTCGTTGAAGATCTCCTAACATAACATAATTGGTACTTACAACCCATTAGCCAGGATTACGACTTAGCTTCTCACATCACTGATGTTGTGTGTGTTAATTCTATATAAGAGTGGCGGCGGGACCTACAGTTTAAAGTCAACTCCGAACGACTGATTTTTAAGAAACTTTTCATTGCAAATTTTAGTTACTCTCAGCAGATATCTGACAGAAATTTCTGCCGAAGATATAATTTTGATGTCTGACCTGGGGTTTGAAACGATGCCTCACGTCTCATTAGCCAACACACTACCTACTAGACCACGGCGGGTACAGCTCATTATTAGATCTGATGAGGAAATCTAATTTAGGATCTGATATGCCGCATGTCCCTACTTTTCGACAGCAAATACTTCGTTTTGCCCTCATTGACTGTTAGACCCATCTTGATAGACTCTCGTAAACAAATACCATTAACGTAAACACACCGCTAAAGTCTTAATCAGCAGTAGCAGGAATAGAAAATTATCTTCTTTGTTGCAGTCAAAGTTCAGCACACTCTTTCTTTCTCTCTGCTTTACAAAAACTTTCTATTGCCAGTCACTAGATAGAGTTTAAACGAAATGTTGCCAACTGGGTTGTAGTATTTGTTCACTTAGCCCTACACATACATTTCCTTTAAATACAGTAAAGGATTGTTTACTTTTTTTGTTCGATTTTTCTTTTTCTCTCTTTCTCTCTCTTTTTTTCTTTCTTTCTTAACAGCATTCATCAATTGTTATCCCTTAAAGAAATTAAATGAGGGTAAAAGCGGGAATAAATAAATAAAAAAAACATAAGAAAAGTGCTGTTATATTATTGTTATTGTTGTTGTTTAAGATGATTCTCTTTCCTTAGGTCCAATGTTTAAGTGTTTCTCTTGTAGTTACTATCAGTTTTTTTTTTTGTTGTCCTTTAGTATGACTATGACTGCTGCTGTTATTGTTGCTCATTTTTCGCCTTGTGTGTTGTGTCTCCATTAACTGTGTTTAAATAAAAATCATTCACACAAATTTTTAGAAAAAGAAAAAATGTGTTGATTATGAAGTGCTTTTCAAAGTTTTTAGTCTTCCTTTTTAAACTTTGTTGTTGAGATTTCTGTTGTCAGTTGTTGTTCTTAAAGCCCTTTCTTCTTTCATGTGACAAAAAATTTGTATATTTTTCCTTCAAGTCTACTTTTTTTTCTCACTGTTTTTTTGTTTTCTTTCACTTTTCTTAAGTTGTTTACATTTTAATGTGATTCTATTTTAAATAAACATTGCAGTTCGTTCTCTTTCTCTTTTATTTTTGATTCTCTTTTTTCTTTTCCTTTTTTTCCATGTAGTTGTCGGACAAGAGTTTACTTACATATGTTTGTGTCTGTCTATCTGTTTGTCTGTCTGTAAACGTTATGTATGCATTGTTTATGTATTTGCACGTTTTTCATCGTCATTCTCATCGTTAAAATCATCTTTTCTTTGAAAACCATTTTCATCACAAGTGATGAGTAAGACTTCAGTAAAATATCAAAATATTGTTCAGTTTAAAGAACTTAAAGTGAGTTTAAGGTGGACGAAATATTTTTGGATTGACAAACTGCATAACAAAAGAAACCAAAAAGAAAAAAGTGAAGATATCACTTTATAATTCCTGTTTCCGGTCGCCTTTTTGTCTCATCAAGATAAGGCAATCACGGAATAACAATCATTGAATAACAACAGCAATAAACAAAAGGGGAGGGAAAACAAATATTTATGCTGATATAATAAGGAAATAATCGTCATTAATTATTGAGATAAACGATAATCAAAAAACATTTTGATTTCAACCCTTTTTCCCTCTCTCTCTCTCTCGTTCTATTTACACAAACAAAACAATGGAACATGGCAACACTTTGTTGCTTCAATAATTCAATTAAGAATGCATTCATTAACTACACCCCTACACACCAACACTGCAGCAATAAAACAAAAACAAATATTTGATATTTGATGTCAAAACAAACACGAATTAAATGCCATACAATCATAAAAATTATGTATTTTGACTCACACACCCACACACACACATACACACAGATTTTTATCAATTTGAAGGCATTTTGTATTTAAAGGCTGAAATCAAAAATTATCAACCACCCCCTCTCCCCCCTCTCAACAATTTTAAATCCATAAACACGCATTCATAATTGATGAGTTCGAGAGAGAAAAACTTAACCAAACTTTAACTCACCACACAATCGCTATTTCTCATACTCTTTTATTATATATCATCCGTCGCTGTTGTTGTTGTAGGTTTTTTTTTCATTTTCGTTTAATATTGTTAAAAAGTGTCAGTTAATTTGACAAGTTAAAATGTTTATTTGTTGGTAAGCAACGACGAGAAAGAGAAAATCAAAACAACAACAACAATAGCAACAGCAAACATCAACAGCATTATTCATTCATTTGTATGTGTGCTCACTTTTGGCGTATGCAACATTGAACCCACCACAAAGCCTTAAAGCCAACATTATTGACACATTCCATAGCCGAAAATGCTCATGAAAACGAAATGAAAAAGAAAAAAATGGGAAAAAATACAACAAAAACAAAAACAAATAAATGAAATTGACACCCTCTATCCACTATACTGCTTACAAATTCAGTCTTTCTCTCCCACATACATACATACATACAAACATACATACATACGTACACTTTAACACTTACATTAGTAACCACTCTCAGTATGATATTGACCTTTGGGTTTTGCCTGAATGTAACAACGTTAGAGTGTAGTTCGGAAAAAAATTATTTTTTTTCAAACAAAATTGCTGTCAAACTTCACTTGCAAGAGCTGTCAGACGTTATGGCGATGGGGTGCCAATAGTAGACACATTCTTTATTTTATTTCTCAATGTCTGCTTATTGAGGAGAAAAATTACTAAAAAATACTCACAATTTTCGAGATGCAATATTAAAATTGCTTCGAATCGTTATAAATTTTAACACAAAACTTTTGCATCAACACACTTTACTTATTCAGTCATCGTTTCTACTGGTGAAGTTTTAGACCAAAAACAACTCCAACAATAAGAATGTTTAGTTAGCGAACTAAAACTGCATTGCTGAAAGACGTAGAGCGTAAAGTGCACGGAATTTCTAAAAATCTTCACAACAATACTTGGCTGACACAGTCATATAATTTGCAAAACATTCCGTGATTTGTTGCATAAATTGTTCTCTTGAAGCCACACATTTTTAGTTCGTTTAATAATTAAGTCCTGAGGTACCTGTGTTAACCGATGATAAAAATTATTTTCAGGGGCCACCAATTTCTCTTTGCTGGATTTTCTGTTACAGCATAAATATTGTGCGGGTGTGTTTACAAAAAAGTAGTTGTTGTAGTTAAATAATCATCATTGAGAAGGGTATCTTTGCCTGGGTATTCTCTATCCTACTCTTTCCTTCATTTTCCCACTCCCTCTCTGCAATAGAATTTTTGAAAACATATTCTCTTCTCTGATATGTTTATATGCCAGTCACAAATTGGCCTAATTTGACTTTTGTAACGTCGTTTGGCATTTAATGTTGAAGCATTATTGTTATTGTTGTTATTATTGTTGTAGTTGATAATGTCTGTCTCATTGTTGTTGTTTTTCGATAAGTACGTTATTATTTCAAACTGTCATTGTGCGGATATAAACGTTTATCTGCCCGTTTATTATTTTTGCCTCTTCTCTCCGTTTTTTTTTTCTTCCCTTCCATTTCTTTTTTTGACTGGGTCTTATGAAAGAGAAAGAATTCAAGGATTTCAAATAGTAAGTGAGAACAGAATGGTAGTGCATTAAGGACTTGTGTGACGATGGGGGAGGGAAAAGTCCGTACATAATTTGTAAACAAATTTATGCCGACGCCTTATGTGACAAGCACTTGACAGTTGTACATGTCAAAATAGAATAACAAAAACAAAAAAAAAACAAGAAACAAGAGAATGTGAAAGGACAAGTAATCCTGCAGTAAAAAACGAAAATCTGTCTGTTTATTGAATAAAAAATAAAGAAACAAAAAATTTGTTTCAAAAAGCGGGAAAAGGTTTTCTTTTGTCAAACAATTACAAATAAAATGGAATTTTAGGAAAATAATTAAATTCAATATTATTTTAAGACTGCTTCTATAATTTATGAACTTATCCGTATTTTTGATTTATTCTTTCTATTTTTAGGTTTTAAAAAACATTCGTTTCCAACCATCTTGCTGCTGCCAGTATTCAAGGTAAGATGCCATGACTTAATTTTTTTTTGTTTTGTAACTTTTCCACACTTTTTGCCTGTTAAGCTTTACAAAATCTTCCCCATTTACGTTACGTAATCCCGCTTTGCTTTATGAAAGCACCATTCCACACGTGAGTGGATGGATATGTCATGTCTGCTAAAATGTTTGCATCATTTTCTTTTTTTAAACCCGAAATGATGCCAATCCTCTGCTTATGTCTCATTTCACCACATGTGGCATATTAAACCGTGAAATTTAATGTAAAAAAAGAAAGAAATTCAAGCATCGCCGTTACTTTTTTCTTGATAATGTCGGTAATAATTCCGCGTGTTGATGCGAACGATAATGATGTTGATGATAACAACTTAAGAAGACAGATTCACGTGCTTTTGCAAGGAAGACATTATTTTACGAGGTATTTTGTTTTCTTATTCTTCTTCTTTTTGTGAAAATATTTTACAAACATAAAGTTATAAAAATCAAGCGTACATATATGGGAAGATTATTAATGACCTTTAATATGTGCAATGTTATAAACGATTTTTTGTTGTTGTTGTTGTTATGCTTTTTAAATTTTAAAATACGAAATATTATCGTAATACTTATAAATAAATCTTGTACATATGGTATATGTAAGTAATCAATAATCATATACATGATATACATGCATACAGTCATGTAACTCTGTACTGTAAGCATTAGATAATGAAAATCGAAAATAAATACAAAATGATTGTTATGAATATATGAAAATGCTTAGTTTATTAATCAGAAAACTATTCATTTATTCATTATTGCATACATTTCCACACTTTTCTTAATTCTCAAAGAGCTATTGTCGTATGGGCTTTTCCAAACAAGACCATCCTAAATAACGATGGACCAGCAACTGCCACTTTTCAGCCTTCTTCAGGAAAACTTGTGAAAATTCCATCCCAGATTCCTACGCATATCCTCGATTATTAACGTAATACTTCTTGCAATTACCATATGGTAATTGTTGAAGAATTTTTTGCAAGTGTTCCTGAGCATCGAAATCTTTATATACATGTAATCAGTTATTTCTTTCCCATACACATATTCCTTTACTTTTCTGTCGTTCTATTCGATTGAAATAGGTTGAATAAAAATGCTAAGATTCGATTCAAGTTTAAACTGTTATTCTGCAATTTATTGTCAATTATGGAAAGTGTCAAAAAAATGCAACGCATTTTCCTGTACAGGGAATTAACCCAAATATTATTGAAACGTTTGCCTGTATTACCCACATACACATACAATATTCACATGCTTATGATGATCATGTGCATGCATTTACACATGCTACACTAATACAACAGCAATACACCACACCAGTCATATTTATGAAAATCTCTCAAATCTTATTTTCTTATTATGATGCGTTCTCTTAAGAGAAAAAGAAAACGTTTTCAGTGTGCAAATATTTTTGCAACAATTTGTTAAAAAAAAATATACTCCTGCACTCACACTCCTACGCTCACACTCCCACTCTCACAAGAGATTATTCAAAAACATATGCATATGATAGGGATGTGTGTGAGAATATGTGTTTGAACAAGAATTAAGTGAGAAAAAGAGAAAACTGTCAAATGCATAAATGTCGTTGTCATTGTTGTTTTGTTGCTGTTAACTTTTTACACTGACTTTAAGTATCTGCATAAATTTACTTAAAACAACAACAATAACAGAGTAAACATAGGGAAGAGAAAACAAAATTGCACACATGCATATGCACATGAGCTAAAATTGCAAATCATAAGAATACTACCTCACTTATAAGTTGTAAACAAAATCATTTCCAATTTTTCTTTCTCTCTCTCTCTCATTCTTTTTCTCGCTCTCCTATTCCTTAAATGTGTTAGTCAACAATCAACATTATCTCACCAAGTAACAGTCGTCAGTGGGTTGTTTAGAAAGAAAATCATCCAGTAGCTTTGTCATCATCACCAGCACTCTAGCATCGTTTGTGTAAAAATTTTGTAATAAAAAAAGATTCTCTCTTCCATCAATTTATTTCCAAAAATTTTGTGTAGGGGTTTAAAACAGGGGAAGGGAAAGGGGTGTTCTATAAAAAATAAACCTTTTTTCCGTTATTTTTTTCTGTGTTGATATTCTTTATTATTCTTAAATGTTTTTGTTGTTGTTTTCTGTTGTTGTCGTTTATGTAACAGTTAAACATCCCTTTTAACTCAAGTGCAGTTGGCATAAGAGGATTATCTTTGGCAACAGCAGCAACAACAACAATAACAGCAGCAGCAACAAAAAATAAAGATAATAATGGGTTTGAAGTGTTGAAAAGTTTAAGTGTTACAAACGCAGAAACAAGAAAAACAATATTTGAAATAAATTTAAATCTCGAAAAGCGTTTGAAAATTTATTTTCAATATTTTTTTTTTCTTGTTTTTCTGTATTAAGTGTTGTTGTAAACTGTGTTTATAAGTTGATAACAAGAAAAAAGTTGATATACTATCGCTATACAGTAATATACATACTTTTAAAATTCGTATTCATTTCAGAGCGAAAGAAAAGGGGGAGCCGTGCAAATTATTGCCAATTCAATTTGTTTTTTGTTGGAAAATAATTTAAAAATAATGAATATGAATAAATTTGAATTTCTAAAGGATAAAATAAAAACATAAAATTTAAAAATGCAATATTTTGCAACTTTGAAAAACACAAACAATTAATTAAAAGGGTCCGTTTCAATCCTCAGCGTTACACATGCATATATATAAAATTAAACAGATGCAAAATATCTTTATAGGTGGTGTAAGCATCTTCTGATTCTTCTCTTATGTTTTGCACAATTTCTCTATGAAAATAGCAACATTTGCTTGGCATTAACTTGCCTTGTTTTATTAAGAAAAAAAAAAATACAACAATTTTTCTTTTTATATACAAAATAAAACAAAGAAATCATTACATTTCATATTCCACTGACTGACTGTCAGCTGTCAATTTCCTACAAAGGATTTCCCCGATTCCTTTCTTTTTTGTTCTCTTATTTCCACACGTCATATGAAAAGAGTGAAGCATAAAAAGAAAATAAATATTGGGAGCATAAGTACTGTTGTATTTCTTTCCTTTTTTACATCTTTATTGGCTGTTCTTAAGGTCATTGATTTTCTTAAAAAAAAATCCAAAAAAAGGCAAGAAAATCTTACAATGAATTGATTATTTATGACAAGAGAACACGTATTCCGTATGTTTCATATTAACGACCTACTTTGCAGACACACTCTGCCTGCTACACATATGCATCACGCTCTTGCCTTTGAAGTATTGCGAGCAACATAAGGAGAGAAGGAGTATGTGTGTGTGTATATGTAAAGTAATGATATTTTCAAAGTGTTGACAGCTGTTAACAGATGTCAATATGACATGCAAAGGCAGAAAAGTGGAAAAACGAAAGAAATTGAATTTGAAAAGAATGATAAAAATTATGTATTAGGTAAGGTATTCTCGTTAATCGCAACAAAGAAATTTCTTTCATTTTAAAGGTTAAACACCGGATTTTCCTTAAGGTTTCTATACGCTTTAGTCTCAGCTTTTTTAAGCCAATAACTTTACTCACTTGATTAGCGCATTTACAGGGCAATGTTGAAAATATGAAACACAGTTGCTGGAGCAGTAACTGTATCTGTGTTGTAAATAAAAATCCTGCTTGTCCGGCGATTCGATGTTTTTTTCCTGTAATTTTTCTTTTGCCGTAGTAATCTTTGTTTCGGTTGAGTGTATTCGTACTGCCTTGTTTTATGCTTCATTTAACAATTCCTTGGTTTTTTTCAGTTTGCAATTCTTGTTTACGCCTGCATAAAATAGTCCTGAGTCGCTTGATTGTCGGTAACAAACAATGGACTTTTTCCCCCCACAATAATAATGCTGGCCTGTCTGGCCATATAAACAAGACCATAAACGGCATCATAAACACACCTTTATGTGTATGCTATACGACAATGGATCAATAATCAATAGTTTAAGGCAGGGATGTAGTTTAAAGTAATATTTCTGAGAGTATTCTAAAAGCAAACTTTGAAAAGAAGAAAACTTGGACATTTGAGGAGTTGTTTGAATAGCAAATCAAATAAATTTCCTTTTTAAGCCATTTTGAATGATACCGTTTGACATACAAATCGAGTAAAGTATGACGGGTATGACGCTTTATTATGCGACCTCTTTAACTTCGTCATGAACGTCATTACATTATAGGGCATACCAAGCAAGATGTGCTATTGAACGGGGAACGGAGATGGTTCTGAAAGTAAATGAAGGCAAAACCATGTTATGTCGTCGACATTTAGGCACATGCGGGCGTATAGGATCCCACATTACGGCCGATAACTACACTCTCGATGTTGCCAGTAAATTTATTTATCTAGGCTACGCCGTTACCAGCGAAAATGATGTTACTCTGGAGATCAAGCGTATGCCCATTCTTGCCAACAGGTGCTATTATGGTATCAATAGGTAACTGACTCGCTGAGACATCTCTCGTACAGCGAAACTTATACTCTACAAGTTGCTTATCCTTCCCATACTTTTTTAAGGCGCAGAAGCGTGGGCACTTTTAAACACTAATGCAGCAGTCTTGAGAGTATCCGGGAGGTTAAGTTCTACGTAAGATCTTCGGCTTAGTGGGAGGAGCAATGATTTTCGCATTCGATATAATAATGAGCTGTATGAATACCTTAAGGACATGGACGATGTGCAGTGCATTAACATCAAGCAGTTTTGCGGATTTGGCCATATTGTTCGGAAGCAAGAGGATGTTCCGGTGAGACGAGTATTTGATGGGGGGAATTAGGGGACGTCGGCCTTTCTCAGCGAAGATGGCTGTTAATTAATCTTCAATTATGTTTCTCCCCTACAAATGCAACGCTCATGTTAAGAATTTTCCCTCTATTCTCTTAAGGTCAAATATTACTACGATATTATTATTACTCCTCTGCTATTACCAGTTCATTTATGCTTTAATAAATACAAAACCAGCATATATCTAAAGAACTATTGTAGTCTAACAAAACAAAAAATACTTGCAAATATATTTATGGCTAAAGGTACATATGAATGTTTATACACTAAAGGCAGGTTTCAATGTTCATTTTATTATTACTACAGGACTTTCACAGCAACGTACAGCAATGGCTAACAATGGCTCTTGGCCGGTTGTAACACATTTACATGCTTATCATTATTTTCACCTAAAAAATAACTTCGATACCAACTGGCTTGTTGGAATTGTACGAGTTTGTTTATTTATTTAATGAGACGATAGTGAATGGTCTTAATGGCCAAATAACAAACGCTGGTCATCGTAAAGTTAATTGCATATGAGGCGTAAATAAATTGGACACGATGTTTACACCAAAAATAAATTCAATTCAATTCTCTACAGATATTTTTATTGAACGCAAGAGTCTTGCAAATTAAATTCTTTAAATTTTTAATCACACACATGACATTTTTTCTAATACCAACAAATAATATCATTTCTTGTTATATTTCCTTTATGAGGAAGAGCAGGGGTGAGTGAAAGAGGGTTTGTCAAATATCATACTGTTTCGTTAAAATTTGATACAATTACGGCATAAATTTCCCTTAAAAAGTCATCTTATGATTAAATAAAATGATATGGACGAAACCAGAATAACAACAACAACAACTACAAAAAAAGAAAAGAAAAACACAATCAGACTATGACATCTTAATAAGTAGAAATTATAGGCGAAACAACATGTTACACTGTGCCGCATTAAATATTAAAAAAAAAACTCCAACAAACTCACAAAAAAAAAAGCAAAAAAACAGAAAACTGGAACAATGCAACCAAGATAAAATGAGCATTACATTGTGAAAACTATAGAACACTCTGTTGGTTGTTTCTAACGAGTCTCCACTGTTTTTATCGATACAAATCGACCATATGCTTTCATTTTTTTCTTTTGTTGTTGTTGTCACTACATGAACATATGCACTGGCGTTATTGTTACGTGCTATTCTCCTCTAGAGGGAGACAGGAAATAAGGTAATAATATTACCAAACATATACAGACATACACATACATGACTGTACGGTACGTGCATGTCTTCTTCTCCCATACTGTTACACTTTCATTTAAAAAGAAGACTTAAATAAACGCTCATAAATCTTTGAAACACTTTGTCCAACAACTTTTAACAAAAAGGAACAAACAAAACAAAACAAAATAAGAGCTTAAGCAGACACACACACACACAATTTTATTGTGTTGTAATATTAAAGCATTGATTTCTTATCATGTTTGTTGTTGTATGTGCCATAATTGCATAAGTGTGTGTGCCTTTGTCTCTCCCTTGCCAAAATTGGTAGAAAATTGTTTGCCAATCTATTTAGAAAAACTAGACAAAAAAAAAATACAACGAAAACAACAGATCAACAAAAATAAAATCGTTTAAAAGGCATCGTTTGAATAAACAAAAGCAATACAACAACAATTTTATAATATTGCCAATAACGACAGATTTTTATCAAAAAAAGAAAAGAAAAAAAAAATAGAAACGCCGAGCAC
Source organism: Sarcophaga rosellei (assembly GCA_930367235.1). Taxonomy (NCBI): domain Eukaryota; kingdom Metazoa; phylum Arthropoda; class Insecta; order Diptera; family Sarcophagidae; genus Sarcophaga; species Sarcophaga rosellei. The sequence goes on along the minus strand of OV884019.1, from coordinate 2,417,623 downwards.
ACAGTAAGAAAATAATGAAATTGTTACCCAAAATGTATTCCAAAGTTAAGGCTCCACTCTACTCCTGGCACACTGTCTCACATACTCGTGAATTTAATGCATTGTTGACAGGCAAGTTCTGGAAAGGAATGTTTTCTCGTGCTTCGGACCTCTTGTAAACAGTCGATTTTCGCATTCCAATCTTTTAAGCTTCTGTGCTTTCGATATTTGAAAATGTCAAAATTTCCTTAAACAAATATTGTGTGCCACTCAATAGAAATTTTGTCTCGACATATTGAAAGAAGAGAGACAATTTTCAGTTTTGCAACAGAGGCGCTCTTAATTTTATTTTAAAGTACAACACGTCTATTGAACGTAAATTCGCAGCGACAGTTTTCAAGATAAAAAGAGACATACAAAAACAATAAAAAAAAACAAAGTAAAGAAATTGTATCTGCTTTAAATGAAAAATTCTATTCTGAAATGAAAAATACAATAAAATTTCAAGCTTTAAAACACAATCAAATATGGAAACAGAGGGAGGGAGATATGCGTTGTAATATGATAATATCAAGTAGGGCTGCTGCTATAGCTTGTAAACACTTAGACACATACTCGTATGAGTCACAGGCCGACATGCATACCATAACAGTGGAAAGCACGTGACAAAAATTGTTACAATTTTAAGCCAACAATTATTACATTTCACAAGACAAAAATCCCTAACCTTTCTCCGTCTTCAATACAATGTTTCATAGACAACGAAAGTATGACGTTTGAATGTGAAGCGCTGGCGGCTATAACTCTACGATAAACAAACAAACCAGCCAGCTAAGAGAGCAAACTGGTAGACTCTTATGTCTCCGCTTTTATTTTGGTAATGTGATCTGTTCTATTGCTCTTTACATGCTATGCTGCTGCTCTAAAAATATACTTTATGAGGCCATAGAACAGATGATTTCCATAAAAAACCATCATACACACACATTCTATTCCATTATTTTCTCTGGGATTCTTTCAATACGACAAACAAGTGTGTTCGTTTTTTTTTTATAAAATAGTGTCGCATTGTTTTTGTAATTTGTTGGCGACAATCTCTTTTTCTCCTCCTGTTGTTCTATTCGTATTCTTACCGTTTTAATGAAAAACGGAAGTCGTAAATTTGTCTCAACCAACAAAACCAAAAAAATTGAATTTTTTCTGTTGGAATAATAAAAGTTTAAACCCGGGATACTGTTTCGTTTTTTCTTACATTTACTGGCGGGTTTTTGAAGTCAGGAATTTATGAGAGATGAGACGATTATTAATCTTACCTAAAATGATACACAGAAAAAAAGGGGAAAATTATGATAAATTTCATGAGAAAATGATGAATTGATAACAGCATAGCATTTCAAAAAACAAAAACAAAAAATTTAAATTTAATGAGAATTTAAACGAATAGCGAGGGTGTAATTAAAACACATTTAAGGTTAAAAAAAATTTAATTTATTTAAAAAAAATCAGATTTTTGTTTCAAATTAATGAGAATAAGCAAAAATTCCCTCCAAAACGCTTCATTTCCTTCAACAAATGAAAGAGTCTATCAAGCGTTTGATGACAAACGAAATGCCTGAATAGATTGTAATGGCCCCGGTAGGCCAAATGCCAGATCAGCAATTTTCTTTTACAAATTTGCAGTGACTTATTGATGCATAGCATCTTGGTATTAAACTCAGAATGTGTCATCTTCATACGCACTCGCTCAAGGCTTCGTACGACTGTTTTGGAACTTATTGCCTCCCGAGCCCATATAATATTAGGCTGCCAATTCAGCCTCTTATTAACAAAATACAATGCTCAATTCTCCATTGAAGTTGTTATAATCTAGTAGTTAGTGTGTTGCCTTATTAGACGTAAGGATGTGGTTCAAAACTCAGTTCAAACATCTTGAACAAAACGAAATATGAACAAATATTTCTTCGCTGATTTCCTCTCACCAGTATTGTGGAAAAAAATACTCTGTGAGTAAATGAAATTGTCTTTCGAAATCGGCTTTAAACTGTAAGTCCAGCTACTCGTGGATAACATTAACTCACAAAACATGGGTACTGGGAAAAACTAGGTTGTAATCCTACCAAAGGGTTTTAATAACCTATTAAGTAAGTAAGTTTTCAGAAAAGTTACCATCGGAATAACTATACAATACTTAATATATGATCCTTAAGTAGATACGAGTACTTATGAATATGTAGTAACAGCAGAAATACGCTCTAAGTACATATTTTACTAGTCAGAAAGCCAATCAATTTATATGAACAACATTGCTGTTCATGTGCCCTTTTTACATCATACCACAGTTATAAATCATTCAATAAAACAACGCATGTAAACTCAATAAAATTCAATTTAAAAACGTTTTTATTTGTCCTAAAACACATGCAGATATTTTCTTATGAAAACAATTTTCGAAATTCTACAACTGCAATTGCAATTACAGCATCAGAATGCAGATCCACTATGGTGACATTGAAAAGTGATTTATTGTGTGTAACTTTATTAAATGGCGCTTAAATAATACAACACTCTGGGGTAATGCAACACAAGTGGACACATTTCCCACCCATTCAAGTGCTGCAATAAGTAACGAGCAAGTCCCCCTAAAAAAATTGCCTTAAATTTAACCAAAAAGAGATCATAATTCAATTTCTGTTAAAAACAATAACAACAACAAAAACAAAAAAGTATTTCCAAAGTACGCCTCATTTAGACTTTGAACTTGAATTTAATTATTTTAATTGCTCACACAAACGAATGTGCTGAACAGATAATGTTTCTTTTAAACGATACTTAACGGCAACAACAACAGCCATAATAATAACAGTTTCATTAGAAAACATTGTCATACAAAACGTACAAGAAATGAAAGGAAAAACTATAAATGAAATCATCCAAAAATTGTGTTTAATAATCATAAAATAAATGGCAAATACTCGCCATTCACTGAATTTTTAACTCTCCCGCTTGTCTGTTCTGTAACAAAAGGACAACATTGCCATTTGCTATGAAAATCATGTGCACAATAGCGTTGCTGATGACACTGTGTGTACATTTAAACGTTTAATGCCATTAAAACACTTGTTGGCCACAACAGAAATTACCCTCTATATTGGCAAACACAAGCAGTTGCGAAAAAATTTGAACGAAAAAAAAAATGTTTTAAATTGAATTGAAAACAATCATCAGCAACCATTTCTAAATGAAATTAATAACAAACAAATAGCCAAACATTTCTATTAGTGTCCTTTTTTCCCTCTACACCAAACGACACTCATCCTTTTTTTTATTATTGGGTGGAAATGATATCATCATTGCCACCATCATCATTGCAAGCTGTGCTGAGAGATTTGACAAAAAAAAAACAAAGGATACCCAAACGTATTTGATAAGTACCTCTCCCTTCCATTTCAGTCAGATTTCAACGTGTTATTGTTGTTGCTTTTGTGTAATACAATTTATAGATTGGCCATCAACATACCATTCCATATTTGGTTACATATTGAAGTGTTACAGTGTTACTCAAGGGATGCATTAAATCGAACACACAACAAAATTATCAAAAATCTAAAATTCCCAAATGAAAACAAAGCTCATCAAATAACAGAAATATATGGACCTAGTTTCTCACACCACTTATGTTGTGGGTGTTAATTTTTCTTATACATGGCGTAATGTGTTTGAAGAGAGTAATCGTGGTTTAAATACCTCCGTAACAAAGATCTGTCGAATAATTGTCTAGTAATTGTTACTGTTTATGCAAAGGGTATATAACAAAGAAAAGCAATTGTTGTTGTTTACATCAAGTTGTGAACAGTGGCCTACAGAATAGTGTGAATAATAAAGAATTTTAGTTTAAAACTATACACAAATTTATTTTTATTTAATTTGCAATCTACGAACTCATATTTTAAACGCTTTTAAAAGGTAAAAACGGAAGTATATTAATAACGATTGTTTGAATTTCAATCAAAAAACTTAGCGGAGTAGCTACTCGGTGGCCATATGGACCATTGTGGCTTAAACAACTTAATGAAGTTTCTTGTTTCGAATTAATTAAATAAATCATCTCCTACTTCATGCACTGATCACTTTGAGTCAACATTTTAGAACCGAGATTAATGTCAAGATGCTACTTCATTATCATTTGTATTGATTTTCTATTCCTCAGTGCAGATTTCAAAGCAACGGTAATTTAAATGCAATCACATTTTCTATAAAATGGACACTGAAGTCTCTGTTATAAGTGCTCCTCTCTCTGTATTTCCACTCTCCTCTTGTAATTTAATTTACAACTTAAACTGAAAAACTGTTTACAAAATAGTAAAATTCAAGCTGTTCTTGTTTGTGTGCCATAGTCTCTCTCTCTCTCTCTCTCTCTCTCTGTACAATATTTGCGGTTTAACAGACACGAAATAATAAAACTTTTCTAATGCGACACTTTTTAAGCACTTTAAAAACATTAAAAGTAACTAAAATGTTGAAGGGGTGGTGGTATGGTGAGGGAGGGGGAAGGGAAAAGCATGGCATAAAACATTTATTATCGCAATTGCGTAAAGAAAAGTTTCGCATTAAAATTAAACAAGAGATACGAAACAACATCCACACACATACACACTTACACACAGACGCTGCGATGAATTTGCAATAAAAGTTTAAACTTTTTAAAAGGCTCCTCTAAATCAAAGTTGAATTGCGAAAAAGAAAACAAGAACTTAACTAAAGAGAACAGAAGAGAGGAGAGTAGAACGAAGTGGTTATTTTAAAATGTTAACGCATTACAAAATAAAATTCGTTGGTGGATTGGCGGTGGCAATAGTATTGATGGGGATGGTGATGGTGGTGGTGTTGGTTTAAAGGTTTGTGGTGTTTGGTATTAGAATATGCAATACCATCAACGACAACAACCACAACAACACTAATAAAACGGAAATTAAACTTGTTTTCCTGAGATTTTATAGCATCCTTCAGAATGGAGTAAAACAAGTTTGAAAACTCTGAAACTCTCTCTCTCTCTCTGTGTACTTTTTAACACTATTAACTCGATAGAGAGACAAGTGAAAAAAAAGTAGCAGGAAGTAAACAGTTATGCTAACGCCAACGCCAACGCCAATGCCAACGAAAAGAAAAGTTTAACCGTTAACTGTGAATTATTGATGGCATCCAGCAGATGTTACATTTCCCAAATAGAAATCAAAGAAGAAGAACAAGAATTCTTGCAACTAAAACTATAAAAAAGAAAAAAAAAAACAAGAAAAAGGAAATCACAGTTTCTTCTCTCTCTCTCGCTTTATCCTTTGCCTTGGGATCGATTTCTTGTCACTGTCAATGGTGAAAACAACGAGTCAATTCGAAGACATTAGCCAAGTTCAAGTTGTCAATTGATTTCGTAATACGAAACCCCATTTAAGATTTGTGGCACAGCTAATGGAAGTGGAGTGTACTCCTTAAAATTGATGCCAATGCATGCGTGTATACATATGTGTGTGTGTGTTTTACTTGAAAAGTTTTTCAATTCTTTAGACCTCCTTCCTCTCTCTCCTGGGCTTTATAAAGCATTGCATTGTAGAGGGTGGGTATATGTATGTATATTGTTAAAGAAATGGCAAATGAGTGTCTGTTGTTGTTATACAATGTGTTGCATTTAGCGCACGTGTCTAAATGCACGTGTTGCATATTAGCGTTGATGTGATGCTGATGCTGATGCCACTCCTAATGCTTTCTGATTTCCTACACAAACATGGGAATAGCAGAGGAATAAATATATTTTAAAAGAAAAAAGCTTAGAATTCTTAATAATTTTAAGGATCACGGACACTTTTCTTAAAAAAAAATTGAAAAATAGAAAAAAAAAAATTGGTTTCTTCGTTTGCGTAATTTCTTGAGTGGGGCTAATAGTCGCATGCTGACATACTTGAGTGGCTTTTTAAAGAAAAGCAAAATACACTCACATTAAATGAATACTTGAAATGAAACTTAATATAATACATTCAGAAATTTAGAAGTCTGCAATTGTTTCATTTGAAATAAAAGTTTCAATGTATAAAGTTTATTAAAACTTAATTAATTGGTTATTATTGTAACGCTTCAGTCAGGATTATGACCTAGCTTCTCCCGCCACCTATTTTGTGTGTGTTAATTTTATTCATGAGTGTCGTGGGCCTGCAGTTAAAAGTCGATTTCAAAGGACAGATTTTTAAGAAACTTTTCATGGCAATTTTTTTCACTCTTAGAGTTTTCCTAGAAATCTGCTCATAATCAAATCATAATTTGTCCAATAGATGGCATCTCGCGTTACTTAAGTCCGATTACATCAAGCTTAGTTGTGTTAAAATGATAAGATTTTGTAGTAGAAACCGACCCCAAAACAAGATAAAATTTAAAATATTTGAAATCTTTTATTAAAACACTCTTTTAATTGCCTAGAAGCTAAAAATTGTTGAATAAAAAAATTTCGATGTCTGGTGCCATATAATTTGACGAAAAAAAGTATCATAGATAGGCTCTGACTGATTTTGAAAAATGTATTACTACGGCAACGTTATGCAAAGTGATTTGTAGTGGAAATGCGATGCATCAAAGCAAAAGGTAGCTAACATTGGTTTAAGGTTCAGGAAAGTTTGATCCTTTCTTGATATTCTATTACCAATACTAGGCCTCAGACTTGACACTGAAGTGTTTGTTAGTCCGAGAGTATCGTTTGGATGGATTTTCATCTGTGGCGTACAATCTGTTTTTTTTTTTTTTTTTTTTTTTTTTTTTGTAATGATTATAATGTTAAAGACTTGATAACTAAAACATTCCGAGTCTATCTATAATACTTCGAGGATCGAAAGAAGCGTTAACAAGACTTTATTGTAGGAAAAAAAGAGAAGTTTACATTTCATTTGTTTACAGTATACGAGTATATGTCGTGTGAAGCTTTGATTCTCTTCTGATCATTAAATTAATGAAGAATATAATTTAAATTGTAAAACTAACACAATAAATAAATTGCCAATAAATATTGAAAATTTATAAAACTCTTTAAGAAACTTTCACTTTTGTAATCATAATTCCAATCCATTTAGTCAGTCGTTCGTCGTTAAATCAATCCATTTAATCTCTTGTAAAATAAATAACCAGAGTCTGTTTAAAGAAAATAGAAGAAAAACTTGAAAACTATGGAATTTGTCAGACAAAATCTACTCTTAAAACAGATATTCATATGTATGTACATGCGTACGTGTATGTGATAATGTTTAAAATATTTAAGAAAACATTTCAAATCCATGAACGAGTACAATATACGATGACACTCTAGCAGAAAGGTCATGTGTTTACAAATGCAGCCATTGGATGTTTAAAAACAAAACTTATGACATTTCGATATGCATTGCGATGGATTTTCATTTGAAATATTTTTTTTTTATTTGAATAAAAATAAAGTCAAAAATTAAATTCCAAATCATGTGTAGTACGGCCCCATTCGATTAGAAATTATGATGTTAAACATCTGTGATGCCATAAATTCGTTGTTATAACATAAATCTCCTTGCATTTCAATTCAACTGATGGTTAAAATCGTTTAAATCGTTTCTCTAGTGTCTGTCTCTGTCCTCTCTGTTCACTAAATTACAGATAGTGAGTGAATATTGATCTGTCTGTCTGTCTGTCTGTCTGCCTTTCGTCCACCCCTCTTTGTGTCAGTGCATACACACATATGTACATACGTGCTGCACTTAACCACTATTATTCCTTTGAAACTAAAAGATATTTTTATTCCCTGTACTTACACTCATACGTTCACTATTTGAATGCATTTTCCTGGGTCCTCGACCCTCTCTCCGTATGTATAAATTCCATTAAAATTTCTTCAACTTTTATCTCTGCACTCCGCGTATCGTTCGTGTAACTTCATTTGCAGCCTTGAAAAAACTGTTCATTTGGTTTGGTGGCCGTTGATGATGATAGTAGTGATGGTGGTGGTATGTTGTTGTTGTCGTTTGTGTTGTTGTATTAATTTGTTGGGTGCAATGTTTTCAAAATAAAATATTATGGACTTAAGGCTTTAATTCCCCAGCACAGGGATTGTTTAATTTTCTCAATTTTTCTGTTGGTTTTGTTTGTTATTTTCTATTTGGATTAAATTGTTATAAAATGATTTAAAAAGAGATTTTTGTGGAGAATGAGAAATATTTTGTTTTGTTTTTGTACAAAAATTAAAACAAGTCCTAGGGTATTTTCCCTTATACATAGGTATGCCATCGTATCATGACGGACTGTGTTGTTATATTGTGTTGTAGTGTGTGATTATTGTGATAATTCAGTTTCTGGGAAACTTAAACAGCTGCATTACACTGTTGCTACAATAATCCACGATGTCTTAAATTATCAAGATAGCGATCAATTTATGAAACAAATAACGAACGAAAGAGAAATGTGGCATTTAAAATGTGTATGTTAGTCCTACTTGTTGTAAGTATCTGTGTTTGAGTGGCAATCATTCTCTAATCCCACTTAATCCAGTCGAATATTTTATTTTAAAATATTTTCTTTTCCCTTCCAAAGTAAACATGTATTTGGTTGAGAAAATCTGTTCGATCATAAATTTAATTGTGTTTCAAAAGGTGAGAAAATTTCTTGGAAACGTTTAAATGCGATCCCATTAAGCACTTAAGGGCGTTTTGATACTTTTAATGAAGACATATTTTTTTTTATAAAAAGAAATCAATTAAGTAAACATTTGCAAAAATTTATGCAATGCACTATCACTGTTACAAAACAAGCTAATTACTTAAATAGATGAGGCCTATGCTGTTAAGTTTGGAATCGAATATCTATCTTTAGCTCCGTAATGGATCTGTTAACGGTAAGAGCTCTGCGTGAGAATGTTTACATCTTAAGACCTCTGCAAGGTATGCTGGTTTGAACTGTAAAATTTTATATGAAAATTAAAGTACATATTTGGATAATATTGTAAGTTTTTACAAAAATTTTTCCCAAGTTTATTGCATAATTGTAAATTCATTAAAATCACATACTGCCAGCAGTCTCTGTGACAGCCACCTGCCATTATCAAAGCCAAACACGTAACAGCCGAGAACCTTTCATATTAAATCTGCTGAATTAACCTAATGAACGAACATTTTACTCTTATTTCGGTTCTTCATGTTTTTTCCAATATTCTGGCATAACAATTTGAAGTTTCATCATCAACCAACGACACCATGTCATCATTTGTTAAAGGAACCGAAACAGAAAAAAAAAAGAGAACAAGAGGGGCCCACCTAAAAGTTCCTACAAATAATAACAAACAAATATACGTCGTAACAATTTGTGGCAACAAAACAAATTACTTAATCCACTTACAACATAAAACTTTACAAATTGAAGAAAATCTGTGTGTAATGAAAATAACAAGAACAACAACATCTATAACTACAAAACAAAACAATAATAAAATGTCAACAATAAAAAACAAACAAGGAAATTAAATGAAATAAAATTAAAAACAAAAAAAAAATAAACAAAAACACAAAATAAAAGAGGCGAACATTTCTAAGCAAAAACATCATTTCATCAACTAAATGACTTGCCATGCCACACAGCTGCCTTGCTGCTACACGAACATGGCAAAAATGTCATTGAAACACATCAAAAAATTTGTTGAGGTAATACACAACAACAACTACAACAACAACTACAACAACAACAATTACAAGAAAAACACAACAAAAAAGTGAAAGAAATCCCTAGCAAATCAAATCAAAAAAGAAACCCAAAATAAAATGAAAAAACAAATATTGGAAGAGTATCCCCAAACAAACAAATAAACAAAAAATCCGAAAAGAATGAAAAAAGCGCTGAGATACACATTCACTCACTCATCTACTCCTATAAATGTGTCCCGATGGCGTTTCCATTGCTAAAATAATGAAAAATGGAAAATCATGTAACAAACGAAATGAATGATGATTTCAATCACATTTTTTCTTTTCTTCTTCTTCATCTTCTTTTTCTGCTATCAAATAGAGATAAATGAACGAATGACCGGACCGGACTGGACCGTTCCTACATGATAGACCGGCAATCTGTAATAAATCTGCAAAAATTCATAAACATTACATTGATTACAACAAATCCAACAACAAGAAACTGAAACTGAAATACAAATATAAACACATTGTCAAGCTTTCTACCAATAAACGATAAACAGACTCGAAATGAACATTTGAGGTTCCTTTCTGTGCGATATTGAACATTTCATTACAGATTGCAGGGTAATATTAATTTTTGTATGTCTTTATTTTGCCTGACATCTGCAGGAAACCCACAATTGGAATTTGAAAAGTGCCAACAATTGTTCTCCACTAAACAGCCATTGGAAGTATTCAAAGTATTGCAAGTGGCCTTAAGTCGGAATTGTTAAAGAAATTGATCAAATCATTTGCATTATTCTGCAATAAGAAATGTTTGAGCAAAACGTAAAAATAAATGTAACGAAATATTATTACACTCAACGAAAACAGTCAGTTAACGAAACAAATATCTCAAAGAAAAAATATATAATTTTGCGGTTGATAAGAAAACATAAGTGGGTGTTTTGACATTTTAAAACCTAGAGAGGTCTTGTTTCCACAATACGTTCACAAGACTAATCGGTTTATATACTCTATTCACCAATAAATGCATAGTTGGACAGCCTGGTAGAGGGCAATGCCTTACATTGATTCCTTAGATCTCTGTTTTCCGAACAAACCTTCAAAGTCTTGAATTATAAGGTGGTAGGAATAGTGATCAAATGTGCGAAAAAAAAATTCACGTTTTAAAAACATCTCGTACGCTATCAGTTGACATAATTTCTTCTAGTGTAGCTCTATAAAAGTCAAATCAATTTATTCATTCGCCAAACAAAAAAAAACCCTCGATGACATTGAATGCCTGGTGACTGCGTTCTTTTCAACTTCTTCTGCTGTGTGATGACTTGTTCTGAAGTCTGAAGTCAATTGTAAATTCGTTGATATTTTTTTGATGTCTTTCTAATAAATGTTGCAACAAAAAAAACTGAAAAGAGGTGACAACAACAGTAGTTAAAGCAATTGCTACTTCTGCTTTACCCTGCTGCTGTATCATTCATATTGGAGAAGTAGTTGCCACTGCACATTTTTTTTTCGCCTTCACTTTATCCAAGTCATCAAGAGTCATTCCTTGTTATTCTTTCTCTAGATTGAGTTCCTTATTTTTTTTTTGGTTTCTTTTTGGTTTTTATGTCACAGTTCATCTTTAGCCACTTTTCACATTCAGTCATTCATTGAATAGTTTCGTTCATTTACTCAGTTTTACTTCCGTTCTTTTTTGTTGTTGTTTGTTTAGCTTGTTGATTTTTTTCCGATAGTTTTTCTTCATTTTGGTCATCTTTATGGACCATTTTCTACCTTTAAGTAAAGAACGAATTCATTTGTTTGTCATTCTCCGATAAATGAATTCAATTTGTTTACAATTCCTTTCTCTTTAATTTTTTTCCAATTTGTTCAATTTTTTTTTTGTTACATTTTCGAGGTCCTTTAGACAAAAAGAAACAACAACTTTTGATTTTTTTATTGTTGTGGCTTTTGCTTGTTTTGCCATTTCGATAACAATGACTTTAGTTGAGTGATTTTCAGTATTTTTTTTTCCTATTTTTGTTGTTTTTGGCTCAATAAGTTGTAATTGTTTATTTTTCATGCAAGTTTTGTTGTTGTTGTTATTTTTTTTTGAATTGTATAAGTCCTCTCTGTTTTACCAGCACATTTAATGGAAAATTTTTCAGCGAACCGCGCTTTTATTTCGCCAGCAAATGAAATACGGATTTAAGTGTGAGACGAAAATCAATATTTTGTTGGTAAATCAAATACAATTTTAATGACGGTTTTAATAAAAATTCAGGCAGAGTAGGTTGCTTTTCTAAACTCTATACAAAATCTTTTTAAACTGAAGAGAAGAACTTAAGTTGTGACAAGAAAAACTTTGTTCTACTTGTGATTGATTCTTTAAGACAGCCTGTGGTGTACATATGTATGCACTTTGTTTCTATATGCAGTATGTTGCGTACAGTCGCCATAGTTAAATACATACTGTGTTGGCTTATTAGACGTAAGGCCACCGTTCAAACCCTAGGTCAAACATCTCGAACATAATGAATTTCTGTTGCGAAAACTCTGAGAGTAAATAAAATTGCCATGAGAAGTTTCTCAAGAATCTGTCTTTCGGAGTCGACTTTAAACTGTAGATCACGCCACTCATGCATAAAATTAACACACAACATAAGTAAGTGGTGGCCTTACGTCTAATAAGTCAACACATTACCTACTACACTACTGCAACTTCACGGTGTTAATATAATAACGTTTAAATTCTAAAATCATTTTATAAAGGCGAATACCTTTAATATTTGCCTCTTAAAATCATGTCATTATTAGTATTACTATTAAGACATCCTCTAAGACATGATGTTTTAAATTTTATATTGTGTAGCCATGAAAAACTTGGAAAATATTTTCAAATTGTCTAATTTTATTACTTATTTCTGCCACACTACAACTCCTTTTTAGACCAAATGAAGCAGACTCATTGAAAAACTTTATTTTCGAGAGTCATAAAGTTTATGGCCGCTGCTGTCTAAATATGCCATGCCATTCTATGCTATGTTCTTAGGAAAACTTTCGTAATGTTTAAAATTGTGTACGTGTCTAATTGTTTATTTAACAGGCCAAAACAGGTGGCAACACAATATAAAAAATTGGGAAAGAGAAGGAAATGAAGGAAAAAAAATTTCAACAATATTTACATGTTAAATACTCGAGGGCACAATTTACAAAATTTAATGGCATACGAAATATTAACAAAAACAACAAAAAAAGATAGAAAGAAAACTGATGTTAAATACTGCTTAAAGGACTTCCCATTCTCCGACAAACTTGGTTGTAATTATTTGATGCCACACAACTCGATAAGTACACGAATCAAGGCAGCAGGAATCGAGAAACTTTTGAAACGAAATTTTTAAATTTACAACGAATCTACAACAGACAGACAGAACACAATGCAACGAAATAGAATGGAATGAAACGACAATGGAAAAATGTTCGTTGGTTGGACTTGGAAGGCATACACCAACAACAAAAACTAAATAATTGTCAACTAAAGCAATCAGTAGTACCCACCCAGCCAGTAGTTGGACAAGATGTAACACAACCAAACTCGTAAATTTCAAATTACTTTTCACAACAGCAGCCATTACAAGCAACTGTCATTTGGAGCAAAACACATTTTTTTCTTCTTTCTTCATTTTAAGAGGATTTTTTCAGAAGTTGTAAGTCAATGACGATGAGATGTTAATGCCACTGAGGCTGTTGGGAGACCGGCAAAAGATGCCACTTAAACAAAAACTAAAAACAAAAACAAACAAAAAAGAAATATTTTATGAGTGTTAAAAAAGGCACTGCGCTTCATTAAACGCCAGAAACACCCAACAACAAAAATATGAAAAAAAGAAACGTATTCCTAAAGAGATACTCATGTAAATCTACAATAAATTTATAAATTATCCAACAATTTTTTTGTTTTTTGCTGCCTATTGCCACATCTTCTAGAGTGGATTTTACAACATAAATCGTTAAATCGTTCCATAGACTTGTTAATGTTTTCAATGACTGACTGAAAGTATGAATAAATGGCTGCCTGTCAGTTTTTTTTTTTGTTTTTGGTTTGCCTTTAAAGGTGCCTTTAAAAATCAACAAAGAGCTCCATCACTAGCCAATAAGTTCTTTGTGGAGTTGTTTGTCTACTGGCTCCGCTGTTTTTACTATAAAAAGTCTGTCAGAGTTATTAATTAAAATTTTTTTCAATTTTCACGCAAACACTTTTCCCTGCTCTTATTATTTATGATATTTGAAGAGCAAGTAAAACGAAAGAGAGAGAGAACACTCATCATCTTCAATAGCAACAGCATCGACATCAAACATCACACATCAGACATCACCATCACCATCATCATCATCATCATCATCATCTCTATCATCCATAATCGTTTGATGAAATTTATTTCCATTTTTGAGGAGGGCCAACAAACACTACAGCCCGTGTAATTTTCAAGTGTGAAATTGTTGTTGACAACATGATTTACAAACGTAGCATAAAATGCTACACTTCGAGTCAATAATTAAAAATTATTTTTTGCCCTTTTTGTCGATAATCTAATCAAATATGTACATACATATGTATGTAGTATTCCTTTCTAACTGATGTATGTATGTGGGGGGAACTTTCTATTTTGCTTTTCCTTAATTTTCCTTATTCTTTATTTTTCTTTTGGCATTATTTTTTATGTTTTCATTTTGTTAATGTTCCATAAAATTTTAATAACGCGTGGCTTTTTAAAGCATAGAAAATCGATTAATGATGGGGGCATACATAATGCATCTATTTTCGGAAGCACTTTAATTTAATAACCCGCTAAGCAAATCGAATACGCTACTAATACGTGGTATCGATTATTTGCACAAGAGGTATAATTTCCTTAAAAAGTGTTGCCTTAAATTCAAACGTTAATATTTTTTATTCACCTTCTATTCATTCCATCTTCTAAGCCTGAATAAAAATATTAATTGAGAGGAATTTCATACTTTCTTTACATTAAGCTTTTCGTTTGGCAATGATTGACAACACTTTAATACGAAAATAATACTTCTTTCTTCTGACATTACATTCTTAAGCCATCTGTTTGAGAAATAAAGAATTTTCTTTTTATAACGTTTTCTATTTAAAAATTTTGAGAAACTCTTTTACCATACCATGAAATAGTGCAAGTTATCGAAACTGCCTTTAAAGTGAGAATATTTTAATGACAACCCGACTAAACACTGCTCAATTCCAATAAGAGAACAAGTAAGGTACTCTCCTAAAGCTGTTAATAATTAAAGATTTAAATCTTTTTGTTTTGACATTAAAAACTTTCTTTTTTAGCTCCTCTCTGCCCAATTTAAAAACAATACCAAAAGCGGCCTCTTTGTATGGTACATTGTCAGGCAAGAGCAACAAATTCTTACTGTTGCTTGCTCTATGCTTCTTCCGCCAATTACTGAAACTTTTCTACGTAAAACATACATACGCGGAGAATTTAATCTTCACTTAACGTCACAACATATTTTGCTAATTTTTTACTTGTTTTTGTAGTTTTTGTTTTGGTCCTTGTAACTTTGAAAATTTACTTCCTTCACTTTACAAGGCTGTAAGTGAAATGGACGGACAGACTTACATTGCCTTTCTATTCATTCATCAATTTTTATTTACAACGAACGGTTTTTTGTTGCCTTCTAGACTCTATTGTCTTATCAACTATTCAACGAGGATAACAAAAGAATTTCTGTAAAATCGCTCTGTTGTGAGTTGTTGCTAATCCTTGTCTATCTTCTATTTTAACAGAGCCAGGGGAGTTATTCATTCCACTTACTTCTCTGAACTGAGTAAGAGTAATGATGGAGGAGGCAAAATCGGGAAAAAACATTTCAAAACTTTTAACAACTCCTCTATATTGCACTTAATTAACGGGGCTGTAACGTTTAACCCCTTTATATAACGCCCCTCTCTCGCTTATGTACATCATTTGAAATTCTCGTTTGAGCACATCATCACATCACGACAGAGTGCTGTTGGGTTGGTAATTGTTACAGAAATCTGATTAAAACGTTTCACTCCGTGATGGAAAGTCACCTCCTACCGTCACTGTATTGTTTAGAAAATGTGGCTTGACGTGTTACCAGTGGCCGTGGTTTTTTTATTTATAACGAGGCTAGTTTCATAATGTCACTAAGAATACTGTAGCCACAGTCATAAATAAAGGATTGTTGTTCAAGAGAATCTATTTCAATTAGGTTTCAGTGTAAATATTGCCTCACATATGGACTCACAATAACTTATGAAACCACCCTCTTATGTTTGAAATGAAAACAAAAAAAAAAAAAAAATTTAAACTTTATAAGGAAACTACCACTTACCTGGCATAATAGGCCGCTGCTGCCATAGCCTGAGCCGTTTCAAGCCTAACTTCGATTTTTTTGCCATGACGATACGGCAATTTTGCTGTGCCATCGTGTTCGAGCACTAAAACATCCTGGAATTCGCCAGTATCCTCTTCGAATACGATGGGCAAGGCGGATGGTCTATTATGGCGATTGTTATTGTTGTTGCTGTTGCCGTTGTTATTATTGTTGCTGCTGCTGTTATTCATATTGTTAATTGGCACAGAGGTGGAGGAGGAATTGGAGGGCAGTAAGCCGGCTTGCTGCAAAGTATGTTCCACCGAAAGTGGGGTATCATGCTCGTCTAGTGGTAAATCCTCACATGTTACACTAGCGCAGCCAGCAACGGAGGTGGCATTGCTGGAGGAGATATTGTTGTTGTTGTTGTTATTAATTTGCGTAGCTGTTGAGGAAACATTTGAAAGTTTTTCATCATGGGCCCCTAAAGGATGTTCACGTGTGCAGTGTTGTTGTTGCGGCTGTTGTTGTTGCTGTTGTTTACTGTTTAAATGTTTGTTGCCAGTTGCTGCCTCCACTTGCTGTTGTTGTTGTTCTTTTTCGTTGCCATCATTTGCCGCTATTGTTCTGCTTTGTTGCATTTGTTGTTGTTGTTGCTGTTTTAGGTTTTGTTCCCTCAATTGTTGATACAGAATACTACGATGTTCTCCATCCGCTTTGGTTCTTTGTTGCAAACTGTAAGGATATTGCGCTGGTGTTTTGCTTGCAGCATTTGCCACTAAGGGTGGCGGTGCTATATAGGATGGTGGTTGCATATGCAACATTTTATTGTGAGCTCTTGTTTCTCCATCCTTGTCATGGGACGTTTTCTTATGGGATTTATGGGGTCTTGAGTTGGATGCTGCCGCTGCCATCAGTTTCTTTTTCAAAAGTCTTGAAGGCGGCAATGGCGGTGGAGGTTGTTGACTGTTTTGATTACGCTCGGGCGGTGGTGGTGGTATGGGAGGCCTTTCTTTAATAGTTTCGTAGACATGATTTAAAGGAGCCGGCGGTGGTGGTGGCTGATGATTATGGGCATCGAATAAAAAGTGTTTTTTAGTATCCACTGGATCCACATAAGAATCGGAAAGATGGAATAGAGGCTGTTGTTCAGCCTGTGGAGGTGGGGGCAATTTCATGGAATGTATTTGGGCTTTTGTCGTTTTATGCAGCCACAAAGCATTGGGGTTTTGTAAATGCGGAGGCAATGATATTTGAGCTCGACTTAGGGTTTTCTGTTGTTGCTGTTGTAAGTGTTGTGCAGCGAATTGTAGCTGCTGCTGTTGTTGTTCTTTATCCATGAAAGTTGTCTGATTCAACAAGTTGCGCTCGTAGATATCGTTCAATAAATTTGTGGCATTTTTTGAAATTTGATTAAATGATGTTTGTTGCTGCAGCTGTTGTTGCTGCTGTTGTAGTTGTTGACGCGGTATTGTTATCTTCTGATGTTGCACGGGTATGCGGGATTTGTTAGATTGTTGTGCTGGCTGTTGTTGTTGCTGTAGCTGTTGCTGCTGTTGTAGTTGTTGCATTTGACTTACACTTAGACGATGCGAAACTCCATTTGTGCTTGACATGGCATTCGGCAAATACTGGCCATGATTCATTGCATGTTGTTGTATTTGTAGCTGCTGTTGTTGCTGTTGTTGCAATTGCATTTCATGCAATGTACCCTTGGGTTTTTGGAATTTCTGTTGCTGTTGTTGCTGATGTTGTAGCTGACCA
Organism: Sarcophaga rosellei; assembly: GCA_930367235.1. NCBI lineage: Eukaryota > Metazoa > Arthropoda > Insecta > Diptera > Sarcophagidae > Sarcophaga > Sarcophaga rosellei. The sequence continues at coordinate 2,399,846 of OV884019.1, read as the reverse complement.
TTCATTTGTGCATTTTCAACTTGAACTACTTGATATGACTGCTGCTGTTGATGCATTTGCTTGTGTAAGTCCTGTTGCTGTTGTTGTTGTTGAAATTGTATTCTCCTTTGCTGCTGATATTGCTGGTAAGTTGGCCTTTGCAACGCCATTGCATTATTCCCTGTGGTATGTTGTTGCATGTTGATGGCTGCCGTAGTTCCGCCGTTTGTTGTGGCATTGTTGGTGGCATGAATGTTGCCTGCTGCAGTGCTATTTTCATTTCGTTTTATACCCACATGTCTAGGGCGATGGACAGAAGCCTGCAACGGAAAATTGTAAAAAGTTTCGTTCATTACAAAATTTTTGCATATGAAGGCGAGCGTAAAGAGAGAATAATTTTCTGTAAATTGCTTTTAAAAGAAATCTAATGCTGAGTTTATTAAATCGCTGAGAGAATATGATTTTGAGAAGAGAAAACCATGTTCCCATTGAATACCGATTTAGGAATTTTGAAACTTTGTTTCATTTACTTTTTTCATATCATTAGTATTGTCTTAGCACATGTAGTGTCTCAAAATAAATTCGTCATTCAACAGAACACACTTCTGTTGCATGCTTTCATCATTATTTCGGAGGAATGAACACATGTTTGGCTGTTCGAAAAATGTTATTTTATGGCAGCTCCCCTTTAATTGCCAATGTCATGAACATCGGCTCTTCAAATTATTTCCCCATTAAATCGCCTTCAATTAGCATTAATCACTCAAACAGATTCTTCACATTCCCACCAAAACCACCACTAGCCGACAACAATAAAAAAAAGTGTAGTGTTCACAATGAAGTTTCAAAAAAAAAGAGACAAAACTTTTTTCGAAACACATTTGGAAAATATTTTCATTTTATTTGTAATAAAAATTAATTGCTCACGATCCTCATAGCCAAACCATCGTACAACCCCCGACATGCCATAAAAAATATCTCAAAAAAAAGAGGAAAAAAAGAGAAGCTGAAGAAGTAAAATTCTAAAGACCAATAAAAAGAAGGCGAAAATACTGAAAATGTTAAATCGTCGTCATGTAGTTTTATGATTGACTGGAAGTGTCATGACATGAGATTTTTAAAAATAAAACGAAACGGCAGGAAAAATCCGACACGCACACGCCTCCAAATACAATATCTCTTGACAAGTTGACATTTAAAATCAACAATAATAACAACAACAAGTAAGGAAAATACAAATTTTATAATGACTGTCTTACAGCATCATCCTCATCATCATGTTGCACTTGTCATAAAACGGAGCATTTACATGAGGCATCATCGTCATCATGTTAAGCGGTGCATGTTTTCTGGTTGTACAAGAAAACAAGCAGCAACAGTGGATAGAATATATCAAAATCATAAAGAATTAAAAAGATTTGACGATTTTGGAACAATAAAATGGAACAAATGATGCCTTTAATAACACGGATATTGAAAGCTTTTCTGGGGTTCAATTACACACAATGACGATTGATGGATATCTCTTATGGGATTACAGAATACAATTTATTGTTCATAACAAAAATTTATACACTTAGGAAGCACAAAAAAGGTGCATTCCTTGATCATTTCACCATCTGTGCATATAGAAATGTTCCGCTATTTCATTCATTCCTTTGGCTTCTTTGTAAGTCTGCGGTATAACTTAATGCTGTAACCAAATTTTTGAATTAAATTTCCTTATTCTTTTTCATCGGATGCTGTAACATTGATTTGCAAAAAATAATTTTTACGCTTTAAAATAGGAATCGGAGGACCTTAAAGGATATTTTTACGAAAATGGAAAAATCGAGATACTGGTGTTTTGCTTTTACAATGCTTAACATTAAAATTATAAACAAAAGCTACAAAAACAAAAACAATGAACTTGTTTACAAATTATCGCACTGCGTAATATAACAACAAACACCAGCATAAAAAATTATAAACAAGTAAACATAAATATGCCAACAAATACTAGAAGAATAAATGTAAACAAATTTTGCTGCCTTTATTTGCAATGCTGACTCAACACTTTCTTACTTAAGCAGCGTTGAGTACGGTGTCAATGAGTGATTGTTCCTTATTTAATCAAATCAATCCTAAAAGGCAACCAATTGGAATGTTAAATTTTAATCAACAGGAACTTAATACTTACAAAAACAGGACCACCAGTTAAGGAAGATTGCGAAGAATCATCATCACTGCACCTACGAATAGAAATAAAAAATATTTTAACATTTGGAAACAAAAGTTTTATTTTTTATTTTTATTTTTATTCACGCATTAAATAAAAACATATGAAATCAAAAATAATTTAAAGAGAGCGGAACAATATAATATGGTTACCAAAACATTCAAATTAATTAACTTTGTTTTGTTCAAACAAATGGAATTTAGCTCGTAAATTAAAATAAAAAAAACTATTGTGACTTGAAATAAGAAACAGCTGGCATTCCAGAGGAAATTGGTCGTTTAATTTGTTATATTTGGCATAAACAATAGCGGAGTGTAATAAAAATAATTAAAAAGTGTGATTGAATGAATCGCCAAGTCACATTCGTACATTGGAAATCGAAATAGAAACGTACGTAAATCAACAGGTGTGGAGTATCCGTAATAAAGACAATGAATATGTATATCGTAGTAGCGATAGTCAAAAATAATTATTAAATTAAACATACACGTTTTTTAAAGTAAATTTCTGTCAAATAATTGTCCAAATATGCTCACAATAATTCATAACGTATTAACTGCTTCCACGATATGCTAACATAGAGTGAAGAATGAATGAATATAAGTGGGGCTTCTATTTTGTTGCGTAGTTTCATACTTTTATTGTAAGCTTGGGTTTATGAAAAATTAAAAATCTCATTAATTTGAACCGAAAATGGTACTTTATTGTTATTCTCCTTTTGGAGAGACTTATTTAGGTTCAAATTTAAAACATAATTTTCAATTCAACTTGTGATGGTGATTGTGAAATATTTCTCTTTTATTTATGTATTTCGAATCACAAGAGTCACTGAAGACGGGATCACATTTATGGATTTCGGCATAAGTTCTGTATGTTCTGTCCTCTCTAAAAGCAATATGGTCAATGAATGTCCTTTCACTGCTTAATGGGATAGCTTTCTGGTCGGTTTGCTCTAACTTCTGGCTACCTTTTTACAAATAATTATGAAATACTGATAAAACTCTGACTTCGCAAGCTTTAAATGCTTTAAGTTGTAATATATAAACGCATTCAATTTGTAGAAAAATCTTTTAGAATTGTGCTGATTGTTTAATACATAATTTTTTGTTTTTTTTACGTTAAAATCTGTAATACTCGCGTGTTGTCTATAAATCCAAAGCAAAAACTCCAGTGCAATTTTTGTACGATTCATTTTTATAACAGTTATAATTAGTGAGACTCCACTGTATTGAATTCCTTAGGCATAAACAGTTTTCATCGATTTCTTAACAGCAAGGTAGAAAGCATTGGTTTTTTATTCGGTGAGTCGTTTGACACTGATTAACACACCACAACCTGCCGAAAGTGATGACGAAGAACGCTGTTACCTTGTTTTCAAGTAAGTGTAGTGGCCCTCTATATATCAAAGAAACACAATGTTGGTAATATACGTTACAATATATTTGATAAGTAGTGGTTTGAATTTTAAAATATAGAGGCATTACGTTATCTTTTTGTCTGTGATAAATATTCACTTTCCGTAATTCTATGACTCCGCTAGTCAAGGTAAAATTTATTTATTTCAGACATAAACCGTATAATTCACCACAGGTAATACGATAGAAACATGAAATTATATCTATGTCTCACAACGAAAACACACCTCACACAAATTCGAAACTCACCACACCTTAGGTACAAAAAATTTCCCCGCAGTGTTTTTTGGTTGAAAAGGGGGTTGCGAGCACGCTGATACCGTCCTTTTCAACTGAATGTATGGTGAATTTTCGTCACATTCCCCATGAATACCAACATTTCAGACACAAACCAAACTACACGACGAACACACACATATTCAAGTGAAGATTCCTTTAAAAATAAAGGAACTCAATATCTATTGATATAAACCAGCCACGTAAAGAAGAAAGTGCGAATTACAAAAGACGGGGTTTTGGTATGACGGATTGCAGTAATTGTAATTGGGCGGCGATGGAGGTAACAATTAAATTTATTAATTATTTGGCTTATTAATATAAGTCTTATGTGTGTGTGTGTGTTAGTGTCAACGGTATGATGACATCAACACACATTTAAACCATTTTAACGGTTATTTTCTTTCTTTCTTTGAAATTCTTGAAGTAAATTAAAACTTCATTTTGGCTAGGAATGACGGACATGTTGTTCAAATATTTATTACTCACCTCTTATCCTCAACCGGTTCCAAACGTAGTTGGTGTTGGTGCTGCGTTGTTTTACTATTGCTAGCGCCTGCACTATGGGCTGAGTTTCTTCTACTCGCTCTTTGTGAACGATTCGATTTGGAGCGTTTTAACATGATGACATTAATGTTTTTTCAAAGTTTCTTTCCTTCCGTTTGTTCTTTTGACAATTATTTGTCAATATTTTTACAGCATTTTGTTCTTTTCAATAATTTTATTGCGAAAAGTGCGTGTTGCTGCTGCTATTTGTTATGTGTTGTTTACTTTTTTACAGCAACAAATAAATTTTATTGGCGGAATTCTTTTGTTTTTTTTTCTTCTATGCTTTGTTGTTTGTTATCGTTGTAATAATCAACAATATTTTTAATTATTTTTTTCTTTTTTTGCCTTTCCGTGCTTCGTTCACATTTCGTCAGCGATGTATATGCTCCTCCACTTTTTCAAAATTTTATCTAAAAACGAAACCAAATGAAAATAAAATTAGAAAAAAAACCTCATGTTACGATAGTGAGTGATTTTGTTGATGGTTTTTGTTGTTGTTTTTACAAAAAGTTTACAAAATAAATTTCATTAAAAAAAATGCGTAACATTGAATGAACGAGTCCGATTGATTGACGTTTTGATTTGAATTGTCAGCGATTGTTTATGAATTTTGTTTTTTTTTAGCGAAATTAGATGATATTTCTTTTTATTACACACAATTTATTTATAAACGACTGGAAGGGAATTTAAACATTTTTTTATTAATTTGGTATTCCCCTTGAGCTAAGTAAGGTGGGTGGGTATGCTAAGCATTAGACGCATTGTGGTAATTTGTCCTGTACTACAAACGGTTTCAGACGAACGTCTACTTGTATGGAAAACACAAACAAAATTGAAGCCATAAGATTGCAAAACCAAAAATATCATGTTTGCAATTAATTGTCCAAGATTTGTGTGCCCTTCAGGACAAGCCAGCCACTCACCCGAACCTATTGTTTCAAGGAATATAAAAATTTAAAAGTACTGATAGATATGTGTATCTCTACTTGTGATGAATACTGACTCCTGTGTTCATTCCTTTAGATTTATCTCATTAATCTTTATTTGAATTTCTTTCTACTGACGAGAAGGTATGCCAGACTTCTTTCAAACTCCTTTCTTCTTCTCCTTCTGGTATTATATTCAAACAATGAATTGAAAATTACCAGATCATTTCACAATTAACGATTGATTAATCCACTCAATTAATTCAATTTAAATTCCACAACCAGGCCTACAATTAATCAATTCGACAAGAGATCATGACTGTAATCTTTGATCTCTTTTTTGAAATTTTTTTTACGTTTCTTTCATTTTTAAATTGCCAAACATTCGATTTCAATTCAACTTGCAATTGCAATTGCTACTGCAATTGATCGGATCATGCAATTTTAAGATCAAACACAACAGCAAACAATTGTACACCAATGACGGACGTAGAACAGCAGAAACATTTAACCCCTTCAATAACAGGTGCACGCTCGCTCATGTGAACGTACATACGTTGAGTTGAAAATGTGAGAATGCGCAGTCGCCACTACAATTTAAAGATTTTGATTACGAATTATTAATAATTTTAAGATTTTCTTTATTAAACTTCCACTTCCAACACGCGAGATCGTTTGAAAAAAGGAAAGAAACGATTTTATTTCAAAAAAAAAATAAATACGAATGAATTTACAACACAACACATAGTTATTTTGCTTATAGTTGTTATTGCTGTTGTTCTCATTCTCTATTCTTTTTTTTTCGTGATGGTTTGAATAACAAGTTTAATTTGATTTCATTGATTAGTTTGTAAGTTTTTAGTTGTTTTGCTAAACGAAAATGTCGATTTTGAAATTGCCCGTAAGAAGTTAACACTACAGCAGGCATTACTCGACTTAAGAGATAATTTGAATTCAAACGTCAAAAAAAAAATTGAGAGAAGCCCTTCATTAGCGTGTACACTCAGAGACATAGAGAATCAACGGGCCAACACTAGAAAAGATGCTCATGGAGAATCCTACTTTCAATCTTTATCTTGAATACCCTGTAAGTATCTTTACAAAGATAATCTGTCTGTATTCAGATCTATCACATCATATCCGTTGGCTTAGATTTTCGTCTAGAAAAAATCAGAAAGACTTTTCTACTCAGAAATGCCTTACCATCAGCACTGAGACGATGTGCTCGGCGATATAGCTTGCAGAGCAGAAAATGAGACAGTCTTGGCAATAGTGAATGGAATATATTAAACACTTGACTTGCTGATCCATTACTCCTCTAATGGTAGGAATCTTGCATTATTTTACTCTGGAGTATTTCGGTTACCTGACAGCGTTCTTAGCATAGAGAAAATGTTCAATCTTCACTGTTTCTTGTTTGTGTAAATAAATTTGTATAAATTGGCCAAAAACCAATGAAATCAATAGTAGACTCAAAGAGACTTTTAAGTTTCCATCGATTATTGTAGCGCTTACTGAGCTGTGGAATTGATATTTTTCGCCTGATACCTGCTCCAGTTCGTTATTGAGGTTGACCAGCCAGGCAACCATGCAACAGTAACTACATTCACTACGACGATGATGATAATGATGAGGGCAGACAAGGCCTCTCGCAATTCATTTAAACAATATTTCGTTTAGAAAAATGAAAAAAAAACAATTTAAGCCAGTGTTTTAATTTTAATTCTAGTTGAAGCTGAAGTTGATGTTGAAGCTTCAAATCTTTCATAAAAATCGTGCTTAAGAAATAATACAAGAAAGAAAAATTTTATAATTTGAAGAGAAAAAAATTGTTGAAAGCATTTAACACATGTTTGTTGTTTTGGCAGCAAGCATGTTGCAATTGCAATATGTAGTTGGCTGGTATGTTGGTATGTGCTGATACCACCAATGTAAAGTAGAACCAGCAATTATCATTAAAATCATAAACATAATGTTGCTGTTGCTGCCTTTTTTCTTTTTCTATCTTTCTTGCACAAAACGCACACAAGTGCTGTGCTCTACAAATGTTTTTTTTATTTCTCGGTTGTTGCTGTATTAGATGCCACACTAATCCATGCCACTAACAATAGATACGAATACAAAGCCAACAAGATCGTTCCATTCAAATGGTGAATTAAATTATGAGGCGAGAGGAATAAAAGAAGTCGTGTGTAAGAACATGGCAAATTTTTGCAATTTGTATTACAGAGATATTAACGTGCAACAACAGAGACAACAACAAAAATAAGCATAAAATATGGTTGAATGTATTAAGGAAGGCCAGTCCTAACGAGCCACTAATTCTCTGTTTCATTTGTTTTTTTTCTTTTATTCATCTCACTTAGATACTCGGTTGTCATTCAGATGGAATGTGACCAGCGAATCTTGAACCTATGTTCGGTTAGGCATCACGGCCAGAACGATTGTAATGAATATGGTCAGCGAAATTTAAACTTTTAACTCAATATGGGTAATATTTACTTGCTTCGGATTAAATCCAATAGTTTGTTTTCCTGACTATTTAAAGCGATACATTCCACGTCACGCACTTTTATTAACAAGTTTTATTAGAAGCTGAATGAATGTCTGGTCACATTATGGATGTTGCATGTTTTTCGCAGATCTTTATTTCATTTGCTCTTTTTCTATTCAATGTGGCGCTTAACAACACTACATATGTATGTACATATATTGTCCACATACATACATATATATGTATGTTTATATGTATACCCAACCAACAAACAATCTGTTGTAATCGCAGTGTTTCTCGCTTTCATTATGACTATTTTTAAGAATCTTTTAGCAAAACGATGACTTTAATTACTGAAAAACACGCTTATCCATTCTTATACTCCACTCTTGCAATTTTTTTCTACTCTTTCTAGAGTGTGGATGACAGGTTTTGTTCGTATTTTTTTTTTTTTATTTGTTTTGTGTTTGGAATTCTTAGCCATTCTTCACAGAGATGTTGTAGTTGTTGTTGTTCTTGACAATGTGGCACGTTTGTCTATCTATGCAGCCCCACAAAATAATGCATTAGGGCAGGTGTTACTTAGTCAAAGATTTGTTACGAAAATGTTGTTGAAAACCCTCTGCATGTATAACGTTCTATTACACACGAAAAAAAAGGAACAACAAACTGAACACATGCAATTATTTAAAAGAGCCACATGAAAACACCAACAATAACAACAACATCTACGTAGTCATGTTAAACCTTTAATAGAAATGTTAGAAGAACACGAAAACCCCCATTGGAAATCCAATTTAAAATAAATGCCTGTGAAGCAAACAATCGTACACATTCTATTCGCGATATGAATGCTAAGGAAGATTGAATAAATTCGGAAATATTTGGGATTCTCTGCACTAGAAAACGTATAGAAAATGTAGATGTTGATCGCGGCAATGCCGAAGTTGGTTTATGCGTTCCAATTTTTACATCTTTTCCAACATTCCTATTGGCATCTCCACAATAAGTACATACAACCCTTCAGTCAGGATTATAGACCTAGTTTCTCCCTCCACTTATGTTGTGTGCGTTAATTTTATACAAGAGAGCAACTTTTCATGGCAATTTTATTTTACTCTCAGAGTGTTTGCCAGAAATCTGCTGAGAGGAAGTCGCCGAGGTCTGACCTCGGATTTGAACCGAGACCTCACTTGTAGTAAGCCAACACACTACCTATTAGACCACAGCGACTTCTGGCAACTCGAATGATGGCGGGCTTCTACACGAGAGACTTTATATATCCATACTGCTGTAATACGTTAGACTTGATCAGCTTTAAATCGTTTTTATTTGGCTATGAAGGCCAATGACAGTATATATTTCAACTACAACCGATTCCTATTGGGGATACGGTTTGCATATTTTTACAAAATAAATCTTTAATTAAAGAGAATTGTTGTTAATTTTTCAACAACTTTTATAGTATTTTTTGTTGTTGTTGTTGTTGTTTTTGTCCACACTTGGTAGACAATTGACGAGCGTTGACCCAATAATTTATGGCGCGAATATTGCTTGCGAAGGCAAAATACACAGCTGAACAGCGAACAGCATTCATTCAGCATCAGTCAAAATAGCAATAAAAACAACAACAACAACAATGAAAAAAGCACAAAAATTATTCTTTATTTAAACATGAGAGATCAATTTCCATAAGAAAAAAATGAAGAAAAACAACAACAGATTCAATCAACAACATACACGATGAAAGGAAGCCAAAAGGAAAAAAATTACTAAGAATGGATGGATGTTTGGATGGGGACTGGTCTTGAAGCTTTTCATCTTGTTGCACACATTCATTTCAGTTAAAAAGTTGCAACAACAAACACGGTCATTATTATTAAAGTGAATTACAGAAGAAACAACAACAAAAACAAACAAAAAATAGCAATAAAATTGTAATTGAACCAACAACAACAACAACAATAAGCAGGCTAATGAAAATATAGAAAGATTTTGATCGTTTTTAATTTAAAAATACTGTTTCATACTCACTCTCAACATTTTTGATTGTAACACGAATGATTCATGGATGCCAGATAAGTTTCCTATAAAATGTTCTTAAAATTGTTCCAATGATTGTCAGTGATTGGGTACATGCATATAAAGAAACTGATGACGATAAATAAATAAGTATGGGTGTAAGGTCTAAATGAAGTCACGAAAATTTGAATCTGCTCTACCAACGAGATCTTTCGAAAGAATCCCCCGTCAAAGGGTTACAATAGATATGGCATTCTCCGGATAATGAATCAAAGTGAAGTGGAAGGTGAAGTGGTGTGAGAAGCTAGGTTGTAATCCTGACTAAAGGATTGTAATGACCAATTATGTTTGTATGTAATGTTGGAATGTCTGAGCATCGCTAGAATGTCTTTCAATTACTTTGAAAAGTTTAATTTTAGTTCATAAGAAAACTATTTTTAAATCTAAAAATCTGGCAACGACGCTTGCCGTACAAAAAGTGAGCGTCAACAGTCAAATGACGCGACATTTGTTGTCAATTAATAACGACAAATAAAAACAACACACAATGAAATTTTGTGTAAAGACAGACGCAGACAGACGTCTTGTGTTGTATTTTGTTTTTTTTTTTGTTTTGTTTAAAACTGTGTTTATAATTTGAAGTTACAAACAAATAATAAAATTCGTTTGTTTTTCTTTTCATTCATTTTATATGTTGCCTCTCTGTCCTTAAGTGAAAAAGATCCAAATTGCACGTTTTTAACCCTTTTTGTACGTTACTTTACGATTCGTTCGTTTATTTTTGTTTCTTTATTCATGTTAAACATGCAACATTGACAGCAGCAACAATCGTTTTTACAACTCGTTGTTGTTGTACTGAGAGTGTACATACATACATATTTATTTAATCTATTAATGCGTGCCAAGCATAGTGAATCAATACAAACATGTTGTAATTGTCTATTTTACTTGTTGTTGTATGCTTGTTATTGTTGTTGTAAAAATTCTTATTCTTGTCATTTATTTATTCATACTCTTTCTTCACTTTGGGTATTTTATTCAGTTCTCAGAGGATTTTTGGTTAATTTTATTACGCTGATATTATTATTAAGTCACGCCTAAATCATTATACGGAATTACCTTTTGACAACGTCATTATGGAAAAATATTCTCATTTCATGCACATTTTTGAATACCCTACCTACCTACCTACCTACCTACACTTGTCTTAAAGGCGATTGAAGATGATAGATGATGTTATTTAAACAATCATTCCAGTAATACAATACAATTTGATTTTTGACTCCTGTAAGAAGACTTCTTCAAGATATATGGTGGTGCTGCAAGTAATACATTATTCAACATCTCTGAATAGTTATGTGAGAAGCATCTTAAACTTCTCGCGGATATTACTTGTAACGGATTTTGACATACCGTTCAATATGTATCTTCATTCCCGATATAATTGGAATGCTAAAAGCAAGGTTTGGTGAAGAATGCGGAATCTAATTTTATTTTTTCTCTACAAATATCCTACACGATTAGGTCTTCCGTCCGACCTTAATAACGGTTCTTCATTTCTATATTTTGCTCAATGAACAGCAATATTTTTGTGGATACCACAATCCAACACATCCAGTCACATTCTATCTTACTTACAAACCTTTCGTCAAGATTACAACCTAATTTCTCATTAACATTCGATCACCAAGTCGAATATTTTGACGTCGAAAAGAGCAAACTCTCTGGTATTCAGAGAACTGATGCGTTAAAGACTCAAAGACATATTGGTTCTGTAATTTATAGAAAGGAGAATAAAAGATAAAATAATGTTCTAATTCGAAAAAGACAGAGCGCTTGTTGAGCTTTGTAGTCATCGTTCAACACTCTTTGCAATCATACATACTTTTGTATGCCAGTGGTTGTAATGACTGGCTTGATAAAAAGACTTCTTCTGTAAATATCTGGCTCTAATGAAAATGAGCAAATAAAGAAGAATAGGATTTGATCTCATTTAGAGAATTTTATACACACTGTAGGATATCGTTAAATCTCCTATAACCATCCATAATCATTTATTTCTTGTTATTTTTATGAAAAGTAAACCAAAAAAAAATGGTAATTGAATAAAATGATGAACAAACGAAAGAAATTTTCAGAAGAAATTTTTTTTCTCATCTTTTATGGTTAAAAGGCCAAAAAGATCACAACCAAAAGAAGTAACATAAGATACCATAACGTAAGAGACTAACACGTAAGAATCCTTAACAAGTGTGCGGGGTGATGGTGGTCGCGATGATGCTTGAGATTTTTTGATTGTTTTGCTGATTATGATGGTGTTCATAATTGACAAGTCATGTCTATTTAATGCCATTCAACTCTCCCACAGGAGATGATGTCTACAACCAAAGGGTTGTCCCAACTATTGTGGTTGCATCACATTTTTAACAGAAGAATAAAAAATGAAAAATAATTCTTTGCTTAAGAATTGTTTTGAAATTTTTTTTCTTCCTATAGAAGTGTTGCCTCATAACTGTCTGTCTATCTGTCACTTCTTTTGACATTTCTGTATGGAAAATGACACAAAATTTTATTTCAAACTAACAAAAGAGTCAATTAGCAACCACTCACTCACTCACTCTCTTACCAGTCAGTGCCTGGTTGTTGGTGTTTGGTTGATTATGAAATCTCTTGGAGGTCAAATGGAATTAACCAGTCATTTTAAATTGTCTTTCGTTTGTCTGCACTTTGTCGGACAATTGGTTTGACTAGTAAGTTTTTGTGGGTGTTCATAAACAATTTGTTTAAACAATAAATTAGCGTTGAGTAAATGTCAAATTAAATCATTCGAATTGTGGAAATGATCTGTGGCTTGAAAAGGTCAGGCTGTCGGTTGTTGAAAAGCTAACAAAATAAAAAAATTAAATCGAAATTAATGGTTAAGGTAAGGCAGGTAATTATCGTCAGTACATACATAGTGAGAGACTTATGAAGTCTTTATAATTTATTGCACCTCCCGGTTACTTATTAATAAAGAAATCTTTAGTAATACTATTTAAGAAAAGTCAATGTAATGAATTTCTAAATGCTGTTAATTTTCTTAACATAATGCCTATTTGAGTAAGAGAAACAGTCACTTACATACATACATACATATTATAGATTGGTCATTAGAATCCTTCAGTCAGGAATTATATCTAGTTTCTCACACCACTTATGTTGTGTGTGTTAATTTTATACATGAGTGGCGGGACCCACAGTTTCTAATCCGATTTCGAACGAGAGATTTTTGAGAAACTCCTCAAGGCAAATTTTTATTTACTCTCAGAGTTTTTGTCAGAGACCTGCTGAGACGAAGAAAGACTTTTTCTATTTCGTTTTGATGCCTGACCTGGGGTTTGAACCCTGGCTTTACATCTAATAAGCCAACACACTATCTACTAGACTACGCCCACTACGTACTATCCATAATTCAAATGATTTGAAGACAAGAATTCCAATTTTAAATGCAAAACTTTATAGAAGTAACCTATTTTATTCTGTTTTTCAAATTTAATTCCTTTTCTTGAGCAGTTGAATAAAACTCCGTTTAGTAGATTTATTTTGAATTCCTCTGGAGTGTTCTTGCATGCTCTTAATGAACATAGAAAATCGTCAGAACGGGTTTTAACTCCTCCCCGCATTAAATTGTGAATTAAATTCTCATTTATATTCTGAATATTTCCTAACCAAAAGGATTTCTAAGAAGGAATTTAAGTTCTTTTTATGGGTTTCCGTTTATGTGAAATGATTTTTATTCGTGTGCTTTAATAATTCACATTTAATATCAACAGTTTATGGCACACGTTCGTCAATTGTTCCTTTTGGATTTTTTTTGTATTTTCTTTCTTTCACATTCATTTCTTGGAAGTTGACGTATTTCGTTTTCATTTTTCTTGTATTTTATGATTGCATGCTTCTGTTTTTATTTGTCATTTAATTTCACCTGCAGCCTATTTTGATACCCTCGTTTCTGATATAATTTTTACTTCATCGCTACTACGACAACTCGTCGACACTCAACGTCACCACTAAACGCCACCGCTACCGCTCATTTACGAGTGCTTTACTCTCTCCTGCTAAGCAGCAACACAACAATTCTTATCAAAAATTTGAAATCTTAAACGCAAAAAGAAAGAAAAAACGAAACAACAACAAAAAATGTGAATAAAATTTGCAAAAACAAAAACAAACAAAAAAATGGGAATTATAGTCAAGTGTATCATATCATTACATACAGGATAGTTATTGTAGAGGGAGTATCTCGGTACACCTACGAAACAACAATAAAAAGTGCATTCATGGAGAATATCAGGTTGAATATAAATTTAGTGCAAATACACATTTAAAACTGTGTATGATAACTTTTATCTCATACTGTATGTATGTATGTATGTATATATTACTTTGATTTCGTTATTTATTTATGCTTGCCCATCTCCGTCTCTCGCTTTGCAATAAAATATTCTCATTTTACTTGAATAGTTTCATTTCATTTCTTCATCCTCTATGGGTTATGATTTCTTTTGTGCTGTTGTTGTTGTCGTTGGAGCCAAAAGTAAATTCAAATATTATGTGATGCAAAAATTATTTACGCTATTCGGTCTTTAGCCTCAGGAACTCAAAGTGAATGAATCCAATTGTGTTTTCATACTTTTAAAGAAAATTTTCAAAAAAAAAAAAAAAAATGCAATTTTAATATGAACTCGTCGTATACGTATGTACATACATAACGTTTAGGAGAAGAATTTCTGTTTTCGTTAGACATTCTCTATTTAAATACCGGAAATAGTAAAAAAAAATTTTGGATTTTTATCGTTTCCATTTTAAGTGGATATGAATTATTGGCATGAAACAGAAAGTAAATGCCGAGTGAAGAACGAATGTATGAATGTATACGAGTACCAAACGTACTTCTAAACAGACAGATTTGTAATTCTTATAAATAAAACTGTTAAGGGTGTACAAATAATTTTTGGAGTACAAAAATTAGGCAGTTTATGCACGGTGATTAGGAAAGTACTAAGAACATATGTATGTCAACATCAAAGACATACATTAGACGTAAGACCACGATTCAAATCTTCAGACATTCCCAAAAAAATGAAAAAAATATTTCTTCGGCGGCTTCCTCTCAGCAGATTTCTGCCAAAAACTCTGAGAGTGAAATAAAATTGCCATTAAAAGTTTCTCAAAAAAAAAAAAAAAAACTGTTGTTCGGAATCGACTTTAAACTTTAGGTCCCACCACTCAAGTATAAAAATTAAAGCACATAACATAAGTGATGTGAGAAACTAGGTCGTAATCCTGACAAAAGAGTTGTAATGACCAATCATGTACATATGTATGTATGTACTATCACCGCAATACGTTGGAAAATCTTGAATTACTGCGCGTTTTGTGATCAAAAATGGAATGGAATCAGCAATGGAACAATATATGCCTGACCAACATGGTATTATTGTTACTGCTTATTTAACCAATTTTACGTCTGTTATAATAACACAAAGTTAGGTTAGGCAATGGGCGTACCCCCTTGACGGAAGGAGTCTCACCTAGACACTATTCCCTAGAGAAAACCATTCCAAGCTCGGTAATAAATGTCAGAAAATTAACTCCAGCTCTTGCAGAAGACATTAGTCGTTATGCCGAGTCTTTCAGCATGCCGGAAAGAACTGTATTGTGAGATGTATCG
The DNA here is from genome assembly GCA_930367235.1 of Sarcophaga rosellei. Classification (NCBI taxonomy): domain Eukaryota; kingdom Metazoa; phylum Arthropoda; class Insecta; order Diptera; family Sarcophagidae; genus Sarcophaga; species Sarcophaga rosellei. Next base: position 2,384,254 of record OV884019.1, on the reverse strand, counting down.
ACGTGTGATTTAAAGACATACTTGTCCAGTCGAGTACGTTTCTGCTGCCAACAAGATTAAGCTTTCCCGTAATACGAGTGAGCAATATCCAAACTAACTGAGACCGCTTTCGAAATTGTCGTGGGCTCTGTTTGGGAAACTCTGCAGTGGTTAAGGTAGCCTATAAGAGTTTAATTTCAGAACTCTTAAAAAGTATATCACTACCCACCCTCAATAGTCATCAGACATAAGGCAGTTGTAATTATAATATGTGGAATACGCCACAAACAGTGTCCGTAAGCGAAAAATTAAGAATTTGGTTGGGCGCTTAGAGCAATCTCGACTTAATAAAGGTATCACCCGGAAATGTGCTAATTCGGCTCATTCGTTCGAAAATCCACTACACCTTGTCACCTGCATTTCACCCAGCATGTTGTTAACATTAATTTCAAGCCTAAATGGTTTCCTTCAATGTCTCGTTTTTTAATTATAAAAAAGTTCTGGTTTTGTTACATGTGTTGATGTACACAGTTGGATATCATGTGGCATTCAAACACTGTTTCCGCTAATCAAACATCATAACTTGACTTCAAGAGAGAGAGAGAGCCAGTAACAGCGGTATATTGTGTTTCCGAATCATATTTGAATCTTTTAGAAAATTTTGAATATGTTTTCATAGTATGTATTAAATTGTAGAATCTATTTACATGAAATATGATGAGCGATTAAATTAAACTATTTTGCTTTGGTTTTTGTTTCGTCTATAGTTTGTTAGTTAGTCACTGTTATTAAATATTTCAGGATATTACTCTCTTTTTTTCCTTTTTTCTTTTTTGTTATTTTAATAGAAAACACTTGTATTACATCCTCTAATCCTAACAACAGGATATGAAACCTAAGCTTTGAGAACAAAATATATGCAGAAAATAAATGAACACATAAAATCAGTATACTAAAGGTATTAAATCATCAAATAAAGTAAAACTTAAAAAAATATTCAAGTTCGAATGACAATCAAAGTAGACAACTTTCTTTAAAGGGAGTATTACGCACGATAACCATATAAAGTAGCAAAATTAAGTATTTGTAGCACAGTTGCTATTAATCTCTACCCCTTTAATATTATAGTCGATAAAAGAATTCATTCTTTACTAGCACTGGCTGTTAGCACTAAAAAAGAAAATCCTTGCCAACTAAAAACAAAGATAACAAAAAAAGGCCAACAAATAAGAAACTTTATTAAAAAATCTACCAACAATACTTGTTGTTGTTGTTGTTGTTGTTCCTGTTCTTTTTCGGTTTATAAAAATTTGATTTTTTCTCGTTTTTGTTGTGTTTTTGTTTTTGGAATATTTAAACTATAAAACCGTTTGAGATTTGACATTTTTTATGATATAAAATCATGACTTTTATGTTGATTCCACTTAAATGAGGTGTGATAAAGATCTTGACGTTAAGTACGAAACAGCAAAAACAAAAACAAACGCTCTCGTCACATGTGAACTTTTACTGCAAATGGAAAAATCTGGCTGTGAATGGCGAGGAGTGTATGAGAATTGTTAAGAAAATTCATTTTTAAAAAACCATAATAATAGTTGAAGTACTTGAATGCCGTTCAAAATATATGGGAGAGAGAACAGCAACAACATTAAACGTTAAAATTAGTTCGTTACTGTTGTTGCTGTCATAAATTTTTAGCGAATTTATGGTTTATTACGCAAACAGTTCACGTTTTATATGAAGTTGCCGCTGCCTGTATCGTTACTGCGTCAATTTCTGTTTTCAAGTGTTAATTATATGGGGTTGTGTATCTCTTTATTTAGTTTTTCAAACTTTGCTTTTTTTTTGTATGCTTAGGAGCAAAACAAAGCGCCTTTAATTTATTCCACAATTTTTTTTCTGTTTTTTTATTTCAACTCACAAGCCAATTCAGGCGGCATTTTTCACAGTATGCGGCTAAAATATAAACTGACAAGGCAATCTAAGAAACTTAAACTATTTTTAGTTGTTGTCTACGAATAAAATGAAAATGTATGCCAATAATCGATGGAAATGCAAAAGACGCAATCGCAAACATCTATTGCAATATGAAATACTGAATTGTTTGTAATGAATGACAAATTATGACTACAAATTGATTATTAAATTGGTTCAAACATACATACATGCCGCCATCGACAGCCAATTAAAGGAATTGTATCGTTAACCCAAACGAATTGAATTTATTCACAAGTTTTGAAGAGCGACAGAGAGCTTCTAGAGTTAGTCTCTAGTCAAATTTTATTAGAAAACAAAACAACAAACTTTATCGTGGTCTTTAGTGGAGGTCTAATTATTACAATGAAATTTTAAATAGTATTTAAATAATTTTTTAAATGTTATGAGTACATGGGAAATGTGAGTTTCAAATGCTAAGCACGTAAGGCTTTATCATTACCGACACTCCTTTATGATTACCGACATGACATCATAAATTATAAATAAATTCGTTTAAATATTCTGATTTAACGAAAAACAATCGAAAACAATGTAATATATGCGTTGTATTGCATAGGCACAGTGATAGAGGGTATATCAATAAGGAGCCCCATATGCAGAGGAGTTTTTTTTTCTTTTTTCATAAAACAATTATAAACAGATTCCCATCCGAAAGATATATTCGCTATGATTGAGCAATTAAAATTTACAGTAAAACTTTGAGAAAACTTAGTCGTCTTTGACGTACCGAAGTATTGGTTGGGTTCTGTAATATCTTCTTAAGCCTAGGCGGATTTTAGTCAATTCTCAAAGCGATACTGACTCGGTTGGGTTCTGTAATATCTTCCTAGGCTTAAGCCAATTTCAAGCCAACTCTCAAAGTGATATTGACTCGACTGCTATAATTACTAGGGTCCCCTATGCCGTTTTAATTTCCAGGGGCTACAAATGCAATATAGCCACAGAACAAAGTGGTCCGTGTTGGGTATATCAGAGGCATTTATACATTCTGTCTATTTGAACATTTTATTGTTTTTTTTTTTATTTCAATTTTAAATTCCTGATATTTTATTTCTTTAAAGGAAAACTTTATTGATTTTTTAAAATCTCTTAAGAATATTGCATTCATTTTTTTCCTTTCAAATTTTTGTCAATTTTTGTAATTAATTTCCTCAATTGAAAGGAGTTTTTATTTTCCTTTATTTTACTTACTTTCTCTCCACTTGCAATTCTTTACTCTTGTGAATATTGACACAAGAGTAACGAAATGTGAGTTTTCGTTTTGTTTTCTTCTTTTTAAATCAAAAATCTCCTGCCAGGATTTTTATAGTTTTACTTACTTTGGACTTAAAGACGAACAAAGGATTTTTTTTAATTTTTTTTCTTCCATTTTTTTGCAAATCTTTTGTTTGGTAGTATGAAGCCGAAAAAAGCTTTTTTTAAATGAATGAAAAGAAAGTTGTTGCTTTTATTACTTTTTTTTTGTTTTTTTATTTTGTTTTGAGATGAAAATACTCACCCTTTAAAATTCTCAAGTTTTTCTAACAATTGAAATTTGTTTCTAACGCCTTCCCTTTTGCTCTTCTCTTCTATTGGCATTGAACGTAAGTTTTTTAACATTTTTTTTTTTTGGCAAAAATCTAGGTTTAAATAGAAGAAAAACTCATGCTGTGTAGCAAACTACAATAGATAGTGAATGAAACAATTCTGAATGTAGAAAAACCTTCCATCAAGCCTGCCAACCAGCCATCCAGCCACCCAGGCAACAATGGTCATGTCCATTAAGATGCATTAAGTTCTGAGGCAAATGGATAACAAAAAAACTTGTAAAGCCCTGGGAAACGAGATGATGGGAATATTCTTGATTTCTCTTTTGTGTCTTCTTTTCTTTACGATTTTACTCGTTATCAGTAGTGAATGATTTTAAATGGAAAGTCAGTGAGTTAGACGGACAGACAGATAGAGAAGACGTTAAACGGCCTAAAAACGGAAGTTAAGTGGGAGGTTACTTAATCCTGGAGAGACGTTTAACTATGTACAATAAAATAAAATGTACTGCCTCCATGGCAACAACAACAGCAACAAATACCCGAGACTAATGGCGATAATGAGCCAAAAACGTTGGCAACAAGACAATGAAGGAGAATGAATGAATGAATGAATGAGTGAGTGAATGAGATACAGTAGAGAAAGCTTAGGAATTATGGAAATAATGGCTAGAATATAATCATTTCCATTCTCAAGTTTAAAATTATGAAACAAAAAAGTAAAGAAAACAACAAAAATAAAACTGAAATAATTTCTATAACGATCTCTGCTGTATTTTTGTTTTTCTTTACTGGCGACCTTGTAGAGAAAAAGTTTTTGCATAATCTTTTAATTGTAATAAGAGGGAAAAGTGAATATTATACAGTCGCATAAGAAGATAAAGTTATGAACGTTACAAATTCATTTTAATGATTTATTAAGTTGTGCCAAGTTATGCTGTTTTTGTAACTGAAAAAATTAAAATTTTTAACTGTAATGCTTACACAATTAATTCAATCTTCCATTAAATTCTCATCAACAAAATATAGGGAGTCCTTATTGATGTTTTGTTTGAAAAACGACAACTGATAGTCGTCTTTTGAGATGTACTTTGCGAGTGTCGAAATGTCTCATGCAATAGAACACTTATGTCATTTATCTCATTCGATAGGTCAGCGGATCGTTTAATTTATTACAGAGAAACTACATTCTTTAGTTAAGCAGTTCTCCCTGCACAATTTCAAATCAAACGTTTTATTTTTTAAACCTCCTAAAAGATGTTTTTCTAGTACCAACCAAAGGCACTGCGCGCCGTGCATTATACTCATTGCGTTCGATTTTTTGAAAGCGCAGACCATTTTTATAATTTGGATTGGCTATCTGTGAGCAATAGATGGTGAAATAACCACGCTGGCGGAAATTGAATTATTCTCCGTCCTATTCGCGACTTTAAGTCAAACACTTTAATCAATACACCACACGGAAAACTATACCATTACCAATGGCTAGGTCTAGTTACGATTGAAATTACATTCTAGTCCACTAAACGTCGACACGACTCATAATATTATACTAAGCAGTCTCAATAGGCCTCTAGATTTCTGACAACAATCAATTCAGTTTAATGGTCGCCAACGAACAAACTTCAGCGAGCATCAGTAATTGTTAACATGTGGATATAAATTATACGTTAGAAATTCATACTCTTAGTGGTGGTTTAATTGTTTAAAAAGTTTTCTTTAAACATTCTTATAAAAGAATTGTGTTTAAATTATTGTGTATTGTATTGCTATTGTATTATTAACATACAAATCTCAATTGTTTAATAATTCATACGATTGGTTTTTGTCATTCCAGTTTCCATCCATAAACTCCTTCCACATCAATTGGTGTTAATACACCTAAACGCTGGCCACTAAATGTAATTACACGGTAAGTGTTTCTATAGAGATTTCTTAGTGTCCTTCCATTTCATTTAAGGTGACAATTCGCATAAATTTGGGCATCCTCGAGGACAAATAAATACCACAAAACAACAATAGCCACCTGACAATAATCGAAAATTTGTGTAATAGAAATTCCCCAAATCACACGCACAAATACTGTGAAGAAGAAGAGGAAAAACTTCCTTTCCATGGGTAACATGATTACAAATGTATCCTACATTAAGTTGTCCCTGTGCTGGAAGACTAACTGACTGGTGGTGGTGGTGTGCTAATGAAATGAATATTTAATGTTGTTGTTGTTGTTTTTGGCCCCATAAGATTAATTGTTAATGTTGTGCGCTAATAAACGCCTCAGGTGGAAAATGGAAATTAATGATGTGGGTGAACGAACACAACCTCTCCAAGTCTGAGAATTTCGTCTGCAAATTCTTCCGACACTGTCAAACTAATGGAAAAATGTGCGGGTAGTTGTTGGCTGGATAGAAAGCTGTCGCCTACCATAGATTATCGCCGTCATTACTTGATGAAATTAACAAAATGTAGAGAATAACTAGAAGCGTGTTGTTCATGTTGATGGCATAGGAGTACGAGTTCAAATGTAATTGGGGTTAAATTATCTCCACCGCTTTGTTTCATTCCTGTTTTAATTTATGATTCAACATTCTACTGCTGCTGCCATAAGATTCATCTTAAATTCTTGGTGTATTCTTTGTTATTTTTTGGAAAACTTTTTGCAACATGCTGTGATTTTTCTTTGTGAAACTTGAACGATGGACGTGTTAAATCCGTCTGTGCATTTTGGATTGCTTTTGAATTTCATTTTGAATGCATTTAGTTTTTCACATAAAATAAATGAGGAACTCATTTTGATGAGTGTATGATTAATGATTCGAATTGTTTTGACAAAAGTCTGTGTTGTTTCAGAATTCTATCAAATCCAGTTGGATTAGTTGTGTTGCTGATGGAAATATTTTTTGAAAATGTTTAAAAGTAAAATATTTAAGATTTTCTTTTACTTTAACTTTAAAAACTTTAATCGAAAAGTAATTTTAGACTCATTGTGATCAAATGACTTATACATTCGGGTCTATGTATAACGCATACATTACGATTTACATTTTGAATCCAAATAAACAGTAGACCGCAGAAGATTTTTCTTTTTTCTCTTCCAAAATTAAATTTTAAAAACGTTTAAAATATGAGCTCGTAGATTGCAAATAAAATAAAATTAAATTTATGTTTCTTTATTATTCGCCACTGTTTATAACTTGATGTAACAACAACAACTGCTTTGTTTGTTATTCTTCTGTTTGCACCCTTTGCATAAACAATATCAATTACTAGACAATTGTTCGACTGATCTTTGTAACGGATTACTCTCTGACTGACTGAACCTTCATATGTCAATGTAAACACTCTGATGAAAGTTGATTATTCGACTTCTCGAGATCTCTATAAATGTACACATCGTTGTTTCATTGTTGTTGTTTGTGTATTTTGTTTATATTTACTCTTGTAGTGTTTGTTGTTGCATTTTTGTTTACTTGTTTATTTTTTTATGCTAGTGTCTGTTGTTATATTACGCAGTGCGATAATTTGTATACAAGTTCATTATTTTTTTTCTGTACCTTTTGTTTATAATTTTAATGTTAAACAATGTAAAAGTAACACACCAGTATCTCGATTTTTCATTTTCGTAATAATATAATAAAGTCAGATCACATCACATGGTACTTTCCACTACGTGGTACCAAAAACTAAATGAGAAAAAAGTAAAAGTGACTTGATTTTCATACTTTTTAATTGACAATTTCATTTCAATGAAAAACTCAAAAAAAAAAAAATGGAAAAAAACACACACACACACACAATTGCTGCTTAAAAACGGTGGAAGTAAAAAAAGCAAATCCGCAGGATTATGCCACAAACGAAATGGTCGAAAAATCATAGAGAGACGGAAGTGAGTGCAAAGCAGGGTTGAGTTGAGTCTAAGTGGACAATACGGAAATGAAAAATAAAAGTCGTCCATTGTAATCAATTAAAATCTAGAAGCAGACATGCAACATGGATGCTGCTGTTTCCTCTTCCTTGTTGTTTTTGCTAAATTTGCCCTTTTTTTTAATCGATATTGTTTTCGTACAACCAACTTTTGTTTGTTTCTCACTAAAGAAAATCTCATGTTTTATGTTAAATTTGTTGCTGTTGCCCGTGTTGTTGTTGTTGTGCTTTTTAATTCTACCTTTTCGTTGTTTTAATTGTGAACGTGAAATTAAACGTGAAATATTGTTGCTAACAATGTTGTATTCAATGGCACTTTTGTTTTCATTGTTTATTTTTTTTCATTCTATTTGTAGCACTCCTTCTAAATCCTATTTTTACTTGCAACTACACATTGTGGAAAGTATTTTTAGTGCCACAAATTACAAACGAAAGAAAAAAAAAGAAAAAAGTAGAAAACCAAACGGACTTTTAATTTGTTCCATTCATACTCAACAAAGCTTCTACTACTAATACTACTACTCTATGTATGAAAGTATGTATGTGTGTGTGTGTGCGTGTGTGTCCATAAGTTTACATTTGTATTGTATCAAAAGTCTTTGAAAAAAGGTTCTCTTCTATGAATATTTGTAAATATTTGATTTAGACATTTTAGTCAAAGGGAGGAAGAGAACTGAAAGGATTATTTTTTTTTGAAGCGCTCCGTGATAAAGGAAAATAAAAGTTGTAGTTGAGTGGTTAAAATAAACATTGTTTTCCCGAGTGTTTGACTAGTTCGCACCACTCCAATACCCTGTGTCTACAATTCTTAGAGAGTGGCTGATAGCATGAATGACGGACTGACGTCCTGACTAAGCAGTGGTCAGTCAAAAAGTTTTGCAATAAAAATTTTGTTTTCATTTCAACTCCTCCTTTTTGCACTTGCATGAACATGTCTGCTCGTTTACAGACTTTGTTGGTTAGAGAGAGTAGTGTGGCATAAATGTTGCAAAGTAAAAGAACGATTTCATTTTATTCTGATTTTCATAAAGAACACAAAGAGGAACAAAATGTTTTAAAGCTCTCATAATCATAATCAATTAATCGATCCCCAATAAAGATTTCGTAGGAGCCACAGTACTAGCAACTGATAGTTTGCTATCGAAAATTATCAATTTCTTCTTGCCTTAATGAATATGACATATATTTTGAGATGGCATTACACTAGTTATTGCAGCTGGAAGTACATCAGAAGGATTCGGGATAAAATTTAGAAGGACTTTGTCTAAACATTTTGTCAAACTTATTCGCACTTCTCTTTTCTAAGACTAGAGAACTTTCCTCTGAAAATTCCCTTTCCGATTTTTACCATACATTGAATTAATTCCTTTAGAGCTCTGACAGTTGTGGTTTAAGTTTCTTTATTGGACATGAGTAAAATGTTGATGGTTTTTTCTTTCTTTTTGTTTTTCTATTTCTTGTCGTGGCAGTATATGAATAGCAGTGGCAGTATGTTTTGTGGTTGGAATGCTGAAGGAGTGACAACTACTGAATACACAGCAATTGTTTTATTATAGTTTCTATTATTATTACGAGTATTCATTCATACTACCATTCTACCATTCCATTTCATTCTATACCATACCATACAATTCAATTCAATTTCATTTTCCTTTAATAACACATTAAATAAAATTTTGTTTCATCTTTAAGACCAGCAAAGGAAACAAACCCCACTTGCTGTGCTTAAAGATTTCGCAACCAAAATGTAGGAAAAGTGATACAATGAAAAACATTAACATTACCTTGGCTCCCCCTCTTGTTTTACTTACAAGCCAAAAAAGGAACACAGGATGGATAAATAAATTTAAGACATTTCCACCCTTTTAACGAAATATAATAAAACATTCTATACAAAGAAATAATTTATGGAAATTTCTTTTATCCCCCACCCTCCTACTCCTCAATGCCTCAACACCTTCTACATTGTTAGGTATGTTTAAGATTTAAGAAGAGAGAAAAAGAGACTCCAATTATAAAGTAAGATGTTGTAAATGAAATGAATTTTCTTCTCCCCCTTTTTTTTAATAATATTAAAGATACTTTGTTGTTGTTGTAGCTGTTGCTGTTGTTGTGTAGAGAAATCAATTGATGCGTTACTAACACGAAAATAAGCCTGACAATTGTCACTTAAAGGTGTTGTCACTCGAATGGAGAGGAAGAAGAAGTACAACAGCAGAGATCAGTAGCAGTAACAGCCACTATTGTTCCTCACACAAACGAAATAGTCCTGGCGCCCTTATCCTGTTTAAAATATTTTCATTTCTTTTCAACTCCACACAGCATTATTTTCCGCTTTTATTACCATCTGGTTATGCAGGTTCATTTATTAGAATTTTTTTATGAATTTTTTCCCTTTTTTTTCTGCCGAAGCATGTGTTCAAATTAAAATTTTAACAAGATTCTCAAGAGTAGGAGTTGGATTTGGAGTTGGAGTTGGAATGAAATGAAAACAATTTTAATCTTTTGTTTTCTCAGTCTCTTACAGTTTGGCAGGCGTTTTACGTGATTATTTTTTGGCTGTGAACCTTTTTCAAAGCCAAAAGGGATTTCATTTTAAATTTTTGGGGGAGTCTTTATTACTGATTTCATTTGCTTTTTATTTATTTTTTTGTACAGTGATGTGCGCCCCCTCTGATAAAGGGGGAAAACAATTATCTGCAAAGTTGAAGTTGAAATTGTCATACATTTTTAATGATATTTTGTTTTGCCAAACAGGAAGAAGTTGTTGTAACGAAATAATGTTTTCAGTTTATTTTACGTTGTAATGAATTTGATTATTTGAAGGGATTTTCTAATGAAATATCTCTGATTCACTTATATAAACATTAGCTTCGTTCCACAAAAGAGTGAAGAGAGATTTTTATAGAATTTTTGAAGAAAATGCCTTAACCCCAGAAAAGCTACAGTTTCTTACAGATTCATGGATCCCATGAAGAATTCCTTTAGTATGGTTCCGAGTTTATATTTGCGAAAATGTGGATTTAAAAAAAGAACTGGCTATTGACTACTGGTTTGTGTCACCCGGTCTTTGTTTTTCCCTAGCTTAGTACAGTTAAAGCTTGACAGCTTTCGAATTAGAGTTAACTGATTGATTGTACGTTTCTGATAACTAATTAGGCTTTCAGGGGTTTGCACTTTTAAGTCGAGAAGATTTTTTTCTCTAATAAAAACTTATCACACGACCCAGCATTCTTCCAATTTAAGGCATAAAGAGCTTCTAAATGAGAAAAATCTTTTCCCCCTGCCCCTTCAATGCTATAGAAGTTTTTAATTCCTTTTTTCTTAACCTAGAAATATTCTTACGGAAATAATTTTTTTTTAATTTATTGCTATGAACCCACACCATGCCAACATGAGCAACAGAGCTAAAAATCAATATTTTATGAGCCCCAACATTTTTTATTGAATTCCGAATGAGAAATTCTTTAAGAGCAAAAAAAAAAACCAATTGCGCCAATTAACTTTAAATCACTGCATAATTTATTAGAAATGCCTTTGAACGCTTCATAAAACCACAAAGAAAACAATGAAAATGCATAAAATAATACTACAACAACAGCAACAACAACATATTTAAGGCGCCTTTGAAAGACGACAACAACCACAGCATGTGACATCAAATAGTTTCACCAAATGACTGGGCTGGTGATCTGGTGTTGTTGATCATCAACAGCAACAACATAAATACTGTGTGGCATGCAGACGGCTTTTATTAGCCATTTTTTTTTGTTGCTTTTTGCTGCTTTTTAAATGAAATGCTTTTTTTTACCTGTCAAATAATTTTTGCTGCAACGCAAAATTTGGATCAGTTTGGCGAACAGCACAAGCACATTGCAGAGACCAAAACCAAGCAGATCAGTTTGTACACAGCAACAGAAGCAACAACAGCAGCAACAGAAAGAAAAACTGTGTTAAATGAAACTTCATAAATCAACGTTCAATGATCCGTAACAGCCAAATGAGCTTCAGTTTCTTCGTTTTTTCCTCCATATGTGGCACATGGACTCTCTGAATGGGAATGGAAGTGAATGACATCATGTCGTTTTCCCCGTTTCTTTTATCACATCGCCTGCCAAGTGATGAAGTGTGTGCCAATATGTGTTGGCTGTTGTCGTTGATGACTGTGTAAGTGAGCCAATGGGTGACTGAATTTTTACTCGAACCAGATTGAATAAAAAAAATGAGATTTTGAATATTTTTTTTTTTTTGGATTTTTCTTGTTTTTTGTCTGATGAATTTTATGAATGACAACGATTATTACCGCAACAACAATGTTTGATTGATCATAAAACGGAACATTTGATAAAAGATCGATTTATTGATTTTGATTGATGTGACTCTTAAATGAGAATAAATCCAATTGAAAATCGTTACAATAATTTCGTCGTTCATTTTAATTTAAATTTTGTAACATCATTGTAAAGACTTCAAATTTAAAAACGATGAAGTTGTTCGTTATTCCAGCTGTTAAGAGAAGAAAAGTCTTCGGAAATGATTTATAAAGTGGAAGTGAATTTCGCAATGATCGACTATTTTTACAAGGTTTCAATTTTGACAGTATTTTGGCATTTAATTTCTTTAATAGAATACGAACAGGAAATATCAGAAAACTTTTTTAAAGCATTAAACGTGGAATTTAATTATATATAGAGAAATTTGTTTAACAAAAATGGTTGTCTCTTCAGCGAAAAGTATACATACATACATAATTGGCCATTACAACCCTTCAATCAGGATTATGGACCTAGTTTCTCACACCACTTATGTTGTGTGTGTTAATTTTTTACATGAGTGGCGGTACCTACAGTTTAAAGTCGACTCTGAACGACAGGTTTTTGAGAAATTTTTCATGGCAATTTTATTTCACTCTTAGAGTTTTTGCCAGAAATCTGCTGAAGGGAAGTCGCCAAAGAAATATTTTTTCAAATTTCTTTTCCGATATCTGACCTGGGGTTTGAACCGTCTTATAAGCCAACACTCTACCGACTACTACGTGCTGTAAAAACCCAAAAATTGTCATTTATGAGTTCCTTTATCAATTGCCGGTAACAGCCACTGCACTTTTGGTCTCATTTTCGACTTAGTGAGGCTCTAAAATGTCTCATTTTAAGAAACTTCCATTCCAAAACTGTGATTGTAACTGTAATCGAGAATAAATTTATTTGCCCCTACCCAATCATACGTTTACATAAACTCCCTCCCATGCCTGTTTTAATAATAATAGGAGTTCTACTTATTTAGAACTAGATTTGGGTGGTCCTTCTCTATACAATAGATGGTGGAGTTGTAAATAGTTTTCTTTAAATTCAAATGAATTTAAGTTTTTTTTTCTGTAAATTTTTTCTTTTAATAAAATTGCATTTTTCATTGGAATCTGGAGGAGCAACTATTTTCAACTGAAATGTAGGAATTCATCTGTGGCAAATTAAAATGAAATTATTCAATTCAGTTTTGTTTCTCTGCTTCATCCTCTTTGTTGCAGCTTAACACTCACATGTGTAATTAATTTTAATTATGCTGAAAATTCTCTTCTCTTTTCTGTATCTTTTTTTTTTCTTTCTTTCTCTTTCTTCATATTTTTTCATTTGTTTTTTATGATATTTTATATGGTTGAACATCCATGAAATTATTCTGAATTATTTCTGTAAGTTTTTTTAATTTTTTTTAACAAAAACAAACAAAACAACACAAAACATACTGGAATAATACGATGTGGCATAAATAAGTTGCAAGAAAGATTTGTATGTTTTTGTAATCATAAATGCAACATCGTTTTTCTTTCTGCTGACATCTCTTCTTATCTTTCTTATATTTGATGAAATAAATTAAAACTACAATGTTGCATGCTTGCATACACATACATAGTAGTAGGAGTAGGAGTAGAAGTATACATAAAAAGCGAAAATATTGCAAAAGCAGACACTGTGTGATATTTTATTAACGGCCTAGACTTTATAATGAGGAGTGCAAATAAATCTGCCCCATTAAGCGTTAATGAGAGTTACAGGTGAGTTGCACAGTACACTCTTTATATATTGGTCACATGTATGTTGCACATTTAATATTATGTATCTATGTATGCATTTGGTATTGGATTATAGTTTTAGTTACTCTAACGATTACGAATTCCTTTGGCATAATTAAATATTATTTGAAATACCAAATGTATTTATAACGTTTGAAGTTTCTACCGCCTGGAACTAAGCCCACTACTACTAGATAGTAACGGCTTTGAAGAAAAAATAGAAAACAAAAAAAGAAAATAACCACCATCTGATAGAGCCCCTTACAAGAACAGAGTCATACTGAAAGGCTTGTTTAAGAAATTAAACGGACTATTGAAGCCTTGTATTGGCGTTATTCTATTCTATTCTATTTGACAAATATCGGTAAATAATAAAATCATTCCAATTAATCCTGAAGAATACATCTACACAGACTAGAATACTTTGTAAGCAGCATTCTACTTAGAGTATTCAAAAAACCGACATTTTCCAAAAACCGGTTTTCGAATAATTCGAAATTTTGACATTTAAACAAACCCGGTTTCGAATACGGTTTTGCAAAAAAAAACCGGTTAACCGGTTACATTGTTAAATATTTCATAAAAATTTATTAGTTTTATAAAATTAAACTTAATTTTTTTATTTTTTGTTATTATCAAACAAAAAATTAAATGAGATCGGTTGCAGTTGAAAATATAATTACAAAACATCGTTTATTTCTAAAATAATACTTCAAAAATAGTACACAGTTAAGATGGGTCTTTCTAAAAGATTTTTTGTTTAGTTTTAATAAAATTGCATGTTGAAAATACCTACTCGCTGAATGTTGAAGTTGGGCAGATAGTCAAAAGGCAGTTATATAAATTTTCCATTTTTTCTGTTCTTTTGTTGCATTTGTCCAGGTTTATGAAATCATCATATAATGATGAATGTGGTTTTATGATTATTTGGATTTTGTATACTGTTTATTGTATTATTTAAATCAAAAATTAAGCGGCTGGGATTATCCGTATCAAGACTTAAATCCTGGTCAGAATCTACCACTTCATCATCTGTATCATTGCAAGGAAATAAACGGTTATGCAAATCGACAGCAAATTCCTTGGACTCCGCTTTGGTGGAATACTTCAAAATATGGTCATTAGTTGGATACTTTCCTGAACTTAGGTACACAATAAGGGTGTTAATTACTTTAATTCTACGTTCAGTACGTTCAGTAAGTCTTATCTTTAGTCTGTTCCATAATTCTTGCGCATATTGTGTGTTAATTCTGTTTAAATTATTAAATAAACATTTATGAATTGAATGAAATGAATCCTTAGATAATTCTTTAATTGCTATTTCTAATGGTTGCAAAGTTTTGCAAAGATTTTCTAAAGCTTCAATTATTAAAGAAAAGTCCATCGAAGCATGGTTCACACATTTCCATATTCTTAAAAAAAATGTCAATCATTTTCGATAACGAATTCCATCTGTGTTTTACGTAGGGGTGCCAGACGTACTGTTTTTAACAGTACATGTACTGATTTTTTTCAATTGTACTGCTTTATTCACAACACCCAAATCAGTACGCAAATGTACTGTTTTTTACCATCTGTCCTGTTTTTGTACTGTTTTTTTTCTTAAATGCTTTTTATGTAGCAATACAAAACATATCTCTATTTTAATATTTTAGAACAAAAAATTTTCTTCTTTTCGTTCTGAGCTAACGAGGAATCCAATGCCAAATGCAAATGGCGGTATTACTGATATTAAACGCCATATGAAGACAGCAAAACATATGCGGAATTTAGAAAAGCCTGTAAGTCGTTTTTTTAACAAGTTTAATGACAGAAACAGCTTTTGTCTATCATACCATCATACATAGCCACAGCTACGAATCCGCAGACTGCAGTAGTAAGCTTTTTAAACAAATGTTTCCAGACTCAAATGTAGCTTCTAATTTTACATGTGGTAATACAAAGTTATCGAAGATCGCTACTAATATTTTGGCGAAGTATTCTATTGAAACTATGCTAAAGGACTTGAATGATGATCACCCTTTTTCTATATCAACCGATGAGTCAAACAAAGGAAATATTAAAAGCTTTCCAATTGTCCTCCGATACTTTTCTAGGCATACGGGAGTAAATACAAAACTTTTATGAGTCAAATTCCGAAATGTCAAAGATATTGCTGATTCATTGAAGTCTAAATTGGAAGGCAGAAATTTAAACTTGGCCAACGTCACCAGCTTTTGTGCAGATAATGAAAATGTTAATTTCGGATGCAACCAAAGTGTTTTTTGTTGAGCTTAAGGAAAATAATCCACATATCACCGGTATGGGATGTTTGTGTCGTATCGTTAATAATGCATTTAAGAATGGATTGAAACTTTTAAAACTCGATATAGAGACTATTATTATATAATAAAAGTTTTTTATAAATTTAGCTCATTAACAAAGAAGATTTCAAGTCTAAAAGAAATGTTCGAATTCTGTGAACTAGAATGGAGTGAAATGCTTCGTCATCTGCCGAGACGATGTGAATTAATTTTAAAAATAAACTATGAATACAATTGTAATGAATTTTACAATTTTTTAAAAACAGAAAATGGGAAGAATGGCATTTTAAAATATATCAAAAAAGTGATAAATATCTTTAAAAAGTAATATACAAAACTATTTTGTACTTTGGAAAGAAAAAATATAATATTATAACTTTATATATACATATGTCTATCTATCTAAAAAGCATTTTAATAGTATGTACTTATATTTAAAAATATTTTAATATTTGTTAAAAAAAAGCATATACTTATGCACATTTGAAATTAATTTACTATATGATCTCATATTTTAATTGTTTTTTAATTAATACCTCAAAATGTTATGAATTGAATAAATTGTTATGTTTTTTTAAAGCGTACTGTTTTTTCATTAACTGTACTGGTTTTTTGTACTCAGTGTACTGTTTTTCCGAATTGCAAATCTGGCTACCCTAGTTTTACGTCACATACCAATCTAAGTTCTTTACCTTCTTTTTTTTAGAAAATACTGAAGTCGTTTTTGCTTTTCACTTGATTTATTGAAAATTTTTATACCACCTATGTACCTATGTAAATATAAATAATTTCATTTGTAAAATTACAAAAAGAGGAGAAAAATAAAAAAACCGGTTATTTAACAGAAAAACCCGGTTTATCGAATACTTCGAAAATATGAAATATTCGAAACCGGTCGGTTTTTAAAAGTAAAAAAACCGGTTAACCGGTTCCCGGTTTCGGTTTTTGAATACTCTAATTCTAGTGTTGTAAGCTCAGTTCCTGCTTACGGTACTAGTTATTTAATTCCACTGTAAACAATGCGTACATTTGTAGAAAAACAATATGATTTTAAAACCTCTAGAAATATAAATTTATGCTTCAAACTGCTAGAAAAATGTCTTTAAAACAACATGGGACTGTGTTGAAGCATCCCTCATTTTTTTATTTGACTATTTTTAGTACCTTTTTTAGTACTCTTGCAGCAGCCATTTAAAATTAAGTACGATTTTAGAAATTTTAAGCACTTGAAAGGAGACGTCTTAGTCGTGTTACTAGTTGTAGCAATAGCAGCAGTGTGATAGTGGCAGTTGCAGTGGCAGTAAAAATAACCGTAAATTTAAGTGCAGTTAATATGTTACGCGGTAAATATACTCCGCACACACAAACGCACATACAAACTCGCTTGCGTCATAAATATGTTTCAATGCAACAAAATATACAAACGACTGTCTATAAATGTCTCTCTCAATGTGTGTGTGTGCTTTAGTAAATATGCAACATATTTAACGGTAATACAATGCCACTCAATAACGTTTCACCGTTTCATCGTTACATCATTTGTATTTCATTAGAAAAGGTTACGACTCTTTCGATATCAATGCTGCTGTTCGGGCTTGTATTTGTGCCCCGTTAATGAGGGGGAGTTTCAAAAGTAATAAATCTTCTTCGGAAAATTTATTTTGGGTGTCTAAATGGTGAATGGGTGAATGAGTGAATGAGCGTGGTGTGTGTGTGTAGATAGTGATATACTCTTTAATAAAATTTAATGAAGCATACAAGTGGGAATTATTGACTTTTATTTTGTTTTCCAAAACTTCCATCTTTAGAGACTTCTAGTCAATAGATTGAGAGAACTTAGGACAAATTGAATTGAAGTGAAGTGAAATGAATTAAATGCTGACTTTGTTGCAGGGGTTCAACTAAAACAAGTCAACTAAATATGTTAGTGTGAGTAAAAGCAAAGAAATGAAAGCAAATATTAAAAGACTTGAAACCTTATTTAATATGGGGTTTCTTTACTCATTTGCAAACATAGGAAAACGCTGTAGTTATTCTAGGAACTATTGTTGTTTATTTATTTTATTTATTTATTTTATTTATTTATTTGTTTACAAGAACTTACAAGAGCTTTAAGAATGTTATTCTTTTATAGCTCAGTAGGATATACACAAATTACATTAGTCATTAGTATTCCCTAAATTTATATTGTTTTATAAAGTATATAGCTAATACACAAAAAGGCAATAATTATATTTCACACAAAATTTTAAATATTTGAGGACATATAGTCAAAAAGTGACTTCTTAAAACTGCTCTTTCTCGAAATGTTTTTAATAGACATTGGTAAGGAGTTCCACAAATTAATTGCGTTGACGAAAAACAATCTGCCAGTATTGATGTAAGTATATCTAGGTGTAATAAGAGTTGTATATCTAGTGGATCTGCCAAATACAAGCTTCTCAAAGAGATAGGATGGTTTCTTCCGATAAAGAAGATTATGTATAAATATAATATTTCGCATCTGAAGGTAGTCGATTAAGTCACAGCCCAAGATCATTTTCCTCCAGGACGATACACTGCTAAACCTAGTTAAATCATACACATACCGCGTAGCATTATTAAAAGATACTTGCAACTTATGTAGTGAGAGAGCGTCCAATTTACTGTAAACCTCTGCAAAATAATTAATCAGTGGAAGTATTAATTGAATTATAAGTTTCCTCTTAACTTCGACTGGTGTGAAGTTAGACGACATTCGTAAATTACGAAGCAAGAGGTATACGTTACGCACAACATGATTAATATGGTCAGTGCATGACAAGGTGGAATTGATCCAAAATCCTAAGTATTTAATCTTACTAACGTACACAAGAGGTGTGTTCCCCAAGTAAATGGTCGGAAAATAACTTAAATCATATTCCCATCTACTGATTGGTAAAATGTAAGATTTTCCAGGATTGAGCATAAGGTTATTATCCTCAGCCCATTTTAAAATAGACCTCAAGTCATAATTAAGTTTGTAACTTGTATCCTCTATCAGACCAATACGGTTTGAGATGTACAGCTGAATATCGTCTGCGTATGCATGTACCTTAGTATACCTGCATACTGAAAATAAATCATTGACGAACATACTAAATAGCAGGGGGCCTAACACGGACCCCTGTGGAACACCGGATGTTATACGCCTCAGCCCTGACTGCCTATTTCCAATAATTACCCTTTGGGCTCTCCCATATAAGTAGTTTTCCATAAGAGATAAAGCGGTATTCGTAAAACCAAAATAGTGCCCCAATTTTCGACACAAGATTAAATGATCAACCCTGTCAAAGGCCTTTGAAAAATCTAGCAGACACATAAGAGAGAGGTTTCCTTTGTCATATTCGGGCCTTATGTCATCAATTACTTTCAAGACCGCAGTAGTACAACTATGAGCAATGCGAAAACCAGATTGGAATGGGGACAAGAGATTATTGCTATTCAGATATAACGTAATCTGTTCAGCAATTAGGGACTCAAATATTTTCGAAAAAACTGGTAAAATACTTATTGGCCGATAATCGCCCGCACTCACTGCATTGGAAATCTTTGCTATTGGTATAACTCTTCCAATTTTCCAGGCTGTAGGAAACTGGGTGGTTGTAATGCAATGGTTAAAGACATGAGTCAGCGCTCCCAAAATATATGGCAATATAAGTTTAACAAATTTAATGGCTACACCATCTGCACCGATGGCATTGGATCGAATTTTCAAGATATGCCTGGTTACATCAGCCTCTGACACTGTAGAAAATGAGAAGTTAGTATTGCAGGAGAGTTCATTTTGTAGATTAGGACTGGTATGATTATTAGTCACGCCATTAATACAAAAAAAGTCATTAAGCTCATCTGGGTCTATTTTGCACTCAAAAGAACTACGGGAGTGTATACCTAACGACTTCACATTCCTCCACAATTCGCCAGCAGGGAGATTTAAATTAAGTTTCCGGGAGAAATATGATTTTTTAGCTTGTCTGACAATGAGATTGGAGCGGTTTCTAGCTCTATTGTAAGCAGCTCTGTTCATCAACGTGGGTCTCCTTTTCCAAACGTTGTAAGCTAAATTGCGATCACGAATAGCATTTTTTACAGCAGCTGTATACCATGGACAAGAGCGATTATTTACAGCAAAACTACGTTCAGGTACATGACGATCATAAGCGCCCTGCAATGTTGCAAGAAGTACGTTCAACTTATCATCCACTGACGCATAATACCAACATTCATTCCAACTCAGAACAGAAATGTCAGCAAAGAGGGACGAAAAATTAATCGCGTTATAATCCCTATAAGTTATAATCCGAAGATTATCATCTCTAGTCAGGTTAATGTTTAATGTACAAAATAATAGATCATGGTCAGAAACGAAAGAAATTTGATCATACAAAAGTAATAAGCTTGGATGAGATAGCAGGAATAAATCGAGTAAACTTGGCCTTGAATTGGACGAAAAACGTGTGGGAATTTCATCATTAACCGTAGTCATACCCACAGAACTTATCATATCAAGGAAATCATTACTAATTTCATCTTTAACCATCAAGTTTACATTAAAGTCACCACAAGTGATAAAAAAGTCATAAGCTATGGAATGATTCCTGAAGTTATCAAAAAAAGGTTCAAGAGTTAATGTTCTTATAGGATTATAAACGCATGACACTAAAGTTCTCACACTATTATCATAAACGACAATATTAATAAATTCAATGTCACAATCCTGTGAAATGCTGACTACTCTAGTGTTGAGGTTACTCTTAGCATAAATTGCAACACCACCGCCTCTTCTATGTCTCCTATCATTCCTATATAGTTTATACCCATTTATGCTATAGTAACCATCCGGAACATCATAGTGGAACCACGTTTCCGTTACACAAATAATATCAACCTTAGAGTTTTCAAATATATGTCGAACGTAATCCAATTTAAGTCCATTTAAACTCCTGGCATTGAAATGCACAACATTAATACCTGATCGCTGTTTACATAATATATTTATTAAGGCAGAGTACAGGGTTTTCAAGATATAAAAAGAATTAAGAAGCAGGTGATTAGTTTTTTTGTTTTTATTTCCTTTCCAGAGCGGTTTATAGTCAAAATTAAATTGATTTTATTCTTACAAGTAGTAAGTAAAAGTAGTCGCCGTAGTCTAGTGGGTAGAGTGTTGGCTTATTAGATGTGAAGCCTCGGTTCAGACATCTCCAGCAAAACGAAATTTGAAAAAATATTTCTTCGGCGACTTCTTCTCAGCAGATTTCTGGGAAAAACTCTGAGAGTAAAAATAAAATTTCTATAAAAAGTTTCTCAAAAAAATCTGTCGTTCGGAGTCGACTTTAAACTGTTGGTCTCGCCACTTACATATGTATAAAATTAACACACACAACATAAGTGGTGTAAGAAACTAGGTCCATAATCCTGACAAAAGCATTGTAATGACCAATTATGCTTGTTATTCTTGTAAAACCGCTTAACCGGGTTTTATTTAAATCTTGATTAAATAACACCATATTTGCGTATTAATTAAGAATTGATATTTTTAAGATTCTATTTTCTAAAACTTCTAGTCTAAATGCGCCTTAACAACACCATCTCTTTATTATTTCACGTGGCAACTTTTGAAAAATTGTTGTGTGTTTACGATATCCCGTGTGTCTTTTTTCACAGGGACAATTGACTTCTAAGTTTACTTTCTTAAATATATATGCGAGTGTATGTCTAAAGGATGTATGTATGTATTTTTTGTCGTATTTATGATTTCTAAAGAAATTTATTTTTCCTGGAACAATTATTTCACACGTTTATTTAAACCTTCCCTTTAAGAACAAATGGAGATGGATAGCTAACAAATACGTCTTTGGTATAAATATTAAATAAATGCGCTTTAACTAAGTAAGTGATTAATCAGAATAATTTTATGGAATTAAATTCTATAATTGTATTAAAGCTTTTATTGAGAATTATACCTGAGAAGTGGTGGTAAAAAATCGATTTGAAAAATTCTGAAAATAAATAAAAAATTTATTACAAATCCTGCAATTCAAAAGCGATTTAAGTAGAAAAATCCCAGTGTGAGAAATAAGCTTTGTACTACAGAATACTGACTACTGTCAAGTGAGTAACGAAAAATATATTTTTAGGGTTTGATGGATAGAATTTCCGGCTTTAATCATTTGGGAAGATTTTTAGCAAAAGACAATACGAATATTTATTCAATTCGTGAATATTTGAAGCAGTATGTGTGGCATCACTGTTTGTTTAGCGAAACTACTTTGCATAGAAGAAAAAAAACAGAATTTGACCTGCCATTTAAAATTATCCAGACGATATTCATTACATAATTTGTAGGTATCCTTAGAGATCATTCCTCAAATTCATACAAAAATTAACCACAGCCAACTACGACAAGTTAAACATATTTTACTCTCCAACGCCCACAACTGCCAGCCAAAAGAAATCAAATCTGACACATGGCACGAGCACAATTTCAAATATTTCAACTCGAAACAGAATAGAAAAGTGTTTTGCTTGCTACTACTAATGCTGCTCCAAGAACAAGTCATGTAGTGATGTGATGTGAAGAGAGGACACGAGAGAAACAGAAACAGAACAGTGAAGGTGAGCGAGCAATTTTTTATGAATACTTCTGTGCTTGTGATGAACCCAAACAGGATGAAAAGGAGATGGTGGATGATGGAGACACAAGGCTTCAAACTGTAGACTATTTTTTATTTACTCTTCTTGCTAACGTTGTTCTTGTTGCTGTTGTTTAGGTAGCTGTTTATTTATGTGTAGATTTTAGTTGTTTTTGTTTTTGTTTTTCATGTTGTTGTTGTGTGAATTGAGATGAAATTGTATGGCAATGCGTGGCATGGAATTGAGTTGTGCTGTGTGCTCCTGTAGCCAAGTGTAATGGCAACTAATTGTCTGCGTAATGAGACAATGACCTTTTGCTTTATGCCAGAAGAGCATGAAAGTTTTCTAAGTTTACAAGTGTTTCCAAGCAGTAGAACGTAGAAAGGAAGAATATTGTTGTTGTTAATGTTGTTGCCGTTTTAATATGAAATTTTGAAAATTATTATGAACTTATTACGGGTAAAATACTTAGGAGAGAAAAAAAAGGGAAAAAATTTAAATAAGTCGCTGAATAATCAGAGTTAGAAAAATTAAAAGTCGTTAAAATGTCGTTTTGAAAGAGGCATAAAATATAAAGTTTCACATTTTTGCAAACGTATTTACGGCAAATTTTTTATTTGATGCTTTAATTGGAATGTAAAAATTAATTTAAAAAAACATCTCCTGAAATGAAACTGAGGATATTTTCAAATTCTGTACTTTGTGCACCATGACTTAAAAATGCTCTCGATAATTGCGGCGTATATTTCGATGGAGAATTGTTGAATTACTATAGAGAGAATCTGCAGATGATGTCGTTACCTTGATTTGATAATGTCTTGCTAATTTATACTTCAAATGCTTCGTTGTGAGCATATGGTTGAGTAACATCAATGATAATACAGACTTATCTGGAGCTTTGGCGCCGAAAAATACCTATCAAAGTACTTGGGAGAGCTCTTAGGTTAGTTAAAAGAAAAATACACTTTGAATTTATTTTTAATTTTGATATAAAAACGCCGAGAGGAGTGCAAGTTGAATTTCAATCAAAATAAATGCAATAAAAGTATAATGTTTGGGAGCACATACAGCGATTTGTTGTATGTTGTAACTTTTTTTTTATCGTTTTCTATGTATCTCTAAATACCTAAAATCTTTCATATACTTTTGCATCGTTTTTAGAATTGGATGTTAAATCTTAAAGTTCGATTGGATGCCGGGACTCATTGATGAAGTGTCATTAAATCCCTTAAGATAAAGAAAATGTTTTAAGAAATTTGTCTGCTTAAAGGCAATTCTTTGCCAGGGAAATAGAAAGATTCAAAAATCATTTATTCATTCACACATGCACTCAAGGACAACAGGAAAAACGGAAATGAAATCAAATGCTCACAGAACTCTCAAAACACAAACAGTCAGACAAACACTGGCTGCCAGACAGACAAAAGTTGGTATTTAGACGAGCAGGAATTTAAAAATAGAAATTGATGAAGGCACAGACAGACAGACAGACACACACAAGTATGTGAAAATCCTAAAATCCTGTTAAAAATACATTTCAAGTGTCTATTGTGCAGCCACAGTGTAAAGTGAAAAACAAAACAAAACGACACGAAAAAAATAACACAACATTGGACGCATATTGCCATCACCAGTGGAGAAGAGAATATAAGGAGAAGCAAAATAGCACTCCTTGACAAACACACAGGTTTGATTATTTTACCAACAACAGCAGCAGGAATGACAGGAGTAGTGCTGGTGGCATTGCTGTAAAGTGTAGATGACTGACGATGAATAATAAATGTTGTCACAGAAATTATACTCTACCACTACTCACCCCTTTGCTCCGTTTTGTGGCTGTGCCATGGAATGCCATTCATAGCTGTGGGATGTTTATCATCTTTTTTATTTTTCTGTTTCCTTTTCTTTATTTTCTTTCATAATTTTTTTTTTTTTTTTTTGGTTTTGCATTAAGAAAGTGAAATCCGGTTGTGAGAGGGTGTCGTCAGGTTATTTGTGTCATAAAATTGAGTAAATGACTGTTGAAATCAAGGGTTGCCAATGTAAAAGCAAATTATGAATCTTTCTAAAATTGTAAAAAAACTTGCAAACATAAGGTTGCTTACATTATTTATTTTTGTTCTTTTTTTTTTGTGTTTAGCATTCTCACAACTTGGCAACTCTTTTCGTTTATGTTTTAATATTTCTCTCAAAAGGAAGAAAAAAAGCCACTTAAAAGTATCATGACCTTCTGCACCCTTCACTTCCTAATAGTGTATCAGCACGTTACAATTTTCTAACGACAAAATGCTTAACGAGCTTCTTCTGTGCGAATATTTTGATTTTTAATGTCACCTGAAAGGCACTTGAGTGCGACGTTTCTTCATACTTCTTTTAGTCCTTTCAAACTTAAAACAGAAAGAAATTCAATGTTTTCTTTATAGGGTTACAGTTGTTACAATATTATTTTATCATCTACTTGTTATATACACTTATACTAACCCTTAAATACAGTGGGGGCAGAATAAAACGAATATGAATACAAATACGTTATAACATGTGACTTGGGTCCTGAATGAATATTTTTTTAAAGCTTAGAAAGTATTTTAGTTTTCTTTATTTGCAATATTTTTAAAAATGGTTTATTTTAGCGAGGTTTCACTGTAGTTTTAGATGGTTGAATGTAGATATATACTTTTAAGTCTAAAACTTATTGTCCATCATCATTTGCAAAGCGTTTGCAAATGTAATGAATCCGACTGATATAGAAGTGCCAAGAATGGCAATCTAATAAGAAACGTTTCACACTGCCAGTAATTTATAACGCAAAACTATAAACAAATCAGTTGTAAGGATTCCATAGAGCATTTCCAAGAATTAAAATTGTGTTGTAAAACTAAATAAAAGTAGATTCAAGAAGTCTTCCCTTGAAAGCTTTAAACAAAGATACTGTCAATATGTCCTTTTTAAACTCTTTAAAGTAATCCTTTTATTATTTAAAACCCTTGGACCGAAAACTCCATATACCATCGTCGAAGCATTTGAATTGTTTATTTGTTCAGTCGTTGCGAAACTCCGTCGTCAAAAGATTTAAGAAGTTTTAGTTATTGCTCGCCGGAGGCAGAATATGTGGATGATATTCTCATTTTGTTGGCCTATCTCAAAGGACCAAACACATACATATATACACACATGCATAATCGGTCATTACAACCATTTAGTTAGGATTACGACCAAGTTTCCCACACCACCTATATTGTGTGCGTTAATTTTTATACATGAGTGGCGTGACCTGCAGTTTGAGGACGACTCCGATCGACTGATTTTTGAGAAACTTTTCGTGGCAATTTTATTTACTCTCAGAGTTTTTGAAGTTAATTGAACACAAGATCACAGTAATGAAATTCCCAAAACAGGGAGTATGCAACCCATGATTCTGGCATCTTCACATAGCCACAACTTTATAACCAATTATGTACTATGCTCTTGGAATTCTTCTTCTGTAATTTTAAAACAAAACACACAAATAAGTTACAAGATTCAGCAATTTATCTGATGATGATTGAAAAATTCTGAAATTTTATTTCCATTAATTGAGATCTTTATAGAGCCAGTGTGAATGCCGACTTGCTGCATACATTCATACATATACACGTAACTTGTAAGTCTTGCTTGACTGAATTTTTATTTTTTTTTAGTTTGTTTTCCTTGATTTTTGTTCGTCGAGTTTATATTTTTATTTTCTTTACATTTTGTGATCCTTGACAGGCACAAGTGTAAGGATGGATATGCTACAAGAACGTCAAAGTGAAAACCCTTGGGGAATTTATCCTTTAGTTTTGAGAGCATTACGTATGCGTGGTGTTGACTGAAGTTGTTCTTCTTCTTCTGACTGGGGATGCCCGACTGCTGAGTGGTTGGCAGTGTGGCTCTTGTTTTCTGTTTTACTTTCACTCCCACGTTTTCAAGATGAAACTTTTCTAGAATATTTCTCAAGAGTTAAGCAAAAACAAAACAAAACAAAAAAAAACCTCGAGACTCTAACTTAAAGTAAACATGTGCAGAAGAAGAACGAACATAAAGCAGGATGTAAAAATAGTTGTTTTCTTCATACCGTTACAGTCTGTGCATAATTGAAGAAGTTCACTTTAAAGGAGTTTTCTCTGTGTCTGTGTTTGTGTTTATGTCGGTTTTTGTTTTATTTCAGTTTTGGTTTTGCCTGTCTTGCTAAAAATTCTTCTCCAACATGTTATGGACTTATGGTACTCGTATGATTTAAATTTTATTTCTTTTTTTTTTTTTTGTTGTTGCTGTTCATTATATCATTATTTTTTATTCCTTTTGTTTAGATTTCATAAATTCTAAATTATTTTTAAGGTTTAAATCTTTCATTATTACACACACACACACACACAAATTAATGAAAATTTTCTTAGGAAATATTAAAAATGAATTTCGAAAGAATATGTAAAACGAACGAATAAAAAAAAAAGAAAAACGAAAAAATAATCTTCAAAAGAAATGTCCAAAAAAGCACCTCGTTTTGTAATAGTAGAGCCTACAGCAAAACAGACACAGAAAAGAAAAACTGAAGTTTTCATAAAACAAACATACACACACACACGGTTGGAAGAGCAACACTTTTTTCCCATGTGCGTTTAGAGAAAATAAAATTTCGCTTTAACATCTGCTTTTTAGCCATTAGCGAAAAACGGAGAAACACATGGTCTTGTTAGTTTTTATTTGTTTTTTCCGTGGTCTTAGAAAAACACCTAACGTTCCACAGTTCTAGTTTAACATACACATTGCTGCACACACACACACATCCATAGAAGATTTGAAATATCTAGTATGCATATGAAATTGAAATATACATGCAAACGCACAAGAACTTTCTATTTTTTCCCGATATTTCATTGCCACTATTAAAGAGTTTAATCTCTTAGAGCATAACAGCGATTATGTGAGAGCTCTACAGCCATGTTAGGTTTGGCTACGATTGGGTTCAACTTCCGTGTTTTGAGATCTCAAAAGAAACCAGGAAAAGTAAATCCTTATGTTTTATCAATAGATGGTGTTTCTAATCTGATCAGCTACATTTCGGTTCAGCACAGGTTACAGAAAACAAAGGACCTTTTAACAATAATCGCACAAAAATAAAAGAAGAAGTATGCTGAGTAATCGCCTTATATACTCCATGTAAGTCCCAAGCGTGAACAGAGTATTTTCTTCATTCTGAGAGATTTCTTTTCGTCTACACATCTGACTATTCCTAGCTACTATCAGATTTAGTTAATTGGTAGATTACAACCTTTTAGTTAGGATTACAATCTAGCGTCTCACACCATCCATGTCGTGTGTGTTCATTTTATCTATGAGTGGCGGAACCTACAGTTTAAATTCGGATCCCAATGGTAGATTTTATAGAGGCTTTGCATGGCAATTTTATTTGTTCCAGTAGCGTAATTACTGAAAACCTAGACTTTATTTTGCCTATTAACGAAGTAGGTTGTCAGTCCAGCAATATCAAAATGGGTGAACCGAAAAAAAAATCCAAACACTTTGGATAGGAATTTCCACAAAATATTCCAATTTTGGAAACTAATTGCCTTTCATAAAAATGTTGTTCCTAAACACGCCTTGCAGAGTGATCCAGAATCAAACGATACTCTTCTTTGTTGCTCATTTTAGCCCTACTGGGGAAATTCAGTCAATTAAACAGCATAAATTTAATGTAGAAAAAGTAAACAAAAAGAAAAATAAAGGCTCTAAGAAATTAACTCTATAAAGTATTTAAAAAACATACAACAATAACAGAAAGAGAAAAAGCAACAAATAACAATTAAGAAAATGAAAATGAAAACCAGGAAGAACAGAAAATTTTGGAGAATACAAAAGAAAAACAAACCATTTCCGAAAATATGCCGAAAACTCAGAGTGAAAAAATTCATTTCCATCGAATCGAATCAAATGTTTGGACCTTAAAGCTAAGAAAAGAGTTCTCGATTAGCTTGCACGTGTATGTATGTACATATATGTGTGTGTAATGAATGTAAATTAACATTTTCAATCGTTTGTTCAACATGCAACATTAAAAATAAAACAATAACAACAGATACAAGTACAACGAAGTTAAACAAAACGATACAGACATTCAAATGTGATTTTTTTTAATGACACTGCTGTTAAGGAAAATAGCACTGTTGCGAAGTTGTTTCAGAAAGGCGTTATTTGTTGAGTAAGTTCATACAGTGTGGTATGCAATGACTACTCAAAGTAGTGCAACATACCTTGTACTGAACTTCCACGGTTTTATTGTGAGCCAATCACATTTCTAAAAGAATGTTACATATCAATTGCTTACTATGAAAATCGGTAGACCCATACGTTCAGACATGTCTTAATTTATTTCCCACTAGTCACTCCAACGACCAAATGCTTTTGAATATCAATTTTGTCCAGAGTGACAGAGCAGCTTCCTTTGACAACTTCAACAAGGCACCATCAAGCTTCGGTTATCTTTTTAGGGGACTTTCGTATTACCACTGCATAAACATTTAATTTTAGAAGTCCCTATAACGCGGAATCCATTGTTGCTCTAATAGCAGATAGGCTAAGAAGTAGAAGCAGGTTATCACCGCGTAAGGTACCACTTTCTTATCCGCCTTATTCAGTATAGGCAGACATTTAAAACACAATAACACCAAACTGTAGGGATTTGTTACTATCCTAGGAGTACCTCATGGAACTGTTGGAATTTAGAAATAGTTTGTCAAAAAAATAATACAAATTCAAGTCGAATGGCAAATACACACTAATGTAATGAAGCTAAGACAGATAAAACTCTGCATATAGCATGTATTCCATTTATTGAAAAAGCATTCAACATCCAGAAAAGTCACCAATACATACATATATAGAGATGACAAGTCTCTAGGCGAAATTCACGTCCTAAGATAAAATTTATCTGTTTTATCCTTAAATATGGAATGGAATCCGTAAATCCAAAACATTAAAATGTTTAGCATAGAAAATTATTCTTTTCATCATTAGAATGCTATTTTTTTGATCAGAATTGTATTTTTTTCTTTACATATGTAATGTTGTTTTTTGTGAACACATCATTCTTTTTGTTGTTGTTGTTGTTGTTTCTTTGTCCATTTCATTATTTTATTTCTTCAAACGCCGTTGTTGTTTTCGATATTTTCTAATTCAAAAGCTGCCGACACCCATTCAACCGCCAATGTCGTGGACCAAATGCTCCAAAAAGTTAATATTATATTATGATCTAAAATACGTATGTCTATATAAAATAACAACAACAACAAACCACTATATAAACAATAAAGAAAACAATAAAGAAAACAACAAAAGAACCAACAAAATAATAAAAAAATAAAAAATAAATTTAAAAGTTTTATAAACAATTTGCAGTCATTACACACACAAATTGCTTAGCGTTGTTGGCTTTTGCATGGTGGGTTGGTTGGATGTTTGGATGGCTGACTGGTCTGGCCTGGTCTGGTCGGTTGAATTTTGGTCTACAAGTTTATGTAGTTGCTTACAACAGGCATTAATTAAGTTCATTTGAAAATTTATCTAATAAATCTTTTAAAGTCTTGAAATTAATATTTTTTCCTAGTTTTTGATTTTTAAACTGAATACACACGTACATATGTAGATGGTACATTAAGCACATTGTAAATGTAAAGCGATTGTATACAAATTGTTAAATAAAAAAAAAATTTATTAAATTTTTAATTTCACAGAAATGGAGGAGAAAAACACGTAAAATTTAATTTTGAATCAAACAAAAACGAAAGAAAAAAGTATTTTATTCATAAAAATTTTATTCATATGCGTCCCTGTCAATCAAAAATTGCCGTAGTAAAGCAGGAAACTTTTCTAATAAAAATTTGTATCGTTTGTTTACATGTGAAGAACACAAAATACCCTTGAACAACCACCCCCAAAGAAATTAATTTATTCATCTTGTCTCCCTCTCTCTGTCTCTCTTGCTCTCTCCCTTTCTCTCTACAAATGATTTTGAAAATCGAAACATAAAAAGACTTATACGCTGTTTATTGGCAGACATTTACAAGGAATGAAATCTGATTATGATAATCCATCGCATGAGATTAAAAAAGAAAATCGATTATAACAATCGACGTCATACAACCAGCCAGTCAGCTGGTGTAAAAGGTTCTTCATCTAAAGATTTACATGAGCAAAGTAAGCCAAAGGCAAAGATGTACTTACTGGCTGATCCATAAGTATTTGCAATTCTAATATTTGCACAGAAGCTTAAAATTATTCGATGAATTCTTTGAAATACGAATCACATACTACTAAAGAATAAAGACCACAGACCTTAAGGAAAACAATTTAAACAGTTTGGAAATTTCAAATAGAAATTCACAGACGAGATTTTTAAAATTGTAAATTACCAAGCTTTTCATTTTATCTAATGGAATTTCATGTAATCGAACTCTGCATTGGAAACCAAGCCAACTCCTAGCATTTTCGTTCTATGATCCTTCGAACATAAAATTCGATACAAATATTACTAATTTCGGAAGTTTTGATTGGATTATTTTCATCATCAAAAATAATTCTCATCTAAAGAACTGTCATATATCATTAAATTACTACCCTTTGATTATGATTGTAAATCTGATCATTTTCGTTGTATAATATTAGAATTCAAATCAAGTATAAGTGTACTTCGGATTAGAATAGAACAGAATAACAAAAATTAGAGATTTTTTTGGTGATTGAAGTAGGAAATGATTTGAATTCTCAAAATGTTTTATTTCGTAATAATATTTCAAGCATTTCCTCCTTTCTAACACACCAGCAATAATGATAAAGAAGAAGCAAATTATGAAATAATATTTCATTTTGAAAATAAAATAAATGGAATTCATTTTCCCCAAAACATGATTGATTTCTATAGAAAATTATTTTTTTGTTGATAACCCGACCATAAATTATAGAAAAAGGATTTGAACTTTGGCATACGAAAGTACTTTTAAATGATACACGTGCTATGAATGCAGCTGCAGCTGTAGCAGCAACGAATTCAATATGAAAAATGCAATCCAAAGGAATAAATATTAAAACTATACGTAGTCGTACTCGTATGAAAACCATAATTTGTTACTCCATTTGTTGCATCATCAACATCATCGGCAATCATCATGCCACACACGTACCATCATTCATTTGCTCAAGACTGAACTGAAATGAAAACAAAACCTATTCTTTTTCCTATTTTCTTTATCTCTCTCTCTCTCTCTCTCTATGTCTCTCTCTTTCGAAAAATTTTAATTCGATAATAAATCTTGGCAATGCAGTTTTAAGAAACAATTAACATTGCAACCCAAAAAACTCTGTAACTCTATAACTCCGTCCGTAAACTCTATGAGTCTGTAACTCTCATAGCCATGGTGGTATAGGAGACCAAGTACTCGTGTATGTATGCGTCTCTGTCTATTGTGTGTGCCTGCATTTAACCATGACACATGTACTGGATAAATGAAAGACACACAATCAACTGCTACTACTGCTGCTGCTGCTGCTAAAACAGAAACTCTAATAAATTAGGAACCCAAAACTGCACCAAAATAACAAAAAAGAAGAAAAAAAAGAAAAGAAAATCATTTTAAACTTTTTCAAGTTTCTAGTTTAATACTCCAATAACCAGAACCCAGAATCAAGAAAATTGCAAATTTTATCATTTTCAAGAGGAAAGCACACGATTCTGCTGAGTTTCATTTTGATTTTCTTACAGCAAATCTCTTAATATTGCTCGTAACTAAATCCAATGGATCTGTGAATGGAATTATATTTGCTGGGGTATTTAAAAGCTTTTGTTCCAAATTATTCTTATATTTCTGCTGCTTTATTATAAAATAAAAAACAATTTAATTTTTGTTGTTGCAACATAATGGGGCAAACAGCATTAAACACACACACACATATGGATTTGAATGAATGATCATGGAACAGAAATTTCAAATGAAAAATGAAAACCACCCATGAATTAAAATCAACAACAAAAATACTACAATCAACAGCAGCGGCAACAACAGCCAGCATTTGAAATAAAAAACGAGACTTCAAGTTTCTGTAAATTTGTATCCATCAAATACCCTGAGTATAACAAAATAATTAATTTAATACTTCCAGTCAAAATAAAAACAATAACAACAAAAATAGAAATTAAAATAGAAGTAGTAATGGAAATGGAAAAATCCCAAGGAAATCAAAAAAGAAACAAAAACTGAAATTTAGCAAATCAAAGTCGAAAACATTTGATTCATAAACAGTTACACCCAAGTACACACACCACAATAATAATACACTGAGAAAGAAAAGTTTACATACACTATTAATCATCTGCACTGTTTAAGTTATAATTCACTTCAATGTAAGAGTGCAAGCAAGCTCCATAATTTCTTTAGAACTTTAAAATACAAGTAATCCGGCTGGTTGTATAAGCATGGATTTAAGGATTATAAGTTCTAATCAGCAAGCGAACCCCCTCTCTTAGTAATGCGTAAAATAATACAAGTCTGTCAACTTTAAAAATCCTGCTTAACTCCTGAAGTCTTCCTTCTAATACAATATAGACATGCATTCCTTGGAGACTTTATCAATATTTTGTTCATCACACTCAAAATGCCATTAAAATCTTGTTAATTTCAAAACCAACAAATCGAAGCCATGAAAAGAGAGAGAGAAAGAGCAACCCCCATATTAAATTACAATTCCACGTGTTATTGGGAAACGAAAAATGGAAACATTTTAACATCCATTAAATGTTTAACTCTGCATATCGATTACAATGATTTTCAAGTCTAACAGACATGAATGATGATGACGACGGTGAACTAAACAAAACAAACAGCAACAGAAACAAAAACAGATACGGATACAAAACATAGATCGATTATGTCAAGAACATAAAACCCTCTTTAGAGAGTGTAGTCTTCTCCAACAATTAGACGCCAATACACACAGCCACACGTGTTCACCGTTTGTTCATTAACATTACAGAGTCCATCACAGGAGGCTGTGCTTGCCACAGCACATAGAATGCAACAAAAAGTGGTGAATGTTTGTTTCTCTGTTAGGTAAAGATGAGTTGTGAGTCAGAGATAGTAATTTGATGTGTTTGTTAAATTAATTAGCGTGTATATGTGTATGTGTGTGTTCTTTACTCATCTTTTTTGTTTCCTTGTATTTGTTTAAGTGTTGCTGCTGCTAATGCTGCTTTGAAATCAATGCCACATGCATATCTCTTCACCACATCAGAAACAGTTTAAAAACAAAAAACTAAGCAACACACATTTTCTGTATTTTCTTCCTTACCCTCACCTCTTTAGACGTTGAAAAAAGTGATTTTTGTTGTTACTTTTCATTTAAATATGTATGTACATATGTTTGAAGTTGAAAAGAAAATTTTGTAAATTGACGTAATTTTGTATGTGCAACAGTTCAACAGTGATCTACAAAAGCAAAGACATGACAGATAAACAGACAGACATTCTAGTACGGCCACTAATAGTAGCACATGTACTCTCAGAAAAATACTTTCACCATTTTTTTTTTCACTTAAAGTATCGTTTTGTTAATGACTTCAACTTACAATTTCAAAAGTTAATTGTTTTTTACATTTTCATTTTCCTTAAACACTAAATTTATCAATTTTCTAGTGACTATTTTAGGTTTCAATGCAACAACATAATGTACTTAAATCAGTACTTTTAAGGTATGACATCACAAGTGATTCACGTAAGAGTTTCTCTGGTCAAAAACGAATATATTATATTTGAGTTCTTTTAAAAATTTTTGTCTCCCCATAGCCATGAATGCAATAAACATTTCGATAGACACCTGGCATTGGCTGCAATCGAAATTATCGAAAATCGAAGCAACTTAGCTTTTCGCATTCACTGCCAGACAGAGCCAAGAGCAAATGCTCGGCCATAATTGTTAAGAGGTAATGAGGGAAATCGCCGTGGTCTAATAGGTAGTGTGTTGGTTTATTACACGTGAGGCGTCGGTTCAAAACCCAAGAAAGACATCAAAATGAAAATAGGAAAAAATATTTCTTCGGCGGCTTCTCCTCTCAGCAGATTTCTGGCAAAAACTCTGAGAGTAAATAAAATTGCTATGAATAGTTCCACAAAAATCTGACGTTCGGAATCGAATTTAAACTGTAGGTCCCGCCGCCACTCTTGCATAAAATTAACGAACACAACAGAAGTGGTGCGAGAGGCTAGGTCGTAATCCTGATTAAAAATGTTGTAATAACAAATTCTGTATGTATGTACAAATATGTATATGATTTCTAAGCCTAATATTTTCGCTGCCACAGGTTGGTTATTAGGGACTGACTGCATTCTTCATTTCCCTGAGTGTTTTTCTTAACATGCGTTATTATTCAGCAGCTAAGAATTTCAATTCTTTAACTATGGCGTTGACGATTGAATCTTTCTTTCTTGAAAGGCATAAGAGAACGACAACAAAAAATAAATGAAATGTCTTGGCCTGACGTGTAATAAACATCCTAAAGGGAAAACCAGGAAGCTGGTAACCACAAAAATAAATAAATGAACTAAAATTACCGAGATAAACATTTTCTTTTTTTTTATGATTTTCACCAACATTTTGTTGTTGTTTTCTTTTTCCCTAAGCATTTACAGTGGCATTTAACAGAAACTGAAAATGAAAAAATAAAAACAGAAACAGAAAAAATCAAGACAGATACGCGTAGATGGATTGATGGATGCATAGATGGACGGATGGATAGATTGTCCGTCCGTCATGAAATTGAAGAAACAGAAGAACAGAAAAACATTCATAATAAAATGCGATTGTTTATTGCAGAGTTTGTACTTTTTTTATGTCTTTTTTTCCAGTCTATTTTGCTTTGAGTGATTTAAGCCTGTAAGCAGAAGGTGTAGTAAGCAAATGTTGCAAGCAGCAACAGAGTAACAGAGTACCAACGTGAATTTATGAATGTTCTACCACGACCACAATGATAATGATGAATGTATTGATGAATTGTAAGGAAAAGGAGAAAAACTCATGATAATAATGAAATAATAAAAAAAATAAAAACATTAAAATGAAACGAAACATGAAACAACAACAACAACAACAATAATAACAATAAACTATCGTTACAATTGTTGCTAAATGTTTATTTTACACGAAAATATATATAAAAGCAACCGAAATATTAAACGAACGAATCTGTGTTCTTTTTACAACATTTTTTATAGGCGACAGAACGTTTTATTTCCCAAAAATCAAAAAAAAATTTACAGGAAGAACGCGGTTTTCTTTTGTGAATTAGGACTGTAGTATGTAAGCCTTGTCGTTCCTTCATTCATTCATTCACACGAATTCAATGAAACGGCAACCTGGTCTAACTTTGCGTTGACGTTCTAATCAATTGAATGATTGCCTTGTAGTCTTACGTTGTCAAAAAGGATAAAAACCATAAAAAATTATTAACAACAATTCGATTTTTTACGATTTCGTTTCCCATTTTGGTTTCTTGAATGTTCATAAGTTCTAACAAATACGAATGCATTTTCCTTTACCTTTATTTTGAGTTCATTTCATTCACTTTAACACACACAACAAACGTTCTTAAGCCGCGTTGTATGTTGGTGTCATGACTGAATTGATTTTATGACTGTTGCATGAGTTCAATCGAGGCAAGAAACTCTATTTTGTTTAGTGTTGAGAATGTTCAAAAAAAATTACACGAAAAAAAACTTAATTTTTGTTTTTCCTTCAATTTGTTTTTTATTGTAGTTTTACTCATTTCATTTTATTTTTTCGAATGAAATAAAAAGCAGGAAAAGAAGGAAAAAAAAACGAATTGTTTTTATGTTGATTAGGTTTTTATATTCGTGTCATTGTACCACTAATTTGTTGTCACTTTGTTGTTGCACATTTTTATTATTTTTAGGTCTTGAATGTTAAACACCCATAAATTGTGACAAAGGTTGGTTACATTATCGTAAGAATACTCGCAATTTAAGAAAAACATGGTATTTTTTATTGGAGTTGAATAGTTAGTATGGGAACTTGAAATTATTTCGAATTGAAGCCAAATTGAATTCAATATGATTATGTATGCATTTTGCTAAAGCAACAACACTTTTAAGTAACACTTCTCTTTCTTGTTTTTATTTTGGAAATCCGTTTGTCATAGAAGTTTATGAAAATTCCCAAAATAATTCATTCCAATTTAATTTTCTAACTTTTTTGAATAATTTCATTGCTGTAAACGAACAGAAGATACATACATAACATACATAATTGGTCATTACAGTCCTTCAGTCAGGATTATGGACTTGTTTCTCACACGTTAACGTAACGTTTATGCGTTAATTTTTATACAAGTTAAAGTCGATACCGAAAGACAAATTTTTGAGAAAATTTTCACAGTAATTCTATTTGCTCTCAGAGTTTTTGCCAGAAAGGAAGTCGCGGAAGAAATATTTTTTCAAAATTCATTTTGATATCTGACCTGGGGTTTGAACCGTAGCCCTAGGTCAAATAAGCCAACACACTACCTACTAGACTACGGTGACTTCAATGAACAGAAGATGCTGCCTATTACCTCTACTCATTACTGGATAAAGTATCTGTTAAGACAAGCTTGATCATGCAGTGACCTGAAGTAACTCCGATAGGTAGTCTCAAATTACGCTTAGAAAATTTTAACTGTTTCGATGATCGTGGAGCCATGGGGATGATCATTTACCTCTGTTCGCATTCCTTTTAGGTTTACACATTCGTTATTTCCAACAAGCGGCTGATAAATGTAATTTTGAGTCTCCATATTTTCTACAACTGCAATTAGAGGCCAATATTTTCTAAAGCCAATCCATTTGTAGTCCCATTAGTCCGAGCCGAGATCTATTACCATGTAAATTTTAGTGTCCTGTTATCCAGTGACTGAATGCAGTTGCATTCTGAGTTTACGAAAGAATTTAAACCCTTAAAGCTTAATCTGCAAGTTTAGGCAATAGTTTTTAGAACAGAGAGACAGTTTCACATCTTCAACCCTTTTGAGGAGATTGGGACAGATATGAGAACGATGACATTAACTTCTCAGAAGTGTACCCTTTTACATCATTCACGATAATATCTTTTCCATACTTTGTCGTAAAGAGAGTAGAGTTGTGTTGTGTACTCAAACATAGCTTACCTAAGACTAAAGGCATTCTCATATGAGCCGTCTTCAATTTGCCAATTGTACACCTCAAACCAAATTCATTTTAAAGATGCTATTTAGACCATAAGCTTTTATGTTTTTACGATTATTTACAGAAAATATTTTAAGTGTCAAATAAAGTATACGCTTCGCTAACGATAAACTCATAAAAACCGCAGGCTAAGCATTTAGGCCATCATACATTTTTTTTTAAACTTCTAGTGGTCATAAAATCTTTAAATTTGCACTTTAAGTGTTTCCATTTTCCCCCTTAACAAATCTTAATAACACTAATAATAACCGGCTATAATATGGAAATAAAATATTTGAAATCTATTATACGCGATTGTTTCTCTTTTTTATTTTTATTTTTATTTACAATTTATACAAAAAAAATTAATTTTTTATGTTAAACAATCATAATTAAGTGCAAGAAAATACCGAAATTATCGTAAAATATGTATCGATTGAAGCGCCCATAAAGATGAGACAAATTTATCAAATAAAAATTAAAATTAAAATCATTGGCTACACCCCTTTAACCGTGAAGAAAAAAATTTTTTAAATGTTCGAATGGAATTTAATTAACAAGTTAATCGTTAGTTACTCGTTCGATTAACGATATCACGAAGCATAAGACACAATAAAAGCGACCAGCGATTTAGATAAGAGACATAACACCAAAAATTAAATGAATTTAATTAAAATGGAATTGAAAATGCAGAGATGGAGAACCGATTTACAAGTGAAAGTTACTAACAAGTGGAACTCTAAAGCTTTTTGGTAAGGAAAAGATAGAAAAAATTTTGCATTAAGTGATGAATAAGAAATTTTCAAATTTTATTCAAATCACACAAAAATTTAAATCTCTTCGATAATTTGTTTTCTATTTTTAATTAATTAATTACAGTAGAATGTATAAGTGATCAAAACATTATTCAAAACAGTGATTGAATTTAGTCAAATAACCAGATGCCTTACATGAATGCATGCGCGCTTTGTTTTTTATTGAATTTTCTACATTCAAAATATCATTTTATCTCCGCTGAAATAAACTTTTTTAAATGGTTTTCTAATGGCTATTAAAACAGAAGAAAAAAAATTTTGGACTTTTAGAAAATTAAGTGGCCACTCTCTTAATGATGAACTCATTTAAATAATTTGTGAATGATAAATTTAAACAATAATGGATTGCAGATTAAAATAATTGCCCACTTAAAATCAATTAAAAATAAAAATAAATTCCATGATTCATACCTTTTTCTGAATACAAATGATGACTGTTTAAGAAATCATTTTAAAGCTATAAAAAAAGCATAAAAAATTTCTTTTAAGATCCTTTCCAATATCTGTTTTCTTTCTTTTTTCTTTGGTAAGCAATTATATTTTTATGGTTTTTAAAGTAAAAATGCAATTTTTGGAATTTCTTTTCAAATTTCGTCTTTTCTTTTATTATTTCTCAAACATAATACAACATTAAGAGTTCATCAACAGCCGATAAGAAAATTGTGCGTTCATCTAAGAAGTTACGGCCACGAAAGTCGAAATCATTTTTCAAAAAAATCATAAAATCGTTGACTACTTTTGCCAGCCACTGTCATTTAGTATGCATTAAACACTAATCTATTCATGAAATTTAACCGTATTTGAGTCCCTCTGTGTATGCATGTGTTTCGATCTATCTATAGAGCTGTGTGCAGTAATTCCTCCAGCTAAACTTAAACATAAACTTTTGATAGCTCGCATCTACAAAAGAAGCCAGTAAATAATCTATAAACAGTGTGCAAATACTATATTGTGTACACAAAACATATTAAAGATAACCGAAGCAACACACACAGCAGGACTTTAAAGGACTTTTTCTAGTTTCATTTTGAAAAAGAAATTCCTTAAAGGCTTTAAGGCAAAGAAAGCAATCTTTTACAGTTGGGCTCAGGACGAAGAAAAAACAAATACTCTGTGAATTAGCAACAATAGACAAGACCACCTCCCAGATATAATATGTACAACAAAAGATGATGTGTCTGCTAAGGAGCTACAGAAGGAATATCGTCTAATATTTGCATTTATTTGCAACAACAAAAAGAAAAAAAGGATTTCTCTACACATTATAACAATGATCACTACATGTATGTCTATGTGTGTGTATTTAAATCAGTAACAAGGCAGAAAAGTATTTCACAAACTGAAAACAACTAAAAAAAAGTTCAAAATATAATAAAGAAAAGTATATAAAAACAAATAAACAATAAACTTAAAAAGTTTAAATAAAAGAAAAAAATTTAAGAAAAATAAGAATTGTAGTTCTGGGACTTAAAGTTGCAACACAATTCCCTCTAACATGCCTTGAAAAGGCATTTATACGAGGTATTAAGGATTCGTAAAAGAAAAAATTTATTTGCAAAATATGAAGTTTTCAAAGGAAAATAAACAGTTTTCTTAATGTCAATACAAATACAAACACTCATGCAGGACTAACTTTATGTGTAAAAAGACAGGATAAATAATTACATTTAAAAAGATTTTAATTATAATGATGGTAACATCATATTATCTTTGCAAGCATATGCAATATAATTAAAAATTTTGGATACGCATACATAATTAACAAAAATTCTTTCTATTTTTAAAAAAATTTCTGAGGAATGACAATTCTTTAGTCGAATTTAAAACATTTTCTTTATGGAAAAAAAATTAAGAAAATCTGAATTATTTGGTTTAATTTTTGCCATAAATTAAGAGAGACTTCTTTTTAAGACATTTATATCACAAGCCTAACAATGTTTCAGAATGAGAAAATCATTTATGTACTTCCGCCAATTAAAGATTTATAAGAGGGAGAAACTGTAAAAGAAAAGAAACAAAAAAAAACTGGTGAAATAATTGCACTTTTAACACAAATTATCCGCCTAAATACGCAAATATTCAAGCGTTTATTTATTCGGCTGTATAAGTGCGTTCGTCTGTTCGTTAAGTGACTCCACAAATCCCCCAAAAACAAAGCATCCGTACATGCAACATTTCAATTTAAAATTTATTACTTCAACAATTCAATAATCAACGCAATTTTCTCATTCTTTTTTCTGCGTTTTAACTCATCAGTTGGTTGTTGCGTTGGTTCGAAATGGATGGCAGACAGCCAGTTGTGGTAACTGCCTGAGAGACTGATGAGCAAATCGTATTGTATGAGAATTTTATTGTGTATTGAAATTCATTAAATATTCAAACATTTGCATAAATTGCAAACAAATCTACTGTTATTATACACCCGAAGAAATTCTCACTTTGTAAGGCTCTCTCATTTACACTTGCATTTAAAACAATACATAGATACATACTTATTCAAACAAATCTTTATTATTTTTTTCTTCTTCTATAAATACACAAATAAATAATTTAAAAATTTAATTTAAACAAATGGAATGGAAATTAGTCGTTTTGACGATTAGAAAACAAGAAAGAGTTTAAATTTATTTATTGTAGAGTTGTAGACACCTCGTTAGACAAATATTTGACGCCACCAACATTCCATTGATTGTTTTTCTAATGCGATTTACGATACTATTGGCGCTAAATACGAGAAAACAAACCAAGAATTTGGAAAGGAAAAATCCACTTGTTTTTCAAGAAATTCAAACAAACAACCAAAAAAACAATAAAAAAAAACATGCGTTGAAACAACACAAGTTGATAATAAATTCATTAGTTAAACATCTTTTGAACAAATTTTTGTTGTATTTTTATTTTTTTTCTTTATTAAATGCATATAAAAGCATATAAAAACACTAGGCTACGTGCCACTGCTGGCATATACTGTGTAAAAACTTTAAATACACTCGAAAAAATGATGCTCGTACCAAATGGCATTGTACAGTAAAATAAGTTTGGTTGTGATTTTGTTAAATCTTAATTGCTTCGAAATCCACATTCACTCTTAATTTTGTATTATTTAAAATGAAATTTGAAAATGTTTAAGGAAACAATACACATTCTTTATGATAAATTTTAAAAAACTTTTAACGTAACGTTTTTAAACTGAATATTCAAATATTTTTTATAATTTTTTTTTTTCTTTCTTTCAGTTTCCTATTCTGTAATATTGTCTAAGACAAGCAAACAACATCAATAAATGAATTCTCAAGTGCATATAATTAACATTTTAAATTTCACTGCCACGTATAAAACTGAATAGAAAATAATGGACATATTAAGGTAAGAATCGAAAAGATTGTTTAATTTATTATAGAATTTACTCCTTATTTTACTAACATTTTCTTGCCGGTGTAGATGTAGCTTTACAGACATCCACATACTCTCAACACTTTAGTTTCTCTTTAGTATTGTATTGTAATCTCATAAGTATGTGTAGATGCATACGCTTGTGTTTGTGAATTATTCTGGCGAATAGAGAGAAAAACAGTAAAAAACCCCATAGAAATCACTTAAAATGATTAAAAATCTTTGTTTTTTTTTGACTCACCTTCCTGTTTTCCACTTCAATATTTTTTTTTATAGAAAAAAACCAAAAACAACAAAAAAAACTTTCTTAAATACGAAAACAATAACTGGGAAAATAAGTTAAATGCTAAGCTATTGTCACTAACACTTGCACACACATACATGCACTCGCACACTCTCAGACACTAATCTATGTGCATAAATTAAAACAGTTACTTACGGTTACTAAAGATGTTAAGAAAAAAAAAAAAACTGTCGAGAGAAGCCAAGATCAGATCAAAGTAGGGTAAGGAAATGAAAACAAAAAAATTAGAAAAGAAAAGCCCTCCAATAAAATATAAATTAACATTCTCTGACACTTTAATCGTAATCTATGAGTATAAGTAAATTTATTGAAGATTTATATTCAACAACAACAACAACAACAATATGATCAACCTAGGTATACAACTTGCTTACTACATACCTTCTCCTCTCTCTCTGTTGGCTTGCAAGTGTTTCAATAAAATTCAAATTTGTTGTTGTTGCTTTTCATATCATTGAGCCTGAATTATGTTTTGACAATTTATCTCACCATAAGTGGCCATTAACGTGCATTTTATATTGATTTAAAATTTTTTCTTTTTGTAAGTAAGTGTCAGTGCCAGTGCCAGTGAGTATGACTGTAACTGTGATTGTGATTGTTTCGTTGATTGTTTATGCCTCATTTGAAAATCAGTTTAAATTATGACAAATAGCTGGCAGGGGGAGCATTCAGCCAGCGACAGACAGACAGACTCATGCATGGCTAACAGAGTTATTTAATATGCGTTGAAATGCTTCTCCTGTTACTGCTGAGAATTGTAGCGTAAATTTATAGGATCGAAACGAAAGGCAAAAAAAAAAGAAAATCTGAAAACATTTTAACACGTTCCGTTTAATAATAGGCGTGTATACAATTATCGTTAAATCGATAATTCCCTTAGAATAAGAAATCGATTTATTTTTATTTAATTTTCTTTTCTGTTTGTATTTGTCAAGAATAATTAATTTTTTCATGTTCGATTTTAATAGCCATAGAACCTGTCCATTTATTCAAAAAATTATGACATTTTATGACAGAACATCTTATCATATTGGCAATGAAATAGAAGACCACCTGCAAAGGAAAATATGTGTCCTTATTAGGATCCGTTAAAGGAATTTTCGGCTAGAACTATCAAAAAATGTGATTAAATTTCACTTTTTATAGGTACTAAAGTTATGATCAATATCATGTAGTGGGCTTTGTAAAATAATCACTCAAAACACACAAT
Source organism: Sarcophaga rosellei (assembly GCA_930367235.1). Lineage (NCBI taxonomy): Eukaryota > Metazoa > Arthropoda > Insecta > Diptera > Sarcophagidae > Sarcophaga > Sarcophaga rosellei. The sequence continues at coordinate 2,340,824 of OV884019.1, read as the reverse complement.
TTGTTAATTTAATAATTTATTTGCTCTCCTTTATTGTCCTTACTTGTGGATACAATATGATCAAGTGAAGTTGGTTGCAGTTACCGGGTGTTACCGTATCTCATATTACTACGATTAGTGTTACCATATCTTATATTACTACGATTAGTGTTACCATATCTTATATTACTACGATTAGTGTTACCATATCTTATATTACTACAATCTCGGCCGACCTGACATTTCAATCGACCTCGATTGATACTATCTTATAAAAATTCCTCATCTAAAAATTCATAATCCTCATATTCACTAATATTATCATCATTCTCTAAATATTCATAACTTTCGTATTCGTGAGTGTTGCCTTCAGAGTTCTTTAAATCATTACGATCATTAGTCCTAAACTCCAACCAATTTCTTAACCGACTTGAGTCTACAATGCCAACGTATGGCATTTGCGTTATTTGGCAGTTCTCAACATCGGTTATTTCATATCGGTCATTACCCAATTGTTTCCGAACAATATATGGCCCTCGATATTTTGGAATGAGCTTCTTGTTTACACCGGTAGTTGTATCGACATTTTTCACTACCACCAAATCTCCCACATTGAAGGTTTTGGCCGGTTTATGATGTTTGTTAAAATAATTCAGGTTGTATGATTGAGACTTCTGTATAGCATCAGCTGCTTGCTTTCTAATCGACTCTAAGTTCCTATCAATTCCCTCATAAGTGTCCTGTAAATGCTCCGACAATTCATCAATTATTTCGCCCCTCTGTTCAATACCAAATAACATTCTACTAGGGGATTGTCCAGTAGAACGGTGTATGGTGTTGTTAATAGCAAATTCCACATGAGTTAATTTCTCAACCCAATCACTATGCCCGATCGGTTCTGTCAATTTCGCCAACATTGCCCTCAAATCCCTATTTATTCTCTCAACCTGTCCATTCGATTGTGGTGAAGCTACTGACACCTTAACGTGAACTATATTATGATCGTTTACAAATCTGCCAAATTCATTCGATGTAAAACAAGTTCCCCGGTCACTTATTATCCTTCTCGGACGGCTATAATTCCCAAAATATTTCTTTAAAGCGCATATGACTTCCTTTGTACCCGGAGAGTTCACAGAGTATAATCTCGTGAATTTTGTGAACGCATCAACGACCACCAGGACATATTTCCGCTTCGATTTTATTGATGGTAGTGGCCCGTAATGATCGATGTGTAATGTGTCGAACGGAACTGGTTTCTTACTCAGGTTATATAGATTTCTCTCGTTCTTTCTATTAGGAGCCGAATAATATATACATTTCAAGCAGTTCCTTATAAATCGGTTAATCTTCTCCTTCATTCCTGGGAACCAATAATATTTCCCCAAATTATTAAAACTTTTCTCAACTCCCGAATGGCCGTATTTCTCGTGTATCAGCCGTATAACATTTTCCTCCATCTCCGAGGGCACGTATAATTGTCTGCGGCCTTGCCCCGTACACCGAAAAACTAACCCATTCTCCAGTTCATAGCCCTGCACGTTATCCCTTTCCAAACGTTCTCGTATACTCCGAATGTTAATGTCTCTAGTCTGGGCAATTTGAATGTTCGCGTCCACATCATATTCGTCCACTGCGGCAATAATCGGTATCCGACTCAATGCGTCAACATGTGTCATCAATTCCCCTTTACGATGCCGTATTTTATAATCAAAATTCTCAAGTTCCAAAGCCCATCTAGCTATCCTAGGATTTATAAGTTTCTTGCTTAACGTCAATGTAAGTGAATTGCAGTCGGTCACTATCGTAAAAGGAATACCCTCCAAATAAATCCGGAACCGCCTTAGCGCATATATTATAGCTAGCGTTTCCAGTTCAAAACTGTGGTATTTCGTCTCCGCCTTAGAAGTGCATTTCGAGTAATAAGCCACTGGGTGAAATCTTCCATCCAACTGCCTCTGCAGTAACACTGAACCGTAACCTTTCGCACTCGCATCGGTATGTAGTTCCGTTATGTATTGGGGATTGTACACTGCTAATACTGGCGGATTACTCAATCTTTCCTTCAATGTCATAAATGCCTCTGTACACTCATTCGTCCAATCAAATGTTCCCTTCTTGAGCTCCGTTAAAGGCCTAGCTATTCTCGAAAAATTCGGTACGAATCTTCGGAAGAAAGAAAATAATCCCATACATCTCTCGACTTCATCGCAATCCTTGGGAATCGGGTAATTTCTAATCGCTTCGACGTGAGTGTCATTCGGCCTAATACCCTCATTGTTGACTCTATAACCCAAGTAATCCAATTCATTAAATGCGAATTTGCATTTTTCAAAATTCAAACTTAAACCCGCTGCACTCAATGACCGTAATACCCGACCCAATATTTCCAAGTGTTCCTCAAATGTTTCCGTAGCGATGCTTATATCGTCTAGATACACTACTATTTTCCCTTCATCAATCATATCCCTTAAAATCATGTTAATAAATCGTTGAAAAACTGCACCAGCGTTCTTAAGGCCGAATGGCATGTAACAAAATTCAAATTGTCCCAATGGTGTTACAAAAGCTGTGTACTGAATCGAATCCCTATGCATTGGGACTTGATGAAAGCTATTCTTTAAGTCCAAAGTAGAGAAGAAATTTTTGTTACCCAGATAATCAAGACAGTCCTCTATTATCGGCAGAGGATAGTTATCCCTAATTGTAATCCTATTAAGTGACCGGTAATCAACACACATCCTTAAATCCCCGTTCTTCTTTCTAACCAATACCACCGGGGATGCGTAAGGGGACTCACTGGGGCGAATTATACCCAACCTTAGAAGTTCCTCAAGTCTAGATTTAACTTCTCCACGTTCGCGATAAGACAAACGCCTTGGACTACTATAAATAGGAATATCATTCGTCAATCTAATCTGCATACAAAAGTCACTAATTTTCGGAGCAGTATTAAATCTCTCAAAGTAGTCAGTATTTATCAATGACCTCAATGCAAAAGCCTCAGTCGACGTTCTGCAAGCTGCTATATTCAAATTAACTTCAGTCCCAATCTCACAAACTGCATGTACTAAGGATTCACATATATCTTTCTCAAACATTACCTCTAATTCACTCATTCCACAAACATCGGGTACTTCAAGGTCAAAAACAAATGGGTCAACCTCCTTCAATTTACATTTCTTACTATTAATATTATCATTATTTAACAACACTACGTTATCTACAATACAATTGTTCTTAATAGTTGGAATTTCATTCTCATAACCCGGAACTCTATACAAATTAAACGACATAAGCGCACTGACTGTTTTGTCATCCAGTTTAGTATCAATATTTTTTAAATTCATCTTTAAAATTTCATTTTTATTGTATTTTATCTTTAATTCACATAAACTTATTTTAAATTTCGACATAAGGTCGCGTCCGATTAGTAATGGCATAATGGACTCTTCGTCCGGCAGTATTAAAAATTCATGAGTAATTTGTTTGTTATTAAAAATGACATGACCTCGGACACGACCTAATACATTTATATTTTTATTCCCCATACCGCGGTAAGACGTCATTATTTTTGGACGTTCCGTTTTAAAGGGCACGATAGATTTCCGGACACAACTAATGGGGCTACCGGAATCAAATAAAGAAATTAAATCGATAGTTTCAGTGCGCTTATCTCGCTCAATAAAGGCAACACTTACCATATTAAATGCATCTAAGATTTTATTTCCTCCAGCTTCCGTCACGGCAGCAGATAGGGTCTTCTTTTTTGGGCAGCTTTGGTGAAAATGTCCAACCTCGGCACAAATGAAACAGGCATTTGGTGGGCGTTTTGGTTTTTGGCACTGGGACTGATAATGTCCGAATTGGGAGCAATTATAGCAGCGGACTTCGGCATCAGGCAGTTTTGTGGCAGCATTTCCATTGACAGCGGTTAGTTTCTGTTTATTGGCAGCGGTTCCCATGGCATTTTTAGTTGAACGGACCTGCATACGGCGGTGTTCATATCTGTCCATCCGTATCACTAATTCGTCCACCGTTCTGGCCCCATACAAACAGGCAATAGCACTGCTATTGTCTGGTATACCGTCAATCACCAGGTCCACAAGCTCTTCCTCCGAAATATCTGCTTTTGATGCGATCGATTGCATAGCCACTAGATAACTTAAGCACGACTCATTTGGACCTAAGGTGCGAGAGCGTAACTGTCTATAAATTTCCTGGCGAGACACCGTACGCTTAAACATCCTTGTGAGTTTCGCTTTAAGCTCGTCGTAATCTAGTAGGCCTAAATTGTTAGCATACCTCTTTGCTGTTCCCTCCAGGCGCCGACGGACTCCCACACATTTTTCCTTGGGCGTGTAGTTGCATGCATTCGCATAATCCTCAAACTGTATAAACCATTTTAAAACATCGAAATGGTCATCCCCTGAAAATGGTGGCACCGCGGCGTCAAGCTCTGTTAAATCCATACGATGGATATATGCAGCTGGTTGCGCATTTGTTTCCAACGCTCGGATCTGTTGCTGTAATTTTAAAATTTCCAACCGCATTTTCAATTTCTCTACCTCTTCTTCAGCAGAGGTGCTTGCTGTGGCTACAACGTCGACAGCGGGCTTCGAGACTTGGGCATCGGATACTCTAACGGCGGGCACATCCATGTCTTTGGCAGCGGGGACTTCGGTATAGTTAGCAGCTAAGGTTACGGCATCGGCGACGGGCTCAACAAATTGGGCAGCGGGTGGTTTAACAGCGGACATCTCGGTCATTATGGCAGCTAAGGCTACCGCATCGGCAACAGGCTCCGCAACTTGGGCATCGGGTGGTTTGACAGCGGGCATCTCAGTGTTATTGGCAGCGGGGATTACATGAAGCTTATCAGCGGACTTTTCAGTTTCATGTGGTATGTGCGTCATGTCAGCGTCGGATGGCACGGCGGATGAGTTCAGTTCTTCCTTACATTCCGCCCTCCTCACCATTTCGTCGTATAGCAACCGAAGCTGACTCAACGTGGCCGAATCTGGAAATTCCACGCCAGCGTCAGCAAGTGCTGTCATCAATGTCGTGCGGCTAGGACGCAAATCCATTTAAATCTGTTCGCAGCTCTGCGATCCTTTAACGAAAACACTTTTTTTTCTTTTTTTTACTTAAGGCGTACCCCACACCTGATATTTGTAGTGGGCTTTGTAAAATAATCACTCAAAACACACAATTTGTTAATTTAATAATTTATTTGCTCTCCTTTATTGTCCTTACTTGTGGATACAATATGATCAAGTGAAGTTGGTTGCAGTTACCGGGTGTTACCGTATCTCATATTACTACGATTAGTGTTACCATATCTTATATTACTACGATTAGTGTTACCATATCTTATATTACTACGATTAGTGTTACCATATCTTATATTAATTACTACAATCAATATATTTTCTTGTTAAAAGTTTTTCTTGTCAATTTTACAAAGCAAAGGAATAAAAATTTAATGCCAGTTACCCCTAAAAATTAGTTAAGCTCAGCATATCAAGTGCCAAACATTCTGAAACTTCTTACTGGTGTTTTAAAGGGCCATAAAAAAAGTATTTTTCATCACAGAATGAAGCAAAGGTGTGAGTACTTAAGAGCTCTTATATAAATTGGTTAGAAAATGTACCCAGTTTTCTAAGCAACCGATGAAAATTAATTAATTAAGTTGCCACATAAAAAAGAGTTTTTCAAAATAAAATTACAATCTTTACATTCTTTAAGCACAAGTAAATGCAACTTCCCTGTTGGCAAAAGCCTTGCCTTTAGATATTTTGGTCATAAAACTTTACCTTTTCAAGTGCCAAACGCAAAAAGAAACAGTATCTTTTGGATTTACCGACACCTTCGTACAACCACCCTCCTTCCCTCCCCTTTATCCATATATGAAACCATAATTTATCCATTAAATATTGCATGTTCTGTACTATTTGACGACATTTGCTTTATGGTTGTGTTAAAATAATAATATTAACTGCCAAATGGCTTGCTCTCTCTCTTGCTTATCTGGGCCAAGAAGGGTTTTTTTTTCTTACATTGTTTGTCATATAAAATCTTTAGCAGAACATGGTTGGTTGGTACCAAAGCCACTTTCCAAAAAGAAAATTTAATTAAACATGCAAAACACATCCAGAAATGTTTCAGTTCTGTTGCTCTGTTTCTCTGTTTTTATTTTATGGGTGTAACAACAACAAAATGACTACAACAATGAACAAAAAAAATGTTGCTCCTCTGATTCGCAACAGTGCCAAGCTCTTTTCGCAATATGTGAATATGAATTCTCACATCTTTAACAAACATTTTCTAACGCTTAATAATGCTCGTTCGTTCTCATAAAAGTATTCTCACTTTAGAAATCCAAAATAATTATTAAAAAAAAAATTTCCTCGAAAAGCTAAATAAAATCTACGAGAGTACTTGCAGTCCCACTAGTACTCGTACTCGTGGTCGTAGTCGCATTCAAATAAAAAAAATATTCCCGGGAATTCTACTGACTGAGTGTCGTCTATTGGGGATGGCAAAAACACGACAACACGACGAAATATATAACAAACGAAATGAAGTTCTTAATTTGTTATTCTGTTTGTACTGCTTGCGTTTGTTCGTGACTGTGACCGTACGTCTGTCTGTTTGTCTGACTGTCTGGCAGCATATATTTTGGTGGCGATAATTTGTGTTGAATTGCATGAATAATTTTATGTTCCTTTGCGAAAAAATTTAATTCAACACATTTGCGGGTGATGTGGTCGACTTATGCGATAAATATAGCGCTAAACGTGATGAAAGTATTCAGGTGCTTAAATGAGCACAGTACAATTGCAACATTAGGGGGATTTTTATTTCTATGAAATAGTATTGATCTGTTTTGTCAAAATTTATTTCGTAATCCAATTGCAATCTACAATGATCATTCTTTTTTATACAATACATCTTGCCAACACTCATGGAAAGGATCCTAGACAAGTCAATCAATTAAGAGGTGAAAGTGAAAGAGTACGTCAATATATATTGTCCTACACAATCCACTGCCCTATTAACCACTGACGAGTACTACGTAATTAAGGGGTATTTGGAACTACTACTGGTATTTCATTTATGTCCTGTTGTCGCCAACCTTTGAAGAAATTACGAATGCTTCAATAGAGCAAATGAGAACTCTGCTCTTTTCAGTATACGAGCCAGAAGCCTCAAAATGTATTCCGCCATGTCGTATAACTTTTAGGGAGCCTAAGTAGCAAATCGTTACACAAAAATAAACTGAAATTAACTTCCCATTGGCACATAGAATGACGATACAACAGATACATATGAATTGAAAAAAACACTTGGATATGCGGCTCTCTCTGATTGCCTATGATTCCGATAAAAACAAAATTCATGTTAAAACATATTGCCCCCACCGCTTAAGAGAAATTTGAACAATGCCTTCTATTAAAGAGTTAAAAAGAAAAGTAAGAAAAAGATTTTCAATTTATAGCTGGTTTCTGTGATCAGAAAGACAGGTGCATAGAAGTTGTGAAAAATAACTAAAGACACCCACATATCAGCTTCGATAAAAGCGCACCATTCCACTTCTAAATTTCCCAAATTCCAACAATACTCTGACCAAATCGTTAAATGAAGTAATTCTTCTCGCTGATTCTACTTTTCGAAAGACAAGTGAGGCCTAACATTACATCGACACTACCTCTTTCATAGAGGAAAGTTTTTAGTTTGTTATGATCAATTTCAGCAGCACAGTGCAGGAAAAGAATTCAATTTGTTGCCAACGCTTCTATCAAATGAAATATAGCCATTGTAGCACAACTTAAAGAAGTGACTTGGAAAGACAGAATAAATTTCGATACGAAGAAAAAACCCCTGATGAATACAATAATTGCGTTAAATTACCAGACTTAATGTGTTTAATAGCAGAGACGTGCGTTGGTTGGCAGGTAAAACTAATATGCTGCGGTATCAGACAAAAAAAAAAAAAACCCAAATAAAAGGAAATAACGTACGAGAGTATATTATGGTTGTTAAAGGGTTTTTTATAAAATAAACTTAAAAAAACAATACGAAAGAAAAATAATTTTTTAAATAAATAAAAAAAACAAATTACCTGAAAATGAAATAAAAATGAACACATAAATCGTGAATCTGTTGCATGTGCGGATTTGTGATGAAGATGTGACAGAATTGTGACGCCAATCACTCACTTAGTCGTTTACACATTACGCTCTGTCACTCATTCTACTCTACCCTACTTTGACAAATTCATTCAGTGCTTTTGACGTTGTTTTTTCATTCCTCTTTTTTTTTATTCATTTTCATTTATTACACGTTACTGTAGTTTTTTTCTTTTTTGTTTGTTTCTGTTGCCTGTACATTCATTATTTACATGTTAAATCAGGCAAAAAACAAAAATAAATAATAAAAATAGTGTTTTAAAGTGTTAAAGAGTCGAGTTGTTAATTTGTTGCGTTGCGCTTCATTCCGTTTTTAGCCTCAAGTATTTGAAATTGTAATTGGCTGTAGTAAATTTACATTTCTCTCATGCCATATGCGTTTGCCTCCTTCTTATACACCACATCGTAGGTGTACATACATTTGTACATATGTATGTATATATATATGCCACTGAATTCATGCTGATGACGTTGTAGAGATTTTATTGAAATAATTGAAGATTAATTCGGTTTCGGTTGATTTCATGGTACGAGCAAGTGAACTTAATTAGTTGTAAACGTTTTCCAGTTCTATTTTATTCGTTTTTCTGATTATTTACTTCTTTTATTTCTTTCTTTCTTTCTTTATTTTTATTATTATTGAGTTCATCAAATGTAACGATGTTCTTAAAATCTTAAATAACTTTTCAAATCCTAAATGGAATTCAATGTTCTGAAGTTCATTTTATTTTCTTGCTTTAAATTTATTTCGTTCTTTCGATTTCAGTTTTTTTGTATTTTACACTCGATGAAAAATGTTCGGAAATTATGTATTAAGGTGTACATAAGAAACTTTTCTACTGTTCTAAACCATGGATTTCTTAAACTCATTTTCGTTGACAACATCTATTATCAATGGAGTTGCTTTGTCAATCTGTACGATCATTTCAAAGATGTATATGGAAAGGGCATATGTACATGCGTTATTGCCCTTTAGTTAGAATTACGACCTTAATTTGGTGAACAGAATGAATTGCAGATGCTTACATCGGCTAATGGAATGCAATTGATGAGTGCGTTCAGTAAGAATAGAAACAAAAGTGCAGCTTACCGCAATCTGAATAGCATAGGTATCACAAGAGGCTCATAACATTTAGAGGGTACAATAAGAAGAGACTCCACAGAATCTTAAATACACTTATTATCCCAAATATCTACCGCATTGTAGATGGGAAGCCTCATCAGTATTCAATTACTAGCATAGACCACACTTACGTTGGTAACATGGACAAATATTAGTTTCTTCTACTTTGAGTGAGGCCTTAACGCAAACGGTTTCAGCTGCTAAAGAGGCCCTAGTTTCCTTAGTGGAAAATATTATATTTTCATAACTCAGAACCATTTTAATTCGATTGTAAATTTTCATACCAATTTTTCTTACTTTAATTGCATATTTATTCTCTTAAATTTTTACAAACATTTTTTAGCTGAGCGCCTAACACACAGTCTGTTGCTAAAATTAAGTGGAAGAGTGATTCTTATGAGAATAATCGCTATTGCAGAAGGCGAATAAGAAAATCAAAATACGCTTTCAAGAAGAAAAAAAAGAAACAAAAATTCGTTCTTCTTTTCGCGTAGATTTTAATTGAATTGCTGTTCAATAAGAATTTATTTACATGGCATTCATCTCCCTTTCTGTTTAAAGGGTCAGACACACACAATGGCAGAATACAATACAGGCTCCAATCTACAGAGAAGAGCAAAGCTAAAGTAATACTGAAACGTTGCTGATGAAGGGTACTCGTTAAACGAAAGTTCTTGTTCTTGTTACTTTTTTTAAGGAGCAGAATGCATTACTAATTGATTGTGAACTAATTTATGTGTTGCACGTTCTTAATGTAACTGCAATTGTACCATATGTGTGTGCCACTAAAATGTGCTGATAAATAACAAGTCAAGTAAAGAAAAACATCAAAAATGCATTCGAATTCTTTTTATTGTTCCACAACAGCAGATCTCAGCACATTTTTTATGGCCCAGAGTGGATTGTCAAGGAAATGCGGAAGAGCAGAAAATTTTCTTCATTTTAAATTCTTTAAATTCCGTGTAACTTTGTTTCTTAACTCAGTTAATAACTTTTGGGCAATTGTTAACTAAAGAAGAGTCCGCCTTTCTCCTTCTCTTCCTTTTCTTTTTTCTTTTTGTTCATATTGCTTTGGATTTCCATGTTCTTTATCTTTTTGTTTGTCGTTATTGAAAGACTTTGTCATCCTCAAATTAAATTCAAATTTTCAAATTTAATTAAAATCAACTTAACGCACCTTTGCTTTTTACTGCTCCGTTTTACAGGATTTCTTCGCTCCCGCACCTTTTATTTTTTTTCTTTCCTTTGTAGGTTGTTTGTCTTTTCTTTTTTTGTTCTTGTGGATTGTCGGTTTTTGGTGTTATTAAAAGTCATTACAACAATAAGTTTTATTTTCATTTTCATTTTTATTTTCTACAATAAAAACAATAAAACAAGTAAGCCAAGGACTGAGCTCATGTACTTGAATTTATTGTTTAAATGGCTCTACACTTGGGTACCTTAAGAACGAATTCCCTTTCGTACATTTTGCTTGGTCCACTTGTCTTTGTTTAAGTTTATCTCTCCTTTTTATTTCTTATTTTTTATTTTATTTTTTTTTATCAGAAACAGAAAAATAAAATAAAATCGACCATAAAAATTAAAATTACGCAGAGTGAAGGAAAATGTGAAGAAAGCTGGGATACTTTTGCAAAACATGAACGAAAAATTGTTGTTGTTGTTGTCCGACAATGAATGTAAGGAATTTTTCGTCAATATCACATCATAAGCAGGCAAAGGAAAATGGCCAAAAAGACAGAGAAAAAACGAATCCAACCAACTCAAGGAATTAAATTGGAAGAAAGGACTTTAAGAACGTAAATAAAATAAAACAACAACAAAAGTAAAGTAAAAAGAAAAAGATATCCTATAAAGGAAAAATGCCGGCAGCAAAAGGAAGCTGCTGTGGAATGAAATGAAAGCAAAATAAGAAGAAGAAAATGTTAGTAAAACGTTAATACAACGCAATCTTAACTTATAATGGCATGTGATAAAAAGCTGTAGTGCTGCTTCTTCTTCAGCACTGGGCCGAGACATCAGCGAAGGATGTGTAGTAAAGTCCGAGTTGAAGGTGGATGTAGACAAGTAGTAATAGCGACCAACAGATACAAATATTACAAACAAGCATACATAAATACATACATACCATCAAATGCACGCTTTTTTAATACAGAAGTCAATTCTTTGCGAAGCTTATAACCCAGTAAACAATAGATTTCATATTTAAGATATCAAATAACAACATAACCTGATGCCCGAGACATGAAATAATTAATCAACAAGTATTTGAATATTAATTCGATTCGAATAAATAAATTGAAAAGTTACATTGAAAAAAAAGACACCGTTGACTACATAAATGCACTGATAAATGCGAAATTAGTTTACATATCAAAAGGATATGCAAACGAAAACAGAACGGCTAGTTGCTGACCAGTTTATTTGATTACCGGAGTTATACAAGACTTTAACCGTGGTTAGCCGTGCTTTCCATAACCTTTAAATGCACAGGGCGCCGTTCTACATTACATTATCACGCATTTCCGCATAGAAGAAAACGGAAATAGTTATGAGCTGCTATGAGGTTACTTAATGGTAAAGCGAGAGCCTGTATCATCATTGTTGTAATGAAATCCGAAGAAAATTTTTCACTTTTATTTCGAGTTCAGGTAATGGTTCGTTTCATTACGAAAAGAGAGAGTTAATTAGGAACAATTCAGTGAAAACGTTAATCTTATCATCCCAACTAATAAAGAAACTAATTACTTAGGTAGATCGAAGGTAGACAAGTAGGCTTGTTGCGCCCTTGCCTTTAAGAGATACCACCTATACTTTCCATTGGAAGTCTTATACAAAAAACAATATGGGGAGTTCTCGCTTACAAATGCTGTTCAGTGACACAAAAAGTGTTCCAATCCTTTCAGTCCAGTTTAAGCACGATTATTTTTTATAACGATTTGGTATGGAACTAAGTTTACTTCTTACCTTTTTAATGAATATCCAAAAGACCTTACCTCCCATAAAAGTATAAAGGTGTGTCCTATACTATCGCTGACAAATGAAGCTCTTTCAAGTTCTTAACATTTGTTATTTTCTTAATAATGATCTCAACAGGCACAATGTCAATTCTACAACTGAAGAAACAGATCAGATGCAAAATGTGTGCCTTAATAATACACCAATGAGATCACATACTCATAATATGACTTGACCACCAAACTACCTGCAACACACTTCTTTTCTCGCATTCCTATTCGAAATGAATTCAAAATATGTGGCTTACCGTAGCAAAAGCGATTACAAAATGGTTTCATCTTTTAAATTTTATAATCATAGTTTTATTTGAATTAATAACTTATAATAATAATGAGGCTTACCTTTAACATTTGCTGGGTTAGGTTATTCATTTAAAAAAAATGGCGAAAAAGCTGAAGAATTCCTTAAGATTTGAAAAAAAAACGATTTTTTTTTTGTTTTGTTTCGAAGTTATGAAAGCAGTAGAAGGTGGAAATGGAAATGGAGGATGTTGTTTAGCAAAGAAGACGTACGTTCGTTTTGTACTTCTTATGTTATTTTGGAGTTTGTTTCCTTAATATTTAGATGTGTTGTTATTGTAATTGTTGTATTACTTTTCTCTGTAGTTGTTGTTGTTGCTATTGCTGTTAGGAAGCTGCTTATGTCAGGTAATCCATTGTTAATCCTTGTTAGCAGTATTTGTTCCTTTTTAGATTCTTATTTCAACTTTCACGTACTTATACACGTTCAATAACAACGTTACAACCAACAACACGACAACAAGAATATTGTTAAAGTTGTTGTAATAATTCTTATTTTTATTTCACTACTTTTCTTTTCTTTTCATTTAGTTTTATTTTATGTTTCTTGTAACTTTTGTAGTTGTTGTTGTCATTATTAATTTTACCTGTTTTGTCAAGAAATATTTTCACTCTTCACACTCACAAACGGATTTCATAAGAATTTGTATCGAGAGTGGCGCTTAAACACCACGAGTGAAAAAACAAGAGAAAAATAAAATTCTCGTCAATTAAAGTGGCATTTTAATCCGTTTCTGTCTTATGGATAAAATTCATTTTAATTTTTAACAAAATTAATGAAATGCTGTTTTATTTGTTATTCGAAATAAATTTCCATTTTTTCTTTTATCATTCCATTAGAAATGCATTTCTTTTTTAGTGGCGTTTTTCTTCTTGTTTTCTCTATTTCTTGAAGACCCGTGAAGGAAGACTTATTTGTTACCATTTAGTGACCCATTTTTATGGGTTTATGGTATGCTATGTTTCTTTTTTCTTTATTGTTATTGTATGTCTTCTAACAAATATTTATTGTTATTGTTGGTTTTTAAAAGGTATTTATCGTATTTAAACATAAACAGACGATATGAGAAAACAAAAACAAAAGCATTCATTTAATAAACACAGACACTCATTCTTCATTCCTCATCATATCAAATGCTTTCAAGGCAATAAAAATCAAACGAATATTATTGTGGCCACATATCCACATATTGAATTTTCGAAAAGGGTTTCAAGTAAACCCGAAACCATATTTATTTACTTAAGGTTTTAATTTTATTATTTATTGGACTCTTTTTTGTTTTGTTTTGTTTTGTCTTTTAAGTGTTTAATATTGAATTTTTTTTTATCTTCCGAACAGATAGTAACGCATCGCAAGCATATCAATTGAAATTGAATATCTTCAAAGGCAACCAAAAACTCATTCATATGAGCCACGTCCACTTTCAAAAGCTTGATACGTTTGATTAGCTCTTCTACACGAAACTAAGCATTTTAATTAAACACACTCTCAATTGATCACCGATTAAAACCGTTACAAAAATTCTCACACTCGTATTTTTAACGGTATCATTTCCCTTATTTTCATAATTTCTATTTTCTTTCCTTGACACCAACTTCCCATCACAATTGCCCACGTTTTCGTACAACATTCATGTTGAAATGTTCGCGTTAAACTGATTCTCAGTTGGCCCCACGACTGGTATGAAACCATTGAAGAAAAATGCCGGGAATTTCTTGGTTGGATCTGAATTGGTTTGATGTTGGTCTCAGGTTGGGTTTGATGTTGTCTCTTATTTGTTTATGTTTTTGAATTTTTGTTTTGTTTCACATTTTCGTAAATGTTTTCATTTTATTTGTTTACATTGAAATTGTATTCGTTTTTCTTATTCATGGAATTCTAAACAACGAGTAGGGTGGTTCATAAGGCAAGAGTGACAATGAATACGTGAGTAAAATTTGTTATATATCCGCAATAAAGAAAATCCAAATAAATTTGATGGATTGGAATTTATGACTTTATATTTACTTTTATTTTTGGTTGGTTTTTTAAAGTGTAATTAAAAATCCTAAACAAATAATTATGATCGAAATCATAAATTATAATCAATATTTTAAAAATCATTCAATATTTCTCTTAAATCGTGAGAAACAAACAGTTTTTTCTTTTTGAGATAATTAGTTTTTTCAATTTACGTGGTATGTTTTAAAAGTACTAGTTTTTACTGTATAATGTCAGTATATTTTTCAAATATTTGCGTACAACATTCGATTTTTTATGCATTTAGCGGAAAAATGAAATATACTTTGGACACCTAATATCATGTTCTTGACATTAATGTGTGCCAACTGTTGGGAATTTGTAAAATTTATACCATTCTTATACTATGAAGAATAATTAATGAAAGTCGTCCGATTAAAGGAATCATAAAAATACGCACTCAGTCGCAATCGTTCAAATGAAACAACTGAGGTGTAAATCAAGATTCAACACGACCAAAACTTTCCTAACTTGTTTTGATTACCCCATGACTTTGTGTATAAGAAGTTCTTACTCTTAAGACGTATGTACGTTGTCTGTGGTATGTGTGAGAGATTTTTCATTTCATTCGACATCTATCGACGACGGAAGTTGTCGTGTAGCAACGTCTAAAAACAACAAGTGCCCGATGTAAGAGATGTTCTCTTGAATCATTAATACGCTAAGCTAAATGCGACTCGCCTGAATCTTCTCAGCCTAATAAAGTTTTCTGATATATTTGGTCCCACATGGTAGACACTAGTCCTTGGAGATTAGAATGATGTAGATCACGTTCCATA
Organism: Sarcophaga rosellei; assembly: GCA_930367235.1. NCBI lineage: Eukaryota > Metazoa > Arthropoda > Insecta > Diptera > Sarcophagidae > Sarcophaga > Sarcophaga rosellei. The sequence continues at coordinate 2,325,417 of OV884019.1, read as the reverse complement.
TTTCATCAAAATATTATCATTATATTATTATCAGGTCGCCGTAGTCTAGTAGGTAGTGTGTTCGCTTATTAGACGTAAAGCCCGGGCTCAAGCCCCAGGCCAGACATCAAAACGAATTATTAAAAATAAAAAATATTTCTTCGGCGATTTCCTCTCAGCAGATTTCTTGCAAAAACTCTGAGAATAAATAAAACCTGCCATGAAAAAACTTCTCAAAATCTGCCATTCGGAGTCGATATTAAACTTTAGGTCCCGCCACGCAAGTATAAAATTAACACACACAACATGAGTGGTGTGAGAAGCTAGGCCGTAATCCTGACTGAAGGGTTGTAATGGCTAATTATGTATGTATGTATGTAAATATTTATGTATTATCATTGTAATTATGATAAAAAATTCAATTGAAGGTGTAACTTTCTTAATTCTTTCCTTTACTGTTTGCTAGAGGAACTGTACATTTGAAATAAATAATTATAAAGAAAAAAAACAAGGAAGAATTTCCGATAATTTACTATAACAATAAAAAAGATTGTCATAACATTAAAAAAATGAAAATAAACAATTTTATAAATTTTAAAAATTAATTCTTTTCAATATTTTTATTAGAAGGCAATCATTTAAAAGAGAAATAAAATCATCACAGGCAGAATGCTTTGAAGCCTTCAATATTCAAAGAATTTCGTTTTCTTTAATATTCAAATAACAAACACATTGTATATACACGCCTACGTATATGCATATTCATACATACACTTCTGTTCAAAAAAATAGATTCACCTGCTCTTCGAAAAGTTTACTAGACATCTCTTATGCAATGGAGTATATGTAAAAAAGTTACTGCACTTTGTTTACTGGCCTCTTATGAATATAATTCCGATACATTTCAAAAATTTGAAGCGTGACTCTTCTTCAATTAATTGCAAGATGTTGATCATGGTGAATCTATTTTATTGAACAGCAGTGTAGATACATAAATGCTTACAAACATACATAATAAATATTTAAAAGCATTTGAAGACAGATATACATATATGCAGATCTCTTCTTGAGAAAAGCCTTGAAATTAATTGTTTAAATAAATATTTGCAATATTGGATGACAAAAGACTCGTAAATAAATAAAATCCACTCAGAGACAGATGAACAGACCAATAGACATACATACATACATACATAATAAGAGACTTGCATACGATTAAAAACAATTATTTATTTAAATAAATAACAACGGAGAAATTAAGAAAAAAAAAATAAAGAAAAAACAAAACAAAGTGAAATACCCATAGAATATGAATTTGAAATACCAAACAAGACTTAAAAGCTTAAAGTGAGTCAAGCAGGCAAACAGACCAGATGAATTGAATTGAAGCCATAAAACAAAATAATTCAAAATTATTAAGAAACGATGAACACAATTTGTTGACAGAATAAAAATAAATGGACACACGGACAGACAAGAGGCAAATTGTTTGTGTTCAAATTAAAGACGATGCTCCGCTCCATTGAAAGAGTTTTGTGCAGTTTAATGAAAATGAAATGTTTGGTTTAAATATGCATCAAATTCCTAACCCGATATCGTTTGTAGGCACTAACGTTTCTATTTGCATTACAGATTGGTAATGTTTTATAGTTGTTGCATAGTTTTTTGTTTACATATTTACATGGTTATGGTAATTTAAAAGCTTTAAAAAAATTGAAAATAAAATAACAACAACACCACTATGTAATCGAACATCCAGCCATCCCTTCATCCAATCAACCGGCAATTGTCGAGCCGAGTTTATTTTGGCGGAAAGCGTTAATTTTCAGAGGAACATTGGTTGGCATTAAGTTCAGCGAGTTGTTAAGTTTTCAAGTGTCTGTGATGGAGGCAACATGATAATCATCATGTTACCCATGTTGAGTTGAAACGAAATTATATTTAATGTATCATAATAATGGTGGGTAATAATAGAAAACCAATAAAGTTTTAATTAATTAAATAATTATCATCTAATAAAGTAATTATTTTCTTTATTACAAAAAAAAAACACTATTCAAATATATATTGCATATCATGTAAATTCCTTTATTAAACTTTAGCTAAAATGCCAGTTAATGTAACGGCCAACTTAAATAGTCGCAAGCATTTTGAAAATTCCATAACCGCAAACAATTTGAAGCAACTTAAATGCACTTCAGTTGCATGCCATACACCATAAAAAGTTTCACAGACTTCTTCTTTTTCTTCTTGGTTGCCAATGGTGGTTGCATTGCATTTTCTAGTCCACTGTATATACTTCATTAAAAGCTTTTAACCACTCCACACCTGACCCTCATTAAAATTTAGGACACATTACGTATTATTTGTTGCATGTGTTGCAATAACATTTAAACATACATACGTACTGTGGTGTGTTGCATTCTGCTCTAGAAAATCACAAGAAAACAATATTTTTTGCATTTCTTTCATTCATTCATTCTCTCTTTCTTCGTATTATCGGAATAGAAGTTTAAACAAGCCTGTGTTGCAATGTTGCATTGCACTTGATGCATTTAAATCTAAACGCTGCCAACCCGTCCCCCAAAAAGATTTTCTGGCATGGAAAACCACACTCGATTTGAGAGTGACATTTTCGGTAGCCGGAGGAGGTATGAAACCACGAAAACCCAACTTCCAATTCATTTAGAATTTATGGCTTTCAGAAGGTTCAAAACACCTTTAAAGTGTGTATGTATTTGGTAGAGTCTACTGCAGTAGCTGCAAGGTATGCTTTCTTAATTACAAATTATTTTTAAAATGAATTTGTAGTTAAAAATATTAGATTGGTTATTGTATCTATGCTGTATTGGAGGCATCCTCTCGGATCCTTGTTACTTCCTCTAAATTAAGAAACTAGGTTTCAATGTTCATATCTCAGATTATTTTTCCGTTACGATTTCAGGAAAACTTTAAATAACAGTTTTCTTTACGTTCTTGCTTCACAATTATTAAACAAATCGGTAGCGAGAAGTACGGAGGCCTCATAGCTGGGCATGCTCCCTACAGTCAACAGATGGAAACAATGTTGTTTAGAGTTCCTATTCAATGCCAGCACATGAATAAAAAGTTTTCACATCACATTTCTCATCCATTTCGTCTAGAGATCTTATCATACTTAAAGTTGAGGGCGTTATTTATGAATACGACTTCCTTGACGAGATTGTCAATTCGAATATTGAATTTTAACGGGACATAAGAGGGTAGGAAGGCTAATACATCATCATAGATTTTGGAGCTTCCACTTAGCATACGTATAGCTGAACTGTACTAATTCCATAACGTTACGTTGTCAGTCCTTTAAAGCCTTTTGACCGAAATTTGTTACTCATAATTTGTGGCACTATCACACACGACATAAATTTACCATGGCAATATGCTCCACATCCTAATGGAATGATGAATAAATGGCTGAATGCATTTGAACAGCCAAACAAAAAAAGTAGTTTTATGGCAACTACAACTACTGGCACGTTTGCGTTAAAGAGTGAAACGAAGCGAAAATATTTCTGATAAGGAAATTGTAGGAAATAATTCAAAAAAATATAAGAAATGCTAGTGAGTGAATGAGAGAGAGAGAGAGAGAGTGAAGAGACATGAGGACAATAGGGGAAAAAGGCAAATGAACTCCTGCTGTTATTGTGAACAGACAAACAGCAACAGAAATAGCTGCTAGTGGGTATGGACAATCATACAAATCCATGTATTCCACAACTCATTCACTCTCTCTCTCTCTCCCTTAACCATTAACCGGTTTCTATTCGCTTTGCTTTCATACGAAAAACATAAACAAAAATCAGCTGTTTTGCCATGTACAACATGTATAACGAACCAACCATTAGTTTGAACGAGTTGCAACTAGTATGAGTTGTAGTGTCACATGAATGGGATTTTCGTTTTTCCTCTCCATTTTAAAGGAAGTTGCAGGGTTTGTTTCCCCACTATTATTGCCATTGTTAGGATGTGATCAAGGCGAATTCATGTAACCGGTGGGATTATCTAAACAGCTGATACTACTACGATTGTCAAAATTTGTGTGTGTTTGTTGTGCGTGTGTGTTTTGTTGTTAATTTTTTTTTCTTTTCCGTTTTTTTTCTTCCTATTTTGACAGCCAAAGGAGTGTTTTACAAAAACAAAATGCCTGTTGTTTTTGCATTGTTGTACTTGTTGTAGAGTTGCGGCTACCTTATATGAATTTGCCGTGGATGTGATTATTTATTTACCTTCTTTTGAAGTTCGAGAGTGAAAAGAGATGGTGTCAGTAGTAATGGAAGGGGAAACAAAGGTGTAATGATATCTGTGATACGGTAAGAGCATGTGGGCGTGCGTTTTTTTGCGCCTGTATCAGGATAACAAACATAATGTCTGTCTGTTATAATTGAGGAAATTGTCATTTCCTTTTGAAACTGCCACTGCTACAGCTAGACAGATATTTCATGGAGTAGAAGTTCAAACAAACGCTTGTTTGTCAGTAAAACTTAAATCCAAAATATGAAATTAAAGCGGGGAAGAGAGAAATTTTCCAGCGTATGGAAGTTTAATTTGCCTCCGGTTTATTGACAAGTTAAGTTTAGTTAAACTTGTGATAACGATGCCTATAATGATGACGAAGTTGTTGCATAAATCATCCAGAAATATATTGAAATGATTTCAACGAAACAAATTGCTGCTGATTAGCAGGCAGTGTTTGCTTCTTTTTTTTTGTTTTTGTTCATAAAACAATTGACACTTCTTTTTTGTCATTTCCATTTCAATGTTTTTCTTTTTGTTTCCGTTAACAAAACATATGTTTCAAACGAACTGTTTGAAAATGAAAATGAATTTTCTTTATAAAATTTGTTTTTTTTTCCTCATTTACAATTTATTTCTAAATTTTTGAATTCTTTTATTTAAGTTTTCTAAGCAAACAAAATTTAAATTTAAAGCGTTTTGGAGATATGATCATAAAAAAAGAACATTCGAAATTATTTAGTGGAGTTTTTTTTCCAAATTTTGTTTAATTTTTTCCCTCTTTTATTCGATTGTTTATGTTGGTTTTATAGACCCTGTAGATAAAGTGCTGGAGTGTAGCTCGTGCTGTGTTAGATGAATTTTTTTTCCATTTTTTGTTTTTCATTTTTGGTTCTCATTTAGACATTTTCATCTTAATTACTTTCATTTTTAGTTGATTTTACTTTTTCTTGTTGTTTTTCCCAAAATATATGTTTAATTTTTTGTGTATTCGTTATTCGGTTGTAATTGTTTTTACTTTTGAAGGTTTGTATGTCTATTCGACTGAAAATATACGGGTTTTAATTGTCATTTAAATGAAAATATTGCATGTCGCTTAATTACTTGTTAAATTCATTCATTGTTCATTCATGTTTCAGTCGCTTAAAGAGTCATTTTAACAAATTCGTTTTGAAGATCTTTATTTCAGATCTGCTGTTCTGCTGTTGTTGAGTTGTATTTTTCATATTTTGTAATAATAATTGACCATCATTTCGTAAAATTTTTGGTCATTAGAGGCTTGTAAATTATTTTTTTTATGACATTTTAAATGATAATGATTGTGTGTTTGTGCATTTGTAGTTGCTGACACCTCCTAGACTTTCTAATAGGGGGATGATCTCTCATATTTATTTCTGCAGAGAAAATTGTCTTTGCAGCCGTTATTTGCTTTTAGACTTTTAATATCAAATTAGAGGCAGTATAGTTAGAGGCAACTGGAATGATTTCTGATGCAGAATATTCTTTAGTTTATAAATTTACCGTATGAAAATTATTAAAATAAGCAACAGTTGTATACTGTTTAGAAGAGCGGAACTTTTTATAAATGAAATCCAAAATTTTCGATAAGAAATCATTCGGAATAGAATAATTAGCAAAGGTACTTTTTTTGTATGAATTTTAAATCAAAAGCAGTTTTTTTCTAAAATTTGTTTACATCCTTTATGTCTTCAAACAAAACAAATTTAAATGAATTGGTCCCCAATTAATTTCTCCACTTCACCCCTGTCAATTTGATGTTTCATGAGATAATTTTACATCGAAATCAACTTGTGTCTACACCTTCAAATTATCATTGTTTGAGGTTTGACCCACAAAAGCAACTCCATAAATTAAGTTATTCAAAACAATTCAAAATTGGAAAAGGGTGGCAGGCAGGCGGTAACTAACTTGTGACTCCATAAATTTAAACAGAATTTATTTTTCTTCTCTGTTTTGTTTTGTTTACTTTTTTGGTTTTTCGTATAATTCTTCTCAGTTAAAATAAACAAAAACTTGAAAGAAAAACATAAAAAATCACCTGCATAAATCTCTGGAGGAATACAAAGATGAAAAGTTCAAATAATCAACACTTGAGGCGATTTAATTCATTTCGGATTTTCGGTTACACCAGCAGAAGACGAAACTGATTAAAATTATTGTGTCTGTGAATGAGACTGAGACTGAGGCTCTTATAAATAGAATTAAACTTAATTTTCATGGTATCAATAGAGTCGAAATCGAATCGTTTTATTGGAATCAAATAAAAATAAATTAAACATTATTTAAGATGCACATAACACCCCCTGTACGGAGCTCCGAAACTGCAATAAATATTGTTCGAATAAAGCGGCAGTAAAAATAAGAAAACAACAACCGAACAACATCTCGAATGGTAATAAGAATCCAGCAATTGGACAGACATTTCAACTCAATTCATGCATAAAAATACAGACAAAAACAACTAAACAATCTGATCAAAAGATGCTGCATAGAGTCAGAGTACGGAAAATTGCTTATCTTCGATACGCTCTCAATTAAAAAAAGGAATATATTCTTATAATTATTGTGGAAGGACTATCTGAAAATATGAACATATTAAGGCGCAAAGTTGTTTTAGCTCTTATCATTGATTTAAATAAACTTGAGTATCACTTATTGAATACATTCCCAGTTATTGAGAATTAAAACTCTTGTCGTCGTTTACCATCTGAAATAAAATTTTTGAGTTTTACAAAACAGAATTGCAAACATGTCGTCAAAAAGTAAATTTAACTGCAAATCCTCGTTCACGATGAATGCTTTTCCCTACTCTGCTGGTAAGACGATGGACGAATACAATAAAAATCTAAAATTCACACCTCCCACCCAATGGGTAGTACTGCTGCAAACGAGCAGTGGCATTAAGAGAAACCAGAACTGTGGACAGACAGTTAGAGAGAAAGAATAAAATTCTTACAATAAAAGAAATAAAAAAATAACAAAATTTAAGCATTTATGCTGACGATATATTTTACAGTTTTTGTAGAAGACTTTCCAAACTATGTGTACATGTGCAGTTCTATGAAGTGGCGAATCGTTGAATGCACTTTTTGAGGCAACAGAAAAATAAACTTTTCTTCTTCTGCATCGTTTTTTGTTTAAATAAATAAACGTGTTTTAGTATTTATTGAATAAAGCTGTTTTACATTATTTTTTTATGGTCGAAACCAAAGCTGTTGATGGCAGCAGATAAATTTGATCAGAGAGTGGCAACTGGATGGAATAGGAAGTTTCAATTTCTATTTTAGTATTAATCCTGAGTGATCATAGCAGCAAGATTTCACTGTTTTATAGAAATGCAAACAATAATTATTTATAAGCAATTGGTGTTACTTCGTTTGATACTCGTTTTCTTTTTTAGATTAACCTTCATTTCTTTGAGGCAATTTAGTTGCGAGTAGAATTGATTTCACAAGATTTATAAAAAAAATTTACAACTTCAACGACTTAAATATTCAATCGAGATAGGAGAGAGAAAGCTAAAGTTCATACGGATACAAAAAGGTACTAAAACTGCTGATTTAATCTTTTAAACATCTAATTAATGTGCCAATATATAGTCCTCTCTTTATGACAATATCGCGTTGATTCAATTTTGTCGACTTTGTTCATTGAATAATTGCAAATTGGATTTCGCTGCAGAAAGTTCAATGCAAAAATAAAAAACAGAATTAAAAAGAATTGAAACACGGAGTGAGGAATGGTCGGTTTTAAATAATTTTTAACTTGAAATATTTGAGAATTCAATTCATTAGGAGTACCTGTTGTATGATGAGAATGGGCTTGGACAGATTCAGAATTATTTACTTCATACCTAACGTAGGTTATGAGCATAATTGCGAATGTTATTACATATCACATAAATATATTCGGCAAATCATAAATATATCCTGCAAATGCCTAAATCTACTACAATGCGCGCTTTTAAGATGCGCAAACATTACGTATAATGAAGTTTTCTAAATTATTTTTGGAGGAAATACTCCTACACATTGCTTACACATACAGATATTGTATGTATGTAAGATATTTTAATGAACACCCCTATTAATCACCATGATATGACTCCCTTAATCAGTAAAACTGTAACAAACTTGCCTGTAATCTTTACAATACTCATTCCCCATACACTTTATTGTTACTTTTGATAGACGTTCAAACTGTTATTGTTCAAGGATTTTTCTAATCGCAATTCAATTATCATCTCTATTCGCTCTATAAGTTTAGCAGTAACAACGACAGCAGCAACTCCAAACAAGAGATTTAAATTTATGATTGAAATTCAAATTTTAACTCAAGTACTGCCGCTCTTACAATGTTTCTTTGAATTCGTTTTGTTTGCATCGTTACAGGGAGATTTCATTTGTAGGAGACTTTTGTTAAAACTGAACTGAAGATGATGTTGATGCACGTGCAATTGATGCTAATGTAGTCGTTGTCGTTGTTGTTGCAGTTGTTTGTTGGTGCTTTAACGTAATTTATATGCAGTCAGTGATGCCTTTCTTATGTTATTTTGACCTATAAAACTCGAGTTTACGATTGAATATAGTTTCTTTTAGATGGGTTTTCAGTGTGCTCTTCCACTGCTTTTATTAGTTTTTCAGTGTGCTCTCGAGCAGTTTACCAGGAGTGCCAACTATTCCACTCACTCTTGCTTGTAAATGTGAAACTTATAAATTCACAATTCGACATCAAATAAAATATTCTGCAAAAGAAAATACATGAAATGGGGAAACTGTGTATCGAAATAAAATAAAATAAAATAAAGTGGAGTAAAACGAACAAAAAAAAAGACAAAATTAAACAAGAAACATCACTCACATTGCCTTGCAGCAATATTTATGCGAATAATTTTCTTTTCTTTCGCTGTTGCACAAAACAAAACGCAACAACACGAATGTATTTCCTTTTTTTCTTTTCCTTATTTTAGATGCGTTTAACAATAAACAAAACAAAAAATAGGGCGGAGGGGTAGAAGTGGAAAGTAATAAAAGATTTGAAAATTGTTTAAATTTGTAATGCTTCAGTGGAAGTAAACGAAAAAGCATTTTCAAGTATTTCATAGCTTAGCAAAGAGGTGAAGGATTTCGTATAAATATTTTATTTGACTAACGTCTGGCAAATACCTGCCAACGTAACATAACATAACGTTGATAATTTAATATTAATGAACGAAACACACACAGAAATATATACCTTTAAGGATAAGGATGAGGATATGTTGGTTGTTATTCCTCTAACTTGATTTCTTTCTTTTTTACTCCTTTTAATTACATTAACTTGTTTTAATACCTTTTTAGTTGGCAAAATATTTACTGTATACATAAGTATGTACATACGGTATCCATGTGGTGGATGTGTAATTATCGTAAAACTTTATGTTTTTGCAACGCCATCTGGTTTAACATCTAACGGAAGTAAAACATTTCTAATTGCAATTTGGAAGTTACATTGTGTGCCACATTCTCACTCAAACTCATTTGACCACTCGAGTGGTGATCACTACTACACTTATGCACATTCAGTGGCATATTAGACACATACACTTACGATTTGAACACTATTTTCATAGTGTATGTATGTATGCATTACTTAAATTTACCACAATGGCATGTTGCATGATTTTCATATGTGGTTTCTCTATTTCTGTTTTTCAAAAATTATTAGAAAAACTGAAAAACATAAAAAAATATATATTTTAACCACATGGAAAACCATACAGCTGTTGAATAGAATAGAATGCGAGAAAATATATCGTAAAAAAAGTGTATGAAAATATGGTGGCGAAGAAAAAATTAAATAAATTCAGTCTGGATTTTATTAGCGGTGGTCAGGTAATTTTAATAAAAAAAAAAAAAAACGAAATTTAAAAACAAAAATATCTCAGTTGCTCAGTTAGCAATGGAAATGCCAATTCACACTGGCTTTATAAGCAGTGTAGTTGTGCTATCAAATTACTTAGGCTGATTACTCATTGTTACATGAAAATGTCTTAATGGGAACTAGCTGTAGATATACACTCGATCAAGTTGCGTTGTGCAACACTCTACGCTTTACAGCATACGAAATTTGAAGAATGAAGAAGGAGAACAAATTTCGCTAGTACAGCTCTTTAATTTTTCAATGCAGTTGTTAGCTGGTGAGATGCTTTGACATCTAGAACAAAATGTTTGACAGACATCTTCTCATATTGTGTTATGTGCACCAATTACTAGTACATATTTATTATATTGATTACTTGATTTCGTAAAAGCAAATCAATTTGTGAGTGTATTTAAAACTAAGGATAAAGAGTAGCAAAGAGTACAACAGACATTCCACGAAACTTAAAACATCGCCAGAGTTATCAATTGATAAATAAATATTCTTCAATTTAAATCTCAAAACAAATATAATTCGAAAACGTTAGTGTGCTGCTGTACCAGTCCAATTTGTTAATTTATTTGTGAATAACGTTTACGTTTAATTTCATTAATTGCCTGGCTATGCGTTCTACGAATCTGTTTCCACTGAAAAATAAAATCTTTTATTTCTCATTGTGGACTCATGATTGAATTTGTTTTAATTTATTTATTTGACAAATATTTGCAATTAATTTTTTATTTTTAATACACGATACATATATTATAAAATTTATTATTATTTTATTATCAATAAATGTGATGGTGAAATATGTATGCATGTACATGTGTATGTATCATTGAGGATTTTATTCTTGCTCATAAATAAACGAGTATTTATTTTCCTTGGAAGATGGAAAGGGAATTTGCCATTGTAACGTTACAAATATTGCAATTTTCAAGTGCAAACATAAAAATAAATGAAATGAAGCAAAAGCATGTGAAAACCATGCTATTTAAAACAAGAGAAAAAAATGAAAAGAAATGAAATACAAGCCAAAACAGTTGGCATTAGACTTCAGTTTTTATGCATCAATTCAAAAAGAAAAACAAAAAAATGTATGTTTTTCGCCAGTTTTATTTTCAGATTCGAAAGTATTTATTTCGTTGAAGATAAAACCAACCGACCACATGACAATGAACCATTTTCTCCATGATGATGAATACCAGACAAAAAGCAATTTTATTATTATTTTTATCAGGCAGCTACAACAACAGCAACAACAACAGCGACAACATTATCCAAATAGTCCTCGTATACGAAAAATATGAATCCAAACAACTCATGTCACAGGCATACTCATCAGCCATAATGTATGGCTGACTGTATTATTTGTATTGAAGAGAGAGAGAAATGAGAGAGAATTTGTATTATGCTCCAGCATAAAAGGAATCCTTTTGCCAACTTTTATGCTACACATATGCTTGATGCTGCTTGCATTTACGCTATTCCGCATGGGGCCAGTATATTGAGGCAAATGTGTTATGATTTGCATCACAGACTCTGCCTGCTTCTACTGGACAGGACATGGATGGAGTTGGTTTTATTAATATTTTTTGTTTTTCATTCGGTTTTAGTTTTATTTCGCTGTACTTTCGGTGGTGGTGGTGGTGGGATTTGCATTGTAATATTTCATGTATTAATCTGTTACATTGTTTGTATTCAACTGAGTTCTTCCTTCTCCTTTCTTTGCATTTTTTTTTGTGTTTGAAATTAAACAGACACTTGACCAGCTGCTGGTTCATGCTGGTCAAACATACTCATTCTCCCCCTAGCGATAAAATAAATGCAAGTCAATCCGCAAGCTTGCTTTCATTACCATGTATAATCAAGGTGGCCAAAATACATACTCTTTCTGGTCTGGAATGTCTGGAATTTAATCTGCAAACAGTTTCTTACCAAACGAAGAGTATGAACGAGTAGTAAGTACATCATGCAATACCAATGTGATTGATAAAGAATTTCCTTTCCTCTTCATATTCATTCATATTTAATTTTAAAGAAAATGAGAAAAAAAAATAAATTAAAATCGTTTAAAATCTGTCATAAATTTATCGTCTTTTTTTTTTTTGTGATTCTGCCAAAAAAAAATAAAACCGGAAATGAACTTTAGTTTTTCTCTCCTTTCCTTAACTTCCCGAAGAAAGTCTTTAAGGAAAAACTTTAAAAAATAAACTCAAGTTTTTTGTTTCGTTGCGAAACCACTTTAACAATGTCAGCGCCTAATCCTTTGGTTTTATTTTCTTGTGGTTTTTTCTTCTTTTTTTTCTTTTTTTTTTGATGGAGATATTAAGAAAACCATATGGAGTGTTCACTCGTTTATTTTTTTGCTTTCCTTTGGCGAAAGCGAATTCTGTTTTTGTATAGAAATTTTATTTTCCTTTACTTTGTAAATACAAGTAAAGGAGTTAAAAATAAAACATTTCTTATGTCAAAAAAAAAGAATAGCAAGGAAGGGAAAAAAGAAATTAAAAGAACAAAAACGTTTATAATTCGTTTTATTTTTACTGACAAATAAACTATAAGGATAAGCCATAAGCCAACTATACAATGTACGCCATTGTTGTATACAAATCTTATCGGTTTAGATTGGATTTTTGCACAGTGCCCTACAGTTGATTCTATTCGGCTGTAAATGGTTACACTAAACATTTCTTGTGCTCCATTTTCCGTATGACCATCGTGCTGTCAGGCTCTTATTAGTTTTAAATTCATTCTAATGTAGATGGCGCTGCCAACTTTATTGTTTTTAGAAACCTTAATCAAAGTAATACACACAAACTGTGTACATTGCCTTAAGGAATTACAAAGAAATCAGAATCTATTGTTAAAGCATCATACAATGATAGACACTCGGTCCAGTAAAAAGCGGTATCAATAGACAATCTTCTGGTACCAATCATAGAAATATTCATTCTGTCATGAATCTCACAAGTCCCAAAAATTTCGTTCTTTTGCTTCTTTAGTGTGCCCCAGAATCGATGAGAGTGTCTTTTTTAATAAGTTTATCGCTTGCATCGCTTTAGTGACTCCAACCATTGTAAGCAAGAAAAATTAGTGCAGATACAATTTTCATAAAGTTCTGTCCTTTCTTAGTTGTCTGCAACATTTAAAAGAAATTTAAGCCGGAATTTTCTAACGACGGATTTCTTGCAAGGAAATCGTTCAGCAAAGAACCAACCAAAGAACGAAATAAGCAAAAAACCAAGTTAAGAAGGAAAGTGAAAAAGGAACGTCTCTTTAAACCATTATACGCTGCTGTTTCAACAAAAAATATATATCATGATTATAATATAATCTTCCTTGTTGTCCTTTTTCTCTTCTGTTCCTTTTCTGTCAAAGAAATTTACAGGCTGAAACAAAAACAAAAGCAAAAACAACAGGAATAATCGCTCATATGTGGTTAAGAATATGTTAAAGACCTGCTTTATTTACTTATTGTCTCTTGTGTTTACGGTAGACTAAGAATGAAATAAGTATAGACGGGTCAAAGCATATAAGAGAAGGATATACGAAACGGATACTAAAAATTCTAAGCAATTGCTGAACTCAATGGTAATGTTGTGGCATGTTTGATGTGACGTATTTGTCTTACACGACAATCAAAATAGAAAAATGACCAGCATAAGGTGATTGCCAAATCTGAGAAATGCACATTCAACAAATCGAAGATGTCTCTTACAGTGGGCAACAATTGGAAATTTTTTTAAAGAATTACAATCATTAGGGGAACCATAAATCGATTTCTGTAACACAGACAATGCAAATAATTGTTAATGAGAATAATTTTCTTTGTTGTTGAAATCGGTTAACAGGATTAAAGATCTTGTAAATACACTCCTTCTTTGTAAGTATTTAAACGAACATTCCTATTTTTTTTTTTATTATTTTTTATAAAATTAAATATAGAAATATTCCTCATCAATTCGAAAATGTATTCCGTGTTTCTATTTTTCCTGTTCAATGTATTGAGAGAACGAAAAAAATGTCTTCAATAAACTTCATTCGAAAGGATTGTTAACGGAAGGAAACAATATTGGTATTTCGTGTTAATAAAAATGGCCATTTTTAACTGTTAATAACATCCGTTATGACTTTCAACACAGACACAATTACAAACATTAAATATGCTACACAATAGTGGCGGTATATATATGTGTGTGCGAGCCAATTTGTCTACTAACGAAACTTTATAATGAAACAGACGGCACACCAATGTGGCACCCACTTTTTAATGTCAAACAGAAAAAAATTGGATGAAAAAAATCCTAAAAAAAATCAAACTCATATAATTTCAATGAAATGAAAACAGCAAAGTAGGTGGAGGAGTATTTCCCACAAGTCCGCCTCTTATTACACCATCACCGTGCCGTCATTGTTATCATCACCATCACCGTCACACCACGTCATTTCACTCTATATCAGTATGTATGTGTGTACGTTTGACAATTTCAATACACAAACATTTTAATAGGAAATGTTGAAATGTGCGAGAGCAAAAATGTATGTTAGTCCATCCTTCCAACCAGTCAACCAGCCAACTTAAGTAAATGAAAAATCTTAAAGGTTTGTCCCTACTCCCTCGCTTCGGTAAATATTTTCCTGGCATTGCCCCTACAATTGTACGTTCATATTCTCACAATATTTGTATTGTCAAAAAGGTATTTTGTCTGTCTGTGTGTCTATGTATGAGTGTGGCCTAAATGACAACACTGTGTGGTAGTTTGTTGGCCTGTCGGCGAGTCTGTGTTTGGAGTCTACAAATCTGTTGTTTCCACAATGTCTGACAAATGTTGTCGGAAAAAATGTCATTAATGGCATGACAAATGTTTTACAACATGAATGTGGTAGTAGAACGAAAGAAAAACGTACGAAAAGAAAACTTGTGCTCGCTTGGCTCTGTAATACCTACAGGTTATATTGAAATCAAATCGAATATTTGTAGGAAAACAGTTTAAGCTAAACTGAAACGAATGTTGGAAATTCTTTAAAATGCTTTTAATTATAAGACTAACCAGTTCTTTATAAAGAAAATCTTCTTTAATAAACTATTTCCTGTCTTAATAAACCATAACGTATTCAGTGTACAATTTGGTTTTAAAGTTCTTAAAGCTTAGAGATTTTAAAGTTCTTATGATAATCATAAGTACATAACTTACACCAGGCAAGAATATACTCTCTACACAGTTGATTATATTCAGAACTTTAATTTCGAAAACAGAATTTATTTTCTACCATACCATCTTTAATCCTATTTATCAGCCCTAATAGGCTATCTACAGCCTTTTCACAAAATTTAGTAACCTTTTTGAAAGTAAGTTTGTACCCTTGAATATTACCTGCTGTATCTGAATTCATGCAGTCATTCATCCATTTAGTCATTCATTACAATCATTTCAATCAACACGGATTATTTTCCAACCATAATTATCCTTAAACTTTGTACAAGTCTAGCCAGGCATTAACAACAATGTTGCAAATTAAATGAAAATGCACTTCATTCGATAAGGATGACGATGACGATGACGATAACTGCGATGTTGATAACGATGATGTTGATGAACAAGAACTGTATAGTTTTGTTGTTTTTTATACAGAGTTTTTGAATTTTTATTCAACTGAAATTGTTGTTGTTGTTTTCTATTCATATTTCAAATATAATGATAGAATTTTAATACTATATGATGATGATGATGATGATGATCTAATACAACAAAATCAACAACAACAACAAGCTGAACAGAACTGATATCATCAGTATCAACAGGAGAATTAAATTTATTTGCAAACTACATATTGAGTTGTGCTGACAACAATTTCACTTAAAAAAAAACAAAGATTTACCCGGCAAATGTTGTTAAATTTCCACTAGTTTGTATGGAAGCAACAGAATTTTACAAGAGATGCAACAGGTACAAACACTATTTGATATGAATTTTTGGCACCATTTTAGTACCTTTTAGTCTTAAAAAAATTCTAATATTTAAAATTTTTTTAATCTGAAGCTTAAAGAGGATAACGATTGAAAACCTAAAGGAATTTCAAGAAATCTTAACTTGAATTTGAATATTAATTTGAATTTGAATTGATGCTTAAAGCAAAAAGTACTATTTCCGTTATTCTGTTACAATTTCGTACTTTTCTTTCACTTGGTGTCCGTACACACATATTCATGACGAGTGAAATATTAAAAACCTATACACGAGCAATATAAGCCCACATCCACCTTCATTTCATGAATGCATTCACAACATGAATGAACATGCAATACATAGACAGACATGTTAGGCTAGCTTGCAGTGGTTGTAGTGGTAGTTGTGATGTGTTTGCAAAAGGATATTCATTCATACATATGCTTGCATGTATACATATGTACATAAGGAAATGTGAAAATTCCTATGTAGTAGCATAGCATGTTGTATGGGGTATCTCTGCTTAATACAATTTTCACCTGACTGCGTAGTTTTGTATGGCATAAGTATTCATATAAATGTGCATATTGTACTCATCTTTGGTACATATGTATGTATGTACATACATATATGTAAAGTATCATTCATTCAAACTTGAATGTAACGTAATCCATATTCATTAATGTGTGTAAGTACGAGGTGTGTTTTAAAAGTAAAGAAAACTTTTTGAATTGATGGGATACAAACAAAGTTCACATGTTTCCAGAAGGCTTCGTGTCCAGCCAAATCGAAAAACCTGCCGATTATGAAGCCCCACCTCTCATCAAGCCTAGAGAAATTACTTAAGTATTGGCAACTGTGTTCAAGTTTGTCCGGACAAATTACAATATTAAACCAAATCGAGTGGAGAGTTTTACGTAACAAATGTTTTCTCTCTGTCAAGAAGAGAGCTGTCAAATTACATATAAAAAATGTTGACGGGACAATAATTTTTTCTGGAAAACATTAGTGAATCCAGTTTAGTCACTAAAACTGAAGAGGACTTGTAACTATTCCAAGGCTTCTAAGGCTGTTCAAAGTGTTATAGCAGAGAATAATAATTTTTAAGGGAATAAAATACTGAATGATGGAAGAGAGCGAATGTTTCAAGAAAATTAAAAGCGTCCAATTAAATTCTGGCAAGCCTCGTATACTTTAAAGTTTTTTCTTTTTAGCAAAAACTTGTAAAAATTAAGGCAGTTAATGGAAACAGATTATTAAAGAGTTTCATTGTTCAGATGACAAATTCTTATTCATCTTTTGCTTGCAAATAATCGAAAAATTTTAAAGTTCGTTAGCTTCTTTATAAGAAAAAGCTGTATCAGAAGTGCCATACTTTAAAGTAAGTGCATACTCGAAATTCTGATGAGGAACGAGTTAATTATGAACCACCCTAATAAGTATATCTCATATGTAAACCTACACACGTATACTATTTTGTATACAATAAAAGATGTTGCACCCGCATTTTAACGCAGGTATTCAGTACCAGTATTCCAGACACTCAAATGCGTGTAGTTTGTGTATCAACTTTGTTTATCAACTTGAAATTTCATTGAACTCCACTATTTCTGCTTCAACCCCCGAAAAACATCATCTGGAGTAAGTTTTTTTATGTACATTTAATAGATTTTTTTTCTCTTTTTTTGTTAAACAATAAAACTTTACATAAACAGAAGCACACATACATACATTGTGGCACTTTTACACTTGTGACTGTTGCACCCACATAACATGACATGCAACAGGGATACTTGTGTTGTACGCATAAATGTAAAGAAGATTGAATGTGTATGTGTGAATTCTGATAAAATAAACTTACCTGATATGATTCTATTTTTTTTTTTTTTTGTTTTGTTTATATTTTCCTTACTTTGGTGTTGTTTTTGCTTTTATTTGTTGCAGTTTTAATATCAAAATCAAATATTGACTCGATTTTTTGTTTGTTGTATTCGTACGATAATAAAATAAAACGAAAATTTTAAAGGAAAAATGAACATCGAAAACAGTTTCAAGCTTGTCAGTAATGAAATTGCCTTTTTATTCATTTAAAAGTAATTCCTTTTACATTTTCACTCGTGCAAGTGTTATGTTGTTATCATAATTCATTTAATTTGTTTTTACTTTTTTCCTTTCTTTATAGTCGACATGTCTTTAGTATTT
Organism: Sarcophaga rosellei; assembly: GCA_930367235.1. Lineage (NCBI taxonomy): Eukaryota > Metazoa > Arthropoda > Insecta > Diptera > Sarcophagidae > Sarcophaga > Sarcophaga rosellei. The sequence goes on along the minus strand of OV884019.1, from coordinate 2,307,094 downwards.
AAATATGAATTCCGTTACATAACAGCACTTTAATTATCCTTTTTTCCCATATCATATATGAAGTAGACATGCACTTCTATCTCTCCTCAATGAATGTCTGTCCTTTTCATTTGTTTCGTTTCATTCATATTTGTCACACACAAAAAGCAAATAAATGTGGCGCTCATTTTATTGTCTACTGATGATGAGGAATAGAGAAGAAGCTATGCATAGTCGTGTTGCATTATTAATGATTATCACACCTTTAGTTTTGCATTTCAATGTTCAACATCTCTCTCGAATGCATTTACATCTGTAGCATTGCTGATGATGATGGATTTGTTGCAACAATCGTAATTATGATTTCAATGATAAATCATGACTTTTTAATCTGCCGTCTGTCACCTGTGACGGCAATCATTAAACCTGGTGATGAATAAAAAATTTTAATGATAGTTTCGTCGAGGGAACATTTATTATTCACAAGAGGGGTTTTCGTACACAATTTCAAATAAAAAAAGGGGAAAAACAGCAGTTAAGCAAGCAGTGATGATACAACATTTCGCTTACGTTGAACCAAATGAGTGTTTGGTCAATAAATAAGTCGACTAGCACATCCTACCACGCATTATTACTACTATAAAAAGTATTCTAAATAGTCTGGATGAAGTTATAGCGTTGAGCAGATACCATTGCAAGGCTGTGATGATTATAGGCGGGTTACAATTTTCCTAATGACCAAGAGGAGAATGGGATGTCTGGTCATTAATACTGACAAACATTGAAGCCATACTACCTTCAGTTGCCTAACTATTTCCTATTTTGAGACTGGATAGTGTTCAATCACTTTACTATTGTTCAGGGAAGGCAAAATATATTCGTTAAACCTATAAAGTTGTTCCGGATTGACTAAAGTTTTATGAGTTGTTTACTTAATAAACAATTCTATTGGCGATTAGTTGTGCCTCATTAGGGCAATTAGTGTGAAATTAAATTTTCTTAACTCAAGTGAATGAGTATTCCGACAATGTCAGTGTCTTGAAAATATTTTCTATTTTAGTTTCATCTGGCCACCCTACTTATATTATTGGCTTTGTTTGTTGTAATTGTTAATGATATTGTTTTGTCTTTATTGAATTGTTTTTTTGTTGGTTTTTGTTTTGTTAAAGCTTTTCTTCTTTTAAAAGCTTTTTTGATTGTGAATTGGTGGAGAAGTGGGAGAAGTGTATTCAAGTGCGTGCGTATTGATGCTGATGCTGTGCGAGTATCTTTTGTTAATGAACATTGAAAAGCTTTTTTCTGTGTAGATTCCATACAAAAATTACAACAAAACACTGTTAAGTTAAAATTGTTCGCTTTTTTGTTATTGTTTTATGTAACTTTTGTTTTGTTTTAATTCACACAACCATAATATTATTGTTGTTTTTAAAAACACAAAGTAATTATCAACACCTTAAAGTATGTTTTTCAAAAATAAAAATAAAACTCAATACGTGGACTAGTTAGTATTCGAATGGTATATACATATGTAGATGTGAAACATTGAATGGATTAGATATTCATCAATCATACATACATATTTTATATTCTATTAATTTATATATATGTTTTCAAATAACCCGTGTTATTGTAATAGAAAGAGTATAATTTGTAACATGAGAGGAATTCATACATCGCCATTCATTTCAATATCAATTCCCATAATAGACGATCCCTAATTTTCAAAGAACATGAAACAATTTGTCAATTGAATCCATAACACACTGTAGATATGGAGGTGAATTGTTTGATTTCTTTTCTTTTTTTTTTCTTAATTTCAAAACGTCAATAGATTTTAACCCCTTTTTTCCTCAATTTATAAACACGCAACAATACTCCACGATCTCTTCTTGCCCTAAGTAGCATCAGCATTATAATATGTACTAAGAAAAAGGTGCATTTTAACTGAATATTAATAATAATGATAATAATTACTTAATTCCTTTAATATATTTTCACTTATTAAAGCTGTTGTATGTTAATTTGTATGTATTCTTTTTTATCGTCATCATCATTATATCGTACATACCATACCATACCATACCATTACCATATAACCAGCCACCAACATTATTTGTCACACGAATTTTGTTCATAATGAATAATTTAGCATTTCAATTGCAATTCATTTATGGTTCATTCACTGATTTTCTCTTCATTAAAAGTTAACAAATTATGACAAAAAAAAAAAACAACAACAATAATAATAACATTAGCAACATAAATAATTAATTTCATCAACAGAAAAAACATGATCGTCGTCATCAGCATTATCATTATTTGTAATTGTTACCCTCATTTACACTCATGAAAAATCATTTACACTCCCCTTGTATTTGTCAAACCTTCATGCAATGCAATGAATATGATTCATGTATACATACATACATATATACATATTATCATAATCATATTTCAGTTCATGTTTTTTTTTCATTTTCAGTTTTAATTTAATTTTTCTTATTTGTGAACAAATCAGTCCTCTGTTCACTTTCTTCTTCGAAATGAAAATATTTCAAAAGCATTAAAAACGGTCAAAACAGTCTCGTACTCTAAAACGTCTAATTTCGGTCATTTCCCTGATAAACCTATAATTTATATGCCATTATCGAGCAGTGAGTGAAATTCATATGAAAGCTTCAGTATTGAAATGTTACTTTTCCGTTTTCACAATTATACAGTGCAATTATTCAGAAATATTTTTTTAAAAAACATTTTCAACAACAATTCTAAACTTGTTAACTTTCGTGTCACTGATTCCAATATGCCATTCCAACATGCAATATTTGTGTTATGGAAAGGAAAAAACAGAGTGGCGAAGAACAAAATAAAAAACATTTGAAAAAAGAAGGATTAGTTCTACTAATGTGCCAACTTTGCCACCAGACTTCTCCCCTTTTTCATTTTTTTCATTCATTTAACATCGTGTACATATAAGGCGTCACCTACAAATCCTTGTGTACTGTAACCATATGCAACAAATCCAACATTTTTATTTTATTTACCACAATCCTCTCTTGCCATCGTTAACCTGGCTAACCTGCTTTTGCCAACACACTTTAAATGATTGCAAAAAAAAAAAAAAAAAAGAATGAAAAATAAAACCATATTGAAAGAAAGAACCTTTAAAGCTCAAAGTACAAACGTGCAACTTCTAAGTTTTGCCACTAATGGTGTTAAAATAATGCAAGAGAAATAAAATGATTGCCGACAGTAGTTCCCAATGTTGGAAACTATCGCAATGTATTCAACGTCTATGAAGAAAACATATATTGAGAGCCCAAAGTTAAGTTGTTATCAAGAATATCATGATACACCAGCAATGAAGCCATGTTAAGCTATTTAGTTTTTCAGAACTCTTTTGTATGTGATATCGTTTAAAGTCGCCGTAGTCTAGTAGGTAGTGTGTTGGCTTATTAGACGTAAGGCCAAGATTCAAACCCCCAGGTCAGACATCAAAACGAAAAAATTAAAAAAATAATTCTTCGACGATTGCCTCTCAGCAGATTTTTGGCAAAAACTCTCAGATCTAATAAAATTTCGAAGCTAGTTAGCATGTAGTAATCCCAAGAGTGAGGAGAGGAGATCAAATGACATATTTCTTGTGAATGTTTTCTTCGACCATTGTAATCAGGCGTTTCTAACTTCTTAACATATACAGAACCGATCCATAACCATGACATGAGATAGTGAATAATACAGAACTGTATGTGTAGGAGCCTATTAATACCATATCCCTACTCGAAATTCACTATTGGATTACTTTGGCGTAACCAGATAAACTTTACAAAGCAATTATCCTCAATAGCATAGAAACGAGAAGAGGTAACGGATAGTAAGCTAACTAGGAACGAATTACAGTGGCTATCTCAAAAGCTAAGAAACAACCAGTAAAAGTTTGTAAATCCCCTGCTAATATCATGTTTTTATGCCTCCTTAAATAAATTCATATGCATTTTTTTGCAGTTGTTGTATTTAATGTTTTTTCGTTATTGTTCTCTTCTTGTTGTTCTCTCAGTGTTAACACATGTACTCCAGTTCCATTTTCAAGTAGTTTTTGCACTCGATGGAGTATTTTTTCTCTCTTTTGTTTTATTTGTTATCGAAAAACCCCTTTAAAGTCAAGAGTTATTTAAATTTAACACTTTACCGTTATTGTTCTGCGAGTTATTAGAGGCGCTATTAGCAAAACTACAAAAAAACACAAATATTTTGTTTTTCTTGTTATTGTTGTTGTTTTTTAAATGCATTTAAAAAAAGTTAATGCATTCTGGTTGAGAAACATTAAAGCCATGTACTCTTCACCACAACAGGCATAAAATCTTTAAAAGCACTTCAAAATGAAACATTGTGAATGTAGATTAGGACATAATAGCCGTTAAATGCTAAAATCAATCGTAAATAGGTGGATAAGTAGCCTAAATGACTGGAAAACTTGATGACATTGAATAAAATTTTCTTTTCTAATTCCCAGAAAAAGTCATGTTCCCGTTCAATTGATTTAAGGGGTTAGTATATTTCATACTTTTAATAAATGAATATTTTTGTATATTGAAGAGGATATTTGATTGTTCATAGAAAGGTAGTTTCACTTATGGTGGTGATACATCAGTCTGAAGAGGATCGATCATCTTAAAATCTAACGATCATGATTTCAGGATTTGGAAGTGTCTGAACGTAGTTCCTTTTTTTAATGTTTTACTAGAATTTCAGATAATCTAGTATCCGTTCTGTAGTTTATTTCTTAGAAAAATTCATGACTGAAACGAAATTCGTTCAAATTTTATATCCAATTTATTGAAAATAGATCTGCTGTCGACTGAACTAACTTTTTTATACAAAGAAAGTAACAAATAAGAACATGATTTGGCAAATAAAATTACGATCTTGTTTAAGAATTATGGTGAGGCAATAAATTTCTTTTTTCTAAATTAAAAAGTAATTCAAATTAAAACAGATCAGTTAATGTTACCAGATTTCATAGATGGGCACTTTGCAGTACCAGTAAAATTTCAGTAAAAATTGATTTTTACTGATTACTGAAAAAAATTTCAGTATTCAGTAAAATTTTACTGTTAATGCAATCTAAATTTGAATGAAATTTAAATAAAATTTAAATGAAAAAAACTAAAATTTTACTGTTAATGCAATCTAAATTTAAATGACATTTAAATGAAATTTAAAATTAAAATTTTACTGAATACTGAAATTTTTTTCAGTAATCAGTAAAAATCAATTTTTACTGAAATTTTACTGGTACTGCAAAGGGCCCATCTATGCCAGATTTCTTTGCTTTCAATCACCCATCTACTGCAAATTTGTTTCTTAAACCATTTCGAGACGTATTCTGCCAATTTAAAGTGAAAAAATATTTCTTAAAATAAAATAAAAAAACAAACATTCCATTTTTATATTTTATAAAAAACTTTATTTAAAATAAAATAAAATGTAAGAAAACCTTAAAGAAATGTGTAAAACAGCAGTTAATTTAACAAATGATTAATGAATGCAAAATGTTTTGCAAATTTTGTTTATTTTTTTTTTTGGTGATTTTACCAAACAAATACATATGAAAACTATGAACAATTAAAAAGTGAATGATTTAATGAATTTTGTCAAAACAAAAAAAAAAGAAAGTTTTTTTCTTTTTAAACAAAATGAACAAAAGAAAGCTTAAAATAAAAACATTTAAAACTTTTACTGTAACTGTAACTGTAAGTGTAAATGTAATTTTAAGAATTAAAAATAATGAATTATTTATTATTATTATTATTATGATTAATTATTATTATATAATATGAGTATATATGAAACAAACAGTCTAACTTATGGAAACCCGTACATTTGGATTCTTTGCATTTCCATTTTTTTATTTTTCTCTCTTACACGTAATATTCCCTAAGAGACAAACAACACATAAAACTAAAAAAATAATTTAAAAATAAAAATTGTCACACTCGTTAAAAAAAAAAAGTTTTTTTTTTCATTAACGCTTTATAAAAATCAGCATAAAAAACAATCTCTTAATAACTAAAACAGAATAGAATGTAAAGAGGGGGTCATAGATATACTAAGTTGCAGAAGAAGAAAAAGATCAGAGACAGTTCTAGATAGAGTAGAGCTTACCAAGAGAGTAGAAAGCTGTGCTGTGTTAGCACAACTTCAACTTTAACAAACTAACGTAACATGCGTAGAAGAGTTTTCTTTTCCCATTTCATTATCGGCTCGATAATTGAGTATTTCAATGCAATTCTTTGATTTTGTTTTGCTTTTGTGCGTATATTAAAGACTACTTTCTGGTTACATTTCCTAATGGGGCACACCATACGAGGAGCTGGGCGCTGACGGTGCTGAAGGTCCAGCAGGAGCACCATAATCGCCAGAAGGAGCTGGAGCAATACTATTTGGATAGGGTCCTGATTCTTCCTTTTGCGTTTTGTAGCGAATGAAATAGACTTCGGGTTTGCTGGGTTGTGTAGGAGCTGGTGTGGGTATGACAATATCCGGTTGCTCTTCTGGCTTCTTGACCAATACATAGACCAAAGTTTTCTCCTCAGTCTGAGGCAATTGTGGTATGATGGGAGCAGTTGGTGCTGGTGGTGAGGGCGCCTTAATGAACACAATTTTGTAATGTTTTTGTGGTGGTGGCACAACAATTGGTTTTCTGTGAAAAGAAAAAAGCAAAACAAACAAAAAATCATATAGAAAATGTTATTTTTTTTTAATTTGAAAGAAAAAATTGTTGAAATCGTGTATAAATAAGTAGTGTGGCAATGCAGGAAGTTTAAGTTTCTTCTTTAATAAATAGTTTGAATCTATTTTTTCCCCATTTTTTAAACTTATTGCTCCAGTTAGTTTGGTTTATAAATATTTTTTTTGGTTTTTTTCAAATACAACTGAAATACTTTTTAACTTACTTGAGGGGCTCATGACAAAATATAAAACAAAACTATCACTAACAGTATATCTGCTTTCGTATTTTTTTGGTATCATGTTTATTTTGAGGTTTTATTAACAAAACAACAACAACAAGAAGAAAACATTAAAATCATTAAATCTAAAAACAAAACAAAAAAACGAAAAAACCAAAAAACCACCTTTAAAGTGTTTTACATTTTATGGTGGAATAATGAAATCTTAAGCGGAACACTGCACAATTTAAGTAAAATTTTATAAAAATTACTTCAGGTTATATTTGTGGCTGTGGTTGTTGATTGTTACCCACAATCAAAACCGTATTATCTCACCTGGTAACTGAAGAGGTGCTCGCTTACAACACGTTTTCCTTTTTTTCTGTTTCTTTTCATTTAAATGTTGTATATGAATAGTTAAATTACATCAAATATGTTTCTTTGTATGTATGTATGTATGTATATGGCGCAATAAGGGTATTCAATAAGCAGTATGTGCACAACATGCCTTATCGTCTCCTTTTTATTGGAAGAGTTTCAACAAGAATAATCTCGAAACTTTTGTGGAAATATTGAAGTTTTATGCCAAAGTTTTTTTATATAACATTCTTTATCTAATAATGGGCACATACACTCATATTTATTATTAGAAATTATTAAAATATTTGCAAAATATTGTTTGCGAGTTGCCATACATATATGGAATGGAAATCAATACTAGAAGACTACATACATAGATATTAAGAAAAGGCTGCACTAGACGATCCTCTTATACATCATGGATAAAAGAAATGTACATATATTCGATCACAAGTTCTATGCAACTCTTTTGGTTTTAAATCTGGAGGATGGAACTTTTTATACTTCAGATAATTGATCATTTGGCCGACCATTGTTGAAAACTTGTTAGAGTTTTAGAATAGAGTCCCATGCAGTAACTAGGTCTACACTTAATACTTTCCAAAGGTACTTTTTAATTGCACCCTTGTGAAGACACTTTTTTGTTTGGAGTCATTAATTTTATACAAATTGTTGTTGAAAAAAATAACGAAATTGTTTATATCAATAAAATTTAAAAATTTGTTTGTTTTTGTTGTTGCTGTAGCGCTTCATATTTGGAAAGTAAAAGTGTTGAGTAATTAACGAAAACATATTACATATCAGTTAACAAGCACTTGCATTTATGTTAATCGTTTTATACAATACAAAACAACAGAAACAAATTAAAACATTAATAAGCCACGCACAGTATAAATGAAATTTGAAATGAAACAATTTTAAGCCTCTTAAGTAAACTCAAGCTAACGCAGAAAAAAAGGCATAACCAAGTGGGTGTTTTTTCTGTTTTTTTTTTTGCAATACTAAACTCATTTAAATCTCACACTTGAAATTTACTCTAACACTTAAAAAGAAAAAAGAAATCGAATGCTTAAGAGGCTATCTGTGTTGATATCTTTTGATTTGATTTGTGTAATAGGGATCCGGGGAATTAATGCCATTGTTTTCATAATATTTTCTTATTAAAGATCACATTGTTAACCCTGACACTTACTATCACTTTCAGCTCAACTCCCGGGTAAATGACTTGCACTTAAAATGCTTTTATTAATAAAAACTTTTACGAAAAAACAAAAACAAAAATTTCCTCATTTCTTTTGTTAGCCAACAACCAATGGCAGCTACAGTTATTTAATATTTTCATGACTTCTTAAAAACACACAATATTTACTCTTGACTTTCAATTATTTTATCATAAAACAAGACGAGGCAAAAAAGAGACACAAAAGCTGTCTGTCACCTGATATACTATTTATTCGATTTAATATTTTTTCAAAAATAAAATAAAAGAAATTTTTAACAATTTTCCTTTCTCTAACAACAACAACAAATTGTTAGAAAGACAAAAAAAACCAAAAGAAATAAAAAAAAACCTTGAAATAAAACAAATCCTTTATGAAAAACACAAAAGATGTCGATATTGGTATTGCAATTTGAAGACCACAAACAAGACAAGGCATAACAGCAATTCAAGTCCACTGGAGTATTTGGAAGAACGAAAAAAACTAAATGAAAACAACCTCAATAGCAACCTCGTAATCATTATGAAATTGAAAGTTGAATTAGCCAAGTTAACAAAGGCCAAAAACAATGGAGAGCAAAGAAGATGTAGCTTTTAACAATGTAAGAGTGTTTACCATCAGCACCACCACCACCACCAACGTCAACATCTATGGCTTCTTGCATTGCCATTTAACAATGGAGATGGTCTAGTCTGGCATGGTTGTTGGATAGATAAACGTTCGTTAAGAAGTTGCTTGTAAAGGTTTTAGAAATGACAAGCAAATTATACTCCGTATAGTGTTTTGCGAAAACGAAAAAGCTGTAGACAACCCGTCTAATCTGTTCAATGAATTGGTCTGGGTCATGCTGGCAAAGACAAGTAGAAAAATCTGTTTCAGTTTCTTCAAGTCAATTTGGAAAATGTTGTTTTGAAATATCATCCGATTGCCATTAATTTTTCGCTTGCAATGCCACACATGAAGACAATATTTTAAAACACAGTCATTTCCTCAAGATGGTATGTTAATTTATTTTTGAAAAATCATCTTGAATACTTCAAACTTTCACAAATTTTATTTGCTAAAGAGAAAAATCAAACATTTTTATACAGGAAATGTAAAAGTCAGTAAAGTCCTTAAGACCTTTTCTCTTTTGAAATAAGCCAGTCAGTGAATACATGTATTAATTTGCCTTGACATGAATAAACTAATCAACCTGTGGTCATTGACAACTTCCAGACAGATGTTAAAAATCTACTCTGTGTAGTTACAATTACAATACAAATTTATTAAAGACAAATATTGTTTTTATTTCTTAATTAAGACACATCGTTAAGTTTCATTCATATCATTTACAATTCGAACAATTTGCCGCAATGTAGAAGCCAAAATAATAAGGAAAGTAATTAAAGAAACCAAAAAATAATCATAATCATCATCAACGATTGCTTTATTTATTGTGATGGAAATGTTTTTGGCCAAGAAATCGATTAAAAATGAATTTGTTGAACAATTCGTTACAGGGCATTATAACAAAATCAATGATTATTCCTTTTTCACAATTATTTTTATTTTGGCTTTTGTTGCATTGTGTTCATGCTTCACATGAATCCATTGACCACCAATATTTGCCACGGAATTGCAACAAATATTTTATTTATGGCGCCTTTTTTTGTACATTTTTATTCAATTGGATCAACTCTGACTGAAAAAAACTATCACTCCATTAACCGTTAACAATGGTATATACAGGAGGTGGTCAATATAATGCGGATGTTTTGAAAAAAATGTATAAAATTTTATGCTTTTCTTGCAATTGCAAACAGCAATTTTATAATTATTTTTTTTAATTACAGGAAACGTAAAAGAGGAGAATGCTACTGTAATAATTATAAACACAAAACTAATATGGGAACAATATAAAAAATGTAAATTTGTTTTGTAGAAAACACTCTTTAGAAACTCTTCTCCTAATTGTTAAAGTCGTCTTGTTGGAATACAATTTCACTCCGTGTAGTCATTAGATATTTTGCGGTCGAAATGTTTGCTGACATTTAATCCTGGCTGAATACCGTTTGGGGCTTTTTATATCCTCTTCAGAAATGGGCAATGTAGCAAAGGATCGCAATTAGACGTTCAGTTCATCTACGTTTTTCCATTTCCGTTTCCAGATAGTGTTTTCAACATTACTTTACCGACATTTTTGACTAGCATTAGTGCATCGTTGACATTAAAATTAACGTTGTGAAATCAACGAAACAAAAATTATTCGTAATTCACTGTTACAGTCGTAGAGACATAAACATCACTGAAATGCCTATCCACTCACTTACGTTTATAATGTGCAGCCCTTGCGCTGACCAACTTATTCTTCTTTCCTGGCTTGGAGTAACTTGGAGTAGCTGTGGCGTCACAGCGGCCAGTTATGTGTGCTCAAGTGAGCTTTTGGTATCAAATCTACCACTCCAATCTACCTACCTACCTACGCTTACGTTTATCATTGTATTTGTCAAACTAAGAATATAAACTTTTTATTAAAAAATATGAATTTTCTTTATCGTCCCTATTACATTGGCCATAGCCTATAGAATTTCAAGCTACTCTCATGTGGTTAACGAAATTTTACATTGTTTTTTTATTGATTTTTAAATACAGTACGGATCGATTACTTGCAAACCAACTTGTAACGATCAATGTTTCAAATGTCCGTCAATTGGTTTTTGTTGAAAGGCTTGTGCCAATACAATTTAACGCCGTGCAACATACTAATGTTGTTGGATTTTCCTCACGTTTGCTTCTCTATTAAATACATGTTGTTGTGCTTTTTGTTACAACAATTTTAATTTTTTTTTTTACTTCAGCTCTATTCCAATAGGGGAGTTATTGCCACGCATTGTTAAGTTCGCGTAAAACGGAAATTATAAGTTTTTTTCTTTTTTTCTTTTCATTTCATTTTTTTCGTTTTTCTTTTTAGTACGTACAAAATTTCATACATACATATATTTGAAGGCAATGATTTTAAATCATGGTTGAATGTGAGTTTTTTTTGTAAATTTTATTTGTAGAATACGGCGTTGTAATGTAATTTCATAAAATTGGAGTTTCTTTTAACTTGGCTTTCAAACTAATTTTATATGCTGCCAGAAATCATGGTAACAATGAAGAAAGACACACACAAAGACACACACTCTTTGTAATGTTGCAGTTTTTTGTTTTAAGCTGTTGACATAGTTTTTAAACAGCTGCTGTTGTTGTCATTACATGAGGTCTGCGGTTTTTGCTTTTCTAGACTTGGCTTAGATTTTCTTTGAAAATGCTTTTTTCTTTTTTTTTTTCTTGTAAATTTTATTTTAATTTTCCTGTTTGCAAATCTTATTTTGACAAGCCTGACATTAATTTATAATCAAAAATGTATGTTTTATTCGCCAAATGAAATGATATATAGCGACACACCAAGGGGGCCAATCAATAATTTAGTTTAAATTATTACAGACATTAAGAGCAATAAAGGAAATTCAATGAACAAAAAAAATTCTATTAATTTATGGATAAATAAACAATTTTTGCAATCATAAGTTTAAGCAAACGCTTAAGACGATCTTTAATATCTATTCTGTTTCACAATTAATCTGGTGCCGAATCTAGTGTCGAATATATTTAAAAGGCTTAAGCAGTAATTGGTCCTCACTCTAAGATGAAGGAAAAATAAATCAATTCGTTTTCAATGTATTACGTTGGACTGTGGATAATTAAAGAGATGTACTAAAAAACTGACACGAAAATTGACAAAGATAACATATACCACAATACACGGCAATTTTGCCAAAATATTTTACAGTGCATCTGATAGAATTAGCAGAAATGCATATACCGCCAAACTCTTAATTCGTAGCTACAGAGTTAAACAAGTCGCATGCACCAAATGGTAAAATTCAGGAGATTTTTGGCTCTGATATTCGTTATGCAGAAACAACATTGTTCCATTTAGTGTATTATAAATACAAATCCACCTATCGCGTCTTTCTTTTCCAACTAAATTCAGAAATTCTCTATCGTGTGAATCATAGCGACCTAATGGTCAACTCAAACTTGATGTCGCATTTAGAATTTCCTTATAAATAGTACGTAAATGAGAATTAATTGCTCTTCTTGACTAAAATATTCTTCATTTTATTTATTTTTAAAATTTAAATTAAGAAAACTGGACATATGTACTTCCCCTTTTTAATATATTTTCTTCAATTCAAATTAAATATTCAATTTTATTTATTACTTTCTCTTTCAATTCCATTTAAATACTCGTCCTTTCGCTTTCTCATGGCCACAATCAATCAATTCCTCTAAAAATAGTCTCATAACTCAATATCTGCCAGCCCTTGATAAATTTCAATTTTATTTTAAATTCTGCAACTTTTCCGTTTGTAGCCAACTACTCTACTTTATATCCTTTTTATGACAATTAATATCCTTTCAATTTGCAATTTGTTTTGTTGGTTTTCAAGAAACAGAACAAAAAAAAAAGAAGAAGATGTAAAACACTTACCTGGGTGCTTGATATTCTGGCTCTGGTGGTGGGACATGAACATAGACATGTTTATGTATCACTGGTGGTTGTTGTGGTGGACCATAGACAGGTGCTGGTGCACCATAACTACCACTTGGCACACTCGGTGCATAACTGCTAGATGGAGCAGAGTAACTGCTCGATGGTGGTGCAGAATAACTGCTTGAGGGTGGTGCAGAATAACTGCTTGAGGGTGGTGCGGCATAACTATCACGTGGGGGTTCAGGACGAGCTGAAGCCATGCTAGCAGCGCACAAAACCACTAAAACCTACACGAAAAATTGAAAATTTTTTTATTGAACATTTTTATCAGAATTTATTTTTTTCATTTTCATTCAATTTATTGCATTAAATTTCATATTTCATATATTTAATGAAATAAAAAAAAGAAGATGAGAAAACAATAATAAATATCACAGAGTATTGATTTAGCGGTTTATGCTGGCTGGTCCATAAAAGTTCAATAAACCGAATGAAAACAAGAAGCAAAAAACCATGAGAAATAATTTATTTAAATTAAACACAATTTGTTCTTGCTATTATTGTTATTGTTGTATTATTACTTTCATACTATTCTTAATGCACTTAAGTATTGTATTTAATCTTTAATATTTTAATTTTTTTTAAATTTAATTTTTTGTTTGTTTTATAATTTAAATTTTCATTGTGTTTATTATTGTTTTTTGTTTGTTTGTCTCGTTTTTATTCAAGGCAATACTCATTATTCATACACGTACCACAGAAAAAGGCTTCATTTTAGTTTATTTGAAAAACTCTTAATTCGTTTATGTTTAAAGGATTTCTATTCACTATACGGCGACTACTCCGGAAATAAAATTAAAAAAAAGGAAACAAATTTGTTGTAAAAATTCTTTTTCTTTTGTTATCTGTTATTGTTGTTGTTGCCGTTGTTGTTTGATTTGAACTGTTGTAGACTCAAAGTGTGTCTGTGTCGTTTTGAAAAACCAACGGTTTCTTTTATAGCAATAAATGGCCAAACAAATGCCGTGGTAATGCCGTTTAACGGTTTTTACTGTGTGTGTCTGTTGTTGATTCCTCTGCCATATTGTTATTGTCGCTTGTATGTGTTGTTTTTGTTGTTGCGGTAATGATAATAATGATGATGATGAGCAACTCCAAAATATCACGAACTCTCAATTTGCAAAAAAAAAAAGAATAAAAAGCAGACCCGAAAACAGACAAAACAAACCGAAGTGATTTAAAATTTTGAATCGTACCTCTAGCTTTCGTTCGCTTCTTCTACTTCTTTTTAAACGTAATTTTTTGAAAATTGTGCGTGTAGTTGCTTAAAAAGCGCTCTTATTTTCATGATTTTGTTTCGGTTGCATTCATTTCTCACTTCGATATCTTAACAGTGTTACCAGATGTTAAGAGGTGTCTTGCTTAAAAGCATGTTTGAAATCGGGATATATGTATATATTATGCCATGGAAATTGTTGCGAAAACAAAAGGGAGAAGGGACTTGTTACGATTCACTTTTGTTTCCTTTTCAGTTATTTTTATCAATAATGCTTAACTCTGAATTCTGTCTTTGAATTGAATGAAACTGAATATGTTATTAATTTGGCCTGATGAACGATGAACTAAAAAACATATTTTATTACAGCGTGCAGTAAAAGTTCATCCTTTATTTCAGCATGTGTGTTTAATTTTGTTTGACTGTATTGACGTTGAATAACTCCTAATCTTTCTCCTACTGGCAATAATTGTCTTCCAAAAGTTATCGACAGAGCAGGTTACAAATACTTGGGGCTTCTCCAAAGCAGGATTTACGTGAGAATTACAGTGTTTCACCAATTGATAAAATCGGTAGAGCAGCAGCATATACATTTTCTGAACAAATACTTCGCTTGGCCAGTATTTCCACTATTTATGTTTAAAGTATAATATTAGTAAAAAAAAAGATAATAATTTGTAGATACTCGTCTATGGACATACATATGTATTTGTAATATAATTACAAATTACAATACATACATATTATTATATTGAAATTATTCATTTTTGAATAAATATTTTATTATTTATTATTTTTATTTATCTATTTTTAATATTCTTTCTTAATCATTGATTATGTTTATTTTATCATTTATCAAGAAGTATGATTCATTGATTGTTTTTGGAAAAAATAAAAACGGAATTATTAGTTTCGTGATAAAACAGAATTTGAAGGGAAGTGCCCTAAGAAGCATCGGTGGTTCAGTGGTAGAATGCTCGCCTGCCACGCGGGCGGCCCGGGTTCGATTCCCGGCCGATGCAACCTGATTTTTTTTTTTTTTTTTGTTTTAGTTAGAATTTTTAATTTAATCGTATAATATTATTATACTTATTACATATATAAATTCTTTTAATGGAAGCAAAAATTAAAAAAAAAGTATTTGCCCGCCCGAGCAGGGACTTGAACCCTGGACCCTTGGATTAAAAGTCCAATGCTCTACCGACTGAGCTACCCGGGCATATACCCATTCTAGTTTAACTAACAGCTATCTGGACTCAACTTCGATATTTTAATTTGAAAAAAACACAACAAAAATGTTAATTTCTAATTATCTGATGACTAATCAAAAATACAAAGATATTTTGGGTATTTTATTTACTTTAACAATCCGGCAACTTTCGATGCCAATTTTATTACCAATCTTAAGCTCATCATAAACTAACATTATCATTGTCAATATGTGTTTACTCTTAAGCCAGTACACACTCCATACTAGTGAGTTTAAGTAGGTAATTTATCCGAATTCTCCCCAAAACCCAAAATTGTGAATTTCATTGGCTGGAAGACGATCACTTTTGCTTTCCTAACAATCATTAACGTTCGTTTGTTTTTATTTTATTTTTCTTATTTCTCTTACTCCCTATGATTATGAGAGCATATGATTTGTTTATGTGTGAGTCGGAGAGTATCTGATGATGATTTTTTGTAAAATTTTAACTTCATTATTATCATTCAAGGTAATGTTTAAAAACCATCTCCAACTATTTTTGACTTCGTTTAGTAACACTTTGTATGCCTTAACGTAGTGACGATGTTGTATTTAGTAATTGTATTCGTTTTTATTTTTCTTTATAATTTTCTTGAAGTACATTTTGTTTGTGTCCGTCAATTTTGCTTGCTGTGTTGTGGATTTTTTTTTGGGGTTTTTTTTTTTTTGTAGAATCTTAATGCCACATGTTGCAAGCAGATCTTTAATTGCCAATCAATGTCCGAAATTCTTCATCATGTTCATCAATAATTATTACCGTTGGTTGATTCGTTCAAATCGAACATTCAAAATTTAACGAACACAATGCAATCTCAACAAATCAAATGTTGCGATGACAAAAATACTTTCAATTTCTATTTCGTTGTACAATTCAATTCAAAGAAACAAAAAAGAAAAAAAAAATGACAAATTAATTGAGTAATAAAATCTTGTCATAAATCTTGAACTCTAGAAAAATGCTCGTATAGATAGTGAGTTGATACCAAACAGATGCGCATAGGTATTCTAAAACCATCACCCAACGCCACGTACAACCTAACTAGAAAGCTAACGAACACCGCTAAATATAAGGCCTAATGGCTAGCGTTAATCTCGCAATTGACGGATGCGGATGTATTTAAACCGGAAACATTCCTATTCTGTACCCTCTTCTCTATACTAGCTGCATCCATTAAGCGAAGTACTATTCAAATATCTGATTGAATCAAAGTAGAACGCAGTGAATCGATTACTCAATTGATTATCTCTGGTATTTAAGTCGATTAATAAATTCACGAAAAATGAAGACACCCTGTATTCGTATAGGATAGTTGGGAATATTCAAACTATATCGCCTTGAGTTCTTTTTATATTGTTTTGAGTATAGTGCCATAATCTATGAAATGTTAACTGAGACATTATAACGATGATGGTCTTGTCCAAAAAGTCATCCTCAAGAGACGATCAATGCTCAGATGCATTATTGAGATATGAGGCACTCGATGTGTGATGGATTGCATTGGATATAAAATATTAATTTTATATCTTTATTTGTGTTTTCAGTGTATCAGTTTCTGGGTATTATAATCCTGTTTAGCACAATAATAAAACAAAATTATACAATATAAGCAAATTTACAGGATTAATGCCATATCAAACAAACCCCCTCGCCCAGAGTCATTAAATTATTTATTCGCCATTTAAAGAGCCACCAGCAACCATGTTTCTCAACATTTCAATTAATTTTCAAGCTTTACCCACTGATATATTGACCATCTTTAGCTCAGCATGAGCCAGTCCGACTATATGGGTGCGAGTGTAAGTGTGTGTGAGTGTTTGAGGATGAAAATAAAAGACAAAATTGATGAGAAAATGACTTTCCACTGACAAATTTGATTGTTTCATTTAAAAATCAAATTAAAAACACAAAAAAAAATTTGAAAACATCTGAACAATGATTTTGAAGAAAAATGTTTAAAAGTGATGATCATTTGTGATTTCGTCGTTTTCGTCGCTTGTGGTTTCTTGTGTAAAACTTTATTATCAAATCGAATGAATAAAATTTTTGATCACGTTTTTTCCACCGAAAAAGGTGTTTATTGTTGTCAATTATGAGAACAATTTGCAAAAATAGAAAAAATTGCAAATCATGGAAATGTGTTTAATTAGACAGAAAAATAATTTTCATGGCCACACGATTTAAAGCCATAGCCAGCTTAACAGTAGACAAAAAGAGACCGCAGCACGTTTTTCGCATCAATTTGCCAATTGATCAACGAAATTGAAAATGAAAACGTTAAAAATTTCAAATGCACTCGCTTGCATAGTGTGGCTTCGTTTTGTTGTTGATGTTGTAACTTCCGTATATTTTTTTCTTGCTTCTTGTACGAAATTCCATTGACACTCCTAATAAAGTTTTTTTTCGGTATTTTTTTGGCAAAATGGTCCTCCAAAATGCTATGAAATTTCATAAATTATAGATTTTGGTAATAAAAGAAAAAAATTTGTCAAGAGTCTATTGCCAATACAACGTATAGATTCAAAACGAGCATTTGAAGTCGACGAAACAAGACCAACAACTTGAATAAAATCGTTGGACACCATGAGTAAATGCTGCATTCCATACATCACTAGCAACGATCGCAAAACGCTAGTGATGTTGATGGACGGACAATCAATGTTTTGGTATTTATTTTGATCAAAAATTTTATTTCATTTTATTTTTGTTTTTTTGGTATTTTGTAAGTCAAGTAATGAAATGTTGCATAAAGATCGTGTTTAACTTCATTTATGAATGGCGATTCATTTTTTTGGCTTTTGCTTCATTAAATAAAACATCCGTCTCATGTATTATAATTTAACACATTTAAATGAATTTTTCGGTTTTTATGTGCGTTTTTTATATTTTAAAATAATTTTAATAAGTTTTCCTGTCCTGTCCTGTACTGCCTTGTCTTGTCCTATCCTTTCTTGTCCTCATACCTGCTATTGCACTGAATTGCACGAAATTAGTAAACAAACCAACCAAGTAACCAGTGTAGCCACAACTACTCTTTGCCACATGCGTCTTTATGTCGAAAAACATATGTACTTCTCCTTGATACGATAATTGCTGTTGCAGTAGCATCTTGGCACAAATATTTCGTTTATTTCCAGTTGCATTCAACTGCGTGCATATGCAGTACGTATGTGATTTGAGTGCAGTGGAGTCGAGTGCAAGTGTTGCATTGGCCAATATCTTGTTTGTTTTTAGCCTGGAGCATATTGGAATCGGACATAATAACGGCGTATAAACGACAATCAGTCAAAATGCATCTTTGTCACACTTTGTCTGTGTTGCTTGTGTCGCTACAAATGCAACAGATAAATGATCAATTTTGTTGCATTATTATTGTATGTATGTGCCACTTGTTTACGCTGCAGGCAAATGAAGAAAACACGATTGCCATTGGCAATAGAAATATGAAATGTTCAAAATAGCATATTAATCCATGGGCGAATAACGTAATTTTCCTCGGAATTAAAGATACCTATTTGGGTTTACTGTAGTCAAGTGGGTAGGCTTAACGAGTTCTTATAAATTTAACTTTGAACAAAGAAAGGAGAGAAACATCTAAGTGGGGATGAATTTCGAATATAAAGTCAAGTTTTTACATGAGAGATGCATAGACGATGTGATTAAATGTTGAGGTTTATCAATCCGTGACAGTTGAGGGTGGTGAAATAATATACGTACACTGAACTCTCGTATCATTTTTGAAAAGTAACATAAAGATAGGCCCCTTAGTTGTGGAAAGTTATTCATCTCAACGTATTTCCCTTTTTTGTTTTCCACAAAAGAAACCACAAGTATTACGTCGGCAATTGGGGCAGGAATTGACAAAAATCACCACTTTTATTAAGATTTCGTATGTAACAACATGCTTTCAAAATTTGGCAACTCTAGACTTTCTTTCGATGCATCTTTTTTGCCTTCAATAATCAATAGTAATGGAGCAATAAGAGCTCCGTTGTTGTCATCACTACATTTCCTTGTTGCATACTGGGAAATGAAAACCTCCACAAATGGAAATGAAATCGAAGAGCAAAAAAAAGTTATGATTCCAACATTGTTTATTTTTATACTCAATTCAATGCGTAAGGACTTTATTTTCACAAAAAATCAAACAAACCGCAACACAGCAACAAATCTCAGGAGCTACTTACTTTCCATGAGTTGTTCACAATGATTTGCCAACTCGGTTACGTGTTCGATTCCGAGAAAGAAAAACAAAGCAAATATGTACGAGAGCATCCAATTAGTTGGAGATTTGTATCAGTAGATCGATCGTTCGCCATGTGACAAGTGTCTCACGCAACTTGAACGATTTTCATTTTCTTTTCTTTGCAATTGCAATTGTTGTTGAAGTGAATCGATATGATGGCGTTTCGTGTACTCTTCGCTTACTTCCTGATATTACGCATGGGCGTATTGTGTTCACTGTTGTTGGTCTGTTGGTCCGTTTTTATGACTTACTTTTACATTTTGATTCACTAAATAAGGATTTTTGGAGCTGAAATTTTGTGTTTTGTGACCGTGTGACTGACCTACCATACATACATTGAATTTAAATGTAGATTGTTAGTGGGAGATTTAAATTGAAAAAAGAAAACAATTTTAAGAGGCTTGGAGACAATACAAGAAAATGTTTGTTTTTTAAAGTCCCATAGAACTAATATATGTACACATAACGTAGCCTAGACTTTTTAATCAGACTTAATGGTCAACTATAATTCTGCTTTAAAACTGTACTTAAATTAATTCATCTTTAATACACAAAATTCCTATGCAAACGTATGAATATGAAATGAATTTTAATTCAATTAAACCATAAGAGTGTATTCCCTTAAATCAATAAGTTTTTAAAGGGAAAATAATGCACTTGGATTATGTAACTTGTCTTAAACCAAAACTACTCTTGTTACGTAAAGATGCTCTTAATGTTCATTCGCTTCCTTTTGTGACCCAATTCTTTGAAGGGAATTTAAACTACGAACAACTAAACACTCCTGTAAGCTGACACCTGTTACCAGAACATTAATGCGTGCGATTCTTTGCAACAGGGAAATCTGGGTTTAGTTAACTTGATTTTGGTCTTTTAAAATCGACATGATGAACAGAAAAAGAGAAGAAGAAGGAGAAGGAGAAGAAGAAGAAGAAGTAAAAACCAAAGTTATGCAATACAGAGCAACTTTAAGTATAATTTTTGAATTTGTTTTTTTTTCTTCTCAAGATGCAATATAATGCCATAAAACGCAACAACATTTGTGAAGCCACTTTTGGTAGACAGGCAGACAGACAGACAGACGAAGAGCCATGTATTCAAAATACAAATAAATACAATAATAATAACAAACATTGTTGTCGTCATCATCATCATCATCATTAACATCAGTTCAACAAGAGGAGCTAAAGAGCCAAATGAAATCGAAAGAAGTTGAATAAGGCTTGAAAAAAAATAAGAAAATCCAAATTTAACTAAACCAAGTCATTTGCAATTAAGGCACAACACTAGCAACAATAATAATAATACACTCATGAATTTTGTTGTTGCTCGAGTCGAGTGTGGTATGTGGTAAGAAAACCCACAAGAAATCATTAAAGATCCACTTGCAACCATTTACTACCATCAGTCGTACAACCACTCTACACTACACAACACCACTACTCATATCGTAAAAGTGCATCTCATGCAAACGAAATTTTGCTGAAGTTGATGAACATCATTATGATCTCAATAAACTTCATTAAGGTGCATATGATACACACAGAAACATAAACATTTACAACCATTTGGTCATTTGATTATATGAATTACTCGAAATAGTTAAAGTACCAGTGTGGACGTACGTTTGTTTGGTTGCAGCTTTAGGCAATCACTTTGAAAACATTAAAACAGAAACTAAAAGGAATGCATTCATAATAAATTCTTATCCATTGTGAAAATACCTCTCTCTCCAGCATTTAATGGTTAAAGCACAGCATTTGCTCCACTCTTTCTTCTTGAGCAGCTTCTAAACGCAGCATCATTTATGTCGTTAATCTTTTTAAACATTGATCACACAACATGTATACTACAGATCTTTATCCTATTTGACAGTTCATGTACCATAACTTTAATAATATTTCACAAGACAAAAAGAAATTCGTTTAAATGTTTTAATTAACGCTTTACACTCGACGAAAGCTCTAAGTAAAGCGCTTTTTGGAAGAAAATATACTTTTTGAGTTTTCTTTTTATATATAACCTCAGTAGAACAATTTCATTACTTTAGAATTCTGTCTGGTCATCCCTCTTAATGTGTCTCAATGTAATTGCATGTCTGTACTTAAATTTACGTTTCGTTTTTCATTTTTATTTTTAATTTTTTTTTTGTTTTATTTCCATTTATGGAAATTTAAAACTGTTCCAGATTTTCAATGTCTTTTTTATGTTGCAACCAACAAACGGAGCAAAATTACCCACAAACATTACAACTTGAGAGGAAAAAAACCGTTTGCCCAAGAGTGGACTTGAAAATCTCACTGTTAATGATTCACTTCTTTTTTTGTCGTCTTGTGAACACACTCACTTTTTTAAACTTAGACTTGATATGAATTTATTATGATCGTTACTACGATCATTGAATTCGGCCAACTGCGTAACTGAATTACAATTATTATCTTGCGCTCTCTTTTTACCAATAATTTCTGTGATCAATAAATGGCAGACAATTTAAAGTGTTATGTGTACATCATGACTTGCTACTGTTTGCGGTAAACGACTGACTGTGAAAGAGTAAATTCTTTCAACTAAAAAAAAAGTAATTCAGCCTCTATTTAATAGAATCAGTCAAAGAATTAATTATTTTAATTCTCATCAGAATTATAACGTTTAAAAATCATCAATTCGTTTAACTTTGTTTCATTAATTCGTAATTTAATTAAAATTTATTAATTTATTTCATTTCGTTTCATTTTTTTTTTGTCACAATAATGTCCAAGAAATTTATGTCATTTCATTAACCAGTTCTTTTGTAGAGCAGTGCACAATAATTGAAATTTGAAGATGAAATTTATGATTCTTTTAAATTCAATCAGGCAATAAAAATAAAATTCAAATCAAATGAGGCATCTTTGAAAAAGTTACACAATTTTTAAGTGGAATCGAAGCTGAGCTGTCAGACAAGGAAAAGGGGTTTTTTTAATTCATTTAGGATAACATGTGAAATTAATTAAATTAAAAGTAGACTGAGGTACGAAAGGTAAAATATTTACTTTACTTTATTTTCCCATGACAACGCTCATAACTTTTTGGATTTTTCCATATTTTATTTGACTTTTCACATAAACACGAACATTTCACGAAGAACATTATTAAGAGAGCAATGATGCTGAAGTATACATTTGTACATATATATGTAGTACTCTCCTGTTGCCGAAGATAACAAAAAATGATATGGTTTTTGTTAATTGATTTGCAACACGTTTCGATTTTACCAGAATTATGGCCTTTTAAACGACACCGTAACTATGAGACAGCCTACCAACGATGATAACTATCTGATGTTATCAGGGTAAACCAATGTATTCAACATCATCGTTGTCATCTTTGTTGGTGTTGTGTTGCCATTGTTGTTAACAACATAATTAAGTTTCGTTAACCAGCGTTGACAAAAGCCCTTTTTAAGTGATTTTCTTTCTTTTTTTAATCCATTATGCGTAAGAGGGTATCATTTACTCTTAGCCAACTGTCGTATTGTATTAAAGATTTTCATACAGAGATTTTACAATAATAATGACATGTTTATGTTGTTACGGTTGGGCCTTATTTAAAGTAAAAAGTGGAACAGAATTTAATGACGAATCTTTTTCAAAAATTTATTTTATGATTTTACAACTCGAGTAGTTTAAAGATTCAGGATAGAAATAGAAATCTAAACTCACATTTTGTACTCATTGCAACCAACTTAACAGAGTTGATTACATACAATACAATATAATACATACATATGTAATATGAAATACTTTTTAGTCTCGAACAAATAATGAAAACTTTTATTATTTACAACAATAAGAACATCTGACGCCAATATTTGTTTCTTCTAGTTTTTCTTGAAATTGTGCCGAAAGTTTCATTAGGCGAAAAATATTTTTTTTATTGTTTACGTTTCTTTTGAGTAAACAAACAAAAAATTCTTCTTCCATGATTCAATCATATTGGAGGTCTCCTTCTTATAGGAGAAGAATAACAGAAACTAAGAAGCAAATTTAAATTCAAAAGTCTTTAATAGTCGACTTCTTTAATAGTTTCTGAGGGAACTGTTCTTTTTTTTTAAAATCAAAAATTTTAAATTTTATTTCCTTGCAAATATCAGCAATGAGTGCAAGATAGTGACTTCATATTCAAAATATCCTTCCTGTAAACCAGAGTTATATTATACGATCATTAACTGTGTATTCTAGGAGATAATTTTAATTATTTTCTTATATAGGAGAATTATTGTAAAATACTTCATTAAGGGTTCGAAGTGACGTATACACATACATAATTGGCCATTACAACCCTTCAGTCAGGATTACGACCTAGCTTCTCATATTATTGAAAATATTTATATTCATAAAATTATCATAAATGGTGCCAGTTAGAGTTGATAGTATATGAGAATAAATGTTCAAATTCGATCAATTCTGTACATTTTTCTTGGCTTCAACAACAAAAATTATCTGATATGATAAAGAAAAATATCATGGATTTCAGTGTGACCAAATGGAATTAAAATGCGGATACAAAAAAACAAAAAATCGAAGAAATCAAAACAATTTCTATAATAATTATGAAATACATTGTGTCCGGATAAAATTGATGAAATGAAAACACAAAATACATACATTGTGTGTTATTGAGTTGAAAGCCAAAATCAAAAACATATTGGATTACATAAAGCGTGGTCAATAGAAGGCTGGTCGACTGGCTGACAGGCAGAGAAACTGAAACCGAATGGCAACAATAAAACAAACAATGGAAATTTATTAAAAATATTTTATATTATTACCAGCTTAAGTAGGTTGTTAAGACAACTAGAAATTCAAAGAAACATAACAAAAGTAATGAAATTATAATGAAAGAAACACAAAGATTCAGGGTGGAATACCACAGATTGTTAATTTCGAGTGTTCAAGTGTTGCGTTGTGTTGTGGTATGAACTCTCATTTAAATAAATATCTCAGATACAAATTTCTAGATTTTATTAACATGGCTTATATACGCATGATGATATATTTTGATTGAAACTTATAAAACAACAACAACAACAAAATATGAGATAATCACCTCCCTCTTTTGTTTTATAGACCTGCCTTGAGTGGCATGCTATTGTATGGTATGATTGAGGGTTTCTTTCTTATTTTTTTTTGCTCTTAAACTTTAATTGTAATCATAATAGCTTCATAAGATTTTAAGTAAAATATTTATGCAAAACAACTTTGTACACGTACTTTTACTGTGTGGCTAAAATGCTGTTTTTAAAACAAAATATTTGAAGATTTATCATCCACTTTTGCGGTTGAAGTATTTAATTGCTTTTACTCTCCTTTCTTCTGCTGAGGCTCTCTCTCTCCCTCGTTTGTTTAGTTTTCTTTATAATGAAGTGATTTTAAATTCCATATTCCAACAAAAATATTAATTTCTAGGGGCTTCAGATATGCAATTAACGTTGCCATTACAAAATAATATTTCCATACACAATATTTTTAATAGACAGACATGTTTACTTTCCATGTTTCGTTGACTGTGTAAATCATCTTTCATACAATATTTCATATACAGTATTTGTAACACCCAAAATGAAGAAGAGAAAATAAATTGAAACAGAAAAACTAAACAAATACAACAACAACAATGTTTTTTTTGTTTATTTTTTTTTTAATTGAAACAAGTGTTTCCGAATTTTCATTTAATAATTGAAATGTAAAAACAAAAACAAAATGTTGAAAACATATGAAAAAAATGAAAGTAACAATGAAAATCAAAAATGATAATGGTAATGATGATCAAAAACTTACAAAGCGATAACAACAGCAACAGCAACAGCAACAACAAAGAAGCGAAAGGAGTCTAAAGAGTCACATTATGTTGTCGTTTTAGGCCAAATGTTAGTTTTTCAGTAAAAAAAAAAACCAACAAACGAAACAAAACAGCATTTAATCGATTTCAAATTTGCATTTGACTTTAAATAGGAAGACAATTTGCAGTTTTAGTACTCATTTTATTCATACTTGAATATGTTTAATGAATGCACAAATAACAAAACAAATAAAATTTAGAAAGGTTTTATGTTTCTATAATTATTAAATAATTTTTTAGATATTTTTACTTTTTGCACATGTACTAGTGCTGCCCTAGGCTAGGAATAACTTTGAAAACTACCGCTCATTTAGTTGATCTAGTTATTCTGCTCTAAACTTGTGCTATATGACTGGTGCCATATTTCTAAGAGAGCTCGTTAACTCAAGGCGCTGTTTAAAGAACTCAGCCGTCAATTTGGTAACTTGCTGAACACTGAATCCTTAAGCTTAAGTTACGTTCTTCCTCATTCTGATTTATCAGGTTTCGTTTTTACTCTGTGCTACTGGTATTAGCAATTATTCGTATTTTTTAAGTCTATTTCTAAGTGTAGTAGTTTTGGCCATATCGTCTCACGGCTAATAATCGTTAATGGATCGAATATATTAAAGAAAATTTGTGGCACAATTAAAAAGGAATCGTTTACATCTTGTGAGTAAATAAAAACAACATAATTTTCTTTACCGTCCCCGATGATATCATTTTTATTTTCCCATTTGATTATTTTTTTTTCAAACGTTTTCTATGAACTTACGGGGGGTTAATATTGCCTCTTGAAAACTGTAGTTGTATTGAATTTAATGGCATTCGTTATTATTTATAACTTTTCAAAATAATTTTAAAACCCAATTACTCTAAAGCAGACACTCACACTTCGTTCATAAATACATAGTTTTCTCACTATTTTTATGCAAAAAAAAAAAAAATAAAAACGAAACATCATTCATTTACTTACTCACTCACACACTCACTCACTCACTCACTCAGCCATTCATTCATTTATTCAACTTTTACCACCTGAATCGTCGTATACCGTTGGCCTGGATCACTGGCTGGAACTCAGGGAGTCCAACGATGAGACTGGCAATTGTATTGCATGGCAAGGAATGTGTGTGTATGTCTGTGTGTGTAGATGTGTAGATTATGGTCAGTTACTGTAACAAGTGTTTCGTCGTTAACAAAGTTTTAAGATTCACTTGCTGCTGCTGCTGCCAGTTGCCTGTAAAACTTTATTTAACTGGCATTGGAAAGATGAATGGACGGAATGGATGGCTGGTAGCGGACGAACGACGAACGAATGCTGACTATGATTTAACATGCTTAAACGGTTAAAATGTGCAGTAATTCGAATGCAGTTGCATACCCAGATTGAAGATGATTTAATTTTTTTCTCCTTTATTTTTTTCCTTCTTTATTTTTCATTCTCTCTTCTATCTCCTTTTTTCTTTTTTCTTCTTTTTTTTTATTTGGAGTTACGTCATGTTTATTTTTGTTTGGTGCTCTTTTTAATACGTTTTTTATTCATTTTTTTATTAAAGACAAGCCATAATTTTTTCTTTCTGTATCTACTGGATGCTACAGCAATAAATGAAACTAAACCAAACAAAACTGAACCAAAAAAACAACAATTCCTTTCCATTTCTATATGACTTGCAGGGATAAATTAACCAGCCAGTCAGCCAACCAACCAACCAATCCAAGTAGGAAGAGTCGGTTTTATATGTCTTCCTTACAAGAAGAAAAAAAGATGTTTTTTTTTGTTTGTTGTTGTGGGTAAAAGTTTGTTTTTGTCCCAATAACCCATAATTATTTGCTACACCTTATAGAGTTAAATAATGTTTATAATTTAATTTGTTTTATAATAACATTACGTTACATTGTATAAATAAATATGAGTCCGTCGTCTCCATCTACTAAATATATCACAATAATAATGGATGGTAGGCAGGTAGGTAGGTAGGTAGGTAGGCGAAAAAATTAAATGAAAAAAAAAATAACACTTCACATTTGTCTGGTAAACCTTAAAAGAAAATTGTAGTGAAAATATCATTTCTGGTGAAATAAAATAATTTTTAATTTTTCTTTTTTTTTATATTTCTGTTGTACTGTATAATAAAATTATAACAGAAATAAAAATTGTACAGAAATTTTTATTGTGCAAAGTAATGTCTTTGTGACTATATGGGGTAGAGGAGTGGTGAGCCAAGCATTTTCATGTACAATAGAAAAATGCATCGCAATTTTAAAGAACTTTTAGTTTTGGGCTGCACTGTTGTGTCTAACAATCGTTAGTCAAGAATGCTATTTTATAACGAATATAGTCGTCCTGGCATATGTTCTTATTCATAACACATACATATGTATATGTACCTTCAAAGTACATTAAAATCTATTCCAAATCCTAAGTCTTGTGGGAATTCGCTTGCAAGTAGAGTAACTTCCACATCGCTGATGAAACCACAACTTCTAAGTAAGATAATAAAAGGGATTTGTGAAAGATAATGTGATGAGAAGAGGATACACTTCTCAAGTCCAACGAGTTTGAGGCAATCAAAACTTTACAATGGGAAGTGACTTGAATTATGCGTCAGACTTTTGAGAAGTAGGCCTTTTACCGACCAGTTGAAAGCTCAGAGATCAGATGCCCTAAAAATCTAGAATGATGAGGCGAGCGAATCATCAGAACATATGCTTGGAATGTGTGTGGTGCAAATGTATCGCAATATCTGGGTATACACCAATTAATAGGCAGGAAGTTATACTTCCTGACACCTGCAGTTTGTAAGGGTACCAGCATTACCGGGATAACCTTTATAGGTTGAGAGCAGTACAATAAATTTTCTGGACGCTGTACCTCTACTTTTGTTTGTGGCCAATAGTGTGATTCATCACTGAATTACGTTATTGAATTCGTAATTGAGCATCAAATTATTAAAATATTAGGCAATATAGTTGACTTGCCGCAATATCTTGTCAGATGCCAATTGTGATTTAATCGCCGTGTAATATTTTTCAGACATTAAAGAGCCTCTCCTAACAACATAAAATAATTTTAATAGCATCTAGTCTTTAGTAATTTTTCGTATCATATTCTCTGAAGAATAAAAGCATTTTTGGTATTTTTATTAATTTTATTTCATTTTATTTTATACATACAAGTATTTATTTGTAAATTATTATGGAATTATTAAACCCCTCGTATTGATTACTTATTTGCAAATTTATTACATATTTTAGTTTTGAAAGTATCGTGTATAATTTACGTTCTCCATACTTCATACACTTTGTAATAATTTTTATATTTCTTTTGTAGATTGTATATTGTATAGACGCTTTAATGATTTCATATATATATATATATTCATTTACTACATAAAAATTATTGTTTTCAAGTTACAATTGTTTTTTTTTGTTTTTAAATATTTTTCTTTCATTTTCTTTGACATTCAATAATTATGTGTTGTGTTTCCCCCTGGCATTCGAATTACAAGCAATTGGATTATTATTTCATATAAATTATTAATTAAATCATTGAGGGAAAAAGGTGGGGGGAGGATGTTTGTAACATTATGTTTATTTAAGTAATTTTCCAATTTTCTTAATTTTTCAATTTTAAATACACAAAAAAAAGATGTTTTTTTTTTGATTTTTTCTTTTAACTTTTATAGGAACTTCTTTTAATGTAAACAGCCTTTAAATAAATTATTAAATAACTTTGAAAAATTCATTAATTTACTGCAAATGCATATATGTAGTACATACATAAGTTTCTTTATAAATTAAATTGAAAGTAATAAGAACAATAAGAAACTTAAACATCTAATGAGCTAATTTGCATGCACGTTGGTTTCACTTCATTTCGGTATACATAGGGATTTGCATTTATTGTCTAATAGTAACGGCCATTGTCGTAGATACCACGTGGAGCATTATATTTCCGTGGCACATCCATGCTATCCATATTACCACTCAATTTATTAAGCCAATTAGCACGTTGAGCAGCAGCAGCAGCCGCAGCCAAAGTATTACCATTAGCCTCATTGGGAGGCCGTTGTTGGACTGCGGCGGTGGCGTCCTCATTACTGGATTCCAAGATCTGCAAAAGAGATTAAAAACAGAAGAAAACAATTAAAATCTGTACAGCCTCTCTCTCTCTCTCTCTTTCTCTTTACATGTTGAAGTGTTAATCAGTTACAAATTTTCTTCAAATTATGTGTATGTATGTGGGAAATTCAAATATTTCTTGTTGGCTTTTGTGGGATTATACCCTACAACACCTTAGACAGTGTATGTTATTTAACATGCCAAATGGTTTAAAGGTTGATTATCATTGAAATGGAGTATGACCTGTTGTATACCCCACCTTTTGTAAAGTATGCTTTACAACTTGACCAGTTTTTTCACAGAACAAAATCCATTCACGATTTCCAGAACATCTTCTGCAAACTTATAATAAGTTTAAAAATAGTCTTATCAAAAGTAAACTTAATGAATTTCAAATCATTACCCTTGAATTGCCATCAGTATTCTGATTGATCAATAGCACTTTTGCATCAGATAATCACAGCTGTAGCTGTAACTATCACAAACAAACCAATTAAGTAGGGTGTTCTGCAGTCAGTTTTACTGACTATTTTTAATTTTTACTTCAGGTTTTTCCTTTAATTTCATAATTTTTTCCTCAAACGAATGCGAAATATTTTCATTTCAAATTATACAGTTAGTTGTATGTTAATTTGTCTGTTTCAAATCTTCTTTGTTTTTGTTGTCTGATGTTGATGAAGGGGATTTAAGAAAAACAAAAAAAAAATGTGAATTTCATCGAGATGTTGCAATTATTTCAAGTCGCATAAGTAAATCTCCATCATTAGAAATAAAATTTAAATATTTTTCTTACGTTTCTACAGTAGTGGGTAAAAAGAAGAGAAATCTCAAGCAGCCGGTCTTTACTAACACTGTGGCATACGACAATGAGGATGGTAATGACGACGACCACAACTCTTGTCTGATGTTGTTCAGCTATTCAGTTACAATTAAATCGGCTTAAATCACAATTGCAAGTTGGCTGAATTGTTGTTGTTTTACTCCATACAGTTAGTAATTATGTTAATAATACAAATTATGTGTAATAGAATGAGCTAAACTTGGCTAAGATTGTTTTGAATACATATACATGCGTTAATACTTAAGCCATGTGTTTGTATATTTATTTCTAAGCCCCGCTTACATTTCGACTAAAATATCTACTCTTACCCAATATCTACTTGGCAAAAAGTTTGTGTTGAATGGGTAACCAAATGGTTAAAATTCTTCATATTCTTTAAAGTTATTTTCTTAGTTAACCTTTGTTTAAATTGCACAAATGCTGGACCTGGCATGCAAGGACTTGGAGAAATCTACAAGTAGTTCCATACCCTGTACGCCAAAGTTTGTCTGTTCTAACACTCTATTCAACAGACGACATGCATGTGACAATAAATTACAACACTTTTGTACTGTGACTCGACTCTAACTAATAAATTAATATAACAACAACAATACATATTATCATCTTCTGTTGCTGCAGTTGTGGATCGCTGATCATTTAAATACAAATCGAAGAGAAAACTCTTCAACATCAATTTTACTTCTGAAGCAAAATTACGGCAACGACGTAGCGACGACGTCATTGTATTCATCTTGGAATCGCATGCCGGGCCTAATCCACTAGCATCATTACAAATCCACTACGCATGGCAAGTTTGCAAGTTTTTTTATTTTTTTTTTTTTTTTTGTTATTTCTTCGTCTATTTGTCCAAATTATGTGAATTAAATTATTTAACAACATTAAACAATAAAATGCTCAAAAAAAGAAAAAAACAAATTTTTCTTGACACGTTTGTTAATTTCTAGGCGTACTGCACTCTGTAGTACACAAACATTCAAGCATACCACAAGTCAGTCTATCAGTCAGTCATTCATTCAGTTATTCAAGATATCCATCCAACCATTCCGTTGTTCATTCATTCATTCATAACTTTTTATTATTTGTTTCATTTTTACTCATCAAAAGAAAATTAAAAAAATGTTTGTATTACGTTTTACTCGCCTCGCTATAATCGCACACTACGTGTAGAGTTGAAATACTTAACGTAGTTAAGTATGTTTTACGAGTACCATTGGAATTAAGGCAGTGGCACATACCCATACAGTCAGTGGCTTAAAAGGCAAATTTTACTTTCAATTTCGTGATTCGCCTTATGTTTTAAAGATTAAGTTGTTTTAACAAATCCTTAATTGAAGATTGATTTCTTTGCCATATCTGGTCACAGTCATAGCTGCTAAACGATTGATAGATACACCTTTCACTTGTGACTGAGCAGCAAGTGCTTCATTTTGTAGACAAAATGCATTTGAATTATTTTTTAAAACCGCCGAATTTAATTTTGCACTGACTGCTAAACCGTCAGTTAATGGATATTTTTCAACAACCACATGAAACATCATTTTGTAGTGCTGATTTGAAAAGCGTTTTTAGGGGTTAAAAGATTAAACAAATATTTGTTGTTGTTGGTTAAACATGGAAAAGTTTTGAAGACGATTTCAGGCCAAAGGTAAATGTAGACTTGACACTCCATTTCAATTCTTCCTCTTTTTTGTAAATGCCAGAGTCACTCTGAAACTTCCTGGACAGTAATATTGTATTTGAAAAATAGAAAATTTAATAAAAATGAAATCCTATAGTTTTCTATGCATCTATACATTAGGATTTTATTAAGTGCCACATATTATTTAAAGTACTTGTAAAGATTTAAACAAAAAAAATTGAACAAATCCCACAAAGATTTAATCCATCAAAACGAACCAATCGAAAACTGTCAATCTGTCAAGATTTATTGAATTTAATAACGATTAAAATTATTTATTGTCCGTTCAATGGAGTCATCAATTTAGAAATTTTGCATAATAACTGCCAACAAGAGCCAAAAAGTAATAAATTTTCGACATTTTCAAGCCTCTACACTACATAGATGCCCAACAAACAACAATTTTTAATTACAAAAAAAAACCCTCTCATGTCTGCTTTATCACCATCCCTTATAAAGCCTCTTTTGTTTAAATAAATAATTTTCAATGCTTTGTTTGAAGGAAATTAATTCTCAAAATTTTCATTTTCCGTTTTATCTGCACTTTTGAAAAAATATTTAAGTTTTTATGATGACTTTTTGTATTTTTAACTAAAAATTTTTAAAAAACGAAATAAAAAATATTCACTAATTATGGCTGCGAATGGATTACAACATACAACTTGTATGGATTTGCTCTTCTGTCCACCATTTGACATGAATCATTAATCATTTTGATGTTCCACTGTGTAGAAAATTAAAATTAAAAAAAAAACAGAAAACTGCTGCTGCTGCTGCTAAAACTTACTCCACATTTAATACAATGAATTATTCGCAATACAAAACGTCAAACGAATGCATATTAGAAAACCATACGAAATCGAATCAGTGAAGTGGTTTAAATTTTAAATCAAATTTTATGTTGAAAGCTTTACAATCAATTAGCGATTAGCGGCAGTGGTAGCTGACCAGATATTAACGCCTGTTAAACATTTGTGCATAATTTATTAACCGTTTTAACCATTGTCTTGAAGTGTGTTATGTATCTGCCGCAAAGAGTGAGTGAAATTCAAATTTAATGACCGTGGAGTATCAGTCATGCTAATGGAGATAAGAAATTGCTTGATTCCAAGTGTTCTCAAGCTTCTAAATTTTGGCCATCGAAAGTGTTACTTTAACATTGCTTTGGCACTGTTAATAGCCATTAATTATGACTATAATTTGCTGCAAGTGTTCTTCGTTGCTTATGAGTTGTGGTCGGCGTCTTGAAATTGCCATGAAATTAGACTGCAAATCTGTAGTCCAGAGTCAGAGCTAAACCGTAGGTGTCTCTTATCTTGGATAAATATTGCCTAAATTTTACCAAAGCAAACTCAACTCTGAAGCCTCGTTAAGAGTTCTGCTGTATACACTTTGAAATTGCTGCCACAGTAGTATTCGGTGCAATTTTAGTACACAGTAACCATTGAATAAAAACATCAAATTAACGCAAATGGGTTTCAATTTCAGTTTCAAATTTGAACATACATACAATTTAAATATAATCCAGTTTTAAGCATAAAGCTTAATTAAGCCCGAAATTTCTAGAAACTTATTAATATAATTATTAATATGCCAGTAGTCCTGCTCTGCTGTAAAAAGTTTTACAAGAGAATTCCATTCAAACAGACTATCGGCAAGCTGTTCAATGGCCAAAAAAGTCAACAAGACACGCAAGCGGGCATACAGGTTCCTCTCTCAGTCTATTATTTGATATGAAGCAAATAAATGTATGGCCTTCTGAGTTGTACCTGTTTTTATTTTAAAGTTTTTCCTTCTCATTTCAATGTAACAGATATTTAAGTTGCTTGATTAAAGATATTTTGAAATTGATCAAACTGAAAGGGTAAAGAGGTAAATTATCCAATTACCACAACAGTTGTTATAGTCGTAAACGTTTATTTCCTTGCAAACTTATTGGACAATTTGAAAATTGAAGCCTTATTTCTTTCGTGACTTGTTCCGCCCTCAAACTGTATTGTTGGCTTAAGAACGCACTCTCGCACAAATGCAAAACGCTAAAGGAAAAGTTGTAAATTGAATCCATTACAGTGTCTAAGGTCAAGTTTATGACCTGGATTTTTGCCAAACCAAACAAAAAGAGAAAAGAAAAATAAAACACTTTAACTTAAGTTCTCTCTTCAGTTCATAAGAATTTGTAAAAGTTTCAAAGTAAATTCAATCATTCCAAACAAAAAACTGAAGTACAAATGAAAAAAATAAACAAAAATTTTCAATTTTAAGGAACGAATTTCAAATCCAAAGAAATATTACAGAAGCAATAAATGAATTTGTATGTTTGTTTTAATATGTTCACCTCCAGAGACCAAAAATAGAGTGAAAAAACTATTAAAAAACAAAATATAAAAATTGTGAATAAATTTTAATGTGTTTCACATAAAATTAGACCATGAAATTCAGCTACCGACTCTCGAGCTAACAAATCGTGTTGACTCTGCAAACTACAGCAAAGATTACAAGATCTTTGAAAAGATTCCCAGCTTTGGTTTAAAAACAATATTCACAAAAAACAACAACAAAAATCATAAAATCATAAAAAAATAAAATAAAATAAAATTATGTACTTAAAGAAAATTAATTAGACACGTAGTTAAGGTATAATTAAAAAAAAATATTATTAACATTAATGTTGCTGTTGTTGTTGCTGTATATTTGAATTTAAATATTATCATGGTGATTATGAATGAATATCATTAAAATTACGAGCGACCCTCTTCTACTGCAACACAAAATGTTGTAAAAATTATTAAAAAAAAGAAAAAAGAAAAAAAGAAATAATAGACAGAGATAAAGATAGAGAAGCAAAACAGTAATAATGAAATACTCTCTGGTAATAAAAACATTAAAACCCACAATACTATTACGCACTGGCAAATCAAGGTGTAGCAATAAAGACCACAAAGACCACCGTACATACATACAGCGTTATAAGCAAAATTATTACAGTCTGGTTACAATATTTCTTAATGACGACGATACCATAAACTCTTCACACGTCTAAATGAGCTTACTAACTCGTACTAGACGTGCCCGAGGGTAATTCTGTTTTTAAACATTTTAAATCATCGTAAATTATTTAAAATTATCTCCGTTTTAAGTACAATCAACAATTAAAATATCATAATTATTATCATGATTATTAATTATTAAGTGCCTAAAGGAGGCAATTTATTTTAAATTCTCAAAATTATTTTATGTGTCTGAGGTCAGTGTCAGGGTCTACCATATCGAAATTCCAATGAAACCCGCATATCAAGTGATGCTTAAGCACCAGCATTACAAAAAACAAATTAAATAGGTTTAAAACTTTTAGAAAAAAAGAACTCAAATTTATGCGAAAAATAATCGAAATCATAAAAAAGTAATGAAAGTTTGGAGTTTTGATGACGCGTAATACATATATGCATTATATGATGGAATACAGAATCTGAAATATAGAAGATCATTGGCTTCCAGATTTTAAATGTATTGCAAAGGCTTCGAAACCACTCGTGAAGTACAAATATAGGAGAGAAACTGAAGAGACTAGCGTAGCATATATGTAAAGCTAAACGCCTGCTGCTCAGTACATGTCAGAATGTGTACTCTGTACGAGAATCAGTTTCTAATCTTCTTCATTGAATCCTGAAGTTTTAAAGTCATTGCTCAACGTTTATAATACAAAAGGAAAAAACCAAAAAAACCCAAAAAAATGCCAAGAATATGTTGATACTTCTTGATATTTCTTCCAATTTCAGCATGTATGTATGTATGTATGAGCTGTCCACTAATAATGAAATCTAAAAGGAGTGTATTCTTATTCAAAATACGAACAAAAAAATTGTC
The DNA here is from genome assembly GCA_930367235.1 of Sarcophaga rosellei. Classification (NCBI taxonomy): domain Eukaryota; kingdom Metazoa; phylum Arthropoda; class Insecta; order Diptera; family Sarcophagidae; genus Sarcophaga; species Sarcophaga rosellei. The sequence continues at coordinate 2,270,921 of OV884019.1, read as the reverse complement.
CTCCATAATCAAAATCTAATAAAGTCTTTAAGAAGCCACCATTAAAATAATTTAGAATGGTGACGGTTTACTTTCAAATACAATCACCTGGCGACTGGATCAGACACTAAAAGTGACGAAATTTGTTTTCCATTTATGTAAATTGTCTTGTAATTAAAGCTTCAATGTTATATTCAGCAATGGTTTAATCACCATTAAGTAGAGTCCAAGTATTTTGAACAAAGTTGCAACGACAGCAAATCATTTATTGCCAACAATTATTATTTATTGTCTATATTTTTGGTAACAAATTGGCACCAAAAAAAATTATAATTCTACCACCACAACTGGCCATCATCGAGTACGTATGAATGTACGAGCAGAGGATTTGGCAATAATCTGTTTGCCTGCCAGCCTACCAAACGGACATTCACTTTAAATTTTTTGTTTTTGTTTATTTTTTAAATAAATTTTGTCTTGAAGATTTAATTTTTGTTTTTTTTTTAATGTTTTTGTGGTAAAGTAATCTTGCCACATTATATTTCTTTTTTTTTTTAATATCAAATAATAATAATGATGAAGAAGAAGAGCAGAAAAACGCACTAAACCGCAATTGGCGAAGCACAAAAATGATTTTTTTAAAATTCCAAATTGTATCTGTGGATCATCAATTGTGCAGCAGCAGCAGCAGCAGCATCGATTGCGTGTTGAACAAGAAAAACTGCATTTTTCTTCAATGCAATGCGCAACTAAATCGTTAAACGACCAACAGAAATTATTACGAACAAGTACAGGAATGTGACACAGAAAAAATAAAAGTGATCTTCTGCGTGTTGCACGAAGTAAATGCAGCAAGTGCATCAGTGCACAGCATCAATCACATAGTCAGGAGCACGTGTATTCACACACAGCAACAACAACAACGACTATAAGACAATTTCAGATTTAAAACAATTACCGAAAGTATTATTAACTAAAGAGCCAGCAGTGAAGCTGGATGGTGGTGAAGTAATTTTCCAAAATTTAGCCATAAAAATTCTCCCAAACAGATCATTTCTTTCCTCCTTTCCTTTTTATTTTTTATTTTTCTTTTTGATGCGTCTTATCGTTTTGCATTATCCTCACCTATGTATGTTGTGTGATTATAAATATTTTGAATGGTTTCTTTAAGTGATTTTCTGAATTTATGGGCAAATAAATGGCAGACAATTTAATGCCGCCACTATTTTACAGCAAGAAGCGTTTTTATTTTAAAGAGGCGTTATTGGTATCGTGTTGCATAAAAATGTATGACCCGTTTTTATGTCTTCACTTGGAAGACATTTTTTGAAAGATGATGTTAAATGGTCTGATAGCAAATTTAATTGTGAATGAATTTAAGATCTGAGAATATGGAATGAAACAAAAGCGTGCCTGACTCAAACCTTTCCGGCTATCCCTAAAAACATAGGCCACCAACACCTACAAAGATCACAACGTTGAGGCATTCAGCATGAGATTGATTCGTCAGTGAAATGCTGAGTTCCCTTTCCTGAATCCCCATGACTTAATTGCGATCTTTGCAATAAGAAACAATCAGTTTCTTGTAGTATAGGCTAGAATCAATGGTTCTACTTCCTTTGCCAGCAGAATAAACTTTTCACTGAAGTTCGAGATGCTTTCTCCTCTTCAAACGAATATTGCAGAAAGTTGTATGCAGAGAGTCGGATATGGATCATTTTAAAATGATCAAATTTATCGCAATGCATATTAGAGGACACCTTGGTTCTACGACTAGGAAACTGTGAACATCTCTTATTAATTAAATCTTGAATCTTGTCTTGGCCCTTTAGGGACATAGCGAAAAACTTCATTTGTTTAAGACCAAAAGAAATTCCCTCAATTTTTCTTATTCATTCAGTCAATTGCTGTATGAAAATACAATTGAAATACCCTGTGGAAGTGTATTGTATTGCTTGTTTCTCAGGATTTCATTTAATTCACACCCTTAATATTGTTGTGTTTGTTGTTGGTGTTGCAACATTTGACAAAAAAAAAAAAAAAAGAAAATAAACTGAAACTTACCTGCAACATTAACTCACGCAATTTATCCAAATCATCACCATGTGACCTTGTGGGCAAATAACGACATTCACAAGGCTGTTGTTGGGCCATTAAAACAACAGTCAGCAGAAGGAGCCCCCAAATACCGAAACTGAGGCCATGTGATAAAGATTTTGTTTTTGTCGACAATGAGACTGCTGCTGCTGTTGTTGATCGGGACAAGGGAGATGCAGTTGTTAATGCTGATAATGATGATGACGATGCAGTTAAAAGGTTCATGTTATTGGCGTTATTGTTGTTGTTCTCACTGCTATTAAGTTTATTGAAATGCATTTTTTACGTTTCCGGTTTAATGACTTGTTTTGTTGCTGTTGTTGTTGTTGCTTTTGATGATTTTAAATGCAGTTGCTCAACAAAATAAAATCGTTTTTGTTTTGTTTTTCGATTTTTTTTTCCTGTTAAAATTTCACTTTCTTAGGAGATGAATTCAGGTATTGATGGGTTTATTTGTGTCGTTTGTTGTTGCTTTATTTTTCTTTATTTTTCGTATTGAGGATGCAGAATGATGGATTTTTTTGTTTTCCTTTCGCTGTGGTTAAGAAATAAAAGGCTCCTGGTTTCTTTTGCTGCGAATCGTGACCACAGTAGAGAAAATAACGCTGCAAAGAGAAAATGAAGAGATTTCTGATTGGTATTGTTTGTATGGTATGGTATGGTGTGGTATTGAAAAATAAAAAAACCCATAAATTTTAAATCATTATTTAGTACATATTAAAATTGTTATTTATTTTTGTTTTTATTATTTTAAATTTTTCTTAAATTTTTCATATTAAAAACTGAAATAACATTTAAAATGTCGTAATAATTTTGAATAGTTGTTATGCTGGTTATATTATTGCTTCTTCTTCTACTTACAAATTTAACGTTTTCTTTTGTCTTTTTTGTGTCTTTTTTTATGTTTACTTTTATTTTTAGAAATTATTAACGTTTATAATATTTTGGTAATGGTATGTACATATGTATGTATGATTATGGCTTTTGGCAACAAAAATAAATGCTTTTTGTTTCACTTACACAAAAATAACTGTGGTGACATAATTAAAAGTGGCATCAATTACATACAGTGGGTTTGCGTGCGCCACAAAGTACCGAAATTAAAACATACAAAATTAAATGAAATTAAAAAAAAAAAAAAGAAAAAGATGAAATTGAATTACACTTGTTGTTGATACTTGCCCAGTGAAAAATAAAAGCAACTTTCAAACCATTTACTTGAAGTAGAAAAAATTATTGTATATGGACAGGCACCCATAACATTATTAAATATTGAACCGGAACTATCTGTTGTTGTCGGGCTGAAGGCAATAATTTTATCAGAAAACAAAAAAAAATCAAAGGAAATTAAAGTACTTTTGTTGTTATTGATTTTTGGGCACAACTTTTTTTGTCATTTTTGTATTCTACTAACTGGAGGAAAATGTCTTTAAAAGATCCATGAAAGTATCTATCATAGAATAGAACAGAGTATTCACATTCGCTAACGAGTATTATTCTTCATGGTTTTATTGTTCATGGCTACTCATCATAGTATCAAGTTATTGCGGCAGCATAATCTAACCTACCTAATCTTTTAATCGCACTACAAGTTCAAACCACAGAGGAGACGATAAACCAATATTTCATCGTGGTTATGGAATTTATAGAACGAAAGAAAGCAATTCTCTTAAAATAATCTTTTCAAAAACATTACTTTCCTTAAAAAGAACGAAAACGAATACATTGTAAAAAAAAATTTTTGTTTTCTGACTCTCAATGGACTCGTCGCATACCAATTAATAATATTTCTTATATTCGCCATATTCTGAAGCAAAATTCCACTCAACAATCAAAAGACTGTTTGTTATCCTTTTACAACAAAATTTATGAGTTTAATCGAGTGTTTTAAGTTAATCTTTGTACTCATTCAGCAGTGATTCATAGAAATTCTGGAATTTAACTCTGCCCTCATTTTAAATCTGAGAAGGTATTATAAATCACTTCTGTTTTCATTTTCGTTCGTCTTTGGCATAAACTTTACAAAATTCTTAAAGACTTACAAACATAGACAGACAATCAAACCATTTGCCTTTAGGAGGGGGCGTTTGGGTGGCATTGTTTGTGGCGTTCGAAAGAATAATAATCCTTACAAAAAGCAATGATTCTTGCGCTTTTTTATCTTTCCACCACATGTGTTACAGGAGACACATTGGAGCCATGAATGAATTTCAAAGTTCTTCTGTGTGTGTGTGTGTGTGTGTAAGAATGGGGAGACGGAAAGATTTAATGCGTGTAATAAATCGTGTTCACTCAAAGCTAATAATTTAATTACAAAAATGTATGTATGTGTTTATGGTTTAAGAATTTCTCAGTGGAAAGAAACTGATAAGAGTCATTTTAAACTAAAAATTATTGGAAACGAATTTCAAAACTCATCAAAGGATTTAAAATTCCTCAAATAATGTGTCTGTGTTCTGCACATTTTCAAACAACAAAAGTTTATCTGCATACAGCAGAAAATGACTTGTATAAACTGGAATTTGTGTTGAATATTGATAGTATTTACTTAAACTAGTACTCAGTTTAGTAAAGGTTCTTCTATTTGATTGGAACACTTATCATGCACGATATTATTTTGAAACTAGAACTCATTTCATTTAAGTGACGTTTTAAGCCACAATTCCTATTTTGATACGTTCACAGAGTTAGGGAAGCACCAACACAAATATCGTTTTAATTTAATAAACAGTAGAAGTCTCACTGGGCATTTAACACCATTGGATAGAATAGTTTTTGTCTCTAAGGTGCTCCATTTCCAATTAAGTTCTTTTTTAATTTATTTCCAGATTATGGTGGCCTTCAAGAGTGTTTTTCTAGGTCTAAGTAGATCTATATTCACATTAAGAAAATATTTGACAAAATGGACCTAACCAATATTAGACAAATATTAGTTGGGACTTTTGCAATTATATCTTAAGAACGAATTCTTATTTACCGATATGTTTATTATCGATTCTTCTTTTTCTTTTTTTGGCATAACAATCAGTACCACAAACACTTTACTGACCCAACAAAAATTTTAACACAAGATTATTGCAATCGTAGTGAAACATTTCAAGTTTGTCAGGCCGGACTTGTCATACTGGAATTTGAAACTAAAAAATTATATACGATTTCGTTAACAACAAAAAATTAAAATTAAAACACTGTGTTATTAAATAAAAATTTTATTTTATGAACAAACAAATTTTAGACCCTCAACAGAGTATTTTAAAATGCACAACTTAACTTTGACTTTAATTTAATTAATTTGGATTTTATTACGATTTTTATAAAAAAAAAAACTTTTTAATGTGAAATTTATATTCGAAATTATGTAAATTGTTTGCTCTCTCCTTATGTTAGTTTTTTTTTTTTTTTTTGTTCACTTCTTTGGTTTTTTGACACACTTACTTTAGTTATTGAAATGCACTTTTAAACTATTTTTACTGCTTTCAATTTTATTTTTATTTATTTTTCTTAAATATTAAAACAACTTTTAAATGTACACAGTCAAAGAACGACCAGAGACGACGGTTAAAATTTGCTTAGTACTTTTCGTGGATAACGCAGTTGAGTTTTTAACGCAATATCCTTTGCTAACAATTGTATTTATAGCCGAAAAAGTCCTCTGGTGCGACAAAATAAACCCCCGATAGAAGCAGCAAAAACAAACACAATAACAAAAACAACAAATAATATTATTCTTACAACATTCCTTTGCAAACATACACACTGAAAACAAAACACATTCCTTTACACGCACACACACATACACACAAATGTTCAGAGACATGCCATGGCATGTATAGACTGACACTGTAACACACATTATTACACACACACTCATTCATTTGCTCACATTCATTTAAGAATTTGTTGAAAAACACTTTCGCTAGCTTTGCCTGAAACTCAATCTCTTTGGATTTTCCAAAACACACAAAAAAGAAACACAATTTAGCAACAACAACACAATCAAAAGCAAAAACAGCAAAACAAAATCTATTCGCCTCATAAGGACATTCTCACATTCTCCCATACCATCGTCATTCACTCATACCCTTTCGGGCTCTTTAAGAATTTCAACAACACTTGATTGTACTAAAGCTGTATGAACTACGATAAAATGATGCTGCAAACCTCACTCACACATACATACATATGAACGTACGTATGTACGTACAGAGAAACAGTTTCAGTGTGTTTGTCTATTTCATAATTCTCGTCTAGCCACCTTCTATAGTGTATCTGCTTTCATACACACTCACACATACACGCACACACTCGTAATCTCAAAGTTGAAAACTCTCTCTCACACACTCTTTCAAATTGATGCGCTCTTATACCCAAGAATATTGTAGAAAATCTGTGTTAAAATTTGATTGTGATTGTGATTGTGACTGTGAAACTATAAATGATGACGACAACAACTGAAAACAGCAACAAGGCGTTACAATAGTCAAGTCATATAATTTGTTGTCGTTGTTGTTTTTCTATCTATAGTTTAAAGGACAACAATAGCAGCACAACAACAATACCCGAAGTGATAAATTATTGTTTTAAGGCCAACGGGATTATGCGCCTGCGCATATGCTATAATTTGTCTAATTGTTACAATAATAATAATAATAATAGCAACAACAACAACAAAAACACTATTTTTATATTTATGATTAGCACAAGCTTCCCTGTAGTAAATAAAATAGTCGGTTGATAAAAACGCAAATTATAAATTAACTATTTTGCAAGTGACTACAAATTGGTTTAAATCTCATGCAGATATCAAACAAACATATTGAACAGAAACAAACGTAAGAATGAAATAAAAGCAAAATAAAAAAATGTATTAAAATCAAATGTCAATCAAAATTAATAATTAAATTATAAAAATTAAAAAAGCAAACATAAAAAAACAAATTACTATCAAATCTAGACTTGTACTAACAATTATGAAGCGCATTTATCTGAATACTGCTGGTAAGTATTTTGTACAATCGTAAAAATATGCCTTATTACTTATATTCCATTTTAACAGATCACAGTAAAGAAAATGACGATAAGGCGACTTGCCAATGTTCACATGAAGTTTTGAAGCAATGAAATAAATGCGAAATTTTCAGAAATAACAGGTAAGGTGAAAATATAATTTGTCTACCAAAATACCACGATTTTCTAATAAATATTTATATTTCAAGGCGAGATTAAGGAGCTCAAGAAGATAATTAAAACTCAAAATGAGACTATAATGGCAGCATTGTCTACCCAGAAAATAGCGACCGAAAGCCCTGTTCGACAGGAAAAAAAACAAAGTGGCAATTAAGACTGTTTTTACAATAAACACCCTGGAGGAGCTGAAAACAATTATTTCTAAATATAAATATATGTATATATATAATATAATATAATATAAATAAAGCTGTTTAAAATTGAATTTAAAAAAAGTGGTTTTTAAATAATTTTGTATAAACCAATATTTAAATTAACTATATTTTATTTAACTACAAATTGGTTGAAAAATAAGTAATTTGTAGTTAACTTAAAAGTCATGCAGAGATGGCTAATTGACTACCGCCTATGACATGCCTATGTTAAAATAATGAGTCGGCGACAAGGAAAAAAGTCACTTAATCCACTAGATGTGCTTATTAAAAAACCAGTTTAAAGTTAGTTTAAAATTAGTTTGATTTCCTACAGGGTTACTCTCTCATTCCCTCTCTCTAACACACACACATACACTCATATATATACACACATATACAAATTTTAATATTTAAACATAAAATACAGATGTTGTTCGACAATACACATTCATACATAATCAGTGATGTACACGAGATGTTCATACATACCATAATCATCCAATGTGATGGTTGTTTTATATTAAGAGAAAACATATCACTCTCACACGCATTCATACATACACTTCTACATACATTAATGAACACTGTAGAAACTATTGTTATTTTATGCGTGTTTGTTATTGTCTAAATAAGTCAGAATGTGTGTGTAGGTGTGCGTATGTGTGGAATTTGTACTTTAATAGACTTGTTTCTGGTGGAATTTGCTGCAAAATTAAGTTTCATTCACTACAATTTCTCTATTATTGCATAAGTTCAACTGTGTCGGTCTATCTTCTGTAGTTGAAATGGATCAGACTTTTAAAATACTGCAATGTTTGAAGTCAAAAAATCTTTTCACAATTTGAAAATAATTAAAAATTAATTGAAACTTATTAGAAAATACTTCATTTTCTATTGCTTTTCAATTATATTGTAATATAATTGCTTTTCAGTCTTAATTTGCCAGTAGTTAATACTCTTTTGAACAAATCAACTGTATGACTGTTCTTAAGCGTTTTTATCAATTGTAGAAGTATTCTTATGTTCAAAGCAGACTCACTTACCAAAGAGTGCAAATACTACTTCAAAAAAAACTTGTCCTTCCTGGAGTGCCCTCAGTAGTTCACTGAAATTAGAATCAGTCTAGCAACAATCATGGAACAAACTACGAACTCTACATTTGAAGCGGTTGAAATAGTTAACTAACTCTAGCATTAATCGAATGACAACTGTTACAATAATTAACTTATCAGGGCTTTCGAAATCTTAGAATTCATTCTTTTAAATATCTGCCACGTATGCCGTATGTGTAATGTTTATTTTAACAGTTATTTTAACTCGTTTTTATATCTGTTTTCTCAAGTCAATATTAAACAGAAATAATTTTGTTCTGTTTCTGTTTTTATTTCTCCCTTTCTCTGTCTCTCTCTCTCTCTCTATTGTATAATATCTAACTCACAACACACACTCAACATTTGTAATCCTACTCACCCACACATGTGTATGCAATATGAACATGGCGACAAAATAATGTGTATGTTGGTTGTTATACTACGATTCTATTTGCATTCGTATTTGTTTGTTTATGTCGCCGGCCAGTGTGTGTGTGTGGGTGGATAATAAAGGCATGTACAATCCATTGACTCACACATGCTCCTACATACACATGAAGCTACTTCAAGATAAACCACTACTCAATCGCATTGAATGTTGTTTCTAATCCAATCGTTTTCGACATATTAATACTCTTACAAGACAGGATGCAAGCGGATTATTTTCAATTTCAATTACAGATTAAAAGGATGTTAAAACAGGATGTTGGAAAATGAAAAATACTGAAAATTATTATCATAAATGCATGAATTTTCACTCAATAAAAGAAAATTTAATTGGACAATTTTCCAATAACATGACCTTGTTTGCAAACTTTTAACATTTGTTGCAATAAGACAATCAAGCCATGCAACGATTTAAAATTACGTTTTACTAGGCAGTACTTGTTTAACAATTTGATTTTCTAGGAGAGTTGTTCGTCAAATTTTATTGAATTCAATTAAAAATATCGTAAAATGAACAGAATAATTACTGAATCTAAAAATATTTGCCTAAATCATCGTAAATCGTAAGTGCGAGTAATTTTCATAGCGACTTGCGAAAAATTATTCTTTCAAAGGTCTGCATTATTTAACATTTGGATTTCAATTAAAAAAGAATTCATTTTTAAAACCTAACAACAACCACATTAGACAAAAACGTTCTATTTTTTCAGATTTGCAGAATATTTTCGAAAGAGCCTCCCACTGAAAATAGCACAGAGTTACTAGATACTCTTGCCCTTCTCCTGTTATTCACAATAATTGTGGCATAAAGAGGAGGCAAATACAATACACAGTATAAATGTGAATCATGATTCGTAATCGGAATGAAATTTTTTGGCAAAATTCCAAAATCTTCGGTACAAAATAAAAAAAAAAACAGCAGCATTGATGACGACATTGTGTTTTGCAACAAAGATTTTGAAAATAAAAATCTATGACGTCGTTATTATTGACCAGGCTTAGGTTACCAGAACAGACAATAAAAAGTAAAACTTTTGAAAAATACTCATATTTCATGCTGATGATGTTTTTTTCTATAATTTTTTGCGTTGCTTATAATTTTCTTATTCTTTTTTGCTTTTTTTTATGAGAAAAGTCAGTGGGTATGAATGAATGAATGAAATTGATTTTTGTTTTCAGTTCAATAAAGAATTTTGGTATTGGCACGAGAGTATCAATTTAATATTTTTATTACAAAAGGAAGAACCATTAAAGTCCTCTGCTTGTTACTCCTGCTTTAGGTTACTGTGGTGATTAATGCATGACCTCATTGATTCATTAGCATCACAGTCATTATTATTCCCATAGTCGTCAATATCATTAAAAATGATACTTTTATTGAAATATTTTCAATATTTCTTTTCATTATTAAGTTTATTTATAAAGCTTAACGCCATACGCCACATCTCTTTGTGATACAAAGATTTTACAACTTTTTTGTTAAAACAGTCAATGCCATTCAAACGCAAAATGTTGATGCGTTTGCCATTTCAGAATATTTATTGGCAATAAATTTCGGTTCTTCAGAAAACTTAAATAAAATGTAAAAAATTAAGATCACTGTTTCCGCCCGGGATCGAACCGGGGGCCTTCCGCGTGTTAGGCGGATGTGATAACCACTACACCACGGAAACGGATACAGTTTCATCTATTGGCTGTAAATAAATGAAAAAACACAACGTCTCTTATAGAAAAAAATGATTTAGTAGATGTTTGTGGGCGTGGCATTGGCCTTAACATGATGCAAAAATATTCAGAATGTTTCCGCCCGGGATCGAACCGGGGGCCTTCCGCGTGTTAGGCGGATGTGATAACCACTACACCACGGAAACATATAAAATCGTCAGTGATGTTTCATACTGTATAACTGTACACTCCAGATTCGTTACTAGTGACAATTGGATTTAAAGTCCAGCATCAAATTTGATACTAGAGGCCTTTAAGGGTTAAACAGAAATATTAATATTGTGCCATTGTCGTTTAGCTTGATGTTGGAGGCATAAGTGTTTATCTTGTAAATGCATTTTTCCAAAATAATATTCTTAAAACCATCAAAAATGTAATTGTAGTAAACATTGTTATCACAAAGGAAAGGTTTCTAATTTTGGCCACATTGTTATCCGCTTATTAGATCTTATGCACGTGGGTGCTTGCAATCTGTATCCCATTTCAATATGATTTTCATATAAAAAATATGAATTTATTGAAATCTCTCACACACAATCTTAAATGGAAATATTTGTACCGTATTTGCCAAAAAAGCAAAAAGAATACGTACGAAATTTCTTTGTTATTCATACGTATTCACTTAAATTTGTGATTGACAACCGACGTAAGTTAGCCTGTCATATTTTCAACAAAAGCGACAAAGAAATTCATGTTCAAAATGACAGCTTAAAAGAAGGTTTAATTCAAAGACAACACAATCAAAACTTATATCATACATTCTCTTATATTCTCCTTCTCTCTCTCTCCTTCACTCTTCTTCCATTTTTTCTCTTTCCCACACTCTGTTTTTCTACCCATATTTGGTTCAATAGTGAGCTTTCATAGCACAGTCACAAGATTGAGAGTGAGTGTATGCAGAGAAGAGTTGTCTGTCAGTTTAGGAAAAAGTGACAACAATATCGTAAATATTTACGTGGTTTATTGCAAAAAAATCAAAACAATACGTTTACACTGGCAATGAAACCTTTCAATTCGTTTATAGGCAATTTTGAAAATCATTACACACATACATATGTATGTATATGTCAGCTTGAATGGTGTATTATAGAAAGTAAATATTCAAGTGGCCATATTTTACAACTCAATTGCTTTTCATTTCATATGACGCTAAGTATTTACAGGTCTTTACGAAATTTATTCACAACATACACACACATTCGCTCGTCAGGCATATGAAAAATCAATTTACATTTAAAGTATCATTGGATTTAAGTTGCGATAAGAACTGTCTGCCTTTGAATGGAAAATAAATCAAGTTTTTCTTATGCAAAGCAGCAATAAACTAAACTAGAGCAGAGCGTATAAGCACAGCACGTGCTTGCTTGATAACTTTGGTTTGTGTTTTCATTACAAAAAAGAAATATGAGGCGAAGAAAGGTGTGAATTTCTGCATATGTTTCCGCCCGGGATTGAACCGGGGGCCTTCCGCGTGTTAGGCGGATGTGATAACCACTACACCACGGAAACGACTGTTAAGTGTTGTTGACAAAATTTAGGAACAGGTTTATTTTTGTTTACCCAAATTCAAAGTCGTAATAATTATGGTCCAAATTAAATAAACAGACAAATTAATCAAAGGCGTTGTACGACTGCATACATACATATGTACCTACACACGTAGACAAATATATTTTAAATATTAAAATGTTACTTGTATCACAGAGATACAGGCTGTTAGGGTATTAGAAATTAATTACGTCACCTCGTACGTCTTATCAGACCTATTAAATGGTTGCTGACAACGTCGCAGTTAGGGGAGACCGTTCAAGCACCTGCTGAACCTGCTTTAGTATCTGCATACAGGTACTCAAAGTAAACAAATAAATATTTTTAAAATTAATTTTGATTTACTTTTATACTAGATTTGACATCGTTCCATTTTAAAAACAGTCTGGCATTTTATTAAATTAAAATATTTGATTTTTTTACTACAATTTTCTTTTAGAATTTCTTGCAATTTCTACATCAAGATATCTGTGACTTAGAATTCTTTTGAGAAGATTTTATGGCTCAGCCAATCTGTCTGTATACATAATAATTCAATTATTCACTCACCACAAATAAAATTAATACAAAATTAAATAATTATTTTGAATATTTATCGTCATAATAACAATTCATTAGGGTGACTCATATTTATCGGATTTTTTTTCCTTCTTACAACTACTTTTTTATAAGCTTTTTAATTTAGTTATAGGTTTTTAGTATAGTAATTAACGGTATTTGAATAAATGGCTTCGTTTTTAAAGACAATTGCTTATTCGTTTCAAAGGTTTTCGTAGCTCACTTTTTCGTAAGCAAAATATTTTTAGCTTTTGCAAATTCTATAAGCAAGAAATCATAAGAAATTAATTCATTCAACATCAGATTTCTAACATATGATTTTGGTCATATCATTCAATTGCATAACATTCATGTAACAATAACTACACTGATCAATTCCTGAATCAATTCCTGAATTCAAATCGCTGCAATTCCATTCACATTTCATCAATTTCCCACAGATTTTTAAGGCCCAAATTACACAATTTTGGCTACTCAAGAAGCTATTCAGATTAAAACGATAGAGGCATTGTTGACTTTTGAAAAGTATTAAAACAAATTTTTATATTGGAATGATATCTTCTGATCTTCAGCGTTACTGATTTTAATGCAACAACGTTCTGAAGAGTTTGATCACAACATTAAGGAAACAGGATCATAATCTATCGAATTAGTATATGTCGATCATTATTCGAATTCTCCACACATTAGATATACTTTGTCAACCCAAAATACCATGAAGTCTATAAAGTATATCATAATTCTGTTCCATTGTGTCAGCCTTTTTTTCTTATTCTCTCAATCAATGCAAATTCAATTCATCCTTCTCTTAGTCTTTCTCTCAATCTCCGAAAGATATTACCATACTTTTATAAAGTTTGAATTTTGAAAAAACCACCATACCCTTTATGGTTTTGTTACATCTTTTTTTTCGACTGATTTTTTTCTGCAGTTACGGTCGCATTCTGTTCTTGAACTAAAGCTTACACTGATCACTGATCTTGTTTCCAGAATTGGTTTTCAAAGAATTTTTTTTTTTGGTTAAATGAAGTTGTTGTATTGCTTGGACATCGAATCCAAATTTCGTTTTTGTAATATTTATCTGATTTCTGTTCATCTTTTTGCAATAAAGCTACCCTAATACGAGAAAATGAGCCGTATTAAAAACAGAGATTAATTTAATTTCTGTCAGAAATGTGGAAACAAAAGACCATAAAGTGAAATGAAAATGAAATACAAAATAAAAATGAGAAGAAAATTAAACGAAATAAGTATTTTGTATGCATCTCATAAAGCCTTTTCGTCCTTTTAATGAATGGTTCCTTGCAAATAAAGAAAAAAACTTTAACAAGCCAACGAAACTGAAACTAAATATTTATTAAAACGCTACAACAATAACAATAAGAAAGAAAATATAGTTTCAGTAAAAAAAAAAGAAGACAAAGAGTAGCAGTTTTGCACAGAGGAAGGGCAAGTTTATTTAAAGGACACGTGGCGCCAAAAAATTTAAATCAATGAGCGTAAGTAAGAGAGCGTTTGTATAGCAAACGAATAAAATTGAAATTGATGATGAAGAAGAAAATTAAAGAGCGTAGAGAATGTTGTAAAACAACTTACAACAATAATAAACGAGTAAATATTTATAAAGAATTGAAATTTTCAACAATAAAAATAACAAAATATTTACGAATAGAATACAAATGTACGTAAGTACAATATACGAGTGTCAACACTATTGTTCGTGTAAACAACGTACACAACAAACAACTGTATCGTAAGCATACATATCGTTACATTAAGTGCAAAGGCTCTTAACTATCAAAACAAAACAAAATTGGATATTGTTGTGTTACAAGAAGTCAGTTAAGTAAACGGAAGAATTCAGTTTTCTTTTTTAAATCATTTTGTATTTCACCGGACGATATACATACATATGTATAGAGAATGTGAATGAGAATGCGAACAAATGATTTGCTTTGTTATTTGATGAAAACGAATGATAGATGACACCACATTTTTTTATTTATTATTCCCGATTTTGACAACATTTTAAAGGTTTTCTTTTTGTTGTTACATAGTAACTGTTCAAATAATGAAAAAAAAGTAAAATGAGAAAGACAGAGAATAGGATTTATTTTAATTCTTAAGTATTCGTACATTTTTTATTTGATATCGATTATCAAAACTTCTGCCATTTCTTTAAAATTTTTGGTATCAATTTCCTGGATTTTCAATCAAAAAAAAATGCTGATGGTCAGTTAGATGCCATGCTCGAAACGAAATAAGTGGCTTTCATACCAATTATGTCTTGTCAAGAATATCCATAAACTATTAGAAGCACTTTTCCATTCAATGTATAGTTCATCTTATCAAAGGACTCAAAGTAATAGTTCATACAAAGCGCCCACAACTTGTAAAAATGGTTAGAAAACCATGTAAAGTGATGAAGAATACGGATATCGCTTTAAGTAACACTGAAAAGCTTTGACTGGAGAATAAATGCATATATAAAAACCAAGTTTTGTGAATACGACTCTCTAATATTCTCAATTGATAATTTGGGTTTATTGAAGGCTGTCATTTACATTAAACAATCGAAAAAATTTCTGATAACTGCTATCAAGCACCGATTTATGTTTTTTGATATTTTCTGATATCGTGATTCATTTGCCGGATTATTGCTTTAATATTTTACTAAGCAATTTATTACCCCTCGATATCACTATAAATGTAACAGAATTTTTATTAAGACGTACTCTGTTGTGATGGAAGAAACTCGGATTAATATTTGAAGGAAAGTACTACACTCTTATTAAGAAGACACCCTTTAAAAAAATGAAGAAAATATTAAAATATAAATTTCTCAGTTCAACAATACTCCCGTATCATCAGTTCAATTCTAAGTAAACCAATTATTTGATCACAATAAATATTGGCCCGCACACAATAGTATATACTTGCTTAATAAAAGAGTTTTTAAGTGATTTTAGAATATTATTTGAACTAATATTATTGCGTATATCATCATGCACACATGCGTACATACATATATACATACATATGTATATACAATAGAACATAATGTATACAGAATAGAGGTAGAAAGTCCTTCTGATTTATTTAATTTCTTAAGTAGCCCTCAGCTAACATAATGGAAATAAAATGAATTCTCTTTTAATATACCAGTCTTCACTTTGTTGTAAAATCGCAGCAGGCAGGCCTTCTTGTATCTTTAAATCTGGCATAAATTTACACAAGAGTCATAAAAATCCCGGTTGGAAGATTTTTTCTTTCTTAATTTCTCAATTACCAGTAGCATTTCAGCATCAAAATTAAAATTATGAAATTACACTCATAGTGGTTGTGGTGGGGTATTATCAATAAAAGCAACACCATTTATACAATTCGATGTGAGATTAATGCGTTAATTTAACTTTCATTGTGTTTATTTGTATATTTGTATATTTATTTGTTGTTGTTGTTTTCATAAAGTTTCTGTGAAAACTGTTTTATTTGCCTGATTATTATATGTTGTCTGATTTGTATATTCATTATTGTTGTTGTATGCAGTTGCATATGTATGTTGATGAACGTCTTTCTGTTGCATGCCGTTGTTGTGAACACAAAAACCCACATAACGAATGTAATAAATTCCTGCAAAACAAATGCATCTCATGCACGAACACTTGCATAGAGGAAGACATTAACAAATCCACTTTGAAATTTTGAATCCTGCATTAGTATGCATGTGTGTCTGGGATGGTATGGTATGTTATGTATGCGCATACACACGTATGTATGCATAGTGTGCGAATAGTAATAATACGTGACACTATCTTTTTGTAAAAATCGCAAACAGAAGCAGCAACAACATTAGCAACCGTTTTCAAAGAGGAATAAAACAAAAGGCTTTTAAGGAAAGTTTTAATTCTAACCTACACTTTCGGTTTTTCTTTCTTTTTTTTTTTTTTGTATTTGAATTTAAAATATTTCTGATAGTTTTTTTCTTCGTACCTTCAAGTTTAAAGTTTGCAAATTTTCGTAATCACTTTCAGTCCGTGTACATCAATCTTCGCTCACTAGTGGTGTGAATGAATGAAAGGATTGAACAGTTCCATAAGGTTATACATGATTACGATTGCTTCTAAGTAATTTAAAAAATTCGAATGAATGTTTCGTTTTTCCCTTTTTCGAAATGTTTAAAAATGTATGTTCTCTTTGACTTTTGCCAGGGTTACGTACTATATAAGAATGGAATTTTTTTCCTCTATAATTGTACTAAAAACGAAAGATTTCCTTTGGCTGAGGTCATCTTTCATACAAACAATCTTAGCAAAATTTCTCTAAATAGAAGAACCTAAAAGGAAAGACGTGATACGAATATTGCTGCCTCAATAAGTTTTACCATATTGAACCTCTTTCCTAAGAAAACAAGATATTTCACAATGAATTTTATTTCCCTCTAAGATTTATTAAATATTTTATTAGAGAAAATGTAATTTTGAAAAAAATTCTTTAATTTATTAGCATAACACTCGTGGCTTGATTTTATTAGCCAAGCAAAATCTGACTTCTAACAACTTATGTCTTTGTGTCAGGCCATATATACTATCGTGACATCTCATTCCAACCAGCACAAGCGCCATCAGCGCCATTGTCATCATGCATGACGGACTAAAGTTACGATATAAAGAATTATAATTTCAATAAAAAATAAAAAAGTAATATTAAAATAAACAAAAGCAATGATAAAGGACATCAACACTCACATCAAACCATTATTGTATTGCATATTATTTAAATGAAAAAAATTGAGAAACTTTAAAAAAGATTTGTATCGTTAGGATGGCGTCATTCTAATCTATGTTATAATGTCTCGTTTTTTGAAAGGATTTCTACACTACTGGTTGTATTTTCTACCAAGTTTTCATTTTGAATACTTTTCTATTCAGTCCTTGCAAAATCCAAAAGATCAATTTAAATATTCCAATCGTTTTATCCATGTAGACCACATCTAGAGGCTCTTAACTATTTACCCTATCTCTGCACGTATGTATATATCTGTCGCGTCAAATGTTTTAAGGGCCTGAAATTGCGTTATGCGCCCTTTTTAACTACTAAGTGTACGATATGAAATTGTTGAAATCCTTGTTTAAGTTGACTGTCATTGGAAATAGTGATTCGAGGATTTCGTTAACCACTAAGGTGGTAAAAGCAATGTATAGAAAGACGATTCGTAATGATTCAATGTATGTCTGCTTTTCCTTAAAAATTTTTTGAAAATTTAGAAAAAGAAATTTTTATTATTTATTTGTAATTGAGTAGATATTGTATGTACATTGTACATATATTGTATATGACATATCTGTATGTATGTTTGTTAGCAAATCCCTTATTCTCCTCTGGCTAGACATTATCAGCATTATTCATGCAGTTTGGCTTAAACAATTTCAGTTTTAAGACGATATTATTATTCATTCGCTTCTCTTGTCTTTAAAAGTCTTGAAACATTAAAAACAAAACAATTTCATGTACAAATCTCTGCCATCAAATGCCAACATAATTTAACTATTATCCACACAATGACTCGACTTTAGCTACTCCTTAATGCCACACAGATTTGAAGAAGTGCTGTGTGACTAAGTCCTAACGATTTGTGGCATGTTGTGTGTATGTGGCATGCAATAGAAATATTGTATAACACTCACTCGTCCCATGTGTTCCTCTGTCGTTTCAATAAATATTGTCAGTTTATATAATCTTTTTTTCTTTTAATATACATGTACGTACTCGCATATGAATTTATAGGAAAATACAATTTTTTGTACAATCAAATGCAAACAGAATTCTTAATGAATTTTCAATTTCAATCGGACCACAAGAAATTTGTTGTGGAAGCATAAAACTTCAAGAACATGATTGAGGAATTAAATTGTCTGCTGGAATCGAAAACTATATTTTAAAGAAGAAGAAGAAGTACATTTCTTTGATTTAATTGTATAATGTTTTTAAAGAATAGACATCAAATAATTGAAAGAAAAAATATATTTTAAATGGAATGGAAGTCTACAAATTGCTGTTAAAAATTTCACATAAACCCCTCTACATACATATACATGTATATAATAAGGACGTAATATACCAGAAACCTTTTAATAAAATGAAATTTTGATTTAAAAAATATTTTTTTTAATACTTTACTTTTATAATAAATTTTGATTGACGTTGTGACAAAATAAAAGGAATGCTAGTCCAACACTTGCCGACACACTTCCATATATTCACTAACAACAGATAGTAACTCCAAAGCCAGATCTTTATTTCGGGCTCTACTTCTACTCTACTTAACTGAACAATTAGTCGCCTAAATCGAAGGCCGCAAAAACATATTGTAAATGTTTTTGCAGATATAAACGATCTTTTAAAAAATATATATTAAATTAGGCAAAGTGAAAGAAAAAATATTCTGTTTCCGCCCGGGATCGAACCGGGGGCCTTCCGCGTGTTAGGCGGATGTGATAACCACTACACCACGGAAACATATATCTGGACTTAGGCAAGGTGTATCCAAGGGGACATCGAAAACATTCTAATAGAAAATAAATTATACAGTTGGGCTCAAAAAAGTTTGTAGGCTTTTACACAATATTAAATTCGCATGACATTTACACAGCTTTTTCGTTTAAGCAAAAGAAATTGCCGTTGCATTACTCAGCTCTGGCCCAAATCATCCACCAACTAAAACTCCTATACGCCATCCGTGTATTTGCCTACAAACTTTTCAGCTACTGCCTACTATTAGGTAGTTTTTTCATCTCTCTATGAAAAAAGTTATGCCCTGTTTCCGCCCGGGATCGAACCGGGGGCCTTCCGCGTGTTAGGCGGATGTGATAACCACTACACCACGGAAACGGATACTATTTTGTCCATTGGCTGTAAACAAATGTAAAAATACAACATCTCTTGTTGAAAAAGGGGTACTTAGTAGATAACTGTGGGCGTGGCATTGGCCTTAACTTGATGCAAAAATATTCACAATGTTTCCGCCCGGGATCGAACCGGGGGCCTTCCGCGTGTTAGGCGGATGTGATAACCACTACACCACGGAAACACATGACGGCTTACCAAATTTAAGGCAATTTTCAATATGCAGACAACTACCGCAAAAGTTGTTAGCCACGTACTGAATAAGAATTATTAAAGGAAAAATACTGGCATAGGTATTCGTCTATAGGCCATAAAATTTCGCACTTAAATCTGTTTGTATTTGCCATGATAATTGTCTATGGTAGGAATATGTTGACGTCTTTCTGTTTCATCGACAGGTTTTATGTTTTAAAACGTATAAAAATAAAGGCTCGTTATTCTTTTCATTGCCATTCAGTTTTTTAAAGCCATTCAAATGCAAATCAGATTTTTGTGACACACTATTAAGAAAAGCTTAGTAAATATTTATTTTAAATGGAAGCTAAAAATAGATGTTTCCGTGGTGTAGTGGTTATCACATCCGCCTAACACGCGGAAGGCCCCCGGTTCGATCCCGGGCGGAAACAGTTGTTTATATTTTTCTTAAAAATATTAAAAATTCTTTAAATATTGTGTTCAAACAACGGGTTTTCAAATTATTTGTACTCCTCCAGTAAAAATACTGATAAAATATCACTTGGCATCGAAATATATTAATATTTCCCTTAAAAATCGTTCTACGTTTGCAAAATACCCCTGTAATTTGCATAATTTGTTGTCCACGACAGAGAGAACTGTTTCTTCATCTCGTTTTTTATTTTAAGACGACAGTTTGATTTGTTTATTCGTTGCTTAATTCTAAAAAAGCCATTTTATATATTCGATGTTTCCGCCCGGGATTGAACCGGGGGCCTTCCGCGTGTTAGGCGGATGTGATAACCACTACACCACGGAAACGTTAAGCAATTTGAATACAAATCACAATGTAAGTATTAATTTCGGAGCCTTAATTAGATCACCAAAGCAATTTTCACCAAAATAACGGTAAATATATGTTTCCGTGGTGTAGTGGTTATCACATCCGCCTAACACGCGGAAGGCCCCCGGTTCGATCCCGGGCGGAAACAGAGACAACTTTTTCTATAATATTCTGAAAATAAAATGTCTTTAACTTCCAAAAATACGTGTATCCACTTACCGTATTTAGTTAGAGTGTTTTCTTTTGCCATGAGAAAATAATTTCTATTTTGTAAGAATACAATATTTATTCCATTGGTTGAGCATGGGGATCTTCCGTAAGGATAGGTTTTACCTGAGAAGTCATTTTATTGCCATTACAAAGTTGATTTACCGCTTAAATTTTGGCTTTGAACTTGCTGCTCGAATTACTACTTAAAGTTTCCGTGGTGTAGTGGTTATCACATCCGCCTAACACGCGGAAGGCCCCCGGTTCAATCCCGGGCGGAAACATTAAGACTATGTTTGTATTTTAACAATATTTTAAATAGCATAACACGCAACAAATTCTTGTTATTACTTCTCTCTGGAAAATAATGTTATGTAACCTTTAATACATATATCTCGTCCTCTAAACGGAATAAAAACAAACAAAAATTTAAAACTTCATACTAGTCCGCCATAGACTGCAATGAAGGCAAGCAACGGTAAAGTGTTGAAACCGCAAATTATGCTGAAAACATAAACTATGGCGGCACCGTAATTTTGATACTGTTTTGTTATGCACAAGCCAAAGAGCATCCTGGACAGGAAAAAAGTGAGAGGAGCAAACATTTTCCATAAATTTAAAACTAGCCACATGAGTAGCGAGACTGAGCGTAAACAACTGTATGTATCATTGAGTTGAATGAAGTTGTGACACCTAAATGTGGCTAAAATTAATTCATTTATACTGTGACTATTGCAAAACAGTATTCACATATTCAACAGCAATGAAACAAAAACTACATACCTTCGATGCAAGTAAAAGACTTGAATTGAAAAAATATTTGTTGCACAGCCCAAAGGTCTAATTTAACTAATTGTTGTTAATGGATGAAACATGTTGCATGCATATTTTAATGTGTACTTTGACTGTTAATGGTAGCTACTTAGATAAGAGCGTGCAAGCACGCTGCATTTTTTTGTTGTGCAGGTGAAAATGAAATGAAATTTATTTTCACAACAAATATAAATTTTTGTTTTTGTTTTATTATGCCAAACAGACACACACACACACAAAGAACTACGTTTTACTGTTTCTCCAATAACAAATCCATAATTCATATACAACCAAAATACGTATGTACGTACATCATAATTCATAATTGATTTCATTTGTGCCCTTTATGGATTTCCGTAAAAATATACAAGAAATTTCACTAAAATTACTTCTGTTTTGTTTTGTTTTGTTTTTAGAAACCTTTTTTCAATTTCTATAATATTTTCGTTGGTTTGTTGTCGACTGAAATAATTCAATCGGAGTGAAAATAATTTATTTTAATAAAAATACATCCATCCGCCTACAAGCTTAAGTCATAAACTATCAGTTGATTTGTTTAGGCTCTACACTCTAGAGCTTCTGCCTAAGCCAGTGTCGCTATATGTATGTGATTTTACTCTCTCGTCACCCATCAATATTTTATGCCATCTTTGCCTTTGGCTGCCTGTACGTATGGTTAGTGCTGAGGCTGATGGTATTTGTGTCTTGTTGTCCAACCAAAAACGTAATTTTTTAGTTGTGGCACGTACTTGATTAAAACAAATCAATTACTTGTAACAGCAATTTTTCTGATTGATTTATTTGTGTAAAAAGTTAATTTGTCTTAAAGTGACACCAAATTGCTTGTGAACACATCCTACAAAACAGAAAAAAGAAATTAAAAATAAAAAGGCGAATAACAATAAAAAATAAATTATTTAAAAACCATGGAACTACAGACCTTACCTGTTGCTCTACATACTCATAATACAATATATTTTTCGAATTTTGTTACTCTTGGGAAGAACTATGGACTTCAACTATGGAGCTACGTAGACAATAAAAGTCGAGAAATAAAAATAATTTTAAACGTGTCTGTCATATTTGACATTTACATGCTGGCGATGGTTTTAATATTGCAAAGTTACGGGAAATTTGTAATTCTATTTCTATAAATTTTAAAATATTTCCATTAATAAGTATGAGTCCGCTTTCTGAAATGGTATCTCAAAGTATATGATTATTAACGTCATAGTTACAAGACCTCTTTTGCATAACGGTTTTTTATAGGCCCGGGTAGCTCAGTCGGTAGAGCATTGGACTTTTAATCCAAGGGTCCAGGGTTCAAGTCCCTGCTCGGGCGGCATGTAACTTTTTTTCTTTTGATTTATTAAAAGAAGAATACAACGTTTTCTAAACTTACAAGGTCTGTGGAGGTTTCTTCCTTTACAAAAATTTGTACTTTGGAGACTTTACGACCAATTACTAAAACTGAAATTGACCCTTAATCTGCAACGTCAAACACTGTATGAAGTTATTTGATCAAATTTAAGTGATTTTGTATTTCTAACAAAGTGTCCAATTATGGCTTTTTGATGAATTTATATAATCTAAGCCAAAAGCGACAACAAATGTTGTAACTTCGAATTTATTTCGAATTGAGATACCATATTTGACAATAATTAAAAGATAATATTTGAATGTACATATATACATATATGTATGTATGTATATGTGTGTACCATAGAATATTCTATTTCTTAGAATTATTTCCATTATATTAAAAGCAAATATTTATTTTAATAAATCTTCCCCCATTTTACTGAAATTCTTTTCTGTTCTCTTTTTTTTCTGAAGAAAAATAAATGAAATAAATGGAAACCAGAAATATTGAAATAAAAAGTGGAATGACATTTTACCCAAAGTTACAATGACCAGAAATTGTAAAAATTCCACATAGAAATTCTTATTTAACACACGGCACTTCCTAAGATGCCTTTTACTCTTTTTCTCCATCATAACTTTTGTCAAGGAAACGGAAATAGAACAGAATCGAAATAATGTGAGTTGAAGGAAAATATCCCACATATATAATACATATATGTATGTATTGTTTTTGCATTTTATTTTATTTTTTTTTTCTTTTTCTTAAAAAAATAACCAAAAAAATTATGAAAAATATTTCATTTTGTTGAAGTAGAAAAAATTATAAAAATTGCAAAAAACCACAATTGCTTCCCCACCCTCCGTACATTTTCCCAAGTGAAATATTTTTCGAAGGTATTTTTCTCCAACTCATATGAATTTTTTGTTCTTTTTTTTACATTTTTAGTACGAGTGTTCTGAGTACCATGATTTCGAGTAGAATAATAAAAATATGAAAATAAAAAAAAACGACTTTAAAGAAGAAACTACGTCAAGGAGTTGTTATCCTTAAGAATGACATCATCATTGTACTCGTATCCTGTATGTATATTGTTTTTCGTTATTGTTGTTGAGGTTTTTATTATTCGTTACAAGTGTTCAAGTAGAAATGGAGATTTTTTTACAATTCTTTAGTGCATATTGCATATACATATGTATGTATGCAAAAATATATATTTTTATAGTTTAAGTATATAAATGTTAGAAAATAATAACAAAAAATATGTTTTTATTGTTGTTGTTGTTGTTATTCTTCTAAACTTAATATAATAAAAGTACGATATTAAAAGTTGTTAAGGATTATGACAAGTGACATACAAACGAACAAAAAAAACAACAACAAACAGAACACTCTCGAAATGTAAATTTTTAATTAAATTCGAGTAAAAGCATGAGAAACAAATCAGAAAATAAATTCCAATTCCATATGTTTGTATACAAAGCAATATGATCACATCATATCATCATATCATTTATTTGCATCACATTGCCCCATTAGCTAAAGTAAATTGGGTACCATGCTAAGTGACCAATTACGATCTTCAAAGCTTAATGCAGCCATTTATTTATTTATTATTTATGTAAATTTCATAGAATTTATTACATTTAATAATTAACACCACTCTTTACAGTTCAATATTTTACAGTTACAGTATTTCCTACAAAGATCGAGTTTAAAAAAGGAAAAAAATCTAATCGATTCATAATATACAAATTATCCTCTAAACACATTGAAAGGATACGATATTAGAAGGCATTGTTGTCAGTTCAGAAATGTTAATTCATTCACAATAAAGAAAATATTATTCTCGCCCGAGCAGGGACTTGAACCCTGGACCCTTGGATTAAAAGTCCAATGCTCTACCGACTGAGCTACCCGGGCCTATAAAATACCGTTACGTTAGGGACAATTTTAAATGAATTTATGTAATAAAAGGCAAATTTGAATAATTCTTTACAATACAACCCTTATCAATTCTTCAAATAACATGTCACTTCCCTTGAACATTTTAAGACTGAATCAAATATATTTGAGTTATGAAGCGTTCTAGGTCTATTATATAATTTTTTATTATTAGAATTGAAATAAAATTAATATTATTTAATAATTTTTGTTTATTTTTAACTTTTCTTGCAGCATTTAAGGAAAACGTCTTCATCGTTACGCTATATTTAATGGGTGAGTATGAGATTAAAATATTTTGAATGTACATATGTATGTATATTCTAAGACTAGATAGATATGAAATCTGCTTTTAATATGTTTCTTTTTGATTGTCGTAAAAAACATACATTATGACTGTTAGAAAGTTCTTTGGCAAAACTTTCGGACCCCCCCCCAAAACTCCAAAGGTTCAATAAAATATTTTCAAACAACTTTGAGAAATCATTACAGAATTTTTGTTCTCTAGTCGCACATGAATATGAATGAAAATTACAAATTTTTTAAATTTTAATGTGATTAGTTAAGATAAATACGAGTGCGTTCAACTCTTATCTGAAATACCCTACTTTCTCAAAGCCAAGCTATCAGAGCACGGGATTCTATTGCGTTAAAGACGGTTTGCAACTGTCGTAGGTATCTCAACGAGGTAGGAGATCTATATGATGTCCATATCACTTGGGTACCAGGACGGATGAACTGGAGTTAGGCATCCCTTTGAGAACCTACAAGCTTATAATTGACAATGCGATCGTGGACTTTACCAACAATAGGTGGGTGGCTTCGAACACGATATTATTATATGGCCTAAGTATGTCCAGCCACTTCTACCTACCATAGTATATAATCTGAGAGACTTTTAAGGAGCTTATCTCTCAAATATCTAAAAGCCAGTTTATGATTTATGTTCCTATAAAAATGCAAAGAATGCGGAAAAGATGATAAAATTGGAAGCTTTCCATGTATTCTTTTAAGAGCTTAATACACTCCTTACAAAATAGTATCGTACAGTTTTGCAGTTTTTTTTTCAAGGTACACACTAAACTGTTTACTAAATTCAGACAAACTGTAGGAATTGAACTGCCTTCTTCTGTAATCCGGAAGTAAATGTTTCTTTATTTCTCTCTCTCTCTCTCTCTCTCTCTTTCTTTAGAATTTAATTGCCTTACCTTCAACTCTGTTACAGGCCTTTTTGAAGAACTTGAAATATAAAAATTATTTTTGTGGTTTCGTTCATTTAAATTGAATTATTTTTTAAACAATATGTACTTATCCTTGGCATGAACTAATTTTACAGTTAATGACCTTAAACATTTTTTTTTCTTCCGCTATTTTGTTAAAATTTTTCTGTTTTGCAATTTTGTTAAGAAGAGTGAGGAAGAAGAAGAAGAAGCTTCTTTGTTGTTTCATTGTAATTATTTTTTGGTCTTGTTTATTGCCACAGGCTTCAGGCAGGCTACAGTTTCTTTGTAAGTAAACTTTATGCACAGAGAAGTTGGTAATGCCAGCAATAAAAGCCAGCTTCTTTCTTTGCCGGTTTCCAATAAAAATTAGGGTGTTTGTGTTCCATAAAGTTGTCCCATGTAATTCTTATTTCTAAAGCTGAAAAAAAAATCGAAAAGAAAATTAAAATGAAATTTAAAACGTTAAACAGAATGAATACAGACGTACTTTTTAAGTATTTAACGAAAAATGAAAACCAAAGATAATGTGTTTTTTGTTGCTGTTGCTGAACGGATGATGATGACGATAACGAACATTTTGTCATTGTTGACATCGAAACAAAAGCCAAAGGTTGCCCGCAAACCAACAACGATGCAACAACTTGAAGCACTCAAAATCAGTTGTTGTCTTCCTTCTGACTTCCCCTCGCCACCCCTCGGCTGTGATTATTGTACAACCAAAAACAAAATAAATAAATTAAACAGCAATTGCAACGACAACAACAATAACAATAAGGAAAATGTTTATAGAAAACAGTAGAAAAAAATGTGCAAGAAAACAATGAAAATAATGAAAATAAATTAAACGTCATTTTGGAGTAATTTCTTCTACTCATACTTACTTATACATTATCATTTAACATTTTGTAAATGTATCTATGTATGTGTGTGTGTCCTTTTTTTTCTGTTTCTTATTTATTTTATTACATTTAATGCCACACTTCAATTTCAATAGAAAAACGTCAAATTTTATTTCCACTGCTTTGTGTCTTCTCTAATAGTTACCAACTGCCCATTGTGGCCAATTTGTAGGTAAAGCACTTAACTGAAACGATCGTTGTTGTTGTTGTTGTTAGTGGTCTTGCAACTGCCACAGCATTGTCTAAAAGACATAGTTAAGGATGTAGCTGCCACGAGTGTTTATTTTTGTATTGTTTTTAACGATAATATTGCTGGAATTTAATGGATTCGAAGTCAACGTAAAAGGCAATGCCATCTGCAGTCACTGTTGCAATCATATCCAGGGACTGTTCGACAGTCACAACTGCCAGGGTAAGTCAAGTTTATGCACTTTGTTTTGCCAATTTTTTTTTCATTTCTTTTCGCAGTTGCCTCAATTGGTTTCGTAGTTATGTTGGATTTATGGAAGTTATTCACTTTTTGTAATCGTTTTAAGATACCCTCCTATCACAAGTCCATAATATTGGTTATATGACAACATTGTAGAGATAATTTTCCTATCCAGATTATATCGTCACAGTTTCATCTTTATGAGTCTAGCATATATGGCACATTTATAGCATAACCAAAGGTTCGAATTTCGCTGGAGAATATAGACAGGGCTTTAGATCGAAGAAAAAGGTGAACAGAAGATTCTGTATACTAAAGTGTTACCTTGCTCGAGGTAAAAATGCCAGAGATTGATTGTCTTCCTTGTAGTCCTTACAACCTCATCTATTGGCGTAGAGTATTTTTGCTATCGCTTTAGACGTGCAATGTAACTTCAGCTGTGTGTTTCAGTTGCAATCAAACAAAGCACAAAACAATTTTATAACCATCAAATGGAGAGAAAAAACAAAAGTTACATTAAAGTATCTGTTGTTTAATTTTAGGTTGCACTTCATTTATACATTCAGTCTCTCAATGAATTGCTGCTGCAATTATAATCGCTACTGACTACTTGAGTGCATGCCTGCCAGGTTGTCCAAAAGCCTTTTCAAATTTAAGTATTATTTGTAAATACTTTGGCACACAGCTTTAGGTTTGTGTAGGTTTATGAACTGAGGAAATTGTAGGTTGCCGTACACCAACAAATTTGTTTATTTTGGAGAAGTTTTTTTCTTTACAAATATTTGCACAACTTATTAGAGGCACAATGATGATGATAATGACGTTTAGCCATGTCATGTACGCTGATATTTGTATCCTCAAAATATTTTTTAATTAAGATTATAAAAAACAAAATTGTAAACCTTTAAGTATTGAAGGACATTTGAACTTAGCTGGAGTTTGGTGTCATGTCGTCAGAAGTATTATTATTTCAGAGTGATAAAGAAGAATTCCAAAAGATTACGGTGATTAATATTTCCTTTTAAATATTTAAACAACATTTTGTAAAAGCAAAATCACAAAAAAAATTTATGCAACATGCTTCCTTATCAAATAATTGCTATACTTTATAAATAAGTTTGTATTGTTAGAATAACAACAACAAAAAGTACAAATAATTTAATAAATATTTACACAACTTTACACTTGCATAAGTAACAACAAATAATTACTATTTACGTTTTGCAACATCCAGGGTAGTCCCCAATCTACGTTTAGTCACGTGCCGATATTTTTCAATTTGTAAATAAAATTATCCCCCAAAACAACCCAACTACTTCTAATATGTCCTTTCTTTACCCGAAAAAAAACAGATGAAGAATAAACACTTCAATAAACACTCAATCCATTTTAAGAAGACAGCAGCATCAGTGCCACATGTGATGTTGAATAATGCGTGTGTCCTTTGGGTAGTTGTGGGATTAATAAGGCTAAGGTGGTGGCTGTGTTACAGCCGCCCATAATGGAATTTATAACCAAATTATCAAGCGTTAGACATTTTAGGATGTTTCGATTGCTACAACCGTTGTAACTTTTCATCTTCTTTTTTTTTTTTGAAATATGTATGTTACAGAGAATGTGGCACCAACTGGTGATATTGTCCATGTACTCTTTTCTATTGCATAATCATATTAAATTTTATGGAGCTCTATAGGATGATTCCTCTTGATAGGCAAATTCAATTGTACTTTCAATAATTTATTCGATTCATTTAAAATTATTTAAAATTCTCATTTGTCCTTTTAAAGACAGTTTTTTTTTAAATTATAAACAAATAATTGCTTAATTTTATTAAATTCTTCAATTGTCCGTGTAATAAAGAAAGAGTGTACAATGTATGTACATACATATAAATGTACGAGAGTATTTGTTTAGTGCAAGCCTTTGTGTTTGATCATCCAACTGGAATATGAAATTGTCATACGAAATAAAACTATTGAAATAACTTTTACTATTTTAATATGCATATGAATAGTTTATTTTTACATTTACATATGCTTTTATAAATTCTTTTATGTTTGCTTATAATCTTTTATTTAATTTCATAACAGAATGTCCTAAACACCATTTTAATATTTTTTTTCTTTTATTGAACTCAAGAATTTAAAAAAAAAAGAAAACATTTTCTAATCAAATATACTTACGCACGTAACTAATAAAATTAATTTTAATCACCGTAAAACATTTAGCTTAAGAAGTACTTAAAGTAGCTTAAAATCGGTCTAAAACGTATCGATAAGATCTTTTGAGAAAATATTGCTCCTTCTGAACTTAAATTATAGGAATGCAAAAAACAGTCGATATTTTTCAAGATCATTTTGTTAATGAAACCAGTTTTCTTTGTGTTATTTGGTAAGAAATGAAGCAAGTTTAGAACGTATAATTCGCATCTGATGCACCATCAAATATTGAGAGAGAAGCATATGATATTGCCTACCCACAGTAAAATTAATTTCAAAAGTAATCTGATCAACTTCGAGAAGTTTAAAGTGGAAGAACTAATGAATATGTCGATTTTTGCGATGCAATCTTACATATATTTTGCATATCGGACATTCGTCACCGTATTTTATTTACGCACATCAATTACAATATGTTGTCACAGGGTTAACACAAGCACATACGATTATTTAGCCGAAAAGTAAGCTTAATTTTTCTAACAAAAAGCAGAGACTGAAACACCAACGATCAGTCTGAATGTCTCCTATTTGGTTCGATTACATTGGTGCGCCATAAATCAAAATATCTTCCCATAATGTTTGACATTCATTGCAGCATATTGCCTTTCTTTGATAGGATCTGACTTTTTTACCGACAAAAAACGAGACACATAAATCGATACAGTATTCAACAAAACCAATTAAATTTTTTTAATCGCTTCATAGCCATTCAATTATACATGGATTTATTTATCATTAGGACCTTTCAATCGTTTAAAGGAATCCTAACAGACAATAAAGAATTCTACATTCTCTTCTATTTTATTTCAATTGAATTATGATTTTATTATGATTTCCATTGACCGTATTTGACGTTTGGCACAGACATGCTCTCATGCAATTGTTGCAACAAAATAAAATTGTTCAAAGAGAGAGAGAGAGAGAGAGACTTTAAATACATACTCCATACAAAGGAATTGTTTGAAGTATTTGAATAAACGAGTGGAATAGACAAATCAACCCCTTTGAACAGAAACATACTCATCCTTGCAATTTGTTTTTCCTTTTTTTAAATTTATTTTATTTTTTAATGTTTGCACATTTATTTCTGTTTTTAGCGTGTGTTTTTTTAAGAATTTTTAATCAAGCACAGCTGCTATGAAAGTTGAACATTATTAATCCAAAAAATTTGTTTATTTTGCCACATTCAAGTTTTGGTATTCTTTGTTCCCCATTGCCATGCCATTGTAATCTTCTCAAAGGCGGGAATTCAATGTTGTCCTGCAGTTTTAACATCCAAAACTTAGCAATTTTAACACTTGTTAAGGGCATTAGAAAAGATTTTAACCACCACCACCCACCCATACACTCAAGTAAATAATGTTAGTCAAACAGTGTAAAGGATGTGAGCAATAGGGTTTTCAATAAAATTTTGTAAAGTATTAACCATTTTCCGTTAGTGTGCCAGAAGTACTTTCATGGCATCCCTTTACAGCGAATAATTCGTGTTGGAACTGGCGTAAATGGCGCCATATCGAATTTCACTAACACCAGTGTTGCATTCCGCATACACGCATTCTGAAAAATATTTTCAAGTTTTTTTTTGTT
Organism: Sarcophaga rosellei; assembly: GCA_930367235.1. NCBI lineage: Eukaryota > Metazoa > Arthropoda > Insecta > Diptera > Sarcophagidae > Sarcophaga > Sarcophaga rosellei. Next base: position 2,239,486 of record OV884019.1, on the reverse strand, counting down.
TTTGGCCTTAAATCAACACCCCATCTGCCGTAAGCCTTTTAATGACTTTCTTTTATCACAACAACGATTAAATTGTTCAATTTGAATCAAGTCTTATTAAAACAACAACACAACTACAACAATAACAATTACTAGTCATAAACTAAAAAGGGTCTACGTATTGTATTTATTTAAGCCTTGTTCTATACACACTAACGAGGGTTGTTCTTCCTGCACTTGGGGGCGGTGTGTGTTTATTTTTTGTCGTATTTGCTTTGAAGGTGTGAGAATGTTTATTTAAATTTTCAAAATACTCTCGTAGAGCGAATGAAAATAAATTATTTACAAATATTCTCTTTTAAATTTGTTTATTTTGAAAGGATTAATAAAGTTAAAAGAGGGGATGTCATTAGTTATTAGATTTCTAAAGGGGATTCAAATTCATCTGCTTAATAACTGTAACTGTCAATGCTTGGTAACATAAGGAGTAGAAAATTCTGATTAACAACCCTGTGATAACGCATTGAAGGAAGAGGATGTTTACTTATATTATTTATGATATCTCATTAGATTTCATTTTCTTGCTTACAATATTCTTACACTATACATACATATAACGGCTTCAACTCTACTCTCTAACTGTTATACATACTATATGGTATTTGGAATAGGATTTATCTGTGAGCCATTTTTGATCCCTATTCGACAGCATTTCGATAACGTGTAGAATATGCTGGACTACATACATACTTATATTCAATATTTTTAACAAAGCATGCGTATTCTACTTAATCAATTAATCAGACTACTAAAAGAAAGTCATCCGCGTTCAGATCACTATGAATCACAGCCTTAGTAAAATTATGAGTGCATTTAAGCCAAAGAAGATTTGTATCATTTCATATAATGAACTGTTTAAGCCATTCAGGCTTTATAGCTGCAATCGTTGTAAATTACCTTTTTCCCGTAGATTGCTTTTGTTTTGAGAACACGCAAAGTATCAAAACCCACACCATAAAATTAGTTACAATCAAAATAAGCGTACAGGTGTCATGAATTGTTTATTTACTTCAGACACAACGTCAAGGTGAATACATCTTGTTGAAGGACATTCGTATGAAGGCTAACCTTTACATCTTAAAGACTTGGACTTTCGTTTTGTTATGTTTCTATTATGATGATTGGAATTTATTCCTCACATTTCTTGGATCTGCATTGATGATATTCAAAAACTTCTGAACAATCATCTTGCAACAAATTTTTTAATCAAATTTTTATTGTTTTTTGAAAAAATTTTCTCTGACTCACGTCTCAAGCTGAAAAAAAACCCAAAAAACAAAAGTTAATCAAAATACAACATTTAAATCGTATACAAACATACATTCATATATAAATAGGTAAACAAAAGTCATCTCTTCAATGTCAAAATATTTTTAAAAAAATTTTTTGTGTTATTAAATCGTTTTTCTTGTTTAAATAATGAAACTAATATTCAACTAATAATGAAAAGTTCTCCCTTAAAATTGTTGGGTAATTATTGGTAATAAATTAATGTTTCATACCCTTTCAGTAAATGTTAAATAAAATTTATTGTACAATATTAAATTGCATCCATAATACAACAAGCATTAGAAGCATTATTATCGTTGGTCCATAACATGCACCACAGCTTGGCATTATTATCGCTTTTATTTGATTTCACTCTCCCTTTTTGAGAAGAGGCACCCATCCTTGCATCCAAACACGACCATAATTCAACCCATTACATGTAGTATGTGTGTGTGCATGCAACATTCACATCCACGCGCTGAGAACGAGACAATTCAATACTTGGCTTTAACACTTTGTGGCTTTTGTCTGTATTCGTTTTTGATGTTGCCTCCCAACAAAGAGGACTCTTAGACCTCCACCAGTCTAGTCGGTAGCAGTGATAAGAACAGATATAATGGACTGAAATAAATAGCGAATAGAGATAGAAGGACCATCATTATAAATAAACAAAGTATGGAGAGTAAGATTTCTATGGAATCATAGTAGCGAGCAGTATGTTGCCGTTGTATAAATACAATTGAGATGTTGCAAAGAGTTAATTCTTATAATGGTGTGGTTATTCGAAATTTCTTGGTGGAAGCTACTTCACTCTCTAATATGTATCTTGTGTTGTCTAGAATTGAACGACAAGTTGGAAGTTTCATCACAAAACAGACTTGCTGACTGCTGAGTATATCAGCAGCATTTCTGTTCCTGAATGTAGTTTTCCTGATGAGCCATAATGACTTGATTTTGCATTGGTCAACAGACCACGTTACAATACAAGTTCAAATTGTAATACAGTGCAGCTGTGAGACCTTAAGTTAAGCAATAGACTTTAAGTTATGGTGTCTTTTCCATAGCTAACTACCGTTGAGTATTTAATCAACCAATGTAGTCTATTATGAATATTAAAAATTATTTACACTGAAACATTCTAAAGAATTTTGTACTGAAATTATAAAACAATTGATGATGAAATCATTCTTTAAAAATTGAATTTTATTAATTTTGTTCTAGCCATATTGCCATTCTATATCCTTTAATAAATATTTCGTTATAGTTATTGCTATATGTTGCCTTGTTGTCTGTTAGCATTTGTGTTGAACAATTTCAATACAAATATGCTGTGGCAGTAACAGTGGTAAAAACAACAATTAAGAGGGGTTGCAAATGGTTAAACGCTATTATTTACAGCAAATATTCGATAACAGCAATCGAATAGAGTCGTCGTTCCTTTATCGCCCTCTTCTTAACTGCTGTTGTGGTGGAGTAAATGGCTGGCTGAAATGGTTGGCAATTTAACGTGGCCGTCGTATAGTATTGGTGGACACTCATAAAAATAAACGATAATGCGAGAAAACACATTATTTAACATCCCAATTCATTACAATCGAACACGTAGAGTAGCGACGTACATACATGTTGCAATGAAATTGCCTGCATCTTTTCAACAGATACTCGAATGTTTTCTTTGAAAATCGTTCGTAGGATAGCTGTAAGGAAGGGTGCCTGTGTTGCTTAAAACGGCAATGAAATGTTTTTTAAGAAACATTTGAAAGTTTTTCATTTTTCTTCAACGGTATTGTATGGCACATGAGGACGGTAGGGCGGTGGGTGGTGGTTGGTTAGCTTGATTTAGAGTAACAGTTACAAATTGTTTAAAGATGATTAAACTTTGAATGCTTCATGGACACACACACACACACAGGAAATCAAATTCTTCTAAAATCATATTTTTGATTATTTTCTCTCCATAGTCCTTAATGCTGTTGATTTTTGGCGCGTGTCATCATCTTCATCATCATGATTGTCATTGTCTTCCTGTCACTGCACATTTTGTCATTTTCTTATCTTTTGTCCTTTTGTTTGGCAAAAAAAAAGGCAGGGGGTGGGAGCAAAAGCTAAACTAAAGGCTTTTACGTTGTAAAAACTATTGAAAATTACTTTTATTTCGCAATCAATATTTTTTTTTCTTTTCTTGGATTAAATTTAGCAAAAATGCGCGTCTGTTTCGTTTATTATGGCTGTGATAAGCAAAAGAAAACCCCAAAAGAAAAACCATCAAAATAGAGTGTACATCTCAGCAATAATGATGATTTTGTTTAACTGTTGATTTAGCCTTGACAGTGATTTCAGCTGCAACAGAGCGATGTAATTTTTCTTTCTTTATATTTTATTTATATGTCAACAGTTTTTGTCATTTATTGATTCCCCTCTAATAGTCTGTCTTTGTCTGATGACTGCCTGGTTACGCACCTCCCCCTCCCCCCATCCATTAACAATATTTAGTTTGACATTGAAAGACGTTAAACAAATTTGTTTTCAAGTTTAAGGAATTACTGTTGAAGGATAAGAAATTGTCGATAATAGCTGAAAGGAAAAACTTTTAATGTTTAAAATGCGATAATTTGTTATCATCAGATGATTGCAATTAAAACAATTTTGTCTACAAAAGTCCAATCAAACGAATTTCAAAATTTACTTTCGTTTTCATAAAAACAACAATTCAAATGAATAGCAGGATACCATTCATGTCAAATATGCACCATTCCTTTGGATAATTGCGTACATTTTTCACAATTTCGAAAGTATTTTCACAATGCTTCTGTCAACTCCTAGCCAATTATTGATAAATTTTCCAAATGTATAATGTAGAGATAGAATCAGCAATTATTTAATAGAGTCAGGTCCGACCTCCAAAGTGGATAGTTGCGATAGTGTAACTCAATTCCTCTCATATTGGACCAAGCAGGTCGCTTTAGCGTGATATACAATTTCTAAATAAAGAATATATCCGTCGGTCCAACAGATGACACCACCCACCAATCCGTATAGCAAAACCTCCTTTGCGGTCGATCCGAAAACTTTTCTTTGTACAAACGCACCACCTAACGTAATCCTACCGCACACCTAAAGGTTGAGTCACAAATTTATGGGGGAAAATATCTTAAAACGCCCCCTTTGCACCGTAAGTGTTAATAGCTCATAACGATATTGAAAAATATAAGCGACGAAGATATTGTTCACAACTAAAATGTGTATCTATCACAACTATTGGTAGGCTAACCTTAACAAATCAGTTCATTTTGGATCGATTCAAAACAAAAATCCTGAGATTTCTATACAAACAATGGTCCCCTCTTCTTCAACTTATGTATCTACAATCCAAGCTCTTCATGTTTTACATGCGTGATGTTTTATGAATTTACAAAAAAATTTTATTTAAAATTTGTACCCGCATATATATTGCCTGAAAGTTATCTTTTGTACATATTCTATTTTTATAATACACATATTAATGCTTTAATTGAAACAAATTCGTTTTCTAATCGTAATTGATTTAAAACTGCCATACTTTTATCAATCCTACGGTAACAAAAAGCTAATAACAAATCTATATTGCTGATGGTATCCCTTGAACTTGTATTATAAATATTCCTTGCAAGCGCCATGTGTTTCCGTGGTGTAGTGGTTATCACATCCGCCTAACACGCGGAAGGCCCCCGGTTCGATCCCGGGCGGAAACAATTGGACTTTTTTGCATTTTACAACATTTTCACTTACAAAAGAAAACATGGCGTTTTTATCACCCCTAAAGTATGCTTTTGTTAAAGTCTTACTAATCCACCACATTTAGTACAATTATTGTGTTTAAAACCTTGCTCATAAAACGTCAGTGGAGACGGAAACCGTCAGGTTAATTTGATGGATTTTATTTATTTTCACCACCAACGTCCAAATACTCTTGTAATACAAAATTAATATCCACCTCCTTATGTGCCCGGGTAGCTCAGTCGGTAGAGCATTGGACTTTTAATCCAAGGGTCCAGGGTTCAAGTCCCTGCTCGGGCGAATTTATTTTTTTTATTTATTTATAAGGATTTTGCTTTTAATCTGCTAAAAAGCAAAGAGAGAATTTTTATTTCCTTTGCAACGCCTTGAAATACCGAAACGGTTCTTGTTTGCAGCGACCCATAATAAAACAAGATTAAAGGAGAAAAAAATCGATTGCATCGGCCGGGAATCGAACCCGGGCCGCCCGCGTGGCAGGCGAGCATTCTACCACTGAACCACCGATGCTACACCGCCTTAGACGTTAAGAGGATCATAACAGCTTCAGTCATTCTCCATTACATATCTCCATTTTTCCTTTATAATTCGTAATCCTATTTTAGAAAACCTAATTATTCAAGGATAATATCGATAATTCATAACCAGACACAAATTATATAGAAATATATAAACTTCGAATTATACAAATGACGTTAACAATATTTAAGCAAACTTTTGTCATACTATTCTCTATGCCCGGGTAGCTCAGTCGGTAGAGCATTGGACTTTTAATCCAAGGGTCCAGGGTTCAAGTCCCTGCTCGGGCGATACATTTTTTACTTTTTACTCCACTAAAGAAAAACTCATTGACGTTATTACTATTTTTACTGTTAAAGATCGAGTAAAAGTCGTTTAAATCCTAATCAGCAGAAATTTAATACAAATAGAGCCAAATTAAACATAAAAATATTAAACCAATCTTAATGAAATGTGCTCAAGACCGTTTGTACATTTCAAGCCACAGTTTACCCAAAATTCAGTCCGTAGGAGTTGGCAAAAAGTAATCTGCATCGGCCGGGAATCGAACCCGGGCCGCCCGCGTGGCAGGCGAGCATTCTACCACTGAACCACCGATGCTACATGTATTCTGGAATCAGAAGATTTGGTTTTGTACATTTCATGTATTAATATTTACTGAAATCCTTATCCCAAAACTATGTACGTACGTATTTATTTTTTTTTTTTACAAATGATTCCCACATGCGAATTTAAAGCAATGTGTGAAGTTATCAATATTTATATAATATTTTGCTAGAATTTTTTGCATGCCCGGGTAGCTCAGTCGGTAGAGCATTGGACTTTTAATCCAAGGGTCCAGGGTTCAAGTCCCTGCTCGGGCGATCAAACCTTTTTACAACTTATAAAAGGCTCTATTGGAGAAATGAATTTATTGTTATCACAAATCAACAGTTTTCATTTTAACCCGATCGCCAGTGAATACGGCAATTAGTTATGAATCCACAGACTCTAATGTCGCATGTGTTGATTTCCGTCTTCACAAACGACGACGATACATATATGGACAATTGCGACGTCGTAAAAAATTGCCAAGTGTGATACAGATTCGCAGTCACGAAATAATTACAGTGAAACATTTGGATTTAGAGTACATAGTTTGTATAAAGTTGGAATGGTATATAAAAAAAGTATTTTAATTGCATCGGCCGGGAATCGAACCCGGGCCGCCCGCGTGGCAGGCGAGCATTCTACCACTGAACCACCGATGCTTCACGGAGAATATGAGTCACACTTCTATTTTATAATTAAGTAGTAGAGTTTAAAACAATTAATAATCAAAGTTTTGAGTTAAAACTCATATTAGTTTTTAATTTTCTTGTTTTGTTAATATTAGATTTAGCGATTGTAAATTAATGTTGAAACTTTAATAAATTATCGTATTTTAGTCGTTAAGTAAGTATTACTTTAACCACCAATTGACATCGAGCATCGGTGGTTCAGTGGTAGAATGCTCGCCTGCCACGCGGGCGGCCCGGGTTCGATTCCCGGCCGATGCAGCTTCAACAATTTTTTTTATACAACATCTTCACTATTTATTAAAGGTTTATCACAGAGCAAAGTCAGTGATAGAACGATTAGTATTCATTATTCCCTGTACAGTAGAATACACTATTAACACGGTTTCATAATGGATTAATAAAGAGAATCGGATCTTTTTCAAAGTCACAATGGAACAAAACTCAATTATTTTAAAAAATTTTGAATATTTTTTATAAATACCTTAACAAGCATGATCAGCCTAAAAATGTCTTTCCACTCTTTACCTTGTTGTTGTTGTGTGGGGGAAAAATGTGTAGTTGTGTGTAAACGTTTCATCAAATTATGCTTGCATGACAAATACAATTTATAAATAAAAGTTTTGCCGCCCGAGCAGGGACTTGAACCCTGGACCCTTGGATTAAAAGTCCAATGCTCTACCGACTGAGCTACCCGGGCATTTGATGGAATTGATAAAGGTTTTCAACGGTTTTTTTTATTTTTAAGAACGATTCTAATCCTTAACCCAAATTAGGTAAAGCAGAAATTAAACAAAATTCGTTTTCCATGATCAATGGATGCGTTTAAATGTGAATTTTTATTTCGAAACTCTTCTCAAACTAGCATTGGCGCCTTAAAACTAAAATTAAATCTTAGCAACTATTTATGTATGTATGTATGTACGCGAATAAACAATATTTATATATAGTAAATTTATATATTTATATGTAGTAAAATAATTTTTATATAGTAAAGAAATGTGACTTTAGAACTACAAAACAGAAATAAGTAAGTATGTATGTATGTATATTTTATTCATATTATATTATTATATGTATTATTAATACATTGTATGTGTATGTATGTATATATTCGTTGCTGTAAATGATTAATATATTGTTTAAAAATTTTTAAGATTTGATTTACTTTTTAGTCTCTTAATTATGTAAAAAATATTCTTTTAGGGGGCACTAAAGCCTATGGTAATGTAACTAAATTGTGCTCAAAATTATGGATTGCATCGACACACACAGCAGGATGGAAACAGGAACCAATCCATAAAAATACCTTTGCAATCATTCTCTGGATCATAAGCCAAGAGACGATGCCACTTGTATTTCTGCTCACAACCGCAATCACGGTTGCAACGTGGTGTCTGTTCTTTTCTGTAAAAATAAAAGAAAAGTACAGAGTTCGTAACCCAAGAACATGCATCAAAAGATAAGCAAAATTCGAGCTTTTTAAGGTAGGGAAATGCAATTCTATTAATTTTACTTACGTGCACATTTCTTGATATATAGCCTGTTCAAAAAATTGCGTATTTACAATGGCACGTATTTGACCAGCCGAATTTGAAGCCCAATATGGTGTCACTCCTTCGATTCTTGACTCACAAGAATCCACTCTAAAATACAGAAACAAATACAGTGTTGGTTGACGTTTACTGCAATTCATTTATTTCAAGATATTTACCTTCCACTAACCGAAGTGCCATTACCGGGTGGAATTGTGTACTGTTTAGCGTTACGATTATCACCCCGATTTGTTTGACGCTTATTGCGCAATTTTCCAAAATAACTTTCGCCCTGCTCTTCGGCATGCGCTTCCACTTCATCATCCGGCACGAATGTAGGATACACACCCGGCGGCATAAAGATATCAGGTTCATCAATAAATCTTCTTTTGCGTCTTTTCGTTTGTTGCTGCGGACCACCATCGCTCATATTCATTTCAAAGTCACCATACATTCGTCTCATTAAGGCCTTGTTCTCGTCTATAAATCGTTCGATTTTATCTCTGCAATTAGAAACAATAAAATTGAGTCCAAATAAACAATTAAACAAGCATTACTCATAACCATGTTCAAATCATAACAAATCAATCTGAGTGGGCTTCTTTACCACTTCCTTCCTACGATAGCTCATAGACGATGAGATAGATACTCAATTGCCTGACTGGCTGGCTGGCTGACAATTATCGCCAACGTATCAAATGTGAATTGAATTACAACGAATTTAAATATGTAATTAAAATGTTTAAATGTTTTTTTTTTTATTTTTGTTTAAGCACACTTGCAAAAGCATTAAAAAATATTCTCAACTTCGGAGCTCTTTTCTAAGCTACAAACGTAAAAGAGAGCATATCTACCTGAATTCATTCATAAATAAAAAGTGTTTAGAATTAATGATGTTTTTAACACTAAAAAAAAAGACTTGAACGCCTACAATTGGAAATGAAACGTTTTTAAAGCGTACTGCGGCCGGTCATAATGCTTCAAAAGCGTCAATGTTTTGCTTGTAATGAATTATTTCCATGAGTTTTTCAATCATAATCATACGTATTGTAATATAATAATTTAATTATAACCCTCTGCATACAATGTAACAAACAATGGAAACAATAAAACACAATTATTTGCAGTGAATTTGTTACAGTGAAACTTCGAAAAGACGATTGATCTTAAAGAAAATCCATCTCAGCAAATACATATTTTGAGTAAAATGAGGCATTTTCAATATTCAATGAATTTGATAAGAGACTCAAAGAAAGTACCGTTATAAGCATCGGTGGTTCAGTGGTAGAATGCTCGCCTGCCACGCGGGCGGCCCGGGTTCGATTCCCGGCCGATGCAGAGTATTCTTTTTTTGCTCATGCAGCTCAACATCTGAATGGAACTCCATTCTTGAAAATGAGATTTCTCAATGTCAAATTCAAAAAATATATTTTTTACAATCTAATGCGATATCGATCTATTCGATCGATTGCATATATGGGCACTAAATTATTATAATACGTTCGTTTCTCAAGGAATAATGAACAATTAAAAAGTTAAACACGAATTACAAATTATTCGGTTTCATTTACAATTTTTAAAGTATAAACAAAATAATTTATGCCGCCCGAGCAGGGACTTGAACCCTGGACCCTTGGATTAAAAGTCCAATGCTCTACCGACTGAGCTACCCGGGCCTTTTAGGGTTAATACTTATAATTCCCATGTAAATCAATTCCATCTATTTCGACTTCTTTAAACAAATGCCATTCAATGAATAATAAAAATTCCAATAATCGGATTTTTATGAATCAATTTCGTAAAGATCGGTAATAATTCACAGGAACTTATTTATGTCCGGAAAAAAAATTCCTTTCATCACTCAAGGAAGTTTTTCTTAATACCTACATACGTGTGTACATGGATGAAACTAGTGAATATTTAATCAACTATTCTTTTTACTGATGATCAACCATAGCATTTCATTAAGTCAATTTACTGAAAGGACCCCTCATTAATATAACGATTATTTTAATAACCATAATGCCCCCATCTAAAATTTTTTGACTTGTAGAGGCGCTTTAATAAAAGAGTTTCTTCGCCCGAGCAGGGACTTGAACCCTGGACCCTTGGATTAAAAGTCCAATGCTCTACCGACTGAGCTACCCGGGCTCGATAGGGACCTTTCCCTACTAATTTAATACAAATGTTTTCCTCTTTGTTTGTAAAATGACAACGGAAACATTTTTCAATAAATATTTCAGAAAGTAAATCCACGCTCGAGCGCCCCACTAAAACGCCTAAGCATATTCATATTATTGCTGAAACTTGGCAGGGTTACATTAAATTTCCAAAATCTTTAGGCGGCAGCATAGCATCGGTGGTTCAGTGGTAGTTCGATTCCCGGCCGATGCAAATTTGAACTTTTTGTAGAATGACTTGAAGAAATTAATCCCTTGGACCACTGTGGATCTGTAGTAGCCCTGTAGGATTCGATTATTCAAATCATGCTTTGCCCTGCAGCTTGAAAATAAAAGCTCTACTGACTATAACTCACTGGGCAAGGATGGTTACAACATTTGAGTGTTTGACAAATCAAAAAAATGTAACCGCCCGAGCAGGGACTTGAACCCTGGACCCTTGGATTAAAAGTCCAATGCTCTACCGACTGAGCTACCCGGGCTATATGTTTAGAACCTCATTGTAATTCTTGAAATTTTAAAAATTATGAGTCATGGAAATGCTATTGAGGTCTGGAGCTGCACTCCAAGTACAAGGAGAATGAAGTATTTCCAACTAAATTTTTCCCAATTGTAAATTAAGAAAGGTTTTATATTCGAACATAGCCACGTCCATTTTGGTGATTTGGAAAGTGGAAAAATTGTAGTAAAAACCGAATTAATACTTAATTTTATTTTTAATTAAAAATTTACAATAATTATGAGTTAACTTAGCTATGATAAAATAATAAAGAATTTACATATGTACATATACCGGTGGTAATACGCTCGGTCCATGGAGCATCGGTGGTTCAGTGGTAGAATGCTCGCCTGCCACGCGGGCGGCCCGGGTTCGATTCCCGGCCGATGCAATTTGAAACTTTTTATGGAATCGTTTGCAGAAATTAATCACCAGCTCACCAGCTTAAACCACCAGCCCAAAATTCAATCCAATCTTGTAGCGATTCTTTAAATCTTGCTTTACCATTCAGCTTGAAAATGGAAGCTCCACTGAATGGGAAAGAGAATAGTTATTGTTATATGTTTAGGGAAAATATAATCGCCCGAGCAGGGACTTGAACCCTGGACCCTTGGATTAAAAGTCCAATGCTCTACCGACTGAGCTACCCGGGCTCCGCGGGACCATTTCATTATCCAGGATTAAGAAGACGTAATTCGATTGTTATTCGAACAGTAAATAGAGTCCAATTGGCCCAAAACTCCTAGACAGGTATAATTAAGCAGGAATCTTTATTTCTACCACAAAATATGGTAAAAAGTAGTACCATAGTACCAGACTTGAACCCTGGACCCTGGGATAAAAAGCCCAATGCTCTACCGACTGATCTACCCAGGATCATTTCGTCCTTCAGAATTAATGAGCCGTAATTCGATTGTTATTCGAACAATAAATACAATTTATTATACGTACAACTGGCTCAAAACTCCTAGAGCAGGGATCTTTAATTTTCACCACAAAATATCGTAAAAAGGAGTAACTTCCGCCCGAGCAGGGACTTGAACCCTGGACCCTTGGATTAAAAGTCCAATGCTCTACCGACTGAGCTACCCGGGCTCCTAAAAATAGAATCATCAATTACTCTATAAAAACTTGCGTGTATTGGTAGGTTGATCTTTCGTTTCATTTATCACTCGCTTTAAGTTCGGTGAAATTAAATATCATCAGCGTCTTTAATTTATTTCCGCTTTTTGATTATTCATCGGAAACCAGCCCCTTTTGCACGTTTTTGTTTAAATATTTTTAATTTTTTTTTTTCTTTAAAAATATTACAACATTGTGGTTGAATGGCTGGTAGAGTGGCTGGAATTGTTTGTTTTTGTTAATCAATGATTAGAGCGTGTGTGTTTGTGTGTTTCGTTTGGTTAATTATTTTTTAAAAACCTGTCGACGTTAATAAATAATCGAAATGCAAATTAGTTTTAATAAAAAAAAATATGAACGCAATTGACAGGTTTATTTAGTATTCTGACGTTTCATAAAAGAGTACGAGAATTCGGTAACAGAGAGACTCAACTCTCTCTCACTCACTTTCTGTTTTCATAATTTTTTTCGTTTAATTTTTGCTTAATTGTCTTCAATTTGTATATGGTTTTTGCATTTTTTTTTTTTTCAATTTTATTTAAAAAAAAATTTTAAATTATTTGTCGTATATTCGCTTAGGGGTCTTTAGATAAGGCCTTGAATGCTTTAGTAGGTCAATCGTTTTAATCATTTACTAATTGAGTGATGAATGTTTTTGTTGATTTGCACTGATTTTCGCTCGTTTTCATTGTTGTTGTTTTTATTTCTTTTTGTTTTCTAACACTTTCAAGATGCAAATTTTTTTAATTATTGATTGATTAATTTCTTGCAATATACTCAAAATTTTAATTGAAGGTAAAGGTTATTTGACACGTTTTGAGTCTGAGAATGTTGTAGATGGTTTGTTGTTGGCGACAACAATCTTTATAAAGAACTTTAAGTCATAATACTTACATGGGATAACTGTTGCCGGCTGTAGGGCAGAATAATTGATGATGACGTTTTACGCAGGGCACACCCTTTATCAAATCTCCACGTACACCTACACCCAAAGCCACTGATAACGCTGTCCACCAAATCTATAAAAAAAAATGAAAATGTTTAAAGGAAATTGTTAATAACAAATCAAATGTTGTAAACTGTTACAACAGCAATTATAAATTATAAAAATACACCGTACTTGTCGTGGGTAATAAAATTCTTAAAAAATGTTTTTCCTGCACGTGATTAGAACTTTTTATATGGGGGAAGAACAATTGTTTTCTTTAGAATTTTTTATAGTTTTCGTATGAACGCTAATACATCAAATACATACATTTATTTTATTTTATATTATACATATATATTTACAGTAAGTCTAAGTAAAATATACATATGAATGGTGCCAATATCAATAAGCCAAGTGCTTTAGAAACTCACAAACGTATATTGAAGAAGTGAAGGAAAATCTCCACTAATAACTACCGTATTACCACTAGATACATATGTATGTATGCTGTTGTCGACGTTGAAGTCATAGTGCATAGTGCTACATATTTGTGCTTAATTCGAATTCCAACTTACTATGGTAAAGTGGTTAGAATTCAAAGCCAATTAACCAAATTCTTTAATGAAAAGTATTTTTCAAAAATGCTTTGAAGATTGGGAACTACGCCGACATATCGTATACTTAAGGGGTTAGTATACTTCCTAATTTTTAAAAAATCGATAATTTTCACGGCTTTAGTTACTTCAGAGCCATAGAATTAAGGTAGAAATCTTCTTTCCCCTCAAACGATATGAAACGAAGGAGAAAATAGTATAACGCGTCAAGGTGCGCGCAACTAGAAGGGAACGCAATCTACGAATTATCTCGTACTCTCTAAACCTACCATTTTTGCGTAGCTACAAATAAAATCGTATCGATAAATGGCTTCTGGGAAAAGAACAAAGAGTCAATGTTGGCTTACGTGGCCAGCTTTCTGAAAATTGCCTCGGCAGTCAACGTGTTAAACGGAAAATATATTTTTTCGTCTACTTGAATGATGTCGCTTACAGTTTTAAGTCAATGTTCCAAAAACGAGTAGTTCCGTCCATAATAAATAATTTTATTCAGCATTAAAGTAGAAAAAAAGACGAAAACAAGAGATCAATTAAAAACGTCACCCTTTTGTTATTTTTTATTTGTTTATCCTAGTTCAGGCTACAGCCAGTAGCATATTCGAATCCATTTCGATTTTTGCTTTTTGACAGTCCTAGTTCTACAAATTATGATCTCCAGATTTTGAGATAACCCCATACAGGCTGCCGTACCATCATTGTCTGGTAATTGAAAAAGAAATTTATTTGTATAAACAATCAAATGTCCTCTCTAACATATGTATGTATGCAGAAAAGATTCATTTCACTGAATAGATCTATCTTGAAAAATAACAAAGATGATCAAAGTCCCTTAGGAAGTATACTAACCGCTTAAACTGATACCCCTTGAAGTGGTACAAACTAACTAAACAGTTTAATTATTTCGATTTAATTGCAAATTGGAATTAACTTTTAAGTCATGAATACTGCTTTAATATAAAAAGAAAATACAATATCGCCTTTAAAAGATCAATGAAATTACCATAAACAAGCATTAAATTGCAATAAATATCACCAACGGAATTTTTCTATTGAATTTATTGAAATGGTGTGTGTGTGTCTTAATGCTTACAATATGACAATCATAATGATAAACGGCAAATAAAATTCCGCCTAATTTAAATAAATTTCCACTTTTTTTGTTTTGCATTAGTTAATGGTCCATTAAACTTGAATGCAAAGATAATTGATTCTCCAAAGCACTCACTCATGGAATAGACAACGTACAGTATCAACAGATTTTTATAGATATCGGATACTTTCGTTTGAGATTGAATTTATTCCTGCTGGATATTTAAATAAACGAGTATCACAACATCTCCAAGATGTGCAATTTCCTATAACCAGTTTGCTATGATACGATAATCTTGACTTTGAGATACATTGAGATGAGATGGATTGAGATGAATGGCTTTAAAGATGCTTTCATAATGTTTTTTTTAAATGACTGCCACAAGCATCGGTGGTTCAGTGGTAGAATGCTCGCCTGCCACGCGGGCGGCCCGGGTTCGATTCCCGGCCGATGCATTTCCTTTTTTGACTTTCCTTGAATAAAATATGGAATTACGAAATGTGTTATCCCCGCAAACAGATCCGTTTTATGCTGACATTTAAAATCTAACTGTAAACCAAACACTGACTGTGACACTCTTTTTAGGTTGTTTAATCATTAATCTTAAGAATCTTCTTTTTATTATTAGCAGCTTATAAGTTAAATTTCAACTTTTAAAATCCGCCTTGGGAATCCTAATCGTCATCTTCATATAAAAAAATGAAACAATTTTTTCGTATGAACATTTCATATATAAAAATCACGTATTTTTCAAATTACGTTTGTGAATCTGTGCAGTTTTGAGGTTCTTTTTCTACGCTCGTGTGCATTTATGCATGTACATCAAATGTTTGCATTGGCTTAATTGGCATTTTGCAACAATTTGTAGCAATAAGTCATCCTCGTCAACCATCATCATGCAAACAACAGCATCAAGTGCCTTTCTAAAGACCTTTTGAGAATAACAAAAAAAAAACAAACAAAAAAATGAGTAAAACTAGGTTAAACTAGAAAAACCTTCATAAAAATGTCGCAAAAAGATGATAAAGTGCCTTCATTCGTTCTAAGATCATTAGCAAGTTTAAATCTTTCAATTGAAATTCAAAGCAAAAGAAAAACAAAAATGGATTTAAATTTTAATTTGTTATGCGTGTTTCTCAGTAATTTGCTTAGGCATTAGAAAAAAGAGTTTTAAGAACAAAAAAAAACTCGAACTTTTATTTAAAAATTGTCAACGTTTTAGTCATCCTTATCTTGCGTTCCAATGTAATTGAGGGGCTAGCATTTGTAAAGTGATTGTCTAACAGAAATTATATTTGGGCATTATGCCGCTGGTTTTTATGTACCCTTGCCCAACAGGCATCGGTGGTTCAGTGGTAGAATGCTCGCCTGCCACGCGGGCGGCCCGGGTTCGATTCCCGGCCGATGCAGACAATTACTTTTTAGCGGTAAGACGGCTATTCATTTGGATTTTTAAAGGAGGAGAGCTTTTCAGAAATTGCAAAAAACGCCTGTCGAACCATGTTAACCAAGATAAAGTCGGTTGATAAAAACCGCAAATAAAAAGTTTAACTAAAATCGTATTAAACTTAAAAAAATCTCGTACGACACTATGTGCCGCCTATATCGGCCTATAGGGTGTGAACCGAGCCAATGATCTCCACATCTTCGACCGAAACGCAATATTTCCAGCCTCGATTGAGCAGAATATTTGATAAGTGATTTGAGGCACTTTGTAGATCGACTTCCACAAGCTGATTTTGTATATGTATGTGCCAAGTTCTGCCGTATAGAACTTTTTGTTGCAACAAACTTATTGCTTGAACCGAGCTTATTTTAGTTTTTAACACGAACTGATTTTAAAATGAATTGCGGGTCGGAATTACCGAATGTCACTTAATAGGCTATGCCGACCAAACCTGATTTAAGTAACGAAAGAAAAAATAAACATGATATCGTTAACGTTAAAACATTATCCTCATCGTGCCTAAATGTAGAGTGTGCCTCTTTATCGATAATGGTCTTCTAAGTTTATGCACATTGTTTTCGATCACATTTCAAATCAAGCAAAAGTTCAATGAACTGCCGTTTTCAGTTTTAATCAAATAAAATTCACACGCACTAATCCATCTCTATCGATCTACCTTTGAATTGCCCTTTGCCAATTAATCTCAACCAGTTTAATGGTTGGTTAAATGGCAAGAACAAGAAAAAAAAAAGAGAGAGGGTGAGAGAGAGAGGGAGGGAGAGAAGAAAAAGAAGAATACCAAGCTTTAAAAATGTATCACATCTTAGTAAGTATGTATGTGCTGTGCTATTTGTGACTTTAGTTTTGTGAATCTTATTTTTTCAAATTGTTTTAAATTTTGGATCATGTCTGCTCAAAACGTTTGCGGAAATAATTTTGTTTTTGGTTTTTTTTTATTTTTTGGTTTTTTTTTGTCAATAATGTTGGGTTTTTAATTTTTCTAATTTGAAAGTCAACATCGTATTTGCTAAATTCGTAAAAAAATAGTTTCTGTTTAAATGGAATGCAAATAAATGGAAAAATTTCGCAATTTTAAGTGTGTTATTATTTGTACTTTTAATTTTAAATAATTAATTAAATTGTAATTGAAATTGAAATTGAAATTAAATAATCAAAATTATTTATTATGACGATAATAAAATCAGAACGTCTGTTTTATTACAGGCTAATTACAGTAACAGTCAGTAACAATTGTGAATTTATTAAGTTTTGATTTTTATTAATATGTAATAATTAATAATACCTGAGAATTGTCTGACATTAACAAAAAGTTAATCTTAAAAATATTTACATTTAAATAGCAACGAGGCAATTTTAACCCTTTTCGGTACGATGATAATTTATTTATGGCGGGCGTTACCAAGCATCGGTGGTTCAGTGGTAGAATGCTCGCCTGCCACGCGGGCGGCCCGGGTTCGATTCCCGGCCGATGCAGAATAGAATTTTTTTATTGAATGAATCGTACATACATAATTTCAGTTTTTTTCTAGTGTGCTTCTTAACAATTAAAATCTCATCACAGAAATGCAACGTCCTCATATTTTTCACAATAAACCATTTGACAATAAATAATCACTCGTTTCAAATAATCGCTCCTAATTATTTATGTCGAAAGTCTAAAGGTCTAGTATTGTAGGTGCTCTATAAAGACCGCAAGAGAATGCCAAACCAGTTGGTAATTGAATCCCTAAATAAGACTCAATCTACTCGATAATGAATTGCTTAAACAAGTCATCGATCGATAATTGTCGATAATAAAATTAGAATGTAGCTCAAATACTAGTTTTTAAAATTCCTTATCCACTCTATAATATGTTTTAAAATTGTTATACTTCTGCATTTAAATATGAGAGAATGAAAGTAATGACTTACCGGTATTTGTACAAATGACCCGTTATTAAAGCTGCGATAGTGAAACAGTGGCACCACTGGAACTGTACCATTTTTGAGGTAAATTGGTCCTTGTATAGGCGTAACAGCCATTGGAGTTTTGGTTAAACCATCTGTAAAATCGAAATCGAAATTTAAAAATAACCATTTTATGTACATGTTCTGTAAAACACTTCAGATATAATAGATCAAAACAAAAGATTTAAGACACAAACGTGTTCACCCATAAAACTGTCACAAAATTTTGTGCATGTTATTGCAGATTTGCGTGCATTAAATTTAAAAACAGACCGAATACTGACTATCAGGGTCATATTTAACCAAAAAAAAAAGGAAAAATAAGAAAATAAAAAGATTGTAAAATAATAATAAAACTCCATTGTAAAAGAGAAATTTATGATAAAAATAATACATGTTTTTTGTTTGTTTTGTTAAGTTTAATTCAGATTGCATTGCAACATCTTTTTTTTAAAGATTTTAAAACTTTATATGCGCACCACGCTATAGCACTGGCAATTTTCTCATTGAATTTGAGCAGACATGATTCGGTAATTTATGGCACTTATGACAGCTTTAAATCAGCCGGTAAAGCAGCCAGTCATGAGTCAGTTTTATACCCAGCGAGTGCTTAAATCAAGCTGGCATGCCATTAGACAGTCAGGTTCGTCTTTAAATCAGTTAAGACAACTTTTGCAACTTCTGTGCTGTCATATCTGCATAATCAATCAATCACACACATAAATCTTATAGAGCAAGCAACACACAGTGGCTCAAACACAAAGAAACAAAGAAAATTAATTTCATTTTAATTTAATTAAAGTATACTAATTAATTATACAATATATACAACACATCGATTTAATCGATTAGATGCCATATTGAAATACATATTCAGGGCCGTGCATTCTCTTTTTTTTTTTGTTATTTTAATTTTTCTTGCGTTCGATTAAAAGGTCGTAAATTTGAAATAAAATTTCCTTTTCTCTCCTTGATATTTAATGCACCTTTTATTGAATTGAATTGAATTGAATTGTTATTGACACATTTTCAACTGAAACCATCAACTGAAGCCATCAACTGTTGTTAATGGATCACGTTCTTCATTGGAATATAAAGTGTGTGTCAATTGTAATACATCTCGTAATTATTTATTTATTTTCTGCAAAGTAGTTTCATCAATAAAACGTGATCATAAAATTTCAAGAGCTACTGCATATGGACTAAAAAAGCCTTGTGGTATGACGACAATTGCTCTTTATTGTTAATGTGCTAAATAAAGTTCCCTTTCGATAAACTTAAGCTCTTGCGCCATGTCACCTTCATTCCTTAAAAGATTCGCAATGTGATTTTATATTCATCGTTAAAATAAGTTCACATTTAATTCCAGTTAATTATCTGTTCACTGCTAAATGGGCAGACGGACAAATATTATTCATTTCATTTAGAACATGATTATGAATCAAAACAGTGTACATACTTTGAATTTGTGGCCTATCGACATTTTGGTTTCCCCTATTATCATTTGTTAGTCGAAAATATTTACAAAGTTCTAAGTTCATAAGTTTACTTGGTACTTGTATATCAGTGGATAGCCCACAAGTGGCTGAATTATATTCAATCACTTAGAAGTGACGACTGCATAAACGATGCAACTGTTAACCGGAAATGTCCAAATGTGTCTAACGACTGGTTAAGATATCTGCGCCAATTCTGGAAATATCGAAAATAGTTGTTTGACAATGTCTTAACAATGTCTTAAGAAAAGGAAAAAATTATATTTTTAAAGGACTTTTGTTTACAAAACACTGTCATTTGTTGTATTTTCTGCTCGCACAGAAAACATTGTGTGTGCCACTGTATCATGTTCGACTCGTGTTTTTTGTCAACTGCTGGAGGCGTTTGTTTACTGTTCTCATTTTTTTTATTATTATTAATAAATATGCTGCTGTCTCATTGTTGCTGCTGTTGTTTACATGCCAATGTAAATATTGTTGACATAAACGCCTGTTGTTGTTGGTTGTTATTTATTTTGGTTACGGCTGTTGTAAAGGCATTATTTTATTTTTAATTTAAATTTTTTTTAATGCTTTATAACTTACACATAATAGTTACTTGAGTGCTTTTTTTCTTCAACTTTAAATTTAAGCTTTCCATGTAATCCCTGGCGAAGTATCAATTTACACTCTTCAATATAAATCGAGTCTCTTGGATTTTCCAAGATCTTGTTGTGTAGTCATGTTTTCGCATTTAATTTACTTGTTAATCCTGATTCAAGTTTATTTAAATTTTAAATAAAAAACAAAAAAAAACAACTATAAAATAAGGAATTTCAATATAAACGGTTTTATTTAAAAGTAAACTTAGCCGTGTAGTGTATTAATACTTTTCAATATCAAAATGAAAGCAATAGCTTAGCGACTTCCGTATGTCACATTACATGCGGTATTCTTTAAATCTATTTTGAACAATTAAAAGTTATTTTTATATGTAAATATATATGTAGATCTGTATCTATGCTGATCGTAGGTGATCTGTAAGATTTCGGAAGGCGTTTCGTACAGTAGCTATGGTGTTTGAGCCTTCTGATTTGTCTTCTGAAGTGTCTTCCTTTTATTTTTCATTGCGAATTGTAAATAACATATAAGTTTTTGTAACAAATTAATTTTTGCATCCTTTGAAAAAGAAAAGTTACTTTTAATATCGTCTCCAACATCTCTTTCGGTTAGATAGTCTAAAAGTTTTCTTAACTCAGGGTCAGTCGATTGAAATAATTGAAATTAATTAAGTTAATTTAATAATTAATGTTGAGAAGCTAGGCCGTAATCCTGTCGAAGGGTTGTAATGGCCAATTATGTATGTATGTATGTAATTTAATAATTAAGATATTACATAGTTTAATCTCTCTGAAGGCATTAAAATCCAAAATATTTACGACAATAAATTTCTTATTTTTTTCTTCTTAATTTTTTAAAGAATGTTTACTTTGCATTGATAAAGCATGAGGTAAGCCTGCGGTAGGGTGTTTGTAATTGATTGTTTTCTTTTCATTGAAAATGTTTTCATTTGTAAAAATACATGAAAACTACTTCAGATGCATCACCATTATCATTATAATGAAGAGACAACAACTACGTCATCTTTATCATCGTTACATGACACTTAAATACGTTTGTGCCCATTCGGTCACGATTATTATCGCAAATGCAACTGAGTAAGCAATTGAGTGAGTGAGTGCATCAGTATGTAGTAAAGGTATAGTATAACACATATTATTTATACATATGTATATTCGTATGTACATATGTATGTATGTATGTATGAATGTGTAATGATAAAGTAAAAAAATCTGCAATAATAACAAGAAAAAAAAACATATTTTTTAGTGCCGTCTGCAATGATTTCGAAATTTTGTTTCAACAGTTGCTCTAAATGTTGTTTTGTCGTTTGGTAGTCGCTGGTTACAGGCGAAACATATTGACATTGCGACCCATTTTTACTTCTTCTTCTTTTTCTTCTTTGTTATTGTTTTATTTTATTTTTCGTTATGCAGGATTTTTATTTATGCGATCTTTACATCAGATACTGGCCACTCATTCTCGACATGTTTAACTAACTAGTGGGTTACAGAGGAAACAACTTTCTCTTTTTTATGAATGCAAGACAGGCCCTTTTCTTTGGTATGAATACTACTCGCATGGTGATTTCAGTTTTTTGCAATTTCGTGTTGCACATGAAGAAACGTGTTTTATGGTTGCCTTTTTTTATTTATTTTTGGGGGTTTTAATACACAAATGACATGAATTTTGATTGCAAAATAAAATGTGGCCGTCTTTAAAAAATTATACCAAAAGGATTGGTTTTTGCGTAATTAAGAGCAGAAAATACTTACATTGTATGTATTCATTGTATGAATGTATGTATAGTTTTAAGTAACATTTTTTTACTTTCCTTCCATTATTGAATTCAACTTCATACTCAACACTTCATAGAGTCCAAAGTGATCGAAACAAATGGTAATTAAACTAAACCGCTGTTTTCTAAGTAATGTTTCTACATGTGACTTGAACATTAAAAAGCATTACGGCTTCATGTCTAGAAATATATTTCCGATATTTGTCTTTAAAATATATTAGGTATAGCCGTTAAAGCAAAGTTGATTATGACACGTGACGTCAATAGTCATCCAAAACGTAACTATCGTTTTTAGACACTAAAAATGTACACATACAGGCGTACAAATAGAAGCCAAGTGTCATAGTGTCATTAGTTCACTTGTCCCTATACTCATAGAACTTAACCGATATTCCAAATAAAACTTTAGTGGAATTAGAATGTAAAAATATTTTCTAACTTTTAATTTGAAAAGTAATATTTACAAACATATTACTTTACAATGTTTGACACATTTCCGCTTAAAGACTTTACTAGACTTGCCTTTAGTACATATCGTGTAGGGTGCACTCAATTAGCAATCGTAGCTCAAATGAAATTCGTTGATTTCTTTTTTAAATCATTTCAAGTCTAAGAACTTGAGTGCAACATTAAAATTACAAAACATTGGGTCATTCGCTGTTAAACAAAACTGGTATTTGTTAACTAACAGTCAACAAAGGCAGTTTGACCGACACTAAGCAGTTGTCTGTCTATGACGTCTAGCCAGTAAACCACATTGTCATCATCATATAGTTTTCTCATATACTAGACTATTATTTATATATGTACAGATAGACTTATATATGTTTGTATATACATATGTATTGTTTTTTTTTTTTTTGTCTAGTTAAAACTGTTAATTTTTTATGTTTGTTTGTTTATTTGTTTTTCGTTTGTCGTATTGGGTTTTTTGTTTTGTTTTTATTTGAATCTGGCATGTGTGCATGTTTTCAAATGTTGTTCAAATTCTTCTAGTTGTTGTTGCTGTCGATGTTGTTGGATCTACATACATGTGTATGTATGTATATAATACCGATATAAGTTTAAAAGAATAAATATGTTCACTAATATTGTTTATTACTATGTATTATTGGTGTTGTTGTAGCTGTATCTGCAGATACAAATTCAAGGTAATCGAGACCTTTCATTTTCCATTTGAAAATCTTTTTTTTTTTTTTAAATTTAAATTTTTAAGTTTAGTCGCTTATAAAATAAACTTTTCTACCGCTTAATAAAACAACAACAGCAAACCAAAAAAAAATAATCTCACAGAAGCATGAATAAATAAAAATAATAGAAAACAAAAAAAGAACAGCAAAAAACAATCTGGTTTAAGTAAACAAATGCAAAAAGGAAAAACTTGAAAACAAAAACAAAAAACATGTTGAGATACAAAAAACAAAAAGAGGCAGAAATTGTTTAATTGTTATTTAAACAGCGCAGGGAGTATATGGAATATGTGGCAGTAATAAATAACAATTAAAATTTTTACAAGTTAATCTCATAGAGAGAGAGGGAGAGAGAGAGAAAGAGAGACACTTTACAACATATGCACGTAAATATTAAGATTTTACTACAAATATGTAAACAATTCTATCGTTTGTTTCTTTACGGACAAATTAAATTAAATTATATGAAAACATTTTTTCCAATCTGTTGTATGTTTCCACGTCTGTCTTACAGTCTATTTCTTGCATTGCTGTCTGTTTTCTTGAGTCCATTTGTCTCACATTTGATCTTTTAATACAAGTCTCAACATTTTATTTGGATTTATCATTGAAATACAATAACCATGTATGTTCTTTATTTATGTACGCCTGTCCACTTAAATTCATTGATTTTGTTTCAACCATAAAATATATTTTCTTTCATCACATTTGCATTTTAATTCAGTTTCACATTTCAGCTAAAGTTTAAATTGTAATTGATTGCTTCCAATTTAAATTGTTGTAAATGAAACAAATGAATACAAAGTATGTAGTTTTAATACTCATTTCAAATACATAAGAGTACATAAGAGTATTCGTTAAATGTTAAAAATATGTATTTTAAATTAATTTTTTCTCTTTTTTTTGCATTTTAAACAATTTTTGTAATTTCTGCGAAACAGCGGAAGAAATATTTTTTGTTTTTTTTTTCGTTTTATTTTAATTTATTCGATGCAATTATTTTAAAATTACAATCTATAATGGTTTGTATATGTATGTACGTACATATAGTTATTAATATTTCAATTAAACTAAATCTAAAATGGGTAAAAACCCATAAATGACGCACAGTTATAATTTTAATTGAAATCACTTTCCTCAATAATCTCGCGTAGAAGTAAATTGTAAAAAAAAAAATTCGTGGATTCCAGCCTCTTGTATATGGTAGTGAGGACTAGAACCATTAAGAATAATGGGAGCATCGTGATCTGACAAATCGAATGGTTGACCGTATCAATGAGTTTTGTAATGAATTACGGTCATAAATTAAAAAGAAAAACCCTTTTAAATTCAGTATTATATGGGGTATGTATGTGCGAATATCTTCCATAGAATCTCCACAGGTTTAATCGTATTTCATTATTCACTACACAGCGAACGTGCATTCCTTCAATCATTTTAAATGAAAAAAAAAAAAAACAATAATAAGTGTCTAGTCATTAATTGTTTATGTTCTAATACAACAACAAAACAAACAAACAAAGTAGTCAGACAATCAAATTGGCGAACAGACAGATAGACAGCTAGTCAGAAGACAATCGTAAGCTCATCAAATTATTTTTAGAGATCTGGGCGTTAGAATCATCAGCTGATGGCACAGATTCAAACAAGTGTTAAGAAACAAACGAGACGTATTGAAGTGTTATTTTGTAGAATTTAATTTAATTTGAAAAATCACTCTGTTCTGGATTCTAATACATCATTAATTACCAAAGCAATTCAGATGTAACAGATAATCCTAAATTAGAGATTCGGTCTTGGGTTTGTTATCATTCAGAAGTCTCATTGAAGTGTCACTTTTACGCTTCAAACAGCATTCCAGTGTTTCCAATTTCCTGTTGTTAGTTGTAAAAACATGTTACGAAAAACTCAAGAGTTTTTCTATAAAAATGTGGTAAAAAATGTGATTATAAACACACTGCAACTCATTAGCACGTACATAGAATGTTTAATGATTTTAAATAGACTGTCTAACGACATGTTCATGAGTTCGCAATTTGCAAATTTTGTTTAATTTTTCATTTAAAAATTTATTTTACGAACACAATACATTCATGCAATTCTATTCGAATACATTTAATATAATTTCAATTGTATTGAATTGAATTGAAATTGCAATTGAATGGATCTGAAATGATATGATACGAGTTTGGTCACGACTTCAATTAACATTTTAATACAATTTTATGGATAGTTATGCGCCACATACTCGTAAATATTTTGTCACCACATTAATTGCACGTTAGAAATATATATATAAGTATATCAGTGAGTTCTAAGGGGTTAGTATACTTCCAAGTTTTCAAAAAACAAAAAAAAATGTTTCTAGGTGCGCACAACTAGAACTCGGTTTCCTTGAAATCAGTTCGATTTCTCTGAAATTTTGGGATAATATTCCTAGTCTGAACTATGTTTGATGCATCAATCAAAGTTTTCTACAATCAAAGTATAAATATAGGAAAATAAATTCAAAAAACCGTCATTTTTTAATTTTTTAACTCTGCAAAATATCCTAGTTCAGGCTATACCCATACATACATAATTCGTCATTACAACCCTTCAGTCAGTATTACGACCAAGCTTCTGACACCACTTATGTTGTATGTGTTAATTTTATACAAGATTGGCGGGACCTACAGTTTGAGAAGACCCTGGCGTAACACCGCCGGAGCTTACCGGAATTGAAAAATAAATGTTTTTTTTTGTAAACAATCAAATGTCCTCTTTAACACATAAAAAGACACATAAAAAAAGCTGCCAAAAAAATGTCCTTAGGAAGTATACCCCTTAACCCTTTAAATTATAAACATTTCGTTCTTATTAATCCTATCTGGCAAATGCAGGCTTTTCTTGGTGCCTGTTTCCAAATGTCTGTGATAGGGTAAAAAGAAGAAGAAGAAGAAAAGAATATACATTTACAAGCCGCATCAGAAAATATTTCCAATCATACAAACGAAAAACAAATATATGATGAGCATGACTTTTAAGTAAGAAATTAAAAATTCAATAAACAACAACAAAAACAACAAAACGGCAAATAACATTTGAAGCATTAAATAATTAAAAAAAAACAAACAAAATGTGTTTTTTGTTTTTGTTTTTTTATAAAACACAACCAGTTTAAATATTAGAGAACAAAAAAAAACAACAACAATAATTTTTTTATTAAACAAAAATAGAAACAAAAACAAAATTTGTTTAAAATACTTTTTTTTTCTTCAAGCTTGATGTGACCAAAAAACACATGCAAATAATATTCGAAACGAAATGGAAGCAAACGCAAACAAATATTTTTTAAATTTATTTCAATAATCGAAAAATGAAAATACAATTTAACAGTGATATTCAACTGACTTCAGGACAGCAACTGGTACGAGTATAAATTGTCACACTGTATTCAACGACTTAAAAAACGTTACTTTCATATCAAACGTGTCTGGAAGCATTCTGCACAAAGTGTTTAACTGGAATTGTTAAAGTCAGTAGGCAAGTTAAAAACAAATGCCAAGCAATTATACGATAAAATTCTGGTTTTTGAAAACAGCATGAATAAAAAAAATTGTTCTAGTCCAAGTCTTTAAAGGGATTTACATACTTATCAGACTTTAAAATTTACGCAAATACCCAAAAATTTCTTTAAGAGTTTAATGAATCATTTTCCAAAAAAAGCAAGTTTTTCACGTTTTTATTTACTTTACAGCCATAGAATTAAGATAGGAATGCCCTTTCCCCTAGTCTAGCAGGTAGTGTGTTGGCTTATTACACATAACCTCAACTTGTTTAACCTCAACTTGTTTAGAGAATAAAATCTACAAGTGGGAAAAAACTTCTGTCAACAATTAGATTTTAAGATTGCAGGAAATATAAAAATATAGTAAAGCCAGGGTTCAAATCCCAAGTCAGACATTAAAACGAAATACAAAAGCTGTTTCTTCGGCCACTTCCTGTCAGCAGATTTCTGGCAAAAAATCTGAGAGTAAATAAAAAATTGCCATTAAATCTGTCTTTCTGAGTCGACTTTAAACTCTTGGCCCCGCCACTCATGTATAAAATTAACACACACAACATAAGTGGTGTGAGAAACTAGGTCGTAATCATGACTGAAGGCTTGTAATGACCAATTATGTATACCCTTTCCCTAAAAGAATATGAAAAGAAGAAGAAAACGCGAAATAGTATAGCGCGTCCATTATTATTTGATGGCCTATCCTAATATCCTAAAAGAGTAAAACAAAACAAAACTTCAGTAAAATATTTTATAGGAATCTAATTCAATTTTTGCTTTCAGGCAGAATTTCCTTTCCTTTTGATTTCAAATTCATGCACTTGGTTAAGGCATTTTTGTATTGTTTGCCCTTAGATGCCATGTTTTAGATAAAAAAAACTTTTATTTATTAAATTGGAAATTTGCAATTTTCACACGGAATGCCTATTTAAGAAATTAACCGATGATCTATGTTAACAATTTTTGGGGATTTTATTCAAAACTTATTAAACCGAGAAGTGTTAATTTAATTTATGCCCATAACTCTTAATAACAACAACTAAGGTCCAGTTGTTGCTCATAGAGATTAAATTTTTTTATTTTCTACATGATGTTTAAATTGTTATTTATTTACTAAAATTGTTAAATAAAAACAATGTTACAAAACAAAAACAATTCAATGCAAGCAAGCTGAAGGTCAAAGGCCTGTAAAATAATTCAATCGGAAGGTCATTTCAAAACAAAACGGCCTGTGTTGTCTGTGTGCTTAAAAGCATCAGAAAGACGAAAAGCAGAAGCAAAAGAACTGATAATTTGGGTTAAACAGTCAACTCCCATTGATAAATTATTCAATAGGCGAAGAGCAAGCAACCAAAACACTCTCTCTGCTCGATTGAAAAAAAATTGTTTTTTTTTTTAATTTAATTTACAAATTAATTTCTTTTATATTTTTTTTTTATAATTTTTTCACTTTTGTTTGGTTTTTTCTTCTTCTATTATAATCTGTTTCGTGCCTTTTCTAAGTTTATTTACAATTTTTTCTTTTATTTTTTGCTATTGTTGTTGTTTTTTTGCTTTTAAATACAATATTAAATACCGGAATAACAACAAATGTTATGAAAGACCGGAATTTAAAGTATCATAACGCCCAACAATGTTTAACAATCTGGCTAAAAATAAAAACAATTAAAACAACGGAAAAGATGATTAAAAAAATAAAAAATAAGAAGAAGATCAGACGATGTCATACGAATACCTGTCTGAGGTGTGACTCTGCATTCAAAAATGCACTCAAATTGTTAATAAATTACTCTTTCTTAATACTTTAAAATATTGATTGCAAAAAAAAAAAAAATTATGACAAATTTTTAAGAAAATTTACTGTTTTGTTAACATTTAATAACAAAAAAAAAAAACCGGTTACAGTATGAACTCTTATAGAAGACGAAAAAGAATTTCGAAAGAATTGCCATATAAAACTGTGAAGCCTGAAACGTGAAACGCGTGGCTGGTATCGATGTTGCAAATAGGAATACCGACATATATTGCCATATATTTGAAAGCTTAGTTCCGCGTTACATATACATACACGTAATTGGTTATTACAACCCTTCAGTCAGGATTACAACCTAGTTTCTCAAACCACTTATGTTGTATGTGTTAATTTTTATACATGAGTGTCCCGCTACTACTCGATTCATAACTTTAGAAAAATACTTATAATTTACTCGAATCATTCAACAAAATTTACAGTTGCATTTACAAAAAAAGAAAAAAGACGACACATAAGCAAAACAGACAGAGCAGCAAACAGAGCAAACACACAACCTTTTAGTGAGTATTGTAGTGTTCGTACGCAAAACGTACTTATTTTGTGATTCGTGTATATGTTGAGTTATGAAGAGTCGAAATCAAAAACACCATACGTGTTGTTAAGGATGAATATGATGAGAACTTCAAACTTTGAATATGAGTAGAGCTCCCGTGATATTAAAATAAGTATGAGTGTGTATAAGTATCAGAAATAATGAGTATGATTCGATTCTACTCACCTTTTTGAATACTCATTGCTGATCTCTGGTACAATATATATATATACATACATATACCGATAGAAACTCAATTGAAAGTTTAGGAAATTGATTGAGAGGTTCTATTACACGCTTCACTTCACTTCAATTGAAATTTATGCAAATCGATTAACACAGTTTTCTTAAGAACCCTATTTCCTATCAAAAAGGACTTATGGCATCGAAATGCCGAACAAAATGGAAAATATTTGATCAAATATGATGAAATGATTTCTTTTTACCACAACTTACATAATATTTTATGATTGCAGGCCTATTACGTCACGTACATATATTTTTTTTTTTTTAATTTTGAATTTTCAAAAGAAACACAATTTTATTTTGTATGAGCAGAATAGGCTCAAAAACAATTTCAAGTTGATATTTTCACTTCATTTTTGTGATAAAAGTTAAGATATTCATTCACCGTCTCAATTTTATTTTGTATTTGACTTCAATCTCTTAAAGAAACTTAATAAACGCCGGCTGAATTATTCGATTATCAAGAGTCTTAATTAAATGTCATCACAATTTGTGTATTTTTTCTGTTTTTTTTTTGTGGAGAACCTGTCATCACACGTTACCATAACGTATGGTGGTGAGAAAAAAAGGTTGTTTATACTGTTAAATGAAATTGACAAGAATTTAGTCTCAATGGCACTTGTCAACAGGCGATGTTTTAATTTTTATTTATTGTCATCATATATGTACAGAAAAACAAAACATACACACAAGATACATACATACATAATGACTTTGCATGGGATATCGCATACATCAGATACAATATTTTTTGATTTATTAATTGTCTGTCTGTCTGCCTATTTGACAACCGCCTGACTTTGTTCATTTTAAACACTTTTTTTTCTTCTTTTTTGCAAAAACTTTTAGAGGCAAAAAAAAATTTCAATTTTAATTTCATCGACTTGTGTTTAGTCATTCTATACAAACGTGTTTCTCTATTGTATTCCCTATTACGTCGATTGCAGAGAATTTTGCCGTTTTATGAATAAAAACAAAACAAACAAAAAAAAGTAAAGATTCTTTAGAGATGATGATTTACCTTAAGAACACATTAGATAAACTGATGAAAATAATTTCATGAGTAGAGACTCGAGTAATTCGTCATTAAATCAATAATAAAAAAAAACAAAAAAAAACAAAAACATTGTAATAAAACAATACAATACTGCTTGTGCGTATGGGTCTTTCCATTGGCAATGGCTGTGCTTACCTTTACTTATCGTCTCACCATGATCATCAGCATCGTCATAGTCTTCTACTTCGCCCTCTTCAAGATCATAGTCTAGGACAGCATGTACCCTGGTCTTGGAACCCTGACCAGCCTGGACTCGCGTAAAGCCGGGCGGTCTGTCGGGATAAGGATCATTTGAACTAGATTCGGTGGGTGGATTGGGTAAACCTGAGTTATCAGCCTTTGGACTCTTTTCAGCAGCACCGTATGTGGCAGCGGGTTGTTCCACTTTTGCATTCGGAACACCATAGTTGGGAAATGTTTGTGATGGTAAAGGATTGGAGGCTGTATTAATGTGATTTTGTTGCTGTTGTTGTTGCGTAGTAGATGAGAAAGTATTGAAAAATTGTTGCTGCTGTTGTTGATGATCTTTATTAATATTGTTATTATTGTTATTGTTATTGTTACTGTTATGAGCATTATTAATTTGGGGAAATCTAGTGTAAGTACCCTCACCATAAGTGCGGGTATTTGTATTTGCGTTCGCTGTTACTGAAGCTGAGGATGAGGCGACAGCTGCAGCTGACGATGACGATGATATTGCAGTTTTATACAGATTATTGTTATTATTTTGGGTTATATGTTGTTGTTGTTGTTGTTGGCGTTGATTATTAATGTGACTAAATTGATGTTGTTGTTGTTGCTGCTGAAAATGATGTTGAAATTGCTGTGGCTGTTGTTGTTGTTGTTGCTGAGTATGATATTGTGTATTTCTGGCGCCCGGTGGTGATATTGGCGGCAGATATGTATTTTTACGCCCACCGTTATTAATGTTGTTGTTGTTATTGTTGTTGCTGTTGCTGTTATATTGATAAGACGTTTGTTGAGGTGGTGCATAGGGATTATTTTTAAAAAAATCAGAACCCGGCGGCGGTGGCCCCCTATCATCACTTTGCTGCTGATGGTCAGCCGGCGAGTACAGTAGATTATTTGTACTGGCAGCCAATTGTTGATGTATAGGATGTAATGGTGAAACAGGGGCACTCCAAGGCGCCCCGCTGTGAGCCAAGGCTCCAAAGGGTAAGGAAAAGTTTGTTAAAGCCATATTCTAAACGATATTAATACTCAATCGAATCGAAAACTTTGCATTTTCTTTAAACGAATGCATATGAATACGAAAGACTTAAGAACCGAACTTTTTTTCGCTTTTAATTTCTAATCAATTAAATCACTTTTAGAATATTTCTACTTTTCTTTTCTTTTCTTTTCTTAATTTATTTTATTTTTTTTATTTATTTCGTTATATGTATATTCTGTTATTTTTAAATTATTTTCTTTTGTTTTTTATTTGCCACCTTTTTTTAATTTCGAAACATTTTATGCAAATAAATTATTTCAATATGAGAGGGAGATACAGAGAACAGCGAAAAAAATTCACATCATTTTAATTGCTTTTGAATTTGCTTGAAAACACTTCTGGTTTTAATTTTAATTTTTTATTTTTTTATTTTGTATTTGTTATACGAAACGAACGTGAGCGCGCGAGCCTCTGACGTTTGATTAAATTATTATCTGAAGGTTTTGTTAACGATTTTCAACTCAATTCAATTCAGTTTGACTTGTATTGTATTGATTTTATTGTCGTATTTTTAATAATAAAATGCAGTAACGAACGTATAACTAAGCGCTTACACAACCGTCTCAAGCGAGTTAACGCCAACGACTAACTTGCAAAGGGTCTTGCTTTTAAAACTTTACTTTACTTTAAACTGAACAACACTGTTAAGTAACGCAATTCTTAACAATTGATAATACGAAAACTATTTGTTGTCGATGTTACTCACGTAATCTATGAGAGCATTGTTGCACACTATACGAGTGCATGTTTATCGGTTTATCGGTTTCATTCATTCATATTCATTTTCAAAAAAAATAAAGAATTAAAATTAATCAATTGTATTGGAGAACAATACAGTTTTAATTGTTTGTGAAATTTCGTAATGTTCTGTTTCTAATTTCCGTATTTTAAGCTCATTTTCAAAATATTAGCAATTTGTAACGGTTCATTGTCGCTCTTTTCGCTCATTCTCATTCTCATTCATACGGCAATCAATTGATTGCTCTTTAATGCTCTTCACCTCACAGTGTGGTGAATTCGGTGTAATTGTTTATAAAACAATTCAATTTAATTATTTTGCGTTGAACAATTTTAAATTGAAAAACATTGAACAGGAATTATAAATTCAAATTATTTCAATAATAATTGAATCCGTAAATTGATTCTAAAAGACATTTTGAAAATGTTATGCGAGAAATAAAATCAGCAAATTTATTCCCTTTTGTTGGAAACGATTTATATTCGATTTATTTCAAAAGCGCTTCATTCACCAGTGAAGATACCGAATGTATTATTTATTAATCCTTACAAGTTTTAATTGAAACTAGAAATGTCTACATACATATGAATTTATTGATTTCATTTGGAAAATATTCCTTGGTAAACCAGTGCATTTCCGTCCCTGAAAACGTATTTCAAACGTTCGTTTAGAAAAACCGCAAATCGTTTCGTTTAATTTAAAAACTAAGCAATTCCGCTTCAATCAAATTAGTTTGGTTTTTTCTTTATCACCACAGCGGAATATATACGCCGTCAGATTCTTGTTGAAGTGAAATAAAATAAATTCAAGGAAATTCACTCCGTATTTTCAGAAAACTTTATCTTCAATCAAGAATTGAATGAATAACGAATAGCTGCTGTGGTAGAGCTTAGATAATTTCCACTGATTAATCATATAAACCTGAGCAAATTAAATAGCAGCAGCATTTAAAATGAAAGCAAAAACAAAGTTGATATTGAAAATTATTGAAACAAGTGTCAACAAAAGTGTTGATAGATGTCGTAAATAATAAAGAAAAAAACAAACAAAAAATAATTACGAATAATTAATAATAATAAATAATGTGACGTATGTATTGTGTGAAACGATAAGAACACTCAACAAATGAAGTTTATGTAGGGGGCCTATGATTAAACAAAAACAAAAACAAAATTCCCTTTCCGTAAAATTTCCCGTTAATTATTATTAATTTTGTTTTTCATTCTTCTTTAAAATTTATTGACCTTTTCAATTATTTTATAAGGCATTAAAAGAATATTGATACCTGGGTATGCAGCCAGACAAGAGTAGAACGGCCTACTGTTACATACAATACTAGAAAAGGAACATTTTTCATAATAAAACAAATCGTACCGTACAGAAACTGTTCCCACATTTTCATATGTAGCTCTGAGTAGTCTTATAGAAAACATAGAGAAATTTTTATTGTGTTCTGCTACAATCATTTAAAATGAAAATTAAAGTCAAGGCTTTTAGTCATACTTTATGGTATCGAAATTCCCTTTGTGATGTAATGATAAAAATATCTTCCCTTTTTTTGGAAAATAGATTTTCTCATTATATGACAGCTGGTTGCAGCAGTGAAGTCATTTTTCATTAAATTATTTGAAAGAATGCGCCAATCTATTTCCATAATTACTTTCTTTCTTAAAACCAGCCGATTAAAGGATTTTGGCCTACCTTAACACATCGTTCCAGATGCCTATGCTTCTGCTCACCCTGGCCAGTTGGTCATGCCAATCGATTACAGGACTTCTTCTTTCTCTGGACCGAAGACCTTACGTAGGACTTTTTTCTCGAATACTCTCAAGGCTGCTACATCAGTGCTTAATAGTGTCCATGCTTCTGGGTCGTAAAGAACCACGAGAAAGATGAGTAACTTGTAGAGTATAAGTTTTGTCTTACGGGTTAGGTTAGGTTAGGTCGGAGTGGTAGCTCTGATATCACAAAGCTCACTTGAGCACGCATAGCGTCCCGTTGTGATGCCACGGGTGAACGCAGTCCCTGTACTAACCAAGTTCCACCAAAATCAGGGAAAAGGAAGTTGGTCAGCGCAAGGTCTGCACTGTCTTACGGGAGAGGTCTCTACTACTCAATTGCCTATGGAGGCCGTAATAGCGCCTGTTGGCAAGAGTGATCTCCAGACTGACATAATTTTTGCTAGATAAACAAATTCACCAACTATTTTGAAAGTATAACTATCGGTTGTAATCTGGAATCCAGTCCGACGCATGTCAGCAGTTGTCGACAACATATATTTCGTTTTGGCCTCATTTACTGCCAGACCCATCTTAAAAGCGCTCAAGTCAACAGTAACATCTCGCTTGGTACGCCCTATGATGTCAATATCGTCAGCGTACGTAAGCAACTGAGTATTTTTGTGGAAAATAGTCCCATTGCGATGCAGAACACTCTGCACGACGATGTTCAAGAAGTTGCATGATAAGGCATCG
Source organism: Sarcophaga rosellei (assembly GCA_930367235.1). NCBI lineage: Eukaryota > Metazoa > Arthropoda > Insecta > Diptera > Sarcophagidae > Sarcophaga > Sarcophaga rosellei. The sequence continues at coordinate 2,204,502 of OV884019.1, read as the reverse complement.
CATTGTCTAAAATCTCGCACGGTATCCTATCTTGACGGATAGCCAGGACTTGCTCAATATTCCCATAATAAACGAATGAAATCTGTTTGGATTGTTTGAAGTTATTCTCTTCTTCTTTTCAGCCTCAAACAAAGTGGTGAGTAACCATCAATATTTTTGTTTTGGTTTCCTTTTTCAAATTCCTTTTCTAATAATTTCAGTTAACGATACTTGTGGATATAATATATACTTATTTTAGTTTATATACATATGTAAGTAGTTTATATATTTTAAAAATATATTTATTATGCCCACATCAATATCAAAAAAAAAAAAAAAGAAAAATAAACTTGAACTTTTGCAAAAGAGAACCAAATGGAATGAATAGTGAGTGAATGATTCAACAGTTTAAAATTGATGAAATAGTTTTTGTTTTAAATGAAACATTCGAAATCAATTAATTAAACTAGTTCAGCAATATTGATGCATAAATTACGATTACTAATCCTATCCTATCCTATTCTATACAAGTTTTTGAATTGAATTCTTGATTAAATTGATTAAACTTTTGTGAGAGAATAAAAAAATGAAGACAATAGTGCCTCTAATACTATTGGTTGCCAATATTTTGAAACCTTAAATATGTGTGCAGATTTGGAATATTTTTTTTAAAGAAAATTTATATATTTTTTTTTTTTTTGTTAAACCGAAGGTCATATTGGAAACAAATTACTCTGCTGATATACAATCTAAAAGTTTTTTTAATTAATAACCTGCAGACCACACAGACACTGTTGCTAATCTACATATGATATGCGGAATAAGACGACAGTAATTAATTGAAATTCTAACGGATTTTGGAAAAAGAAGCAAAGAATTTTCAATTAATTTCAAGTGATATTATCTTTTTTTTTCTTGTTTTTTATTATTGATTGGCATTTCCTTTCCATATTCTTTGTTGTTTTTTATTTTTGTTATTACCAGCAGAATAACTGATATTTTTCAATTTCAGTTTCGTTTGGTATTAAATATAACAACAACATTCGTTAAACATAATAGAGTTCACGTACCTCGAATAACCTTGTTGAAGGTGTAGTAAAAATGTTTAAATCACTTCTTTTTTTTATTAGTTTTGTTGTATACCAACAATAAACAATAAGAGAGAAAAAAAAATACAGGCAAATGTCAATATTTGTTGTATGTTTTGTAGTTTTCGAAAATCAAAAGTCAATGATCGTTTGTTATTTGCTTGTTACCACAATTTAAAACGAAACAAAAAAGGTTTTTGGAATTTAAAGAAAAGCAAAAACAAAACAGAAAGAATTCATTTGTTTCGGTATCTTTTAAAAATTTCGTTGTCAATAACAAATGGTTGATAAATAGTGGCTGGATTTTAATTGTTATTAATTGTGAATGGACGCCAACGATTTGACACTTGGCTTTGAACAACAAAATGAATCAAATGCCAGGAATAAGAAAAAAAAATAACGAAATTTGTCATACCCAAGCATTACATGATACATACATCCATACATACAGTTAAGCACCAAACCACCATCAGCAAAAGCTATTAAGAATACATATTGTTAAGAATGTTATGAACGCCTTTTTAGCCCTGAACATGACAATTGACCACTTAAGTAACTGAGGTTTCTGTTTACATTTCAATATATTTGTGTGCTATTTGCCATTCTTATTTATAATATGCTTGACCGTAACTTTCAAAAACTATATTCTGACTCCTAATCTAGAGCCTGGCTTTTAAATATTTTTCTTTTTTAGCTTTTGCTGTAATGGTCACAATGTTTTAAATGAGACTGACGGTGGTGGTGGTGGTTGTTGTGGTGGTGGTAATATGTAACTTAGGCCGCTCCCAAATGGCCTTACGTGCAAATTATTGTTTTTCAAAATCAATATCTTTTCACTGTTTTTTTTCAGTTTTATTTTGTTATTTAACATTTTGTTCCTTGACACCACAATTTTGGTGTTACAATCTTGAAAGTGCCTTTTTTATATACATATGTACATACATATGTATGTACCAATCATAATAACAATAATAATAATAATATTTATTGATATTTAAAGTTTCTTTAACGCCAATAATTAATAGGTAATTTGAATAGTGGCTGTGTTGAAAAAAAAGTTGAAAAATTCTTGGAATTCATTTTTAAAGCGGTTGGTTTTTTTCTTCACGTTTGCAAACGGATGGAATAAATATTTAATATCCTATTAGTCATTATTTTTGTTTAGTTTTGTTTCGTTTTCCTTTGTTTTAAATAAAAGTAATATAATTTCCCAAAAAAAAAAGACCATAACTAAAGCAATAAATATTTGTAATGTTATATCCGCAAGGCTAGCAATCCTGGAATATAAGAAAAACTGTACCGATTCAACTTCCGAACTGCATTTTTAACACACATCATCATCACATTGATCCACAATAGAAACTGGCCGTGAGATAGTCGTCTAACTCTATGAAAAGATCGATAAAAAAAACAGAGAAAAGATAAGTTGTAAAGAACTAGGACCATGGATTTATATTCGCGACTTGAGATCTGATGATAATGACAATAATAAGAACATTAATCACCAGCAGCAACAATAGCCTTTGAACCGTCAACAGGAACATTTACTTGTCTTGTGAACAATGCTGCCCTATAACTCGCAAGACTCTGCATGTTAGGTACTTAAGATCAATTGGGACACTCAGTTTCAAATGAACGGAATTATCTTTTTGGCAATTGAGCGAAAACTCATGCAGTGTCCGGCATTTGTTAAATGAATTTTGAATTTTTAAATCGACTGCAACCGAAACTTACAAATGCTATAAGCTTTCATTAAATGCCTTGTTAGAGCAGTGCTTATTTAAATATTCTGATAATTCTCGAAACATAAATTTCAATTCAATTAAGTAAACAAACAAGTTTTCCAGATATTTTTGTGAATTCCATATTTTATTAATTAATAACAATACATACATACATACATTCTACATACATATGTACGTACTTAAGGGTATTACTATAAATCTCCACTTATGACAGACAGAAAATATAAATCCAACGTATAATTTCAAATACAGTCGAAATACGATCACGAGATATTAGTTACGATTTTCAGTTTTTTATTGAGAATTGTTTTCTGTTTTTTTTTTCTTTTCTTTTCATTCTATGTATTGATCTTTTAATTAATTGTTTAAAATTTTAAAAATTGATTGATTGAACATTTATTTAATGTGATACAAAGTAGAGTATCATAATCCATCTTAAGATAAATAAAATTAATAAAAAATAAAAAGTATACGAAACATATTCAGAACAAACAAATTGTGCTGATTTAATATGCCAACCACTTGAGGGAATTCTAAAGTTCTAAAGTATTGTGTGGTGGCCATATAAAAAAGCAAAGCAATCGTTATGATTTATTTCATAATCATAAAATGAGACACCGTTACCTATTCTTATTCTTTTTCCTTCTTACTTTCGATTGTTTTTAAATTATATTTATACATTGTGTATTTGTTGTTATTTTTGCATATAATTAATATACGACAGTATACATACATACTTAAACACAAACAGAATAAGAACAATAGACAAATGACAGAGACAAGTAGCCAATGTTTTAAATTTTTCAGTCATACATTTTTTTTTTTTTTGAGTTATGTTTACTTTGCCCACATATCGAAAAATGATTTGTTATTAAACAAATATCTTAAATAAAATGTCGATCGAACTGGGGTCAGACAGTGTAAATGATGGTCAAAACATTATAAAAAAAAACTTTTTTTCAAATTCCGATGGAATATGCATGGAATTAATTGTTATGAACTTCTCCTTACGGTGTATTGTCTAAAGGAAATTGAAATCTTCCACACTCTCAGAGCTAAGTTGGTAGTCTGTAGCAGAAACTAAATGATTACCACCTACAGCAGCCTACGATAAATAATTTTATTAGCGATAAACTCTTGTCAACTTTCTCTTGTAATAATCTATTCTCTCAAATTTTTTAGCGAGTGAGACAAGGGCACCTATAAGAAAAACATTATAACTGAGAATAACAAAGTTTAAAGTTCTCTTCATATTCATACTTAACAACATGTATGATGTTGTTGATTTCGACTCTCCATATCTCAGCATATACACGATTCACAAAATAAGTATGAATCGCGCACGAACACTAAAATACTCACTAGAAGGTTACGTGTTTGATCTGCTTGCTGTTCTGTCGTCTTTTTTCTCTTGTTGTAAATGCAACAACAACTAAGGCTGTAAATTTTCATGAATGATTCGAGTAACTCGATTATTTTTTTTTAAATTATGAATGTAAATGAGGAGTCTTATGAATCAAACATATTTCGAATGGTATGAGTTTAATGTCAACGTTGTACGCATGCTCATTGCAACCTTTACTTATAAATCAACGTTGTAGTGAGTACGAATGCATTAGACTACTAGGTAAATTTCAATATTGTTGACCCATTTATATTAAAAATTTCATGAGTGCTTATGAGTAGCGAAAAACGATTCATTGCTGATCTCTAAGCCTAAAGTAATTTTTACTGTCAACTCATTTTTCTAACACATTCGTTCTTCAGCAAATTTTTAAACCTTGACGTTTTGCCTGTTTTAAAAGAATTTAAATCAATCTTTACAGAGCTTAATTCATTCAACTTAGTTTGTAATTAAAAACAAGAAAAGAATAATAAACAAATATAAGCATTAAAGAAGTCTAATAAAGAGATAACATATTGACTAGGAAGCTAATATAAGAGATTAAATTTAAATTTTCAATCCCTTAAAACAACAGATAAAAGTTATGTTTGTGTTCTCCCGTTTAGCCACAGCTCTACTACAATAGAAAATAAAATTTGCAAGTAAAGAATATCGCACGTGCCACCTGTTTTATGATTTGCACCTAAATTGTAACACTTTAATTCGTAATGCGGATTTAATAAAATTATTAATTATTATTTGTAAATATTAAACAGATGTTAATTGTTTATTACAAGCAATTGTGTAAAGCAATGACAATACAATTGAAAAATATTATTAAACATCACACAACATTAAGCGGACAGATAGAGAAATAGGCTCGGCTCGGCTCAGATCGGCTTCAACTAAAAGATTGTACACTGTCATGGGTACGGTAATAGGCAAAAAAAAAAAACACTTGTTCTATATTTATATGTTTCCCGATAAACATGCCACTGCGAATATCCCACCATAAATTCAATTCAATTCAATTCTGCAAAACGTTTTTCACTTAATTTATTGTGTATCAATTGAAACGTGTTTATCTTAAGAAATGTCTTCGAGAATGTCTTTTTTTTTTTTGCATTTGCATAAAAAATAATTTATCGAATCGAATTGAATTGAATTGCATGGAAAACAACAACAACATAAACTCGGTATTTGTCTTTCTTAATGAGATCGCAAAACAAATGGAAAAAAGTTTTGTTTTTTCTGTTTTCACAAACTCGAATGGAAATTTAATTAAATTAAATGGCTAGCTCAACTTGGGGTACTACTGGCCTGGTGTTAATGTGTGTTAAAGCACAGAGTACAACAACAAAAACAATAGTAAAAAAAACAAGGAAAATAAATGTTTATTTGTACCTGTTATTAGGAATGAAAAGAATCATTTGAATAGTTTTTTAAACGGTTTGGAAATTTGTCTCAAGTATTGAATATCAATGCACTGTAATGCCCCAGTATTGTGTTTTCAAAGGTCCGGTATGAAATTCCCCAATTGTGTGGCTTATTGTTGATTTGTAGCCAGAGGTGGTCAATGGCAATGTGGTGGTGGTAGGTAGGTAGCCTTATCTGAATATAATATTCATGAACAAATTATATAAAAGTGTTCTATATTTAGGTTTTATTGCATTTAAATAATTTTATTATCTAACAATGAGGGCGTTGCAATAAATGAACATAAAGTATGTATTTATAATACATAATAAGAATAATAAAAACAAAAGACTTAAGCAGCAAACTTGTATACAAATGTTATGGCCATTTAACTTCACCTTCTTAAATAAATTATTTCACTGTTTCGTTTAATTAAGCGTAGAAAATTGCCAAAAAGGATTCAGATACATATGTATGTATGTACGTATGTATGTGACAATAATTATGATAAACATGTATTATGATTTGTAATATTTTCTTTTATTTCAATTTATTCTCCTTGATTTTAATTGAAATCAATTGAAATTATTCTTGTATTGATAACTAATGCTTGTTTCTATATTGTAACATAGTTTAATGATAAAACAATATCAAAACAAATTAATTAAATTAACTCGAGTAATAAATGTTTGTTCTTAGAATTTATGGCAACATTAAACGCGTGTTCTTAATGTATGTACACGACAACAAATATGTCATAAAATATATGCACATTTTTGATTAGACGGAGTTCAATAATAACCACACAATCAATTTCATTGCAAATGTAATATCTTTCAATGAGATTAATTTAAACTAAAACTATTTAAATAAATAATATGTATTAAAATAATAATAATAATAAAAACATACATACGCCAACAATACCACACTGTAATGACCACCGCCATCACTTGAAAAAAGCAAAAAAAAAAAACGAAACCTTTAACTGGTCTATTTGTGACAATGGCTTGGAAACCCAATAAAATCCAAGCAGGGCTTTAATTAAATGACTCATTGCCTTACCAACACGTATTTAATATTCATTGTTCATAACGTTGTTGTTGGCTTTGTAGTAAACGTTGGCTGAAATCTGCATAAAATTTAACTTTTTTTTTCCTTTTTTCTTTTCAACTGTCAAATATAGAAAATAAAATAAAATCCTACAATAACAATAAAACAAGAAAAAAAAATGTTAAATATTAAACGAAAAGCGATTGGTCTTTTGGGAATAAATGAACAACCAACTCATAGAGTCACATGAAATTTGTGTTTAAATATTATTTTTTTTTAATTTTTTATTCTGTTTCTAACATGTTAAATCGCATTACAAGACATTTTACACTTTTAAAGGAGGAATTTAATTTGGCATGTTGACAGACACAAATCGAGACGTTAATGTTGAATGCTATTTTAAGTACAATACTTTGTAAATAGTAATTTGGCATATTATTGTTTCAGGTATTATATGTATGTACATATGTACTATTTTAATCTATTGATAAAGTTGATGTTGGCACGCATTGACTGAAGCTCGACTCAAATTTTAAGATTTTCAGAAAATGAGATTTGACAGTTTCTTGCTTTCTTACATGACTTGAGTTATGAGAGTTATTCTTTTGGCTTAAAAAAAACGAGCTTTCACGAATCAAGCCTAATTACAAGTCATCGTGCATATGAGGTCTGATTGCAAGCCATCATTGCAGTTTCTTTTATCACGAGTTTGGAAATTGATCTCGCAGAGCAGTATAAACCAGGAATTGGCTTCAAAAACCCAGTTTAATGAAATTGTGGAACTCTTGTAAGACGTGTTCCATTAACAACTATGATATATGTATAATCCCTAGTTTGAAGCACCTCTGATCCTATACCCTTTATAGTGCTTACAGTCTTTAAAGAGTGCTCGTTTTCGCGAATTTGAAACGCCTTCTTTAAGCCATGATTTTTCAAATTCATAGTCCTTTAATGAGAATTTTCTTCGTGTTCTCAAACATAAGATTCCTGTCTCTCAAATAGCTTGTTAAATAGGTGGGCATATAAATAAAAATGTTTCTTTTTTTTCTTTAATTCGAATCATATGTTCTATTCAGATCCTTAGAGGAGAGCCAGCAATACGTTACGTTTAAAGAGATCTTTTGTTATTTCAAAAGCGTGTGCAGTAGTGGCTTAACAAATTCTTCAACACCGTAATTGTTAAAGTCATTGTCATTTGTCTCCAGTATAAATAAATAAAAAAAATGTTTGTGTTATAATTTAAATTGACTTCAACTTCTTGCAGTGAACGTATGTACATACATACATATTTTAGCAGTAGTAGTTGACTTCTTGAAATGTCATAAAAAAATCAATAAAAAAACAACAAAATACAAATTTATGTGGGTGTTGCTGCTTGTATTAAATAACTCAGTTAATCAAAAAACCATAAAATTCTAACGTATTTTTGATTTCATGGTTGAAACAAGAAAAAAATATTGAGAGAAAAAAAAACGAGAATAAATACATACATGAAAAGATATACAATATGGAATTGGGAAGTATAGGAACGAATTGAGATTGATGTGGCTGTGACAGGAAGTTTATAAATTATTAAAGGGGTTTCATGCAAACTGATATTAATTACTTGTGTAATACGTACTTATAAATCAAAGAAATAAAGAACAAGACATACAAAATTATAAAGTTTTTAGTTCCTATATTTATGAGAATAAAAAAAATTAAAAACATAATGCTTCATGGACAAAAGCAATACAGAGTGAATGAGTTTTTATTTAAATGTAAATTGAAAACAAATTCTACGGGAGTATTTTCATATGCAACTGACTTTGCTAATCTAATCGATTATTATGACATGAGATTAAAGGTACGATAAGTTTTTATAACAATTTCGGATAATTAAGGATAAATCGAATGGCTATTATTGCTATAACTCTACACAAATTTAGCTGCTTTTGTCAGGAGAAATACATTTCCTAGCAATAAATAGGTATCGGAAATATTACGACCTGTGTGAGAGTTACGTATTCAATTGAAATGTTGGATAGTCGATTCTAATTCAAGCCAAAGATAAAAAGTTAGCTGACTGACATTGACGAATCTAAAATTGTGAATAAATGTATGTATATTACAGCATCAGGATCATATTGTTATCTGTTTTGGAATCGCTTTGGCGTTTATCGAGGAAGATTTGCAAAATATTTGCCTTTGCTTGTATTCACATTTGGTACGCATTCAGTTCATATTATTTCAATATTACATATAGAATTTCTTTCTACTGCTACTCTAATATAATGATGAATACATACATACAACCCTTCAGTCAGGATTACGGCTTAGCTTCTCACACCACTCACGTTGTGTGCCTTAATTTTATACTTGAGTGGCGGGACACACAGTTTAACGTCGACTCCGAACGACAGATTTTGAGAAACTTTTTCATGGCAGGTTTATTTACTCTCAGAGTTTTTGCCAGAAATCTGCTGAGAGGAAGTTGCCGAAGAAATTTATTTTTTTCATATTTCGTTTTGATGTCTGGCCTGGGACTTCAACCAGCGAACACACTACCTACTAGACTACGGCGACTATAATAATGATGAATATAAAGTGAAAATATTCAGCCCAATCACGTGTAATATTCCTTACGTATTTCTTTCCCACGGAGTTTACCTCTCTTGAGAAAAAATTCCTCCAATTAAAAAGAAAAGCGAAAAATTTAATGGGAAATTTATATACATACATACATAATAGGAGGAATGGGAAAAAAGAAAAAACTGCCACGCAATTGTAATTCATGATTGGGTTGATAAAAAAAATTTTAAACAAAAGACTTAAGACACAAACTTCTTATATAGTCAAATGCAAATGTACTACAAATGACTGTGATATAACCAATCAACTAGAAGAGTAGAGGAATTCTTTTATTTTAACTGTAAAAAGACTCAATAATTCCGATAATTTAATAACATTACATATATGATTTTTTTTCTGGTTATTGTTTACAATTTTGACATTTGTACACTGATGGTCACACGATCTACTTGTCAAAACTTGACAACATATTTAATAATTGCTAGTATGGAATTGGGTCACTATGGACTTAATGATAGATATGCCATATTTTAAAAACGTCTTCAATAATTTAATGGCTATACAATTAATATTTAATATTATTAAGTAATGAAAATCAACTGAAGTGGTCTTTGACTTTTTCAAAACCCACTATTAAGTAAGAGAAGAAAACAAACAAACAATTAAACTCTACTTCTAAAATAACAATGAAAAATATATTAACACAACATGTAAAATACTTTAAATGTTTGTGCTTAAAAGATTACAAATTTCAAGAGATAAAATTGTAATAAAAACAATGTAATGTTATGTACATTTGTATGTATGTGTACTTGCGTACATTCGTCTTGTTTTATTGTATTATATTGTATTGTATTGATATGTATATTCCAAGGTAAAGGATAAGAAACACTCTGCATAGCAATTCCCATGTAGAGGAAGTTTTGTGCAATTATTTTAAAAAACAACATTTTTTTTTTATATTTCTGCAATCTGTTTAGGCCGACAATTATTTATTTTACAACGATCTTGATTGGATTTAAGCATCTTTGACCCCCCTTGCCGTAAATTTAGAAAAAATTCGAATGTCGAATGTCAATGTTGCCAAGTAATTGTCGTCCAAATAAAAAAAAAAAATAATTGAAATGGATTGTAAAAATATTTTATTGTACTTTCCATATTGGTAATGCACTAGCATTACAGCAAAGCAGAAAAACAGAAACAAAAACAGGCAACAATAGGAGCACATGTGCACAATTAAATTATAATAGATAGATAGATAGATACATAGATATGTATGTAGATAGACAATAATTAAACGTGCCGTCGATTATGACAAATAACATTTTATTTCAGTTAATTTTATTTTATTTTATTTTTTTGCGATTTTATTTGCTATTAATTTATAGTTCAACGTTTATGAAAATATTAAAAAAAATGCCGTTATTTATTTTTTTTTTCTAAATTTTAATTGTTTTTATTCATTTTTATTACATTTTTATTTCTTTATTCGATTAATACTTACACACTAATAATACTTCTGAAGACCATTGTTAGTGCAACAACAAAAGAAATTTTTTATTATTTTTAAAAATATTCATGCATGCATACATACCTATGTACACAATTTATCGATTATAAAAACTTCAATAAAGTTTTTCAATAATTTAGAAATTGAATAAAAAACAAAACATTTAGAGCCTTCTTATACTATTTTAACGAGTAGTATGATTCAAAAGGAAACGTATAAACGATTTGTTATGGCATCCATAGCCCGTTTATGTAGTTTAAATTGTTATCAACGCTTTAAATCATTTAAAAAGTTTTACTATATTGTTAATAAAAGTATACATTTTAATATAGTGTTACACAATTAATCAGAAGTGTTGTTAATAGCCATACCGAATGATAAGACAACCTAAGAAGAATATTTGGTTATTGTTTGTTAGTTTTTTTTTCTTCATCAATTAGTAGTATACTGGCTGACCACTTTACATTCGCGCATGCATACACAGGTAATAAAACTACTATTGATTTAATTAATTTTATACCGGTCTAATTGGGTGTATGTACTTATGTAAGTCACAATATGTATGTACATGTGTATGTGTAAATAAGAATATTTCAATCAAACAATAGACACCATTGTTCTAAATATAAAGCAGGGCTACTTTAAACTTAACAAAAATAAAATTAAAAATTAACAAACCATTGTCATGTTGTTCATGGCTTTGTTGTTACTGAGGGTGTTGGCTTATGAAAATTAATAATTTTTTATTGAATTTTATTGTTGCAATATTAATACATTTGTATTGTGTGTGTACATCAGTGATCAGCAATGAGTATTCAAAAAGAATAATTTCTGATACTTATACACATTCATACTTATTTTAATATCATGGAACCCTCTACTCATATTCAAAGTTTGAAGTACTCACCATATTCATATTTAACAACACGCATGACGTTATTGATTTCGACTCTCCATTGCACAACATATACACGAATCATAAAATAAGTATGATTCCCGTACGAACACTAAAATAATCACTAAAAGGTTATGTGTTTACTCTGTTTGCTGCTTTGACTGTTTTGCTTATGTGTCTTTTTTCCTTTTTTTTCGAGTCATTCGAATCATTTATAAGTATGTATTATAAGAATTTTTCTAAAGTTATGAATCTAAATGAGTAGTCTTATGAATCAAACATATTTCGAATGGTATGAGGCTGATGGAAACGTTGTACGCATACTCATTGCAACCTCTACTTATAAATCAACGTTGTAGTGAGTACGAACCAATCAGACTACATAGTTAAATTTCAATACTCACTTATCTTGAAAATTTCATGAGTGCTTATGAGTCGCGAAGAAACGATTCATTGCTGATCTCTGGTGTACATATCGACGCCTCCGTTCTATAACATTCTAAGTCGAAAAAGTGTGTTTTGAGTTATGAGCTCTCAAAGTTTTCACGCGACATACGACTATATGTGTATTCTAAGTAGATTTTTCCCTATAACTTCGGAACAGATCGGCGCATCTTAACCAAATTTTGACAGTATTTAAGTTAGAGAACGTAGAATTTAAAAATGCAAGAACATTAAAAACGTTCTAAGTACACTTAGAACGTTATAGAATGGAGGCGTCGATATGTATGTATATATAGTACGTGTGTATAAAAATTAGAATTTTAATTCATTACTTAACAATTGCAAATTGAATTTAAAATCTCTTTTGGTTTTTTACTTCCTCTAGAATAATATATGAAAAGAAATCATTTCATTTATGTATTGTTGGAGTTATTTTATAAAATTGGAAAATATAAACCTTGGGATGTGTGTGCGCGTAAGAGTATGCTTTATCGTTGCTTTAGAAAGAAGCTAATTATCAGGGCGCCGCTGCTTATATTCGAGATCAAAAGTATCACACAACAAGTATGAATACAAGTGTTCTTTTGTTCTTTCCGAATGTACTTGATCCACTCCATTGTGTTGCATTCCTTTATTTCATGAAATTAGATTTTAATTTGGAGAATTAGTAATTAAAAGATATTTGGCGAGCAATACCAAATTAATTGTGTTATAAAATGTTGTTGCTGTTCTTGTTGTTGTTGTCGTCTAGTGAGGTGTTAAAGATTCCATTTAAGGAGTGTTTAAGTTTCAATTAATTTTTTGATTTTTTTGTTTTTAATTCATTTAATAAATTTAAGACAAGAAATAAACTTGATTAATTACCGCATAATTGTTTTGTTTAATAGTTTTTTCTATTTTGTTTGTTTGTAGTATTCAAATCTCATTAAGGGATTATTATCGTACTACTGATGTCGAATTAATTCACTTGATAAGACAAATTCAACTTTTTTAGTCAAAAAAGAACGTGTAATTATTTTAATTTTAAATTAAAAACTTAAAACAAAATCATAGAAATAAAATTGAAAATGTTCTATTTTGTTTTTAGATGGTAGAACACAAAATTAAATTAACAAAGAATTCTTTTTTTTTTTTTGTTTTTCTCTGGCAATCGTCATAAATTAATTGTTCAGAGCAGAAAGTCGAATGGTTTATTAAAGATTATGAAATGAAAGTAAAGTCAAGGTCCATTTACAATTTAAGGTGTGGTCTTCTAAAACAGCCAGACTTCAAAAACAAGAACAGACAAATGCTTTAAAATTACTCAGCTTACAAACAAAACTAAATATGTACAGAGCTTGAACTTTAGTTAATAGCAGTGAATACTAGATGGAATATATGTATGTATGCATAATGGATGGTAGTATTTGAGACTTTTTTTAATTAATGTAAGGCATCCCATCCTTTCAAACGTTTTTAAGGTCCTATAAAAAGGTTTTGTTGTAAGAACTTCACTACAAATCCGGACTATTTTCAAAAGCTAGATGTGAGAATTAATAAGAATTTGAAGAATTTTTTTTCTTTTCAGTTAGAATTGCCTGACTTTAATTGAATATTATCGAGTGTAAATATAAGCATACATTTACATACACATAATTTATTGGGTATGTATTTAAATTATTACAATAATTGCTATTATTAGTAGTACTAATATTGCAACAAGTTATGACCAGTTATAAATTAAATTAGATCAACAAGATAAGTAAAGTACTGGCGAATGCAAAGTTGCCCTACAAAATGTCAAATCGAATGAATAAAAATATTTCTTATTATAATTACTTTACTGAGGAAGCGTTGTTAGATTGAAGAAGACGAGTTCAATCAGGGTTGTCATACCCGTTGGCATCAAGTTGACTAGCTGTGTCCTCACCAAGAGGAGCAGCAATCATACTTTCTGTATGAAGTCTGTATTTTGTACAAATACATGTATCTTGTCTTACAGTCTCTTTTGCAAAATTAAAAAATAAATTTCTTAGAGACAAAAAGCAAAAGCCAAAGCTTAAAGCATTGTTTTCAACAACAAATGATTAAAAGTTATTTATAAACAAAAACTGTTTTATTAATAGAACTTCCTGAACAACAAATAATGTTCAGTATTGTCGCCATAGATATATACATAAATATACGTACGTATGTATGTACATACGTTCTCATAATCACATAAATATTTAATAATCTGACTATAACCTATGTTCAGACACATATATATATATATATACATACGATATTTATTACATAATTATATACATATGTAAATTCATATTCATGTTTCAAATTTAAATGCATTTCAAGTGTTTAATATCAATATACATACTCGAAGAAAAACAATTCTTTTAAAATTTCTTAGATTCTGAAATAAGGTCGGTTAGTTATTAAATGCAAGCAAATAAATTGTTAAACTTTGTCTCAATTTGATAACATTTTACAAGGAGTTTACAAATTATAATGACAAATTAATAACAAACCATAAACTAATAATTTGTGTCTATAAATAATACAACAGAGAAGTGATTACTTACAACTCCCTTTACTTATTAAAATAAAGGACTTATAAATTATTGCATTGTATTGTATTGTATTGTAGCTGTTGTTGTTGAGTTGAAATGGAAACATTTTCAGTTTATTATTTGAATTAATTTAGCTCATTTTATTTTATTTAATTTATTTATATATTTTATATAAAAACGAATAAATTGAGTCCAAAGCAATGGTCTTCTTTCTGAATAAAACTAATTACAAAAACATACAAAAGAAATCGATAAAAAAGCACAGATTTAGAAAATCATAGAGAAACAGTTTCAATCAGATTTTTTTTTACAAATGGTTGCGTTAATATTTTAATAAAAAAAGAAGATTAATTAAATTAAAGTAACTTATATAAGTTATAGCAAAAGGAAAATAATTCTAAACTAGGATATAAATTCAAAATCGTCATCGGAACCTTCGTTATCATCACAGCAATTTCTTCGTTTGCTTTCAACTGTTGTGTGGTTAACACTTTCAAAATCTATAAAAAGAGAATATTAAAAAACAAATTAATTACGTTTCCAATTACATTCAGATAAATTTCTTTTAAATAAAATCACAAATAATATAACCAAGTTAGAATTGACTAAAACAAAACAAAAAAAAAAAAGTAAAACCTTCTGTATCTCCACAACTTATAGTTCGTTCGGGACTACAATCTATTAAATCATCGGTTGAAGTTGTACAAGTTATATAGGAAGTATTTAAATCACTGGCAACTTCTTCATAAGAATTATAAAAGTGTTCTATTGTATCAGTATCTGTATCTGTTTCTATACTGATGGTGGAGTCGTTTAAAGGAATAGAAGGATATTGATATGTGGTATTAGTAGGAGCCAAAATACCTGTCATACTAGACACCCATTCAGGCGAACGTGTCTTTGTTATCTCAAACAATGGTTGGGTGCTGGCCGTTAATACTTGATTTTTAAGATTTTCCAAAAGTATATCAAATGCTATACGAGATTTACAAAGGAAACACTGGAAAACAATTCAATTACATATAAGTGTACAACTCTATTCGTGTAAAATCACTCACCACTGCTAATGAGGGATCCATTTGTGTGAATTGTATTCGACCAGCATATTTTTGATGAAATGTTTCATCGAAATCAATTTCATCTTGTGAAGTCTTCTGACCTACGGCTCCCGATCTTTGTGTAGTATGTGGATCCAAATATAAGACCTCATCATCTACATAACCCAAAAAGTATAGAGCTTGATTAGGTCGTCCACCAATCATGCCACAATTTCCAACCAATTCAAAACATTTCTTAAGAGCAGGTATATAAATCGGATTGATATCACTCAACCCCAAACGTAATGGTAATATAAGTAACAATGGTTTCCAGGATTCTTCATTTTTGGGGTTTTCGAGGCAAAGCGAAACTAAAATGAAATTGAATATTTTAAATACATTAAAATACGTACGACATATGTAAATTACGTTTTTAAATAAAGACTACTTACTTATGTCATCTATAACGATTGTATTGTCCATAGCCACATGAATCATTAAACTGCACCAATCATCGTAACGAACTAGTTTTCTGTATTAAATTGAAATAATTCATGCATTAAAGAGGCATATTTACTTAGACATACAAAATATGGAACATAATACATAATATAGCTTCATTGTGAATCTCTTTAGTCAGTATAGTTACAGTTTAAAGTTTTCTTAATATTTTTAAAGAATATTCTCAATTTTCTTAATCTGATTTTAACAATTTAAACAGTCATTCGTGTGTAATCTACCAAATACGATCTTGCAGTTAAAGTTCTGCAAGAACGCGCTTTGAATTGCAATAGTTTTGTTTGCCAGTAGATTTCATAAAGTGGCACTATTTCAGAGATAGTCTTGTCTAAAACAATCCTTTAACCAAAGCGCATCGCAATGGATCTATAATGGATCTAAAGCGCATTAACCTTACTTATAAAGGTCTATCAAAGACAACAAGTTGCAAAACTCAATTGAAATATTAGAAAAATTTACTGCAACGCTATGACAATCAACTAAATGGTATTTTGCAGGCATAATGATTGCTTTCTAAAATTAATATATACTTACTTGAGCACTTGTGCCACAGTATTTGGGCCAAACCACTGGCCAACCTTTTTGTCCTCCGAGTCTCCCATTAAGGCAATTTGATGTATTGAAAAATAACTTTTTCTTGAGTCTTCGAAACGATTAACTATCTTCAAATAGGTTGTGTCTCGCGTTTCAGGTGTCCAGAACCAATCACGACCCAAATGTAGGTCGATCAGGGCTTGAGCCAAAACCATTTGGCCACAGCGCAACATACAACCCCAACCCTTATCGGTGGTCAGCTGTGGTTCACCCAAAGGGACAAAGCCACGCCGGTATGTACACCATAGCCGAGATTGGACATCGCGTCGTATCAACTCTAATTCCTGTATTGCATTGTAGCGTTTACCCAAAATCCATACCGCTGTATTTATCTTTGGTATGTCATCTGGCTCACCGGTAGCGCCGGCCACAGCACCCACCACGGCACCTGCCAAGACACCGTCCGGACCTAAGTATGTTTCAAACACACTGTCCATTTTGCGTGAAACATTAGTATAGAACTCTATAAATTGATCAATATTGGCAATACACTGTAACCTCAGGTAATAAAGTCTGCGACTACGGCGATAGAGTTCTTCGGGATGCCAAGACTGATGAGCCACTATGTGTATTACTATGAGGACAAATAGTGATACAGTAATCACACCAATAGCCCAATAGCTGTTGTTATTGTTGTATACCAACAACAAACAGCTGGACCAGAATTCTTGTAATCTTCCAAGAATCTTGTCTGTTTTACACGAATGGACGTTGAAAGGCCAAAATTAATGAATCAAACGACTGGAAATATAACAAAAAGAACAACACATTTCACTCGTTCAATATGCCAGTGTAACAAAAGAAAAAAACAATTCATCAATGAACATTTTGTTTACCTTCAGTATGTTTGTTTGTTGTTGTTTCTTTCTTCCTTAACAACTTGTTCTCTTCACTTCTTCTCAATATCAACTGCTCTCGTTCTCTCAATCGTTTACTACTTTTTCTTTCTTTTACTTCTGCTTCACCTTTTTCGCTTATTGTTTATGACAATGTCATCATCATCATCAACACCACCACCTCCACTACCGCTTCCAGTAGTGCAATATTTATTATTTTTTTTTATATGTATTTAACTTTTTGCTCGTTTCTTAAGCCTTGAATTATAATATTTTTTAAGTTTTTCAAGTCTCTTTGATTCTACACAAATGCTTACTGATGTGGCAGTGCTAAGGCCTGAGTTTGATGGCTTATTTTTGCGTTTTAAATCGTTTTTATTATGGAATTAGAATGATTAGAAAATTTCCGTCTTAGCATAGCAAAACAAAGAACTAAATATTGTTGATTTTTCTCTTTGATCTAATGTCAAATGAAATGTCAAAATTGCAATGGAGTTGCCAACAGAGTTGCCACCGCCCGGTAGTTTCTTATAGAAGGGATTTCATTAAAAGAATATTTAATTACATATAAACAGATGTTTAATTCGGCAGAGTGTTAAACTTTGATTTGAAAAATACCTGTCGAAGATCTATGTTCCCAAGTAAAATAAAGTATTCAAAACAAAAAATAACGTATAAAAAAGTGTTTAATTGGAGTTAGAAAACAATTCTATTAGTTCGCTTTTAGAAATAAAAATTCACTGTAATTCGTACCATATTCTCCCCAACTCTCTCACTTAAGTTCTTCAGATCTGTGTTGACTTTGTACCGATTCAAAATAACACTAACACTTGTTTCTTTCGTATATTTACCGAAATAAAAGTATAAAATAGAACACCTCTGATTATATACTTTTTTAACGAGCGTTCGTCCAATTTTGTTGCAAACAGTTCTTAGAAGTCATGGAAATTTCCTTTGTATGAAATAATATATTGTCTATCTAACGCTGCATACTTTGTATGTTTTTATCAGCGAAATCTACATTTAAGAAAATATGTTTTAAAATTCCAAATAATAATAATCAATATTTATTAACCACATTTTAATGTTTCATTATAATTCCGCATACGTACGTATTCCATATGCAGTCACAAATAAGTGCTTTGACTAGCTTATTTTTAAAACAGTACAAAATTTATTATTTAAATCCACATAGTCGTCATCTCCCTGATCGTCACCACTCAGCATATCAGCATTTGGATCTTCTATGGTAGCGTTATTCATCGCAGCATTTTTTCTAGCCAACTGTCGTTTTTTCTTAAGGAGTTTTTTACTTACAACAGAATTCAGGCTTTGATCTTTGATTTGCTTCCGAGATGGTATATACTTTTCACACCATTGCCACAAATACAAATAGAAATCAAACATCATTTGAGAATCCTTAAAGATAAAGTTTCTAACATAGTATTCTACATCCAATCGGTTTTTCAACAAATCATACAGATTATATAAGAACACACCACAATACGATTGACCCATATGGACCGGAGCATATGGGAAGTTAAGTAAGGCATTTAAAGAATACAACTGGAAGACTACTGACTGAAATTCTGCGAAAGCATGAAGTACAATGCTAGAGTATAAATCATATTTCTTCTTAAATATGTCCTGCATATGGAAATGTTTGAGTAAATCATTTTGTACCAAGTAACAATCGGATTTAGGTATATAAGCCATACGCTCCGGTATAGGTAAGGCACGTACATCATCATTCATCATGCGCTTGGAACCGTTTGCCAATTCTTTGTCGCGTACTTGGCGTTCTTTTTTAATGATTTTACCAAACCTTTTCTGAAATGCCTTTAAATCTCTTTCAGCTGGTATTTTAGAGTCTATAGTCCTTAACACCACTAGGCAAATAATAAGAGCATGTAAGTGTATCAAATCACAATGCTGAGACTTTTGCAACCAATACGCAACGGCCATAAAGTAAAGTCTTATATCATGTGGCAGTTTATCCAAATCATCAAACATCTCGTCAGGTTGAAGTTCGGGCATTTTATTATTGAACACCTCTTTAAGAAATATGGGATTCGGATTTTCAGGTTCAAAATCATATTTGGGTTTCTCCTCAATTTCGATTTGTTCATAACGTATGTTAGTAACTCTGGTAGCTCTTGTTAGGTATGTAAAAAACAAGTTTCTTACACTACCGTCTTCCATGACTTTTGGCACATACTCTTGGCCCTTAACATTATTTAACAGAGCATAGGTCAACTTCAATATTGGCAGCGCTATAGCATTGCACTCATTGTAGGGAAAATGTTCTATTTGGGGATTATTGATGTATTTGCGTAAATGCATTAAATCGACAAAGAAACGTGGTAAATTGGCGGGATACAATTTATTAATAAACCAGGGCGGAAAAGTAGAAATGATGTCGTTGGTATCTTCCGAATCGGAATCTTCATCTTCTTCACTTTCAGAGTGGTCAGTCGAATCATTTGCTTCCAATTCATCACAGCTTTTAGCCTCATTATTTTCCTTATTCGTTTCCTGATCATTTTCTTCTTCCAACGAAACACTTTCTTCCTCATCCTCATCCTGATTTTCTATATCTTCCTCTTCTGACAAATCTTCGTCACTTTCTTCATCCTCAATTTCGTACAAGTCCTCATCATCGTTGTCTGTTTCTAGAATGTCTTCAAACACGTTCTCGTAATTATTTTTAAAAAATTCATACGAACGACATTTTTCATTCGAATAACCACTGGTGGCAGCTTCCACTTGAGCCTTTAAGGATTCTCGTTGACTCTGAAAGATGATTTTGAAATTGTTTGACATTTAAATTAACAAAGCCTTAGTCAAACTCAATCATACTTTATGATAAATTAGAAATGATTTCTTAGGATAAAAAAGTGTTTTCTAACATGACTGGTTTAGTATTTTGTTAGTCCCTGATGTATTATATTATAGTTTTAGGGGCGTCAATACTTGTTCTTTAATGGAACCACCATTGTAAACTACAGATGCTACAAAAACAGATAAATAAATTTATTTAAATTTTACTGACCGCTTGTAATCTTGTCATGATTTTGTTCATGGCCGACTCCGCTGTTTCCGTTTTCAACCACTGCAGAATGACTTTTATCCTACGTTGTTGCTGTTTCGTTTTGCGACTTCTACCAGCCTTGCCCATGCCGGATTGAAAAAAGTTTTTAAAAGATGAACGGGATATATAGTCGTTACCCAACATGGCAGCAAATAACGGTAGTTTTTCTTTGCATAACGATCTTCTTGTTATTAAATTCTCTAACCGATACATGCAACAATCCAAATATTTGTATGTCTTTCCTCTTTTGGGTTTTTCTTTATTGTCCACAACAATAGCATCCATAATACGATTGCCTTTTGTACGCTTTTCCACCTTTTTTGCTTCAGTTTTGCGTAATTTCCTCGTGTCCTCGTCTGCGTTGGGTATTTCATTACTCACATAAATCTTAGTGTGAGCTTTAACGGTTAAAGTGATCAGGGGTATGTAACGGACGTTGTGTATATAAAAATCAGAATCGTAGCTTAGAACAGGGCAATTTAATTTGCGACCCAATGCTGCCAATTCATCGTCAGCTTCGAACACGCAACGCATGATCGGAACTCCGCAATCTTTAACAGCATCCACAAACACTTCTTTCATCATTAGAGGAAACACTGTTATGGAAGCACAAGGATTAATACGCTTAATAACAGAAATTTTGCCCCTCATGCGTTTGCCAACTGTTCGTAGTTTACGCTGTTCATAGCCACCATCCATTAGCACATACGCTCTGATATTACATTCTGCCAAAACCACAAAGAAATTCACTACTGCCCTATAGAAATCATCATAATCACCACCAAAAGCTGAATAGTTTCCCGTCACATCTTTGTATAAATTACAGGCCAAATTATCACCATCAATAACCAGGTTACAGTCGTGCAATTCGTAGGGTGTCAAATATAATTCCGCATGTCTGGCTATAAAGCCAGTTAAACCACGTACTCCCATTGTTTGTCAAATAATAAAAGTTTTGTTAATTAATTAAACAATCAATTTAAAACTATTTAATAAAACAGTAAGATAAATACTACATGTGCTTGTACAATTATGTTATGAAAATAAGAACAAAAGAGAATGTCAAAAACATTGTAAACAATTAAAATAGTGCTGCCCAATTAAACGCCAAGTATAGTAAATGTTGAAATACAAATTAAATGAATGATTTTTTTCAAAAACACGCATGAATCAAATTCTGAGCCATAGAAATTGATTGGAAATCAGGGATATATTTTAATGCAAGTAAATATCTGAGAAATATCTGTGTAAAAGCAAAAAAAATTATCCGGTAATTTTTCCCTCATTTTTAAAAATGCAGACGGTATTCTGTAACATTTTATCTTAGACTTGAAGTACCTAAAACAACGTGTAAAATACCCTCAAAACGTATTTCCACATTTCGTGTCATCTGGCATCTTTTCCTTTTTTACTTTTTCCTAAAAGTGTCATCACTAATTTTCGATGCTACCATTTATAGGGAACTTTATAATCAGAATTCTTTTTATAACATTAATAAACTAGAATAATATTCGAATAACGACCATATACAAAGAAAAGCGTATTTTGATAATTATAAAACTCGTTAAACAAATATTTTTATCTAAAATTATATATGAGGGCATATTAATACGAGAGTTGTTAAATTGAAACACTTTTAACCGCATAATTAAAAAACGCTAGTTCAATAAGAATTTATATTGTAGATCACACTGTTTCCTGCAATTATCCGTCTACTTCATTCGTTTTTTGGTAATTGCAGAGAAGAGTGTGTGTCGCGGTGAATGGAGTGTTATTTTTATTCGCTCCAAACTAATGAATATAAAGAAATGAACTGGAATTGGATTTAAAAAGTCTTTAAGGAATATATAGCAAGTCAATGTTAAAATAGTGCCTTCTAAAAAAACACAAAATGGTGTTTTTCTTTTAATAAGAATATCAAGTGTAATAAAACCAATGGTGGCATGAAATAGAATTGGGAAATGAAAGATAAATTATGAATTGTGTGAAAACGTAGTGAACAAAAAACATAAAAATAAGTGGCAAAGAAGCCTAAATAAAATAGTAGATATCTAAAACAACCAGCAAGAAATAAAAGAAATTTCGTCTATTTCTGGAATTTTTTTAAGTTATTAAATTAAATAAATCGAATTGTTTTGTTAAATTATTTTAATTTTTTTTGTATCTCTTTGCTTTACTTAAATTGCTTAATTTTCTTTTGCTGTCATCCGTTTTTCTACAAAACTTCTTCATTCATATAAAACATACAACAACAAAAAAATAATAGCAAAGAAAAAACAAAAAAAAAAAAGGGAAAAAAGGAGAAGAAAGACAGAAAAAGCCATCCAACCAACCTAAACCAGCCATTTTAGCCAATGCATGTTGTTTTTGTGTGAGTGAATAGAGAGAGAGAGAAACGAAAATACAACAATAATGTTATAGAAATCCAAGAAGTGAAAAAAAGTGCAGAGTGAAAAAGAAAAAATCCATATACATGTAAATAATAAATTGGAAAAAATTTCTAAACTTTATTTATTATTGTTCTAAAATAAAAAAAAAATTGCTTAAGGAAATATGGAAAATCATGAAATAAATTGAAAATAGCATAGAAAACCTGTAAACTTTTCAAAGAATTTGTCACATTTTTGTGTTATTTTTTAGAAATATTTCTCTCTACTTTTTGTGTACTTGTTCTTGCTTTGAAAAAGAGTGAAAACACGGGAAAAAAAAGAAGTAGAAAACAAGAAATCGAAACATACCGTGTGTGGTGTATATTTGTGTAAATGTTTGTTGTGTTTATTTTGTCTTCATTCATTCATTGAAGAAAAAGAAGTAAAACAAAAAGAAAATCATAAAATCTCACAACTACTTTTGTAACGAGTAAACGAGTGCTGCTGCGTCTGTCATTCTCTTTTTTTTTATTTCCTCGTCTCTATGGAATTCTTCTAGAGGAGTTTGTTGTTTCTGCTCCGCTTTTCTTACGACGTTACCGAACATTGTGTGTGTATTTTTAATGAAAAAAAGATATCGTGTCTGCAAAACCTTATTCGGTTATTTGCTATAATTTGTGTTGCACGATTATCTCGTTTAGAGGATTTCGCGAATCACACAGGCAGTTGTGTTTCAGATTGGCAAAAAGCCGGTCAGGTTTTCGTTTGGAATTTTAGTAGCCTGTCGCTGTTATCCTTCGGCAGGTGTTACTTTCGAGGTTTCATTGTCGCCTGTGTTTGTGTACAAGTATAAATACGTATAAACGACAGTGTTTACTGATGATGGTGGTGTTTGTGTCGAACAATTTTCCAACACTGCACTCTCCGACATAAATAATACGAAATTGACAATCAGACAGTAAAACATCATTTGGATTTTTAAATATTTTTCTCACTTTCCTGTGCGTGTGTGTGTACGCTCTTCTGTTCTTTATTGAGGTAAGTTTTACAAAAAAAAAAAAAATTTCATATAAGAATCTGAACCTGAATTGTTTTAATTTTAAGTAAATTTATGCATTTTTAATACTCCATAAATTCAAATTGATGAAATAAAAAATTTATTGTTATTTATTTGTGATGCAACAACAACAACAATAATACATATCCAACACAATCATTTTATCGGTTTCCTCAGAAAATAAATATAAAGTAGATCCTGGCCTCTAGGAATTATAAAACAATTTGAGAGAGGAAAGTAAATATCAACTGAAGTACGCACATATAACTGAAACATATTATACAATCATTTTTTTTTGGCTTTGAAGTATTTTCGTTAAGAATATCCATTAATTTTTGAAATACCAATAATTGAAATACATTGATATGCGCGTTAATAGCATTCTATCGGGTAACTTTGACCGATCTAAGTCACAAACCCCTCATTAGCTGGTAAACTAACCATAGACCTGATATACAGTGGTGGCCACGAATTTAAGACACGACATATGACTGAGTTATTTGAGATAATTTTTACATTTTATCGAAAAAATTATGGGTCCATGATATTTTTTTAGGATTTTAGTAATGTTATGAAGAAAAATTAATAATATTTTCTTACCTATATTCGGTTAAGAATTTTTATTTACATATTATATACATAAACACAAACTTTACCTGGTCACGAATTTAAGACATAGGCATAATATAACACTATTCTCTAAATTAAGCTCAGCTTCATAAAAAAAACCTATTATTTAGTGGGAAATCCTTTATTTTTCATCACAGCAGCACATCTCCCGGGTAAACTTTCGACTAATGCCACATAACGTTGCTTTGGAATTGCATACCAAACCCTTTGGATTTCTTCCCACAAATCGCTTGAATTTTTTGGTTTAACTGTTCGTAAATATTCCTCAACATCATTCCACAAGTTCTCAATTGGATTGAGGTCCGGGGATTGATCTGGCCACTTAAGAACAATGACATCGTTTTCCTCTAAGCAACTCTTCACTAGACGTGAAATGTGCTTTGGATCATTATCATGCATAAATTTCTATATTAGAGGCATGTCGTCTTCAGCGAATGGTATCATTGTGTCTTTTATAATATTTTTGTAAACATGCTGGTCCATTTTAGAAGTTATATTGTAAATGGGACCTTCACCATGCCAGGAAAATGCTTCCCATACCGTCACATTTCCACCGCCATGTTGTTTTTAGGGTGTACTTTGGATGATGCTCCAGGTTTGGAGGGCAAAACTTTGACTCGTCGCTCCAAAGTATATTTTTCCAAAATATCATGGGTTTCTTGAGATTTCTCAATTATCACAAAATTATCACAAATAAGGCAGTTATATGTCGTGTCTTAAATTCGTGGCCACCACTGTACATATGTATATTATTACAGCCTTATCGACTTTACGCTTTTGGGTATCTGTCGTCCGTCCAAATAAAATCAATCAGTAATGATTTATAATTTTTCGGATTTTCTAAGAATTTTTACACCTTGACGGTCGTAATAGTCTCAAATTGATACTTATGTCCTTTGCATATTTACAAACATCCTCTAAAGCTATTTGGAAATATTAAGGACCAATATAGTTCTGCAGAATTAATACGTCATTTTTCTCCCACGAATGCCTCTAACTAGACTATCTAGCAGTATCTGGTATCAAGTTGATGATTTTTCTCCAATTGCTAGTAAAAAATGGTTAAATGATTACCAATTTTTCAAACCGCCAATGATCAAAGAAAATATTTATTTGTGTTGAATCCAAGATAAATTCGGTAGCGTAATAATCATCATTATCATTATGCACATTTAAATTGTTTTTTAACGCAAAATTTTCGAAGGCATTCAATGTTGCTAACGTAAAAGCGAACAAATTATGACCCGAATTAAATGCAATAATATAATCAACCTGAGATATCCTATGAACTTCTTAGTTTTCTTTCCAAAAACACAATTCGCCTATGTGTTTACTTAAGTCGAGCAAACTCTTTTATGATGTGCTATTTTACATCATAATCAGCAAAGGTTGCTAATATGTTATCTAAACGCGGCTACAAATCTTAACTTTCTGGAATTGATAAGAATCTTAGAGCTTTCGAGTGTAACGTCTATTCGGCTTCCTATTGATAAATTTTATGGTGAAATTGATGCTTATTATCCTAGTAGTCTGTTCAATTTTTCCTATTGTTTCTTTTCATTTCCAAGAAAAACAAAAAAGGATTTTCTTTCAGAAACATACCCTGTTTCAAATTTTGCATTTAAAAGAAAATTTCCATTAAGTAACTTCCTGCTTCCCACACATTTGCACCAATAAACTCGAATGATTAAGTAAAAACAGCAACAACAACATCAAACTATAACCAAAATTTACAATTTTCGGCGCATTTTCCGGTGTTATAAAACAGAAACTGAAAAAAAAAACCACTCAATTCAATACTGGGAAACTGCGAATGGTGTTGGCAGGTAAATAAACCTGACTTTTTAAAGAAACTCACACACCCACACTCAAATATATGTATGTACATAGAAATGTATGTGCATATTCTCCGTAAAAGATATGTATATGTATGAATATTTGTTTGTCTGAATAGAATTTATTTTCTAGATTTTTGCTACGATAGATAAGAATTCACACACTAACTGACAAGGAATACAAAATGAAAACATTTCACCGGTTTTGTCTGTTTTAATAAATAACTGGGAAAAACAATGACAGCCTGATGAAAACCTTTTACGTCTAAAATGTATTGTATTTTTTAGTAAATTTTAATAAAAATTGGTAATAATTGATCTCATACTAATGCCAATGAGAAATATTACCATTTACTACCCCTATTCTTGCAGTTTAATAAATGATCTCTTTTATTTGCAATAAGGGATGTATGTATAATTTGTTTCCCTATGTGAATCTAAATTTTTCCAACATTTACGGTATTGGCCACCCGCAAAGTTTATCATTCATTGTGATTATCCTCCGTTGTATGCAACATTATGGGCATGACATGAAAAGGACTTCTAATTTGCTATTGTACTGTAATTATATTTAATGATGCTTTTCATTCTAATCGCTTATATCAAATTATCCTAAATTGGAAAATGATTTTATTCATCATTTATTACAATGTGAACGAACCGAACCCACTGTGAAAAATTACTGCGTTTATATTTTTTGTTTTTTTTGTTTTTTTTGTATGTTTTATTTAATTCTTTTTTTTTTTTGTTTTTTGGCAGTTGTATATGCACAAAACTAATCTCATTTCCTGTGGAGCTAGAAAAATACTTTAAAGTGGTACTGTAGTGGCTTTAATGGCCAAAAAGCAAAATGCCATTTTATGGTGCCATTGAAATGAGGTTAAAAGTTCAATTCATTTTTTCTCTCCATTCCGTTTCATTTACATGTGCTGGAGTACTGGAGAGCATAAGAATAACATTAACCTTTGAATTTAGTTAGTTCTAAAATTCTTTATGTAGTAACTATAAGATATACATACACTGCTGTTCAAAAAAATAGATTCACCTGCTCTTCGAAAAGTTTACTAGACATCTCTTATGAAATGGAGTATATGTAAAAAAGTAACTGCACTTTGTTTACTGGCCTCTTATGAATATAATTCCGATACATTTCAAAAATTTGAAGCGTTACTCTTCTTTAATTAATTGCAAGATGTTGATCATGGTGAATCTATTTTATTGAGCAGCAGTGTACATATTTATGTAGATAGCAATGTCAAAACATTCAGGAGCACCTTAGGTTATAATAACCGCGAGAAGGTTATAGAAGGAGAGAAACCGATTGATGTTGTATTATTAGTATTTTTGATGACCCAGTTTCACATATTACCATTTCATATTATTGCTTTCACACTCAGAGATTACCACGGTGCTCACGACACCACCGTGAAAGCAGCACAACAATATTAGGTGAACCCAAATTAAGACCTGATCTCTTTGTAATCTTCTGTAACCATTTCAGGCATTTTTAATAGATTTTCAATAGTAGGACTCCTTGACTTTGCGAATGTATCTTTAACATGTTTAAGCGCGTGTGCGTCATATGACAGGAGGCAAATAATACACAAATGTACCATTG
This sequence comes from Sarcophaga rosellei, assembly GCA_930367235.1. Taxonomy (NCBI): domain Eukaryota; kingdom Metazoa; phylum Arthropoda; class Insecta; order Diptera; family Sarcophagidae; genus Sarcophaga; species Sarcophaga rosellei. Next base: position 2,176,285 of record OV884019.1, on the reverse strand, counting down.
CCTTAGCGTCACTATTATTCGCCAATGGACATGCAATTCTCTTTAATAAATGAACGTTATAAAATACGAGATGAAATTGAAACTTTGTGGCATTGGATGGATAATAAAACACTTTTATTGGAACAGCAATACATTTGTTTCATAATAAACCGAAACAGTTGATCAATAACGTTTCGTAAAACAAATAAAAAACATTAACTTTACAAGACACAATATTGAAAATTTTAAATTAGATTTTCCAATAAGTTGGAACTGAACCAACATTCGATGGGTATCTGCAAACGCCACTTAAAACGTCTCAAAACATGTGGGAAGAACTAAAGAAAAGTTCTAAACAAAACTAAGTTTTATTACAGAAATTATACACATTTTTTGAATAATTTTTGCATAAAATTATTACAAAATACGAGTAATAATCCCTACACAGCTCACTCTTTTCCATATAACGAAATATGTTTAAAGTAAGACACGTAAAATAGTTTTTTTTGCAATAATATTAAAGACCGAAATAACCCAGTAAGGTAAGGTCTTCCTTAATTTTGCACCCTTTTTTTACAATCAGAAAAGAAAAAATCGAAACTTATTTTGCGGTCAATTGTATATGCGTAGACATATAAATCCGTAAATGAAAAACAAAAGAAATAGAAATAAATATACATACATACATACATATTACCTCTATAAGTATTCCTTTGATTGTGGAATTATGAAAAACCACAAACAAACCGAAGAAAAATATGTATGTAAGTGTATGTGTTTGCCATGGAGTATATCAAGGATATTATTTGAACAAACAGGCCATAATCTAACAAAAAGAAGGAGACATTGAAAAACGGCAACAGAAAGAAAGAAAAATAATTCAAAACTATTCCAACAAACTTTGAAAACAACGAAACAATAACCAACAACATCATCATCATCATCATCGTCATCGTCATCGTCATCAACGGCACACACTTTATAAAAACTATGACTTGCACAAATAGTATTGGGAGTACTTAAAAAAAATACAATTCAAATTGCCAAGCCAAGTAACAACGAAAAACCTTAAAAAAAATTAAAATTAAAAAAAAAAAGAAATATTGAAAGAAAAAGTATAACAAACTGAGTTATAATTCATTACAACAATGTTCGTCGTCAGTATAGTATAATACTGGGTTGAGTTACGTGACCATGTTGGGAAATAGACGCATACTTACATACATACATATATACATAAACAGCTAAATAAAATGCTTTCAAAGAGGGCGTATTTGAAGGTAAACTTTATTGTTTTTATAAAAAAAAGCAAAGAAAGAAATTAAAACTTCAATTCTATGTGTGTATGTATTTGTTTTAAAGGAAGGAAATAACTTTGAAATCAAAAATTAAATAAAAAAATAATAATAACACAAGGGTCATATTATAGCCATAATAGACAGACCATCAGACATCAACAATAGAAAGAAAAAATGAAAAAAAAACTGAAACGGTTTAGAAAACATTAAAGAATTATTGAAATTTCTAAAGTCATTGTAAAATCATTGAATACATTAACGTTGTATGTGTACGGGTGCAAGAACAACAACATTCGACAAATAAATATGTACCATAAACACCATTTTATGTTGATAATCACTACAACACTCACCACTATTCACTTACATATTTAGGTGAGTTTCATGAATTCATGAGGGGGGCAATCGTTTAATTCCTAAAATATTTTCTTATGAATTCTATGGCTTTTGTAAAACATCGTACCATTTCTCACAATTAATTAATTTAATCAAAAGCTGCTATACAGCCAAATAAATTAAATCTATAAGGATAAGGATTGTTTAACAACACACATTCATTCTGGAAGTGCATACGGTTGGTGTTTATACGATTCATTTATAAAATGTTTTTGTTTTTGTATAAACGTTCACATTAGTGAGTTGGAAATACGAACATATGTACATACATATATTTTTAAGCAGGTGACAGTTGCCGGCATTTTTGTGGGCGAAAAAACCGTAGCAACCAGTAAAAGTCAATATTTAGTTTGCTCACTGGATCAACTGAGTCATAAGCTGTACACGTATTACCATGCGAACTGAATTTAGGAACGATTAAAAATTTCTTTTGTAGCTCAACTAATTTTCCTCAAATTGTTAAAACGAAAAAAAAAATAACAAATACTTGAATATATTAATATGGTGCATACATACATACTAATATAATGCTTAATTCGTCTTTATCTTATCCCGATAATAGTGCTTTAGATTCCCATTCTATTAAGGCTATTGGCTTGGTTTCTGACTGTCTTATACTTCTAATTTATCGACTGTTGTAAATAAACCACTGATAACAAGTTTGCTCAAGCGTATGAAGCGTTTGTTCGATTCGTCCAAAATGTTTTCCTATTCTAAAAAATATTCTTTAAGAGTTTATTTGCATTAGGTTTGAAGATAAAATACAGGCTTTGGATATATGTATGTATGTAGATTTGTTTCGACGCCAACGGCCTCTTTAATTCTACACGCCATAACCTTTGCACTTCATTTATTCTGAGACGATCTTTATTATACTCTACAGAAAGCTCACCAAGTTTCCCTTGCATACCACATGTGGGAGAGTTCACTTACATACATACATTAGAGGCATTATCAAACGTCTCTAGCCTAATATCCGGCTTTATGAAATTTCGTACAATTCCAAGTGATATCTTTTCACTCTGATATAATCTTCAATTATATTTTTCTTTTAAGAGTTTAAACGTTCACAATCACTTTTTAATCTCTAATGACGAGAATTTCCTTTTTGAAATATTGGCAGAGTTACGTAAAATTTATAAATTTCTGTTTATGCTGCCAGTCTTAAAAAAGCATAATTTTTTTTATCAAAAGTATTGAAAAAAGATCTTTTAAACTGTACATAATAATAATAATAATAAATAATGATAGTAAATAATAATATTTTAAATTTATATTTTTAACATTGAGTTTTGACCAAAATTGATGATGCAAAGTAGTTGACTGGTGTGAAATTCCCCTTAAAAGTTTCTGAATATACCGTTATTTTCAAATGACTTATCGTGAAAGATTTTACAATTTTTTATATTTCTATTCATTTATGTATATACACACATATGTATGTATGTATGTATTTGCACAATTTAAATGGGAATAATATTGAAATTATCGTAAAAATTTTAAACTTGAAAATAATTTTTTTCAAGTTTTTTTTCCTTTCAATGTTTATTTTAAATGATAAATTAGTTTATAATTATTATTATGGTGTAACATCACATCGAAATAATAGTAAACATTTTTATGTACGTTATCACCAGCAATTTAAAAAGCTGCCCTTTGTAGGGATACGTATGTAGATTTGGATGGAGTTTGTGTTTGTTTGGATTTCTGTTCGCAATTTGTTTGTCTACTTATTTAACAAAACGTATCGCAGTGTTTTGCTGTATGTATGTATGTATGTATGTATTTCAAATATATTGTTGTACAATACATACTATACACAATATTATACTTGTTGTTTGTTGTTATTAGTGTAGTATTATTAGTCTTATTGTTTATTTATAGCGGTAGCATTTCTATTTTGGTAAGAAGAAAAATATGAAAAGAAAACACAAAAGAAACAAAAAAAAAACAACAAAATGTTTATTTATTGATCTGAAACATGAATGACTAATTATGAAGACAAGACAAATTTGTTCCACCTTCAACTATAATTTCATATCAATGTGAAATTGATTGAAAATAAATAAATAATTTGTTTTGTTATGTTTGTTTTTCTTTTTCTTTTTTTTAGTTTTAGTTTTCTTTTGTTTAGTAGTTTTATTTATTGTTTTGGGCTTTTTTTCTCTCTCTTAAAAGTCTGTACGATTTTCTCTATTAATTTATAAATTGTGTTGTATATTCGCTTGTTTTTTTTGTTTTATTTAATTCTTTGATTTTATTCTATTCTTAGTTTTTGTTGCTGTTGTTGTTTTCATTTAATATTTACGTGTTGCCGTTGATTATTTGGCTAAAAACGCCTTCTTTTCTATAAATTTTTTTTAAATAAAACGTGATGCTTTTATTAAAAAATTAGCAACAGCAGCAGCAGCGGCTGGAAAACAAATTTACAAAGGAAATGTAAATGCATCTTATCAAAATTTGCATTTGAATTAGACATACATGCATACATACATATATACTGACGTTGACATCAACTTGTAAATAATTTGTATGTAACTTAAAATTTAAATTGAAAAATGTTAACATAAGGAAATTATAAGAAAATTTAAGAACGGTAATGTGGTAGAAATGTTTGTAATTGTTAAAAGGTTAAAGAGAGAAAAGTTAAATGTACAATAGAGAAATTCCATAATCGATTCTATATTGTTTAATATCGTTTTGAAGAGTAGAATTAAAATTAAAGTTTTCATCAATTTCCTTCAATTACATTGCATTTCAGCAGGTTAATTTCAATTGTTCGTACCACTTTCTGTTTTCCATGCACATACTATACTGTATGTATGTATGTATGTATGTTCCATATACGATATTATTATTATATTCATATTTTTCTTAAATTAATATACATACATATGTACATACATACATAAATATATAATGCTGTTTTGTCTATAGTAAATATTCTGTTTTATTTATTTTTTTTTTTAATTTTATGTCTTAAATAATTTGAATAAATGCATGAATAAATTTTCCACATGGCAACTCATTCTCCTTTAATACGAAAACACTGTGTAAAATGATTTATAAATTGCAATTTCCGTTTTTATTAAACAAATAAAAAATGAAAATAAATAAATGTTTTCGTATTCATATCTTAGCTGTACACTAACTAGACACACTGTAAGATATTGAAATACTTATTAAGATGGAATATGGCCTGTTTTAAGCAATGACGATGATGATGATTATTTGTCTTGTATTAAGCGATATACTAGAGAGACATTAGAAAATTTGCACATTTAATCAAAGGCAATTGAATAATTACAGTTTTTCTCTTACTCTCTGGCTGATTTAACTGACTTGACTGACTTTCTGACTAATCACTGAAGTCTTTATACGATAGAATGGCATTCTTTAATTCTTTCTAACTAAACACTGACTTAAACTGAACTAAACCAGACAGAAATAATAATTGATGTCTAATAACAGCCTCATGATCATCATGATCATCTTCATCATCGTCGTGATTAAAATGTCATGATTCGATAATAGAAATGGCGTCAACGGAGGAAGCCAACAATGCCAACAGCACACAATGTCATATTTTATAGAATAGTCTAGTGACTGATGGATAATTTAAAAAGTCATGATAAAAATAATATTAAGACTAGTGCTGCGACAGATGCTAGCTAGTACGTTCCTCTCCATTGCCGTTATTATTTTAATTTGTTTTTTTTTCTTTTGTTTTTGTTTCAAGCAACACTTGTTGGAAAAACAAAAAGGAAATACACTTTGTTTAAATACCTTACGCGTGTCCTTTTAAAGTATCATATGTCAAGAGGTACAAACACAACACTTGTGAAGTTTTAAATATTTTTTCGTTTTTAGTTTTTCACTTAATTCTTATTCCATCCATAGTGATACTCGTAAAACACAACTAGGCATAGTCAGAGCCAGCTTTGCATGACATCTGTCATTTTCAAGTAGCTATAATGTTTTTTTTTTTTTTAATTTTTTTTGGGAATGGGCATTTTGAAAGGAATTTCAATTGAACAGAAATATTTCGCTTTGGTATTAAACCGATAAATAAATACTTAACAAATAACAGAGTTGAGATCAATGTTACAGTACATGGAGCTAAAGAAAAGAAAAAAAAAAGAAAGAAAAAATAAAGAACCCAGTGTATGTTTGTATTTTGAACTCTATGTTGTGGTTGTTCATAATTTACTCTACTCTCTGCATTTGTTTACGTATAAACTCTCTTAACTTGTACAAAAACAATATCAGCAACAACAATAATGAAAAGAAGAACAAAAGTGGCAGCACAATAAGAAAAAACAAAAATAACAACACAAAAAACGGGAAAAAGTACTGAAAAAGTACAGAATGTTTTACATAGAATCCGTAAAATTACGAGCACCACATAAATATAATAATAACAACAACAACTACCTAACATACAGTGTGTAATAAAAGTAACCAAAGAAAATTGCAATTAAAAAAATTGAAAAATTTTAATTTCAATAACAGTGATTGACAATTACTTTTCCTCTTCACTGTAAACTAAATAAAGTGTACTCCACAGAAGTTGCCTGTTTAACTAGTCATTGTTACCAGGTATTTGAACATACAAATTTTTTAACTTGTACAACCGATATTATACTTATTTTAAACAAACTACTACTACTACTACTACAACGACAGCAATAACAAGCATGGACAAAATACAACATACTAGTAATGTTTAACATGGATTTTTATTATTATTATTACTGTTGCTGCCATAGAGTGCTTATGAAATTTTCTTTTAATATTATAATACAGCGCTGGCAAAAACACTAGAGATGATTCATGTCCATATGTATGCATATGTATGTGTTGCATTTATGTCATGATCAATTCACACACATTCATATGTATTTAAATACTTCCGATAGTTGATCATTATGCTATCTTATTAGGAAATTTAAAACTGTTAAGGTATAAATTTGGCGCCAACAGTTTAGAAAAATTGTTGTCCTTTTTCTAATGGCTTATTTATCTCTAATGATTGTTTGAGTTTGTTCGTATTGTTTGAGTCACATTCAATATTTAAAAATACAAATTTAATTTCCTTTAAAATTTAAGCATAAAACTTGTTACTATCTGGTCTTTCTAGTTCGAGCATCTTTTTATAATCCAAATTGTTAATTTTGCATTTACAGTGGTGAACGAAGTAATGAGATCTCACCAAAATTTCAAAAATTTTGTTAAAAATAGTAAAACATTGTTACATCCTTTTTTACTTGAAAACAAACAAACAAATTTTAATTTAAAATAACTTACGTACATACATATATAATTGGTCATTACAACCCAGTCAGGATTAAGATCTGGTTTTCCACACCACTTATGTTATATGTGTTAATTTTTACATGAGTGGCTTGACCGACAGTTTAAAGTCAGTCTACTCTGAATGATAATTTATTGAGAAAGTTTTCATGGCAATTTTATTTACTCTCAGAGTTTTTTAGAAATCTGCTGAGAAGAAGTCGCCGAATGGCATGGGGTTTGAACCATGTCCTCACGTCTAATAAGCCAACACACCATCTATTAGACAACGGTGAAATTAAAATAAATGACGGCAAAATTAATGCATAATGTGAAATTCGGTTATACATGAAAGAATTTTACATTGAGTTCTATCATTAGAAGCCCACTACAGGAAATTGTGTGATGTGTTACGGAGAAAAAATAATATGCTCCTATTATTCTTTGAGAACTACACAATTTATCTCAGCAATTTCCCCCGATTTTTCGTATATTTCCAATTTATTTCAAATAAACTCGGAAGCTCGCATTGTTCAGATAACCTCACTTATAATAGTTCATACACATTGATGTGATTTTCGTGAATTGTGTGGAAATTTCGTATCAAACGAGTACATATATATTTCTCCAACACTGTGTATTTGAAAGTATTTTTTAATAACTTCACCATCAACATTTCTCACACAAAAACTCTTCCAGTTTTTTTTTTTAACTAAAACGAAAGAAAAACACAATAAAAATTGAAAACAAAAACAAGAACAAATAAATAAGAAATAGTTAAATATGCCAGTCCGTCCATTCAATTCGTCCGGTTTCTTTCTCATCAAACGTCAAATACAAGAACATTATAAACAAATGTAAACAGTGAATACAAATGTCACACAATCACAATAACAACCAAATATTGTATGATGTCGTCGTCTAGCTCGTTGAGTGAGTGTATATGTGAGTAAGTGAATAAAAATCCAATGAATGAAGAATTGAATGAATGAATATGTTCATCATAATATTTATATTTGTTACAGTTGTTGTTCTCTCTGTGTTAATGAGTAATGCACGTGTAAGTGTAACTGTTCCGATAAAAAAAAACACACACAAAAAACAACATTCTGAACACACATTCATAAGGAAAAAAAAACAATTACAACAATGCAACTTCATTTATGCTACATAGTATGTATGTATGTATGTAAGTATTTATGTGTATGCGTATGATGAAGTTGCCATACTTTTTTCAAGTGCGTTTATTCTTTCGTTCATTAATTTTTGGTATGTTGACTATAATTTGTTGCCTTTAATGTTTAGTAATACAACAGCAATAACAACAACAACAAAACTTAAAAACAAAACAGAATTACCAAGAATTTTCAGCCAGATTCATGTTATTTTTGTGGTTCAGTAATTTTTACCTTTTTTTCTTTAATTTAAAACTTTAATGTATGTATGCATGTATGTATGTAAGGTTTGAATGCATGTTTGAGTGCAAGTTTTTTCCTTGTTTTTCTTTTTTTTTGTATAAATTTATTTGAATCCAATGTACTACAAAATGCGTGTTACATACGTTCGTATGTCTCTGTGTCTGTCTGTATTTAAATTAGTAGCAGTCCTACTAATTTGTGGTTAATTTTTGTTTCAGTTTTTATTTTTATCGGTTTAAACATATTTTATGCTTAAAATTCTTTTTATTGCCTTTAAATGCACGTGCGGTTTAGGGTTAATTTTTTACAGATTTAAGCACGAGTATTTTTTATTTATTTTTTTTTTCTTTTTTAAATACAATAACTTTTTAAAAATCCTTTGTGGATAAAAAATGTATTAAGTTTTTGACGTCAGATCATGAGGCATAAATTGTACACGAATATATGTATGTATGTATGTATGTATGTACATATTTAATAGCATTCTAATAAGCAGACATAAACAATATATTGAAATGATTTAAAAAATATCGAAACAGGGGAAGAAGTAATTAAACAAAAACAAAATATGTACATACATACATACATATATACATACATACATATGGAGTCTTGTGTAGTGATAATAGATCAACAGGGTGTTACAATATTGATATAATATCTGGTAGTTTTTAATTTAGTAGAGTAAACTCTAATTAGACTTTGTTTATAACTTCTTAATACTTAAAAGCATTATTGGTTATAGGATTATACAGAGCATATTGCATAAAAAGATATTAAAAAATCATTTTCATTTGCACATCCTAATATCAGCTCAACTACTTGTGGGTAGTGTAAACAAACAAACGAATAATAGTTAAAAATAAACGTTGCAACAATGCTTTACTTTTTAAGCGTTACGCATGATAGATTTATTTCTTTTAAATGTGATGAACTTAGTTCCGCAATAATTGTAATTACCATCTTTTCCCTTGTGATCACAATTTCTGGAACAGTTTTGCTGTTCGCCGTAGTTTTATGTAGCGCGGGTCATTTCTCAGTGGCTTGATTGTAATTCCATACAATTTTCAATTTTTGCATTTTTTGCGACATACCCTAAAAGCCCCATTACTTCAATACAGTAGTTTTTAGCGATCGTAATCGAGTAAGCCAAGGAAACTGTGAGTAAATTCTTCAGAGCTGGTGTCACAATCGTGTAAACCCATGATTTGTCAGCAATTATGTCGCTTCTGAGCATTTTAGAAATTCAAGTGGTTTTGAAACCAAAATTCAACAGATTAGAATTCAACAATCAATCAAACAGAATCATTTCTTTACAAAATAGTAAAATTTGTTCGGCAACTAGTTATTTACAAAATATTACTCCTACTAATGAAACACCCTTTTAAATCTTAAAAAGAAATGTTGAAAGTTTATAAGTGTAAATTATAACATACCACCCCCGCTTTTAGTTCTAAGAAATTATATGCTCATATCGATATATTGGCTGCTCATTAAATGTCTTGGGGTATACACAAAAAAAGAAAAGAAGTGAATCAATACGCCGTCAAAATAATTGTACGACCGCATTAAAAATAAAAAAGAATCATAGAAATTGTTGCAAGTTTATTAAATAACTCAACACCAGAGTACACAAAATGTTTGTTTATGTTATTATTTAATTGTATCGGAAATTTCAAAATAAAATAAAACCGATTAAAATATATCGAAAACAAAAAATAACGAACGCTTCTATAATCGAAAAAAAGTAAACAATTTGTAATTTTTATATGAAATGATTACATATGTACGTACGTATGTATATGCATGTGTGTACATTGGGCGGCTGGTTGGTCGGTGCAGAAATAAATATGCATAGGATTATAGAATTTTGTTCAAAAATATCGATTTTCTAAACCAATTCTCCTAACAAGACGAAATTTTCCTTATTTGCCAGCCAACTAGCCATTCATTTATTTTTTATTTTAAATTATTATAATCAACGCATATTTCTGAAATTGTTAGTCCATTTCCTCTATTAAAATTTCCCTTTGCAGCTCTTTAGCTACGTTGTTCTTATCCTGCTATGTTGTATTAAGTGTGGTTGATGTCGTATTGTTTTATATGAATATGATATAAATACAGTAACATAGAGGAGGGTCGTGTCGTTGCGTTACGTTAATACATAATGCATGAGTACATAAATGAATCATTGAATTTTCTTTTGTTTGCTATTGATTTAACATTTAGCATATTAACACCTTTATTTATTTATTTATTTGATTACTTATTTCATTATTTATTTATTTAGGTTATAATGATGATGAATCTTCTTCTCTTACCATACATATTATTATTATTATTCTTATTACTATTGAATTGGGACACATACCTACATACAGTACAATTATTTATTTAATATAATAATATTGACTAATAGAATTCTTAATAAATTCCAAAGTCTTTAACAATGTTTAAGTACGTGTGTATCCCCGTACGTACACTGTAAGAAATTGTAGATAGATAGAGCGTCTGTTAATATGACAATTGTTTTGTTAAATGTTTATTATTGTTTGCTTTTATTGTAATTGTTGTTGTTATTATTATTGGTTGGAGTACCTACCAGTGATAAGATAATAAATAATCAATATTTTCTCAAGGTAACTACAGTACAGGTATTCTTCGTTCGCTCGTTGGTTGGTTGCTTGGTTTATTCGTCATGCATTCTTAATGCGTATGTGAGTGTAAATGAGCTTTATGACGTTGCCATGGGCATTCCTACAAACTGTTCGTAGTACTCTGCATATGACTTGGCCGTTTGATTGTTTACAAACCTACAATATCAAGTGTTAAATATTTTCATTTCAAAAGTGCATTTAGCACCACTTGTAATGCATATTTCCTCTAGAAGACATGCTTTTTGTTATTATTAATCAGCTTTAGAAGTAAATAATCAAGAAAGGGAAATAAACTTTGATAATCATTTCCCTGCCATACATTACACATTCTTTAAGAATGTTTTCTCAATAATAGACAACAACAACAAAAAAAAAAAAATGACAAACTAATAAATCGAAAAAAAAACACAATTATTGTAAAATAAATTAACATTATGGGAATTTTTTTATTATTAATTTATATTTACCCAGTGTTTAGAATAGTTTTTTTTTAATAAATTTTAAAGAAAATTTAAAGAGAATTTCCCATGGTTTGATGAGGTGGGTTTTTATTAAATTTTATAATTTGGAACTGTTAGCAATCAGTTGTCAATTTAATTAAAGTCTTCTTTCCTATCATTATCGTGCAATTCTTAAGAGGTTTTTGTCTGTCAGTGTACCAGTTTTAAATATGAACTACAAATTATATTTTTTTTAACTATTTTAGTTTTCAAGTTTACTTATGGCAAAGGTAATCATATTTTTTATTTTAGGTTTAGGTTTAGGTCGGAGTAGTAGCTCTGATATCACAAAGCTCACTTGAGCACGCATAGCGGCCCGTTGTGATGCCACGGGTGAACGCATTATTTACAAAGTGTAGAAATGTGAAATTCATAATTTTTGAATGCTCCCTTTTTTATATGTCCCTTATAGGATCTTAGGGATTTTATAAATCGTCTCCCTGTTATGTTTTAGGTGATTAACGGATCAACGCACCGATTTTCACAATTTTTCTGAATTCCAAAATACTCACCCACAAAGCTTCCGAATCTATGTCATAATTGTTTGTCATTGTCGTATGGGCTAACACTGGACCCTTGTACGTAATCATTTATTTGCACCTTCTGGTAATTGAAATTGTGACATTTGAGGCACCTTCCTTGACCACAGACAATTTCCGATGTTATCGTTTTAATTGACACGTTTTTGGATTCTTTGCATTATCTCGAGTAGTATACACATGCTTTGAATTTATTTCTGTATCTTTATTCGCTTTACTAAAATATTTTCTTGTGTTACATTATGGTCAGACCAGAAAATTTTCATTATTTTTTCGACCTGTTCGTAAAAATTTTATCAAAAAAAAAAAAAAAAAACAACGAATGTATTGCGTATATCTACTATCTTATCAGCTAATAAAGTTTCTATTTAAAGCTAAATCTAATATTTTACAAATCGTAGAATAACAAGAGTGCCTCGACTTTACTAATTACTTAATAAATTGGTGTACATTTTTATTTAAAACTTTTTTAATTTAATTTTTAATACCGACATTGCGCTCCTCTCAAAGTAAAAACTCCAATTCCAAAAGAAAAACTTTTGAAAAGATTATTAAAAAAATTGTTTTGTTTGTTATTTGTTGTCAACAAACTAAAAAAAAAAATGTATTTAAAACTTGCGAAATAGTTATGCATACTCGCAGTAATTAGCTAAGAGTCATTAAGCTTATAAAATAAAAAAGTAATTGTAAAGAAGAAAACCAACGAAACAAAAGAAAAATACTAAACAGTGAAGGAAGAAAGGGTGAGAAAGATTAATAGGGGGCGAGAAAGTAAAAGGTAAAAAGGTTATAAAGTTGTTTATTTAGTTTTGGTGTCTTCGCGTTCTTCGCTTCTCTCTTTTTTTCATTTTTCGGAAAAAAGGAGCAGCATTTAATGAATTTATGCAAAATTAAAATCATTTAAATAAACAAAAATAATAATTTAATTATATGTGAATTTCTGTGTGTATCTATATGTATACATACATATATGTGGTAGAAAAAGTTATAAATTTTTGGAAACATGTACACGTGCCTTCTCCTTACTTGTCTTTCATCTTTCATTTTGTGTGTGTATCATTTCCCATTCCATAAACACACTGTTCATGTCTGTCTGTAACCTCCCGAATTTGGCAACCAAAGTTTGTGTATAAATTTTGAAGTTTTTGTTTATTGTAGTTTACAGGTCACACACCTTTCCATTTGCAAAATTTTCTTTTTTTTTGTTTCTTTTTCGTTTTTATATCTTTTGTCTTTTAACTTAATTAAAATAATTTTTTCTTTCGCAAACATGCGAAACTGAAAAGTTTTTTGGTTAAACCCCTTAAGGATTTCTTTTATATTTATTTGCAACAATATAGCCAGAAAACATACACACGTTTAAAATTTAACCACAATGAATGTTTTTTCGTACCTCTTCGTTTTGGTTGAAAGCAAGCGATTTACAATTTATTTTCTTGCTTAATCCTTTGTACAATGAAAGAGTAAAGCCATGATTGACGATTGCATAATATATTCCTGATAATCGATTAAATTGTCATCATGAAGGGTTAATATTTTGAACAAAAAAAAATTCTCTCTCTCTCTCTCTTTTTCTCTGTCATTGTTTTATGAGATGAGATTATGTAAAAAGGGTTGATAATCTCATCACAATGACTACGTTTATGCTTTTGTTTGTTTCAAAGAGTGACGGTTTAAATATCAGTTGAAGATTTCGGAATAACCGCAAATTGATGCCTCATTTTGATAACTAAAAATGGTGTTGTACAGTTCTTTTATTGTAGTAAAATATAGGGTCTACCAACAGGGACTTTCGAACTATTGCACTTAATAACGGCCATCTTGTAGAAGCTACATCTGTCAAATTCGTTACCATTTTTCGGCATGTTTTGCCAGATTACCGTGGGCGACAATAGTCAACAGACAACTGACTCTAGTTTTCTTCATCTACTGCGGTGAGGCCTATTTCTGAATGAGTGGGTAAATGAACAAAGAAAATTATCCACATGAGGTCCAAGAGCATCCAATGCATCACGAAAGTTACTTTTCGATATGGACTTAGGGATGGCGGCATCGGTCAGGCCCTTAATCTCAACTGCGAGAACTGTAGGTTGATGATTAGCAACTTCTTTTAACCTGAGTTGGATGATCTGCGGCCATCTTACATGGAGGTGATGTTAACTGGCTATCGAGATTGTCTGATTAGACTTTTACGCCAGACTTATAGGCATTTCAGAGTTTACTCTTAATGTCATCGTTACGTCTTTTCAACCAATATAAAATGTCGATGATATCTCACACACTCTTAGTTTAATTTGATTTTAAATACAAGAAGTGGTTAAAAAAGATCCTATGTAAATGCAATACATGGAAATAACCATCCCTAAAATAATAAAAATCGTATTAAAATTGAACAGAAATTAAAGTCACTCTCATGCTTTTCCTTATAATATTCTCACCCTCCCTCTCTCTCTCTCTCTTTCTCTGCCAGTGTTGTGTAGGCAGGTGTTGGGTTTTATTTAAAAATAATTTTTTTTCATTCTTAGCCATGCCATGTAGTGTTCCTTCTTATTAAGTTTGTAATTTATTGTCGTTTTTTTTTCTTTCAGGTATATTAACAATTTTGTTGTTGTGATTCCTTTTAACCTCATCAACCTTAAATTTAATTTTCTTGTGTCTCTGTTTTTTTCTTTTTTTTTGTTCTTCATTTTTATCAACGATTTATGAATTGATTTAATATCTCTTGACATTTATTGATGTTTATTTCATTTGTTGTGTTTTTATTAAACGATCATTGAATCAATGAGTGTGAGCATGAGTGTGAGTGGTAGAGGGGAGTCTCGGCCAATATTAAATATAGAATATTTGATGAGATTTTTAATTTTAGTTGACTTAAGTTGACCTAAAAAATATATTTTTATGACAAAGTTATTGTTTCTTAATGAAATTTGAAAACAGAGACACTACGTTAATTGAAAACCTTTCCTAATTAAAGTGACAGTTGAGGTCGCACAATTAAGTCAATCTGATTGATTTTGTTTGTATCGAACAATACATTATGTAATACCAGTTAAGTTTTATAAATTCAAATTTCAATTTGTCAATTGATTATTATATCAATATTGTTCCTTTTCATTTCAATGTGAAATTATGAAATTTGTAAAGAATCCATCAGTATGATTGTATAACGTTTTTAGATTCCTTTTTTAGATTTTTATTTGAATGCGTTTGTATTCCTAAATATTTTATTTTAAAACGTTACGTTAACAGTTTGTAGTTTTCATTGTTTTGTAATCGTTATTAATTTTGTAGCAGCTGTTGCTACTTTTAAAAGAAGGTTGTTTTACAGTTCTTCATAGAGGGAGTGTTCTTTATTTTATATTTTCGTTGTACTACACATTCAACCACTTGAATTTATTGGACCGTTAAGCATTGAAAACTAGTTGGCCTCCTTGTTGAAATTTTGATGAGTACAACAATAACTACAAAGTATTAAGGAGGTCATAAACCGTATTTGGCTGCAGGTTTGCTCTAATTAATGTTAGCCTTTCAGATTGTATAGGGAAAACATTTTCGTTTTCCTTTTCGTACATTGTTTTTTCGGTGTTGTCGCTTCAAATTTCATAATAGTTTTAAATTTTACATTTTACTATACAATCACATGTATACAAAAACAAAAATCTAAATTTTAAATTTTTTATCACCATTTTCCTAACAAACGACATCAGAAACTTGTTTCCTTCCTGACACATAAATGCGGGTACATATGTACATAACCTTTTCTAATTATCTTTTTAAGATGTTCCGTATAAAGTGGAAATGCCTTTGTGTGTAAAATTTCCGAATGAAAAACTAAAAAGAACTTGTCTTTCATGGAGCGCTCTTTTATAAGGTAAAAACCATCTGTTTGATATTCTATCGTTTGCACACGCACCTTCTCTCTTCCTTTATTGAACTGCTAGTCTGCAAGAAAGAAGAAAACACGCCTAGTGTGAGCATTGCTCCTTTCTTCATGCCTTCATGTCTTTTGAAAGAAAACTGTGTGTTTTTCAATAAATATTCTTCTTGATCCTGTTTTCTGAGTTTTCTTACCTTTTGAGAAATATTTTCAATTTAACTGATCATTCTTTCTCTTTCTATCATCAATAACATGGCATGATCAGAGTGGTGGAGTAAATGTTTCCGATTGTTAACATCTGTCGCTTCATTTTTATAAAAATCTGTTGGATTTTTTCAGCTTTTCGAGACCTTGGCCATTTCACATGCTTGTTAATGAATTTTCTAATTATCTAGGTTTTCTTTTTCGAATTGTTGAAAATCTTATGCTGTGCATAGCACCTGTCAAAAATAATTAAAATTAGCCAAAAACAGATGGTGTTTCAAGACCGAATACTTTCAAAGGAAAACATTATTTGTAGCAATTGTGTCAGCAGACATAGTGATTATTAACATTTAAACTATTAATTGCATGTATCAGTTAAAGAATGAAAATCTAATCATAAGTTTATTTTTTTTTTTTTTAAATTTGTTTAAATATATTTTTGTGAGTTTTAAACACATTTTTAAACACACACACACACACATACTAAAATAATCTATTTCAAACGCTTCAGTTATTTATAATGCTGTACTTTAATAAGTAAGTAGGCTTAACTGACTTGGTTGGTCTGATTGTGTTGTTCGTTTGATCTGACTGAGTGACTGTCTCACAAACCACATGAATTTGAATTTTGAACACGAGTATTTTCAGAAATTTTATTGTGTTTTTCATACTGCCTTTAATGGTTGATGTGGTTATTGTTGCATGCATGATGCACAAGGCATTCAGTCACTCACTCATGGCAGCCATTTATAAAATGTGTTTTGCTGACGAGGATGATATAGATTCATTTAAAGCTTACCACAACAACAACAACAACCACAATAATCACACTATTGCTGCTACTAAAGTATAGACGACCACACCGTATGCATACAGTCAAAAAGAAGAAAAACAAAATTGTAAAACATTTTCATTCTCATTTTTATTTTATTTTCTATTTTCTAGTTATTTTTTTTTTTTTCGTGATACAGCCTTTAAATATTATTGTTATTGTATTACATTTATACACAACATATTAATGAAAACAATACAAATCTACGACGCTAACTTTAACTCAGTTATTGTTTTTGTATATTTTCCAAAATCGACAAGAAAATCTAGGCTTTTCTTGAACACGCTAGGCAGAAAGGGGGAAAAATATCTTGCTACAATGGCTTAAGACAGGTTTATGTCTCTATACATTGTCTGAAACATACATATTTGATTTTCTAAATAATATTGCTT
The DNA here is from genome assembly GCA_930367235.1 of Sarcophaga rosellei. Classification (NCBI taxonomy): domain Eukaryota; kingdom Metazoa; phylum Arthropoda; class Insecta; order Diptera; family Sarcophagidae; genus Sarcophaga; species Sarcophaga rosellei. Next base: position 2,158,901 of record OV884019.1, on the reverse strand, counting down.
TGTATTATGCTCATATAGAATTTCTAGTTTGGCGGTCATTATGTTTTTTAATTTTCTGTTTTTTCTTCTTCTTACCTTAAGATGACAGTGATATTTTTGTGTAGTTTAATCATTTCAGTAAATCAATTTTTACTTGATCAAATGGAAATGTTTTCCCCCTTGTTTTTATTATTAAATTCACTGTTCCATGAGAATTTTTTGATCACTTTTGAAATGCCTTGAATTACTTGCCATTAAATAATGAAGTAAAATTCCTTTCAATTTATTTCTAAAATATTGATTTCTAATAACATTTATTTAAGTGTGTGTAACTAATTTCCAACAAAGTAACGATATTTTGGCATACACATACAACTGTTATACTCAGATGTACACTTAAACCGAGAAATCCGTTTTTACTGTATAAAAAATTTATAAATTGTTGTGAATTTATTTTTAAATGTTTTAAATTTCGTTCGTATAATTTGTATTCACTTTTCGTCCTGTGGAAAAAAATCATTTACAAAAATCACCAGACCAAATGTAAATAAAATTGCAGTCGTTAGAGGAATAGAAAAAAATCGCATTCATGCTGTTCTTAAATTGTATAGTTTTAATGACATTAAACCGAGCGACGAGTAATAATAATAAAAACATAAAGTTAGCTTCAACAATAATAATAGTAACGATTTAAATAAATCTCAAACCCATTACAAATATAACTAACTAGTAACCAGTAACAGTTGTTGGTTGAAATAGCAATAACTTTTTATTCCAACAGTCTATCCATATTAGAAATAAAGTAAGACGTTATGTTATCAAGATTTAGATTTTAGCCGCTCAAACCTGCCACAAGTATGTGGACTCTCAAAGGATTAAGATGGTTTTTTTTTTGTTTATAATGGCGTATAAAATAAATATAGCGTGTTGAAGAACATAAAATAGAACTCAAGCAGTTTGCCATTTAATGCATTTCTCGTAATAAATGAACGGAACGCAAAAGGAGTTGAACATATGAAAAATAACGGTAATGCTTTTAATATATGCATAAATTTATTTTAAGATAAAAAAAAACTGAATTAATTATTCTTTCTAAACTAACATTTGTAGTACAGAATACCAAGACCAGTAAAGCCAACTCCTTCCGGGGCAAACATATACTATATATGTATGCAATCGTGCCTTGAGCTGTAACTATAACATAAAATTCCTTTTGTTTTCTGCCTTCTTCTAAGGATTCATATAATTCCCATTTTTATTTCACACATGCTTGGCCGGCTAGCTGCCTGCCTTAAGGTGCCGCCTTTTTTAAATAGAAATAATAAAACTGGGAAAACATTTTTTTTCATTTCTTTCCACAATAAGCTGTTACATACACTCACTTTTCTCATAACAAGAATGAGAAAAAGAAAAGAGAATACTTTAGAAGATGATAACAAAACGAAAAAGAATGTTTTAAAAATGACCACACACAGGTGGGGGCATCTTGTAGATAGAGATCATCTTCATTGTCGTTATGAGCAGCCATCACCATTGTTGCCGCATCACAAACATCGTCATCGTCATCATCATCATCATCAGCGTCATAATTGGAAATGCAGCAAGCAGCAGACCGACAGTGTCTCACAAAGCATACACTCGTTCGCATAACACATTCGTTGGTTCGTTGCGTACTTCTGTAGTTAGGCCAACATATGGGCCAGTAAACAACAGCCAACAGCCGTCATCACTTTTTCAGTTTAGTAACCAGTTTATTCATCATTAACAAGGACATAAGTTTCATCAAAAAATTTCTTCAACATAAAAACAACAATGTGAAGTGAGTGGTTAATAACTCATCCAACCATCATCCAACTTATTCAAGACCGATCGAAAGAAGCATAAAAAAGAAAAGAAGAAGAAGAAGAGAAAAAAAAACTCATATTCAATGAAAACTTACATCAGAACTTGTCTGTCTGTCTGTCTGTCTTTCATTAAAAAATGTTTCTTTTTTTCCCCATTCTTACATTTCTGATGAATGTTTGTTGTTGGCAAGAAAAAATTTTAAAAATGTTTGGCCATACGTTGAAATAATTCTAAATTTATTTATTTATTTTGCGTCAATGTTTTTTTTAACGATCAACGATGTGTAACATATGGGCCTCACTGTTTCAAATAGTTTAATAAGAACAAAAAAAAAAGGACTTGTTCCTCTGCATTTTCTTCCTTTTTTTCCTGCTAACTTTTCGTATGTCTTTTAACCTGTTTCTATTGTTAAAATGCAGTTACACTTATTGTTAACAAGAGATGAAAACAAACACGCATGAACGAACATTCATTCACTTATAGCGCACACTCATTCACATGCTCTCGGTCTCCTACTACTACAGTCTATGAAAGCAACTATTTTCTTCTGAATTGCCATGCCCAAGGATTTCATATAAAATCAGTGAAATCTTTCCACTAACAAAACACAATGCAACACCAAAGTTATTGATATGCAAGGTTTGTACGTAAATTCTTCTAATATAGTCACATGTTACCTTCATATTACTTCTATGTAACGTATTAAACTTAAAAAGAAAACTACGCACCTTGTAATTAAGACTCCTAATGCATTATGTTACAGTATTTTAATTAAATTTTACCACAGTTTAATGCCACAAATCATTTGAAATGGCAATGAATTTTTCACTTCTCACTTCAATATCCATTTTGTAGTGAAACGATGTATGATTTCACATTGCTTTCTAATTTCTCACTTTTGTTATCCTAGAGGATAATACATAAAATACATACATACACATGTACATATATATTGTCTAATTCCTAAACATTGTTTAAGGAATGCGTTCTTGTTTTCCGTTTTGTCTCTCTTGAGGTAATTCTTTCTTTACTTGTGTATTTTATCCCTGATTTTATTTAAATTTTTTTATATTTTTGCTTGTTTGGAAATCTTCCTATGGATCGCAAACAGGGTAGCCATGACCATTATATCGTTGTAACCAACTGCCATAAGAATTTAATAATAAACTGACTTGGCTGACCGATGCTTTCGTAGTGGATCTTTAGGTTTTTAAAGTAAACTCAATCAAACAGTGAATTATGAAAAATTCCAGTTTTCCAGATTATTCAAGCAAACATTTCATGTTGCAGGAATATCCCAATACAGGAATTTCCGTTGGATAAAAACTTTTTTCGTACAACATTTTTGAATACCTTTTCAATGTTCGAGTAAATCATTGGTTATGAGCCCTGGCTGCTTTAGATTTTAGTTTAAGTAGTTTTTAATAAATTTATCATTTCATATTATTAGTATACATACATACATATGTATACATTTAACAGTTTTCACTTCCCTAAATACAAATACACAAATGTGTTTCAGTACTTCATTAAATTGAAAAAGGAGGCTCGCACATATTCTTAGAAAATAATTAATACAAGCTTTTCTATATTCGATGTTTAGAGGGTTAATGATATATTCATATATAGTATATTTGTATGTGCCAATATGAGTACGTTATATGTCATGTTATAATTAACACTTACTTATATGTGATAAAAACAAAAAAAAAACTTGCATTTTTATTTGCAGTGAAATATTTGGAACTTATTAATCGCTTCAATAATATCGTATTAATTTCATTCAGGTTAAATTATGTTCTATAAGAAATAGGATTCATTAAATCGAAAACATGAAAATCAGTTCACTTTTAAATAAAATACAGAAGAACTGAACTTTGTAGATAATTGCCATGTTGTACGCAAGATATCATTTCTATACTAAAAACAATTAAAGTTTTAAAAAAGAAAAAAAAAAAAAAACTTTAATAACTAAACTCATATGAATTCCATTTCATTCGAACGCCCCTTGAATTCTAATAATCTTTTCTTATTCCTTGTAAAAGTCTTAAAATCTAAGAAATTTACTTTTTTGGGGGGATACGAAATTATTTCGGAAAAACATTTTCGTGTGAAACTGTTCACAATCTGTATTTTAATTAAATTCAATAGAAAACGTTAGCGCCTCTCTGTAGCCTATAAATAATAAATTCCAACTGACGTATGTATTTAATAATGACCTTGAAGTATTTCACTTTGTTCAATAATAATAATTTTCAATAATAATTTCCTTTATTTTTTAATTTTGAATACACTTTTGCAAAGTCTTCATTTCTTAAGTGGTAAATTGATTAAAAAGTGAAGGAAAACAAAGAGAAAATAGCAGCTATTAAAAATTAATTTATTGAAGTGTGTACTTTATACTTTTGTATTCCCTAAAGGAAAACTGCAATACATACTAAAATAGTAGGACAAGCAACAAAAAAAAAAAAAGAAGGAAAAATAATAAATTTAATGGATTGAAATGCTTGACTTGTGACTGATGGTTTCCTAAGTACAGTATGATGATAAATAAACATTCATATATGTATGTACATACATATCTTACTCAATATATGGATCTATTTTAGCACTTGAATTAATAAATTCACGTGACCTGTTAAAAAAAGAAAAACTAATGGAAAAATAGGGGCAAATTCATTCGTCGACGGTTTTGTTTTTAGAAGGCCAATTTATACTCGCGTCCTAGTCAGAATCGTTACAAATATAGCCCAAAAAGTAATCTGTGAAATGATTATCAAAAATTCTAATATTATGTAAGAAAATATTTTAATTGAACGTTGTTTTAGTAAACGATAGCGGCAAACCAACAAAAACCTGCAACCTGAATTGGTTAAATGAATAAATGGTTTTTGTCTGCAAACAAATTGAATGAATGATGATGGAATGAAGGCTATGTCAGTTGGTTGACTGGCTGGCTGAATTATCGATTGCCAGCCAACTCAATCAGTCTACTTTTCCACCAGACTCGTGTTTCCACCAAATGAAAATGCATATAAAAACGCATGGCTCTCATACATACTCTACATACATACTTATGAATGTATGTTCGAGTAAATCAATATTTTTTTGTTTTTTGGTTTTTTGGTTTTTTGATTGTGGTTGTAGTTGTGTTTTAGTATTTGTTATTGTTATAATTGTTATTAATTATGACCCTGAGAAATATTTTGTTAAATATTTATAAATTGATTCTAATACTTGTGTTTTTACTTGTTGTTATTGTTGTTAAAATATTTAATATAAAACCACTTTAAATGTCAAAATACAATATAAACGGTAATATTTTTAAAAACAACCACCACGCCACCGGTTCATACATACAGACATACATACTATATCTATCGGCATATCGGCCCATATATTATAATTTCTAAATGCCATATTTTATTATTTTTTTCTTTAAATTTTTTTTTTTTGTAGCTAAATGGTGGGAAAATGTTTGAAGCGTAATAAATTGTTGAGAAAAATCGCCTCAAATAATACGTATGAAATGAAAAAAAAAAAAAATTAAAGAAAAATTAAATTTTTTATAAAGCGTGCATTTTTAAGGCAACGACTGCTGAAGAGTGCTCTACGGCACAATGGAGTGTGAATATGAATGATTTTATTAACCAAAAGCGTTAATTGCAATTGGAATTCGAAAGTGTTGAAAATCTTATTTAGAAAATCACAAAAGAGAAAAATCATACTCAACAGATAAATTGTATGGTTTATTTTGTTTTGTTATTTATTTTATACATTTAATTTTTCATTCATTTAATCATTTCATTTCATTTTCTTTTCAACTTAATCCGATTTTTTTTTTCCACAATTAAAACATTTTGACATCAGTCAGCAGAGTAATGGCACATTATATTAAAAAAAAAAACCAAAGAAAATAATACTCAACACACAATTGAAATCAAAAGATTGTTTTTTTACGATTTTAATCAGATTTTCCAAATCCACTTTAGTTGTTGCATTACAATGTATGTACATACATCTGGATGTATGCAGTCGCTTAAGCATTTTCAGCTCTGTTACTCCACAGTGGAATAAATAAAAAAATAAATGCAGAGTGCAGAAGAAGAAGAAGAATCTTATGCACTCTCGCTGTTGTATTAAATGAATTCTACAATGTGTGCCAAGTCGGAAAATGCAAATAAAACAACAATTTACATTGTAAACGCCACAAACGACAGACTGCCGCACACACCAACCAACACTGAACTGAAAAAGAAAAAAAAATAAATCCTGAAAAATCATTTTCAATTTATCTTATTATCGCCTTTTTAAATCAGCGGGTGTGATTTGTTTTGTTCTTATGTTTTAGTAGTAGTAGTAGTAGTACTCAGTGCAAATGTTTGCGTTTGTGAAACGTTAACTCACATTAACGGCTGTTTAACCAATTTTTAACGGTAAACGCAAAAAAAAAAATCACTAAATTAGACAAGCGTTATAATATTTTAATTTTCGTTATTTTAACAGGAAATTAAAGTTCTTCTCAATTGAATAGAATTTGAATTATGGTCGTCACGATTGCTTTGAATACAATAAATCAATAATGGTCTTGCCTAACTTACATTTCACCATTTTTCAGAGGAATTAAATAAACATTAATGTCTGGATTTCAAGCATTAAGTGCGATTAGTATTTTTTTAAGCCTGTCCCATGCAGTTTAATCCATTTGTCCATTCATCCAAAAATGCTTTGCAACTTTTTCCATACGGGCCGAACAGTTGGCAAAAAAGCAAACACTAATTTATGTGGCCTGTGGAATAGTTTTTTTCTGATCCGGAATTGATGATTTGGACGCAATTTATTCTCATTTATTGTGGGAGCTGAAAATTTCTAAAATAATATACATATGTACATACATAATTGGCCATTACAGCACTTCAGTCAGGATTACGGCCTAGTTTCTAACTGAAATAATATTGAAAATTAAAATAACCAATCCATTGACATCAATTATTGTTTGATTTTCTCCTGACTTTCGGAAAAACGCTCTCTACTTGTAAGATTATAATCAATCAAAGCACTCGATCTTAATAGTATTATATACGACTGACCTTGTTGTTGTGTTGTTATATCAGGTACTTTATGATCTGATTTGGAGATGATACCTACAGACTGAGTTTCTTGTGTGAATTTAGTTAAAAGACAAATGCATGCATTAGTTTATTTCTTATAACGTTTTCTTTTTCAGGCTTCTAATAGTGATAGTTTGTAGTAAGAAGCACAACAATTGATTGCAGATTACATCGTTAATATTTCTTTTTTAACATAAAAATTACCCCGCATAGATTTTATCATTATTTTTGGTACTTTTCTTTTCCTCTACGCTGAAAAATTATTTCATCATTAACACGCTTTTTTTTTTTTATTACGGCGAGCATAATTACTTTTTCCCCATTTTTTTATTTGTTGGTTTTTGACATATTTAGAGGCCATTTTTTTATTTAATTTTTGAATTTTATTTTTTGGAAGGTGCTTGACGGTAGGTATACTTTATCAAAAAGCGTTATGGTTCATAAAATCTCATGAATAACCAGTCAGCCGCTGTATGTAAGGAGGATCAGAGAAAAAAAAAACGCTCGTCAAGATGGTATGATGGTCTGCAAGGCAGTCTAGTGTAGCCAAGACGCTAATGTTGAAAAACAACAAAAAAACATGAAAAAAAAAATAAAACATCTGCTGCTGTGTTGCACGTAAATGTTTAATAAGATCAGTTGTAGTAGTGGCGGTAGCAGCAGTAGTACTTGTTGTACTTAAAAGCACTCGGTCTTTGAGTTCCTTTTTTTTTTTTTTTTTTTTTGCTTTTTGTTTTCCTCATTCAATTTTTGACTACTATTTTCTTCATATTCTTTATGTTTTTATTTGGGCTGATCTTAAATGCTTTGTGGTCCCGTGGTTGAATTGGGTTTGTATGTTCCATGCACAAGTTGAGTTTTATTTTTCCGATTTGTTAAATTGTCAAAAAAATTTCATGAGTTTTAGAATGAATGCGTGGTGGTTATGCATTTTTTCTCCTCCTTTTCTTTTGTTTTGTTTCGTCTTTTCTTCGTCTGTTTATTTAAAGTGTATGTATGTGATGAATGTGTGCGTTTTTCTTAAAATTTTATTGAAATGCCCAAATTATTGAAGAAGGAGATTAAACAGTCAGGAAAATTATTTTAAGCGCAGTTCAGCACTGCAGTAATATGGAACCATGTTAACGTTAACCTTTCAAATCGTTATGATTCTTATTTTAATCGTAATATTATGGCTACAACTAAACTAAATTGATTCTTTGAAAATCGATTTTTCATGAAAATCCCTTATAACTGCGCCTAATAAAAAAAAACAAAATCAAACATGTTTTAAAACGAAAACTAAACTGCGGAACGAATCGAATGAATATTGTCTGCAGTCTTGTCTTTTGCCTTGGTTTTTGCTCTTCGTTTCTCCGTCTCTTCATCTATGTTGTATTGCTTTTGTTTTTTCTTCTCTTACTATGTGTATCAGCTTCTTTACTGTATAGATTTTTGACAGGTGGTGTTTATTTCATTTCAGATTTAAAGTAAAACAACAGAAATCTGAAGTGTGTTTGTGTGTGTGTTTGTGTTTTTACTTAGGACTCAGTTTTGAAGAAATTCTTTTCATGAACACATTTGAAATCTTTTTCTAACAAAAAAAGGAGGCATCTTCGGCTTTAAAGATGACGTTAAACAAAAAATTCCTACAGCATACAACATCCTGTGCATATTTGAATCGTTTTATAAAAACCAAAAGTGAATGAACCTTTCCTTAAAGATTTTGATTCTAAAAAAAATTTATTTAAATGCGTTCTCTTTTTCGTTTAATAATACTAATCTCTTATGATCTTCTGGTTTTTCTACTTTCAGACAAAATTATTAAATCGAATGCTTTATTAATGCCGCCAACATAATGAATGTGATGGACGTAATTAAATTCGTATGATAAAATCCATCTTTCTTAAGACGAAATTAATTCTTAAAACGAAACCTTTAAAAATTCTGTTCACCCTGAAGAATTATGTCTAAATCGTATATAAACACGACAGAACAAGTGCAACGCACAGAACGTGCGGCTAGTGAAAATCCAAATAGTACAGTCCATACACAACACAGAAGGCACAATTCATTGAGTGGGAGAACGTATCCCAAATCGGTTACCAAATCGGTATCTATTACAGATATAAACCAAAAACTAGATCATGATAACAGTACACAGTATGATCCGATTACGCTGCCTGACAGAATTACTGGTTTATCATGTCATAGTCAAAGTAGAATTCGTGACAGTGACGAGGTAGATGGTGATGAGACTAGAAGGCGAAGAATAAACGCCAATGCCAAAGACGGTGTATTAGAATCAGCAACAGCATACGACGAACCTGATCATTTACAGCATCGCTTTGCGCGAACTACGCAATCAGGGATATTTAATTCGCGGCATGGTCATGACTATTTCGTGGACAATTCATATAGCGATGCGGGCGGCTGTACTAGTGGGATGAGTAGTGCGTTTAGTTCGGCTTGCCCTAGTACGGTTTCCTCGCCACTTTCAACACCCACAAGACTATCGCCTCATCTTCAACAGCAGCAGCAGCAAGAGCAACATGAAAAATGTTGCACAAAGTCAATAGTAGCACCTGTAAAAAACTCCTACTCCTCCGCTTCTGCAGATCACTACCACCAGCAGCAGCACAATAATTCTCTACAATCTCACCATCTGCCTGAACACAACGAACAAAACGATAACGATCATGAACATCATCAGCAACATTGTAATCATCATAAGTCTACATTATCTTCATTTGGCAGCTCGGCATTATCGGCAGTAACAGCGACCGTTGTTAAGAGCGGAAGTAAAAATTTAAAGAAATTTGATCCACGTTTGGGTCCATCACCTTATCGTCAACTTTTGCCCATAGCTTTATGCATTCTATCGTTCGCGACTGTCTTTAGCATTTTAATTGTTTATATGGATATGACAGGTGAGTCAAAATTAACATTTAAAATTAAAAATCCATTGTTCTCTCCCATTGGTGCTACAACATATTTATTTCAAAAGCAATACGATATGTAGTATAAGCCATGGACTATGGTTTAATAATACATATTTACTTATTTCGTCTTTGATAGAAATAGTTTGTGTGTGTGTGCGTGTGCGTGTGTGTATGCGTATGTATGTATTTGTTTGGGTTTTTATTTTTTTTTTAACATGTGGTAGTTTTCTTATACACTAGTATTTTGACTATTTTTGGTATGATTAATAAGAATTAATTTGTTTTACGTTTTTGTTCTTTCTGTTGCTACCGGAAGTTGAAAGATATTGATATAAATAGTCTATGATACATACATACATATGTACATATTCTGTTTAATATTTATTTATTATTCCTAAATGTAAAATAAATATTCAAATATTGAATTAAGAAGCAAAGGAAGAAATTTAAGCAAAAAAAATATATGAATCAATGATGATAGAAGGTACATATTTCTTATTATTCGATTGATTTTGATTTTCGATCGAATACTCATAAAGAAGGTATTCTTCTACATAAGAAATTAAAATAAATTAAATTGCTCTTGCGATCTAAAAAGTGGAAAGAAATTCTTTGTTTAACGTAAACTGAACCATAAATTTTTGACTACAATATTATTTGGAGGAACATTTCTCAGCAATGTATGCAATAGACAAGTGCAGAAATTAACTTAGTCTAGTCCTTAACTACGGTTTGGATAATTAAGAATCCTTAAACAAATATCTTGAAGCCTCCAGTGCGTTCTGACATCGTACTTATGCTATGCAATTGCAATAGCCTTAATTGTAATAAAAAGAAACATTTTATTACAAACCCTTTAGTCTGAATGGCATCAGACGATATACCTTTCCAGAAAATGTTCCCAGTTTATTTTCATATTAACAATCCCTCAATAGGATTGTAGGTATTTGTAGGTATACACACACCTGATAAATTTCACATCAATTTGTACATTTTTTGATATACTTTTTAAGACTTAAGTAAGACACTATTTATCCGATTATTATAAGTATTATCGTTAAAGAATGTCCGGAAATTGTGTAAAACTATTGAAAAAATAAACAAACATTCCGAAAAAAGTTTAACTTTAAACCAATTGGTAATATTAATTAGCCAACAGTTTCTGTTTCTGTTGGTCTTTAATTGTGCGAATTTATAAGTTAAAGTGACACTGATTACGAAGGCATGACAACAGTCAGCTACATATCGCCAGCTCTTTTTTTGAGCTGGTTAAACTTCACTCTTAAGCCGGCGTTTGTTGTATTCTTGTTGCTGGCTAAGTTGTGGTTTTCCTGTCAATGTTAAGCGTTGGCAGACCACGTATAAGACCACATGAGTGGCAACAATTAAACAACCAACGAAATAAAGCAGCCAACTTTTCTGTTTATAATTCTTTAAGAACCATTTTTTTTTTTCTTGTTTATTTGCGCATTCGTTTTAGTCACTACAACGTTTTATAAGTTGTAACCAGTGTGCGGGTGTGTTTTAAAGTTTTTACCTTCCGTTTAAAAAAGTGTTTTTACTTTTATTTTTCTGTATCGGTCGATGGGTTTTTTTAATAGTTGTTGTTATGGATTTTAGGTGAGTATATAGAAACAGTTTTAGAAACAATCATCCTCTCCCAGGATTAAATAGTAGACAAAAACACTCCCTGTTTGTTCTTTTTTTTCTTGTTTTTGTTTTCATTTTTTTGTGTCACTAAAGGAAAGGATGTGTTGTGTTCCCTTTTTTTTCAGTTCAAACTGATTTTAATTTTTTTCTTTTCCTCTTTTATTTTATCTGTCTGGGAATATTATCTCTTCTCGTAGACATAACATGCATTTATTTTGTCTACCATCGGATAGTAGTGACTCATTTTGGGTTTGTGAAATTGTGATTTCAACCTAAAATATTAACTAAAGGCATTTGTTGTAGGAAAACTTTTGCTATAATCTGTCTGCTTCAATAAAGAAAATATATTTTAAAATGTTTTTTTAGTTAAATTGTTTATTAAATACAATAAAGTTGGAATTTCCTTAATATTTTTCCTCTTCGAAGTTAGTTAATACGCCACTAATAAGCTACAACTCGGGGGCTGGTAGAGGTGTCTTCAGCTCGAAGGAATTATTTAATATTGTATGGTATTGCTGCATTCTCTATTCTTCAATCAAGTGTAATCCAATCGCTATAATGTATTTGACGCATAAACAAGGTTGTAACTGGAGTAATTTCAAATTTTCTTTACTGATAAATCGAAATATGTATGTATCTTAGGAATTTTATTAGAAATAAGCTTGAACACCATGTAGTAATCATTTAATTCTAAGTGATGTGTTTCCTATTGTCTTTAGTTCGAATTCAAATTCAATTTCATTCATAATATGAAATCCTTGTGAAGTTGAGTTGAGTTCTGTGTACACACAAGTTACGTGTTTTCTCATTGTCATAGCCACCAGTCGTCAATTTTAATATTCCGCACAAGTATTGGCAATTTTCGTCGGTTTCCTTTCTGAAATCACATTTTATTTTATTTCTTGTAGTTTTTTTTTTTTTTATTTTTTTTATTTTAAGTGCAGGCACGTTGAGTCGTTGGTTGTTTTTTGAGTGTGTGAATATATTTTTATTATTTTTTTTCTTCCACAATCTCATTTTCATTTTCGAATAAAGTAAATGAATGATATTTTATTGTTGAGATGCGTTTTTTTTTCTGCACATTTTGTTTTGATTCCTTTGCATTGTGAAAGTTTAGAACATGCAAAATTCATTCTTTTGCGACGTGCCTGATGTATCGGAAGTGTGTCTTGGTTGGTAACAGCCACAAAAATGGCACTTGTCGGACGTTGCAATTACAACATGGACGCCACCCAGACTAGACGAAAGTAGTAGACTTGAAAGAATTTCTTTCTTATTTTTCTTTTCATTCTTTTTTTCATTTCGTCGTTGTATAGTATGTGTTGTTTTTCCACTTTGTTAACACCTTAAAATTAAATTTGATTTAATCTTTAATTTCGGTAATTGACAACGAAAGATAAATCTTTAAATTTTTGTAGCAGAAGAGCTTCGTATTTCCTTTTTGCGATTTGATTGATTTTGAAAATTGATGCATACAGAAAGAAGGCTACGATTTTTTTTGTCATTTCAATTTCCGATGTGATGCATAATGTGAAATTGTTCTGAATTGAATTCTGAATCTACAGTAGTTGCTCCAGTAGCCTTTATAGTTTTCAATCCAATTCAATTCCTATGTCTGAGTGGCCAACATAGTTTTTTATACAGAAACTTTTCTCATGCCTTTGATTTTGGTAAAAAAAAACCCAATTTCTATAGAAGTATGAGTCATCAAATCTTTTAATGAACGTTCTATTAATTTTGAAAATATTTCTACCATACTTAGCATTGTTACAATTTGTATTCTCTTAATTTGGAGAAGACAAAGTGAAGTTGAAGTGAGTGATTGTAGTGAAATGAAAATAAAAATGTTTCCTTAAGATTAACATTGAATCTTCTGACTGTTGCAATCCGACGTTTATGCCATGCAGTCACGTTCCAATTCACTCTTGGGAATATTTTTTTGTGTTTTTTTCCTTCTTTCAATTAAAATATTGCTGAAAAAATTAAAATTTTATTCGTTACAAAATAAAAAATATTATTTGTTTTCTTTTGATATATTAAAATAGAAAAAAAACAAAAAAAAACAAAATTATTCAAAAATCTAAATTTAGATAACAAGTAGAAAGAGTTTTCTTTATATTTGGATTTCATTTTTTTTTTACTGTTTTTAACTTGGCCAATAAGTTGTTCTTTGTTTTTTTGTTGTTGTTATTATTATTATAATAAGTATATCTGCTTAATTTTACCGTGCTCAGTCACCTGCTTGACACGTTCTGCTTTAAAAGCATTTCCATTTACGATTACTTTTATTCCTCTGTTCCCCTTTTCGTTTTTCTATTCTTAAGTACTTTTCTAACCAATCAGCCAACCTTCAATTGTGTTCTGGTGGGGTTTTTTTATTTCAATTTTATTTTTATTTAGTTTTATCACAATTTTCCTCTTTTAAAGTGTTAACGGGTTGTTTTAGTAGTTGTTTGGCCGTCTTTCACAATGTCATTAGCCTTTAACAAATCGCATTAACCCAAATCCTCCTCCTGTGTTCCTCATCTAATATCTTTTAGGTGATGGATGTTGTTATCTTTCTTAGGGCCATGAGTGATGACATAGCCTTTATTTAATAGTGTTGCGAAATAGATGAATGGATTTTCTCAAAGAAATTACTTGTCAGCCGCCAAATGATAGATAAGAACTCATCATTTACAAAATTATTTGTGTGACGGTATCAAATGGTCAAATCGATAAAAAAAAAAGAAATTATTTCTAAGTAGTTTTAGTTGAGGTTGGAGAATGAAGGAGAATTTTCATATGCATTTAGATATTTGTGAGGAAATATAGTGGAAAAGAACATTTATGAGTTAATGATTTAGATTTCATCTTAAGGATTTTGACGACAAGAACTGGATTTTAAGCATATCGGGGTCTTTACTTTATTAATCTTATTTGTTGGTTTAAAAAGTAAGCTTGTAATAATTGTAGCGCTTTTATTGTCAATCTGATATTCTAATTTAGAGACTTAAATACAGTCAACCCTCCTATAACGCGGTACTCTCAGAACGCGGTTTCCATATAACGCGGCGCTGAAATTGCGTCAGCCCTCCTATAACGTGGTATTCGTACAGCGTGGCTTCCGTTCAATAACATGCCATAAGTTCCTTCCGCACAGCATCTGAATGACTTTAGTAACTAAATATTGTAAGAGGGTTTAATATCAGTTTTATTTTCGACGGAAAAGCACAGCCGAGATATACAAACAACATTTTTATATAAAAAGGCCAGCTTATTTCATAGCCGTCTACGACATTCTAAACATTTTTCTGCAACTCATATCTGACAGTCAGGATGAATGTTGAAAAATTACATAATTTTACAAGTCTTTCTTATTTTTGTTGGAAAACAGTCTTTTAGTTTAGTTTTTGTTTAATTTTTTTTTTATCAATCCTTATATGAGCTCTTTAAGTCAATAAAAATAATTTTTAATTTATATTGTCCTGGTCTTCATATAACGCGGTACGAATGATGTGATTTGTACTAATTCCGAGTTACTTACAGCGCCGTTTCCATACAACGCGGTAGACGGTTTCCATAGAACGCGCTACGTTTTTGCCTGGTTTGTACGGTTAAATCTGAGTTTCTTATAACGCGGTTTCCATACAACGCGGTACGCACTCACCGCGTTATAGGAGGGTTGACTGTAAATGATTCACTCTATCTTAGTTTTGTTCATCACTTAAACACATGCCATTTCATCTAATCAATTGTCGCAATTTGCAAGTACATGCTTACATATGTATGTATGTATGTACATGTATTCTTGTTGCAAATGTGGCCCTCATTCATAACTCTTCCCATACAGAGTGATTATTATTTTTGTTATTTTAATACATATAATTGCTGCAGAGATTTACTTAATAACCTCAAAAGGCCAATTAGTAACAATAATTCTCATGTTTTATTTAAACAGTCTCATGGCAATTTAAAATTTCTAATAAATTTTGCAAATCTATCACTCTCAGATACACATATACAGCCATGGACATTAAATTAGCACAAAATCCATATATACCTTGATTGTGATTTTTTTCTCATTTGTATTGTAATTAGGCCAATTGTTTTGGTCTGCAATGTTGCACGATGACATCAAGCTGTTGTTTAACAAAAATATTACCATTATCGTATATATTTTTTGTTTTGACTGCTAATTTGTATCGGTACCTAAATTCGAGCTGGACAGTAAATTAGCACAACGTGCCTAAAAGTATTTTAGGTACAAGTTTTGTTCAAGTATTTTTATTTTTACGGTATATTCTTTTAATTTTGTGCCATTTAAAGTAATTTTTGAAAAAAACGGTAAGTGGAAAAGATTGCTCACCAGAGGAGAAGCGCATTATCGTTAACGTGTGGCATGATGGGAAAAAGCTGGCTGAAATTCCCGAAATTTCGAATTGTTAGCGAAAAATGATTTATAACGTCATCATTTCCTTCAAACCAAACATAATAATGTCGCAGAAAACAAAAATTGAAGGCCACGTGTCAAGAAAACAAACCGAAATCGTAGACCATGCTATTGTCTGGAAGTCAAAGAAGGAGCTTTTCATGTCGTCACGCGATATTTTGAACGAAATTAACTTCCAATTCAGATTAAATTTATCGGACAGGCTCCTATAACGACGTGTTAATCACAAAAAGCTCTTTGGACGCTCTTGCCGAAAGAAGCCACTTCTACCAAAAGAAAAATATACTCAAGCGTTTAACGTTTGCTCGCACCCAAAAGGATAAAGACCTCCCATTCTGGAAAAAAATATTTTGGAGTGATGAAACAAAGGTAAATCGTATGGGACCGGATGGTAGAGTGGTTGTTAATTGGCCAAAATGTCAGACATTCAATCCACGCTATGCTCAAAGGACCATAACGCATGTTCGAGGAAACACAATGGTGCGGGGAGCGTTTTTAAGGCACGGTGTAAGTCCCATTGTAAAAATTAATGAATAAATGGACTGTTATCAGTATTTGGACAATATAAAGAACAAAATGGGACCATAAGCTTTTAAATACATGCCAGTTTTATTCATATTTATGCTAGATAGTGACCTCAAACACACATCGAAGCGGGTAAAGGATTGGTTTTATAAAGAGCACATTCCCGTTTTAGACTGGCCGGGGCAAAGTTCTGACTTAAACTCGATTGAAACCCCCCTAGAACGATGTGAAATGTACAATTTCTCAACAAAAGTACAAAAATTTGGAGTAGACCTAAAATACTATAAAAAATATGATTGATTTTATGACGAAGTTTTGTGCTAATTTAATGTCCATAGCTGTATATACACACTATGTACTTTCAAACACTTGCAATTAAAATTCACATTTACATTGTTAAACAAATCAAATCAAATGAATGAACTAAATGCATGAATTGAATGGATGAAATGATTAAGATGTTAATGGCTGCTGCTGTCACCAGTTTTTTTTCTTGTACCACGCCTGTTATTTTATGCATAATTAGCCCCCAACAGACATTAGACTCTCTAACCCAGACTTTAGTAGTAGTCTCGTGGATACCATTGCGCCATTTCTTATGTAAAAAAATATATTCATTGTATTAAAAGCTCTCTTTCTCTTTGCTGGCTTCTAAGACCGGATGTGATTCATAATAAAAATAAAAATAAAGAGAAAAAAAAAATATCAACAACTATAATCCAACCTCATCATGATGAAAGACAACAACAAATCGCAAGAAAATACTCGTAAAAGAAGAAAAATCATAAAAAAAACAAAACAAAACAAAACAAAAACAAAAATTATAAAATAAGTTTTGCATTCGCTGACTGTATGTCATTGTGCCATGTCTTGGGTTGAACTCTTCCGCATGCTGTTTATTTGTAACGCATTGTTAGTTGTAGTTGTAGTTATTGTTTTTAGTTATAAATAAACAAAAATAAAAATCAAATAAATTAACATGCCTGAGAGAGCTTGTGTTTGCTGCTTAAACTTGATTCTTTCCTTATCAGAAAATCCGTATGACCACCCTCGTTTTGGTTCCATTTACCAACACTTTTAATTTTTATCATTTCGATCATATCCATTTTGCTTTAATTTCGATGACAGTTACACTTGCAGTCAATTCCTTTCAATTGCTTGCGAGCTAGATAACCATTTTCACTCTCTTGATTAAGCTTTAAGATTTAATCCATTTAAATGCCTTCTGGTGCACCCGTAAGCACTAAAGGCCACATTAACGAATTACCTTCGTTATTTCTTCCTCTTGTTTCGTTTTATAATTCTAGATTTTGTGCGTTTCCACTTTAAGGCTCACGTTGATAACTTCTTCTCAACCATATTATCATAGTAAGAAGCCTTAGCTCATCATCATCACCATCATTATCATCATGATGTTTTGCTATTTGGAAAATGAAAATCTCCCCCTTTTTGAATAGGGCCAAGGGTTGTATTTGTATTTGTTATTCTTTTACTATTTTTGTCATAATTCGCGTACAATTGTAAACAAGTTTACGAAATTAAAATTTAGATTCCCAAAGTTGTATTTGTAGAGCAGTGCGTACAGAAGAGTATTTTTGGATATCTTCCCAAATTTAATTATAACAAATGAAATATGAATGTAATCAATTAATACAGACGGCTTACAAGCTTATTTTTTAAGCCACAAGTCCAAAAATATGACAATAGACACTTATATAAACACAATCAACGCAGCGCAGTAATCTCTCAAAAGAAGAATACATGGTTTCATATGGAAGTGATTATTTTAAAAGCCGTGGTGACAACAACTAAAGATTCTGTTGCTTTGCTTTTAGGGCAAAAGTACCCATATTATCACTTAACGAACTCAAAGATACCAAGATGGGAACGAAATGTACTTCATAAAATTGCTGAAATAATTATGGTAACGACGTTGCGCTTAACAAAAACTAAACTAAATTCAAGCTCTAACATGTAAAAAAGAATGTGGCAGTATCGAGACGGCTTACCTCGCTACTTAAACAACAATATTATTGACATGATGCCTGGCAACTCTCTCTGGCTATAACAGGACAATGTGACGAGAAAAATCGCATGACTGCTACTTCAATCAAAATTTTCACAACAGACCAATGCAAAACATTTTCATCGTTCTTATTTGATTTTTCTCTTTTTTTTATTTTTGCTTTCGTTGCTCCAATTTCCTTAATCAAGATTTTTATAAGTTGATCAGACGATTGGTCTACTGTAGTAGGCCCTAGGATGATAGAATGTTACCAGTCGCTATCTAAGAACCACGCCCTCTGTGTAAATGTAATGCTTTTCCAGCAGATGGCCTTGTCTGACCACGACATTGTTTTCAAATGACAAATCAACCATAGTAAAAATTTGCTGAATCTTCTGTTGTATTCGAAACTGAAAGGCATGGGTCGCCAACTACATCTCGTTATCTTCCGCTATTTTTTATATTTACCAACCAAGTAAGAAAAGAAGAAATACCTTTGCCATTAGAGAGTTAGTCTACTGACTCTGACGCTGACGTTATTTATTTATCATTTTCAAATATTGCTGCAGCAATTCCATTTATTTTGTGACTATTATTGCCGCGGGATGATAAAATTAAGAAAACAGATATAAATTAGTCCCCTTCTAGTTGAAATTGAAAAATTGTGCAAAAATTTTGAATTCGAAATGAAAAGGAATGAAGGAAAGTTAAAGGATTTCTGTGTTTTTCGTCCTTTCTTTTTCTTAAATGCATTTTAATTTCTTTTGTTGTTCCCTTTCGTGTTTCATTTAAAATAAAGAAAAATGTCTCGCTTTTTTCAGTTTATTGTCGCTGTCGTTGATAAGACCACAAAACGGGGAAATAAAAACGAAAAAGATTAAAATCTTAAGCATTTTTATTGTTTTTTAAGCTTATTTTTATTTTTTTTTAAATAAAAATTCTTCGGGCGTAGCACGTGTCAAGATAAACGAAAGGGGTTTCTTTGTTATTGCTTTGCTAGTTTCGTTCAATTTTATAAGCCGAGGGTATGAATTTTTAAACCCTGCTGTTCCCCAATCGAATTGTATTTTCTTAATTGTTGAAAGTGTTCTTCGTTAAGTTTGCAAAAAGGGTTCCTCAAAGCGAAGTGGTTGTTTCGTTGTACGTTTCGTTTTTATTATACAATTTGTTAAATTTTTTCCTCTTTATTTTAAATTTATAGTGAGACAAGTTTTACTCCTTCTGTTGTTGGCCTAACTTTATTCTTGCAAGTGAAAGTTATGGAATATTTAATGCGATGAATAATTGAAAATTATTCTTTATCTATGTATAGCTTAAAGTTCTTGGCCTACTTTAGCTACATTGCACAGTTAATTGCTTTCTTTTATTTTTTTTTTGTAGGAAATAATAACTTTTTGTTTAAGACTCAATTATTGAGAAATATTGAGAATATCACATGAATTTTATTATGGGTTTTCAGTTTGTAGAAGTTCTTTTTAGAAGCATTAGTTTAGATTATATTGTGATTAGAATTAAACTCCTTGCTTTGTAATAAAAATTCAATAGTAAGTACGTAAAAGTCGAATTAAATGTAGAAAATCTTGATGGGAGAGTCAGTTTCAGTCAAGTGCTTACGGATTACACAATTTTGAAATCCTTTACACCTTGTAAACGAACGAATGAGGCATTTTCTTCGCTGATGATATCCCTTCTTAGTTCAGAACTAAGTAAAGTTTCATTGGATGAAAAGTGTTTATACAATTTAATATTTGTCTTTTTTTTTTTTTATTCACTTTCTAACATTGATATCGAATCGATTCTTGTATCGTTTGGGGTCTGAAGACTTCTATCGATCGCAAATATCGGTTTATTTTTAATTTTTAAATAAATTCTATATTTCAGTTCAAGTACATATTCTGTTAGTAAAAGCGTAGTACAGTTTTGTATGTGAGTATAGCTTACAGCTGGTAAGAAACATTTCTTAATAAAGAAACGTAAATAAATAATAAAGAACAGAAGCAATAGGTTTTTTTTCAGTGAATTATTTTGTAATTTGGAGTTTTTTTTTTTTTTTTTTTGTTTTTGACATTTTCGGGGTGGTTTTTATATTATTTTCAACCCCAGCTATTTTATACGATAAACTATACGATATTTAAGCATTTAACCACAATTAAATATTGTTGAACATTGAGTACGTTACACCACTTTGTAATACTCTTGCCGCTTGAACCACATTTAATACCGTTCTTGTTGGTTTTTACCTACAGCATTGATTTTTGTTCTTCTTAAAAGATTTACTAGGGTTCAATGTTATTTAAATTAAATGATCGCCTTTTGTTTAAGGGTTAAATCGAAAGTCTTCAGCTTTAAGTACTCAATTATTGTGCAGTATGTATACGGGAAAAAATTCAATTTTTTTCTTTTTTTTTGTAATTTCCTTAAACATCTTGTGTTGTACTCATTATAAATTTAATATTTAATTTGTTACATAAATAAGTTTCTCTTGGTTTTTTTTTATTATTTGTTTTTGCTTTTCTCTTTACATTTTATTGTTTATTTTACTCATTAAAAAAACATCTTTATTTCTACACAAAATCTACAACAGAAAATCGTACTCGTACAAGGTTGTTAATTTGAAAATATCAAAAGTTAAATACAAACAAACAAGCAAACAAACAGACACAGTAGTTGTAGTAAAACTTTTTTTCTATTTAAAGGTTTTCACCTTTTCAAATGTGCGCTTTTGAATACACTTTGACCTGAAACAACACCCAACAAACCAACTCAACGAACTGATAAACAGACGAACAAACTTTTAAATTTTCACAAGGTCACTCTCTGCTCTACAAGCCATTTTAAAACAGGGGATAATGATGGGGGGGGGACTCTGGTGCTCACCATTACGGCTCATTAGATTGAATATTAGCATTTAATAGGGCCACTCTGTTTGTTCTCTCTATCGCTCCCTAGCTCTCAATTACCCCCTTAGTGAGATTTATAGCATTTGGTCAGGAAATTATACTTTATTACCAACACATTCGCCTTCCTCCTTAAGTTGATGTAATGGAGTAGCTGGTCGTTTACTGACGAATACACAAATACACGAAGAAGTTGGAAATTTAAAAATATTTAATCTTGCTGTACATTTTCATGTCTTGGTAATCAGTGTTTGCAAATAAAACGTTTACAAAATGAGGAAATATTTTTAAGAGGAGCCTATTTTATAATTATGCAAGATTTTTTTCTTTTTTTAATTAATTTTTTAATGTTTTTTAAATGCTTGAAATTTGAAATTAATTTTTCTAATAATCACTTAAAAATATATCGATTCCCAAAGAAAACTTATTTTTTATTTTGTTGCAAAAAATGCTAATATCGGTTATGCAAATATGTATGCTTAAGTTGCGTACGGACCGAAGATCAGCAATGAGTATTTAAAAAGATGAGTAGAATCGAATCAAGTATACGCATTCATACTTATTTTAATATCATGGAACCCTCTACTCATATTCAAAGTTTGAAGTACTCATCATATTCATACTTAATTAACAACACGTATGATGTTGTTGATTTCGACTCTCCATAACTCAACATATACAAGAATCACAAAATAAGTATGATACGCCTATGAACGCTAAAATATTCATTAAAAGGTTGTGTGTTTGCTCTGCTTGCTGCTCTGTCTTTTTTGCTTATGTGTCGTTTTTTTTTTTTTTTTTTTTTTTTTTTTTTTTTTTTTTTTTTTTTTTTTTTTTTTTTTTTTAAATTTTGATGAATGATTATAAGTATTATAAGTATTTTTCTAAAGTTATGAATCTGAATGAGTAGGCCTATGAATCAAACATATTTCGAATGGTATGAGTTCGATGTCAAGGTTATACGCATACTCAAAGTTGTAGTGAGTACGAATGAATCAGAGTAGTTTAATTTCAATATTGTTGACTTACTTATATTCAAAATTTCATGAGTGCTTATGAGTACCGAAAAATCGATTGGCATTGCTGATCTCTGGTATGGACCCACAAAGAGAGCTTGCGAAAATCATAAAAACAATTTTTTAAATATTTGGATCTTCGAACTCTAAGCTTTCATCTCTTTCCATTCGTTTGTTTACTTTTTTCTTTCTCTCTTTTTCTTATCTACTTCAATGTGGTTGAAACTAAAGTAGGAAAACTTGTATTTTAATTACCGAATGGTCTTTAAACAATGCAAAACACCTGATTCTTTTAATATAAGAGTCAATTGAACAGGTACAAGTTTAGAGGCACAATAAGAAAAGTAATCAGCGAAGCATGACATACTATGTATATTAAAAATTATATTTTTTCCCACCTTTCCAACTACAAAATTGTGTATAAATAACCATAAAAATGGTGAATAAATAAAGAAACAAAACAAAACAAGAATATAAAACAAAAGAAAGTTATAAAAAAAAATTAAAAGTTTTTCTCTTTAAAATTTAAAAAAATAAAACCAAAAATTAAACTAGTTTTCAATTTTAAATAAACTTAAAGAAATTAAATTAAAAAAAAAAAACAAAAATTATAAATAAAAACAGTTTTTGACCCCTTTTGTAAAGTTTCTTAATTCATTTTGTGTGTTTTTTGTTTGTTTTCAGAGATACGCCATCAACAATTTCGTTTAAATATGTCGCGTGATTATGAATTGTACGGTGTGGCTCAAGATGATCCTCAACTTATAGCATTCCTGCGTGAAATTCATATGCGCAAATATCCCAATCATTTTTTCAAGACTTCGGCACCGAATGCTGACAATAGTTTAGCAGGTGGTGGTGGTGGAGGCGTTTCGACTAGTGCCGGTATACCAACGCATTTAAATTTTAGTGCATATCCCAATGAATTAACGCCGAAAATGGCCTATTACGTGGCTAATGTATTACAAAGCAAAACCGATGGTGCTGTTATACAATCACTGACTGGCTCTCTAGGCCATCTTATGACTGCCCCCTGGCTATCGGAGACCCTAAATTGGGCCGGTGTCATAGTGGAACCCGAACCCAGACGATATTTTACTTTACGAAAACAGAATGCCTTACGATCACGTCTGCAAATCGTGCACGCGTGTGTTTCACCACAACCCTATCCTAAAGAGGTAAGCGAGAATTGTGCAATTAATGTTATTCAAGTGTAATTGAAACATTATATTGTATTTCATTAATTTTCATAGGTAACCATTCACAACGAAGAGCCTGATGTGCGAATTAACAGTCTGCTCGATGAGGAGACATCATGGTTCAATTCGCGTGTCAAATGTTTTCCGCTTTATACCATCATGCTGGCGTCAAATCGTCTTGAATACGATCTTCTGAGCTTGGGTGTGCATGGTCATGAGCTGGAGGTAAGTTGATTTATTTATTTTCTTCTTCTTTTTTTACTCTTTAACAGAAACCACAAAATAATCATAATAAAAATAAAAATAAATAAAGAAATAAATATTACAGCATTCGAAGAATTCATAACAAAAAAAAAAAAAAGTCTTAATTAAGGTAAAGGGTGAACTCAAAAGCTAGTATTTATTCAATGCATTCTTGACCAAGTTTCTTTTTTCAATCATATATGTAGCACAACCAAATAGTTCGATCCGCTTGTGATACAATCTTCAAACATTCTCAAATTATCGTTACTATGCGGAACAATTTCTTCTCTTAAATTATAAATTTATATTATTTGAATCCATTTCATCTACCGACATAGTCGGATAGTCAGAGGACTCCATCGCTTTTGTAGTAGCAATGAGCTTGAATAGTGTGTGTCTATGACAAAATTTACATCATATATGTGTAGGATACTAACTTTGAATTTCTGAATTAATTGTGTCTTGTGTAAATAAAGGTCTTCTCCTCTATTTAGATTGATTTCTACAATCTTTTTTAAATTTTATGAAATGTAATATCGCTAAAAAAAAAACAAAAAAACTAACCTTTGCTTAGAGTTCACCCTTTAGTTAAGAAAAACAAAGAAAAAAACAAGTAAAAATAAAATAATTGCTGTATTGTTATATTATTGTGTGGTTAACAATTTATTGCATGTTGTTCGTACGTACATCACATACACCATTGCTAAGCAATTGAATTTCAAAAACACACAACAAATGAAAGTGTTTTTAAATGAGATCTGCTTAGTTTTTCATTTCGATTATTGTATGAAAATATTTTAAATGTTTAAATTAAATTCATCAACAATTATTTGACATTTGATAATTTGATTTTCTTTTGTATTTTCAGATACTGCAAACATTGCCTTTTCATAAAATCAAAATTGAAATAATTTCAATTCATTTAATGGAAAATCAGGAGGATGTTAGTAATTACATACAAATGCTAACAGCGTTCCTGCAGGAAAAATCTTATAAACTACAAAAGAAATTTGGTCGAAACTATTTCTATCGACGATTAACAACTTCGATAAATATAAATACAATGCCAACACGAACACGAAAAAAAGATATACTCTTACTAAAGACACCTTAAAAGCCTTCACTTTTTTTTATATACAAAAATAACCTCCCAAATACAAAATAAAATAACAAGAAAAAGAAAAAGAAAAAAGAAATTGCTTACATTTTTAGGAATAATAAATTAAAAACAAAAGAAATTAAAATAATTGTTGTTAAAACAAAAAACAAAAATTACAACAACATGTATTACATTAAAACCTGCAGTAAAATTTTGAATTTCAATACAATAATCGAGTATCAATCTTCATTTTTGTTTGTTTATTAATTACAATTATTATTCTTATTATTGTATTTTCTATGCCTACGAATTACATACAGAGTGAAAACAAAAGAATTCACTGAAAAGCCTTTATTGTATAAATTAATTGTAATATTTACTTTTTAATTTAAATAATAATTATTTTATTATTACTTTACTTTAGTATTACAATTACTTATCGTACTTGTATACAAAATATTTAGTTTAGTTTAGTTTATTTAATTCAATTCAATTCAATTCAAATATAGTTTTATAATCAATAATAATAGAATATATACATACATATATAGAAACAACAACGATGCTTTATAGTAATACATTTATAAACAATTACATTACATTACATTACATACATACATAAATAAATTATTACACATAACATAATAATATAATCCCTGTAGGAGAATGAGTAGCTGACTACAAAAGTAACCAACTTTAAGTTAGCTTTTATTTACTAACTTTAAGCTAACTACTACTCAATGCAGAGTTTTCATTAACTGAAGTGTATATTCTGACATTTAGAAAATTTTTAATTTAATAATAATTTTTTCGTAAAAAAATATTTGTTACTAAAAGGCGGATTTGTTGGCTTATTGGACGAAAGGCCCGAGTTCAAATCCCAGGTCAGACATCAAAACGAAAATATGAAAATATTTCCTCTCAGCAGATCTCTGGCAAAAACTCTGAGAGTAAAAATTCCCATGAAAAGCTTCTCAAAAATCTGTCGTTCGGAGTCAACTTTAAACTGTAGGTCTCGCACATAACACGAGTGGTGTGAGAAGCTAGGACGTTGTACAATGGGTCAATTCGACCTCCGGGTACTGTACTTGTCACTGTTGACAAGTACACATCCTCTAACCTAACCTAACCTAAAAGGCAGTTGAGAAGGCTATTTTAAAAAGAACGTGATGTATTTTTCAAAATCTCCAAGGTATATTGTTAATAAAAGTATTTTTCATACCTTTATAGTTAATTGTGTTCGTTATCTATCCACAGAAAACAAAATGAAATCATAATGAAGGCCTAGGCTGATCAAAAGGTTTTGACAGAAAAGATTTTATACCAAGAAGGAATTTTATAATTTGAGTGAAGTTTTAATAAATTTATTTTCAAAAACTTAAACAAAACAAATTATGTATTTTATTCCAAAAAAATATAAGATGAAGAGGTTTAATTACAGCTACATAGCTACAAAAAGTCAATTAAAAGCTAACTACAAAAAGTCAACTAAAAGCTAACTTATAACTAGTCGACTTAAAGCTAACTTATAAGTAGTTAGCTTTAAGTTAGTTGAAAAGTAGTGTATAGAACAACCGACTACTGCCTAGGACATCACAATGTTAAAATAGTTAGTTGCTGCCATTAAAAAGTAATCCAAGTGGTAGTCAGCACTAGTTGAGAAATAGTTAGCTTAAAGTTAGTTTAAAGTTAACTATTTTTCCGACAGGGATATTATTAAACATAACACATACAACATACATATTTTCATTAAAATATCTTTTGTTTTTTTCGTTTTTTTTTTTTTTTTGTAAGTTATTTTTGTAATTATTAAATTTCGTTTATCCATCTTCAACATTGACTTTTGAACATCACCAGCATCACATTACATTTACTTTAATTTGCGTTATTATTATTATTATTACTATTATTATTATTATTACTGTTAAACAAATGAAATAATAAAAGATCTTATAATTAGTGCAGCTCTATATTTATTTAATTAATATTTAAAGAAAATAAAAAAAATAAATAACTCATTATTATTGTTAAAAAGAAAAGAATGAAAATTTAATCAATAATTATTACAAAACAAATACAAAGAACATGTTAGCAGCTAAATAAGCTAAATAATGTATTTAGTTATTAATTTCTATTTAAATTAAATTAATTAAATATATTATAAACACAAAAATAAAACAATAACAATAACGACAACAACAACAACATCATCAGCTAGCAACAAAAACATAATTTATAATTTTGTATTTATTTTTCTATTATTTTAATCCTTCTATTAATTTATGAATGATTTTGTATTGTATTTTTCGCAAAAGTTTTCGTAACAAAATACAAAGAAAAAAAAAAGAAAGAAAATATTTCTGTGTTAAAAAGTTTCCAATTAGAGCAATTCATGTATTCACTTTAAGGACTGTAAGCATAAAATAAACATAAAATTTAAATATTTGTACAATTTATTGAAATAATTGTTTACAATGAAATATGCCAATAGATTTGGTTATTTTTCTAAAACAAAAAAAATATATACTTATGATAACTGACAATGTTTGTTTCTTGTTTCCTGTTAAAAACTAAAAGCTCGTCAAAATACGATTTAAATGCGGAAATTAATTTATTTGTGTCTTTACAAAAAACTAGTTGAACTATATTGTGTGATGGAAAAGAGAATGAATGATGGAATTCTATCTGTAATATCGAGCATATCCAAGGTATTGATACAGTTCATCCAGACAGTATATTTGACAACAAAAAATGGACTATAAAATACAGGCGAAAATTAATTTCATTGTGTTAATTTACCGTGATATGTAGCAAATCACACTTTTCTTATTTATTTCATTCATCCTTTAAAAATATGTACAATTGTTGGCTGTATTTAAATCGTAATAATAAAAGAATTAAAAATTATGTCGCTACTTTATGTCTGGAGATAAATCATCAATACATATATGTATTAATTTACATTATTCGCCATTAATAATATACAATATTTCGTCAATGGAAAATATACTCTCAAAACAAAGCTTGTATACATGAAATTAAAAATTAATGTCAGTTCTTAAAGACAAACTAAATTTCTCTCGGTTTCAATATAGTTAATATATCGCTCTAATACTTGATCCCAGGTAACTTTACACTACACACAGATAGAACAAAAAAAAAGAAAAAAAATATCGTATTTGTTTTAGTTTTCGTTTTACTACTTAATTTTTCTCCAAAAATAAAAAGTATTAAGAAGTCTTAAATTTGAACTGTATTTCTAAAGTATATTATGATAAATAATAAAAAGAAAAACCAAAAGTAAAAAAGTAAAAATTAACAAAAATTATATTTATATGTATGAAATGAAAAACAAAAGCAAAACAACTATACTAATCCTCGCTGCAGAACTGCTTGCCTTATATGAAAAAGAAAATCAAAGTGTGTTTATTATAAAAATAAAACAACAATAAAAAATAATATAAAAATCCTTTTGTATTTGTTTAAGTAGTCTTTTCTTTTTCATATTATTTCTTTTTTTCCTTGTGTTTAAGATTATTGTCATGAATAACAAACACTTTGTAAAGAGTATTTTGGTAACGAAACTAAATTCTCCTCAAACTACAATATTTTGGAAAAAATAATAGGTATTTATCACACACAAATTAGAAGCCAGATAAATAACTTTCGTTGCCTTTTCCGTTCAATATCAAAAATTTTTCTTTCTAATTTTCTTTTTTTAAATTTTTTTTAATTTGTATCATATTTTCTAGCTTCTTCTTCTTCTTCTTTTTTTAGGCTTATGCCTAAAATGAACTGAATTTTTTTTTTGTAACGAAAGCAAATTAAAATCAAATGAAATTAGTTTAAGCTCCCAACTAATCGCTGTATTGTATTAAGTTAAAAAGAAAATTAATCTCTTACAATCAATTAAGTTTAACTTTTTCCAAAACTCATAACAATTACTTCTCAGCGAACAATTAAGAATACTTTTTAATTTTATGCCTGTCTATGTTTCTTAATTTCGTTTGAATTCCCATTACACAGCACTGTTTAGTTACTTCTTTAAATTGTATTTTTTTATGTTTTTTTCATTATGATTTTTCGAATCGTCTCACAAATAATGTTTTTCATTGTGTTACATGTTTAGTTTGATTATCAATAGTTTTCATTAAGCATATAGATTAAGTTAATTTTTAATTATTAAAACATTAAAATAACATTAAATTAAATAAAGAAAATAGCATTATACACTTACACAAATCAAGTTTAATTTAGAAAATACATAACAATAATAATAACAAAAACAATGAATAAAAAAGAAATTATAATTCCAAAAATATATAAAATCGAAAAAATTAAGAAAAAAAATAATAATAACTGTGTTTAATTTTTTCTCTTTTGACAAGAAGAGAAATTTTTCCTTAAGCAATCAATCTATAGGTTCACGTCTCATGGTTGCATCTCTATATAAATTTATGTTCCTTATATTTATGGCCAAAGTTCGGTTGCTGTTCACAACAGACCTATTCGAAAAATAATCATAATCACTCTTATTGTGGATGGCGTAGGCATTACTTAAAATTCGATCGTATCATAAAATAGCTTTTGCAAGAGAGTCTCTGATTGTAACAGATTATCTACTTTTATTTTATTTTGACACAACCTGGCATTAAAACTGTCAAATATTGCAACATGTCGTAAGTCGTAATCATTTATTCACTGATTAATTACTTACAGTTCAAATAATTGTATGAAGCAACATTTAGAATGAAATTTGAAAATTTTTTCATTACATAAGACTCCACTGTATCAGTTGATAAAAGTATTTGATAGAGTGGTAAAGAAAAACAAGAACTTTATACGAGTACACATATACATATGTATGTATGTACACAGTATGATTGCATGGTTTTTTATGAAAGGCTATATAATAAATCATGCAATTCTAATTAAATAAATACAAACACAATGTTATAAACATACATACATACATAGACATATATCAAATACAGGCATACAGACAACTAAAACTTCACCCATGACCTTAATGAACTAAATATGTATGTTTTCTTACTTGTGAGATTTCAATGACACGAATTAAATTAAATTCCTTTACATAGTAAGGCTCTTTTGAGTTCAAGTTACGCTTATTGTCGTAATTAATTTCATAGCTTTTATGGCGGAAAAGAATTCTGTAAAGTTATTCTGTTCAGGAATTTCGTTTCTATTATTTTGTAAACTGTATAGTATGATGCCTCATTATTTAATTGCAATCACATATCATATCAAATATAATCGTTTCTCATTCTACATTTTCAAAATAAATTTATTTCATGTCACTCTATCAGAGCAAAATATCAATTACCATCAATTACCCACGAACTAGAAGCTCCTGTACGTAGTAGTATGGACACAGTTACACGTCGACTCCGAACGACAGATTTTGAGAAACTTTTTCATGGCAGATTTATTTACTCTCAGAGTTTTTGCCACTAATCTGCTGAGAGGAAGTCGCCGAAGAAATATTTTTTCATATTTCGTTTTGATGCTTGACCTGGGGCTCGATCCCGCGCTTTACGTATAATAAGCGAACACACTACCTACTAGACTACGCCGACTACCATAAATGCTTAAAATTTGCAATAAAAAATGTTTTTTTTTTCATTAAAATCAACTTCAAACATTTCGAGAATTATGATATCTGCCAAGTATGTACATATTAGGATTAAACATTTTTTAAAAATGGTAAATTATAATTGAATGAGAAACTCGAAGGCGAAAGATCCAGTGCGAATAGATTATTGTCAGATGATGCTTTAAAATGTCTTAATTTACGAAATATTTTCCTTCTAATTTATTTCGAATATATACTTATATTAAATCGTGACATTTTAAATACATACATATGTACATATGAATGTACGCACACACATACATACAATGTAAGGAAAAAATGTATGGATCTACGATAAAATTGTTGACTGAAGTTACATATAAGGATAATAATTACAGTAAACAAGAATATCTTCGCATTATTAATGGCTTCGCAGATGTCATGGAATGTCATGAAGACATGCCACCACAGTCAGAATTGAAATATGTGTGGCAGACAAGCAGCAACAACAAGTGTCTGCCAAAGTAACAACAATCATAACAATGAATGTTCATTTAAATACCAACACATACATATGTATGTACATATTCACACTTATTGATGTACAATGCAAAATATTTTATTAAACACGTCCTGTTATATTCAGTATTAACAAAAGATAACTAAGAAAAGCAGCGGAATCATCTACAGTAAAAACTCCTGTAGCGCCACAACAAAGCCAAAAACATTTTTAATTTTTGGAGCCTCCAAGAGGAGACTATTGTAGAGTGTAGAAGGAAAAAAACAAGAACCAAACATTAGAAATAAATTATTCATGAAATATTTTAAAAACTAAATGACAGACAGATACGTACATATGTATGTATGTACATAAGTATGTATATCGGATAGGATAAATGGCAACAGGCGGTTTCCCTACGACATTTTTGCGCAGACTCTTCTCTTATCTAATCTTCTCTTTGGGAATTTTGTTTTTCTTTTTTTTGTAGTTCCGCTTTGGCAAAGCTTTGGTCTTCAATTGCAACAATAGAAACTACATCTAATTCTCTTTTTACACGATACAGATACGCTCCCCAAAAAATTCGTGTTAATGGTGCGTGCGTACACATTTTAATTCATTGTGTACATACTATAGGAAATAAATGCGTCGCAAAATCTCATCTTATTTGCTCCATGAGATTAAAAAAAAAAACTTCATAAAATATTGAAAAGCGTGTTAAAAAACGAAACAGTTCGTGTAAATATAAAAAATTTTTTCCTTTAGCTCGTGTTAAATGAAATTCGGGTAAAAAGAGGACTGGGTGTATTGCCCAATTTAATCAACTTGAACTTATGTGTTGGTGATTATACGAACAGCAAAAGGAGAGCACCCTTATGAAAGCTGCTTTCTTTCTTCTTGTGTATGAGTGTGTGTGTGTGTGAGTGAGTGAAAAAGTGTAACACAAACTGTTGCGTAAATGTTTTCATTTTTGTTTTGTTTTTGTTTTAACTCCCATTTGTTATATACAATACAAAACTGCTGTTAAAAATCGATATAAAAGCTTTTTTCATTTTGAAAGAAAAAAGCTCCTCTTTTCGAAAACAACAACAACAGCAACAATAAAATGAAAGTTCTCTTCCAAGATGGGATAATCAGTTAAAAATTTGGCAAAAACAGCTGTCAAATTGCGTCAAATGGAAAATAGTATTAAAACATTAAAAAGATGTAAGTAAACCGTTCATATATTTTCAAAGTAGAAGTAGAAGATAAAGTAGTTAAGGCTGATAAGCGAATAGAATAATCAACTAAATAAAATCGATTAATAAATTGAAAATTATAAACAATTATCGAAATAAAAGATATATTTACACACAAAATAATGAAAAACTATTGTTAAAAAGTTAAAATTTTGCAAATAACAATAACTAAGCCAGACGGAGAGAGAAAGTAGTGCAAATTTTTCATATTTTAGTTAACAAGTAAGTCCTTTAATTCAATAGTGTTGCCTACTCTACATATAATAACAATAACACGGGTAATTATTAAAATCCATTCAATTATTTAATGTGTGAAAAAAAACGAAGTTTATATGATTATATCTGTTGTATGTGTAATGCGGACGTACATATATGTATGTAGTGATATATAAGACTAAACATACATATGTATATACATTATAAGTTGTCATGTTGCATATTGTATTACTGGGGCATTTAACAATATTATTCGATTTGGAAAAATAAATCAAATTTATTTTGATTAATTTTACCAAAAAACACGATAAATTTACTCAAACAGAATTAAAACACTCTACGAATAAAAAGTGTAAACTATTTGGTACAGTCTTGAGGTTCATTCTTTACTATTTTCGTATATTTTCTTTGATTATTTTGTCTGAATATGAGCATATTCTTCTTTTTGGTCGAGAAATCTATCACACCATGTGTAAGATAGTTATACTATTTGGCAAAAATTCATATATGTATGTTCATTTGTCTCTTCAAGTTAAAGTTCTTAACATAACATAGCAACAGATCCAAAACGTATCGATAATCTAAGGTTCTCCATTGGACCTAATCATGTCGACATATCGATATTTTAAATGTCCTGTATTATACTCTTGCAATGTGTTTTCTGATCGTTCTAGAAATGACAAAAGAATAAGGAAAATAAATTGTATTCCTCTTATACATTTTGCCGAATATAATAATGAAGACGATTAAACTGGATAAGTGGAGTTTGTTATTTGTCTAAAAACAAAATATTTAAAAATTACATGAAATTTTTGTTTCCGAATTCACTTTGAGTTTGATTATTTTTAAATTTAACTTGGCAACTCTATAAGTTCTTTTACTTTGCTTTTAACGCGTAGCACCTACATACATAAATGTGCACGTATGTATGTGTACCTTTGTCTTATACGGCAGTTAACCAGTATGCGTAGTAGTTGACATTTAACACACACCAACGTACTTTCACACACTCCCATATTAATAGGAAAGCTTTTACATCAAATATTTTGTAAATATCTGTTGTTTATGTATTAGAGAACCAGAAAACTTCTCTTTAGATTTTTCTCAATTCCATTTTATTTTGGAAATACGATAGTATTGTAGAAGTAACGATAACAACAATAACAAAAAACAGAAACAAAATATTGCGTGAGCGTATAGGAGAAACAGCTATTTACACATGCATACATACATACATCGGTAGATATTTACGGTGTGTGCTTTTTAAACCAAATTTTGCCACGACATACGAAACGAAAAATATTTCAGTAGGACAGAAGTCCTTCGTTAGATGCCAATCAACATCGTGTTTAACAATATAAAATTAAAAAAAAAGAAAGTTAAGAAATAAATTGAAATAAAAAGCAGCATTTAATATAGAAGAATAGTATGATTAATTAATTAATTAAATAATTAATAATTAAAACAAATAAATTAAATATAAAAATTATTCAATTCGATGAGAAAGGAATATTGAATTGTAAAAATATTGTATGGTTTGACGATTTGAACATTTGAAAAAAAAGAAAAGAGGGAGAGAATGAAAGACAACCGATAACAAAATTATTAAAAGTGAAAGTGAATAAATAAATCAAAAAACAAGATGGAACATTTTTTAAGGCTACAATAAACAGACACCGTAAAGCTTTTATTTCCTCTTTTAACTCTTATTTGTTTCTGGCTCTGTATTAAAAAAAAAAAAATAAAAAACGTTTCAACAAATACGATAAGAAAGAAAATACTTTTTTAAACAATATGTTTCATAAAATCAATGTACATACATACATACATACTTTGTTAACCAAGTAAAAAGGAGTTTAAAATTAATAATAAAACAAAGCTTTATACACTATCTACATACAGTGCATGTTGTGTGTGTGTGTATTAGATTAACTCTATCAATGATTAATAGCAAAATTCGTTTATTTTTAGATCTTATTTACATACATACACACCTACCTAGGTACCTAAACAATATATACACGTACAGCAGATATTTGCGTATTTTTACTCTAAAAAAAGTGTCATATTTTGCGAATCTATTAAAATAATTACAACTGCGCCCAATATGACGTATTTTGTCTCAGAAAAAGTAAAAATAACAACACATACATTATATTAAATGCATACACACACACACACACACACACACACACATTCACACCTTCACACACATCTTTAAATGCTAAGGAAGTAGTAAATGAGATATAAAACGAATCTAAGACGCCTACAGATTTATGGCCACCATTTAATTCTCCTCCAGTTCTGTTAAGAAACATCGTAAAAAGCGAAAGAAATTCTAAAAATAACATTCACAATTCAAGTCAACCATTAACTTTTTTCGTATAGAAAGAAGCGTAACGAAACAGGCAGAACATTTCAAGACGAAAGAAGAAAAAATAATAAAAAAAGGAACACATACTACACCTTTGCATTTTCCTTTGAGTCCTTGTATAGGGATGTTAAAAGTAAATAAACCGATGAAAACACCGAATCATTCGATGGATATTCATTTTGATGGAAATTATTGGAGGAACAATTGAGTTTTTCGTTGAACTTGATTATGTTTCAACTGATGGAGTTTTGAAAGCAATCCTTCCTAAACGTCTTGTGATTTGATTTTGAAAAAAGTCTTCTCCTGACTGTACGATCGAAACGGTATTGGCGATAAAGCAGAAGATTTGGTTTGTTAAGCAAACCTCCTAATGGTCTCTCAAATCGAACAAAATCCAATTTAAAAACAAGCGTTGTATGTTTTTACTCAGTTTAGTCATTTCTTTACGGAAAAGCTTTTCAAAGTCCCTTAATTACTAAATTGATCATTCCAATAATAATTTTTTCTCGAGTATTACTTTGTAAATTAATATCAACAATCAGATAATCACAAAACAGTCATGATTTATGGTGAGAATCGAACCCACGACCTCGTCACTTGAAGTTTAACACACGAGCTACTAGGCAGTCGTGACAGAGTGTATCTAATTTATAGGATACCTTACAAAGCTTCTTGAAAATATATCGTTCGGATTCGATTTTAAACTGTAAACCCCGCCACTAATGATGCAAGAAGCTAGGTTGTGAACTACAGCGATTAAATTAATACAAGTAAACAGAAAACAAAAAGAAAAATGATTGTGTTTCAAAGTTCCATACATTCGGTGCAACGTGTTATTACAATAGAGTTTGCTCTGGTGGTGGTGAAGATTATAGAGTGTTAACATTTTTAAAAAATAATGACTAAATTCAACCATTTATAATTGTCTGTGTCTGTCGGTCTGTATGCCGCTCTGTTCATAGTCAAAGATAATTTACTGTTCACACGTAGGGCGCTAGCCAGCAGGGAGTGGAAGTGAGTGAAAATGTTTATTTCTCTCTCCTGAATATCATCATTATGGGGCAGTTTTGAGGGATATATTGAGTTGTTTCAAACCACCACAAAATAAACGACGTCATCACTGGGTTAAGCTTTTTTTCATGTATAAATTTTATTTTTTATTGCTTATTTTCTCTTTCTTTTATATAAATAAAAACAAAAACAACAACAAGTGCCAAATGAAATTTTTTTTTTTGTTAAGAACCTACCATGAATACACCCACATATGTACATGCATGTGTACATGTGTATGTATATAAACTGTAAATATTTAAGAAAAATACGTAAATACCAGTGCATGTACATACATACATATACTGTGGTACATAATGATAAAAATGTAAACGTTGCTAATAAACAATAGGATATCATGTGTACATACCTACATACGTATGTACGTATGAACATAGGATATGATAAAATACATATTTTTATGATGTATGTATGTATGCATACATGTATACATACAGGTTGTTATTTTCATAAATTCATCCACACATCACACTTAAAACAACAACAACAACAAAAAAACTGAAATAATAACCGACAACTAGAGGATGCAACAATAGCCAATAAACAAGTAAGAAAATTAAACGTGGTCACCCCGACTTGAGCAAAACGTTACAACAATTTTCCTTTAACGGTATGACCTTCCTTTAGGTTCCGTTTAGCTCAGCATTTATTTAACTGAACTCAACAAATTTGTCGAAATTTAAATATGAACTTATGAAAGACTTTCTGGACAAATCTTTATTGAGATTGTGTTGCAATGTGTTGCACTCAATATTTTTGAATTCTGAATGGGTGGCACCGGAAGTCATAAACCAATGTCAATGAAAAATTAAGGGGTTAGTATACTTCCTAAGGGTCTTTTTCTACTTTTTATTTAAATATAAATTTATTTTAACAAACGCATCTTTTAATGTGTTAAAGAGGTCATTTGATTCTTTCTGATGAAATCTGAAATCTAAAAGAGGATCATCTGAATATCTGGCGACCATGATTTGAGATGTTAGGAGTGTCTGAAAGAAAATATCGAAATAGATTCTTAAAAAAAATGTCATTGGCTATAGCCTGAACTAGGATTTCGATATGATTCCGAAAAAAAAAACTCAATTTAAGTGGCGCGCAACTGAACGCGTTTTTCGGCTTCTTTTCGTATCATATGAGGGAAAGAAGATTTCTACATCAATTCTATTAATTCCACATTAAATCGATTTTTTTGAAAATTAAGAAGTATGCTAACACCCGCCTTTGATGCCAGCAAAATAAGATTTTGTTATTGCCTTCAGATAGCAATACTATATATAATCATAAACATAAATGCCTATCGCTATGTAGGGTGTAAATGACAATAACAACAAGAATACGTAACAGATAAAACACTAAAAAAAAACACAAAACAATTTTTTTGTTTTTGTTTTGTGTTGTTCTTGTTAAAAGTTTTCTATGAAGGCGTAAAAGAACATCTTTCAATGACAACAGAAACGTACGTAAAATAGATTGAATGACTGACTGACTGAAAGCAGGCAGCCAGGCAACAGTGACAGGATATTAAAATAACAACTTTGAAAAGGAACTTGTTATCTTTTCATATGTATACTCTCCTATAAATGCAATAGTGACAGTAATGTTAAGGACACTTTGTTGGCTTGTTTGTTTGTTGTTACGTGTTTATTTTTAATATTAAAAAATAGAATTTATATCAGTCCCTCTATTCCATTCGAAAAGATTGTATTTTCCTCTTTTGATTGGTACTTTTTCTTCTTATATCGTCGCTCCATCAAATTAGTTAACGAGAGCGTGTGGTACGTCCATAAGAAATGGTGAATGGAAAAATTATGAACAATTCTGATTTCAATTGAAAATAAAAATAAGACTCTGTTGTTTACAATCGTTCAAATTATACAAAACAATCATAAACTCTTACTATTGCAATCGAGAAAAACAAATACAATCCTAATAACAATAACATTAAATAACAGTAATAATATATGTATACAAGAAATATAATACATAAATAATATAGAAAATAATAATAATAATAAAAAGCAAAAAAAAAAACAAACAAAAACAAATATAGCGAATTAAATAACTAAAAACAACTTGTATGTCTTCATCATCGTGGATTCGTAAAAAATGGAATAACTTAATGCATGAAATCCATCACGGCAACGTAATCGAGGTAAGTTCATCAATATCAACTTTAATAGTATTCACATTGAGCTCATTTTAAAATCATTCGATGCAATTTATCGATGCATCGGATGTGTTGGCATAACCGTGACATTTACAAGTGGGAACTAGATGTCCAAGTTTTACAAGAGGCAACGTTACCTGACTAATCAAATGGTTGACAGTTCCCTCCTTAACTGTCCCCTAAACAATGAAAATGCTTCTCACCAAGACTGAGTAATAAGAGCAAAAGCAGGGATGTATATAGATAGGACAGAACTAGGGCTGTTCGGTTACGCGAGTTATTCAGTTTTGCAGGGCGGGATCCCCGAACATCTGATATTTCGTAGAAATGAGGAGGCAAATTACCTTGAGGGGAAGGTAACTTTTAAGCCGCTGTTGAGGCCAGAATCTTTCTGTGAAGTAAGCAGATGGTTTTGGAACGATATACTTGGTGTATGGCAATATGAAGAGGGGCGTACACTCTTAACAAGTCAAACAGGTTTGAAATAATTCAAATTTTCATTGCGTAAATACAATGAAAAGCTATTTGAGATATGCATTGTACGACCCAAAAGTAATCGGCAATTTTCCAGGCATTGTAGACTCAAAGCCACCTTTTAAGAATAGTTGTCGACAAGCTTAATATGTAGATTTCGCAATGAAGAGAATAACTAGGACATAGACTTGGAAACTGTGCAGAGTTAATGCATATCTCAGATTACGGCTGATAACTATACTTTTAAAACAGTCAAGGAATTTATCTACCTTGGCTCCGCCGTTACCACCAAAAATGATGTCAGTCTGGCGATCAAGCGTAGGATCACCTTTGCCAACAGGTGCTACTATGGTCTCAATAGGCAATTGAGTAGCAGAGACCTCTCTCGTGCGATATAAAATTCATCCACGATAACAGTTTTATGAGAATCGTTCCAGGGATACTCTGTGTAGGTTGAACATAAAACAATAAATCGCCTGCGGGCGATATTTTACTACTTTTACGCAACAATAAGTATATTCGGCTTTTATTTTTACTTCTGTTTTGTTACAAAAACCAATCGATGCACAGGGAATTACAATGTATTCTGTGATAAGTTCATATGCATACTCGTATATCGCATCGATGCATTTTTTCGAAACAAAAACATCAATGTTGATTTTTAATTCCCATGAGATCGAGTTGTGGTTATCACTTGTGAAACAAAAAATATAAGTGGAAAATATTAAATTGTAATGGTATTTACATATGTACATTAGAGCGACTCACCAAAAAAAGTGCTCGATGTACCCTCCTAAAAATGAACCTTGGACTTTTTTAAGATGACATCTAAAATATTTCGCCTCTAGCTTTGACCTCTCGTGAGCTGGACCATTTTGAAAAAGGGTATATTTTTCCATGTTTTGTCAATTTGAGAATCTGTTTCCTTACCAACATATACAATATGGGTGTCATAAGAAAGGTTTTTTCAATGCGCGTCCAACTGTATATACAATTTGTCCAAGGACGATCATCAATGTCCTTTTTTTAATGATATTCTGTTAAAAAGAACGGTTTTTGAACTTTTTCTTCGGGGTTCTTTGTAATAAAATAACCAAATTAACATTTTTTAATCTTTAGTTGATTTAATTAAATACGGGTCTTAGCTTTTTTTGAAATTCGCCCTAGTTTGCGTTTTTGAGTATAGTTTTGTAAATATAAACAAAAAAATTTAATACCTTTTTTTAATTTGGGAAAAAAATATGCCCACAAAAAATCGTGGATTCTTTTCTCTTTTTCTTTCTTTAGTCCTATTTTCATCCAAACATCATCTAGAAACTAAATCCGCCATCATATTAGAGTTAATTTGGTTAGAAAAGAAGAAAAGAAAAAATTCAAAACCCGTTTTTTTTACAGAATATCCTTAAAAACGGACATGGATGATTGTCCGTGGACAAATTGTATGTACCGCTGGACGCGCCTTGAAAAAAACTTTCTTACGACACCCATACTCTATATGTTGGTTAGAAAAAAATTCTCAAATTAACAAAACATACAAAAATATACCCTTTTTCAAAATGGTCCAGCTCACGAGAGGTCAAAGCTAGAGCCGAAATATTTTAGATGTCATTTTAAAAAAGTCCAAGGTTCATTTTGAGGGGGGGGTACATCGAGCACGAATTTTGCTTCCATACAACTTGAGTCGCTCTAATGTACATATATTCTTGTAGTTTTAATTCTATTGCATTATGTTTTTAAGTTTACTACTTGGAAATTATTCTCCAATTTGCAGTAACGATCGCTGTAATCGAGTAGGTAGAGTGTTGGTTTATAAGTCATGGTTCAATACCCTGGTCAGACATCTCGAACAAAACGAAAATGTAAAAAAAATACATCTTTGGCGACATCCTCTCAGCAGATTTGTGGCAAAAATTCGGAGAATAAATAAAATTACCATGAAAAGTTTCTCAATAATCTGTCGTTCGGAGTCGACTTTAAACTGCAGGTCAAATAACATATCGTTAGTATAATTCGCAAAGACGCTAAGTCCACTTTTTTCCAAACTTGAGATTTTAATGCAAAACGGTAGCACTATACAAAATACATATTTTACGACAACAAAAATGTCAGTATGTAGTTTAAAGTTGTTGTAACTTTGTGGTTAGCAAAAACGCTAAGTCCACAAAATACGAAAAATATTAAAATCACGTGCTAATTTCACGAATATTAATTATTAATTATTATTAATTTTTGATCTAAGTCATTCAAAGAGAGCTATTTTGTAAAAATAATTGCGTTTAAAAAGTTTAAAAATTTTAAAAACTGAAAAAGCTACAATGTTTTTTGTGTCTCCTGTACAATTTGAAAAAAGGGACTTAACA
This sequence comes from Sarcophaga rosellei, assembly GCA_930367235.1. Classification (NCBI taxonomy): domain Eukaryota; kingdom Metazoa; phylum Arthropoda; class Insecta; order Diptera; family Sarcophagidae; genus Sarcophaga; species Sarcophaga rosellei. The sequence goes on along the minus strand of OV884019.1, from coordinate 2,117,984 downwards.
CATTTCCGAATTATACTAACGATATGTATAATGGATGGACATTTTGTGGTTTGATAATGTTTTAAATAAAAAATAAATTCAAATCAAGAGTTGAATCGTCATATTAAATGGAACAAATTTTGATTGAATCGATGTATTTATTATAAATCGAAATTTCCCAATCTTAGTCGTTAAAGTTTGTAAATAAAAGAAAAAAAGTTTTAAAAGAGTGTATGCAATTAAATTCGAATTAAAATTACCTTGGAAAACAAAATTTTTAGTTTTTTTCCTGTATAATTTAATAAATTATTAACAAATACAAGAAAGAAAAACAAAAATAAATAGGAAAACAGCAAATAAGGACAAAATACGAATAGAAACTGCCATGACTATTTCTATTGTAGCTTGTAAACCGAGTACAAATACATAAATTATCAAAGGAATAGAAAATTAAATACATATACAGTGGAATCCATTAATACAAGATAACATGCGTATATTGTCATCAAATAAATGAAAATAGATTTAAATACAGAAAACAAAAATAAATTCATTTTGGACCAGTGGACCCATTTTATGGTGCTATAACTGTGAACACAATAAAAAAACATGAGGATGTAGCACAATAAGTTACTGCGAACGAAATTCTCATTTTCTTCATATCGATCAATTGTCGAAGAGAACATAATTACATACAATTGTAATCAATTTATTTATTTATATACATATATATGTATATTTCTCGTACACTTGTACTCACTATTGCGAAATTACAATTTGTTCATAAAAAAAACACAAAGAAAAACAAAAAAAAAGAATTTTCAAATATTTTCAATTTTTGTCCGCCATAATGGCGTTTCACTTTCGCAATACATACTTTGTTGTAAAAAGTATTTTCTATTGTAGTTTACTTTTTATTTACTTAGTTGCTTGGCTGATTATTTATTTGTTGCTGTTGTTGTTTTTTTTTCATTTTCAATCTCTCAATCCTTGTGTTTGTTGTTTGCAAACTGAGTGGGTGTTTTGTAGAGCAGAAGCGGTCATAAATGATTGATATTTTGTGTTGTTTATATTCTCCTTATAAAGAACTTTATATGTGTATGTTGGTGAGTATGTGTATGTGAGAGATATATCAAGAGAGAACTAAGTTATTATTTATATGTATACATATATATATGTATGTGTGATGTGCATGTATTTATGTGTCAAGTTCTAAAAAATTGTATGAATGAAGAAAAGCTTAACGAGTATAAACAGTGTAGGTGTTGTTGTTTTCCTTTTTGCATTTTGAGTAAAACAAATCAAAAACAAACAAAAAAAATATATAATAGAACGAAACGTATAAAAGCTTTTATGTATAGAGAATGAAAGTAAAAAGCTATGATTTGTCTTCTCGTTTTTGTGTTATGCAAAATACCTCCTGTTGCTTTATATTAAACAACTTGTTGTTCTCCCTTCAAGAGGATGTCTATAAATTTTGAGTGTTTTTATGCTTTTTATTCTTTTATTTGTTATTTTTGTTTTTGCAAAACTGAGTGAAAACAAGAGCTTTCAAAAGCTTTACTTGTAAAGTCTCCTGGTGTACTGTTATTCCTTATGCAAATACACTCACACCGTTTTGAGTTTGGAGCATCATGTTGAGTTTGTTGAAATCACTACCTGATGTTTGAATTCAGTTCAACCTGGTGAACACAAACTGAATGTAGTTGAACGGTTAAATAAGAAAAAAATAAACCAATTCAATTGACTCCGTCAAAAGGAGGAAATATTCAAGACTTTCTCTTTATTCATCTCTTCAGAAGTGAGACTCTAACTGACATTGGCCAAGAGCAATAATTGTAAGTCTAGATGGCCATTAACTAAGTATATTTTGTCCAGTTTAGTAGAAGATTGTTGAATTGTTGCATGTTGCAAGTGTGTTTACAAAAGCAGTGTATTTTATTTGTTTTGCTTTGATAAATAGTCATCGAAGTGTAAAAATGTGTCTCGATTCGTTGCTATAATGAGTGTGCAGTTGCCATATGTTGCAGTTGCTGGTCTTTACTGAGGCAGGTACACCAATCATAATGCCATCAAAAACGTTTATGCAACACAATTCAATGGTAAGTAAGTGTTTTCATTACACATGATTGCACAGCATTTTAATTATTCAAAATCCTTTCAAACTGGCTCTTTCGAAAATTGCATTTGTACACTTATTTTTCTCTCTTCTCTTCTCTTCTCTTTTTTTGTTTTTTGTTTTTTTTTTTGGTTTTCTTGAAGTGTTTAATCTTGATGCTGTTGTTGTTGTTGCTGCTGTTGTTCTAGTTCTGTTCTATTGAACTATTATTGTATCATAGTTTTATTGTGTACTTTTAATTTTGATAATGATGTTGATGTTGATGCAGCAATAAAAATCTTTGTCGAAAAGTAATGTTTTTTCTCTACCTATTGATACTCTGCTGATATGATGTTATGAGTATAATAGTATTAAATACAAATATGTATATCGAAGAGCATGCATGTATGTACATACCTACGTATGTATGTCTGCAAGTATGTAGATTTTGTAAGTGTATCGGTAACATATTTACTGTGCAAATACGAATAGTTGCATGCATTCACTTAAATGCACTTTGTCAACTATGTATGTTTACATGGATGTAGAGACTTTAAGCATGTGCTGGAATGAATGTTTGTCTGTTTAGAAGGATACCAAAGGGCAAATAAATTCTTAAGAATGATGACTTTAACATGATACACATCTGTTATAACAGGAACAAATGCAACACAAGTACCAACAATAAATCCTTACAAGTTTTAGATAAATTTGTAAAAAAAAAATGGAAACGAATACCACCTATAAAGTTAGTTGTATTAAATCTTTAATACTTATTTATTTATTTCTTTATATTTTAATGAATTGTAATCATATTTTGTATGCCTTTGAATTCTTTGGCAGCTTTTCACCAGACTTGGTTGATGTTGCATTTTTTAAATCTTTCAAGATTTTTTATTTAATCATTAAGGATCAACTTTTCCAAAGTCCTTTTAGCAATTGGCAGGATGCAATTTCTTAAGTAAGTGAACAATGTCCAACAAAGTCATTTTCGCGTTAAACTCTTGTCAATTATGGCGAGTATTTTTGTGGGATGTAAAACGTTAAGAGCAGAGTTTTCTTTCCATTCATTTTATTGATTGAGACAGAGTTACAAGAAATTGTCAATATTTGTTCCGAAATGGGGCCTTTTTCAAGGATATATTTGTAACATGTCGTTATAATTTTGACATGATTAAATTAATTTATATTATTGAACTTATTTTGTTAGATTTTTATCACAAAACTTCTTCGTTAATAAGTTTTTCTTTTTTAAACTAATAGATGGTTTAAATTAAAAACCTGTGATCCTGCTTGTACTATTACTCCTACGACATAAAGTGTCCTTAAGTTTTTATAACTATACATACTTATGTACATAAAAAAGAAACTGTTGAAAACTAATGCAAACTGATGCAAACTGTAGCAAACAATGTACAATTATTTCCACTTCAAATAAAATAAATAAAAGAAGGATATCTTGTTCGTTGTCGATTATGTCCTTAGATTTCTAAAAAGTTATGCCATTTGTGAGAGACTTTAAGCAAATGGTGTGGGTTTAATATTGTTTTTAGTATATCCATGGTTTTAACTTAATTTGCAGCATTAAACTTTAATCCTCTTATATAAACTCTGACAATGATGATGATAATATTCTGGGAAAAACAAATCCGATTCGTTTGAGATACAAAATATGTTCGTGTACGCGACTCGGTATTAAAGTCGTTAAATACAAACAATTTGCAACACTGATATGGTTGTAAAGCTTGTATAAACAATAACAACAACAATAATAACAATAAATATTAAAATAATAATACAATAACAATAACAAAATATAAATAATGATGGTCATTTCATTTAATCACAATCACAAACACAACCGCAACGTTTGTAAGAGTTTGTGAAAGGGCGTGGTGTCAGACCATGTTGTAGAACGAGCAGAATTTCTGAGTGTAAAAAATTAAGCACATTTATTATGGTCGATACTAAACAGCATTGTGTAATACAACAAAGAATCATTTCATTTTATTATTAAATTAGTTGCATCAACATACATACATATGTACATACATATTTATGCTACAAAATAAATATTTGCTTCAAACAAACCGAAACAAAGCAATAGTCCAGCAGCAAAGTAACAAACTCAAATACAAATAACTTATTCGGGTAAATATTTGACTAAAGTATACTTAAGAATATAAAATATACTCATCATTTAAAATGCAAGAGCATTATACATTATTACCCTTTAGAAATTTTGCATTGATAGATGATGGCTTGCAACAGATTTTAATTCTTTTATTTTATTTTATAAATCAACACTTCTTGAAAGTGTAATTAATGATGTCTGTACGAGATGTTGTTGAGATGGCAACACATTTAATGTTCCTTTCTTTCATTTGATTAATTGCAAATAAAATTAAAACTTTGCCAGCACAATAATTTGTTTTATTTTTCAATTTCAATTTCTCCTATTCGAAGGTCATTTAACGAAAGGACACAATATTTTATATTCAATATTTGATATTGTTTAAACTGAAAAACAAAAATTTATTAAAAAGCTGTCACAACAGATTTCTAACAGCAGGTATAAATTAATTTAAATGGTGTAAGACATTTTATCCATGATAAGAAAAGTAATAAAAAAAAACAAAAAATAAATTAATTTCCTCATCAATATCTGTTTTGTATTCATTACAAATATGTACACTGATACAATATATTTGCTTCTATGTGAGTGAGATGTAAAATAAAAAATAAAATTAAAGTCATGTTTTTCCTACGCTCTTCAAATTTTAAAATGAAGCTGTATTCAACTATGTTGTTCGAATAAAATTTTTGTGCAGCTTAAATCATTTCACTTCACTATTATTTTATATGAAGCGTACCGTATTGCCTGGATATATAATTTATTTTTCTTTTTTGTGATTATGAGAGAAACTTACAAATATTATAATATAATTGGAAATTTCTATTTTTGTTTTATAAATACATAATAAACCCAAATGCAATTGCCAAAAAGATATTCATTGTGAAGGGAGATTAGATAAATTTATTTGAATTTGATATACATTTATGGTGATTGTTGTGCTATTGTGTTGTTGTAATTGTAAATAAAATCCAACCATTTATCGCAATTGAATATTATGAAAATACTGGTGTAATTCATTCATTTTATCACGTTCATATTAATGAATATTACAAATAATATTGCTTCAGCAAATACTTTATTTGGGTCGTATAACACAATATGGTACAAGAATAATACAAACAAAAAAAGTAATATTAAACCGATTTCGCATTGACATTAGTCTGACCTCCGGAAGCCATACTCTTAACAAGTTTGCAGGATTATTCTTCCATTATATCAAACGTCCAGTGTGTTTTGGTGATTCGTAAGAAAAGTTATTCGTCTCTTATGGTGTAAAACATTTGAAAATTTTCCTTTCGAATCATAATTATAAAGGCGATGTTCGATAATTCAACACAAATTCAATGGGATTTCAATTTCTGAAATTTCACGTGTGTTTTTAGTCTTATGTATTTACTGGCATCACAGTGTTTAAAAGATTTCGAAATGGTGGATTTGACTTTCTTCAAACGCATTAAGATCCATCCGATTCAAAAGGGTTTCTGTGTCCCAAATAATTTCTTTTTTAGTTCCTTGCAAATGTTTTTAAGTTTAAAAGTCATCTCTCAGCTAATGCGATGTTAGGTTGCAAATGTACCATGCGGCTCTTGATTGCTTTGTTTCGATGGTTTTGATTGGAAATAGTAAATTAATTCAATTAATTAATTTGATTGCAGATATTGCTGATGATTTCCTTTTGATTTCTAATAACATCACAAATTTGCAACCAAGAAGCCAGTTGGTTTCCTTTCATTTTAGTTGCTATTGCTATCTGATTATGCGGTCAAAGTGAGCATTTCATTTGTTCCATTTATTTCGCCGAAATTACAAGTCGGATAAATAGGATTGAAGGATACATCAACCAAAAATCAGCACTTATCGCAGTTGAGACGTCTTTCAAACGTATTTTACAAGTTGGATGTTAACTTCAAAATCGTGCACCTTAGACTTGTTATGAGAAGGCACTTCTTAGCATCAATACATATGTATAGGCATATAATGGAAAAGGGTAGAAGATATTATGGCTTCCGTTAACAGCAGATCATGTTCTTATCCCAGGAGATGATTACAAAACAAAATGTTTTTATTTCATTACATTGAATACTTTCTAAAGAATACGTTTTAAACGGAAGTTTTACCCCCGCTTGTTATAGTTTTATACTTTCAAGTTTTTTACACAAAAAAAGGGGGAAAAAATAAAAAACAAATACTGAAAGAATTAAAGTTTCATTTTTTACTTGTAAAAGTTTTAAAAATATTTCAATTCAAAATCATATGCTTTCGGCACAACGTTAAAATGTAATAACATTTGTTTAACAGCAGTTTTCTTTTCTTTTTTCTTTTTTTTTCAAAATAAACTTTAATATCATCAGCATTTGTTTCGTTGTTCCCTGTTTTTTTATTACATAAATTTAAATTACCAAGAATAATCACACGGATTTCCAGTAACAATTCGTAACATTTTGAAAATGAAAGTAAGAAAAACGAGGAACAAAGTTATTTCCAGTTGCTAAATGCGTTAAAATGAATCGCACCACTTCACATCCTGGATACATACAACAATAAAAAACTCAACAAAAAAAAGAGAAAGAGAAATACAAATACAAAAAACTAAAATAAATAAAAAAATGGAAAGGGAAAACAAATAACATGTTTTAACAAAAAATGTTTCGCTTTGTTTTCTTTTTATTTTTTTTTTTTTTTTTGTAAAATAAAAGAAGTATTTTTTAGGCACCTCTTCGGATTTAACATTTACGCGAATAAAATTGAATTCAGCAGGGAGGATGGTAGAAATATTTTTTTATTTTTATTTTTGTACAACTGTTTTCTTCTTCTTCTTCATGCCCTTTTTCTCAATTGTTTTAACTGCAGAAATACGTGTGTATGTACATCTAAATGCGGTGTAGCATTGTACGCCTGCATGGCTGTATCTAACGGCAACCATAACAGTTTTCAGCACTTGTTACTTTGTTGCCTTATCATCGTTTTTGTTTTTTTTTTTATTAAGTTTGCACTCATCATACACAGTGGGGATAGATGTACTATGTTGGCGAAACTGTTTGAAACACTTTTCAATGGTTTTTAGTTAATTTTAATTTGTATTATTTATTTGTAGTAGCAGTAGGTCCCAGGATCAAAGAAGAAGATCTGTATTTGTATTTGAAAATCGCCCCCTGTGAACGATTATTTCTAAATTAATTTGGTTTGGATTTTCTAAGGGCCTTTTGTCTTCAATATCCTCGGATCGTTTATAAATTTTTTTAATTACCTGAGGCAGTGGTGCAGCCTGAAGACGATCATCTCAAAATCTGGCGAGCATGAAGCGTCAGAAAGGAAAAATCGCAATGAATCTTTTTAAAATGTGTTACTGGCTATAGCCTGAACTCAAAAAAAATCAAGTTCAGGCTAAAATTACTCGTCTTAGGAACATTGCCCCAAAAATTCAACGAAATCGTGGTCGTCACGTTGAAAAAAGTGACTTTGTGGAAAACGCATTTAAGTTGCGTGCACCCGTATGCATTGAGAAAAGGTGTGGACTTACTTAGGTTCATTGCAGTAGATTGTTGTATAGGACATCATCGATTGTAATTTTGCTTACATGAGGCTGCACTCACATACACACATTATTTCTTTAATAATATTTTCCTTTTTTGTATATTCAATAAAAATGATTATCGTAACGACACACACAGCAAACAGCAATAATAACAACAACGACAATAACGATAATAATTGCAAAAAAGCTACAAAAGAAAAACCAAACGACAACAACATGGGAAAGTATGTTGCTGCGCAATTAATAATTCGGTTGTGAGTATTCCAAAGAGTATTTTACAAAATATTTCTACAAATACAGTTATTCACTCACTTACATACATACATACATATATATTAACTCGGTATCCTGGATACATGATGACAGCTTTTAGGTGGGTGTGTGTTATGTATATGTGGGGGCGGCTGTGTAAATATGCTTGTATGTGTGCGTGTGTTTTCGACAAAATTTTATGTCCAATACGCCATACGATTTTTCACTTTACAATATTTATTATCTGAATATGTGTATGTATGTATGGATGTATGTATAGGCGTATATGGGAGAAGGTGTGTGTGTGTGTGTTAATGCAATATACCCTACCACCAAGCGTACAATTCCCGAAAGTACAGTTATTCATTTTTTATGAGTTAAAGTGCTTCGTTGCACGTTTTTACACAATGCATACACGTCCATTATAGATTGTTCGTGTGTGTGTATGTTTACACACAGTAGGCATCTCTTTTAAATATTTACTCAGTAAAGAGTTCATTGCGAACACTTGCATTGGGTGCAGTCCAAACTGGCTCGATGGCAGCAGCAACATGAATAATGGTTGCCATACATGGTCATTTGTTTGTTTGTTGTAGGTTTGCTTGTGCCACTAACACAGCCGCCACTATTGAAACTGACAGCATTTAGTAGTTAATTTGATAAGATGGACACCGTCACTATCCAAAAAAAAGCAGAAAAGAAGCAGAAAAACAAACGGCCAATTTATTTAGGCTGTCTAATGGACTGTACCAAATGGACGTTTAATTTTATGTGCTACGTTATGTTCAACACTTTTTGCAACAAATGAAAAATTTTAATCCTCTATGAATGGCTGTTGCCACTGATTGTGATTTTCGGCATAGAATTCAAATGTGCAACACGAAACTCAAAAAAATAAAAAAACATTCTTTTTTAAATAATTCAATTCATCATATTCGTATGGAACTTTATTACAAAAATTATTAGAATCTTTAGAATCAGTTTGGAAAATGCTACAATTAAAATGAAAAAATGTGTTCCTCCATTCACTGTCCGATTGCTTTCGGGGTCGTTTATTTGCATTAAACGGATTTAAAAAAATTTTAAAGCGATGTAATGTGATATGTAATGATCGATAACAATCGTTATAAAACCATAAGGCGGAGTGAAAAATTATAAATTAGCCCAATCAGAATCATAGAAGTCGCCGTGTTCTAGTAGGCTAATTAGACGTGTTGTGTTGGCTGATTAGACGTGAGGCCAAACCCCGGTCAGGCATCTCCACCTAAATGAAATATGAGAAAATATTTCTTCGGCGACTTCCTCTCAGCAGATTTGTGGTTAAAACACTGAGAGTGAAATAAAATTGCCATGAAAACTTTCTCAAAAATCTGTTGTTCAAAGTCGACTTTAAACGGTAGGCCTCGTCACTCATGTATAAAATCAACATACACAGCATAAGTGGTGTGAGAAACTAGATCCGAACTGAAGGATTGTAATGACCAATTATGTATGTATGTAATTACAATATGTCAGTGCAATTAAATCTTCGCCTCTATGATCGATCTAAGAATGAACTGAAATGATATGTCCGTAGTGACAGAAGAACCTGTATCCGTTAGATCCGTTGACAATCTGGATCTAAAGTAAGGATTTAACCGTAGAGCGATACACACTGCAAAAGACTACTATTCGAACGGGAAAAAAGGGAAATACTGAATTTGTCTTTCTTTTTTTTTTGTTTTTTTTTTTTTCAAGAAAATGATAACGAGTGTTGAAAGTATATTTGAAAACTTTGTTTCTTACTTTTAATATCATTTATGTATATTCTGTTTCAAAAACTTTTCCTTTAAAGTTGATATTGATATCTTTGTCTTAAAAACGTTAAAAGTTAAGAAAGCGAACGTGGTACATTCAACATTTAACGGCTGCCATAGATATTGAAGGGGTTACGATAGTATCATGACAACCGAACCAACCAACGCATCACCACTTCACTTCAAGAGGTTTTCTCTTTTTTCATGTATTTTTTTTTTTAGTTTTCGTTTCGTAATTCCCTTAAAAATATTTTCACTTTTAAAAAATAAATAAATTGTACAGAGAGTAAAACCTCACACAAAAGCCGTGTGTGCATACAATTAAAATAAAAGAAAAAGTGAAAAACACTAAACAAAAAGACGGAACTTTTTTTCTATCATCATTGTATGTAAGGGCCTGTGTGTGTGTGTGCGTGTGAATGAATGAGCGAAAAATATTTTTCAAAAACTTTCATTACATTTTCAGTTTTTGTTCTTTGAATTTGAATTTCATTTCTTGTAAAACTATTTCTGACTACCTACGTTTACACAGCAGCAGTAAGTTAGTTGAGTTGAGTTCGTTGTGGCTTGAATATGAAATAAAAGAACAGAAAAAACAAAAAGAAAAAAAGTTTAATCAAAAGTTTAAAGGAAAAGAAACTGCCAACATTTATTCATCTTCGAGAATATTGTTGCGGAAAAATATAAAAACTGACATTTATTTCAAGGATGCTGCAATAACGGTAGTGGCGGCATCATAAGCACTGGCTGCAGAAGTAACATGAAAGCATTTAACTTTTGATTGTTCTCCATCGGAGATTCTTTTTCTGTCAATTATGTGAGACATTAGAAGGCGAAAAGCATTTCCCATAAAACTTGATTTTTCTTTTCTTTTTTTAATATTAATTTTCTGAAGAAGTTTTTTTTAATTTGTTTTTGTTTGATTGAAGCAGTTTTTTATTTGGCTTGTATAATAAAAAAAGGCGAAGACTGTTTTAACGGTAAGAAGTCATCTGAGAACATCATGAAGTGATACTTATTGCATTCAGTTTGTTGTTTTTGCTGTTTTTTCCAATTAAAATTTTTCATTTCATAAAAGTTTATCCACCCACAATATTTTTCTTTAAAGAAAGTTTTTAGAGAAACTCAAAAAACAAAATGGACCAGGAAGGAAACCCTTCCTTTTGCTATCGTTATGAAGAGAATTTGATTCGAGAATTCTAAGAAGAAGCATATTCTAGCAATTTAATATAAAATAATTCTTTTTGTTCTTGTTTTAAATAAAACTACTTATACGATACGCTACCATTTTTATGTTAAATATCCAATACGAATTTAAATAATAAATTGTCACAAATTGTTGCAATCGTTTAGGTTTCCATTTTTCAAATGAATATTTAAAATTACGCTTAAAATTAATTATTTTGTACTCCGAGAAATTAACATTAAATATGCTCTTCATCTAAAGAGTATGTATGTAATACTGTAATCGGTTGCCCAAACACGTTGCCACATAATACTTCGACTTTAGTAATACGTACTACATACATACATATGTATGTAAGCTTTGTTGCAGGAAGTAATTTGTAGCACATCCGTATTTTTTAAGCCACTTAACAAACACAATGCCAAAACCAAAACCAACACCAACACTACCACCAACAACAACAACAGTATGATATAATAAATGTCCAAAATAAATACTCCTTCCTATTGTCAGAACGTACTGGCAAACACCGATTCTTGAGCAGTAGGAAGCAACGGTACAGGTGCTGTGGCGGCTCTTGAGTAGTGTGGTTAGGGATTATTTATGAATTTTTATTAAAAAAGAAAAGAAAAACGATTTTTTAAAAATTGAACATTGTATACATATATAGCATACATATACGTACATATATACATATGTATTATGTATATGAAATAGTAAATATTTACTTAATTTATGCAAATTGTTATTATGGGTTGTTGGGTTTTTTTGGCATTTAGGGAAGCATATTTATTGCTTTATTCTTGGGAAAAATATATTTTTTTTTTAACAGGCAACAGGAAATTAAAGATAGTAAACTGATATAAAAGAAAAGTTTACTAAAGTGGAAAAATACTATGTATAGAAATGAAATTTAAAAGAAAAACAAGGTTATGTTCGAATGTAAAAAAATACTGTTATTTTTTGCATTAAGACAAGCTGCCAATTTAGACTATCAAGTTTATTAAGATCAATTACAAAGAAAATATTTTAATTGAAATTGAAAAGTTTTAGTTTGAAAACAAATATCGCGTTCATTATCAATTATCAATCCTTTGGAAATTGTTATCTATGCTGTATATTAGCCGTCAGGATAAGTTTACTTTTTTCCCCCATTTTCCATTTATAATGAATGAAATTGACATTCAGTCAGTTAAAGAACAAAAATGTCTTTGCTTATTTCATATTTGATCTTTGCGATTAGCGTGATGCAGACAACATCATGCTAAGGTCAATTCATCTCTAAACTATGATCAAATAAGAAGGCCAAATAAAAATGTGCCGTCAAATATCAAATACAAATACACGTATATAATACAAATAATGTATTCCCATATGGGAAAACTATTCATTTAGGACAAGACAAACAAGATTAAATAATAATTTGTACACCTTATTTTTGAATTTATTAAAATGGTTGATACTTCAAACAATCAAATTGAAGGATATTACATGTCACACTCCATATGTGTATAAAAAAATAATTCCATTCATAGTTTGAAATTTTCTTTTTAAATCTGCTTTCAATATCTTGACTTTAAAAATACAATAAAGAAAGAGATTTTATTTGATTTGTGTATTCGAATTGCAAGGGTCCAAAGACTGCCTTTTATTTTGAATAATTTAATGAATACCAAATAATTTCCAGTATAGAGACGACATATCCTAAAAGAAATTTTTAACAGAAAAAAATGAATACATATTTCAAAACCACATAAAAATATAAAGTTTTTGCTTCTTGAATTAAAATTCAATTATACTGTGAAGAGAAAAGTTTGTTAAGCTTTATGAAATTCATTTATTCATACACTCTTGTGTGTGACCGCTGAAGAAGTTAAAGGGGCAGGAAAATGTGAAGAAATAACGAAAAAATAACAAAAAACATTAATTTAATTGAATTATTTCAACTAAAGATTTGTCCTCTGCCTAATGGTATACTGCTTGTAAAAAGTTTTCGTAAACAAGACAGTTTCGTTTTCTTATATTCTCTTTGCTTTTAGCATTAGATCTGCTATAACAACAATAATGATAATAATGTGAATAAATTTTGAGAATAATTGAATAATAAACGATGCAAACGAATAAAGTTGAACTTTTTAAATGTGCTCTACAACTTTATACTTATTCTGATTTCGTACTGTACTACAAAGCAGTACCGCTATGGTCATAGAAAAATTTTCAAAGAAAAGAGAGAAAATAAAGCGCAAAATGGTAACTGAAACTCTGTAACAGAAAATACAAAAACGGTAAAATCTAAAAGGAATGTTTAATAAATACACTTTCCTTGACTTTATTAAGGATCTCAATGAACGTACTTACTTCACTTCACCATATTGTACGTGTACAAAATTTTGCCACAACAAAAGATGTTCGCCGCTTTTCATAAGAACTGAATAGAATTTGTAAGTCTGCCTTCGTCCGTACTTTAGACGCTCTTGGCCACAGTTTTTACTTTTATTTTTTTATTATTTAATAAATGAAAATGAAGTGCAACAATTCTTTTACAAAACAAAGAAAGAAAGTAGCAAAAGAAAAAAGGAAAAGCAAGAAATATTTGTTAGCTTCCGTTTTATTTTGCATACTAGACATCCGTTTATGAAGCTACGACTGCGAAAACCAGGAAGTTGCAACTTATTTTCACAAAAAGAATATTGAATAGAAATAAATGCTGTGTCTGTATGTATGTGCATGTATATTTCCTTAAATTTGCATAATGTTAACAGCAAGAGGTTTAGGGTAATTAAAAGACAACACAAAATAATACAAAACAAGAAAAATCTATTTTATTAAGCATTTTTCTTTTCTCTCATTCTAGGTGGGCCAATTATCATGGCTAGCAATGAGCTACAACAATTACGATCACAACAACAACAATTGGAACCAAAATCGCAGTCTAATGTACAGATCGACAATGAATTAAAAATAGGTACTCAACAGAATTCTTCAAGGGGCCAACTATTGGATAAGACAAAACGAAAAACTAAGACGAACACTATAATACGCATTGCAACAGGTGAAGAAATAACACGTTGGTCACCTTTCTATCTCGTTTTGTTGATCCTCTCTCTGTGCAACCATGAAGTCTTCTGCGAAGGAAATGTTGGTGAGTATAAACGATGGCAGCAATTAAATTGCTTTTAATTTTGATTAAAAATAAAATCGTCACGTAACTTTTCAGTTCAATTTCTGCAAACAGAATAAAAAAAGAAGAAGAAAGAATAAGAAAAAACAATGAATAAATTAATAAATATTTATCGGTATTGGTACAAGCAAAAATTCGAAATTAAATACGATTATGTAGATTTGTAACGCTCTAACAAAACCTACATATCATGGCGTATACGCAACACGAATGAAATGAAAAAATATTACTCATACGTTCAGCAAGACCTAAGTATAGAATGTTTAATTATGCAATTTCAGTTTCAATTTAAAGAGAAAAGAAGAAATAGACAGAAATTTTGTTTGTTGTTGTCTATTTTCTATTGTCTTGGCCAAAAAGAAAATTAATTAGTAATACAAGTGTCAGTAAGGATAAAAATAAATAAAAAAAAAACATACAAAACTGAGAGAAAAATGGCAAAAAAAACTAGAAATAGTAAAACAAACCCCCAGTAAAATCCTTGACTGTAGAATACATTTCAAAATACATTACCATGTTATTACTTGAGTTAACATGGGTATGTGCAAGAAAACTGAGGGCCGGGGGAAGTGTCCTTTCATAAATATTAAGCCCATGTTAGCAAAGATATTAAAGATAGAGAGAGAGAGAGAGAGAAATATTTTTAGAAACTTATCAAGAGAAAATCCTTCTATAAATTCTAAAAATCTCCTGTGGTACAATATGTTGTGCTGTATTAATTATAAAACTAGCCACGTGTGACATCATTATCATCAGTAGGTTGTAAGATTTCTGTTTTTTTTTTTATTATAGAAACTAAAATAAAAAAAAATAAAATGAATTGAAAAAAGAAATGAGAAGATAGTAAAATATGAGGAAAAATATTTACAAATAAAAATTACAAAGTAAATACAGAAAGAATGACAGAGCTTTACAGTAATTCCTTTTGTTGTTGTATGATTATGGTTTTCATCTCCCTTTACAGCTGCCTTTCACGTCAGTAGCGTACATTCATGTATATATGTAAACATTTCAGGTTGGTGTTTATAATCCCGAGTACTTTTATGATTTTTCTTTTTCTTATTTTAATTTTTTTACCACATTTTCGTCCCAAAGGTTACATTTGCCGCTAGCCATGACAAGGACTTGAAGTTCTATTTTGATGCTGCTGCTGTCATTTATATTCGGTTCTTCTCCACAACCATCCATTACAGGGCTTATATCTGTATTTTTTTCTTTCGATTCTGTTTTCCTGTACAAAATGATTATCCAGCATACATGTATGTATGCATACATACTACATACATATGTGTAGGATAATAGTATACTTTGCAAGGATTATTATTATAGCAACAGGAAAAATGATAGACAGGCGGCTATTCAGGCATTCAGCCAGCCATTCAGCTAACCACATGTACAATACAATAATTTTAATGTTTAACAAATTTGGTGTTTAAATTTTCGTCTTTAGGAGTTACTTAGACATGCCATTATGGCCTTGAATTAGTAGAAACGAAAGGGGATTAATTGTGTTTGGCGACAACAATTTAATCTCACCATTGTTTTGTGTAGAAAAATAAACAAAAAATTATTGACTTATTGACGACAGTAATTGACATTGAAGCGATAAAAACATGACAATTTTGTGAAAATTACCGATAAAATACTTTTCACTTGTTTATGTTGTTAAAAGTGTTGCATTTTTCTTAAATTAAGAAATTTAATAAGAAAATTGAAAAAAAGAAAAAACATTTAATTAAAAAAATTTAAGCAAGAAATAGGTTTTCATGCTCTGTGCCCATCAATAATTCAATTAAAATTGTAATTGAATGTGTAGTCAGTTGTTGTAATTTAATTTGTCATTAACACTGTTTCCAACGTATGATAAAAATAAAAATAAAACATAAATCGATATCATAAAAACTACAATACACATTCATTAGTATTATTGGAAGGAAATTTGAGTCATACGACCGCAGTCGGAGCAGACACGGGGCACAATAGATGCTCGTCTGGACTTATATGTATATAGCACGTACAAATTGAACATTGTTCGAGATTCTTCCGCAAAATCATCACCAGAAAGCTTGCAAAAACACAGTTCAAAGTGTTTCCAGCAAATAACACCAGAATAGAAACTGACAATCTATGTTATTTTTCAGTAAATATTTTACTTTTTAGTAGAAAACAGTGCTTCTGCTTCATTCCTCACAACACGTTAAGAAACAATTCATAATTAAATTTGCTTCGCAAAATTTTTTTATATAATTGTTGAAATCTGAGATTCAATGATTAATGGATTACTACCTTAAGAATTGAAATTGTAATTGCAATCTACAACAAGGACTGACAGAATTTTAATTGTTTCATTTCAAATGGAATTAAAATCCATTGTCTTTATAAATTTCAATTTCGTAAAGATCTCTCGTACTAATAGAAATCATTCTTCGCCTATTCCTTTTATATACATACATGCTACGAAATCAATTTAGAAAAATTGATTATAAAATGTCTTTTATTTTCAAAGCGAACGTCGGAATGAATACACTTGATGTTATGGGAATAAGGGCAACAGGGCAATAACAAAAGACTCACTCGCATTTCGTTAAAAAAAATTCATTAAAGCAATGAAAACGTCATACATTCTATTTCCAATAAATGTGATATTTATTTCATTTATGGATTTCATAATATGCCAATAATAAATATTTTTATGTGACTTTCGCTAGTCTACACATATGCATTTGTACATATGTATGCATGTACATATGTATATTAAAATGAGGCAATAAACGAAAAAATAAAAATATGGTAGTTGAGCGTATTTATGATGTGTTATTATTAATATTTATATTTTTAATCACTGATAATAATATTTACGTTCGAGCTTAGAGAATTACAAAAACAGTATTAATAGTATTGTATGCTATGATCTATGGAAGGAGACCTGTTAAAGATGTACAATTTTTCTGCAGCTTTTTAATAATATTTTCTTTTATTTGTCTTCTATGAATAGTACTTTTAATAAAACGAAGAGCAATTTTTAAAAATTTAATAAACTTTTTGAATTTCATTCACTTTCAGTTCTCTATTGAAATTGAATCACAGTGTATTATCCATTAATATCCATTACTCATACATACACATCAACTATTTCATTTGAGTGTTTCATTTAGAATTTTTCCTTTTTTTTCTAAGGGACTTCAACAAAACGTGACAAAAATTAATTTCCCTCTTCCCATTGGGGTTCGAATAATACGGGAAATAAAATGCGAAACAATTTAAAACGTGAAGGGAAGTTTAGAAAAATAAATGTACATGCACATGTGCTATACTATACATGTACATATAAACAAATTTTCCTTCATTCAATGTTTTTTGTTGTGGTGGTAAAAAATAAATACAAAGTTTAGTTCATTGGCGAAGGACAAATGTCACTAAGGTTGACTCTCTGAATCAGGGAGGGAAAGAGAGAGAGAGAGCGTATTCAATAGAAATTTCTGAAATATCGCAGAAACCAACCAACCAACCAATCAATTGAGAATAAAACATCAATAAAATAAACGGAATATACAAATTTACGTCTGTCCATTTACCCAAAATTCCAGCGAGGCCAAAAGTGAATGAAGAGTGGAAAGAATTTTAAGAATATTTTCTAAAGAATTTATTTGTTTGTTTATTTTTTTGGTCAAACATAACCAAATATTCGAAAAGAATTCGAAAGTAAAGAAAAACAACGACAGAAAACTGAAAATAATTCAACTTAATTCAATAACATTTGGTAGTTTAGCAGAAAACAATTCAATGAAAAACTGCTAAAGGCATATTTAATACGAAAATTATGAGTTATTTTCTCACACACCCTATTAAGCACATCGCAAAATAGTTGTGTGATAAACTCTATAGAAAGTATTTGAATTGAATTCAATGGGTTTGGAGAAAAGAATAACAATAGACTCTGGTGACATGTTAAAGTATAAAAATTTATTTTAGAACTTTTAGTTTTGTTATTAAAATTAGCTTTTGCTTCATGTTTGATTTCTTCTGGTTATTGTTAACAAATCAAATGTTGCGAAAATATTGAATTTCAAAATATTAAAAACTTTGTTGCCTGGAATTTTGAATAAAAATTTTAAATATTATTTAATTTCTATCAAAACATTGCTTTCTTATTCGTAAGAACACGTTACATAGCACAATTTTATATCGTAATCATTCTTCTCAAAACTTAAAGTCAAGAAACTGATGTGAAAAAATAAATTCTACTGTAATTTCTTGGGTGGTTAGTTATGATAGCAAAACTATGCATTTTAAAGGGTGTGATAGGTAATACAACCAATGTTTTGTTTTTCGGTTTGAAATTTTTTAATTTTTCTTTTTTTAATTACATATTTTATAATAAATAGAATAGAAAAAGATTGTTTGTTATTGATACATACACATAATTGGCCATTACAACCCTTCGTCAGGATTACGGCCTAGCTTCTCAACACCACTCATGTTGTGTGCGTTAATTTTATACATGAGTGGCGGGACCTACAGTTTAAAGTCGACTCCGAACGACAGATTTTTTGAGGAGCTTTTCATGGCAATTTTTACTCTCAGAGTTTTTGCCAGAAATCTGCTGAGAGGAAGTCGCCGAAGAAATACTTTTTGTATTTTGTTTTTGATGTCTGGCCTGGGATTCGAACTCGGGTCTTTCGTCTAATAAGCCAACACACTACCTACTAGACCACGGCGACTTTGTTATTGATAACAGCTAGAAATTTAAGCTTTCAACGAATAACAGGCAAAAAAAAAAATGAGTATGCTGGCAATTTAAATCACTGCCACTCATCAAATGTAGATAATCTACTCATAATTTTGACATTCATTGCCTTCAATTGCAAAAATAAACATCAAACAAAATGATTATTTCCTTTAATTAGACAAACATGGGGTATTATAATTAACATGGACATGTGATATGAATTCAAATTGGTTGATTATTGTCACACAAAAAAGAAAATACATATTTATTTTCAATTTGAAATGCTAATGCCACAAACTCTTCCAGCACCAGTGACAAGTATTTGTACAACAATCGCAAAATTAATGGAATAATTGCAGAAATATTTGCACAATATTCTGATGTCAAGCGATGTATTTGACACAAGCAATGTAAATGACAAATGGCAACAAATCGACGTTTAAATAATATTGTAAATGCCACAACCATAATAAAAAAATAAAAAAACCTTTGAAAAATACCCAATAACGATTAGTTTTGACAACACGTCATCTGTCGTCATTGTATTCCGAAAGGACGTTTAACAAAGTTTGTGGTGTTTGTTGTCAGTGTATTACAAAATACTTGTTTTGCTTGGTATTGTATTGTATTGTAGTATTGTCCTGTAGAGTAATTTACGCAACACTAATAAATGACGTCAAAAACGTCTGTTTATCCATTTAGTAACGTTATTGTTGCTGTTGTTGTTTCGCTCATTTGTTTTGCACATTGTAATGTGTTTTGTATTTGTTCACTTACTGTTACTGTATGTATATTTGCGAGAGTAGGAGTCTGTTTATAAGTTTATATCAACATCTAATAACGAATATACTTTCATTACGTGACTGCTTTTAATAATGGCTTTAAAAAGCCATTACACAGATAATCTGTGTGCATGTATGCATGTGTGTGGGTATCTTTATGTTCATATGATTATAATCACATGTATACATACATACATATATCTTTGTATACATGTTGGACGTGCGTGTGGGTATGTGTACACAAAAGCAATGAAAAAACATTCTGTCAATAATTATGTTGCGTGTTAATCTTTGGCTTGACAAGAGAGAATTCGTTAATGGCATCTTTCCTCTATTTGAGCGTCTGCCACAGCAGCCTCAGTCAGAATGTGGTTCTTAAACCCTCATTATTTTTTTTTTTTTCTTTTGTATGCACATTCATATGTATGTATGCATGTATGTCAGTATATAGTAGTGTGTGGTTAAATCATACATATTCTCTGAATCATCTGTTAACATTTTTGAAATATTTTGTTGTTGATTTTGTCAGTTTTTGGACGGATGGTTTCTCTTCGGAATCGAAGTGATTTAAGTGTAGCCAAACCAATTAGATTCTGATTTAATGAGTTTTCGTGGAATCCAAAAACTGAAATGGAATATATTCGTCCTACACTTGCATAAACCATAAACTAGAAACATCATTTAAACACAAATTGAGTAATTTATCACATTTTGTGTTGTGATTTATTCAAAACAAAAATATTTAATAAAGCCACGAAGAAAACAGTTCTGCAAAATATTTTCGTATGTATGTATGTATGCTTGGCACAACCACCATCCGAATTATTTCGTTCATGATATTTGCATTACTTATTAAACGTTAAATATATTGGAAAATAGTTGAAAAAGAAAATGGATGATATCAAGCACACTCTAATTTGAATTGTGCTCGTTTAAATCCATTGATGGATGTCATCCCTGCACATTAGATCTTCTCATGCCTTTGCGAATAAATTTAAACATTTTTAAATAACTCAATAAGAAAACAAAACCATACAAAAACACATACACAAACATACGCATGTATAAACAAGAAGCTGTTCTTCTTTCTGTTCTAGTGTTGAACCAACAGTCAACTACAGTGCATTGTAATCAATATTCAAAAAAAAGTTTTTTGATCATAAAGAAAAATTAATAATTGCCTTTTTTTTATAGTTAGAAAGAAAAAATATCTTTCGAAAAACGAAAAATAAAATCTCTTTTCTACCGCAACTCATTTAATACAATCCTTTTACGCCACATCATTGTGGATTTCAATTGACGCCGCTTTAATAAATGCCTTCGAGGATATCAGCAGGAGGTAAAATTTTCGAAATGTGTCACCCTGTCCTCTCTCTGTTCTGTAAGCAGCCACACAAAAGATTAAACATTCTTCTTCTAAATGCCCCTGGCGAGGGAATAGTGAGTGACCAGAGGCATAGTTTGCCATTAAAATACCAAACGATAGTTGACAAAAGCGTACACAACAGGGCTAAAATGAAAAATTAATGCCTTTCGTATCGAAACAGTTGCAGTTTTAGTTTGGTAAGGAGAAATTGCTGTTAAAATTGCATTTTTCATTCACTTTCAGTGAACGTAATCACAACTCTATTAAGGCATACATATTGTATATACATACACTTACTCACAGGGATGGGTGGGATGAGATGAGCACGAACAAAATTTCCATTATTTGTTCATTTCTTATTTTCTTCTTAAGAGTTGCAGAGGTAGAGGAAGGCATAATTTCAAAATCATTTAATTTTTTTTTTTTTTTTGCAAAAGTTTAATGAAATTGACTTTAAAGGAATTTGACTGTAATTCGTCTCTCAATACACGTACATATACATATAAATTTAATTTTAATGCGATCTTTTTTCTCTATATCAGGTTGCAAATTTGTCCGGACCTTGTGTTTGGAAAGTAGTGAAGTCTGTTTCGACGGTAAGTTCTTATTCCGTACATTCTGTGAATAAAACACTGACTCTGAATATTTTTTATAATGCAGACAACATCTTTGGAAAATGCATACCAACCACTGGTGTCGATATGGAGGACATTGAAAAGTGAGTTAAAAAAGCTTTTGGGCATATGTATGAAGTATTATTAAGTTTTTTTGTTATTATTTAGAACCCCTCTCACGGAAGACCAATCGCGTTTACTCGCCACTATGCTCGAGGAACTGCAGGGCGCCGGGTTAGGATGGGATCATCCGTATGTTCAGTGTCGTATACAGGGAACTCTTTTTTCTATGCAAAAACAGACACAGTTACCCCCTAACCTCTGTGCTAATCTGGCGCCTATACCTACTGAATTCGATCCGGCTGGTAGTATGGCATTTGTTCGATTTACACCCGCTAATGAAATCTTCTCAAATAAACTCTTTTATCCGCCATTAAAGAAGCAGAGCTCTTCCTCCAATGGAATTAATACAATATTTCGTCAATTGCAATTGCAAGATCGTCAATTACGCAATGATCCTTTAGAACTGACTCAGCTTGGAGAGTTCGATCGACACCGGGAATCGCAAATGAATCCGCCCAATGTTATGGATGTTTTTATGGAACGCGATAGAGAACGAATTCAAAAAGAGCAAGCTCAACGAGAAGATGAAATTGCCAATGAACGCAAACATGCCTTGAAGAATAGCATGGAATTGTATAAAATTCTTGCCGATTCAGAACCGGATCCTCAACCATATGAACGCAATCCTGATCGGGTTATAGAACAACTGGAATCTTTGCCCATTCCAGGGGCAATCGGGCCCATTTATGTACCTAACGATCCCATTGATTCGAATGAATTATATTTTCCAGAAAATTATGCACCTTATAAACGTACCAGTAGCCGTAGGGGCCAGCAAGAACCGAAATCATTCTTCCGTGAATTGGCGATCGAGAAAGGCTTGGATCAGCAGCCTCTAGCGTTCAATGATATCCAGTTGAAGGAACCTTTGGATAGCAATGAAATATCAGCGTTCAAGCGAAGGCCTCCCCAAGAAGGCGATGATTTAGGCAATACTGTAGATATAGAGGAGAGCCTTTTCATCAACTCACTGACACCGTTGGAGGAAGAGGCCATGCTGTCTTCAAATGCGTACCCGAAAAAGTTTAAACACCGACGACCCGAGAAGGTATTCACAGAGGGAGGTTTAATAGCAATGAATGAAGGACAGGAATTGGGTAGCGCCTACGACAAGGAGAGAAGAAAGGAAAGGGCTCGAGAATTACTAGCTAATATGTTAGCCTTCACCCGTCATGAGCGCTTAGATGTTAAGAAGCCGGGACCTTTGGTAGGTCCACCGCCGTCTGTTAAGGAAGACTTGGATAGAAAAAAGAGTTCTACTGATAGCAAAGAACACTTACCGGCCCATATAAAGGACAGTAATGAAGCGATGAAAAAAAAGAAAGACATCAAAGAACATTCTGACGAAGACCACGCTCCTCACACTGTAGACACCGAATACGCACATGTGTTTGTCAAAAACCCGTAAGTATTTGTAAAATAAATCGATTTCTTAAACATCGCCAAACTGTTTTACTCCTTCCTCTACAGAATCGACAGTTGGAATGATGGCGTTCGCATAATGAATGAATTGGCAAATATTTTACACATGCAAGGATATTTTACTTATTTAACGTGAGTTTCTGTCCTTCTATGAAATGAGTTCCTGTTTTTTTTGTATAATAAAATTATACGTTTTTCGTTTAGCGTTCAACCGCACGAAGTTTCTTTCCGGGTTGACTCAAACAACCCTGAACGTAAGACCGCCACCGATGTTGCTCGTTCCATCAATGAAAATCGAGGTGTGAAGAATAACATTCTAAGACGTCTTGGCTTCACAGTGGTACGAGCTGGTGTTGGCGATAAAATTAAACGTGACGATGATGGCGGTGTTTCAGTTTCACGCATCGATCTACCCGATCAGACTCCTGATGTTACGCACATCATGGTGTTTATGTTTGCTGGAGCCGGTGCTGCTGCCATAATTGTCATCTTCGTAACACTAATTTTAATCAAACGACACGACAAGAAACGTGACAAGCTGGGTGGCCTGCAATCAGGCATAGCGGGTGCTGAAAGTTGTACGAAGGACTATCAAGATTTGTGTCGTGCACGTATGGCAGGTAAAGGTAATGCTGCAGAGCCGGCAGCTAGTGGTCGTATAACATCTTTGACAAAGGAAAACGATAGACCACCATCGTCACGTTCCAGCACTTCGTCATGGAGTGAAGAACCGGCATTAACAAACATGGATATATCAACGGGTCACATGGTTCTCGTAAGTTTTCTAACGGATTTATAAAAGTTATGCCGAATCTTATCAAAACAAAAAAATGTTCTTAAACAGTCTTACATGGAAGATCACTTAAGGAATAAAGGTCGTTTGCAACGTGAGTGGGAGGCTTTGTGCCGCTATGAGGCAGAACCGAGTGCCCGTGAAGCTGCTTTACAACCCCAATGTGCTAATCTGAATAGACCAGGAGCACCATTGCCTTACGATCATTCCCGTGTTGTGCTGAATCATTTGGCCAATGCCGAAGGCTTAGACTATATAAATGCCTCAACAATTGTATGAAAAACAATACTAGGAATAGAAAGTTACATTTTGTTTTAAAAATTACAATTTTATTGTATTTACTACAGACTGATCACGATCCACGTGCCCCCGCTTACGTAGCTGCACAGGGTCCCTTACCAACAACCTTGGCTCACTTTTGGCAAATGATTTGGGAACAGGGAGCTGTAGTCATTGTGGCTTTGTGTCGTTTACAAGAAAATGGAGAAATTGCCTGTGCCCGCTATTGGCCGGAGGAAGGCGCTGAGGTTTATCACATCTATGAGGTATGCTATGCGCAGTTATTCTTCAAAGTTTTTAAAAACAAGTGTGTGTGTGTGTGTGTGTGTGTGTGGTTATACTTGCAGGTACACTTAGTAAGCGAACACATTTGGTGTGATGATTATCTCGTAAGGTCGTTCTACCTGAAAAATTTACGCACCAGCGAAACACGAACAGTAACCCAATTCCATTTCTTGTCATGGCCTCAGGGTGGTGTACCGGCACAAGCTAAAGCATTATTAGATTTCAGAAGGTGGTTGCATCATTCACTTTCATACATATCTATATTATATTAACAAAATATCCGTATTACATTCACAGAAAAGTAAACAAATCCTATCGAGGACGCTCTTGTCCGATAGTGGTTCACGGTAGTGGCGGCGCTGGTCGTACTGGAGCGTATATCTTACTTGACTTAGTTTTAGGACGCATGAATAAGGGTGCCAGAGAAATCGATATTGCCGCCACTCTGGAACATCTCAGAGATCAAAGGGCCGGTTTAGTGGCCACACGACAACAGTTTGAATTTGTTTTAATGGCGGTAGCCGAAGAAGTGCATGCAATCTTAAAGGCCTTACCAGCTAACACTTCAAACGATAAGAAAGATGTAGAGGCTAGAGAAACGGGCATACTAAAGGAAGAGGAGGAGGCAACAGCAACAACAACATCAGCGACAGCAACAACAACAGCACCAACAACAGCAGCTGTAGTTAAGAAAAAAGATGAAAAGGAATCAACGGCCACAACATCGGAATCGGCTGCGACGAAGGAAAAGGAGACAACGAAACAAACGCCAGTGAAACAGGGAAAAATTGATACCAAGAAAAAGTAAAAAGAGGGGCTAATTTGATTCTGTTACAACCTTTTTTTTGAATGGAATACACGCCCACTCCTTTTTGAATTGATTTCAAAACAAAATAATTGCAAGAAACAACAATTTTTGGTTGCTTTTTGCCATTTCATGATTACGTAAATTTACGAATTTTTCTTTTTTTTTTGTGACATTGCCTGGGTCACAATCTATGCATCATAAGAAAAAGAAGAAGACGAAATGTTTTTGATATGCAATTTGTAATTCTGACTTATTGCAACGAAACGTATTGCACGCATTCAGGCAATGTTCAAATTTGTTCATGTGAATTGATGATCGATTGATGATTTCATCCATCCATCATTTTATTCACGCAATTATTTTGCTTATAATCAATATTTTTTAAAAGTTTTACAAATTTTTATAAATTTTCTACAATTCTTTAACAAAAAAAAAAAAAACAAAAAAACAAAAAGAGGCTCAAAGTATCGTTTCGTATTTATGAAATAATTTGAAAAGAAATCCTTATTATTGGCATGAAAAAGGTTCGAAAAAGGCCAAACGTGGAATGTCAGTTTCAAGAAATGCAATTATTTTTATTAAACATTTGTTTTTCTTATTTTGTTTAATAATTTTTAATTTAAATTTTTTCGTTAGAATGTTTTCAAAGATCAAGTTAAGGTTTTGAGTTCTGGTGATATTGTTAAAGTTCTTATCGAAACCAGCCCTAGATAAACTTTAAAGCCTTTTATCAACTCAATAGGCCCTTAACTGAAATTTGAGAACATATCAAAATAAATATATTGATTGATATATTGATTAGAGTAAAAAAAAAAAGAATAATTAATCAAATACAAATAATTAATATTGGTAGTAATTAAGAAGTCTATTCAATTACAAAGTATATAAAGTACATTCGACATACTTACATATATAAATAAATAAATGTATACAATATCTTTTTTGTTTTTCTATATATACATGCGTACAAATATCGTATAAAAAACAATTAAAGAAAAAAAAAGAATAAAATCAATGTTTCAAAAATAAAAAAAAAATAAAAATTAAATACATTCAAATTCATTATACAAATTATAAATTAATTATTAAACAAGACAAAACAAAACAAAACAAAACAGGATAAATCACATGAATGGATGAATAAGTGTACTACTTAAAAATAATTTTACAAATACTTATTGATGTCTAATTATTTGCAAAGTATTTTTGAAAATCAGAATCAAATTCGTATGTTATACACAAACCCATATTAAAAAACATATTTCGAATAATTAATGATCGATGTGTTATTACAAAACCAAAGAAATTTAATTCCGCATACATATATATTTACTTCAAATTTATAATATACAACAAAACAATTAAAATATAATGTATATCATTTAAAATATTATGTGTACCTAATATATATACATATAAATATAGTATATACAAATATAATACAAAAAAAAAATAAAAATTAAAATTAAAACATATTACGTATAAGTACCATACTATATGCATACCTACAAATAAATTAATAAAAAAATATATATTTAAACAAATAAATTGTTTTCAAATAAATTATTTATTTAATTTTGAAACTTAACAAAATAAAAACATTTATAAAGACATAGCAATAGTTTGAAATGAATATAAATAATTTCCAGGTATATTCCAAGTACATATGTACATACATACATATGTATGTGTATTTAAAATATTTTTAAAACTTTTCTTATATTTGTTCAAGTCAAATAATTCCAAATTAATTTTCGAAGAATTTATCAATTTATTAATTTATTCATTTAAAACTAAACCTCGGGCAGCTAAAAAAACAAAAAAAAAAATCAAAAAAATGCTCAAAATACCACCAAAAGGCACAACAAATAAATTTTGTTTTCTTTAAATAGTTGAAAACAAATGAAATAAGAAAATATCAAAATAAAAAATAATAGATTAAAATAAACCAAACGTTAATTAAATAAAAATAAAAAATAATTAATTTAATTAAATTCCGTTGAAATAAAAAAGTAGAAGATTTAAAAATAATATAAAAAAATAAACTTTAAATTAAAAAATTAAACTTAAAAAATATTAAACAAAAGTCATATTAAAAAATAAAAAAATAGTTTAAAAATGTAGTTTGAATCATTTGAAAATGTTAAATATAAACATATGTTATCTTTTCGTTTGCAATTAAAGAAAATGAAAGAAAAATAAGAACAACTATCAATATAAAGAAAATATTACAATAACTGTGGCAAAAGATTAATAAATAAACAACATACACTGAAACAAAAAAAAAAAAAACATCAGCCAAACTAACAACATTGGTAAAATATATTAAAAAATAAAATAAAATAAATAAATAAAAATAAAAAATAATTAAACATAAAATAAAAATAAAAACAAATTAAAATTAAATTCCACTATATAATATGGTGTTAATTGTAGAAAATTGAAGCATAAATAAAGTAAAATAAAATAAATTAAAACAAAACTATTAAATTAAAAAGATTTTCTCATTAAGCAATTACAAAAATATATAAAAATTAATAAATATTTATCAACATTAGTAGCATAATGTAAAAAAAAAACACACAATCGTAATAAAATAAAAATTAAATTTTGTTTCTATTTTATTTCCAAATAAACAAAAAAAAAAACAAATAATATATATGATGGTGTAAATTAAAAAAAAAAAAATAAAAATGAAACATATACTTAACATTTAATGATTATATATATATGTGTAAATTTAAAATACATAAAATGCAAAAAAAAAAAAAATTTCTTTATTCTCCCTTTGTTGACAACATGTCGATTTATAAACGTTTTACCTTAAAATAAGTTGTAATACTGAAACAGTAAAAACAACAACAACAACAACAAATATTCAAATACAACAAAATTTCAAATTCGATAATTTAGAAATTCTACTTAAACATGCAATTCAACACCAAAATAAGGGAAAACGATTTTCAAAATAATCGCACACAAATACATACATAATATACATACATACATATATGTATATATCCTTACAGAAATAGATATGTATGTATAGCATATGTATTTAAAAATTTAAAATTTTTAAACTTTTATATTTTAGGCAATTTCAATACATGTACACTTCGTGAGAAGTTAAATTTGTCAGAAATATTTCAAATAGAAAAACATTAGAATGCTGCTTTGGATCTGTAAAAACTTAACATGCCGGTTGATAAGGTCAACATTTTTAAATTGTATTAAGTAAATTTCAAGCTTACAAAAATATATTTTTTAACTGCTTCATGAGTAAAGTAAGAATACGTTTTCATTTAGCAATTAGCAAATGATGAGGCCACTGCAAATTGTTCAACAATTAGTTAATGATGTGATTTTTAAACAACCTAAGAAGGCTAAATTCGGCCGTTTACCAAACGAAAAGCCTCTTCTTTATTGGCATTCATTATTTTTTGTTGGAGATCTTGTTGAAGTAAAAACTACTTGTTGCCTAATAAAATGCTCTGTTCACACACACTTCATTGACTATTATTTAAAAAAAAAATGTTTTTTCTCTAACATTAAACCTCGTGGAAATGTTCCTCTTATAGTCATTAATATAAAAATCTAAAAAATCTATTAAAAAAAAATAAAAGATGGTTTAAGTTCCTAGCTGGACTGTAGGACTCTATAACTCAGACTAAACGGAAGGCAAAAACTTTTACTTACGAACACCTCTGCATAAACGAACAAACCTTGAACTCTATGACGGACCTTTATACAAATTTTATAAGTAAGACTATTGCTTAACAATTTATAACACTCTTAGAAGAAATACTAGTAAAGTCATATAGCATTACATTTTCAATTAATTCATTTCGTTATATTGATTAAATACGTTGTTGTATTTATTACTTTGTAAATACATTTGATTAGTTTGATTGATTATTGATTGATGAGTTTCTTATTTCGCTTTTTCTTTCCACATCTATTAAGAAGAGTACAAAATCTTGATACGTAATGTAAATAAAATATGCATGCATCTTGACATCTCAAGCAATATACAATAAAACACGTATTATTTTAATAGCGCTTTTGAATAAATTACACTTTATCTATCCAACATTTAAGTTCATTTAGTGCATTAGTGAAATAGAGTTTTTTCTTATTCCATTTTCATAGTGAACTATGCTAATTTATTTTTAATTGCTTTAATTTTATGGAAATTTGGCTACTTTGTTACTTAGCATGTATATGGAAAGCCGACTTCAGACTTTAGAATGTTTCATAGGCGAATGCTTATGGTCCAAAATCAGAATTCTGCCAAAATCTTCGAAATATAAAACCATAGCAAGAGACTCAAACATTTAGCACCTGATGACAATTGAAATTTGATGGAAATGTTAAAACTAAAATCGTCATATTTGAGAATCGTTATCCCTTATTTTAAAAATCTAAATAAAAAAAAAGGAGAAATTGGGTATTTTGCAAATTTTATATATTTATTTGCATATTCCACTACATCCCTAAATAACAGCTCTTGAGTTGGAAATGTTCGAAAGTTGACAGTTAAGTGAGATGACAAGTGTTAAGCTCGAAAGGAGCAACTTATATTCAAATATTATAAATAAAAATAAAATTCTTACAAAAACAAATATTAAATTACAAATATTTCTATAAATAAAACGAAAAAACAAAAACAAAGAAAATTTTTATTAATGACATTCAGAAATTATTATTATACGAGTACAATGTTGCATAAACTACAAACACAATTAAAAATAAATTGATGAATAAATTCTCAATTTATATTTAAAATAATTAAAAGTTTTATCCCATGCCATATTCTTTAGGTATATAAAATCATGTTTAAATAAAACGTAATAAAATTAAAATTTATTTTCGGCTTTCATGCAATTTTTTCGTTTTGTTTTTTATTAAAGTTTTTGAAAAATTAAATGTTGAAACATAATCGAAAAAAATAAAAACAAAAACAAAAATATACTGATTAGAGGTATTTTATTCATAAAACAAGCAAGCATTACTACAATAAAATGTAAAACTTAACACAAATAATATGGCTTAAATACTAAAAAATAGTACATTATTACTTACAATAGTAAGATACAAATAAAAATGATTTTTTGAACTAAAATTAATCGCGATACACTATTTATTAAAAATATTCAATTAAAAAAAAACAAAAAATTTAATTCTCAATGTGATTATTAAAAAGAAGAAATCAATTGATATGAAATGACATGAAATGAAATCCATTAGAAATTCTTTATATTTATATATAAATATACAAAAAAAAAAAAAAATAAATAAAACATTAACAATAATAATGAGAGAAAATTCAATTAAAAAAAAAATAATAATAATATACGATGTATGCATTTAAAATTGATCAGATAAAACAGCACATTTTATGAATTTAAATTAATAGATTCTTATTCTTATTATTATAATTATTACTGCATCCAGCTAATAAGAATAATTAAATGTATTATTAATTAAATGTTTAATTGATGTGTATATTTATTTGTTTGACAACATGAAAGAGGACGATATAAATCATAAACTAGAAGAAATTTTAAAATCAAACAGAAGCAGACGAAATGAAATGAAATAAAGAAAAAAGGAAGAAAAATCGTAAAAAAAAATTACTGGATTACAATTATAATTATTATTCATTATTATTCTACACGATAGAGATATATATATATTTAATATATATATACTACATAAATATTATATTATACATAATATATACATATATATTGCATAAAATAAATAAATTTAAATAATAAAAGATTATATATAAAAATACATAAATATATACATATACATATAAAAGAAACAAAATATATACTACATACAGCAACACATAAACTCCAAAATAAAAAACAAAAAGGAATTCTCTATCAATTATTAAAAGATTAGAAAATGAAAATAAATACATATACGCAAACGAACTAATTTCGTCTGACATACAAACTTATGCAAAAACACCTAAAAATACATACAAATCAATAATTAAGAACAGGTAACAATAGAAAAGAGTAACTGGAAAATAATTTTTGAAGACAAACAAAAAAATAAAAAAAAATAAGAGAAAATAATTAAATAAAATGAAAAAGACAGATAAAAAGAAAAACAAAAAACAATAACAAAAACAATTGAATAATTACTATTACTATAGGAATTTGTAAAAGCTTCGACAGTCTGAGCTACATACATACATATGTATATATATATATTGGTGATGGTGAATAACAGATATCAGCAATGAGTATTCAAAAAGATGAGTAGAATCGAATCATACTCATAATTTCTGATACTTATACGCATTCATACTTATTTTAATACCCATGGAAGCACCTCTACTCATATTCAAAGTTTGAAATACTCATCAGATTCATACTTAACGACATGTATGATGTTGTTGATTTCGAGTCATTCGGATCATTTATATGTATTATAAGTATTTTTCTAACGTTATGAATCTAAATGAGTAGGCTTATGAATCGAACATATTTCGAATGTTATGAGTTTAATGTCTACGTTGTACGTATACTCATTGCAACCCGTACTTATAAATCAACGTTGTAGTGAGTACGAATGAATCAGAGTTCAGAGATATATTTCAATATTGTTGACTCACTTACATATGTATGTACATCCATCACATTTAATGAGTAGCGAAAAAAAACGATTCATTGCTGATCTCTGGTGAATACATAATTGCACAAAGTGGAGAATTTTATATTGCTGTGGTTTCACCGACAACCAACAATTTGAGGACTTGCCTTCATTAAAAACTGCAATTTTAGTAGAATGGGGGGAAAATTTAGGCAAAATCTACTAAAATCAAAGTTATTAGTGTGAAAAATAGAATATTTAATTGTATTCCAATAGCAAATAACTTAAAAAGTAAAGTCCTAAAGAAACAAAAATAAATAAACGATGAAACATTGATTGAATAATGGATTATGTAGCAAAAATTACTGATATAACGTATTTCTAAAAAGTACACGAAAAGATAAATATTCAAGAGGAACCTAATTGATTAAGGGGCTAGTATACTTCCGAAATTTTAAAAATCAATTATTTTTCAAGATTTGCATGGTTTCGCATGAAACAATTCTATGAAAACAGACAACCTTAGACGAATTGTATTCCATCAACTCAACTCTACGTCTGGTTGCAACAGAAGAGTTGATGTGGTTGGAACGAAAGTGTTCTCTAAAACTCGATTGCATTGAAACTCGTGAAATTCAATGACTTTGAAATGAGCATAAGTTATCGAATAATAATAATATACAAGTGAATAATTAATCATTTTAGGTATTCTAAATACACAGCCTTTCGTTTTATACATATTCGTATGTATTTTCCATTCCTTGTATTCATCGAAATTTAATCTCTTTCTATACGCAGCAGATTTGTGTAATTTGTGAAGATTTTCTATGGATTTCTGGTTGGCAAAAGCTTTTTTTTTCCAAAGTATGGATGGTAGAAACTTATTTTCTGCAGTAGTAAAAATTAAGCCAAAGATGCACTAAAGTAACTGAAGTATACACATTAAACTCTATTAAATACTTTAAATTCAAACAAATACTTTAAACAAAATGTTAAAAGCCAATAAATGCCAGTCCCACTTCATGATGGTTGCCGTTTAAAATTTATAACTTTTTCATTACTTTTCTTATTATTGAAAACATTTGTTTCAATTTCTGCTATCCCAACAGAAAAGCGGTGTTTTTTCTTTGAAAAAGTTTTGAGCGGTAAATGACAAACAAAATTTTAATAAGGAAAACCCTTGGCACACATTTTCACACTACATAGAGAGCGAATAATTGCAGACGACCGTCATCAACACATTGACCCCAATGTACCGCATAGACACGCACACACGCTCAATTTCACTGGCTAATATACACAGACACTGTTGGAAAGGCATTCAATAGTCTTTCATTATATAGGGAGTTGCCCTTTCCATTATACAGAAACATATTGTGTCATACAGAATATAAATTTTTATTTAATTTTCTATTGCACATGTGTGCTCGCTCGTTCCTCTATAAATGTAAGCAACATTTTGGTTGTGTTATATTGAAGAGTAAATGAAAAATGGACGCGTTCATGAACTCCTGTTGCTTAGAGCGGCAAAATTGTGTTAAAAATTCGGAAAACTCATCCAAAACTAGAAAAAGAAAAATTATTTTGTTTTGTACTGGTGATGGTAAGTAATTATTTAAGTGGAGTAAGTATTGCAATAATTTTAATAGCAACTACAGTCAAAACAATATAAGTTTTTACGATAAACATATTTTCGCCAGAAAACAGTACCAAGAAAAAATTACTAAAAATTTAAAGACTCATCTTCATTAGTTTTAAAGTTAAAATTGTTTGTAGATGGTAATATTTTTAAAGAAACGTTAAGTCATACATATAATGCAGCTTACAAATCTATAAATATAGGTAACTCTACTACAACACTGTACTTTGAAAATATGGAAACAATCGAAATGAATAATGAAAAATTTTCTAAATTCTTCAAACATTAAAAAATAAATCTATATAACGCGTTGTATGAGGGTTACCTGTAAAGACATATAATATAATAAAAAAAAAACAAATACATAACTCAAGTGTCAAGGTCTTATTCATTCTCTTCGATTAGATTAGAAAATTCAAAATGAAACTGAAAGTGGTGAGAAACCAAATGATTGGTTCTGCTTTACTATTAAACACTTGATTGGTATATGAAGATTATTTCTTTCTTACAATAAGCTGCCTCAGCTAATACATTCAACCGACTTGGCATCGTGGATTGACAAAAACTTGCAATATTTTCATTATATCCGACGATGATTAGACGTTGAATAACGAGAAGATTTCGCGAAATATTATAAATTATTTGGATAAGTAAGCGATTAAGTATCAAAGTTTTGTATTCATAGCTAATTTATACGTGATTATTTGTCGATGCACTTAACTTATTTGACAACTAAATTAAACTTCAGAAAATGATGAGAATACAAGACTGTAACAATGAACTGGAGTACTATAAACCAAATATTAATTTATTTGATCAGACATATGTACCTATAACGTCACGTTAGTCAACGAGATACCGCACCTGCTTTCATTTTCAATTTACTTTTATATTGAGTTGTTAAAACAATACAAATAAAAAAACTCAATAAAATCCTACCAAAACAATTAAGCGACGTTTCTCATTCACACTTAACTTTTGTTTTTTTTTTTTTGTTATCACATTATAAATGTTCACATATTTGGTTCGCTGATGAAGAACACTTTAAAGTACCATTCGGTGACTTCAAACGCTTCAATCGGTAATTTCAATCCACTTTGATAAACTCCGCTCATAATGACATTAAAAGAGCTACGCACCAGCCGTACACTCTTGACGTTACGATAAAATATTTCTTCTAATCATCTGCGTTACTCTGTTAAAGCATGAACTCCTGATACTAAAGCGGCAAATTTTCTTTAAAAAGCCGCCAACCAAAAAAAAAACAAACGAAAACACAAAAGATTAGTTTTGCATCATGCAACACCCTTATTTGGGCTACAGAACACAGAAAAAATTTTAAATAAAGGAACAACTAAAATGAAAAAAAAAAAATTATTGATAAAAGGAATAGCGGCAATTATTGTAAGATTTCAGGCTTTTAAAATGCAAATAAAATAGTTTTTGTTGTTTTTGTTTTTTGTTTTGCTACAAAATTTATTTTGGCATACACATGATCGCCTGTTTTATGAAGGCGGCAAATCTCTTTGAATTTTGGCTGTCCTGTCCTGACTGCTTGACATGCTTCATACAAAGGGCTACCATCCCCATTTCTCTTCATGTCCTTTTATTTTTTTTTGGCGGATAACTTTGATGAATAGCTTTCAGTTGAAGTAATTAATGGTTTAAGGGCGAACGAAGAATTAATATGAAGTAAAAATGCTAACAATAATCAAATTTATTAAAAATTTCTGAATCCCTGGTAATAATAGCGGCAAATTTCTTTGATATTTATTTTCAATATTGTATACAATATGTATGTATACAATATGTACGTATGTATGTAATAGAAATTATTGAAAAAGATTAATTAAATGATTTTCGATGTTGCAGAGTAACGACAAAGGCAACAGAAATATCGATTGGTAGGTATAATAAGTCAAATAAATAAAAAAAAAAATTAATTTGTATACATTATGGCGATTGGCAGTAAATTTTCGAGGCCAACTCTTGTCAAAGATTTTTGTTATCTGGCGTTGTTATGCCGAAATACAATTCGTTTCTGTTGACTAATTCTGGCCGTTTTAATGAAAAGCCTACTACAACCCTAGACAACAGTTGTATTCTTTCAGACATTAGCATTTCCATCACTCGTAATCAATCACTTTAGAAAATGTTCGATTTCGTTTAGCAAACGGTCTGTTAAATGGCGTTTGTTGACGAATGCCAACGTCTGTGCACCTTAACAGATCGAAACTATGAATTACAGAACCTTTTCCGTATACTTTACGTCAATAAAAGGGCAGCAATAATTTGCTGTAGATTTTAAGGTTCGGTTAGGTTTTACAAAATTTACGGGATTCAGTTGAATTGTCTCACTTTTAAAAATAGTTTTTTAATTTGTAAAGCAATTGAAACAAATTAGAGATAGATGTACTTCAGAAACTTGAAAAAAACTTAAGGTATGTCTGTAACATACCCAAAGCAGGTTTCATATTAACCGAATAACCGATTTTATTAGAATTTACAATTTTTTTGTCCACCTCTAGTTTTATATCGAGAAAATCTGAAGTTTTCAAATGATTTCAAATAAAAACAGTAAATAGAGTTCCTAGAGTTCTGTACAACGTACTGAATTTAGTTTACAATAATTCAACCCAATGCCTAAACCCTGAATGGCTATCGTTATGATCTTGACAATCATTTCCCAAGCCATCAACATTTCATTTTTTAAGATTGGCAATGCCTTCATGCTTATTCTTACCTTGTTAATAACTCGTAAAAAGTATTGCATACATATAGGCATTATTAGAACAGTTAACCAGAAAATATAACACATAACAAAGTTACGTACATATGCATGTGAGTACTAAATAGTGGACACTAAAAATATTTGGTAACAACTGAATTAATTTATTTAAATATTTTACAGTTAATTTAATTTTTTTTTTAAATTTATTACGTCTTTATGAAGTGTAACACGTTTAGTGGAAAATCAGTCCAATGATGATGACTAT
This sequence comes from Sarcophaga rosellei, assembly GCA_930367235.1. Lineage (NCBI taxonomy): Eukaryota > Metazoa > Arthropoda > Insecta > Diptera > Sarcophagidae > Sarcophaga > Sarcophaga rosellei. The sequence continues at coordinate 2,081,372 of OV884019.1, read as the reverse complement.
GCTGGTTGGAAAGGAAAATTACTTGAAAATAAATTGAATAAATTACGCGAAAATTGTATCAGGAGCCCAGAACGACGACTGAATGGCCAAAAACTCACAAGCGTCCAATGACACACATATACACCCAAAAATTATATTGGCAACGAGAGTGAGAAAAGTGAAAATACATACATTTTTGGGAAATTGAAAACGCACAGACATATGTACATACGCTTATTCATTGCATATGGAAAAGTCTGTTTTCTGTGTGTACGTGCATAGGAGAGAAAGGGGATGAAGAATTTAGTTAGTTGTGTGCTTTGGTCTACAAAAATTTTGTGATTTTCTTTTTGCTTTTTTGTTTTGCTTATGTTCCCTAAAGTCAGACTATATTAAGAAAAGTAGAGAGAATGAAAGTGTTTGACGAGTTTAAATGAATATGGAATCAAACACATGAAAATTGGGAAAAGTGAAGAAAAGCCAACAGCTGCGCATCATTAAGTAAAAGTGAAATAATTCTCCCTAAACACTCCTAAACAAACAAAAAAAAAACATTCAGGTTTAGTTAGAAGGGTGTATATTCCAGTCACTGATACGTACCATCATTGCTTGTGCAAAAGAAGTCGTAGAATGGCAGCACTATGAATACTATATGTAATGGATGACGGAAGTAAAAGAAAATGTAGCATTTCATTTCATCTTTGACCTTCTTTCCCTCTTTGTTTGTCTATGAAAAGCACACACACACACAACGGTTATGATGATTAATAATCGCATTGAGAAAGAAATTGCTTGGCGTACGCGTATGTGTGTGTTTCATTTAGTTTCTGTTGCCTTCATTAACATCAAAGATAAACCGATGCGGGGTTTTGCTTTGTATGAAATCCTCAAAGGAGTTTTCCGATTTCAATACCAAGAGCTCAGAAATTTTAGACAGGCCATTGGAAAATTGTGAAAATTTTCTTTTTAGTTTTTCCTGCTTTTTTTTTCTTTTTGGTTTTCGCTTGCTTAATAAAAACAACAAAAATAAAGATATACGCTATATTTTACATTGTCTGTTGTTATTGCAACAACAAAAATAACAACAACAACAAAGAGACAACAACAATCATATAAGAAAAATGAAAATGTTTACGTTTTCTTTTTTGTTTTGCATTTGTTGGCTCTCTTTTTATATAGGCGCGTGAGCCAAAAGTTTGTGGCATCATCGATGAGACTGTGTCTGGCACTTGTTTTGTTGATGCTGCATCCACACATACAACACACACATACATTCATATTTTTTTTTTGCTGTTTTAGTAGTTTTGCAAATATTTTTTGTACATCTGGTTGACGTTACAACCGATATTCGCATGGAAGGGGGGGGGTATATGAATTTAAATATTTGGTGAGATTTGTTCGAAATTGTGTGGATTTCATATTAAAAAATATGTACACGCAAATAATTAAATTTACACACATACACATGGGCATTTAATAGAAATTCGTTTGTTAATGAAATTTAATTGCTTAAACATATGTTAAACGGCTCTTTGAGTATTTGCCAGTGAATTACTAACTCATTAACACGTAAACTAGTGTGTAACGTTTAAAAATATGTTTGAAGTGTTAAATTTTAAATTATATTGAGAATCTTTTAATTGGCAAGGACCACAACTATAGTCTTTAGCATATTTTAACGATGAACTCCTTATCTTCTCAAATGTCACGTGTAACCGTAACTTTTGTGATTTGAGAAATTAATTCTAAGATTTTAAATCTTTTTAGCACAATTCAGAAAACAGAAAATATTTTTCACTCTTTTGAATATTTATTTTGGTTTTTAGCACCAACCTATAATACCAATAATAAAAATTATTTCAAATTACTTAACCATTTAACTCATTTAAATATTTCACATCTCATTACGAAAATAGCATTAAATAATATGGAATAATTTTTTCATTTCAACTTACCTATCAATTGTTACACCTGTCCATATCATTGCAAGTCAAATCTCGCAAATTATCGAACTGTAAAGAAAGAAAAAAAAAAAAAAGAATAAATAAATTCAGATTGTAATTAAACATATTAATTATATTATATATTTGCCTATTTAAAATAAACAACCTCGACTACAAACTAGACTAAACGCTTTATTATTTACTTTCTTAATCCATCTAATGCATCACATTGAGATATTTTGAGTTTTTTAATTGAATCCATTAAAAAAAAATTAAACAAGTTGCCTTAAATGATGAAAAGACATCATTTATGAACATCATTTTGTATTTTTGTTGAAAATTTATTACAAATTAAAAATGCCTTATTAGGCGAAATGAATTAAAAAAAAAAACACACACACGCACACAGATTCATAAAATATTATGAATTGTTTAGTCTTCTAGCAAAAAAAAATTTACAATTTAAAGAGCATCTCATATTTTATAGTATTAAAGGTATCACTAGTGATCATTAATGTCACACTCTATCTGAAATAATTTGAATATGAAATGATAAATTTGTATTTAAATATGTACGATGATTTATAAACAAAATTCTGGGTGTCTAAAGTAATTAATTTAATTTTTTATGTTCATTGTAAATATTTTCCCAATTAGTTGGTCTTTACCTGAACCCAAAACACGTATCAGTTGTGCGAAGAAACAATTCAGTGGACTTTATTAAATTGTGTAATCGTATTAAAGTTAAAACCAAATGCCAAACAAACTTTTTAGAACAAAACCAACGGCAATGAGGCAATGAGATTTTGAAGCGTTTGGTTAACAGCATATTCGACAGTAGCAAAAAAAATAAATATATATAAAATTACAACAATAGCAATAACCGAAAATAAAAGTGAATTAAATAAAGTCTCGAAATGAACAGGTAAAACTAAACAATCTAAAAATGTAATGGTAGACTTAGGTTCCTATCATAATCAGAAAACCAAACACGCTTGGTTGATCCAAATGAAGATTTTCAGTCAGTTTTTAGTTTTGGTTCTTGACGAGTAAGTACGTCATAGCCTGCACTATTTTAAAGTACAAGCATATATTTGTCTTAAGACTAACCTCATACACTACTAAACTCACTTGAACTATTTATAGGGCACACAACTTACAGAATCTTATGAAAACATGTTGCATGTTGGAATATGTTTAAAGCGGACATTTAAGTTTGAGAAAATATCTTCTTTGTGTGTGCAGATAGACAGACAATCTGCAATTATGTTGACTTACAATGCCAAATGGCTGACTTTTAAAAAGTCTTTAGTGATGGTAACAAAAGAGCCAAGCCCAAATACAGTTACTTTTGTTTTGTGTTGCCTGTATTACCGTTGCTGCTGCTGTTGCACTCTTAATGAAACAATGCTGGAGTAGTTGTTACAGGTAGAATGGCAGCTTATGAAATAAATTAAAACAAATAACGACATTGCAAGGTCGCAATTGTATGAAAATGTTTCAATTTTTCTTGGTAGACTTGGTAACAGTAACAGTTGCTTTTGGTAAAACGAAAATAAATAAGTTAAGCAGTGGCTAACAAAAGAACAGGATACACAAAAGTATTTTGTGGTTTACCCTTTGTGTGTGTGAGAGAGAGGAATCAGAACAACAATATGCTTTTTTTTTTAAAGACAAGCAACTTAATAGAGCCGTACCTTTTTGCCTTTATATGCCATAAATCCTGTTTAATATGAAAGAGAAAACTTTGTGGTTTTCCGAAAGTATACTTAAAAAAAAGGAAGTGGACAAGATGCAGCTGTTGTCATGTTTGCTATTCAAAATCAATATTATTTCAATTGATCAAACTAAAAGTATTAAACGACATAAAGGAAGACATTTTATTTATTTGTTTATTTATGTTTTAACTTTTTAAACATTAGAAAATTGTAAAGTTTCTCTATAGACAATCCTTGCTTGCGGTTTTAAATTAATTGAAATTCGAATTTCCCCAATCTGTAACATGTCATTTAAGTCTGTTTTTTTTTTTTGATAATTAAACCGTTTCTCTTATAGCTTAAAGATTTTTCTATCAGAATATTATAGCACAGGGTTCAATTCGAAAGCATCTGTTTATTTTATTTTTTTTATTTTTGGAAAATTATATTCTACGCAACATATGGCGTCGTAGGTTACACTTAAAGGTTTATTATTTCGTTTTAGGTACGGTAGGGGTGGTTGGTGCAATCTATCAAGCAGAACTATTCAACATCCTCAACAAATTCCGAAAAAGGTGCAAATGCCAAAGAGACTCTTTGTTTTCATTCATTTATTTAATTTCGGTAACCTTTTTTTTTAGCATGTCATGTTTTTTGAACACATGTCAGGCACACTTTTATTATTTGTCTTAATTTGTTTTTTTTTTTTTACAAATTCGATATTTGGCATATTATTCTCGGGAATTGTCATGCTTATTTAAATGTGTATTTAAATATAAATGTTGTGTTCAATTTGGTTTTATGATTATAACTATAAATAAATATATACATATATGGCATAACAAGTGTTTTCTTCAAATTATTGCATTTGTTTTTTGGCTGCAGCTGCTAATGAAACACTTTGACTTTGTAATTTCTAAATTAGCATTTCAAATTCACTCTCTTATATTTTATAAACTTTCTAAGGACAATGGAAATAATAGAACGTGGGCATTACTTTATTCTAAATTTTATAAAATGCTCAAGTATTTCCTGTAAGTTGAATGTGTAATTTTATTTCTTTTTTTTGTTACAAAACAAAATTTGAAGAGAGCCATCCATTGTTGTAAAAGTATTGTTTTTATTAAAGTGGTACTAGCAGTTTATTCCAAAAAGGGCTCAGGAATTACAGCAGCAACATCACATACTCGTATAACAATTAAGCCACCATCATAATGCTCCTATTTTCGCTGGTCTGTTGCAACTGCAACCCTAAAGACGTATGTATTTCTGATGATATTTTTAGAATACGATAATGCCTTAGTGGTGGTAGTGATCGTGGTGGTGGTTGCAAGTTAATATTTATTATTGTTGTAAGCATGCGTGCCACACGTGTTACTTTCAATATTTTCTCTCTCTTGTTTGGCTTGTAAACCCTCTTATTTTATTGTAAACCATAAAGAGCCTGCTTTTTTAAGCCCTTTCATTTACAAAAAAATATTTTTTTTATTTTATTATTATTCTCTTAATAATTTCCGGTTCAATGTTCAACGAGTGAAATGGATTCGAAACGAGTTCAACTTCAATGTTGTGGTAAGTAAAAATCATGTTTCAATGTTCAAATATTTTTCATTTGGAAACAATTCTCCCTTCAAACAATTTAAATGCTTTAATGGTATTAGAAACTCAGTTTCATTCCGTATGGAACAAAATTTAAGAAAATCGTAACAGATGATGTGATAATTGTTTGAGTGACAGCAACAGAAGTTGTTGGTAACAAAGTGGGTGGGTGTGCACGTCCTTCAGTAATGAAAATACATTGCAACGCTAGTAGCTTGAAAAATTATGAAATATTTATCAAATGTTGGCTTTAACATACGCTTGCAAATCTTATGCAATAAGAACGAGAAATCTAACCCACCTCCTACTAAATGTGGTTGATTATATTGGCTTTAGTATTTTAATTAATATAATAGAAAAAAAGGGTCATTGAAACAGCATTACCATATCAATTCTCCTTTTCGTTAATATAAGCATTTTAAATATTTATCAGCGCATGGAATAGTAAAAAAGGCCACGGTTTAAGCCCCATTTCAGACATCTCGAACGAAACGAAATATGAAAAAACATTTCTTCGGTGACTTCCACTCAGCGGATTTCTGGTAAAAACTCTGAGCGTAAATAAAAATGCCTTGAAAAGTGTCTCAAAAATCTATCGTTCCGTGTCGTCTTTAAACTGTAGGTCCCGCCACTCATGTATAAAATTAAAGCAAGTAGCATAAGTGGTGTGAGAAGCTTGGTCGTAATCCTATCTGAAGGGTTGTAATGACCAATTATGTTTGTATGCATGTATCTGGTAATCTCTATTTATTATTTTGACTACTGGGAACGATTATACTCTGTTGGTAGCCGTACCAAAGTCACTCGCATTTTATAAACTTTCTCATGAATTCGTATAAAATTTCAGAATTTTTTTCGTAGACTTTAACAAATTTATTTTGTTTGGCTTTCAAAACTATTTGTATTTCCTTTCATTTGAAAATAATTTATCTATCAGTGAAGGAAATATGTAGCTTTATTGGTCTGCCAGAGTTCTCAGGCTACTCATGTATCCAAAACATACATAGATGATATTGAAATCCTATTTTAATAAAAAAGGAAAATGAACAAAATAATATAAAATAATTTGAAATTGAGTACCTATTCAATAATCAATATAAAATATTATGTTGATATACGATATTTTAAAAGCCAAAGTGATACAGTGATACTAATAAACTCTTTAATTTGCTACCAAATGAAAGGAGGCGATAAAATGATATGTTATTTGAACCCCTTTTTCGGGATTTGAATATGTAGTTTCAAATGTAACAAGATTAGTTGTTTTTCCTTTTTTTCACGAACGTTTGTTTACTGTGCTAACAAATTAAATTTGTGTTGGCACACATCCACCTAGTCACGTACATATTTTTTCACGCCTTGACCCAACCCACATGATGTGCAGCTGTATTTAAATACATACATACATATTAAATTTTTGTTCCAAATTAAATATTCTTTAACATTTATTTTTTTTCTAATTTAGACCCTCATATGAACAAAATGTTTTCAGAAAAGAAAAATGAAAAAAGGATAAATTTTATTTCATATCTGCCAGTTTCAAGTGTTTAAATTATAGGCAACAAGACCCAAACAGATGTTTTTCTTCTCTTAAACGTTTGGCCTCAGTGAATACAAACGAAAGCAGATGAATTGTAATCGATACTTAAACGAAAACCGTTTTCAAGTCTGTTTCATTTTTCAATATTTTCGATTTTTTTTTTTGTTTGTTTTCTAATACAAGTAGAATCACGTTTATAAAGATGTGCTTACGGTTGAATGATAACAAAACAGGAGTTGACATAATGCCTCATACAATTAGATGAAAAGGAAAGCTGATAATTGATTTCAATTACAATCAATGCGAATGTCAATTCGAAATACATAGTATTCTTATTAAATGATATTCTCTCTCTTCTAAAGTTGTAAAATTAATCTTACACTGTATCTAATCAATACCAAAAACAAGACCTTTAGAGGAGATATCGTAAAGGACAGCATTTATTTAAAAAAAATATGTAGTTTTGAATGAAATACAGAATTAAAAAAAAAAATGCATAAATACTTCGAATAAATTCTTTTAATATCCTGCAACCATCAGTTCAAATATTTGAATTATTTGTAATTACAATAACAACAACAACAATAATTATCATATAAACATTCAACTTAACCCTAGTAGAACATTTTTAACAAAAGATTAGAGTAGACTCTCCTCTAAAAGGCTGAAGACATCACAAACAGCTACACCATCATCTAATACGAAACAACATGATGTCGACGATAAAATGCTTTTATTTTAATTGCAGCAAACTGATAATAATGTTTGAAGTGTCTATGAAATGCGGGCCGTTGTCTTTAATTGTCGCCAACATACATAAGTAGGTATCAGCTGACTTAAGGCATGATACTGACAGACTGCATTTAAACAACGAATCAAATGCCTCATTAAACATTTTTTTGGATAGACGATCTCTTAATTTATTTTGTCTGAAGTAGATCTGTAGAGTGGAGATAAATTTATTGCAAAAATATAACCAAAATTTATCCGTTTTTTATTTGCAATATAAAATAGACATTATCGAAAGACTATTTTTGAGGACATCAATAATCGAGCAATGAAATATCCATTATCCATTAGAATAAATTTCATTTGGACCAAAACAAAAAATAAAAATATTTTTTAAAGACGCGTGCCGTACCTGACCGTAATAATACAATAAAAAATAAATTATTTGTCAATTTTATGATTATGATAAGTAATAATTATTTAACACAAATACACGCGTTTTTTAGTACAAACAAAAAAAGGAACAAAAATAAATGAAATTTATAATTATAAAGCACATCCCTCTTCTCCCTTCTCAAAGTATTTACGTGGAGAGTGCAATGAATGCAATTGTGTAAGTGCTTTGACCAAGGCCAACAAATAAAACGAAAAAATAATTGTAGGGAGCTTTTCGACCGTGACATTTTCTTATTATTCCTCTATATATATGTACAATCATTTCAAAGATTATTTTTAAAATGCATATGTTGTATACTCCAAGCAATGTAAACTTAGAAAAAAAAAAAGAAATTATTTTGTATGAAAAACTAGTGGCAAAACCTGCATTAAAAGTAGTTGTTGGTTACACACTACTTGGATACATTCTGTAGATAACATAGTGGAGTAAATAAATTATAAATACAGTTATTGCAAAAAGTTTACGAATTAAAAATAGTTTCATTAATTTGATTCTATATTTTCAAATTGACGGTCTTTTCTAAAGGACAATAAGCAAATTGAATAAAATTAACAAAATTTATCATCCTTACAGACGTGGCATTCCAATGGAGGACACACATATATACATAATTTGACCATTACAACCCTTCAGTCAGGATTTCGACTTAGCTTCTCACACCATCCATGTTGTGCGTGTTAATTTTATACTTGAGTGGCGGGATCTACACTTTGTTTAAGAAACTTTTCATGGCATTTTTATTTACTATCAGAGTTTTTCATATTTTCGGTTTGAACCGTGGCCTTACGTCAAATAAGCCAACACACTACCTAATAAACTACGGCGACTTCATATGCACATTAAAATACAACAAATAATTTTTCGTTTAAGAAGATGTCTAGTATCTCTTGCAATAGTTTCGTTCAACATAAATTATTTTCCGATTAATTGAAACTCATTCCGCTCATTTGTATTCCTTGAAATACTTTCGAGAAGGCGTCAAACAAGGTTACAGGACAATGTGATATGATGACGTATGTGTTTTAAACGTAACTTAATTATTCGAATAAATTTTTTTATTATTTTGAAGTAAAACAAATGACTGCAAATGGAATCCCTATTCAGCATGTTTGTTTTGTAACAGACTGTATGTTCCCCCTTCATATTAATTCATTGTTGCTATTGTTCTATGATCATTTGACAAGATCATTCATTGCAGTGGTACAAGTTTAAAAAATTATTAACGATAATGAAGGAAAATTTTCAATGTTTAAAACATTTTCCAAACGGCCATGTGGAGCAGCATGTGCCATCTGGTATTTTATGTTAATTTTCCCAACAAGTCAAGCGTACTGTTTTCGCTTCAGAACAGAATAAAAGTCACTTTTATGGTTCAAAGCCTGTCCAGAATTATTTTTACAATTATGGAAAACAGTATTTATTTGATTCAAATGCTTGAATTCCTTTCTACATATCAAAGTGGACAGGAAGTGGTGAAAAATGGTTTGAAAGGATATGTGGTTCGTAAGGAGCAAAAAAAAAACAAATGGGAATAGTGGGAGTAGTGGCATGTACTGTTAGAAAGTTCGAATATATTATTATGTATGCATTATTAAATACATACATAAATTAACAGTGGCAGCTGGCCGATAAAAGATAAAGAAAACTAAAAAGAGACGCAGAACTTAACATAACATAAATAAAACTTAACAAAATACAATTAGCCATGATTGTGAAAACGCATTCAATTTTAGCTTGTTGTTTTTCAAGTTTATCAGGTGAATTTGCAATTATTACGTTGTTTTAAATGAAATTAATCGGAAGAATTTGAAATTGGAACTTTTCTCTCATTTTGATTTTAAGCAAATAAAATATTACTTCAAAATATGTGAACCACTCTTCGTTACATACCTATTACCTCCTTTAGCTGTTACCTCTCCATTGCATATTCACATTGATGATCAATCTGAAAATGTTTACACTAAATGATAGGCTTAAGAAACCCATAAAGATAAGTTTGTCTTGTTCTATGCACGAATAGTGTGGCAAGAAAATGAAAGGAATAGTCTGTATCAATTTGACAACATTTCCCGGCATACGAATAAAACCCTCAGAGAAAGAAATCCGATAAAACGAAGTTTCTATTACAGTGTTTTATAAAAGTAAAGTAGTGCTGAGCGTCAAGAGCTAATCATTCCGTAGTTTAGATGTGAATAAGTCATTCGGAAAGAATAAGGCCTTAAGGTACCCCAAAACCTTTCTATAGTGTTATTGCTGTAGATCGAAGTCAGTGACAACCTTGGATATTTGAAAAGATACATTTTTGTTCTTTAGCTCTTGCAATTCAGTTGGTAACTTATTTTGGCAATTGTGTATTTATTTCAATCTATCTGATGCTCACAATTCTTTTATGTCCCCAACATTGTTATTATGTCGCTTTCAGACATAGTAGACATCAAAACGAAATATGAAAAAAAAATATTCCTTCGGCGACTTCATCTCAGCAGATTTCTGGCAAACAGTCTGGGAGTAAATAAAATTGCCATGAAAAAGTTTCTCAGAAATCTGTCGTTCGAAGCCGGCGTTAAATTGTAGGTCCCGCCACTCACGTATAAAATTAACGCACACAACATGAGTGATGTGAGAAGCTAGGCCGTAATCCTGACTGAAGGGTTGTAATGGCCAATTATGTATGTATATGTATGTATACAATATTTTCAAAAATACACAAAATCCTTACATTTTAACCAAACACTTTTGCTAATTGACACTCTTTCATTTACATTCTATTAATATTTAGACTTTATTTTATTATTATTATTTTTTCAATTCATTTTTCTTGAAAATTATCCCACGTTAAAAAAGCATGGGAACGTTTTTATTTATTCCATTTAAATAGGAAAACAAAACAATGACATTTTTATTCCAAAAAAAAGCGTCTAAAAAATCAATAAATTTCAATAATACCTCGGAAACAGTTTTTACAGCGTTCATCGAAAAAGGAATATTTTGAATGAATTTCAACAATTTCTTATGCAAATAAGGGTTCGTTCTTCGTTCACAAAATAATCAAAAGTCACGTGTTTAAGGGCAATTAAGCAGTAACAGCGGGTTATTGTAGTCTGGGTTTTATGAATTGGGCATTATCGTGTAAACTGAATAGCCAGTTACACTCATTGTCAGTTGTAACTGCAATTCTGTGTTTCCTTCTGACAGTCAGGCTTTTAATTAATCTTTCCATTTTCCTTATAATAATTGTGTGTGTGTGTGTTAAACAATTCAATTAAATTTTAACACTTTCCTATGAAATATAATCATGAATTGAAAAAAAAAAAAAAAAAAAAATCTGGTAAATATTCATGGCATTGAAAGAGATAATAGAGAAGCTATTTGTAGGCTTGGCTATACTCGTACTCTGCTTTAGATTCATTAAAATTTAAATGTCCAGCAAAATGTATTTTTGTTTACTCTACAAACACATTCACAATGACATAAATTGTGGGCATTTAAAGCTGAAATATTTTTATTGTACAATTTTGAATTTGAATATTAAAAAGGGGGAAAAAGGTAGGCTTTAAGGGAAACAAGAACAATTTCAATAATTTATTTTTAAGAATCGAAATTTCCAGGAAAACTAAATTTTATTTGTTAAAATATTGTACTGAAAAGAATAATACGCCTTTAAATTAAAAATTACACTGTTTGGAGGGATCGATGAACAAAAATGTATGCATAAATCCTTTTTAAAATTATTGTTTCAAATAAAAGCAAACACTTTAGCTGTAAGTCTTAAGCCATAGTTTGGTTTTAATTGAAAACGTTTTTTTTGCAGACTAAAATTCTAATGAATTTCAAAGGGACCGACATCAAACAACTGTCAATTTGTGCTGAAATTTATGGCCTTTCAGACACAGTCATTTCAGACCCCATTGTTGGCTTAAATTTAAACTAAAACCTGCACTATAAATGGAATCTTTTAATATAAGAAACAAACAAAGTGAAATATAACTTGGGGAGAAGGAATCCCAATGAAATGATTTAAGAAAACGTTCACGAAATCTAAATTTTTTCAAACAATTCTGAGTAGAGAGAATTCTGAGGAAACCGTATGCATTAGTGTAAGAATAAAAATCTTTTCCAAAAAGACACGAGTACCACGGCTAATAAATCCGTATTTCCTATAACTAGGACATAGGATCATTAGGGAGATATTATAAGCCGCTGGTGAAACACAATACATTAAAATCGTGCGGAATCGTGGCAAGACACTTTGTAGCTTATGTGCCACTCAGTTTTTGGTTTCAACAATTTCAAAGCTGGTGGTACTCATGACCAGACAGAGATCTGCAGCAATTGAGGTGATTAAAACTGTATTCCTGTATTATAAAATTGACACAACTTTTTTGAATAAATGAAATCGTATCATTTTTTCAATATTTTGGTATTATATCATATATGTATGTAAATGCATTGCATTCGATGCGGCAAATGAATATAAAAGGATTCTTATCCTCCACAAACTGTCTGGGGTAAAGAGAAAATCTGGAAAATTAATGTTCAGCGACTCAAAACTTAAATGGAAATTAACTTCTTAAGCAAACCTGTGTAGATTCTTCCATTCGTCTACTCTCTTTCCTCCAGTGTATTGATCTCTAACGATGACTAATTACTTACAGACTTGTGATGTGATGACAAGACTGATGTATGTCTGAGTAAGAAAATTTGAAAGCCACAAAATTCTGTAAAATCATAATGATTTCTCTGATGGTTGTTAAAGTGAGTTAATAATTGTTCATTATGATGATGCAGCAACAAAGCCTCTCTCATACAAGTGAAGAGAAGAAGCATATTCTTTGAATACTTAACAGGCTGGGAACTGGAAAATTCGTTTTCTAACCACTTTTTATTTTAATCTCTTCAAAATAATTACATCGTCGTCAATTAATTATTTGGTAGAGTATAAGAATAAAAGTATAAAACCAGTAGCACTCGTCATTGTTATGTCAGCCATTCTCGAACACTGTTTGTTACAAATGTAATGAGAATGATTTCTTTTGAAATTTCATTGTAAATCATTATAATGTTCAATAAGTTTTTCTTAATTATTTCAAATGGGAAAGAAGATGACTTTTAGAAAATAAATGATGTTGTCAACTGCCAAAGCAGTGTGAGAATTTTAAAAGGCTTTAATTACATAAGAATTGTTTAAATGCCGACTTCTTTTGCAATATTTTTTTGTTTGTTTCTTAATTCTTTTTTTTATTTGTAATGAAATCACAAAATTCTGTACGCTACTGTTATCAGTGATCCTATGCGGTAATTTCATTGTATAAAGTTGAATAAATATGCAAAATACAGCCTTTAATTGAAGTTGTTGTTTTTGCATTCAGTTTGTGAAGCAACTACCAAAAATGGTTAAAGGAATGTAAGGTCTTTAATGGCTAAAGTGTGGAGGATAATATCAGCTCATTATTGAATTTATTTAAGTGAATATATGAATGAATGAATGAATAGATGAATGAATGAATGAATGTATTGTGTATTTATATTGCAACAAAAGCGTTTAAATAATAAAACAATTTCACACACACTCTTCAGCATTCGGTTGTTATAAAATACAAATCCGTTGAGTTGAGTGAACAACTTATGTAATAATATTTACGATAACATATGCATACAGTGAGTGCCAAAAGAAACTGAACATTAAAAAATAAATACATTAATAAATTACCGTTATTTCTATTTTAAAATTTTTTCATTGCCAGTTTTTTAAATTTAAACAAAAAAAAAATTACAAAAAATTCGGGCACTCTTCTTAAGTGGTGAAAGCTGCTTTTGGTGATTGTTAGAATTTTATCCATAGTGTACAGTTTCTTTTGACGCTCACTATACATATATGTAATATTGAATTAACAAAATTATTGTTGGAATCTAGAAAAGTATAATATTGCCTTTGGAAGTGATTCCAAATATGCAAGCTGTGTTTAAAAATAAAAGAAGATTTTTGGCATGTTGTTAACGATCAAAATTTTATGTCCCACAGGCATAGAGACTACAAGTATTTAGGCTTAGTTTTCCGGTATCAAAAAAGATGATTTTATCGCGGCACAGGACTTTACTATCAATGAGGAGTTTTACCTTACAGAATAGGGGACTAGCAATTAGTTATTCTTCACTTTAAGGTGTGAATTGGTAAATATATCATATAATTGCTTTAAAATTAATAAATTTATAACAACAATTGGGAATTTAATAAATTATTATCTTCTCCATCCACTTCCATTTATGTACATCAGCATTGCGGTAATGAAACCTGGAATTTGTATTGTATGTCATCTAAACATTAATTAGCCGCACATATCAAATTTAGTGGCATACAAATGTGAATAGGCTACACAAAAATTATAATAAATAATAAAGAAAAATTAGAAAAAAGAAGCTAATTTATTTTACTTCCCACTAAAATGTTTTCAAAATTCAACACGCAAACATTGGAATGTTTTAACAATAAATGCAGAAGAAAAATAGAAAAAAAAAACAAAAAACAAATTAAAACGGAAAATATAATGAAAACTTTTTCCCGCAAAAGAATGCGTAACAAAAGTGCCTGGGAATGTTAAATGTTAATGATATTTTTGGTTTAAAACGTTAAAACAAAAATAAAGCAAACCAACAACTAAAATATATTAAAAATTAACACAGGAACAAAGAAAAGTTGTCTTTTTGTTTTTAATTTTTAATTCAAATAATTTTAAGTAAAAAAAAACAAACGGAAGTTTTTAAAATGTCGACAACTTTGCATAGAGTTCAAGAAATGATATGCAAGTCTATCTGTTCATTTCATACAATTTTATTGAGGATTTAAATCAACTGCTAAACTGACTTCATTAACAGACTTTATTAATAAAATATGCAAATAAATGTGAAAATCTGCTTCTCTTTCCAAAACAAAAAAACAACAAAATTACAAAAAACATTTCAAAGTGGTTTAAAATTTCGCCTCTAAGTGGAAAATTTAAGGTGGTAGAAATGAAGGTCATTTCTATACATATTCAAATGCCAACAAAATAACAAAACGAGCGCAACAATTAAAAATATTGAAAAGAAGAAGTTCCAGTCAGTCAGTCAGTCAGCTAGACAGCAAAAGGAAGTTGTTTTTAATTTTTTACCACTGTTTATGGACGTTTTTAGGTGGTTTAGGTGCAGCTTTAATTCAAATAAGGCAAACTTTAGCATAACTCGGAATGACTTCCGTTAATGGTCAGTAGCAGAGAGCCAGCAGTGACAGTGGCCGGCCATAAAACATAGAAATACTTTTTCTTTTTCTTTTTTTTCTTTTTGTTTCTGTTTGTATTGGCGTTTCTTTCTTTTTCTACAATTAAAATTAAAATACTAAAATTAACACTTCATTTAATATTCTTTGGCATTTTGTATTTTTTTCCATTTTCTTTTATTATATTTTTGATTCTTTTCGTTAACATTTCGATAAAAATTATTGAAAAAATAACAAAATGAAAAAAAAAATAATTATTGGTGCCTTAAAAAGATCCGTTGTCCATGTCCGGCAATATGACCGCAGAGACGTGACTGGTCTTGATGGCACAACCATTTTATTAACAATGACAGTTTAATACAATGACAAGCAGAAAAACAAATTCAATTTTCATTACAACGTAAAGTATGTACACGGAGTAATTTTACCCTTTTTTTTAATGAAATTGCAAACTAAGTGATCCTCTATTATCTTCTTTGTGCAATTTTCAAACTGAACACAATAATCAAAATAATCTGTAGTTGGCAAGTTCAACTGGAAACTGTAGCCTCAAACTCATGGTGTACAAACAAAAATATTTTCAATATTTTTACAACGACTTTAAAGGATTACGAGTTGAACAAAACCTACAGACTGTAAATCTGTTCTATGAGAAATGAACACAGTAAGAACAGATTAGGTTACTTCTATTTCATGTACGATAATTGTACTCGCAAACTTATTTTTGCTTCAAAAATTATTTAAAATTGTTAACTAAAATAGAAGTCTTTAAAAATTCTTTAAGATTTCGATCAGTTCATAAGTCTAATGCTGTGTTTAAGATTTATTTTCCTTTTTTTTTTGTTATATTTTTTCCGTGAACCTACTTTAGGCACAACACTTTAATAAATATGTTTTCAATTGACTAGCGGAACCAAATTAGGAAGTAAGAAACGCATTAAATGCTCAACCCAAAAGGGAAATATAAATTCCTTAAGATGAAAATTAATTACTAAGTGGTCAGTACTAAATTTAAATGTTATTAAATTACAGCTGAATTATAAAAAAGGCAATAAAATTGAAGAATAACAATCAGTTAGAAAATAAAGTTGATGAAATTAAATTATATTCGATTAAAAAAAAAAGAGTCTAA
Source organism: Sarcophaga rosellei (assembly GCA_930367235.1). Taxonomy (NCBI): domain Eukaryota; kingdom Metazoa; phylum Arthropoda; class Insecta; order Diptera; family Sarcophagidae; genus Sarcophaga; species Sarcophaga rosellei. The sequence goes on along the minus strand of OV884019.1, from coordinate 2,065,044 downwards.
CTTTTACAATTTTGTTATTACACTCATACTTCAATACATAGTTTGTTTCTTTAATGGAAAATAATCTTGCAAATTCTCTGTCTTGCACGTTTAGTTCATTTAATTTTCTTTATCCAGGTGTACGTTATTTTCTTCCATTCACTGGAATGCCAAGCAATTCTTTAACATGAGGGGAAAAAATTTGAATTTTTCTTTCAAGAACAAATATGCTTGTCATTCATTGTCTTGGGGAGTACGAAAAGCGAAGGAAAGCAGTTCAGACAACGCCCACTCATTAAACACACAGAATGAAAATGCCAACAAACATGACAAATCCTGAGAATCAAATTCAAAAAAATGTAACACAAAAAGAGACAAGATCACAATCTACTATCCAACTACCGAACACAAGAGAAACAAATTCTATATAATTTGAATAAAATGTGTCGCTGGAAAAGATATGAACACAAAAAAGCAAAGCAAAGCAAATTAAAAAAAAAAGCGCCAACTTAAGAAAAATCAACTAAATTATGTGAAAATATGTACATATGTATGTATGTATATGCAGTTGAGAAAAATCTTAAAGAAAATGTATTTCATTTTTTTTCGTTTGGGAACACACGCACAATAGAATGTGGAAAAGAATGGAATTCCAACGAACATAAACAATAATTTAAGCCAGCGTCAAATCATCAGTGTAGTACAGCCAGATAGAGGGTACGGGTAATTCAATATCGGAATTTTCCTCTTCAATTAAGCCATTACCATCGAGAGTTTCATGTAAAATCAATTCACCAGGACATTGACCCTGCGCATAAGAAAACAGAATACGATAGAATTTTCACACTAAAGCCAGGAGAAATAAATTATGTACACCATTTGAGTATTTCCGCCACAAATAGCTGCCTGCGTGATTGTTGTAGATCTCCTTATATTTTCGTTGTATCTCGTAGATCGAATCCTCATCACAGACTTTCATGAAAGTGGTTGTAGCCGTCAAGGTATTTATAATACGTATCTTGCGTTCTCGCCGAGTAACGCGACCAATATGATATAAAGGATCTTGACTCCAAAGTTTGTTTTTCGATTTTTTATATTCACTCTGAGCCACCTCTAGTATGGGAGGAAATAATAGACGCGGTTTACCTGTCATGGGTGAAGTTTCTGTTTTGGGCAAATTATTCAAATGGAAAAAATGTGACAGGTCTTTGCCACCAAAAGCCAATAAATATTCCAAATTCTTGCAAAATGAAACGGAGAAATTAGCAACTCAATTAATAAGTCTTAATTGGAAAAAAATAACTCTGTTTACATTATTCCATGAATCACAACGATCATTTAGAAGCTGGGTTAAATCCAATACATTTCCATGTATAACCACCCAAAAATCATCACGTTTATTATGTATGCAGACCTCGTCATACAAATAGTATTTCAATTGTGGCTTTAACATTTCAGATGATTTTCTGCTTTTCTTTTTTTTTTTTTGATTTCTTAATAGTAATTTAACCAAATTGTCAGAACAAACGAAAGAGAGTCTAGAAATAAATAAAATATTTAAATTATTTGCCTTTTTTGTGTTTATTTTGTTTTAATTTTATTCTTTAGAGTTTACAAGCCTCATGAATTGAATTTCACAACTTTATTTATTTATTGTTTTTTTTTTGTACTCGTTTTTAATGTAAACAAAAGCAAGAACAAACAGAACACAATTCGATATAAAGCAAAACAAAAGACTTAAGCAACAAACCTGTTTTCATTGCATTCATTTCTGCATTCTATTACTGCCGCTCAGCGCTGGGCTGGTAAAAAAAATCACTTGTTTCTTCTTCTCCTTTTTCTTATTTTTATTTTCGCCACTTGTGTTTCAATCTCAAACTGGGTGTGGTGTTTTACCACTGGCCACTGGGGATCTTAACCAAAAGTACGCATTAAAAATCAAAGCATCAATTTGAGTGTCTTAATATCATGATTTTCCCATGGTTTTATGATATTTTAGCTGCGGGTAGATGACATGCTTGTGCATGCACAAACATGTAGTACCACTCGTCGATGATGACTCATTCATATTTTATTAAAAACTGGTTACAATTTGAAAACAGTTTCAGTTTCTTTTTCGTTCTCAAAATACAAGAGGCAGGAGAATTCATGGCAATAAAGAGCATTTCTTTCCTTTAAAAATATGTAAATATGGGAAAACAGGGAAACATAGAACAAGTTGTAGTTGAATACGACTGTTTTAAAAAGGTTTATCGATATGCCATTAATGGATTATTCAAATAAATCTTCTAACATTACTGTTTCAGTGTCTCTTAACTCTAAGTGGAGGATATTGAAGTTTTAAAATGAAATTAAAAATTGACGTTTATTAGATTAAATATATCGCAAAAGTTGATAATCATACTACGAATAATGATTGAAAAATGTGAAATTCAGATTATTCAATTGTTTCATTTATATGTACTCCAATTTAATTTGTCAAATGAATTCATTTTTGAGTTCTAATTTTGTTAATTGATTCTGTTGTAAGAACAAATCTAGCAGTACAAGATCAATATTTCAATATTTTAAAATATTAACTAAGAATTTTTAAATAAATTTCATTCAATTGTATGCGAAAATTGGAAAGAAGCAAAACTTCATAACTTCATAAATATTAGCACCTGGCTCTTTCCAACACATTTTCAAAGATGATTTCAATTTCGATTGTAGTCGATTGATTATTTCTTTTACATTTTCTGTTTACAGATGTACATTACAATTGTATTTTAAAGGTTTTCATTGCCCGAATGTAACTCTTTTCATTTACAAAATGAATGTATGTACGTAGTATATACAAACATATGAATAAATGCATAAATACATACATATGTATGTACATATGTATATGTAGTGATGGATGGTCGATTAAACTGGGTTGCGAGTGGATACTATAAAATGTAAGAGAATTATTGCACATGTTTGTGGCGCTAACTGGGGTCTTCAGCTGATGTGCAGATGGTCAGATAAAAATAGTTTTAAAGAAAGGAAAATTTATTCACACTTAAGTAGACACTCGTAAAAAAGTTTTTCTCTTTTGTTTTATGAACGTATGTGTAAAAGGTAATGGAAATAAATTATTATTTTTATTCATTGTTTTCATGCATTTTTCTTTCGAAGTTTACCAAGCAAATCATAACATGAATTAAAAACATTTTCAAATTCTGCCAAGTTGGAGTTTTTTTTTTTTTTTGATTTTTTTCGGATTTTACCTACAAAAACAACTGGTTTTTGGTAATCCTAAAATGGCCTAGTAGGCTTATTAGACGCGAGATAGTAGCCCAGACGTCTCGAACATAGCGAAATATGAAAAAACATTTCTGTGTCAACTTCCTGCCAACAGACTTCTGGCAGAAACTCTGAGAGTAAATAAAATTGCCCTGAAAAGTTTTTCAAAAATTCGCCGTCAAGAGTCGACTTTAAACTGTTGGACGGAAACTAGGTTGTGCCAAAGTGTTGTAATGACCAATTCACAAAGTAAGTAAAACAGTGCACTATTCGAAACAGAAAATTTCAGACTGTCATTTAGTTGATGTTTAACAACCATTGACCATAGAGTACCTCCAAAAAAAGTTTAAAAGATCAATAAAATTATTTGAAATGTTCAGTTTCAAAATAATCAATTTTAGATTAATTTTTCTTCCACTTTTAAATATATTGCTGTACCAGCATAGATATACTACTATTAGCTTATTCTTTTCCCTGTTTTCATTTCAAACGTAGTAGTAGTTACATCACAAGTGGTTTGTTTTAAAGTTTAAGCAGTAATATGATCATATCACGGGCTTCAAGCCTGCCAGCCAGACAGCCAACCATCTATTTATTCTAACACACGCACGCATTCATTAAACAATTGTCTGTATGTCATGCCGATTATATATGTACGTACGTATACAGTTTTGTATGTTCATCGTTTGTTATTATTTTAATTATATAATGATCATTATGATTAAATACATCATTGTAATCAGTTTTAAAAGAATTTATCTCCACCAGATTGTCTGTCTGCTCCAACTGATCCATTACACTCAGCCAACCGAAAAAGAATAGAACATAACAAAAACAAAAAGAAGAAGAAAACCAAAACCATATCAAAAGGAATTCAACTGGAGTTTGCTTTGAAAAAGTGAAAGAAAAATGTAGATAAACCTCAAGTGTTGGGCTTATGAACCCAGTAGATCCATGCTTTTCATTTGATTCTCTTATGATTTCGAATCATGAAATGAAGAGTATTAAAAAATGTGTCCATGCCTGGCCTGTTTGATGCATATAAAATATGTTTTAAATACATAAAAAGGCATATAAACATATGCTATCATACATACAGTACACAACACAACACAAGTATCTATGCATGTATGTCTGGATGTTAATATGTATACGTAATGATTTTGAGTTAATGTTGTTACACTTTGTGGTCATCAGAGAGAAATAATTATGGTTGCCATTACCCCGATACTCTAGAAGTGAGAACATGCAATACGTACGCCACGATGAAATGCGAAAAACTCGTGCTTAAATGTGAATCTAGAGATTCTATTCCGAACTTAAATAATGTGTGTGAGTGTAAATAATTTTCATTTCTAAAAGCACTTGTTTCACTTGAGTTGCACGTAAGAGAAGAGTTTTTTTTTTATTTTTTATTTTTAATATCTGTGACATATAAGGCGGTAGAGATAAAATATTTAAATGCTTTAAAAGAGAGACAAAATTTAAATCAATGTATATAATAAATGTAATGTAATTATCTATAACAATTGAAGATTTCTATCTTAATGTGGTGATAATAGCATGAAATAAGAACTATTTTATTTAATATCTAAATAATATAATCATTTAATCATTAGACTGTTCGTATATAAGTCATCAATCAATTCATTTTGGAACACGTTGAAAAATGTCTTCCTTTTTTAATTAATTATTTACGATTTATGTGATTCCAGCAATTTATATTACTATTGCCACCCATTGCCATATTCTATTAAACTGAATATTGACCATAGAAATGCAATTAAAACTGCTGATGGATAGAGATATACTTTCAATTTATCTTGTAACCTGTGTTGTATGTATATTCGGAACAATAATCGAATGCCTTCAAAGCCTTTTAGGTGTAACGATTTCAGTTTTCTTTCTTCGTTCACATGTTTTACGTTCTTGATTCATCTTTTTGTTTTATTTTTATTGATTGTAACTTAAAAAAATATAAATCAAATCCGGATGTTGAAAAATTCCTGTCTACATTGTTAAGGCTTCTGTATCTGTTGTTGTTTTTTCTTAAATCTCTTAAATACTCGGGTAATTAATTTTTGAACTTCCGTTTTTCCAGTTATCGTGTGCATGCGGTTAGAAGTTATTAAAAACAGAAGACGACCTGATTTCAGGCTTAAGATGCTTTAAAGCAAAACTGGTAATTTGATTCTCCTGGCTGGTCATCTTTAACATGATTTTTTTTCTGGTTAGTTAAAACGAAAAACAAAAGAAGAAAACAAAAATAAGAAGACGAAGTGTGTTCACATAATTATGCACCGAATTGTTTATGTAACATGAAACGTGACTTTAAAAAGTTTTAAATGGAGAGGTACAGAGAAAATGACAAAAAGGGACAGAGAGAGACAGATAGAGAGATAAACGGATGTTAAAGATGTTATTTTGTTAAAGTCAAGTTTAAACAACGGTGTGAAAATTCGGTCTTTATCATGAACCTGTGATTTCAGATAGAATACATTAATTATTTTTTCTAAACTTACAGGACATTTCAAGTGAGAATATATATTTAGATAGAGGACTTTTTTTACTTTAAGTAGATGTTTCTTTTGATTTGGACTTCGTTATGGAGAAAGTGAGTTCGTGGGAAATATAAACCATTGAAGAAAATCAAATTTATTACATCTCCATCCGATAGATAAAGAAACAAGATATTATTTATGATTCAATAAACTGGTGTTATATCTGAATTCTAAAATAAATCTCGAACTTAAAGTGCTCTGAGAATGCCAAAAGCTTGATAAAAGTAATCTAAAAGCATAGTTTAACTAATAAATATTATTTATGGAAGGAGAGGATTGGCCGTAATGCTAACTAAAGGGGTTCTAACCGCCAATAATGTACTCATGTACTATATCTGAATATATCAGATAAGATAACTGTAAAACATTTTCTTCTTTCAGTCACCGTCTAGGTATTTAAAAAACCCCTTTACTTCTGCTTAGGATTAACAAATTTTTCATTGAAATCATTTTATCTGCTCCATTCAATTTTTCGATATTCTGCAATGTTTTATTACAAAAAATTCTTTGTTTATTATAATGTTTCCAATTCATAATGAAAAAAACATTGTGTAAAGGAATTTAAAAAGGCAGAGAGAGAGAGAGAGAGAGAGAGAGAGAGAGACAGAGAGAGAGAGAGAGAGAAGCAACTATTTTTACATTAAATCTTTTACGAATACCAGATGTAAGATGTAAAAATGTTGTCTAGCCAAAGTTTCCTTCTTAATCACTCCCTTCTCCTGTCGATTTGTTTAATTTCTTCTATTGAAATCCGTTTTTGGTTGCTCCCCTTTATTGAAGTTTATTTTCTTCTTCTTATTTTCTTGTTCATTTAATGGTTATTTTCTTCATTTTTTTATTTAAGTTCGTTTGTAAGTTTGTAAGAAGAGACCCCATAATAATAAAACGTTCATTTTTAAAGTACGATTGTGAAGATCTATTATTGAAGCAACAACTACTAAAATAATGATTAAATATTTTAAACAGCAGCAGACTACTACTACTACATTGGCATTAATGTACTTGTAGTCTATTAGTGATCTGAAGATATGTAGTATGTATTAGCACGAGGAGTGCTGGAGAGAGGGATAAGGTTTAAGTTTAATTTTTTTTGGTTTTGTTTTTTTGTATTCGATTTGCAAAACAATAACAAATGATCAATACTTCTGTGCGATCAGAGAGCGTCAATCGGTAGCAAAAAAAGTGAAATTTAATGAAATTTGATTGCATATAAGGAAAATCAAAGCAATTCGTACAAGAAGTGTGTCAATTGAGTGAATTGTTACAGTCTGTCACCTCTTATTATTATTGAAAACGCAAGTTTTTACTTTTAATTGAGACACTTAGTTTTCGTTTTCTTTGTTTTGCGCTGTTAAAAAAAGATTATAATAATATGACTGTGTGGGAATCGCTGTTAAAGTTCTGTGTGTATAAATAAATATCAAAATATAGTGTATCATCAATACCAAAGCTTACATCCATAGAAGGACATATATATGATCAGTATTGCCAGTAAAATATAAAAGGAATAAAAAAAAACTGATTTAAGAAAAAGAAATGTTTCAATGCGTAAAGTATAAACAAAAAGGGTTTGTGGTTACTATACACTCGAAAAATGCAAGGCAGTTAATAATATTCGAACATTTCGAATATTTTTTGTACATTATCCTCCAATAAAATGAGTTTCTTTTAACTTCTCCTTACAAAACTTCTTAAATAGTAAAATCTAAAATTTTCCTCGATTAGTTGATGATAAATTTTTGAGTGTATAATACATGTGTCAATGTGTTTATGAAATGATGAGATAGTAGTATGGATAGAGTATTAAAGTACTTGTTGCAGATACAAAATGTACAACAATGCGACACGATTACTACTTGACTGTGTGTGTTCAAAACATATTCTCCAACTTGGTTGGAGTTTTTTACGCTTCTAGACGTTTAGTATTTAGTCAGAAGGAAAAATAAAAAGAAATGAAAAAAAAAATACTATAAAGTATTTGCACAATGGGTTGGGAATCCATACAATTTAAAACGTAAAAAAACAAACAAATCTTCATCACATGATCATGATTCTTAGTGATAATTCGCAGAATAAAATGATTTTTTAAGGCCCAGATGACCCATTGTGTACCAGAGCAGAAGGTTTATACAGTATAACTGAGTGAGTGACTTGGCGGACAGGCTGACTGATTGCCTGACTACATATCAGTTGATGTTTCTTCCGTCTGCTTGTTTTTTATGCAATACTTTGCAATATTCATCGCCATCATTATTATCGTCATCGTCATTATCTTTATCGTATTGGTACTCGTACTATATTAAATGTTGCAGTAGTGTACTGTTTGGTTTTATTTTATTTCCTTTTTACTGGGTATTCATTGTTGGTTTTTTTGTTTGTTTTCTTGTTTATTAAATATATTGTAATTGTTGTTGTTGTTGTTGATATTGTTGCAAGTATGTTTGTTGTTGATGAAGATAATGATGATGGTTACGCCAATAATTTTTATGAAAGCGGCTTCCTGTAGCGTATTGACGTGTAGAACTAATTGTCCACTTGCCAAGTGCTGACGTATCCCGGTGTGATCATAATCAATCTAAGATTTCAATCTCAGTAACACAAATAATAACAACAAACTGCTGCCAGCAATTGATGCTGTTTTTCCTCTCGATTTCATAATACAACAACAACAAAATTAAAATAAAAATACAAAAGAATAGAATAGAGATTTGAAAAATTATGAAATTATGACATTTAAAGCTTTGACAGATACGACAGATCGGTTGGACAACAAGTGACAGATGTTATACGGTGAAAAAAATTAATCAAAATAATTAAAAAACATTGATAAAAGCAAAAGTAAATACAATACAAACAAGGTTTTGTACGTAAAAATATACACTGACCCTCGTTTAATGAAAATAGAAACAAACAAAAAAAAAGAAAAAAAAAAGTGAATTTGGCTTTAAAACAAACGTTTGTTGTGATCACAATTTATGCCGTTTTTAGATTTTCCTTTTACGGTTAAAATTGTTGGAAAAAAAACAACAACAACTACAATAATAAATTATCCATTAAAATATAAAATTAAAAAACAAACAAAAACAAAATAAAAACCTAAGAAATCATAAATAAAAGTATCAAATAAATCGTGCGAAAAATTATAAAAGTGTGCGTGTATTTTCATTATCATAAGAAATAAAAAAAAAACAAAAAAAACAAAGTAAAAATTTACAAGTTTAGAGAAAACTTAAAGCGAAATTTATACAAAGAATTCAATTCGAAACCATATATGGCTTGTGACTAAATATGTAAGTGAGTGTGTGTGTGTATGTGTGTGTGAGTAAAGTGGTAACAACAGGTAATTAATTTAATTTCAGATATTCTTAAACGTTATTAAACAGAGAACTTGCGAAAGAAAAATGTCAACTTCAACAATGTCTTATAATCAGAAGCAAATCTTACCATTGCCACCGCCACCACCACTTCCACCGTCCATGTCATCGACAACAACAACTTCATCATCATCATCATCGGCTAAATCTTGTTTGCCCACTAGCCACACGACTAAAATTCGTCACTCTTGTTCTAATATGAACTTAAGCGGTAACAACAACAATATAAACGATTCAAGGACACACATATCGACAGTAGCACCTACACCTTGCCAGCGTTTAAGGTAAATATTATGAAATCTCTAATGAATACAATAGCATTACAATGTAATAAATTATATACATATGTACGTGGGTCAATTTTTAAAGAAAACAAAAACAGTCTCAGAGGAAAATCGAACAAACCTACAGGCAAAATTTAACTGTAAAAAACTGAAATATCCTATATAACCACATGTCTTAGCGTTAGGTAGCATAGGTTAATATATTCTCAATAGTGCCATACAATTCCGAGAGGATATGATATGAAAACATTCAAAAAGTGAAAAATTCCATTGCATCAAAGTTTTGTTTGAGAAACGAGGAGGGAATATATTATTTTTATTTGTTCATATTAAATTTATATTCTTAATAACAAACTTTATTATGTTTTTTAATTGAGTCGCTTATTGCCAAAAAAAAAGGAAAAAATGCGCTGAATTCTCAACATAATTACTGTTTTAATGAAAACTTTTCATTAATTTAACTTGACAGTATTTAACGCCTACCAAACAACAAATACACTTGAAGAAGATTATTTTAAAATCAATTCGAACATAAAAATTAGATACACTACGCACCTAATTTCATTGGTTATTATTTTTGTTTGTTTTGTTTTGCATACATTTACATATTGCATGTATGTATGTATGTATGTATAAGCAATAGTGTTAATTAACAAACGACCCACGTATTTTATTTAAAGCACTTAATTTTTAATGGCTTAAAACTAATTTTGGTTTTGTAACTATTAATGTGTGAATTTATTTCACAAAGAAACATTCGAAACATTAGAAAAACCAAATCAAATAAAATGCTACGAAAGTTCTATTTAGAAAGCGATTTCAACATATACACTTAAAATACATTTTTCTCTTTTTTTTTAGCGAAATGTTTCGTCATTCCATTGCCGAGAGTTCCATATATTCTGGTTCCCGAGAAAACACCTATGAAGAGGTAAGTTAAAGAACTTTTAATATTGCCGTATCGCATACACAATGAAAATGGATGGAATGACTTCAATGGTCGAATGGTGATCCATCGCACAATGGCGATTCTTACACGCAACTGTTCTTTTGGCATGACGAAGCACTTGACATTCCGACAAATGACTTCCGCAGAAGCTGTAGGTATTTGGAGGATGAAGAGACTGTCATTTACCTCATCTGTCAGTGCCCTGTTCTTGTCACAAAGAAACGGAGGATTGTGATTCTTCATTTTCTGACATCTTTAATCGAGCTAGATTTAATTTGATCATCTTAATGCTGGCCTAAGTGGGACCTCTTCCTTTAAAGGGGGTTCGCCACCTAACCTAACTTTCAATTATCGAATATTTACACTAGTCGTTCGTTTGCACACAATTACACCATTAGGTGACGTGAAGAATTCATTCAACGTTATGAACCTATTATAACACAATATTGCAAATTAATTGCATATGATATACAAGATTTTAATGACGTATGACATGATATGAAAAAGTATCTCCTTGAGTCACAGTTCATTATAACTTTTGTTGACCGTAAATTGCGTTTAAGAGGAATGCTGCCATAAGCTTTAAACATAATGAACTTGTTAGGTATTGCAATATCAAAAGATTTTCAACTTAAATTTAATTTAACATTTTGAAAATCTCAATTTCATAGCTTATTATTGAAATTTATTATTGCTATCTTATAATTGATTATGTATGTATGTATGTACGTACATATGTACGAGTATGTGATATGATGAACCAACCACATAGTGAATGATGAATAAATCTACTTAAGATTTTTAATTAAATTTGTTAAGACAGACAAGCAGTCTCAGATCGCCAGAATAATGTGGAGTATTTAACACTGCGCAGCTTTCAAAATGACAGACTTATTGGTGTTATCAATCTGTCACACTGACACACATTCTTAGTTGCGTACAAAAGAAAACTTCACTGGCTTTATTAGAGAATATACAAATGCATGCAGACTGGGGTTGTTGTTTCATACGCATAAACAAATTGAATTGTCTTAAGAGTCTCCCTGTCTAACCATACATCCATTCATCCATCCATCATTACGAAAAAGAAAAATTTATTTTTTCAATAAAAAATTCCACAATTTAAGTAAAATTAAAAACATTTCTTTTAAGACTGCATGCAGCCTGCCATTTGAAACATAAAACAGCATATATTTTAAAAAAAAGAGCTTCTGTTTAATTATGGGGAAGAATTAAATCTCTCGAAAATACTCATAAAATTTTAAGTGCATAATTAAATTGAAAATTGAAAAGTTCAGAGGGCTTTGTAATCGTATAGAGACATTTTTATGGTTCTCTTACATGCTTATCAAGCTGTACTTAAATATTTTTATTACAATTTGTTTATACGATGAAAATATCACACAATATAATCAACACACACTTGTTATATGTGAGAGATTCAGTCAAATTGTAAAATTGAAAAGAAATTTTAATGAAATGATCCATTCGATATATTACACATTTAATTGCAGGGCAATCATTTGACATTATACTGTAGCGTCATTTAATAATTGTAGTTAGTAGTGGGTTCCACACGTTCTTATGTAAGATATGGAATTAGGCCTTAATTAGGCTCTAAATGGACTTATGTACCATACATACGTTTTTTTTTTTTTTTTTTTTTTTTTTTATTTATTTTTATTGACATTTCAAGTACAACCTAATATCGAAATTCTATTGGTCTCAGCGCCAATAAGGCATTATTGAGACAAGTTGGCAATAACAAACTATTGTACAATTACATACTTTTCAAAATTATAAAAAAATATTGTTTTTAAAGAAAAATTATGATTTGACTAAAAGATTTTGCTATAAGAGTGTTTCAAGATTTTCTGCTAAATATTCTTTAAGACAATTTTTAAAAGTGGAAATTCTGTTGCAAGTTTTCAGAATTACAGGAAGGTTATTGTATTCAACAACACCCATGTATTGAATGCGTTGCTTCGAAGTTTCTAATCGGCATCTTGGAGTCCATAAGTCTTGCTGATTCCGAGTATTGAATATTGCTTGGTTTTGATTAAATCGAACGGTACGATAGCCAATGTTGTGCAAGGATTTAAATATGTACATCAACACTTGATACTTATATAACCCGTGAATTGGCAAGATTGATTTGCAGATGTCTCGAAAAAGTGATAAAGTTTGAAATCTAACAATTTCAGTCAGTAACAATTTCATGTACGAAGACACATAAGCGGTCTTTAGTAAAGCGCTAAAACATTGGAGTCTTACAGTCCCACTATTGAATATCCAGAGAATTTTGATTAAACAGACCAATGAAAAGACCCTACTGACGCTGTATACTGAACGACTCATGACAGAAAATATTGTTTGTACCAGAAATACGTGTTTAACAAAAAATCTCCAATGTTGGTAGCCTCAATGTTCTTTCTATGCGTCGCCTAAGTCTTTGGCAGCCTTTACTCACATTTTCGATGATAATACTTTACAACACCATATGGTTTTATGATCTATCGCAATGAAAGAAAGCCTGCCCTATAACCAATCTGAGGTTGCTGGTATGGTCAATACAAAATCTATTATTTCGAAACTACCCTCAGTCCTCTGTTAATTGTACTAGAATAGACATGGTTTACATATACATATTGGAGATTTCACTTTAATTTGAATCAAGTTTATTCCAATATAAATGGATTCTTATTTGAGTTAAAATAGCTTCAATTACACTTTATGAAACAACATGAATACTTTGTGGTTTGTAAGTAAAACCAAGAAAAAATGAAAAAACAAATAGAAAACCTAACATCTGTTAAACATTTTAAAAGAGAATGAAAAAAGAAATTAACTACGATAAATTAAAACAACATAAATAAGAAGAAAACAAATCCAACGATCGATACATTCATTTGAATTAAAAATCTCTTGCCAGTCTTAATAGGAGCACTAAGATTTGACGAAATATGGTTACAAGTTTTAATTTTTCTGATTCTGCAGCATAAGGTTTAATGATCCAAATGAAGACTTATAATTTATAACGAAAAGTCGGACAGACAGACAGACGTACGTTATCAATGTAGAAAATGAGACCAAACGAGTTTAAAGAATTTTTCTTTTTGGTCTACCTAAGATATTTTGAAGTTGCACTGAATTCAGACGAAGACAAAATATCTGTTAGTATAGTATTTAAAAAAAAGCGATTTACAACCAAAAAAAAATTCCTTCTTAAAATGTTTTTGTTCTTGTTTACGTTTGTAAGATAAAACATTTCCTTTCAATATTAAGAGTATCCCACTATTCTGTCCAGCACCTTTAACCGAGGCTAAACATTAGAAAATTCCTTTATGATACACGTTCGTGCCATTTTGTGTTGTCTTCTGGGCAGATGTTACATCATACCCTGTACATTAAATGTTTCATCAGTTTGTGTTTTAGTTTTCGATAGGGGAGTTTAGGCCTTACAAAACGATAAAAAGAAGTGATCCAAATAAGTGTTACTTCAGAGACAGATGCTAGCACTTTACCATTGTTATTATCTACCTAAAGACGTTGACATTACTTTTGTTCAAATATAACATGAAAGCAATGAATAGGAACAAAGTAATCCAAGGCAGTTGGAAATTTTAAGCGGAAATTAAATCAATAAATATTTTTGATTTCAATAAATCGCTTTAAATGAAATGTTAGGCGGTGGTACGAGGTACGCTTCACTTTTATAAGCGCTTACATCGAAGATGATATCGAAGAGGTCCTTTTATAATAACGACTTAGAAACGTCATCCAAGTAATCACTGATGGAATCAAATAACGCGACATAGTTGAGTGTGTTGGGTCTCCCTTGCACTACCCAATTACTGTAGTATTATTCAAGTTGAAATATTGACTATAAAGATTACAGCCGTATGAATTCGGTATTATCTTATATCCAACGACGATTTCCGCATATTTACCGACAGTAAAGTGGTCATTAGATCTCCCCAGAATGTGCACACCATATCAAAAATTTTCGAAAAATGCCGAGTGTCTTTAGAGAAGATAGAGACACATTTGATTGTTGCCCAGATAAGTGGTTCCTGGTCACGCACAAACTTTTTTAATTTGGAAAAGAAAGATTGAATAATGAACTCACTTGCCGAGGGACCAGACGGATATCGACCAAACCGTTATGGTCCAGATTTCACTGGAATCTGGGTGCAATTGTCGGGAAACTGAATATATCTCACTACGAGTTTAGCAGATGCTGGAACGACAAGGGACAATAGGGTGTTCGAGAACATCTCTGTCATTATTAGATCCAGATGGCATCCAGATGTGAATAAAATTCATACTTTGATAAAAAAAAAACTTTCGGTATGGCTGATAGATACCAATTGGCATTTATTATTACATTACGGTATACGTAATTTCAATATTGAGCTATGCTCTTTGAGTCTAATGCCAATTAAATCTATCTTAACCTACTGCTTCAATAAAAACATTGGTCTACGTATACTAGCAAATAGCTATCTTAGAGGTAAAAATTAAAATTCTTCATTCACTCATATATATGTATGTATGTACGTATGTAACTGGAAAAAACCAACTGACATTTTCGAACAATGGAAATGTTTCTAATGACGGTGAAGAGCATCGTCCTTATAACAAAATTTTATTTGATTCACGAGTTTTTCAATTTGAAAAGAATTTCAAGAGACAGTAGCAGTAGCAGCTGTTCTTTTCCTTACAGATGCTGTTATTGTTTCTTCATATAAATTAAGCAGGTCATTCGCCCTGATGTGTATCTACGGAGAGTGTGTTTAAAACAAATCGCGTGTAAAGATCAGGATATCAACGGACAGTGGCAATATCGAATTTAATAGTTTTCCTTGGGCTTTGTAATGTTATAGAACCGCATTTCATTTCGTTTTTCTTAGAGTTGGTCCTTTCTTACTATTCATTTCATTTATTTAGTGGCTGTTTGCTTTTCTTTCTTTAAAGCAGAAAAGAAATTTATGCAGCTGCCGTTGGAATATGAATTTCTTTTTTTAAATTCATCTCTTCTGATCGATATAAAAAAGAAAAAAATTCTTATTCAATTTTACCACACACACGCAACGCATCGAATACAAGCCAGTTCAAAACTATTAACACATCATTGTCTGTGTTTTGGTACCTGAAATGATAATCGTAAAGAAAGCATTTCTTTTCATTTTTACCAATTTCTAAGGTTCGATACACATGACGAGAATATCAAATTACAGAAGGGAATTCCTTTTTGTGTCCATAAAAATAATTGAAATTTTCATTACAAGGAAAATAGTTTTTTTTTTTTACCAAATCAATAATTATTTAATATTTTATTGCTTTAAATTATGTTTTTCCAAAGAATCATAAAAAAAGAGCATCAAAATATGTATGTTATGTAGTGAAGAGTTTTATTTTAAACGTGTATTTGCATTTTATTGTCTTAAAGAGTACCAATGGCAGCAACTGAAGTAGTACTTTTTTTTTTTGGGGAAAATTGCGATATAAAACTGATGGGAAACGAAAATCTCAACACTTAGGTGATGTTAGCTATAAAAGTTCTTTTTTCAGTGAGTGTTAAGTTAACAGATCTTTGTGGACTTAACATTCACTAATCGTCCGATTTGGTTAATGAAACTTAAATGAAGCAAAGAAAATGAAGATGGGGGAGGTGCTTTTGCGACATTTCTATATTAATTAAAGAAACGAAAAGGAATGAATATGAATGTAAGTTAAGTTTATTCGGAATTTTCTCAATGATCACTAGATTACGAATAAAATAAACTTCAATTAACCCTCACCCTCAACCACTACAGAAGGACAGTGTCATTACAACAATAACAATAAAATCAAATAAACATTAACAAAATTTAAAAACCCTTTTTTCTAAATTAAACAAAATTTCAAGGTTTACCAAATCCATTACAATTGTTTTTTGAGGAACATTCAACAACAAACAAATGGCAAAAGTAAAGAATAAAATCCATTCAAATCGAAGTAATGAAACGTAGACTCAATTTTGATATTTTCAAGTAGCGCGGAACTCACTTTAACGTACTTGAGTTTCAAAATGTGCAAAAGCAAAACAGATTCTGGGTTTTTGTGTTTATTTGTAAACAACAATCATAGGAGTTGGAATGAATGGTCACAATGTGTTCAAATAAAAGCGTTACGTTTTAGGTAACCGTCAGCATCGACGAAATCAAATGTCGTACTACATTTGAAAAAATTCAATCAAATACGACAGTCAAATATATGAATGCCTGAAAACATATGTACATATGTATACATACATATACATATTTATGTACATACAAATGCTTGCCAAGTTGGCTATGCAACGATATTTTTAATAGCTATTCCGTCTTTAAATACCCTGACTTTTCTCCTCACCGGGATTGCTTCAGAGCATCTTTATAATCCTTTCTATTAGGCCATTGATTCACAATAGTTGATAAGTGTTTAGAGCAACAAGTTCCTGCTAGCATCAGCACAATAGATCCGTTCAAAGTGATACAATCTGTAGCGTAAAAGGCATCCTGTCGGACAATTCCCCAGCAAGCGAATAGCTGCCCAGTACCCCAATCATTCTCTAGTGATACAATTACCCCATTGCCATTTGTTCTTTGTGTCCGCCTGCCATGACGTATATAATATTGACAGAATCTCTGGAAACTTCAATTCGATGCCATTACTATGAATAGAATAATATTCTAAATGTTGTAAACTTTAGTACAAGCGTACTATGCCCTTTTAAAGCTACATGTTAGCGTAGTTCAGAAAAGATTACATAGTATATTGAAATCGATAATATCTGGATGTATTATTGAACGTAAATAACTGCATTTTCTTATTTTTTTTTTCTTAATTTCGTTTAAAAATAAACAGAAGTAAAACACATCTTCACATCACATCAACGAATCGTCTCGAATTTCATATGAAACAGAAGTAAAAGCAAAAACATTTTCAATCGATAACGATAAACAAAAATGAAAGGTTTTACTGAACTAGCGCATCCGCATGGAGATATGAAATCAATTCATATACTGAAATGGAAAAATATTTACGAAATCAAAACCTACTCACCAAATACAGCCCATTTAGAATTATTTTCTGTCGGGAAGGTACGATGAAACTGTAAATGTTTACAATTATTTACGAAAAGTAGACGAGTCATTGAGAAAATGTGGCTTATGGCTCAGTATGGTTCTCTTAAATGATTTTCGAGAAAGCGTGAATGTTTAATATGAGTCTTCTCTGATGTAATTAAAATTTAATCTTCTTTACGAACAAATTCTTTACATTTTTTTCTATTTTCAAAGAATTACGTGTCGAAGATTACACACACACACACGCAATAAACGCGTTCTAATGGTAATGCGAGTAAATGCTAGAAAATAAATTGACGGCACAAAAAACAGGTAATTCTTTCGGTTTCTCTTTTTCCTTTGAACGAGTTAAAATATGTACCATATGCCATAAAAGTTATTGAAAATAGACATGGACCAAGCACCAATTAGTGGTAGAGAACAAAAGTAACCTTGAAAAGAATTCTTTTGCCAAAAATAAAACAAAGAATAAACAAGAATGAACATGAATAAAATATTTCTTTCAAACATAGCTGATCATCATTAATTTCCAAAAAATGGAAATAAAATTGAAATGGAATATAATTAATGTAAGTGGAAATCTAGATTGGATGTGTATTGTATATCATCAGTTTGATACTTGAAACATAATAGAGAGGATTTTCTTTTAGAGGCTTGCAATAAAATAAATAAAAATATATTAAATTAAAAACACTGTTAAATGCAATATCTACACGTACAAAACAGATATCTAGATACTGAATAAGGTTCAACAATATCTGCATCTGTAACATTCAGTAAATTTTTGTATGAAAAATTTCTAGCCATTGCTCAGCGTTGACGATAATATTCCGGCTTTCATCGTTTTATGGACATATGAACAAAGCTACGTGTTTTGTGAGCTTAAGGATGTAAGAAACCAGCTTTACTAAATACGAATTACTCCCTTTTCGTCTGGTGCAGTGCCAATAATATTTTTTTTTTTATCTATGCAAACACTGACTTTGTTGTTTACATAGTATATTATATTACATATGGCCATTAACAACCCGATTAATGGATTTCGGCCTGCCTTAACACATCCTTCCAGGCGCCATTGCTTCTTGTGCGCCTACGATGACAGGGCTTCCTCGATTTGGTTCTTCCAACACAAACAAGGTCGTCCTCTTCGCAAATCTCCGCGTCAAGTACCCGACTCGCCGGAGCATCCTCCTCCATTCGAACAACATGGCCGAGACAGCGCAGCCGCATAACGTCTATGCCATTGAGGAGCTCATACAGCTCGCTGTTGGATCGGATGCGAAAATCATCGCCAACTCGCACTGGACCGAAGATCTTACGTAGGACTCGAATTCTTTCGAATACTCCCAAGGCTGCTGCGTCAGTGCTTAATATAGTCCATGTCTCTGCGCCATAAAAAAGCACTGGGAGGATGAGCGTATTGTAGAGTATTAGTATTATTAATTATATTTTATACTAATAATTAATTTGACTCAACATAAGTGACCAGTATTCTGTTATGTATCTCGCTTTTCTTCTTAAGTCTAATAAATCATAGTCGATCAACTTTAAAAAAATGTAAATGTTCTGATTTCTGCCTCATGTCGCCGCCGTAGCGCCTCGAAATTTCCTAAAGTACTGTACTCAACAAATATTTTTTAACGTAGATGACATATGTCTATTCAAATTCTTATAATTTCTTTACTACAACAGTAGAAACAATTATTACAAAAGAAAGAAAAATAAAACACATAAACACGCCACATATTTTGTTTATTTAAAATTAAAAGATCAAAAAGTATCATTTCTAAGCAGTAAATTTTCCCAAGTTTAATTTTCGGTTTAAAGACGTATAATTTTCGTCCCCTTGTACCCCTGCATTTGTTAAATAAATAGAAAAAAAAATATATGAAAATGAATTCTTAAAATGTATATGCACATATTTACATACAAATAAAGGTTTACGTTCGAAAATGAAAATGAAATGATAAAAAAGGCAACAATTAAATGCAAACAAACGAATTTATCTTGTAAAAGTAGGGTATTTGAGGTATTTGTTTAATACTTTATTTCATCGAGATAGTAAGATAAAGACGACAGAAAATGTTACGTTGAGAAAACATATGAACTAATAGAATTAAATTGTATTTTATTCCCTTATATCTTCAAGTTTAGCCTTTAATATGCTACACTTTTAATCCTTTCGTTTAGGAGGCTTCAGATAGATACGATTTTCAATCATAAAAGGTAAACTGGCTATAAATTACTTAGAGAACGTAGTTTTCATAGTCGTTTAACAGTTGAACGAAAACAATTAAAAAATTAAAACATTGAATTGAATAGATTGGGACATGAATCTTTGCGTTTGACACAAAAGCAAATAACGTGACTTTTTATCAACAAATTATACCCTTATAAACCAATAAAACAGAAAAAAAGAAAAGAAGAGAATTTGTTTTGAAAAGAAATTTTTCCATTAAATAAACTTCCAAAGCAATCACATCAATGTAGATCTGATTTGCATGTAAACAACAATTGAGGAGAAATTTAAATAAAGTTGAAAATATATTCACGCATAATAAAAAATAAATAAGAAAACATTTAAATCTTTAAATCTCTGTATGCTTGACAGTAAGAAATTACATTAAACTTGTAATTATTTTAGGTTTATGACATGAAATTGATTGCTTATGATATAATTTAGATTTTAAAGATACACAATCAAACGACAAATAATATCATGTCACGAACAAACAGTAAGAAAATCCCACGCTTGTATTGTTAACAAATTAATTTAAATAATTTCATTTTTTTCAGTTAAATAATAGGAAATAACCTCTCAAAAATTCAACTGCCTACACTATCCATTAAAATGAAGAAAAAAAATCTTCCAAAGTAGTTTAATGATGCATTTTGATAAAGTTGAAGCCAATCAAACTCATCCGCAATAGAATTCAATGAACTCTTTGCGATAAAAACAATGATGGAAACATCTTTTTAAACATACATATGTATTTAACAATAAACAATACATTCAAAATATCTCAGCTCATAATTCAGAATGTGATAAAAAATTAATTAAAAAGAAGGCTTGCAGAGCTATTAAGGAATGTAATCAATCACTAAGCATACGTTTTAAACGAACATATTTATTGTTGTGTGCGCTTTGACGTTTAAACGTTGCATATCACATAGAAGGTATTCAAATTTAAAGAATTCTAGATCAAAGATTTAATCTTATTTAGTACAGGGTTATTTTAAGCGCCTATATCTTAAAATAGACCACTAAGCCAAAGAAAATTTCCCACTTTTTGCCATAACAATTGATTATTTATGGGTTCTGACTAACCTTAACAAAACAACTATGACTGTTTTATTACCTGAAGATATTTTTTCACAATTTATATTTGTTTTATAATTTGATTCAATAGCGGAAATTGAGCGTGTTCGTCGTCAGTTGTAAAAACACGTTCCACCAATCTTTCTTTAGCTTAAATTCACATTCATTCATGGATTTGGCTTGTGTTTTTTTTGTTTTTAGTTTCATCTGAACTTTTACAATGTATTCATACATACATACATAGATTAACAATTTTTCTTAATGTTATCGAATTGTTTTTTATTTATTTTTTTTTTTGTTTATTTCGTCTTTTCTTTCACACTTTTGTTTTGATAAATAAAACCGAAAACAAAATACAAAACCAAGTTAACGAACGACCTCTGCAAATTCATGTGGATTATGGCACTTTAGGCGGTGGGATTACAAGACCTAAATGATCATGATCATCATCATTATGTAGAGGATGATAAAACGAGATGGCGATGAGAAGATGATGAGAATTAAAAGAAAACTGGATTTTTTATTTTCCGACCAGATTAAGCATCTTAATAAAGTTTCTGTATCTTTATATGGCAATAAAATTGTTTATGCTGTTGCTTTGGTTTAAACTTCGGAACAATTAAATTAAAATTTGTCAAACAAAAGAGTAAAACGATAAGAAAAAATATAAATAAATAAATAAATAGATAATGAAAGAATATATGAAAATATTTATAAATTTTGGCAGAGGGTATTAAAATCAAAAAGATATGAATGAATTTTTTTTTTTTTTTTCTTTGATGACACATCGTATATAAAGAATTTAAAATAAAAATAAACAGAAGACAACTTGTTTAGCGTAATGTTATTGGCATGATTTAATTACAAGTAAAAGATATTATATGTACATATGTACGCTATTAAAGCCATCATTATTGAAAATACATACTAATAAAAATTTAAATGATAATTTCATTCAATTACAAATTATTATTTTCTTTAAGCCAAAATAAATCGTACAACAAGTAGATAGGCAGACAGACAGGCGTGTACAGTAAATACATTTGAATGGGAAAATCAATTTAATTCTGAATTCTTTGTTATCAGCTGTTTTAGTTAAAATACTTCATTGAAATATTAAATGTTCATTCATTTAAACTATTTCTAAATGTTTATACATAGTTTTATAACTCTAACTGGCATGCAAAAAATAGATCGCAGTTAGGATTGTTGTGATAATAGGTTGTTTGTGTCATTTATTTAAACTGGGGTTAAATTAATGGTTTCTCGTCAGAAGCCCTCGAATTTCAATTTGAGCCGTTAGGAATATTGCACATAAAGACTCAAATGTTTCAATATTCTTTCACGCCCACTAACGTCATCTGCATTTTTAAATATAAATCATTCAATGCATTGCTCTCTAAGAAAATGCATATATTTTCCATTTTTTCTATTTTTTTAGATTGCTTCAGAGACAATTTTATAAAGTATCGACTTTTAATATTTTAAATTGTTACTGTTGTACAATTTCATTGATTGTTTTAATTTGTTTTTACTGTTACTGTTTTTATTTATAACATAAATGAAAAACAGACGTATTGCTATCGATTGACTTCAATCATTAAAATTGAATATTATCGCCATAAAACAGCCCTCGGTTTTATTTTCAACGATCACACTGATATCGGGGTGAATAAGCAGGTGTTATTTACCGTTTACAACAACAAAACAAATAATGACAAAGTACACAGGTTTTATAGTTGTACCTGTGGTTGTAGTCAGTAACTCAATTAACGACAAGTTCCTACGGAAAAACATACAGCATTACAGGTTGAGATAATTATGGGTGCCCATGAGTTCAATAAACCAGATGAACGTGTTAAATGCATTGGACATGATCGTGAGTTCAATTTCAAATACGTTATATTTACAAAAGCAATTGTACTCTTATTTTTGTGTTCTTTTTTTTTTTTTTTTTGAGATTTTGTTACAACAACCAAATATTTATTGTTGCGCAGTAGCCAATTGTAAAATGTAAATAAATTTTCGTGCACAAAACTAAATAATTCTGAGTCACCTGCTCCATGTTTACCATATCATTTGCTGCATTTGTAAATCAATTTTTATTTGTTTTCAAATAATCGCATTCGCTGTGCCTGAAAATGTGTCTTTTTAAAGTTTTCCTATTGGGATTACAGGACAAGTGAATAGTGACACTGTGGCAAGCTGTTACGCACCTTATGTGGTGGATATTTATTACATGAACAAAATTTGGGTCCATTTGAGAGTTATTTATGTGCATTCACTCATTGAGTGGGAAAATATTTAACACACAGTTTCTTTAGAGGAAAACATATTTCACTTTCAATATCGAGATTAATTTTTTGGTAAAAAATGACTTCAAGCAAATTTATTACACATTACTGATGTGCATATCATTGTATATTAGGATATAAAAAGAGACTTGAATTTGTCTTTTCTAAATAAGAATATTCCTAGTATGTATAAGTGATGTAATAATCGATTGTTTTGAATAAAAATAGGTTTTAGATACTATATAATAACTAATTTCGTATAATCATGGAGAGAGACATTTATTTGCACATACATACATAATTGGTCATTACAATCCTTTAGTTAGGATTACGACCTATTTAGTTTCTAACACCTCTTATGTTGTGTGTGTTAATTTTATACATAATCTGCTGAGGAAGACGCCGAAAAAATATATTTTCATACTTTGTTTAGTTCGAAATGTCCGGCCTGGGGTTTGAACCGAGGCCTTACGTCTAATAAGCCAACACACTACCAATGTACTAGACCACGGCAACTTGAGACATTTATTTACAGAATTTAATAATTTAAGAAAAAAATAGATTTTTAAAATTTTGATTCGCGAATTCGAATACATTTCTTGCAACTTATGATTCGATATGTCTATAGATTATACACTTACATTTACACATCAAATAAAATGTTGAGTGCACAAATATTGAGACACAAATGCGTACAAATGCGGCTTTTAAGACGTCTTCGCTTAATATATTGCAATTACTTAAACCCAGCAACTTGACATAGCAAAAATTCTACAAGTTAAACAATTCATATATAATTCTCTTAAGCAAATAAAGCTCATAGTCTTGGCAATTTAAGTCACATCTGTTAGGAATTTGTTAAGTATGAGTTTCATCGCTAAGCAAGTGCAAAATGTATCTGCATCTTACGGTTATGATGATGACTAATATTACAAAGTTAACGGTTAATTTTTTTTATATTCAGATTTACTTACTTCTCCAATAGAAACCTTTTAGAACCTGTTTTTAAGCCACAAAAATTGTATTCATTTCCAAAGAATGCAAAAACAGAAAAAAAAACTGAAAACTTTTATGACTAACAAAGCAAAAGGAGAAAACAAAAATAGACAAAGATAGACAGACAGACAAACAGATAGTTAGATACATAGAGACTCATATAATTTATGGAAATTGAAAGCAAATTCTAGGCACTAATTAGTAAAAATTTCTCTTAATAGAAGATATTGAATGAAAAGTAATTAATGAATAATTGTATGAATAATAATAACGCCTGTATGTCTATGGGAATTTTTGTAATTTTATCTTTTGGGTTGAAGTTCAAACAAGAAACAAACAATAGAATTGCTCTGTACGTGTTTGAGTTTAATTTTGTTTTTTCCTCAATTACTTCAATTGTATTGCAATACACTTGTAGCAATACAAAATAAAAGTGCAACTATCAATCAATTGCAAGCACCATACATCCATTCAATTGTAAAAACTCTTTCAGAGATTAAATGCTAAAATGAAATGAAATTGAATTGAAAGTAGAAGAAAATATTTAACAAAAAAAAAAAGTGATGGGAAAACTACGATATTTGTTTGAGCAAAAACAATTCAAAATTAAAAGAAGGAAATTTCTTTAACAAATATGACAATAATTAGATTAGAAAACAAAATTATTATTATTCGTTATTAGTCGTTAATTTATTTCGTTTTATAAAAATCGTCTTTAGTTTAAAATGGTTCTTTTGTTCATCACATAATAACGAAACGAATACAACAAAGCAAAATCTGAATAAAATTAAAACTTTCACTCATTCTTAGACGGACGTCATGATGTGATTCTTTTTCAGATTCATATGCTGTTGTGTTGTGTTGATTTCTTGGTTGAATGATTGAATTGAAGTCTTTGTCTCATTGTTTCATTTGATTGGAAACGTTTTTATCGCTTCTAAACTAAATGAAAACAATAACTAAACTAAACATAAAAACAATTTGACTGATTAGCAGCAAGTGGATAGCTGCTGGCAGCATTGTTTTACGTTTTGATACTGTGAACTGTGATTATGACTGAAAGGCCGGACATCATTGGTTGACCTTAATTCCATTATCCATTCTCAAGTCATATCAGTGGAGTTTTTGATTTATTTGCTTTTGTTTTTTCATTTTCTCATTTTATTTATTTATTTATTTTATTTTTTGCGCAGTATTAACTTACATTGTGTGCGTTCATATTCCATTCAATCACTTTCATTCTTGCGCTTGATATAAAAAAAGAAATGAGGAAAAAACCCACTCTTTAATGGCGATAATTTTTGAGTTGCATAGAATATGCGAAACATATTCATACATACATACAGTTTTAAGCTATTAAATGATCATTATAAAAAAAAACTTAAGTTTAATTTTCTTTTTTATTTTTGCTTAGTACATACATAGTACATATGTACGTACGTGTGTATTTGATAATTTATTTATTTAAAGTAAATATGCATTTTATTTAACTCCTTTGCCTTTTAAGAATATGTTCAGATATTCAATAGTTTGAAGTTTTAATAATTTAAGGAAAGGAATTCCTTAGGCTAAAAATCATAATGAAGTCGGCGTAGTCTAGTAGTGTTGGCTTATTAGACGTAACGCCACGGTTCAAACCGCAGGTCAGAAATCAAAACGAAAATATGAAAAAAATATTTCTTCTGTGAATTCCACTCAGCAGATCTGGTAAAAACTCTGAGAGCAAATAAAATAGAGCTATGAAAAATTTCTCAAAAATCTGTCGTTCAGAGTCGACTTTAAACTGTAGGTCCCGCCGCTTATGTATAAAATAAACACACACAACATAAATGGTGTGAGAAACTAGGTTGTAATTCTGACTGAAGGTTTGTAAAGACCAATTATATATATGTATGTATGTAAAAATCATAAACTATAGACTAATATATGAGTCATATCATACATACATATAATATAGTAAACATTTAAAATAATTGAAAGACGTAACGTTGCACTTGTAAAACAACTACAGAAAAACAAAATATTTATCAATAAATAAAAAACAAAATAATTTAATGAAAAACAAACTTTTCTTTCCAAATAAACTACACAGGGGTAAAAAAAAAAAAATAAATAAATAAGTAAACGTTATAATATGATCTGATTATCTTTTAGGTTCAATGCAAATATTAAAAAATTCATAGTTCTTAAACAATAAATGAATTTCTTTCAATATTTATTATTGATAGTTCATACCACTAACTGCTTTTCAACTTTTTCGAGTGGGGCTTCTGAGGTATTTGTTGATGTCGGTTATCATCATTTGAAGAAATATTTCAACAAGATTAATTATTAGGCGCCCACCTGAACAAAGAACTCTTTTCATTATTTAAAATGACAGTAAGAAATGATAACAAATGTAAAAATTCTATTGAGATTCAGTGTAGCACAAGAGTTTACGCTGGAATTCCGGATCATTAGTTTGACGGCTTTTCTGAATGTCGTAATAAAAATGGTGGTTGGTGTAGAGGTTGGTATTTTTAGAGGAAACCATTAAAAATTTCAATAAACATAGAAATATTTTTATTAATGAGAGTTCTTTCACTCAACTAAAAAAACAAAAATTGTTAATAATATCAAAGAAACCAATTTGATTTACAGGTCATTAGCGGTTATGTTAAAATACACGTGAAATGATTGATCATTTTATGATAAACCCATCTCCAGTTCAATTCAATGAAATTTTATTTTGACTGCTTTGAATCAATTTAATTTGAAATTTGTATTTTCTAATCATTATTTGAGAAAAAAAGAAAATTCAATTTTTTTAATTGGCTGTTTCACACATGGGCTGCATATTGTAATCGCATAAAAGTACACACTCATAGAGTGTGGGAAAATTGTCTTGAAATATACATACTCAAGGACCTTTCATGCCGGAAAGGTCAAACTGCTGTTATTTAAGAAGACTGCACACAAAGAAAAACATGATCTTTTTTAAGCCATATTTAAAGAATATATGAAATATTTTATACATAGAAGTGATACTGCTAATAAGAAAACCTGGAAATGCGTAGACCTCCAATGCACGGATTAATCTATGAATATGAATAAGAATATTCCATGTGGATCTAAGTTTCTTTACATGTTTATCAATTTATGCACATAAAAGAATGTAGGTTTCTTCGGCTCTAATGTATGGATTTCTAATCACTCTAACTGAGCACACATAAATTAAGAAGATAACCACTCGTATATTCCGATATTAAGTCAATAAACATTTTAAATGTAAAGGAAATAATCGAAAAATAGAAAATAATCGAAAAAAATAAAAATATGCTGCTACCAGAATGTGGAAATCTTTAAAGAAAAGCGAAATATTTTTCTTAATATAAAATTTTGTTTAGAAAAACTTCCTGAATTTAAAATGTATTCCATGGCTGTGTGAGTGCGTGTGTCCACTTAATGATGAAACATATTCACTTTCAGCAAAATTTCTTTAACCATAAATATTTTGGTACGATGGCATGATAATATTGTCAGCTGTCTGTATCTAATTTTCTTTTTGGTCAGATGATTAAAAGACAGAGGTAGAGAGGTAGAGAGAGAGAGAGAGAGATATATCTAGAGAGCAGCGGTTAAAGAATGAAGGAAAAGTTACGGCTTAAAACATGTTTGTTTTTTATTTTTCTTTTCTTATTTCTCATTTATTTTTGTTCATGTTTCTTGTCAAGTTGCTTTCGCTGCTAACAAAACGTATGGAACACTAAACGACTTTTAATAACAACAAACATACGAAAAGTTTTTGTTTTGCTTGTTGTTGTTGTTATTATATTTTTTCACCACGCGTGGCTTAAACCTGGGCTTGTTCACTTTATTGTCTTACTGTGACTGCTGCTGTCGCTGTTTGCTCTGTTCACCAGAAGAATGTGAATGTAGCAACGATACAACCTTCACAAGGCCGTTCGTTTCAAAGCCGGATTTTAGATTTTAAAGAAACTTTTCGGAGAGAAAAAAAAAGAAACGGAGGCAGATGAATTATTTTTTGTTGGTGCATGCATGGACATGTTTGGGTTGCGCGAAAAAAGAAATTATTTCGTTTTGAGGTTAACTTTTTAATTTAAGTCTGGTTTCGAAGAATGGATTTATAAGAATCAAATAATTATTGTTTAAGAATTTTGAAACAAATTAAACATCTGCTGCTGCCTCAGCTTTAATAATAAAATTAAATACAATTAAAATGTATTCTTCTACAGCATTATGTTAAGTCACTCAATGGTTACGGCTATAACTAAAGCATCTTATTGTGTTTGGACATGAGACTAATTATCGTCTTTTTTGAATTGTTTTCTTGTGGCCTTAAACTGCCACATGACAGCTGCTTAAATTTTTTGTTGTAATCCGATTTTTGGTCTTTTATTTTAGAATTCTTTTGTTTTTGTTGAAATTCTTTTAGAACAGCTCTCTTCATTATTTGTTGTCTTCTCTTAAATGTGTGATAGAGCTCTTTGTCATGAAAACAAAATAAAAACATATATTATTTTCACTCTTTCTAAATTGCATTCTAAATATAGTGTGTACTCTGTCTATGGCCCACAGAACCGGCTTTATAAAAATGTAAACATATGTTTTGTAAATATTCGACACTCGTTCTCTCTCTTGTATGGGAAGGAATGCAGTTGCTTCTCTGTGTCTCTCTCTCTTGTGGTGGAGTAGATGTTGTTGTCAATGGTGGTGGTGGTGGTGATGGTGGATGGTGAAGATGGTGACGGCCGTTGTAAAATTGTTGTTTTTAATGTGTATACATTTTGCAATACAGCCAACACTCAACTCACTCGCTCACAACAATTCTACGCAACGAGACTTCCATTAGTTTTACTGCTGCCATTGACTGACTTTAGTTTGATAAACTAAACACAAACACCCGAATCATGAAAAGACCGAACGACAACTTTGTGTTGTTTAGTGAAGCTCAAGAAGTTTCACAATCTTGTTAAATCAGTTGCTCTTTAACCAGCAGCATGATCGGAACAAATTAGAAGCGTGTAACGGTAAAAAGTGTTATAAATTAAAACAAAAAAAAAGTTAAAGAAAAAACGTTATTAACAATTACAAAGAATAACAAACGAAATATGGGATTAAATATAACAAAAACTGGTGCATGATTTAAATAACAAAAAAGAAACAAAATTTGTGAAAATTATAACCAAAGCGGAACAAGAGAACCCGTTACAATATAAACAATTAATTATTTCAAGATCAAAACAAGTTAAAAAATAATTTAAAATGGTGCGCAGTTTGGCACAATGGACGAAAACCTTGAGTTTTCCTTCACGTTTGTCACCAAATCGTAATTCTAAGGATTGTTCTACTTTAAATGCCACTACTAGTCCTGTACCACCACCGACACCGCCACGAAATAAAAATTCGAATTGTGCCACTTCTAGGTCATCGTCATCGACAGTGTCATCTAATTCGGGTACTTCAACAAATTCTTCAAATAATAACAATCACAACAATATGCCCATAACGGAATTGGAACAAATTGTAAGTTTCTGTTTAATTTTACAAAACTAACTACGTACAGTAAAATTAACAAAATCAAATAGAATTTCATTCTAAGAATACAGGGAAAACAATAATTATGTATGTGGGAATTACGCCACATAATGCAAATGCAAACAAAAGAATACCACAGAGAATTAGAAATGAAAATATTTTCATAAAAGTTCGTACTGAACTTGTTTATTAAATCGACAATTTAAGCGATAATCAACAATGCGGTAATGATATGGATAATATTTTCGTCTTAGCATATCAATTTCAATTGCCAGTAGCAAAATTATTTCAGCAATCTTTTTTGAAACTCGTTAATTCAGTGAAAAAACTATAATTACAGTATCTATGACTGAGTTCAAATTATTGAAGCACTTGTATAAAACAAAAATAAAATACAAATTCAAAAAATAATCCGCTACCGCGGATACTATCGCATAAAACCTTTGGCATGGAAACATTTTACCATTAATTCTGTAATCTGTAACATGTTTAAATTATGAGTTTAAAATAAAAAGAATAAATATAGAAAATTTTGATATTTATAGCTTTTCAATAAATACTTTTATTTAACAGATGCCAATTGAAAATGAAAAAACTGCTGTATGCGACTATACGACAAAAAAGCCTATTAACACATGACTGGTTAGGGATCAGTCCGTAATACATTTGTAGAAGAGAATATTAAAACGGATTTTATAGTTCGTTTTCCCTTAATAAAACTTAAATTTGAAATGTTTATAGGAAAACAAATATTTTTTTTTTATAAAATACATCAAAAATACATTTCCCTCTCTTTCTCTCTATTTTCTAATGCACGTACATACGTACATACGTCCGTCATGCATTCATTACCTTCACCTCTAATGATCACCAGACAGGCCATGCAAACGATCTCGTTGGGTCAACCAACATTTAATTACCCTCGTAGAATTAACTTGAATGAAAAATAAAACGAAACAATATGAAGAAATTCAAGTGAATGAAATGAATTACTTTCTTTGATATGCTATTGCTCCTACGATAAGATCACAGAAATAATAATAAATTATCTGTGCAACTACAGTTTGTTAGTTTTATTCCAATTTTTTTTTTTTCTTTTTAATTTAATTAGACATGAAGAGACGATGAGTTT
This sequence comes from Sarcophaga rosellei, assembly GCA_930367235.1. Lineage (NCBI taxonomy): Eukaryota > Metazoa > Arthropoda > Insecta > Diptera > Sarcophagidae > Sarcophaga > Sarcophaga rosellei. The sequence goes on along the minus strand of OV884019.1, from coordinate 2,034,239 downwards.
GTTAAGGAAACTTTTACTTTAAATTGCAAAAAATATTTCAAGCGTATCGAAAACAAAAAAGAAATGCGTTTCTTATGAAAACGAAACATTAATTAATGATAATAAAATGAAAAAAGAATCAACGTTTTCGCTGACGGCTGAGTAAATATTATAATATTTGGGTCAATTTAACACTCTGCTTTCTTTTAATTTCATTTTATTTTATTTGATTTGATTTTGTGTTATTTTTTGATAAAAACGATAGAAATTTATTTAGGGCGAGAGTTATATTTAATGAAAATCCATTGATATGGAATTGCTAAGAGTAAAATTGTAAGACTTATCGATTAATAGATTAAAATAGTGCATTCAGTTATCAATATAGCTTTGTAAATAAGTCAATAGATAATCAAACAATAATTCAAAGAAAGAGATAAATTAGATCAGAAACAATTATTTGAAATTTAATTAATTTTTTTGGTTTTTGTTCAATTTACAAGATCTTAGTCATATAATACCAAAAAAAAAAAAAAACAAATGTACGACATGGTAACAGACACAAAACATACGCTAATTAGTGTTTTGGTCTTGTCTTAATTAAAGTTTTAAAATGAAAAACTTGTTATTTTTCTACATAAATTTCTAGCAACTTCAGACATAACATTTCTGTCTAATTATTTGTAATTATTCTTATCTGGAACGACTACTGTTACATTACGTCTGTAGTTTCAAAACAAAAAATTACAATAAAAAACAATTTGCATATACTGACTGACTGTGACTCTCCGTACTTATGGTTACAATTCAAATCAATCATTAGCAATAAAAAAAAGGTTACTGCCGCATATTCTATAGTTTACTCGGTCACCTTATTATATCAATTACTTGCAAACTTAATTGAGATTAGTTTTATATTTAATTGTCCTCCATAACCATATGGAATTTGAACTTTAAAACTTGTTTAGTTTAATTGTTGACACATGAAAAGAAATCACATATTGGAGACACATGTTGCAGGTTTCAACTTATGGGAAAAAAATATTTGCTTTTCATACACACAAACAATAAATATTTGTTTCCGTTTGCTTGAAGAACACAAAAAACATAAACAGGATGTTTAAGAACAAAAAAAAAAATCTCAAAAGAAAATATACAGAGTCATCTTAAAGGTGCCCTTTAAAAACACACACAAGAAAAAAATTAGCAGCACATGCATATGTGTTCAACATGCACTTTGAATGCCCCGCCATAAACACTCTAAGAACAGACAATGAATAAATGGTCCTCCTCCTTCTCATGTTCATTTTTCTTAATAGACTCTCTTAAAAGTTAGGAAACTAAAAAAAAACGAATAGAAATACTTTAAGATGTCAAGTGTGCAGTGAGATTTGAGAAATAAAAAAAACAATAAAATTTTATTGAAAAATTACAAAATATTTCTTAAGTATTCTTCTTTCTTAACACACTTAAAAAAATGTGAAAATTACTGAGGCCAAGTTGCCGAAGTTCTTTAAAAAACTTTATTTTTCTTTTGTCGTTGTAGTCGTCATTGAATTTTCTGTTTATAATTATAATTTTTTTTATATGTATAAATAATCGATGTAAAAGAAAAACTATTGGTAAAACTCTAATCATCAATTAAAATTATTTACGTACGTACATATGTATGTATGTAAGTACTACATACATACATACAAATATGCATTAATAAATACATAATTCTATAGGATAATTGTTTTCATAAAAATCACTTGCTAAATAAAATAATCAAGGCATTCGAATGATACTCATTCATTCTCAATCTGTTACTCATTTTAACCATATGTATGTAGCTTTCATATGTATTTCTCACCATCACCCATTTAGCTGCCACTTTAGTAGTCTCAATCTGGTAATAAAATACGAGAGCACATGTGCATGCATATTTGTGTGGTTTTTATATTGTGAGCGTTTCTTTTTCTCATTTTTTTTTACAATTTAAATGCCAAAGTTAAAAAGGCGTTTTGTATTCAAGTACAAACCAAATTATGCAACATTACTTGCAACAACTTTGCAAAGTGCCATACTACAGAGAGCATTTTAAAAACTTAACTTTAATAAACTTTAAGATACAACAATAAAAGCAAAAAAAATATCTAAAAACTAAAAATTAAAACACAACACAAGAGTGAAGTAAATTAAAACTACAGAAATATGTTGTGCTTTAAATACCTTATGTATGTATGTATGCTAAAACTGATGGTGTTTTAAGTTTTCTTTTTTCTTCATTTAGTGTTTGTTTGGTGCATAGAGTAACAGAAAATCAGGTTTATTAAATGATTTATTTTTAAATTTTTTATTATCATATAAGTTTGTTGGTTCAGAAAAATAAACAACAACAAAATTTGCTAAAAAAAAAAACATTTTTTAATGCCATTACATGTCGTAGTTGAAAAACAGAGAGACCAGCATGATTTCTAACAGAAATAAAACTGGCTGGTACAAAATAAAAACAAAATCGTTAACGTTGGCAAGGGAAATATGCATACCTACATAGTTAAGCAAATTTGGAACAAGCGAATTCCTTGCCTTTTATTATAAAAAACAAACTTGAAAATTATCTCAATTATTTGTTGATTAATTTGTGTTTAAATATTAACATTTTGCAATGCACATATAAAGCACAAGTATTTGACTATTTTTATTGGCTAATTTTTTAGTCTGTTTAAAGAAAGGCCAAATTTAGATTAAGCTTTACGTAAATAATAATAACAATAATTAAAAGCTGTTCCCACAATAATTTACTTGCCTTTTTTGAACAAAAAAAAATATAAAAAAAAGAAGACAATCTGACCATGACTGGCGCTTAGTCCTAAATTGATAATGTAAAGACATACAGATATTTACAGCATAGAGAACAAGTTGTATCTGGTTTGGTTTAATAAATGTTTACAACATGATTTGCTATACGAAATCCAGGAATTCTATGGAAAACTTATTGAAAAAACCGTTTTATTTTCTTTGTTTTTTTTTCTATTTATTTCATTCTGTTGCCGTTTCATTTTCAATTTAATGAAAGACGGAAATGATATTAGTTCACACAGACACAATTCTGGCCGACTAAGAGACATGCAGACAGACAGACAGACAAAACGACAGTCAAACACACTGAAATTCTTTATCTGGAATTGGAAAACGGTTCTGCTACCACTAACGTAGTAGTAATCAGTAGTAGTGGCTTCACTCTTAAGAGTTTTTATTACATTTGTTGGTATTTTTTGTTTGTTTTTTTTTTATAAAATTTGTAAACACACCAAATGCATACAAATTTTCTTTGTTTTTGTTTTTGTTTTTCTAAATAATAAAACACAATAAAAACGAAATACGATAGTTAAACACAAGAGCTAAAACAACTTGAACACTGTGTTAACAACACACCAATCGACATAACTACTACAACAACATCTTTGTTATGATCATTAGCAACGATTCATAGGATCATCATTAGTGCCATACTCTTTATAGTTGCTATTGGAATTGGATATGTATTCGTATTAAATATACAGAAGAGAATAATCATCATGGTCGTTTGTCTTCTTCTTCTTTTTTTGATTTTTTGTGTGTAAATACTTACATAATAAATAAATGAACGCATTATAGTATTTTTGTTTGTTTGTATTTTTAATGTTTTCTATTCTTTTTCTTTTTCGAATTTGTCACACACATTCTCACACATACATTTATATGCAAACATTTACAGTAGTAGTTGCAAGTGCAAGTCATTCATAGACTGACGTTGCATGTGTGCTGTTGCCCGCTTAGAGCATTTGTATGCATGCCTCATGCCTGTATGGAATTTTTCTATTTATACGAGTGTAGTTACGAACACAATGGTATTTTTCCTTCAATTATTTTGTTACGTGTTAAGACAAACTTTTCTCGTAACATTTTGTTTAGTCAACGATTATAATTTTCATTTGCACCAACTGCGATACACAAGAATACAAGAAATACTTCGAGGGAAAATTGTTTCATTTTATTAGGTAGCTGAGCCCCTAACTAGCTAGCATTTATGCTAGCTGGTTGATTCTATGACAGACGGCTTCTGAAATATGTATGTATATTTAGACATTTATTGATTCTACTTTGCTGCGGTCATTGATTCCGTTCCAAGCCAACTACGTACAGATCTAATTCGGCGTATAACTTTTTAAAAAAATTGTAAACATTTGTTATGCTTGATTTCATTTTCTTTATTTTAGAAATTGCTCAAAATAAACTTGAACTTTAATAGATTATTAATAAAAATAAAAACGAAAATAATAATAATAATAAGTGATGTGGAGTTGGGTATATGTATGTATCTGTGTACAAATATTACAAAAAACGAAATACTTGAATGATAACCACAAAATGTTTTTGAGATATTTTTAAAATTAAAATTAACACCTTATAGGCGATATGAATACTAACAAAAAGAAAAACTTATCAACATTTCGTATATATATAGAATGCTTCATTTATTTATGGTGTATTTTTCGAAATATTTTACATGAAATATTTTGGTAAAAGTTCTTATTGTTTAGATACTCGCTGTTTGGCGTTGCAGTTATATACCCCAAGATAACAGTTTGATCTTTTTAAATTGCATTTAGAAGTATGTATATATTGTCAAAAAAAAATTTTTTTTTTTGCACGATATCTTGAAATTTGTTTTCAATTTAAAATTATATTAACCTTTTGTTTTTGTAATTTTTAATCATTTATTTACAATGTTCATTTGTTTTGTTGCAAAAAAAATAAAACTTGCATCTGCCTCTACGTTTCTCTGAGAATGCAGGAAAAGCAGCTACCAGCAGTTTTAATTCTTAGACATAAATATGTACATACATATTTATATACCAACAACAACAATGAAATTCATAATTCTTACAAAAAAATATTTGTAGTGACAGACAATAGCTGAAAACGGAGAACCTCAGCAGCTGTTAAACAACAAATATTCACCTGCTTTTTAAAAGGAAACAAAAAAAAAAAAAAAAAAAAAAAAAAATACAAAATATAAAACAGGGGCCGAAGTCTGACATGAAAATTTCATATAAAAAACCTGCAAAAACAATTGAAAGAAAATGTAAAAAAATTATAATCGAACCTAAAAATAGATAGAAAAGACAAGAAACGAACAGATGGACTGATAGACTATCAGAAAACTTTGCTATTAACTGTAAAGCTGTAAAGGCTTGTTAAAACATAATCAAAATATAGTAACCAAGCCGTGAGAATATCTTACACTTTATATGTGTGCGTACATAGTATGCACGTAAAACACGTATAAAGTTAAGTGTGTGTGTCTGTTACAAATGACAACAAAGCAATTATTGTTGTCATAGATTTAACATAGAATAATAAAATATACAGACGAACAAATAGAAAAAGTCTTAATCTAAGGAACAGACGTCAAAAAAACACATTTAAGCCGGCATTTCATCATTATTTTTAATGATTTCAGTTTTTTCTTTCATTCTTTCTCTTCTTATTGTATCGTTTCTCTTTCGTATACAATGATAAATTCTTTGGCAGTTTATAAAATTGTTATTGGTTTATCAATAATACATACATACATAATGATAACAACAATAATAATAATAATATAAGGAGAATATCACACAAATATAAGTATGTATGTATGTATAAATACCTTTTATTTGAGATCAGCTGCTGAATTGTTGAAAAACTTGTTTTTGTTGAAATTTGTTTTGTTTTGTTTTGTTTTGTTTTTTTTCACTCTCTGTCTTTTGTTGTCAATTAATTTTTTGTTTTCACTAAAAATGGTTTTTTTTTTGTTTTCCATGCTGTTGTTTTGGAACTTGTTTTAATATTGTACTGGCTTGGCTTGATTTTGTAAGATCAGCTGTTTTTTTTTATTGTATTTTTTTTTTGTTACTTAAAATTTACGCCGGATGTTGTATACCTATACGGAGAGAAACATGAATGATTATGTTTGAAAATGAATGAAACTGAAACAAAAATTTACCTGTAATAAAAAGGAGAAAGAAAAAAAAAAGAAAAGAATTTATCAGAGAAAAGGAATTTCAAAAATAAAAACAAACAAAAACATAAAAAGTAACTCGCAAAATTCTTTACGGTAGAATTCTGTTTTAAATATGTAAGTATGTAGACATCTCAATTAAATGGAATTACAGTAATACAAAGCACATATGTATGTACCTATGTACATATCATAAAAGAGTGTTAAAAACTTGCTTAAAAAAATTTTTATTTGTGCTTGTACCCTGAGATTCATTAATTACAAATTGAAAATTGTTTCCCTAGTCAAAATAAAATAATTTCTTTAATGGGTTCCCATACATATTAACTGAATTTCATACATAATAACTAAACTTGTTTTATTTTATTCGTTGCAACAACATTTTATTCTTTATAGAAATTATAATCATAAAATTATTCGTAATTTTTCGAAATGTACGTGCCTTTATTTTTGTTTTAAGCTCTTCTCATGACCTCAAGCAATTAGTTGACAATTTTTTAAAAAACATACATATTTAAAAACGATATTTCATTATAATTGAAATGAAAACCATTTACGAATTTGATTTTATAAAGAAAATTAAAGAAACTTTTATACATATGTACATATATATGTACATTAGGGTGGCCCCGTTTGTATGGAGAAAAAATAAGGTATAGATGTTCCCGACTAAAATGAAAGTTTGATTCATTCTAAGGCCACGTTTCTCAAAATTTTTGTCCTGGGGTCAATATTTGGTGAGCTGGATCAAAGGATAAAAAGGTCTTTTGGATTATTTTCATATTTCTTCCAAGGGAACTATGTATAAATTTGGTATCATATGAAAGGTCTTTAAAAGGCGCTTTCAATAGGTTATCAGAAATTTTAAAAAAATTTTGAAAACTCAAAAATTTTGAACATTTTGGACAAAATTTTTGTTTTTTTTTAATTTTTTCATAAAATTTACTTAACTAAATTGTTGAAATTTCTTGATTATAAAGACCATGTAATTTAACCAAAATGGTTTTTTCCGTTTTTCAAAATTCAATCTAGTTCAATTTTTATTAAAATTTTTTTAAACCTAATTTCTTCTCTATCTGACAACCTCTGTTAACTCAATTCATATATGTAATGGGCATCAAATTTTATAAGCTTTTCATTGATGTATAATTTCTTATACTTTTATTTTGTTATACAACGAATATTTCAATTTAAACCAAAACATTTGCGAAACATTCCGCTATAATATAATTTTCTTGTTATTCCGTAATAATAACAATAATAATAATTTTCTTAATGTTGTTGTTTTTTGTTGTTTATTTTTAAAGTAATGAAGAAATAGTATTAAACCAATGATAACTAGTAAAATTTAATGCCAAAAAATCTCTTTTTTATTTTTTACAAAAAAAATCTTATATATAGAAGTCAATGTTTTTTTGCAAAATGTGCCGTTAATGTATTGAATTTTGAAAAACGGAAAAAACCATTTTGGTTAAATTACATGGTCTTTATAATCAAGAAATTTCAACAATTTAGTTAAGTAAATTCTATGAAAAAATTAAAAAAAAACAAAAATTTTGTCCGAAATTTTAAAAATTTTTGAAATTTCAAATTTTTTTTTTAAATTTCTGATAATCTATTGAAAGCGCCTCTTAAAGACCTTTCATATGACTCCAAATTTATATATAGTTCTTTTGGAAGAAATATGAATAAAATCCAAAAAACCTCAAAAAAGGACCTTTTTATCCTTTGATCCAGCTCACCAAATATTGACCCCAGGACAAAAATTTTGAGAAACGTTGTCTTAGAATGAATCAAACTTTCATTTTAGTTGGGAACATTCGCAACTTTTATTTTGGGGCCACCCTAATGTACATATGTATTGTAAGTACACAAAGTAGCAATTACTAAAGCAAAACTAGGCCATATGAAAACTTCCAAACGTGGGAACTGAAATTCAAAAAAAGAAAAAAAGACAGACTTGCTAATTATTATTATTATTGGCTGTATAGCAATTACAAATTGAATAAATGACTGGCTGGCTAACAACATAATATAAAAAATGATTTTTGTAATGATATATTATAATATTCGTTACATTTCAACACTTTAAAGTATTTTTGTTTTCCTCTTCGCTTTAGTATTTTTTGTTTGTTTGTTTTTTTTTTGTGAAGTATTATCAGTTTATTTTACTTTTAAATTTTGATAAAATTTTAAGCAAATATTAGCTTTTACATGCTATTTAACAAACAAATATTTTAGGGGGTCTCTAAGAAAAAACCACTAACAACACGTGTGTTTTAAGGAAATGCTTTTCTTCTTGGCACATACAACATCCCCCCCCCCCTTTTATTATCATAAGAAAAGACTACAAAGCCAACGGCACTAATTAAACAAACATATGAAAAAGCCAGAAATCGGACACGAGTTATTAAACCCTGAAACAACATACACCAGACCCATGCTAAGCTTTTTCTTTATTAAGACGAAAAAAAAACAAGAAGAAAAAAGATATTTATTTTTTAGATTTACAGAAAAGTAATAAATAAAAATAACATTAAACACATACTTAAATAAAAAAGCAACCAGACGCAACCCAACATAGCACACTACACCACAATACAAAACACATTCTTTGAAAATCAAAATTTGTAAGAAGAAAAAGAAGAAAATTAAACATAAAAAGTGCCATCCATTCCATGCCACCACCACTTTAACAAACGGAAATAAATGCATTAAAAATATATTTTATTGTCTATTTTACTTCTTCTTTTTTTTATTATTTCTCTCAATATGGTAGTATGTTTAGGTTTGACTGGCTGCTTGATTTGAAACTCAATCATAAATTGTAAACACATTGTTAGCTAATTAGTCTGTAGGCTCTAAAGAGACCCATGCCATGATTTATAACAACAACAAAAAAAGGAACAAGAACAACAAAAAAAAAACATTATAATGATAATAATAGATGTGCTTTCTTCAAAAAAATTGGACATGATTTTAGTAAAAAAAACAAACCAAAATAAATAATTTCTTAAGGTTTAATGACTTTAATGAAATTTTGATATTGACCACACAGTCAATACCAATTTCATTTGGTATTGGTATTTTTTCTTTTTTTTTTTTTTTTTGTATAGAATTACACAAAATAAAATACTAAATTCTTTCAAAATATAATAGAAATTAATTAACTTAACTAAAAAGAAATTAGCCGAACTTTTAATGGTTCGTTAAGTCACATCACAATAAGTAAATTATTTAATTGTGTAAAACAATTAAAAACTTAAGGCTGCTGAAAAGAAAAACTGCATTACTTAACACTTTTTATGATTAATGACCTTAAAAACAATGACAGAGTTGGAAATCTATTAAATCATTATTACTAACTACTACTAAATGAAATTCTTAAGCATGTTTAGTTAATAACAACGATGAAATAAGTTTGTCATGTTACATCTCATGACCATAAATATATTCAATAGTTTGGTGTTCTGCTTAAAACAATCTACAGTTCCCTCTCTTTTATTATATCTGGAGTTTTGAGTCTTATACATTCCGCCACAATAGCATTTTATATAAAGACAAGTAATAACATTGACTTAATCAAACCGGATGTTCGAAACTGCAAGCAATGTAAACTTTAGCTTTTTGCATAAACTAGAGGCTGCAGCTATGGCTGAAGCAAAAGAAAACAAACAAAAAAAAACAAGAGATAAACCAGTGTAAAGTAAAAGCCTCATGCATGCAACTGCAACCACAATTATCAAGAATTGCAGCATTAAATGCATTTTTTCGTTTTCTTTTGTTCCTTCATTGTAAAAGAAAGAATTAAACAAAAACTGGGGTTATTCTTTATTTTTTTTGTGGTAAACTAACGACAACCGCCACAGCATATAAATATTATCTTTAGAAAACTCAAAGACAAAGAAAATAAAACACATTTACACATGGAACTGTTTTCAGTCCTCATAAACCAGAAGTTGAATTACAAAGGCCTTTATCAGGCCTTTAAAATGAAAAAGAGCAACAAAAAATAAAAATAAATAAAAATATTACGCAGACATAACCCCTTTTAAGGGTGGAATCTGCTGCTTGTATTGTATGTACATATGTATGTATGTATGTGGTATCAATCATTTTTAATTTCAATTAGTTTTTGGAATTTATGGTGCAGCCGAATTATTCAGAAACAGAAAATTAAACAAAGAAATTATAATGAAAATATCCGTTAAAATAATTAATTGATTTATATTTTCGACTTGTATCCATCCGCTGCAGAAGTTACTTACTGAAAGGGCAATTCATATTGACAAAAATATTAAAAAAAAGCGGTATTCAAAGCGGAAGTTGTTTAGTGAAGCGTAAATAATAATGATTAAACAGAAAACAAATTAAATAAATTTTAATAATAAATTCAGGAACAGTTCTTGCTAACATTTATTTTTAACGGATTTGAACGTTAAAGAAAGATTACAACAAAATTAAAAGCAGAAAATAGAATTAGTCTTAACCTTTAACTCGAACAGAAATCTACGCATTTTTTGAATGAAATATTTGTGTGATTTAATTTCAAATCAAGATAAAACATTATTTATTTCTTTGTTTTACTTTAGTTTGTGACTAATTATTAATTTATTTATTCTCTATTCTAGATTTACCCTGGTCCAGATCCGAAACAAGCCATTATGGGTTCGTTGGTGTTTTGCATTCACCACAAACAGGGCTGCACTTGGTCCGATGAATTGAGAAAGTTAAAGGTAAATAAATACATATATTATGTATGTGAAATTAAAAAGTCGATTTACATAATTTCTTCGTGTTAAAATTCAATTTTTAAAGTTACTTGAAATTGCATTCAAAAAATACTAGAGCAGATCAAAGGAAACAATTGCATTCAAAAATTACTCGATTCTATGAAATTTAATTCTTATGAAATTAGGTTGGTTGGTTGGTTGGTTGGCTGGTTGGTCTTAATTAAATTTAAATGGATTTGTTTTCTTAAACAAATTTATTTAAACTCTTTAAGCGTTTAAAGGTTCAAAGTGTTCATAGACAATAAAGGTAACCCTCCAAAAGCCAGATTTGTTAAAACGACAACAGAACTTAATTAAATCTTTCATTTTTTTTCCTTTTTATTACTTCTTACAAGCATTTTATGGCTTATTGTTGGAATTTTATGGTTATAAAACAAATTCTTTGGAATTTTAAAAGACTGAGTAGAATAAGTATTAAAACACTTAAACAAATAAAAACGCAAAACTCTACTCAAATTTAGGTGGGAAAAATTTAAACAAGTTGATTAAGAAAAACCTTTAATACCATTAAATTGTGTTCAGGAAGTTATGGTAAATATTCGCTTTATGATTCTACGTACATAAGTACATACCAACGAGTGACGATTGTGTCATAAATTTTATCATTTTATTTTCATTTTGGTTACATTAATTATTACATATTTATATTTCTCTTATTGCAGGCCCACTTGAATGTATGCAAACATGATGCTACCCAGTGTCCGAATAAATGTGGTGCCCAAATTGCACGTATCATGATGACAGATCATTTGCAATACACTTGTACGATGAGACGTACAAAGTGTGAATTTTGTCAGAGTGAATTTTCTGGTGCTGGGCTGGAGGAGCATACTGGTACTTGCGGCCAGGAACCAATTTACTGCGAAGCCAAATGTGGTCAAAGAGTTTTGAGAGGACGCATGACTTTACACAAATCCAAAGATTGTTCCAAACGTTTAAGACGCTGCTTACATTGTAATCGTGAATTTTCAGCTGATACTTTGGCCTTGCATGTCAACCAATGCCCTAGAGCACCGACTGTATGTCCACAACGCTGCGATGTAAGTCCTATCGCTAGAGCCGATATGGAAGCCCATCTAAGGGATGAATGCAAAGCGTTGGCCATTTCTTGCACTTTTAAGGAAGCTGGATGCAGATTTAAGGGACCTCGTCACTTGTTGGAATCTCACTTAGAGGCTAATTCCGCCTCGCATTTGTCCCTAATGGTGGCCTTATCCGCCAGACAGGGCCAACAAATACAAATGCTAAAATCGGCCGTCTCGAAACTGTCCATTAACTACACGGGAACTTTGCTATGGAAAATAACTGACTGGTCTGCCAAGATGTCAGAAGCTAAAGGCAAAGATGGTTTGGAGTTGGTCTCACCACCATTTTACACTTCTCAATATGGTTATAAATTGCAAGCATCAATGTTTTTAAATGGCAATGGCCCTGGAGAAAATACACACGTTTCGGTCTACATCAAGGTATTGCCTGGCGAATATGATGCCTTATTAAAATGGCCTTTCTCTCATTCTATCACTTTTACACTCTTTGAGCAAGGAGCTCAGGCTGGTCAAGGCGGAGTAGCCGAATCTTTTGTACCCGATCCAACTTGGGAAAATTTTCAACGTCCTTCTAACGAACCCGATCAATTAGGATTTGGTTTCCCTCGTTTTATAGCTCATGATTTGCTCTATAAGCGTCCTTTTATCAAAGAAGACACGGTCTTTTTAAGAGTCAAAGTTGATCCCAGCAAAATTGTAGCAGTTTAAATACAAGTTCACATGAAATCAACTTAATCGTAGTTTTAACCATTATTACCGTTATGAATACTGTGTATTTAAGTTCAAGTTAAAATTACCACGCTAAGACATAATATTAGTTTAACAAAAAACAAAATTAATTACCCCCCCCTTTTCCTTACCCATGTATATATTTAAAATGTGTAATAAAAATAAAACATACATACATATGTTTAATACCAAAAAGACAAAAAAAAAAACAAAAATAATAGCTTCGCTTAAGTAGCCCTAGACTGCTACTTTAGTTTAATGAACGCTTTTACACAATTCAAAAACAAACGCACATACACACTCAACTTTATTTTTTTTTTATTATTATTTTCTTTTAAATGTAATATTAAATAAGTGATACGAATGAAAATGAAAAGAAAAACAAGATAAACAAAGAAATTTAATTAAATAACCTTAAGCTTGTTTTGTTAATTTAAGCAGAGCTGTAAAGGTGTCAACAAAAATCGTGCTGGAATCAAACCAAAGTAAACATCAAACACAGAATTTTTAATTTTTTTTTTTCTTTTTTAATACACATTTTTTTTTTAATGCATAAAATTCATTATGAAGTTTGTGTCTTAAGTCTTTAGTTATTCATTAAAAAACCTCCCAAATGATCTACTGTTTAGAATTCGATTTCTATTTAGTTTTTGCTAATATTTCAAAATGATTTTAGATGAGTAATAGCAACAACATAAATAAATCTCTTTTATTTTAGCATATAATATCTGAATTGTATTCTATTGTTAAAAGTGGGAGGGAATGAGAGAAAGAGAGAAAACAAAATAAAACTTGAATGTATTCTTTATATTTTATTTTATTTTGCTAACACAAAATAGTCATAGCTATGTAACGTATGTATCTAATATCTTAGTTGTATAAGGCGAGAATACTTGAAATCATATTTCTATCAAAGTAATACATAAAATATAATTAAAAAACAAAAAATGTTTGCATTAAAAAAATGTTGTTATTATTTATCATACCGTACCATATTCACTTTGTGAATCGTATTGCATGGCATAGACATTTATCATCAGGACATGGACATTTATCAATGAAAAAAAAACAATATTTTGATTATGGTATTAAATAAAAGATAAATTTTATTAGCATTGCACATAATTGAACATAAATTACAATAAATGTTTGCAACTTAACAAAAGTAAATAAATAAAATGGAATGTTTCACGTACGAATTCAAATAATCGAAAAACAATTATAAGCTTAAGGCAATCTCTTTTTCAAAAGACTTTCCAATTTTCTTATACGTCCGCGATCGCTACCTGCTTGAGAAGAACCGTCTGTATTTTTATCAGCGCCGCTACTACTACCACCTGAAAAACTGCCCACACTAAATATAAAAGCTCTTTTGGGTGTAGACGTAGCAGCTGTGGTAACGTTGGTATTATTGGTTATATTTTGTGCACTTGAAGAACTTTCAGCGCTGGTTGCATCGACCATTAAATTATCGCTACTTGGATCAGAATTATTGGCAGTATTCAATTCGACACTTGAGCCATTATCTGATGATTCTGTTAAGCCAGCAAAAGCTGCTGTAGATGCAGTTCTCTTAAAAAGATCGATTAATTGCAGCTGATCGACACGTTTCACGGCCTTCATGTCCAAAATCTTTTGATATTCCGCAATAGTAACATCTGGTAAGAGTTTCAAAACTTGCTGTGTAAAGTGGGCCGGTGGCTGAACTGGCGTCATTACCACTTTAATAATCATTTCGGCACGAGACATATCTTTAACCACCACCTTAGTATAGGATGTAGGCGCTTTACGATTAACGCTCGATCCAATCGAAGGCAAATCTACAAGTGCTGTTTTTAGACTGTGTGTATCCAATAATAACTGTTCACAGCCCAAGACATTGTTCGAACCATCCGATAGAGTCAATTTACACTTGTATAGGACACTAATGTATTTTGGTATGAAGACATTAACAAATTTGTGGCAAAATTGGGTGAAATATTTTCGAGAACTCGATAAATTATCACGCAGTACGGGGACCGTCTGTTTAAAGTTAGCACATATAGTAGAAATGAAAGCGCTCTGATCACCGACATTATTTATTGTTTGCCATTGGACCTTAGCCATGGCTTGCAGAGAAGGCTCACAACCAGCCTCAAGATCTTGTACCAACAATTGTATACAATTCGATATAATACTGGAATATATAAAAATATTATTTCTGTTTTTCTTATATTCTATTCTCTATATTACCGATGGAATACATCCTTTTCCTCTGACATATCGACTTTACTAACATAGGCTGCAGCGACTTTTTCTTTAAGCTTATCCTCTAATTGTTGCACGGTTTCCAGACAATATTCTGCTGTAGTTAAAACGCAACATATGCGTATTAAGTCGTCTTTTGAGAAGCGCTGAACATCACCCTCCTTGAGAAAATTGTGTATAACTTGGCCAGCCGCCGTTGAGAGATTCTGCATGTCACGTGTCAAGAGTGACATACTTTTTCCTATTCAAATGATTTTTAATTTACTGTCTTTAATTCTTATATTTTTTTAAAAATCGCACACAATTACACAAAAACACAAAAATTTGATTTACATGCGCCAATTATGTTGATGTAATATACGTACATATGTATGTAATAATGTGGATTGCGGATGAGTATGTTTCGTTAAATTTTGTTTAATTATTTACATTTTCAGAAACTATTCACTTATTTTACATTAGTAATTGGAATATATGTATGGTGGTTTATATACTATGTACGATGTGAAATACATTTAAAATATAACAATAACAAGTCAAATTAAAGAAAATAAGCAACATTACACCAAAAAACTTAAAATTGTTATATACACAGAAACGGCAGAGTAAAAGATTTTTTTTCCAAACCAACACTATAGTTAACGTGTAACCAATTTATGGTAATTATTAAAACAAATTAATCATGTGCTAAAATAAATTTAATTGTAGCATTTTCTCCCTTAAACACCAATGTATTTTAAAAATTATTTGCATTTTAAAGGACTAAAATGTGAGATTAAACTTAGGAACTGAATATAAAAAATGTATAATGTTTGCAAATTTAAATTCTAATCATATTTAAGTTTGACGAAATCAAAGCAAATGAATATATTTTGTTTATTAATAAACATAAGCATGGGTGCAACATATCTACAAGCAATAATTTAAAAAAGAAAACAAGTTATGAATGACTTACCAATTGATGAGGTCGATGGCAACAATTTCGGTATACTAAACTCTAATACTTTACTGGCATATTCACGTAAATATTTCTTAAACACCATTGCCAACTCATACATGGGCTGTTCGTTACTCAGTTGATTACACTGAACCATACATTTTTTATAGAACACGAATAGGTCTGCTGAACTGCAATCAACAGATAGAACAGAGAGAAAAAATCAATATTTTATATCATATTCGCAAAAACTGTGTAATCATACCTTGGATAGACTGTAGTCTTTGCCTCGCCCACTTTAAAAGGCTCCTTTGTCTGTTCAACAAATTTATCAATAAGTTCCGATAAACTGCGGTCAATACTTTTAATGTAGATGTCCAAATGACTTTTAAAACAAATACCGATTTGGTCGTGGAAAACTACTGCTGACTGTGGCGTTAATGAGTCTGCGGAGGACGTCTGATGTGATTCATTTAATGATGTAGTCTTATCAGCATTTTGATTGCTTAAGCCTAACGTTACGCCAGTAAACCTCTTCGAAAGCAATTGCTCGAAAGCCTGTGTCTTGTTAATGGCAAACAGCAATAGGCGAACATCAATTTCATTTACTCTTTTGGCCATAATTTGTGAAAGCTGTTCTCGAGTTAAACGACAGAATTCGACGGTAATTCTTTCGGATACTTCCCAGTCTAGAGGAAATACATTGCCAAACTTATCTTCAAAATCTAAAAGATGACGTTTTAGCCAGGCGTAGCGCTTATCTATTTTATCAAGCCAGGCAATATCCTGATTTTCGTGGAATAAATGGAGATACTCTTCTAATTGCTGTGCTATAAACCATTTTAAAAGTTCTTTCTTCACTCTGGGTTCCAAAACAGACACAACTTTACAAGCATCGGACAGCTGATTTAAGCTCAAACGCGGGTGACCACTATTGCTAGCAGACTTCCCCGAAAAAGCTTCTTTAAAGTCTTCAGTTATCTGTTGCGCTAATGTAACCTGTATACGGTCTACGCTTTGTGAGAGATTCTTAATTTCTTCAATATCTGAATACTGCTGAAAATGCTGATTTACTTCAGTTATGGCCTGCAATGGATTCAAAATCTCTCCATACAAACGTTTTTCTATTAATTTTTCCAAGCTTTCTATGCCACCCACAAGCATATGTAAATGGTTTAAGGTGGTTATGGCTGAAGTGAGATTTCGTTTCGCACAATCCAACTGTTTTATGTCGCGAGTAATTTCTTTGACCATTTCCTCAGTCTTTTCCGCACGAGACTTTACATCGATAATGTGGTCATAGAGAGTGGTAATCACTTTTTGTGCTTCATACAGAGCCATTTGACCATCTTGCCCTGTATTCGTTTGTCCTCTCACTACGGACCGTATATTGTCATCAATTAGTGAGACCTCGCATTGCATGCGCTGGATGGTCTCGTCGATAGTGGCCAATGACTGCTCATTCGGAAATAATTGATTGATGTAATCGACTGAATTAAAATCGGGTGCATCCATGGGATCATCAGATTTTAAAACCTTTAAGAATGAATATGAATGAAAGTAAAAAAAACTTGTCCAGCTGCCACGGAAAACTGAACTTACCTTGTCAATTACTTGTTTCACTTCCTTGCTAAAATTAATTTTATTTTCTTTATAATTTCCATTATCTTCGAATGCTCTGGAGTCGTTCTCCACACCGCATTCACCCGCACTCATTTTTAAGAATTTCTATAAATTTTCACCGAAATTATTCAACAATTTTCACAAATATTTCGAATTTTTCAGCGTCACTAAACGAAAGAAAAAAACTTTACTGTAATAAAGTGTCAAATTAAAATAACAAAACCAATCATCTGTTCAATTACAGTGTTGCGTTCTTTGGTACTTCATATTCTACCACTGACTAGTGTTGCCTACAGTTCATATTCCGATTTGTGGTGGGTTTTTTTTTAAATGAAATTTACTTATTGCACGTACAAACCACACAGTTCACCATTGGCATTATGGTGCAAATATGATATTTTCGAAATGTCGGTAATGCTGTGAAAAGTTTTCGTAACGGTTTTTGTGGTGAATTTTAACTTTATTCAGTGAATTAAAAAAGCTCACCAAATAAAATATCTTTTGGACAGGGGAATTTTGGGGAGGAGCAGCACTTTTCCCTTCCTTCTCCCCTCCACAAACGATCACGATTAAAGAATATACGAATTAATAATAAACAACGAAAGTTATGTGTTCTTTTGTTTTTAATAAACGAATGAACTTTCTTTCTAAACTACCACCACAGCCAGTGCAGTGTGAGATTTGCTTTTAAGGCTTTATCCCTAATTTCGAAATTCTAAACATCAAATTAATAATAAAATTTTATAAAACGTATAAAACAGGAATCAACAATAACCACATCTTTTCTAAAGGTGTAAGTGAGTAAAATAAAGCTTTAGACTGTATTCGAGTGGACTAGCGGCGTGAATTAATTTTTTTCCTGAAATCTCCTTACTCTGCATCTAAAAATAAGTGACTAATCTTACCATTCAAAATTAAATTATCAAATTGCGCAAATCACTCAATATTTAATCGAATATTACGCATGGGATTTCATAGCCGTTATCAGCGCCGGCTAGTTCATACTGGTAAGGCAAAATTTTTGACTAAGTGTTTCGGATCGTTCGCAACGATACTTTTTCAATAGTAAGATCAGCTATTTATTGTTGTTGTAGCAGCTCTGCTATTGCAGTCTAGAGATTTTTCATGAAATTGATAAAATAAAACATATACGTGCATAGGTTCAGGTAATTATTCCTGTTCGAATATCATCATTGTAAAGGATATGAAAGAGGATACACCAGGAAGCGAACTATTCCGATCGTTCTCAGTCACAGAACCACTGAACGGAAACCAGTGATATTACTGGAACATTGAAATAGGTGTTTGATGGCATGAGTACTCTTGCAGCACTGTTTCAATTGTTCCCGGTATTATCCTCTCTCGATATGAATTAATGATCTTAATTGTGTCAAGGTCGATCTAGTGAGTCTAAGCAGGATAGGATGTATTCATAATTTGCAAAGTCCGGCAAATGGCAGTCATGAACATTGTTGTTGTTTTCAGTCAATTTAACCAATTTTTGTCCACAAGACCCACTCCACATATGGCGAATCGAATTAGAGTTTAACTTAAATTTTTAAATGCTAATGTATACATATGTATGTACATACCTCTCTCTCTACAACATTAGTTGGTTGGATGGATTAAAAACGACTTTTCTTTGGTTCCGCAGTGAGCTAAACGACTGTTTATTTATTTATTTATTTAATCATTTTTCTTATCTTTTACAAACATTTTTATAAGAATTGTTTTGTGTCCTTATAAGATAAGTGTTATAATCAATAATTATGTTATTATTTTAATTTTTTTTTTAAGATAAATTTATAATAAAAATATAATGAATAAAATAATAATAATAATAATAATTATTATAATTATAATATGATAAATTCTAATTGTAAAGTGTATTTTATTACATAATTGAAAGAATATTTTCAGAAGAAGAAAATACTTTTTTATGGCTGTAAAATGAAATATTTTCTTCTTTTTATTAGAATTGTTATGTTTTTGTTGTTTTTTGTTTGTTTTTATTTTTAACATTCTTCTGTCATGTTGTTTTTTAAATGTATTTTAATTTTAAACAACAACATTAAGGCTACTAGAACTGCAACAATTATTATGGATTTTTCATAGAATATTAAAAAATTGTTTAAAACTACAATTAATATTGTTATTGTTATGATTATTAATTAATGTTATTAAGAAATATTTTATTTTTAGCACGTATTTATTTATTTACATTTGATAATTAATTAATTAAATATGTATATAAGTGAGTGAATATTTTTAAGAATTATTATTTGAATTAAAAAAATTAAATATATTTGATATTTATGTATGTACGTATCGATGGATTTGTATTATCATGATATAAATGATGCTGAATCCGTTGCAATATTTATTCCCTTATTTATTCACTTGCCATAAAAATTATTTGTTTTCTGCTTTTTTTTATTGTTGGGCTTTTCCAAAGCTAACAAAATCTTTGCCAAACTTTCATATTTATACACGTATCGTATACGTGTTACTTATTTTACCATCTATTCCAGGGCAAGATTTTAGGCGTCTCTTTGAGTTTTAAACTCAAAAAAAAAAGAATACCAAGTCTCAAGTATGTAGTCTCAAGTAGTAGTAGGAGTTGTGTAAATTCTGAATACTATTGGTTGAAGGAGAAAATGTATCCTATGTAGTGCTTGAGACCAATAACAGAACTGCTTTTGCCTTTCTCTGGTACATGTATACATACATTTTAGTTAAAAAAAATTATAAATAAAACTCATTTGTAGTTTACATCGCGTCATTTACGAAGACGTATGAAGGTATAGTGAAAATTGTTTTCCTTGTATTGTTGGTTCTCTCATGCTATTTCCTTCAATTCATTTGCTTTCTCCTTTTATCGCATACATTGTAGGTAAACCATGCTGTTCTGTATTTTCTTCCGTGTTTGTGTGTTTACTCAGTGCAATGCATTTCCGGTGGTGGTTTGAGCTTTTATTTTACTCTTCTCTTATTGGTTGGTCAGGCCAATAAGTGAAGCTTTTTTGTATATGTATATATATCAACAAGCACATGACATATAATGTTTATATATATATGTACGTTGTGAATATATACACAACTTTTGTAAAAACAAGCCACGAAACTATTGTTGTGTATGACAATTGGCAGGATTTATTAGCTTTCGTTATATACATACGTTTATTGTTTGTATCCTCCTAGCAGGCGTTAAATCGTTTCAGCTGCTTTTTTGGTTGGTAATATAAACTGCAATGAATAGAAGAAACACAATTGCAATTAGAGAATTAAGCATTACAAACACATTCTAGAAAAAAGTTGAATATGTATTCTATATTATAAGCTATATAGTCTTCCATTCTGTAAATTAAGGGGTTAGTATATCGCATAATTTTACAAAAATTGTTTGATGTCAACTCATTGCAACCTGTACTTATAAATCAACGATGTAGTGAGTATGAATGAATCAGACAGAGTAGTTAAATTTCAATATTGTTGAGTCGCTAACGATTCATTGCTGATATTTTAATCTTATTTGCGTGGATGAGAACTTTGTTTGGAATAATTTAGAAACTATTTCAAAATCAGCCAATGAACCCGATTAATTCTTGCGTAATTATTGTTTATTTTGTTTATTGACTAGTTTTTTTGCGCTTTCTTTTCCGATACAATCAATTTTTGGCAAAATAACAAAATAATGTACAATGCAGCCACGATTTCCCACCTATTTCTGTGCGAGTATTGTAAAATAAAAGCGAACAAAACATCAATTAACAATGAAAAACACAAAAAAAAATTATTTTGCAATGAAATAGTTTAGTCGAATATACATACATACATACATACATATGTATTGTGATCGAAAATAGATCGAATATTATTTAAGAGAGCATAGTAAATACACAAGTTATGTTTTCGCTATACACACGAGTACATTTAATTGTTTATAAGAAGCATAAATAAATATGCGTTCACATACATATTTACATACATATTATTCTATTGTTGTATTCCTTTTCTGGCCATTTGCATAATTTAATAGAAATTTTGTTTATAGAAATCGTGCCAAAAATAATTGTATTCGTGACGTAGATGCTCAAATACACTAAAAGAAAAATGTGTGTACAAAGGAAAAACTATAAGAAAACAAATGTATGTATGTATGTTGAATAGTGAAAATAAGCGTGCATTCATTCGTTAATAAAATTTTACGATGAGACTTAAATTTTTGTAATTTTCTTACGAATTATTCATTCATAAAAATTATTTTTGTTGTCTGTCTGTCTGTCTGTTTGTCTGTCTCTTGTTGGTTAATCAGAATCAGTTGGGAAAAGAGCCTGATGCCATTTTGGCTACCAATTCATGCAAAGATGAGATTGCATAATTTATGATCATGGAGTTTTGCCAATAAAAATATATTTTTCTGGATATGTTCCCAAATGTTTCTTTTCTGTTTTGTTTTTCTCGTTTCTTTATTTATTTTCTACAATTCTTTTCTTATTTAATTTTCTATATTATGACGCCGCTGTAAACTAAAACATTTCTTGGCTCATGATCACTTGTTTTCAACACAAACATTTTACGTATGTACGTTTGTTTCTTCGAAAGTGGTTGGTTGTTTGGTTGTTTGGTTGGTTGGATGTTTAATTCGACAATTGTTTGGTTTAGTTTTTGTTTCTTTCTTTTCTCGAACTCAAAAGCAACGCACTCATTCAAGATTTCCCAAACTGTACCAATAAGTGCGGGAATTTTATTAGGAATTCTTTAATTTGGCCACGTTTGCACGTGTTTGGTAAGGTCAGGTTTGTTTTGATGATGGTATTATCGAAAATAATCTCTAAATTGTTTTTTGTTTCTTTTTTATTTTTTATTATCGAATGTGGCAAAATATTGTTTTCATTTTCTTTAATTGATGAAATCTCAAACACATGTGGCTGGACATATTGATTATTATTATTACCATTATGGCAAGCAAGGCATTTTCAGATATGTTTTCTCTTTATGCTTTCATTCACTCTCTCGCTTATGTTATTGTAAAATTAAAAACGTTATTTAAGAAACCTCACTTATAAGCTTAACATTCAGTCGGTTCACCCAATTACGTGTGCAGCCTGCTGTTGCAAGTGTTAATTGTGTTCAAAGTGATTTACGTTCTCCAAAAGGACATTTTCAAAGGATAATAAAGGAGGTTGGAAAAGATGACTTCTTATGTATTGGTTGAATAAGAGGTATTAATAAAGTGTTGTGTAAATTGGAAAATTTATTGCCAACGGATGTGAATAATTGGCTGTAAGTGTTGTAGGTGGTAATAAGAAGAAGTTTAAGAACAGATTAGTCTCTAAATTGTGGGTTATTTTATTACTTATTACAGTATAAAACATACATAATCTACCGTTATAGGGGTTTATTGCCATTGACTTTAACCTTTAACTGAGAAGGTGGTGGTATATTTTACTCTCTCTTTTAATTTTCTTAAATATAACAACCAAGTGAAAGAAAAATTCTAATATTTTTGAAAAACCAAAAAAAAATATATTAATATGTAAATATTGCTAATTATTAGAGAAGAAAAGGAAAATATTCAGAAGTTTCTTTTTATTATAAAAATTTTTTTATTTTTTTTAATATTAAAAGTCTTATTGATGTACAGTCTTGGAACCCAACTTGTGATGCCATCAGTTTAAATCCTAGATATACTGGACATATTTCAAATAAGATATATTTAATATAAGTTTTTGAAAATATTTTCACTACTTCTAGATTTTTAATAAAAAAGAAAATAGCAAACAATTTTTTACATTTACATTACATTTGGTATGGAATATAAAGGTTTGAATTAAATTTTAATTTTAGAAAAAGACTGCTGATTTTGGAATGAAGAAGAAGAATTCAACAACAAAACTAATTTAAACGCAAGAAGGAACATCGAAAATAAAATCCTAATTAAATCGTGTCTGTATACTTACATATTATAATTGTACAAATAATGTGTATATGTATGCACGTACGTATGTAAGTACGAATACATTTATACCCCGTGTGTGATTATACAAGATTTTGATGGGCATTAACGGCTGTTGGTTTTTAAATTAGTCGACTGCAACATTTTCTATTCAATTTTTCGCTCTTGATATTATTTGCAATTTTCGGTGATAAAATAGCAAAAAAAAAAAGAACAATTTCAGTTCATTATTTCTGGTTGTAAATAAATTTGTTACTCGTATTTTGTTTTTTTTTTTGTTTTTTTTTTTGCTTATTTTTGTGAAATGAAAACAACGACTGCAATAATAGATAAAAAAAAAAACAAGAGAGATAATTATGTATGTCTGTATGGATGTATATGTATGTACTTTTAAAATGATTATATGGTCACATAACAACACATTAAAACCTTAAAATAATATAAATTTGAAGAAGAAGAAAAAAACGAATAGAATACTCGGAAAAGAGTGCTTTTTTTTAAAAATAGTTTTAAAAGAAAATAGAAAAACACAAAACAACAACAAAAACGGCATAATTTATATTCGGTTTACGTTAATTTTATGTCGATCATCATTGCAGGCAAAAAGAGAAAAACTAAACAAAAAACAAAAAGAAAAGAAGAAGAGAAAAGTATATTAAAAACATAACGACACACTGAAGAGAGAACACTTTCAGCTTCTTGTCGTTTTTTATGAGTTTCTCTTAATCTTTGATGACTTTTCTACAAAAGCTACACCCTACAAACCATGAACATAATTGAACATTTACGTGTATTACAGTAAAAACTTGATAGTCCTTGACTCACTAATCCCTAATATTATTCGGTAATTCGAACATCTATAATCCGAATTGATAATAACTTTTTAATCCGTAGGGCATCCAATGTATACAGTAGTTGCGCACGATGCGTCGGGTAAAAAGATCACATATAGTTTTATCATTGGATTTCAATTCAAGTTAATATTAAATTTCGAAAAGAAAAGTGTTAAGTGATTATTTAAATGATTAAAATATATTATGTGCAATCATTCGACAGGCATTTTGATAATCAGAATTAGGTAGGGTCTGCAATCAATTATGCCCGCATTCTTACCGTATTATGATTTATAAAATCAAACAAATCAATTGTCTTGACTCTACTGATAAGCTGGAATAAGCTGCGATCCGGCTGACATAGGTTCAAATAAGACTTGCAACCTTCATGGGCTTATTGCATGCGCAGGTGTTATATTCTTGTGATCAAATACGTGAAAGACCTTTCGTCTACCAAATCGAATGTCTGTCTTTTATGTATTCAGGATACGACTTAAAATGTGTACCAAGCTTGCAGTAAATGTGAAATAAAAAAAAAATGTTGTTGCCTTTTGCCTCTGCTCTGTGTCGGGTGTTTATTTGCCGACACATAACACTTGTCTTTAATTATATTTTTTTTTTTTTTTTTTGTTTTTTGATTTTCGTGAAAACACTTTTTGTTTCGGTTAAAGTCAATTAAGCGTGATTGGTTTGTATATATGTATGTATGTATGTATGTATGTAAATATATATATATATATGTATATATAGAAACATATTCTTGGTGATAGAGTGTGTCTATAAGTCTTTCGAATTTGTTTTTTCTTTTTAGAAAACAAAAACAATATTATATAAATATGTCTATGAAACTACATACACAGATACATAGGACTCTTAAATACTTGAATAAACTCATCTACTAGATTTTACTTATAGGATATAGGGTTGGAATAGCTGCTATACAAACAAATAAACATGATCATTAATACCATTAAGTGTATCTGTCTCTGTATGCATGTGGTTTTGTTTGTATCTACATATATTTGTATAGATTTCTACATTTGTTTAGGCAAACAGATATATTTGTACGATCGTTGTTTGACAATTTCTGCGCATTTCATTTAATTTCGCTTTTGAAAATCTTCGTCTGTTCTTCAGTTTGCCAGTCAGTCACTTTGATTGTCGATCCATATGATGATTTGTTTTTTTTTTTGGTTTTTTTTTTGGTTTTTTCTTCTTCTAAAAGATATGAATATATGTTTATGTTTGTTTTATTTTTTTCGTTGTTGTCTTTTTATTTTTCACTTTATATTATCACTTACCAAGTGTTTTTATTTCTATTTAAATTATCGTTGTTGTTGCTGTTCCAAAAATAGTATCATTATTAACATTTATTTGTTTGTTTATTGCTGTTATTGTTGCTAAGTATGTAACACCCTTGATGTCACCTTCACTCAAACCACAAGCTCTTTGGAGTAATTTAAAATGGTACGGACCATTAAAAGCTACAGCAGTTATGTGATACTTTTACTTTAAAATTTAATTTGAATAATTAAGAAAATAATTTTTAAATTTTATAATCTTTTTCAAATTGATTATAATAGAATCTATAAGGATAACCGACTTAAATTAGATTAGATTAGATTTGAAATCTAAGATTTGTTTTCAATTTAATGTATGTGTGTTCTTCAACTAATTTTCCCTTCCTGGTCTATCATATTTTGTGCACCTGTTTTCGGAATTCATTCTTTATGTATTTATTAATAATTTTGTCCAAAAAAGAAAATAAAAAGGATGAAAAACAACGTCTTATTGACAACGTCTCATTTCCTTAAAAAGTAGAATAAAATTTTGTATTCCTGTAATTACGATGTGTGTGTGGATATTTCTAAATGTTTTACTATCCCATATATGTATGTATGTATGTATGTATTGAAAAAAGTTCATTTCAAGTGAAATTTAAATGTGAGGTACATACATACGTACATACATATATTTAAAACAACAGTTGTTTGTCATTTTTAGTTTAAAGCAGACAGACGTTGAACATTTCTGATGCACTTACACATTTGTATGAATGTTGTTGTTAGGAAATATTCATTTATTTTCTTTAAAAATATTAATAGGCTGCCTATGCCTGAGTTGGATACACTAAATGGCTAAAGCTAATGGAAAAACAAATGGAAATTAAATTTTTTTGTTGTAGTATTCCTAGATAGATAACAGATTTTAGCTTATAAAATCCGTTATTATTTTTGATTAATTGAAATGTTCGTGAAAATTGTTGAAATATGCTACACCGAATACAAAGTCTGAAATAATTCATTCATAATGATTAGAATATAATTTTCAATTGTTTTATGGACAAAAAAAGTATACAAAGTATATTCAATATTTCTAATGTTATTATTGTAATAATAATTCCTCATGTACCACTATTGATTTCTATTTCAATTTTATGTTAGAATTTTACCACAACAAATCATCTTTAGACTTATTGAGTGATCTCTTTGTTATACAGGAAAGAGCAGTCATTACAACCCTTTAGTTAGGATTACGACCGAGTTTCTCACACTACCTACTTTATGTTTGTTAAATTTTTACATGAGTGGCGGGACCTAGAGTTTAAAGTCGACACTGAATGACAGATTTTTGAGAAGATTTCCATGATTTTATTTACTCTTAGAGTTTTTACCGGAAATTTGAGGAGAGGAACAAATATTTTTTCATATTTTGTTTTGTTGGAGATGTCTGTTCGAATAAGTCAAAAAAATTAGAAATATATGCCAGCCTTATTGCTAATATCCCAAAGCCCTAGGTAGACCATAATTTTTTTGTTCTTGTTGTATTGAAAATACCATAAATAAATAAATAAATTAAATAAAATAAAATAAATAAATAAATTATTTTGTGCCTTTAAGCAGAGAAGTGGATAGTTCCCGACCCTGGTTATATGGTTCTGTTTATTTTTATACATTCTTTTTTATATTAAAAATATACAATTATTAAAATGTGCATCTGTTTTATCATATTTCTTTCATGTGCAGATATTTTTCTTAACCAGAAAATATAAAAAAATGTTTTTATTTTGCAATTAAAATTGTTTACCCACCTATAATGGCGTTTA
Source organism: Sarcophaga rosellei (assembly GCA_930367235.1). Classification (NCBI taxonomy): domain Eukaryota; kingdom Metazoa; phylum Arthropoda; class Insecta; order Diptera; family Sarcophagidae; genus Sarcophaga; species Sarcophaga rosellei. The sequence goes on along the minus strand of OV884019.1, from coordinate 2,006,959 downwards.
AAAAACTAGCACATCGCATGTGCGAATGTACATATGTACATACGTATTGAAATAAATAAAATCTATTATGCTGGGTACCCTTGCAGTCTATCAGTGTAAGATTCTGTTCTATTGCATAATTAATAAAGAAATAAACAAAGAAATCTTTAATAATTTTCAATTGAAAAATGGAATTCAAATAATATTTTAACGGATTTTGTGTGCTAATTTTAATATCCTCAACTGTATAATTTTAAGTGATCAAATATATTGTTCTACTTTATTTGCAACAGAAAGGAAACTAAAAACATTTATCGTTTACGTAAGTTTCTCAATTACAATTTCGAATGTGTGTCATCATTATAAAGGAAACATCATCAGGTTGTTCCCTCTCTCATTACCCTTTTTCTTCAATTCGTTTGCAATCAGAACAAGTTTGGCAAATCTAAAAAAGAATAACGATAGCATCCATTTTAAATAAATGAAAATATGTATTAAACAATAAAATACTCTTCTGCGGATTTCAATTCAAAAACACAAAAGGAACACTTAACAGAAAAATGTTTTTCATTTTAATTATTTCTTTTATTTTGGGTTTGTGTGTCCGGTTTGACACATAAATTTATTCGTCTGATACTGAAATCAATACAGAGTCAGAGTTAGTGTCTGTAATAATTTATTTTGGAATATTTTTGAAATATAAAATCGAGATTTACATACAAAAGGCATTAAATACTGCATTAGTAAATCATTAAATCATATTCTCTCCTCTTTTTGTTTTCCAGATAAACAAAGGAATGTTTTTGAAAACACAAAGTAAGTTATTATTATCGTTTCCTATTCCTTTAATGCTTATATTTTTTAAAGAAAGGAGAAAAAGTTAAAAAAAAAAAATAAAAGAAAAAATAAATGAAAAAAGAATCTTGTTTATTATACGCCACTATAATTGCAGTGGACATTTGTTTTATGGACTGCGAAAAAAGTTTGTTTTTGGGCGCTTTGTGACGCCTAAAAAGTTTTCGAGAAATAAAAGAAAACATACAAGAAAAATGAAAAAAACAAAAAAAATATGCATAAATTACATCAGGTTCAGGTTGAATTCAATTTACGCCTCATAAGAATTAAAATTAAAATATTTTCTTATTAATTATAATTGTTATTACAAGGTTAAATAGAATTAAGGGAGACAATTTAGAAATTGCTAAATTGCCGGAAAAAAAAGTAAGTAATTCAGATCATAATAAACCAATGATACTCTAACTTCATCAAGGTCTTATATTTTTTTTATAATTTTTATGAATTTTATTTTCTTTGGCGACTGTAGGGTACAAGCTTTGAGAAAAAATATAAAATAAAATACTCACACCCACCCTTGTGTGATAATGATTTACTTTATTTGCATATTTCGGCCGTTAAATAAAAGAAATATGAAGAACAACAAAACAAAACAAAACAAAAACGATTTTAAAAAAAATTATGGTGGGTGATGTGATGTACGAGCATTAAAAACAAACAAATTAAAAGAAAAGAAAAAATATGAAAAAATAAAAAAAAATATTTTCGTTATAAAGAGAAATCTGTTTGTAATTTAAAAGGTTTTCAATTGAAGACAAAATATTTTGTTTTTGGTAAATTATATTCCTAGTAATTCAATGAATGTTTAATTAAAAATAAGAAAACAATTTTAAAATTCCAAACAAAAATTCATCTTTAAAACATGTGGTTCAGGCTGAAATATAGTTGAGTTTATTTAAATACTTCTGGTAATTTACTTATTAAAGTTTATTGTATTTCAATATATATTTTTTGTTTTTTTTTTGGAAAATAAAATAAACATACGAGCTTATAAAAATGTAACTTCTTTAAAGCATAAAAAGTCAACACAATTCGTGATAAGAGCTCATCTCCCTGTTTAAAACCGTTGTTACCCATTACGTATGAGTATTATTTATTATTTATTACACATTCAAACACTCGCGCGCACACACACACACACACACACATAATCATATCGCTCATACTTCACAGTGTATCTTAAACTGTTCTTAAGACAGTTACATATACTGCAAAAGATGTTACAAAAGTAAATACACAATGTGACTGAGTGTGTGTGTATGGGAGGGAAGAGAGAAGAAACATTATGCCGCATCAAGAGATCTGCAATTTAAAGCGCCTACTTGTCTGCTGCATTATTTGGGCTCAACACAAGATGTTAAAATGAAAAATATTACCAACACATAACAAATATTGTAAGTGAGTCTACTACACAGTTTTCTTATTTCCAGTTCCAGTTTTATTTCAGTATGTATGCTTCCATCTCTCATAGTCCTTTGGCCTCGGTGCTCCCTCCTCCCGGTAGATGTGTCGTTTGGTATTTAGCCAAAATATAAAATGTTATAAATTTTGAAGAAAAACTAAAATAAAACGCATTAAGGATTTGTTTTGTTCTGTTCAGTTTTGTTTTATTTTGTGTTCGTTTGTGTCATTCTCCTTGAGCGTCATCTCTTTGTGAATCTGAATGGAATGTGTGTTCTGTTTTAGTGACTGTTATAATTGCAATTTTATGAAAATACAAACAATTTTTGATACTGAGTTGAGCTGATTATAGTTCCTTATTTTTTTATAGTTTGTGTGACAAAATATGTATTATGCTTTTTAATGTTAATGTTGAATATACTTGTGTGTGTGTTTTTTGTGATCTTTTATGTTTTTTTTTGTTTTTTTTTTTGTTTTTTTTTGTTTTAATGAAAAGTGAGTGTACAAAATTTGCATTTCATTTGTTGTTTTTGGTGTTTTTCAATCGCATGTGGCTGCGTGCCATATACTGACCTGAACTGGTCGTGTGCCTCTCTCTCCTGCCAATTAAACTTATGTTATGCTTTTTGTAGTAGTTATTGTTATTGTTGTTTGACGCACATTTTTGATGTGTTGCCCAGACTTTTATGGTTTTGTCTTGTTTTTGTTATTGCTGTTCTTTTTGTTGTTGTATAAATTTCTTGGCATAATCTGCTGCGCCCACTACTCGTAAGTGTCTTGAAAATATTTCGTATTTCTCGTATTTATTGGCTCATCAAAATTGTTTCAATTTTTTTTTCTTTTTTAGTTTTTTGGCCAGAATTCTGGGGTATTTCCTATTTGGCTCTAGAATGGATTTTCTTTTCTTTATTCATGATGATCCTCGTCGTCATTGGTGACTAAATGAACAACAGGTGGTTGCTTGATTTTTTGGATGACATTCCTTGTTTTAATTTCATTTTCTATTTAAATTGTAACAAATTATTGTCTGATAATTTCAAGTTTGATTAGTTTGGCAAGTCTATCAGTAGAATTCTTTCGTTTGAGGTTGTCAACCTTTTTAATGTCTTCATAATATTGGCACTTAATAAATGCGCTTGAATACTGGTCGCTGTTAAACGCCAGGAGGGGTGGGTATAAACAAAAAGTGGGCTTGTTTACAATTTTCACTAAACAGCGTATTATTGGCTGGTACTTCGTTTAGCGGCAGCAGCAGCAGCAGCATATATGCACATATATTTGATATTTGATTTAATCTTTTTGGCATTATTTAATATTTTCGTTCAAAGTTTCTTTGCCAATAGTTTCTCTTTTATTTACACACAAAATAATTGAAATTTTAAACACTTGTTTGATTGTCATTGTGTTTGTTATTTACTGCGAATATTTGAAAAGTTTTGTGTTTGACGAAATTTTGAATCAAACAAGTTTTAAAATTTAAAATAATACCTAAAAGAACAGCACAAGGAGATTATAATGTTCGCAATCATAAGTAGAATTTTTTTGATTAAATGGCCTCTTGGCTCTTGGGTCCTGGTAAGCTATTTGAGTGACTTATTTATGCGTAATATTATTTACAACATGAATTATATTGTTTTAGCTAGATTTAGAAAATAATCAGAAGAAAGGAAAGTACTGAAAAAGTTCTACAAAAGGCTCTCTTCAATTTAACAACAATTTGAAAATCATTTTTTGAACCTTTCAATATCCAGAAATTTCAGTGCTTTGCTGATATATTTGTTTCCTTTTGGCAATTAATTATTTTCGTTCTTCATAAATTATTTAAATTAAATATTTCTCGCCTTCACTCTATTCCTCTATTTTTTTTAATGCAAAATCTATAACATCAATGAAATTCTCCAACTATTTATTTGCAATTGCAAACAATTTTTTTAGAAATGTATTACAATCAAACAATAAAAAAACGCCAACTTTAAATGTTAGGAAGTCATAAATCTTACAAAAGGACATTTAAACTAACAGTGATAAAAAACGAAAAAAGAAAAAACCAAAACAAAACGTAAGAAAAATCTAGTGGAAATGATAAAAAAAATCCGAGTGAGAACAAATTTTAGTTCCTTCAACAACTGACCAGCATTTCCTGTGTTCAAAGGAGCACAACAAAAGGACTTGTACATATGCAGGCATTCAAGAGAAAATAATTGTCAAATAAAAATAAAAAAGAAATAGAATGGAAGAATAGAATAGCATGAGAAAAACAGACGAGGAGATATAACATTGACTTTAACAATAAGATATTTGGCAATTTCCGTTTGTAAATTCTTATAGGAAAGCGAAAAATACCCATATTGCCTGTTTTTTCTATTTTCCTTTTTAAAATAGCAAAAAAAAAGAGTATAATTTTCACAGGATGTCCAAAACATTGTTTGTGTCAAAAGTATTTAAATTTTTATTTTCTGTTGCCAAAAATTCCTGTCCTGTCCATTGCAAATAAATTTTATTTTAAAATCGTGAACAAATATTGTATACCATCCCTCCCTAACCACCATCAGTGAAAAACAAGTGAAAATAAAAGAAAAATAATGAAAAGAGGAATTGTAAAAAACAACAACAACAACAACAAATATAGTGAACAGAACAGAATATCATTCACTTTTCGCGCCCCATTAAATCTTCTGTGTTGTAATGACTTTTTGGTAATTTGTCTTATTGCTTAGGTGCAGGAGTATTGAATGAATAACAACAGAGTCTCGTCCTCTTCTTAATAATAAAAAAAAACACGTAAAGGATGCTAATTTTCTCTGTCTGTTAATTAGTTTCTATTTTTTGCTTTCGTCGAATTTGACTATGGGTGGAGGAGTCATTTTCATAGAGAATTTGTTAATTGTTTTAATGTCGGTTATAAATTTAAATTTCATGGCATGTTTGAGTTGTTTTTGTTTTCGGTTTTTCTTTTGCTTTTTTGCTCTTACTAAATCAGTGTTATTTATATGCAATGCATAATAATAATAATATGCTCTTCTTGCTGTCTCCTTTCGCGAGAGCTATTATGTTAATTAAACAAGTAGATGAATAGAAGAGTGCCAATAAATTAATAACATTTTAAACATTGAATTTAAAACATGATTACACGGTCTGATTAAAACTATTAATAATTAATAGCGTTTTTTGTTGTTGTTGTTGCAATATGGATGATTCATTATGAACTGTTGGCAGTACAAGGTTTACCAAATATACATGCCTATGCTGTAATTCAAGTGATCGTATTGTCTTATATATTGATTACTTGAAACCTAACGAGCGAAATTTTTTAAGACAGTTTCCACAGTATACCATTACAGCCTGCAGAATCACAAATAAGTGTGATTTACAGGAAGATGGAATTGTCAGATTATATTTGTAAAATTTATATAAAAGTCGAGAATTCAAGTAGTTTTGTGGGCAGTGTGCTTGACTATTAGTATGGGTTCAATTCGCACCGGAGGTCTGTTCTGTTACACTACACCCAGTGGTGTTGTGCTAATTTTTTTTTACCGGAACGCGTTCCGGTTCAGCAGAAAAAAACGTTCCGGACTGCGGTTCACGGTTCGGAAAAACAAGCCGGTTCGTTCAGGTTTTTGTTCCGGTTCGGGTTCAAACCCTTGTTTATAAAAATACATATAATAATTCGTCAAAAATTAGAAAAAAAATCAGCAATTCTTTTTAATTTTTTTTTTCAAAACGTCAGCCAATTCTCGTTATCAGAAATTATCTTTAGTTCCGGAACGCGTTCCTGTCCAAAAAGGAAGTACCGGAACGACGTTCCGGAGCGTTCCGGCTCGACAACACCACTGACTACACCCATCATCTAAGTTGCTCAGCTCATAATAATTATAAAATAGTTCGAATACTATTGGTGGACAACAGTTTCCTAATGTTCTTCATATCTACAGCTCCCGCAGAAGCCGCTTGACATGTACATTCATGAACATCAATGATGCATGTATGTATCAAGAAAAAGTTTAAATTACTTATCGAAATTCAGTTTACCTATGTTTGTTACTTAGGTGATCAGAAAACAAATTAAAAACAAAACTCTTTTCGTTAAAGAACCAAAAATATTAATACTTATTGATTTTCACGGGTATCTAACTTTTATTCTTAAAAGATTTTTAGGTGGTTGAAGAAATACTTTAAACACTACACTGTGTGTAAGTACTGAGTCAATTAAAAGCAAGATTGTATCAATTTTAAAGAAAATAACAAATATCAGTTCAAATTAAGCAAATTAAGAGTGCAAAAGCTCGTCTGAAATTATTGAGTTTGTTCGTTTTAAATGAAACATAAGTGAACATACATACAAATATTTGTATTTAATGTATGTATTTAAAATGTTCTTAAGGAAAAAATTTTTAATATTTCTAAGCTCATGTCACGACAATTTGGCGCCACATAAATATTTTTCAAATTCTACAGAAATGACAATGAAACAAACAACAATTGCACAATATGTACAACGCAACTCAAAAAAAATGTAAAACAACACAAACAAACAAAATGGAACAATAGCAGCAAATAAAAGAGGCCGCGACTAAAATAAAAGAAATATACAATGATTACATATATACTCGTATTTACGATATTATGGAAACATAAGACAATATATGAATATTTCAAACATACTCCCTCCGCCTTTAAGAAAAAAAAACCAAAAAAGAAAATAAAAAAAACTCAGATATCATGTGTTTATATTTGTTACAGATAAGGAACTAAAATAATGCAATTTTGCATACATATACATATGTATAACATATGAAATTTAAGATAAAAAATTTTTTTTTCTATTTTTTTTAAAGGAAATATGAATTTTTATTTACAACATCTCATAGCCAAACTAATAAGAAAATAAAATAAATATTTATTTGAAGACAAATTTTCATACAAATTTTTTCCACATCAGTAAAGGATACTCGTATTCATGTAGTGACACAGAGAGAGAGAGTAAATTTATTTGTTTTCATGTAAAGATTTCCGCGTTACAAAGAATGAAGGAATAATACCGTGATGGTTTAAAAGGCAAACAGCTAGGGGTTGCACTAGTTTAAAAAAAATTGTTAAGTACTCTTACATAATATGTCGTATCTGGTTATTATTTTTTTCTCTATTAAACTCTTGGATTTTTAATCACCACTGCAAATGGATAAGCAACCATTTTTAATTTAGAAACTTAAGTGAATTTTTTAAGTTGTGTATTAAATGTTTCACTACTACTAAATGTTGTGACTTATTAGACGTAAGGCCACGGTTCAAACCACAGGTCAAATTATTTCTTCGGCGACTTCCTCTCAGCAGATTACTGGCAAAAACTCTGAGAGTAAATAAAATTACCATGAAAAGTTTCTCAAAAATCTATCGTTCGGAGCCGACGTTAAACTGTAGGACAGGTATAAAATTAACGCACACAACATGAGTGGTGTGCGAAGCTAGGCCATAATTCTGACTGAAGGGTTGTAATGGCCAATTATGTATGTACATATGTATTATTTCAAGAATAATTTTCAACATACTTGCACCACTAAAAGAAAAAAAAACCGATGAAATGTTTCTTTAAGTATAGAATTACTTTTCTCTTATAAATTTTCAAACCAAAAGCTCATAATTGTGCGTGTGTGTGACTGTTCATCTTTTCTGATAAATTTTTTAATTTTTTCGTCTTTCTTAAGAACGAAATATAATTTGTAAATTAGCTTTTTAATGACTGAAAAGGCATAGGGATTTTTAAATATAAATTCTACGACATTTTTTTCAATTTTCGTAAACAAATTTTAATTTTATTCTTAATTTAATACAAACAATTCTTTTTTTATGTGGGTGTAATTTTATTTATTTTATTTTTATTTCATTAACTAAATTCGAATGAAATTTTATTATACCAATATAGTACATATACATATATAGTATATTGATAATAAAAAAAAAAAACATTTTTTATGCCAATAAAAATTTGTAAAATGGAAAAAATATTAATTCTTCTCAAGTTAAAGTTTATAAATTCTGTCATTCATATCAAGTGATGTGATATTTTCCAAATGCTTTGGTATTTTATGCTACTTAATATGCTTGGTAGTGAAAGTTTTATTTTATATCCATTTAATTTTGTTTTAAAATTTAAACGCAGTTGGAAGTATTTATTATATATTTTCTATAACTTTGTTTATTTGCCTTTAAATATTTATAATTTATATTAAAAGTGCTTGATTGATTCCTTAGATGTTTTGATTATAAAACCAATCAAATTACAAGTTATGTAATTTATCGCCGCCTTTCACTTCCAACGAAATATTTAAATTAAAAAATATTCAATAAATTTCAATGTGATGGGAGTTTTACAATATGAAGGATGTTGTCACAACAATATAATGCAATATAATGTTTATTTTTTTATATTTTTTTTTTTTTGAAGATACAGATTCAATAATTAAGATGCAATTTTATTACCATAAAAAATTTAATTTTTGTTTTAAAAAATAAATCAAGTTTTACTAACTTTTAATTTTTTTGCGGTAAATATTTGTTTAAAAAAATAGATTTATTTTTTCGATAGCATTTAGTAAATAATTGCAAATTTGAAAGGCATTCTAATCAAGATTTGTTCAAACTAAAGTTAAGTTTTGTTCTTATGATTGCTAACTTACTTAATCGGTCATTACAACTCTTCAGTCAGGATTACTACATAAGTAGTTTCTCACACCATCCATGTGTGTTAATTTTATAAAATGTCCGCCATCTAACGTTTTTTTTTCAACTAGTGCTTATTTCGTGAATGGTTACACTTAGCTTATGCCTGATTTGACAGAAATCGTTTTATCCTTCCGCTGAACGAATATGGTTGTGCATATGCTTGAACAACGCTGGGAAATATTGTGACATTACTTTGAAAATCATGGCATCATTTTGGCAAAAAAAAACCATCTTTTCAGATGAAGCTCATTTTGACCTTGGCGGGTATGTAAACAAGCAAAATTGTCACATTTGGGGCACAGAAAATCCGCACGCATACATTGAAAAGCCGACGAACCCAAAACGAGTCACTGTTTGGTGCGGATTTTGGTCCAGAGGCATAATTGGGCCATTTTTCTTCGAAAATGAGCAAGGAGTGGCCGTTACAGTCAATGGCGATCGTTATCGGGCCATGTTGACCGAATTTTTGTTCACAAAAATTGAAGAGGAGGATATTGGCAACATTTGGTTTCAAAAGGACGGCGCTCCGTGCCACACTCGATGTTTTGCGCCCTGTTTTTGAAGATCGCATTATCAGCCGCAGAGCTGATGTCGTTTGGCCACCTCGGAGCTGCGATTTGATACCGTTGGACGATTATTTGTGGGGTGCCGTCAAAGATAAGTGTTACGCCGACAAGCAAGAGACAATTGACGTTTTAAAGGACAATATTCGTGAAGCCATTGGTGAAATACAGCTGCACACAATCGATAATGTGCTTAAAAATTGGACCGATCGTGTAGGCTACTGCATGGCCAGCCGAGGCAGCCATTTGAATGAAATTATTTTCCATTATTAACCGGAAGGATTGTACTTTCAAATAAAAAAAGAAATTTGAGAAAATATTCAGTAGTTTTTTTTAAAGCATTTAAAAAAAAAAGAAAGCTATTTGGCGGACCCTTTATATGATGCAGAACATACAGCTCAAAGTCGCCTTGAACGACAGATTTTTAGAAAAACTTGTCACGACAATTTTATTTACTCTCAGAGTTTTTCCCGAAATCTGCTGAGAGGAAACCGCCGAAAATATATTTTTTCATATTTCTTTCTGTTCGAGATGTCTGGGCTGATGATTGCAGCTCGGCCTCTCATCGGCGACTTCTTCAGATTCCAATTAACATTAGTTGGGTTTCAAAATATGGAATAAACATTTATCAACGAATCTAGCAGAAAGGGATTATCTTTTATACTGAAATTCATTGGGCTACTTGTTAGGGATGACTTATACTTAAAGAATCAAATTCATAAACTAATTCAACTATCGTGATTTTCGGACTTTACTCATTTACAAATGAATCAAGTAAATAAAGTGCATCTGAAAAATTTGAACACTTTTTGAAAGTCAAGCTATTAAAAAGGAATATGTTTGGAGGCATAGAACTAAGCTAAATAGCATGTACTTCCATTCAATTAGGACTTAATAAAACATAAGCTCACGACTTTATATACATATACATATATATAGATATTTATATACTTGAAAAATAGAAGTAAATATTTGAAATAAATTTCAAATTTGAAAACTTATTCATTAAAACTGAATGGATTTAGGAGAATATTCAATTTGGAAATTTAAATTTGAATTTGAATTGAATACATATAGTAGAACAAATTTACTTACCACTTCTGTGACTTTGAATTATTTCGGAGTATATTTGTACGATTTTCCTTTTCGTATGCAAATGTTATTGATCCTCTCAGCATTATTTATGTGATGATAAAATTTAATTTCTTATTTGAATTTTAAGACGAATTTTAACTACTTTCCGGGGCATAACGTTTCTAATTCACACTGTTATTGTAGAGCAATTAGATATTGTAATTATTATGAAGAATTTCTATGCTCTCTTTAAATATTTTATTGCATGTATATGTAATTATAAAATGATGAATTTTTTTTATGACAATTTATTTTGCTTCAGCTGGATAAATTTGTTTATTTATTTATATATAATATATATGTGTTTTATGTTTATTTATTTTTTAATTAATAAGCAATTAATTGTATTATATTTGAAATAAATTTTCGTGTACACTTGTTGTGTATATTTTTTCTGTGCAATTATTTTTTTCATTATTATTTATTTATTACTTGCTACATTTATTTATGCCTTCAATATATATGTGTACGTATATATATTTTATATTAATTACATTAATATTTCACTAAGTATTGTTTATTTCCTTATATTTTTATTTTTAAAAAATTTTTTTTTTCAATTTTAATGTCACTTTTGTTTTCGGTTTTTTTTTGCGCGTATAATCCCATTATTTGCAATACAAGTCCATTATACTAGTTAAGAATGTTGTTTCTAGTATTGAGTCCATTTTATTTTGTGTAGACTGTATGATCGAGACGGACTGAATAGCTGGCTGTTGGTTTATTAGCGTTGAACTTCTATCGAAATACTGGCTTATACCCGAAAATAATTCCAAAACCTGACCTTTATTTCTTAACTGTTTATAACTGAGTGCCAGTTATGTGCGAAAGCTTCTTAAGTTTCGGAGCAACGTGTGTCTTCTTTGTGTTCATAAACGATATTTTGATTTGGCACTCCAAAATATTGGCTTCTATTTGATTTGGCTAATCTTCTCATACTTCATCATTGGACAATGACATTTGTTTTCAAAAATATCATGATGTTGTGGCCAAAAACAAAAAGAATTATTTCTGTTTTCTTCATTCTCTTTCTGTATATATTTTTTTTTTTTACTGATGAATCCTTTTGATTTCTGTTGCCACTATTTTTGTTGGGTTATTTGCTTTTGTTGTTTTTTGTTTTATTAACATCTTGAACCATCACCACTTGATGACATGTCGAGTTGACCAGAAGAAGAATTTTTTTTTTTTATTTTATGTTGCAATTCGTATTTCATCGTATTGGCTAATGTTTTTTCCATTTGCAAATATTACTGGCTGGCTGGCTGACTGTTAGGTTTGTTGGCGTGTGGCTATTTTCTTGGATGCGTCTCAGTCATAAAAGACAACAAATGATAAAGAAAAATGACAAAAAAAAAAAAAAACGAAATAACCGTGCTGGTTGCCGTAGGGCACACAGATTTTCGTTGCCAGCCGCCAGTCAGTCAGCCAACAAATATTAAGTTTTCTCGTACACACCACTCATGTTGGCTCGCGCTTTAGCTGGCTGCCTGCCTTATTGTTAGCCAACTGACTGACGACTAACGTAGCTGGCTATCAACTACATTACGGTGTGCCAGCAAAACATGCAAGCAGGCAAGGCAAACAAGCCAGCAGTTATAGTTTGTCTACTAGTGTCGCTAATGTTTTCAACGACGTCTTTTTCGTTGTTCTTGCTATTGTTGTTGTCTCTATCGTCATCAGCCACATGAATGAATGAATGTTCATCCACAACATCATCCTCATGATTTTGAGAAAGATGAAGAGTAAAAATGCGTCCAAAGAGCATCCACAACAAAAAGCCAGTCACATGTGAGTACAATATAAACACTTGCATATATTGATTAGAGATGGGCTATGCAGCTACTTTTGTACTATTTTTGGTACAATTTTCAAAGTACAAAAAAGTACTCACGGAAAAGACACTATTTATGTTGGATATTGAATACGAATGAAGTCATGGTAGTCTTAACTTTTAGACACGAAGCAAACCGAGGGCAGGCATCTGGAACAAAACGAAATATGAAAAATATTTCTTCGTCAATTTCCTCTCAGCAGATTACTCTGAGAGGAAATGAAATTGCCATGAGAAGTTTCTCAAAAATCTGTCGTTCGTAGTCGGCTTTAAAACTGTAGGTCCGGCCACTCATGGATAAAATTAACACACGAAACAAGTGGTGGAAAAAATAGGTTGTAATTCTGACTGAAGGGTTATAATGACCAATTATGTATGTATGTATGTGTGTATGTATGTGTGTATGTATGTGTGTATGTATGTGTTAAATACAAATCTGATCAAACTGAAAAGATTTTAAGTAATTTGTTTGTATCGTATTGAAGTTAACCAAAAAGTAATTCAAATAATTGGATTGGATAAGTGATTGGTCTGAAATTCATATATTTTTTATTCTTTTTGGAGAAGACTAATTTAAAATGCAGTAAAAACCTTGGGACAAACACTGATTACGACCTTGGTAAACGAAGCGTTTCGTTTATTACTTTTATCGAACCTAAAGTAAGATAGTCAATTGGAATCATAGATGAAAATCCCAATCATCTTTCGAAGAGGAGTAAAATAATATAATTTATAAAATGTTTCTTCCGTATAAATTTGTATACATTCAAAAGCAGTACTATTTTGTTCATGTTGGTACTTTATGCAATGTTCATCACGCATCACTGATGCAAATAAATACTCAGTGTCTGGCACTCTGCAGCAAAACTTATCATTCTCCTCTATTACGGCAACAACAGTGTTGGGTGGATAGTGTGGCAAAGATTTTGCAAAATGCACTGGCTCAACTCCAACCTCTTTCGCCTTCTTTCTTGTTTGCTGTTTTCTTTAGATGCTTTTATATTCTCATTTCGGTTAGGTTGTAATAGTGCACTTCGTGTAAATTTTTGGGAGTATTTAAGTGTTCGTATGAGTTCGTTGATTTTCATTTGTTTGTTTAGTGTTTGCTTGACTTTGTCTCACTGTAGACTGTGTATCTGAATCAAAATTCTTTAGTTAAACGACGACAATGACATCGATGACAACGATAGATACTGTTTTTATCTGTCTCTCTTCGATGAACTTGTGATATTTTTTTGAAGATATGAAGCATTGAAATGCATTTCCTTTCATTCGGTGTACGATATGCACATGTTAGGATGTGATTCTAATGTAATCCTTTCGATATTTCAATGATAAAAATTATTAATTGAGAATCAGATCTTTGTTCAAAACATAAAAAAAGACAATAAAAAAAAAAACAAAACATAATAATAAGTAAATAAATAATTTATGCAATTGATTATAACCTCTCTTTATATCGTTTATACACTGTTTTTCCACATATGCCCACAACCAATGAACTGCAGTCTACTACCACTCAATTTTCGAAAAAGAAAAAGAATTCTACGTGATTTGATTTCTTAAAGATCTATTATTCCAACAATCTTTTCGTATCTTTGATTAACACTGGCAAATAGTCTCCCCATATTTTGTCTGTTTTGTTCTGATTCAAATGCATGTTTTAAAACCAAAAAGGCAGCAGACAAGTCTAAAAGTAAAGATTATAAGAATTGTGTGTGTGGGTCTTTGTGCTGAGTTGTGTTGGTTTTTTGCTGTTTCGATTTGCTGCTGCTATTGCTGATGTTATTGTTTTTACCAGAGTGGACTGTGTCTGTGTCTGTGCCAGTCGAATGCTTGTTGTGCCAATTGAGTCGTTCTGTATGGTACATACTACATACATACATACACACGTTGACGGTGTTTAGTTAAGCATTTAGGAACATAAATAATAATGTGACTCCTGAATGTTTGAACTACTTTAGAATGCGATGGTGAAAGGACAACCAACATTACTGTGCGCTCAGAGTAAAGAGAAAACAAAAAAAATCAGAATTTGCTGTGTTCGTGGTGTGTGGTTGTCTGTGTTTTGCGTGGACCACGTGTTATTGCTGTTTGTTATTGCGTTTGTTGTACAATGTTTTGTTAGCTAAAAATTCTATTTGAAAAGCCACAAAACACGTGGTTTTTTTTGAAACTAAATAAACATGTAAATTTTGAATGAAAACATTTAACGGAAGACTCTTAATGTTCCAGTTAATCAATGCATAATTTGTTTATAATTTTATTTAATTTTTTTCCCCTCTACCCTGTGGTTGTTTATCATTATTATTACAAGCACTCTATTACAGTTACAAAAGCACATCTCCACATACATATGTACATACATACATATTTTCAAAAATTAACGCCGCATAATTTGTCCCATAAACAAGAGCTTGTTGTGTTTCAATCTGTTACAGTGTGTTTGTTTTAGTAGTGCGTTGAAAATGTTTTCAGTTTTCCACACATTTACCACATGTTGACTATAAAAACTGAAACATCCATAAAATATTTTCATGCTCATATTTAAACAAAATATGTATGTATCTAAAACAGAAGAAAAAAAATCCTTAAAAAGTTTTTATGTTGGCGCCTTTTCCACATCAAGTTCTTTCCTTTTACAAGATTACCATAAAAACATTTTGATTTTATGAGATTTTCTTTCTTGTTATCATTTCACAATTTGATTTCACTTCCTTTTTTTAATAAATTTCTTAAACGACCTGTTGACCATTTGTATTCATTAAAATTTGTCTTCGAGTAATAAAATTTACAAATCACATACTGGTGCTCATGCAATATTGTCTTCTTTTATTGCTGTTACTTAAAAGGGCTTAAATGCATGTGCATCTTTTTCGTTTGTCTTCATCGAAATATTACTAATAAGAAAATCTCCATTAAAAATGGCAAGGAAAATATTTTCATTCGATATCGAAATTCTGGAGATGCTACCCAGGATGTTCACCAACGTGTGTTAGACCAATAGTGGCCTATGGAGAAGTTCTCTGGACTGATAGAACAAATCTGAAAACAGCTCAAATGTAGTTGGACTAGATACAGAGATTAGGGTGTGTTTTCAGAGTTTAGAATTTGGTTGATGGAAGACAAGCCTAACATGAAATTTTATTAGAGAAATTCGGGACCTAAGGAATCGATTGACTGACTGTTCCCTCCTTAAATATCCCCTGGACAGATTCAATTCTTTTCGAAAGTAGTTCACGAATCTGGAAGCTGCATACTCTCATAAAAGGGTGACTACTTTGTGGTATACAATTGCGTTCAGAACGGATCTTGGAATAGAAGAAAAAGTTTTTGATTCAGAATGAAATATTCCGAACCCATGGGATTACTTGCGGAAGCATATGCCATCGAAAGATGTGTTCTATTCGACTTGGATAGGATAGTCAGGCTCTTATGAAAATAAATTGAAGAAAGTCTGGTGAAGTTATGAAGCCGGAAAAATAAAGTTGCCCCCTGCAGTGTCCCAGGCCAAGTGGGAATTCTCGCAATGAGGAAGCAGACGAGATTGGAATGAGAAAGATATTTGAAAAGGTAAGCTCAACGAAAGTAGAAGTAATGATTCACCAACGTTACTGGATTGCAATAAACAGCATCCAGGTACGATATCATTGATAGAGTGAAACACATACGATGCTCTTTGTTTATCTAAATTCATTGTCAGACATGTGTACGAATGTATTTAGAATGAAATTTTATTATTTTATTAAAACACAAGTACAAATCAAATTCCAGTAAAGAAATAAATTTGAATTCAAATAAAAAAAAACAAAAATGTTGAACTGCATGATGCCACATACTCAGAGTCAAGTCTGATTATTAAAACCAGCAGCAAAAAAAATGTGAACTTGGGTAGACAGACGCCAAAGGTCCTCGAAATAATGCGAAATAAAAACATGAAATGCCCACACGTCGTCGAAAACAAATGTAGCCAAATGTATACAAATAATACGAATGTCGTTTACATACTCATACAAAGCCAAGTGAGCGAGTAGCTCTTTCTACAATTGTTCAATTCCTTAGGAAAATGTTGCAATGTTTAGTCCTGTGCTATTTTTGAAAACCTTAACATAAAATCCTGTTTTGTCTTTGTGCGTGTGTGTGTGTGTGTGCTATTGCATTCAAGCATATAAAAATATTTAAACGTTATTTCAACCCTCCTAAAAGGAATTCGTGTATTGGAGTGTGTTGGAGTGTGTGTTTGTATGTGGTATGGTTTAAAAGATTCAATATCTCTTGTTTTACTTGCAACAAAATTATAAAAACAAAATGCCAACAAATAAAGTCAAATGTATTCGCAACCATATTTTTATAACTGCCACTCCACCGACATGTTTAAAAACGTAAGAAATTTCGACGATAAAAACAAAATATCATCGACCTCCGTAATTTGTCATAACAACTTAAATACTTTTAAAGAGTTTTTAAATATTTTTCGACATTTTTGTTATTAAATCGCTAAACATAACGGTAATAATTTAATTTTCTTTTTTTTAAATTTCTTTTTTGGTATGTCGTTGAGTGTTGATAGAGCATTTTTAGTTTTGTTCACACATATTTTTACTTTGCCAAACTTAATGACCTGTTAACTTTTCGATAATGGCAATGTTGCTGCGAATCCTCATACACACTCCTACCTACATCACCATTATCGTAGAATAATTTTTTTTTTAATTTTTTTTATTCTATAGAAGAAAAATAAAAAACCACTCGACGTTTTTGAGACAGTCTGGAAAATAGTAAATGAAAATGTGATGTGAGTTGAACATAAGGTCTACTTGCACGTTAACACCCCTTTAATGTTTCTGTTTGGCTCATTATTTGAAAGGATTAGCTAAACTGTTGGCAATTATCAGTTGAATGGAGACGATAACGAAAAATGTTAACTAAATTACTCAGTCGCTTTTTATCTGTTTTTCTTTCTTTTTTTTTTTTTGTAATTTTAATGCCAACTAAGAGTAGGTAAATTTAGTTAAAGATTAAGTTTGTGAAAAATGATTCTAAATTAAGCCGCCAATTGAAAGTTAAAATATAAAGTTGGTTCTTCACTAACTCAAATTATAAATGCAAGTATGGGGCTATTATTTAATTTAAAATAATACTCATACAGACCGATGAGCGCATTTACTTCTTTGTCTATGGAAAAAACCACAATAAGTACTCCATTTTTGTATAAAGACCAGAGATCAGCAATGAATTTTCAAAAAGATGAGTAGAACCGAATCATACTCATAATTTCTGATACTTATACGCCTTCATACTTATTTTAATATCATACTCTACTACTCATATTCGAAGTTGGAAATACTTATCATATTCATACTTAACAATAAGTATAACGTTGTTAATTTCGAGTTTATAACATATTTCGAATGGTATGAGTTTGATGTCAACGTTCTACGCATATTCATTGCAACCTGTACTTATAAATCAAGGTTGTAGTGAGTACGAATGAATGAGTTAGAGTAGTTAAATTTCAATATAGTTGACTCTCTTATATTCAAAATTATATGAGTGCTTTTGAGTAGCGAAAAAACGATTCATTGCTGATCTCTGATATCCACCTTAAGTTTGTGAAGCCTCACGCCAACTGCTTATTTCGGTTGTATGAGACCATTGAGGAATAAGAGATTTTTATGTAACATTTTGCAGTCCTCTAGAACCAACAAAAAGTGGAAAATACTAAAAGAAATATTTCTGTGAAGTTTTCATACCAAGCTTTTAACAATTTCCAGAGCAACAATATTATTTGAATAATTCGCGACGTTCTAACAAATACTAATTTCAATAATAAATTTTATCATTTTGATACAAAATGGCAACTTTTAATGAAAATTAATGCCGAAAGTAAATATTTAAAGTGTATCAGTAAAAAAAAATATTCACAGAGCATTATTTCTAGGCAATGATAACTGAACCTGCTTTCATCCAAAAATTTGTTACAGTAGACTACCAACCAGCTTGGCTGAATAAGCTCTATTTATGAAACAGAGAAGCTTTGTGTGTCTTTAATGTGCCTCAAAAGGAACTAAAACGTAAGGTGTTATAGCGCACACTAGTGATTCGTTCATTATCATTTGAATGTACATGGTTTGTTGGGTATTTCTTCGTATAGAATTTTCTTGGATTTCGTAATAATCCTTTACATACAAAATTTGTATGCAAATGTCCTTTTATTTACTTATCAATTCGTTTAGGTTTAGTTTGTAAAATTCTTTTTTTCTCGATGATTTCTTTGTTATCTCAACTAAATATTTTATCAAGTGGATTAAATATTTGACTTGCATTTCCTTGTAGTTAGAAAACAACATTCCGTATGCAAATAATTTCTTAAAGGTATACAGTAAGTTAAGGATATAATTAAAGTCTTTTAAACTCTTGAAGATAAAAATATATTACATGGAGTATAAAAAATATTTCTAATAATTTGTTGTGTTCAACAGGATCTGTATCAGTTAAAATTTTATGAATTCAAAACATGTTCTTTGATTTTCCCCTACTCATTTCATTTCATTTATTTTTTTTTTTTTTTTGCGTTTTTTTGTTTTGTTTTTGTATTATTTTTGCATGATATTAGAAATCAAATGGTTAAACAACAACTTTCACAATAATAGTTTTCATAACCTGATTTAATTTGCAACCAACAATTTGTTGTATTTTTTTTTAATTTCAACTTATTGCAACAGCAACAAATGTGACGACTGACTACACGTTTCTGCCTCAAGACGTATTTTTGTTTTCTACTTAAAGTTTTTCTTTCTTTTTTTTTCTCTTTTTGTTGTAAATCTACGCAAAGTACTTATTTTGCATAATAATTGTGGCAATTGTATTCAAATACAACAACTGTTTGTATTTAAGTATTTGGCCAGACTGTAAAAGAAGCATTTTATTGTAAATTGCAAACACTAATCGTACTTCATGGATATTGTTACGAAAACAAAAAATCTAGATACTGGTGTTGTTTACATTTAAAGAGATTTTGAGAAGGCGAAGTTATGGACGCTGGCCTTCAAGAACATTCATCAGACTGTTTATTTTGCCATATAAAAGGCAAGGTAAAGCAGGCGACTTATTTAGTGAAGTTCAGTCAGTTGTGTTGAAGAGAGTAATCGTAGTTTGAAGATCTGCGTTACAAAGATCTGTAGAATAATTGTCAAGAATTGTTATTGTTTATGCAAAGGGCTAAAACAGAGGAATAACAAAGAAAACGATTGTTGTTGTTTACATCAAGTTGTGAACAGAGGCACATAGAATTGTGCGGATAATAAAGAATTTGAATTAAAACTAAACACAAACTTATTTTTATTTTATTTGTAATCTACGAGCTCATATTTTAAACGTTTTTAAAAAGTAAAAACGTAACAATATATTAAACAAAATATTTGCCACTACTTGAGTAGAACATTTCATTTTGGCGAAAAAAAACAAAACTCAGCTAATATTTGGCAAAAGAGAAAAACTTGCATCTAATCATTATGGACGAATTTGTTAAAAGTAAACGGTGTCAGCAAAATAAATTTACCATTTTATTTTGCAATGTTTTGAAAACTAAGGTTTAGGATTCTTTTGTCAAATATTTTCTGACCGGACACTCTACAACGTGACACTGAATTCGACGTAACAAGAGATATTTTCTCATTCAGCAAAAATAGATTTGTTTCCTAATAAGCACAGAAATTACGCTGTATTAGCTTTAGGGGATTAGTAAGAGTCTTTTTTCGATTGTTTTTTAAAATATAAATTTATTTAAACAAATTAATTTTTTTATTTCAAATTTGATTGTTTTTAAAGAAAATGTTTTTTCACTTACAGTGAAGTCCGGTCGTGGTACGCCAGGCTGATGGGGGTCAGCTCAAAATCTGCCAACTTTGATTTGAGGTTTGAGTTAGCGGAATCTGAAAGCAAAAATCGAAATGGATTCTTTGATAATAATAGCCTGAACTAGGATTGATTTTTTCCTGTTTAAGCCTATTTTTTTTACATTATTTGTTTAATAAAATGGTTCAGTTCGGGGTAAAACTACTCGTCTTGTATTGTTAATAAAATGCACTCAATTTCTAATATTATTTTTATTTTTTTTTCTAATTATTTTAGAATTGAATTGATTGTTTTAAAGATTTGTTTTTGTTTTTTTTTCTTCTTTTTTTTAAGAAGACATTCGCAGTCATTTGCAAATATAGTAGTTTCTTTTTAGCTTATCTTTTAGTTAAAGACCAAATGTATTTGAAATGCTGTCACTCATTTAAAACTATTGCTGTTAATGGCTATTGTTGCTGTTGTTGTTGTTGTTATTGTTTATACATGTATTATAACCATGGAAAGTCAGTGCAGTTAGTTGGTCATGTGATTTCAATTGTCAGTGCTGAAGAACATGTAGAGACCACGCCATTCGTTCACTGGTATTGTATGTATCTCTGTGGCTGATGTCACAGCAAACTTTTGTAACAAATTTATATTCAACGCATTATACAATTGCAGTAAAAGCGGCATTTTTATTTATTTTATTAGATTTTGTTTGTTTGTTTTTTCTTTTTTATTTCATTTTATTTCTGAACGTATGGCCGAGATTTTATTCTTAAAAAAGGGTTTTTTTTTTTGTTCTTCAAAGCAAATAATTGAAGACATAAAACGCATTAAGATGTCAGAGCTTAAATTTTATTAACAGCTAACGAACGAACAAACAAACGAACGAATTCAATGTGATTCAAGACTTGTAACGATTATAAATTCTTAAAGAAAATATCATTTCACATTTCAATGGAGAATGGTAAACCATGATAACTTTTGTATGGAGGTGTGCTTGATTATGTCTTTTAATGGTGATTTATTTTTAAATTAAAAACCTTCTGTTTAAAGATAATAATTTTACCTCCTGTATCGTTAAAGTCGTATTTGCATGAATCAGCATTCAAATAATAAAAGAAATGTGTGCGCTGTTTCGGATGTTTGTGTTGCTCTTCTCCATTTGACTCCTTTTCAATGTTCAATGACTGAACGAACGAACTAACCTGGTTATAAGTTATCTTTCATGGTCTCATATTGACTTTTATTAGTTTTGAGATTTGACAATAACACTCTCCACTAAATGGCTTTTTATGATTTTAAAAACTTTGATATTCTGTTACAATTTCGTTACATTTCCCGTCTTCTTTTTTTTTTTATTCGTCTCTTCACAGCCATTTAGACCATTTAAAGCATTGCAGTTGTATTTTAATGCCACTATAACAGTACAATACAATACAATACAATATCATGCCATACCATGACATACAATTGCAAAATATTAAACTATGAAGGTAAACTTGGTAAACGGGTACGAGCATTCTCGTACTAGTACTACAATAAGTCAATTTTTATGGTTTTATTGCCTGAAGGTTGTTGGTTTTTTGGTTGGTTGGTAAAAGTCATTTATTGTATCACAAAATAAGCTTAACAGGTGGCTCATTCTATGTAAGAGATTTGCGACATCAACAGAACGATGCAAAAAAAATGGATTTTTATTCTTCCCAAGTCAAGGGACGAGAGTGTCGCAAAAAAATAAAACATGGAATTTTAGTTATTTAGCTGCACAAATGTGGTGTATACGTTAGTTATTCAAGCAAATATGATTACGATTTTATTGCCAAAGTTTTCGGATTTTAAACACTTTGTTTGGCCTTCTATATCGGAACGATATGATTATTTTGATGTGAGAATACAAATGTTTTGGCTTTTTTTTTTCTCTTTTTATTAATTTTTATTAATTGTGCTTGTTTTGTTATGCTTTAAAATTAAAAATCTCGACTCACAAAATTAGTACAGCTATCCCACTACCATATAGTCTGTATGATGTACTATTTCTTATATGCTGCAAAATGGCCACTGATCTTCTAGAGAATTTTCATATATTTTTTGGGCCAAAAATCGATGCAATATAATAAATTCCATAAAATTATTTTTGTTCCTTGGTCCTTGTTCCTTGTACCTTGCGTTTTCCCCTCTGTCGCTGCATGTATGAAATCTGCATAGTTTTTCATTTTTTAAGGTATGTTCCAACACGAACTATGTGTTTTTTCACCCCCGAGTTTATGTTGGTATGAGCTTTTCATTGGTGATAACCCTTGGCCACCAAATTTTTTTTATGCTCCGTGGGCACCTACCGACGAATGACTGCAATTTGATTTTTATTACATTTGTGATGGGCCAGGTTTCCGAGCTATGTATAGTGTAACACTGATTTAACATAAGCATTGAATATTCTTATTTTTGTTTGCACTCCAGGCTGCTAGAGTTTTTAATATTCGACATGCAACGTCTTGCTTAGCTCTACTATCAGTTGAGATAACGCTACCCAGATATGTAAAACTGAAAGTCTCAAGGATTCCTTGCCCTATTACCATTGGTTGTTTTTGAGCGCATTGACTCTGCTTTTCGTATATGAATTTTCGGTCCAGTTTTTCCGATTCTGCTCTTCAATTTTGACTGTATACGTTCGTACCTGTGTGAGAGTAACTCGATATCGTCCTTATATTCAAGGTCTTCAAGGGATTCATTTATTCTATACCACAAGATGCATCCCATGTCTGACTCCCGATTTTGTTAGAAACGACTGGCTTAGTTTGTCGTTATACAAAACGCGATAATATACGCCTTCGTATCCACTTCCAGTAGAAACAAACGTAATTGGACGCAACATTTTATATTTTTTTTCGAATTTCCCTTCAAGAGATTTAGTCATATTTTCATGTGACATTTCGCTGTTAAATTGTTTAAAAAAAATAATATTCAAGAGGAGAAAAACTCAACAAATTTCTACGCTAATATTACAATCCGCCTTAATGCGGTAAATAGGCCTTCAACAAACAAACACAAAAAGAAATCCTTGCAAATTGTATTGTACTTAGCATTGGCACGACAGATGAAAGCGCCAAAACTAAAGAACACATACACTCAAAGACGTACAAGTCATGTTCATATTTGAAAATTGTTTCACTTACAACTTAAACTCTTTACTCCCAAGCCCTCAACAATAACAGTTTTTACCACAAACATCATACATAAGTGTCCTCTAAATGGCGAAATGTTTTTGAGAGGGTGGGAGGAGTGCGGCAAAGTGAAACAATTTGTATGCAGAACCATGTGTCATTTTTATATTTCCTACACAACTATTTCACATTTTAAGACCGACAACGGAAAACAATACTAAAATAAAATAGAAATAAAATGAAATGAAATGAACAACAAAAAAGAAGGAAAAAAAGAAGAAAACATTTTACGCTTTTATAAGTTATAAATGTAATAATGACAATAAAATAAAATAAAACAAAATTATACATTAAGTGGAAACAAACGAAACGAATTAATAGAGAAACAATTTTGATGGGGGTCATCACATAATGGGGCCTGAGTAATAATGATGGCTGGTTATTTTAGAACAAATATTAACTCAAACTAAAGAGGGTACAAACAAATAAACAAACAAACAAACAAAAGAAAGACAATAAATTTCATTTTTCAAAAGATTCTAATAAAATATAAGAAATAATTCAATTCCACTTGACATTTCCCAACTATTTCAGGATGTTCTGTTTGCTATTGCGAAAGACTGTTTTTATTGTGTATTAAAGTTTTATTTGAAAATTTTGCATTACTTTCCTGTACTTACATACAGTATGCGGCGTATAAGTAATTTAATTCAAAACACACCGCCCGATGCTATACTTAAAAAGCAATTAAAAAAGATTAACAAAAGTTTTTAATAACAAAAAATTACTGAAACTATTCAAAAAAAATTAAAAATAAATATATTCGTTCTGCAATGACTAATTAATTTTCTCTAAGCTTTAAGGATTTTAAACCATCAGAACAAAACAATAATTTGCTCTGTGCTCGCTCTGTAATTTACACGTTATGCCACGAATTCAAATGCTTTGTTAGTCTAGCACTATGGGTTAAAATTGTTTAATTGTGAGCATTTTAATAATGTTTCATGTTGATTTATCATCATATAAAACGTTCGTATCAATTAAATGGTGCCCGTTTTAGAACCGTTAGAAGATGCAATTTAATTTTCATTTCCTGCCAGACCTATCTTGATAGACTCCCGTTCAACAGCACTAAAGACAACAATAACATCTCACTCAGCAGGCCCTATGATGTTAATGACGTCATCATACGCAAGCAACGGGACACTTTTGCGGAAAATAGTGGCATTGCGATAAATTGCCGCCTTTCGCAGAATACTCTCCATGACGAAGTTGAATAGGTCGCATGATAACGGACTGCCATATCAAAAACCTGGCACAGTATCAAGAGGTTCGGAGAGGCCCATTCCTACCTTGACGGAGCTGCAGGAGTTGCTCAACTTCATTCTGCATAGCCTTATCAGCTTTGCAGGAATACCGAGCTCAGGCATTGAGTCAAAACACGATTTTTTGTGGGACAATCGAAGCTGTGTTATAGTCTACAAAAAGATGGTGTGTGTCGGCTTATTTTTCATAGGTCTTCTCTAGGACTTGGTGTGATGTGAAGATCTGGCCGACGGTGTACTTGGTAGCTCTGAAGCCGATTCGTTTCATCGCATGTAAATTAATTAGAAGTAACCTTAGATGAAAATAAAAAGGAAATTCAATTTTTATTTTGTTATTTATTTGCTTTTGTGGCAGCCCATTATGAAAAATATGCGTTTGTATGTTTGCTACTCTTTTGCTTGTAAAAACATTTTCTATTGTGGTTTATGGCTGTTAGAAAAATTGAAAACCGTATGTGGTTTATGGTACGTACTCCTTCAAACATCCGTTCAATTTAACTTAATTGCTGATCCGTTTTTTGTTTTTTTGTTCTTCTTTTTGTAATTTTTCCAATTTCTTAAAAAGAATGAAAACGAAAAATCTGCATGAATTTATTTGACACTTGAATGTAATAAATGCGGTGGTGTTCGTTATAATTTGGATATAATTTCTAGTCGCTTCGGAACACTAAACATAATTTAAATATTTCGTTAAGTGAGCATTTTATGTAAAACTTTACTTCTTTGCCTCCCTTTTGCTACAACTACACCCATATGAGGCTTTCTAATGCTTCTTCTGTCTTCCATCTAAAATTTGTACATCCTTGTGAAATGTGGAATGTATGTGCGTTGAAAAAGTCATGTTTAGAGTTCATTTCACAGCATCACGCCATAATTTTTTCATGATATTTTTCAGTTTGAATTTTTCCTGCTTTCATGTGCGACTATCTCGTTTTAATGAAAAGTTAAAGGTTTCCCTTGTAATACTCGTACGTACGTACGTACCACTGCATGAAGAAGACAATTTAAAAGTTTTCTTTTTATTTTATTAAGGATTTCCTCCTAATTTATGATTTCCACTTCAGAAGTGTGGTAGTATGTGTTTGCATATGTATAAGGATTGCTGAATTTGACAATGTTTAGAATATGATGTCGAAAATTTGCGTAAAAAAATTCAAATGCAGATTAACAAAGATTTAATTGAAGGATTTTTTTCTATGTTTCACTCGTGTTTGGCTGGTGATGATTTGCAGCATCATTCAAATTGTCTACAACAACCGGTGCAAAAATCATGAGTAAATGCTTTCTTAAACGCCAAGGCATTACTTTCCAAATTGCATTCTGTAATGAAAGATGCGTAAAGATCCAATAGAGATATTGATTGTACTTCAATATGATATATTTTACCTGTACGCCATGCCAAAAATAGCCGGTGGTCTCATCCACCATTCCCAAAGTGCTGACAGCCCACTTGGCATATTGATCCGGTTTCGGTATGAAAATATTACCATTCATAACGGGCGTAGAATAACTGTTTATTTTTGTGATTACAAAATTTGGTGACAATAATTGAACAGTGATGCCTAATTTTTTTGTTTCTTCTTGTAGAGCGAGAGTAAAACTATGTATGTAGGCCTTGCTAGCACCATAAACAGAACCAAAGGGACATGGTTGAAGGCTAAAACCGGACGAGATATTAACAATATGACCTTTAACTTGTCTCTTTTGCCACATTTTAATAAAGAAACGTGATAATAAAGTAGCCGCTCCAATATTAATATTAATCATATGCCATATGTGGTCTGATGAAAAGGTACTTATAGTACCTGGTGGATTGTGGCCAATGCCAACATTATTAACTGGAAAAATAATTCAATCGCATTAACCGAGTGTTATATAAACTAAAGGAAATTTAACTTACTTAAAATACCTATGGGCTTTTGCGATAGCATATTATAGAGATTGTTGTAGACATTTGGCCCCTGTGAGAAATCACACTGCACAATAAATGTTTCCACACCAAATTCAGTTTCTGTTAAATAAATTTCAGTACTTAAGTATTAGATTCTGATTTTTTATTCGATACGTTACCAATTTCTTTGGATACTTCTTTTAGTTTCGAATGTGTTCGAGATATCAATACAATGTTAAAGCCGAGACAAGCCAGTTGTCTGGCATACGCTTTCCCAATACCATCCGTTGCTCCCGTAATAGCTAAAATCAAAGTTTTTGTGCATCAAAAGACAGATCGATTAAATTGCTAACATACATACCTGCCCATTTTCCATATTTCTTCATTAAAATCAATTGATGTTGTTTATTGCATTGTTGCCACTTGTGGTACAATAACAACAGTGGTGTGCGTAAGTTATCGTACAGATAATATGCCACAGCATAAATTCCCACTGCCATGAAAAATGAAAACATTTTTTCCAAAAAAACAAACAATTTTTCCTCTTTCTCGTTAGGTTCACAAAATGCAACTGCGATACCTATTTCTTCTTTAATTGATATGTTGAATTTTTTGATTTTGATTTCTATTTATTTTTATTTTTTTAATTGAATTTTTTAGTTATGCATTTAGCATATAAATTCGCATTAATGTGATAGTGAAGCCCATTGTCGTTTAAGCAGAATTTATGGCGTGTGGTGGGGTGGGTATCTTCTTCTTTCTGATTAAATGTCTGAAATTTGTGTGTTTGTCTGTATGGTGGTTGGTGTGCGTCATCAGGTGAGAACGGGTGATTGATTTGTTGTTGCATGTGTGGTTGCATTGTGTTTATGTGTGCTATTGGAATTTGGTCGGATTTGACGGACAGACGAACCCCAAAATTAATTACTTTTAAGTGTGGTGACTTTATTCGATTTGGTGAGTATCTTGCAAAGTGTAGTGAATTTGTTTGGTTTTCACGGTGGTGAGTTTTTGCAAAGTATGGTGAATTTTGAATAAAATTGAAATTCACCAAAGTGCCGTTATTCGAAAAATACACCGTATTATCATATATAACTGTACTATGAGTGGTGAATTAACCGGTATGTGTCTAGAATAAGAAGTTTTCACCTCTGTTAGCAGAGACATTGGGTTAGACCAAACTCACTGTACATAAATTAGGTTGCGAACACTGAATAAAAGAAGTACACTCAACGAACGTAGTGTTGCCATTGTGTCATTAAAATCCAATTTATTACACACTAAAAACTGAACTATAACTGAAAGAATATCTTCTTGCGTCATACATATATGATGATGGTACTTTTATAAAAAAATATTTAATTATACTATTTATACAACGTACGGAATGGAATAAAAAACTAACGACTTACTTTATATATTCATGTACAGTCGAACTTCTCTATAGTGAACTTCTATACAATGAAGCTCTCCCTATTATGAATTAATTTCAAACACACAACTTTTTCCGTTCCAATTTCATTGTTTTTGATCTCCTTATAATGAATTTCCATACAATGAAGTTTTCTATAGAATGAAGCAATTTTGCAGGTGTAATATTTGACTCACATGCGTTTTTGTCTCCATATAATGAATTTTTCAAAAACATTTCTGTTACGCATACTAACAACTCTGTGTACCGAGAAAGATGCCACATATAATGAGGGGATTCCCAAAAGAGGAAAATAAGAACAAAAAAAAGAAGAAAGCCACATCAATAACAATTTTGACATCAGTTGCCGGTGTTCAGTGATCGGAAATGACACAGCGAAGTAGCATTTCTCTTGAAAAAAAATTATTAATTATTAATAAAGTTGAAGAAGGATTAAAAAAAGATGTGGCTAGGCAGTTTGGAATTCTAGAAGACGAGCAATTAAGCACTAAACGCAAAAGGCTTCGAACCTGCCTTTTTGAGGATATTGATTTATTTTAAATAAAAAGTGGGGGAAAATTATAATTTCTGTATAATGAAGTTTCTTTATAATGAAGTGATTTTCAGGTCCCGTCAAGATTCATTATAGGGAAGTTCGACTGTATATCATAATATACAAAACAAAACAGTTGATTGTAAAAGTCCTGGTTTGTTTAGTCAAATGTCGACGGCAACCGTTCTCATTCATTGCTTTTCGTAACGAAATTTCGCACGAAAATTTAAAGTACATTAACTATTTCGACAAAGAATTTCCAAAAATTTGTAGCTTTTTGCAAACATTTAAATAAATAAAAGAAAAAAATTTAATTAATTTAAATTTAATTATTTTTTGTATGCAGTTTTTCTAATTTTAATTTTATAGAATGACACAATGGCAACACTTCTCCTACTAATCAAGATTAAGTCCACATACAAACCACACCGTTGGTAATGCAGTTCATAATGATGACCAGAGATATCGGTGAATGTCTCCACTAACAGATTTGAAAATTATTTATTCTAGACACGCACCACCCAAATGACGATTCACAGTACATTGATTTATGGTAATACAGTACCATTTCGAATAACGGCACTTTGGTGAGTTTCGATTTTATTCACCACACCGGATAAATTCACCACCTTTTGTAAAAACTCACCACACTGTAACTCACCACACAAATTTACTCACCACACTTCCAAAAATAAAAATTAAACCCCACAAAAACAGCGGAAGGGGGGGGGCAGTTCACGCCACTCAGCGACCAGCAGCACACAGCGCATAAACCCCGCCCACACCCACACCCACACCACCACCACCCCCACACACAGCACACCACACAGCAACCAACCACCACACAGCACACAGCAACCACACAACCAACCAACCTCTCACACACAACAACCCTCCTCTCTCTTCTTCTTACTTACTATTTTTTTGATTCTGACCAGGGAATTGAACCTTGGCCTTCGGACGTCTAATAAGGCAGTAACTTTACCTTATAATTAGACAGACAAGACCACAAGTTCGTTAAGAAAAATGGGGGTTAACTTTTATTTAATAAACCCGGAAACGGAAAAAGAATGTGCGAATTTCATACGAAATACACGAGTTGTTTCAAATCAATAAATTTTTTGTTATTTTGATTTTATATTTTATTGGAGTATTCCTGTGAATTGTAGATTGGAACATATGTATGTATTATGTGTACGTGTAATATCAGCAATTTATATTTACTAAATATTTCGTCTGTCATATTTATTCGGTGATAAGAAAACAATTAGACCACAAGGAAAACAGAAAATGAATTTATTAAATAAAATATATTAAGAGCGTAAAAAACATGAAATAATTTATTAAAAATATAAAAATACATTAAAATCTAAACTGTAAAAAAGTGTAAAAATCTAAAACGTAAAACGCCCGCAATAAAGGGTGTTGTTGAATATTATTATTTTGTAAAAATGTTGTTAAAAATCAATAATTTTGTTAATAAACAAATAAAATAAATAGAAAATTAAAGCGTAAGCACATAGTTTATACATATATTATGAAATTATTATTATTAAAAATACGGTTAAAAATTTTTTATTAAGCGATCGCTTTCATCACAAAAAAATAACAATAATTTGTGCAGTTAGTTCATTTGTAACAATGATTTGTAAAAATTTAATTGTTTTTTTGTCATTGATTTTTAAAACCATTCAATTGTCATCACTTTTAAATCACAACATTCCGGTCATACTACTAAAACAGATGATACACGACGATAGTGATATATCATTAAACGGAAGACGATATCATATCATTAATTTACATCGTATATTCTTCATAACCATAAATCGGTAGTAAAAAAAATTATTCTGAACTAAAAAAATCGAATAAAATAATGAAAATTAATTTTAAATTGATAAATTTAATCTATTTGCCAAGATCTCACTCACATCATTCATGTTGTTGTGTGTATTGATTTTATCCATGAATGGCGGGACCTACCCCTACCTACATTTTAGAATCGACTCCAAATGACAAATTTTTGAGTTGCTTCCTTCCTTTTATTTACTTTAAGGAAGTTGCCGAAAGAAACACTTTTCAAATTCCGATGTGTCTGAACTGAGGTTTAAACCACGGCCACACGTCGAACAAATTAAGAAACACACTACCTAACACTAACTACACTACGACGATTTCTCAAAACTGGCAGTAATATCTATCTGTCTTTTATATTCAATTTCATCGTCTCGATCTCCAATCAAACAAAGAATTCTTAATCATTTTTTTAATTCGGAATTTAATTGCATTAACGTTTATGGTCGGTCTTTTTAGCTACGTTTAAAAACTATGCAAATTCCTTTTATTAAAGATGTAAACCCCCACCAACAACACTTCCTCTGAATTGCAATATTTGACTTTATAAAAGCGTAACTGCAATACTCGTATGACTTGTAACAGTTTTGGGGCTGATGATGTTCATATATATAAGGCATTTTTGAATTGTATTTTTTGGGATTTTTTTTTGGACTCCACTACAGCTGTATGCAGGATTGTTGGCAATTGGCATTTCACAATTTTAAGTTGAGTCTGTTTCTTCTTACAGAGTTGTTGCTGTTTGTTTATTTATGGCCAAAACAACAACATCTTATTGCCACTTACCAACAAGCAGTGTTGATGATAAATTGACGATATACTCGTTCAACTAAAGTTGTTTTTAAACAAAAATTTTAAAATAAATACATATAATACATAATAAACATCAACAGCAAGCAACAGCAACAATAACAATAACAACAACATTTACAAAAGCTACAAACCAAACTTAAGTGAAAAAAAGCGCCGAATTGCAAGAAGCAAAACATGTAAAACACAAAATAGCTGAACAAACTGATCAGTGCGTGTTTAATCAAGCTGGCGTACGGTTCGAAAATAAAATGAATTTTAAAAAATAAAAATCTTTAAAAATAATTCAATTTAAAAATAAAAATTTTAACATAAGTGTGTGTGCTCCATATTTATTCCCAAATAATGCGACAAATTGAACACCGTTTTTGTTTTTCTTTTTAACGAAACGAATCGAAAACATTATTAATTTATGTTCATTGCATTTAAACACTGATAATAACGTTCTTGCTTATCTCACCTTATCAATTAAAGTTTTTATTTCATATACACATACATACATAGTTAAATTGTTGTAAATAATAATCATTAAAATAAAAACAAAAATCAATTAAAACATGTTAGAAAACGAAATTCCATTCATTTCATACCTCTTCAGCATGGCGTGCATATGCCAAATATTTTCAGTGGGTATATATTTCGTAGGTTTAGCGGCAGTAGCCCTTTTCCTGTTTGATAATTTCAAATCGGTTATCGCGATATTGAAATCAATTTTGGAGCCATATTTTCAACCTCAATTACCACAGACTTTAGTAGATAAATATGGAAAATGGGCAGGTAAGTGGAATTTTTAAAATATTATTTTTTTTTAACTCTGTCCAGTTGTAAATCCCATGTGGAAAAGAAATTTTATGAAGTATTTAATACATGTTCACCGATTTAACAAAATAATGATGCATTCCAATTCAATTAGACTAACATTTTCTGTCAAAGGCTTTTGCTTAAAATAAGACTAACAAGGAAATTTTATATTTAAAACCACACAACAATACAAGTGTTTAAATTAAAAAGAAAGAAAAAAATAAATACAGCCAATAATGCCTGCCTGCCGGTTCATTACATATTAAAAACATTTATTTGTAAAAAATTAAAAAGGGCTTACCTCCTTCAAATCTAGGTCAAGTACGTAATCGAATTTTTTTTTATTTTTAATTTTTAATTTTACTCATTCAACACAAAATATTTAGCCTCAGAGGCTTTTATCGTTATTTTGTGTTTTATACCTTACAAATTTGTTGTTGTTTTATATACGTATGTAGTATATATGTATGTATGTATTATGTACAATACATATATGAATATATTTAATCGCAACTGTATATAATTTTTTCTGTCAACATTTAGAAATTCACCAAAAAAATAAAAAAGGAAAAAAAGTTAAGCAAAGTTGTGAAAAATTGCAATATTTTTTTTTTTTAATTTTTGCAATTCATTTAAATAAATAAATATTTATTTTTCGTTTGAATATTTCTAAATATTTATTTCTACTACTACTGTTTACAAAAGATTTTCAAAGCCATGTATGTTATTATTACATGCTGCAAACAAATATTTGAGCTTCAGAATAATAAATAAACACACACACATACACTTTTATGGTAATCACAGTTTGTGAAATCTGTTTCCGCAAATTTTATTCAGAAACTTTAAAGAATTTTTATTTTTGTAAGTCGTATGTAGTATTCTAAATTATAATTAAGAGGTGAAGTCCGAAGGTGATACGACAGCCTGAAGGGGGTCACTGGCGACCATGATTTCAGAAGTTAGAAGTATTTGAAAGCAACAAAAATAGAAATGGATTCTTTTAAAATAAGTTACTGGCTATTATAGCCAAAACTAGGATATTTCGAGAAGGTCAACAAATACGACATTTTGAACTTTTACCTTAATTGTATTATAAAATTCTTAATTATATTGACAAATTAAAAAAATACGCTATTTTTGGGTAAAAGTAATCATCTTAGGAACATTGTCACAAAATTTCAGCAAAATCGGTCAAATAGTTTTAGTTAAATCGTGGTCGCCAGGTCGAAAAAAATGAGAAAAACGGTTATAAAGTAACTAAAACAGTGACAAACAATCGAATTGAGGTATACTAACTAAAACCTTAAAAAATTTCAAGAAAGATGTGATAGAATATCCAATTTATATTGAAATTTTAATCAAAAACATTAACAAAGAATTCGCTTTTCATTTGCAGTTAACAATTTCTTAGTAGTTAGGCGTTCAGTTGTTTGTTTGTATTGGTTCATCTTAATGTTTATTAAACAGACATTTATTAATATTAATTCATTAATTATACAAATGATTAAAACTAAAAGTGTTACAGTCATTCACCTGTTAAGAGAGATGAAAGAAAACATTTAGAAATTTTAGAAAACATTAGTGAGTGTTTGTGTTTCTCGTCGAATGAAGAAACTCTTTTTCGTTAGCCATGATGCGATGATGAAAAATTTTAACCGGCTTTTTTACGTTGCTTATACATATCTCATTTCACTTGCATGAAGATTTATTGTGTTCAATTTTGTTGCTTATGTTTGATTCTTCGTCTTTTGTTTTCATTTTTGTTTCTTTTAATTTGATTCGATTATGTTTAAGTCTACAATACATATGCATACATACCATATATATATATATATATATATAATAGAAAATTATAAATAATAGAAATATCGTTTATTCCAACAGATGTTGTTGTTTATCTCTTTTGCTGGTGTTATTGTGGCTGACCTTGCATTGTTTAGGCTTTGTTTCGTTGCTACTGTTTCTTATCGTTTAAAGTTTACGCATCTAAAATGTGTGTAATTGTTTCATTCATAATGTTGAGGTCTTCTTATTGTTATTGTTTTTTCGTTTTGACTTGTTATAGAGTAATTAATTAGAAATAAACAAAAAAAAAACTTCTGCTTTGAATTAAACTTAAAACCAAAAGTCAAGTTCAAGAAGATAAAAAATACAATAAAATAACCAAATGAAATACGTTTGTTGTATATAATTATAATTTTAAAATGTTAATTAAAATGCCATACGTACAATATGTACATTGTATACCGTAATTTTCTGTTTGTTTTTGGTAAACTTAACGTTAGATTTGATTTCTAGTCTATGTTTTAATACGTACTCACAGGGAACACATGTAGGGCTTTCCATTTTATTTCCTTTGACAGATTTTTCAATTGTCGTGTGACAGGTAGAAAGAGTTCAATTTACGTTTTTATCTTCCAAACAGACAAAAAGTCTAACAGCCATAAGCAATGTCTGCGATACTTGAATTTCGTGGAAGAACGAACGAAACTTATTCCCAATTAAATATTATGTTATGTTATGTTATGGTATGCATTAGGAAACTGAATAGAGAACTTGATAGATAATATTTTGCTCAAAGTTAAAGAAATAGCTTAACAATTACGGCTGTGTCAAATGTAATATAGTAACGCTGCCACATCAACTTGACTATCTGTTGCTTCATTTCCATTCTGGCAAAAAAAAAAAAAATAAATATTAGATATATAGTGTCCCTGAACCTGCATCATAATGATCCGATATATGTATGTATACTACATACATACAGTATCTTTTTCGCATATTTGCAATTATTCTTGTAAACAGTGTGTGAATTTTCTTTTCTGTTCGAAATAAAACTGGCACAAGAACACACAGAAAAAGACGAAATATGTAACAAGGGATACGGTCCCATTTTAGTTATAAGGACAGTGAAGCACAGCCTAGATTTTCTTACAATGTCAGCACTACTATCTATACTATGAATAAATATATGTAAATAAATGTTTGAGTTCATTATTGAAATGATTTACATTCAAAAGTTATGTAATGTTATGTATGGCATTAAGGGCTTAAGAAATATTTAAACTTTCAAATGAAATTTTTTTTCTATACACGTTTGAAATTTACAAGCAGCGAAGTTTTTTACATTTATTTAAGTAATTATCATTAAAGCGCTAATTACTACATTTGTACTTAGTTGTGGCCGTTAATTTTAATGTCTTTAATGTCTATTAATGTTGTTGTTGCTTGCAACTGATGACAATGATGCTGACTGAGTGAGGGGTTTTCCTCATTCTGTTTGATTTCTTTATTTTTCTTTTTTTTTCAACAGTGATTACTGGAGCTACAGATGGCATTGGCAAAGAATATGCTAAAGAGTTGGCTAAACAAGGAGTTAATGTTGTACTAATTTCACGTACGAAGGAGAAATTAATTGCGGTATCAAATGAAATTGGTATGTAAAATAGCTAAAAAAACCCAAAACCATTATATTATGGGCAAAATTAAAAAATAAAAAAAATTATCCACCTCTATTTATGAAAACCATATGTTTTTAATGCTACAGAAACAGAATATAAAGTTAAGACGAAATGGATTGCCGTCGACTTTTCTAAGGGTCGGGCAGTCTACAAACACATTGAACAAGAGTTGGCTGGTATACCAGTGGGTATATTAGGTAAGATATTT
The DNA here is from genome assembly GCA_930367235.1 of Sarcophaga rosellei. Lineage (NCBI taxonomy): Eukaryota > Metazoa > Arthropoda > Insecta > Diptera > Sarcophagidae > Sarcophaga > Sarcophaga rosellei. The sequence continues at coordinate 1,971,153 of OV884019.1, read as the reverse complement.
ACATTTTCCTTTTCATTGTCAATTAAATTATTGTGATATTGTTTGGATTTAACTTGGACTTACACAATATTTTAGTAAACAATGTTGGAAAAATGTATGATTATCCTGATGAATTGGAAAATATTCCTGAGGATATTTTATGGGACTTAATTAATATAAATATCGGTGCCGTTACTCTAATGTCACGCATGCTTATACCTCAGATGAAAAAGCAAGGCAAAGGGGCCATTATTAACCTTTCGTCGGGCAGCGAATTACAGCCCATACCACTTATGGCTGTTTATGCCGCCACAAAGCGTTATATCCGATCTTTTTCGTTAGCCATCGAACGGGAGCTGGCAGAATACCATATAGATGTACAATGTGTTACGCCCTTATTTGTGGTAACGAAAATGAATCAATATTCTGAAACTGTAATGAAGGGTAACATCTTAATACCGCATGTTCAATCCTATACCCGTTCACTAGTGTTTACTTTGGGCAAGACAATAGAAACCACAGGTTATTGGTCGCATGGTTTACAGGTATGATGTACATACATATATTCACATACAGACATATAAATGCATATGCATGTATGTATATTTGATATTAAAATTATAATTATTTTCAGTATTTTGTTATGAAATTATCACCGGAATGGTTGAGAACACGCATTAGTCACCGAATGTGTAGGCAACTGAGAGACGAATACTTTAGAACAAATGGTAAAGCAAAGGTGGCTTAAATAGATTGTACGTATTAATTCGTATAAGAGACTGTATTAAATATTTTTAAGTTTTAGTTCTTAATAATCCAATGCTATATGATGAATGAATGAACCTTGTATATTATATTCTTCAAAATGTTCAAACGATTTTACACTTACACATACTCTATAAATTGTTAATAAATGTTTCGATTGTAACGAAAAGTGTTGTTTTGAATTGTTAGAGATAATGTGAGAAGTAAACATTTCCTAAACGTTTCCTAGTGCTACTAACTAAATTCCAAGCTTTTTATGTTTGTTATTTAAGTAAACAATGCGAAAACATTACAATAAATGAACATTTCTTTTTTAAATACTAAAAAGTTTTTCTTCTTCTCAACTTCAGTATCGTATTATGCAACTGGAACTGCCTACCATTGACTATGAAAGAAAACCCCAATGATTGTAAACAGAGAGTTTATTTCTTTTCTTCTTCTTCTTCTTTCTGTCTTTACGATAAAATTCAACTCAAAACTTGTACGAGTATTTTTGTGGAACAGAAATTGCATAACAGCGGACAGATTGCAATTTTTTTTACTTTCGACCGTAACTAGTTTTCAATGTTCAATACACTGTAACCAACAGATAGATGGCAATATATAGTGAAAAACCGCAAAACATTGTGTCGTTGACCGCTAAATACTCGTACATACATACATATCTACGTGCATATAAAATGGTAAAAGTAAAGATTTGACGGTTGATTAGACTTTTCACAATTAACATCTCATGTACTGCACATCTATGTGTATGCAAAATTTATTGTAAATGAATAATGAGTGAACAAATAATAAACATTTAAACATAATAATTATTTTGTCATTTATTTATTTATTTTATTTTATTGCAAAACTGTGACATTGAATTCATTTTTTAAGCAATAACCGGAATTCTGCAAAAGAACCACAATTTTTTTTTTTTTTTTTTTTTTTAATGGCAATTAATATAATAAATCATGTCGGTTATGAAGTACACAAACCAAAAAAAAAAATTATTTCTTTATGTGGTTTCACTTTTATGTTGGCTTTTTGAGTGTTTATTTAATATTAATGGTGTACTGCCAAAAAAAAAACATTTTTAAATGCTGGTTGAATGTTTCCTTTAACAATTTCAATAGTTTTGACGGTTCAACAATTACAAACTTTAGCAGATGTGTGTCTATTAACCTTGTAAATGAATACATACAACAATTAATTATTTCAAAAGATAGATATTTATGTACATATGTACGTAGTATGTATGCATTTGGAGTATTCAAAGTGAAATTTCAAAAATCTCTGTTTTTCTTTTTTCAATGATTATTAAAAGTTAAGATGAGTATTTAGCTTTGTTTAGAAAACAATATCCAGATATTTCAGATTATTATTCTTCTTGAATATTTTGAAAACTATTGAAATATTAGTCCGTAATGGTAGGATTTCAATTGTAGAAAAAATATATGTTTGTTTTAATTTACAAAATATATGTAGGTGATCGATCCTCTCTCATATCCATTCCCAAAAATTGAATCAGTTCCACAAAATTTGTTTTTGTTTGTATGTAATTTTATTTTGTTTTCTTTTTTTAACTGAATTTAAAAGAAATGTTTATTTAGATGCTATTTAACAGATACCATTTTTTGTTTTTTTTTCGCAAATATTTCGTTCTTTTTTGATGTTAGTTTTGAAATAATTACATTTCTTTTCTTTCTAACAAAACAAAATTACTTTAAATCGTCATTTTTGTTTTGATGTATTTCATAATTAATCCACAAGTACTAAATCTAATAAAATTCAATTTATATTGACTCGTACAAAAAGTCAATTGCTTTAAAATGCATTATAATTAATTAATTAATAAATAAATAAATAGAAAATTTTAAATTCTACATAGTAAAAGTCAACATCATTGAAAAACTGCTAAAACGAAAAGAAAAGAAATAAAAACATTTCATTTTAAAATTTATTTACATTTTGGGGAAATGATTATAAAAAAAAGATGAGAGAAAAATAAACAGATACCCACCAATTAAGAAACGTCCAATTAAGAAACGTATGGACTACCTTGGATCCAACAACATGACGTCAACTGGAAATATGTATATAAGAAAACATGGACATTGTATTGGCAATATTGAATATTTTTATAAAATTTATGGATTTACAATATTTTCTTTTCCTTTTTTCTTTTGGTTTATTTTCAATGGCAATAAATGTGGATACCTATACATACATATATGTATGCAAGTGTAAGTATGTATGTATGTATGTGTATTTTATAATATTTAATTTCTTTCATATTTAATTCTTTTTTGTTGAATTATAATTAAATCGAAGAGTCTGCCTGGATAAATTAATTACAATATTTGATGCAAAAAAAATCGCATTCTGAGACCTCAAGTGCTTATTTTTATTTATAAAAAAAAACTAAAAATATATTTAAAAAAAATTATTGTTTTTCTTTTTTTATTAAGCCATAAGCATATGTATACATATATATACGTACATATATGTACGTACATAAATATTTTTAACTTTTATGAAGACATAAATTTTCATATAATATTCGAGTGAAAGAAATAAAAAAAGAGTTGCGCACGATTCTCTTTATTTCGCTTAGAATTCAGAAAAGGTGGACATTTTTTTTCCAACGTACAAACACACACTTTCGAGTATTTTATTTTCAAAAATAAAAAATATAAAAATACATACAGATTAAAAGAATGAAATTGTGTGTATCTGAGTTTGTCATTGTCCAAATATCGAAATGTCACTCTGGTTGATAAAAAAAGAACATGTATTTGAAGAAGAAAACCCATAAAAATTAAAAATAAAATATTTTCACTTCTAATGTACACGTGTGTGTGTGTGTGTGTACATTTTTAGAAATTTAGATACTAATTCCAAAAAGTTGACATCGATGCCAAAAAAGAAGAATAAAAAAAGTAAATTTGGAACATATTTTTGGTCCAAGAACAAGAATTATTTATTTCATTATTTTTTTTTTTTTGTTTATAATTAATTTTGTGTGTGTTTTGTTTGAGGTATTATCCGTATGCATTTTTTTTTATTGACATACATACCCACATACCTACATACATATATTTTAACAACGTCAATAGCATATATAAATATTTATACATCATGATATAATTTCGTATACCTATCCAGTGTTAGGGAAAATATGAATTTTAAAAAAATATAAACATTTTAAAATATATCGAACACTTCTCAATTGTGTTTTGCAAAGAGAAGAATTTCGTTTTAAAATTTTTAACATCCACAAATATGTATGTATGTAAGTCGAATCATGTACATATATATCTATGGATGTATGTACATGTATATAAAAATGTATTATTATATTTTAATGATTGTTTACTGTACAAGATACAATATTTATGACTTTCGATTTGTAAAAGAAAATTGAATTGGCTGCCAAAAGTAATAAATTTAGCAAATTTTCGAAAATTTCCTAAATATTTAATAAGTTTGAACTGAGACCCTTAATTTATGTTTGAGTTTATTTGGTTGTACATATACATACATAGATAGGGTATAGACTGAAAATCAAAGAAAAATAATAATTTACTTAAAGGGATATCGGCAAGATTAAATGGTTCTCCGTGGCAAAGATAAGAAATAAAAAAATATTATATATGTATATACTCATATGACTAAAATATGCTTTACCATAAATCGGTGATGACAAGCAATAACAATCTTACTCCACTGGTCTACTAGAAATATTTTATATTTACGTGCAATCCCATTTCCCTAACAAATGTTTTTTAAAAAGTTATTAATAAAAAACAATGTTGGTCGAAGTCGTATTGAAGCCTCACCGCATTTATAATAACCGCTTAAATACAACAAATATAAGTATCTTAGATTTTGCAATTAATACTGCACTTTCTCAATTTTCTCAGAAACATTTCCGACTTAGGCTGTCATAAAGATAAAGACATAAATGATCTATCTCAGACCATATGTTGTATTCACATAAAGTTTTAAAAACATTATTTAACCAAGAGTTGCTTTATACATATACATACATATATACTCATGCATACTTAAAATATTACCCAATCCACTGACCAATTGATATCAAATCGATCCAGCTAAGGATTTTTGCAAAATATATAAAAAAAAAACTGCATACATAGTTAAATTATTTAGAAAACCATTTGATTCCCGATATATTTCCATAGGTGATATTATTGGGAGTTGTATTTTAGTTTCGTTTGTATAAAGAATAGAATGATATGAGATATTACAAAAATTATTCTTAGAGACATTTTTATGGAAGTCCGACTTAATATGAAGTGCAACTTTAAAAGTTTTGCGTTTTTATTTTAAATTAAAAAGTTCTAGAGTGTTGGTTATGGTTATCAACTATCTGTTCATTAATACGAACCGTAATATTGGTTTTGTTTTCAGCTAAGGTTTGCAATTACTTGCCAACATTATGTGATTAGCTATAAAAGCCAAAAAATTCTTAAATATTCGAAATAATCTTTCGATTTCGAATTGGAAAGTAAAGTACTTTCACAAAAGAATGCCTTGAGCAAACTTTGTTTGTTTTATTGTAGAATTTAATTATAATTACGAAAATTCTAAATGCTATGGTATGTATCAGTGGATTGGATGGATTGGATACATCTCATTTTAAATGTATTTTGTTTTTTTTTTTTTTTTGTTTAATTTTCATAAAATTATTTTATATACATACATATGTATGTATTATGATTACTATTATTAATATACGTTTAAGAACTGATGTATTTGTTTGGACATACATACCTTTTCGTCTTAAGACACTAATAGTATTGTATTTGGTTTTCATTGTTAGAATTAAATCCATTAGATATACATACTAGCTGCTTAAGTTTCATCTTATATTATACGGCAATATTTGGAATATTTATTTTTATGTTACGGCAACGATGATTATTTCTTTAACATTTTGTTTGATGAAGTTATTATTGTATTCAAAAGCGTATTAGAATTATTTTAGGAGAACGTTTATCAATTTAGAAGGCTATTTCGAAGAAAATGTATAAAAGTGACAACAAGAAAACGAGGATAACAAAGGTGGTGAATAAACTCTTGGCTTCATTCATTTTGTTTAGGGATTTTCTAAAAAAAAAAAAAAACAAAACAAAACAAAAATATTAATTCATTAATTAAATGCAAAGTAATAAATTACATAAAATATTAAAAAAAAAAAAAATATTAATTTAATACACAATATGTATAATGATTTGTATTTCTTTATCTTTAAACTTAAACACACTTTTTGTTTGTAAATGTAGGCACAGGAAAAAAAACCGTTCGAATGGCTTGTTACGTTCAAACTGAATTAGATTTGTGGTTTGGATGTTGGAATAACATTCACTTGTATCCAAAATAATTTCATATGAATTCCAAAATTATTGCCAATACAACGTATGCATGTATGTATCATCCATATACATACATACATACATATGTATATGTATGTAAAGAAATTATTAAAAATAATTTTTTGTTGTTGTTGTTGGTTCTATAGTTTTAGACGCCTGGCTAATTTAATCCTATGCGTATGTGTGATTGAAATAAATGTGAAAAATGGTGGGTGGGCACAAGAGTTCTTTCTATATACATACATACATACATATAATATATTATTTTTCTTTTGATAATTTGTTTGCTTTTAAATCGTTTTGATTTTGGACCAAATACCCTATTATTTGAATAAAACAAATGTTTTATACATGCCGTTATTATTGTTGTCAGTATTAATCAAAGCAACTGTGTATATGTACGTAAGAACATGGAAACACACATGCCTCAATATACAGCAGTTTTTCTAGAATTTATTTTAGACAACATTTCTTATGTTTAATTACCAGCAATATAGCATCACAAGCTTAAAATACACTTTAAAACAACATATGTATATAATCTTGATTTTCGTTAATAATTTGTATTACAACACTCTGATTAGAGGCGTTTTACGTTTCGAAAGCAATAAGTCTGACAACTAACTATATCAATCTGCTTAGACCGTTTCATTAGGCTCAAGTGCAGGGTGATCTCTTAAATTCATATACGTGAATTTTTTTCTTTCAAAACAGATCTTGTCATCAATTTTTGATTTAATTTTGATTAGTTATTCGTATGACTGGTAATACATCCATCGGTTGATATACATATTGACATGCTAATGCTGAACAATTTTAGTTTGTTGTAGTTGTTTTTAATTTAAAATTTGTATATTTCAAATAAAATAAACATACATATTCTTTTTATACTCATATGTACATAAATACTGATAGTTTTCTACAGAAATAAATTGTAATCAATTTCGTATTAATTCTTTTTTCTTCTTCATAATTTACTTACCATCATCTATGTACATACTATTGCAAATTAGGATTGTTGTCATCATAAGCGAATTGTTTTATTTTTTCTTATTGTTTCTGATGATTAGAAGATGGCATATAATATATAAAGCAAAGACAACAACACGGCCAAGATTAGGAAGGTGGACAACAAGCTTTTTCCTTCAGTCATATTGGTGGCTAAAAAATAAATTAAATAAATACGGATTACAAATACATATAAGATATCGATATATGCTCCAACAACTTGAATACACAACTGAGAAATTTACTAGTGTATTAAAACGAACTTATTCAAGTAGATTGTTCGAAACCTTTATGAAAAGAAATTCCTTTTTTTAATTGATATCTTAAATATTGGTCAAAATATATTTTAGATATAAGTATGTACGTTACATTTATAAGTAAATTTAAATTAACGCGTAAATCAACTTCAAACGCTGTGTACAATATTAAAAATCTTAAATCCAGCGACATTTGAAGGCAACATTTCAGTACGTGATCGACTTAACATTTTAAGCAATTAATATGTACGTATGATATTCGATTTTCGTACACATCTGAACAATAGCGGTTAAAAAGGACCGGTCATTACATATTCGAAGTTAAAAAAAAATTTTTATTTGGAAATAAACTACCACCAATTTTTATTGAAATTGTATTTAATTATGTCACGTTGTTTTTCGTAAAACTTCTATTAATTTTTCTTTTTTCTTTCTATACTTCTTTGCAAGCCTCTTCACTTCGCATTTCAAATTGTATGCACACTTAAAATCTTCACTTAATATTGAATTAAATCGTTTAACAGTTAATTAAATATACAAATTAGTGCTGTTGTAACATTTATGTAAGTATGTACATATATGAGAGTAACTCGCTTGTCCTACTGTACTAATTACAATATAAAATAAATGAATATTGTATAATATACATTCTTAAGGAATTATTAAGACCTTGATATTTTATAATAAACAAATATTAATTATTGGCCCTAAGCCAATAACTTTCTAACATTTTTTAATTCAATTTTTCGAAGAAAAGAAAATTGCATATAAAATTAAAATTTATTATTAATTTAAACACACAAAATAAAATTTGAAATTGATTTAAAACTTTTCCCACCTTTTAAGTTTTTTTTTTTCTTTGTTTTTTTGTAGAATTTAAAAGTTGAGACAGTTATTAACTGTTGCAAGTACAATACTTTACTGAATATTTCGGTTTCAAATGTTTATAAAATAAGTCCAGAACAACTTTTAATTTTTTTTGTTTTTAGACAAACGTAAAATAAAAGAGCAAAAAAGCGGAAAAATCACTCAGAAAATCTAAAGTAGGATGGAAACATACTAGAAAAGTCAAACACACATTTTGACAAGAAGAAAAATAACAATTTATTTAACAGAATATAGACAAAATAAAATATTTCTCCGTGGCAAAATTTAAAGTCAAATAAATATATAAAATACACATATGTATGTATGTATGTATATATGTATTTGTATAATAAAGTCGTCCAATGCTTGTATATAAAGAACACCCTAATTCTGGCAATGGAAAATAATCTGTCCCATTCACATGAAGTCATAAAACAAACTAAGGGTTAACTATCGATTAAAAAATAATAATCAAATGCGTATGTATACTTCACAATACATATTTAATTTTTATAATTTACATAACGATCTATAACGTAAGTTCATAAATCGTTACAATTGATTAAAATTTATTGGAAAAGAAAATGTTTGAATCACATGATCAATAAGTCCATGCATATATACTTAGATACTTACTTACATGATGTGTGTAATGAGTAAAAATAAGAATTTCTGTTAAAAATTATTTTATTTTTTGATTAAAAAAGGTACAAATAGGTCGACTCCACGAAACGGGGTACACCCTCTATGAAGAAATGTCATGCAAGAATTTAAATTACTTATATATTATGTATGTATGTACATATGTACATACATACATTTTTATATGTTTTGGTGAAAAATTTTTAAAAAATAAATCGCTATTCACGGTTATATATTTTAAACAATTAAATAAAAGATTTGAAATGTACCAAATGATTTGTGTTCTGTTTTACGGCTTTACGCTTGTGCAGCATCTCTCTCTGACAAAATTTCACCTATTAAATACATAATTTAAAAAAAGGGGATGGACGGATACTTTTTTTTTATTATTTATTTTTAATTTAAATATTAAAAAAAAAAAAAGCTCATATGCCACAATTAAATAATTGCGGCGGCTAATTGATTTGGGATCATGAAAAGCAAGTGCTAAAACGCATTTAATTTTATCTTCTTTTTTATTTTACAACAAACAAACAAGCCAATGTTTCTTCGGTTCACCGAAATTATATCAATGTATACATATTCGAAAATGTTGACTTTATTTGTTAACTTATGCGAACAAGTCATATGTATTTATGTACTTTGATTTGATGGATGAGTTTATGCGGTTTTGTTCTTCGCGTATATATTTCGTCGACTTCTAATTAAGAAAAATCAATCCCTAATATATAGAGGAAAACGTTTTTCTTTGTTTCAATATCGTTTAAAGATGGTTTTAATTTTTTTCATTTTAAATAGTAAGTCAACAGGTAATTTTTTTTTCGTCTATTTGTGAGTAAAACGCAAAGTAACAACAAGCAAAACACAAAAGAGAAACAAATTAGAAATTCATATTATCAAGTAAAAACTGAGTAACAAAACAATTAACAATTTTCGAAGCCTATAGTGAGTAAGAAAGTGCAATAATCTCTAACAAATGGCATCTGAGAGAAGCATTACGTTCGAATAGTGACGCCTACCCCACCGTTATGAATGCCTGATATTTTTGTATATATTTTTCTTCTTCTCGCCTTTTTTTTTTTTTTTTTTGATGTTTTCAGTAAAATATTATTGTTTAACTAAATAAAACACAATTTTTTGCTTGTATTTTTTTTAATAACTGCATATGTGTATGTGTTGTGTAAATTATTTTTTTTATTATTAAGAAATTCTGGTCAGAAAACAAGAAAACTTTACATAAAAGAAATAATTTTGAATATTATTCATCTAGACTATAAAAACAGGAATTAAAATCAAAGAAAAATTAAATGAATATTACATTATTTAATAGATTAAGGAAACAGAAGAAAAACAAAGGACAAAAAATCAATTCCTTACTTTCTACTGATTTAATTTGATTGCGAAAGAACAAAAATTAAAACGAATTCTTCCAATTTTATTTTAATTGGCGTAAAAATGGAAATTTAAGTTATTACTTTCTTTAATGGCGCAAAGGATATGATTATGGAAGTGAACGTAACTTACGACAATAAAATCTATTTAGTTTAAAGAACAAACTTAATTGATTTATTCTTCATTATCTGAATACCAGGAAAGGCGCTCTTCATAAAACTTAATAACCATTTGAGGAATTTTAACATGAGCTATTGGCGCTGCGACCATTTCTGCTTGGTCAACACCCTTAAATTGAATGAGGAAGTAAAGGCCGCCATTGGAATCTGAAGCTCCCAATATTTTTTCAGCTTCAAGTCCCTTGTCGAAACCCGTTAGTTCTGAATGTTTTGTTGAACCATCCGATACGGACTCTGTGTCGGTTTCGTCCTTTCCAGAATCTGAACGTTTCTTTTTACTTCCTGTAGAAAGTTGAAATAAAAGAAATATTTCAATATACGGCCGCAGGAAACAAATCAAATAAAATAACTTACCCGAAGCCTTAGAGTCGTCATTTTTGCGTTTATTGCTTGCCGAACTTGTTCTTCCACTGGATTCCTTTTCTTTTTTACCAGATTTTTCAGATTTCGAACTGGCAGCCTAAATTAAAATAAAATTGAAATGATATGATAATGATATAAGAATTCAATGGCGCCTTAGAATGTTGAAATTTATAACAAAAAGATTTTCAATTTACTTTCGAATAGATTTGTATTCTATTATAAATAAATTAGGGCAACAATCTCTTGGTAAAAACATAAAAACAACTTTTTGAAGGAACGAAAATATTTTATACTCTTTGTACCAAGGCGTATTTATTCTATCAGGTGGCCCTAAAATTCTAGCTGTTGAGTATAAATATGCCTTGTGGGAACAATTGATAGTCCGTTCTGAAATATATTTCACATACACATTCCTACCAAAGAAATAGCGAATGTAAAGATGAGAGTGAAATATAAGCAACGTCAGAAAAGTCAACACAAATTCACCATACCCAAAAAACTAAATGGAAAAGCATTCAACTATTTTTCATTTAAAATCCATTTTATTTCCTGAACATGGTATACAATTTAAAGTGAAAAGAAGACAGTTTGTTTAGTTGTGGCTTGATATTTAATAAAAGATACCGGAGGAAATATCAAATGATGCAAATAAAGTCCATAAATTGAAAATTAAATTGTGTTTTACTTAAAGGTGGGTAGGTTGAACAATTGGAGCCAAAGCAAGGGTTTCATGTCACTCGACATACATACACCTAAGCCATCGGGTAGGTTTGTTGTGCGCTTACCAACAAGAATACCACCATACTTTCTATAAGAAGTCTGTATCTTGATGAGATGAATTATGTCTAGTATAGTGGCATCCCCAAAATATTGGGATTTCGATCTTACGAAAACCAAAAGTAACCTACATTAATCATTTACCGCCACGATAATACAGTTTAGGTGTTCATGTAAGGCGAATTGTCGCGTGAGTATTCTCCTTCCTATTGTGTTATTATTCCACAATAAAATAGTTTAATAGTACTTCTTTCCATAAAAATATGTGCTATCGGGTAAGTAAAAAACAAAATGTATCTAATGTCCCTCTCCCTATTCTTTTTTAAATTCTATTTCTATTTAGTTTTGAATTAAAAATGTAACTGGTCTGTTGTCTGTGGGATACTGAATAATTATATGCTCATTCAGCAATTCTATGTTCCTTTCAACTCCGGCCATCGGTTGTGTATATATTTGTATTATGAACCACCCTATCAGCGTTTAAATGTACCCCGCCAAAAACAACAAAACAGGACTATTATATTACAAAGCTATTCTACTCCATATATGTACGTAAGCAAAACTAAAATATTTATATATCAAAATAACTGAATAACTAACTCACTTCATCCTTAAGTCGTTGTTCTTCAAATTGTTGAATTAAATCTTGACAATCCAAATTTTCTTCAGGTTCCCATGTGTTATCCGATTCGGGATAACCTTTCCATTTTAAGAAATATTCAATCTGAAAACAAATCACGCTTATAACATGCAAGGCAGTTGTTACATATACGTGACAAGAGATCTCCTCACCTTTCCTTTGCGTACTCGTCTGGCACAGATTTTTTCCACAACATATTCGGCATCTTCGTCAGAGGAACCACTACCAGAGCCATCAGCATCATTCTTCTTCGATTTCATTCTTATTTAACTGCAAAATGATTTTTAATATAGAAATACAATAATAAATTACAATGAAAATGAAAATTCCCATACAGTTTTTCAATGTCTTAATTGCAGCAAAATGATATGACGCCGCGTTTACAACAAAAGCCGCAAAACATCGAACAAAAAAAAAAATACAACCGGGTTGAGGAATTATCACGAATATTAATGTTAAATAATCTACTAATTTCTAAGGTACTCACTGCGAAAACGATAGATGATTTAAAATAAACTGCGAAAACTTAATGTATCCTTAAAAATCCTTAAAATTTTCAGCAATACTATTTAACTGAAGCGTGCAATAAATGAGAGTCTATTGATTTTCATTTGTGCGATGTTTGTGGAACCCATTAAGACAAGAACAATGCCAACACACGCAGAATTGTATTTCAGTAGGCAAAGCAAACAGAGCAGCATTTCTTGTATATGCATATAGTGTTGGAAAACGTTTTTAGACTTTTAATATACAGCGGTTAATATGACGAACGTTTTTTTTAAAGGAATATTTAAATTGATAAACTTCAGCAAATCCTCAAGTTATGTTCACATTAAACACATTTTGCTGAACAAAAGTAAGTAAAATTAAATGCCAAATAGTAAAATAATATTTGGAAAATATTTCTTTTACTCAATATGTAAATTTAATTATAAATTAGTTTAATAATTGAGCACCTGGCGAGCGACCTGGGCAGGATTTTTACAGAAAAAAAAAATAACTGAACTACCTTAATAGGAACTAGGCAATGATTTTTCTTTCTTTTCACAGGAACATTTAATTAAATCTTGGATATATTATTGGTTTTTTTTTTTTGTTTGACATTGACAAGTTATTTTGAAGGTCTCGAGTAAACAATTCTCTTCTATCTATTCTATCTATCATATGAATGACTAAATAAAGAATTTCAAAATCGCTCGTAAAAGTAATTAAATTTTCAGTATTGAAAATAATATCCAGGCAATTGTTTATATTTATACAGCTTTACCTTAAGTTGATATTAAAACAGAAAACAAAATGTTCCTTTAACTATCATCCTTGTCCCATGTGGTTGAGCTGATTTGCTTTGCTTATTTGGTTTCCACTTTCTAAATTTATTTTATGGTCCTCTTTTGTCGGCCTTGGTATATTGTTTCCAAGGAGTTCACATAAATTATTCAATACCATGCTGCAAAATTTTTTTAATTTTTTCCTAACAGTTATGCCAAACGAAATAGTTTATAAAAATAAAAACACAATTACTTTTAAATCTTCAAATAAATTTTTTATTTCAAAATAAATTCTAAAATTGTGTGCGTAAAGTGCGTACTGTGTGTGCATGATTTCATCATCTATGTGTGTTTCATTTTGCAAAACAAAAACAAAACAAGATTAAAAAACAAATAATAATACAAACAACAAATTTTAATTTAAGGCCTAAAATTTTTCGATTTCATTTTGATCATGTTTTATAATGTTTTCCTTAATAATATGAAAATTAATTATTTTTTTATTTTTTTTATTTTTCATAATTCGCTTTTACCACATCGCTAACTACAGAATCATACTTATATTTGCACCAATTTTATTTGTTTTGTTTTTCATTCTTTAAATGCTTATTCATTTCATTTTCTATATTTTGTTTTTTGTTTTTTTTTTTGTTTTTTTTTTTAACAATAAATGGAAATATTTGTACATTTAAGTGTGTTATTTTTTTCATTTAAAATTTTGTATTAGATTACGTTTCTTTTATTAATTTTAATAATATATTATCAATAAAATTATGGCCCCGCTATTCCACAAGTGTTTTGTTTTGTTTTGTTTTTAAATATTTAAGTTTACTTCATAAACTATTTTTATTCTTAAATTGTATACATAGTAATAATAATATATTTATGCCATCATTGTTACAAGCTAAAGTTGTTGTTGTTGTTATAGCGTATGTACTATATACTATGTACTGAAACCCTTAAAAATTATTCATTCAATTTGATTTGAATTATTCTAATGAATGGGAGAAATTTAAAAATAAAATAAAAAACTTAATTATTATTATTTTTTAATTTTAATTTTACCAATTATTCTTAAAAGAACAACAACAAATAAGGAAACTATATTTGAATTTCATAAAATAAAAAAGTACTGTAATTAATTAGTAGTACAATCATATTTTAATTCCATTTATTAGTTCCGGTTTTATTTTCCTTTTATTAAATAACGTTTGTTAGTATTAGATGCTTAAAAGATAATTTTTGTTTATCTTCTTTGAATTGGAATTGTTTTAAAGTAATTTTAAGGTGGGAATATATTTTAAATTAAAAAAAAAATACAACAACAAAATATAAAGTAGAGGTTAATAGAAACTCAACTTTAACTTGTAAAATGTGACAAACTATGCCGTAAAATTATCTACATATATGTATGTATGTATGTATATATATATATATTAAAAATATAACTATTCTTATTATTTTCTTTTTGTATGTATGTAAATTATATACCATTAATAAAAATAAATGACTATTTTGCTACTCATTTTATTTTTTTTTAAATATTTAGAAATGTTCAAAATAATTCATTAATTTTGCCAATGCAAGCATACGAGTTTTATATTTTCGTTTGTAAAATTTGTTATTTTTGCTTTCAAAAATAATAGTGGCGTATAACATGGAAATGAAAATACCAAAGGTGAAAATAATTTTGTTTTTTTTTTTGTTGTAAGGTGCAACATATGTTTTTAGTTTTTTTTTTTTTTGACGCATGTTCTGTATATTATTTAATTCTAATTTGTTTATATCTAATTTCTATATATATGTATATAGATGTATGCATTTATGTATGTATAAATATATATATTTAATTTTTTTTTTGAACATCACAGTGTTGTATTTTATTTTTAATTTTAATTTTCTTATTGTATTATTTTTTGCTTCTTTTGATTTTCAATCAAACCAATTTGCTGCCCCTGCCTGTTTTAATTTTATCATATTTTTTTTCATTTCCTTCTAATTATAATTAAACCAAATAATGATATTGAAAAACAAAAAACAAAAATAAAATAAAATAATTAAAACTTAAATATTAATATTCAAAAATAATTTTAAATTATTTTTTTTTTAATTTATTTTATAAACTATTTTAACACAACGGCGCAACAGAACAGAACAAAAATTAATAAAATGTTAATAACAAACAAATTAATAATAAAAAAGAAACTAATATAATAATAATAATAATAAAAACAATTTAACAATTATAATTAATGATTGATTATGGATTATGGATTAATTAAAATGTAATAATAATTAATAAAAAGAAAACATACAACTTAATATTCTAAATAGAAACGTAACATTGTTCTCGTATATGAGGTCACGTTGCCTAACGTAACATCGTACTGAATGCATGTGTAAGCATCAGTGAAATTAAAATTAAAATAAAAACAATAAAAACAATAAGAACAATAAAAACAATAAAAAAAATAAAAACAATCAAACGAAACGATTAAAGTGTTTACAATAATAATATTTAATTCCTGCTGATAACTTGACCAGTTTTGGCATGAACTAGTATAGTTTTATGGCTTGTAGATTGCATTGACGTCGAAGTCAATGTGGGGAGTTCCTCATTGCTGTTAATTGCCGTGCTTACGCCAGCACCTTGGCGGCTTATTCGTCGTCTTAAACGATCACTTATATTTTCAGCAATTATATTTGTTTGCTGTTGTTGTTGTTGTTGTTGCTGGGATTGTTCGGAGGCCTCTTTCTTGATGCTCAAGCAGCCATCATTTTTGTACAAAATGATTTTAGCGCATTTGGGTTGTTGTTTATCAGTGGTTTCCGTTGAAGGCGATGATTTTGGAGTTTCGTTTGTTGTTTCTTTTAAATTCTCGTTTATGCGATCTTCCTCATTATTATTATTATTGTTGTTGTTATTGACGTTGTTGTTCAACAATTCCTGTTTAATATCCAAATGATCGGTTTTTTCCTCTTCTGACTCTTCAACGTCTTTCTGTTCAATACTGATTTCCAATTTGTCGTAGCTCGTAAAGAATGCCACATCTTTAAGCTTTTCAATGCCATTAAAATGCACTCGGGTGTGTTCGTCAATTTGCTCATGTTCGGCAGCCGTGTAATCACAGTGATCGCACACAAAGGCTAGCTTTTGTTTGGTTACACAAATGTGATGCTGCAAATGAGATTTCAAATCTGTTTCATTGGAACTTTCAAAGGGACAATGTTCGCATTTCTCTTTAGCGATTAGATTTTTTCTGGATTGATTGAATGCCTCTTTGGTGTGAGTTTTTACGATGCCTTGTAACTCATTGTCGTGAGCCAAGTCTCCGGTGGCTACAGAAGCGGAAGTGGACGCCGTATTGGAGTCTTCAGCTTCAGCTTCAGCTACATCTTCAGCTACGGCTATAGATTGTGCTGATTTACAATTATTTTTTCCCACTTCCTCATTGGGTGTTGTTGTTAGTGGCGTAGGCGATTGCCTTGACTCCAATTGCTTTTTCAATAGCGAATTGCCCGTTTCAAATGAACTACTTTGGGAACTCGATGTGATTACAGAGTTTTGGTGATGTTTACCTGGTTGGTGGCCGTCGTTCAAGTCATGATCCACTACCCATATAGTTTCATGCAAATGAGGTTTCCTGGCAGCTGTAATATGCATAAGTTTTGGTGCCCTATAGACGCTATCCTCTTTACAATTCTTGTACAACTCATTACACTTCTCCTGATATTGGGTTGTGTGTACATGCCGGTGAGTTTGAATAATTGACTCGTGGATTGCACAATAATCACAATAATCGCAATGGTATTTCCGCTTGTCTTCAGCACCAAAGGCCGGTGCATCATGTTGCCTTCGATGTTCATCCAAGTCCTTTTGGGCAGTTAGTGGATCATTGTGTTTTTGTGCATATCGTGCTGGGCATTTGGGGCAATAGTAAATCATACGATATTGATATTCAGGCGGCAATTGCCCTTGATGAATCTGATTACTTTGAGGTATAGTGGAAGAAGACAAATCAATGGCCAATGGTGTTGACAATGTGGTCGGGTCCTAAAACAGAAAAATTTTAATAATAAAACAAATACGATCAAATATTTTTAGATGAATGCTTAAATTCGTACCGGTTTTTGAGCAGCTGTGGCCATTTGCAAAGCTAAACTCAAGTCCATATTAATACTATTAGTCGAAATGGCATTTGTTGCTTGGGCAGCCACAGGGAGGGTATGATTTTGGTTTATTTGGTGAACTGTACGCATATGAGTACTTAAGTGCTGTTTTTTGGCACAAACGAAGGTACATTTGTGACATTCGTATTGGGTGGGCTTATGCAGGGAAATGTGATAATTCATCTGCGATTTACTATCGCAAATATATGTGCATAGCGGACACTTTTGTTGCTTCGATTTGCTATTATTTTGAGGCGATGCGGTGCGATTTATTTGGGTATTATTCGCCTCCAATAGTTGGGCCAAATTCGTATTACTTGGGGCCGGCTGTATTGTTAATATGTTGTTGGTGTTTCCAGTGGATTTGTTGTTGTTGTTGTTGCTGCTGTTGTTATTATTATTATTATGATGATGATGATTAGAGGATGATACTCTAGTGATTTCAATTTGATCATTTTGCAACAATTGTTTCTTCAACATTAGCTCGCCAATTATAGAAGCCATATCGTGAAGTCTCGCCAAAGTATTGCCCGTCATTCTATGTGCAGCGGCAGCACATGCCATTATTTCCTGCGGTGTATTGGCCGCATTAAGTGTAGCTATAGCCGAGGTAAGTTGAGAATTTAACAATGCATGGGTTTGTTCGAATTTCAAATCGTTATTGTCTGTTTTAATAACACTATTCAGTATAGTATTATTATTATTATTATTATTTATATTATTGTTGTTGTTATTGTTATTGTTGTTGTTATTAAGTACACTATTATGATGTTGTTGTTGCTGCTGCTGTTGTTGCTGTTGTTGTTGCTGTTGCTGTAAT
Organism: Sarcophaga rosellei; assembly: GCA_930367235.1. Taxonomy (NCBI): domain Eukaryota; kingdom Metazoa; phylum Arthropoda; class Insecta; order Diptera; family Sarcophagidae; genus Sarcophaga; species Sarcophaga rosellei. The sequence continues at coordinate 1,952,639 of OV884019.1, read as the reverse complement.
GCTTTCAAAGTTAAGTTTAATTGGCTACTATTGCCCGCATTACTATTACTGATGATATGATTGCTATTTGCTTCGTTTGAGGCGCCATTTACTAAAGGTTTATATATTGGAGCCGCATGCCGATCAGTAGATGCTGTACGATCAAGGGTTTCGATGTTGATGACGCCAGCGTGTTTCAAACGACAATGACGCTGTAAACGAAATAAAAAAAAAATATATATTATAATCTGAAATATCATCTGAAAAATCAATTTCAATTTGTTTACGGATGATCGCGTTTTAAATAAAATATAAAATAAAAAATATAAAAAAAAACACGAAAAATTATTTCAAATGAATATTTATAAATGCACACACCAAAACCCTTAAAATGATCACTCTGACAAGCACATATACTTAGAAACATAAATGATTACCAAAAAAAAAAATTGGAATTACAAGAAACTGACACCATAAATACATATGTTCTTAGAAATTATATTAGATTATGTATGTACTATTTGAAATTGTATTCAAAATATTTATCTTTTGTTTTGTTTTGTTTTGTATTGTTTTTGGCAATTAATTTTATTTAATAAACATTCAATCTGATTAAGAAATTGCTAATATTGTTCGATCAATTTATTGGAAAAACAAAATGGACTATGAAAGTCTGAATTTAAAGGACTGAAATTTAACATTTAAAGATGGCATAGAATAAGAAATGTAACAAAATACTGAATATTTTCCATTACAAATACATGTAAAGATATGCAACTAAAAGGGATAATAATGTAAGAAGATTTTAAAGTTTGGGAAAATATGCCTTCATGTTCTGTGTGATTTTCTTTAACTTTAATTGAAGCACCTAAATTAAGTCTTCCGGCACTAGAATAAATTCTTTATGTGTTGCAGCCAAAGAATTCCCAAATTTTTTTGTTATGGAATGTAACCTATGAAGTCATACGAATGGAACTTGGAAAATTTGAAAACTAAAAAAAAGAGACAAAGCTATACAAGAAAAAAAAAAAAAAACTGTAAAACCTATCTATCCAATGATAAAAAACATAAAAATCTTTTCTTTGTTTTTGTAGAATTAACAGTTAAAATATTGAATAATACCTGAATGACATGCTTCCAATTGGATACTTGATGACAATGACCACAACGATATGGCGATGGATCACGCCTATCGGCGGTTGTTGTATCGTGCGTTAATAAATTACTGTTATTGTGGTTACCATTACCGTTAGCGTTACTGTTACTGTTACCGTTACCATTATTATAATTATTATTATTATTATTACAGTTATTATTATTATTGTTTGATAAACCATTACCACCAAAACCAGATACCAATATACCCAAATTATTACTGTTATTACTAGAAGAAGATGAATGACTTTGATTTTGATTTTGATTTTGAGTATAATTTTGATTAGACAATGACAATAATGATGCAGAACAAGATGGAGATGTAGCTGCTGTTGTAGCAGCGTACAGAGCTGTGGCCATCACATTATTGTTCACAAGAGTACTATGATGACTATGATGATGATCTTTTATGCCACCAATATCACCAGAAGTTAGTAAGATACCGCCACCGCTACTAATGCCACCATCACCACCACCATCACCGCCACCGCCACCAACACCATCAACATTACAATCGATATTAAATTGTGTGAGGTGCGGTGATGGCATTGGCTGATATGTATGAGTTGGTGTTGAAAGAGGCGAATTATTGTTGCTAGTAGTTGTTGTGGTAGTTACAATTGTAGTTGGTGTTGCCGATGGCGATAGAGTTGCTGTTCCATTCTTATTTTTAACAAGTGTCGTACCCAAAACCATAGAATCACTTGTATTACTATTACTGATGCTATTCAAAGCATCATTTTGATTTGTTTGTGATATTTGTGAAATAGAGCCTCTGGGTGATGTTAATAAATGTTGTAAAGAGGGTGAACTTGTCGAACTGGTCGACCCAACACCTGTTACTGTTACTGACGATGAAGACGTCGCATAAATCTGTTTTAATTGTTGTTGGACTTGTAATGATTTTGAGGTTAATTGATTTGGCGACGTCGACGATGTATTTTGGGCACTTGCCTCGTTCTGACTCGCTTTCTGCTCACCGTGCTCAAGTATATTTGGAGTCGCATTTAATTGCGTTGATTTCAAGGGTGATTTACCGGCCAGGGCCAATGCCAAACTGCTCAATTGTAAATTGTTGGCCTGCTCTGGAAGTCCAGTTGCAATTAATGTTGAGATTTGCGATTGCTTTTGTTGCTGTTGCTGTTGCGATAGACCCATAGCAGCTGCAGTTTTACTTATGAAAACATTTGGATTTGATGTCACTGGCATTGATGCATTGCTATCCGTATTAGTGGAGGCAATAGTTAACCTTTCTTCTAAGACATGCAGAAGTGTGTGAAATTGAAGCGGCTCACGGTTAGTATGTCTGTAAAGAAACAGTTTAAGATTAATCAAAATCAAATTTAAAGTTTTCTCTCTGTTTGCATTAGCATTAAAGGTTGAAATTTAATAAGTAGCAGTATTTCAAGGTCCACAATCTGATGATTATACTTACGTGTAATTGCATTTACGACATTTATAATATTGTACTTCTTTGTTGCCTTCATGACGAATTTCCTGAGTAAATTCTCCGTTTAGGTAGCTCTTAAGATCCTTTTTGTATGCCGAAATCGACACAGAAGGTGTTATTAAAGTAGCGCCGCTTTGGTCATTGTCGTTATGCTGTGGATTATCGTTTAACGGGATTGTGGAAGTCAGCATCGGAGTCAATAGGCCTGCGTTAGACAATGAAGATTTTGGTGGGACAGGTTCTATGGTGATGTCCTCTCTTACACCATTTAAAATACTACTGACGGTTGGATTCAATGTGGATGATGATCCTTGTTGCTGTTTGTTATTGTAGTCATTAATGAAGGCTAAAGAGGCCACTTGGTTGGGAGTCATTTCACCCGATTTCATTAGTTTGGGATCACCGTCTTCCTCAGTGACCTTCATAAGCGTAATGTATTTATTATACTTGGTATAATTGCGTCTGCCGGTCTCATCGTTCATTAGAACACGAGCATTTTTATGACTAGGATCACGTATTGTCTTTAGGCGAATATGCTTGGTAATATCCCAACGCCAATTGGAGCGATAGGAACATAAGGAGCATTCAAAAGGCTTCTTATTCAAGTGACCCACAATATGTACATGAAAACGGGATGCCGTCGAAGCCCAAAATGAGCAATGTGGACACTTATACACTTTCTTCAAGGACGAATTGGCGGCCTCTTCTTCCGGTGTCATCTTTTTGGTTACCTGCAAATAGTGAAAGTTTCAAATTTCATTGGATAATAGAAATTCTTTTCTTCAGTTCCACAGTAAACAGAATTTCAATAATTTATGAAAAGGAATACAGTAGTACAGAAGGCATAGAAAGGACATATGCTCTTACCTCACCATAGCCAGGAGCGGTTTCTACACCGTAATAACTATTCTCATCATTATTAGCGCTTAACAAGCTGCCACCGGCATTCAGAGAGGCATAACCGCTGTCCGCTTGTTGCCTATTTCCTTCCGAAACACCAACCCCCATTCCGACACCGCCACCACTGCTACCTTCTTGTTGATTGCGAGGTAATTTATTCCAAATGAATACACGATTTTCCATAGGATGTTGCAGACTTCCGGCTGTGCCGTTATCGCCCATATTACCAGCCCGACTACCGGTGCAACTATCACCGGACAATGAATCACAGCGACTATTAGCCTCGGAACAGATTTTCAAATGGTTTATCAAATCTGCTGACGATTTACAGCGATGACGGCAGTGTCGACAGCGTGTCGATCCCGAAACGCTAAGATTTAGTGCTGAGTGCGACTGTTTATCGAACTCGTCATCCTCAGTAAAATCGATTTCTAAGCGCCCTTCGTCGCCATCCTCATCATGGTCATCATCATCGAGGTCCATTTCGTCATTGGCCGACAGAGGCGAGAATGTACAAGTTTTTCGATGAATTATAGATTCTGATAGACACTTGGCCATATGACCACAGGAGCATATCAAGTTTTCATTGGTTGTAGAAGATGATTTAATCTTGTCAAAGAAAGAACCGGCTTTACGATTGAGTAGACTTCTGCCACTAGCCGAAGAGGTTATTGTAGTAGTGGGAGACAACTGAGGGGCGCCACTAGTTACTGTTTCTGTTTTATCCATTGGTTGCAGCATTTCGGAAATTTGCTTCTCGTTGAAAAACATTGAGGCTATATCCGATAGAGACGAACGCGATGCTAAGTCCGAAGAAAGATTCAAAATGTTCTCGCTTTCCTTGGTAATGGGTATTAGATTGGGTAAAGGCTTCTTTACTTTAGGCATGCTCAAGTTGGAATTGTGCACTGAAGACGTATCCGATGAACCACCTTTTTGAGACAGGTCTGTGGGTTCATCATCATCGTAACGCAAACGCTTGGATTCGTATGTTTCAATGGGAGCGGCAGTCATCAGCATTTCATCGTACTCATCCATGTTATTATTGTTGAAGTGATCCTCTAACATGTCGGCAGAGTCACTGAAAAAATCTTCATTTAAATCGGTGCCACCCACCTTAAGGCGTCTACGGGCCAATGTCATGCCTGCAGCATGGCCCACCGGAGGTACATGATGATTCATTTCGTGCACTGTGAGCGATTGTTTTATGTCGGCGGTAAAATCGCAGGCGGCACATTTAAATGGTCCGGCTCCACCATGATTTTTCATATGTCGATCCAAATTCCATTTATAGGGGGTGCGGAAATCACACGTAACGCATTTGATCATGGGCATCGAATGATATTTCACGTGTTTGCTGAATCGTGCCTTAATGTGCGTCACATAAGAACACTTTTCGCAACGATAAAACTTGGCATTGCAATGATCCTCGTTTTCATGTTCCAGCAGAAGATTACGATACAATGTTGTAAAGTCACACAAACTACACTTCATCAGTCTATTATTGGAAGGCTCATCTGATGAAGTTCCGGGGGTGACACTACCGGCACTTAAACTTTCTTGTGGCTGGCTCTGGCCACCGGCTGAAGGTGTTTGCGGCGGTGGCGATGAATTGCTTCCCGAAGGCGAAGGCGTCAATTCAATGCTTGATCTTTGCGGTGGTATTTGTTGCGTATGTACTGATTGTTGTTTATGGGCAGGTAGTTGATCATACGATTTATTTTGCGATGGACTATCAGCACGATTATGTGCCGGTGATGGATGTTCATAACTGGAATGGGCGGCCTTTAAGGCCTCTCTATCGAGTTCTCGTTGTACTCGCAGTTGTTGTTCATAGGCAGCTGCAAATATAGCCTCACTTAATTGCTGCTGCTGACATTTTTGTTGTTCTTCCTGTTGCTTCTTAAACGCTTCGATGTCGCGTTGTAATTTCTGTTCCATATCGGACTTGATTTGCTAGAGAAGAGAAGAGAAATGAAATGAAAATACTTTTCAAGGCGATTTAACATTCTCACTCGAATACTTACATGTTCTGCATTAATTGCTTCGACGCTCATTGCATTAATACCTCTTGGCGAAACGACACATTCTTCAAGTTTGCGCTTTCTGGCCTCACGATTAATACCACGCTTGCCACGTGCCTGACCATGACCACTGGCTATGCCATCGGTGCAACCGTGAACCATTTTCATGTGTCGCACCAATTTCTGATAGTGGCGAGAGGCATAAAGGCACAATTTACACTTGTTGATGACAATTTTCTCGCCGTGCACATCTCTTAAATGCGTCAAATGAGAGCGAGGGTTTTGAGTGAAATACGTGCAATAGTTGCAACTGTAGTTGCGCTTTATCTTACATTGGGGCAATCCCTCCTCTTTAAGATCCATAACGGCAGCCGCCTGTTGACGCTGTTGTTCTTCAGCTAGACTCTGTTGTTGTTGTTGTTGTTGTTGCTGTTGCTGTTGTTGTTGCATTAATTGTTCTTGAGCTCGCTTGAATTGTTCAAACTGTTCCAGCATTAACGTATTGCTTAAGGGTGTACTGCCTGTCATTGTAGGCGGGCAATTCATGTTGTTGTTGTTGTTGTTGCTAGTATTATTGTTATTGTTATTATTAACAGCTGAAGTTGTGGTACCTTGATCCATATAAATGGGATTCCCACTGACCACACTGCGCACTATCAATGTATCGCCGGATCTTTGAACCATCGAAGGTAACTCCATGGCTTATAGTCGAGTATATATGTAAAGACAATTCGTATAAAAAATTTTATGGCTTCTTATTGGTCCTTCCAGGGTATATTATATAGTCTATAAAGAAATAATGAAACGTATGTATGTATCAAGCGATTAATTTTTTTGGTTTTTCAATTTTTGTTTTTTGTTTTTGAAAGAAAAAAACGTCTTTTGGTAAATTCATGGCTCATTTGGTTTGTTGACAAAAAAGTGCTTTAACAAGTACTTTTTTATCTTGGGGTATGAGAGTAAAAAAAAAACAAAAATCTGACCTTAAAGAAGAAAGTTTAAAAAACTATGTATGTACGTATGGCGTACGTATAAATATCAATCTCTTTGAACATTGACTAACTATAGACTGTAGATGACTTTGAATGCTGTTGACATTAAAACGAATCCATATTGTTTTTGTATTTTTAGACATATTTAGGTCAATGCTGCTGCTACAGCTTTCAAACACAGAATATTTAAGAACGGTTCTCCTCCCACACCGCCTTACAGCATAGTTCAGGATGTTTTTGGTTTCTTTTTTTTTTTTTTCTTGCTGACGGTATGAACATATGGTTAACCATGATAAATTATCCCAAAATACATGTATACACACCAAACAAAAGCGAAGGAAAAAAAAGGAAAATTCACAAACAAATACAATTATGTATAAAGAAAACGTTTTATTTTTCAAATTATTATGTTTCTACGAAAAATATCCTGTATTTAAAATGTTAAAAATGAAATTATTTTTGTTGGTATTTTGTATATTAAAGAGGATTATTTGTCCAGAATAGAGTATAGTAGGCGACTCAAATTGAATTCAAGTAACACTCCTTTCCTAAAGCCTCTAGGGTATGTAAATGTATTTTAAAATTGTTCATGTCACTGTTATAACACTTGTACTCTCTCTTACTTAGTAGTAGTTACAGTAGTTACTTAACCCAATATGTATATTTACCATATATGTACATATGTATGTATGTACGTAATACCTTGAGATTTCATTGTCTTCTAACTGGATGTAAACAAACGGCCTCTATTTAACTTCAAAATGACGTTTTTGAAAATTAGAATTCGTATGTTTTTGATGAAATTTCAAGTAATATGCTATGCTATATGCCTGGACGTCAGAATAACGGGTTAGGTTTTGGTATTATATGTTGTGGATAAACAGCTGTTTTAAAATCACTCTATGTGAATACGGAAAAGTTATATTTGAACCCTAGAAATAATTTCTTTCATGATTAGTTTTGTCCGTTTTAAAAAGTTGGAAAATAGCTTTTTCCTATTTGGACAAAAGCTATGTTAAATATACATACATATATTATTTTTGTATTAAAAAATTGAATAATTGTAATGAAAACTACATATAATATTGAAGCAAAAAAAAAAAAAAAATGAAAAACAAACGCTATCCATCGATAAAGAATTTTTTCAATCGTTTCGTCTCTTCAAAATAACTTTTTTGAGTTTTTCTGTATTAAAAATCGAGAAAATTCTATCATTTGTAAAAAAAAAAAAAAAATACAAACAATTAAAACAATACGGCTAAAATAAAAATGAATTTTATTGGTAAAATGAAATTTGTTGGCATTTGAATAAGTCCTTCAGCTTTACAGCTGATATTAAAATGCTTTACGGCCACTTAAGACCACAAATGAAATAAGCAAATAAAAACTAATTATCTCAACACATATACAAATGCACACAAGTGTACACCCATGCACACGCACACGCACACATTTAGTCAGAAGAAATTGTTATACTTGGCGTAGACATTAGTAAAGCATAGTTAAGTATAAAGATGAGCAAATAGATGTACAATAACGCACGAGTGAATTGATGTAGGAACGTGTATGTGAGTGGGTTTCATGTCCTCTATACACAGGAAAATGTTAAACCAATAACAAAGGAGGAAAAAAGAAAAACAAACCAACAATAACAATGATGACGATGAACGACTGTATTGTGGTATAAAACCACAAACAAAAATAAAAGACAAAACCCTTTGAAGTATGTTATAAACTTACACACACCTACACATACATACAAACATATATATATATACATATTCAATAGAAATAAAGGTTTACTCTGATAAAGAAACATACAGAGACATATCAATATATAAACATACTATACATGCATATACTAACACGCACGAAAGTTACAAATGCCATAAGAAAACGAAAATGTTTGCCATTTATACTCATCATTAAAACAGCAACAACGAGAACTATGATGCTGTTCACTGACTCTGTAAAATTACACAAGTCTGTCTTTATTTGTACAAAAGCTAATACGAGTACTACTGCTAAATCATAAAGAAAGCATTACACCCCCCCCCCCCCCCTATACAAATACACTAACACATACATATACATATTTATGTATGTATGTAAGTACATATGCATATACCATAAGCAAACATTAACAACAACTACAAAAACATTTAAAAAGAAATTCTGACTGACTACTATCACAGTGTATTTGTTTAGAGTGTTTGAATACATGAATACATGTTAGTAAGGATAAGTGCGTGTGAATGTGTGTGTCTTCAATTTATTTACTCTCACACTGTTGAATGTTAATAACACTCATACACGTACACAAGTAACAGTGTATAACAATTTTTAAGTAAAAACCAACAATAAATAATAAAACATACCGACCGACGACTGTTGCTTTAATGTCACCTCTTCTAAATAATGCTGCGACATATAAACATACGGCATACCCTTCAATATTTTCTCTTTAATTTGTTGTTTTATACAATTTATTACTGTTATACTACGCAATTGAAAAAAACAGTCTTCCTTTGAACCGGAAGTCTAATACCGTTAAACACAACTTGACACTCTTGCTGTCTACCGATAACTGAGTCAAATATTCAAACATCGCCATTAAAACAATGGACTACCACTCTTGCAGAAGTTTCTCTTGCAATTCAAACTGTTATACCACAGCATCAAAGAAAAATGTTGCTGCTGGTAAAAGGTTTTTCCCTTCATTTTATTTGGCAAACGTTTACCATTTTCGTTCATGCGAGAGAGGTCAAATATATGTAGTAACTGTTATAAAATATTTATACGTTTGCTCAGGGAAAAAAGAGAATGTTTTTTTTCTTAATATAAGAGAAATTTACAAGAGAAGAGATTTTTAATGTTACATTAATTTTGTGTAGAGAAAGTAAGAGAAATTTCACAATGTTCATGTTCAATCCCTTAACAGTGTTTGTCGTACCTTTACAGCAATTTTAAATTATTTACAAAAGTATTGTTGAACAGAGTACATTAGATTCGTAATTAAAAACAACTATAATACTTAGTAGTTTTAAGATAAAATAAATGAAATTTATATTTTTAAATGGTCATGATTTTAATCATGGAAAATAAATATTCGAAGTATGTATGTATGTATGTGAATTGAATATAAAATTCAAAATTATCAATCAATTTCAATAAGAAGCGCTTCATGCCATAGATGTTTATGTCAGAAATATGCATTAGTCTTTCGATTTTCCGAAATTCTAGTATCTTGTTTGTCGCAATTAGTCTCAAATAGACACGTAAAAAATAAGTTAATAGGACGTCAATACAATGAAAAGTTTTGTTTCGTTCTTAATTTTTCTAAAAGAGTTCTTATACAAAAACAAAAAATAACAAACAAACAAACAATGGAAATTATCTTCATGATAGTAGCCATGTTTTCCAAACAGAAAACAACTGAATAAAAATCAACATATTTTGCCAAATACATATGTATGTATACATACGTATTGTAATACTGCAGTAATGTTGGTGTTAGAGTAATACCAGAGAAAACCAACAAATAAGTATTGAAAATAAGCCAATATTCTTCCATTCAATTGTTGTGCTAAAAAGTGGACAGAAAACTTTCATGGATATTGCAAATAAATTCTGTGAGTTTCATAAAGATTATTACAAATATTTGAAGGTATTTCAATTAGCCACATAATATTATAAAAGATTCAATCGTAGTGAAAATAAAAATTTTCTTCAGATTTAGTGATGATACATACCATATGTACTCATGTATATATGTATGTACATACATACATATGAGTGTAGAAAATTGTTGTTTATTTGTTTTTGTTTTTGTAAATTCAAAGTGTGGTAGAATAAAACAAACAAAAAAAAAAACATCTTTTTAATGAATATTTACGTTTAAATTGCAAAGCATGACAATGTTATCCTGAATATGTTTTAATTACACGTTGGACAAATGCTTATGTAAACAGTTAATCAGTCAACCCTTTTTTTTATTTACAATTAAAAGCGTTAAATAAACTTTTTATTTAACACTTCAACAAAACAATGGTCATGGAAAATGTATACTTTGTTAGAATAAGAGTAAGCATGAGTAAGAGCATGTGGAGAAGGATTTAAAAGAGAATGAACCAGCAGTGTACCACTACTAATACCACTACATACAACTATTTCATTATTCGAAACAGGTAAGTGTAAGATGAACTTACAAATAGTTACGCAAATATGTAGTTGAGAGAAAAAGCCACTTAAGCTAGAATTAGCCGAATGAATTAGCACATGTAGCATTCAAACGTATTCTAACGCAATATAATATCGATAAATATTTGAATTACATATGAAGAACTAATGAAAAGGAAAATTTAAGAAATATTTCCATGAAATTGGCAGATCAAAATCACATTCTGAATATGGCATAATTGCATTTAAGGGTTAATTGTTTTTTTTTCAATTTTTATTTTAAGGATAAATTTATTTAAACAATTGAATCTTTTTATATGTTAAAGAGAACAATTGATAGTTTATTAAAAAGTTAGTTTTTCTTCAATTATGGTGAAAAGCGGTCATCTCAAACTCTGGCGACTTTGATTTGATCAGCCAGGAGTGTTTGAAAGCAAAATTTGAAATGTATTCTTAGAAAATATGTTACTGGCTACTGGCTACTGGTCTTAGCTAGGATATTTTTAAAAATCAAAAAAATACAAAATGGCGGTATTGTCTCCTATTTTTCCTACTTTAATTGTTTAATAAAATTATGAATTATTGAATTATCGTCTTAGATACATTATCTCAAAATTTCAGCGAAATCGGTCAAGTAGTTTTTTTTTTTTGCTAAATCCTGGTCTCCAGATCGAAAAAAATTGATTTTGAGGAAATCCCCTTAAATGATTTACAATAAAATCATTATAGCATTTTTAGTATTGAACGATAACAAATTTCTTTTTGTTATAAATAATCTACGGTTTAATTATTGTATACAATATGGAATATGAAACATAAATTGGTTCAAGATCAGTTAAACCAGCAAAAAAAAGTAAATTTTGTTGTTTCTGTTTGTAATGCCATCGATGAGATTTGATATTTAGAACAACAGCAATAAAGAACGACACAAATCGAGTATCGATAAGTCAGTGTGTGTATTTCAGTGTAATTTGTTTAGCAATTGTTGCATCGAGAGAATATTTTCAACCTTGTCCCTGAGGCTTATACATACTATGTATGTACATACATACATACATATAAATACTATATCTGAGTGCGTAAATGAAACAATATAAACAAATAAACCAATTTTAAAGTAAATATGTATGTATGCCTGTGAAATAAAATGTATTCTTTATTTGTATTTCTTCTTTTTTGTATACTCCAAAAAAAGATAAATTCTAAACAATTAAAACATATTTTTATTAAAACATATTGTAAAATTAAATTCATATTATTCATATTATTATTAGTATTATGAATACATGCATATTATTTCTTTGCGTTGAAGCTGTTTTATCTACATTGTGATTGCAGATGACTTCTTGTTCTTCTGTCTTAAGATTTTTCGTTTTTTCTTTCATATAAAATATTTATTTTATGTTTATGTATGCATGTGTGTATGTATTCATACATACATGGTACATGGTATAAATATATATTTTTATAATATGTATTGTTGTTGTCGCCAAGGTTATTCTTGAATGCATACGCTTTCCAACGAACCACACACAACACACACACTTACACACGCACACTTTGTATGTGTCATCATTCAAGCAGCCACAACAACTATCATTGAAATGAAATTTGCAAAGAAAATAACAGAAAAGACGAAGAGGGAAGGATGGTGAGTTGAGGGTTAAACAAAACAGTTCTTTTGCTTCAAGAATATTTAATTCGCCCGTTTGTCTACAATCACTTGTTGTTTGTGACTTTGGATCACAACACAGTTTGTGGGTTAATGGGCAACAAGGCTTGTTAAAGCAAGTATGTGTGTGTGTGTGTTTATTTTTGGTGTCGGAGTATATAAAATACATGATATGGACACATCACTTTTGTCTATAATAACACAACAACAACAACAACAACAATAAAATAAAATAAATTCCTAAAGGCTATTCAACAATAATTTTTTTTTTGGTATTTTCCTTACATTTAATACACAGTAAATGTTAATAACGGGACTGACTATAGGCTTTCATTTGTAGATACATACTTGTAAATGAAAGTATGGCCATGTTTATGAATGTGACAGCATTAAAAACAACAACAACAGAAGAAACAGAACAACATTTACCATTTCATATCGGCAATTAGAAGAAAGTAACTCAATTATAACAATTATAAATAAGTGCATAAACGTTTGTAAATAATTTTCTTTAATTTTAATTGGTTACAGCATGAAGGAGAAGAAAATTGTTCTTAATTTTAACGATAACGTTGTTATTTGAGTGAAATGATGGGCTGCAGTACTTGTTAGTTTTTTGTTTGTAGCATATTTCGGCACGTACCACTGATTTCTCAGTGGATTACACAATGCGTGTACAGAGAGCGTTTGTTCCTACGTAGCATTATCCGTATGTGAAACGTTAACGACGTGCAACAGTTTATCCTGTTATGGTACTTATGATATAACGAGATACTCTCTTCCCTTTACCCTTCCCACAATCTATTGTTCTATTTCTCTAGGAATACTACTACTACTACTACTACTCATTTACTTAATTGGCCATTGCACGCCATTCAGCAACAATAGCGGCATAATTTCACACACCACCCATATTGTGTGTGTTAATTTTATCAATGAAGGGTGGTGGAACCTGCTATTTAAAGTCAATATTATTTACTCTCAGAGTTTTTATCAGAAATCTGCTGAGAGGAAGCCCCTAAAAATAATATTGTTATCATATTTATATTGAACCATGCCCTAACGTCTAATACACTAACACACTGCCCTTTAAACCACGGAATAGTTAATTTTTAGTTTCGAATTTTGTCCATATTCACATTCAATCTCAAAATCGAATATCTTTTTTATTTAAGCCCTGCTTGGGTTGGTTCGAATCGAAATACAAAGCATTAACATTTTTTCTGTTCAACTTATGCATATGTATGTATGTATCTAAATAACAGCTCTCGTTATTATATTTGGGGCGTATGAGTATTAAACATTTTGAATAGATATTGATCATACGACTTGATAACTTCAAATCAAAACCTTCAGTTGTATTGGGAATGTTCTCCAGCTATATAAATTCCATAACGACTGTTATTTGTAATTAATTTTGATTTTTGATTTCAAAGTCCATGATCCAAAGGAAAAGTAAATAAATTTAAAGAATTTTTTCGAATTTTTTTTTCCTATCATTGTTCTATAAATGATTACGATGACTTAATAAAATAAAATTAAAACTTAAAAAAACCGACACTTAATCAGATAAACCATATAGATTGTTACGCATACATTTTGACGATCGTATGTATAACAACAATAGCAACAAATATCTTTGAAAATGTGGTTGCACTTGATATTGCTGTATCATGAACACAGAACAACAACAATAGCACCAACAATAAAAGCAAAGTTAAAAACCAAAATGACAATGATTTTCAAAACATGGCAAAACGCAACAACATTGTTTTTTTTTTTTATTCTTTAAAAAAACAAAAAAAAAAAAAAAACTCACACATCGTTTGCTTAAACATCTGTTGCATGAAAAATTTTTAACGTTTTAATACATAGAGTGAGTGAGAGTGTGAGTGTGTGCAGTGCTAGTGCATCTGCTATAGTATGTGTGACATTGTTTCTCTGATTGCAATTGTGCAAATGATTCGGTATTTGTGACTATGTTTAGAACAATCAGGGTTATTTTCAAAAGATTACAAAAACAAAAACAAATAAAAACTATTCAAAAATGCACGCATATATACTAAGTCTTCTATTGATTGGTATTTAATATATAAATTAAATAAGAGAAAAGGAGAGAAAAACAATGAAAAATACAATTCATTACTGACTTTGAAAACGGATTTATTAATCAATAATAAAAAAAATGAATTATATACGAGAGAGAGAGAGAGAGAGAAAGAGAGAGAAAGAGAGAGAAAGAGACTGAAAGAATGAAAATGAAAAAATTCATTTAATCATACAAACATTCCTTGCATTTAAAGGAGGTAACATAAGTAACCGTCGTTTCATTAATAAAAATAAAAAAATAATAATAAAATGATGAATAATTGACGAACGTAAAATCAATGGTTCTAAGCATTAAGAGTCCAAGTCAAAAACGATACTTTCAATAAGAAAATTCTTGGCCTTTATGTATGTCAACATGTTCATTTATGTTCATTTTTTAAAAAATTTGTTAAAGAAATGGAGATTTCATGTAAATATAAAGTTTTTTTTAATCGAATATTACACCAGAAAAATGTGTACAATTGAATATGCCAACCCAACAGGCTTTAAACATTTTGTTAGAAGTGTTTTTATCATTCAAAGTATGTAAAATAAAAAATATACAGGATTCAACATCGATTTATATATGTATATATATTTCGATTTTTTTCTCTTTCGCTTAAGCAGAAAGTGTACGGAGTCTCACTTGAAAGCCACTTCAGAATTACATCCGAATATTAAGAGCTAATATGGATGTTGTCCACTCATTTTACGGGGAAGATCAATCTCGTCGGTAGCAGGAAGCCACATGCAGTATTGCTAGACTCTGCATGACACGTTTGACCAAGAAGAGGACTGACACACATTTGTCCGTCCTATAATCGCTTAGCCATCCATCGCACAATAGCGATCCATGAGGACAACTGTTCTTTTTGGTATACCTCGACCTTCCGGCTAATGTTGTCTGTATCTGAATCTGTGAATCTGAGGAGTAGGTGCCCTGACCTTGTCATAAAGATACAAAGGTTTTTGTGACATCTTTGGCAGAACTGTCTAATATAAAGATTGCTGTAATTACGTTTTGGTGCGTGTTTGATATAATTTTTCTTTGCAGGTTACGATATCATACTTGGTGCATACTTTTATTTTCAAATTGTTGATAGTAATTGCATTAAGGACATAAAGTCTCGACAAGATGATGCGAATTTAAGAAATTTGGCAGCTACCCCTATATATAAAGCTAAAAACTTTAATAATTGTATGTACTTTTAAAATGTATATTAAAATTGTAGATAAAAAACTTGTAAAAGGAGACAAAAATAAAAGAAATGTATGTATAATAAATCTAAAAATAATCACAGAAACTTACGTCTCTTATTTAGATGAGATCCTACATTTTATAAGAGAAAACCACGAGAGAGTAAATTTTTCGAAAATGCCTGAATAATACGGCAAACGTGTGGTGTTTGTTACCAACCTTCCTACAACATGAATTTAACCAGATTTAAACTGTTGTGTTTGAGAGACAAACAAAAGTATGACATCAAACAATATAAGTTTAAAACATGTTTGATCAGGGCTCGCAACTATGAGACGTGAAATCATGTTGTTTTATCACAGCGCTGCTACAAAACAAAAGAGAGACGAAAGAAAAAATGTTAAAACTTGACTTTAAACGTTGACTTTGGCTGAAGGAATACCAGCTAACCAACAACCACAAGCATGTATTACGTTTATGGCAAGCGAGGCTGAGCTATTGTTGCCATAGTAGTAGCAATTGTTTTTGCAGTTATTGTTGTTGTTGTTATAAATACAAAGCCGCATATGAACGTAACCTTGACCTGGTTCTTGAAATGAAAACGAGACTTAAAACATTAAATGCAACAGCAACAAATACAACAACAACGAATAATACAACAATGTGCATAAAATACGTTTGTGGCATCAAGCAAGATCATTTGTTGTAACACAACAACTATATACATACATACATACATATGTATACATACATATACATATAAAATGCCTGCTAACCAAGTGTTTAATCGAAGCAATTAAGAAAAATACAGGTTTTTTATTTATGAGAAGAAGAAGAAAAAAAACGGCAACAATAACAACAGCATACACAATAAACAGCATTGGTGGACTTAGTATAGACCAGCCAACATACACACTCAAACGACACACATCATTTCTGTCTGAGCGTACGTGTGCTGGCTAAAGTTAGTTTCGCTTTTTGGCTTGACTAAACGACAACAACTCGTATGCATATGATCGTTCTTTTAACATTGACAATGGTTTTGCTGCGCATGCGTACCAAGTTTAATGTTTTTTAGTTTTGCTATTTTTTTCTTCTTCTTCTCTTTTTGTTTTTTTTTTTTGTTTTTGTTTGGCCTAAACATTATAAACATACGAATGCATGACTGAATTTGTACATTTTAAAACAAGAGGGCGTTTTATCTGGTTGACCGCTGTTTTTTTTATGTGAAGTTCAGAAGAAGAAGAATAATAAGAAGAAGAAAAATCGCAAAAAGTGCGTGCATTTAATTTATAATTAATTATGTATAGTTTATGATGTTGCTTTTATTATTTTAATTTTTTATTTTTCTTTAGAAGTAAAGCCAAACAAACAATACGAAATTCATTTATGAATTGTATTCGATTATGGCATTTACGATGGTCAGTTTGTAAACGAATAGAATATTGATGACATGATTTATTTAAATTTTTATTATAGGTATGTATGTAAGTATGTGTATTTGAACCTGAAAACTAAAAATTGGCTTGAATTGTTTTTTTTTTTTTGTTAAATTATTTCATTATGGCTTTATAACCTTGAATTTGTCTAAAAGTTCTTTAAATTAATAATGAATTCATAAAATGCACAAGTGTTAAGTGTTGAAGTGTTTCTAGTAAAATTATTTTAAATGCAAATTATTTATTAATGACGTCATTGTATTTATTAACAATGGCAACAACAAAGCTAAAGAAACTAACATCGTTGATTAAACAGTTGAGGAATATTTTTTATAAATATGTATATAATATTGTGCTATTTTACGGCTCACAATTGTTGCTAATTTATTTGTAAGTGCTGTAATATCATCATCATCATCATCAACAACAACAAAAACATCAACTTTGTCGTTGTAGTCACAGTTAAAATATCGCTCAAGCCTTTTTAACGAAGGTCGAGGTTAATTGAGTTGTTTCGCTGCTATGGCTACATCAGTAGCTGCAGCAGCAGCAGCAACAGCAGTATCAGCAGCAACGTCAGTATCAACAACAACAACAACGACAACAACATTTACATTTGCAATTGCATTTGCATTTTAAACATTTAAATATTCATACGATTCACACAAAAAACAATATTGAGTGTCAATTTCATGGCACTCAACACAACAAATTGTCTGTCGCTGGTTGCTAATAACCATAAACAGAAAATATGTATGTACATATGATGACAGAAAGAACCAGTAGCGCTGTGATCAACAACAACACCAACAACAACACCAAACATCAAATCATATATGAATCCATCAGTGGTTGTAGCGTGTTAAAATCTTCTTCAGCGTTTACATACAGATTGCCCGTCTGTATCTGTCGGACTTCAATTGCCACAGTCAAAATTAAGCCGTTAAGTCTAGAAACGCATAAGGATACTTGTGAAGTTGTGCAAAGTAAAATATAAAGATGTACTTATAAATAGATGTACTCATATAGGTACAGAGTTAATGCTGATGGTTACATGGTACACACATATGCATTGAGGAAGCTACAGTCAGTATTGACATATTCAGATGAATTCTGATGTATGATAACTTGCAAAAGTCGCCGTAGTCTCGAAAGTAGTGCGTGACATAAACTCGGAGAGTAAATAAAATTACCCTGAAAAGTTTCTTAAACAATCCGTCGTCCAGAGTCGATTTTAATCCGTATGTTCCACCACTTATGAATAAAATTAACACACATACTATATGGGTGGTGTAAGAAACTAGATCGTAATCCTGTCTAAAGGGTTGTAATGATCGACTAAGTAAGTGTGACATCTTGCGGAAAGACCGCCATTAATCTCGTTTTTAATAGCTTTTGTGTTTTCGTCTAACATACATACATATGTGTGAGTCAATATAATGTCATTGTAATTTTATTTCATTTGTGGTAAGAAAAGGACTTTGGTTTTTAAAAAACTGTCGAAAGGTACCTTTTCGCCCAAAAGAATTTTCTTACGAAGAAAAATAAAACAAAACAAAATGAAATAAGTGAAGACCACCATCATTTAAAATATTTTACTGAATTGAAATATGTTGCAAAAGTTTTCTAAGCATTTAATTTGTTAAAATACAATTAAAAGTGAAAATACAATTAAAAAATTAAAAGAAGAAAAAATTGATTAAAAAATACAAAACTTTCCATTAGGAAAGAGAGAAATATAACAGACAACATTTTATAACAATTTAGCTTCTTTTTATTTATTTATTTTTTCTTTATTCAAGGACTTTCGAACTTGTTTGTGAACATGTGGTCAATAGTTGCTGGACAAAAATCATGTCCAAAATAGTTAAAAAAGAAAAAAAAACATTCTAGACAAAAGCTTCAACGAAAAAAAAAGTTAAAATGAAAAGATTCTCCGTCTTTCTTAACCGAAAAATGCAATGGTTGTCTGTTGACTGGCTGGACTTTGTTTCAGTTCGTAGACTGATTGTGGTTAAATTGTTGTTGTTGTGTGCTATACTTTTTGGTAGTTGCTTGATTTGGTAAAACAAACCATGTTGATGACATTGAGATGAATTTTTTGTTGAAAAAGTTTTTAATTTTTTTTTTTTTAGCACTAATAAAATGATTTCGTTTGTTGTCTTTAATTTTAGTTTAAATATAAGAAGAAGAAGAAGAAGGAAAAAAATTGAAATAAAATAAAACATGTTTTCTTAGCGTTTTGCCGTATTTTCATATTTTTTTTTTTTTAAGATTTTTGATCAGTAAAATTCAAGAAAAAAGTGGAAAAAATACAACACACAGTCAAGGTGTTGCTAGTTTTGTTTCTCTTTTATATTTCATTTTATTTTTAATAAAACTTAAGAATAAAAATGACATCAAGGATGCTATCAAGGTTTTTAAGTTTTTTTGTACCACAAAAAAAAAAAAAAAAAAAAAAGAATTAAAACAAGAATACCGTACCAAGAAATACAAAAAAAAAAGAAGTTAGCATGAACAAACAAATGAAGGGACTTTTTTTTATCATGAGTGGAAATTTTATACACAGAAACCTAGCAAAACTGGAACAGTTATTTTTTAAGGAAGTGTAAAATTGTAAATAATTGTACACTATACTGCAAAAGTATCATGTTTTTTCTTATTACAAAACAAACACGTAAAGTCTGTATAAAATTATATATTTATATATTTATCGATGAGAAAAAAAAATCAACAATAAAAATTTTATTTATTACCTGTGATAATTATTGGTAAACATTGGAAATATTTTAAGAATTTATGAAATGAAGAATCATTTCCAATTTATTTTTTAAATTCCATTTATACATATGTACATAAATACATACATCTGTTATTTGTTATAATTTTAATTCATTACGTCACGAATTAATGATGGATGTGAATTTTATTTTCTTACTTCTTTCTTTTTTGAATTGAACATTTACATACATATGTATATTAGCGCTATTTGGACAAAATAAAAGCAGCAATCATATTCATTAGTTTTGCTAAACTTTAAATTTTTTAGATGTTTTTATGGAAAGCATTCAAAGAAATTAGAAATTAAGGGCTTAGAAATACATTTCTTTCTCTTTAATAAAGTGACAAATTTGCTATAACATTAAATCATCCTTATTATTTTAACCAATACTGTAAAAGGGTTATAACAGTATAAAAAAAAGAAAAGAGCGTTTAAATAATGATGACACAAACAACTGTCGCATAACAATATGTGCAAATGTACATACATATGCATATGTATTTATGTACATATGTATGTATGGATGTGTTGAATGCTAAACACATGGCATTAACATAAGAAAATGAATATGTTTGCTGTGTACACAGACACACACTGTTAAATAACTGAATAAAATAATATTTGACACAAGCTGTCTGTGTTTTTGTTCTTGTATTTGTTTAACTGAAAGTATTTCTATATGTAACTGTAAGAAAGAGAGAGAGAGGGAGAAAGAGAACGCAGAATGAGAAACTAACTGACATCATCATATTTACAACGCATATACATATGTATGTATATACATACTCTAGCAGGATATGAAAATACAACACAACAGCAGCACTTGACATCTATTGCGAAAAGTTTACACAATTATTCACACACACACACAACAACACATAAAATTAAATAACATTTGTTTTTTGTTGTACAAAAAAAAAAAAAAAAAAAGAAAAAAAGAATATGAAATCATAAATATGTATTGTAATAGCAGTGTTATAAATCTGTAAAGGAAGTGCATAAATGTCTGTGCGTATGGGTGTCCATGTTAGGGAGAGAAAGAGTAATAACAGATGTTTAGAAAGTTAGAGAGAATTGTAGGAAAATTAAATTTTAATATTTATTTACTTGCATGCACACATATGCATACGTGTGTTTGTATGTGTGCACAATACAAGTGATTTCTCTCGATGAATCGAATAATTAATGTTCATAAATTCAATACAAATGTAAATAAAAAGGTCAGTCATCTATTTTATTTTATTTGAGCATTGTATTCTGCTTTTATTAAAAGTAACAAACAATATACATACATACTATGTGTATGTGTATGTATATGTATATGTATATGTATATGTATAATATTTTTCTTAAATATCCTTAATACTCTTTAATTTATATTCTTGTATGAGCCCAACAACATTTGTGTCATTTATTTATACGTTTCCTGTCACAACCAGACAAGTATGCACTTTCTAATGGCAATGGTGGCATACAACAATATTGACAAAATGTCTCTTTGCTCCTTTTACCGTATTATAATACAACAACAACAATAAAATGAACAATTTTAGATTGTTATACCAAGATGTAAGTGCTTTTGACATGACTGTGTGCGTGTGTGCGTGAGTGATTCTGAGTTTGAAATTGTGTTTTAGCAAATAAATTGCATGTGTATGTATGTACATATGTAGTATGTTTTTATTATGAGCAATACTAAATTCATAGCATAATTTTAGATTTAACAATTAACGGAATTTTTTAACATATTTGTGTGGCAAAAAAGGAGTAAACACGGATTAATTTGGACTTTAATATTTGACACTCACAAAACTGAGAAGATTTAATAATAAGACAAAAAGCTTTGTAAATTTTAAAGAACGATATTCGAATGTGTAGAAAAACGTTAAAAAGGCACAAACATTAATGAAGGAGAAGCACACATAGAATGTTTTAAGAAAAATAACTTTAAAGGAAGAAACCTTAAGGAATTATTTGAAATTAATGATCTCATTTTCAGAATTTTATTTAATTTGTTATTATCTAGACACTTGGAGACTACATTTAATTTGAATTATTTATGTTGATTTAAATAGTACAGATTAAATTGAACTTCGGTTGTTAGATTCAAATAATACACGTAAAACAAATTTACTTACTTCATTTGGCCTTATTGATTGCTTCATGTACGCTATAAAGATACGGTAAGAAAAACAAAGTATTATTAAATTATTAAAATATATTATTATGAATTATTATCGAATAAAATATATAAACCAACATTTTGTGTCAAACAAAATCTCACTTCTAATCTCGATTTTCATTATCTAAACTAGCGCATGGTGAAATTCGCAGGCAAATTATTATTTTTGTTTGGTCATTTAAATAATTAAATTGTGTTAAATTTAAATATCATCTGCGAACACATTCTTTCTCTCTCACACTCTTCCTATTAATCTTTATTTAAGTGAGTAAATGTATCATATGCTTTATATTGTGGCCGAAGAGATAAATTTTTAAACAAATTTTTGCTACTTTAGAACATCATGAACTTTTTTTTTTTCGTTTTTTAATTTATTTTGGCATTTAAACTAAGTTATTGTCAACGAGTTTTGCCAAATATATTAGGTAGAGTGTTAAGCCCTTAGCTGAAGAGATAAAAACTCATTCATACGGTTGATTTAGTTGAGTTCACTTTGGCCATCATGTGTGTGCGAAGTGTTCAAACACAGTGTATTAAATGCTGTTGAGGGATTTTGTATTTCTGGACTATTTTAGATCGCACTCGTAAATAACTCAATGACAACCAAAAATTTTTAGTTTGCACACAGCAATTCATACACGATATTTGGATACATTAATCCTTTAGTAATCCTGTAGTTCTGCAAAAGCAAAAGCACATCTAAGGCTCATTCCTATCAATTGAAATGGAAACAGGAGCATAGTGTGCTTGTTGTCTTAATGTTATGGGCACAGATTTGGCCAATTAATGCCAAAAAGTTGTTGATGTCACCTGTACCCAGATGTCGTTTGAAAACGAACTTTGAATAACGAGAGCATTCTGCCAGCACTTTAATAATACCAACCACCATGAGTTATGGCCACATACAAAGTAGCTTAATAAGAAGAAGAAGCAACATGAATAGCTTAACAAGTCATTCTCATTAAAAGTTTCAAAATGAATATCAAGAAGAAAAAAAAAACAAAGAACGATAAACCATTAACCACATTCTGAAACAAAAAAAACAAAAAATCATAAAGCCTTTCTATGATGAATGCTTAGCCATGGATGGTTGGATTTCAAAACCCGACCAAGATGCTGGAACATTATAATGGCCATTGTGTGTCAGCAGCAAATGGTAATGGTAATAATTTTGCTTGAAAGCCAATATTATAACAAAACACACGGCGACTAAATTCATTGCAATCTTTAACCGTCGACAAAAAGAAATATTTTAAAAGCTACAGAAACATAAAAAGAAAAAAGAAGAGTGAAGAAAACCTCCAACCACAAAACAAAAACACAAAACAAAACAATGGCAAGACAATAAATCCAACAACAAGAAATGTACTTGAAGGACAACAACAATAGAAATGTAAAGAATACAACAACAAAATCATAAAGAAAACGAAAATATATTTTGAAATAATACCATACAGCTGCCTACACCTACCTACACTCATATAAAAATTCAGGAGATTTGTAACACAATTTAGAATACGAAATCTCCCCTTGGACATCTCACATCACAGGTTATGCTCACGTGATATAAAAATTAAAAAAATAGAAAATTTTGTATGCAATTCAAAGTTTTTCTTTGCCTGAGTATTACCAAAAAGGATTAAAAATCTTTAATTTATTCATTAAGAATTGAGTTGAAAATATTTCACAGTGTAACATGAGAAATGCTTGCCAAAGCAAGAAAAGCCATTAAAACAAAACAAAGATAACAAAAAAAAATATTTATCAAGAGCACAAAAAACAACAACAACAACAACAACAACAATCGAAAACTTTATTTATAAGGTGGATGGATGGATACACTATCCATAAGCCTAATAATGAAAACCATTCTTTATTTTCGTTCTATTATTCATTCTTTCTTTCATACTGCACACACATACACATATACACACACATGCACAACACAATGCCGAGTATCATTATTATTATCATCATCAGGGTTGTACCATCACAATACATGAGAATACATACATATACAGAAAATAAACGAAAATAACAAAAGCAAAAAAAGTGTATGTATGTGTGTGTGTATGCGTAAATGGATACACATATAAATATAATAGCTTTCACTTACATACATATGTATGCTACACCACCAAATTGTAGAAGCAGAATAAGGTTCCATAACTAAAGAAGAAGAAGAAGATACAAATGTTATCGAAAACAAAGCAAAGCAAAGATAAGAAAGAAACCATGAGATGATGATGATGATGATGGTGATGATGGTGATGGTGGTGGTAGTGGTCCCCTAGAAAAATTTTGCTTTTAATGCAAATAAAAGCCCAATAAACGTGCCTAAAAGCATAAAACTAAGATGTTGTCTTGCTTTGCTTGAAATCATCATCAAAAAGAAAGGAAAAATGAAACAAAAAACAAACAAAAAACAAAAAAAAAAAATAAAAGGTAAGAAACAGAACAGAATA
Source organism: Sarcophaga rosellei (assembly GCA_930367235.1). NCBI lineage: Eukaryota > Metazoa > Arthropoda > Insecta > Diptera > Sarcophagidae > Sarcophaga > Sarcophaga rosellei. The sequence continues at coordinate 1,928,134 of OV884019.1, read as the reverse complement.
ACGAAATCTTGAAAACTGAAAATAGAAAAGAGAAAAATAGAATCTTTGCTACATACATACATACATACATACATACATACATACATACATATGTATGTTTATAAATGTAGGCCTTTCTTCCACAAACACAAACAAAATAAAACAAACAAACAAAATGTGTAATTGGAAATACAAAAATAAAAACGACAACTCAATTAAAACAAACATGTTTATTTGTCTTCGATCAAAAAATCAGTGCGTTCGAAAATAACATCATCAGTTGCATGTTATGAAAATTTAACATCAAGGGGTGTGAGTATCTAAGAGAATGCTATCAATAAGATTTTTTTTATCTTGTATGTAGTGCTACAGCCATTGTTGATTTCATTCAAGGTTCATTGTTGATTTCATTTTAAGGGCGACTAGTCGTTCCATTTTGCTTCTGTGTCACTTTGGACACATATTACATCATTGGACTTACGTACCTGTGCATCAATGCTATTCATGTAAGCTTTAACTGATCCTGTGTAAGTCGGGCAGATTTAAAATTAAGTCTTCTTACTGTATACAGTTAGCGTCAAAAGAAACTGTACACTTTGGATAAAATTCTAACAATCAACAAACTCAACTTTTACTACTTAATTAGAGTGGCAATATTTTGAAATTTGTTTATAATTTTTTTCTTTTGTTTCAATTTTAAATACTGGCATTGAAACAATTTTAAAATAAATATTTTTCAAAAGTACATTTACTTTTGACGGTCACTGTATGTTCCACCTCTAAACATTTGAGAAGAGCGCCGCTTTTCTATTCATGCCAAAGAAACACAAGAATTTATTTATTTTTTTTTTTAAATACAATTTAATTCATGCCTCCCCTAATTTGATTACTGCTATCATCTGCACTGTCAATGAAGGCATTTTTCAATAAAAACAATTATTCTAGTTTAACAAACAGTTACAGACTTAAAATTCTTTTTTGTTGTTGTTGTTGTTGTTAAATTATTAATCGTATCTGAAAATTGAATACAAGTTTTCAGTTCTTGTTTCGTCTGTAAAAGAAAAATAATCCAAATATTTTAACCCAAATTGCAAATGAGAGGCCCTTACAATTACTGCCACATAAGTTTTCTTTTTTCCATCTAAAATTGATGATGACGATACAAAACATTGTCCATAACGTTGTATTATATCTTTTTTATGATATTACTCTAGTTGTAGTTGTTGTTGTTGTTGTTGTTGGACATTATAGCATTCTGGACCATTTTTACTACTTGTCGTCTAATAATAGAGACTGCATTTATTAAAACGATGGCATATATGGTATCCGGTATGCAATATGTTCTCAGTTATCTGTTACTCATATACACATTGACGTTATATTAAGGCAGACAGACGTACCATATTTAAAAACAAAAAAAAGTTTAATTTTTAAACTTTTTCATTTTATTCTTCATGAAACAAGTCAATCAATCAATAGGTCAAACATTTTGTCATTGAGCTACACACATATACAGACACATGTACACACAATTACGCGATAGCCCACAAAAGCCGAGAGTCAGCGAACGAATACAACACTTTTATTGAGGCAAGCAACACAAGTATGGATGTGTTGCATTGTGTGTTGCAGTTGCTTCCAGTATGTTGCATGCATGCATATGTAAATGTGATCTGGTTGGTATGGTTGACTGGCTGACGTTTCATTATTACTGATGATAGGAATATGAATGTATGTATTATACTACAATATTTGTTTATACATACTATGTGTACATATGTATGTGTGTTGTCTGTCGGTTTGTTATGTGTTTGTCTGTCTATATGAATGAAATGCTTTAGTATGCCCGTATATATGTTTGTATGTACACTTATGAACTGTAATATGTTTAGCCTGCCACTGCATAGTGTTAATGATGACGACGTTGATACATTGAGCAAATAGCACTTGCACATGTGCTTTATTTTTGTTGATGATGCTGATGCTGTTGATGCTGTTGATGTTGTTGTTGATACTGGGGCCAGGCAGTCATCAATGATTATGATGTTATTGACGATGTTCATTCTCGTCGACTGCATTCAAACTGATATCATTCATTCATTCATTATATTCAATCTTTTCACCAACACTAGTACATACGACATACATACATACATCTGTACATACATATAAATTGTTTACTATTCACATTAAATTATGATTCAGTGGGTTGGTTGATTTGGCTTCTCTATGCTTTACAGAGTTCTATTCAATATTATAATGACTCTACCTATTCGTTAAAATTTTTTTGTCATGTTTTTTTTTTTTTTTGTTTCAATTTGCTTGCTAAAGGGCCCGAATGAGGGGTTAAAAGGAAAATTTAAATTTAGTTAACAAACACAACAGTATGTATGTATAGTGGTAGTGTTAGATAACAACATTCTTATTTTTTTATTGTTTTTTTTTTCTTCGTTCACATACATACATACATATTTGACTAAGAAGTGATGTGATGTGTTTTGCTGTGCTGTGCTATGCTGTTCTGTTAATAATAGTTCTGGTTAATACTTTAGTCAGTCATTCTCACATTCTCACACATTTAAGTCAGTTCTTGAGATAGTCAAGTGTTTATTTTCGCAATGATTGTCAATATTCGTTCGCACCACTCGTTTGAATGAATATTCCAAGGCGAAATCTATAAAACAAGTGTTTTATTTTTAACAAAACCAACAAAAAAAAAAAATAAAAATAAAAAATAAATATTTTCAATTTAGAAAAAGGAAAAAACACAACACAACACAAAACGTTCTTGTTGATAATTTAAAGTATTTATGGTGAGTTCTTTTGTTCCCCATTGGTTTGGTTACAATGTTTATAATGGAAATAAGAATTTTATTTAAAGACACTGTAAAATTCCTAAAAATAATTAGAGTACACAAAGTCGCCGTGGTCTAGTAGGTAGTGTGAGGCTTTGGTTCAAACCACAGGTCAGGCATCAAAACGAAAATATGAAAAAATATTTCTTCGGCGTCTTCCTATCGGCAGATTTATGGCAAAAACTCTGAGAGCAACTTTAAACTGTAGGTAAGTGAGTGGCGACACACACACAACACATTAGTGAGAAGCTAGGTCGTAATCCTGTTATGTATGTCTCATAACCTTTATAATATGAAAAGAGGAGGTTGATTTTAAATTATTCTTTCAATGATTTCATTGTATAAGAATATGAAATTTAAAGAAACGCAATAAACATGCGATCACACGTTAATTTAAATTTTTTAATAATCATATGCTTACAATCTAATAACATTTTTTCTCTCGTTTTTATATTACTTTTCTTGTATATTTTTCCATCCAAAGTAAAGTATATCGAAAGAATAGTCTTCTTGTTAGACCCAAAAGCTGCAGATTTAAGATGAAGTATTTGAATGAGGATGTGCCGCTTATGAAAAGGATTAAAAATACTTCTTGCAAACAACACCTCAAAACTATAAAATCCTTTAAAGAGGCAAGAAACTGGAAAAACTTGAAATCCTTAATAATCCTTAAAACTAACCAACAGCAAATGAAACCAAAACAAAAAAAGAAAAAAAGAATGAAAGCCAAAAAAAAGAAGAAACAGCTAAAAGAGAGAGCAATGACTGACAAGGATATATTTGAAATGATGCCCGAATATACTTACACACACATACACAGACACAATAATACAAAATGGAATGTTAGAGAAGTTTTTTCTGTTTTTCTCTCTTTTTTATTTTCTTTCAATCGACAACAACCGCAAAATGAAAAGATGTAAACGAAGGAACAACATCTTCTGTATAGTCTGTCTGTCTGTCTTTCGGTCTGTCTTTACAATGACAAGAATACTCTTCTCGTTCTAGCTCTTCATTTTCATTTTTGTTTGTATTTCACTTGATGTTTTTTGTTTTCTTGTTTTGTAAATTCTTTTGTTTTTTATTTGTTATGTTTGAGCTTTAGAGAGAGAGAAATATTTTTATGTGGCAACTTGTGATTTGTTGCCTCTTTAACAATTTTCTTCTTATTGTTGAACGTTTTTAGAACAGTGTTTTTTCTTTCTTTCTTTCGTTTTTTACTTCCTTATATTTTCGCTGTTCTTATTTTTGTTTTTCTATTTTTTATTTTTTTTGCGAGGAAATACTGATTTTCTTTTCTTATGTCATTTTATGCTTAAGTATCCTTATGTGTTTTGTATTTGCAGGTATTTTTGTTTTTGTTTTTTTTGTTGTTATTATCGTTGTATTGTTTTGTAATGAGAGTCACTTTTTGTTGTTGCTGAGGGTTCTAAGACATTCGCAATCCCTTCGATGCTCTTATAGGGCCGAGGTAAATATGTAAGTCTTAGAAATATGAGGATGATAATATAAATGGAAGGTGCTTTTATAGTTTCCCCACAAATTCAAGCATTAATACTGGCAGTTTTCAAATGAATTGCATGCTTAATTACAGAAATGAAACAATCTGTCAAATGATATTTATTGAATTCTTTGAAAAAAAATATTTTTTAAAAATGTTTTGCCGCCATACATATTTCTCTGTTAACACTTCTTGCAATTTTAATTCAATTCAATGAGTTTTCTTTCAACAGCTGTATGATTGCGGTTAATTGTGTCTTTTTAAGTTCATTTGAAATTATAAAACGTTTAATCATACATTTTATGAATCGTTTTATAAAAATGTCACTCGCTGCTGAAAATATAAAAGATTTTATATCATCTAAAATTCCTTTTTATAAACTACACTTCTATGATAATGAGGTAATATGAAATAAATCTTAAATGGTTAAGTAAATTCATGTAATTGACACTTTATAAGTATGTACACTCAAAGCAAATTTATAAAAAACAAACAAACAGACAAACAAATGTGTACTATGAATATGGTAATAAAGACGTAATCTTAAGAAGGTATTAAACTGTTTTCAGAAGAGCCCGAAAATAGAATGTCTTCTGTTTTATAGAAATCTTCATTTCCCTTCTTCATTATGAAGTCACCGTAGTCTAGTTGGTAGTGTATTGACTTATTAGACGTGAGACCTCGGTTCAAAGCCCAGGTCAGACATCTTGAACTAAACGATATAAGAAAATTACTTCTTCGGCGGCTTCCTCAGAGCAAATTTCCGGTAAAAACTCTGAGAGTAAATAAAATTGCAATGAAAAGTTTCTTAAAAAGTCTGTAGTTCGGAATCGACTTTAAACTGTAGGTCCCGCCACTCATGTATAAAATTTAAAGGCACAACATAAGTGATGTGAGAAGCTAGGTCGTAAACCTGACTGAAAGGTTGTAATGACCAATTATGTATGTATGAATTGTTATTTTTTTTATTTCTTTTTTTAATTTAAACGTTTTATAAATAATTTTATTTTGTTAAAATGTAAGAAACAAAAAAATAAAAACCGAAAAATATATCTCTCTCATCGTATGGATTTCATGTATTTGCAGCGTTTTAGTCATGTTCAATGTATAGATTTGTAGAGTAACAATAAATGTATCTTGTATCTATGTATGTATTTATCAACAAAATAGCCTTGTTTTTATTGTTGTCTACATATTGTTTGAACAGATACCAGATACCAATAACAATCAATAAAAATAATGCAAATTTTTGTTTATGTTTTTGTTTTAATGTATGCTCTGAACGAGTACGAAATAGAAAACGACAAAATCCAGAAACAGAAAAAAATTGCAAAATGGTTTATATTGACCATTTAATTTAAGTCAAATTGGCAAAAGAATCGTAAAATCATTACAGCAACTGTAGATACATACATACATGCATATTCACATGCATATGTATGTAAACATTTGTGTAAACTTGTAATTGTAAAATACTTTCATTATTATACATGTACACATTTATATCCATATATACGTATGTATGTATGTACATATGGAGTGTTTTTATTTTGAGATCTGAAAATACATTCGAAATTTGAATTTGATTAGATTGATTATACGCAGTGTGGCATTGTTTAATGATCGTTCTACATATGCAAACGGGGCTTTAATTACAAATATTTTGGATTTGAAATGCAGTCGTAGTAGTGAATAAGGTCATATGTAACAAAGTGCATAAGAGTTTAAGGAATTTCATGCCGAAAATTTAAATTAAAGTGAAATTTTTTTAAAAAGCATACACATGCTACGAATATGTATTTGTATTTGTTTATCTTATTTGCTCTGGTCTGACTTCTCTTCTTCTCATGATAATTTAAAATAAATATATGTTTTATTTTTTTCCTTATTATGTTTGTAACTATTGGTGCCTCTTTTTCTTCCAAAAAGACCTTGTCTGCTCGATGCTTCTTCACATTGTAACATTTTTGTTTTCTTTATTAATTTACAGCCTGGCCTGATATTGTAAATGTAAACATTTTACGACTTTACGCTACTGATTTTATATTATTCTGTATTGTATTGTATTGTATTTTCTTTTCTTTTATTATTATTATTATTTTTTTTTTTGTTGTTTGTTTGTTTGTTTAATTTGTTTATTAATTTAAGAGCATCAATGATTTTAGGGTGTGTAGAAATGTTTGTTATTTCCTTTAATTTTTATTGATGGTCAACATAAATTGTGGTGGTGATCATAAAACATCAACAAATTCAGCATAAAAAAGAAAGAAGGCAAAAGAAAGACTAAAGCAGGAGAATATCCTTTGACTTCCTTTTTTTTTTTGATTGCATAAGAAGCTGTTGTGTAGCTTTAAAAGGTTTTATTGCAATTCCCTTAGTGAAATTAAGGAACATATTTAATGAAATTCTTTTTTTTTTTGTTTTAATTGAATTTCAAAGGAGATTTATTTATTTATTTTATTTAGACCCTTAGCAATCTGTCTTAGGGCATTGCTGCTGCTAAATAAGATATAAAAACAAGCATTTCTTAGTCAATTGTCGTTTAAAACACACCCTGGCTTTCTTAGTAACAACGGCCGTTTTATTGTGTAGAAATTATTATTGTTTTCTGAAATAAAACCATATAATGGAAAAAAGCCGACTTTTTTGTAAGTATTTTGTTGTTTTTGTATTGCCACAAAAATAGATAACAACAACAAAAAAAAAAACGGCGCACCACGAATGTCACTCAACACAGGCCACCTTGGCCTCAAAAATCAACAACAGAGAATGAAAATAAAAAAAATAAGCAACTACAACAGCAGCGACAGCAATAGCAGTAACAGGCAAGAGAGGCAACAGCCACCAGCACACAGCACAGCACAGCACTGTCGAGCAATCAGAAAAATTAAAAACAAATTGTTTTATTATGAGAAACGCATTTTTCTTTTTCTTTTTTTTTTCTTGTTAAAGATCAGGCAACAATATATGTATGTATGTATGTATGGACATTGTATATTTTTATTTATTTTATTTTTTTTTTATTATAATTCTTAATATTTGTTGTTGTGTTTGTATTCTTTTAACCACAATAAAAACAACAATAGCAACAGTTGTAGTATGTACACTAGTACCAGTACCAACCACTACCAGCAACAGCAATAGCACGAGGCACACATTATACAGACATTGTAAATGTTTGCCTTACATACACAAGTGTGTGTGCCTCTGAGTATATTTTATTTAATTTACTCATACTATTAATACTCTACCAATAGCCACACACTACACTTATCACCACCGACATCATCAGCAATATTGTTGCCTCGTCCAAGTTTGGGGCGATACTTGAACTACATCATCACCATCAACATCAACATTTTGTCGTCACCTTCGACCACCAACAAATGAAAATACACACAAACGAATACAAAAAGAAAATAACAGATGAGGGCAAAATATTGCAACAGGTATAGGATTCTATCCTTTACGTCTTCAATATAATTTTAAAAATTTCGGCTTTAATTCCAGAAGTGCATACATATTTACAATAATGTACTCTTTTGCTTGAAAGAAAAATTCTGAAAATCTCGTTCGGCGTCTGACTTCTGAACGTGAATCGTATGGGAAAAAACACAAGTTTTCTAGTTCATATTTTTAAAGTGATTCTGTAAAGCATTGTGATTTGGCTCCTTACATACTCATTACATGTTGTGTGTATTGATTTAATGTATGATATTGATTTAATGGTGGACCCTGCGGATTTCATGACAATTTTATTCACTCTCAGAGCTTTTGCCACAAGACTGTGTTCGAGATGTCTGACCTGGGGTTTGAATCACAACCTCACGTCTAATAAGCCAACACACTGATTACTAGAGTACGGTATTCATTATCTGCAATAAAGCCGAAACTTTTAAAGACATTTCGGGAATGAATAACGGATTCTATGACTTTTATTATTGATCCTGCTTGTGCTTTAATTTTCGCTCCCGCTGTAGCTTATGTATGCTTATGATTATGTGTGTGTGTTTGTGGTTTTTTACATTTTTTTATGTCTTATATTCGTCATCAATGCTTCTTTCTTAGTGTGTTGTGTGTGTGGGGATACCAAAAACCCATAAAATAAAGTCTCCTCCAAATAAAATAAATAAAATATTGTTTAACACACTCATTTTATGGTAGCATTTGTTTGTGTTTTTGTTTTTCGGTTCTGTTTCATTTGCGCCTATTTAAAGTCTTCTAATAAAGTAACACAGTCATCACCATTAAACCTTTTTTACTGCCTTTAAATTAACCACAAAATATTTTAAATATCATAAACAGCAACAAAAATTCTTGAATAGAATCATAAGTTTTAAATAGAAAAGTAGGCAATACACTTGTCTAACGCCTAACCTCGCTTCTTCTTGTTCTTCTTCTTCTTCTCTGTTCTCACCACAATTGAAGGACACGCGAAACTTATGAGTTGAATATGAAGATTTTTTTTTTTTTGTATTAAAAGAAATCATACGCTTTACATCATATTTATTATGAATTTTATTATTTCTCTTCTTCCTAAGAAAGTCGAATATTTCTTTAAGGTTCTAAAAGCATCTATAAAGGAAATAAATTCTACTCGTACAGGCTACAAGCCACATAATTGCTGCTAAGAAATGTTTGTGCTTTTTGTGCTTCTGTTAGAGATGGGGTTTTGACATGATTGTTAAACTAAGGAAAATATTCTTAGAAATCTTGTAAAAATTTGTTGCTGTTTTCTTTTACAAAAAGAACAGCAAAAACGAAGAAACGTGCTTAATTGTGGCTAAGAAAAAATCTCAGCAAGCATCAAGAGGAAGACGAAATCATTGAAGTTCTTATTCGTTTTGTGATTTAAAAAGTGCTGCTGTACGCTCAAAAATATTAATTCGTCATTTAGGTCAGGAATTCCATGCAGGAAAAATTCTAATAATTGAAATACAATTCAATTTCTTCACGTAATTGTGGGCAATACAACTAGTAAAGAACAATTTTTCGTTGGTGTATGTTTAAAACACACAAAAGAAAACTTAAATTTCTTTGTTTATTTTAGTTTAAAAATAAGTTATTATGGAGATCGCATACAAAAATTCAATACGGAAAATCAAAAAACTTATACGAGTTAAGAAATGTATGAAGGAAAAAGTGTAAAACAGGCTCCTAAACACTCTTGATTTATTTAAATTAACATGGAAGAGGCTATTCAATGAAAAACCACTCGCTTTAATATTAAAAAAAATAAATAAATATCTTCTGGCCGGCCACTTGAAAATAGCTGCTGTGAAGACATCAAATATTTCACAAGAAAAATCACTTTAGCGATGAGAAATATTTCAAAAGCAATACAAAGGTATTCTTCACTCGCTTTTATAATTATCGCACGGGGTGTTAAGAGCCAACCAGCATCCGAAAATTTTCATTCTCAACACTCACTCAACAGTACTACCACTATTTTTTGTTGTTGGGCTTTATATCTTTTCCTTTTTTTTAGAGCAAAAGACAATCACGAACAAAAAAACAAATACAAGGAAAAAAAGAAGAAGCAGAAACCGAAACCGAAAGAAAAACAAGAGTGTGTTTAAACATGAAAAATTTGGATGTTGGCCAAAAAAAAAAAAGAAAAAAAAACTGAAAAGAAAAGTAGAAATGTTTTGTTTGAAATTAAAATATAAAGAAACTAAAAGAAAAGAAAAAGACATTCTAATATGCCAGCCCTGGTTAAAAACAACAGAAGTGCAGAGCTAAACAATGAACCAGTGAGGCAACCAAACAATCAACCTGCCTAACTGACTGACGAACTGCCCGTTAGACAAATCCACTATCCACAAACGTAATTGTTTTTTTATTTTTGATTATTTTGTTGCAGCATTGAGTATCAAAAAAGAAAACAAATTTCATTTCGTTTCATTTTCATTGGTAGACGACTGTATTTGTTGCAAAAAAAAAAAAGAACCGAAAAAACAAAAAGAAATTTTGAAACAAATAAAACCCAAAAGAAAAAGGAAAACTATTCATATTCATATTTGAGAGAAAATAATTCTCGAAGAACGAAAAGCAAAATGAAATTAAAAATAAAAGTTCTGAAATGCAACAAAAGTAAGACAACAGCCCTTTTGAATGTGGCGAGGTCGCCATTAAGGACATTTACAAAAATGGTAGACGAAGAAGAAAGATGCCCTAACTAATTGAATTACCTTTCAAATTCCAAGTGTTAAGAAATATTTACGTTTTTGCCTTTATTGTTCCAAATATTTGGTTGGTAGCTTAAGCTACTCACTTTGCCCTATTGAAGTCGTTCAGAGTCGACGATTAGACAATCTCAAATCGAAATTTGAAAAAAATATTTCTTCGGTCTCTTCCTCTGAAAATATTTCTGCCAAAAACTCTGCGAGTAAATAAAATTGCAATGAAAAGCAATACATCGTAAATCATTCAATTGATTTGGATGTCAGTGTCAATATCGTTTCGTGTTCCCGGCAGGTTTTACAGGGATTTCCGAGGATCATTTACCACCGAAAATTGAAAGAAAAAAACACTTTAATGTGGTTATTGTGTATTGTATTCTTCGAATGCCACTAAATGTGGGCAAACCCAAATTTTTTTTTTTATGAAATTAAAATGATGGTTGGATGAGGAACGTGATAGCTCAGAGACTAGAATTCTTTCTCAACAAATGGCTGCACACACATAATTGCTATCATTGTAAAACAGAATCGAGAAAATAGAAAATAAAAATTTTTCTCTTGCTAGCAAAAAATAATTATTTTGTCTCATTAATCAAATCGAATTACTTTCATTTAATATATATACATATGTACAGATTTATTAATAAATATATACAAAAAAAAATATAAGACAACTTGCGGGCGAATGACACCTGAAAATGCAGCAACGGCTGATGTTTTGAGAAGAGAAGGACACGCAGAAAACGTGTGATGAGAATGAAGTGTCATAATTTATTTTTCATTGTGAATAGGATTTTAATTGTTTATTTAATAAATATTAAATAATAATAAAAACATTAAATAAAATTTTTGTTAAAAAGTGAAAATATAAAAATATTATTTAAATTTCGATTTAGTTAAAAAATTCTTGCTCATTTAAACTCACAATCAGGAAAAGGAAGACACCTATCATCGGGAAATTACATCAGAAATGGGAAAAAACATCAACAACAAACGTTGACTTTTTAAGGCATCACAAAACTGCCACTTAAGGCAGCTGAGAGAGAGAGAGAGAAAGTGAAAGAGAGAGATAATGAAAATGATAATGATAGTGACTAATAAAGGGAGAGAGTGATGCATTTAACATTAAATTTTAATGGCACTGCACTTATCGACAAGATGGTGAAAGAGAGAACGAAAGGGAAAATTAAAATTAAAAAAGTAAAGATTTTAAGAGACTGAGAATGCTACTAAGAGAAGTCCTTAAGAGAGTTCTTTGCAATCTTCAAAATTACAGATTTGAAGTTCAAATTCTCATTGTTAAAATGTTAGATTTTTTTACAATTTGTCAGACCCTTAGAAATTTCACAATATGGCGCTAAAAGAAATTCTTTGGCACGACAAATATCGTTTACAATACGTATTATATTCTTAATTTTCATTTTAAATTTTGGCATTAATGCACTCACGACTAGTTATGCTACTGATTACACTACAACTGCGTTCAAAAATAATGTCCTTGTGGCTCTTAATCATTTTGAATTAGAATTTATAAAGAAGTTATTAAAATAATAAAACCGCAAGCGATTACTTCAGAAATTTGTATTTTTCGTTTTTTTATGCAAAATAAAATAAAGAATTTGATGACGAAATTAATGCGCCTAAATTTTCAAGGAACTTCTTAGCCTGACCCGATGTTTGAATTTTCTTTAGAAACTTTTATTCTTAAAAATTAAATTAATTGGTCATTACAATACTTTAGTCAGGTGAGTCGTGGAGCATACAGATTAATGTTGACTCCGAACGACAGATTTTTAAGAATCTTTTCAAGGCAATCTTATTTATTCTCAGAGTTTTTGTCAGACGAAATTTTTTTTTTTTTATATTTCATTTTGTTGGTGATGTCTGAGCCAGTTTAAAAGACTTTTATTTAAAAAGTTTTTCTAATTGAAAGGAAATAATCGATCTACCGTACATATACCATATAAACTCATAAATTCGTTCTAAACTCAAGTAAAAAATATTCTCAATACTTCAATCATAAAAGATTATTAAATTTCCTTTGATTTAAAGCTGAAGTAAAAATCCACTAATAAGTGTTCCTTTTCTTCTACTAATTTTCCATTATTTTCCCACGTTTCAAGTGTTTTTATTGGTTCAATAATTTTAAATCACCATTTAATTGACAGAAATATAAATGAATGAAGAAATAAATATTTATGGCTCTTGGTTATTTTAGTTCTTCAAATCAACAAATCAAATGTTTATTTTACCACACTCTTATCACTTGTTTAATTTCTACATGACACTTTATACATTTGGATGGATACACAGTGCAACAACTTACCATTAAAAACAGAATAGAAAAATGCAGCAAAAATTATGAAATTATCCAAATAATTGAAGAAGTTGAAGAAGTTCTTCAAAAGTGTTTCAAAAATATACGTGAAATGTTTTTCCCTTTTGCGTATTTTTTAAAGTCCATTAGTTAATCCAAGGGGAAGAAGAGATGATTGAAAGAAAAGGAATAATTATCACGATTTGTTTTAATTCTGTCTGTCTGTTTGTACAGAAGATGTTATTTTTTTTGTTTTTTTTTTTTGTTTTTGTAAATGCTTTCGAACATACTTCGTAAACAGTCTCTGAACTGAACTATTTTCTCATCACTTTTGGATTTTATGCTCCCGTCTAATTTAAGATAATTTTTTTTTCCTTTCCTTATTTTATTTTTCGTTTTCATACATTTAAAAACTCAAACACACACAGTTTACATGTAGAATTTGTTTGAATATTTTTAGCACAAGGAAGTTTTATTTATTTTGTGTTTTTGTTTTGTTTTGTTTTTTTCTCTTTTGATTTGAATTTAATTTTTTTTCTTGTTGTTTCTTTAACAGCGGTCCATTCTGTTTATTGGCTGCTGATGCTGATGCTGTTGGTGATGGTTATGGCGTTGGTCCTTCATTTCATTCGCTTTTTTTTTTGGTTCTTTAATTTTTTTCTTGCATTTAAATGCCGAAACTTTAGAGCTTTTGTGTGTGTATAATAATTATTTTAAAAATGTACGTATGTCTGTATGTAGGATTTTATGTTTATTTAACGATAACATTTTATTTTGTGTTTGAGAAAAAAGAAAAAACACTTAAGCATCAAACATTTTTAACTTTTCTAGGTTCTTTTGTTCAACCTTAGAATTTCACAAAAAAAGAATTTCGTTTAACATTTTTTTTCAAATTCATTTTCTACACATGAAATACGTTTTTTGTTTTAATTGTATTATTTTTATTTAATTAAATTTTAATGATTTTTCTTTATTTTTAATTAATATTAATTTCTTTTTTTTTTGTTTGTTTTTTATTTTCATAAATTTTCTTTTAAATTAAATTATATTTTTCTTAAAAATATTTCTTTAATTTTCACTTTCTTTGATTTTTGATTTTTAATTTTTGTTTTTTTTTTTTTTTTAGAAAAACAGATGTGCTGCTGTTGTTTTAAGAAGTAATTTCTGGTTTTTCCATGACTTTATTCCATTTATTTTTGTTTAAATGTGCCGCGCGCATTGATACTCTCGGTAGCTCTTACAGATAAATACTCTTTAACTGCTAAAGTTGTTGTTGCTACTTATTCTTTATTTTTTTCACAAATTCATTGCAGTTTCAGACACACAAAAAAAGTACAACAAAGACCCAATGAAATGCTTAAAACGTTAACAATACGAAAAAGAGCCATTAATTTTCAACACACACATATACACTGTGCGACATACCGATACCACCGTTCGTGTGTACACTCACACACATACACATATGCAACATGCATCCCACAAACACACGCGTACGAACACTAGCGAGAGGATGATGTCAATTTTACACTGGCAGCAGAGAAAGAGGAGATGCCGCTCGACTTTGTGCTTTTTCCTCCGCAATTTGATGTTCTTCTGTCTGTTATTGGAGGAGATGGTAAGTAACAGTGTTGTCGGCGGTGGTGACGATGATGATGAAGATTTATAAAATACAATAACAACTAATGTTAAACCGTATTAATGTTCATCACCCGCTTGATGTTCTATTCACTTCGATGAACATCTTGTAACTATTTTCAGAAAGAGTGCACAAGCAACGCCAGACCCATCAAACCAACCAGCCAGCCCGCGAACCAACCTAAGCAACCAACCAGCCAGCCAACTAGCCAACCAAACAAGAAAAAAAAAATACAGACAACAATAACAACAACAATCATAACATCAACAGCTACAGCAATAACAATGGCAAAAACACAACGCCAACGACAACAAAACAAAACAAAACAGAACGAAATATATAAAAAGAGCCAGCAGTAGCAGCAGCAACATTAACATCAGCCCAGCACAAATATTAACATATGAACCACAAACACACATACATATGCCAATGCACACGAAAATCGCACATTGTATTCCGAATGTATAGTCGTCTGGTCTGTATGGTCGGTCGGTCGGTCGGTCGGTCGGTCGGTGTTAATCAGTCGGTTCGCCAGCAATAATATGAATATAAAGACGATTTATACCGTGTCCATTAAATGCAAAAGTCTGAAGACTCACTACGTACTACTTACTTAGTACACAAAAATTAAAACGAAATATAACGTCTCAAATAAACAAACAACAAGTGATAATGCAAAGAAAGCAAGAGTTATCAAGAGTCATACAAATCGACAACCAAAAGAGAAGAGTAAAAGCACAAAGAGCGTAAACGCAGTCAGCCAGCACACTTTACAAATCAACAATTAATATAAGCAGCAGCAGCAGCAGCAACAGCAACAGCAGTAATAGTATCCAGTAGCAAAGAACCGCAAACTAAAACGCAAATGCAAAACCTAAAGCCGTAACAATAAAAAGAACAACAAAGAAAAAACTGCTTACTCTGAGTAAATAAACAAAAAACAAACTAAAAAGAGTAACTCACGGAATGGATGGATATTAGAATTACACATCAACAGACAAACACGCACATTTTATCAACAACTACACGAACAATACAAACATTTCAAATGCATTAAGCACTACAAAGAACAAAAAGAATGAAAATAACAAATAAAAGCACTCATACGACGTAAGAGGAAAAATAAAGAGAACAAATCAACCACCAGATTATACGAACCAACTCTCTTTATAGCACGTACTTACTTACAGACACACACACATCCATAGAACCCATACAGAAATGCTTAAACGAAAATAACAAAACGAAGCTTCCCTAATTAAGAAAAATACGAATCAAAACGAAAACTTGAAAACAAATCGAGGGGATGAGAACAGAGGTGATATAATAGGCAGCACTATTACTACAAATGATGATAATGATGATGCATCTCTCTAACACACACTTGTTAAATGAAAATCCAAGAAGAAAACAAACACAGACAAAAAGAAATCATTGTAAAAGAATATAACAACAAATACAACAAATAAAACAAGTCAATCAAATGTTTCCATAATGCCTTGTTTTCTAAGCATGTATGTATGTGTGTGAGTCTCTTCGAAATTATTGTTGTTATTTGTTATTTTAATTTTTAATTTTTGTTTTTTTTTTGTTTTTACATTTTGTTAATTCTTACAAGTGTTTTCTAATTCATTATTGTTTTCCATACATTTTTCATTTCTTCTAATTCTCCAATGTTTAAAGAATAGTATGGTAGTGTGTATTTGTGTATGTGTGATATTGTTATTATTTTAATGTTATGAAATGAATTTCATAAGAGAAATATATTTTGCAGAGACAGAGAGAAAACAAAAAGAACTCTCTCTCTCTCTCTCTGTATATATGTGTGTGTATCTCTTAGCTTACAAGCTAGTGTGTAGTACATATTCTTTTTTTAATCAGAAATTTTAAAATCTTGTTATACGATGGCATGGATTTTAGAATACTATTATTATTGTTGTTATTGTTATTATTTTAATAATTTTTTCTTTTTTGGTTTTTCTCCTTTTTGAATAATTCTTAGTGATAAGAAGACAGTTTTGGATTTTTGTTATCAGTATTTAGAAAAAGAAATATTTTTCATATTGAAATATGTATATATACACATACACACACACACACACAGAGTATAATAAGATCAAGTTTGTAATAAACCAAATAAACAATTATCTGATTAGACATGAAGTAAAATTATTAAATATTGTACATGAAATGAATACAAAAAAAAAAAAACAATAACAAAAACAAAAGATGTCATATGAGACAAAGAAAACTGTTTATGTACATACAATAGGAAATATATATAAAGTGCAATGGTATGCATGTTTGAAAAAATTTAAAGGCTACAGAAGTTAAACCTTAACAAAAATGCTAAATCATGTATTGCAAAAAAAAAAAATAAAATAAATGAAAACCCATACCATTTTGTAATGAGAAAAAGATTCACACTTTAATTGTTTAATAAAATTATTAATTATTGACGGATCAAATACATAAAACGAGGTCGCCAGGGCAAAAAAGAATTTCGAGGAAAACACGGCTTAAGTTGAGAGCAGTTGGCAGTTACATCAAACTATAATTGCAAAAGAAAAACTCTAGTAGTGCAGCATGGTGATAGTAGTAATACAGTCGCGTTCCCTTTAAAGTAATCATTTAAATATACATCCATGTACTCCATTTTTGAGAGATTTCTGTATTATAAATGTTGAGTCCATTGGGTTTATAGCATAAGACGTTGATGTTTTAAAATGTTTGTGTAGGTAAATAAATAAAATTTTAGATGCCCTCAAATTGGGTCACTTTGTTTTAATTGCATTGTAAAATTATTGTGTGGAGCAACATCCAATTAAAGAGTTTATGGGATGACAAAAGGTGCTCATGTGCTGCTACTACAGAATGTGTCCACAACAAAACGGACATAATCTCAGTCTTATTCGTCTGAATAGATGCATATATTTAAATTTAATCCAAAAGTTTTTACATAAACAACTTGACTGGCGTGGCATATTGAACGTTTTTTGTTTTCCGTTCACAAAAGTTTCATATGAAAACATTATTTTTATATTTTATTTTTTTCTTGTGGTTTTTTTTTTAATATTAAATCGGTTATGGATTCTGGTGTAACACCCTGTTATGGAAGTATAGTAAGAGATGATTTCATGTGCAAGTGTTTTTATTTGAGCGGAAACGGATATGGCTCATGAACTGCGCTGTGTGTACACATCATTATTTATAACAATGGCATCCAACTTAGGATTTTCCGTCAACCATTTAAACTTTTTCAAATATTTTTGTTTAAAAAAAAAAAAAAAAAAAAGAAAAAAAGGGCATCGTAACTTGGATTAGTGCTTAAGTAAATACGAACAAAAAGTGTTAATGAAGTTACAGTAATACAGGTAGAATATTTAACAATATTACTCATACGCCAGAGACAGTATGAGAATTTGAAAAAAGCTAATGAAAGGAATGGGGATATTAATGAACGTCAGTCACATCAACTGCTAAAATTATAATTAAAATTAAAAATTATATTGTTTCTGTTTTTGGTTTTGTTGCCTTCAAAAATATTTATTTTAATGAGCGATTGGTTTGTCTTGCAGTCAAATTTTATTTTTTTGCCGACACTGTAATAAAATATTTTGTATATGATGCTAAGAAAGTGAACATTAAGAGCGTTTGTTGGTCATCCAAACTGTGTCCCACTCATTCACTTCACGCCAAACAAAGTAAACTTTTACGACAAAATCATCATTAAGAAATAAGACAAAATGAAACGCGGCCATTTTTAATCTATAAGAAGAGAAGAGAAGAGAGATCGAGTAATAAAAAGAACACAAAAAAAGGCTGCTGTTGGGCCAATACCCCAGGCATATGAATAATATTCTAATGATGCAGAGTGCCATGACACACCACCACCAAGAATCCACAATCAAATTTGTTTACCAAATTGGTGGCATCATCATCATTATCATCTTGGTGTGTAGTGTAGTGTCGCCACTTATCGCAAGGGACTCTTTTTTTTTGTGTTTTCTTTGAAGCTGTAAATATTTCATTTGGCTTATTTGGTTTCTTTGACTGGTTGGTTTAGGCTCACCATATAAAAATGTCAAAAGTTTTCAAATTATACGCCAAGCCAACAATACTCGCCGAAGTTAAAGTGGAAATATTAATTTTTAAGCCACAAACACATTGAAAAAGTGTCGATTATGTTTAGCTTCAGGTCTTTGGTTGATAATACTCCGTATCTAATTTGTGTTTGCTTATGTGGTTTTTACCTGCGTTTTTTATTTATTTTTTTCTTTATGCGATAGAAGTTTCTCTTCTGCCGTAATGTTTTAATACATTTTGGCATGCTTTCAAGTAATAATTCACAGATTAACGCCATTTAGAAGAGTTTCAAAAAAAAAAAAAAAAACAAAAAGGAATACAAATCCTCTGAAATATATATATATGTATGTATGTAGTTGAAAACAAATATTTCTACGGAATCTGTAAGAATTTTTATTTCAAAACGTTTCAAATGTTTTTTTTTTACTTTTTTTTTTTGGTTTTGAGCTGAAAGTTGATGGCTGGCATGTGGTGGTTGATCTTATAAGATGAAAACATAACTTTGGCATGACTAATCATTGTTAATTTAACAGGATATTTTCATTTTTAGAATTTTAAACTTATGTTTGTTGTCTTTTTTTTTTTATTTTTGTATTGTCTGCAGATGATTTTATGTGTTTAAGGTTTCAGTATAAAAAAAGGCGAGGTTTTGTTTTATGAACGAAAACATTTTTTTCTTTTTCCGTTTATTTCTTAAACATGTCATTTGAATTTTCAAGTTCATTTTGTAGTTTTTTGTTTTTTTGTACCATGTACAATTGCGTAGGTGGCCATAATGAAATATCCAAAAAATTATGTATCATGACCAAAATCGTAGTAACATCTTAAGGGGTTAGTATACTTCTTAGTTTTGTAAAAAACAATTATTTTTCACAGTTTTAGATACTTTAGAGCCATAGAACGATATGAAAGGTGCGTGCAATTAAAGGTGGTTTTCCCCAAAATTACTTTTTTTGGATCTGGCGACCACGATTTAGCTAAAACAACGTGTCCGATATCGCTGAAATTTTGATACAATGTACCTAAGATATGTTTGATCCGTGAACACCAAATAAAACAATCAAATATCCTCTTTAACATGCAAAAAAGAAATAAATTTTTGAATTGAAATAAATTTATATGTAAAAAAAATTCGACAAGAAAAACTGTTGGCGAGTATACTAACTAAAGTTGTACTAAGGAGTACACAACTAAGGTTGTGATTTTACGACAAAAGCAAACTATGATTCAATAATTGTTAAAGAAAGGTTTTACTGTTATGGCAGGTCTCCTGTCTCATCAGGACGATGTCAAACCATATAAATAGTTTAACCTTAGATCTTGAAAAACAGAACAAATTGAAGAATGAATTTCAATTTCACAATTAATTCCCAACCCCAATTCCACAAATCAATGTTTTCTTATGTAATTAACACTCAGCTGGCGTTTTATTGTTGCCACACTACATATAAAATGTTTTGCTACCCATACAAGAGCAAATACTTTATACTGCTGCGTGTTAAAAATCTAGATCAAAAGCTTTGTATGCCGCCAGTTGACGTAACAGGTGTAATTAGGCGGTTGATTGCCGACGTCTTTTAAGTTTATTTTGGACCACTGCTTGGTTCAATGTCAAGATCGAAGGACAAGAATTCAATTTCAGAAAGACTTTAAAACTGTTAAGACTGATTAAAATTCTCAGCTAAAAGATAAATCCAAACGAAATGATTGTTTTATTTTAATTTTTTAATACTCTTTCGCTTGTTTTCAACTACAAGATACGCTTTTAATGGTTTTGGTATTTTTTGTTCATTCTTTAGCTGTAGTTTTATTTGTTTGTTTTTGTATAATAAAAAAAATGAATTTAAATTTAATTTTATTTTTACAAAACAAAACAAAAAACAAAAAAAGCAATTTGTCATTGAATAATTGTCAATTAACAAAATGTTTAATTACTTTAACAAAAATCTACAAAAACAAAAACAATAACAAACAAAATAAAAAAGACTGCTAAAAATCTCTTTTAGAAATCAAAATGTGACAAAAAAAACAAGAAAAAAAAAAGACATTTAAAGGAACAAAAAGAAAAAAAAAATTCAAAACTTGTGTCATTGATTATGTACGCGCAGCGCACACTGGAGTTTTGGATTATTCGAGGGGAACAGAAGTAACACTAATGGAATTTTGATGAAATGTCACTATCTTTGACATTTGTCCATTAACTGACAAAATTAACACTTAAAATGAAACAAAAACAATAAAAAAAATACAACAAATTTTACCAAACGAAACGAAAAGAATTATTATTTTTGTTTAGCTTGTACGTATTTATGTATGTACATACATACGTACGTACTCTTACAAAAAGTGACACTAACTATCGAATAATTTTAATGTGTGTGGTTATGTGTGTTTGTGTCTGTACAAGATTGGAGACTTAAACAAATTATTGTGTCGGATGATTGTCCGTCCGTAGAGTAGCCTAAACGAACAGCAGCTTGGCACAGCCCAGAAGTACATTTAAATTGATCAGAGGGTTTTATTTTTAAAAAAGAAGCGATAAAGAAATTTAATGCGGACGCGAACGAAACAGCAGCAGCAGCATATGAAGTGAATAAATCAAGAGAAAACAAATTATTTTGGGTTTCAAATAACACTACCACCACAACTCACATCACATCATAACACACCATCACTGAGACCAGCAACAATGAAAACAACAACAATATAAACATAACAGAAATTAACACCAACAACAACCAACAACCAACCAACAATCAGTAATAATATGAAATTTAAATACTCCAAAAATAAAAGAACTTCAAAAGTCAGACGAGATGAACAGACAGGCAACATTACATACATAAATACATATGTATATACAAAATAGCCAGCTTGTAATTACATGCAGACATACAATACATACATATATACATATGTATATGAAATGTAGGAAAAGAAGACAAAATATTTGAAACTGAAGCTTCTTAAAGCATTTCTTTCATTCTTTTCCATTCCATTTGTCAAATCAAATATCAAATGCTTGTGATACAAATACACACACATACGGAGGCATACACATACAAATAGGCATGTAGATTTAGCATCTGGTAATCCATGAAATATGAGTGAATAATTGTGTTGTATTGTGTTTTTTTTTTCTATTTGGAGACGTACATAAAATCTAATGAATCTTTAAAGAAATACTTGTTAAAGAAGTGAGAGTTTTGCTTTGCCACCTTGTTGTTGTTGTTATTGTTGTGTTACTCTTTAACAACAACAAAAATAAAGAAAAATAAATAAGAAGTCAAATACAAACAGAGACAGCGTCTTAAAAAAAAAGAATTTTAAATCAAAATTAAGAAAGATAAGACCACCAAAAAAAACAAAAAAAATGTCTCTCAAAACATTAAGTATGAAAACTAAATATTTGAAGATTCACTGATAAGCTCTTTAATTTGCTTTTATTTTTTTTAAATTTTTTTTTTGGGTTTTTTAAAACATTGTGCAGAAAATATGCAATTTCTTTCAAACGTCTCTGTTAACACAAACATTGTATTTTGAGACGCATTACAACTATTTGCAGTGTAAGGCTGGACATGAGTAAGTCCGAACATTTTTTTTCAATATACCTTGATAGCTTTCTTCTTGAGAGAGAGGAAATATTTGTTTCGAGCAACCCGTAGCTCGATTCAGTTTAATTTTATTTTTTATACGAATAAACTTGACCAGAGACTTCCAATATGTTATATTTTTTACACAAAGTTGAATTGATTTATGTGCGGCAACTTTGATTTTCCAGTTTTTGGAAATGAATCGCGCTGCCCAAAACTCTTATTTGGAAATAATTTTTCGGACAACATTGCTGAATCCAGCTTAACTTTGGAATTTTAAAGGCAAGACAAGAAGCGACTTGACTTGACTAGTCTAGTAGGTGGGGTGTTGGCTTATTAAGCGAGATCCCTTGATCCCTTCAAAATCTAAGGCAGACATCGCGAACAAAATGAAATGTGAAAAAATATTTCTTTGGCGACTTTCTTCCTCTCAGCAGTCTGCTGGCAAAAGCCATGATAAATTTCTCAAAAAGTCAGTCGTTCAGAGTCGACCGTAGTGTCCGCCACTCACACATGAATAAAATTAACGCACACAACATGGGTAGTGTGAGAAACTAGGTTATAATCCTAACTAAAGTGTTATAAAGACCAATTAAGTAAAGTTAGTTATTAAGTAAGTACAACAGTTACATTGTGACACGTTTTTTAAAAGAAAACTGAGAAAATCTTAACAGATATAAGAATTAAAAACATTTTGACGATGATTGTGTCAATCGAGAATATCTTAAGCAGGTAAATGTTTTTTAACTATTTAAAGTTTTTAATTATTTTACTTTGTGCGACAATTTTAATAGAAAATAATTTCAGCAGAAAACAAAATGAAATATTCAAATCTTCTTTTAAATTAAAGATGCATACATTATTGGACTCTACAAATATGTATGTAGTAAAGGATTCTAAGTAGATTATGATTCACTTAAAAGGTCTCCTATCTCCTATAAGCCAAACAAAACAAAACATAAAGATGTTATTGAATTAAACAAATAAAAAATAAATTAACATTTAGCAAGTTTTTATTTCTTCTTTTTTTTTAGTCCGAAAACCCCTCGTTTGCATAAAGAAACATCATTAAGACAAATTAAAAAATTAAGGAATTTATGAAAATGAAAAAAGGCAAGAAGACATTTTAAGTTTTAAGATAAGAATGAAAAATAAACTCCAACAAATTGTTAAATTCCCTTAAAGCAATCAAAAACAAAACATACACCACACGTTTGTGAAGAGGAGACTCTACTCTACTGCCGTTTGAAGTATTCTTTTGGATGCCAATCAGAGATCAGCAATGAGTATTAAAAAAGATGTGTAGAATCGAATCATACTCATAATTTCTGATACTTATACGCATTCATACTTATTTTAATATCATGGAACCTCCTACCCATATTCAAAGTTTAAAGTACTCATCATATTCATACTTAACAACAAGTACGTATGATGTTATTGATTTCGAATCTCCATAACTCAACATATACACGAAGCACAAAATAAGTATGATAAGTAAAATACTCACTAGAAGGTTGTGTGTTTGCTCTGTCTTTTTTGCTTATGTGTCTTTTTTTCTTTTTCTGTAAATGCAACAATCATCGAATCATTTATAAGTATCTATTATAAGAGTATTTCTCTAAAGTTATGAATCTGAAATGAGTATGCTTATGAATCAAACAATTTTCGAATGGTATGAGTACGCATACTTATTGTAACCTGTACTTATAAATCAACGTTGTACGAGTATTTTTGACTCACTTATTTTCAAAATTTCATGACTGCATATGAGTAGCGAAAAAACGATTCATTGCTGATCTCTGTTGCCAATGTTAACAAAAGTAGCGCTTACTTAAGTCGTTTAATGTTGACAATAATTTTTATTATACATAATGGTTTTGTTGTTGTGGTTGTCCGCTGTTGGATTTTAAGCTTTTGTGTCTTTTTATGGTTTGACCATAACGCCAAAAAATTTTTATTGATTTATGCACTCTTTAATGAAAAAAAAAAAACAAAAAAAAAAAACAAAAAATAAAAAAAAATTCAATAAAATGTTGGTGAATTTGTTGTTATTGTTGGTTTTATATTTTTGGTGTGGTTTTTGGTGGTGGATGGATATTCTTTATTTTATTGTGTGTCTTGTTTTTATGTGTCTTTTTCATTCCAATCCATTCAATCAGTGTTGTTGTTGTAGTTACTACTGTTGCTGCTGCTGCTATTAATACAAAAACGTTCAAGTATTTTATGGAATTAAAGGCGTCGGTGCAGTTTTTGGGTTTATTTTAATTGCAAGACTAACCTTGATTCATTAAGCCATGATTTTAGGGGACAGAAAACTTAGAAACAACAACAGAAACTAAGCGATCGACAACAAGAAGAACATCGCATCATATAATTGAAACCAAAAAAAAAAGAATTAAAGATTTGAAAATAATTGAACCACGCCTCGCATACACACCCTTTTTTACAGCTGTTGTTGTTTTTATACAGCTGTTGTTCCTTAAATAGAAGTCAGAGCCAACACTAGCATTTTTTTTAGTAATAACGAAGGATCTTCAGATAATTAAATATCGACCAGGAGATGGAATACTACACACATTACTTGAAATCTCTGTTAAAATTTGCCAATTACATAGTGGGTCTTGGTAACACTTTTTCCTAATGTTAGTAGAAAGTTAAAACCAAATCTACATATTCATTAGGACACTATTAGGACGAAATGTATATTGTTTTTGTTGTGTTTATTCAATGTGGCATAAGCTCGTTGATGCCTAGTTCATCCAATTAAGGTCAAAAGAATTTGGAAATCATCGAATTTAGTGTTCGCCGCTCACAGTGATCAACTGTCCAACATTCACACAGACCAAAATCCCGTGCCCATTCATTCAGAAATGACCTCCATCGGCGAAGACCATTTTTCGATGAAAATTTCCACGTTACGTTCCGTGAACCGAACACCCTTTTTGATAATTTTTTATTATTTGCCCACGTTATATACAGTGAGCGTAAAAAGAAGCTGTACACTATGGATAAAATTCTAACAATCACCAAACTCATTCAGTCTTCGCTCTTTAGTCACACTAGTTATACAGAAGTCACGTGCATTGTAAACACAACTCTAATGTCAATAATCTTTCACAAATACTCAATTACTTCTTTCGTCAATAAATTGAGCTCGTTCCGACATACATATGTATATGGCATTAGCAGAATAAATTCCGTGACCGAAAAAAACTTTTACAAATCCATACACCATGCTACAGTTATCCGTGGGAACTAGTTCCTAATCATCATGAAGTGTTTGGAGAGGAATTGATTGAAAGAAGTTTAGGGGGTTTGTAGAAGAGAAGTATACGTAATGGTGAGAGCGCAATAAGCCTGCATAATGACATACTCCTAGAGTGTCAATTGGCATGAGACACTTACACCAACAATAAATATTCATTTGAAATATGCATGTATTTGGATGTATTGCTATTTTACTACATACATACATACATATGTTTGTTAACAAACCTTTAATTTCATATATTTTGACCAAAAAGGAAACCCTTTGAACTTTTTATCACTCGCAGTATCACAGGGTTACTGGTCTTATGACGTTAACATCACTGTCGCTTTTGTTGGTGTGCTGTTTCTTGTTTAAACTTGTTCAACTTCAACCCAAACGCAAATTACCCAAAAACCTCCCAAAAAAGATCTTATTTTTTGTAAAATCGTTAAGATATGTTTTATGTGAGTTTGTTTGTTTGGAAGCAATAATAAAAATTTTTATTTTTCAAAACATTAGACCACACCATGCAGTAATGGACAGTAAAGGCTGAAACAACAGCCACACTTCTATTAATTATTACCACAAAATGAGATTAAGATTTTGGTAACAACTAACAACTGTTGGCTAATAACGATATAAACGTGTGTGCTTACAAGATTGTGTAATTATTAAGAGATGATGTCAAACCAAATGTCAAGCACTTTAATACCACCATTTAGCAGCCATTTGTTTACCCATGTTAGCTACAAGAGAAAACACAAAGCAAAAAACCTGTGAAATAAAAATCTTTGAATTCGTATTAGCGAAGCCAACTGAAACATGTCCTCTCTCTACTTTGCACTACACTTTGAACAGTTTTAAGGTGGCTTCTATAATTCCAATATATAATCAATGAATTCGAAGCAACTGAAAAAAACAAAATCATCCGTCCGATCATAACAATTAAATTTAAATCTGATGTAATACAACATTTGAAATTATTTGCTCATTTAACAGAAAAAAAAAAAACAATTTTTGGCTTCTAAAATTTCCAATGCGAAACGAACTAAAAAATAATCGTCTGTTTTTGCATTTGGCCCAGGGCATGTGCTGCTGTGTTGTGCAATATTTTCTTGGGAATACATACATAGTTTTTTAGTTTTAGAAAACGTGTTGTTACTGCAAATTTATTCGTTTCCTAGAAACAAAATTCTGTAATGCGTTGCATACTCATCGAAAGAGTGAAAGAGTGAAAGAAAATATAACCAGTGACCGATATTTAGAACTGCCCAAATCAAACCACACCACACCACAGCAGACCAGACGAAACACTTAACAGTCAAAAACAAATTTTTTTTTTTTTTTGGCTATTTGCCTATACGCTCATTATACTCGTACCATTCATATTAGAGATTCGCTTGCTTGACGCACATACATGCGTACGGTATGGACTAGACTGCCAGAACTACAGCATGTTATGCTTAACTAAGCATTCTTTACAGCAACAATTTGTTTGTTGTAGGTGCCCAATTAGTTAGGTTGTATACGGGATAATGGTTGGGGTAGGGGCTGCAATTCAATAATTTAAGCGCTTATACTACGACTGCGAATACGAAAGCGAATACAATTACAAATAAGCCTACCACCGAGTTAGTTAATCATCAATTTCATTTCATTTTGCTTCTTTCATTAGTTTAACTGGAGCATAATTTAGTTTTCTCAACTGTATTCTCATCATGTGTATGAAATAATCTTTCAGAATTTATATTCCTATTCATACGTCTTCCACTTGTTATATGGATTTTCTTGTACACTTAGTTGATCTCGTCAAAGAGACTTCAGCAGGAAGATTCTTTTAAATCGTACGTACGCAGAAAATCATTTGTATTTCACCATCACCATCATAATCATAATCATCATCATCATTATCAGCATCATTATCATTCGTTCTGATTTTGTTTTTCGTTGTTGTTGTTTTTGTTATTTATTGTCAATCTTCTCCATTGGGCATGTTTCTTTCTTTCTTTCTTGTCTTTTCTTAGTTTTTTTTTCCTCTCTAATCAGAAACAGTATTTGTAATAAGGTTTTGTCCGAATGAATCTCCGTATTAGGCCTTGCAACCCCTCTACCTCTCAATAAAAACTGTACATACGAGAGTATTAAAGAGAGTGAAGCAAACGAATCATTTGAAAATTTCTTTTTTCTTTTAGTAGTATATATAGTAGTAGTTGCTTAACAAACAAAAAAAAACAAACAAAAAAAACAACAAAAAAAAATGAAATAAAAGATTATCTAGTCCAACACCATCATTTACAATTAGCTTGTATTTGTTGTGATTCTAAATGGCGTTTTTAATCGTTGTCATCTTCGTTCTTGTTGTCGTTTTTATAGACATCCGCATCAACATCTGACTCAATTTCTTCTGTGGGTTCATTTTCGCTCGCTTGTTTAGCATTGAAAGAAAGAAAATTTTGTCTTCCTTTTCTTCACATAGTTTTCGTAAGGCGTTCTAAAACCTTTTCAATATTTTTCTTGTCTTCGTCGGATTAAGTTTTATTACTAAGCGATTGCCTGATGAAACATATTTTAGTTGGTTCATGTCCTTTACAGTGTTTATTTTTTTCTAATTATTTTTTTTCTAATTACTTTGTTGTAATCATTGAAAAAACATACGAAATTAAAGTTTCGAATAACTTTAGAAGTGCTTTTTTCCACTTCTAGTTTTATCTTTGCCTTACTGTCATGGGAAGTTTTCTTGGCCTTAAGGGGTTAGTATACATCCCACGAGATAAATTCATTTAAACAAATGAATCTCATTATAAGTTAAAGAGGATATTTTGATAGTTTGTAAGAAAATCTATGATGAAGTCCACCGCCGTACAGTATTCGGAAGAGGGTCTTCTCAAAATCTGCCAACCATAATTTGAGAAGCTAGTTGAGTTAAGTGTCTGAAAGCAAAAATCGAAATTAATTCTTATAAAATATGTTATGGAACTACGATATTTTGAAAACAAACAACAACAAATAGAAAAATGGCGGTATTTTAAAATTTTCCTCCACTTTTTTGCCTATTTTTCTATCTTAATTGCTTCATAAAATTCTTAATTAATGACAAATCAAAAACATTCCCAGTTCGGGCTAGAACTACTCGAAGTAGTTTTGGTAAATCGTGCTCGCCAAGACGAAAAAACTGATTTTGAGAAAAAACTCGTTTTACTTGCATGCAGCTGGACTTGTTGTGCTATTTCAAGTTTTTCTCCATCTTTTCGTATCGTTTGCGGGAAAGAAAGATTTCTACCTTAATTCTATGGCTCTAAAGTAACTAAAACCGTCAAAAATGCCGATTCTTTTTAGAGTTAGTTTCAGCCAAACAAAAAGAAAAAAATCATTACAAACATCATTAAGTAAGCGTATCTATTATTGGTTTTCCAAAATTATCATTATTTATTAATCTGTTTATATTAATAATACATAGGGGGAGTTGTTATAACAAAGCTTAGTTACATTGAAATCTTTTGCTTACGATTGTAACAGCAAAAGTGGTGATGAACTTTCAATATGAGTAACTTTCTTATAAAAGCATGCACGCGTATGAAAGCCGTTCTATATGCAAAAAACTGTGATTAATTTGTTTAAAAATAAAATTTGAAATTAATTGCAAGCCATTATAAGGCCATCACTTAAGGAAACATTAACACACGGCAGTCAGTGTAACCAACTTTTAAATTTGATGGCAAAAATCTTAAAAACTGTTTGCAATGGAATGAGTGTGTGTTTGGTTAATAAAATTTAATGGGAAACGGAAATAAAAAACAGGCTAAAACATGTCCTTTGAATTACATTTTAAATGATTTTTCATGTCCATTTAAAAAGCAACAATCAGTTAAACAATCAATATTAAGTAAGCATTTTATCTCATCATCATCATCATCTTATCAGCATATGTTTCTTGATCTATTTTATTGTGTGTACGGATGTATGTATATCCCCCTCATATTCACATTAAAAAATAAAAAACATTTTGTTTTTTGTCTTCTTTTATTTGACACGAGTTTATTATTAAAACCATTAAATGGTGGCGATTACATTTGAAATGGAATAAAACAAACCAAACAAACAAACAAACAAACAAAAAAAGAGTCATTCTCTAATCAAACAGTCAAATGCTTTAGTGAAGGAAGACCTACATAAGCGTTCGTTCGTACGTTCGTTCGAATGATACAAGAATTTCTATTTTGAAAACCTCCCGAAAAAAGTTCATCTTAATGCGGAAATGTTGAAAGCAGGCAGAGTAAGTAGCCAGCAGGCAGGGGGCAACAAAGCAGCAGCCAGCAGAACTTTGATGTCTTTAGTGCGTGTTTCACTTCTTCATTTTATTTGTTGTTGCTTTTATTAGAAATACATACCAACAACAGAAGACAGAAAAGAAAGAAACGAATTGAATTGAATTGAATAACAATAAAAACAAAAACAGAAATATAAAAATATTTACAAAGAAAAACAAAGTCTTCGGTTTTAGTTTTTAGACCAGCGAGAACTATAATCAACAGCAGCATCCTAATCTTTTCAATTCAAGTAACCACAACAATAATAACAATGACAACAAGACGACAAAAATAACAACAACAACAATAAAGTGAAAAACAATAACAAGAAGACCCACAAGAAGACAAGAAGGGTAACTAAAAATAAAATTTAAATAAGAAACGATCCGAAGAACAATATCTTCTTCGTTGAACATAAACTTACTCTCGATGTGTAACACTCACTCACTCACTATCAATGCTGTCAACACTCAGCAATACTCAGCAACAACAACAAGACGATTGAAATAAGAAACATTCAATTATACGCACATTTACACGTTCAAACACAAATGTACACAGTGAAGGGTAACATAATAGCAATCATGCATGCATACAAACATACATACATACATACGTACGTACATAATTTATCATTGCAACCCTTCAGTCAGGACTACGACCTAGCTTGTGTGTATGTTGTGTGTGTTAATTTTATACATGAGTGGCAGGAGAAGAGCTCTTTTGCCATAAGACTGTAGAGAGAAAGTCGCCGAAGAAATGTTTTTTTTCATTTTTCGTTTTGTTGGAGATTTCAGTCCTGGGGTTTCAACCGTGACCTTACATCTATCCCTTCGATTTCCTCGAGTATT
This sequence comes from Sarcophaga rosellei, assembly GCA_930367235.1. Lineage (NCBI taxonomy): Eukaryota > Metazoa > Arthropoda > Insecta > Diptera > Sarcophagidae > Sarcophaga > Sarcophaga rosellei. The sequence continues at coordinate 1,897,574 of OV884019.1, read as the reverse complement.
CTCATGTAAGGCTTCTATTCTACACGCCGTGATTTCTTTTTATGAATATGCCAAGAATTGGAGTTTTAGTATCAATTTATTAATACGTTTTAAATCCTGATACATATGTACATATGTCCGTTCCAAAAAATTATGAAAGAACAGAGGATTTCTGCAACGCAGTAAGGAATTGCATCTGAAATTGCATTTTAAGAGAAAATATTCTCAGCATCTTCTAGGTCTAAGCAAGCTTCGATTTACTAATAGCCACTGCGTATACTTAGGTAAGTAGGGTTGGCTGTTCATATAAGGAGTTTGGATACTTGGGACAGCCCCTGCCTATAATATGAAAAAATTTAAAGAAATTGAAAATTTTGCCAATACATAGTTTTGAAAGCGTACAATAGCGGTAACAGACGGAACTCCAGCATACATGTATGTCTCTTTTATTAAAAAAAAAAAAATTAAAACTAAAAATAATGATTAAGTAAGCAATGCAAACTAAAAGAAAGAAAACTATTTAAAGTTTATTTTTTTTTTTATTTTATTTTCAACGTATATTTAGTGGATATGGATTCTTTTTCTATGCTGCTGCCACTTGAAAATAGATTCTATTTTGCCTCTGTTACGGTTGCTATTCTTCCACCATTCTCTTCTTCATGCGACCGATATCTTGATGTTCTATTGGATTTTCTATGTTTCTTTCTTTTTTCTAGAGCAAAACGTTGTCGTTGTTATTGTTGCCGTTGTCGTTGTTATTTGTGACCAACACTTGGAATTTGTCGTGAAATTGTTGCGACGAGTACAGTTCAGTTGAGTTCGTTTGTCTTCTTCATTCAATTCAATTTAAGTCGCTCTATTCATTATCGCCACTTGCAAACATTAGCATTTATGTATGTATGTAGTGAGTTTTAGATTCTGGTGATTATTCTGATGATAACGATGATAGCCATGATGATGATGATGAACAAAATGTTGATGCCGTCGTTGATGATGATGGTGATGCTGGCGATGTCTTTGTCGCTTTTTCTTCATCTGCGGTTTGGTTTGCAAATAAAAAAATTTCAATTTTAAGTGGCCAATAATAGTGATGTGCTCGTTTATGTGTGTGTGTGTGTGTGTATGTCTATGCATTTCTAATGCTTCTGTGTCTATTTCTTTTAATGTCCATCCATTGGTCGTCCACAAGTTGAAAAACTTTTCTATGATGATGGATTCAAAAGATGTGTTTCTTCCGTAAAATTTCATGTCCATGTGAAACATTTGTTCACTGATTATTCGGTCAGTTCATCATTTATCAAGTCAAGTCAGTCAGTCAGCAGAGTCAATTAAGTTTTGCCATCGTTATAACATGTACAACAACAACAACAACAACAACATCATCATCAACAACAACAACAACAACATCATCAACAATTTTACAATTTAATTTAGTTTTTTTTTTTAGTTTTTACTTTTGATGTGTGTTAGAAAATTTCAACAACAACAAACAAATATAACAATAACACTAACAATAATAACAACAACAATAGTAAAAAATACTATTAAAAAATATTGGTTAAAATTGAATTATTGCGTGGTTCTTTCGACATGCCTCTGTTAAGCTAAATTGGAACAAAAAAAAATAATAAATGTTGGACTCTGTTGGTTTTAGGAAGAAGAATTTCAATTAAATTGAATTACAAAAGTGTGATACTTTATAGTACCGCTGTAAAGCGTACAAATTAATCGAATTAAAAAGGAAATTTACTCGTACATACGTATGTACATACATACATACATATATAATGATAGAGGAAATAGTTTGTAATGTCATATCACTTCACCGAATACTTTTAGCACATGATTAAACAATATAAATGAAATGTATTGTCTGTCCTTTCTATAAATTTCTTGCCTTAAATTTCCTCACTTAAAATACATACATACATACACCTGCATAGATATGAAAATCATTCAGTCATTATCTTTCTGTTTATCTTGCAAAATTCTTACCAGAAGTGGTGTAACGTGGCATAATATTTTTGAAATATGAATTGCCATCATCAAGTAGTCTTACGATCAGTTTTTTATTTTTTTTTTTTTCTTGTTCTTAAGTTGATTTCATTTCATTCTGGATGGAAATACATATTTCATGGGTTATTTTGTTACTTTATGAGTATTTTCTTGAAAGTTGTCGTAATTGTTGTCTTTTATTTGGTGATTCGTTTGTAATCTTATCTTGACCTACAGAGATAACAATGTTTTCCCACTTTACGAAAATGTTTTTTAAATAAAAAAAAAATAAATAAAAAGTTTTGTATGAAATCTAAGCACTACAACTGCTGCTGGCATTCATACACACTTTGCTTTGCAAATAATTACACGGGCAGTGTTACTTTTTCTATTTACATCCATGCATACATACATACATACATGTATGTACATGTGTGTGCTGGTGCAAGTATCTGTGTGAAGAATAAACACGGTTTACATTATCAATGTTTTAAAATAATAACACGATAATGTACAAAATATGTTGTATTTAATTTATTTCTTTTCTTTTCTTTTATTTTTTTCCTTTGCACCCATTCGCATTGCAAATATTGTGAAAATGTATTAAAAGGCTCAAGAATACAGCAGAGGGTAGCTAAATAGCAAACGCAACTTGTTGACTTATTAGCGTTTAAGTCTCTGTCGCAATGGACTGAAGGATTATTTTTTCTTTTTTTTTTTATAACTTAACAAAGACCAGCCCATTCATAGAAAATATTGATATTGTTGTCCCATGGACGATAAATCTTCAAAATTCTTTCTATTTTATGCTTTCCCTACACGTTGCGATCTGTTGTACAACATAGTTAAATAAATAAGCCCACAACTAATCCCAACGTGTAGGGGCCGCATTACAACTGCATATTGTAAACTCATACTAATTGAGTCGTTTATCTAGAACGTAATTTTACAATTTTTTGACATATTCTTAGAGTGCCCAACCAAACCCAATGACTCAATTTATGCGACTGCGTGTGACTTCTAATGTCACACATTTTGTTCCGTTTGATCAGAAAACAATTCATTTGTTCACATGTATACATATGAATATGTTGGATCTTCGATAGTTAACCTGAACGGTGACACACCTACACTACATTTGTGGATTTTACGTTTACGTTTGAGCTTCATTAAGTCTATGACTGATAAAATCAATAACGAAAAAAATTATCGCTTTTGTTCGCGTCTCACAAATTGCTCTCGATAAATACATACATACATACATACGTAGAATGGCAAAAGGTAAGGAGGAGTTAGGCACACATATGTACACACATATGTATGTTTTGCTAAACGAATTGACAAAAAGTCCATCACAAACGAAATGAACAAAAGAACTGTACAACAACATAAACAAAAGATATGATTTCGTAAAAGGAAAAACAAAAAACAACAATTCTATGAAGAAGTACCAGCTCATGCTCATGCAACAACAGTACGAACACACACAATCATTTTCGATTGCTTTGTAATTGGAATCATCGAACAACAGACCAATAGATGCGACTGCGATAAACAGAGCCAAATAAGTTGAACCCAAAAAACGAAACAACAAAAATAAAAGAGTTTCAACAAAAAATAAAACAAAAATGAAAGAGGATGACATTAATTTCAAATGTCGGCCGAACTAACAGTCCAAAAGGTACTCACACACACTTATTTAAACACATAAAGCCACAAACACGAACAGACGTACCGACAGATATTCACGTCAATTGATTACCGATTAAATAAATATTTTTTGGAGAAAAGTAACACAAAAGTAAAGAAATACTCGCTCGCACTCGTACATTTGGGTGACAATGATGACGCCGATGACGCGATATTTAAAAACCAAATAATACTCTACTCATCGTTAAACATACCCAAAGAAAAGACAACAAAACCGATCATTTCAAAACTTAGATCACGATAAACTGAACTAAAACCCCCCCCCAAAAAAAAAAAAAAACAAGCAACAATGCAAACACCAAGGCAAACAAAAGAAAAGTTTAAAAGAACAAAAATTTAGCATTTCCTGTTTGTGTTCGCCTTGCTTTTTTTTATTGTTTTGTCTATTTTTTTTTTCTAAAAACTTTGTATCTTTGTTTTTTCTATTGTTTTTTTTTCTTTTCTTCGCATACAATTTAAAACGCATCAATGATTTTAATTTGAATTTACTCGTACGAGCAATAGAAATACGAGTTCATACAAGTACTCGCTGAATTGGTTTTTAGGCATCAGCAATAATTGCAAATACATACTAATGAAGTGGAGGAATAAATCAACGTAAGACTGGCACTGGCACTTGCATTGGCACAATGCAACAGACATTTAAAAGAACTTTATCGAATTCAATGATGTCTGTATTATATTGTAAATCACCCCAGGTTTTGTGTTTTCTTGGATACCCTTTTGACAAAACTCATCGCTTGAACTATGATACACAACAATAGCGTTTCCCATAAAGCTCCGACGTTTCTTTGCTCTCGCCTCACATGTCAATTTAGATGCCTAAAACCGATCTTAAGCTTCAGAATATAATTGATTCTTTTACATGCCTGTTTATCTAAGTGTATTCAGATTTTAGATCCCTTAAAGGGAATCCTTGTAGTCGCCGTAGTCTAGTAGGTAGTGTGTTCGCTTATTAGACGAATAGCCCAGGTTCGAGCCCCAGGGCAGACATCAAAACGAAACATGAAAAAAAAATATTTCTTCGGCGACTTCCTCTCAACAGATTTCTGGCAAAAACTCTGAGAGTAAATAAATCAAAGTCGACGTTAAACTGTAGGTCCCGCCACTCAAGTATAAAATTAAAGCACACAACATGAGTGGTGCGAGAAGCTAGGGCGTAATCCTGACTGAAGGGTTGTAATGGCCAATTATGTATGTATGTAAAGGGGATCCTTAATCATTCCATCATAGTTTCACGTATTCAATTGTAAGGGATGACAACAACGTATGTTATCTTTAATTTTTCCTTAATTAATTATTTATTGTATGTTTAGTGCAGTTTTTTTTTTTGAAATATTTTACAGAAACATTGTGAGAAAGAGTCCAAGTATGTACCTTTTCTGCACTTATTTTTGTAATTAATTTCATTATTTTTTGTGTCTCTTTTCATTTAATTATTTCAACAGCATTGAACTTAAACTGCATTAACCCTTTGATGTCACATGAAAAGTACTTTTCAAAAGTACAACAAACATAAAAACATAAAAAGTAGATGAAAACAAATGACACGTTTTTTTTTTTAATTTCATTTAATTCCTTTGTGACAACAATAAAAACAAAGTAGACAAAGTGAAGATAAATAAATAAACAAGAAAAACAAAAAATACAACGAAATAAAAGCGAAAATTAATTGCTTTGACTTTTGTACTGTTTTTCTTAAATTTTAATTCAAAAGCGAAAATGCTCAGAGAAAAAACGGAAAAAAGCAAAAAGGAAAACGAAAATTATCTCATCTTTTATGCCAAGCAAAAGTATCTTTGGCCACCAAAAAGGAGAACTCTTTGGGTGCTTAATTTTATAAAAAAAAAGAAAACAAGAAAAATTATTTCATCACCTTTTTTTTATTTGAAATTCAAAGTTTCAATCATATTCTTGAGTGCTTTTAAGGGGTTAGGCTACTTCTTATGAGCCTTTATTCTACTTTTTTTTTGTTTTGAAAGATAAATTTATTTAAACAAATGAAATCTCTTTATATGTTAAAGAGGACATTTGATTGTTTCAGTGGGTGCTACGGCAGCCTGAGGAAGGTCACCTCAGAAACTAACGACTAAGGTTTGAGGAGTTTAGAGTGTCTAGAAGCAAAAATCAAAGTCAATTCAAAATAAAATACATATGTATGTCACGGGTTATAGCCTGAACAATGATATTCTGAAAAAAGATTTGATATTTTATTCTGTCTATTTTTTCTGTCGTAATTGTTTAATAAACTTATTAACGATTGACGGATTCGGGCTAAAACTCCTCGTTTTAGGAACATTGTCCAAAATTTCACTGAATTCAAATAATTTCTGCTAAATCGTGATCACCAGGCTGAAAAGAGTAATTTCAAGAAAAATATGTTGAAGTTGTTCCTATTTTCGCATCGTTTGACGGGAAAAGAAGATTTCTACCTTAATTATTTGGCTTTATAGTAAAATTTTTTTTTAAATTATGAAGTATACTAATCCCTTAAGTACTTTAGCGTGTATCGCGAATGCGTGTTGTTCTATTTTTCGTTGTCACTTTATTTTTCCAAGGCATTTAATTAAATACCAAATTCAATGTTTCAGTAACATTATTAATAAAAATTGTTGTTGCTGTCGTTGATTCTAAAAAATATTGTTTTTTTTTTAATAAATATCATCAACATATGTATGTATGTATGTACATAGTACACTGAGCGTAATAAGTACACTATAAAATAGCAATTGTAACCTTGAACTTGCATCAACACAGAGAAGTTAATAAATAATTGCAGTAACGCAACACAAGGTACATACAATACATACAACAAGAACACAGAAAAAAAAGGCAACAACAAATTATATCTGGTTGATGGGTCGGTGGGTGGGTTCGTTGATTGTTTGTATTTGTTATTGGTATTGTTGTTGTTGCTATCTGTTTAGCTATTAATTTGAAATAATACTCGTCGTAATAATCATAAAAAAACTCAGAAAATAAATAAAAAAAATTAATAATAAAAACAAATAAAAGTCAAACATCATTAAAAAAAAAAGTATACAATTTAATTTGTGTGTTAAAGAAAGAACAACAACAACAACGACAACAACAACAAGATAGTCATAATCATCAAAATCATTCTTGATGCGAAAAACCAGAGGAAAAAACAAACAAAAATTCTGAATGAATGAATGAATGAATGAAGAATTAAATGAACATTGAAAATGTTCATCATAATTAATTAATAATAAAAACAAAAGTACAAAACTTGTATTATTCTTTAAATTTATTTCTTCGTATTCGTTTCAATTTTCATTACAATTATTACTTGCAACATATCAGATCAATGTCCATGTCAAATCCAACAACTAGTACAAATACAGAACTTTTTCCGAACATAGCAGATAGTCTCACATATGTACATACCAGAGATCAGCAATGAGTATTCAAAAAGATGAATAAAATCGAATCATAGCTCAACACAACACCTATCGACAGTATTTCTGCGATGACAGTCAGCATATTTCTGCATCTATCCAAACAAATTCGTAGTTTTTGCATTTTCTGGTAGGAGCACTGCCAAGAAAGATTTAGGCATAGATCAGTTCTATATAATATATACCACTAATTGATAAAACTAACACACACAACATGTGTGGTATTAGAAACCAACCAGGTCTAACTACATAAGCGTATCCACCTCTATAGACATCATCGCAATACAGTTTGGCACTACTTCAACGGAAATTGCTCACAAATAAAAATCTTATATTTTTAAGTACCATGTTCGTGATCAATAGCAGAATGCTTTACAGCGGGAATCGTTCTTCAACCGCACCCACTTACAGGTCACTTACAATAACAAAAACTGTTTTACATCTAATATAGCAAACACACACTCCTACCCCTTTCCTGCCTTACATAATCTATTTTCTGAGTTCCAACTCAAATCCCCGCCAGAGTAGGGATCATCCCATAAAACTGCAATGAAAAGTTTCTGAAAAATCTGTCGTTTGGAGTCGACTTTAAACTGTAGGCCCCGCCACACATGTATAAAATTAACATACACAATATAAGTGGTGTGAAAAGCTAGGTCGTTATCCTGACTGAAGGGTTGTAATGACCACTGTTGTTATGTTATGTATGTATGTTCCTAAGTTGAGTAGATTTTGCTCGAACTAGGATATTTTTGATAAGTCCGTCGAAAACAGGAAAAAAATTCAAGACGCCGCCAATCAAATGGTCTCTTTAACACATGAAAAAAATTCATTTGTTGAAATCAATTTATCTTAAAGAAAAGACCCCTTTGGAAGTATTCTAACGCGTTAATCCATTAAATTAAAAAATTATTAGAATTAATGGGCTGGAATGTAATTTAATTTCAGAATTTCTTCTAACAAATTAGTATCGTATGATGGCAAATGGATGTATGTACATGCATAGTAATGGATATGTGTAATTTCATTAGCGCAGTTATTTTCTAAATCTAAGAGAGAAAAAACACAAAAATTAATCACACAATTGTTATTATCAATGGAAAATTTATTATCTGCTGCTAAAGGTAATAACAAAACGAGGCGTGTTGTAAATGTTTTGAAAATTCTTCAAAGAAATGCCCTCCAAAAAAAAAGAATTTTTACATCAAAAAATAATAATAATAAAACAACAACAACAACAAGAGATTCGCATATTGAATATTATTTTTTAAAAATTTTTATTTATGAAACTGAAATACGTATGGGTGTGAGTGTGAGTGTAAGTGTCAGTATGAGTGTGGGGAGGGGGAGGGGGTTTTTTGCTTTCTTTACATTACAACTCATAAGATCATTCTAAATTTTTATTTGGTATTCTTCTTACATATTTATATACGTACATATGTATACGTAATGTGTGTTGTTGTTTTTCAAATTTCATGGTCAAATTAATTATAGTTGAATACAATACATGTACATACAATGATGATAATGATGATATACACGATATATGTATGTATGTACCCACATAGATACAAACACTGTGTGTGCTTAGATACACAGATAGTTGGCTGAATGGATGGATGGATTGTTAGTTAGTTGGTTAGTTGGATGAATAAATGTTCGAATATCATCTCCGCATGCTACATACTTACTTACATACATGCTCGTATTAATGTGATATGCACGAACAATGAACAGAATGGAAAAAGTAAATAAAAGTATCAGCAGCGGCAACAGCAGCAATAGTTAGATAGACAGTTTGCGAGTACCAATAACACGATAACAAAAAACAAATACAACAACGTTCACTAGAACTACAAACGAAGTCATAATCTATTTGCATTCTAATGTATATTATTATTGTTGTTGTTGTTTTGAATTGTTGTTGTTAGTATTTTTTGATATTCTCCAGCGATCAACATCAAGGCAACCCTCTGCATGTGCATACCACATACATACATAGGAATTGCTGGACGGTATTCTTAATTAACCCATTAATTCTCAAGAGTTTCCCGTTCCCCACACGTTCTAAGAATACCGGGACCTAAATGGTCGTGATAACAATACACTTAAAAAACCGAGGCAATGTTTGGTTTCTAGTTTTTCTATATAGAGGCCCAGCCCCATCCTATCTCCATGTTTAGGGTCATCCGTGTAGCAACTAGTGCCCACCGGCAACTGTGGCATGGATCCGTCTGACCAAGAAAATCGATCTGATATTAGAGTGTGATTGGCAATATGGCTTTCAAAGTCAAACTGCACTCTCATTCGTGGCTTATTAATTCCACTTTTATTTTAAAATTCTTTTTTTTTATTTCGTCAAAGTAAAATGAATGACTGAAATTCAATTGTTTTATGCGATTTGTCATGTCATTTGCCTAATTCTGTGCTGATGTAACACCGAAAATTCCGAATTTTTGCGAAAGGGAAGGAAACAATAGAAATTAATGGTTTGCGTACTTCAGTACGTGCTCTAATAAAAAATAAACTAAAAAAATAGAAAAAAAAAATAAAGAAATATTCAAACCAGCTTAAATAAAAGCATTTTTAGTATTTATTTTATATGTTTGTATTGTATTGTATTTTCATTCATTCATTTTCATTTTCCTTTAATTTTTTGTTATTTTCTTTTCCATTTGTTTAAAGCAGTTCTTTTTCATTTGATGAACGTTTTCTTGTGCTCTTTTTGTAAATTGTATTCAACAATTGTGTCAATATGCTGGTCAAATAGCAGCAGCAGCAGTAGCAGCAGCAGAAAAGTACACAATTTTCACTTTTTTTTTTGTTTCATTTTTTTTAATTCAGTTGATCCATCATCAAATAAACGGTGGTCTGTGCGTATTTTAATATTTAAATGAACCTGCAGACAAGACGGTTAAGTACAAACGTACATACATTTGTACATATATATACTACGTATCTGTCATTTTTTTTTTCTTTGAGGGCAAATATCATTTCATTATACCAAACAATATCAAAAAAACAAAAAAAAAACACTTTCTTATTTGGCTTCTGCTCTTTTTTTTGCTTTTTTTGTTTTTTTCTCTTCGTTAATGGGGATTTTTGCTTCTGATCTGTGGGTCTTCATGTGGTTGAGTTGTTTAAATACTTCAATTGAGCTGCTGCTGCTGCTGTTGCTGTTGCTTGCTTCCTTTTAATCAACATTAAAAATAAAATATTTTCTGTTTTTGTTTTTGTTTTTTTGGCTCTTTTTGTTTGTTTTTGTTGCGTTGTGTTGTTTGTGTTTTTCATGTAAACAATTGCAAAATTTTGTGCATCATGTTGGCACCCTGAGTAAAAAAATGTCATAAAAAGTGAAAACCCATCTGATGAGCTGTAACAAAACAAAGGAAAAATATAAAAAATAAAATAAGAAATAAAAGCGAAACAACGTACAAAAATGTTTATGTTTGTTTTTTAATGTTTTAGACGTGAGTACTCATTTCATTTCGTATCCATTCATTCGTTTCATCATTGTCATCGTCAACCTCATCAAACGCATCATCGACAGCATGATGATCAGCGCCATCATCATTGCCATTGCCATCAACAGTGCCTCGATGTGAATATCATCACCTAAAAACATGAAACATTACATACAACCGAATCGTTGGGCATGGGTGACGCCCTAAATAAATTTCTATTTTACTGACTAACCGAGAGTTTGTAATCGATAAGAAACAAAAACAAACAAAAAAATGGAAAACTTTATTAAAATACCTCATCTGTAAGATATAAAATACAACTGCAATAATAGCAACAACAACAACAGTGATAATAAGCAGAAATATCTTTAGTACTTTATAACTGTACGAATAAAAAATGACAAATTGTAGTTGAAGAATACAGAATCTATGTATGTGTAGCTTAGGAAATACGATCTTTAGACGAAAAGGACATATAAAAGCCATCTTAAGTGCTTAAATTCAATGGCAGTAAAGCCTCTATGGATGGAAGCGAAAGCAGGATACGGAAATTCCAAACTAAGTTTGAAATTCTCAGTAATGTATGGAGTGCAGCAATAACATAAGATCTCAAACGAAGCTAAACGAAACGAATGTTTCATTACATGGATGCGAGACATACATACATACATGCATACATAATTGGTCATTACAACCCTCAGTCAGGATTATCAAATCACTTATGTTGTGTGTTTAATTTTTATACATGAGTGGCGGGATCTACAGTTTAAAGTCGACTCCGAACGACAGCTCTTTTGGGAAACTTTACATGGCAATTTTATTTACTCTCCGAGTTTTTGTCAGAAATCTGCTGAGAGCAAGCCGCCGAAGAAATAATTTTTTATATTTTCGTTTATTTGGAGATGCGTGACGTGGGGTTTTAACTCAGGTCTCACGTCTAATATATCAACACTCTAACTACTAGACTACGTCGACTTTTATGGATGCTAGGCATGCTTGTGTCAAACTCAACTACGAGCAAAATGCAATGTTTCCAATAACTAACGATTATGGGTGATAACCAAGTAAGAATGAATCAAACTCAACTCCTATCTGAAACCAAAGTTACGTGCTAGACAATCATTAAAAATTAAATTTCAAAATCCCCAAATAAATTGAGAATACATTATTCGACAATAAAGGGAATTATTAATTAATTAATAAGACTACTCAATAAAAATTGGGATCAGTTGCCAACTGCTTCAGAGCCCATTCAGCGAACAAACATCGTTATGAATACATAACAACTCACTTAACAGTTGTAGCTTCAACAAGATGCCTGTTAGCAACTGTCAAAGCTTGAAATTACCTGATGGAAGACCCTAGAATACATAATATTATATGTATACTATTGGCACAGAGGCTAAATTCACCAAATGAATCAACAAACTCCATTTATAATACGCTTGGCTCATCCAAAGGTCTGCAATTTATCGTAAATAAAAATAAAAGTCAGGATGATCTTGTATATTGACACGGAGTACCGGTGTGTTAACAGACGACAGCGTCAAAATTGCTGCTGTCACTGCAGATGCATTATGCAGCGTCTCAATGTGATGCATGAACGCGCATATCGCAAACATTTCTCGGCTCAATGAATTGAAGTGCTTGTATGAATGTCTCCTGATGTTCACCATCAGAAAGTGAAACTTATATTGTAGTACTGGAGTTTAGTTTAACTTTATATTGTTATTGTTGTTGTCAGCTATATTGTCTGATTGTCTGATATTCTGTTTGTGCTTGTGTTATTTCTTTTTTTTTTATAAACTGAACGTGTTCAATAGGTTTTCGTTGGTTGGCAGTTTGGCGGACATAAAATTGTATTGTTTTTGGAAGGCATCCCATATGCATTTCAAAAGAAAGATCTTTCTTTGGAGAAAATCACTATGAATTCAACATGTTTCTTCTCAATAACAGTTACGTTTTTAAGAAAAAAAACTGCAATACGCACATACAAATGAACGCACGTTTTTGAGGTTATTGGGTTACTCAAGACTCAAGACTTGCAAAATTATTTTCTTTTTTTTTTTGTTTTAATTTAAAAGAAATAAAATTTAAACCCCATTTAATAATAAAAACTGATTATTAATGATCATTATCTTTATAACAATAACAATAATAATAATAATAATAAAATTAATAAAAAAAAACAAAAAAAATAAAACGAAAAATTCAACCTTTTTTTTGAAGAAATTTATCAATTTTATGGTCTCGAAAGCATTCCTTTTTCGAACATAAATTCGTGAGTGGCTCATTACAGCACCACCTTCTTAATTTCTTGAATTTCTTGTGGCAGAAGGTATCGTTACTTTAATGTTTCCATAATCATTTTTTTTTTTTGTCTTGTTAATCCACAAACAGAAAAAGGCTGTTTCATACAATACCCCGTTCTATCCATACATTCATATCGTGGCTATAAGCGGTTGCTTCTTTTCAAGCAATTTATTAAACTGCAATTATTTTATAATTTTTTTCCTTGGCTTTGTTTTTTAAATTAAACAAAAAGAAATTGTTGTTGTTTTTTTTAACGTTTCTTCTTCTTGTTTTTGACTTAATATTTGCGATGACACAGGTGGAACTAATTAGGACAGTATCTTGTTGTTGTTGTTGTTGTTGTTGCTGCTGCTATTGCCTTGTATGGAATAAAGTAAGTACAGCTACAGTTTAAACAATTTATTTACAAACCAATATGTATAATAAAACAAAATTTCAACTTTTTAAATAAATTATTATTAAAGAAAAAACACGATAAAATGTAGAAGAAAAATTAACAAAAAAAAACAGAAATGTTTTCTTTTCTTGTTTTGGCAGTAATAAAGGCGGCTGATATGTTTTATTTGTTTAAGAATATTTTAATCGGAAAATTTAACAAAGAAGTTCAATGAACTGGAAAGAATTTGAAACTGAAATGAAGATTAAAACACTTGTGGTAAATCAATCAACAGATAACAATGATTTAGAAAATGTAGGCCCACAATAACAATAATAATAAGAAAGAATTCGCCCTATAGGGAGTGACGTTTAAGGTTATTGGAATCTTGAATACATTTACACCAACCCATAGTTTCAAGCTTTTTGGAGCACTTAATATATGATACGACGAATGCTTAAAAGATTTCGATCCCACAGTGTTGAGATCTTTGTTCTTAAACCCGTGAAAACAAAATTGTATCATTGTAAACTAAATCGAATAACGGAATTTTTTATGTCCACAAATAATGTTGTCGAGACAAAGCGATCCCTTAGAATGCGACCTCTTTAACTATACTAATCTGTACTAGTACGCCGATCCGATCTTAAGTATCGATCGTAGAGAGTACAATGTGTTAAACTGCCATATGAATAATTTTTATTAAAAAATTGAAACTTTCTGGACAGTCTGAACAGTAATTATTTAAAAAGTTGAAACGTTATGTGATCAGAATAACATCAAATGTTAAAACTGACGTCGTTGAAGTCGCGGTAGTCTAGTAAGTAGTGTGTTGGCTTATTAGATGTGAAGCTGTGTTTCAAACCTCAACCCAGACAAACGAAACACAACGAGACTTGAAAAAAATATTTCCTCTGCGACTATTTTTTTTAACAGTTTCCTGACAAAAACTCTGCGACTAAATAAAATTGTCATGAAAAGTTTCTCACAAATCTGTCTTTCGTAATCGACTTTAAACTACAGGTCCCGCCATTCGGAGATAGAGTTAACACACACAACATGAGTAGTGTGAAAGACTATGTCATAATGCTGACTGAAGAGTTGCATGATGACCAATTAAGTTGTGTAAGTAAGTTAAAACTTGTTCAACTTTAACTGACAATAAAAATTTTATCCACTTTTATTATAATTTCTAAATTTATTAATGAATTCTGTGAGATTTCTAATAGCAAACCTCTATCGTCACTGTTATCACAATCCTCAATGCAGCATTGCTTTGCTACTGATTTTCTTCATATTTTTGCCATATTCCATCATTCGTATATTCACCCGCCATTCGTCTACTCTTCTTCTAATTTTGCAAATTAGAATCTAAAAAAAGAATAAGAAAATACGAAAACAAGAGAAAGGTAAAGACGAAGAAACAAAATCTAAACAAGAGGAGACGAGGAAACGAACGTTTCGATGCGCTCTATTGAAAACTTTGACCTCCGTGTGACCAAGACTTGATAATCAGTTTTACATGATCAAGAAAGAAAAGCAACAACAAATGGCAGCTCAGATTGGTGACAAGTAAATATGCGAATACGAACTTCAAACATCACACATCATCAGCCTCTGTTGTACAAAATGTAAGAGTATGTGTGTATACATAGATGATAAATATTCCGCTCTCTCTCTGTACTAATTATTAATATTTCTTTGAATCTTTAATTAGAAAATCTATTACAAGGAAAAGAAAAGAAACAAACAACAGGAGAAGAGGAAAAACAAAACCAACTCTGCTGATGCCTGTTGCACTGCACTGCAAGCAAGTAGAACGAACGTATTGGCTGTGATTCTATTTTATTTATTATCTCTCCTAGTAAGTCATGGAAATTTTCAAGGTTATAGAAAAAAAAATAGTTGAAATTACATTCAGAAAATATAGAAAAAGACAACAACAACAACAAAAACATTGAATTTAAAATGAAATACATCTTCCACAGTGTCCACAGCGTAGCCAAGCAAAACACACAAAAACAAGTGAATATTGTGAAGTGAATTCTGTGTGAATATGACGATTGTTTGTGTAGAATATTTTATAGAAAAACCAGTAGAAGAAAAAAGAAAAAACTTGAAAACAAAAAAAAAACATTCTTCAATGCAAAATAAAAGAGAAAATTATTACAAAAGAAAATCTAAGAGAAGAACAATTTCAGAGAGCACGCAGAAACAGAAAACCGATTTGAGTATATCATCGAAAGTGTTAAAGAGTGTTAAGACTGCTTTTTCACTACACATCCAATTCTAAATAATTCCTGCATAGCCTTCTCCTACTAGCACACACAAATATATACATACATATGGGCATTGATGGAACAGTAGGCGTGGTGAGAAATTTAAAATAACTAATTTCGAGATTAAAACTCAAATCATATTAAACATGCTTGAAAACAAACACATTTAAGGCCTGATAAAAATGCGATGCATTGTTAAGGTTAGCTTTCAGTCTTGCCCAAAATGTTTCTCCACCTAGTAGAGACCTCAATATTAAAAGTACAACTTTCAAAATGCATTAACCAATGCATTAAGCAAAGGGAACTTGTCGGAACACGTGTCGTATTTCTTTTTAAGGAGCTCATTTAGCCACACACCATAAGGGAAGAGATAATTAAATTCGCTGATGCACGAATTATTTGCACAAATCTGCAGCAGGAAACCTAAGCTCTTCCTTGGAATCAAGTGGGCCCTCAAGCATAGGGGGACGCTCGACTCAAATATAAATCGATTATAAATTGATTTCACTATGGATTTGGGTTTAAAATATTAACAGGTTACTATCCGAAAAGTTTTACGTTTACATATGCATGCATGTACTGCATTTATGTATGTACGTGTGTATGTATGTACATGTATATGTACTTATGTATGTGATAAAATTTTAAATCTTCTTTGTACGTTTTTCTATTCAAATGTATATGTGTGTGTACAGTCTGCCACCGTCTGGTGCCCGTAAATGTAATTCCATTACATAAGACTCAACAAGAATTGTGTGTAAAATTTTAAGAGAAACATGACGATAAGAAAACTCTCTAACGATCGTAAATTATTACAATGCGCTGCTGCTGCTACTACTTGTAGCTGCTGCCAGAGTAGTTGTTGATGTTGTTGTTGCTTTTTTCAGTAGATTTTCTCTAAACGAGAAAATCATTAAAAAAAATATTCTCTGGGAATTTGCAGGGCGGGGGGGGGATGAATGGCCGTGTTATAGATGGTTGGGTTTGGCTGTCGTTTAGAGACTTAAAAATAATGGAAGTGGGTCGGGATGCGGTGTCATGTAATCGTTTTTGATCGTTTTCTCAACTTGGCTCGACTTGACTTGGCTTATTTTGTTGTTTCTATTTCTGTTTCTATTTTTTTTTTTGCTGTTTTGTAACGCGATTGTTGTTTGCATTGCTGTATGGCCTTTGGTTTCTTATGGACATTCTAAGGTTTTTTTTCTAATTTTTTTATTTTTTTTATTTTTATTTTCACAATACGTTTTTACTATTTTGTTCTTCTTAATGTATTTGCAAGTTTTATTTTGTTTTTATTATTGTTGTTGCTGTTGTTTATTTTATTATTTACAACTTAAGCTTTTAATCAGTTGAGAAAATAATGAATATAATGTGGTGGAGAAAAAAAAAAGAAAAAAACGAATATAAAAATGATTTAAAGAAGAAAAAGAAAACAAACACAAGTCATTGTTAGAAAATGAATTTTTGAAAAAAAAACGAAAAATATTGTTAAAAAGTACAACAACAAAAAATACTAAAATTACATAGAGAGAGAGAGACATAAAATCTAAACACGCAAATGTTAAATGAAAAACTTTTACGAGGTTACAACACATCCACATCCAAACAAACACGGATAGATCTGGCAGTCAATCAAATAACATTGGCAGTTAATAAATAAAATGATGGATGCTGTTTTACAAAAACAAAAACAAAATATTCTAAGAAAATAAGTTAAGAAAGAGACAAACTTGAAATGATAATTATGAAAATCAAATGAATTGAATTTTTGTAAGATTTCGTCAATATCACTTCCTTGAAAAGAAAGATCTTCAATGGGAGTTTTTTTTTAAGGTAAATATAAAAAATGAATCATAAAAGGCTTTCATTTTTTTTTCTCGTTCGATTTAAGGTGCACAAGACTGGCTCAAAATGTCTCCATATCTGCTCATTATTTCTGTATGTTGTTTTAATGTCATTAGATAAACTTTTTCAGTGGGTGCATGTCCTTTTGTAGTTACATTCCTCTTTCTCGAAAAGCAGCGCTACTTGAACTTATTATGGCATTGTTTGAAACGAACACAAGCCTCTTAATTTTCTTAATTTTAAAATCATTTACTTCAATCGCTGTGCTACGCTATCTCCTCTTGATCGAATGTACACAATCTACTTACGTATTTGAAGAAATAACCTGCATTAGCGACAAATAACCGATTAAGGCAACAAAAATTGTTTCTATTGACAACAACGACGTTACACTACTACCAGCTGTACACAACAAATTGAAACAAATTTGTCATCCAAAAAATAACAAACAAAAAATCACAAAAAGCTGTGTAAATCAGAGAAAAAAGAAAAATTCGAACATCAAAAAGCCACTGAGAAGCATAAACATGAATGATGACAAAACTAACAATAACAACAGCAATAACCAGAATTAAACCATCATATATTGGCCACTTGGGGAATGAAGTTACAACAAAACGTACAAATTCACTCGAAACTAAAATGGGTACTCGCATACACATGTAGTACATTGTATCTCCAGGTACATATGGACATGTGTGTTCTTGTCTCTCACTCTCTCCCTCTCAATCTCAATCAGAAATCTGTAATCTGTGTGTGAGTATTGTTGTTGGTTTTAAATGTAGTCACCACCAACATGATGACCATTTATGATATCGTATGTACATATTTTATGTTGTATGATGGCTTGTAGGTGAAGGTCAACACCAACTAAATAGACAACCAAACATGCCATTAGGCAGACCGTCAAACCAACAGACCCGCAGACCAACCACAGCCATCCAACCGATACAAAACTTACATTCTCAACCACACATTCAGACGACACTGGACAGCAACTCTTTACAACATTAGCAATAATACATATTGTTATTGTATTGTATTGCTGTGTGTACCGATGTAGTGAAAAGCATGTGACTTAAATGCTAATTTATTTCAAATTGACAACAATAACTACAAAAACAAAAATAAACAAACAAACAAGCAACACATACAGCAGCTTATACTATGTTTAGTTAGACAGCAAGCAAGCAAAGCTCAATTACAAATTGCTATGACTCGATCAGAATATTTTTCTGTTTTGTTTCTTTTCCGTCTTCTTCTTGTTCAGCGCTTACCACACTTAAGTGTGTGTTATTAAAACAATTACGAACGACAAGAAAGAAAGAAAATTGTGAGACTTTTTTTTTCTTAACTTAACTTATTTAATAACTTAACTTAACTTATTTAACGTAACTTATTTAATAAGAATGGGAAAAAGAAACAAAGAATTGTGTTGTTGAAACAAAAACTCTTTTTTTTTGTTTTTCTGGGGAAAATATTCATTTGACAAATATGTTGACGACTTTGAAATCAACGGCCAATTAATCAATTGTTGTCCACATGACATTCTATTTAAAATTTGAAAAATAATTACCAGTTCTTTTTCCATTTTCTTTCTTTAATTTAGGGATTTTTTTTTTGTTGTTGTCAAGGCTGAAGTTATTAAAATCTTACAAAATACTATAATTAAAGTACATAATACTGGAAAGAAAACAGGTCTAATCAGCAAATGTTGGATACCACCCCTATACTAAGTATGTACATATGTATGTATGTTCACAGAGGCAATTGTTTCCAATTGACAACAATTTTTTTTTTATATTTCTGTCATTTAAAACAGCAGGAAAGAAAGACAGTTGACGGTTACAACAACAGCAGAGTTCTCAGGATATAAAAAATATCAATTCTACCTCCCAAGGGACAATGTAATATTCAGTTGTTCGGAAAACTGATCAGACATTATTGTGGCATCTGGATCCAACTATGAACATTTGAATATCGTTTCCCGTTAGGTTCAAACCGTTATATCCTTCGAAATGCGTGTGTTTTATTTTTAAATTAAATACATATGTATTGTACTCCAACTAAGACATCGCTTACATGTACGAATAATAATTGAAATCGTCTTATAGAATTTAGTTTCTTTTTTTAAACTTATTTTTCATAAAAATTTTAATTTTTTTGTTTTTTTTTAAGTTTTTAGAAATTGTTTTTATTCTTTTAGATATCAAATGATGGATCAGATATCGGAAAGAATGACAAACTGCATATGAAATGTCATTAAAATTGTTTATGATCGCAATGATGATGATCATGCATGAATAACAGAAACGAAATCCCTTTGATCAGTTCCTATTAATTGGTGGCGCTTATGAATACAAATTTTGTTTCGATGCTCTTTGCCAACTTTATTTGGAATTTATTAAAAATCCATGAATTATTTATTTCTTGTCGATAAATTTATGAAATTTTTTGTTTTCTTCATTAATTATTAACAAATTATTGTTATCTTAAGGAATCTAAACGAATTGTTTATTCGTACAAAACAAAACTGAGCTGAGTGAGTTACCTGCTGAACAATTTTAAATTATTTTTCTCTGTTTGTTATAATTAATCATTTGTTTGGTTTTTTTTGGTTGTTGTCTTGATTGTTTTTGTTTATGTTTTAATCCAAAATAAATTTGTTTAAAACACACAAACACAAAATGGCAAACAAAACATTGGCTAAAAATGGCACTAAAAGTGTCATCATTGATGATGTGTCATGTTGAACAATGTTGTGGGCGCCATTTGAATAAATAATTATGCCAGTCGATTTATAAATCAAAATCACCAACAAAAATCCAAATTAAAAAAAAGAAAACAAAAAAACAGAATGAAAAACGATCCTAAAGAATAAAAGATCGAACTGCACAATAATCATTAAGTATGCAAATTATTTGTCTGCTTCTGCTTCTTCTTCTTCTTTTACTTTTTTCTTAAGAAACCAAAAACACATTAAGAAACAACACAAAAGTCCCCAACTTAACAAATAAAAAATATTAAAAAAAAAAAACAAAAAAAAACAACCAAAATGCCAAACAAAAGAATCCAATCGAAACGAATTTCAAACGATACGCGAAATAATAATAATTCCAAAATCACAACAACAACAACAGCAAGGAGACGTAAAATTTATGAACACTGTGTATTAATAATTCAAGCCAAGACATGTACAAACACGTCGCTTATGGATAAACAATTTAAAAAAGACTAGTCAAAAGACAGCAATCGAGTCAGTCAGTCAAGTCAAGTCAGTCAGTTAGTCAGTTCATCAGGTACTTTAAGCATGGCATGACTGTTTTGAATATCTGCAAGCATGCATGCGTCTCCCTCTCTACCTTCTACCTAAGTATTCGGGGCATTTAACAAATCCTTCTCCTCAAGATATCTTCTATTCCAATGCGTTTCAAAAATTATGAAAAAAACACAAATAATCGTCACAAGAATAACGAATAAAAATATGCCGAAAAGATATGAAACATTGCGTAGGTGGTTGATTGGGGATGGTCAACAGACAAAAAATAAAAGAAACGATCGATTTGGAATTAACAGTCAAAAAGAACGAGACGAAACAAAGCGAAAAGATAAATTGTTCAACTTATTATAGTTCGAAGACTTTATTTCGAACAGACTCTCTCAAGGTCAACAAATTAGATGAGCATCGTCGTTTTTGCCAAATTACGGATTGGTACTGCGGCTGGGACTGGGACAGTTGATTTATGCCTCGCATTAGAGTGTTCATTAATTTTAAAATTATGTGGTACTACATACATACATATTTAAACATTTTATTCTTTTATTTTTCTTATAAATACAACAAAAAAACGAAGACATTCTTTGTAGAACATAAGAATCAAAATCGAATTCACGTTAACTGTTACTGAGCAATGCGGATGCAGATACGCTGGTCTAAACTATTTTATTTCATAACAAAACTTAGTGCTAATGCAGAAGGAATGGGCCTCTCTAGTCACTCTTCCATATTTTCAGTAGTCGTTAACGCTTTGCAGTGGAGCGCTTGAATTTTTAAAATATTTCTGACTTCTAAGCTCTTAATAAATAAAGAGATTCAAGTATAACTGCATGCAGTTGAAGCTAAAACGAAAATAGGCTACAGGTTAGGAATCTCGCAAAATTCATTGCGCAATCCACTATTGTAATGCCATGTTCGCACGGCAGCAATTTTTCGTAATTCGCTCTCTCATTCGCAATTCAACACCCAATTATGTGCTAAATTACGTCATTCGCCATACAAAATTTTGTGAGCGAATTACCCAAATTGTGTGTAATCCAATTTCTATTACCCTGTGGATTACTTAAAAATCAATGTTATCTCTAAATTTCATCGTATTTTTGCCAACACCAACTGTCAAAGCACAAAAAATATAAACAAAAAATATTGTAAACAATAAACAATAATGGAATCCAAAAATAATATTTTAAAAAAGTATATTTTATAAGAAAGTTATTCGCGAAATTAGCGGAGGAAGCCACTATGTGTGTAGAAAACCTTTTGAAAAGTATTTGCTGCCTTTGAATAAGTTGTATGAAAAATATTAATAATAATTTAGTAATAAAAAGAAGAAGAACTGTAAAAAAGAATTACAAAACTACCGTGTGAACATGATAATTCAAATAAGTAATTCAAACAGAGAGCGAAGTAATTCGAAGGCTCGTGCGAACATAGCATAAGATAACTTTTTGCAAATATTCAGTAGTTTTAAAGGGTTAGTATACATAATTCTAAAAGATCCTTTTTTTTTACAGATCAATTTATTACAAAGAGGACATTTGATTGTTTTTCTTCTTGTTATCCCCATAACGTTTATCATCAGAATTATTATCGAATCACATTGAGTCATAATTGACTTAAACATGGCATAACTTGATGACTTGTGCGCCATTCTTTTTGGCCCAACAATCAATTTCCTTTTCTACCTAAAAAGGTAACCAAACTGCAAATAGACAATCACATCCCAATGCTTATCACGTCTTTGTCAACCAAAAGAATGAACGAAAAAAAAATTTGTTTTTTTTTTAAATAAAAAAGATCACTATCATGACTGACTACCGACTGACTGACTGATGATGATGATGATGATGATGAGTGGACAACAAATGGACAGAAGGGGTGAGAGGGAATGTCTTATGAACAGTAGTGAATAGGAAACCAATCAGTCACCCATCCAGCCAGGCAACGTGAGCGCTACTGCTGTTTAAATAGTTGGTCTACTCGGTTTCTGAAAAAGGGTAACAACACATAAATAAACCACACGACAAATGTGAACAATAAAGCTTTTGAAGATAAATTCACAAAATAAAAAACAAAAAAAATGCAATAAAATATTTAAAATTAATATAAATTTATAGAAGACAACAACAATGGCAAAACAAATCCGCCAACAACAATTAAACCCATCACCGTTTTGTTATGGTGATTTGATAATGGCTTTGATGGCGTTGATGTCTCTGCTGCCGATAAAGATAACAATGTTGACGATGATGAAAATGATGAATCGTCCCGATACCACAGCCAATAATTAATATGCCATGCAAGAAATCATTATTAATAATAAAGATGAACGACGATCGAAAACTCAGTGAAACATACATACATAGCGAAATGACTTGGATACGAAAGAAGTCACAACAGAACGTTTAAATAACAACCACAATACCGACAAACACAAACACCCAATAAAAAGAGTCGTCACATCGTTGCAATGCAAAATAAAAATAAAAGAAGAAGAGCAACAACAACAACAACAAAGACAGTAGATTGTGATGAGCATTTATATTGTAAAAGTAAAGAAATAAGAAGAAGAAGAAGAAGAAGAAGAAGAAGGGGAAGAGGAAGTAGGCAAAGAGGAGGTAATCGTTGCAGATCGCATTTGCATGCGGATTACGAATTGCAATGCAGAATTGCATGCAATTGTAGTTGCCAAATGCATAAATTACATACTTTGATAATGATTATGATGATGTTGATTATTGTTGTTGTTGTTGTTGTTACATCTCCATATAATCAAACATAACAAATGAACACAATAGTGTCAGTGGCAGTGGCAGTGGCAGCAATAAAGAATAAAATTCCATATTAAATTCAATTCAGCTTGCTGTCTGACCACCATCATCAGTCAGGCAGTCAGTCAGTCAGTCAGCCATCGAGGCAGACAATATATGTACAAATATTCGTTTTGTGCTCGTTTCATTATCACACGGGCGGCTGATTTATAACGACAACAACAACTAACATTTCCAACCATTAATGCCATCAACATACGTTGATAATAACAACAACAAATAGTCCATGAAATTAATTGTTGTTGGCAACAAATTTAAATTTAAACTCCAACCAAAATAATAACCAATCATATATACACTACACACAGATTTATTTATTATTCACCACTTTTCTCGCATATTTTCGGTTTTTTTTTGGTTTTTTTTCAAGGATTGATGGCACTCCACAATTACGTACAATGAACAGAAAGGCCCACCACTAGTATTCGAAAGCGAGACATCGACTTAATTATTCATCAGTCATTAACGAGATAAAAATGACAATTTGTGCGTGAAATGCAGCTCGAACCACCACAAATCGTAAGGGAAGGAAGGATGTTTGGTTAAAATATTTTTATCTTCCCTCGATTTGTTTGCTATGAATATGCGAAGGCATGTTCTTATGTCATATATTAATTTAAAGATATTAAAGAACAAAACAAATGAAATAATTTTAGGAATTTTTATCTGCCAGCTTAGAATGCATTGCAGACAATAAGAGTTTAGCACCGAGGAGCATTGTAGTAAAACTGTTTCACCTGCCTTGATCGCTGATACTCCCATTTTGTTTTAATAAATTCATATTGTCGACAAAGTCGTTTTATTAGAGGGGATTCTTTCTGAATAAAATTAAAATAAAATTTCAAATCTTTAGACTGAACTACTCTAGAACTGTGGTAACCTCAATCACTATTCATGTATATTGTCTACTTTTAAAGAATTCCCTCAAATTTTATACTCTTGAATCAACGCCCATCTTTTTAGCATTTTATTTCAAACACTCCAAAAATTTTATGCAATTTCTTTTAGTATCTTGTTCCAAATCATCAAACAGTTTTAGATTTCATGCTTGTAAGAAGCGAATTGTTAGTATCGGGTTTTCTGACAGTAATTTTCGAACTTTGGCAGTTGAGGGCAGCCATCTTATTAAAGATATATCTGTCACTCATACAGTCTGCTTTACCAAATCACCATGGACGGGTAAAGCATTCAGCAACACAAACAAGCAGTTAAATTTTTTTTTTTTTATCAAAATGAGTGTTTGATTAGGTCTTCACACCACGCGCTTCTCCCATTTTACGAACACACATTATCATTTTAATGAGGGTTAATAAAATCAACTCCACGGAGCCTGTTTCCATACAAAATTCAACTAATCCAGGCGCTGGAGGTAAACGATCAGACTCAACCACGCGTGTTTGCTCTGAAGCAGTTGCAAGCCTGACCCTACTTTTCATGGAAAAATTACCTTTGGAACTATACTACAACTACAGATAACAGGAGTACGTGTCGTTTTATTGACGTACATTGGCGTATAAGATTAAAAAGAATGGAAACGAAAATTTAATATTATAAAGTCTGGTGTCCTTCGAAGTTCTGGATACAATGTACGAAGCAATCCTTTTCACCCGCCGTTGGCATTAAAAGGCTGCAACAATTATTCTGTTTCTAATTGTAAATTCTCGATTAAGCGAAATAGTAAAGAAATTATACGACGTACTTTCGACTAAAAGTTAGAAGAAAGCAAAGCTCAAATGATATTCCAAATTATGTTCAACATCTTCATTATATGCCTACCAAACTTATTTTTTTCTTCTTTTTTAAATTTAAATTCTGGTATTTGTTGAATAAAAATATAGTTTTATACGTCTATGCTCGGATACAAAAAAAAACTGATTATCATTTCATTCTATGACATAAAAATTGCAGGCGAATAAATCATAGATTTTAATAAAATATACGCGTTGCATTGCATTGACAGACAGCAGCCGGCATTAAAATATTCGAATCAATAAATTCGTTTATTCGATTGAATGTTATTATTAATGTTGTTGTTATTGGCCATAAATTCATAGTTAAGTATTTATTTCATTGAGTATATGTACCTTAAATATTTATTGTTATTATTGCTGTACATATTATCACAGAAAGGACAAAATCAATAATAATCGCTGCCATCGACATGATCACCACCATCATCACCACCATCTCAGCAATTTGTCACTACAAGATAATAACGATGCATTGACAGTTGGATGATGAATGGCTGAACGGCTGACTGCGGCTGGTATTCATGGAATTATTTCATGAATTTCATTTGAGAAACAAAAGTAAGTGTTGATTGGAGTTTCAATGGCAATGATTTATTCCATTGAAATGCATGTGGTTGACTGCCTGGCTGACTGGCTGGCTGTTAAAAGGTTGCTTAAAAAAGAAAAAGAAGAAAAGAATTATAAAACGACAAGCATTTAGACTGGCAGAGTATATTAAAATAAAAATTTGTTTCGTTTGATATTCATATTGACACACTTTATGTATACGTCTGCATTTGCATGATAAGACAGCCTCTATTATGGCTTAGAGTTACCGGCCAATACTATCATCACTCTAAATCAGCCGAATGCGATTCGAATTATTATTATTGTTGCAATCGATTATTATTGATTGATTTTCTTAAATGCCTCAATTTGTCAACATTTTTTATTGTTAATTAAAATACTCTACCTGTCACAGCAATAATTATTGTGTGATCATAATTCTTGCTGAAAAGGGGGAAAGAAACAAGAAATATCGGGGCAGCCATTTCTTGTTATTTCTCGTACAATATCACAGATTATATACATACGAGTACATACGTACACGAGCATAGTCTGTATGGGGATATTAATGAGTTAATGAGCTGTGATAAGTACAATAATTGAAGGTTAATGGATTATTAAATGATTTTAGATTTAAAAAGCACCAACAATACAGCAATAATTCAACAACAACAAAAAAATATCTCAACGGTGGAAAACATAACATAACAAAAAAATCAGAATTCAACAGAACAAAGACTGTCTTTGAAATCCCCAATTAATTTAGAAAATAATGCTGGTGAAAGCATTTCCTTCATACTTAATGTCAATAAAAAACAACAACAACAGATTATCAAAATCAAGTAAACAAAACAAAACAAAACAAAAACAACATTAAGAATCAAGCTAATGTAAGTAATACGTTGTTGTGGCAAAGTGTAAAGCGTTTACACTGCCTGTAAAATCACAAAATGTATGCAGCATTATGGAAGATTAAAATTAAGGAGAAAGCATGGCCAGAATAAAAAATCGTAGTTAAGCGGTTATTGTAAGTTTTAAGATAAATTTATTCAAAACACATGAATCTTTTTATTTGAGGTCATTTAATTGCTTATAAAAAAATATGTTTTTCTATTATTATGAAGTCTGGCGGTGGTACGTCGGCCTGAAGAGAGTCATCGGACCTGAAGATCAAAGAATTACAGGTTTTCAACTATTTTTCTACACAATTTTTCTAATAAAGTTATGTGAATTTCAACAAAGAATTTTTAGGAGCAATAATACATATATATGTGTGTACATAATTGGTAATTACAACCCTTTAGTCAGGATTACGGCATAGTTTCTCACACCACTTATGTTGTGTGCGTTAATTTTTTTGTACATGAGTGGCGGGACCTACAATTTAAAGTCGACTCCGAACGACAGATTTTTGAGAAACTTTTCATGGCGATTTTATTTCACTCCCAGAGTTTTGCGAAAGAAATCTGCTGAGAGGAAGTCGCCGAGAAATATTTTTTCATAAATAGTCTTTTTTCATTTGTTGTAAATGCAACAATAACTAAGACTGTAAATTTTGATGAATGATTCGATAATATAAGTATTATAAGTATTTTTCTAACTGAAATTTCAAATTGATGTGGACATTCATTTTGCCTTGCTTATTTGTCTGATTAGGAGTCTGGGTTCGATTCTTACCAATGATTTTGGTTTGGTGTTATGCCCCAAATTTTGCAAAAAAAAAATATTAGAAACTGTACATGTAAGTGTAAACGTTTCTAACTGGGATTTTTGTTTTTGTTTTTGTTTAGAGTATATATTTTTATTTAGAATTTAAAATTAACACTTGTGTTGTGTGTTGTGTGTTTGTGTATTTGTTTTGTTTTATTATTGCATTAATTAGTACAAATCATGTCTGTTGTTGTTGTTTTTGTTGTGATTTGTTTTTTTTTTTTCTTTTTAATAAATTCGATTTGATTTCATTCCAATAGAATTTCTATTAAAAAGAAAAACAAAAAACAAGAAAAAGAAATTAAAAAAAAACTGAACTTGATAATCATCCACAAGATGACAACTGCGTACCAGGAAACTGAAATAAAACTGAATAAAAAAAACAAAAAACGAAGGAAAGAAAAATAAATAAAATTCATGAAGAGCTTGGCTGGCAATGTAACACCCAATAAATAAATAAATAAATACTAATAAAACAACAACAGCAACAACAACAGCAATAATTCAAAGCCAATACCAATGCGAATACATACACCAAAAAAGCAAATCTCACAACCAACTGAATATCGTATGCATTTCAATTGAAATTCGAGTGCAGCAGCAGCAGTGTACTTAATAGCTCCCATACAAGGCAAATTATGACAAAAAATTTTGTAAAACTTTTCAAATACATTTTATACCGTAAAGAATTCAATTCCAACAAAACGATAATGAATGATAGGATTTCTACAACGGAAACAGTGTCCATTTCAGGCCGAGAGAATCGAATTTTATGCAACTTATTCGAATTGAAGAAATTACTCTTTGAAGTGAATGTAATTCGCTCCTGTATATAGGCTGCCAATCGATTGTATTTCGTTACAATCGAAAAGAAAAAAAAAATAAAACAATAAAAGGAAACCAAAAACTTTAGCGCAAACAAAACGATTGTTTAGACAAGGTTTTCTTTTACAAATTCATTGTGAGACTGAATATTTACAAAAAGTCATTTGATTTGATTTATTTTCTAGACGACAAATTGTTGTGTTATTTTGTTTATTTTGTTATAGAATTTTTAATTTTCTAACAAATCTGTTTTGGCTGAAAGCCAGGCTCTTAATAATTCAGAGAAATTGTAAACGATATTGTAGATTTGTATTCCAAAGATTACTGGGAAGCAATAGTGTTTTGAAACAAAATCTACGACGAGGTAATAGAACCGATCGGTTTGAAGGTATGTACATACGTGATTTCCGTGAAACGAATTTAAAACTATTTTATTGGAAAGAAAAAAATTAAGACATACACACACACACACACACACACACACACTGATTTAATGTTTCATGATTTCAAAGAGTTGAGAGAAACTATTTTTTTCCCATTTTCAATGCAACAAATCACGATTTCTTGCACTTAGCAGATCTTGTACGAAAAATATTATTTTTAGAAAATATTTTCACTAGCTTAAGCTCAGGTCCCCAGCCTAAAAGTCTATACATGTGGTATGGTTTCAAATACTACTATTCTACTATTCGCTGACATTTAGAAGTTATGCAGAAAAATTGACGTAAGTTTTGCAAATTCTACAGGTAAAATGCAAAAAAAAAAACATTGGATTTCAAATTTGTTGAACAAAAATTAAGAAAACATACTTGGCATGCATCACAAAAATGGAAAGGATTCATGCTAGGAATGAACCAGATTTCTTTTAATACATTGCTGCGACGCGTTGACTATTGTAATCACTTAATGTGGATAGTTACCTTGAAATTATGTGTGAATGCGTATAAAATGTCCGAAACTAAAGCATTCAGAGCTTTTAATTGCCAGGAGGCTACCCTTTTCAATGATCAAATCTACTTCAAGCTTAAGGGTATGTATTCCAAAATTTTATCTTCATGCACAAAATTTGCAAAAAAAATTTATTTAGAAACGCAATCTTCAAAATAGAGGCCATTGTAAGAACAGTTGTAACAGAAGTAAGATTAACTCCGAATATTTGTTTTTCTTGTTTTTGGACGCAGAATACCTATAGTCAAGATGCTACTCTCCTCGACTGTCAATTTAAAGCAGAAAGTAAAACAGGTTTTTGACTCGTTTATCATTAAAGTTTTATGTGTTTTGCAAATCAAATTACTTTTGAATTTAAATGTTGTGTGTGACCATTCATAACGGAAACTTAATTTAAATATTAGCGGTATTTGATTTGATTCCATTTGAGTGATTAGTTAAACGGCGTCCACAGACAACCCTGATATTGAAACTCGTTCAAAACGAAGAACAAACAACGAACAACAATAAAACATTAACGCCAGCGATACTTAATCTTAAATAAAGAAATTGAAATTCAAAAACTAAATCCATCAAAAACTTGAAATGATTTTTTTTTCTGTTTTTTTTTTCATTTCATTCCTACATACTACAACAGCATTATTACAACAATAACAATAACATTGTTGTTTTGCAATAAATATTCCGCCGCCGATTGCACTGAATTAAATTATACGCTCCGCATATGATTGAAGGATTGACATTTTTCTTCTTTCCTGTTGTTGTTGTTGTTGATGAAGACCAACAAAAACAAAACAAAACTAAAGTAAAAAACTGTGAATTTGTTTTTGGTTCTTTTTTTCTTAATTAAAAAAATCTTTTTCACGATGTATCAAAGAGGGTTTAGTTTAGTTATTGGCATTAAAACTTGTTTCTGAACATATTTTAATTTTATTTTTATTTTTATAGGATTTTGTTTTAATCTTTTTCTTTTTGTTGTTGTTTTTGCTGTTTTAAGCTATTTGCTTCTTCTTCATTTCTTTTTGTGGATCTTAAAGAGCAGGAAGTTGAATTTCTTATTAAAAAGAAAAAACAGAATTAAAAATAATACAAAACAGAACATCATTAAAGAAGCAAAACTTGAGTGGGAATGCTGATAACAGTTAAGGTATTGTTAAACACCAACAACAACAATAATGGGCAAAAAAAATTGCCAACATAAAATCGGTTGACGAAAATAATCAAAAAAAAAAAAAAGGAAAGAAGTGACCGTAAACAATAAAAAACTATTTAATGCCAGTGTGGTTCTTATTATTGCCATTATTGTTGTTGTTTTTGTTGTTGTAGTCGAAACATAAACTATCGGCATTAAATAAACCGTAAAATGAAAAGCCAGTTAAATGCACAAAAAATATCACTTCACACCACACCACACTAGCCAACCAAACAAACAATTTAACGGCAGTCGCTTAAAGTAATTCATTCGTAATTAATTAATCAAAAATTAAAACAATTATTCAGAAAAACATCTTCTCAAAGCGTTTTAATTTAACAGGGCCGCCAGTGCTCTCAAGTGATTAAAAATGTGGAATGCGGCTACAATGGCATATAAAATCTATTTGTTACAGAGAAAATTAATTAATTATTAAGTAGTAAATTATTACTTCCATAACCGTAACCATGATTTTAATCGTTTGCAATTTTATTTTTTGAAATCATTCTGTAATCATATGAAATCATAAATTTTCGCATTTAAATTATAAGAGAAACAAACTCCCATAATTACAATGATTTGACTCTTTATTAACTCTGTTAATAGACAAACAGAAGAATATCCCAACGTAAGTAGCAAACCTTTCCAAATCAAACTAAACCAAACTCCCGACCTGACCAGTGTGTATATGTGTGTGGTGATGTTTCAACCTTAACAATAAAAAAAATTTAATAAAAATTTTAAAATAAAGAAATAAATAAAATCATGCAAATGGATAACGAGTATTTTGCACATGCTTAAAAGTATGTATTTAAAAATAAATAAACAATCCGACCCAATAATATGTATTCACTCGTAGCGACAATAGTACGTACCACCACTGCCATAAGTAGTAAGTAGTTGGTGATGGCGATGGTTATGGTGATGGCAGTCACAGTGGTTGTTAATAAAAAAAAATTAAAATTTCAATTTGGAGGTCAACTACTTGAATGCTTCTCTAGAATCTTGTATCTCAGTCAGCTTCTTCCTCTTTCATGTCGATCTCTCACTATATAATACGATATTATTAATAACAACAATAGTAATAGCAACAACAACAACAACAACAATATCGAATTAACCAACCAACTAGACAATCAACCAACCGATCAACTTTAATAATATTTTAAGAACTGCAAACCAAAAATATAACAAACAAAAAAAAAATTAAAGCAATTAAGAAAGACTTTATAATACAATAACAAAAACCAAAAAAATCCAAAAGAAACAACAAAAAATCAACGAAGAAAAAACCAGAATTTAAGAAAATGGAAATTTCAGTTCTTTATGGGCATATTGATAATGATGTTCATTGATGTGGCGTACATAGAGCGAAGAGCGGGACAGTGCACTCAACTTTAAGAAGAATTTTTTTATTTAATCTAAATCTGGTGCTTAATGTAATGACCTTGATTCCTTGATTAAATATCTTTAGTCACTGTCACAGGATACAAGAATACATATGCATGAAACCGAAATAAGCCACCACATAAGCACAACAACAACTTTACTCATTCAAACTGTACACCAGCCAGTACAGGGTGACATTACGGGTGTCCCTGAGAGTGTGTGTGACATTCTCTTAAAAAAAAAATATAAAAGCGAAAGAACGAACAAGAAAAAGGAAAAGATTTATAATGTTTAAGAACAAATACTTGTGCAGTGACAGTTGCAAAGCTATGAAGGTCATCACACGGCCAAAAGGGTTCATAACGCAAGTCCATTGAAAGGCCATAAATTATGAAAGGGAACATAATGTGTTATCCATCCATATTCCCCCTTAATGGTTACCCTGGTGCCATCAAATGCGGACAGACACACGAGTGTGTGGAAGACTTCCTCATTTGGTTGTTCATAAAAGTTTTTTTCTTATTTTCAATTTTAATTATACTCGTTTAGAACCTCCTTTTCCTAAACAATCATTTGAAAGATTAACAATAAAGTTTTGTTGTTTGTTGACAGCAATTCAAGCATAACTTCGTATGTATTTGGTTAATTAATTAACTGAAATTAGTTTTAAATTAAAAGCAATAATAACAATTACAAAAATTAACTCGACTTAACCCACATCAATGATCCACATTATATGTATATTCTGTGCCAAAAGCTGGCCAATAGCTAAACAAATAAAAGCCTTTGGTCGTAAATGAAAGTCCGTCTTTGCCAAACAAAACAAAATGATTTAGGTGATCACAGCTCTTCTCAGACAGAAAATAAATATCACTAGGAACCGTTCTCGCCAGATAGAAAAGTTGTTAATGTACGTGTGCCAATGCCAATGTAATTTTATTTTGAAAATGTTTAATCTTGATCACTTAAAAACTGTTGATTTCGAATTAACTGGTTGGGCTTTTTTCACTCCTGGATCTACTGGACTTCAATGGTCTCAGTATGTAATTAGGGAATTTGATACAGAGGTTCTTGAAAATAAAGCTTCATTTATGATGACGTGTTTATATAACATCAAACGGAAGCATATATATATATATGTGCATGCATCGACATTCAAGGAAATCATTTCTCCTAATACTCACCCAACATTACCAGCAAAGTGTAAATAAACCTTCATTAGCTTATTCCAATTGCAATTGCAATTGCATTTCGATTTCGATTCCTCTACTGATTCAGTTTTGTAGGTCATTTTGAAACAAGCGTTTTATCACAAAATTATTTCTTATTAATTACACTTGACAATTGTTATTGTTGTTTATATGCAAATTAAAATATTAAATAAAAGTGCTTGGATTTCCAATTGCAACCCTAGGCTTCCACTTACCACTTCACTCACATTCACATTCATATTCATTATGACGATTGCCAGAACCAACATCAACCCCAAAACCCAATTCAATATTACAAATACAATTTCAAATGCATACAAATTAGTTAAACAAATTCACAAACATATACTTATACATACATACACACACTGTTAGAGACAAATGAAATACATACATACATATGTATGTATTGAATAAATATAAAATAAATAAATCGTTGTTAAATATGCTCGTATTATTTATTTATTGTAGGTTAGAACATGAAAATACTCGTATACATTCTTGATAAACACTTGTGCACTTATTCAGCAACTAATTGTTAGAATAACAATAATCAAATCTATGATGCATACATATGTACTTACATGCTAACATATTAACATATCGTAAATATTAGACAAATAAGTATAACTTTCTGAGTAACAGTGTGTTAAAAGTTAGTTAATACTTCATTCAATTACTCACTTACCTGCATACTACAAAGAACAGTGGCAGACAAAATTGGTAATAAAAATTAAAACATTTACAGGCAATCACACAATCAGACAATCCTTAGCCACAACACATACATACATACATAATTGTTCATTACAACCCTACAGTCAGTATTAAGACCTAACTTCTCACACCACTTATGTTGTGTGTTTAAGTTTTATACATGAGTGGCGGGACCTAAAGTTTAAAGTCGACTCTGAACGTTAGATTTTTTTTGAGAAACTTTACATGGCAAGTTTCTTTTCTCTCAGAGTTTTTGTGCCAGAAATCGGCTGAGAGCAAGTCGCCGAAGAAATTTTTTTTCATATTTTCATCATTTTGTCTGACCTGGAGTTTGAACCGTGGCCTTACGTCGTCTAATAACACAACACACTGCCTACTAGACTAAGGCGACTTAACATGGGATACAGAATTTGCTCTGTAGCCTATTTTTATTGACTTCCAAAAGTCGTTTGACTTAATTAGCCACCAAAAAAGCATATGGAAAGCGGTGGATAGGAAAGATCATGCTATTAAGGCACAGTATAAGCTTTTTGTATGCAGTGTAGAACACGCCAAAAAACTATTTCCTCCTATATCTGCAAGGTCTAACGTGAAACAAGGTTGAATGTTATCCTCACAGTCATAAATGAAATTCTAATTGGGGCGATGGGGACGTCAACATCTCTTCAATTGTTGCGTAAATCTTTCGCCTTTTACAACTTATTCTACTTGGTAAAAATATAGAATCAGTCTCAGAAGTAACCTGCCTGGGGAGCCAAATTACATTAGACCGTGGCACGCGTGTTGATCAAATATCAGCAATGAATCGTTTTTTCGCTACTCATGAGCACTCATGAAATTTTGAATATAAGTGAGTCAACAATATTGAAATTTAACTATGTACTCTAATTCATTAGTAGTCACTACAACGTTGATTTATAAGTACAAGTTGCAATGATTATGCGCACAACATTGGCGTCAGACTAATGCCAGTCGAAGTGTGTTTGATTCAGAAGCATACTCATTGCGATTCATAACTTCAGAAAATATTTATAAAAGCATCATCATCAAAATTTACAGTCTTAGCTGTTGTTGTATTTACAAAAAAAGAAAAAAGACGACACATTAGCAAAAAGGACAGAGCAGGAAGCATAGTAAACACAGATAACCTTCTAGTAAGTATTTTAATGTTCGTACGCGAATCATAGTTATTTTGTGATTCTCGTAAATGTTGAGTTATGGAGAGTCGAAACCAACAACATCATACGTGTTGTTAAGGATTAATATGATGAGTACTTCAAACTTTGAATATGAGTAGAGGTTCCATGATATTAAAATAAGTAGGATTGCGTATAAGTGTCAAATATTATGAGTATGATTCGATTCTACTCATCTTTTTGAATACTCATTACTGATCTCTGGTGTAGATCCTGATCTGTATTCTATACATATGTATATGGTGGCCACCTTACTGGATGTCAACTTATGTGGTTTTATAACAACAAAAACAATACGAAACCTTTTGCTATTAAAATTGAGAAGGTAGCTACAGAAATCAGAATTAAAAAAGATTTAAATTCATATCAAGAATATAAAAATCTTATGAAATAATTGCAATAACTTCACACCATATGTATATGATTTGATGTAAAATCAATTCATTATTAATCATAATGAAAAATTCCATTAAAGTCCAAAAGAAATGTAGTGAGTGAGTCATTTAATTAAATGGCTATCTGTCTCAACAATGAATTAAAATCATAATGCCTTCCAAGAATTGTATTACAAGGTGCAATTGTTAATAATTTGTTAAGTTTCATGCATACAGCAGTAATAAACTATTTAGTAACGACAACCGACCAACAACAACCTAAAGCTCGAATTATATTCAAAAGATCACAGCAGAAATAGGAGTACATCAACCAATGATTGTTTATCTCTTTTGACAAAGCAAATGAAGTCCTAATTGTAGTCATAATTTTATATTCAAGTTGTTTAATTAAAGTTGTTGTTGTTTTTTTTTAATTCTACAACTGACGGAAAATTTAAATTTAATCTTAAATGAGAATATGTTTTAACGCTTTTAATTAATTGAGAACATACATACATATGTACATACATACATATGTACATATATGTACATGCCTGTATGTGGCCATGCTAAAGGTGTACTCAAGTAGAGCAAAGAGCAGCACATGACTGCTGTATTCGATTGTATTTACGGACACTATCCAGAAACGTGATCCAGAATTATAATTGCAGCAACGAAAACAAAAAACAAAAAAATATGAATTATGTACTGATTTTTGTAAATGTTTTTTTGTTTTTGTTATTGTTATTACTTTAATTGTTTTATAAATTTATAAAGTAAGCCAACAACAACAAGCAACAACAAATAACACTCTTATAATACTTCCTTCCACCATTGTCACAGCCGGTTGGTTGTTCTTTCGACTGTCGCAACAATTTTAAATCATTTGTTGTAAGGAAATACAAGAAATTAGTCACTCTGAAGTACTATATTGAACTACAAAAACAAAAACAAAAATACGGCAATCATGAATAATTATTTCTTAACAAAAAGTACTTTTTTTTTAATACACTTTAAACGTGAATACTGAGTTATTGAACGAGTGAACGACTGAACGAATGAATTATTGCAAAGTAAAAAAAAAAAATCACAAAAATTATTATAAACCTTTATGGATTGGGTCCGTCCACTTACCCCGTGCCGTTCCATTCTGAGAACTTTGAAGTACTTTTGCCTTTTGTTTTGTGGTTTGTTTTTTTTTTCTTCTAGTATTGGTTGTGCCGCCGCCACCTGTTGGATTGTTTATTGGCTCTTTTCATTGTTTTTCTCAAATACACAACCAACAACCACACTGAATAACTGAAATGAATTTCATTTAACGTTAATGAATAACTCTGTGAACGATAACAATAGTGATGGGGTTTACATATTTAAATATTTTAATTAAAAATTGTGGTTTCGTTTTCTTGTCTCGCAAATAAAAAAAAAGGGAGGGAGAGGGGGGAAGTGAATATTTAGTTTCTCCTACAATTGATAGAAGTACTACAACAAATACAACTAATACCTGTAATAGTAGTGGCACATAATCCGCAGGTGTTTGTTTTTCTTTTTTTCTTTCAATATTCAGTTCAGCCCTTAACTTACTAATTAAAAAATAGAAATTCAATAAAAAAAATAATGGACCCTTATCTTGCTCCTCACTTATGTCGTCATCCATGGTGTTAGACTGATTGGTTGATACGGTTGGTATGCTTTCAGAATATATTCTTCGCACCGAATTTATCAAATCAAGACTTATTAGAAAATATGAAAAAAATAATTCTTCGGTGACTTTCTCAAAAATCTGTCGTTCGGAGTCGACTTTAAACTATGAACTGTAGGTGAGAAATTAGGCCGCAATCCTAATTGAAGGGTTGTAATGACCAATTATATACATATGCATGTACTCGTATATATGCAAGACTATAGAAGTCGCCGTAGTCTAGCCTTGGCTTGTTGCACGTGAGGCCATAGCTCAGACATCACAAACGAAATTAAAAATGAAAAAATATTACTTCTGCGATTTTCGCTCAGTGGTAAATAAAAATTGCAGATGAAAAGTTTATCAAAGATCTGCCACTTTTGGATAAAATTTACACACACAACATAGTGTTGTGAGAAGCTAGGTTGTAATCTTGACTGAAGGATGATTCTAATGACCGATTATGTACATGTATGTATGTTATATAATGCATGCGAATATAGTTTCTCGATTTGTGTTGCTAACATGTACATATGTATACACAGATGGTACCATAGTGCTATATGCATATATGTACACCGATTTGGGCAAAATGAATACATTTTTCATCAATACATTATACAAACATCCCTCGTTTTTTTTATTAATCTAATTGCGAATGAATACGCAATTTGCGTGTGTGTGTGAATGTGTTTGTATTAAATGGTTGAAGTGACATAATGTCACTGCAATATGTGCTACATTGTTTGAAAACCCTTCATTTGATTTATTCAATTATTTTATTTGTTTAATTTTGTTCTTAATTTATTTGTTATTTTTTGTTTGTTTTTTAACAATTTTAAACGTTGAGCACGTAGAAACAAAGAGTACCACTTTAAGTGAAGAAAAAAAAACACGAAAAATATCGCAAATAGTTGAAGAGAAAAACAAAACATTTTTTGTTTTTTTAATTTGTTCTATTGAGTTTGTACAAGTCATAAAGTCACAAAGTCATATAGTTTTTTATTGTTGTTTTTGTTTTTGTATTTTTTGTTTGCAATTAAGGCATGTGTTATTGTAAACCACAAATATTTGAGCTTTTTTTCCAGCAGTTTTCGGTTTAAGTTTGGGTTAAAGTTTTTATTTCAAATATTTTCTTTTTTTTTTTTTTTTGTTATTGTTATTGTTGTTCTATATGCACATTCAAGTCCAACTGGCTCCTCATTTTTGGTTCAAAACAAAAAAAAACGGCATTAACAAAAAGTAGAAATTTTCTAAACCATTTTAATGACACAACAAAAAACAACAACAATTACAATTTAGAAAATAACAACAACAACTAACAAAAAACAGAAACAAAAAAGACTATTAAAAATGAATTGTGAATTCTGAATTCTGAATTTTACATTCAATTGAACTTTGCATTGAGAGAATTACGTCAGCAGTCGAAATGTTGTAACAACAATAATAACAACAATAAAAATTGACCAACCTTAGGCACCTGTTTGCTTATGTTTTTTGTTTTGTTTTTTTTTATTCGGATAATTCATTCGCAATTGACCATTTGGTATCAATTTATTTCAGCGATTTTTGAGCTCCAAACTCAAACATGCGTTAACATTAATAAGAAAATAATAAAAATGTTTCACATTAAATACTATATATGTATGTACATACATACATGTACATTTATACATACATATGTATGTATGCATGTAGGTACTTAATTTTTTAAAGTACGCACTCTTTTTCACAAATTCAATTGCCTTCTACTATACTATGTGGTGCAGCCCTATGCTCCCTAGAGGAATAAAAGGAACATATGTAAGTGTATATACTATGTGGTACGATCGTCATCGACGTACACTGAAATCAGCTGCAAAGCTGGATTGCTGAGTTCTGAAATCTCCAAAAAAAAATTGGCCACTACCTTTCAACTGTTGTCTGAAAACAACCTTCGAGGGTAAATAATTATAAAGAAAAAGCTTCTATAACAGTTCGTTGTGTCAACGTTAATCTGAAGAACTCGCCTCTCATGGATAAAATTAACACACACACAACATGAGTAATGTGAGAAACTAGGTCGTAATCCTGACTGAAGGGTTGTAATGATCAATTAAAGTAAGTAAGATACGGCTTCAAACTAAAATTGAAGATCGTGAGATGTACAGTGTACACACATATTATAAGAAATGAAACAAGTAAGATTTATTTATTTTTTTTTTTTCACTAACAGCCCAACTATAGGACAGCAGCAGCAGCAGCAGTAGCAGCTGTAAAATAATTGTTATATGGAAACAATAATAAAAATTGTTGTAGTTGTTGTTGTTATTTCAAAGTTATTTTATTTTGTTTGTCAAAATCACGGAATGTGTTTTCATTTCATTTTCAATGCATTTCATTCATTTATTATAGCCTTAGTTTGCGTTTTTTTTTTTTTGTTGTTGTTGTTGTTTCACATTATTATTGTTGTTATTGTACATTTTTATTTATTATTATTGTTATTACTGTGGTTAGTGTGCTACCATTATTGTTGTTGCCATTTCTATTATTGTTGCTGTTGTTGTAGAGATGCTATTAATTTAGAATCCATTTTTCTATTTATAAAGCAAGCAATGTTGTTTGTTCATTTTGTATGACACGACGCCATACATTTCTCCTTCACTACCACATCTAAAGTTTGGAAAAGCTATACCAAGAAATAAATGATGAGAAAATGCAGAAATAAATAGAATATGAAATGCATAGCCATGTGGATTTTCCTCGAATCATGAAACTATTGAGATTAGAACTCCTGAGCCAGATGTCACGATCAATTTGGTTACTCAATCATTTTAGGGAGTCAAAGATTCATTGCTGATAGTGAATAGTGTAGTGGGGCAAACACAAAACACGGATTCAAACGTTCACGCAACGTACCTTCCATTGATAGAATATAAATTGAAGACCGCTACTACATACATATGTACGTCAGTTGTAGTAATCTTTCGTATCAAAAAGTTCTTTTAAAGTTCTTTACGCAACTCGTAAATAGTTTCAGTGCCACAATTAAGAAATAAATTCAATTAACGCCGTATATCACTTGAAATTTGTCTGCATTGCACTTGAAATTGCACAACAAAATTAAAAATTTTCCCAATTACCTTCAAAACCTGATTCGACGACCATTGCTAAAGTGATGATGATGACGCCGTTGATGTTGATTTTTTTTAACTTTCGTAGAGCTTTTGAAGTACTTGCTGAAACTCAAGTATTTCTTTGTCAAAACAAATACTCGAAAGTAATAAAAATTTAAAAAAAAATTCACACACACACATACTCACACACACAGAAAGCAATGAAACGAAATTCTATTTGTAAAACGCTAAAGAAGAATCCGTACAGCGATTAGTTGAGTATACAGATACTGAAAAGTGTCGATATCGAGGATATTAAAGGAGGCAAGCAAAAAATATGTGATCGTGCACTAGAAACAAGCATATTTATCGAATACAAACGATAACTGCTTTATTAAGAATAATGTTTCACAAAAACTGTACTTAAGAACGGCGAAAACGATGAATAAAATAAAATAAAATAGAATAAAATAAAAGAAATGGTCAGTAATTGCAAATTCTAAAATTAAATGCTGCTGTCTGTCTTCCTTAAAAGGTGACTGCAGCGTCAGTATTCTCGCAATCGAAAAGAATTTTTGAATATTTTTTTGTTATTAAAAATGCTTTACGATTCGATTAATTCTGAAATATTTTTTTAATGTATCAAAAGATCGGTTGTAACAAATGACGTCGATTGACTATGTCGTGCATTGCCAATAACGTACTAAAAAACAATAATCTTTTACGACATTAACGATCTTTTCTAGCAGCAACTACGATTTCTTGCTTTTTTCTGTTTATTTTTTCCGCGTTTTTTTTTTCTCTTTGTTTTTGTTAACAGAATAGAGTCTTCAAGTACAAGCACTTGATTAATTGTTGATGATAATTTTCCAAGTTGAAAACAAAACAAACAATTAATGAAATTTAATTTATTTTATTTCATTTTATTTTCATTAATTTGAAATTCATTGGCGTTTCCAATCTGCTTTATTCAGCAATATTGTTTGCGTTTGACTGACCACCAAAACAGTAGAGCTTAGCAATCCAAGAATTATCATTTCAAATCGATTAACCAAGTATTTGAATAAAAAAAAAACTTGTAATACAGCCGGGGGCAAATAGATGTAAATCCAAAGGAAGCTAACCCGCGACATTTAAATAAATAAACTTTAAAATCGGATTAATTGGTGAACGATTTAACTCCAAGTTCACATTTGGATTACGTATTATAACCGAAGCTTTGAGAACAATTCTATTCTAAGACTAGCAACCCTCTCAACTCGTGTTCTGTTTAGAGTAGTCGCCGTAGTCTAGTAGATAGTGTGTTGGCTTATTAGACGTAAAGCCCGGGTTCGTATCCCAGGTCAGGCATCAAAACGAAATATGAAAAATAAATATTTGTTCGGCGACTTCCTCTCTGCAGATTTCTGGAAAAAATTCTGAGAGGGTAATAAACCTGCCATGAAAAAGTTTGTCAAAAATCTATCTTTCGGAGTTGACTTTAAACTTTAGGTCCGCCACTCAAGTATAAAATTAAGGCACACAACATAAGTGGTGTGAGAAGCTAGGCCGTAATCCTGACTGAAGGGTTGTAATGACCAATTATGTATGTATGTGTGTATGTATGTACATATGCTCTGTTTCTGTATTAAAAACAGACACAGGCTATTGTGTCCTGTTTCAGGCACAAACTTACATCAAAAAATAGCAAATCCGAATCTAATGTACGCGTTCTTTGTGATTATTTTCGAAACGAACAGGTCTTTCCAAATATCGGTCTTTTACACATCGTTGAGATGAGGACAAAATGTTGCATCAATTCAACTGCATGCCGAGCACAATAAATAGAAGAGAATAATTTGAGAATAAAATCAAAATTCTCTGACACATTAATAAATAATGATTGATTTGTAAACTTTCTAAATAACGAATCCCTTTAGGCCGGTAAAGTTTTAGCACGTGCCTGTCTATGGGTGAGGCAAAATTCTATAAAACACACATCCATCCATTTATAATACAGTACGAATAAAAATTTATGACTACTCTTCTTATTACAACACATTGAAAAGATCTGTTTTTTTTTTATTTTATTTTATTTTTGTTTTCTTTTTTGCTAATAAAAGATGACCATGAAAAAATAGCAAATTTTTACTCGAGCGCAACCAACAAATATCGTCGCTGCTTTTCTTATTTGCACTTAACACACAAGTGTTCCTTTCACGCCGAACACCTTTTTTATTGTCTTTCTCTACCACTTACTACATGTCAGGGATGGAAAACAGAGTTCTATTGTGATATTAAAAACTTTCATATGAAA
Organism: Sarcophaga rosellei; assembly: GCA_930367235.1. Taxonomy (NCBI): domain Eukaryota; kingdom Metazoa; phylum Arthropoda; class Insecta; order Diptera; family Sarcophagidae; genus Sarcophaga; species Sarcophaga rosellei. Next base: position 1,855,155 of record OV884019.1, on the reverse strand, counting down.
GCAGAGAAATTTAAATGACGGCAAATAAACTCCAAAAATGTTCCTGAAAAATTATGTGAAAGGAATTGAAAATCGAAGCTATTGTAACTCTCGAATGTCTTACAATGTTATCGTATTTATTTCAACATTAAAAACGAAACTAGAAATTGACAACAAAAGCATCACGTTTACCAACCCTGTAGGCCACGTACTCGAACATTTTACACGCACTCATACTCTTACTCTTACCCACACACTCATACATAAAATTGCATACATATGTATTTCATTAAAATAAATATAAAAAACACAAAAATACAACAAAAACAATAACAATAACAACGTCAATAACAAATTTACATGCCATCACATAATGCATATGATGAGGATGATGATGATGATGATGATGATGATGATGAAAAGCAAAGAAAAAAACGCTAAAAAGGGAGAGAATTGTTGAATAAAAAAGTACGTATCTTTTTTTTTGCAAATAATCATCGATTAAATCGTTATGGTTGACAGCCAACGAATGAGATGAATTACACAACAACCATCATTAGCACGAGCCATAAAATGCAACCGAAGCTGACTGACGAACGATTCGCCCAACAGATACAAAATTTTATCACACCACTGGCCTAAATACATCAAAACATCAATTAAATGGTAGATGGCATCCATTAAACAGAGCGACGGCGACGGTATTAAGGTCAAAACAAAATTAATAAAACAAAAATAAAAACAAAATTAACACAAAATTTATGCGATAATGATGCAAGCAAGTCATTGTCAGAGGCCACTCACTAATGCAAGGCAATTGCAACACTCCCACTATTTAAATTGAAATTGGAAGAATGTTGGTATCTCTCTCTCAAAAGCATTTAAACAAATCCAATTCTTGATAATTAACTTCAAATCCTAAATAAAAATGATGAAAGGAAAGTAGGCCTTTCTTATCAAACGGAGATCTCTTTGCAGGCAGTAGGGTATATAGACCTTAAAGTATTGCATCACTAAGCTATATAACTATATATGCCTTAAATCACTCGCAGAGAAGCACAGACGATTGAAGAAATATTTGAAGCACAACACTTTGAGAACTTAAAAATTTGGCCACTTTGCTTGTTACCACAAATTGAATGGGTCGATTGACGAAAAAAACTTTTTTGTACGTGAAATGTTTAAATGTTGGTTGTCAGTTGCTGTTTTTATTGCCATTCTTGGCGAAAATACAATGCAACTGAGGTTAAGTTGCCATCCACAATCGAGTCATAAGAGTTAAAACCTAAAATATTAATAAAAATAAAGAAATAATTCTTTGTTTAAATGAAATAAAGAAATTTAAAGAATTCAGGTAAAAAAATTAAAACCAAAACGTGATAAAAATCAAATTAAAAATAAATCCCTCAATAATAATTTCAATTTGCATAAACTATTTTAAATCGTTAACAAAAAAAAACAAAAAATATCAGGCAGATGGCGCTGAAAATACATAAATTAATTGAAATTTGAATTAAAAAACTTAATTAATGGCAGTTTAATATGCGAATATTAAAGAAATATAAAAAGGAAAAGGAAAGAAAAAAAACAATAAAAAATATTTATTTCCGTATAATTTAATTATGGATGCCGTAAATATATTGACTGATAAATTCAAAATAGAACGAAATTTTATTGTCAATTAAATTTAAAATTTTTAGAAAAAAAATGCATTTTTTCAGAAAATAAAACTCCAGCTTCAAATCCTCATGGCATTTTAAATAAAACTGGACATCAGATGTGAAGAAACTCTATACGTATTATGTATGTATGTATTCCCAAGAACATATGAACTCTTTTGAATAAGCCATCAGTCTTAAACAGCTTCAAGTTTAAACGCGTTTCAAAATTGCAAACAATACTCAGCTGTTTACCTTCATTTGAATTTTCTTTCAATCATTTATTATTCAAATCACTTATCCAGGCATACAATGAAATACAACAAAAATTCATAATTTAATTTATTTTTATTTAATTTTTTGTTGTTGTTCTTCTTCTTGCTGCTGCTGCTGTTGCAAATATAAAAAATCATTTTTCATTTCTAATGCAGTTTTGATATTCGAAGTTATTTTTTTTATGTATTTCGTTCTTCGTTCTTGACGATAACGATTAAAATATTAATAAATTTAGAAAACAAAAACAAAGCAAAGCAAAACAAAAACAAAAAATTTATACAAAATCTTGTTCAGTAGGATCATTTAAATTGTTGTTTTGATTCAATACAATCCAAAGTCAGTCATGATTGTAGAATTAAGTGTTGTTGCTGTTGTTGTTACTAAAGAAAATCAGTGGTATTCACAGTCCATTCCATACTAGTACAATGGTTCAGTTATTAACATTTAGAGTAGAACAGTGAATATCACAAATGTTTAACGAGATAATTATTTCAAAACGATTGCGTAAAATTTTATTAAATTTCATTCATTTATGTATACAACTACTGTCGGACTACTACCGATTATTGAGTATTTAAACGTAATAAAATACAATTTATTCTTTATTTTATTTTATTTTCTTATTTCTTATTTATTTTTTCATTACAAAAATGTTTAATGTCGTATAGAGCGTGCATAGGTATTTATTTTTTTAAATTTATTTCAAGTTTATTTGTGAATCATTAATAAACAATTTTTAAATTTAAAGGAATTTCATTTCAAAGATAAACAATAATGTGTACTGTAGTTTATTGAATGACCAGCACAATTATGTTTAGGGTTTATCCACACATGGAAGCAACTTCTAAGTTTTCCTTTTCCAAATACCATCTTGTATCAATTACATTTGTTGTTAGCATAACGATACTTTAATTAAAATAGAAACAACATTAATTAATTCATTAATTTCGATTTTTCGTATTTGTAAGGATTCATCGTAATTTCCAAAATATTTCCTTTTTTAAGTGCTTGTGCTTGAAATGATTTTCTCCACGAAACGACAGAGTCAGTTCTGCGTACGACTCAACATAGAGGCTGGAAGTTGATGAGCTGCAAAATGACCATGACGTTATGGAGCTCATACAGCTTATTATAGTATCGGATGCAAAAATCATCGCCAACTCTCACTGAAATAAAGATGGTGCTTCAATGTCATAAAGAAGCCAAAGCACTAATCTATTTTAAAACATGAAACGTTGTCTTCATTCATTTGAAAAGTAAAAATTATAAAAACAAAAACTAACAAAATAGACACCTTATTGATTAATTTTCTAAGGAAGTCAACAGCAGTTTTACAACATGTTCACTCGTTCTGTTTAAAATTCAACTTAATTTAATGCTAGAGCTCGATTTAGCCAAACGTTCACGGAACGTATGTACATAGCATACATTACGGTTCGGTTATCGCTCTCATGGCTCTTCATATTCTAATAACGAACGTACGTTCCATTACGTTCCGTTAATGTTTGGTTAATTCCAGCTTAAGGAACGAATAACGAGCAACCTGTGTGTATGAGTATAATTTGTGTCAACCATTCGCTTCAATAGTGCTGCTGCATGCACATGATACCCTCTCCTGAGTGCCATAAATTCAATAGCAATTCTTAGAAAATTGTTTTATTGTTTGTTCCCTTCAACAAAATATCATATTTATTCGTAATAAATATAAAAAAAATATATATTCTACAATTTAATATTGATCAGTAAATATCTCATATAATTGTTGGCTTCTGTGAACATATACAAAAAAAAAAAGGAGAAACACTTTAATTTAGAGAATGAATCACTGACTCTTCCATATTGAAGGTGACGTGGCGCTTATTCTGTTCAAGTCATACTTGTATTGTAAATACGATACGGTATTTGTAGGAATTATATCATGTTTGTTGTTGTTGTCGTTGTTTTCCTTTTGGTATTTACCACCAAATAAAATTTTATGATCGGATTTCTAATACTTTCATGAGCAATCAAGTTGTTTTTGTTACGGCGTCAAAAATTCTTAAATTACGTTGTACCTTTGCAATTTTTCTCTTTTTTCTTCCACCACAATTATTCCAGATACACAATACGAATGGCGATTGCCAGCTAACAAATTGCAAATAATCTCAGATTGCTTTTCAAACAATTTCAATTTGTGTTAAAAAAATACACTAAAAATGACTAATAAACACAAGTACGAGTACTTTTTTTTCTTTTTGCTAATTGTTGTAATTGTTTTTGTTTTTTTTTTCTACTTTAGGCCTGTGTATGCCCCGTAACACTGGTATTCTATAATCGAACCTTTTTAGTAAAACTAACGCCGCTTTTGTAATTTCTCCCTTCATTTATGGTCAATTAATCAGTTTAGCCCACATCAGTTAAACGTTTAACAAACCAATAACGTTGTGCAATAACGATGAAGGAAATTTTTCTTTTTTCACTTTGAATTTATAATTCATTCAAAGCCGAACCTTAAAACGAAAAATATTACAAAAACGCTTTCACTGTTTAAATTACAAGAGGCGTAATAAATGCAAAATAAAACGTTTCTCATTAGATCAACACTTTGGGGATGACACAAACAAATGCCATGCAACGCATTAGAATTAGAAAAGTAGATTGTGGATGTCTGAAATGAGGGGGTAGTGTTCAAATCAAAAGTTATATATATATTTTTTGGCTGTTTCGTTGTATTCTGTATTCTGTCATCCGCTCTAGGCATTTGGACACACAAGAACGTGCAATTGAAAGTATGCGTTATTTTGTAAAGCTGCATGGCGACACCAACTTCATTTTATAAATGTTGTGAAGAAGTAGAGAACATATGATTTATGCAGCGCTGGTAGTAAAAATCAAAAGTATTTCAATATTCTTCAAACTCACCTCGGCTTATACATATGTGTGAGTATTTTTTACCAACACAATCACAAAATGATGAGTTTGTTCCATTAATTCGGTGTGTGGCCGGGCAACTTAAAACTCAGTTCAAAGGGTTAATTACATTCTAAAGTATTCTAATTATTTAGTAGAAATACAATGAAAATCCTTAACCGTCATCCATTCAATACTCACCTACTCATGAAGTCAAAACCGATAAATGGTGTTAATATTTGATAACTGAAAAGAAAATCTCACATATTTTCACCTAACTACACTACATATACATATTTACTTTCAGAAACATGTTAAAGTGTTTTGTTAACAAGAGCAGCCTTTAAACTAAAGGCAGAAAATGATCTGGACTAGCAATCATGCAATAATCTAAGAGTATAGGGATTTAAATATCATTACAGATAGCCAGTTCAGGAATACGGGATCAAAGACCATTCTGCAGTATAAAAATGCGATTAACAATTACTCCAGGCTTGGAACGGCACGCATTATATGGCTAATAGAGAATGAGTATTATATACCATTAGCTTGGAGAGTCCAATGCCTTTCAGTACATTAATGGCCAAGGTGAGACGGGGCACTCTGCATTAAATGTACACCTGAACCGTATTGGCGTGATGGAAAATGATGAATGCAAGGCATACGTTGAAGATATCGAAACAATGGAGCACATTTTGTGTCATTGCCTAGCTTTCGTAAGCTCTAGATCCCAATACTTTTCCAATAACATTATATCAACGTCAATAATATAACTCGTCTCAAAGGAGGAAACTGGAGGAAGTTAAGGAAGCCTGTACAAGATACAGACTTTCTATAGAAAGTAAGGAATAAGTAAGTGGCATGAAACCCTTGATGAGACTCTTCTTCTTCAACCTGCCAACCTACCTACCTCCTAGCTAATCTCTTTACAGATAGGTGTTAGTCAAACAGAATGTGCTAGTTGGTTAGATGTCTCTTAAAACGCTCACTGATGCAAGAGTGCGCATGGATGCTTAATGATTTATTATTGTACCTAACTGGGACGTAGAAGATAGAGCTTTCCTATGTGTTTGTTGGAAGAGAATTGAGTTGAGGATTTCATGGGTATTTAACCATTCCAACCAAGTCAGCTCGTTCTACATTAGTTTGTGTTAGTTATGAAGGACAAATTATTAATCTCAGTTACCACTGAAAACATTCTTGGAAATTGTGTCAAAAATAAAAATAATGTGACGATCCATTGCCCACTATTGAACGGAAATATTATTTGCATAACAATTAAAATATTCTAAGAATTATTTTAAATATTGTTCATAAAAATACTGTGGAAAATATTTTGTAAAAGCTAATGCTTAAATTGTAAACACGTTTATAGCCAAACGCTAAATGGGAAATTACCAGCAATGATCAGAGCCAGCTGCCGTAGACTGCTGCAAAAACCCTGAACCAACAGTTCAGTCTTAAGCTCTAATGCGGGAATTATTTGTAATTAATTCTTGTAATTCTAAGTGTACATATGTATGTATGTACATATGTATGCAGCGAGTATAAAATAACAAAGAAATTTAAAACAAACACTTATGCAATTTACATGGAAATACATACAAACATTCACACATACAATCATTGTATGTATGTGTGGATGTATGTATCTTAATTTAAATAATTTCTATTTTTATAATTTAACAAGAAGACGAAGAAGAAGAAGAAGAAAAAATGCAAATAAAAATCCAAGGATTGTTAATGAAACTCTAAGAATAAATTGTTTTAAAAAATTTACATAAAATTCTATACAAAAAAAGAATAAGAAGAAGAAGAATTTAATCGTTATGTAATTAGCCACTTAAAGTAGAAAAAATTCTTAATTTAAGGCAATTATTTAAACAAGTTAATCATACACAAATAAATCATACCAACATCCACGCCAACAACCAACAAAAATTTGTCATTATTTTTAATTAATTGAAATAAAATTATTCTATGAAAAGATATTTAAATAGAAAATTTAATAAAAAAAAAGAAACTAAAGAAACGAAAGAAGACTCGTGCTATTCAAAGATAAAGTTGTTAAAGAAAAACAAAAACAAACAAAAAGTGTGTAAAAAACCAAATTAAACATTTTAACACCTCCTCCTCCTCCTGCTTAAAACTTTTTTATTGTTTTTGGTTTTTTATGTTTGTTTTTATTGTTATTATTACTACATATTAATATATTTAGTATGTAATTATCATTTTTAAAACGAATAGAAGACATTAAAAAATCATTACAAAAGACTTCAAAACAAAAAACAAAAAAAAAACGGCAACAATAGCTGGCATTGTCGTCATACTAACAACGTTAACTTGATCATCATCAGCATCTTCTTTTCAAAATACAACAAAAAAACACAGAAAAGGTAAACTGTGCTTAAGAGGTAGACAGAAGATGAAAAGAGTTGCATTGTAGTCCATCAATATTAAATATTTCATACCCTACATGACTTTACTTACTGGATTAATCATTGTCTTCTGGGTTATCCTGAAGCTATTAATCTGTCGTTCGAGGTCAATATAAACATACACAACATGGGTAGTGCTGACTGAAGGATTACTGAACAATTAGAATTTTTAACTAGTGTGGTACCCATCCATGAGAGAGCTCTACTGGTTAAATAATAAGATTTGATGTCTAGTTATTTTTCAGCCAATGCTGACTTCATACGTCTTTTACGAATTTTTAGACAAAAATATTATACTTCTGGGCACTCTATCCCACTTTATTCAATTTTATTAAAAATTTTATTACAAACTGCGATCTGTATGCTATTGTTAGCTTCTTATTCGATATAATTAAAGTTAGTTTTTACCAAATGCACACTGTCACTCATCATTGGGCTGTAGGGTAAAGAAAAGCAAAAATCATGTTTACAACAAACGCTTGTATCGATTTCTTATTCTTAACTGCTGCTTGTATTACACGACGAAAATTAAACACAATTTTTAAAACTTCTCAGTCAGAGAATTAAAAGAGTTCATTTACAGATTTTTATTTAGCAGCTGCCGAAAACCTTTGGTATCAGCTTCGTTTTAATGTCGTCACAAATCACTTGAAAAATTGACAGGGAACGCCATTAAGTAAGTCTGCATAGAACTAAAGCAAAATGAATAAAAAAAATGCTAAATAATCCATGGAAATGGTTACAGTTGGCAAGTGATGATTATTAATGGAATTCATTTCGAAACTGTTCAATGTTGACAGGACGATAACATGACCGAATTTCTTAAATGTTCTATAACTGATATCGAAGATTAAAGAAGCACTTTAATGAACCCAATGTCTTTGATTACTGCATTATAGTTTATCTCAACTTCTTACTGCTTGGTCCTACTATCATCCGACTTACATATATGTATGTATAACAATCGATTTTTTAACAATTCTCAAAAAAAATTTCGCATTAAACATCCAATAATCAGTGGATTTTTATGGCACATAAAAACAGATCAATTTCGCTGTAGTAAAAAATTTCTGTTTATAATGTTTGCATTCTTTTACGATCTGTTTGTCATATGTACATACCTATATTGACAATAAATTATTGTTTTACTGGCATTATACATTCATCTCTAACCGTCTTCGCTTATTTATGGCAACACTTATGAACAACAACTAAATCTATTCATTCAATCAAACGATTTGCTTCACTTCAATCATCCCAGCAGTCAGTCAAACAGACAAATATGTCGGACCGCCAGACGGATAGACATACAAATTTTTCTTCTCTGTCATTTGTTGTTTTTTTTTGTTCTTTTTTTTTTGTTTGTATATTTTTTAGCCACGTTAGAGATTGATCGTTTATTTTGTTAGTTCGGTTTTGCAAAATTTTTTGTTTTTTTTTGTTTTTGGCCGAGTTGCCTAAGCCAGTGACTGAACGGACGCCATAAAACCAGTTTCGGTTTGTTGGTTTGATTTTCTGTAAAAATATATAATTTGCTGTTGTTGTTATTTCTTGTCCGTTCCATACAAATAAGTCGGTAAGTAATATCAAGTTCAAGGTCAATTTTAAATACGATTTAAAAAAAGAAAAAATACTCGTAACTAAACAAGACTATGCAACTACAACCTCAACTACAACACGACTAACGAAAGAAAACTGGGAGAAGAAAAAAGCAAAGAATTAAATTTGCTTGCTACACCCTACATTTCATCATCGCCTTACGAGCATTGCTTGGGACGGAGACGTAGAAAGCCAAAGTAATTGTCCACATGGGGCATTGTGGCATTGTGATTGAGTTTTTAAACAAAAGAAATAGTGACAGAAAGATTTACAGCCTCTTTACTTTTATTAAACGAAATATAAGCAAATGATGTGGTTAAGTCGGTTAATATTCAAGACATTATTATTATTTTTTGTTCTGTTTTGTTTTGTTTTGTTTTGTTTTTTTTCCTCCCCTCGTCTTATTAATACAAAATACTCTATGCAATCAAAATGAAACAACTACCAGAACTAACGTCATCGTAATTATCATAGTCATGATCATTAACTGCCATAAATATTTACAAACTCATATACAAATAATACTTACGTATGAATGTACATACAATCCACTAAAGACAGACAAGTCAGCAGGTTTTTTTTTTATTTTTCTTACTTTGAACGCGATCAAATCAAAACAAACATTAAGAAGGCAATTATTCTAAACGCTTCCACTGTGAAAGCCAATGTGGTAAGTGGCTAAGTGTGGTTGTCTTTGTTTTGGGCTATAATTTCTTGTTTAATAACACTTAAGCAGATTTTATTTAAATTGATCTCATAACGTTTATTACGTTTTAAACCACAAAATTTGATTTTCGTTTTTAAATCTTAATTCCCATCATTACACACGACACACGTGTATTAGTATTATTACAATTGAAATTAATTGCTAAATCCATATTGTCTTTTATACGAGGTATGAGCAAATCATAAAACGATAATTAGGTTATCGTATAAATTGTTTCTGGTTTAGTTAGTTAATACAGAAAACTATCTTCGTTGATAATCATTAAATCTCGTTGAAATTGCTAACAAATTGTTTCAGAATTAAAAACATACATACATACATATACAAATATTTATTAAAGAAATTTATTCAGATTCCTCTTCATCATATCTAAATATGGTAATTAAAATAAACCCGGTTTATGTCTTAAATAAATAATCTTTACAAATTTCCTCCAAAAAAAAAAAAAAGAACAAATCTATTTGACTTTCAATAGAATAGAATAGACCTTCAAAATACAAATACTTTGGGTTCTACAAGATCATGGTCATATAAAATTTAAAATGCTTTAAACACACAAACTAAATTTTACATGCTTTAGCAATATCGGAAACGCTAGACGTATGTAAGTAATGCGGGGAGTTTTCCTATTTTTTTTTTTTTTTTTTGGTTGCAAATCTTGAATGGAATTTCAATTATGGAAGAAATAAAATTCTTCGGAAAACAAAAGAAATCTTTAATAATTATTTTATAATTTGAATCATTTTGGTTTGAAGCTTTGAATTCCCAAATCACCTTCTACTACTGTATGCCATCGCATATTGTCAAAAATTATTTGCATTTCTTTAATCACTGTTTTGATGATTTGTTTTTCAATTTTCTCATTCATTTTTTTTTTTCAACACCTGCTAATCGGAATTAAACAATAAAAATCTAAAAACCATTAAAATTTGAAATAATAAAACAAAAATAAAAACCAAATAAATTAAATTATTCATATAAAACAACAACAGCATAAATGCTAATAGTTTAGATTTGTAGATCAAAACAATAAAGATTCAAAGGAAACAAAAAAAAAAAGCATATAAACTAGCAAAACAACAACAATTACAATAAACAATACAGATTAGATTCTTAATCTCATTCATAACTAAGCACGGAAACTCGTAAAACACCACCATCTATCTATCCATACGTCCACATGACTGTCTGTCTGTCTGCCTGTTTCTTATGGATATTTTATATTTGTTTTTGTTGTCTCATATACCACACGTAACAAATGCCGCATATGATATTAACAGAAGTCTATCGAATTAATTTATGCTTAAAAGACTCATGCGTCACTCAAATTCAGTAAAGAAAAGAAACGAAATTAAAAGAAAAAAAAAATCCAATCGCATCGAAAAAAAAATTTGAAAAAATATTTAAGCAATAGTATATCGATGAATACGCTACCCAGTGGAATTAATTAAAAAAAGAACTGCCATAGGCCAAATCAAACAGATGTGCAAAGGCCCTCGCATACTTGGAGAAAGAGTACGCGTAGTGATGAAATTGCTTCGAAAATCTTGCTCTTATGGGGGGAATGTTGAACATTCATATGGATTTATACCGTTATACCGTTACATACAATACGGTAAGCCATTACTGATGTTTGAGGGATTTGTAGGGTTTTTGAACAAAACATAGTAAAAATAAAAATAAAAGCAATAACAAACAAAACAACAACAACAACAACAACCAAAAAAAATACTACAAAATAGGAAAAACATCAAAATATTATGGACATCTATGTATCTAGACAAGAATGTTAAAACATAAACAGAGCATTAAATGGCTTGAAATTCAAGGCTAAAAGAAAACGAAAGTTTTTTTATTTGAAAAAATATTATTTTTTGTTTTTGTTTTTTTTTTTTTTTTGTTTAGTCGGTCAATTATAAAGTCAACAAACAAAACTAAATAAATAAAGACGACCAAATACTTTGGCACTAATACTAATAAATAAACGAAATATGAAGGCATAACAAAAAATTATCACACCTACACACATACATACATACATACATACATACATACATACATTATTACCAATACTAGTGCGAACAATTTTGGTTAAATGAAAATCTAAAATAGAATAGAACAAGGAAACAAAAACAAAACTGGAAATGAAAATGAAAAAAGAAAAGAATAAAACTAAACAACAATAAATACATGATTTAAATATAAAACATAACATAAATAAATTATAATGCAAAAAGAAAAAAACAAAAAAAACATTAAATGCATCAACTTAAATTTGAATTTGACATTTAAAATTGGCATACACTTGACACCCACTATACCACATCACACACCCGCTCATCACTTCATTTCAATTTAATTCACCAAATTAAATTGTACATTAATAATGTATATATGTATGTATGTATGTATTTACGATAATAAATAAATATGTACATAAGAATGTAAATAAAAAATTAAATTCGGATTATGAACATTTTCTCTTAATGACAATGACCTTTTGGAAAAATATAAAAACAAAACATACAAAAACAAAAAATTAATGAAACCACAACCGACGCACCCATCCACCGATCGACAAACACTCAGTTTTTAATCATTCATTCATAAAGTTTCTTTTTTTTTCTCAATCGTTTAATTTTATTTTATTTTGTTTAATTAAATAAAATTAAATTTTTTTCTCCTTTTTTGCTCTTTTTTTTTGTTTGTTTTCTAATTTGTATTTGTCAAATGCATTGTTGGGTTCTAATTGCTTTATAGAGCGCGAAAATTTAAATGTGCAAACAAATTGTTTTTTTTTTTTATTTTATTTTAATAAAAATGTTCAAATAAATGTAAATATTATATATGTACTCTATAATAAGTATGAGTACAGATATGTCAATATGAAATTTAAAATTCAATATAAAAGTAAAGTATACGTTTTTTTTATGTTGTCGCCACTAAAATTTCTACCAAACTATCTAAGAATGATTATTCAATTGTGTTGCCACACAAACAATCCGTAACAATTTAGCTACTGGATCGAAAAGTTCGATGGTAGCTCTTCATAATCTGTAGAGTTATCTTTCTACACTCTTTCTGCCTCTTCTCATCAATCCAAGTCAAACACACAAAATCAATCTTGATTGAGTTAAAACAATGTGCTATCACAGATAATACAAAACTGCTGCTTTTCAGCAGCTCTTTTATATCCAACACAATCCGTCTGTTATCGCATTAGCATTCCATATTAATGATCCCAATCATATCATAAGCACTCAAGAAATTTTGAATATAAGTAAGTCAATAATATTGAAATTTAACTATGTACGCTGATTCATTCATACTCACTAAGACATTGATTTACAGGTTGCAATAAGTATGCGTACATCCCTCATGAAATTTTGAATATAAGTTAGTCAACATATTGAAATTTGACTAGTACCAAAGAAAATAAAGTATATCCATATTCTTTGCTAGTACTCTGATTCATTCATACTCACTACAACGTTGAATTATAAGTACAGGTTGCAATGAGTATGCGTACAACATTGACATCAAACTCATACCATTCTAAATATGTTTGATTTATAAGCCTACACATTTAGATTCATAACTTTAGAAAAATATAATGCTTATAAATGATTCGATTGACTCAAATCATTCATCAAAATTTACAGTTTTAGTTATTGTTGCATTTACAATAAAAAGAAAAAAGACACATGAGCAAAAAACACAAAGCAGCAAGCAGGGCAAACACACAACCTTCTAGTAAGTATCTTAGTGTTCGTATGCGATTCATACTCATTTTGTGCTTCGCGTAAATGTTGAGTTATGGAGAATCGAAATCAACAACATCATTCGTGTTGTTAAGTATGAATATGATGAGTAAGTATGAATGCGCATAAGTGTCATTATGATAATGAGTATGATCATATCTACTCATCTTTTTGAATACTCATTGCTGATCTCTGATTCCAATTCACATCAACAAAATGTATAACAGGCCAAAATTCTTCATAGTGGACAGTCCTCTTTAGAGGCAGTGAATTTGTGATTAGGTTCCAAAAGGAGTGATACAATGCTCTTGATCCAATCCATCTTTCTAATACATATTGTCGAAAATATGCACATAGTGAGTGTTTTAGTACAGCCAATATTGAACATGTTATTATGATTTTCATGAAAGAAGAAATTTTCTTCATTTTTCACAAAACACTTACAGAATTCGTTTTTATTGTAAACAATTTCAATACAAAATGGCATTTTCTTCTCTTTCACAAAACTCAACAACAATTTCAGTTTTTTTTTTTTTGTGTTTTTGTTTTTCTTTTCGTTTCCCAACAATAAGAAAAGAAAAATGAAACATGAAAAGTTCAAGACAATTTTCCAAATAAAGTTTAGTCACCCTTTAACTTGTAATTTGTCTTTGTGACACAAAAATGTCCTCTTAAATGTCAACATATTCAACGACAGTCAACCTTTATGAGGGAAAAAGAAAAGAAAACAAAAAAATAAAAAACAAGAAACACCCATGAAAAGATTTACAACAAGAATAACAAAAACAATACAAAGGCAAAAACAAAAACAGAACAGAACAGAGCAGAACAGAAGTAAAGAACTTCCGTCAAAATGTCACATTTAATGACACGATCATAATTTAAGGCCAGAAAGTAAAAAAAATAATAATAATGAAAAGACACAAGTGGGAGGATTTATTTGTTTTTTATTTTTCACTCTTTTTAATTACTTGTTCGATTTTCATTAAGGAAAACGTAGCGACAAGGCAAAGAAATTATCCACCACCACCACTGGATAAAAATTCCGTAGAGATCAACTCACACAAACGAGAGATGAAAGAAAGAGATGAAGGCAGCCGGACGGACGGAAACAAATGACATTGTCATTAAAATCCAGTCATAAACTTACAATTTTTCATTGGTTTTCATTTCGTTTCTGTTTTTTTCCGCCGTAGTGACCCTGAGGGTATGAAATGCAGAATGCAGCTGGCAATACAAGCGATCAACAGATGGATCAAAAAAAAAAAAAAAAACAAAATGCCAATGAAATTAAAAAAAAAAGAGAAAAAAGGTTCGATGTTTTTACTCTTAAGTCATCTGTGAATTATACTTACAAATTATTATTATAGGCGCATGAAAAAACAATGTTTAGAATTAAAATTCCTGCGTTAATAAGTATTATCAAACGATCTGTTTACACAAGTAAGTCGTAAGGAGCTCTCGAGACAAAGAGTAGTCCAAGAACAAGTTCACTTGCAGTGTTACGGAGCTGCTGATATTGTTGACTAAAAGCTTACAGTTTCATTGTTCTTTTATAATTCTGTCATAAGCACTTGCAGATCGTGTAGGTGTTAATGGTGACCCCACACACAGATGCCATGGGACACCCGGAGGCAAACTAGCGTTATTCATAAAGATTTTGATCTGAAATTTGCTTGATTCAGAATGCATCAGATGTTTAAAAACGTATCATAATCCGATAATACATTAGTCGAATAGTTTATACAAGCGAAACATGATCAGAAGATAGTCGAATGTCATCTCATTCTGTTGTCACAACATGATTAAGCTTTCCTCTATGAGTCCCAAGAGATTTTAAAGTACACGTTACTATAATATGCATGCACCATAAACTGTCTGCATTCTAACTTCTCGAAGCTTTGCCTGCTGTGTACTTATGTACTTGTAGGAATTTCCGTAACACTAACATACTTTTTCTATGGAGAACAATGTAGTCAATGTATACCTATACCTACTCAGTCTGTATAGGATATTCTTTGCGAAAACGTTTCAAACAATGATAACCTGACAGTACCGCCTTTCTAAACGTTTCATCCACAGATGGTTCAAAAGCATGCGAGGATACCGGCAACGATGATGTCGACATTTAGTCGGACGAGTAAAATACAATTTGATGAGATCATTTAAGCGTGAGGCACATATTAACGAATATGTTTAAGAACTGTTTCATTCTAACTACATAGCTTAAGGCCAGAATTTAAGGATTTCCTTTGCATACATCGCGTACATAAATTTGTTTCAATAAAACATAAGAATTTTAAAAACGTATTCATCTACGTACTCTCAAGAAATATAGGCTTTACAGTGTGAAATATTTGCAAAACAAATAAAAAAATGTCCACCGCCAATGGAATGGATGCATGGATGGATGGATGGATGGATGAGGCTATAAGTGATAATGAGTTGCACATTAAACGTAAATGATGATCTTTTCAATGTCTCCACAAGAATGTTTAATAAAAAATTAAATGCGAATATTTTAAAAACAATATTAAAAATTATTTCTTACCCACTCATTCGGAAATTTATTGCTTGCCAACGTTCTATATGGTCCTCTTCGATCAGGGGAAACGTGCAGCACACAACCAACATCTGTTGCGAAAAGCTGAGAGAAACAAAAAAAAAAACTGAGAAATGAATCTGAATGTGAATCTGTGTATAAATTATATCTTTTTAAAGAACATTAAATAAAATCTGATGGATTTACAATCACAAATGCAACAAGAAAACAAAAAACGTAATGAAATGTATTCTTCTACAAATTAATTCATCTACTTTATGGGCTTTTTTTCTGAGGTTTTTTTCTTTTTTCTTCTTTTTTTTCTTTTTTCTTTTTGATTTAAATGTATCTCAGTTCTTTGCATTCTTTATGATTTTTTTTTTGATGGTGACAAGAAAATGATTAATTTTTATATTTAATTTGTATTGTGCGTCCATATATGTGCGTCCGTCCACAGGTTCTCGACTTTTTGTCAATTCTACACCCTGTAATTATTATTGCTGCTATACACACACAGTAGGCCCAGTTGTCATTTATTTGGAGGTGTTTGTTGACGTTGAATTTAATAAGTCAACATTATACATCTGTTGGATCAGTGCCACCTACGAACACCACACTGCGACACAAATGCTCTGGCGAACAACACGCAGCACATACACGCATAAACTTTCACTCACCTCTGCGTTCGGAAATAATCCGTTCAACCAACAACAGCTGGTTGTTGTCGTGTTCATCATTATCATCTGGCTGCAGTCGTATGTTGCTGACGGCGTTGCTCATTCATTTTTGACCAAATAAATCTTTAATTAAATGTCACATTGGGTAGACAAAAATAAACGAAAAAAAGCAAAAAAAAAACAAAAAGAGAAAAACTGTAACGAAAGAAAATCCTTCCAAAATAAGAAAAAATCTTATTTTATTCGATAATTCCATCAACTCAAATGAAGTACAATGACATTCGAATCGATTTTTTGCTTCCATACGATTCGTTTTTTTTTATTATAAAAATAGCAATAAATTGACAATGAAAACTGCAGATATTCAATCGAAGTTTTACTTCCGAATTAAATATTATAAAGTAACTAAAATGCATTTTCTTTTTGTTGTTGTTGTTTATATGCTAAAAATGTCTCATTACATTGTGACATTAGATTGTTGAAGAGTTTACAAAACAGACACATTTTAGTGACATTTAGGTGAGGTTAGTGTCAACTCAGTAAGTTATTTTGGGTATTTATTTGAAAAAAAAAAATGTGTCGCCTTCAGCGTCGGTAGAACCCCAAACAGCCTGGAACAAAATAAATTATGTAGTTGTAGTAAAAAACTCTCTTTACAGTTTATATCTGTCGCGCGACAAAGTTCAAAGTACGTATTCTGTTGACATTGCTTTGAATAGCATTTTTTAACTTTTGAGAGCTTGCAGCACTACTCTTACGTTGTACTATAGCGACTATTCTTCTTTTCATTGTCCGCTAAAGGAAATTTTCCAATCACTTTTAAGCACGTCTTAAACAAAGCTGAACGTTCAGAGTAAGTGCTTTAGGTGCGCCAGTTGGTCACATGAATCGGTAACAGGGCTTCTTCGATTTGGTCCTTCCAACGCAAACAAGGTCGTTCTCTTCGCCGACTTACGCATCAAATTCCCGTCGCGCCATAGCATCCTCCTCCATTCGAACGACATGGCCAAGCGAGCGCAGCCGCTGGATGTTATTAAGCTGCACAACGCCATGACGTTGAGGAGCTCATACAGCTTATTGTTGGATCGTATCATCGCCAACTCACACTGGACTTTTCTCTCGAATTCTCTCTAGGCTGCTGCATCAGTGCTTAATAGTGTCCATGCCTCTGCGCCATAAAGAAGCACGGGGAGGATAAGCGTTTTGTCATAATAGATGGATAATCACCCTTCCCTCCACCGCATACCTTTTTTATGTGAAGACAAGCATTTTATTCTTTGCTTGTAAATCCATCATCCAAGAGAACATTTCGCGGTGGTGTAGAGTCAAAAATCAAAATAACAAGAAATTTATCAAATGAAATTGAATCGTAAATAATTTATTAAAAAAAGAAACAAAAATTTATTCTTTATGTGGTATAATTTATAAAAAAAAAACCTAAAAAAACAAAAATAACAGAAACAACAAAGGAAATACAATTAAAATTAGGCACACTGATCATAGACACACTGATCACTCGTATTATCTCTCGTATATTACGTTTTTCAAATATATTTTGGAGCGTAACGCTCTCTCTCTCTCTCACTCGGTTCGAAATGCATTAGATGAACGCGGCAGTGGCAGCACAAAAAGTTCAATAAACTTGTTGTTTAAAACAAAAAATTTAATTTTTTATTTTTGATTTTATTTTTCATTTTTTGTTTTAAATTAAAAGCAAACAAAACGGAAAAAGAGAATCAATTAATAATAAATCTATTGATTAATGAACAAAATTATTGATTCAAATAAATAAAATCCTATGCAAATTGCTCGTTTTAGAAGATGTGTTTAAAACGACACCCATGATAATTAATAAATTTTACACTCTTTTATCGAATATTGAAAAATAATTATTTTTTAATTGAATTTTTATTATTTTGCCTTTACTTATATACATAATTCTAATAAATTCTTTGACATTTCTGCCATTAACATTCGATTATTATTTAAAAATTTGGTTATTGAGTTTTGTCAGGGTGTAAAGGTAATAAAATACGCCGAATTTGTCAAAATTTTCGGAATGGGGCAAGTACGTAGAAATGCAATGTTAATGCGAATACGAAAATGAGATTTTTGAATTTCGAAAGATCAAGAAATTGAAATGATTGAATTCTAGTAATTCTAATTATGGAAACAAAGAAATGAATACAACTGACATTAGTCACTTTTAAATACATACAATGAAAAAGTTATCGTATCGCTCTGATTATATTGGATAACATATCTTCAAGCATTGAGTCAGTCCCTCGCAATGCAAACAGAATTGCTTAAGCTGCATGCATTCATTGCAAATGTCGTGTCCGTGTCTATTGTGTTGACAGCATTTCTTTCAAAATGACAACAAGTTTTCTAAAGTCCTTCTTCTTCTACAGGCATCGTAGCAATTCATACTCTTAATAGTCTGAATACAAAATTGCAAGTCTCTTCTGTTTTACTTTAGTAAATCACCTTCTCAGAATATTGCCTGCAATCTGTCTGAAAAAGCGAAACTGCACACTGACCCATATTTCAGCGAAAACAAATTGTTTTTTTCTCTCATTTTTTACTTCTTAATTGTAAGTACAAATGTAAATATTACGTTTTTATTTTCTTATGACAAAAAAAAACAGAAAAAAACAGAAAAAAATTATAAATGAAACGGAAAAGTAAAGAAAAAAAAAACGTCTTTTGTAAATATTTATCGAAATAAACGAACTTCAATAATGGATGATAGTCAGTCATAACGAGTGAATTGGTTTATTTTATGACTCTTCCCATCACTAAGACGGCGAACGTGTGGATGTTGAGGATGATGATTATGTGGCAAAATGTTACGCATGCGCATACATAATACAGGCACTTGAAGCAATACGAAATGCAATGCAATGCCACGCCACGCCACACCAGACCATACAGTACAATACAAAAATAATTTTTTTGGTTTTTTTTTTTTATTAAATTGTATGCAAAAAAACCTAAAAATGCCATAAAAAAATTAACATAAAAAAGTTGCCATAGAATTTAAAACAATTTTGTTTTGGTTATTTGCAAATACAATGCAACACGGTGTAAAGGTGTGTCATCATGTGATGATGATCACCATAACATCACAATGCCGTCAAGTGGCAATTCAAAGAAAAACAAATAAACGAATGCCATGAAATGAAATGAAAAGAAATGAATGAATGAATGAAAAAGGGAAAGTAAATGTGTGAATAAATATGAATATGAACTGATAAGGATTTATGCAATATTTTTAAGGCCAAATAATGCATACACTTTAGAGCCTCGTACTTATGCTCTCGAGTGCATATATACCTCTTGTTAAAAAGCCATAAAACAATTGTCACGAAATAAAAGTTAAATTATTAAAAATAAAAGTAAAATAAAAATTTAGTTTTCAAACGTGCCTTTTTGCATATTTGTCGTTGTCTCTTTGCCTTCAATTTTAGCAGGTATTTATTCTCTTATGCAATTATTGTCATTCTTACTTACATACATACGTCAATAATAAAATTCTATTTTAAAGTTAATTTGTTAGGAATATCCATTCATTTAATAAAAACAAATACTTTTACTTATTGGCTATTTAGTCAAGAATTAATTTTTTTAACTTTTATCAACAGATTATTCCCTTTGAACACCTGAACCTGTAACTCCTATCTGAGGGATGTTTCGCTTTTATTATGTAATAAGCATCTATGCATTTATAGAGAAATCAGTGTATCACTAGCAAATCTTGGAAGCCATTTTGTTGTTGTCTTTCTTAGTTTTAACACACTATACGTCTTAAAACTATTTATGTTACCCCAAGTAAATGCTAAATGGTTAAACCGCTACTCTTTTTTCAATTTTTGTTTTCTGTGGAAGAGAGATTCTACAATACATTCTCTAAGGCTACCCCAAATAATTCAACTAAAATTTCATCAAATGGATACAGACGAGGTCACCGCATTTACCGAAAACTATCAGCTTCTATCACATTCATTTCAACTTTTATTGCAATGGAAACTTTAATGGCCTCGTATTCAAATTAAATCCCATCTTATCACTCCTTTTAACAGATGCAGTCGCATAGCAGTGGCTCCCCAGTCTGTTGTATTTCTATTTGAAAGACAAAACATTGATTGGATAGGAAGTCGTCACTATATCGATTGGGTTTTCAAATACCTGGAGAGATGTTATTAACGGGCTTTAGTAAGATTGGTCCTGAGTCCATCCATCCACTAAGCATATAAGGGAACAGATTAGTCGTTAAAATTTAATCTAAATCGAGAAAGTGATCTTCATACTGAACGATCTCAATTAAACCAATGCTCCATCCAATTAGTTAGAACAGTGTACAACAATGTGAGAGACTTTTTTAACAAAAACTTTTTTACAAAAAATTTATTTTAAACGTATGGAGTGTACATTTTTTATGTAAAATTTATTTTCTTAAATTATCTAAGGACTGTACCAAGAATTGTAGCCAGCTGTAGACATTCTTTTGTGCTCAGCAGGTTATAAAATGTTAACGAATGTGCACGAGAGTGTTGTAAACAAAACCTGTTGGCAAAAAGGCTAAAATTTCATCTGAAATGTGTAGGTTTTTTAACAAAATTTTTTACAAAAAGATTCTTCTTCTTATTTTTATTTTTTTTTTGTTTCAATTAACAAATGATTACTGAAATTATTACCTTTTTTTAATAACAGTCTCTTAAAAATTATTAACAAATTCGTAAAAAATAATTCTAAATGAAGAAGACCTTGAACTTGCCTCTTGCAAATGTTCGTTCGTAATCATTGGCATGAAACAATCAAAAATGCACACATATAGTAAAACAAAACTGAATTTTAAATAAAAAAAAAAACAAAAAAAAACTTTTTTAAATAAATAATACATAGTTAATTATTAATTATTGTTGTTATTGTTACTGCTGTTGTTGTTGTTGTTGTAATTGTCATTGTCATTGACAGTGTCATTTGTAAATAAAATTCAACAAAAAATACTACAATTTTGTGTGTGTGTGAATAAAATTATGTTTAAGAAGCTTTGCTAATGCCAACAACAATTCATTGTTTTTGTTGCTATTGTAGTTGCAATTATTTTTTTTCATGATTGTTTCTAAAAATCAAATTCAATGCAAATAATGATTTGGCAATAATAACGATAACGATAATGATGACGATGACGATTATGATGACAATAACGTCTATTGAAGATTAATAAATAAATGGAGATGACGCTGACAATGTTGCTGATGATGGTGTGGTATTGGTGGCATTGATGGATGCACAAAAAAAATTTGACAGCTTGCTACAAGCGAACGGACCAGGCATTGTCACGTTTGCGGTAATTCAAATTTCACTTCAACGAGTGGGTGGTTTAGTTTTGACAATTAATGAATAATTTATTCGAATAATTTTTTCTAATTTCGATTGTTTAAAATTTCATTAAAAAAAAACGAACAAAAAAGCAAACAGCAATAAAAAACCGGTTTCGCATGGTTGATTTTAAAAAGAATGAATTGAAAAAAAGGCGATTCAAAGATAAAAATTCAGCAAAAACAACAAACTGCACTGCATAATATACACGGAGAAAAATTCCGTATTCTATTACAGCACACTTTAAAAATGGGACAAGTAAAGCGGACCAAATATTCAACAATTGAGTTTGGCTTACCTTAAAAGAACCAGGCATACTCTTACTTACTTACTTAACTGACCATTGACAATTCGACTAACGGATTTCTGCCTGCAAGATGCCAGTCGCCTGTGCATCTTGCGCGCCCACGCCATTTAGTCACACTACTTGAGGACACGGCTTTCTCGATCCGGTCCTTCCAACAAACCCTCTTCCATCCGAACGTTAGACCTAAGACAGCGCAGCAGCTGGATGTTAATACATTGCACAACGTCCATGTCTTTGAACAGCTCATTGCTGGATGGTATGCTTAAATCATCACAACTTTAAACTGGATACAAATTAATACACACGGACATACAACATGATTGGCGTGGGAAGCTACGTCGTTTTCCTTTCCTATATGGCTGTAATGATCATTCATACAGAAATATTTAGTTTTTTACGTTTTTTTCTTTTGTTTTTGTGAGTGTATTTGTAATTTGCAAATGTTGTTTTCTATTCTCTTTTCTTTTTTTTCTAAAAATTAAAATTTAAAACAGGAAATTAGTAATTTTAGGATTTATTGTTTCTCAGTAAAAAACAAAAAAAAAAAAAACAAGAAAAAAAATTACCAACAAATTCTCACAGTCGCAATTACCATGAAACAGAGAGAAAAATAGAAAATGGTTGTGTAAAAAGGTATTGTTTTCGAAGCGATTCAATTTGAATTTGAAAAACATTTTTTTTTTCTTCTTAGATTTTTTTGTAATTCTGTATCTATTTCTAGCACAGCTATAGCCATTGCAAATTGCAAATGAATCATTTAATATGCTTCACTGCCAAGGTCAAGTAAAGATTCTACAATTATCTTGGCAATGGAATTCAAACAGCAACAGCAGCACCAAAAGCAAGAGCAAACAACAGGCAACATCATTGAAGTATTAATTTTCAATGTAACATTCAAGCAACCCAACCAACTCAAGCAACCAAACCAGCCAACCCAATCCTATACGACCAGCCAATAGACAACCTCCATCATGTTACAACAACTATAACAATACCATAAAGTTTAACCGCTAAACGATAGTCAATCGGAAAGGCGGACAGACAGACAGACAGACAGACATACATACGAGATTGAACGGCTTTAAATCTGTATTCAATTGCTGTATTGATTTAACGAGAGAAAGAGAGAGAGAGAGAGAGAGAGAAATTTTCTTGTCAATTTCACAGAGACTCTGATTTATGGCTTCACACGACACAAAGAAAGAAAATCTAAAATAAAGGAAAAACTCTTATGTACCACTGACGGGCACTGGCTTAAGAGGCGATTCAGTACGTTTCCGTTTCATTTACTAAAGACTATAAATTTGTTTTATGCGCCATTTTAAAAGCAATTATTCTTCAACGTGTTGGTGTGATGGTCACATGTATTGCGTATTAAACAAATAAATTTTTAATTCAATTTTTGTTGCACACAAACAAGCCATTTTATTTCTTTGAATTGCTTTTGGAAATAATTTTTTGGGGAATTTTTTTTTTTCTTTGAATTTTAAAAGTTAAATACTCTTTTTATTCTTCTTCTTGCTTATTGAAGCAGCAGCAGCAGCAGAACAAAACAAACAACCAAAACCTGGTTTAATTTGCGTGATTTTGTCAATTTCAAAGCAAAGTTCATCATCATCATCATCATAATCTTCATCAGTTTCATCGGTTAAAATGGAAGTGAATTCTGTTTTTTTATTCATCATTTTTTCTTCTGCCAAAAAATCATAAGAACCAGCGGCAATAAACCCTGCTGACTTTATTTTTTGTTTTTTTTCAGACTTTTTTCTGAAAAACAAAAAAAAACAAGAAATCAAGTCTCAGAGCGAACATTTTAAACAAACAGTCTTAAAAAGCAAGCCAATACTTCTTCTTATTGTTAACGCTTTTCGGTAGTTGTTGCTGTTTTTGTATTTTTTTTCTTTGGTTTTAAATGCACATAAAATTTAAAAAACAACAACACTCCATACGTTTATTTTCGCACAAAACGGCAACAAAAATAAAAAGAGACGTTAAAGACGTTATTAACCAAATTCAAGGTTAAATTTAAGCCAAGCTATTAACACTTTATTTATAACCATCTCCTTAGCACACACACCCCTTCTCTTACCCCCACTTCCTTATCACTGGCCATGTTTAAAAGACATGCATTTCAATATTTTTATTTTTTTGTTTTTTTTTTTTTTTTTTTGGCTGATTATTATGGATCCACTCGTGAACCTTTCAGAACCAACAAAAAAATTAAAAATTTAAGCAAAAATTAATTTTTTTTTTGTGTTTTTTTAATTTTTTCTTAAAGTTGCTGCTGCTGCTCCCCAAACACTTTTCGGAAAAAAAAACCAACAAAATTATGATTTTTTGTTTTTTTTTTTGTCGAAATTTAATTGATTATCATTGCCTCGAAGAGTCAAATTGAGGGGAAAAGAATTCAAATCTTCTCTAAAGTTCAAGAGATCGTCCGTTTTTGATTTGGAATTTTGTAACAATGTCTCACTAAAACAATTAACTGCTGCGGCTACTTCTTAATGAACTTGAAACAGAAAAAATTCATTTTATTGCTGCTAAGATTTTAAATTTAAAAAAAAAATTAAGAAAATGAAAACACAGGTTCCTGACTCAAACAAAGCCTTCCTTAAAAGGCTCCACCAAAAAAAAAAAACAAAAAACGATGACTAAACAGGTCAAATATTTTAAAAGAATTTGTTTGTTTTAAAGTCATCAACTGTTATGCAAAAAATTCATTCTGTTCTGAAGTCTTAAAAATGAATCACACAGAAGGAATGTTTCTTGTATAAAACTCAACGGGATAGATTCTTCTCTACGATTTATTTGAAAAGTAATTTATTCTCTACAAAAACAAAAACATTTACTAGGGGACAAAACCTATGCACGGACATCAAGAATGTAAGTAATTCTGCAGTTGTTAGTAGAGTGTATGTGTTAGTTTATATATTTATATTCCTTTGCTTAAAACACTAATTCCACCTTCTAGTTCCAAATCCACATATATTTGTTGGCCATGCGTGTACATAAGTCCATCCCAAGCAAATGGGAAGACAGTATTCTTAGGTTGTCGTTCATGAAGCAGAATTTCTTTAGTATGAGTACATGCGCACACTAATTGAGTCTCCGTAAACCCTTCAATGGCAGTCCCTGTTTACAATGCTTGATTAAGGAATTCATCTTAAATTGTTCAAAAAAAGAAACCGGAACGCCCATTTGATCTCTGAGAGTATCAGAATGTGTTTCTAAATGTGTTTAGTTCACATAGCTGTCGGTGTGTTAGCTTTTCTTTTATCGCTTCATTGTGAGCAAGAGTACCACTCCAGTATCATAGCGTATGATGAATATTCTTATGGAAATTACGTAACCATCACCAAAACCCGTCGATCAACACGAACAGACACAGCAAAAGATGTAATTTATGAATGCAATTGCGGAAGAGGAAATCTAATGAAACGAATTAAAAATGATTAGAATAACAAGCGTTTCGTATTAAAAGATTGGCTCAAAATGCATCAGGAAGCCATACAGAGACGACACAATTACCACAAACAGACACAGACACAGTAACATACATACATACACTTGACACACACAGGTTCTAAGCACACCAGATAAACACACAACTATTGAGTCAATAAGAAAATTTCATGCTAATAAATGGTGCCATAAATATTTACTTGTTAATATAAAACAACAATAACAACAATGATGGTCATAGAAAATAAACCGCAAATAATTTATAATTACACTCTGCCTGCCATCAATTCCATTCCATTTTCATTTCGATTCAATTCCAATGCAGTTAAGCTGAAAATGTAAATCGAATCGTAACGAAACGAAACAAATCGAATCGTTTCGTAATGAATTGAATTACAAAAGCAACAATCCAACCCAACCCAAACCAAACCAAAAGTCGAAACGTTAAACGCGTTTAAGATGGCTTCACAAAGAGTCACTGCAGCCACTACTCTCTACTGCTCTACTCCTCTCCACTGCCAGCAAATAAATATTGGACACACGGCAGTTAGTTATTAACAACATCATTATTATCATCATTATCATCATCATCATCATCATCATCATCACCATTGTAGAATAACAATTCTAATATACAACTCATTACACATTACATGTGAGTGCAAAATTAGAAAAAAAAAAAACAAAAATATGATCTGATGGCTGGCTGATGAAACTCTTTGTAGGCTCTTTGTAGGCAGTGTCAGTGCATTTTTTTTTTCTTTTCATTTCAATTTCTATTTCTGGTTTTTATTTCATCTTTAGCCAGCGGTTTCTATTTATTTTTGTTGCTGTTTTTTTCTATTTTTGTTTCTTTCTATATTTCGTAACTGAAATAGGAAAACCAAAAAAAAAACAAAAAAAAAAAAAATAGAATAGAAACAAAACAACAACAACAACAATAAATACTCGGCAAGAGAACAAGATTTACAGAGAATCTTGTAGCCCAGCACAGACCGGCACAGCACTGATCGTTTCGGTGCGACTTGTCTGCCTCATAGAATCGCAGATAAATAGAATCTTTTTTAACGATTTTTTCTTTCTATATTTTAGTTTTTGTTGTTTTTAGTTTTTTTGTTGTAATTTTTTTTTTCTGCCCAAGACAATAAGACGCAATATATGGGGTTGTCTAGAAATGCATTTCGTGAATTTTAATGCATTTCAATGGAAAAATTACGAAATTACGAACAGAAAGAGAAACAAAAATGAGAAAACGCCATTAGCGGCAGCTGCCGACGACAGCAGCAGCAACTATTAAAACACTTTACGAGCCCATACCAAAACCTCAATTGAACGAAAAGAAAATTTAAAGTAGAATTTTTTGTTTCTTCATCGTGAACAGAAATTTTAAAATGAGCAAAAATTTATCGTGCATAATTGCGAAAATGTTTCGGCGTTTAGAGATGAAATCAAATAAGAAATCTATTCCATTAGAACAGCCATCTCATCCATACATTCGATAGAGACCCAATACATAAATTCGTTCTTTAACAGTTCAGGGACAGACAGAACAGAATTGATCATTAAAGCCCTCGAGTCAGGATTACAATATAGTTTCTCACACTACCCGTGTTAATTTTAATCGTACATAGATGGCAGGATTGATTCCGAACGACAGCTATTTGAGAAACTGTTCATGGAAATTTTATTTTACTCTCTGAGTTTTTGCCGGAAGACTGCTGAAAGGCATCTATCTCAGCACCATTCTTTTTCTATTTTGAAGCACGTTCAATGCATTATATTATCATTGATTGATTAAACTAGTAAGGAAGCTAGTTAGATACATAGTTATTTGACTCTATTTGCCAGAATATTCATTTACTTAATTCCGATCACTCTTTGACGATTAGGTGCCCATATAATGCGTAACATTCCATGCCTGGAGTAATTGTTAGTCGTCTTTCTTTCTTTTAGAGACTCCGCTGAAATCATTAGAATCTAACATCACTATGGCTTAATCACATTCGTCGAAGCCAACTTTTCAACTCAACGTCCATCGGTTAATTTATATTGAATCCCATCAGATCAAGTAACTACGAACCCCTACGAATGAATAAGTCCAAAAAACTGAGGGAGGAGTATTTTGAATTTTTCGTTCTAAAAATTCATTTCGACTCACAAATGGCTCTTTAACAATGTTGTGTTTATGTTGTGTAGTTTTTACTCAACTCCATAATAATTGTAATAATTTGTCATTAATTGTTATTAATTTGATGAAGAGACGACACACAAAATTAAATTTATTTCGCCGTAGTAAGTTATTATCGACTTAATGTCTGTACTTTTTACTACACACAGTATTTTGTCAAATTGCATGCAAACATTTCTTTTTTTTTCAGATGGATCGTACCAGCCGGCCAGTCGTTTGGCAGATCTACGGTTTTACTGTCATAATAAAATAAATAAAAGAAAAAAAACAAAAACAAAAACGTAAAAACATGAAATGCTATCAAATCATTATTTAAAGCGATAGCATTAGAGTAACAACAACAACAACATCGTCATGGTATCAAAAATCAAAAAAAAAATCAACAGTAGCAGCTCTAATTAGAGTTTAAAATACACGAATAAGTTGAGGTAAGAGAGTGAAAAAATCTAATTTTAACCTTGAACTTGAAAAGGTGGTACAATATGAGTCACCACCTCCTCTAAGTGACGCTAATGGCGGTAGCAGCCAAAGTAGCAGTCGAAAGTAATTTCTTGAATAAATACGTATAAAAATTCAAAAAAGAAATATTTTTTCTCCATTTTTCTTTAATAAATAATACTTGAAATATCAAAAAAAAATGAACAAAAAGCAATCAAACATACAAGCAAATATTTTTCTTTAACAAGCAAATAAAATAAAAATGCATCAAAAAATGTAAAGAAATGATGATGATGATGAATTATTAACATTTTTATATGCGATATTATTAGCAGGTCTTAATCAAATTCCATTAGAAACTATGTACTTGTATTGTGTACAAAAACAAAAAAAGCGTTAAACTGTTGCGATAATTTATTTTCTATTTTTATTTATTATTTTATTTATTATTTTATATGATTTTATTTAGCAACAAATCATATTTTAAAGACGTCACTCCAAATTCCAGAGATTTCAAATGCAAATCAATTGTATGGATTGGTTTTTGTTAGACTTACAGTAGCGATTATTGAAAAGTTAGAATTAAAAGAATACATACATGTGTATGTATGTAAATGTATACTATGCGGAAATAGCAAATACATATCAACAATAACAGGCTACTGCTGCTGCTAGTGCGTATGGATTTAATTAAAAATTTCAAATTATATCCTGTTAACTAGTAGTTCACTTTGGCTATAATTATTGGTTAATATGGTACGAACACGCGTAATAAAATTCAATTTGTCAACATTTTTATTTCATACTCGACTTTACTCACAGAATGGGTAAACGAGTTCACTTCATTATGTCTATGATGCTCTCCGTCCAACTTTTCTCTGGTACCCTCTGTATCGAACAAACTGTTTTTCGTGCGGATGATCGCCTTCTTTAAAAGTTTATCTCTTTGAGAGGGTTGAGATCCGACTTAGGCTAGAAGTTAAGCTCATTGTGGTACCACAAATCAATATCCAAACAGAAAAGCAAATATTCGCTATAGGACACCATCACAAATTCGAAAAGTAATACTTCTAATAAGCGAATGGCTTTTGAAAATTGATGGATGGTCATGCGATTTAAGGAAAGTATACAATTAGTTCTCCTACCTCCTTCTACTAACGATGTTAGGATTCCCTTTAAACGACCTGAGAATACCCAGTTACGTACACTGTTTCGATGAGACGTTTTGCATGGGATCAAGTATTTGCCCTTCACTAATACTTGCATCTGTGGACCATGTTCGACTACCCTTGTCATAAAATGTCAATTTTAAATTTCTATCGAATTGAATTAAAAAAAATCTAGTCTGATATGGATTTGAAGTTACTAAACTAAATATAAATTTGAATGAAATACATAAAGAGAAACAGAAACAGAAAGTTAAAGAGCAGGGAAACGACAACAACAATCCCTCATTTAATTTTTGCAGCTGAAGTACTTTCGCCATTTATCACCTCTCTGATGCTCAGATGCCAGCAAATGGTTGTATTTCATGTCCCCATGCAAATGAAACCTTAGTGTTATCGCTGTTGCTTCTTCTTCTCAACTGATATTCAAATTGTTTCTAATGACTGTGACGGTTGTTGTGTTGCTGTGACGTTGTTTCACTTCTATGAGTTTAACTTCTATGAGTTTATTATTATTCCTGTTGGTGTTGATATTGGTATTGTTGCTTTTCGGCATTGTTGTTTATGGTTTATGGTCTGCCACGGTCACATAACGATAACAATAACAACAATATCTTACGTATTGTTCTTTTCATCCTAACCCCAATCCCCATATTCATTTTTGTTGTTTTGTTTGTTTGAAAGACAATAATTATGGTGACGATGATGTTGTTCTTGATGTTCGGTGACTGACGATGGTTGTGTGTTGTAGTTGGTCGTATCGTAGTTGTTTTACTCATTACTCGGTGGTGCAGTTGTTATGGCAAGGAAAACAAAGAAGCTGCTAATGATGTTCCACTCCTCACCAACTCACCTACTCACTCTCGCTCTCTCTCTCTCTGCCTCACTCTGATCGTTTGTTAAATTTGTTTAGCGATTGTAATCGACGACTGCAATATTGTTTTTATTTTTGTTTTCTAAAACTTTTTGTGTCATTATTTGCAATTTTCTTGTTTTCCGTCTTTACTACTCTTCTTCTTTTTGGTGTTGGTGTTTGTATTGGCGTTGGTATTGGTGTTGTTGTTTGTGTTTAGAATTCATAAAATATTCTGCTGAAATCTCCCTTAGAATTTTACTTTGGAGCGGGCGATTTAAAGGTGTGAAAGAGAAATGTTTGTCGGCAGCTTTAGACTGATTGTAAGTGGTAGTGATGCAGTGGTGGTGATGGTTTTTTTTTTTTTTTGTTATTGTTATAGGATTGAATGGAATTATTGTTGTTTTTGCACTTTGTTGTTGACTGACTAGTGTTGATTATTTATTTGTTTGTTTTTGCTTTTGTTTTTGCTCATTTGCTTACTTTGGATTGTGTCAATGGCCTTGAAAATTTATTTTTTCTATTTTCTAATTCGTCTTTTTTCATTATCTTTTCTTCTGCTTACATCTTTAGAACAACTATAAATGCAGTCACAACATCACACAGTGGAGTCGATCGGCGAAAAATTGAAATGAAAAATTGAAATTTTCATAAAACAACCGAAACAGTCAAGAGACAACAACTATTAGTACAAATAGTAAATATATTATCC
Organism: Sarcophaga rosellei; assembly: GCA_930367235.1. Lineage (NCBI taxonomy): Eukaryota > Metazoa > Arthropoda > Insecta > Diptera > Sarcophagidae > Sarcophaga > Sarcophaga rosellei. Next base: position 1,824,098 of record OV884019.1, on the reverse strand, counting down.
CTGTTATAAAGAAAATCGTCGAAGGAGTCCGTGATAAACTACGTCACTGAAATCATATTATGTATTCGAAAAACTTTGACTTTCCACAATACTTGGTGAGCTCTTTTCATATTTGGCTTCTTCTGAGTTGAATGGGTTTTGATTTTCACTTCATAACAATACATCGAGCTTGAAGCAAATCAGAATTAGAATTGGGCTCATTATAGTGTTCCTAAGTTTAGTGTTGGAAAAAAGTTCACACATTCAAAGCATCATACATAACATAAACATCTTAAATGGGGATACAAGGAAACTTCATCATTCTTTTCCGTTTTTAGCATGGACAGTCATGGTTATTTTCCCATTCAATTGAAAAGTTCCAACATTTTCCACAATTACAATTTCGCAGTTCCACTGCGAACTATTACTTAATTTGTATTTACTTTGTTGTGTTGTGTTATTATTTGTATAAATAAATGTAAATATTTTCCATGATATTTGCTTTTTATTTTCTTGTAGTTGTGGATGTCGCTGTCGTTGGTTGTGTTTTTGCTTATGCACTTCGCTGTTATAGCTGAGTTATTTCCTCAATGATTTGTTGTTACTTTTGTTTTTGTTGCTCTTGTTGTTGTTGTTTATTTTTAATATTATTTTTGCATTTCTTAAGATTAGAAAAATATTACACTTGGCTTTATTTTTTTATTTTTGTTGTTGTTTTTTTACATACCAGATCATTGGAACGAAATGCCACTGCTTGCCAGGCCAGCAGGCTTCTTTTCTTCCCTTTCGTTTGTTTGCATTGTTGGCTTAGTGACATACTGACTGACTGATTGACTGACAAACTGTCTAAATTATTATTGCTGTTGTTTTTGTTGTAGTTTTGCATGCATTGCTGATTAACAATAAAAAGGCGACTGATTGCACTAAAAACTAAAACAACAAAAGCGAAAAATAGAATTAAGAACAACAACAAAACCAATAGAAAAATAACATCATTTTTATGCCAGAACTTGAAACAAAAACGGGCGGCGTTAAAAGATTATTTCTTCTGCCGTTCCTAAGTGCATTTGAATACACTACGCTAATAAGGGTGGTAATGCTCCTGCTGTCATGTCTTATTACGTCTTACGTCACATAACACACTAAGCAATTGATCAAAAAAAAATAAAATAAAACTTAATAAATTAAATTTACTAAACTATTCTATACTAAGGGGTTAGCATATTTTCTTTCTTTCGATTTTTTCACTTTAAAGCCATAGAACTAAGGTAGAGATCTTCTTTTCCCGTCAAACCATACGAATAGAAGGAGAAAAACATAAAATAGTATAATCCATCCAGATGCGCACAACTTAAATGCATTTTTCTCAAAATCACATTTTTCAATCTGGCGACCATGAATTCGCAGACATTTTGAGACAATATTCCTAAGGCAAGTAGTAGTAACTCTAACTGGAAAATTTTTTGCGGCATCAATAACTAATAATTTTATTAAACAATTAAGATAAAAAAAATAAGCGAAAGCAAGATAAATATTCAAAACGCCGCCATTTTGTAATTTTTTAAACTTCTCAACATAAAGTAGTTCAGGCTATAGATGGTATACATCGTACATCGTAGTGTAGGGTAACACATCGTCATTCTTAAACAATTCTAATCTTTAGAATATTTTTCTTCTGGAGCTTTTTATTTTTATTTCTATTTCTTCTTCTATTTTTTTTTTTTAATTTTACAATACTAATACCATAGTACCACAACACACATAGACATTGTTTTCAAGGACATTTTAATAATATTTTCTGTTTTATTTGTGGTCTTATTATCACATGCGAGTGTAGTGATACGAGATTAGCGGCAATAAGTGCAACAGCAGCAGTAACAGCAACAGCAAAAGCAGTAGTAACTGCAATCACAGTGTGGTAAAATAAAAACCAATTGAAATATAAAATAAAAAAATTTAAACATCCTGCATTCGTGGTGAAAGTTTCAAGAAAAACTATTTGAATTTGAAGAACTTGTGTTTGATTTCCAAGAATGAAATCAATATATTACTAGAAATTATTATTGAATAATTAAGTTAAGAAGTCGGGTAGTGTGTCGGCTTATTATATGTATGTTCAAACCCCAACCCAGACATCTTGAACAAAGGAAAACATGAAAAAAGTAAATAAAATTGTCATGAAATTGTTTTCAAAAATAAATCCTTCGGTGTCAACTTTAAACTGTAAGGCCCTCGACACTCATGGGCAAAATTAACGCACACAACATGAGTGGTGTGAGAAGCTAGGTCGTAATTCTGTCTGAAGAGTTGTAATGATCAATTTTACTTAATCTCTTATGAGCAGGCTAGTGGTATTGCATTGCTTCGTTGTCCTGCATTACAACCTGGAAATCTTTAGTTCTTTTTTAAGCCTCGATAGTTACACCATTATTAACAATTGGAAATAAAATCAAGCATATCCGGTCATAGTTTCCATTCAATCTATTCATCTTAAATTCGATTATAATTCAGAGCGTATAAAATCACACGAAATAGAGTTTCGGTCATCCCAGTTTCTTCTTTTTTCCTGCAAAGAGTTTTCAGATCAGATTTAATACCGTTACTTATAGCTCCGTTATCCCTTTTCACTGGCAAGATTGTTGGTATCAACGTCAGAAGCACTGAACCATTCGTTAAATGTAATCTTGCATTTCAAACGTATTTTATATTTCATGCAATCTTTTGCGATTACCCTGATTATTAATTTCCGCGCCGTGGCCTCCAACAGCGTAATGCTGCTAACGATTAATTTCAATTTTGGTGTGATTCGTTGTATGTATGCCATGAAATAAATAGAATTTTCAGACTTCAATGCAACAAAATATAACAAATTTTGTATTGCATTTTACAGTTTTTATCGTAATCGATGTCGATTTGATGACAGTTGTTATGAAAAACAGCTCGTCATCAATTTAAGTGACAAAAAAAAAAAAAAAAACGATTTCAGTTCTTAAGAAGTACCTGTCGTCGTATCTTAATGGCATCTCAATTGTTAAGGTTGTTGTTGTTATTTGTTTGTTTGTTTATTTATTAAAGTTCTTAAATTGCAACTAATTTTCAAGGTAATTAAATTAATTTCATTTCATGTGTTAATATATATGTACAATAAAAGCAACACCAAAAGAAACAACACAAAATTAAAAGGGGGAAGTAATTTTAAATACAAAAACAACAAAAACAGAAAAGAATCGTTTTTTTTTTTGTCAACAATAATGACTTCAGTTGATATACATAATGGCAGTCGAATGATTGAATTGTTGACATAAACAAGAGTGTCACTGTGTTAAAAACCCACGATGACTATACAGGCAGGCAGACAGTGGCAAATTGTCATTCGGATATCAATTAGAGAGACAGACAGACAGACACCACTTTTTTGCAGGCGAATTAATAAAAAAATTTAAAAGTAACATAACCAACAACAAATACATAATAAGAAAAATTATAATGTTTAGTTTTTTTGTTTTTTTTTTACGACAACAACAACAACAATTACCTGTTGCTGGTGATGTCATTCGTGTTAGTTTTTTTTTTTTTTTTTTTGTTTTTTCTTTGGAACAATTGCATGAACGAATCACTCATTATAGCATGAACGCTAAAACCATAAAATAATTATTAAGATATGACAGAAACAGAACAAAATTAATAAGAACAACAACATCAACTATTGTTGAGGGAACAAATTAAAGGAAAACAACAAAAAATCAGCAAATAAAATAAATAAAGAAGAAAAACAAAAGGAAGCAGGAATGCTAAACAAATGTGTGGACTCTAATGGGCGAAACGAATTCATTACACATACATGTGCACATACACATCAACATCCACAACCAGAGAGTGATTCAAAACTAAATACATATGGAAACAATTTCTAACGTCCTCGTTATACACTGTCTGTGTAGAAAAGTTACAATACAGTTAAGCCTGACCTGCGTTTAATAGCTTGGCTGTGAAATTCAGCATTAAATTGACTTAAGCAGATGAAGTATTCAAATAATTTTACTTTTTGGATTAATAACGGATTGTCACAGTTAGTAAATGCTTATGGAAACACTATTTGGTCCATATAAACAAGTTATTATCACTTCATAGCCAAGAATATGGAAGAAATATTGAATAAAAATGCATTAATGATAAGGGTGAACGTCTTTTAAACATTTTCAACTGTACGTAGGTCCCTAAAAGTGCACAAAAATAAAACAACATTTTCAGTTAAAATTCTACAACAAACTCTAAAGCCTTTGAGTAAATGACGAGAAAAACTTCTTACAACCCAATGCGTTAATATTACAGCTGGAATGGAAAGGTGCAATAATTCCACAAGTTTAATCCTTTAATCGCTTAAGAAAAGCAGTTGGGCGTTTCATCAGCAATGTCAACATCTTTTGAATTTCATTAAAGAATAATGAATAAGGGTTTAGGCATTGACAAATCCATGTTTATATTTAGAGATTTCATTTGTTAATATTTCGAGATGGGTTCGCAACACGACCTTTCAAGCCAGCCTCGGTCAGATTTTCTTTGCCGTTCTCCTCGTGTCCGAAGCCGCTTACTTTTTGTTGACGGAAATCCCGATCGTATTATCAATTTTAAGCTTCGCGGGTTATCAAAGGAGCTCTCAACGTCAAAAATTCGTCAGAGAGTTCGATGGTTGTGACCTGTCTAGCCAGTTCATCCGCCTTGCAGTTACCCAGAATGTCACCGTGTCGTGGTACACATTTTACATGGACATCACATTGATCTGCAACATCGTTGTGTTACCTGTGACAGTTGTACACCATCTTGTCGTTCAACACATTAGAATCCAGTGCTCTGATAGATAATTATGCAGCCAGATCTTTGCATCCGTAGTATGAGGTTGAAATCAGTAGCCACCATATTTCATATTTTTTTTAAATTTAATTTTTAATACAAATTTTTATTTCGTTATTACTGGAGTTCTTTTTATAACCTTTTGTTTAATTTTGTATGATGTTCACAAGTGTATGTACATATGTATGTATGTAAATACCAGTGAACAGAGCACGAGACAACGCATGCAGTTGAGCTGAAAGCAGAAACTTAATGTTTCTATTTACTATCATTAGAATAAAAAATCATAATCTGGTATCAAGAAGCATTATGACAACAGCAATGCAGTGCTATACCATAATGGGTTAATCATTTATTTTATAGTTGTATTTTTTAACAGTCTTTAGCAAGACGCATTCTGAATACCTGTAATAGAGCTATTCAAGGGTGTTTATAATTCGTCTCCTACTTCAATTCAAATGTTAAAGATTCTCTTCTTTTTTTTTCTTATTAAACAAACAAAAATGCAAATAAAAATGAGATTGAAAATGAAAACAATAAAAATGAACACAAATCAAAATATTGAAAAAAGAGAAGAAGATGAATAACGAAAAACCTACAAAAAAAAAAGAAACATTTAAATAATTACGAATGATTTATTTTGTGTTTTGGCCATAAAAAAGAGTATTTTTATGAAAAATTTGCAACAATGTCTGCTGTTGCTGCTATATTTGACAGCGACAATGTCTTTTGCAATAAACAAAACACACACACAAAAAAAAACCTAGTAATAACAACAACAACAATAAAATAACAACAATAACAAAAGAAAAACATTTTAAAATATTTTGTTAAACAGAAAACGTACAAATTGTTCCAACAAACGAACGTTTTGCCTTCTATGGTTATGAGCAATGCATTGAATTGGAATGGACTGAAATGGACTGAAACACAATGAATAGAATGAATGTGTGTGTGTGTGTGTGTGGAAGTGTTTTCAAAGATTTTATTTAAAAAAATTATTTTTCTTCTGTATTGAGCTCCTCACAAGACATGATCTCATGTTAGAAAAAAAAAGTAACAACAAAAACATTCCTTTAACACTTGTTTGTTGTTTTTTGTCCACTGTATAGAAATTCTTTCGGTCTTTACATTCGGTTTTTGGTGTTCTCCGTTTTTGGACAAGCACTCTCTCTCACACACACACACACACGAATGTACGTGAATATGGATATGCAATAATGGTTGGTGGTGTTTACAAAAACAAATAAAAACAAAATTTGGAGAATAATTAAATCGCTAACCATGTCCATATTTTAATTGAGTGCAATTATTAATTATTGCTTGCCTTCTTTGTTACTGTCTCGGTTTAGGTTTCTGTTTCTTTTATTTTGCATTCTTATGTTGGAGAACTTAAAAATATCTGTGTATACGTTTTATTTGCTTTTTTTCATAATTTTTATTGAAAAAAAACTTAAAAAACCATTGAACCTGATAAACAATGACTAACTTCTGCTAAAATTTATAACAACAACAACTTGAAAATGAAACAAAGCTTATGTAACTAAGAGAGACAGAACGAAAGAGATTGATAGTCATTTATTAACCGCAGTAAATTGTTTTTTTTCTTTTTTTTTTTGGGAATCTTCAAAATCTTCTTTTTGAACAACTATCAGCCCGGAAAATATTAAAAAAAAAGAAATCCATTTATTTGTGAGAAGAAAAAATTCAATTTAACTATTGACCCAGTTGTTGTTATTGCAACTGATCGTTCAATGATATGAAAACCTAAATGAATGGACGAACGTATGAATGATCAAGCGAGTGAGCGAGCTGGGGCATCTCTAAAAGAAGAATAATTTTTTCTTTTTTTCTCTGTTGATGTTGTTGTTGTATTTAGAATTTACAATGAGATTTTAATTGAACTGAAGGCCGTTATTTTTACGCAAAAATATACACATGAACACGAACAGACGCACACACACACACCGAGTAAAGAGTAAAAACGCGAAAACAATTTGTAACAAAAACAACAAGAACAAATGGTTCATAGCGAGAACAGCACATGTGCCACGAAAGAAAAAATTATTTACAGATGAAATCCATAACCAGTAGGGTTCACGTAAATGAGAAAATTTTCCAACTGGAATTGTGAAATTAAAATCTTATGAAATTTATTTTGATTTTGAACTGACAGTTGATGAGGTTTCGAAAAAAATGCCGAAATTAAATGTACAATCCAATAATTCAAAGTCTACATTTGTAATTGGAATGTTGTCAAAGCCAAATAAGCTGTTATTAATGCCAACAAATTGTCAAATTCTTGTTCAAATTTTATCAACACATTCCATTCTTGAAAATCAATTTGATTTTATCGGGTTTTTTAAGGATACTTCTGTTTAAGTTTGTTTAAAAGTAACAATTTTTATCAAACCATCTTACAAACACCATAACAATATATTTTACAATACATGTGCACAAGAGAAGATACCTTCTTACGTTAAATTATTATTTAATTTTAACCTTTCCTGTAATATCTAAAAGCCGAGGAGATTTAATGAGATTATTTTTTTAATTTTTTTCATATACTCACTGCAATCCCTATTTGTAATACAGCACAAGCTCCAGCATCTGAAAACATCGCTGAGCAATAGAAAATTAGTCAAGAACAGAAACAAAAATGTTTACTAAGAGTGCCAGAATAATGAATTCTTTTATTCTTCTTGCATTGCGTTGCAAAAATAAGAAATACCAGGTAAAATTTTAAAGATAATCTTCGACATTTAACAACAAATCATTCAGTAAGCCAAAGTGAAAACGCAAAAAAAAAAAAGAACAGAAAGCGGTCTCTGGCGGTTTTTTTTACGCAAATACAAGAAGTATATATTTATGTATATGATCGCTTATGAACCAAAAAATATTCATTTTAAATATGAAATTTTCTATTTTAAAGATTTCAAATAAATTTCAGTTAAATCGGGGTTTGAAGTTCAATTTTGCAGCACTTCTTATATTTCAATATTTTCATTGACCCTGAAATTTGCTGAATTTACTCTGATTTCACAGCCAAGCTTTTTCTTTTCACTCGATTCGAATATATGTATACCAAGCAATGAATCACAATGTTTTTCGTTTCTTTAAAATTCAGATTTAAAAGGAGATTTCAAATTCGGATTCAGCAGAGGGAGGAGAAATAATTTTGAATAAATTTTTTAATGAAAAAAGGTGAAAAGATTAAAGAATAAACGCAAGTGAATTTTGTTCCTCCACTAAATTTGCATTCGATTGCAAATTTTGTATCAAAATTAAATTTTCTTTTAACAATCATTGCATCATTTCTGTCTTTCTTTCTTTTATATATTTTTTTCTTTCTTTGAATGTACATATGTATGTAAGTAGGCCTACTACTAGTATTTGCTTGCCTTTTTGAAAAATATCGTCAACAACGACAGCCTCAAATCAATAATCGAACAAACAAACCGAATAAAATGAATAAATAAACGGATAAACATTCGAATATGAAATGTTTGTTCATTTAATGCACTCTTCTGCGAGACGCACTCACACGGGTAATTGAGGTCTGACACTGTTTGTGCATTAGAGAGCCACTTATTAGAATTCAAATATGTATGAAAAGCATACACGCATACACACACACACACACCTTAATACACAGCTACTTACGCACCCAAACACATACATACGTACAGAAATGCATACAAAATTTTCGCGTTTATTTAACAAAATTCAAGTGGCAAATTTAAATCCACTCAGTCACGCTGACCCATTTTCTGCAAATGCAAATGAAATATTCAATACAACAATAGAAACCGACAGTAACAGCAACAGCATCTACAACTGTAACTTCTATTGAAAAAAAAAAAAATTAAAAATAAAAATAAAAATAATAAAAATTAATACTCCATAATTAAACCATACGAGAGTGTGGTACTTTTTTATATGCATGTAAATATCAGTCGATCTTTAACTTTAAATATCCTTCGGTCAAAAAGTTATGACGTCACATATTTCTATTCTTTCCCCCCATTGTGATACCGTAATGAACTTTGCGGGGCTATTGAAATCTCTTGAATGTTGCGATAAAAGGAGATGATCCTACCAAAGCACATTTCTGATCCCCAGTTCCTATTTGACCTCATTCAATAACAAACGGTTGAGTTGGTTATTTTGAGTCAAGAAATCACAAAAGTGTTTAACTTTGACTTTGGCTAAATAAAGACATAAGTAAAGTCTCTTCTCATAAATAAATTCTTACTGAATGAAATTAAATGCCTAAATATGAAGAAAAAAACATATTTCTCATTGTCTTAGCTTAGGTTAATTAATTAATTCGATTTTAAAATTAGATTGGATGCCTCCTTCTTAGTTTCATTTCTTTGTTGAAGTGTTTTATTCAATGTTTGCATACGCAGCCACTGAAAAGGTTTGAATTTTGTTCGGAATTTATTAAAAAAAAACAAATAAAATTAAAATTTAAAACCGAATTACTAATGTTCAACAACAACAACAATTGCAGCAAAAAGAAAAAATGTTGTTATTATTCTCTTGGCACTCATTAACCCGTCAGGACAAGTTAAAGCGAGCAAGTGCAAGTCAATAAAAAATTGTCGATTAAAAATGCAGTTGAACCAAACAAAAGGTTAATGGACCTATTATTTGTTGAATTTTTAATTAAAAGATTGTATCTTTTTTTTTTGAATTTTAAACAACATTTTTTATTAGAACGAAAAAGTATAAACATTCAGCTGATCGTTGATTAGCTAAGAAGATCGGTTTCTGAAGCTAAAGCATATCTAAGAATTAGTTTGGATTTGCATGGATTTCCTCAATAAATCAATTCTAAGCATAAAGTTGTTGTTATTTTATTAGATTTTTGGTTAATATTTATAATTTGGCATTATTGTACTTCTTCTTCTTCTTTTTCTTTAAATTTTTTATTACCTTTTATGTCTCTTTTTATTGTATTTTACTTTTTCTCTCTTTTTTGTTGTTGTTAATCATTTCAATTTGCACTTGTTTGTGCAGTTTTGTGAATACATTTCATAACAATCCAAACATAATCGTATCATTCGAAATTTTATTTGAATTTAAATTTTTATTTTATGGTAGAAGAAGTTGTTGTCTTCTACGAAAGACAACCTTGAATTCGTGTTAATTTATAGCTTCTGCTTCTTCTGCTTCGCTCTTCACTTGTTTCTTATCCGTTCTCATATGAGGGTAAAAGTGGAATTCTTGTTTACACAATCAAATTGTTAAAAAAAAAATAACAGAAATCACAACAACAAATCAACAACAACAACCATTAAGTTCTCCAAAGCAATTGAAGTACTGTAGCCAAGAAGAGAAACAATTTGGGAGACTTTCTTTTCATAAAATATTAGTTTATCCATCGAGGTAATGCTCTGGCACTAATTCTCGAAGCCGTAGTGCCTTACAGGCGGAGGTGTTACCGATAGAGGCTGAGGCGAAAATTATTGGAGACTCAAATATCATTAAACGTGAAATTGCCATACCTTCCAATAGCCAGGCGATTATCAAAGCCTTGAACTCCAATGTGATGAACTCCAAGAGAGTGTACAACTGTCGAAGATATCTTGATGATGTCGCAAAAAGATATGATATCTGTAACACAGGGGTACCAGAACACGGTGGTATTCCAGGTAACTGTAGAGCAGGTGAACTGACCAAGCATGGCACAACTGTCGTGTCAAGTCTACTGAAACACGCTCAGTGTAGTTGTCGGGATCATTACGCGGCATTGCATTATCGGTACGCATGCGTAGCTCATCGGATTTGGACACCTTTCTATTAAATTCTGCAGAAGCTACAGAGATGAGCAAGAGGAAAAGACTTTTCTTCACCTACGGTGTACATGCCCGGCACTATGTTGTAGAAGAAAAAAGTATCTTGGCGCCTACTATGTAAACGATCTGAAGGAAAACTGTAGAAAACTGTGGTATCACAATTGGTTCCATGTAGCTTAAGTGTGTCCGTCTATCCTCCCTGGACTCATAGCCACCTCTACCTACCTATCCGATCCTCGAAGCAATTTCGAGAGTCCATTTTTGTAGGCATAACCTTAAATAGATTCAATGAAACCGATGATTATCTCCTTAATTTTTGCACAATTACAGTTTATTGTGGATCGTTTTAGTTATTGAGAATCAAATATAAACATAGAGTACCTCAGGGTAGTAATTCGGAAACAACGGTAAGGCAGTCTAAGAGCACCGTAATTTTTATCTTTGCTCTCTTCAGTTTCAGAAAAGACAAGTTTCAATTTCAATAAAGCCCACCGGAAATGAATTCAATATTGAAAACGTTGTAGTTATTAAAATAAAAAATAAATACAAATAGGAAGAATAGAAGAATTAACGCACACAACATGAGTGGTGTTGAGAAGCTAGGCCGTAATCCTGACTGAAGGGTTGTAATGGCCAATTATGTATGTATGTAGAAAGAATAGTATCCATAACATTGACCCATTTTCTATTTATTTTGGTTCCATCGAAATGGAAAGTGTTAAACACTGTTAACACTTAAATTCTCCTAGTAATAATTTCAAAGTACTTCTTACAGTTTAACAACAATAGTAACAACTTTAACCACGTCAAATATTTATGATACTTGTGGTGGCAGTGGCATGAATATTAAACAAAAGCTTAAAGTAACAAAAACCAGAAACTAAAATAGTTTTGAATGCCACCACCACACCACCAGCAAATAAAGAATTCGAAGAAGTGATAAAATTTAAAATACAATAGCAAACAGAGACAGAGGCTCTCAAGCTCTATTTTAAACAGAATTCAGTGAAATATTTGAATCCACAAAATATCACTCCGCAAGCGCAAGCACTCCTCCTCCTCCCCACAATGTTTACACGTACAAAATAGCCAAAAAACCCGCGAAATAGAAGGAAAAAATCAATGAAACTGGCTTAAAACGTCTACTTATAGCACAACAGCAGCAACACAAGTCGATTCGTTTTGATAACCATGAATGATGAACGAACGACAATAACAGCATCAGTATCAACAACATCATCACGCGCTCGTCATCAGAGCTTCACTTCTACCTCTTTAAGTAACAATGTTCTCACACACACACACACATACATACACAGGCAAAAACCCCCACCACACTCTCTCTCAGTCGCTCTCTTTTGCATTCATTTCGATGACACTCGTCGACAGTCGAGACTTCTTTGACTAAAAACTGACATAAAGATGTTATCATCAACGTCATCATCATCATCATCATCATCATCATCACTGGAAGCTATTAAATACAACTACAACAACAAATGCAATTGCGATACAGAATCATAAATATTATCACAGCAGCAAAAACCATAACGATGGCAATGACTACGTTGAAGACAATATGATGTTGAACACAATGTTGGCGTTAATGATGATGAGAATGATAAAAATGACGGTAAAAATTATGATTTTTTTTTGTTTGTTTTATTTTCAATTCGCTGCAGCCAAAAAGCCAAAAAGTATAACAAACAATATGTACAGAACAACAACAACAACAATGTATTCCAGCTTAAAATAAAAAAGAACAACATTAAAAAAAATCGAAGCATTTAAAAAGTGTGTACAACGGCATAAGCACGTTAATTCGAAATTATGTTTCGCCGACCGACAAACTGACAACTTTGTCGGCTTTTTAGGTGAAAATTTGCATGTGTTTCTGTGTATGTGTATGGGCTCACCCATACACATTCGGTTATAAAGCGTGCACACACACAAAGATAATAAGTGTATTCTGATTAAATCAGATGGATGGAAGCACAATGCGTGTGAGTTCAGAGTAGAATAAGAAATGCTGAGGCTTGTATCCATTACATGTCAAGGAAATGAAAATTAGAAATAAAAAGAGTGGACAAAGGATTTCAAATGATCGTAGGTGATAACGACCAAACAAAACCGGCATTCCCAGTAAATTAACAGAAATCAGTGGAACTATTATTCAGGCACTTGAATACAAGAGATATCTATGTAATCTTTTTAATTAAAACTCCACAAACTCTTCAATTGATTATGATTACTGCGGAGGGACAAAATAATCGAAGATCTTGTCTAACTCAATTTAACACTCATTCTCGTGCGCATTGTGTGAGTAATTAAGTTCAATTCTTTTTTACTTTAATTGGAATTTAATTTAATTCGACACTAATTAAACGCTTAACAAATGGGGAAGCAATTAACAAAAAAAAACATCTAAAAATATAATAAAAATTAAAAAAAAGAGAAACATATCACTTGCGGTTAAAACAAACAAAAAAAAAAATATTTAAAAAAGTGCATTTAACTTACTTGATTGGTTTAATTAATTTCTTTATTTTTTGTTTTGTTTTTCGTTTCGTTTTAATTGTTACTAAAGTGCTAATAATTGCATTTTAAAATTTCATGACATAATATCCACGCGAAATTTTTTAATGAAGACATAACAAGACATTGTCCAGATGGCAATGCCATTTGAATAGCTCAATTTAATAAAACTTTCATATTTTGTAAGACTAAAGGATTCTTACAGGGTTAATCAATCCACCATGATGATATGTGATCCATGATATTTACAAGCCATCACATTTCATTAAACGCAGACCAACAAATCAAAGAATTCAAAAGAAGGAATTTCGAATACTACACAGCAATGAAAATAATTAAACGGTTAGTAGTATACAATAGTACTTAAGATTGGCTAGTTATTCATAATTCATACGTCAGTCAGTTTGTGAGCCAACCAGTAGTCAGTCAGTACGGATGAGTATTTGAATTTATGACTTTTATTACGTCGAAAGATTTAAACTGAGACACACACTTGTACAGCCGTATGCCAAACTTGGCTTGGTAGCTGGCTGGCTAGTTTGGCTAACTGGTTGGTTGGTTGGTTTTTACGAGCCAATATTTTTTTTTCTTTTATTCCATTTACACAAGCAGTCTTATATGCCCACACACACTCACACACACACTCACACACACACATACACACAAGCAGACAGAGAGAGAAAAAGCCATATAAACAACATACACGTGTTTTCAAATATGCATTTTTAATTTAACCTTGAACTTGATATCAGTTATCGAATGCATTGAGAATTCCTCAGTTACAATTACAATGACAACAAAACTCTTGCTCTCTTAAGATCATTATTACAAGAAGAAAACAAACAAACAAGAAAATGCATACACTTACCATGCAATGTAAAAAATTACGGTTTTATTGTGTTATTGTGTGCTGGTGTTGGTAGAGGTTTAGATTTGAAATTGAATTTAAAACAACAAAACAAAAAAAATTAAAAATAAAAACTGGTTCCTATAAGACGAGAAGATGCGGAAAATGTATACGATGAAAACCGACTCATTTACACACACACACATACACACACGTTTATATAGATACGTAATCAGGGAACCAAATAAATAAAATTTAAACAGTGAGTGTTTTTTTTTGTTTTTTTGTTTTTTTGTTGTTTTAATTCGTTTTTAAAAGAAAATAAAAAAATAATTGCCGTGTAATTTATTACAATAAAAATAAAAATATACTATAGTTCTGATTGCTGTTCTGTACTTTACAGATTTTTAATTCAACTAAAGAACTTAAGTTGTGTTTGCTGTTGTTGTTATTGTTAAAATAAAAATAATCAGAAAGAAAAAATAATAACACAACACAGGTAATAATCAAGATGATGATGATGATGATGATGGTGATGATGGTGATGATGACGACCTAATGATAAAGACCTGTTTTTGTAAGACAAACGATTTCAGACGAGCGTCCTAATTTTCCTTACAAGAGGGGGCCGTTGTGCAAGATATCCGCATTCAAACGAAGAAGACACTTTTGACGAAGAACGTTATTGTTCATTTTAAATTTGATGTGGCACTCTGCTGAACAAGCCTTAGGATAGAAACCACATAGCATTAGAAGATTTAAAGTGAACCTTTCGTACAGAGAAGAATTAGACTCGCTCCTACAGATGACCTCCAAAAGTGGTTTAGCGATGAATCGAAGTGCTTTAAGGAGTAGAAGCAGATTAAACGTGGGAATCCAATCTAAATGTATACATATAGGATTCAAAGTAAAAACCATCAGACATGTAAGCGAGAAAACGAGAGGCCCAAAAACGAAATAGCATGGCAAATATCATAACAAAACTGATGCTGAGCGAATCTTCAGTAGATTTATTCCATGTAGATGATGAAATGGCCAACATCTATCCGTTCTGTCTATACAAATTGGTACCACTTTTCTTTCAAAATTAATGGATTTACTTTTCACTGACACTGTACTCAAGTGGCAGGTGTATTCTTCTGATGCTAAAGGGCGGTTTCCCTATTTTACATATCATGTGATTGTTTGGATATCAGTGAGTGAATATGTGTGTGTATTGCAGGTGTATACGCTTATTTTATATTTTTCCTCATTACTTGCACAGGAGGGTTAATTATTTTACGGGGGTTGAAGCTAAAAAGGTTCAATAGGTGTGGTTTTACTTAGTACTCAGGCAAACACTTGTAATGGCGCAATAATTTCTTAGTAATTCTTCTTTGTGGTGCATATACTATAATAATGACAACAACAACAGCAACAACAACAATAACAACAATGAATAACATTACTTGACTTTAGAATAATTATTTCATTTATTTCTTCTGGCAACAACAACAACAACAGCAATGTATTTAAAATACTTGGAAATGATTTGAATTTCTGCGACCATTTGTCATGAATTGTGATTCATCAACACTGTCTTCATATGCAATTATCATGATTGAGTGACTTTGATTCTGCATCGTTCTATGATCACATTTTTATGCAGTCAAGACATGTGGCAATTACATGTTGCCACCTACGGCAAAACAAGAGGAACAACAAACAAATAAAAAATTAAACACGATTCTAATGAGTCATTAAGGAAATACTAGTTGTTGTTATAGACTCAAAGAGGAAATTCACTTCTTATATATAAAAGCGTTAAATGGAGCTCTTTTGCTTTCCTTTAACACACACTTTAGCAGCACCAATCATTGAACCCCCATAGTTTTTAATGAGAGAAAGCAAACCGTTTGTTTTTGAAAACTTTCTTGCAATTGTTATCGGTGAAGTGGCAGTGATCGCCAGCATTAGGAATACAGAGCCCTGTTTAGCAATAATAAACTGTTTCAATGCTGATTTGAAACTATTTTCGCATTAATTAATCACTCTTAATGATGGCGATCAGCATTAGCATTAGCATTAGCATTAGCATCATTCGAATTGGAATTAATTTATAAATTTCATTGAAAAACAAAAAAAACAAAAAAAAAACAGTATAAAACTGCAACAACAACAACAACAACAACAATGAGTTGTTCATTAATTTTAATATTAAATTGTTTTCTAAAAAGAGATATTTTCTCACGAAACACCTACAATAACTTGCATTTACTTGAGAATTAATCAGGCAGGGTTACAACCTTATGCCTGAAGTGCATATTAAGTTGCAACAAAATATACAAACAGTTGATCAGATTACAGAATTACGGTAGGGCATCAAGGGTGGGGGGGGGCGAGGTGAATATAATTATTGTGATGCCAAAGATAACAACGATGATGTTGTGTTGTTGTTGTTAAAACATGTGAATAATAATTGTTCTATACCTTTTGAGTACCCCTTCGGATGTGGGTGGTTCGATGGCCACGTTTAAGCTCAATCGAGTTGTGTTAATTTTTTCAAACAATTTCTTCAAAATCAAACATAATATTTACAAAGATAGCACAATTGATTAGTACATCGAAACCTGAGTTTACAATAAGTGAAGGTGGATGTTAAAGTCTCGAACGTATAAGACATACATGGAATTCAAATAATAATAGTTTGAAGTTAACATTCATCATCTAGATATCTCTGCTCATTCGATTCTCAACAATTTCGGTCTTAGACAACTGCATTCGGAGTGACAAGCTGTGAACAGATTAGTCAGAATTAAATGCCCGACAGCTCTCAACCCACAAATTACATCTGCATTCTGCTGGAGTATATCTTCAATTATATTTGAACACAAAGAGGATGGAAGCAGATGTGGGTTGTCATCGTCAACTATGGAATTATGTTATACAAGACTTTGTATGATCGGACGTAGGAAAATTTCACTGTATCGAAACCTAAACTTATATACGGCTGAGCTACGCAGAATGCAGACACTGCTCATTTGGCGACGTCTATCAATCGTCAGACTAAATATAATAAAGTATTCTCAGTTAAAGTGGTAAGGCTGATCTCAGTGCATATATTCCAGCTAAAGAATCGATTAAATTTGTGGAAAATACAAAGGATGTTATGCATCATTTACGTTTTTAAGCGAAACATTTTCCCCTTTCGTTTGAATAAACAACCGAGGTGTGCCACAGTACTTGGATATTAAATGTTTTGGTATTCACCTTGAATTCGCCGTAGTCTAGTACGTAGTTTGTTACCTTCTTAGACGTGAGGCCGTGTTTCAAACCCTAGTCCAAACAAAAATATTTCTTCGGCGACTTCATCTCAACAGATTTCTGCCAAAAAAAAAAAAAAAAATTGCCATGAAAACTTTCCCAAAAATCTGTCATTCCACTCAACTTTAAATTATAGTTTCCGCCAATCGTGGATAATATTAACACACACAATATGGCTGGTATGAGAATCATGCTTAAAGGGTTGTAATGACCAATTAATTAAGTAAGTACTCACCTTGATAGGTGCTTTATGATGATTAATTGATAGAAACTCCTAACTGACGATAAATCGTATACTTTTACTCCACAATGGGCTACTGCAACTAATAAGGTGTTATTCCATCTCGTTATATACCACATAACTCTGCTGCTGATAGAGAAAACGATGTCAAATGACGTATCGGAATTGATAAAAAAAAATAGGAGCACTTAGCTATCATCTCAACTCAAGATCGATAAATGTTTCGAAATGTTTTCAATTGAATTTATTCCTGATGCTGATCGTACATAAAAACCATAAGTTTTGAAAGCGTACTCTTTACTGTTTCTAATTGAAGACGAGAAATACAATCATGTTTTCAACTGTCGGACTCTAAGGAAACGTCCGGCCGAGGTATTTAGAGTACATCTTGTGTATTGCCATGTGACATTAGATGATTTTATCTCTGAAGTACTTTATAGTGGAGGAGTCCGAATAACTTGACTTCTTAAAGCCAACACACCTTTGCTCACCAAACAAATTTCTGTCAATAATTCTTGAATTCGATGCAAGCAAATCCAAATCCAAATCCAACAAAGCCTTCTAATTCATCTAATCTATGTAAACCTTCCATTTCTGCTGGAATTGCTGTAAGAAGTCTACATTACGTTAAAAACTTCATTAAATCGTGTAAAATTCATACACATTCCCACAGTGGATGTAAGAAGACCAATTAAATCGTGAATCTTCCGATTATTAATCGTTAGAATCTTTCACAAATCAGAGCTGGGAACAAGAAGAAGACTTCAAATATCTAATAATTTTTACTTATGTATGTATGAATATTGTATGTACAAATGTACATATGTATGTATGTAAGTATGAGATAATTGAATAATATTTACTAACATGTTGTAATTGTTTAAATAATTATTTGTTGTTGTTTTTCTTTCTTTTTTAATTGCAAACAACCGCTCACACACACACCCTTTTTATGTCGAAAAATAATTAAATTTCCAATACAATCCCCCATTAAATATGAAATTAAAAATAAATTGAAACAAACAAAAAATAGAGATATAGAACGAGAGAGAGAGAGAGAGAGATAGAACGGAAGAGAGAGCAAAAAACATATTCTATTAATTGTGTCATGACTAATAAATTAAATATGATTTCAAACAAAAAAAGAAAATGACATAAAACAACAACAACAACAAAAGAAACAGAAAAAAATTAAGTTAAAATTATAAAATTTGATTAAAATTGTTTAGAGAATGCAATTTGATTTCATTTGATTATTATCATCCGTGTGTGTGTGTGTGTGTGTGTGTGTATTTTATTTGCTGTCACTGTACTGTTCTTCATTTTAAGGTACAAACGAATAAATTTGAAACCGCAAATATTTTCCACCACCAACAACAACAGCAACAATAAACAAAATGTAATTCTAGTTACGCATTCCAATTGTTTTTTTTTATATTTACAGAGGCGCCACTCAGCGTATTAAATTACAAATTCATTCCCCTTTCTCTGCATTCATACTATCTCTCAGCGTTTGCCTAACAGTGTAGGTTCGTTTAATTGAATATATTTTGCAGTTTACAGTCTCTGATGTCACCCTACACTGTTGTGGCAAAATGGGTTGAAATTTAAACACAAACAGGCCAACAGGAATGCGGAATGAATTGTCTTGGCATAGAATTGCAAAATGCCAAAAAAAAAAACACCACCTTTACCCCTCCTGTCAAACGAAACAAAGTTTCACAAACAAGTGCCAATGAATTGAAGTGCAGTGAGTATTTAAATTATTATTGTAATCCATGATCTTATATTTAAAATCGCCTCATTTCGAAATGTTTTATTTTTCTCTTTTAATTCAATTCAAATAAGTTAGGCTTACTCTCACACTCTATTGAAGAAAACTTTTGAAAGCAGACTACTGAGAGAAAGTCCCCGAAAGTATAATTTTTTTTTTATTAATTTTTCTCTTTTTCAAGATGCCGGAACTGATGACTCTTATCTAATTTCAACGCTGTATTTACTAAGAAGGAAATAGGGTGACGTTTTTATGCACATTATAATTTTAAATTTTGCTGGAAGACTATCTCGCATACCAGTAGTGCTACTAAATAATGAACTTAATGGCTCAGTAATGCTTTAAAGTCAAAAAACGTCAGTCATTAGAAGCCATTGCCATTATTCAAGCAATAATATTGAATCTTAATCACATAATCCCTCAAACGTGGTTGGAAAGTACCATTTGAAGCTGATTGCATAAGTGTTTTTGATCTCAGCTTTAAAATGAATATAAGAAAAGGAATGTTGTCGATGGTGATATTAAAATAAAAAGTGGTGATATTAAAAAGAAAAAGTTACCCTTAATCTTATCATATAACTGGCCTAACAATATTCATTAAAATTTTCCGCTGAGCCTTTTTGAAAAGAAAAAATGCAGAAGATCGCACAGTGTTTTTACTTCATACATTTTTTTTTTGCAAAAAATAGAAGAAGTGATGCTAGATCGTTGAAGATTGATACTAAGCATTCTAGTATCATTTAATACTAGCAGGTAGGTAGAGGTAGGTGGAGGTACCTTTTTCCAGTGCAAACTGCATACGCGGAATTTTTTAAGGGCATTTCAAATCGCTCATATTCCAAATTTGAACTTCAAATTTGTACTTCAATAGACTTGCAATATATTTAAGTTATTGGATTAAATGAAAGCATGCCAAGAATCTCTTCAGTAGCATAGGGTATACAAACAAACTGCTAACAGGCGTATATAAAATGAAGATTTCAAATGAAACAAATGAAATCGAATGTGAACGCCATATATGTATGTATGTAGCTAAGAAGCTATTGAAACAACACTTTAAAATACTTGTGAACCAAGTCTGGCTAACCTTCCACCTGGATGGTATGAGTGACTATAAGTTTGACTTTAAATGTCACTTTTCAATTCGTAACCAAAACAATGACAACTTCTGACAATGAAAAACACGCGCACAAACCTAAAAAACCGATGAACGCATTTTGCGGTTAAAAATGTTCACATAAACAAACTCAAGCGAATATTTTATTGTGACGTGATTATGAAATGAAACAATTAAAAATAAAAATACGAATATGAATACGAATATGAATATGAATATACACAGAAATGGAAATATTTTCACATTGCCATTAGAGGCAGATTGCATTCAATTGCATTGCATTTACTTGTAATCACACATATTATTGAAAATTGTTCCCTTTTTTCCTTTTTTTTTTCTGTACCACCTAAGAATTTATGGTAGAGAGTATAAATACAATCAAGATTTATTCGCCAATTTCACATAGACCAGCCAACTGTCATTCTGTATTTAAAAGGGCGAGAAATTATGGTACGGCCAAAATGGATGGATGGATGATTGGTTGCACGGCTCGGTGGCTGGATGGCTGGCTGGCAGACCGATTGACTGCTTATTAACTTGAGATTATTTATTTTATTCTCAAACGTTTAATCTTTTTGTATTTATTCCTTCCATTCTATCGTTTTCAATACCGACGTTCGGTTTAACGTCTCTCAATGGATTCGTTAAATAAAAGAAATATTCATTCGAATGCAGATAGTTACGCTGACTGTCAATTAGAAATAAAAACTAAATTTACACGAAACTTATTAAATAAATAATTCCCATAGATTTCAATGATAATACATACATACTCGTACATACATATAGTGTAATTCACATTCGCATACGCTTACGAGTTTTTTTTTAGTTTTGTATTGCTGAAGTCGCCGTAGTCTAGTAGGTAATGTGTTGGCTTATAAGACGTGAGACAGTGGCTCAAACCCCAACCCACATCTAACTCCTCACTCCTCTTGGTATCAGTACATACATCAAGAAATACTCCACTTTATTTGGAATATATTTCTTATGAATATTCTGAGCATTCGAAGTTTATTTTGAGCTTTCTGGTGTGCGTACAGATAGGAAGCGAAAGCGTTCATTAAATAACAGTTACTTGCCAATCACTCTCTCTTATCGCAACAATATGTTGTCTTAGTTCAAATGAATACGAGTGATTTTGCAGTCGATCGGATCAAGTTTTTTAAAATTGTTTTTTAAAAATATTCTTAGAAATTTAAAATCTACATTTTGGAAGCATTCTTTAAGTGTTTTCATTTGTTTTCTTTCTTACTTTTGTTTTTGCAACGTTTGCCAATTTTATAAAGTTTTCTTATTAAATGAAGTCAAAAAACAATTTAACATGACAATGTCCACTCAACTAGAGACACTTGTCAGTGTCATAATTTAAAAAAATTAATCAATTAATTAAATATTAAACAAAAGCAAAAGACACAGTAAAAGGAGTACAAATAGAAATATTATTGGAATAGATTATAAAAAAAAACAAAAACAAAAACGTTAAACAAATAACATTGTTGTAATTAAATTAATACTTCAAGGTATTGATTGCACTTTATTCAGTTGAAAATAGAAATTAATGCCACCACTTTGTTTTCTCTTTATTGTTTTTTTTTATTATATTTGTTGTTATTGTTGTTGTTTTTTGATTTAATTGATACTTTGATTGATAGTAAAGACCTTAAGGGCTAATTAACATTTTTTAAATGATTTTCATTTTCATTTTTATTTCTTTTGTGATCTTAAAACAATGTATGACAAATCGATGAAAATTAATGTTAAAAGTTTAATTTCAGCACTTTTTCTTTCTAATTGTATCTTTTTATCTTTTTCTTTAATGAAATCTTTCTAATTGAGTGCGGCTATGGCATTTAACATTTGCCTTCCAACATTTCTACTTGTCTTCTCTTTCTCTAATTTACGTATTTATTGTTTCTGGAAAAACACTTGCACCTCTTACAACCCCACTGAGTTAAAGGGAGCAGAAGGTGACTACAATGATAGTCTACAAAAGATTGTGTTAAGTGAGGTTAAATTGAAACGACAGTACCTTGTGCACCGCACCCTCATCCATTACACTGCTTTACACTGTGTTACATAAACTTAGCATATATGTGAGAGTGAATTAAAACCAATGTTTGTAGCAAATCCATTTGAATGTTTGTGTTTGAGGGCATACGAATGTGCGAACGAACCGCCATGCCCAGATAAAAGATGTTCTTTCATCGCTTAGGTCTGTTAATGCCAGAAGACCTTTTAAAATGTAAAACAGCAACAGCCACTGAACAGTCATCAACACAGAAGAAGAAATACTTTCAACAACAATTATGCAACAATTTGTTTGTTTTCTTTTTGTTGTTGTTGTTTTTTTTTTCTTCAGCTTCTTATATCTTTTACACCCACTTCGTCAAATGTACCGACAAAGACAACAGCTTCTTGTAATACAGAAATAGGAGATGGTGATGTTAAATGGCGGCAACAAAGAGAAAAACGTTCTGCATCGTGCTACGTACAATTCGTCACATTTAAATATTAATTTACATATCGATAACTGGAGAATTGAATTTTGCAATATTCAGCCCATCGATGTATCGATTCGATCTATAGTAGTGATCGTTTTTACAGTCAGCACTGTCAGTCAACATTTTATCGTAATCGAGTATGAATTTTGTCCCACATAGTATTTATGCATACGCCCTGCCAGCACTGACTTAGGAAAACGTCTTTTGAATGGGAAAATGATCAAGTGCTGTTTATAGACCATTAGGTTTATTTTATTAGAGAACACTCCATTGAAGTACTGATAAAGTCGCTGTAGTTTAGTAGGTAGTATGTTGGCTTGTTAGATGTGAGGTCACGGTTCAAACGTCTGGTCAGACATCTGCTATGGAAGTATGAAAAACATTTCTTTGGCGACTTCCTCTCAGCAGACTTCTGGCAAAAACTCTGAGAGTAAATAAAAATTGCCATGAAAAGTTTTTCAAAAAACTTTTATTTTAGCCCCAGTGTTTATTGCCCGAAAACTGTTAAAACTAGTCTACGGCGACTTCTTAAGAATAATTTTTTTCTGTTGATCCTCTTAGAAGCTGAACAAAGTCTTTCCTTTGCTTTCCTTTTTTTTTAACAAAAAATTTAAAGTTAAACAGCTCTGCACGAGAAGCGGAATTTGCTAGGCATTATCACTCTATTTGCTAATGGCTTGGAGGTATCCAACCAGCACACATAGACAGGAAGAAAAAACCGTTTAAAATGAATTACCCCCTAGGAAATTGAACGCATTTAATATGCTTGTATGTGGATAGAGAATTATAATCAAAAAAGAAATCTTAAAAATATCCTACGCGGTATTTTTATCTTCACAGTTTAACTACAATTAATATTCATTCAAGATGCAATATACATACGTATGTACCATGCATACATACATACATGCATACGAGAAAGCCGATAAGAACTGAACTAAGCAGTGAGAAGAAAAGAATCACTGCCAGACAATCTGCCATCCACACCCGTATAATACATGCAAGTGAGAGTAATTTTATATTCATCATACATTAATATGTATTATGGAAACTGGAACTGTTAGGAGGAGTTGAACAACGAAGGAAAACCAGAAGAACCTTAACAACTAGGCCACATTTTATGGAAACTATTTACATACATATATAGTATATGTATGTACTTACGTACTTGCAACGGATTGTTGCAACTAACCAAAAACCATAAAAAGAAAAAATATCTTCAAATTCACACATTCAACCCCCCAGCCAGGCAACCGACTACGGTTGTTGAAGAAAGTACTTCAACTTTTGCACACACACACACAGAATAATTTTAAATTCCAAGCAGAAAGCAATGAATATCCTTCAAAGGTGTCGGCTAAAGCACTAGTGCACAATGGCCTATTTCCTATAAAGTTTGCTATTTTCGAACAACAAATGGTAAAAGAGATGAGATAAGTTGATGCACCGGGGCCTATACCTAGTGTGAATATTCATTCTGTGCTAGCTATCAATTGTGAATTGTTTAACATGGCAGATCCTAGAAATACCAAATCTTTTGTGGACATATTTTGAGAAAGGACTCTTTCTCAAGAGGTTCGCTGTTGTTGTCCTCTCTGGGAAATTATAGGTTAAGAGGCTTTCTAAACAGATTATTTAGAGAGAGTTCGATTGAAAACTCCGCACAATTTTCAGCTTCCTGAAGAGGAAACCTAATGAGTAACGTATCAAATCAAATCATCGTATGTTCAAAAAGGAACATTACGGTTAAAGCCGTAACAACAACATTCATAGTTACGTTCATACATCACTAAAATCCAACCGACAACGGCCACTGCTGTAAAAGAACTCAAGGCTTCTGATCAGAACTATTTAGAGCGAAATCACCACATACTAACTAAATCGCTGACTCATATTAAACAGGAGAAAAATTCTCTTTATCGACTTTTTTCTAATACTCCCCTTGGAAGCATTTGGCTTACCTAAAGTATTTCCATCTTATACGGTTAGCTGCTGTTATTTTTGCATCTTCTCATGTACGATTGCACAGTCCTAGATCTAGAAGTATCGAACGTCTCCAGGTATTCCTTAGCCGGTTATGGCTTCTTGAGCCTTCATAATTTCACTCAAGTGCCATTCTTGTTATCTATATACATTTCCTGCATGTTCGAGCCTTATCGAGCCTGATATTAACGACTGCTTCTGCGCTGCTATTTGATGCCACTAAACTGCAAGAAGCTATTTACGTATTCGACTAGTTGACCGTGTAGCATGATGTTGTCGGTGCGTATCGACTTTCAATTTAATTGGTTTAATTGGTTTCGTCGTAAAGGCACAATTATTGAGCAAGAAATACTTTCACAACCCTACTGACTGTACTTTACTGTTTCGAAAGAACTTTTGTGACTCTAACCAAGAGGCATGTATCTTCAAAAATGAAATTTTGAAATTGGAATCTCGAATGGAATCTAGATTGGCTTCTCATAGCATTTGATTGTAAACCCATTGTGCATGGTTTGAGCAAAGAGAATAGACGTAATGGAAACATTTTTTCTCTCCTCTTCTTGATTTAACGTGTTTTTAGATTTGCTTATACAGGAAGTGGCGCATTAAATGAACACGAAATGACTACGTTAAACCGCAGTTTGTTTTTAATGTTGCCGGATTTATAGGATTTCCAAAGAAGGTAAGACACTTTCTTGAAGGAAAAAGCGATAGTAACTCTATTCCGACAATTTCATTATAATAGCTCAGATAATCCCACATGGAATAGTTTATTGGTTTTGAATTCAACGAACAAATTGTTTCAAAAGTTCGTAAAATTGCTACTCGTTTGACAAATCTTCAAATAAAATATTAACACCAGAGGTACGTAACGTAAAGTGTAAACATTCAACGAAGATTAACAGGAAGTTTCGTGACATTAATTGTTCCCTCAAATAGTTAATTACTTACTTCATTGGTCATTACAATCCTTCAGACAGGATTACTAACTAGTTTTTCCCAACCCTTATATAGTGTGAGAGTCAATTTTATCTCAGATTTGCAGGACCCACAGTTAAACGTCGACTCTGAACGATAGATTTTTTACAAAATTCTGTCAAATACTTGCATAAAATTTGTCAATTTGACGATCGACTATAGGCTGGGAAACACACCCAATGTATTACCTAACACCAGCGTCTTAAATCATTATTGATAAGAAACTCGAATAGATTTTTCTTTTAGTTTTCAAACTTTTACTAAAACAATGGAAATTAAAAAGAAAATAGAAAAAAAATCTCCTACTCGTTGTACAAATTACGGAACAAAATCGATTGCTCTCGCACACTATAATCGTAATGCGGTTACAATACAGAACGTGTATGAATATCATGGGAATACAAGTGCCAGTGCCAGTGCCAGTGCCAGTGGATATATTCACACACACACACACACACACACACACACACACACAAAACACAAAGAGTGCAAGAAATAAGAAATATAAAAACAAAAAATTGTTAGATTTTGTATCTCTTTTTTTGTTTCAGGTTTTTTATTTTTTATTTTCTTATTATTGTTGTTGTTGTTTTTGGTATTGTTGTAGTGTAAAATTCTCACGTGTTTCAATTACAAATTACTTTTAAATACTTTGAACTTGAAAAATGTTTGTATCGTTTTATTTCATTGTTATTTTTTTATTGTTGTTGTAGTTGTTGTTGCTTCTTGGATTTCTTTCCACTTTGTTTAGTTTAAATGTTATTTAATTATTATTATTACTCTTTGCTATTATTGTTGTTATGTCTCTCTCTCCCTCCCTCTCTCTCTCTCTCTGTGTATAAGTATATATCTATCTGTGTGTCTGTCTGTCTGTTCTGTATCTCTTTCAAATTATTCATGTTAATTTAACTTGACAATTGACATTTTAATGTCATTCAATTGAAGAAATAACACTCAACACAAACTCAATAAAACGACAACAACAACAATTGCAATTACAATAACGAAAACAACAATAAGATACGATCATTTACAAAAATCATGTAGAAAAAAATCCGATTGAAATTTTGTTTTTTTTTCAATACTTTAATTCGATAAAAATGATAAAATCTTAACGATTCAAATGATTTTTATCTTTAAGTTCATAGATTACGAAATTCTGTATCACATCTACGTACATATGTATGTATTTTAACTCTGGCAATGGAAACAGTTGGCCTTAGGATTATTGTGACAGAAACGAACTCTCTTCGTATTAATGTCACGTCTCAAGAACGCTTTGCAATTGGCGTAAACGAAATAGAGGATATCGGTCAACAGAGAATGGATCGTGTGCGGAAAATCGATTAAAGACAGCCCGTCGTATGATTGATGGGAGAAATAGTCTAAAACGATTGTCCAAGAATCTAAAACGATATTTCACTGATTTCCATTCCCATTTTAGATTTTATCCAATTCTTAATGTATATATTTACCACACACGAAAGTTCCTGTAAATAGAAGCATTGCGAAGCATTTTAACCCATAGCGGATTAAATTAGAAGAGCTGACCTAACGCGACTGTAGCAGATGTAGAGGGGTTCTAATAGCACTTCATGGAAAACTACAATAACTACCAACAACTGGAAATACTTCAAGTAAGTGAAAACACGCAAGCAATTGAAGCAGTCTTTCAAAATTTCAGACACTTGATCGATCTCAACCTATAATTAGAAGAATTTTATTTTAAAATAAATTGGTTATCAATGTTGCCCACGATTATTTAATCCCTGAATTGCAATTAAATTTCAGTGTGAACAATAAAAACAAAAACACAAAAAACAAAAACACAAACTCTCGCACATCATCATGATTGTTTTGATTTCCTGTTAATTTGAAATGTTAAAACATGTGACTCCTCCATAAGCATGGTAACTCTATTACATGCAATTTTAATGCAATTCATGTATGAAAGGGAATATGATCTTGGTGTTTATGATGTCAAATTTCAAAGTTTTTCAATTGCATGCAAATCTTTACAAAATTTTAAAACGATTCTCAATATAAATTCTCATGATACGAGTCGACAAAAGAATAATAAAAACAGCATATACGTTCTGTAAGTCTAATATTGAATATTGAAAAATTTCTAAACGATTTAAAATTAAAATTAAAAAAAAAAACAACAACACAATCAAAGCATAGAAAGCGTAGCGCGGTGATTTTCCTTTTTCCGTTGCTGTTCAAACCACTAAATGGCCAGAACTGTCGCTGCTGCTACTGCCGCTTTAAACTGACAATGATGACAACGTTTGTTACATAATAAAATTTATAATTTTTTTTTTTTGTTTTTAATTTTATAATTTTCACTTCAATTCTCTTTATTCTGTCGTATTAATTGTTTCTTTTTTTGCATCTCTTGTCGTTTGCCAGTACAAAACAAAAAAAGATATTCCATGCACCCTGAATAGAGAAGTTTGTGTATTCATTATTCAGTGTAATCCGCATTATTGTCTTTACCATTCATCATTGTAATTTATATTTTTGTATCTTCATTTTGATTGCGAACACGCTTTTCTTTAATTTCAATAACTTCACTATCCACCTCTGGAATAATAAGCTTAATTGTATTTCTTTTTAATTGTTTTGATTATTTGGCTTTTTTTTTACTTAATTTTCATTTCATTTTCATCATGAATAATAATTTTTATTGTTTGAATATCACTTTTATTTTTTAAGAAAATTTTTTTTCGTTGGGTTGGGCAACATGGTTAAAAAGATCCGGTTAAGCTACAGTGTTTTGTTAAACAACTATGAAGAGGACTTCTCTTAAAGCTTTTAGCTTTATTTAATATAGTTAGACTGTTAATAACCGGGCCAGATGCGCACCATTTTGAACAGCAACTGTATGTTCTTTTTTTCATACTCATATCTGATCCCTCCTAGGCGCAGATGTTACAGATTGAAAGTATTATGTCTGTACAGTTTATGCTTTTAATTACAGTGGACAAGTATTGGAAAAAGTCCTCTCTTATGGAGCGCAATAGGGTAGCCATTGTAGTATGTTGGCGCATAAGACATGAGGTCGTTGTCAAAACCCAGACCAGACGTCAACAAAGAGAAGAATATTTCTTCGGCGATTTCCTGTCAGCAGTCTTTTGGCAAAAACTCTGTGAGCAAAATAAAATTGCCATGAAAAGATTTTCAAAAATCTGTCGTTTAAAGTCGAGTTTAAACTGTAGGTCCCGCCACTGATGGATAAAATTAACACATTCATCATACGTGGTGTAAGAAACTACGTCGTAATCCTGACCAATTAAGTGAGTAATGGAGCGCAGTATAGATCGATATGCCATTCCATTAGCGCTTAAAATCTTTGGACTCCTTCACGTTTAGACTATTAACATACGTGGAGCGTTTGCCGCTAGTCGAAAGAACTAGTTTTACTCGAGTGTTTCCTGTACACATTGCCGATCTGTGCTAAGCTTGATGCTCCAAGCTGTGGCTGTACATTACAAATTCCGAGTCATGTTCTTTTCATGAATCTAATGATCGTTATCGAGAAGGTATTGTGAGGATTTCGATTTTGTGCTATATTCGACTGGCCTGTGGGACAGAGACGGAAATAGAATAAAACACAGTTAAGTTATTGAAGCACAGCCATTTCTCATAAAAATTACATCAACCGAATGAAAAAGAATTTTTTCCAAGTAAATTAAATACTGTTTTCCTGTTTTGTTGTATTACAGAAACATATTTCGTTTCCTGTTTCTATTTTGTAAGTAAAAATCGTGTCCATTTATAGAGTTGTGCTTTGAAATTCCAAAAAAAAATTGGCTTTTTGCCTAAAAAGCTCAAACAAAGGAATTGCAATTTTCTTTTTTTTTTATTATTTTTATTCTTTTTGTTGTAATTCATGATTTTTTTTATTTCATGTTCTTTGTAACGAAAACTTTCTCCAACTTTGAACAACTTTTTTTCCTCTCTCTCCCTCTCTCTCTGTATTTTTATGGGGTTTGATGTTCCGTTACAAAATAAATTGAAATAAAAACGAAAAAAAAGCAAAAATAAATTCAATGCCTGTCCTCATTTCTAGGTTCCTTGTACTTACCATCTTGGTGGCCTTGATGTTATTTTTTTGTGTTTTTAAGAAAATAGTGCTGCTTCATACGTAACTGTAAAGGATAAACAAATTGGTTTAAAAAGTTATTTTGAATATACTGGTACTCGACCTGAGAAATAATAATTAATCACGCTTGCATTTACTCAACATTTCAGAAATACACTCTTGTGGTATCATATTTAGTCGCTTGCTGCAGATCATTTTAAAGATGCGTTGACGATGATGTAAAAATCTCAATTAATAAAAATTGTATCTGAGCCAACAAATAAATGATTTTTTGTTTGTCAACCAACTACAGCAACCAGTTGTTTGCTGTTTTTGTTTCTTCATTTATTTTGTGCTTTTATGTTAATGAAGTGTTAAAAGTTGGAATTTATTTTTCTGTGTGTTTGTTTGTTTGTTTTTTTTCTGTTTTCCGCTTAAGTAGACACTTTTGCATTCATAAATACAAAAAAAACAGACCTAAAGGGATTTTTTTTTTCTTTTTGTGTGTGCGTCTTTTTTTTGTTCTGTTTCAATGGGTTTTCGTTTCTTTATGGATGCGCATTTATGAACGAACAGGTATGCACGGTGCACCAGCATATAAGCACGGATATGCATTTTTAAAAAAATCTACTTGTATGTACTTGTACAAATACATACATACATACATACATATGCGCATAAGGATTTATACTCGGCAACGTTATTGCCGTTTTTTGTATACCCAATTGCCAGATGAGAATTTTCGCTACATGCATGCAAAACCAACACTTACTTTCGTACTCAATTGGTCTTAACAATCCGTTTGTTAGTTGGTTGATAAATGTTATGGATAGCACTGCTTCATTAACCCGGTCCTTTCAACGCTGACAAAATCTCTTCCATCCGAACGAGATGTCTGTACAATGCTCGTTGAGGAGATCACACAGCGTATTGATAGTTGGGGTATAGATATTATCGCCAATATACATCGATAATCTTGCGTAGAACTTTTCTCTTGATAAATATTGCTCCCAGAATTAACGGTGCCTATGGTTTTGTAGTGTATTTTAGTGTGCCGCCCCTAAAACATCCTTTATTAGTTGCTTTCAAACTGCGGACAAAAATCGATAGCGATTTTTGTTGCATTACTATCAGCTCGAATACTGTTTTGGTACACTTTTCAATCATTTTCTTGAGCCTTGTGTCTACTATTTGATCGTACAAAATTTTAGATCATCAGTTATATCGACGCTTATTTGTTGATGCTTCTGTTTCTGTTTCTGCTTCTACTTCTGCTTTTTCTTCTGCTTTTTTTTCTTGCAATTGAAGGTATTCAAAGTGAAACTTATTGGCGGAATGACTGATGAAAAAAAATTGTATTTTTTTTTAGTTGTTGTTGTATATTATTTTTGTAAATTTCATATTTTTTGTAATATTTATTCATTTGTTTCTCTGTATTTGTAACTATGTATGTATGTGTGGAATATGTTTGCGAGGTAACCTCGTAGTTCTTGTGCAAAAATGAAACAAATTAAATAAAAACGGAAACAAACAAAAAAAAATTGAATAAGAGGCCAAAAAAATATGAGACCAGACAAGACGCTATGTGGGGTTTGAAAACAGTAGCGTGACAACTGACCCATTTTAGTTCAGCTGTGTCATTGTTTGATTTCATGTCAAATAAACACACACAAAAACAACAAAAAACATAAAAACACTTGAAATGTTATGATAATTATTGTTGTTGTAATTGTAATTGTAATTGTGGTTATAGTTGCAATTACTTAAATACCATTAAAACCATAACAGACACACTACGATAGCAAATACAATAATGCCAAGAGGATACGAAAATTAAGGCAGGGTATGAAAATAATAATCAATGATTGAATAGTCAAAAAACAACAAACAATCATTCAATAAAAACTCATATGAGACTCACAAAAGTTGGTAAAATTGCAATAAAACTAAAAAATTTGAAGACAACAGTCTTCAGTTCACAATTTACCATTTACCAGTAGATGTACCATTAAACTAAACTAGAAGCAAATCACAGGACACAAATTCGCTGCAGGATCCAATGTCTTTTTGGTATACAACAACTGTAGAAAAATATGAAAGCAAACCGCGAAGCGAACATTCTATTGTTCAAATTTCAAATATACTTGATGACTTCTTTCAATAACATGGCTTATAACATCTTCTTATTAGTTTTTGATTAAGATGAAGGACTACAGCCTTTCAAAATATAGCGCCTATCCTTCGAAGGCATTGATTTAAAAAGACGGTGGGTTTGATCACACCACCATATCGGACCAAAGATCCCATATGAATGTTTATCACATTTATATACGCTTTTTAATATCATCTATAGAACCTATCGCTTTAGCCAAAAAGCACTCGGTCTAACAAGTTCTGAATGTTCTGTTGTTCGACGCAATATCTTCCATAATTTTCTTCATCTTCTGTTAAAACGCACTTACGAACACCGTTACGAAGATCTTTCAATTGCGTTATCCAAAACTCTGTTGTTCAAAACTATTTTAAAGTGAAGAAAGGAGGGAATAGCGCCCCAGTTTTTCTTACTCCTGCTGTGATTATCGTTGTTGGTTCGTTGATGTAATTTTTTTATCTAAGAGAGAGACAGCATTTTTTGGTGTTTCTGTTCTGTTTCATGCATGGAATCATGCAAATCCGTTTTACTACAACTTACATGATGGTGGTTTCCTTGATAGTTTGCATTTAAATCTAATACTAATGTAAGCACGAATTGCAAGTAACTAGGAAATAATGTGCTAAAATCTTAAAGAAGTTACGTCACAAACAGTTTTGCATAAACGGTAATGGGATAACGAAAACATAATTTAATCGCTTCAAATCCGATTACATATTTACGTTAAAATATTTTCCTGTTTTCGATAACACAGCTTCATGAAATGAAATCAGAGCATTTGTTTGCAATAATAATACAATTTTTATTATAAAACTAGCTGTACCCTGCGCGCTTTGCTGCACTACAAACTAAAATAAATTTGAAGGAAAGACATTAGACAAATATCCAATTAAGTTTGAATCATTTTATTGATTTTGTTTCCCGTTGTCCAGATGATTCAGACGAACGGGCCTGAGTAGTACGCATTCGATCAAGTGATTCATTGTTCAAGTGATGCATGCGATCGGATCTGTGCGGCATGTACTCGAAGATTTTTCAGTCTCAATGCTGATTCTGAGGCTAGTAATGCTCTTTTCTTTTCTTTTCAACACAGGATCAAATGCACAGTTTACGATTTAATTAATTTCGAAGAATTTTCAGTGGCGCCACCTGTCGGAAATTGGTTATACCAACTTAGAAACCTTCGTCGGCTCATGCGTAACAACTTTGCTAAAGATTAAATGCATAGTTTACGATTCCATAAAGTACATTCATTTTTATATATATAGATAATTTAAACTTGAAAAAAAATAAATAAAACAAAAGTCAACGAATTTAATTTTGGTTATATTTTTTCTTATTTGGTGAATTTTTTCACAAATGTTGGTTACAAAATTTTTTTCTTTCCCTTCTATCTTTCCCCCCGCGTCGTTCTTTACACTTTATTTTCTTTGGTTTTATACATCAAGAATCACAGATAGCATACTTGTAGGGGTAACTACTATGCGTATGAGTAATATATTTCAAATGCAATTAAATATTAAGTATGTAGTATGTAGCATACGTGGGCATGGCCCCTCGCTCATTTGGAATATCAACATAAAAAGTAGCCTATAACTCCTTCCAGACATACAGGAAGATACTGTGAAAATTTCAAGAAAATCGGTTCAGCCGTTTAATCGTCTATAAACTTCAAACATACAAACATACAATCAAACACACATTCATTTTTATATATAAGATTTATGGTGAATTAATTTAAGTTTTGTTTTAGTTTTTTTACTTTATTGCATTTTTAATACAAATTTCCATTCTAGATTAATTCTTGTCATAATTTTCAATGTCAAGACTTTTAACTGGAAGCAATTGACTTACAATAAATGACTACATAGGTACATATAGTTTATAAATTATGAATTAAACTTATTGTAATTAAAACATTTCATATGTTTTTATAAGACTAAAAACCATAGAAAATATATGTGCATATGCTGTTTTTAACTTATAAATACATAATATGTTATTTTGATTGATGGGTTCTGATTCTAAAATTTCATTTTAAACTGGCAATTTGACAGAGAAAACAGTTTGCTTTCATTAAATTGCTTTGTTTTATTTCGATATTATTTTTAAAATAATAAAAGAAACAGCCTTTGCCTCTAATGCCACTTCTCTAATTGTATAACAATTTCTTACTTGTTATTTTCTTTTGTTTCTTTCCTTTTTATCTTCTTTTCTTTTGTGGAAGATGTTTGCAAAATAATTGTCCCCAAAGCAATAACGATTGAAATTCTATAACTCACAGCGCTCACATTGTATTTCTTTAATCACTGTGTGTATACATACATATGTATGTACCAAGGCAAATTCAATACGGTAACCGTAACTCTACAACAAGTACAACAATGCAAAAACAACACGCATTTTGTTTTTGTTATACCTCCTTTTGGATGTCAAATTATGAATTCGCCTAGGTATGTACTATATACATACTGTATGTACATATGTGCAACAAACATTGTGTTTATGTTTGAATACAAAAACAAAAATAAAAAACAACAATTTTACATGGTTGATTGCAAAATGTATTCAAATGATGCATTTTTGCTCCATATTTTTCGATAATTGTTGCCATTTGCCAAATATATAAAAAATTTAGTACAGTATGTGTGTGTACGTGCAAATTTTAATCATTTTTAGTGTTTGTTTGTTCTCTTTGTTTTGTTTTCCTTTCTTGCTCCCTAACAAGATGCCAGACATTTTACAGTTGTTGAGAGCATTTTGCACAAATACGTACTCACAAGATAAAGAAATACGAAAAATTATTGCATTTCTGTTCTCTTTTCGTAGTTGATGTTCTCCTTTATTTTTTTTATTTCTTAGACTGCTATTTCTTGCTGTTGTTGTTGTTGTTTGCTCTAATTTAATATCGCAGTAAACGTCACCCACTTGTCGACCGACTTCCATCCATTGCAAATGTGTACATGTTTTGTTGTTATTTGTTTGCCATTTAGTTTGCCTTTGCTTGTTGTTATTATTACTGTTGATGTCGTCTACGATGTTATTGTCGAATTGCCTTCGTCCATAAAAGTTTAAGGCTGGATACTGGCGAAGTCTGTTTTGTGTGTGCGAGAGTATGCGAGGAGGTTTTTGTGTATGTCTGATTGTTGTTGTTGGTATGGTTATTCAAATAAAAATCATGATGTTTATCTTGGCATATGTTAAAGATTTTCGGTATTGTTGTATTGTTGTTGATGTTGTTGTACATAAAATTTACTCAATACGCCAGTCTCTCACTAAAAAGAAGAAACAACTGAAAATTGAAACGAAATCATGTAATAATAAGAGTATAGTACCCAACTAAAAGTATGACGAATGTTTTTATGTCTGCATACATGTATACATACATACATACATATGTATACATTGCTAAATATGCGATTGCATATGTATACTTATATGTATGTATGTGCACATGTATGAGGGTATGTCAGTATGTATGTCAGTATGTTCCTTTTTTATCGCTAATTTTAATTTTTTTTTTTTCTCTGAAGGCTTTACTTATTATGCCGCGTATTTTGTAACGTTGATATTGGTGTTGTTGTTCTTGTTGCTGTTCTTGTGTTTGTTCTTCTATTCTAATATTTCGATTCTTGAACTTTTTGAAGTGTTTCAACTTTTGTATGCAATTTTACTGTGAATTGCCAAGTCGAGTCTCGTATACTCTACACCAACGTATTTAATGAAAATTTATTTTCTTTTTCACTGATTTTGAGGATGAAAATTTAAAAAACCGTTCTCGTATAACCTCATTATTAAATATTTTAGATCCGTCGTACTAATTCTAAACTGAAATTTTTACCAGGGAATTGTAGAGTGCCAGAGTCTAGTGTTTGACCAATACTGTAATGTTTTCTATTCTTTTTTGTTGAACATTTTGCAATCATATTAGGCGTGTATAGACAGAAATTCATTGTAAAAATTTTAGTAAGAGTAACAAAATAATAATAAAAAATAATAAAAACACACAATTTTGCAAATAAAATGCGTCTGCATTTGAGTAAAGAACACACAACAGTGACGTACATATGCAATTAGATTTCTTTCTATGTTTCTGTTGTTGTTGTAATTGCTTGTACTGCTAAAAACATTAAAACTACGGTATCAGTAATAAAGATGACCCAATTTGTTCGTTAAGAAAAATATTTTTTTTTTTGTTCTTTCGTTTTGCTGCATAAATTACAAATTTATTCATAATTATCGGTACACACATACACACAGTAAATGAAATAAATTAAGTTACAGTATACAGAATAGTAGCAGAGAAACTGCATAATTTTTCCAAAAGATCGCTTTAGTAGCCTGTATCTCATGAAATTGGGAATTCGTTTATGGTTTTAATTCTGCAACAACCAATACACTGATTCATCGAAAGCTGTATTCGATCTTAGATTACATCGGTTTATAGTCAAGAAATTTTATCCATACTCGCCTATTGCTTCGGAATTTTTAATGCATTCACCACATTGATCGCATTTTATAGCGATTCTGTTTCTTAGAGCCCAATAATTTAACTTCTACTTCCCTGTTAAGCTTTCCGTCGAAATAACAAGCGACCAGCTCTGGCTGTTTTTGCTTGACGGATCCTAGTTCGCGCTAAAACTACTCGTCTTTGGAACATTGTATCAAAATTTCAGCGAAATCGGTCAAAGAGTTTTTACTAAATCCGCCAAATAAACATGATTAATATGATTTATTCAAAATATCTGTCTGTACCTATTTAATCCGAAAGTTTTTTTTTTATTAAAATATTTAAAATTTTTAATTTTTCAGCTTTTATTTGACATCCTTTTTTATATTGTCTTAACCTTAAATAATAATTTTCTCCTTTTAGTTTATTTGTGTTTTTTTTTTTTATTTTTCAAAGACATCATCAACATCGCTTTGGCATTCTATTTGATTCATTTGAATCTGGCGATATGAAGTACATACATACATACATAATTGGCCATTACAACCCTTCGTCAGGATTACGGCCTAGCTTCTCAACACCACTCATGTTGTGTGCGTTAATTTTATACATGAGTGGCGGGACCTACAGTTTAAAGTCGACTCCGAACGACAGATTTTTTGAGAAGCTTTTCATGGCAATTTTTACTCTCAGAGTTTTTGCCAGAAATCTGCTGAGAGGAAGTCGCCGAAGAAATACTTTTTGTATTTTGTTTTTGATGTCTGGCCTGGGATTCGAACTCGGGCCTTTCGTCTAATAAGCCAACACACTACCTACTAAACCACGGCGATATGAGTAGGAATAAGAAAATCATCTTCTGCCTTCACACATATAATGCCAGCAATTAAGAGCGCAATTTCTGTTTGTCACAGTACAGAAAAAACTTAAGAGTGCCTATTAAAGAGTTTTAAAAACTAATTGCTCTTTAGTATGTATTTGCAGAGATGCTTCTCATTAATTCTCTTTTCAAAGATTATTTTTAAAATCATGCGTAATTACTTGTGTGTACTCTTAAAATTTGTACATATGTATGCGAAGAGAACAATAAACTACATTTTTATTATGTATTATTAAACACACACACACACACACACAAACACACACGTACACATACGAAGGTAATTGTAATTTTTTGGCTTTTGTTTTTCTTTTTTTTCAACAGAAATATTTTGCGCCTAAAAAATTACTGTTTTTTCTTTTCAATTTCTCTCGTAATTGTATAACTCAGCAGCAGTCGAAAAGGGAGCCTTATTGCGATTGCTATTTTAAAATAGTGGACGTTTTATTAGTTATTTACAATATTTCAAATTGATAAAGTGATGGTTTGTAATTATCATCTCAAAAAAAGAGAATAATTAATAAAATCTGGTAAAGGACTTGAGATTTCCTTGTTGCTGTGGCATCAACCGTTAGGTGTGTGCACACATAACTTTTTTTCTCAGATTTTAATGTCAGTGATTGTTTTATGGATACAAGGATTGTAAAAAAAGAAAGAGAGCAACAATAGTAAACATCGTAAATTTCTTTTGTCGCGTGTTAAGTAAAATATCTCTATGTACTTATGTATGTATGTATGTACATGTGTTTTGGTATGAAAACTTCTTTCTGTTTTTATTTATTTATAGGCTAGGTATGTAGGATAGAAAATAAATGCAGATTGTAAACTTCCGATACTTTGAATAAAAAAGGTAGATTTTTTTGTGCTTCTATGATGATGAGGTGACGAGTATGAGTAATATTTTTTTGTTTAGAAATAATTGTTGATCATAACACGTATACGCCATTCAGGCTCTTAATCACATAATGCACAATGTGTAATCCGTGTTAACCCTCACAACAAGGAATAATTAATTAAAAATTAATACTTTTGAAAAAAATATATACTACGAGCTGCTCCCATGATCGAACTCATAATTCTGAGAGGATTGATTTGCATCAGGCAAATGTTAGGCCAGACGCTCCAATAATGACTCGCGCCAAATGATTACAAACTGTACTGGTCTGTGGCGAATAAATTTGTTGCTGAAAATTTGCTTCAAAAAATGTCGTTTTTTAATGCAAAAAGTAATAACGATGCATATTTGTTCTGCATGCGGTCTATCATATACATATGTATATTGTTAAAATCATAACCATAACAAAAAGGTAAAGAAATAAAAATAAAAACTATTTAAAATTCAGTCTTGGATGACTCAATTACTCGTACTTCAACATACTTTTGGCAAAGATTGTTGTCGATCAATTAGATACAGAAACGTTAACAAAAACATCGAAAAGAGCATAAACGCCATTGTAAATATTCTAAAATGCGTTATTGATTCTGTTAAAATACAGTTTTTTTTCGTATTAAACTTGAGTGAAAACTTGTTAACACTGAGTTAGTGACGCTGCCTTAAGCTCAAATTAAATGGTGCAACATTGACCTTAACTGAAATTCAATGACGAAATCACGTCGTATTTATTTTCAAAAACGTTTCGAATTTAGAACAAACATTTTATTTCATAGAATATTTTGTGTTTATTTTATTTATTTTTTTTTTTTTTGTTTTTGTTCAATTTATAAAGCCAAAATAAACTTGAAATTGTAGAATTAAATTTAACCTCCTGCCTGTCGCTCGTGGTTTATTTCGTTACCATTTCAAGCTGCATTTCAATAAAAACCACATTAAAAATACACAAGAGCAGCAACAAACAATATCAAAGGCAATACTAACACTAAAATACAATTAAAAATGCGATAAACGTTATAGATTACAACACTAGTTAAAATAATTAGTATTAAATACACACATATACATACATACATACATGCAGGCATACATACTTACATTAATACAAAAATAAAATTAAAAACTTTAAACTACGCATGTGTACAATTTTTCCATTTTTATGCTGTATTTCTGTTCAATTTCATCTCCTACAACAACAATAAAGGCATTCTCAAATGATGTTTATAACAAACACTCGTAAAAACGTTATTACACTCTCAATATAATTTTTTGTTTTTAGGTTATTTCCAACCAAACCATTTGAAATAACCTAAACAAAAACAGAAATGGTGTTAAAATTAATACCAACTCAGATATGTTCTTGCTTATTCTATAGACGACAAAGTTATTTTTTTCTCTCTCACTGCCTTCTCCATACCACCTTTTACTCACTTAAACACTCCTTCAATGTAACTGCATTTACTCATTTAATTTGATTGTTTGTGATTTGTTATTTTAACTTTTTTTTCTTTTCTCTTCAGTTGTCGCCGTTGTTGTTGTTGTGTTTTCGTTTACACTTTATTTGTAGTTTGCTTTTGTAATTTCTAACAATCAGGTCAAGGTTAGTGAGACGTAATAAAATTTCTCGCTGTTTATACATTTTTTTTAGTTGAAAAAAGGCAACAGCAACAACAAGATCGTATGCAGAGGCATAAATGGAAATGTATACCCCAAGCAAAACAGTATGCAAAACTAACATTTGCCTTCAGCAATTTAATTCAAAGCATCAACACCAAATCAGAACTTAAGAACAACAAACGATAATAAAAGTAATTAAACCGTTAGATATTATCTGAAGATATGATTGCGATGTATACTTATGATGATAAACAGTACTGCCCAATTCACTATAAATCTTATCCCTACAAAGTTTTCATTAATTAAGACTGTTAAATAAGACAATGGAATAAGGAAAACACTATCAAAGGTTTTCCATTATAAATCTATGTATTTATTTTCTATTTCAAAAATTAAATGCTAAATTAGAACCACCGTGTGTATTTTAATACACACAGAAGAAACGCAGAAAAATAAAATTATTAAAATATGTACATATGTATATAAGTATGTATGTAATTATTATAATCAAATAATTTTGATTATTTATTTTATAACTGTAATTACTAAATCAATTAATTTCAATCTACATAAAACTCTACACTACATTAATGCTTTCTTATTTATGATCACTTTGCTATTATTCTACATTCTTTAAGGAGTTTTATTTAAATTAAAGAGATTTCTTTATGCCTTTATCATTATTTGTTTTTAATACACACTGCTTTTAAATCATTATTGATTGTAACGATTATTTCGTTATTTTTATTAATTTAAATACATACTTAAGTTTAAATTTCATTTCGGAAATCGTTGTTAAGCGAAGAAATGAAAAACCAGTACTCATTAAACGACGTTCGAGTAAGTGATTGTACAGAAAAATTAAGAGAGGATAAAAAACGCCGATTAGCAAAGAAATTGGAACAGAGAACTGTCATTGTTAACAAATTACTTTCAATCCTGGCTTCTTTATTAGTGATCTACTGATGCAGCAAGAAAAAGAACTTGGTGTTAGGAAAAAAAAAGAAAAATACTAAATTATACGAAATTATTGCCAAATAATTGTTTTCTAAACGTTATTAAATTTTCAATGGAATCTTAAAAAAGCAGTAAATCAAAATCATTTACAATCATTGCCATCGATTACAATTTTAAATGTTTCATGACTTTGAAATTAAAACAACATCAGAAAACAAATTCACCATATGTTTGTTGCGATACTCTTTTAGGCTTTTTAGATTTTTTTATTGTGTTCGGTAAACAAACACATGTTTGTACATACATACATACATATGGATACATAAGTACTCCATCCATTTGTATATGCTCACCGTATTTAGTAAATGTTTATGTGTGTTTGCCTTTAGCAAATTGGCTCAAGATCAACTACATAGAAGCTATAGCAGGCAATAAAAATATGTACATATGTAGCAATGAAACTGTATACTTCCACCACTACTCTCGTATTGTCTGTGTGCAGCTTTTGTATATCGACCATGGAAATCAATATTCGTAATAAGAAAATATAATTGCGATCTGATGAAAAAATATTTTCAATATTTCAAAAATAAATTTGCATTGCAAATACTCTTTGATTTGACTTCAAAATGTCCCATGCAATTTTCATATTCATAAATTATTTTTATGCTTATTACATACACAGCATACAGTAATGTTGAGTACTTGATAGACGATCGATAATTGCATTTAAATGTTAAAAGTTGAATTTAAATAATTTCTTGGTTTTATTATTTTTTATATTGTAAATACAATATGAATTGGGAAATAATTGATAATTTGAAGAACATTTTCATCAGAAGTCTAAAAGAAGTTCTAGAAATTTAAAAAATTACAGGCATGGATGCAGCATTGTATGCTACAGTGTCGATGCACTCACTACTCCGAATATAAGGATTCAATCCCCAATACGTTGAAGTATGTATATGTTTTACCGTTGTAAGCATCTGAACGTTTTACCGCTACTTTCAATTAACATTTTTATATCGTTGTTACCATATGAAATAATTCCATGATCTAAGGTAAATCACAAGAATTTCGTAAATAAAATAAAAACAAAAAAACACTCTTTATTTAGAGGTAGGTACATACATATATAACGTATACGAGTATATTTAAATTAAAAACTAAATATTTTACAATTGCATTTAGATTTAAAATAAATCTCGTAGTAAAAGATGCCGCGTGTAACTCAATTAACAGTAGAAGAGTGCGCAAAATAGATGTCTGAAATTTTAGCTGATCGGAAATTATATATCTATGTATGTATGTAGTTCCAATAAAAGATCTGGAAGGCGATGTAAATATTGTATCAGGACGTGATAAAGGATCAATAACACGCCTTTCAGTAACAAATAACATTAGATGTAAGCAAATAACATTAAATTAAAAACAACAGCAAGAAAAATAACAGCGGAGCCTAAGATTATCTGCCTTAAGTAGGGGTGCCAGACGTACTGTTTTTAACAGTACATGTACTGATTTTTTTCAATTGTACTGCTTTATTCACAACACTCAAATCAGTACGCAAATGTACTGTTTTTTACGATTTGTACTGTTTTTGTACTGTTTTTTTCTTAAATGCTTTTTATGTAGCCATACAAAACATGTCTCTATTTTAATATTTTAGAACAAAAAATTTTGTTCTGAGCTAACGAGGAATCCAATGCCAAATGCAAATGGCCGTATTACTGATATTAAACGCCATATGAAGCTATCAACAAAAGCCTGTAAGTAGTTTTTTTTTAACAATAGTTCGAATAAAGAAACAGAAGGATCAAGAGAGTCAAGTTTAATGGCAGAGATAGCTTTCGTCTATCATACCATCATACTTAGCCACAGCTACCACGCAGACTGCAGTAGTAAGCTTTTTAAACAAATGTTTCCAGACTCAAATGTAGCTTCTAATTTTACATGTGGTAATACAAAGTTATCGAAGATCGCTTCTAATAGTTTGGCGAAGTATTCTATTGAAACTATGCTAAAGGACTTGAATGATGATCCCCCTTTTTCTATTTCAACCGATGTGTCAAACAAAGGAAATATTAAAAGCTTTCCAATTGTCATCCGATACTTTTCTAAGCATACGGGAGTAAATACAAAACTTTTGAACTTTTATGAGTCAAATTCCGAAATGTTAAAAGATATTGCTGATTCGTTGAAGTCTAAATTGGAAGGCAAAAATTTAAACTTGGCCAACGTCACCAGCTTTTGTGCAGATAATGCAAATGTTAAATTCGAATGCAAACAAAGTGTTTTTGTTGAGCTTAAGGAAAATAATCCAGATATCATCGGTACCGGATGTCTGTGTCATATCATTAATAATGCATTCAAGAAAGGATTGAAACTTTTAAAACTCGTTATAGAGAATAGTGTAATAAAAGTTTTTAATAGATTTAGCTCATCAACAAAGAAGACTTCAAGTCTAAAAGAAATGTTCGAGTTGCGTGAACTAGAATGGAGTGAAATGCTTCGTCACGTGCCGACACGATGTGAATTAATTTTAAAAATAAACTATGAATACAATTGTAATGAATTTTACAATTTTTTAAAAACAGAAGATGGGAAGAATGGCATTTTAAAACATATAAAAAAGTAATAAATAACTTTAAAAAGTAATATACAAAACTATTTTGTACTTTGAAAAGAAAAAATATAACATTGTAACTTTTTATATACATATGTCTATCTATCTAAAAAGCGTACTGTTTTTTTATTAATTGTACTGGTTTTTTGTACTCAGTGTACTGTTTTACCGAATTCCAAATCTGGCTATGGCCTTAAGCCATAAGAAAGCATAGTTGACATATAAGGAAAATTATAAATTTTGGGAAAACGAATGACAGACTGTTATTTTAAGTGACTTTTGAACTTTTTAAATAGAATCGCCGTAACAATATGTCAAATTAGAGCACTCGAAATTTTAAATGTGGCTCATAAAATCGTCCTCCCATTTGCTTTATAACACCATAGAATAAATGCGAATACATAATTACATAAAGTGCTGGACGATATCTTAATAAAAACAAATTATGAATAGAATATTATTTCAGTAAGACAATGCACCTACACACACGACGTGTTGTAAAAAACGGTCTTCCAAAAATAAGTCTGATGGAGTCTTACATTCTTCATTATTAAGTCCCGATATATAAATCGTGTTCAGAATACTTGGGAAATTCCTTCGTATCAATTTAAAGGGCTGAGAATTACCAGAGTTGAATAAAGTAATTAAAGAAGTTGTGAAACATCATATTAATACCGATTATTAATTTATAAAAATTATGGTAATACATAAGCTTAA
This sequence comes from Sarcophaga rosellei, assembly GCA_930367235.1. NCBI lineage: Eukaryota > Metazoa > Arthropoda > Insecta > Diptera > Sarcophagidae > Sarcophaga > Sarcophaga rosellei. The sequence goes on along the minus strand of OV884019.1, from coordinate 1,779,810 downwards.
CGTATAACTTTTTAAGTTGGATTGTGTTGTAACATAAACAAATTAAAATAAATGACAATAAATAATATGTAGTCTTATGATACATTTTTTCTGATTGCTCTAATACCCTTTAGTAGTATATTAATAAGTCTAGTCTAGTCTAGTATGAAAAAAAAATATTTCTTCGGCGACTTTCTCTCAGCGGATTTCTGGCAAGAACTCTGAGAGTAAATAAACCTGCCATAAAAAAGTTTCTCAAAAATCGGTTGTTCGGAGTCGACGTTAAACTGTAGGTCCTGCCACTCACGTATAAAATTGACGCACACAACATGAGTGGTGTGAGAAGCTAGGCCGTAATCCTGACTAAAGGGTTGTAATCGCCAATTATGTAAATGTATGTATTAAAGGTCTGCACCGAATAACTTTTTTGCTTCATATGTTCAACTCGCTGTCGTATAAATAGAGTACTTACTCTCTCTCTCTAACAGCGCAAGCAGTGAAGAGAAGAGAATGTGTGCAAGACAAATACGAGTATGAATTTATCCGAAGCTGCTTATGTTCCGTAAAAAGAGTACTCCTAAAATTATGTTCACTTCATGTGGTACTTCAAATACTCGCAGAATAAAACACCACATAACTGATGTTTTCTTTTTTTTTATATAAATACTTATGTGTATGAATAAACTTATAAGCGAATTGTTAGACATTTATTTATTAATCATTGAAATAAAAAAAATAGAAATCAAAAATAGTCAAATTTTTTTGGAAAATATTTTTTTTTGCTTTTTGATTTAAAAAAGGCTTTATTTTCAATGAACTAAAAACAATTAAAATAACAAAAAAATCATTTAAAATTACCAAACACGTAAAAATTTTTTCTTTGCCAAACTTCTTTGTGGTATTTGTAGTACTCATTGGTATTTGTAGTACTACGTGAAGTTTGGTGGTACTCATTGTACTCGACATGTTTTGTGCCGGTATTTTCGAGTAAGAAAGAAAGTTGAACATGTATTTGTATGAAGCGAACGAACAACAACAAGTTATTCGATAATTTTGTTGTTCTCAAAAAAGAGTACTTTTCTTCTTCGGATACTTCGGATAAGTGCACATGTATGCTAGATCTTATGTACTTTTTGAAGTCAAATACATTTGTGCAGACCTTTAGTATGTATGTAGTATATTAATAAATGATTCATTGAAGATTTCTATTGAAATCTATCCAAAAGACTAGTGTACCATAAATTTATTAGTAGTATTATTTTAAAAAATGCAAGGATTGGTAACTAATTATAGAAGAAACTAGCTTCAATTGAGATGGGCTATTATCTTTTTTTATTTAAAAGTATCTTCAAAAACATTTCTCGAAAGAATTTAGATTAGCTAAGCTACTGCCGCCACGAGCAGTTTTAAATTCACTTGCTTTACTGTATAATGTCTTTCAATTAATTTATAAAATGAATGATATGCAAACATTCTCCAGTAGTTTCGCGTCTCCAATTTATGAATGACGAAATTTGTGTATCTTTAACGCGTCATGTTTTTGATACAAGTAGTGGAAGTAAGAGCTATTCGTTCATATCCTACATAAGAAATATAAAAAGCGAATAAGGAAAATTAAACACATATTGAATTTCAATAAAATGATAGCCAAATAAACGTATGAAGGAATTTTCTATTAATTTCCTATTATTTTCAGTATAAAAATAAACTTTTCTTTATACTTCTTTTAAAGCACTTACTTTCTAATCGATGGCAGGGTATTTACATTTTACCATTTAATTATACCCATTTGAAGAAATCTTCGTATCTGTGTATGCATACAGTGTAAGTGCTCATAAAGACAGTTAAATATAAGAAATAGTATTTTCAGATTGATTGTAATTTAGAGTAAAATTATTAAAATCAAGTAACATTGATTTTTATATACAGTGGAAGCTCTCATAGGCGGACACCGACCGTCGAGGCATTTTTGTCCGCCTAGGGGAGATGTCCGTCCAAGGGATATTATGTTAAAACATTTCGGGAAAAATTTAATAAATACATATCTACCTGTATATTATTTGTTGCCAACAATAACTGCGATAAAAAATAATCTTTAAAAATATTTTCATTAACTTTTATTTTCCTCATATTCATATACATTGTACATACGTAGATATGTATTTATAGTCAGAGTAGTTAATTAACTGACCATCCATCAGTTATCACATAAACTAAAATAAAAAGGGGAATCACAATTTAGATTTTGTCTATGAACATCACATTACATAAAATAATAAACCGGGGAATCACCGCACTAAGTAGTGCTACATAATCTGATTAAGTTGAAAAATACACACTCAACAAAGAAAAATTTATGTAATCTCTACACATTGCGCATAATATAAAAGGGGGATAAACCGAAATACAATAAAATTGCTCAGCTTTGCCTTTTGTAATATTTATTTGTCCGCCTATGGGAGATGTTTTTGGAAAAACAGGTGTCCGCGTCCGTCCAAGAGAGCGTCCGTCCAGGGGAGATGAATTTGCTCTAAAAATACGACCTAATTCACGGGACTTAGAAAATCGTCCGTCTAGCGGAGATGCCCGCCTATTAGAGCTGTCCGCCAATGGAGCTTTCACTGTATTACTATAATTATTAATAAAATGTTTATTTTTATCAAATAATATTGGGTGTTTAGTTCCATTTGATGCTCACTGTATATACTCGTACATATAGCAATTGAGTACCATTCATCAAGCAAACATATGATCATAACCAATTTGAATATTACGGTAATATGAAGTTTTGAAATATATATTTTAATACTTAACCGCATTTCGTTGTCTATTAGAATTGATTATTAAAAATATTATATACATATGCAATGTGTTTATTTTTTTTTTCATTTGAATTCTATTTCATCTTTTAATTATTTTTTGTTTTTTTTTTTCTTATTTTTTCATCAGTTGTGTATATAAATGTTAAGTTATTTTTACTTTTTCTTTTTTTTTTCTTTTTAATTATGTATGATTTTATGTTGTATGTTATTTTAATTTAATTAAATCTTAGTATAAGTATTGAATTTTATGTATCTAAACTAAAAACTAAGAAAAATAAATTAAAATTTTTAGTTTTATTATTAAATAACAAAAACTTAAGAAAAAGAAACCTACAAAATGTCAGTTATTTTTCATTTATTTCGATCTAATCCAAATTCAATTGCATTTTATTTTTCTTTTTTTGTTTCTTGAAAAAAAAATTAGAATTTGTAATTAATGAAAATATAAATAAAGCAAGTTAAATAAAATTGTATAAAGCTTTAAGCTCTAAAAGCGTTTTAATATCATTAATGTTTTTAAATCTCTTCTACAGTTATACAAACAAAAAGATAAAAAACAAACTAAGAAATATATATATATATAGTATATATATAGCTAATTTTAAGACTTGATATTGCGATCAATGGGTGTTTTTTAGTTGGTTTGACACTGGACTCTTTCAAAATGTGCACCACCTTCGTATTCATCGTCTTCATCCATTCCGCCTTGGGCACCACGACGATCACTTTCGTCGCGTGGTTGGAATTCGGTCAAATGCACTTCTTCAGCATCAGCAGGCATGGTAAATGGTTCGCGAGGTGGCAGTAATGCTTCAAGTTGTTTCAATTGCTCTGGACTAGCAAAACCGCTCTCAGGAAAGTCAACAACAAATGGAATCAATAGATCACCGCGCTCAAAGGGATTATTTCTTAAGGGCATACCCTCACCCGGCACTACTTTAATTTGTCCGTGACGTATTACTTCGCCAGGTTTGGTGCTAACGCATATATTTCGTCCATCTAAATGTTTGAAACAATGAACTACGCCACAGAGGGCCTGTGTCAGGTTGATGTGTACATTATGCATTGTAAGATTGTTGTTGCGACGTCTAAAAAGTGGGTGTTCGGCTTGAATAAGAACAACAACTAAATCACCGCGATTTCCGTGAAGCCCCTGATTACCTTCTGATTGAAAGGGAATTTTTAACAAATTTGGTGCACCTTTTTCGACTATAATATCACGCTTTACATTCTCTTCGACTAGACCTTTGCCATGGCAAGTGACACATCGTAAATTTTCAGGAATTATTTTACCATTGCCCTCGCAAGCAGAGCACATCTTTGAAAAAAAATATAAAAAACAGTTAAAAAACGATAAATAATAGTAAAATTTAACAGAAATAAAATAAACAATATTCAAACAAACACAAAGTTTATCATGTCGTAAAACTAGGTTAGGTTAGACATAACATGTACACGTCCTCCAAGTGTACACGCCCTCCAAGTGTACATGTCATTGAGACAAGTACCATACATAGAGATCAATTGGCTCCTTGTAATCATTGCAATCATGTTTTAAAAAATATTAGGTATTCTAAGTTTTTAAAATTTAAATAGAAAAATTTATACTATAAAAATCTAAAACGATTTTAAATAGTAATTATTTTATTATTACAGATTGAACGTGGTAGAAGTAATTTAACATATACTTCATTATTATTAAATAAAGGATAAATTTTAAAAGAAACTGCGACTACTTTAAGCAAAGACAGTTCTTGCTGCAAATAGCAGAAGTTCTTAGAGTATTATTTCACGTATGCTTTACTTTTTTACTTTTATAATTAAATAAGAAATGCTTTCCTTTTAATTTTAATACACCTGAAGTATTTAAAATCATTGCAAACCATTTCAATAACAACAACAAACAAAACTTGAAAATCTAATAAATAATTACAAAATTGCATATAAATTGCTGATTCGGATGTTTAAAAAAAAACTGACTACAACAAATAATTAATTAATTATCAGAGGTAGTAAAATATTTACATTTTGCTGTCGATTATTATATATACGAAAATATGAGGTAAAAAATCAAAAGAAATTAGTTCTATATGGGAATTTGAAATAAGTAAATATCTTACCGTTTCAACTGGCGTTAAACCCATGAACACAAAACCAGCAACTCGTCCTACACCATTGCAAGCGCTACATTTTTCTTGAGCATCTTTTGGGCCCCCCTCGCCATTACACTGTTGGCAGTATGAAGTTCGTTTATACTCAACTGTTTTTGAAACGTTGCCATTGTACATTTCCTCTAATGTAACTTCCAATTTAATAACAATTTGCGCTGCATTTCCTCGGCTTTCACGACCCATATTGAATGGAAACCAGTGGGAAAAGAATTCACCAGCATCACTAAAGCCATCTGCACCCTCCTGTAAGCCCTTTATGCCATAGCGGTCATATATTTTTCGTTTTTCCGGATCAGATAGAACTTCGTAAGCAAAAGAAATTTCTTTAAATTTATCACCGGCTTCTGGATTTTTATCAGGATGAAACTCCTTAGCTAATTTTCGATAATTCTGAAATGAATAGACAACAAGTTTAATTCAAATGTCTTTATTTATAAATAAATCAGAAAGATGTAAATCTGAAGCAAAATCACTCAAAACAGGTGTTTTATTTCGCAAAATGAATAATTTAGTCGCGAATTACCAATTATTCTGAACGAAGAAAAGTTTTTAAATACATGTGTCTATGCATATTCATATGTATATATACATATCTATGCTACGCTATTGCAAGCTTAGTTCTCATACAAGTCTCTAGGATTAGGGCTTTTAAAAAAACCGATTTAGAAAATGATTGTACAACTGTAACGAATGCGAAAAAACACCAACATATTATTTATTATGTTAGTTATATAGGAAATAAAACTGTTTTCTGTCTCAAAATTCTAAAATTAAAAGACAGTTAAACCTCGATTAACCGGGCCTCCATTAACCGGTCACATCTATTAACCGGCATGCAGATTTTTTTGAATTTTTACCTCTATTATCCGTGCATCATTCATATGATATTTTATTATGTTACGTGGTAGTAAAATATATTCCTCTGAATTGCATGTCTTTGATTCAGCCCATGGACCAAGGAGTGATTCGAAGTTTTAAATGCAATTATCTTAAGTCAATTGTGCAGAAACTCTTATGTGCAAACAGCAGACATGCATTCGTAAAATCAATAAATCTATAAGCTGTTTCTTGGAATGCAGTATCCACACAGGTTTTGCTTAATGTTTGGTCTAATTTACTAGCTTTTGAAAATGAACTAAGTGACCGTCCAGAAATACAATCAGACATAGAATTACCGGCTAATTGTTCCATTCATGATTTATCAGAGTGGGTGGAGAGCGATATTGATGTCATGCCGTTTGCTATTTTATCTGACATTGACATCATTGGTTTGGTCAATCAAGCTCAGCAAAGTGATCATAGCTCAAATCCCGAAGATGGAGAGACTGAAATTGAAACTCCAACTTTGTTACAGGCAATAGAGGCCTGTATTGTTTTGTTAAAGTTCGTAGAAAATTATCCAGCTATATCGGAAACAGATAAAATTCAGATGCATCGTGTTCAAAACCATTTATTTAAAGAACAATTAAAAACAACGAAGCAAATTGAATTCTTGAATAAAAATGAATTAAAAAAAAGAAAATCTTGTATGTTTTAATACAACCTCTATTAACCGTGTATTTTGATTATCCGTGCTAAGTCCGGGTCAGAGCGAGCCGGAAAATCGAGGTTCAACTGTATATGTAATTTAGTTTTACTTTTATCTGCAAGAAGTTTGTGCATATTACTAAACTGTTCAGTTAACAATGGCAACACTGGTTGTTATTATTTTCTTTTCTGCTCCCTCTTTAATTGCCTAAGGTACTACCCATATGCATATGTTTCTCCCACTAAATAAGTTTATACGAGTGTTCACAGAACGAAAACAAAACTAAAATGTTTATTATTTATTAATCATTTTGCAATTTTACACATGATTAATTCAATTTTACACTTATTAATCGATTTTTTTGTTTCGATAAAAACACTTTTCTCTTAGTTTTGCATACGTCTCTTTCTTTCTATCTACATATATGCACCTTTGACATAATGTATTTTTTGCTTACATTTCCCAACACAACTACTCATTTTCCATCCTTTTTAGGAAAAATTTTCAGTAATAAAACTCTACCTTTTTGATTTCAGCATCTGTTGAGTTTTTTGTTACACCAAGAATTGCATACAGATCTAAATTATCCATAGTTTTCACCGTTAATTAATTTTAATGCACTTTATTGATACAATTATCGAACAAAAATCTATCCTAAATTCATACAAAAGGAAAATTTTACTTCAATTGCCTCAAAAAAATGTCCGTATTGCCTTTCTATGCAATGGCAAGAACAATGACATACACTCTCATATCATCTGTTGCAGCGTTGCCACTGGAACACAACAAAACAGGTACTATTTTAATCTCATTACCTTTGGTACTATTTCATATATCCAAATTAAATAAACTACAAATACGATAATAAATTAAATTACTTTTAATTAATTGAAATTAAAATATTTTTTAATCTATGAACTATATTTTTTTAGATTTTCCAAATGTATTCATTAAAACTGCACAGTGAGCATGGTTAGTGTAGAGGGTGATGTGTGCAAGTATATCAGTGTGACGGCAGTGTTTCGATTCAAACCAGAGAAAGTGGTCAGATTGTACTACACCAAACATATATGTATTAGAATATATATTCTAATTGTATTCTAATTAGTAAATAGTAATTGTATTCTAATAGTAAATATTTATTAGTAAATAAATAAATATAGATCTTAAATCTATTTACTAAAGTCCATGGAAAAAAACAATTTTGCTTTTAAGCATGCGTATGCATTTTAAAAATCACGCTATAAGAAAAAGGATTTATGCAATTTTTTTTTTTTTAGTTAATGATGCTCTTACTCATAATAACTTATTCAGACCAGAAAATAAATTCAATAAATAATATATTTACGTTATTTTTATCATTTAATAAATAAGTACCAAAGACCAAGCGAAAAAAATTGAAACACATTTTATCGTCACAAACAAATCATATTTAAATTAATCGTATAATTTTTCAAATTTAAACATATTCTGATCGTTTGCTGTACTTAAGAAGAATATACTAGTATCGCAAACGGCCGTTTGGTATTGTTAAGTAACTTGGCAACTCTTTGCATAGTCGGCCATTTTTACCATTCAACTAGATCACGTCACACAACAGGGGTGTATTCCAAGTAACAACATATTCAAGTAAAATACAATTTTTATTCAATTTTGCATTAATTTTTATAAAAATCAAATCCAAAACTGTGTAATGGTAACATGAAAAATATTCTGCGCACATTTGTCAATTGATTGTGTAATAATCTAATCGTAAAGCAAGAAAATCGTATTAGTCATAGAGTACACAAACACTACCAAATGAAACAACTACGTTCAACGGCAACGACGACGGCCATCTTTTTTCATTCACGTCACATAAATGCTTGTGAATAGACACAAAATTCGTTGAAAGTTTTTGTGGAAATTTTGCAAATAAAAAAACTACGTAAAGTGGAAATAAATATTGTTAAAACAACACATTTCATATATATTTGCAATAAATTGACAAAATTTTATGAACTAAACCCAATTTAATGTGTTTAAATGAAGTGGAAACTTTTTAGTTTTACATCAGCCGAGTCGAGAAAAAATTTTGTGTGTGTACCAAACGAAGTTGTGTAGAAACTCATAAAGCACTAAATATAGTAGGAAAGGACAGAGACAATTAGAGAGTGTGAAAGAGAACACCGTATCACCATCGTACATTTCGTACATATTTTTGTTTTTTTTTTGTTTTGCATTGTTCTTATTAATTTTTTGGACTAGTGTTTAAGACGTACGAGCACTGTGTTGATATTCTGGAAAATAATGGAAAACTTTGAGCGGGCTAGAATAACTTCAGGCAGATTGGAACGGTTGGAGGATATGCAACCAATCAAATTGCATGAGAGGAATGAATTTTTTAATTGTGTAGAGGAATTTTCTGTAAATCAACAATCTTTTAATTTTGGCGCCAATATTTTGAATACAAAAGCAATGTCTACATCGTCGTCGTCAGTAGCATCGACAACAACCAATGCCATTATTAGTTGTGACGAAGAAGTGGTCAAAACAAAAAGCGAGATAATCAAAACATTAACGTTGCCGCCAACAGCCAGTGTCGATTTGGAAGCATCTCTCATAGCAGATACACCAGTCAGTGTAGACGACAGTTATGATGCGCTCAATACAGACGATAATCGTCAGGATGTCAAAAGTAATAGCTCTGATGAGGATGATGATGACGAAGAGGAAGATCAAAACTATAAAAGAGATAATGATAATTCTCAAGTCTCGCAAGATTCGAGACCGACTTCAAAAGATGGAGAAGACAATGATAATCATCTAGATGATTCAGATGATTCTACTTCAGATTCAGATTTTTCGGATTTAAGTGGTCTGTCAGATATGTCCGGAAGAGAATGGAAACCGATAAATCAACGGCCTTTAAATTGGGTCCAAAAACAAATTCACTCTGGTGCGAATCCTAGGGATATACTCTCTAAATTTTTACCCTATTCCGCACAACGCATTAGTCCTGAATTAACCGATATGACTTTGTGGCGCATACTGGCTAGTATGCTGTCTGAACCTCCAAGGAGAAAGAAACTTTCGTATGTCAATACGTTTGAAGATGTTATTGATCTGTTGCAAAAATCAAAAAATATTATCGTTCTTACTGGTGCTGGAGTTTCTGTTTCATGTGGCATTCCTGATTTCAGATCTTCAGACGGAATTTACTCACGATTGGCTAAAGACTTTCCAGACCTACCCGATCCTCAAGCCATGTTTGATATTAATTATTTTTCTCGAGACCCTCGTCCCTTCTTTAAATTTGCCCGTGAAATTTATCCTGGGCAATTTAAACCATCTCCTTGTCATCGCTTTATAAAAATGTTGGAACAAAAGCAGAAGCTGCTGAGGAACTATACGCAGAATATCGATACATTGGAGCAAGTGGCAGGCATAAAAAATGTCATTGAATGCCATGGCTCATTTTCGACAGCTTCTTGCACAAAGTGCAAGTATAAGTGTGACGCTGATAGTATACGCAGTAATATTTTTGCTCAGCGTATACCAGTATGCCCGCGTTGCCAACCTAATGTTGAACAAAGTTTGGACGCATCTGAACCAGTTTCAGAAATAGAATTGAGACGTTTAGTGGAAAATGGTATAATGAAGCCCGACATTGTTTTCTTTGGCGAAGGTAAGTAAGCTTTAACTTACGGATATGAAATTGTCGAATAATACAACAAATATTTACATTCTTCTATTTGGAGAACTATATTATTAAGTATTATTTTAATTCCACTCTCTAGGTTTACCCGATGAATTTCACACAGTTATGGCCAGTGATAAAGACAAGTGTGACTTACTCATAGTCATGGGTTCTTCGCTGAAAGTAAGACCCGTCGCGTTGATACCCAGCTCTATACCAAACAATGTTCCACAGATACTTATTAATCGCGAACAGTTACATCACCTTGAATTTGATGTTGAATTACTCGGCGATGGTGATGTTATCATTAATCAAATCTGTCATCGTTTGAGTGAGGATTGGAAAGAGATTTGTTTTGATGATGAGATCCTGATTGAATCTAAAGAATTAGTACCCCTCGAACACGAATTGGATGATGAAAATACAGCTAAGGAAATTTCAACAAATATTGACACTATTTCCGTAAAATCTGACCAGTTGTCCGAATTAGTTCTACAAACTGCGAATACAACGACAACTTATTCAGATTCTGGATTTGAAACTTCATCGACATGCTCAAAGAAAGAGAGTGAATTTCTATCCCCCGAATATACAGATGAGCCCATGGAGTCGAGTAGTTTCGGAGGTTCCTGTGATTACAGACATCTTTCGATTGATTCGTCGAAAGATAGTGGTATCTTGGGTGATGCCTCCAATTCATGTTTAACACCATCATTTACTAACCTGGTAGATGCATCCGATATGAAAAAGAGTCTCAACATGCCCGCTTCTACAACACAAGCTATTTTAAATAACCCTTCAGTGGATAAAATACATAATACGAAAACCGCCGACACGAATTGTTCGGAAGTTGAAAAGCAGAGACTAAGAAGACACATAAAACATCAGAGTGCTGCTGAACGGCTTCACAAGGGCACGTATTATGTTCATGAGAATTCCGCATCATATGTTTTTCCTGGAGCACAAGTTTCCTGGTGCTCAGATTCAGAGGAAGACGACGACGATAATTTAGATGATTTCGATGACAATCAGTGTAATGAAGATGATGATACAAATCACGCGCCTCTATCTCCGCTAATGACGCCTTCTGTTGAAAATGAAATGGTTAAAGCAATCACATCTACCAGTAGCACAAGCACTTCAAAGTTATATCAGCAAGCCAATTGTTCTTCTGCAAATACAAATGAAGTGTCATCAAGTTCCTGCCTTTCACAATCAACAAACGAACAAAATAAACGTCGCTGCAATGACCCTGCTTTTGTAGAATCGGAAGTTCACAATTTGAACTCATTCGCTTCTGAGGCTAAAACCTGTGCATCTTTTAATACCAGTCCTCCTCCCTATAAAAAGAGACGAGATTCTACAGAACAAACAATATTTTCCACTTCACCAAATACCAGCCTATAATCTTCATAAATTTAATTTTAAATTATGTAAGTTATTTGCTTATAGTTTGATGTTCTTCGTCTCTCTTTTGTAATAGTGTTAATAAGGATAACCTAAGCAGAATCCAACACATATTTTTGGTCTGTGATCAGGCGAATATGTATGTGAATAATTTCAAAAATGTCTACTCTTTACAAGCACAATCAGACAAGGGAATTATTAAGTTGATCTTATGATCTCTGGCTTAATTTCCAATTAATGAGACATTTTTCAAGTTGTCCTCTAATATAGTTTTGGTATAGCGCTTAAATTGCTCTGTATGTAATAAACATTTCCCAAATTTATGCTTTAAGCGTCAAAATTAAGTGTGTGGCAAAATCATGTTATCGCGATTATATTTCTCATTTAAAATTAATTTCAAAATACGACAGTTTTAGCATTTAATGTCTTGAAATTAGCGTTGAAACTTAAAGCCACCGAAATCTGTGAAACATGATGAAAAGCTCCTCGTTAATTTAGGTGCTTGTTAATGTATGCACTATGGGCTAAGATATCGATATGCTTTTGCAGCTGACAGTGTTCGACAAATGGTTTTTATAAAAAGCGCTTTAGATACCCCCGACTACATAATTGGTCACACAAGAGCTTTGATATTTTGTCCGTTAGTTGATTGCAGATGCAAATTGACACTTAACTTCGATGCTGTTGTTGTTTTTACAGCAATGCCGTCTTTAATAGATATGGAAAATATATGTATATTTTATAAAAGTATTATAAATTCTCATATTTTATATGTTATTTATAAATTACTTGTGAATTACTTCCTTGTGATTCTTTTGAAGAATTCAATTATTTTTTTGGCGTATGGGCAAATGAATTTGTTTGTTTGTTCATTGTCTTTTATAAACGGAAGGACTGTAATAATAGAAAGTAACGTGGTACGAAGGAATACATATGATTAGTGTAAATATACTTGAAATTCTTCCTTTTTTATTTTGTTTTTGAAAGCATTTACGTAACAATAATTGTTATTTAAGAAGAATTTCACAAAATAAACAATTTTGAAAATATTAAATTTTATAAGAAGAATTACAAGATACAAAAGCATTTTTACTTCTTTTATTATTTTTTTTTTTTACATTAACTAGTTACTAATATAAAACTAAATTCAAGTTTGCTTTTTATAATAAGTGATAATTAAATATATATATATATATATATATATATATATATATTTTTTTTTGTGTATTCTATAGTATTTTTGTTATTATATTTTTAAGGATTAAAGCAATAATTTCTTTTTAAATAAACACTTTTTAACATACATATGTAATACTTTTTTTTCTTATAAACATGGTGTGCGCTTAAGTAGTATTTATATTTTTTTGTCTCATTGAATTGTATTTCGTAAATTTCTATTATATTTTATAAGATTACAAAAATTTTAAAAGAAGAAAGTTTAGCGCACAACAAACACAAGAAGTAAGGTATTTAAAATTAACACTTATCGCTTAAAACTATAAATCTAATAAGGAATACTTAATTGATTTAAAGTAGTACATTTAAATTATAAACAAGTGCAGTTTAATATATGTATGTATAAAAAGTAATAATAATATTAGCGAAAACAATAAATGCATACATACATATATGTATGTATTTATAAAGATTATCTTATAGCAAATATCGTAAAAAGAAAAATCACAAAGTAAAGCCAGCCTACCTTTAATAATATTACCTAAAATATCATATATTTTTCTATAAATACAATATTAATTCGTAAATAAAAAATAAAATAAAATATATAAATAAGTATTAAATTATTAAATACTTAATAAAATACTTCTGCATTAAACTTAGCATAGTTTGTAAAAAAATACAAATTACATTAATTCTTTCATTTTACGTTTCTATTTTATAAGTTTATATTTAAACATTTTTTACAAGATTTCTTCTTATATTATATATTGTAAATATTAGTTTTTAATTTTTCTTATACTACAATATCAAAATTATTGTTATTTTACTAAATCAGTTTTATAGTTTTCAATTTGGAAATCTCTTTATGTTTTTTTTCTTATTTTATTGTAAAAATATTCAATTTTTCTTCTAAGTACACATTTTACTATTAAAAAAAAATTGTTATATAATTACAAATATATACATACATACCTAGTTATAGAATTTTTTTGGTTTTAATAATTTTTATTACTTTTTTTAATTGTAGAGACGCAGGTAAATATCTTAGAAAATACACACTCAAGCAAAATACATAGTAATGTGTCTGTCACCCATTCGATATCAAAATAATATGTTTTTAACTTTATTCCATGAGAATTTTTCACACATTTGTGGTTCGTAGTCTTACGGCAGGTTAATACAAGAAGTTGTACATTTACTTCATATAAACAGATAATTATTTCAATTTCTACATTCTTTCTTAATTAATATTGCTACTCGAGTTAACATATTTAAACAAAAAAAAAAAAAAAAAAACTTTTTTTTTATTGAAATTAAATATTTATTTCGTTTATTCGAAATTTTAATATGTTAATCAGCATTTTTTAGCTGCAAATCTCTTTTAGAAACAGATTTTTCCAATAAAATTTTATTGAAATCAATTTATAGAACTTTTAATTTAATTATAAGTATCCCTTTGGTGTGTAAACGTAAAGCGTTTATGTGAAGTTTTATATTATTCGAATTATTCAAATCTAACATAAGATGATTGAATTAAATAGTTGAACGAAAATAGCTTAGAAGTTCCTAATTTGTAAAACGCATTCCGCAAATAAAGAGGCTTAACTTTCAAGGGCTTAATACACATTTCATAAACCTATGCATTAATGACAGTGTGAAGTGGAAATATATAGGCTTGTTAATTATTATCACAATTTAGTTTTTTCTTTTTTAATTTCTATAAATTTTATTTATAAAATATTGAATTTGCTTAGAATCATAACCCATACTTTCTCTCAGAATTTTCATACAACAAAAGAAATAACAATAAAATATTATTTGCAACTGTTTGCTCCCACCAAATTATTGTAAATTGGTATGTTTGCTCACAATTATCTTTCTAGAAGTAATTTGTAATATGTATTATGATTGTGAAATATTTGGAAGTCTGATTGGACTTGTCTTATATGAGCACTTAAAATTCTTTTCAGCAATTTTGTGCATAAAGTCCAAAAATAATGAAACACGTTTTAATGTTGTATGTTAAAGTGATCAGTTGTAATTTTATTAAAACACAAAATACATATTTAGTTAAAAGACAATCTCAATACACTTGTAAAAACAATTGTTGAATAAAACATAAACAAACATAAAAAATACAAATAAATTATAAATTGATACATCACAGATGTCTGCTTACTCCACAATCATAGCAATCTATTTTAATATTGTTTTTAGCTTTTGTTCAAACGTCTTTGGATCAAATCCGGAAAAACTATATAAACGCCTGTTGTTTTTGATAAAAACAAAAGTCGGCATACTCCGAACCTTGTATTTCTCACAATAAACATCAAATTTGTCCACGTTTATTTTGATGACCATAACTCTCCCTTTATAAGCATTTGTAGACTTGCGAACATAAGGGTCCATATCTTTACACGGTCCACACCAGGTGGCGTAAAAGTCAAGAACGACCAATTTATCACCAGCGTTAGCAATTTTATTATCAAGGTCTTCGGAACTCTTGAGTGTTGACACCATGATGAAGTCGTTAATTTTATTGGAATTCACAAAATGTTTTGACCCTTACGTGCTTTCAAGTAAAATTTTAAATAGCAAATGATGCAATATTATTGTATGAACATTACTAGAAGTTTCAGCAAACGTGTTATTTTAGAAGTATAGCGGTTTCTTCTGATATAGCGGATAATTTTCGCAAAGTTAAAGGAGACAAAGTCGCTGTTATATAGAAATCTAGTAGTGTATACAAGTATATGTGCATATATGCAGACATAGGTATATATGTACAGCTTTAATTTTTTATACTTTATTTATATCTTATATACTGTTAACCCTTTCTCGGTATAAAAATTATTTATTATGGATGGTGTTAAAATGAAGAATACGTGAATAATACATTAATAATCGCTGAGGCTACTGGTGATTTCTTTTTTGGTAATGGCCAATCGTTTCGCGGTAAAAAGTAAAAAAGAAATTAAAAAAGTAAATATATAGTTCACTATAAAAAAATACAACATTTTTATCTATTTATACTATATACTTACAGTTTTTTTTTAATGTTATGTACAATTACCGAAAATGTATTTGTTTATTTTCACAAATGAAATATATTTAATATCATAATTTAACAAATAATACTATTTAAATATAATATTCATATGTATATTAAGTAAACGTTAGACTAAATTAGTTTTTACTAAAACAAAACAATAAGCACGTATGTACTATTGTTTCATATTTGTTGCAACAAAATATTGACAAATTGGTACAATAAATAAATTACATATACAAAAATATATATGTATATATTAAATATGTTATGAGGAGTACTTTAAAAAAGGTATTGAAAATTTTAGCCGTTTAAATTATAATTTTTCTTATTCACCCAATCACAGTTTGAAATGTTCTCTTAAAAAGGGAAATACTTTCTGTAGCTCAGCTTTTGTTTTACAGGCTTCAACTTGGGGTAAAGTTTCTACCAAGTTCAACAGATAAATTTGCAATTGTTGACGTCTTTCGTCGACAAATTTTGTATTCATATTCCCAAAACGCTTTTTTGGTGGAAATTCTACTGATGAAACACTGGGATGAGTTTTCAAGAGTGATTTGTGGAGCTTATAAAATTCGCTATAACGACGCAATAAAGACCAATGCTCTAGGTTATGCCTCATGGTAATATGAATTTCATATAAATGGTAAGAGCTGGAAGCATGTTTAGATTTTTGAAGTTTTGTATGAGGAATGGTAATAAGAAAATTTGTAGCGAACGATGACGATGGATCTATGCCTGAATCCTCAAAATGCTTTTTCAATCTTCTGATTAGTTGACGATTTTCTAAGCTCAGTTGAGCCACTCTAGTCTCTAGTAGGGAGCAGCGCTCGTTAACATCTTTTAATTCCTCTTCTAACTGATGATGGTGAGAATTGTTACATAAATTTTGAGATGCAAAATTATTACTTGAAAATTTGCTAGATTGAGAAGATGTATCACCGTCTGCATCATGATAAGAAATCGATAGCGATGTTATTCCATTTTCTAAAAATTCATCATCTTTATGTGTGGGTGGGCAAACCAACGGTTCCTTTAAAAATGCCAATTCTGGCTCTATAGGATCAGGTGGAGTGTAATTATAAGCTGTTTGTTCAGCGATAGAAGTACAAAACTCTTTAAATGTTATGGTAGTTGATTCTGGTTTAGTATTGTTTTCAATTTGTTTTAGAAGATCATCTGTAGAATTAGTAGATGCAATAGGTCTTTCAACACCAGACTTCTTTTTGGTTTTTTGCTCAACTTTTATTGGTGTGGGTGCAAATATAACGGGCTCTTCTTTGAATATGGGCTGTTGAACATTAGTAGCATTAACTGTATTTAATTCCACTTTGTCCACAGGCAAAGCAAATAATACTTGATCTAATGTTTTGATAAGATCATTAAGGGTTTTCGCCATTTTAACATCCATTAAAATAGACCAGTGGCTATAATGAGACATTAATATTTCTTCTTCAGATAGCCACGTTAGCAAATATCTTTGAAGAGAATGCTCATTTAGCGAAGCTCTGAGAAAGGCTCTACCCTTTCCCAATTTCGTGTTAACATGCTTTAATTGTGCAAAACGTTCTTTTTCGTGCGGTGTAAGAAAATTTTGACAAAAATCCCAAAAACTCATTTCTGAAGTGGAAGCTAAATTGCTTTTCGACTTATCAGAAGAGGACCCAGTGACAATCTCCTGCATATTTTGAAAAAGAAAAGCAGCCGATACAACAAAGTTTAACTGGGTTAGTTGTTGGGTTCGTAAGCCATATTGTAGGGCTTCTTCGAGAGACTCGCACAATTCGACGACATAGTTATCATATTCACTGGCCAATTCTTTGCGACTACTGAAACGTTTACTACAGGCCTCAATGGCAGCTTTAAGTCTCTCAAAAATTTCATATTTTCGCTTGTGAAAGCCTCCAATTTCGTTGGTCGTACCATCAACAGGCAAAGAGTAAAAGATTTCTGGTAGGGCTGAATATTCTTCTGATGCAGTGCATTCCCCATCCACTTTTGCTGACACATTTGATGACTCTTCTGTTCTTGTTGACTGTTGTTCTTGTTCTATGGTTGGCATTTTCTATTTACAAAATTTGCTACCTTCAGTTTAACTTAAATGTCATAAATTTTATGCTTCCATAAACCGAATTCTAGAAAATTTATGTTTTAAAATTTCAATCCAATGACTGGCTTTGTTTTTCTGTTTATTTACCTTTAAGAAAAAAAAGATGTAAATAATTACGGTGTATAAAATGTCTTTGTGTCATTCACTGATGTGTGATATCAAAGGTTTTTGAAACAGAGTTCCACTGTTCAAGTTTTTCAATTAGCTATTTTATAAAATTATATGTATATAATTTACCTAAGCAAATTAATGCTAGTTAACTGCGGGTTTAGTCTATGTAATAGACATTTTTTATAGTTGCTTGTTTAAATTTTAATAGTATTAACACGGTAAAGCATATTATTATAGTGTTATTGCTTCGAGGCAATTTCAATAGTTTGGCGTTAGGTCACAGTATCATGTGCACAGATCGCAGTACACAGGTCACAGTATAATGATGTCGTATGGTATTTCTTCGAAATTTCATGCCACATTATGCCGAATAAGAATATGCCATTTTGATGAGTGATCCAACAGGACAATGACTCTTAATATACTTCAGAGCCCTAAGAAACAATCAAAATCAAAGTATTATACTGGCTCCAAATCCGATCGAGACTATATATAGATTGATAGAGAGGTAAATAGTTCGGGTGAATCCTTAACAAAATTTAGTACATAAACTATTAGTACCCAAGTACCCATCACTGTTGCGTTATTTTTTCCATTTCTCTTTCTTGTTTACATTTATTTTGACACCAATTTTTATTCATGTCAATATGACGTCATAACTCGTAAGATAAAATTTTTAGTTTGTCTGCACGTCGTCACTTGAGGAAAAAATTCAAAATAACAACAACTAGTGGTAAACAACATAAAAATATAATAACAATAACAAATCTAAAGAAGAAAACAAAACAAACGACTAGACCATATACAAATGCTTGCAAATTTCTCGATGAACACCATTCAACAATCAAAAAGCGAAGTGATAAGTTCGGAAAAATAAAAAAAGCTCTTAAAAAGATAAAATAAACTTATATTAAAATAGAGAATATTTTTTATATTGCAATTAAAAAAACAAGAATATAAAGTTAAAAAATTATATACATTTTGACACTAAAAGAATATAACTTTTGAAGACATATTAAGTATTTTGTTTGTGAAGTGCTTTAAGAAACAGAGAAAATTTAAAAAAAAGTAAGCATTTGCAATAAGAATTGATTATTTAATTTATTGGCAATAGCCAAAGAAAGATCGTTCGTCGATTTTTATATAAAAACACGATTTTAGTTAACTTTTTCAAAAAGGGAAAACCAATTTAATTTTTTAATTTGGAAAATACTTTTACTTTTCCGAATAATTAATTTCCAGAAGGCAATACTCGATGAATAATTTGTCAACAACTATACGACGATATCCAAAAACACTCGGCAGTGTTGGCTTATTAACCACGTAAGTAAAACAATTAATACGTACATAAATACATATGTACATATGTGTGTGTTATTCTTATAAGCAATTCTTCATGCACACAGCGATGACCATAGGTTCTCCGTTATTGTTACTCTTTCATTGATCCGCTTGTTGGAGTAAATTTTTCACTCTTTTAAATTAGGGAACATATGCTAGAATTTATATTTAAAATAATTAATCATCAAAAATCGCCTGATATTAATTTTTCACTAACAAGAAACTATTTTATACGAGAGAACCCCCAAATGTAATGACACATACAAAAAGAGGCTTGTCACATTCTATTTGTAATTGTATTTTGTATTTATTAATTAATTTATTTTTTTTATCATTAATTGCGATTTACGAATCAAGTGGTTGTTGTAAATTGCAACAGTTATTATTAAGCGGTTTTGCACAATTTGCTTCTACGTATTTAAAAATACGTTGCATATGTATATGGATATGTAAATATTTTTAGTTTTAAATTAAGTGACGTCATTAATAAATGCCTTTGTTTTGATAGCAATGCAATGTTGTTGTTGATAATTGTAAACAAAAACATAAGAAAATTGTAAACATGTTTTGAGAAAAAAAAAATTGTGCTGTCTGTTTAACAAAATTATCGTTTTACTTGCTATCATAAAAAAATTGTATAAAAACATCTTTTGTTAGGAATGGTAATGATCAAAACAAAACATACGATTTTGTTAGACAGGGATAGGCTATGGTTTTCTCTATATTGATATACAGAAGACCATTTTCAAAATCGCCGTAGTACTTGCAAAGAAAAAATGTTTACGAAGTTACGTACGAAGTTTTTGTCAAAAATGTTTATATGAACTGTTTAGATACTGTTTTAGATATTTTTAAATAGTGACTTAGCTTGTTAGCCATTAAATGATAATAAATAAACAATGATCTTTGTGGGAAATTGGCATTCAATCAATTTTTATAATGTAAACAAAGTTTTCTTTTCTGAACAAGCCGTAAAAATAATATAATTGAAAATAAATTTTCCAAGGCACACAAATTCAGTAGGGCATTGCTCACATGTTTATGAATATTTCATTTTGACAAATACGAAAGGGTATCGCGATACATACTTGCGTAGCTACGTATTCACGCGTGCTTTATTAGAAATATATACAGACATACATATGATTTAAAGCGGAAACATCGGATGACTGCTTGTGTATGACCAATAGAATGAAACGTCATCAAAATATAATAATTACTCTTGACATATGCATGTGTATATGAAGGAATTTTGGAATCATTTTAAGATAAAACGAATGACTTGGTTAATTAAAATAATTATTTTTTTTTTTTTAGATGTGGCCTCATTCTTTACGAGAAACGTCGTATACAGAAATTTATTTCAAAATTTGTTGATAACAAAAGTAATGAAAATGAAAAGACCCCACAGCCCGACTATATATACATTAAATATCATATTTATAAGGAATCGATGCGCAAATTGAAGCAACAAGAGGAGGACGATAAGAAATGGATAAGTGTCATTGTTAATCCAGTTGGAAAATGGTGGAAAACAGTGAAACATTCTGTTGCCTGGAGATTGCTTAATATAGCACAGACTGGTTCACATCATGAACGTTTAAAAGCTGTACGACAATTGGCGCGCATCGATCATTTAAAAGACTGGGATTTTCGACATTTGGCTCAGATATGTGATGCTAGAACTGCTGTATCTTTAGCACGTTCTGGAGCTGATACACGTTGGTTTATACCAGTTCACATGAAGGGCTGCATAAAAAACCCAAAATTGGTATTATCCGAATTGCACGAGTTATTAGAACGCCTTAAACCACGATCTTGTGTTAAACACTTTTTCGCCAAGTATTTTCCGCAACAAGACCCAGTGGTAAGTAAAAGAAAAATAATTTTATTTTCATACTCGCTTCTTAATGTGTCCAATTTGAAATTAAAAAACATTTTTTTTTGAACCAGGAGGATGTTTGTGAGTTCTTTACACAAGAACAACCTATATCATTTAATGTTCAAGAAACCGACCTGCTTAAAGAAATTATTTCATTTCTGCATCATGTTACCAAAGAACCAGGGGTGGCGGAACAAATAATAAAAGACGGAGGCTTAATACATCTGATGGAGTTGTACAAGATATTTGCTGATGACAATGAAACCCTTTCAACATTGTGCAAAGTATTAGCTAATATGTCAGTAATCAAACACAGTGTTGAGCATTTTTTTGTGAGCGGCTGGATCGGAGTTTTGGCGGAGTGGCAACAATGTCCCGACTTACGTTTGCAAGTAATATCGGCTAAAACAATGGCAAATCTCGACCATGATGACCCAAATTATACAATTTATGCCCCAAATGTTTATCCACTACATCCACGTTTAAGAACCCGCAGTAAACCGAAAGCTGATATTATCTTTGTTCACGGCCTTTTGGGCGGAGTTTTTATAACATGGCGCCAAAAAGACCGCAGACCTATTGAATTGGGCCTGTATGGTAAAAATGCTTTTTATACTAGTGAAACTGATGACGTGTTCCTGGTGGGTGAGCAAAGGCGAATTCAAATGAAAAAGAATGGTATTGCCAATGGCAAAATAAACGGCAATGAAAATTCACAAAGTAAAGCAAATGTAAAAGAAATTTCCGACAATATGGCTAAAAAACCATTGCAATCAGTAAATAAAAATAATGTCCATGATAAAGAGGCCATACCCTTGGAAGCAGGTAAGTTTTAACAATTAGGTTGTGGGCTTACTCAGCCAAGTCAATTATACTTTATTTTATTTTGTTTACAGATAGCCTTTTGAAAACCGCAACCAAACATTCGAATAAACGTTTACAAATTAGTGATGATGCTACAAAAGAATTAGTAGAGACTTTACAAAATGAGGCTGAATTAGATCCTGACTGGGAGGTCGTACATCCAGATATTCCTTTAGCGGCTAGTGAAAATTGTTCTGGCGAATTTAGTGTAGCTGGCAACGAATGGCTGAACCAAGATAGTGAAGAAGAATATACAAATTGCTGGCCTATGGAATGGTTGCCAGATGATTATCCCAATACAAGAATTATTGGTATAGATTACACATCGGCCGTTACAGAATGGTCAGCAAACTTTACCAAATATTGTCCTTGTGAAAAAGGTCAAGGGCAAATAGATGTACGGGCCACCTCATTATTAGAACGCATTTCCAAGGCAGACATTGGTCACGACAGGCCAGTTGTTTGGATCGGTCATTCCATGGGTGGGATATTAACAAAATTGATTCTAATGAAAGCCAAAGACAGCGAAGATCCAAAAGCTCAACAAATTGCTAAAAATACTAACGGTATCGTATTTCTTGGCGTCCCTCATCGAGGATCGCCTATTGCGAAATGGAAACAACATATGCAAATGATTTTGTCACCTTCTATTGAAGTAAAAGAAATGGAGGAAGGTGCCCCAAAGTTACTAGATATGCATCAACGTTTTATGAACTGCCTTCGCACAAGTTTTCGAAATATGAAGATTGTGAGCATAGCGGAAGGTTCTCCAACCATGTTGACATCATTCAAATTTCCATTGCGCATAGTTACCGAGGATTCGGCTTGCATAAATTATGGAGATTTTTATGTACTAAAAGATGATCACTTAAGTCTATCAAAGCCTATATTTCGCCAATCGTTTTTATATCAGCGTCTATTGCAAGTTATCGATGAAACGGTAAATGAAAGAGTAAACCCCGATTTAACGCAACAACTGCCAATTGTGATACAAGATAAACATTCTTTTAAATCACCTTTGCCACAGAATCCCAGTCTACTGCAGCAAACTAAAGAACTGTTGGTTTTAATTCCACAAATACTTTTTAAATTTTCAACAACATAGATTAATTATGGAGAGTTATTACTGCAAGTCAGAATTTAGAAGAATTTTAAAGTTTCAAATTTACGATCAATTTGTAAAAAGTATTTATTGTACTTAATAGTTTATAAATTTTATATGTATATGTTGTCGTCCTTCCATTCCTTTTTTTTATACCACGAATCATTTTATTTATTTTCTTCTTTTGAAGTCATCATTTTAAAACACGACATTCATTAATTGTTATTTATTGTTCGAATATATTCCAAACATTTTTGTGGAATTCAAAACCCAACGCGTATTTAAAGATTAAGATTTAGTCTTTTTTTATTTTATGAAAATTATGTTATGTTTAGAGTACGTATTATTTCTTTAAAGACAAAAATATAACTTTGTAAACTAAATTAACAATAATGAAAGAATATTACTTTTATAACAATAAATTATATTTTAAATATATACTTTTTGAAAATAGCAGTCTTTTTAAATCATAAATGTATTCCGAAATTAGTCCCTCTGGTGTTAGGCATCTATTTATATCCTATAAGTAAATTTGACTTGTAATAAAATCAAATATCGTATAAGCAAAGCAGGGCTTGAATTTTGGTTGGATTTGTCGATATTTTTGTACAGTTATAAATGACCGGTTGGAGTTTTTTTTTTGGATTTTGTTTAAAAAACAGAACAAGTTCAAGTTTTGTAAAAAATTAGCAATAACCTAATCACATATGAACGTAACAGAATATTTGTTAATTTATTTGACTCGTTTTTAATAATATAAATGATCAAAAGAAATCTACTAGTTCTTGTGTTAGTAAAATTAATATGGAAGAATTTAACTGTTGAATTAATTAAAATAATTTCATTGGCCATGCTAAAAGCATTATGGAAATATTTATTATATATAATGCCGCCAAAACTTTTTTGACCAACGAGTAAATCGGAATCGAAATGTATATCTTTATTTAAGCGTAAATAACATGAGTGCTTTAATTTTCTAAATGACGAGTCATTACTCGCATTTTATTTTTAATTGAATCGCCCTGTTAAAAGCTTTCAATAGATGTGTCACAACTAACCAACGTTATTGAAGTTTGCAAAAAATAGGAAAGCAGAGGTTTGTCAATTTAATTTATATTTGCTGATCAACCGGAAAATAGAAACAAATATTTTATTAAATTTTTTTGTAAGAAATAATAGATTTTGTTTTGTGTATTTATAGAATCAGTTTGTTTTTAAAAAAATCTAAAGATATTTCTAGAGCGACTTCAGTAAAAAGCAAAAGCAGAAATGTTGATCAAAGTCAAGGTTAGTTTTTATCCATAAAACAATGTCCAAAATATATTTTATTTTTATGTTAAAGACTCTTACCGGAAAAGAAATTGAAATCGATATTGAACCCACAGACAAAGTTGACCGCATAAAAGAACGTGTGGAAGAAAAAGAAGGCATACCACCTCAGCAACAGCGTTTGATCTTTTCCGGAAAACAAATGTAAGTTGTATATCATATGTATCGTACATAGTTGTAAATGGTTTTCCAAGAAGGCCAAACGAATGTTAATAGCCGATACTATAGTCAGTACCATAAATGATGTTTGCTTAAATCGTATGATTTGAAAACACCGTTATTGTGGGTTTCATATGTGTCCCCCAAAATGCACTTTCCTTGCCTTTGAGTTTAGGCAAGGCAGAATAGCTGCCTGCAGATTCTTTTTTATTTAAATGTACCTGAAAATTCGACAAAATATCGCTTTTTGGTGTGAATTTTAGGTCGATTCCTTTTTATTTACATAGATGATTAACTGTATGTGGTAAGCGCTACAAATATGTTCACATTGATAAAGTTGCGAATATTTTAATTCCAATTATTGGTAGGCTGTACCTACCTACATGTTGAACGGTCTGTGTTGGAAAGCTATTTACATTGATTATTAAAAAAATATTTTAATTTACACTTTTATTTGTCTAGGAATGATGATAAAACAGCTGCAGATTATAAAGTTCAAGGAGGATCAGTTTTACATTTGGTTTTGGCTTTGCGCGGTGGAATCTTTTAATTTATTTTTTTCTATTATATTTTAAGTAAACACATAAATTCATATTTGTAAAAAAAAAAATATTGCTTAATGTAAACTAATAAAAAAAATAAGTTGAATATAAATGCTGTGCAAATAGAAATTTTAATTCTAAAATTGTGTCCCGAATATCGATATATGTTTAAGTATTGAACACTATGTATTAATTTTCATGTAAAGTAATTTTCTTCAATCCCTCTCCAATTCAGTTCAAGAAAGTAATTGCTTGTATTCTTGCCTGTTTTTATTTGTCAGACTATTTCCGTGCGAATTTTCAAAAATCTACCTACTAATAAACGATTTTTGGGAGTGCAATTTTCAGGTTTTAATCGGGTTAATATAACCTTATAGCCGGTCTCTTCCGCCTGAAGTTTACGATCGGTATCCACAATATCCATACACAATTGACCTTGTCTTGTCGTTTCTGGTTTGCAATTTAAAGTTCCCAAAGCATGGGCTTGATCTGCAGTGTGAGCTATATACAGAAAATCTTTTTGCGTAAGCACTTCTCGAAATTGTTTACTTAAAGGATAACAAATGTGAGGCATAGGCTGTAAGGATCCATAACAGCAGGGACAGCAAACAAAATTTGCTTTGGCCCTGTGACATTGTCGCAGAACAATGTCAGTCGCTGTGCCACATGCATGCAGAGAAGCACCCACATCAAAATTACCTTCGAAGTAGTCGATATTACACTGATAAAATCGAATGTTGGTTAAATTCAAGTCTTTTGCTCTCTTCTTAGCTCTCTGCAATGATATGGCTTTATTTTCCATCAAAATTATTTCACATTCTGGTAGTTTTAAGGCCAATAATATTCCCAAGTGTCCAGTCCCACTACAAAAGTCTATTATACGATTGCGCTTACTAGCCAATGAGACAACAGCATTAGCTAAATTTTCTAGTTGCTGACGTTTCCGTAACAATCTGTCTTGAGGTAAAGCTGAACTTTCTGCATGGGTTGGTTCTATTTCTTCCCAATTTATAAGGCAATGCCCAAAAGTTGTTGCAGAATCACTGCTAAAGTTAATCCCTAAGGATTCAACTTTTTTCAGAGTCGTTTCTACTTCTGCCTGTCCTGTGAATATTCGATTACGGGGTTTATATCTTTTAGGATCACTTTTGTACAAACTGGTCGCTTCACAATCTGGTACATTCCACACCATTTCCGATAATTGTTTTACACATGGATAAAAGCAAAGGTCATGTAATATTTGCTGACATTTACTTTCAAAATTGTCAATCTAAAATAGAAAAGACTAAATATTCACTACAATTCAAAGCGATAATATTTCATTCATATAATATTACCTCGTTTAACCAAGCATTTGTTAAAGGAAACTGCACTAAAGCGTTTGGATAGCATATAAAGATCAATCGCATGCAAGGGTAAAGTATTAAGTCGGCAATGGTAAAGTCGACACCCTCCGCAAACTTGTGTTCAATATCTAGTTCTTCTTTAGGTATAGAACAATTAATTGTTATTTTATTTTTACGTCTTTTTTCTTCTTGTCCCGCCTCAACACTATTAGCTTCTTGGTTTGCTTTATTTCTTGCCAATTTATAAATATTATGCATTCTTACTGGTTCATTCATATGTCTTTCGAATCTTGCACATACCACCGGTAGACTGCTGTATATTTCTTCTTGTTCAATGCATCGCAGTATTTTGGACAGTGACTCCACAACGTCTACTTCACAAAATCTAGTCCATATTGAAGACTCAGATGGTGCCAGTAGACAACTTTCTTTAAAACCTAATAGCTTAAGTTTTTTCTTGTCTGGTTGGCGAACAATCAGTTCACGACACACCGCACATATACCTGCTACAAATGTGTCCTCCTCTTTAGCATAAAGGGGTAAACGTAAATCTTGTATAGCTTCTAATTTAGAACTATCTTTACAAAGGATTCTATCATCTGTGAGTTCACGCTTCAAGGACTCTGAACATAACTTTACTTTTCCTTGTTCAGGTGATAAAGTCGAGCAGACGAAATTCAATTTAATGTTTTCCGGGCAATTTAAATAACGATAAACGTATAGTGCCAACAACGATGACACCGACGTAAACACTTCTGTCTCAGAGTTCTTTATAGTATTTAATTCTATTTCTATGTACAATTGATCCATGTTGTATTCAATTTCCAACTTAATTCTTTAATTTTTGTATGAAAGTTTTAATTATTTTCTCTTAAATATTAAGGTTATGTGTCTTCTGCACATATGATTTGTACACTTAAAGAATTCCTAAATGCTATAGTTAATAAAACTGATGAAATGAAAAACATTCTATTTATCGCATGTACTGTTAATAATATGAATTTTATTCTTTAAATTACAAACACAAACTAGAATTGAGAGTGGCGCAATCTTTTCAGGATTGAGAGAAGGTTCTTTGTGGCTAATTTTTTTTTTTCAAATTCAACTACAATATTATAATTAATAGATTTGGAATAATTAGTATTATTCAACTAAATTATATAGAAATATAATGTGTAAGTAAGGGTTCGTCATAGATTCTTTAATTATATTAACAAAAGAAATTAATTTTATTTATTGCATTAAAGATACTTGGAGTCTGGCAACTCAGATCTAATATGATTAGCAATCACATGTTTACTGTTATTGTTTATTTCGATTTACCCATAATTTGTTTAAAAAAGAAACGAAAAGTAAATAATTATATCGCATTTATATTTGTCTTAACATTTTGTGTGCACTAGTTAGATCGTATACAATTGTGGAGAATTTAAGAGTATTGTGTTCCTATTGAAATTTCAAAGAGGATAAAAATGTAAGTTAAACAGAGATTAATTTATTGTTATTTATAATGTAATTAAACAATAGGAACTATGTCAAGGACAATTTAAAATAATAAACAATAATTAACTGTTTACAGGCAGTTATACAAAAACGCTTAAAAATATACTTATGTATGTACAATGTACATAAAACACCTATATTGCGTGTCATTATAAAAATTTCCGAACTTCTATTTGTACTAAGTGTAGTTTTATAAAATTGACAATAAGAAAAATGAATAAATACAATTAATGATGCGACTACAAAATTTTAAATATCGTCACACAAAGTTTTAATTTTCATATTTAAAAACTGTTTGATAGATTTCTATTAAATCCGACCGAATAAAAATAATAATCTGAATAAATAAAGACACATTAATCTTTATGGTCTTTTTAACGATCTGATTTTAATGTTATCACTAAAAAATCGCTCTTACAAGTTTGAAATCTACATTATTCACACATTGCCTTTAACAATATTTTTCAAAAATTTCATTTAATCACCATGAACAACATTTTAGAAATTTTAAATTTAGTGTTACGTTTCCAATTTAATTTATACTTGAATAGATAATTAAACCATAGAACAAATGTTTAAAACAACTCAAGTTATAAAGTTTTTTAAAAGTGATAGCAATTCTTTCAATTATTTTGAACAAGCAGCTTAAAAATTTTCATTAAATTGAGTATAAAGATCTCGATATTCAATTCTTTAAAAGAATATCTTAAGCGCAGTACTATCTTTTCAGAAACAATAATAATTACTTCATGTTTTGGACTGTATTTTATTTGAAGTTATAAATACAAGCAAAAAGCTTAAACAAATATTAATAATACAGCATTAAAAACACAATACAAATAAGACGATAACGTCCCCTTCATGTTAAAAATATTTGACGTCTTCCCCAACAGTATGTTGTTAGAGTATAGAAGTTCATTTTATAAAAAGAAAACAAGTCACAGAACAAGTTAAAAAAATTAACGTAAAGCAGCATTTTCTCCTTCAAATTCAATTAGAACATATATATATTTTTTGAAGAAAAAATTAAATAGAGTTTTTCTAGTAAGTAGAACAGTAATGCTATTTAACTTAATTGAATTCAATTGGCAAACAAATATGGTTATAATTTATTTGAAATATTCGTTGATAAACGTTATATAAATAATGTCCATCTGTATTTATTTTTAGAATTAACAGAGATAAAGCAAAAACATATATATACATACATATATCAAGTCAATTTAGAAAAATACGAAAGAAATGGATGATACCTGGAACAATGTTGAGCTGACAAATATGTCAAGAAGAAAGTCGTATACATTAAATCATGAGTACGACACAAACGCTAAATCAGCATACAACAATAACAACAATGAAAGCTTGCCAACTGAATCGAATTCGGAGGAAGACTCATCCTTTTCGACTTTGAAGCCGGGTTCGGATATAAAACCAACAGTCAACAACGAAATTGTGGAAAGTTTACTGCGCCGATTATATGGTATAACCATTGACGAAATAAAGGAATTAATATCATATGACGATCGAAATTATTTAGTTAAGGAAGATGTGTAAGTAAATTTCATTTTCTTATAATAATTTCTTAATTTATATAAATTGCAAAATATTAATACTAATTCCTTAAGTGATTGAATTTTAATCTTAAAACATACATATACACTAATATTTAATAAAATAGATTCACCTGCTCTCCGAAAGGTTTACTAGACATCTCTTATGCAAAGGAGTATATGTAAATAAGTAACTGCACCTTGTTTACTGGCCTCTTATGAATATAATTCCGATACATTTCAAAAATTTGAAGCGTGACTCTTCTTTAATTAATTGCAAGATGTTGATCATGGTGAATCTATTTTATTGAACAGCAGTGTATGTAAATATTCAGTACAACAGCTTACATATATTATTATTAAACATAAATTGTAAATAGAACTAAAAAAATCAACAATAGCACTAATCGACTATAACTTTTTCAACGAAGGCCTTCTCTGAAAGCCAAACATACTTAATCTTGATTGTTTTGCATTCCCACTTACTGAAGACTTTGATTCTTTTCGTGTACCAATTTGTAATTTTTTCTTAAGGATAGTTTTTGTTTGAGAAAATGAAGTAAATTTTTCCCCGACAATGGTTGGTGATGATGAAGAAGTTTGACAAAACGTTTTCTCTTCGTTGTCAGATATCAAAATAAACTCGTCGCTCATAAGCTTCGAATTGGCAATGGTATTCTCTATAGATATAATTTTGTTCGATGCACTTAATTCAACTTCACTATCACTTTCAGAAATTCTGCTCTCGTCATTTTCTTGAGGTTGTGGAGAAACGTTATAGAAATCTTTTTGTTGATCCGCATATGAATTGTTTTTCTCTTCAATTTCAAACATTTTGGATGTTAAATCCCGAACTGCAAAAGGTTTTTCCACAACTTGCTTAACACTTTCACAAAAAAATCTAGATTTAACCGAAGCCTTGTCAAGCGTTTTTATTTGATCATTCGTTTTTTTGGGGCTCAATAGTTTAAGAAGTGAATTACTATTACACACTGGAGACTTTTGTATCTTTTCCAACGCTTCATTTACTTTTGCAAAGGGATTATGGCTTCCTTGGTTTGATGTCTGTATTAAATTACTGTTTCGCTTACTATCTACTTCTTCATCATCACTAGACGATGATGACGACTGTCGTCTACGTTTACGCTCCACTTTTGGAGCAGCATATTTATATATTGAAAATATTTCTGATTCTTCGAGCTTACGATTTTCTTCAGACAATTTTTCTTCTATTTCCAACTCTGCCATATTTTTAAATTCAATTTTCTTGAAATAAAAAACTGATGTTTCCTGAGACTGTCGTTTGTCATCGTTGTTCTCTTTAATCTTTCCGGGGATTTGCCAAATACTTTCGCTTTTCGTCTGTGACCAATTGCAATCTGGATGCCAGTTATGTAATGGTTTTAATGTAAATGGGTTTAGATTACCAATAGCTAGCTGAAAAGCTTGTGCGTCGTCATCTAATAAACATCCAGCATTGGAGCAATAAATTTCATTCGTTTGAAAATCTTCAAGCTCATTAAGTCTTTCCATTCTTCTTTGCAAAGGATTGTAAATAAACATGTGCTTGAACGTGGCCTCAGCTTTAAGAAACGATTCGATGTAATCATCCGTAACTTCCAATTGCTTCATTTTCAAATAACTTGGAATTTTTTTCAATGCTTTTGCCATATCGTCTTCCTCAGTAGTTAAAATAAACTTGCAAGCCTTTTTCAAACCAATACCCGGTAAAGAATCTAAGTAGTCACATCCAGACAATATGCACATTCTGCGAAATTTATCCAATGTGTATTTGTCGGGTTTACAACCCATGGCCATATATAGTTTGTTACTATCTACTAACAAAGCGTGTCCCGTCAGGTCTAGTTTGAACAGAATTTTTTGTGCTCCGAACAAGGTCAAATCGGAATCTTCCGTTATTATATATTCAGCTAAACCCTTTTTATTCAGCCAGGCCATTTGAGCATCTGCTTCATAGGGAGCAACAATGCAGTCAACACTACGGTTGTGACATTCTTTTATCAGTTCCAAAGCCATTTCATGTGTCACATCTACAGCTCTTCTCATATGTGATCTTGCCTTTTCTATTTCATTCATTCTTAGATACTCCTTGGCTAATTGCTTGCTTTCTTTTCTGGCTTCTCTCCTTCTACGCTCTGTCTCGGCTTTTGCCGGCAAATGTCTACCGTCAAAAACCATAATGACCTTGATTTTATGTCTGATCAACATATCAACATATTTCAGGCAATACTGTATGTGAACATCTGTAGTTTCACCTCGTATAAGCTTCTCAGCACAAGCAAAAACTCCTTTGTGTAGCCAGCAATAGCTATCTACTGCAACAGAAGAACCTTGTAATTGTCTAATATTTATAGGGCAGGAAGCCTTTTCCAAAAATGGTATTAATCCAGTAATACCCATCGTAAATAGTTGTCGTTATGTTCCTTTCTGTTTTTACCAACTAAAAATCTTATTTAATCTCTAATTTCTTTTTTTTTAACTCATTTGTTTCACTCTTCTGTTTCACCCTGATGTTGCTTAATGTTTGTGTTTATTTTTTTCTATTTGGCGCTAAAAATTGGGTTGTGGTGATGCCGTATCTGAAAAAGTTGCGACTCTGGGAACTTGTTTCTAAGATTGCCATATCACAGGGACTTTAATCAATGTTTTTAAAATTAAAAAAATAAATTTTGAAAATGTATTTCTTTCGTTTTAGAAATATAAAGAATCCAATAATTGTATCCCATTGTCCTCATGGTTATGTGTTGAAAATTTTGAATTCCTTGGATTCCAAAAAAGTTGAATTTGTTGATGCTCAAAATCAACTCATGCTATACTTATGTGAGTAAAACATATGCGTAAGCATTTAAATAACAATTTTGTTTTATAATTAAACATATTTGCAGCTAAACAACAAGTTCAGTGTCCACGTCCAATACCAAACGTTAACGGTAATTACTATTCGGTAGAATCTATAAATGGTGCTGAACATGTAGTCCGCCTACTAGAATATGTACCAGGTAAATTGTTTCACGAAGTCAACATAACAAATTATTTATTGTATCAAAGTGGAGAATATTTGGCAAAAATCGTCAAAGCTTTAAAGGTATTTAGAAAATTGAAAAAAAAACTTACATATATAATAAAATGATTTAATATAGAATTTCCATCATGTGGCATATGAGACACATAAAACTACTTGGCAATTACAATCGGTTCCCAAGTTAAGAGATTTTCTTTATGTGCTACAAGATCATTCTCGAAAAGAAATTGTAGAGGAAATCATAAAAGAATTCGAGACCATTGTCCTGAGTAAAATCGATAATTTTGATGCTCAAATTATCCATGGCGATTTTAACGAGCAAAACATAGTTGTTGAACCATGCAATAGTGGCAGCGATTATAAAGTGAAAGGAATTATAGATTTTGGTGACACCAACAAATCACCAGTGCTATTCGAAGTTGGAATAGCATTGACTTATATGTTGCTACAAGCCAAAAATTTTGAAAGTGGTGGCATTTTCTTGGCTGGATTTGAATCAATATATCCTTTAACAGCTGAAACCAAACAGTATTTGAAATATTGCGTTGCGGCTCGTTTAGCTCAAAGTCTTGTATTGGGCTCTTATACACATTCCCTTGATCCGTCTAACGAATATGTTTTAGTCACACAAGAACAAGGTTGGAAACTAATTGAAGAGTTGTGGAGACACCAGTTTGAACAAATCGACGAAATATGGAAAACATCAGCAGATGAATACTTAACGCAAAGTCTTAAATAAATTGTTCCGCGTTTTAAATTAATTTTATCACTTTAAATTTCAGTTTTTGTTTTTTGTAAATATTTTAAAACAAATAACATATTAAATGTTGCCTTTTATTCTACTATGTATGTATGTCAATTAAAGTGATGTGCTATTATTTGTCTAAATAAAGTATTTTATGTAATCTGACTTTAAATATAGTTATTGTATGATTTATTCTTGCATTTTGTTTTTATTCATTCAGTCTTTATCATCTTTAGCTTTGTCGCCGCCAATTTTTGCCTTGATATAAATTGATAATTAGGAAATCAAGTTTAAATGATATATGTACATATACCCCAAAAAACTTGTAATACAAAAATAATACAAATGATTTTTTTTCTACCGATTTGTTGCTTTTTATTTAATATTTATTATAATTTGATTAAATAATAAAAGAAACTTATTGTTTATGTTTAATTACAATGAGGATTCGCTATTATTAGTTGATTTTTAAAATCAAATCTATGTACAGCAAGTGCAATTCTTTTTACATTTTAAATAAAACTTTTAACTTAAGGTTATATTGAAATGCGTTTTAATTAATTTTTTAATAACTTTTCCAAAAATGTTTTTGATTTATCACAATTTCTTAGGTCAAAATTTGCATAATTTAATACAATAGATAAATAGTTCTATATAGAATCGTTTTAAATATAATATGTATAATGCTACGTGAAATTACAGTAATAACTTATGTATATGCATAGATGTATAAATATGGTCAAAGCTATTCATTTTTAAATTTGTGTACACATTGAGATATTCTTCATCTAAAGTTCTTACTTGCAATAACTTGCATTGTAACTTTAAGCCTACGTGCTTATATTCGAATTATTATTACTATTACTAATAGTACTTGCAACTAATTGGTTAGATGATGCTTTCGACGATGTTGATGTTAAGGCAGTTGATACTGTCTTTACGATATTAAAAAAAGTAGTGGAAGGTGTTATATTACTTGCGTTAACTGCTGTTGTCGTACTTGTATTTAATGAAGTGGTTATATTAAGCAATTTAGATGCTTGCGTACGCTGGCGAGATGTGTGATAAAAACTACCAAACGAAGAACTTTGTTGTCTTCTACGTTTCTTCAGAAAATTAAAGGACGAATTCAACATTTGTTGTTGCATTTGATGAGATGTTGTTGACTCACTAAGGTTAATCGTGTAAACTGTTGGATGTTTGTTATTATCACTTAGGTATTGTAATTGATCCTTATCCAACCATGGTAATTGAAAACCTTTGCGTTCTATATTTAAACCAGAAGTAAGTCTAGGAATCATTTCTCCGAAAGCTTGTACGGGCAAATCGTTTACGAAACAAATTGTTTGAAGATTATCGGTTGTGGGATAAAATGTCTGTAAACTTAGTGAATCTTGTGTTGCTTGAATTTCGTCTTTACAATGTCGTCTTTTAAGCCTTTCTATCCGCCTTTGTTCTCGTATCTGCTGTACATCCCATTTTTTACGCCGTTTCTCGTCCACTTCTAATTTAGCATGCCTTTTAAGAAATGTTTCATCCGAAAGATCTTCTGTCCCCTCAATACAATATGAAGGTGTTAGCTCATGTTCCGTCCATTTTGGTATTTCTAACTTTGGGTTATCGATTTGTAGAAGCTTGGCTTCTGCTTTCAAAAATTCATAATCATAGTCGCAACTAAATGCTTCATCTTCCCATTCTCGTGTACTGTAGAGTTGCGGAGTGGAAATATATGTGCATCTGCGTACTTTTGTTCGGTGATGTGTATGTGAAGAATTATCATGAGATCGTTTCTTTTCAGTAACAGTGGGTGAAGGTTTCATGGGTGAAGATGTAGTCGAAGTAGACCGCTAAAAAATCAGCGAAATCATTAGTTTGAAAAAAAAATAAGTTAATATAAAATCTTACCCTTTCAACTTCCACATTTGAATCGCAACTGGCGGACTCATCAGTATTGTAGTCTGGAGCATGCCATCTCATAATCGTCATTTGTTTACCCCGGCTAGGGGTAGGTGGTTGCTTACTCACAGAAATTGTAGATGATGATGATGATATAGTAACAGCTTTAAAAGCGGTTTGTCCGTCATTTGTTGTGGTAGACGCTGGAGATATGCTAGGCTTTGCACCTCTCGGAATTGCGAGAGATTTTTTAGCTGCTTGACGAAGCCGTAAGCGTTTGCTTTGCACCGCCAACACCTCATTACTGTCTTCGGTAGTGTTGCCGGTATCATATAAGTCATCAGTCACTTGTTGTGTATTTGATTTATCATCAATAGAATCCTGAGAATTCTCAACTCCTTCAGGTTCTCTTTCGATTTCGGGATGCTCAACATCGTCTTCATCCTGGTCTTGATTTTCTTCGTGATTTTCATCTTCGTCCTCTAATCCATCATCTTCGACTTCGCCTTCACCGTCGCCGTCGCCCTCACCAACACACCCCACCTCCTCATCCTCTGCTTCATCATGCTCCTCATCATCACCGTCTTCATCAACTTCTTCATCGTTTTCGGTGTCGGTTGTTTGACTCTGGGGACTTTGATTGTTTTTTCCTCTACCGGATGCCATATTTACTCTGTGCAGTACTATTTTACTTATTAGTTTTCCATTACACTCGCCAATAATATTTGACTTAGCCGTTCCTGATGTTGATATAATTTTGGCGCAATTTCCACTCACTGAACTTAAATGTGCTGTTGAAAGGGATTGATTTGTTTTACACTGTATTTTCGCTAATGGTGGCGGCGGCAATGTTGATATTTCACCAGATCTCTTTATCTGCTGCTGAAGTTGTTTCTGCAATTCCTTCACTTGGCTTTCCAAACTGTTATTGCGCGTTCTTAGAGTTTCCAGTTCCTCATTTCGTGTAATTAAAATTTTTTCTTTGGCCATAAGTTGATCACTTTGCTCTTGTATCAGATCTAAATGCAATATCAACATTGCCTTTAGTTGTTTATTTTCCTTAAGTAAAGCCAGAACATCTGCATTGGGAGAAGCAGCGGCACCACCTCCACCAATGCTACCGGCTGTTGTTGCAATGCTATTGTACGAATTTTTAGTTTGATTCGTGTGGCAATAAACATGATCCATATATTTGCTATTTGCAGAATTATTGTTAGTGCTGTTATTCGGCGTTTTATTACATTTATTTTCCATTTTTGCTATGTTTCAATTAATTTTTGCTATAAATTCAGTTTATTTTTGCAATTTTTGTTTTTATTCCTCAAATTTATTCATTTCTTTTCACTTCATTCTTCTTTATTGTAATTTTCATATTCACCTCTTGTTTGCTGTTTCTGATAAATACGCATTTTTCACCATTATGCTTTTTCGTCGATGACAAAAATGTTTTGCATTCCTTTCTGGACAAACGTAGCAACAACTTTATTTTTTTGTTTTTCAATAGTAATTTAAACGTTTTATTAAAATAAATTGAATATTGTATTTCTCATATTACTCAAAAATGCTATAATTAATAGAAAACGTTAATGTTTTTGGCACAACAAAAATTGCTTTATTGTTTCACCATTGTATTTATCAGTTGCTAAAAATGGTACCAATTGATACTACTTTTTACTTTGACATGCTAAAACGCTATAAAATAAAATGATTCAATTTATAAAAATTACTATTTTTTAAAGTTATAATTTTATCATATCACATATATTAATAGTAAAAAAACTAAATTCTGCCGAACTACGACATATCTTCGACTTAGATAAAGACTGTAAATATGTTTGACTTATGTTATTAATTGGAAAAAAGGATTATTAAATCGTTTAATTTCATTGTGTACTCATATATAAACATATATGTCAATAATTTTTCGATCATTATATACAGTGGCGAGCAAAAATGGAAGCATCCTGCCACATTCTTAATAAAACTACTATAAAATCCGAAATAAATAAGCAAATTAAATAAAATAAATTGGTATATATTTCATTTTTTGATATATTTTTTAAGAAATAAAAATAAATATAAAAAAAATTAAATGTACCTCATTTATATGCTAAAAACTTAAACAACTCGATTATTCCACTTTTGCACGTATTCGAAATTTTTAAATATTTATTAATTTTTACTATTTTGTTCACAGTCCTTTATTTTTTTACGCTTTTAATGCGCTTGGGAATATTTTCTACTAAATTTTTCATGTTTTTTTTTTTGTTATTTTTCTCCGTTCATCCTGTATCCTAGTCCAAAGTTCGTCTAAATTGGTTGGAGCTCTTTCATATGCTGCCAGTCTTCTCTTAATAATTGCCCATAAATTTTCTATTGGATTTAAATCCGGGCTTTGTGGTGGCCATGTAATCAATTGAAAATGTTGATGGGACAACCAATTTTGAACAATTTTGGAGGTGTGTTTTGGATCGCCATCCTGTTGGAAAAACAGTTCTTATTCAGGACACGCACTTTCTGGCAATGTTGTTTGAAGCATACTGAGATAGTTTTCCTTTCTCATTATACCCTCTATTTTCACCAACGGACCAACACTCCACCAAGTAAAACATCCCCAAACCATCAAAGTTCCACCTCCATGTTTGATTGTTTGTTTTACCTGATGCCTTTGAAGTTTTTCATGCAGCCGGTGCCAATAATACTCTTTTCCATCTGATTGAAATCGGTTAATTTTTGTTTTAGCCGACAATATCTCGTGTTTCCATTCGTCAACTGTCCATTTAGCATAAGTTTTGCAAAATTCTAAACGGGCCTAGACTTTTTATCCGATAGAGCCGGCTTTTTTTTTTTGCTTAACGGCGGATACCAACCCGATTCTGCGAAGTGCCCTTCGGGCTGTCCACTCGCTGACATTTTTATTTATGGCCTTTGCAGCTAGCTTTGGTGTTTTTGTGTCCTTATTTTTCATAAGACGTTCCATAAGACGAGCATTGCCATCGGTGAGCAATCTTGATCGACCTCTAGTTGTAGAAACTGGCCGCACAGTTCGTCGTTTTCGAACACTTAAGACCACGTAGTGTGATATTTGAAGTGCTTTTGCTATTTTTCTTGCAGATTCACCTTTTTCTGTTAGAAACACAACACTATATTCAATTTCAACACTTATTTTTTCATTTTATTAATATAAGAAGACCAATTCTTAATAGCGAGGATAATTAAGTTCAAATCACTACTGACAGCTTCTAATTATTAAAATAATGCATTGAATGGCAAATAAAAGAAAACAAAAAATTTTATAATGGCAGACTGCAGTAATTTGTATTGTTTTTTGCTTTTATGCAAAAAAATAACATAACGTGCAAAAGTGGAAGAATCGACATCAAACACATTTATTTAAATTATATTCTTTTTGCTAAAATTTTCTGAAATTTTACTTTGAATACACTAAAGTAATAAAAATTAGAAGAAAAAACCGCAGAAAGAATAATCAAATTCCACACTATTAAAAGATTACATGATAATAAACTCGAAAATTAAAAACATGCACCCATTTTTGCTCGCCACTGTATGTATCTTTGATCGCTTAAAGTTGTACCAGCAGTCAGTTTTATATTAAGTATTTGAAGTAAAAACGTATGGCAAGGCCAAATGTACAGTGATCTGTTTACAAATAATATTTTTGTTTTAGAAAAAATTTTGCACATAAACTATTGATAATGTCAATATTTGGAGACGATGGCGCCGATGATTTACTAAACAGTAGCATTCAAAATTTTAACGACGATCAACTCCCCGGCGAAACAGATGACAACATAAATGTATTTGGAGAAGACGAAGTAGTAGAAGGTCAAAACGCCGATGGCGCAACCACAGCACCTGTTAAAGTGCAGCCAAAAAAGCGCGCCATCCTTAATCCAAGACCCCGTTTAAATGTCGAAGTGCTTAGAGGTCCACGTGGTCTACATACGATTGAAGATTATTTCAAAGATATAAAGTATAAAGGTAAAGGCCATGAAAAAGAAGACCTCGATGAAGTTATGCGCCGCCTACAGCATTGGGGTCATAGAATGTATCCAACCTACAAATTTGACGATGTATTAACAAATATTGAACGTTTGGGTAAAAAGAAACCACTACAAGTACATATGTCTCGATATCGGTTAGGAATGTTAGAAAGTATGAAGAACCATGGAGAAATAAATGAAGAAATGGATGACGATGAAGACCAACCGCCTAACGTTGCTGATGAACCTTACGATGAGTTTGATGCATTACTGGATGAACAAATTGCGATTTCCAAAGTTGCTTCCTGCACCCCAGGACCAAACAATACACGACACTCTGGTACTGGCACAGGGTCAATTACGAACACCTCCATATCCAGTAGTAGCGTTACTACTCCTTCTTTTTCTAGAGCCAATGCTGTTGCGTCGACACCATATGCCGCTCAATCTAATTTAAATGATAGTGACTTGGCCATACCCTTAACGCCAAACCAAATATCAACACCAATAACTAAACAATTGACAGCTGAACAAATTGCTCGAATTGCAGAAAATAAAAGATTAGCTCAAGAACGCTTAGCAGCAAAAAAACGCATACAACAATTTCAGAGTTAATCTCTGACAATATGCATACATACATACATATAAGAACAATGTTATTCAATTCTTTGTTGTAAAACTTCACTAATCAATAATTTTAATAATAAGAAAAATTCAATAATCGTTCATTCAATCATGCCCTATTATTTTAATGGAGATTTTATCTATGTTAATACTGAACCATATTTGTGCACAGACATATGTGTGAAGGAAGTTAAGGAACATTTGAAAAATTAAATTTTTTTGAGCCTAAAACCCAGGAGATAACCCCTATTCATGCAGTGCATTTTTTGCAATACCTGGAAGACTGTTGTAGGAGAAAGCAAAGAGGGGTGGTGGGCGTCAAATTTATTTTTGAAACTTAAATAAAAGTAAAACATTGGTTTTCAAGAATTGCTTTCTAATAATTCTTACTTTCTTTTTCTATAACGATTAATGTTATGTAATTGCAGAGAAACAATCAGACAATCTCAAACACCCATAGTCTCTGGTGGAAATCGAGGACTCACGACCACTATCATCGGGACATCCAAGATATGTTTGTTTATAAAAATATTTATTTTTTCCCTTAAGCAACAAAGTGCTGTCAGAATTCATCTACCCAATACTTCCTATTACTTCTTTGCCCTGTTTCTATTTCGTTAATCAAGTATTTATAGATAAAAGTGGGATTAATTTACTATAGCAGGTTCTTGGATGATAGGGTCGCCAACTATCGTTTTTTAGAAGCACAGCCCTTTTATAAAAATTTTGTTTTATTGAGTGTAGTGGTGACGGACATCGTTCATTTAGACGTAATCCTTCTTTTTGTCATCCTGGAGGAGTCAGTTTATCCAGTATGATAAATTAAAAAAAAAAGTTTATTGAATTAATACTAATAAGTTAACCTTATAAATTCTTTATGAATTAAGGTTATACCGCACGGTGTCCATTATTTTTAGAGATGTACACAATCCATTCTACTGATTTTATTTTCTGTACAGACATTTAGAAAAATCAAATTCAAATTACAAAATTAAATGAAAATACTATCATCAGAAGAAAATTAATATTGAAAACAAACATATTCATAAGAGTAATAAAACTCTAAATTTACTTTTTTTTCTTAATTTATAAATTATTCTATTCAAATATAATAAAGATATTCTTATTACGAAAATTTTAACTTGTTTAGTGTTTGTACTGTTTCACTTATATGCCGTATATCTCGAGCATATGTACGACAACAGCCACCAATAATTTTTGCGCCTAGCTGTGCCCATTCTGGCGCATAATTTGATAGGGGTACGCAGTGTTCTTTGCCCATCCAACCTTTATTAACATCATAAACCTCGCCACTATTCGGATAAATGACTAGCGGTATTTTGTCTTCTGAGCTGCGTTCTCCATTTAATGCTTTTATTAGAGGAGTTACAAATATTGGATTGACGCAATTAACTCCGATGGCTAAACAATTTTCCTGATTATTACGTTCCTTTAAAATATTCCATATCGAATTAGCAGCTTCCGTAAATGTTTCACCATGCGCCAACGTTTTTTCATCTTTGCATTGAAAAGCAACCCAAAATTTAACATCTGGATAATCCTCGCATAACATTTCGACTAGAGCTTCTGCTTCCATTTGACAAGGTATTGTTTCAATAGCCAAAGCATCTACACCTGCTTCGAGGCATGCATCAATACGAACTCTATGCCAATCAGTGATTTCTTTAGCTGGTACATAGTCCGCGTACTCCCCGGTATACTCAGAACCGTCGTGCAAATGGGCTCCGTAGGGACCAATAGAAGCAATAATCATGGGAAATCCTAAGCATAACCTTTAAAGCATATCTAACATTATATGCGACTGTGCTTATACTTACCCTCATTCACCTCTAGTTGGGCTTGATAACATTCTGTTAAATATTTCTCTTTGGCGATATGAGCCAAGCGTACCGTATTTTTTATGAGCTCTATACTTTGAGCTGCACTCAATTCCAAATGTTCCATATAGCCTTCAACACTTGTTTGATAAGTGTTGGTTAAAATTAAATCAGCGCCATCTGCATAAAAAAGCCTTTCAGTGTATTCGTTTCATTTTGAATTTAAATAAATATACACATTATTTTTGCTAAATACAAACTTTGTAAAAAATCAACATGGGTGTTAACTACAGCTGCTGGATCAGTTGCATTAAATCTGGCACTCCACAGTGGGTCTCCGTCTACAGCATCGCCAACGTGCACAGTCATTTGTGTACCAAAACCTCCATCCTTTACAAGAATACGTTTTTGGCGCATTTTTAAAGATGATTTAAGAAATTTCTAAGTAAAATTTAATAATTTTGAAAAAGTAAAAAAAAAACAGTTTTCATTCAAATTCAGTCAATTAGTTTATTTAATAACTTTAAATTGAGTCTTCTTTATTTATTTACTATATATAGAAATTGACTTTTTTATATGATTAATACAGTTGATAAGGTTTACATATATACGCAATTAATTAAGATACACATTAACAAATGTATGCGTTTTAAGATTACGATTTGTTCTTTGTTGTAAAGTGGTTGTTTCTACTGCTAATAATTATATTATTAGATTTTAATGGCAGTCTTGACATATAGTTCATTAACGTCAATCTATTCAGTTGTGTTTTAATAAGATAGTATTAATATGCATACATACATACATACATACATAATTGGTCATTACAACCCTTTAGTCAGGATTACGAACTAGTTCCTCACACCAGTTACGTTGTGTGGGTTAATTTAACACATGGATGATGGGACCTACAGTTTAAAGTCGACTTCGAACCACAGAGAAACTTTTCATTGCAATTTTATTCATTCTCAGAGTTTTTGTCAGAAATCTGCTGAGAGGAAGTCGCCCAAGAAATATTTTGTCATATTTCGTTTAGTTCTAGATGCCTGACCTGGGGTTTGAACCGAGACCCCACGTCTAATAAGCTAACACACGACCTACTAGACCACGGCGACTTAGTATTAATATGCAGCAGAGCAAATAAATTGTTTTCTCAAATTTGTTTCCAGCAAACATAATAAAGATCTTTATTATATAAAGGTTGTCATTACAGAATAGTAAAGCACTTAGTTTTTAAAAATTGTTTAGAAATTCTTTGTTAGAGGGAAATTTTATTTAGTTAATGTTGTCTGTCCATTTTTCAATTTATTCTTCCAATAACACCAATATGTATGTATATGGAATTTTAAATTCTTAAATTGTTTAATTTTTTTTTTTAAATAACATACCTATGTATGTATATTAAAACACTGTAATACGAAGCACTCCTTTTTTAAATATTTTTCAGTTTTGGAATCTTTATTAAGAACACACATACAAATAAGTTATATATAAAAATATACTTTGGTAATGAAAACCACTCGTTCAATCTTTTACAATTGATTGATTAAATTGAATATGCGACAGCCTTTATAAGTAGTTCTAGGGACAACATAAATCTATATCAATTTATATTTTTGTTTATTAAATTACACTCATAGACAGACTATAATAATATAACAGTGTGTTTTGTTTGGTGATAAGGTATTCTAAAAAAGCAAACATTTTCCATCAGCGAAGTGATAACACAGAGAAAATGAGAATGAGACATTTTTAATGCTCCCAATGAATGGCCTTATCTTTAACCCATGGAATCTGATGCTCTTTAATTTATATTCTTGTTGTAATTATTTAATTTGTATTAAATTACTGATTTTTTTTTTTTATAAAATTACTGGTAGTTAAAGTTATAATGACATACACAATTACATACGTTTTGAAAATAGTAGTATGAGTTTTGCTCTGACAATAAGTGATCTTTTCTTTGAACCATCAAATGTGGTGTTTTCTAATTAATATTACTGTTCTAATTATTTTATTAGTTAAAATTAACGAAGTAAAACGGCGAATTAAATTATATTTTATTTAACTTTCCAATTTGCTCCGATTTCTGTAGGCAAGCATTGTAAAAATCGACCAAAAAACAGTTTGATTTAATAAAAATGATTACAATGTTAT
Organism: Sarcophaga rosellei; assembly: GCA_930367235.1. NCBI lineage: Eukaryota > Metazoa > Arthropoda > Insecta > Diptera > Sarcophagidae > Sarcophaga > Sarcophaga rosellei. Next base: position 1,735,850 of record OV884019.1, on the reverse strand, counting down.
ATTATTTTTTAGGTGGTCGTTCCACAACAAAGTAATACGATGAATTAAAATACATTTTCATTTATTTACTCTGATTTGTGTAGGCAAATATCGAAAAAGTCGAGCATAAAAAACAGGTTAATTTAATACAAGTGATTACAATGTTAAACTGTTTTTAGGTTTCGTTAGCTAAATTATAATTGTTTATTTCGACGTAAAAAGAGAAGCAAATATGTATGATATACATACATATATATACATACATATATAATCTTGTTTTTATTTATAAAAGAATTCAATAGATTTGTTGCTGGGTTATTTTTAATGCTATATTAGCATATGTGTCTGTTATAAAAATATCACAAAATTCTGATATAAGAACCATCTACATTTCGGACTCGTTTTTAAAAATATGTACCATAAATAAATGTTTTTCTTTTGGAAAGGAAAGAAAAAAATCGCTTGCTATAGTCATAATTGATAACCCTCGAAAGCACCAACCTAATTTTACTTATATGTATGTACATATGTATACCATTTGTAGATTATAGAATATGCAAAAAGTATTGATTATAAAAGTTTGATGACTTTGTTTAGAAGTAACAGACATTCAAGATCAACAGTCTCTTCTTTTGCAGTTAAGTTTCAAAAGTTCAAAATCCAAATTGAACGAATGTTTGTATATACTTAGGTAAGAACAATTACCTTTTATTTAATAATGAAAATTAAAAATTGAGCTCACTTTGAAAATATACTTAATAATTGTTGTATGCAGTTAATATAATAATTTTATTTCATTTAAAATGAATAACATCTACATATTGTTGTTGTCCATGCTATCAATGCATTTGCGAATATTTAGTATGTCAGCCGGGTAAACACGACAGCATCCACCTATTATAATAGCACCTAAGCTTATCCAATCGGGAACGTAAGTCTCCAGAGGTACACATTTGTCTTGATCAACCCATTCGTCTTTTTCCAAGTCGAATGTTTCGCCTCTGTTACTATATACTATCAACGGAGGTAAGTCTTTATTATTTAACAAAGCGTGCAAAGATTTAAATAACGGGACCACAAGCTTAAAATAAAAATTAACACAAATGAAAAGATTAATTGATATTTCTTCCCAAGTCTATGTATGATTTTGTTTGTTACCTTTGGATTAAGACAATTAACACCGATTCCAAAGATCCTATCCCTAGCATTCGCCTGCTTCACCATGTCCCATATGGATTTAGCGGCATTTGCAAAATTTTCGCCATGAGCTAAATGCGACTCATCTTTACATTGGAATGATACCCAGAATTTTGCTGTAGGATAATCATTTAAAATCATTTCGGTAACAGCTTCAGCTTCCATTTGACATGGTATAGTCTCAACTGCTAAACCATTTACACCTTCTGCAAGTAGAGCATCAATTCGTGTACGGTGCCAATTTTTTATTTCTTCTTTTGAGACTTTATCAGTGTAAGAGCCATTGTATTCCGATCCATCATGGAGCATTGCACCATATGGACCAACTGATCCTAAAACCAATGGTAGGCCGGCCTCGGAAATTCCATTAGCTTTTCTAACCATATCCACGTATTTATCCCTTGCCTCTTTAGCAAGCTGTACACTTTTACGCATCAATTGTATTGAATCATCTTTAGTCAGTTTTAAGTGTTTCATAAACCCTTCTACGCTTGACTGATAAGTGTTGGATAATATAATTTGTGCCCCATCTATACAAATCAAATAAAACCATATTAATAAGCCTAATTATTCTTCTGTATATACTTCACATAAATACATATATTTTTTACTCTTTTCTAAGACAAAATTGATTCGGGTAGGTTTTTATCTATTAAAGTTTATCTATTAAAGTGTTTTTTTTATTCCAAGTAAATAGAGAATTTTAAATTTTCAATACTCTATGAAAAGCCAGCAGCAATTACAATATTGTAAATGCTTCTTCGTGTACACAACACCTTAATTTACATTTTTTATAAATTTCATTTATGAGTTCTATTTTAGTTCCGATAGATATTTCAGCAGAAACTTACTCATACAAATGTGTTTCTCCACAAACATGTTAAATTTCGAAAACAAAAAAAAATCTTATTTATTTAGGTATTTGGCGTACATTATTAGGTCTTCAAGGCTAATGCGTATTAATTTTTTCTTTAAAGAATAACAAAAATATTTTGCTTAAATATACATACATACATATATACATATATTTGTACGGTCTTACAAAAGTTTACATACGATCAACAAATTTCAGAAATTTGTGAATTTTAATCAAAACTGTTATTACATCAAGGGATAAAGATAATTTTATAAATGAAGTTGAAAAAGACTAAATTTAAAAAAGCCAATAATTATAAAAATTTACAACGAAAATGGATTGGAATAGAAAATCTACGAAATTTTTGAATCGTATGTAAACTTTTGTAAGACTGTGTAGTATGTTAAAGAGCGAATTTACACAAGCACAATTGTGCTGGCGTAAAATGATAGTTTATAGGCAAGAGGGGTGAAGAGAATGGTTTTTCGGTGGCGTAAAGTTTCCACCAGCTACAACCCCGCATCACCAGCACAAAACTAATAAATGCCCATTTTTAAAAATCAGCCAAATTTCAAATGAATGCAAAAACACTAATCCATACAAAGCTCTGTATACGTATACATTTGTTGCCCGTGTAAATTGAAAAGAACAAAAATTGTGCGACTAAAAAATGTGCTGGTCTGAATTGGCTCAAATACATGTATATGTTTTCCTGTTTTCAATACATATATTGAACATTTTTGATGGATTTTAAAACGCTTTGCAATTTGTTTCGTAAACTTCTTTAAAGATTTCTGGCATTCCACTTCCGAATACGGCTGCCTAAACATTTAGTATTGTGTTTGCTGGTAAATACTAATAAAAATATCTACAGAACTTTAATGCGAAACTTGTTATAATTTAAATTATTAAATGAATATACTCCAAGTAGTCTTTTTAAGTAACTTTCGTTATGTCATTTTTATTGATATAAAATTTAAGGTAAGATTTTTTAACTGACACCAAGACATGGGGGATGCTCTCTTTTAATGCAGTGCATTATGGTTGAATAGCAGAAAATAAGTTATAGAAGAAACGAAAGAACGACTATCGTGCGACAAACTGGTATTGAACTATTTTTTTTTTAATTGCTGGAATATTAGAAACTAGCTACCTCCCTATACCTACAACTTAATTATTATTTTCTTTTTTTTTTTAATTTATAGCAGTCAAAGAGTCTTTCTTGGGAATTAAACTCACAACTCCCAAACATTCCTATATGTTGAGATATAGGCCACTAAACAAACTCATACATGATTAATATAAACGTTCCTATCAACTTTCAATAAATTTTGCCGTTTGACTATCACAAAAGCACCATTGGTGTAATTTACGTTTTTTATTTTACAAGACTATCGTTATCTCCAGATAAACCAGAAGTAATGGTAATATTACACGTAATTCATATGGCAATGTCTGATGAAATTCTATTTCTGATTGTTCTTACAGTCAATAGATGTATGTATGCATACGTGGTGATAAGTTAGGGCGTCCTACAAGTTTAGTGTATTGTCGTGTATCAAATCAACATATGATACACTTAAAATTGTTGTTGTATGGATTATGATAACGACATTACTTTACATTTTCAAAATACATACGTACATATTACCAAGTAAAATTTAAATTTGAGATACAAATTGCTATACCTAAATGTCTAAATACCATGTCTCTAAAATCGCATTTCCCTAATGCTTTAATTGTTTGTGCTACTTTCGCATATTTTGCAACAGTTTCTTTATACCTATAACACAGGATCAAGATATATCTATTTTTTACAGGATAGGTGGTGTAAATCTACAATATGTATTTTTATTTAATGGTATAAAGTCGATGAGAAGTTACGCATTTTAGAATACTTACTTTCTAAAAAATCTAAGTGTGTCTGTACAACAGCGGTGGGATTAGCCCAATCAAATCGGGAACCCCATAATGGATCTCCATCGATTCTTTCTCCAACATGATAAGCCAATTGAGTAGAAAACCCACCGCATTTTACCAAGACACGTTGTTTCGCATCAGACGAAGCCATTATGTGTAGTTGTCTTTATTATTTTTTCGGAAATTTCTTCAAAAACTTTAGTAAATTATTCAAATATCATATATTCCATAGAATTCTTAGTTCTTTAATAAAAAACAAATCGTTTCGCAATAAATAATAAACAATATTTAATAATAAATTATATTTATTATTGCGGTTAGTTAAAAAAAGTTAACGTGTACATGTTTTTTTAAAGATACTCTCACTACTCACTACACACGATATAATTTATTTTTACGTTTCAAAAAAAGTACAATTTTCTGTTGTTTTCTTTCGTTGCAAAGAAATGCTTCTCCATCGAAATTCACAATATTCCAAACATTTCCAACAGAGAAAACAATAACAAATGTCAAGGTGAGGAATATTATAAAAACACTAATAAAAGAAATAAGGATGGCGAGAGTTTGCGTAGAGATGGCACAGAAGAAACTTTTTTTAAATGACTCCGATGTTATTTACCAGTTTGAAATAAACTTCTTGGCATGTAATCAAAATACACTATAATCATGAAGAAAATTATTGTTCATATTTGTATATATGCAGGGTGAAACCGATTTTTGAATTATAAAGAAATCTCTTTGAAATAAATTGTAAACGTACTAAAGTACTTAAATCAATACTTTAATCACTCGAACATTTGGCCCGCGTTGGTAATTAACTTTGGGAATAATAAATAGTAGCCGGTAATAACACAGCTGACGCAAATGTTGCCAAATAAGAATTAATAAACGCTTCCAAAGATAAAACTAAAAACGTAGAAACGAATACAAAGTTTTCTGTTTAATATTGCACTTACACGTTCAATATTACGTTCTACACCAATTTATACTATTTTTGGCAATTAACAAGTCAACTGCAAAAATTCGAAAAACAAAAAATAAAATACTGCACACACTCACCCTGGGTAACGATCTTGTCGCGATGTGGGGGCTTAAGTGTACTTCGATTCACTCTGTGACCCAGGGTGAGTTGGGGTGCATGACTAAAGGTTACCCTAATATCGTGGGAAGACTCTGGTTTCGGATCGATGTCGTTCTTGATCTGTTCGAATCGTCGGAACACGTATATTTTTTCTTTCATACCCCTAATCCGGAGTGTTATGCGACCCGTGGTCATCGGGTGGTTTGCAGTCAGGGGTCTAATCCGACTGTATTTTAACGGAGCCTCACTGATACCTGGGCGCCTCAGTGAGTATTAGGTTTCCTACCAAGTCCCTGTCATGCTATCGGGGGCTATGGCATGATCGACCTCCTTTCCCCCTCACTCGTGGGACTTACATGGACGAGAAAAACAATACTGACGAAATGGTATTTTTGAATGGACTGGACGCGTCCCAGCTCATTGCGCGAATCCAGGCGAGCATTGTTGACAACAACAACGAGATCGTCAGGAATTTCGCCCCAGCTGGCCTGAGGATTATGACTGTGGAGGAGGCCTTTGGTGAGGAGTCTGCTTTGGCGATCCTCACTTCTACGGAAGATATGTGCGTGGAGTCAGACTCTGTCTCCCCACTATCGGATGAAGACGGTGACAATACGGTCATCGAAAGGTTCCCTCTCACTCGTATCCAAATTGCCACTGGGAGCAATGAGGTGGTGACATCCCCTTTAAGGAACCCACTTGTCAGACGGGATGCTTCTGACCCACTAGTACGATCATCTACTGATCCGGACTGCATGGGTGGGGGTGGCTCGTCTGACAAGGGGGGTAGAACTGGGCGGAAACGTTCCGCTATGTATAAGGAGAGGAATTCATATCGTAGGGCTTGCACTGTCTTGAGAAGATTTGCAAGCTGTGATGTGGATTCCCTCTCTGTTAAGGAGCAGAGGATGCTGGCTCGACACAGAGGCACTGTTCTGCGGTATGAGAAAAAATACCCAGACAGTGCCCTCTCACGGGTCGCTGACTCTGATGGACCCTTGAGTGTGGACGAGAGCGTAGAGCCAACTGCTTCTACCTCTCAAGCCGCATGCAAGGGGCACAAAGGTTATACACCCTTACTCCCAGCTGGAGCAAAGAAGACCACCCGGGTTTTCAATCCTTCGGTGAAGAGAAAGGGTGGTGGTGTTACTCCTTCAAGGGATGGTGGAAAGGAGGTAGAAGCTACCGCCAATCCTTTATCCCAAAAGGAGGATGTAAGGTTAGAGGCCAAGGAGTTGGGGGGGGTCACTTCGGCGGATAGGTCTTCTGTGCAGGTTTCTCGCAAGGGAGATCGCATGAAGAGGAACAGGTCTGACGAGGTGCCTTCCTCTAGCTCCAAGCGTCCCAGGAAACAAGGGAGCCTAGGAACTAACCCTTCCCTTCAGCTGGCTTTCATCGACAGGTCGGATTTGGATGGTAAAATCTCTCCTGAAAGATGGAATCTAGTTGAAGAACGGCTCATTGAGTTCATAGCTGAGGAGAGTTGTGATGGCAGGAATGCTCGCATATCTTCTATTGGTTGGTCCAGGGGTATCAAGGTAGTCGACTGTGAAAACGAGGGAACTGTAAAGTTCCTTGTGGAATCAGTGAAGCGCCTTGGCGAACTCTGGCCCGGTGCGCGCTTGGAGGTGGTCCCTCAATCCGACCTCCCTCTACGTCCAATAGTGACGGTATGGATCCCGCCTACTTTTAGGCGTGTGAGTATCATACCAAAACTTATTGGGAAGCAAAACGATGGATTGAACACCAGTACATGGGCAGTTGTTAACTCCCTGGCTGGTGAAGGTAAGAAGGGCTGCGATCTTCGGATCGCTATTGATCAGACCTCACTTCAGAGGCTAAGGGCAAGGGGTGGCGTGGTGTTGTGTGGGATGGCAAACCTAAAGTTCCGTCATCGGGAAATAAGGGGTGCCTAGGAACCCAGAGGAGGCTGAAAGTGGTGCAGATTAATCTGCATCACTGCGAAGCTGCCTCACACAACCTACTAACCACCCTACGCCGCCTTGAAGTTGACATCGCTCTTATCCAGGAACCTTGGATCCTTAGGGATAGGATCCTGGGTTTGAGCGATCCTGATTATAGGTTACTTGTTCCTAGAACAAGCGAGAAGGTAAGAACCTGTATATTAGCTAGGGGTAGCTTAGACTTGTTAATCACTCCTTCCTTTTGTACAGGTGACGTAACGACTGTGGCGTACAAAGATGACCTTGGGATCGAGTTGATGCTGTCATCTGTGTACATGCCGTACGAGGCTGCATCCCCACCTGATGACTTAATTGGACGACTGGTGGAGCATGCGGAGAGGACAAGATGTCGCCTTGTCCTGGGTTGCGATGCCAATGCTCATCACACCCAATGGGGCAGTGCTGACATAAATACTAGGGGTGAGTCGATTTTGAATTTTATTATTCTTAATAGGCTCAACATTTGCAACGTTGGCAACACGCCAACGTTTAGAAACCGTGTTAGGGAGACTGTAATTGACATTACGCTCTGTAACATGGACAGGTCTATGATTGAGGACTGGAGGGTTTCAGATGAGTGTTCTTTCTCTGATCACCAATTGATATCCTTCAGTATTAATCTATCAGGTGGCTTTAACAAGCCTTTTAGAAATCCAAGAAGAACCGACTGGATCAGATATGAGATGGCTGTGGAGGAGGAGCTTAAGACCCTCAGGGGTCGTTCCACTCCTAGCGTCAATGATCGAGTTGGGTCTTTGACGGATATTTTGTTGTCTTGTTATAGAGATGCTTGTCCTCTCACTTACCCGGGTAAGAGGAACCAGCCAGTCTGGTGGAATGCGGAACTCCGTAGACTCCGCTGTTGTACCAGGAAACTCTTTAATAAGGCTAGGAAGTCGGGCAGGGAAGTTGACTGGTCTGCATATAAGGCCAGTTTTAATGAGTATAAAAGGGAAATAAAGCGCTCAAAGAGAACCACCTGGATGAGTTTCTGCACGAGTATCGAGAATGTTTCCGATGTGGCTCGTTTCCGTAGGATGCTGTCTAAGGACCCCAAAATCCTAGGCTTCATCCAAAAGAACGATGGCGCGTGGACAGCCTCGAGAAAAGAAACCCTAGAGGTTCTGCTGAGTACTCATTTTCCCAATTGTGTGGATCCAGAAAGCTATCCGTCGGGGGTAGCGGATCCCTTCTGTGATGCTGGCTTGATGCCCGATTTGGAGGATATCATTAACAGATACAAGGTGAAATGGGCGATAAATAGTTTTGAGCCCTTTAAGTCGCCTGGTCCGGATGGTATCTTTCCGGCTCTGCTTCAGCGTGCTGGTGATATATTACACGAATGTCTGGTGGACGTGTATAGAGACTGTCTCCGACGGTGTGATATACCTGATGGTTGGAAAGATGTGCTCGTGGTGTTTATACCAAAGGCTGGTAAACCCAGTCACATCGGCCCGAAGGATTATAGACCGATATCCCTCTCATCCTTTCTTTTGAAAGCCTTGGAGAGACTTATCGATCTACATTTGAGGTCAAACATGGACCGGTCTCTGTTGAGTGGGTCGCAACATGCTTACATTAAGGGTAAGTCGGTTGAGACCGCTCTTCATGATGTGACAGGTTTTGTTGAGACGAATCTGGCTAGGGGTGAGTACACACTGTCGGCTTTCCTTGATATAGAGGGGGCCTTCAATAATGTCACCACTTCTTCTATTGAGAATTCACTGAGGGATATACATGCCCCAGATTTTCTGGTGCGGTTTATCATCCACATGTTGGGTAATAGACTAATCCGATCGAATCTGGGTGGATGTTCTATCGTAAAGCGTGCGACCAGGGGTACACCGCAGGGGGGTGTCCTATCCCCTCTCTTGTGGCTCCTGGTTGCTAATGTTGGTCTGAGGCTTCTAGAGAGTAGGGGCTTTAGGGTTGTGGCATATGCCGATGATGTGGCTATTCTGGTGGGTGGAAAGTTTCTACCGACGCTGGGGGAACTGATGGAGTCTGCTCTTGGAATTTTATCCTCTTGGGCTACGAACTGTGGCCTGGGTATAAATCCGGATAAGACGGACCTCGTCCTGTTCTCGCGTAGGTACAAAGTTGAACCCTTCAGGTTGCCGAGGTTAGCTGGTAGGGAGCTTCCGTTGTCTTCTGAGGTCAAGTACTTGGGTGTTGTCCTGGACAGCAAGCTGAACTGGAAACGAAACACCGAGGAAAGAATGAAGAAGGGACTGAATGCCTTCTACCAGTGTAGGAACTCCATAGGTAAGAGCTGGGGTCTTCCGCCTAGGGCCATTCGCTGGATATATCTGGCGATTGTTAGACCGGTTATTACCTATGGCTGCGTTGTTTGGTGGTGTGCCTTAGATAAGAGTTTTCAGCGGAAAATCTTGGATAAGGTTCAGCGGATTGTTTCCTTGAGTATCACTGGAGTGAGGAAGAGTTGCCCTCAGGCTGCTCTTGACACTATGCTCTGCCTGACTCCGCTTGATTTATATGTCAAGCGGTGTGCAGCGCGCTGTGCCATTCGTCTGAGGGAATCGGGCTGCTGGAAACAGCGCTCGACAGGTCACTCCAGAGTTCTGAATGTCATCTTTCCTGACGGGAGATATCGACTTTCGGAAAAAGCCACCGATTATGTTGTGCCTGAGGCTATGTTCCTGCCCGGTTTAAGGATACTTATACCGGAAAGGGCACAATGGAATGGTGGGGTACTCCAGGGACAGAGAGGTATACCCATCTTCACAGATGGGTCTAAGTTAGGTGGATGTACAGGTGCTGGGGTTTTCTGTAGGGAACTCGGTCTTGAACTCCACTTTAGGTTGAACGATGACTGCAGCGTTTTCCAGGCGGAGATTTTCGCAATCTTGAAAGCTATTGAGGCCATAGCTGGTGGCCCAGCTTCAGATTCGGAATCTTACGTGATCTTCGTTGACAGTCAGGCTGCCCTTAGGGCCATTGAGTCGGTCTGGTGCAAATCACGGCTCGTTCGCAAGTGCAAGGAGTCGTTGAGGTCCTTTGGACTAGACCGTATCCGTCTCTGCTGGGTTCCGGGTCATAGCGGAATACTGGGCAATGAGACGGCGGATGCCCTCGCTAGGTTAGGTTCGCTCTCTGGGAGCGATTTAATAGTTGGTCCTGACCCCCCGGTCTGCCACCTCTACGGTCTCATCAATAGATGGGTCGGGGAGGAAGAGCAAAGACGTTGGGGGAACGGATCGGGTTGTTTTTGTCTCTAGATGTCTATGGCCTGCTGTGGACAGTAAGAGAACAGGTAGGCTGCTGGGCTTGGATAAGGCCAGCTTAAGGTTAGTTGTCGGGTTTATCACAGGGCACTGCGAGATTAGGTCGCTGACGGGGATCTGGAACAGATCCCAGCCGGACTATTGCAGGGCATGTTGCGATGAGGAGGAGTTGGAGACTATCGAACATCTCCTCTGTAACTGCCCAGCCCTTGGTAGGTTGAGGCTGAGGACCTTTGGCAGGGCCTTCTTTGAGAGTTTGAACTCTGCGTCGAGAGCCGACATCAAGGCTCTCCACAGATTCATTAGTGGCTTAGGCTGGTTGAGGGGCGCTAGGGCTTCATCAGGATAGTCGCGCTCTCCCTTCTTTGTTGGGTCTATGTTACCCCTCCGCTTCCCATTCTCCCTTTCCTATCTCCTCTCCTTTATATCCTATTCCCTCTCGTATCCTTCCTCTTTAAGGACGTTGTACAATGGGTCAATTCGACCTCCGGGTACTGTACTTGTCTTAATTGACAAGTGCACGTCCTCTAACCTAACCTAACCTAACCATACTGCACACACTGAGAACATACATATCTTGTAAAAAGTTTTTGTTTTTTTTCATTTTTAAAATATTTTGTGATAAGGTCCTGATTGCATCAACCATGCAAACTCACTCGCTTACTTACTGTCCTGCAAATAATCTCTAGTTAAAATGAAACGCAAAATGAATACGGAATACATACATATATGTTATGGTGAAAAAGTAATTGGTCCTATTACTTACATCCTTACTTAATTGGTTATTACAACTCTTTAGTCCACACATAAGTGGTGTTACCTACAGCTTAAAGTCGACTCCGAACGACAGATTTTTGAGATGCTCTCTTATTTAGTCTCAGAGCTTTTGCCAAAAATTTACTAGGAGGAAGACTCCGTGGAAATGAATTTTCGAATTTCGTTTTGATAGAGATATCTGATCTGGCGTTTGATTTTTCTGTGAATATTAACTCTGTTTCACATTTTGAATTCATTTCGCATATAAATGTATATACATAGTCTTTAGATTATTATCTTCTTTTAATAATTGTATATAAATCTTACCAAATTATTAATTTTTTCCCTAACTAAATAAGAACATTAATTTGTTTTAAACAATTATATCGGTTATTGTTTTACATATTGATTTGAAAAATGAAAACAAAAACTTGTCATTACCTGCTTAATTAAGTAATTAAACAACATTCTATTGCAACATTGTTAAACAATTTTTTATTTATTTTATTTTCATAATGTGTATATGTATATAATAATATAGTAATGTTGACAAAATTAGTACATAGTATTATAAAATATTTTTTTATACATAAGAACAATAAGTATAATAATAACAAAATATAAAAACCAATTAATAACCGAAAAATGAGAAAAATTAAAAAAATAAAAACTTTGGTTATACCGGTTTAGGGACTTTAATATAATATTATTAACAATAAATTTTTAGTGATTTTTTAAACAATACATAATTATAAATGGAATATATATTTCAAAGGAAGCAGCACTTTAAAGGCAATAAAATAATAATGCATAAATTCATTTAATAACTAAATGATAAATTCAACAATATATTGTATGTAAATCTATAATGATGTGATTATAGCAAAATGCTAAACAATACTTTAATTTTAGTAAATAAATACATATAATTTTGGAAAACGACATTTGAATCTCATCAACAGCCATTGCTCTTACAAAGTTTTATATGTTTATAATGTTTATTTCATGAATTTATTGATTAGCGTAAAAACAACATTTTTTAATTGGCAATTTTAATTATTGTATTTAAAATGTTTACTAATAAATTAAGAGAATTTTTAGCTGCATATTGTTTGTTTGTCTTTTTTTCTTTTCTTTTCTTTTCAATAGGCTCTAAATTCATATAATATTTTAACAATCTTCTATTATACAATAAATAATATTTTCTTTGAATTTAATGTAATGGTATTGTAAAAATTATATAAAATCGTGTTTTGTTCTTATTGTATCTGTATATGTTAAGCAATGTATTATTTAGTGTATTTTAAGGCTTCATTTCTCTATCCATACTGTAATGATATTTGGAAATAATTGAAATAAAATGTGTTATATAAAGTATAACTGAATTTGACCATATCAATATAATAAAATTATAATTGAATTTTCTTGTATACGTACTTATTATCTTTTTTATGAAATATCATATTGTATAAATATATAATAATTTTCAAATCATTATTTTTATAATTTTTGGTTTTTTATTTGTCTTCTAAAAGCTTTTGAGTATGTTCTTCAAGGTTAGGATTGTGTTTTTTTTTGTTTTTTTTTTTGTTACTTGCTATTGCTATATAATTCTAAAGGCATTTAATTCATTAATTTTAAGTTTAACGTCTGTTAAAAACCATCATAATTTTTATTAAATAATTTTGAAAATCGCCACAGCAACACATATTAGTTTTAAGGTTCAGTCTTGCAGGAGAGTTTCCAAGTTAGTATTTTAAATTTTTTACAATTTTAAAACTTGTATCGGATTGTGTCTTGTTAGTTATCACTATTGACTAAGTTTTCTACGTCAATTAATCAGAAGCGAACCATAAAAATTTAAGATTTTGATTTTTTGTTATATGTACATACATATGTACTCCAAAACAAATAACTTTAGTAATTTAAATATAGAAGACATAGGCAATATATCATTTGTAGCTTAATTAAGAACGATCTACAGTCTCCACGTACCAGCTAGTAGCTAAAACTACAAATGTTAGTTTGCTTACCACCTCCAAACAGAATTTGATAATGATTTTCATTTATTTCAATATGTAATTGTAAAAGTTATATTCCTATAGTTTCAATCTAGAACGAGAGGCCATTCACTATAGCTAAAGTTATTTAATTGTCGCAAATTTGAGATGGTTTTGGCGTCAATTTTTATTTTGACAAATACATATGTTATTAAAAAGTTTGGAATGTAAAGCAATTATTTACCTAATATTTAAGGCAAATGTGCAATTAAAAAGCTTTGTATATATTTGTAGTTTCCTTTTTTGGACTTTGAGATTCGTTCGGAATCATAAATTTTATTATGATTCAAATTGCATATATCGTCTGTTTTGTTCTGCATTCATATGCACTGAGAACTAATACAATCTTCATTTTATTTTTAAACTTAGAACTTGAATTAATTCGTTTTTTATTTTATACTATTAATACTTACAATTTAAAAGAATTTTCAATACTACGAAATTAGTGGCATGTAATTGACTTGTTAATGAAAACACTCAATCATGTTATTTTTTGGTGATCGTCAAAGTGGAGGATGAAGACTTTAGTACTTTTTGAAAGATTTGTTTAAATTCCTGTTTTAGCGACTGCTTAGTCACAGGTTTAACTCTCTTCTAGGAAAATAAATTATTGCGTCTTTTGAGAGAGCCAAATTTCTTTTCAGCCTCTAAAAGAGCTTTTTCATTTCGAACCACTTCAAAAGGTAATGCTTTTGTGTGGGTTGAACGTCCTCCAGCATCCATTTCCTGGTCGGATGGAAAATCTTCAAATGACATGTTACTGAAGCCAGTTTTAGCCGAATTCTTTATGGAATTCGATTGGAAAGAAGCATTACCAAAGGATTTTCCCGAAAATGATTTCGAATGTTTCTGTGTGCTAGAAGAGGTGCTGTTTGCTGTGTTAGATGACGTTATCATATTTTCATAGTCTTCTTCGTCATCAAACTCATCAGTATGTGTTTTGTATTTAGAACGTTGGTGTTTCTGTTTAGTATTTCCTAAAGATGATGATGAGCCCAAAGTGGATGTAGTAAGGCTAATGCCAGACACCGACGTCGACTGAGAATAATGGTGGTCGCCTGAAACTTTTTTATAGGAATTACCTTTTACCTTTTGTGATAGTTTAGCCGGCAAAGTTCTAACTCCTAAGTGATTCTTTTTTTCTTTAGGCTTAGACGATGTAACAGCTGCTGCCATCGGTATTTTGTCTATTGGATCACAGGGTGAGGGGATGATTGATGACTTTGTTGTTGCATCCAGTTCGGTATTATTTTTAGAGTGCAAAACAACTGGCTCTTCTTCATCGTCTGGTGTAAAGTCCGAGCAACGTTCTTGGGAAATTTGGACAAAACCATTATCAGCTATTGGAAATATAGTTTGGTCACTTGCGGGGGAAGCACACAAAAATGCAGGTAATTTTTGACAAGCAACATTTGTGGCAGGTAAAACTTTATTCGACATTCCCGATACAGTCGTGCAGGGGGCACTTAAGGAGTTTTGTTTAATTGGGAGATTACTTGATTTCGTTAAAACATTAGGAGGGGAAATCAAATTAACGTTACAATTTATAGGAAGTTTAGATGAATTGCCACTTAAGACAACAGAAGATATTGGTACTGTCGATACATTCACATAAGTACTCAAAGGATTCACACTAACAAGAGTATTATTTTTTTGTAAAATCAAACTGTTGTTAAGGTTCTGATTCTGAGATTGTTGCTGGGACGTGATATATGACGGTTCAGATGTTCTATCAATTATTATAGAATGATTAACAGTGACAAGTTGGGGCCTAGATTCATGAATTGATGTTATAGTGAGTGTAGAAGTGGGGGCAGTAGTTTCTAATTGTATTACATTGTGGTCTTTGTATTGATTATCACTCTTAACGATATCCTGTTTAACATTATTAATACATTTGCTAATTACCTGAGGAAACGGCTCAGAATCAAATAAATCACGTTGTTCGATCGTTGTTCTTGGTGCTGGTGCGGGTGTTAGAGCTGGTGCTGGTGGTTGGGCTGATGCTGTCGACGATGTAGTTGGTGCCAAAGGTGTAAAAGTAATAGTTGAAGAGGTCTCAACAGGAGCCGTGTTTCCTGGCGAATTTGTAGAGATAACCGTTACCATCCCATAATTAGAAGAACTTTGTATGTGAACTTTTTCGTATTGTTGTTGTGGGTTTGTAGTTTGATGGTAAATAAATGGATTAAATATAGGCTCGTTGAATTCATCCAACTCCGGAATATTTTCAGATGACTGAACACCAGTCCTGGAAGATATTGTTGTACATGTAGCAACGGCTGTTGTTGATTTTTTAAAGTCAGAACATGTGATGTTACTATTTTTAACAGGAGTGGATGTCCAAATCTCTGAAGTTTGATTTAAGGAGGCTTTTGAAGATGCCATTTCTTTTGATTTTCTTCTATTTGAATTTTTAGCTTCAACTTTAGTTTTTAGTGGCAAACCTTTGGGCATTTTAAATGGAGCCATTGCAAAAACATCTAATTCCTCGGTTTCTATTTTCGAATTAATTTTTTTCGAGTCTTTAAGGGAATCATGTAGAATAGGTCCATCATCACAACTTGAGTTCTTACTATTAGACTCTGTCGAGTCAGCAGAATTATACGCCAACTCATCATCAAGGAGTAATGGTTTATCGCCCAATTTATTAATAAATTCACTAGAAGTTGGACTTAATTCACTTTCTACGCAACCAAGCTTACTTCCTGTACCTGTCGTGTTTATAATAGAAGCATCATTGTAAGAAGATTGCAAAGCTGCAATGCGATCTTTTTTGCGCATACGAACTTTAACTACCACACGACTTATGTCATCTTCATGCGTCGTAACAGATTCACATTCCGCATGATAAGCCGATGAACTACATGTCTTAACACTTTCGCTTATACCATCCAAGTCGGGACGTTTTAACTTAACGTTGCCTCTAGATATGCTATTCATCTGATTTTCATCAAAGAAATCATCATCTTCGGCACGAAGATCGGAGGCGGATCCAATAGAATCAGCATCTTCATTATCATTGTTTGCTTCACCGGCTGCGGCAACTGCTGCCGCTATTTCAGCTGCCTGTTGTTGCTGTTTTTCGTGTTTTTCTAATGCTGCATTTACTTGTTGAGCCGCCTGCTGAGCTGCGGTTGATGGCCGTTTTGTTGTAGTTTTTTCTCTTAGTTTCTTTACAATCGGAACTTTAACTTGAGTTTTATCTACTTTGTGGTAAGCAGCCTGGTGAATTTTATGAATACTTTCTGGTATGTTATTTGTAACAATCTGCTTAAAAATTGCCTTTTTTGATGTTGTAATTCCTGAATTATAATCATCTTGAAAGAATTCCGAATCGGAATCGTCAGATGTTATTTGATCAATACTGCGTAATTTCTCATATTTGTTGCGATCTTCTAATGGCAATTTGACAAAACTACCCGATGGTAATGTTAGTGAATTGTTTAAATTAACTAAAGCATCGTCATGCTCTAGTTGTAAATCACCTTCTTCGTTTCCGGCTCCTCCTTCTGAATCCGTTTTTAAATTATTAATAAGCGAAGTTTTTTCTTCGCTTGACACTTCTAAAGTAGGTGACAAAAGCCATTTGGATGATGTTGACGATGTTGTTGTACCCCCACAGTAAGCTGCTCCCAAATTATTAACGTTTGATAAAACTGTTGTTGTATTCGAGGTACAGTTGTTTCCCAAGAGGTATTTTGCTGTTAAAGAAAATTAAGTTCTTTTATGTGATAAAAAAGAAATGAACTGAACACTGTGTGTAAGCATGTACGTGAGGGGAAATTTAGTCAATGAATGATTGAATAAGTGCAGAAAAAATACGTAATTAAGTGATACGTTTTTTTTTTTTATTAGATAATTAAACTAAAAACTCTTGGCTTTAGAATTCGTCATTTAAATTAATTTTACGTTTCACAATTCATTTCTAATATTATGAATGCAATTTTATTTGCTTTTGGATTTGATGACAGATTCTAACAAGTTTATGTAAAATATTAACTTTCACGAATTCTTTAAACATGTTGAACAGAAGAACATTATCCAAAATTTTTGATGTAAAGTAAGTTCTCTAATATGTACTTGTTATTAATGTATAGATGTAGATTAATGAGAAAAAAGAAAAAATAATAAAAATGAAATTATGAATTTAAAAACGTTACTGATTAAAAAAAAAAATGTATATACATTTTTTCAGACATATGAAAAATAAAATAATTGTCAATAATACAATAAACAAAATGAAAGTACAGAATCATAAAGTGATATAATAAATAATAATATGATAAAATAAATAATAATAATAATATGAATAATAAATATGATAAAATAAATGTATTTTTAGAACGGAATATAATATAGTCGTAAATGATTAGTAAAGGTATACATTAATATGAACAAAAAATTCTAACATACATATATGTATATTAATTAAAATAATAATTTGTACAACATTTAATTAAGGCCAATAAAGAAAGGAAACAAAATTAAATATAATTGAAATAAATTAATTTTGAAGGTACAATACTTAAAAAATAAATAAATGATGAAAATAATTACTGATAGGATCTAAATCCTAATTGCTGGGTAAATTAATATCTGTTTCAGTTTTAAAGTTTTTCATAAATATAAGTTTAATTTATTTAGTGAAATATAATATTTTCATAATATGCGTACATTTCATTTTTTACTTAAGCTAAATTTTCAATTATTCTGTTACTTTTAATAATGTATTTAATTAAGAGAAGATACTCAACAAATATTTATATGCATAGACTAAATATTACTTTTATTGGTAGTATGTAATTTTTTGTTTTTGTTTCTGTTATCTTAAATACAACTTATTGTGGCCATTTTTCGGTTTCATAGAATTTTGAATAAAACATTTAATATTCTTCATATTTATACTATAAATATATATGTATGTATCTTTATATGTATATATATATACATAAGTTTTATATAACAATATAGTTTCATTATAGCAAAAATATTTATTTTGTTTAATTTAATAAATAATTTGATCAATTCATTATTTCTCTTCGAAATCATTAAATACTATTAGTGTTTGATTGCTCTATAAACTTTTCTTTTAATTTTAGTTATTATATAATTTTTCTACATATTGATTTCTTTAGCAATGTAAAGGAACTTTTATTTAATGAAACATTTCCGTTACTTTGTTCATTAAATTATGGAAATTTTTTGCAGTAAGCAAAATTTAATTTTTCCATAAACTTGAATAGGAGTTATTAAATTAAATAAAATGAACATAAAGGATATTACGGATTACGAAAGATTACGGTGGTACGAAATTGTAAGTTAAATTATATATTCAAAATTTAAACTTTGCTGACCAATTCTTTTTAACATATTAGCAGAAATTTTTAATTTACTAACAATATTGCACTTTGAATTTTATTAATAATTTTATAAAACATTTTTGAAGTGACTTTTCATTACCTCTTCTAACGTTTAGTAGAAGATATTTACTCTTACTAACAAAATCAAAAGATCACTTTAATCTAAATTATTATAAATTATAATTGCAATTATTTTACACTTTTCTTACACATTTAAAAATTAAGATTAAGACAAAACTCTTAACTAATTCTATTGTAAATTAAATTGTGCTAGAAATTTATTACATAAAATTGTAAAATTGTTTTTTTTTTTATACAGTGATATGCCAAATATAATTTTTATTAAAATAAATACATATGTATGTATGTACTTTACAAATAACACATAAGATTAGATTATACGTTTTATTGCAGAAATGGAAATTATAAATAAATAATTTTCAATTAATAACCTTTTATTTGTTAGCTAAAACCACAACCAAATTTTTCGTATATTACATTATTTTCAGTAACACATAAAGACTACATAATAATAGCACATTTTTTGGAAATAAAAGAATATCTGTGTAATTATTAAACTATAAAAAAAAAGAAATGTAAGACCACCACTATTAAAAAGTGTTAAATTGTGTATTTTAGTGTGGGATGATGAAAAGACGTACGTACATGTGAAAACATCTTTTAGTTTTCCTCATGTCAGTTAGTTACAAATTAAAACTTGTCTGAATTAGGTATTGGTAAGAACCACAATAAGTTAATGCATATCATTAGTTTGTTATTTATATTATTCTTCTTATATGAAGAGGTGTCTTTAAGAATTATTATCTAATTGATTTTCATCTTTAAACGAAAAAATCATGAGGAAGATTAAGAAGAAAAAAAGAATAAAAAACGTTTTCTTTTAATATTTCTTTTTGCCTTTTTGATAAATTTAAAATAAAATAAGCAAGAGAGAGCAACGACCACGGGGAAGGGCAAAATATTTTGTAAAAACTTAACAAATAAAAAATATTTAGGTATAATTAAACAAAAATGAAAAATAGAAAAAAAAAATATATATAGACTTAATTAAGCATTTTAGCCATTATACTATTGGGCGATATAAACCTTTAAAAATCATAACACTGATTATAAAGTAATGCTTTTCAAGCGTTGTGTTTTTTAAAGGTTGCTTAAAATTTTCAATTTGTAAAGGATTTAAAGGAGGCTTCAAGGCAAAGTACTAGGAATATTAAAGAAAAATATATTTATGCTTTACCTCCAGTTTTACGTAAAGATGCAGCTTTTTCCCTTAAGCCTGGTGGCAAGCTAAACGGGGCCGAACCAAATGGATCTTCGGATATAGATGGAGGCACTGCTGACACCGTGGTTCCTGTTGTGCTGAGTGGTAAAGATGTAGATGCAGTTTGTGATTGTGTGGAATTGACTATATTAGGAGTTGCTGCCATATAATTAGTTTCAGTAGGAGTAAGGGTGGAAGTAGTAGATGTCGATTTAGCGGTTATGCCTAAAACATAAAAGGTGAGTATATAAATACGTTTTTTTTTTGGTGTGAGCTGCAAAACCTACTTCCTTGGCTTCCTCTTTGTCGGATTTTATCAAATTCTGCCTCAAAGATATGATCTTCAGTCATTTGTCCAAATGGCTGCTCTTCGAATGGATTCCAAGTATCAACGCGAGCAGCAATGGTATCACCAAATCCGCCACCACGACTCATCTGTGTTGATTGTGAGGTTGTTAGTTCTGCATTTGAAACCGAAGATTGCGTTGTTGGAGATGAGAAGAGTCCAGGATTAGAGCCACCGAAATTATTGTTTGATAAAGAAGCATCACCACCACTACCAGTCGACGAATTGCCACTTCGACTTTTAACTGATTGATCATAAGGTGCTAGAAATTGTGAAGTCTCATTGGCAAAGGTTCTACGTGTAATTTTTTTTAACGTTTTTAAAAGCAAAGAGTAGTAGTTAGGGCCAAAGAAGAGTTGGTTGTGCATGAAATGTGCCATGAAATGAAAAGCAATAAATAAACAGTATGTTAGAATTAAAATAAAAACACTTGAGTTATAAAGTGGCTAAAATATCGATAATACGAAATTCTTGGGAAAGCCTAAATTAAAAAAAGTAAATGTTCATTAAAAATTTCTCATTGTAAATTTTGATAATTCATTCATTCATTTATATGTACATATGTATATCGCTATTGTAAGTATAATTTTATTATACTCGTACAATAATAATAAATATATATGTATGTACATATCTAAGAAATCTAAAGTACTTACTTGTTGAATGCGGATGTATCACTAACGTTTCGGCGGTGACCAGAGGAATTGTTTGCGTGTGAAGATTTGGGTGGCGATAGCAATTGTGTAACTGATTTATCTCCTGTACCGACCTCGGCAATGGTTGTTGTTGCAGTTATTGTAGTAACAATTGCAGAATCTAATGTCGTAATCTCTATAGTATTGCTTCTTAGTGCTTCACCGGATGCCCCAGCTGTTTCGGTTGTTTGTTGTTGTTGTGGAGTTGGTAAAGATTCACTAAAGGGATCTGGGTAAACGGTTGATTCGAAAAGACTATTTAACATCTCAGGGGCAGAGGTTTTCTCATGAGTTACGGTAACAGGTTTAGAAAGTTCTGATACACATTCAGCTTTTGGTTGCTGCTGACTGGTACTAGAATTTACAGTTTGCGGAATTGGTGGAGGTGGTATTGCAGGTGTTAGAGCGGGAAAATTAGCCTGAAATTGTTCTATCACCGGCTGCTGTGGTTGCGGTGATGTAATATTGTTACGAGGTGAAGGACTGGGTGGCAATCCAAAACCCAAAGACTTTTGAGAATGTGCTGATGATCCTTTTGGCCTCTGACGTGGAGCAACACTTGTGCCTGACTCTACAATGTTCACAGTTTGCGGTTTCGCAGCTTTTACAGCTGCTGCCGCAGCAGATATTAAACGCTTCGCCTCCGACTCAAACGGGGGTACTGCTAATTGCTCAAAATTAACCGGAGGTGATTTCTGATATTAAATTTAAAGTTATTATTCAAACCGTATTCATACATATACCTTTCATTGTGCTTACATGTAAGTTTTGTACAGGATTATCTTTACCGGCTAAGCGAAATGCCACTTCGCAAACTTGCCAAATATTAGGACGCTTATCAGCATCAGGTTCTAACATGAATTTAATCAGCTGATGCATTCCTTTGGAATATTTAGAATTGTCAGGTATAGAAAATGTACCATTTTGTATTGCAAGTGTGCTTTCACCGAATGGTAGATTAAAAAAACATAACTTATAAAGCATACAACCTAAAGCCCAGATGTCTGCTTTGGTAGTAATATTTTTACCACTATAAAGATCCACCATTTCGGGAGCTCTGTACGATAGAGTCGTGTATTTTTGGATTTCTTCTTCCACGACTGCAACGCCGTGCTGTTGTGGATTTAAAACCTTAGCCGTCGCCGACCCAAAATCGCATAAAACAAAATTGCCAGCATCATTTTGTAGGATATTTTCGACTTTTAAATCCCGATGTATAATCGGTGTTTGACAGTAATGCAGTCTGGAAACTGCCTCGGCAATATCACAGAATATAGTCAAAATCTCCTGTTCAGTGAATCCAGTTTGTAAACTACAGAATTGTTTTAAAAGAACAGTTTTTATTTGAAAAAAAAAAAAACAATATAACAATAATAACAATAAAGATAATTCTAAGCTTTTGCAATATATGTATGTATAAAACCTACCGCGCATTCATCATGGCCAGCATATGATGTTTACAATACGGCATAAGGAGGAGAACCTCACACACCCCATTTCCAGTTGGTGTTATACTTGAATCAACATAACCAATAATATTTTTATGACCACTCAAATTACTCTAAATGAATATAAACAACAACACATACATATCACATATACATACATAAGTGTCTTTAAATATAAGAAGCACATTTCGTACTTAAACGTAAAAACGTAATCGCAATAATTTAATTTGTTTAAATTTAATAACTGTCGTAGAAATTTTGTTTAAAACATACCGCTATTTGTATTTCTCTTTTTGCAACGTTCAGATCATGTTCATTGTTAACATACATTCGCTTGAGAGCATACTTAATATTGCCTGTGTTTGCTTTCGCCAGAAAGACCATCGCAAAACCACCTACAGAACAAATAAAAATAAACAAAATTACTTTTAAAATTTAAAAAACGAAATAAATCTCTAAACGATGAGTAATTTCTGGTTTTGAAGTTTAACCCACAGCATAATTGAAAACAGAAAACAATTGCTAAACATTTTTATTTGATTACTACTTATTTTATTTAGTGTCTGATTTGAGCGGAGTTTAAGTATGTCAATAGGTAATGTTGCTGTGTAATATGGATATGTAAGTTTTGGAAAAAGATAATTTTCTGCGTTTATTTCGAATCTTGCTCATTTTCGTCTTAACGGATTCGTGAATAAGCTTAATTGCCTCTAAAATCGGCGGTCTTTTTATTCGATAATGTGAATGAAATTCTACTTTAGAAATTAAAAAAATTAAAGTGTTTTAAATACTTTTGGCGGCGAAAACTGCAATTACTTTCTTAATGTTTCATATGTACGTCTATTCTCCTTTGCATTAATAGCAGAGCCTGAATTCTGGAAGTTATGTTTTTATTTAATTTGCAGCATTCTCCTTGCTTTAGTCGTCCAGACCTTAAAGTTTTTTATAGGTCTAATGTGCAATTCGAAGTTGCAAGTAGTCCTCGGGATTAGTCATGACAAAATGTCAATATTTTTAAATGAATCCCCCTCAGAAAAATGGACAGATGTGCTTTCTATTAATTATATTATTCACCTGCTGTTCAGACCATCAAATAAATAGGCTACAAAAATTACAAAATAAGGATATGCGCTCAATTTTAAAATGTAACCGCTTTACATCGATTAAATATATGTTGGACACATTGAAATGGTTAAATGTAAAACAAAGGTTGCAGCTAAATACAATACTTTTTATTCAGAAAATGAAAATGGGATATGCACCAGAGTACCTGACCGAGCAAATAAGATATGTTGGAGAAGTTCAACCCTACAACCTCCGGAATGCTTTAGATTTTAGACCACCAAGAGCAGACACAAATGCATTGCAGAGATCTTTATTCAGTAAGGGATTGAATCTATACAACATGATGCCAGCTGATGTCAAAAATGAAGCGAATATTAATATTGTTAGAAAGAGAACAGTAAATTTTATAAAACATATTTATTTTGATCAGGGTTTACCTAATTGTTGAATACAATTAAAATGAAATGTATTTTAAAGAGTATTATAAATACTTCTAATAAAGATAATAATAATAATAATTTTTTTTTTTTGAGATTGTTTTACTAATTAATATTTATTTATTTATTTATTAATGAAATTTTGCTCAAATCCTGTACAACAAGATGAAAATCTTATATTTAAAGTACAGGAAGGTTATACGTAACTAATTAGTTTAGTAATAAACAATTAATTAATTAATTTAGTAATAAGTAATTGACTTAATAATAACAAGATATGTAGTTAGAAGCAATTAGGGGAATAAAAAAAAAAACAATAGAAAAAGGAGAAAGAAAAAATAAATTTGCAAATATATATAAAGAAAAAAAAGAAAAAATCACCGAAAATATTGAAACAAAAATTTCCTGAAGCTATTAGCGTTGGTGTTGTATTGCTGATGTTGTGGAAGAACGTTCCAGAATCGAATAGCATGTAAATAAAACTGCCATTCTGAAAATAAGTAGCGATGAAGAGGAACTATAATATTCCTACCACGGGGTGACTGGACAAAACGTAGTCTGTCAAATAAATAACTCGGTATTCGCTTGTTCACAATTCGATGCAAAAATAAAAGTGCACGAATATTCAGGAGATTATCAAAGGTCACACCGTAAAGACTCTTAGCTGCCACAGAGATATGATCATATCTTCTCAAATTATAAACATATCTAGCAATATTATTGAATAGAACGTTCAGTTTATGTTTGCTGCTAGAATCGCAATTACCAAACAGCTCCCATCCATACAGTAAGCAGGGAATCAAATAAGTGGACCAAAGTGCACGCAACTTAATATACGTCTGCCTCACCAGTGAATCTATGTAATTATCCCACGTCAAATAGGAGTTAAAAATTATTCCTAAATTCTTCGCCGCATGAACTATCTCAATTTTCTCACCATTCATCACAACATCCCCGGAAATTGTGGGTACGACACTTCTCCTATGCAATAAAATACACTTAGATTTCCCGAGGTTCAAACAGAGACCATTAGCAGTTGCCCATAGGAAGATCCGTGCAAGTTCAACATTCAAACGCGTGAAATATCATCCACCGAGCTATTTAAGCAAAGTTGCACATCATCTGCATACAAGTGGATTTTGCAATTCAAAAGATATCCAGGTAAATCATTGACATACAGGGAGAAAAAAAGTGGTCCAAGGATAGAGCCCTGAGGCACACCTTTGTCTAAAGGTAGAGAAACAGACCATTTGCCCTTCAAAAAAACAGATTGTGCGCGTTGGGAAAGATATGAGTGTATAAGCTTGGCAGATGTTTTAGAAAATCCGAAGAAGAATTTAAGTCTCCAAATAAGCATATTATGATCGACCGTATCGAAGGCTTTGGAATGATCCAAGAGAACTAAAAAGTTTACATCGCCATTCTCCAAGGCCTGTCTGATATTCTCACTAACATCCACTAGAGCAGTAATACAACTATGACCTGAGCGAAAGCCAGATTGCATCCTAGAAAGGAGACTGCTCAGTTCGATGTAATTCATCATTTGCATATAAAGTATCTTCTCAAGAACCTTAGAGAGAAAGCATAAGATAGCAATTGGTCGATAATCCGTTAGACTTGCGCACCGGAACTATTTTTGAATGCTTCCACTTTATCGGATACGTGCCGGACATAATAATAGTATTAAATAAATGAGTTATAAAAGGAAGAATCAGGGGTAAAATTATTCTTATAAATTTAGGGTGCATGTTATCGCTCCCAATTGAATCAGATTTCACCATGAAAACAGCCAACATCACATCATGCTGGGTGACGCATTCAAACTTAAACTTGTCATGCTCAGGTAAATCAATGTTAGAACCACTATCAGAATCAGCATGATCACGATGAAAGCTATAGAAACTTGGGTCAGCCCGCACCGTGGGGGTATTCACAAAGGATTTGTTAAGGTCATTAGGATCCATTTGACTTGTATTCATGTGCGTATTACATAGACCAATCTGCCGAATAGTCCTCCAAGTTTGCCTACTTTCCATTGCTGAGTCAAGAAAAAAATTAAAAAAAAGTGTTACAAACCACATTTACAAAGGCACAAGGCTCACATTTGCTAAACTATCCGGATGGGTGAATCCAAAATTAACATTTTTGATCTTGAAGGACCTAATTTCACTTATAGAAATCGGAAAAGGTTAATTGCATTGAATGTTGTAAGTTTGGTCCGTTTGGAAATTTGTGAATTTCTACAAACTAATTGTAATCGTCCAAATGAAGATCTAGTTTCGTTGACATGCAAAATCCATTTCTGTAATAACTTAATTTATTCCAATTTTATTTTTTTAATATTTATCCTACGTCCAATATCTCTCGCTTAACTTTCAAGATCTTCTAGTTTGACTCATGATATCATCTTGAGATTTTGCACGTGATATTATCTAGTACGATAATGATCAACTGAGAGTAACGAGCACATCTCTGTTTTACTACAGCTTTGGTAATGGTTTACTGATGACTCCGTTGCGACCTCGTACATAGCTGTAGCATATATTTTGGGGTAGACCTTACCTCCTCAATGCTTTCAATATTGCAATTAGATTACGATACCAAGTATTGCCTTGAAATCAATGAACAGCAGTTAAAAAAACAGTAGGAAAAAATTCATTCCATAGTTCATTCTATAATAATGCGTATAGCACTGACCTGTGTTACCCAGCTTCTAACCTTTTGTTTTTAAAGCGTAGATATTAGATCTATATATGTATATACACACATAATACTTTTTATTATTCTTTAGATATTAAATACATATTTTGTAATAAATATTGTTATATATTATATTTCCTATTTTCATCTTGTGCTAAACCGTTAATGTTTGTGGTAAAATTACATATGTATCTTTTATTCACATAATTAGAGAATTCGACATATTTTCCTTTAATAAAATTCCTAAATTAGCTTTTAAAATGTAGTCTTATTTAATTAAAAGTTCAATTTTTTTAAGCGTATTTTTTATAAATAAACGCACAAGCAAACACGTAATTCCAAACTTGCTTGAGTTAACAAAAGAAAAATGAATATACCAACTGATGTTTATACGTTGTTCTCTTTTTAAAGCACCAATAAGAAAAAGAACAAGGACACTATAATTGAAGTGATTCATAAATGAAAGCCTATTAAAAGAGCACAAATGGTAGGAAATTGAATTTGTAATGGAATACCTGATAAAAAGGTATTTTATAATTACATAAGTTTATGAAAGTTTAATAGCTAATATGGGGAATTAAATTGTTTACTTTTAATATGCAATGTGTATTTATATTAATATATTTTTGTGAATATGTTAGTTTTTTTCAGTTATTCTCATATTTAGCAAAAAAAACGTAAAGATAGACAAAAAATAAAACAATTCGCTTAGATCAAAAGGTGTCAAAGAGCACTTAAATTTTATTTTGCTAATTGAAACATACTTCAATCGCATTTTCTACCTTTGTTGCGAGGTGTTTCACAAAAGTTAAAAAGAACAAATTTCAGTCCCAACAAATAATTTTGTGGTCTCAAGCAGTAACAGGCTAAGTGGATTTAATATTTACTTGAAATCCCCATTTCTCTAACAACGTTTTTTAAGAAGTTATGAATAAAAATACGTTGGCCTAAGTCGTAATGAAGATCCATTACATTTATATGAAAAGTTTTCTCGAAAGTATAATTTTCGACTTAGGTTCTTGTTTGGGACCTCAGAATTCTAAACAAAAGGAAAAATCTACATCATTAAAAATTAGACGGATTAACAACACTTGACCACATAATGAATGTTAAAGGATACCGATTTACACGATAATTCATAGGAAAAAAATTAGCAAAAGTAAATAATTATAATACTGATAATAAAAAGTAGAAAAAATATAACTTAAAAAATTAGACATACATATGTACATACATACATATCTGCCTTATAAATCGTATTGAAATTTAATAGTTATAACAAAAGCTGGATTGTTTTATGTTTACGTTATATTTTCATATTTTCCGCAACAAACAAAAAATTAAGGGTGTTATTTACTGATAAAAATTAAAAATTATGGTCGAATTAAAAATGGTTGAATTTTTACTGATATTCGTTTGTGTTTACGTAATAATATAAAAACACCAACAAAATAAAAATAATTCTCCAATTTGATAAGAAGAATAAAATGTTTAAATGAAAATACGATAAGGGAACCCTGCACTGAAATTTAAAACATAATTGTTGGAATTTTTAGCGAACACAGTAACTTTCTTATCTAATCTAGTTGAAAAAGAAATAACGAATCGTAAGCCGTTTTGATGGTAACCACTTCAAAAGATTTAAAAAAACAAGACAAAATACGTAAGACCCATATTTTATGCACTATTGTGGGAACAGATTCGGATTTTTTTCCTTATTTAAAATTTTTACCATTGGTAGTATGAAAATTCTAATTAAACTTATTTAATTTATTTAAAACGTAAAGGAAGAATTACATACGTATAACAGAAATGTAAAATATGTTTTTACATTCTATACATCTATGCTGGTCCAGCCTCTTCATCCACTGAGAGGTATAGGGTTATAAATATGATGTGACATTAATTATTCCTTTAACTAGCTCCATCTTCATTTAGGAATTTCGATGTGCATACATAGTATATTACCAGTAAGTATGCAGTATCGTAAAACAAATAAGAACTCGTCAAAGTTTCATCATTGCTAACCTACCTAGTATATACGCAAGAATCTGAGTCGAATTATTTTTGATACAATTAATAAATGAACAGATTTATTTATTATTAGAAAATAAAAAAAATATATACATATGTATACCATTTATTTTTTATTACTTCTGATTCTCGACTTACCTTCAGCTAATACATCCTCAATGGTGACCGTGACTCGACCGACAGTAAAAACCTTGCCTAAAAAATTGCTGTTGGTTTCCTTAACCGAGGTGTTATGATGATGTGATTCAAGTTTTTCATTTTTGTCAAACTTTGAAAAGATTTTCTTCATTTTGCTCAATGTAAAGAAGAAATAAAGAAGTTCTTTTACTTCTGTGTTGGTGAGGGTGTAGTTAAAATCAAAATAACTTTTGTGCACCTTTGAAAAAAGTCTACTTCCAGATTTTGTTAAAGTTAGAAAAATATCAATTTCGGCTTGATTGACTTTGTTAAAATCAACAACTTAATATGCAGTTGTTTTTTATTATTGTTATTGCTGTTGTTTTTCTTCAAAGCAGCTACGCTGACGTCTCCGTTGGCACATATAAATGTACACATGTAATATTTCTTTCCTGCTGCTGTAGCTTCTCTGTCGAAACGCTGACGGTCAACTTGCAGTTATTGATTGTGCCAAGTATGCAAAACGAAATGAAAAAATCGAAAAAAGCATTCGGAGGTAACAAATAATTGTAAAATTTTCTCTGCAGTTATTGCTATTGCTTTAATTTCACCTCATTACTGAAAATAATGCCTTTACGTTTTTTTATCTGCGCATTAAAGAAAGAATCTTTTTAATTATTTCTTATTTTTTTTCGTTTCTTTATTAATTGTAGTGGCAAATATTTTTTCACAACTTTTCTTTTTCACATTTCAAATGTAAGAAAATTTTTTCATTGATTTTTCGCGTCGTTTAACAAGTATTTGTAAAATATATTTATTACTTTATTTTCCACATATTTCTCAGTGTTTCTTTAAATATTTCTCATAAGCATCTTAAATTCGTTTAAATAAAAAATAATAATTTCACAAAATTTTCCAGCAATTGCACAAAGGAGAAATTAACACAGAAAACTAGTAAGAAAGTTGACAGTTGTTAACTGCAAAACAGAAGTAAAAAGAGAATAAGAATGAAGAGCGTTACCAGAGAACTAAAATTAAAATTTTAAAATCCCGAAGAATTTTTTGTCACAAGCCTTGTAGTTCCAAAGAATTTAAATTTAATTTATTAAAATTAAATTATTAAAATTAATTTAAAGATCTTATTCCGAATCGCAATAATAGTCACAAAAAAGGATACAGTATATTTTATAAAATCCATATAATTTTAAGTACAAAATTGTTGCAAAGTTTCTTATAATGCAAACCTTTGCCACTGTATTTATTTTGTTGTTATCTTACGTATTGCCAATCTCAAACAAGCAAGTGTTATTATTTTGTGATGAATGTCTTCATGTTTGTAATTTCATTTTTTGATTTGTAGGAATTTAATAAATATCATTTTTAAATATGACAAATATAAATAAATATTGGATTATACTTGAGTCGCTCAATTTTCCAGTCTTGGGTGGTAAGTTCACAATGCGTATTACATTTAAATAAATCCTACTTAATTTTTTTTATTAAAGTTTCAAAAAGCGAAATCCTAAACAACGAAGACCGCATAAAAATTAATATAAAAGAATTAGAAAAGCATATTAAATTAACACCAGAACAAATAATTAAATGTGTAATTGAAGAACAGTCACATGCAAAATACTTAAAAAGCCGGGAATATATACTAACAGAGGATTTGAATGATAATTTCTTATATGGTTTAAATTTGTTAAAGGTTCTATCGGAAATTTATAAAAATGTTAATTTTGCAAGTGATGCCAGAGAGGATTTAATATCCGAAAGGCACAAATCTTTGATCATTTCCAGTGTTATTGATGTGGCGCAAATAGTTTTACAAAATAACTTGCATAGTTCATTTTACAAAGACAAGGGAGGGGCATTCATTAAAACATGTAAAAATGAATCAAATATGTGTCAATTGGAATTTGTAATAGAAGCTTTTACTCCATTTATTTTTATTAAACAAATACGTATGGGCAAATCTCTGGACGATGTACAACTGTGGTATATGGCAGCTATATTTAGTCTATTAATTGCAAACGACTCTAAAGAATACAAACTGGATATCGCAGACATAGGCAGTTTACAGGCTAAATTGCAAAAATTGTGGTTGGACTTGCCACAGAGTCTATATTATCGAAGTCTAATGTTGTTGTATTCAACACTGCCAAACGCCCAAAAGCAAAGAATTCATAAAGAAATGCTATTGAGGCTGTGGTCTAAAGGAGGATTTATGGCTCTGCTTAATGCAATGATAGAATCGCAACGTAGTGAAGAACAATCGCTGGACGAAGTTATAGCAAATATAGTATCTCAACCCGGCTACTCAGTTAAGGCCCAACACTCATTGCTACAACAAATTTTGCAATTTCTCAGAGCTAGTCTGAGAAATAAGGAATTATCTCCATATATGGGAGCGGGTATACTATCACTTCGGAAACTATACGATAACAAACAAGAAAATAAGAATTACTTAGAAGATTGGCTTAAGAAAGAATTGAAGCCCTTAGTTGAAATAGATGAAACAATGTTAATAGCCATGGAATGGCATGACTTTATTGAATTGATATCATTACTATTTCACGTATTCTGTACGTCTTCCGTGACCACTTTGCCCAGTGATTTACTTGTACCATACTTACCTGTTTTCCTGGAATTGTATAGACAGATGCAATGTTACTTAAACCAAGAATCGTTAAGTAACCATCTGATGTTATTAATACTTAAAATTATAAACAACCAATCCAAAGAAGATTTAAAATACATGATTGAATATGTAGCATTAAGAAAGTATCCTAAGGAATGGCATCAAATACATTATAAAATTCATATTATGGAAAGTTCCCTAAATATGCAAGAACTTAAGCTAAGTTTGATGGAAAATGAAACAAGTAATATCTTAGTGGAAAATGTCAACCACTTAAGCTGTTTAATAGCAGTACTCAAAAACTCATCATACAATCTATTAACATATCAAACCTTCCTTATATTACTGCAGTTAGTGCCTTCTCTAATTGCTAAAGACATCAGTTCGAATTCGGCAAATGTTGAATTACTTGCTTCCGAAGACGATTTTTACAATCGAATATTATTTGATATTTCTCATAACTACGAACATAAATTTATTATAATAAAGTCGTTAGAGGCGCTTGTACAACACCAGCCTCTTAAAGCTATCTTGAATGACAATATGTTGGAACTGTTGAAAGTTTTGCAAAATATATTGACTGCATACTACACTACCAGTGAAAATGTTAACGATTTAACGAATTTCAATTCGTCTGTTTTAATGATATTATTAATATTAATACGAGAAATAATAGAAAACTGTTCTGCCGACTCAAATGCCTTACGAAGTACTTTGCTTAAACCATTAAAACAGCTTTTAGTTGAAGTGAAGAGCGAAAATCTAAAATATCAAATAAACTTCCTAATCAAGCTAATAGAAGACGAGGAGTTGTTACTCAATAGCCATACTAATTCTGAAAAAGATCAATTTGCAGATGCCCGTAAACTTATAGAATCTCCTGAATCTTATTTACAGGTAGAGGGAATAGAAAAAGCAATAAAACTAATAAATAACCACGATGCATATACCATTGCGAACAGCCACGTCTTGACTGCGTTGGCTTTACACACCCTTAGATCACCAGAATCATACACATTCTTAAACTGTGTAAGATTATTTGTGGCCTTAGTAAATGTTAATGAATCAGAAGTTTTAGAACTTTTATCAGATGAATATTTAAATGATTCGGAAAATATGGACTATCGTTTGATTATAGGCGAAGCTATTCTAAAAACATCGAGAGAATTAGGTGAGCTGCAATTAGTACCTGACATACGAAACAATGTAAATTGATTTTTGTTCTACTTTTAAGGGCCATTGTGTTATAAGTACAAAAATGTCTTATTAAATACATTTATGGCTGGTTGTCGTTCACCTCTGGATGAATTTCGTTTATCGGCTTTCTCAAATTTGTCTCAAATGTGTCGTGTGTTAACCTATCAGGTGCATAATTATTTTCAAGAGGCAAGTACCAATGTTTATCTAACTGCTTGTAAACAATTCGATTACAAGTTTGCTTGTGTTTATCATTTCAGCTCTTAAATCTAATAAATTGTGAACTGTCAACGGGTAAATATTTACCAGCTAAAAGAGCTGCCGTTATGGTTTTAAGTGATTTATTAGCTGGAATGGATAATCTTTTTGATTATGAAGAAATGCTTTTGCCAATTTATCGATTATTGAAATATTTGGCAGGCTCTGAGACCGGTGATGAAAAAATACGTATACATGCTTCAAATGGTTTAAAACATTTATCGGATAAATGTAAAGAACTGTTTAAAAAGGCATTAGAAAGCGGCACCCTAGAAAAAGAAATCAAAATTATGGGTATACATGCCAAACCTAGCAGAAGTCTGAAGAATCATATATTAGAAATGAATTAAATTTGTGTGTTTTTAATAAGCCTCTCTGGTAAACAAAATATAAAATAATTTATTTTTAATTGCTTTGGTAAAAGTTAATGTTAGTTAAATACATAATATTTTAAATACCAGTCTAAATGCATCTTTAATAACAGCTCGAAAATATAAAAAATGTATTGAACACAAGATCATTTGCCAATATTAAATTCCTGTTCGATTTTATCGGCCACCATTTTGGCAATTGCCAAACTGCTTGTCGCGCCGGGTGAAGGTGCATTACGACAATGTAAAACCAATTTAGCTAGTGCTCCAGTGCCTGTACCGCGATCGAACACAAAATCATCCACTAAATTGCCTTGTATATCCATTGCTTGGGCTCTTACACCAGCTGGTCCTCGCTTAACATCGTATTCAGTAATTTCAGGTATGAATTTTTGTAAATCTTTGACTTGTAGCGGTATAAAAGCTGACTTGCTCATTTCCTTTAAGCCAAAGCCGAGATACTTAGCAGCCATCTTAATAAAACCAGGGTAACGCAAAGCGTCAAATAGTTCGAGTAGATTGATATCGCCCCATCTAGAAAAGATTTATAGATTTTTACAGATTGATTTACTTATTTATTTCACCTTTAACATTTACAAAGATTCCTTACATTTTCTGCTTTTTAAATATCTTGTGACTAAACATATTTCTTGGTAAAAACAACCTATTCTACCTTTGAAAAAGAAATTAATTGTAATCATTTTAAACTCATGTTGCAAAAGCAAGGTGTCAAAAAATTTTATCCGCAATGGTCTGTCTAAGTTTTAAATTTGACATTAATTATTGTGAAATGTTTAAAAGATTTAAATTTTGCTTCGCAGAATGAATTTTTGCCCTTTTAGTTGCCTACATTCTAGTTTTTCTGCTTCATCAAGAATTTTTAAGTACAATGCGCAAGTTGCTTTTCCTTCAAGAAAACTCTACTACTACTACCTTGCACTGATTAGCGTTCACAAATTATTAAACAACTTCTTTAACGACATGAAAGTCGGTTATGTTTGTGGCATAAAGTTATGAACAGTTGTGTTAAACTATCTCCTAAAACCTGTCAACATGAGCTAAGTTTACGAAGATTTGGTGCTTGCATATTTCTACTTCTACTTATATTGAGTTTATATCTAAATTATTATTTTTCTCATCATACAGATAAATATAAACATATGTAATGTCTACATTCTAGAAAGAATTAATGATAACTTACGTGTAGCCTTCTCTTTTGAATGCCAATACTGCATTTGGTCCCAACCAAACACTTCCGTCCATGCGAGGTGTGAAGTGAACACCCAAGAAGGGGAAACGTGGATCGGGTACTGGATAAATGTTTCCTTTGACCATGTGACATTTCTCCTTTGCCAACAGGAGATATTCACCACGGAATGGCAAAATTCGAGGTGAACGCGGGCAACCAGTCATTTCTGCTAATATATCAGATTGTAAACCACCACAAGTTAAAACGTTACGAGTACGTACAACTTTTTGTGAGCTGCCACTGTGTATGGCAACAGGGTAGTCACTATCTCCAGATTCTGTAAATTTAGTTACCTTAAAGGAAATTTGTTAATCTTCGATTAATATATATACATATATATAATTTTATACCTTAAAATCCAAATAGATGTCTCCACCACATTGCTTAAAATCTTGACCATAATATTGAGTTACCAAGCCCCAATCTACAATACCGGTCTGAGGACTCCATAACGCTTTTACACCTTGACAATAGGGTTCAATTTCTTTGATCTTTTTACCATCGATCAGCTGCAAGTCTGGTACACTGTTTTTAATGCCTCTTTCATGAAGATCCATTAGACGAGTCACTTCTATATCGTTAGTGGCCACAATAAGTTTACCACACTTCTTATAGGGTATATTTTTTTCGTCCAAATACTTGTAGGCCAGACGTAAGCCTTCTACACAAAGTTTCGCCTTCAGTGTGCCTGGTTTATAATAAATGCCCGCATGTATAACACCTGAATTGTGGCCACTTTGGTGGGTTGCCAATTTCGATTCTTTCTCCAAAACAGCTATTTTCATACATGGATGGCGCAAAAGTATTTCTCTTGCGGATGCTACGCCTACTATGCCACCTCCAACAACAACTAAATCATAATCTCTATTGCGAAAGCATAGAAATTGTCAATTATTGTGTAATTTTGTTTATTTCAATGGAATTTTTTAAATCATTAGGTATTAATTTACCTGTTCTTCTGATTGTGTTGCCATCTCTGTTGTCTAATGCCAATTGCTAACGGTAATTTGAGATTTTGCGGATTTATAACATTTTTTACTAAAAAGGACATTTTCGATGCTTTCAGTATTTAAAAAGTTAAAATTTTTCTGACCTTGCGTAACCTTGATGAGGTGTTCAATTTTGTCTAATTATGCAAAAATATTTGTCCAACCCCTCGATCTAAACTGTGTGATAATATTTATGTTGAATCAAACGTTACGCGCGTGTTAAGAATTATTTAGCACACATCAAATTTTATATTCCGTTTTTCAATTCTATAAAGGCAATTATGATAAGACAAACCGACACTAACTACTTTCTGATAAGTAGAATTGTTTGCTTTACTCACTTTTGCTTCAATTTTTCTTTTCTATTTTTATCACGGTAATTAAACTATTTTTGCATGAAAAAACGAAGAGTGAAAAATCAAAATCAGCTGACTTATGATAGCACAGGGTTGTTAAAATACAATTCTCGTTTTTTAGCTTTAGCAACCATGTTGTATTTTAAATGAAAGTAATAGCAACGGAAAATTTAACGTTAAGTTTGTTAAATATTTTAATCGTAATGTATAATTAAATGCCGAATAAAACGATTATAGAATTGCAAGAAAGTTGGGTTATTTACTTGACATATTAGGTATTTATACCCTTTTTGGAAGACTGAAAGTAAAGATCGAATTATTTTAAAATGTAAAAAAATATTTTTTTTTTTTTCATAAAGGTAAATGATAAAACTTTTTTAAATATTTTGAATAACCAATTCAATGCATTGCCAAGTTATTGTAAAAAATCAAGTTCAGGGAAGTTGCGAAGTGCTCAATTGGTACTTGAAAAATATATTCAAATTGTTATTTATTATTTGATAAAATTTAAGGAGTTTATTGAAAACATAGTATTTTTTTTATAAAAAATGATCTTCATTATTCGACAAACCACTTTTGAGGAACACTACACGCTTATTCCAAAGTTTTTACAATTTGTATATTCTTTGTGGTCATCAAAAGAGACATATTTGTGAAATAAGTTCTTCGTTATAGTTAAAATTTCAACAAAGGCTTGTTTATAGGAATATATTTGAACTTTTAACTTAAAAGTGAAAAATTAAGAGAGTGACAGAATTATTTACCCATCCTTACAATTTGTTTTTATCTTTGCTTTGCCAAAACAGTTTTTGCATAAGCAACCGCATAAGTTATGCAGTGTAGTTAAATATAGTATTTTATAGGCGTGCTATCAATCCTGAATGAATGTAATTGCTTTAACCACTCAAAAGTAAACAAAAGTAATTGTAAACAATTAAAGGAAATAATTTGGATAGATTTGTTATTTACAGTTGCGAAAGTTAAAATAAAGTAGTAAAAATAAAGCAAAAAGGCGAAAAAGTCAATGCCATCGTTTTGTGCTGTCGTTAACTGCAATGATAGATATGGCCATTCCGAAAATATTTCATTTCACAAGTAAGTGGTAAATAAGAAACTAATTGCAGAAAGAATAATAATTTTAAAAATTATGTATTTATATTGGTTACATTTTTTGTTTGATTAAGATTTCCTTTAAAGCGTCAGTATTTGTTAAAGCAGTGGGAAACTTTTATACAAAAACAGCGAGGAGCAGATTGGCATGCTTCACGATGGAGTTCGCTATGCAGTCGCCATTTTAGAGAAGAAGACTTTCGGTCCCTTAATGAACGCAGAACACTAAAGAAATCTGCTGTACCGTCTCTATTGGGCGATGAATTGGCTGTTAAGGATTCTGTCAGCGACAACACACGGAAGAGAAAACCCTATGAGAAAGTTGTGGAGCCTTATGAGACTACCAGAGATAAAGAATTTAAAGAAATTTTAGCAATTAAAGAACGCTTAGAGGATGGAGTTGCTAACGGGGGTGTCTTAGCAGCAAATGTATCAAAGTCAAATTGTCGCCTTTGTGGAATTGCCTCCATACCAGTGGCAGATTTTCTCAATAGCTATGAGGTTTATGGTTTATTGCAAAAATGTTTTCCTACCTTGAACATACAACAGGAAGATGCATTACCCAAAGTTCTTTGTGCGACTTGCCATAAGAATTTGGAACAATTCGGTGGTTTTGTTGATAGAGTTTGGGCTGCACAAAGCGAGTTACAGCGAAAGTTTCGCTCAAAAGCGATAGAAAAGCCAGTTAAAATTAAACAGGAGCCTCTAGTACGAGTAAAACAAGAGATCGCCGAGTCTGGCTATGAAGAAAATCATGACACTAATGGTTTAGGGTGCGCGAATGAAGAATATGATGGTGTTATTGATGGAGGTGCACATGAAGAAGGCGATGATCAGAAATACGAATTTTGTGATTTTCCTATCATCAATGATTGTGACATTATGGAAATAATCAACTTGGACGATCCATTCATAAATATTCCAGACGATGATAACCCTACAGCAAATGATGAAGATGAAATTTTGCAAAAACCTATGCAAGAGTCATCGACTAATAACTACATGCCATCGGCTCATGAGCTGCTACAGTCCCACTTGTTAATGGAGGAACATAATTATGCCAATATCGATGCAGAGGCAGAATTTAAAGAAGAGCGACAAATTTATAAAACAGAAAAACCCGAAAATGATGAAAGATTAGCGGACTGTGATCCTTTAAATTATCAGGCACAGCATCAGCAACTACAAAAGCAGCAACAGCAACAGCCAGTTGAACACAATCAACTGCAACAACATCTAAACATGAACAATAATTTAAATAACATCTTGGATTCATATCCATCGAAAGCAGCTGGGTTTGAAAGACGAGCGCTTAAACCTATAGTAACTTCGGTAAGCGCTATTCAACAGCCAACAAAATCATCATCCAATGGGATAGTAGTATTGAACGAGAGTATTGTCAAGTCTGGTTGCGGTTTTCAACTCCATGCCTGCATGGTATGCCAACTTAAATTTTTCTCCGTAGAAAGTCTTAAACAGCATTATACACAAACACATGGTACTCCTATGGTTACAGTTCCAGGTTGTAATATTTTATTGGAAAAATTATCAGAAAATACTTGCAAAATGGAAAAGGAATTTTCCGATAATCTTGATGCATCTAAAAATTTAACCCAATCTATAAATAATAACAAAGGTTTAGAGAAAAGTCCACAAAGTAAAGTGCTTGAAGAACGTCCAAATAATAATATTAAGGAAACGAAGAGAGAACAGCCGGAAAATTTCGTAGATCAGGGGAAAATTAGTGAAAATAAACCTGTCGTGGTCTCTAAAAATAATTTGAAAAAACATGATTCCGAAAGGAAAAAAGAAAATGAAAATAAAATAACGGTCGCTAATAAACTGAGAAAAACAATTCGCAAAGTGCCATTTAAATACCGAAGACCTCAAAATGTTTCTCTCAATACAATGGCTAATCAATATCAACAACTAAGGAAACTTTATCAAAAATTACAAAAGAAGTGTTCGAATCTAGAACAAAATGTTGAACAATTACAATCGATGCCGAAAACTAAAAGAAGTGCAAGAGCGAATGCAAAAAATTCCTTAGTTAAGAAACCCATTTGTAATACGAACAAAGCGAAAATGTTAACATCTGCAGCAACAAACATAGATGAAGAAAAATCTTTTAAAGATCTTGACTTTAAATGTCCAGAGTGTTGTAAAAACTTTTCTAATGCCAACAGCTTAAGGCAGCACAAAATTACACATACCGATGAAAGAAAACATCTGTGCAGTTTGTGTCATCGCTCTTTTAAACGACGCAATGGTTTACTACAACATTTAAAAGGTTTCCATCTTAACGTAAAACCATTTACTTGTGCAGTTTGTAGGCACAGCTACGCTTTAAAATGTGATATGCTACGTTGCAAACATTCAACATTACGAAGTTTACAAACAATAAAATAAATTGGTCAAGATGAACTATAACAACAAGGATAGAATTATTTGTATTATATTTATTTATAATATTATTAAGAAATTTGGATAAATAAACATTTGTTTAGGATTAATTTACTGCCGAGCCACATAGAATCAGTACTTTGCTGACATTTTCAACGGACAGCGAGTAACTACGTATCAGTCACAGCTAACGTATCAGTACAAGACGTAGACGGCGTGTGCACGTACGAAGATTGTATTGTGATACGAAGTACTCTGCGAATAAATTTGACAAACTCTTGATATTATGTTGTTGTGTATATACAACCATCGTTACACGACGAACGAAGAACAGAGAAACTTTGCAAGTTGTACATCAAAGTGTAAACTTGCCCCCGCTCGTTCTTCCCTTCTCTGCCACAAATTCAAGACTTTTCAAAATACTTTGTCATATATTTTACACAGCTGAATAGTGTCGCTGACATGTCAAAAACCAGACGAAAAGTTTGTGGATGTTTAATTTGTATGTGTGTTTG
Organism: Sarcophaga rosellei; assembly: GCA_930367235.1. Taxonomy (NCBI): domain Eukaryota; kingdom Metazoa; phylum Arthropoda; class Insecta; order Diptera; family Sarcophagidae; genus Sarcophaga; species Sarcophaga rosellei. The sequence continues at coordinate 1,696,216 of OV884019.1, read as the reverse complement.
TTTGTTTTACTTTCTACTTTTTCAAAAATTTGTCATTTTTAGCAGACGAAATAAGCACGGCAAATCAGATTTGACAGTAGGTGGACTTTAAAAAAAGCAACAAATACATGTTGTTTTTGGCACAAATGCTAAGCGAAATTTGTTGTAAATATAGTTGCCACCAGTAGTTGATTATTTCTAACCGAAACTGGTTATTTTTTTGTTATATGTATGTGTAATTGTTGTGTAGAATTTTTTGGTTTTGGTTGTTTTCTTTTTGTTGTCAATAAATGTAATATAATTAATTAATTAATGATTGTGTAAACTAAATAAACATAATTTAATTTTGCAAAAATAGAAAAAAACTATGAATTTAAAATCTGTGTATATTTTTTTCCCCTATTTCATGATTATTTTTGTTGTTGGTTTTTAAAAATTTTTTTTATAGCTTTACGAGCTAAAGGCTGGGAATCTTCAAAAGACATTGGTAGCTCGGCTTACTAATGCGCACGATTCGCCGCAAGACTTACTCTCGGCTTACTGAGCGCCTACTTACTAAACCCAACCTCGTTCGTCACACTTCCAACCATTTGGTATGAGTCTGTAGGTACATCTTCCCTTGCTGGAATTGGACTAGTCTTGCTGCCATCTATCCATGGCATCGTCAACCGATTGCACGGGGTTCAAAAGGTCCGTTCCCCTCCTTGCATCATGTTTCCTTTTCTCTACGTCTACTACTAGTTTTAGGGGCATCATTCCCGCTATCACCAATGCTGCATCAGTAGACACCGTCCGGAAATTACTCTGAGAGCTGATCTCCTGTGGGCCGCTTCTAGTCCTGCTTTATAGGTCTTCCTATCCATAGCCTCGGCCCATATAGGGGCTGCATATATGGCGACCGATGTCACTACCTTCAACAGTAACTGTCTTCTCTCCTGTTTCGGGCCTCCTAGGTTAGGCATTAATCGGGCAAGTGCACATTTTCCACCGTTGTACGTCAGGTGTTCTCTAAACGTGAGCCTGTTATCAATCATCACTCCCAAGTATTTAATCGCCTGCTTTGATGTTATGCGCTGGTCGCCCACCGTTATGGTCATAAATTCAATCCTCTTTCTACTGCTTACAAGTAGAACATCTGTTTTGTGGTCAGCAAGTTTGAGACCTATTCCCGTTAGCCAGCTTCTGACCGTGCCAACCGCAGTGTTACACGTTCTCACCAATTCATTCAAATGTTTTCCTCTTATCACTAGGGCAATATCGTCCGCAAATCCAATGTTCTGTGTGCCTCTAGGGAGTTTAAGCCTCAGTACACCGTCATACATGACGTTTCATAGTATAGGGCCCAGCACGGTACCCTGCGGGACCCCCGCCGTCACCGCGTACGATCATCTGTGTCGTATATGAGCGCTGTATCCTTAAAATAATCCTTAATGAGTTCCATTAAGTAGTTCGATACGCCCTTTCCATCCAGGGCAGCTAAAGTGGCATCCCAATCCGCAGAGTTGAATGCATTCTTGACGTCCAAGGTGATGATAGCGCAATACTCCTTATCGCACTCTAGCCAACGCTCACCGCTGATGGCGTCCTTTGCCATTGTCACTACTGTCTCTATTGCATCCAAGGTGGAACGCGCTTTTCGGAAACCAAATTGGCGATCCGACAAGCCTTCTTCCCCTAGGAATGCCTCTAGTCTCCTACAGAGTATCCTCTCCAAAAATTTCCCGCCTGTATCTATCAAACAGAGCGGGCGGTATCCCGAGGCATCCTGTGCGTTGTTACCCTTCGGAATTAGAACCAGCCTGTGCCTTTTCCATATCCTAGGGAACGTTTTCTCCTGAATACATACAAGCATCAAAAACCTGTCTAAACAGCTCAGTATTACTCTCAATGGCCGCCTTAAGAGCGATGTTTGGGATCCCGTCAATCCCCTGTGCGTTATTCAGTTTCATATCTTTGCAGGCTGCCTCAAATTCCTGCCTGCTGACTTCGGTGATTTCCTCTGGAGACCTCATGTCTCGCACGGAGTACGTAATTTCGGCCTTCTGCGGAAAAAGGCTACTGACGATTGATTTCAGCTCACGAGCACACGTTGTTGCTGGCGGTCGGAAGCAGTTCAGCTTTCTCATTACCACCTTATAACCAGTTCCCCAGGGATTTTCATCTACGTCGGCACACATTTCCCTGTAGCATCTTCTCTTGCTGTGCGCAATGGCTCCATTTAGGCTGGCCCTGCAGCTTCTATACCTTTCCCGTAGTTCAGCTATTCCATCACGACCCCTGGCCCTTTGGAATAGGCGCCGTGGGCGGTTACATTCCCGCCTTAGATCTGCTATTTCCGCATTCCACCAGTAGACATGTTTCCTCCTAGGCAGATGACCTTTCCTTACCATAGATGCGCCGCAAGCCTCCGTTATGGAGCGCATAAGTTCCGTGTTATTGTGTGGTTGTGCTCATCGGTTTGTGTGTCTGTTCGTTCGGTTGTATTGACGGACGGGAACCCCCAAAACCCTCCATAATTACTTGTTTGAATTTTTTGGAAGTGTGGTGAATTTGATCACTGTGGTGAGTTCATAGGTGGTGAGTTTTGCGAAGTATGGAATTTGCCCGATGTGGTAAATAAAATTGAAATTCACCAAAGTGCCGTTATTCGAAATAGGCACTGACTGTATTATCATAAATCACTGTACTATTAGTGGTGTGTTAACCGGTGCGTGTCTCGAATAAGTTATTTTCACCTGTATTAGTGGAGTCTTTTGGTTAAAACAAACTTGCCATAAAAAATAGGGGTAGGATGGATGGAGTCACGTAGCGTGGTCCACCACTAATCGGAATATGAGTTATAGTATGTGGGTGCGTATCTTGGGTGTATTTATGTATTACATATACATTTTTACAGATTTATGGGTTTGAAAATTAAATAGAAATTGAAAACAGTCTGACAACACTGCTAGGTTCTCTGTTCGGTTAACGGTACTCCATATTCTATCAAATACACAAACTACGCACTTCCAACGCTGAATTCACATTCGAATATTCTTAGGGCATATAACGGCCTTTAACCACAATTCTACTTCGAATTTGTAAGACCACGAAGAATTAAGGCAAAAATTCATGTGAATGGTTAAACATAGAATAATGTTTTCGGCAAAGCTTTACATTAGTTTCGATTTGGCATTTGGAGAGTGAGTTCGTTGTTAATAACAAAAATGATTGAGTTATTTTACATTCAACTTAATTGTTTTGTATATCATAATAAATTTAACACGCATCATATGTTGCAATTTCGATAAAAAATTAAACGAAGTAAAATTAAAAAAACTAAAAATATGTATAACGCTTAAGTGGTAAGCTTTTGTGTGGTGAACTTGCTCGCAAAGTTCTAAAAATTTCTTCATTTCTGTGTGAGGATTCAAAAAAAAAAAAAAAAATAATAATAATGGGAATGGTAATTACTCTGTGGGGAAAGCAAGAAGTGGCATACACAGCTTTTATTATTCCCTTAAACTTTGTTTTAGAGCGAAATGTTGTGAACGCCGCTTATCGGAGTTTTAATCATTTGCTGGTCTAAAAACCGTTATTTACAGACACCCGAATCATAGCAGGCCAGACCTAACCCAAAAGAAGAAGAAAAACAGTACGAACATTCGTCGAAGAATTTCAAGAAGAACAAAATGATGATGCCGCTTCAGTTGGTGTCAACAAGACCAACAAAAATATAGCAGAGTAACTAACACACATTTCAGTTGCCTACAAGAGTTACAAAAGTCTAGTACACGAAATGATACTCAACGGTTGACCAAATCTTTCTTTCGTATGAAATTGTTATATTTCATGTTGAAATTTTTTTTCCCCTTTTGTTTCTATTATTGGTTATATTATTAACCGTTCGCGTTAAACAATGAACAAAATTGAAATAAAAAAAAAAACAAAAAAAAAAATGAAATGAAAACGGAATGATTTGAAACGGATGTTAAAGGTAAAAATAAGTGTAAAAACGAAAGATAAAAAAACAAAAAAAAAATTAAGAAAAGTAAGAAAACTAAATAAAGTATAAAGTTAAAGTTGTTTTCAAGCAAACAAATTTAATTATTTTCAATTAAAATATAAAAGTGCTGACAAAAGTGAGAGAATAAATAAATATGTAATTGTGTGAGTTTTGGAAAGTGTTAAAAGTGTAAGTGGGTGTGTTCATGTGTGCAGACTAGGTAACTACCGACCAATATATTTACACGCTAATTACGCCGGTTTCTTTCAAACTAAAGAAAGCCAAGAAGCTAACATATAAAAAAAATGTTCTTTTCTTTAAGTGAAAGCTAATTTCATTTCATAATGCTTATATTATTATTTTAGTATTTTTTATTTTTAATTTTTAATTTTTATGGATATCTCAAACAATATCTAAATGGTCGAAAACTAAAGTCAACTAAAAAATATTTATATGAATGTGTGCTGATTCCGTTTGAATGTGTCTTTTGGACTTGGTTATTTTTAACCTTTGTCCATTGTCACACATCCACACACACGCTGACAATACTAACATCTATAACATATGTTTGCATACGTATTGTATTACAGGCGTGCAAATGTCTATTTGTGTGTACGTTAGCATGCATGTGTGGGGCATTAACACTTAATGTTTGTTATCGCTGTCAAGTGTCAGCCCTTTCCGTTTTGTGTGGGGCCACATGATAATTCGGTTACAATTTTAAGGCAGCCTTCAACTACCAACAAAATAACTCACGCAATAACAATCGTAATAACAGTAAAGATTTGAAAACACACAAAATCGACTACGACTACAACAACAATGTAGAGGGAGATATAAAAATGATCATATGATATGAAATAAACTGTTATTTTTTATATTCATTCACGTTCCTGAATGATTCGTATTTCTTTTGTCTTGTTAAGGCGTTTATTTAATAGTAAAGACTCTGTTTGCACTTAGTATAATTTGTAATAGGCATCCGTTATCATTAGACGTGAACTCCTTTCTTGGTGTGTATGAAATCTAACTAATTTGATTTGCAGAGTTTTTCCAATTAGATGACGGACATTTTTAAGATGACATTCTTTTGGAAAAGTAATTAAGTGTTTATATATTTAAAATTTTTTATTGGATAACGTTTGAATAGCAGACATCGAGCGCTATAGAGACCCGTGCAATACTTCGTCACATACATATACAGTCATACAACGTCGTAGTTACGATCCAAAAAAGCACGACGCAAGGCGGAACGAAGCAAAGTGAATTATGATTTTCTATAGCAAACCATGTAAAGATCGAAGATAGGTTCCAGGATTACGAAAATACTAATTTTTAAAAAGAAAATTGAACAAAGTAAATATTTAAAAAACAAAAAAATTCAATTAAAATAAAACAATTGAATTAAAAGAAAATAAAAATTCACTTAATTTATAACAGACTAATTGAAACTGAACTCTAAAATTAGAAAAACAATTAGAAACAAAAGTCGCGTCGTCTTTTAGAAAAATGGGAAATTTCCAAAAATTAAAAAAATAAAACTCGAACGAAAAACTAACTACGCACAGTGGAAATTAGTACTAATTCAACAGCTACTCAACTTCGAAAAGAACGCAAAACGAAACGATGCAACGGAACGAGGTATGGGTGCAGTACACTTTCTTAGGAATACTGTATTTAACGTCCTTTAAAATACTAATATCCCTCCGAGATATTACTTTATGATCAGTTTGCGTTTATGTCGTGATCACATTTTACAATCTCAATCTATATATACGTACCTCCGAAAATTATTATTTATTGATATTGTAGTTTGATGATGTATTAATATTATAAAATCGGGAAATCTACTGCTGTAGCCACCGTAATCTAATAGCTAGTGCGTTGTCTTGATAGACGAGATGCATTGAGCTCAAACCTCAACCCTTACATTATAAACACAACGAAATATGAAAATAAAATATCTTTCAGCGACTTTCCTCTCAGCAGCCTTGTCGCAAAAACTCTGAACTCAGTAAGTTCAATTGCCATGAAAAGTTTTTCAAAAATCTGTTGTTTGAAGTCAACGTTAAACTGTAGGTTCCGCCCCTCATGGATAACATTAACACATGCCACATGGGCGGTGTGAGAAGCTAGGTCGTAATCCTGACTAAAGGATTGTAGTGGCCAATTAAGACATCATGCAAATCTACTAATAGTCTGCCTTGTGGAATTAATGCAGACGGTCTACTAAGCATGCGTGAATACTCATGCGATACTCATGCGATACATCTTTCTCCAATTACTACTGATTTCATTAAATTCATCCTCTATAATGCATTAGGATTTAATGATGTTGATCTAAAGTTTGTTAAAGTTTTCATACTTAATATAACTTAAAATAGAAGCATAATGAATTTATTGCTTTAATTGGAGGTGATTTTTTTTTTAAGAAATATATAAGAATGTAACGGTATAATTCAACTATTTGATGGTCGTCTACTTTATAATTTTGTATCAATATACATAAATCGACATGTGGAAAATATGTGTTGTATTGACGCTAGAAATGAACACGGTAGGATTTTGTATAACTGTATAAAAACTTACTGTACTAATCAAATAATTCTACATTCTAGTAAAAAGATATATTGTTCTTTAATCCATTTTCGATTTTCTTTACCTGTCTTAACTCACCATATTTGATGTTAAAGTGAAATATCATTATTTTATAATTCATTCATTAATATATATGTATGTATGTATGTATGTAATTTAAAATACTGTTTCAAAATCTTTTTAGTAAAAAATGAAATAAAATATCCAAAAAAATGTAATTAAAATTAAACGAAATGACCGTAAATAACTATAATTCAAATCAACTAAATAAATTGAAATTAATTAGAATTTATTTACATAAAATAATGCAGAGCTATTACGTGCTCTAAATTTATAGAAAATAAAATAAAACCAAATAAAATAAAATAAATCATTTAATACGACATAATACGAGCAATAATTAAAAGTATATTTGAAATGTGAATCGCAAAAAAAAAAAAACGAATAAAATTATGAAAATTATATTCAATAGAATAAAAATATCAATTAAATTATAAATGACAATAAATATAAAAACAACATGTTGGTGCAACTAATGAAACATCTTCAGATAATTATATGGCTGTTGTTGACATTTAATTTAACTTTATTCTGTTCAACGATTATTTCAACAGTTTACCACATTACTCCTACAGCAGCAGCGGCTGTTGAAGATATTGTACCAACAGCAGCCACATCACCAATATCAGATACAACAATTAAATCGGCTAGAGCGTCAACAGTAACGTCATCGTTATCGTCATCATCATCATCATCGTCAGCATCATCTTCTACACCCTCGACATCATCGATAAATTACAATAAACGTTTACAATTACTACAACAAAAATATCTGCCATACTATCAAAACTTTCCGTATTCACCCCATATGGCAACAGAATTTATGGAAACATTAGAAAATTCAAATCAACAGGCGGGTAAGTTCAGTTTATTTGCATAATCCGGAAAAAAATATGGTAATAAAGGTTTAAATATCTCCTCTACCGGGTGAGTAGATTTTGTTTGAAAAAGGATTGTCTGAACGTGGAATCTTTTCCAGTTTATCAAGGAAAATGGTAGATATATAAGGTTTATGTACTGTTTCATTTCATTATATTTCATTTCATATCAAAGAAAATCATTTGTTTTTAAAATTAGAGTTTTTAAACGTGAAAATGCAAAATAAGTACTAAGCTCTTTTGTATTTTTAATACCATTGTAAACAAGTATTGTTTTATTTATTTTTTAAATAGAATACAATTACAAATATTAGCACGAATTGAATCTACTACCCTCACGCTAATAGGCTAACATATTGTTGTATCTAGTGAATTTAATACGTTAGGCAAGGTAATCGGTAAATTGTTATTCGTACAGTATACACTGAGTAATGATACAAAAGAGAATACGTCTCACAATTTTTTATCAAGGTCTATGCTCCCTGTATGTACGATGGGTAGGTTTGTTGGAATATGTTGATTTTCTCGTTAACTATATCCATCACTAATAATTATATTCATTTAGTAACGAAAATGGTGTTGTTCAATGAAGATTTAATTCGAGAGTTTTAGCGACGACAGCCTTTAATACTTGAAAAAAAGATTAACCCGTTATAATAGCCGCTAGCTGCTATTCATCCAATGTGATATCATTTCCTTTTAAAATGTATATTAAATGATCGTGGTAGTAAACGGACATTTAGGACACTTCTTATTACGCTAAATATGCATCGTCTACTCGCTTAGTAGCAAAATTAAAACAGATTTTCGTGAAATTGTTTTTTTTTTTTATAAAAATTTCGTTTGTAGCAATTATAGCCGAGTATAAACCATATATGTACATATACATTGTTATAAGCCACATTTCTAAATCTTCAGATTAAATACTGCAGATTTACTTGTTTACGTAGCCATGCACATGGAATCAAGTTTTGTTTGAGAAAATGATTTTTTTGAGAAATCCGTGTAGTAGTTCTTCAATGTTGTGCCTGCAGATAAGACAAATTCGTAATTAACAAAATTTATCTGTTATCTATCTTATTGATTTTGGTTTTACGTTTAATAACTTTAAGACCCCTTGAAATTATTAATGGGTCTAAAATCCACTGATTTTCACCTCCAACTTTAGGATGCAGAACAACTAAAACTATCAACGGAAGTGAAATATGAATTTATTTCTTTTCTGAATTGTACACTTTATCTTTGACAACTTCCAAATGAAAAAAGAAGAAAAAAAAATAGAGATCTCTCACTATAATGAATTTCAAACTTGAAAGATCCTAGACATATGTACATACATATAGTCTTAATAACAATTTGTTTGTAACCGCTTGTAAATTGGTTGCTGTATGAGCAGGAAATAAAGATTAATATTACTCATACGCTCAATTGCAATTCGTATGGCTTATGAAAAATTATTTTTCTATGCATTAAGAATTTTTTAATAAATTATTTAAATTGTTAAAAATATAAGAAACCATTGCTATATTCTTGTTTTCATTGCACCAGCACAGTATAACCAAAACAATTTTGAATTTAAATGTATTTGTGATTTCTGGTTCGCTATTTTTCGCTGGTCTTTTGTTCGCTCATAAAAATTCATTGGAATTTATTTGCTGTTGACAAATTTTCTATTTTACTTTACTACTACTACTCCTACTACAACTACTGCTATTGCTATCGTATTGTAAAGGAACAACTGGAGAAGCATAGAGAAAACGGCGGAATTTAAATTAAAAAAACAAACAAACAAACAAACAAACAAACAAAAGAAATGAAATAAAATATACAAAATAAATCGTTTTAAAATTTTTGTTTTTCTCCTTAGAACGGAAATAGCCGAGAATATTTTAAGACAAAAAAGACTGAAATTTCTTTTCCTAGTTGATATCAAGTGATTTGGTGTGGATTTGTTTTAAACAAAAAAACGGCAATTCATAAAACAAATGTATTATCAAAAATTCCAAGTTGCTGTTCTTGTTGCTACTGTTTAAAGGAAACGCACTTTTAAAGAAGAAAAAAAATGAAAAAATAAATGTTTAAAAGACCTTAAAACCTAAAATACTGATGGAAAGTGTTACTATTGAAAGACCTAGAAATATACATGCTAACCAGTGGACAGACACACGGACGTGTTTACTTATGTAGACAGAATGGCATTGCGATTATTGTTGTTTTTCACACATTTTTTTGCGCACTGAAATCAACTCAACTCAAAGTTTATTTTTATTTTAATTTGCATAAGGCATGGCATCGTAAAAATTATTTTATTACTCCGTCACATTGTTTACCATCATCATCAGCATCAACATAAGCGTCGTCATCGTCAGTGTCATCATCATTGGTATCGTATTCATCGTCGCCGCCGTTGCCATCATTCTCCTGATTATATATTATGTATGTACATATATTGTAAAATATTCTTTAGTATATATTGTACAAAATTACTTTATTTTCACACACACATATATATATATATATATATATATATACATGCATACATATTAATACATAACACACTATGAAAACACGAAAGGAGTAGTAGTTCACTATGTAGGAACGAACACCAACAAACGAACACATAAATATGAACATTAACACCCTGGCACAGTAACCAATTCAACTGCCATGTAGCATCAGTAGCATTACCGTCACTGAAGTCACCCATAAAATGTTTTTATGTTTACTTTTTTTCATTTTGTTGTTGTTGTTGTTGCTGTTGTTGTTGCTGTAGACTAATATTAACTGCACTGGTTTAAGCGTTCTCTACTTTGCCTTGCATGAGAAAGTCCTTTTTCAAGTATAACAATTAAAACACTTTTAATATTGCCACACCATTTGTATTGATATTGGGGTTATAAACGTAAATATTATTTAATTACTACGTTGTATTTTTTGTTTAAAATAAATAAAAAATAAACACTGCTATTATTAAAGTATTATATTATATTATTTTATTTTATTTATTATTTTTATTATTATTTTATTTTATTTATTATTCTTATTATTATTTATATTTATATTATTAACAATATTGTTTAAATTTAAAGTGTTCTTTCAACCTTTACAAAATAAAGGAATATATGTATGTATTTTCTGTTTTTATTACTTTAATTCTTAATATTTATTTCCCTAGCATTAAGGTTTAGTTTTAATAATAATAAATCAATTGTGTGCAGAACCATACACATGGCATACTACATACAAACATTAGAGTAATTTAAATTTTTCATTCAGAACATGGTATTCCCAATAGTTGTTCGAGAAACCATATAGAATTTGTTCTCTTTGTCGATGCTGTATAAAACAAAATCATTTAGAAATTTCATTTGTTCACAACTTCAATTCAATTGCCAATTCAAAAATTGTCACAGGTTGAGAAGTATGTATTTCAAATAATGGTAGCAAATTGAGTTTCTTCTTAGATGCTTGTTTTGTTTCTTTTTTTAGTCGAGAATCCAGTCCAGGGGTTTCTTCAATGATGTTGGTGAGTTAGCGTCTACTGATATTACTGAGAGTTCCATTCTCATAGTAACTGCGCTTAGTTTTAAAGAACTTTTATGAAAGAACCCAGAATGGACCCAACCAGAATGGACCCAACTACCTACAGATATGATGAAGGTATACAAAATTCATCTGTATTTGACCACTTTCGATCTGGTAACTCCTTTTTGATTTTCGTGTTGTTGTTAAATGTTGTGTTATGTTTTTCACTGAGTATAAAAGGGGGCGCAAAAAGTTCATACAACAAATATGGAAACTCGTTCGTTGTTTTTAAATTTTTTTTTATTATTTAATTTCAAATGAACATTTGCATCAGGTTTACTTAGTTCAAGTGTTGCATACAGGAGCTGATGTGATGTTAATGACAATGTTCACGTATTTGTTGTTTATTAAATATGATTATCATGTCACATAAAAGATTGTTTAAATTAAGATACATAAAAATAATGGAGAAACATAAACAATATAGAAAAACATTTTTTTTTTAAATAAAAACTAATTCATAAAATGAGCATTTAAAAATTTTATGTGGCATTAAAAATCATACGACAACATCTGCTAATTGTGGCAATTAAAACAAGGTAGGCTAAAAGGCTAAAAGGAAAGCGGATGAGAAAAATGAAAAACCATTTTCAAGGCGTGCCTTTGAAACTAATTTCAATAACTTGGGATTAAAAATTATTTAAACGTTTACAAATCTTATACAAATAGTTTGATTTTTAGAACAAACGCTATTTCCCCTTTGTTTATTATAATTTATAAAAATTAAAAGGAAAAAACCAAATTTTTTTAATTCAAAAATTTGAATGAACTCTATCCTACACTGTACTAATTTAGTCTCTAATAGGTATTATTTAGTCTCTTACACTATCTGATATTTATATTTGTTATATATTTCCAATTTGTTTGTGGATGTATGTATATGTTGTTAGTTTCGGTAATTGCGGTATTTTAAGAATAGATAATGTTCTGAGGAACACTAAATACTTAGTAAAAGATTTAAAGAAAAATAAGAGAAAAAACTTTGGTTAACTTTTATAGTTTCCCTTTTTGAAACTAAAGAAAATAAAACTTTGCCATACACATACACATTCCCACATCACATCTGGAGATGAGAAGTTAAAGATGCGATTACAACAAATTAAGAACGTCCTTGAAAGTTAAATATGTTTTGAATTCCCATACGCCTAAATTCATATGGATTTGTATTATATACATACATACATACATACTTACGTTGAATAAGTTTTAAATAGTTTTTACAGCATTAAAAATTGTTTGCCAAAAATCTAAACGTCGGTTAATAGAATGGATCAGAGGTAGCCACCAGCCGCAATGGAAAACGTATTTGAAAGGTGTGCATGTTGTTATTAAAAAAATTGTTCATTGGAGCCGCAAATACAAAATCAAAATAGATTTTGTTTTGTAAATATTGTATTTAACTTAAAGCAATAATCTTTGAAGTTTTTGATACTTACATACTTTTTGTTGCGTCCGCATATATAACATGTAAGCTCTGATGAGATTGCCCTTAAGCTAGACCTTCTTCAAAACGTTATTTATATTTCTTTGTGATTTTTGAAACCCACTACATGGTTATGATGTTATTGTTTTGTTGCACTGTCTCAGGAATTTCTCTGCCATTCCTTTCAGAAAATAACGTCATACTTACTTACTTAGTTGGTCATTCCAACTCTTTATTCAGGATTATGACGTAGATTCTCACACCACTTATGCTGCGTCTGTTAATTTCATCCATGAATAGCAGGAGATAAACTTCGTTGATGTTTGAGCTAGGATTCGAATCGCGGCTTTGTGCCTAATAATTTAATACTTACCTACTATACAATGGCGACTTGAAACGCCTTACGTTACGTAACAGAGCACACTGGTGCACCCAGTCGTAGTAAAATCTAAATATGTGATCGAAATTGTCCTATCGGAACTGACACTTTCTTGTCCTTGGTAATATTTGTACCAATTGCCAATACCAATACTGTTGATTTCACATGAAACATGTCACATTGAATTTGGAAAAAAAACCAAAAAATTTAAAGAATTTGGAAAGCCTTCCTTTTCATTAAAATATTGTTTTGTAGAACAATTTTAAAATTGAATAAAGTATGTAGTATAGTTGTCTAAAAAATATTGTTGTCATTTTAATGCGTTTACTTTTGTTTATTTTAAATTATTACAATCAGTTAGGTGGGAGTTTTCATTTAATTTACAATGTTTTACCCACCGGTTCCTCATTAAAAGCCTTTAATTCCAGAATTCGAAAGGGAGAAAAGTGAAGGAGTAAAGGAAGCTAAAGCATGAGTTCTTTTAGATATTTTATACAGTTGGACTTAAGAGACAACAACAACAAAGAAATTTACAAATAATTGAGAAACACTCAGGAAATTTATGCTTCATTAAATTCATTTACGTTTCACCAATACCATCATTTCCATTGCCATAACTACTTGCAGGAGTACTGCTACAGCAACGACTATCTCAATACATATACATACATATGTATATAAGTAGGCCTACATACTTATTAAAAAAAAAGAGGGAAAATAAAATGAATGCTGCATTAAAAGAAGCATAAGGAAATTCTGTGGCAAGCTATTTTATTGGAAAATTTCTTTTATATTTACAGATGCTTGTGACATTTACAGACTTATGTACGTATGTAAATAGATATAAGCATTTACAGTGATATGTGGTTATATCTACTATTAGTGTCGTCTGTCTCTGCTCTTCAGAACTATTTTAAAGTAGTACCGCATAATAAGTCTGCCAATTGAATTCTTGATCATAAAATTTAAGCACTGATTCAGTTAAATCTTGAAATATTTCATATTTTTACAAGACCACACTAATTGCTTGAATGTTAGTAACTTAAATAAAAGTAAAGCATCCTCTCGATATGCATACATATGTATATTCATATGCCTAGGTTGATAGGATATATAGGATACTTGAGCACACACGAACGAGGTGGTATCTAGCTATTTCCTTCGAACGTTAGCAAACAAACGGAGTTCACTTTGTTCCTCGAAATATTGAAGCTGATTTTGCTAACATAAAAAATATTTGATTGAAGGCGCCTTAGGAACGTTTACCAAACGGAAAACATTATTATTATTATACATAGATCGTTATATTCACATTCGTCTGTACTGTCGCTGTCATATGTAAAACTACTCATATGTACATACATATACAGCCATGGACATTAAATTAGCACAAAATCCATATATAGTTTGATTGAGATTTTTTTCTCATTTATATCGTAATTAAGCCAATTGTTTTGGTCTGCAATGTTGCACGATGACATCTACCTGTTGTTTAACAAAAAATATTACCATTATCGTATATATTTTTGTTTTGATTGCTAATTTGTATCGGTACCTAAATTCGAGCTGGACAGTAAATTAGCACAACGTGCCCAAAAATGTTTTAGGTACAAGTTTTGATCGAGTATTTTTATTCTTGCGGTATATTCTTTTAATTTTGTGGCATTTAAAGCAATTTTTGGAAAAAATGGTACGTGGAAAAGATTGCTCTCCAGAGTAGAAGCGCATTATCGTTAACTTGTGGCATGATGACAAAAGCTGACTTAAATTCCCGAAATTTCGAATTGCTAGCGAAAAATGATTTATAACGTCATCATTTCCTTCAAATCAAACATAATAATGTCGCAGGAAACAAAAAGCGAAAGCCAAGTGTCAAGAAAATAACCGAAGTCGTGGATCGTGCTATTGTCCGAAAGTCAAAGAAGAAGCCTTTCATGTCGTCGCGCGTTATTTTGAAGGAAATTAACTCCCAATTTAGGTTAAATTTATCGGATAGGCTCATACGACGATGTCTTAATCAATGAAAGTTCCTTGGACGCAAGTGCAGAGAGAAGCCACTTCTACCAAAAGAAAAATTTCGTCAAGCGTTTAACGTTTGCTCGCACCCAAAAGGATAAAGACCTCCCATTCTGGAAAAAAATACTTTGGAGTGATGAAACAGAGGTAAATCGAGTGGTACCGGATGGTAGAGTGGTTGTTCATTGGCCAAAATGTCAGACATTCAATCCACGTTATGCTCAAAGGACCATAACGCATGTTCGGAGAAACACAATGGTGCGGGAAGTGTTGTCAAGGCACGGTGTAAGTCCCATTGTAAAAATTAATAAAAAAATGGACTGTTATCAGTATTTGGACAATATAAAAAACAAAATGGAACCATAAGCTCTTAAATATATTCCAGTTTTATTCATATTTATGCAAGATAGTGACCCCAAACACACATCTCAGCAGGCAAAGTATTGATTTTATGAAGAGCACATTCCCGTTTTAGACTGGCCATCGCAAAGTTTTGACTTAAACTCGATTGAAAACCCCCTAGAACGATGTGAAATGTACAATTGCTGAACAAAAGTACAAAAATTTGGACGATTTGAGCATTGGAATACGGAACGCTTGGTACTCGATTCACAAAGAACTTTCCCGAAGAACATTGTTCCGTAGATGCCACGCGGCGCTTGAAAATAAGGGCTACTCTACTAAATATTAATCAAATAAGCTGAAAACATTAATATTTTTACTATTTATTAAATCACATCATTTTTATTCCAGAAATTTTAATTTGTGCTATTTTACTGTCCAGCTAAAATTTGGCGTTTGATATGTTGCAGGTCTTAATGAGCAAGCGACTGGCAATTTCGTCAAAATTTTTGTTTTTTTTTTATAAAGAAGAATATGTATTTTAAGTTCCTATGTTTAAATTTTTTATGAATAGACCTCAAATACTATAAAAATATGATTGTTTTTATGACGAGGTTTTGTGCTAATTTAATGTCCATAGCTGTATATAAGACCTTACACATGTGCATGCGACAATGCTTAAAATCAAGGAGTTTTTCTTTTTTCTTTAACGGATTTCATCTTTGTGTTTTCATCGGCTCGAAATCAAATGGTACTGCGACTTACTACCGTAAGTATGCAGATGTTAACAAGACATCTTTAATACATGAAAATACCAAAAGTACCACTGAATATAATTCCACATTGTGATTAAACATTTACACACCGGGGAAATAAAATGAAAACGTATCGCTTTACTATTCGCACACGAGCGTAGTTGGCCTTCTGTTGCTGGCATTTTAGTTCTTCTTTAATTTTTGTTTCGTACTTATTTTTACGTTTTTACGTCTTTATCTTTCTTATTTCTTGTGTTTTTTTTTCGGTTGTTATTGGTGTTTCGTTAGTGTTGGTTTTTATGATAATTTTCCGGGATGTTCATAAATGGAAATATTAATAATGCAGACAGACTGGTACGCACGTCTTTGGCTATGAAATACGACATCTGCAAATAGTTTTCGAAATTAAATACATATAAATTTCTCTTAAAACCCCCCCACCCCCCCATTTATTTAATCACATCATAATATTCTAAATCAATTGTTATTAATGCTGTGGTGGGTGTTTATAAAAGTCCATTTTCGTTTATGGTGGAAACATGTATTTCAAGTCAGTAGTTAAGGCTTTTACTTTCATTGCATGCATACAATAGTTTCGTTATACATATTAAATAACAATGCAAGTTTCTTTTGTAGAAAAACGCTGAGAAAAGAATAAAACAAAATCATGAAAGGATTAACTGCAAAGAGTAATATAGAAAAGGAGAATAATCTCTGATTAATTTTAAAATGTTTGTAATTTCCTTTCTGCATTGTAATTCATTTATGCCTAAAACACGTATGTAATTCATGTATTTTTAGACGAATATCCATAATTTACAGGAATTTGCTTTAATACTTGAAATGATTGGAAATTTGATTTGCAGGAATTTACAAAGTTATAACAAGTAGACTTGTTTACCGACATTAATAAATTGCTTCACTTGTTAAGTCAGTCAATCAATTCGCCAGCCAGGCAGTCAGGCAGTCAGTCAGTCAGTCAGCCCATTCACTCAACAAGCGAGTCCACTCACAACGCCAATCACTTCGATGTATCACAACGAGGTTCTTAACACTGCCATGCCGCATTTACAGAATATTTCTTTACACAGATGGAATGTTTAACATGACTAGGCCGTTGGCAAGTATGAGACTTGAGTGATTCTTGTTCTTGTTTCGCTAATGCGGTTGGATATGCCTAAAGTATCTACGAGGATGAGGGTGTGCTGTGTTATAAATTATAATAGATGCAGTTATAAAATGGATATTTATTTAAATTTGTATTCATTTCATTTTGAATTCGCTCTCTCTCTCTCTCTAGCTTTTTCTCTTTATATTTTTTGATTTGTTGTGAGCATTTGTTTTATATAATTTGTGTAGAACTTAAACCCAATGTCTACAGCGATGAATTAATGTAATTCATTGATCTTTCAAAAGTGAAGTAAGTGAGAAAGTGATATTTTTAAAAAACTATTGCATGTTTTGTTTTTTTTTCCTTTGTAGTAAAAGTAGTTAAAGTTGTATTTTTTCTAATTTTTTAATGCATCTATGCTTGGCTCAAATGCAGACAACAGTTATCATTTCAAATTTAAGTTCGATAAATTTGAATTATGTATAGTTTAGTTTCTACAAATAACATACATATTTTCTCAATTCGCAAAAACTTTTTTCACCATATTCAAGTGGGTGATTTTTCTAAAATTTTTGCATTGGGTGAAGTCGCCTTTTTCGGCTTTTTCTATTATACTTTCTTTTCGCTTTCTAGACTCTCTTTCCAGGTACGATATAAATATGTAAATATGCGATGTTGTTGTGCCTTCTTAGCCCAGTATTCCCCTATAATACTAGTCCCATATACTAATTTGTTTAGTTGTGATTGTAATGAACTCACCGTTGTACTATTTTTCTCTGAGTCAAATGTTTCATGATTTTGTATAGGCCTCTGGTGTCGTATATCTCTGATGGGGATTGAGCACCATTGGCAGATTTACTGCCCAACCCTGATTATCGCTGTAACCAGCGATACCTCTATCCTTACAGTTATACTCATTTTTAAAAATCCCTCTTATACTGGGTTTTATCTGTATCAAAATTTAATTTATAGGTTTACATTACATATTGTTTTATTTATATTTATTCCTTTTCGTATTTCCCCTTCCTATTAGTTTTTTCTTTGTTTTTGTTTTAGTTTTATAACTCAAGTTTATCAATATAAGTAAGTAACTGGTTTACTAAAGCAGGACCTAGGACGATAGCAACTTCTTCTGTCGTAGCTCAGAAACAACTCCTCTATGAGTATGCATTGTGGGCAGTGGTGGTGAGGGACTTTTTGTAGTTTTGGCGTTTTTAATTTTCAAAAGGTGATACTGTCTGATGTTCGTTATTGAAACGATACATATTGTTCTGGGATCAAGTGTTAGGCTGATTGGCTGATTAGTTGATAAACAACTCTCTTACATATCCCAAGTGTATGATAGTATCTTGCATTATGCTCTTGTTGTTGATCATTTTTGATTATTTTGAAAAGACATTTTTATTGTTTCCCTACCATGAATAGTAGTTGTTCATGATTAAATCACTCTCGATGGATGATCCCTTGACTTAATTATTAACTCATAAATCATAAAATATTTACCATCACTGAAAAAGAAAGATGTTTCAAAATGAGAATGTTTTTCAGGCTCTTTGTTATCTGATATATGTATATACATACGAACATATTAACTCTGTTATATTTTCGCTAAAGTTCTAAAAAGCTTATTAAACGACAGAAGGTGAAATGAAGGCAAAAATAATAAAATAAAACACAATTTCTTTTTTCAACCGAACTTCCCTATTTGATTTATGAGTTGAATAAATGTCGTTCACACTTTAAATCTGTCGAGTTGAGAACGTTTTCGATAGTTTCTTAAGATGCCTTAGGGTTGTGCAATACGTTGTAAAATGTTAAATGAATGACAATGTTTGGTTTACATTTCTTTTAAACTAACATTTCGGTTCTAAAAATGGCCATAAGGGTTAAAAATGTAATCCTTTCATTATTCATATATATGTATGTACATACGTCAATAAACGAGCATACCCAATGTACATATGTATGCGAATGTGTGTGTGTGTGTATTTTGCCAATGGAAACATTTGTGTCATCATCCATTTAGAACATATGGCCAAAATAACGTTTTTTTTCACTTGAAATATTTGTTTTAAGGCTCTGCTTAATTTAGGTAACAATACAGTTATTTGAACGGTATTATATATGTAAAATGAATCAGTCAGTGTTCCGCATCTAATGTAAAAAATATTATCTTTTCTTATACAAGACGTACAATGTACGTATCTAAATAAATACAATGTAATACAAGATAATCATGTGTAGACATTCATACGTACATATATTTTTATAATTTTATATATTTGCTTGAGGCATTAGTTTTTGCTTGTTATTTGGAAAATTAAAAACTTTAAGACTAAACATCGATTAGTTTGCAGGGATCTTATAAAATAAGCTGAAATAGACTAAACACGCACACTAAGTGGATTTAACAATACTCACAGAAATCTTTAAGCATTTATGTAGCAAAGATTACTAAGCTATACCTTCTTGCGTGTTGTGCTCTCTCTCTCTCTCTCTCTCTCTCTCAGTAAGCTATCTGCGACGTCTATCTAATAAATTATTCATGATGACATGTATAGTATGTGTACTAGGAATTATCGTAAGTCGGGCTTTAGCATTATTTATGACATGGCTTTTGATGAAAAGAATATTATGAAGATTATGTAGCCAAAAGTGTAACAATATGTAGATTATGGGATAGTTTTCTTTTATGAATAGAAACTGGAAATTATTCATCGGATCCTGACTACCTTCTAAGACTTACTTGATCGTCAGTTCTATACTCCGCATCTTTACGAAGTGGAGTTTTACATACTCTTTCTCATACTTATGAGCTGAATATGCTTTTGGTGTTTTTACGTCATTAAAAAAGTTTAGCATTTCCAATGCCTTTTCGTCCGAAACAATCTTTTATAATCTTAGCAAATTCAGTATTAGTTTACGTTATTTACGTGCTAAAAACGTTTAGATACGTAATGCTTAGAACCACCATGTGCTGCCATGAATTCAAGACAGGTTTTTTTAAGGTTTCCGAAGGTTTGGTGCAATACGGATACATGTACCTTTTGCAGCTATTTTGCGGAATTGTCTGTCTTAAGCGCTATTGAACGGGATTCAATGAATATGTTGCATGCGGCTTATTGAATCCCAGATAAAGGCCGAGAAATATACTTTTGATATAGTTAGTGCATTTATTTATGTGCATTATGCATTATGACTCCACCGTTACCACCAAACATGGTGTCAGTCTGGAGATCAACCGAAGGCTCACTCTTGAAAACAGGTACTATTATGGTCTCATTAGGCAATTGAGTAGCAGAGACCTTTTTTGTACATTGACACTATTAAGCAACCATGCAACAACCTTAAGAGTATTCGGGAGAAGCGTTCTACGTAAGATCTTCGATCCAGTGCGATTTGGCGATGATTTCCGCATTCGATCCTATGACGAGTGCTTTATTATCCAGCGGCTGCGCTTGCTCGGCCATGTCTTTTGGAAGAGGGTAATGCGGCATAGAGGACGACCTTGTCTACGTTGGAAGGATTTGAGTTATTGGCTGCCGAAGGCACGCTAGCAGCAGAAGCACTAGGTAGGATGTGTTAAAGCAGGCCGAAATCCGATAAAACGGAAGTAAGTGAGTCTTCCATATCATTGCCAGTGAATATCTTTAATTAAGCCCAGATCTCTCTGTATTTAGCACTGCATGGTACACATTCTGTACAGATTCGTAATAGACTACATGCGAATTAATTTACGGGAAATATATTCTGATATTTGCAATGTTAATTTAAATCAACTGTGAATCAATCATCTTCAATCTTGACCCTTACTTTTAAAGGCATCAACCGTTGTGTCATACACTTATGGCCCCTACATTTCATTGCTAATTGAAGGAATACACCATGTTAGTATTACGTCGAAATGTATTCCAGAGGGTCTTAATTATATGACTAGTGGATGCTACGATTGTTTATGTTTAAATTTCAAATCGTCTTTAGAAAAAAAAAAAAAACAGAAGAAAATAAATGCAAAGAAAGAAACAGGATTGCTTATAAATCATTCATTATAAAAATTTCACACTTGAATAGCATATAAGAAACAACACTTAATTATTTTTTGGGATATTTTATTCGTTTCATTTCTTTTTTCTTTGAATACGGCTTGGTGTGATGAAATTGATTTGTTTAGGCAAGAGAAATAAAAAGGAAATTCACCGAAAATGGGTTTCATATGTGAATGCGTGTAAGATTATTCCACGTAGAGACTATTAATCACATCGTGTAAAAAAAATTCAACATGATTTACAGTTTTTATTATATAGTCAACACAAACAAACACCCAATCTAGTAAATGACCAATTTTTTTTTTAAATTTAAATTGAAACTTTAAAGGCTTTTAAATTATTAAGAGCATTTAGGAAGGGGTGTTTAGGCATATCCTTTTATTTTCTTTGGGAATGTTATTATTGTTGTTTATTAGTTATGTTAAATCCTGTTTTACTTCTGATGATGTAGTTGTATTGTTCCGTATTAAACGTTTAAACAAATATTTACAATTGTCCTTAACCGTTCAAACACTTGGTAAACTTTTATGACGTGAACACTAACCTAACCCAACAAACCAAAATAAGAAATAAAACTTCGTTCAAAATAATACAATTGACTGACTGACTCTCTAATAAGATCATATTTGACAAAAAAAAAAACAAAAAAGTTAACATTAAAGTTATACAATATTTTGAAGCACAGTGTAATGTACTCACTATACTTACAATAGTTTCAAACTAAACAATCACGTTGACACTCGTATTAAAACCACACATATGTACATATGTATACTAAGTACTAGGCTAGGCTACAACAGTTTTAGTTTGTGTTAATGTGCCTGTGTGTGTGTGTGTGTGATAGATTGCTTGTGATTTGCAATTATATCCTTAACTAAACATGCGTTTAAGCATTTGTTTGTTTGTGTCGAAGTTTGTGTGAGTGTGTGTGTGTGAGAGCTAGCAACAATTAAGTATTTGTTGGGTAACTAAAGTGTTTTTTGTTTAGAGTATTTTAGTTTGGGGGGTGAAAGTTTCTAATAAGCAATAAAAAGCAGATATTTGATCAGAGTGACTATTTGAAGAATTAATGCTTATTTAATAACGATATAAAAACTTTGCCTTCCTTCACATCTATTCTGTTTGTTTTATCATTCTGTTAGGGAAACATATGAGAGAAAGAAAGTAACGAAAACTAAAACTGAAGCTGATTAGAAAAGAGAAAGGAAAATATATTTTACAACTAAGCTTACATTGTTAGACGGGAAATGAACTTACGAAATATTTAGACTGCGGTAGTAAACAAAGCGGAAAGTAATGCGAGTGCAAAAAATAGGGACAAAAAAAAAACTAAAAATAGAAATTATTTACTGGATGTCGGGTTTTGATTACAATACTTTCAGTGTGATACAGGGTATTAAGCGCGATTATGTCTTTATGTTATTGTTATGTTATTCCGAAAAGATCGAAAGATTTTAATACAATTCAAATATCTTCTTAGCAGCATAGCATTTTGGGTGAACCATTACAACTCACCATTACATTACTTGTTCCATTGGTTTTGCTTTCAATAATTTCTATTCACCTCCTACTCCTAACGATACTAACGCTGCATGTCCTAAGTTTCGGTGGCGGTAAAAACTAGAAACTTTCGTTATAATACGCAATTGTTTTTAGAAATCTTTGTATTATATCATTTAGATTTTTAAGAAAATATCTGTTTAAATATACTCCATTCAACATAACCCTGTATAAAAACGAGTATTTACTAGAACGAAGGGTATAAAAAGAGTGACCAGTTTAAGACATAATACTGTAAGGGGCATGGCGATGGAACACATTAATCAAGACTCATTACAGTGAACAAAGCTAAAAATATATGTGTATGTATATGTATATACATATATATTATAGCTACTACAAATACAAAAGAAATACATTCTCAGCAAAAGCAAATACAACAACAACAAAAAAATGCCTTTTTCTTATTTTCCTTTTATCCTGCGGATAAGTAAGACATTACAGTGGAACATAAATAATGTTTAAAAATATTGATTACGTTATAGTAGCTTTGGCCACAAAGAGTAAAAATATGAAAAATTAAACATAAGTAGATACATACTTATGGCTGTTTTACTGTATCATGTGAAACCACAAAGGGAAACTTCCATCTTGATTACAGATAAATTTTCGCTAAGAAAATGAAAGAAAATGAAAATCTCAAATTGTACGAAATGCTTTTATTTCATATTGGAAAAATTCGAGATTTAAAAAGAAAGCAAAAGAAATTTAATTTAATTTTCGTTAATTTTTTACAACAGTTTTATTAAATCATTGATTGTTAATAATTTTTCTTTAGTCATTAGAAATATAATACAAATTTCATATATACATATATGTATATACTATATATGAAATGTTTCCTTCTTTTATTTTTAGGTAAGTTTTATTGCAAATCTGACCATTTTATATAATTTAGTGGGTATTGAGTTATTTCAGTAGTTAATGGTTAAGCAGTTATATTTTTAATGCAATTCAGTTCAATGAAAGAATGTTTTTTACAAAATCTTATTTCATTTATGGGTCTTTGTCTATGGCATATTGCATTTGTATCAAAATTTCCACTCCAGAGCATATGATATTCATCAACAAAATTCTTATATTAGCTGACAGAAACCGATTTGTATGAATGTAGCAAAGATCAGCAATGAGTATTCAAAAAGATGAGTAGAATCTAATCATACTCATAATTTATGATACTTATACGCATTCATACTTATTTGAATATCACGGAACTCTACTCATATTCAAAGTTTGAAGTGCTCATAATATTCATACTTAACAACACGAATGATGTTGCTGATTTCAACTCTCCCTAACTCAACATATACACGAATCGCAAAATAAGTATGAATCGCGTACGAACACGAAAATGCATTAGAAGGTTGTGTGTTTGTTCTGTCTTTTTTGTTTATGTGTCTTTTTTAGTTTTTTGTAAATGCCTAACAACTAAGACTGTAAATTTTGAAGAATGATTCGAGTCATTCGAATCATTTATATGTAAGTATTATAATTATTTTTCTAATGTTATGAATCTAAATGAGTAGGCTTATGAATCAAACATATTTCGAATGGTATGAGTTGTTCACATACTTATTGCAACCTGTACTTATAATTAAACGTTGTATTGAGTACGAATGAATCAGACTGTCAGCTAAATTTCAATATTGTTGACTCACTTATATTCAAAATTTCATGTGTGCTTATAAGTAGCGAAAAAACGATTCATTGCTGTTCTCTGGTATGCAATACCAAAATACATAATATGAAATTAATTAACTTCTAAAAGTATTGTGTAGCATTAAACTTCAAAAACTATAAATTTTCTCTGCTCATATGTAAAACACCTCGTTTGGTGTTATGGTTTGATTAAACGTTATTTAATACTAGAAAACTCGAATAAAAATCTATTTAAATCAGCATCTATCATTCCCATATAATATATGTACGTACGTATGTATGTATGTATAGTTGTTGTTTTATTTTTTTTAAAATATGATAAAAAAAAAACAAAAAATAAACCATAAGAATAACAACAACAGTAATAGAAAATAAACACCTTAGATTAGATTGTATTTTATTTACAAAGTTCCATGTGACAAACACAAATACATATGCATATGTACATATGCAGTAATTTTTTTCTTTGATAGCTATGATGTTCCTAAACATACAATAAATGTACATACATATGTATATACATACATACGTATATATATATATGTGTAATGTGTATGTATGTATGTAATGTGTATGTATGTTTGTACTATGTATGTATTATATATGCTGTGAATACATATCTAGATGGTTGTTGTATTATTTCTCATACACGTATTACAATAACAAATTTTATTTAAATAGATTTTTATTAGAAAAATGCAAACAACACGAGCAACAACATAAAAAAAGCATACATACACACACACACACACATGGAATAACATATGTATGTATGGTATGTATGTATATGTAAGAGTAGGAAATCATTTAAATGTTTTATTTTGTTGTATATGTATGTGTGTACTCCTTCTTAATGATTTCATTCTGTTCACACTGATATTCTGTCAAAAAAGAATGGAAAACCTCGTACTCCCGCTCTTATGCGTATGTTGTTGTTGTAAATCTTTGGACCGAATGACTTTTGCGTGTACGTGGGCTTAAATGACATTTACGGGCTTCTTCAGACGTGCTTGTGGTAAACTCAAACGTAACCTTTTGTGTCTGGTTGACGAAAAAAAAATTTAAAACTTGTAAAACACACTCGCACATACACACAATTTATAATCATAGATTTAAAAGCAAAATATTCAATTTGCCAGAAAAACAGAAAAAGAAAAAAATAAAAAACAAATTAATTTTGATGTTGTTCTACTTCTTTAAAGATTCCTAATTTCTAATACATATCTGTGGTGATTCTCCGCGGCAGCAGTCTCTGCAAATCGAGTTTTTTTATATTGCATACCAAACTAACTGTTACTTAACAGAGTCTTTTAAAAGCTTTTCATTGCAATCGCCATTATTAAGGCTATAAATTCTCATAATGGTCCAAGTTGTGTACTCTTGTTCAGTTTCGTTCTGTTTTGTTTTGTTTTGTTTGTTTTCCATTAAATATTTTCCACAATAAATTTGAAAGTTAAACAGCTTGCTCTCTCTCTCTCGCTCTGGCTACTGCAGGCTAGTTCTTGTATGTATGTGTGCATGTACTCGTACTCATTAATATTTTATTATCGCTTCCATTATATTATGAACAAATAATTTCAAGATAAAAATCTTAAATAGTATTTTTGGTTGTGGGAATATTTTTTAAACAGATTCTGATTTTATTTTGAGGAGCATGTAATATGGTCACTGGAAATTCCCTGAAGTGGTGGTCGTGGTTGTGACTGTGGTTGTGTTTTACTCTACAAATTATAAATAAGGATACCGGAGGTAAAGAAATTAAATCTGCTTTTGCTTTTTAAATTAAAATTTTAACATGTGACGTTTAGCAAGCATATACAGCAGGTAATTTTATACTCCATTGGCATTGAAACACACACACACACACACACACACACTTACACCGGCGACACGAACACATTCTCAATGTCATGTGGCGTCGTGTCTCGTATGTATTGTATATTTTAAATGTAGTTTTACTTTTGCTGGTAACATATCGAAAGGTACGGCACGTTCGTTTCGCTATAACAAAAAGTGTATCTGCCGTATGCATACAAATATACAGTGTGACGCGTTGTTGACGTTACCTAAACCTGTTGGTTAAGGTTGGATTTTTAATAGGATACTCTCTCTCATTTTTATAACAGTCATTATGGTCTCTCACCTTATTCTACTGCCGTGAGCTTGCTTTGTTTCAGTTGCATTGCTTAAGCTGCTCCCGTTAGTCAGTTACTGTCACTGTAAATATGAAGTCAGGGCAGTGCTGAGCAGCATTTGGTAACTTAATTCTACTTTTTGTAAAGAGGCGGAACTGTCGCATGTCACTGTTAGTTAACCCTTTAAGAAACTCTGTATCAACTATATTTCTTCACCTGTTTAATTTTTAGTCATATATTGTAAGAAAACTTCAGCAATCAATTCTTTATTCTTTAATTACAATGTACTTATAATAAAAGGAACATAAAGTATATGAAAGGCTGAAGTTCTCATACATATTTAAGCAGTACGAAATATTCTCTGTCACTTAAATTTTGTGGTTGTGAATTTACCTTTGAAAGTACTTTCTTGTGTATGTTGTATATGTATTTACTTAAATGACACATACAAATACATAAGTACTCGTATGTACATATAAACATATTGAGAAATGTGTGTGTAGGAGAGAGAGAGAGAGAGAGAGAAAGAGAGAGTAAAGGAAGGCAACACTTAGATCAAGTTGCACGTATTTCCGTTTAAAATGTCACCCTTTTTGCGTTTTCATTTTGGTACTTTTTAAGAGTCCTTTGGATTATTTTCATTCGCTATAATTTTATCACGTGTTGCCGTAATGTTAGTAAATGGCTTAATTAACTTAAAAGGGTTCATCAAAAAAATACTCGAGAACAAGAAAAGATCATTTTTGTGACAAGTGAAGCTCGTCTTAAAGAATGCCTGAAATGAAAGCAGAAAACTTTTAAATATTTACTTGTAACATATCGCGTAAATAACTAAACATTTATTTTATTCCATCATTTAAAACATTTCAAACTGTAGCAGAGGTATTTATTTTTAATTATGAATTTAGAAAAATTAGGATACTTTAAGGCTCATGCCCTGGTTTTTCGTAATTATTTTATTTGTTTTTAATGCGTTTATATATTAAAGAAGATAAACAAAAATTACTTTTGAATTGTTTATTTTAAAAAGAAAAACACACACACACCAACAAAAAGGAGTCTTTTGTTTTGGTTCGTAACAGTTTTAATAATTTTAATTGTTCGTTTTTGTTTTTGTGTTTTCGTGTTTTTATTTTTGTATAATTTTTTGTTATTCTTTTAGTATTATCCTCTAGGCAGGCGTATAAGTAATTTTAATTAAATAAAAATGTAAATATTTTGGTTAACCATCCACCAAAAAGAGAATGAAGAAGAAGGAGAAGATGTAAATGAAGAAATTAAAAAAAAGGAATGTAACAGTGCCATAACACAGAGAAGACGCAAAACAACAACAAAGGATGAAGAAATTTTTCTAAAATTTTACAATAAAATATGCATTCACTCTTCAACACATACATAGTATGTATGTATTTGTTTAAATGGGTTTATATATGTGTGTGTGTGTGTAAACATGAAATGAAATAAATAGGAAGCCTTGGCATATAAACATTTTTAATTTAATGCGAGTATGTAAACATTATTTCAAATTACTTTCAACAGCAATCAACAAATACTATGTAATTAATGCCTGTGTACCTTTAAGAATATGCACAGCACTGTTGAAAACTTCAGAAAGGGACTCACAATGCCTTCGACAAGATGACAATTCGTTATCACAGTTTGGAGATGATCTCTGAAAAAACGGCATGGTTTCTTCATAATCTATAGCATTAGATTCCTCTAATACTGCTTTCATCTATGTATGTGCCTCAGCCGATTTTATATTCTGAGTGAAATCATATTTTCCGACGTACGTAACATAACATTCTGCAGCACTGTTGCTTTTTATGTATTCATAAACGATGAAAATTGTTTTTTTTTGTTTTTGCTTTATTGCCTCTAAGGTATTCTCATTGAGTGTAAATAATGGAATGTAATTTGGTACGCAAATACATGAGAATAACAACACTTGTATTGCAACAACATCTTGTTGTCTAAAAATGAATACAATTTTCGAAAAGTAAAGCATCTCGGATGTTATATTTGTATAACGCATAAGAGATACATAATATAAGATAAGAAATACTTATGCAGCGTAAGTAATTTATTTAAATTATTAAAAATTAATTCAATTTCTAAAAATGCTAAAATACAATACATATTGAGAAATAATATTCATATCTATAAAAAGGATTAAAGAATAAAAGTTTTAAGAGAAAAGAAAAAAATGCTAAAGAAAACATTTGAAATTAAGGTAATAATATATTCTTAAATATTTATAAACGAATCAATGTTTACGTTTATATTTCTTTCCATTTGAAAGATGTCACCTCTTTAGTTCGTGTATTTGTTAGTGTGAGTGAGAGTAGATGGCTTTATGCGAGTAGACAAATATTTAAATATGGAAAGAAATCGTTCTAAAAATATACCACAACTGTTCTCAATAGCATAGTAAAGTAGCATAATACAGTATCAGTACTGGTAGCACATTTTGAAAGCGTCAAGAGGAAATGTCCAACTATAAACAATCGACAAACGGAAGTGTTATTGCTATAAAGTATTAACGCTGCATCTGTGCTTGGGGGCATGTGTGTGTGTATCTGTGTTTTATGGTTATAGTTGGACTTACATTGCGTAGCAACGGAATATGGCATTTTTGCGTTGACTTTAGCACGTACTTTGAATAAAATTCAGATGAGAGTTACACGTACCAGTATAGAGTCGACACACACGTTTGTATTTGTCTTTTATAACAAGTTACTCTCCCATAAGCATGTAGCCACACTCATACGATTTCAAATGCAAACGAACACCGTTTGTTGGACTCTTGAATAAGAAATACGTACATATACTCATGCTCACTCACTTAAACTCATGCCTCTCTCTCTCTCTCTCTCTCTCTCTCTCTTATATCTAAATTTTAAATTTATACACAAATACATGTGCATACGAGCGTACTGATACGTTTACACATGCAAAAATATACATACATATGTATATGTGTACATATATGTACACTTATACTATTACATAGACTTTGAATTATTTACATAGATGAGGTTGCTTTCTACAATACTACTGCAGTCAAAGAAGTTTCATTTGTTGTTTTTTTTTGTTTTGTTTTGTTTTCTCCATACCTATTTTATTCTTTCTTTTTATTCGTTTGAATTTTTATTTTCCCAACTTCTGTTTTTTTTTCTTCGTTTTTTTCTGCCCTGCTGCTAAAATAAATAGTATAGCCTTCTTGTCTATTGTTAGTGTACATGTTGTTGTTGTTGTAGTTTTAGTAGTTGTAGCGCTAGCAGTAGTTTTTTTTACTGTTGTTGTTGTTTTAGTTTTAGTTACTTTGATATTATGTGCATATGTAAGCATTTGAGCAAATAGGTCGTGTGTAGAGTATTTCCTACATTCAAATTTACAAATGCCTTAAGCGTCTTAGCTAGACTGTGCCCTGAATACAGTGGTACTGGTAAATGCTTATGACTGTTTAGCGATTAAACTGAAAGAACACTAAACATTTAAACCATTAATAAACAGGCAGGCAACGAGTCTGTGGGAGAAAACCAAGCTTCGTTTATGACGAGCTAAAATTCATTGTTCATACGATTAAAAAAATGCAAATTTTAATACGATTCACAATTTTAAATACATAGTATGGAAAGGAATGTTGTTATTTTGAATGTAATCCTTATAAAGGAAGACCAAGCTTTACCTATAGTATGCCCAAGTAAATGATTTCCACTTGTGTGAAATAAAATATGTTTTGTGGTAGTGGATATTGTTTTAGCTGTTGAAATCGAATCATAAATATGTTACAAAGTTCTTTGCTATGTTCTGCTTTCTAATTTCTCACATTCAATCATGTTTTCATTTCATTGCCTTCTAGAAAGTAAGCATAGAACATCAGCAATACTGACAAAGAAACATTTGATATCCAATTTTAATTACCACATCATAGGCGACACATGCGTGATGGCATGGAATTTTTTTTTTGCAATTATTTACTCACAACGTTTTAGTCAGTATTATGACGGATCTTCCCGCACCACTCATCTTGTGTGTGTAAATTTTAATCCAACAGTTAAAAGTCGATTCCTAACAAAAATTCCTGAGATTCCTAAAGAAATATTTTTTTTTTATATTTCAGAGCTGAGGCTCGAACTTACGAGCTCTCGTTTACATACTAGACTAGAAGAGTGACTTCATCTTTATCAGTGATTGATGTAAATTTAAGGATTCACAATTTCTTGATGATTGAGAAATAAGAATGTAATGCAACCTGTAAAGCCAGCATCTTACATACATACATACATAATTGGCCATTACAACCCTTCAGTCAGGATTACGGCCTAGCTTCTCAACACCACTCATGTTGTGTGCTTTAATTTTATACATGAGTGGCGGGACCTACAGTTTAAAGTCGACTCCGAACGACAGATTTTCTGAGAAGCTTTTTCATGGCAATTTTTATTCTCAGAGTTTTTGCCAGAAATCTGCTGAGAGGAAGTCGCCGAAGACATATTTTTTCATATTTCATTTTGATGTCTGACCTGGGATTCGAACTCGGGCCTTTCGTCTAATAAGTCAACACACTACCTACTAGACCACGGTGACTTTATAAGCCAGCATCTTATTGAATCTATAAAATACTTCCTTACTATTGACATTAACAAACTGACATCCAATTGTAATGATTCATTAGAGCACTGCCACACGCACTCTTCTGGAACTGCTGTTTCTGTTTGTCTCAAAGAACTCATCCGTCTATGGTAGATATTCAAGTGGACAACAATAATGATTTACAAGAAAAACACATTCTTCAGTCATTAAGTGTCTTTGCGATGAGAATTGAATTGAAAAAAATTTTATAATTTCTGTGAAGGAGTGGAAACACATATACCATATGAACCACTGTGCATGGTATGAGTAAATAATGTATTTGAGCAACTGAAAGTGTAAATGAAATAAAACGAAAATAAAACTATTTTCCTTTCGGTTGGGAATTTTACTGTTTTTTGCTACTGTTTCTGCTTGTGTGTGTCTGTCTGTTCGTTTTTTTCCTCATATATTTTCATAAATTTAAAAACGAAATTCATGCTTACGGAGATTCTCCTTATTTGCTATTGTTGTTGTTCTTGTTGTTTCGCTTTTCTTTTTTCATGTAACTTATAATATCCTTGGCATACATCCTTAAGGATGTGTTGCTTGCTGCTGCTTTTTATCTTAAAAGTAAACATACTTATACACAAGCAAGCAAAAGATATAAACCAACACATGTAAACGACTTTACTGCCACTTTCTATTGTTAAAAATGAATAACAAATATAACATATTATATAAACATATAACATATTATATATTCAAACATATTATATAAACATCAGTTTTAATGCCAGCGCATAGCTGAGTATTTCTAACTAATCTCATCAAATAACGTCGTACATTTCAATTGAATTATAATGCAATCGATTGTCATCGATTTTTTAAACTTTAAAATATAATTCGAAAAGATTTGCTGGGTTATTCATTTATAAGTTGCACATTAGCATAATTTTACCATTTTGATATTTCGGCGAACAACGTTTTGAGAATAGAGGGAAGGGAAAATGTTTGTCGCTATCACTCATTTGAGAATGCCACGATACCCTATAATTAGCAGTTCATTGTAGTTAAAAGATGTTGCGATGTAATCCTTTAAAGACCGTATCAACGTTGTAAGTAATAAAAATGGTTCGTATAAATGGATACGTTTTTCTTCAATTCTCTTAAGAATGTGTAGCAGTCGGCAGAGATGTGAGCAGAAGTAGAACTTTATTAATTTAATTTTCTGGTCTTTTTTTTTTTGTTGTGTTTTTGGAATATTATTTCAGTTCATTGTCATCATCACTAGAATTTTATTAGTTCAAGAACATGACAGCAAATATTAATTTTACTCTCTTTTTTTTTATTAATTTTCTATTTGTTTCTCCTTTATGTTCAATTGTTATTACATTAATGCGTTTCCTTTTTATTTGATTCCGAATGTCAGGAAGTTTTTTTGTTCGTCTGTGTTAAATGTTAAAGTTATTGTGGAGGGGTCTTCACTTTTGTGATAAATATCAGGAATTTATACAGGCTCCTGGCGGAATGTAGTGCTTTCATGCGGAGGTTATGGGGGCTGTTAAGGCCACCGAACTTGGATAACTAGCCAACACTAAAGGCTTTGAGATGATATGTTTTCAGATGATGTCTGTTGTGCGAGTGTAAAAGGCCGCTAAGTGGCCTTATGCCAGGCTATCAGGTAAAATTATGCTGGCTACCTGGTCATTGTGGTGTTTTTGGCAACGATGTTACATATGAAGTGGTAAGATCCCTGATCAGCCTTGGGAATTATATCAGAGGAGAAGTCAGTGAATACGTCAAGGCTTCGTCCTACTGGGGCGAAATTTATACTGACCATGGGAAGACCGGGGAATGGAATTATTTTAGGACTACCAACGGGGCATGGCCCCTTTAGACACAGGACAAGGTGGTGAACAACGGATATCTAAGATTTCTGCAGGCTTTGTGAGGAAGCGAAGGAAATAGTAGACCATTGTCGCTGTCCTTGTTTGCAGATGCGTAGACAGAGATGGTTGCGTAGTCGATGAATTGGTAAATTGCAGACTTGAGGATCTAATATGATTCATTAACTGCTTTGACTGGCTAGAAGATAATTTTGTGTATTAGAAAAAAAAAACAAATAATTCTTATCTGAATAGGAAAGGGAAAAACAAAAAAAAAAACTAAGTTTGTGAAATGTTTTGAATTCAACGTCATCAGAAAATTCTTTTCAATTTTTTTCACAGTAAAAACAAAAACTTTTTAATTATATTTAAATCAAATCAAATTTAAATTAAAATTGTTCTCCATATGAACTTTATATTTGGTTTTAGGATTTTAACACATTCTGTTAATTTCTTCGGAAAGATCCAATAAAGAAAAACGAATTGAAAAGAAAATATATGTACTTTATTTACAAATACGTACATGTAGTTACTACTACCATTATTATACATATATATATTTATACATACATATATACAAACACTGTAATGTTTGTATGTATGTATGTACATATATGAACAGAGTTGTTCATTGTTTTTGTTTTTTCATTCTTGTTTAAATACTGCTACTCAAAATTAAAAAAAAAATGAATTGCCAAACATTTGAATATTATTGCCAAGTAAATATTTGTAAAAGGAATTTTGAATTTTATACAGACCGCCTTCTAAACATAAAAAATGTAAAGACGGCCGTATAGACAGCAAGGAAGGACAAAGTGACGTTTCTACAAATAAATAAAAAAAATACATTTTTTTCATTTTTTCTCAGACATAAACGAGAAACAAGTTGATAAATCGACTATATACACTCATATATTTTATTGTATATTGAATGTCAGTAGTGAATAACAAATATTTATTAAAATTGGCAAAAAAAAAAAGGAAAAGAATACCAACAATTGCAAAAAAAGCCACAAAAATGAAATATATGAATATTTCATACGATATTTAAACAAAATGATACTTTTACATACAAACAAACACACATACACACACACACACCCATTAGGGATATAACCAAAATCCAAAAATAAGCATTGTCATGTGAGACCATTTCGGATATTTGGTTCCACAGTGTACATTTCTCATAACGGTCACATCGTAGTGAAGTCACCGTAGTCGAGAAGGTAGTGTGTTGACTTTTTAGACGAGAGCCTTTGGTTCAACTCCCAGCTCAGGCATCTAAAAAGAAAAAAAAAACACTGAAAGTATATAAAATAGCCACGAAATAGTTTCTCAAAAATCTGTCGTTCGGTATCGACATGGGTGCTGCGAGAAGGTGAATCGTAATCTTGATTAAAGAGTTGTAAAGACAAGCTAAGAAAGTAATTAAGAAGAAGCTCACTTTGGCCTCAATTGGTACATCAACATCAATTCAGAATTATCGAATTTAGTGTGAAGAGACACCTAGAGATAGTTCCAATGGACAGCACAATAATATACAATACGTTTCCCTATTTGCTTAATGCTATAAGCACAACATATGCAACTATCAGAAATAGAATGCTGCTGCTTCGGATTTAGTTTAACTTCTATATTTACCAGCAGCAGTGAGAGAATTAATGTTGACAATGAGAGTACATATTTGTGCTGGCAATAGGCGATACATATAATAAAAGTATTAAAAACTCTCAAAAACATTTTCGTGGCACCATCGACACAGAATAAAAAAAATTTTTAATTTTTTATTTGTTTTACTTATGCTGCTGTCTTTAAAATAATTAAAGCATATGCTGCTTGCCTGAGACGGCAATTGCAAATTTGCTGTGGCGCAAATGTTGCTTCTATTGTGTTTATAGCATTAAAAAATGAAATCTTCTAGAAAGAATTGACAGTTGCCAGCAAAAGAAGGGGAATTGGTTTCAAAATGTTCAACTGATAAATGAATTTATCGAAAAAAAAAACTTCTTTTGAATATTTCGTAAATTGAGTTATGAAATGACGAACATATTAGGCCGAGTCAGATTTATAAACATGCATACGTTTATGGATTATCACTTTAATTTTACTGTCTTATGGATAATGTGGATATGTACATACATATATCCCTAATATTCATATTTATACACAGAAATATATACAATAATATTGTACAATATTAAGATAAATAAATTGTGTTTGAAAATCAACAATATTTCTGATCGAAATTCATGTCTGGGGGGACACATACTAATACACTGTACTGATTAGTAGGAGTATAAAATGTGTATTTCTTCTGTAATATTTATAATGTAATTTCAATGGAAATTTCAAACACGATATTCATTCATTCTGTGTAAAGACGTACACAGAAAGAAAAATTTGTCAATTAATGCCTTTACAAATTCAATATTATAGAAAATCGTATTAAAATTGTTTGAAATGATGTCAGTTTATAAACATTTTACGAAATCGTATTAAAAGAAAATAATGATTATGATGAAAATGATGAACAATACATTTGACATTTGAAAATTAAAATTTATAAAATTAATATAATTGGCTAGATAATATAATTTAAACTTATTAATTATAGCGTAAAAGTGATTGAAACATTAATTAATTTAAAGAATTCCTTCATTATTCTTTAATAACTTTTAATTTCTTTCTCTGTCTCCCTGTGTGTGAGTTTGTCAAAGTAGGAGTTCTAATAACACGGCAGTGTTGTCGTATCTGTCTGTCAGTTTTTCTGAATTGCATTTTATGTCTAATAAATGTCAAAATTATCCAAAATAACTGTCATTTATTGGTGTTTTTATTATGTGTAATGTAATATAATATATTATTATATGTATACTATACACATAAATATTTGTTTATGAACATAATTGTAATATACTATACATACATATACACATTGTATTATTATTGACAAGTCACAGAAACAGGCTAACAATTAAAAATTGTTTAAAATTATTCAAAATTAATGTTTAAAAAAAATATTGAACTACTACGGAATTTCGTTTAAAAAAATGTATTTCGATGATCATGAATGTCAAAATTATGTATAATTTCTTATCCAGTTTACATCTCTTAAAGAAGAGTAAACAATTCTTGAAAGATTGAAATTAGATATGCACATGCGTCAGATATGCTATAAACGCAATAGACGTGACATTTGCAGCACAACAATTTTGCAATCGCCATCTCAGGCAAGCAGCATACGCTTAAACACGTTCACGCCGGCCCTGTAATTCATGCTTGTCGCCCACTGGTGGCTGCACTTATTGCTTTTAGCTCTATCGGACGGCAGTTAAACGGTATAGTGTAAAGTTTTGTGTGAATTTTGTGCGAATTCGTATCATTCTCACTAAATATTCTGAATTTTTACGGTGAAAATAGAACAGAACTTAATTATTACGTTAGTAATTACAATTGTATTAAAAATAAATGCTTTTAATAGAGCCTGACTCTCAAGTATTCTTTTTTGGCAGTAGGAGTGTAAAAGATCTAAATATTTAGTGTTACATATCGTCTAATAGCATGATCAAATGCTTACCACCGGTAGTACACGTCACCCGTTGTGTAGTGCGATTGGCAAAACATAAGCAAAACAAATAGAAAAATAAGTCATTCAATAAGCCGTAATATTTCATACATTGCGCTTTTAGGTCCTCTATTGCATGCACGTTATTGAATTGCTAGCACAAATACTCTCTTTGTCAGCGCTAATTCAGTAGCAGCTTCTAGTAAAAATAGAAATTAATCTAAGTACGAAGCAGCAGCATTGTCACTTGTGGACGTGTTACCTTTAAAATTCCATATAGACTCATGTATTATATACTTGAGACAATGCTGTGTAGCAAATGTTGCATTTATTGTGTTTATAGCGGCAAAATAAGGCTATTTTTATATTGTAAACAGAACTACAAACTTTTTAAGATCGTCTATGATTTTAAATTAATTTTATATACATTTTGACAAAAAGAAAAGCATAACTCCGTAACGTGTGTCACGATTTTATTGAAGATTTTAATTCAGATGAACTCCATAAAAAATTTCAAAAACACTCTTTAATTTGAGTGAAGACATGGCTCATGAAAGTATTATTAAAATATTAAAATATTTAATAAAAGTTTATGGTCTATAGGTATATGATGAAAATGAAAATTTGGATAATTTTGTGTGAGTGTTGGTTTGCTGGGTTAGTTTTTTTTATTCTAATCGCACACACAGTACACAATATAATATCGATTGTTGTGCGTTTAGTTTGTAGAAGTGCTAATTCGTGAGAGGATACATATGTATGTATGTGTTTGTGCGTTGGCATACTTTTGTGTTTAATTATAAAATATTTTATTTGCATTTTAACGCTTTTATAATACACACCATAATGTAATGGACTGAAATTTATACTGGCATCATATGCTGGAAGTACGAAATTTCATAAAAAAAAAACAAAAACGTGATTATAAAAAAACAGAAGCCTGAACGAATCGGTGAAATCGATTACTCAGCCAGGTTTCAAATTCATTTAAACTGAAATAATAGAGAAGACAATAAGTTCTCCTGTAGATATTGCTTAAAGTTTTTACAAGGAATTTCCTCTTAAGTACCTGGCTTTGGCAAGTGTCATAATTTTATTTTTCCGTGTTTTTTTTGTTTTTTTTTTTTTTGGTTTCATATGCCTAATGTTGGAACAGTGCTTATCAGAATAGTGTTGAACAGAACAGAATAATATTGTTATCTTTACATTGATTGTATGTATGCTATGATATATGCCAGGCACTACTGTTGGTACTCACTCTATGCAAATACAATACGTTTGTACACATTAAAGGGCGCATGAGTAAATTTGGTCACTTCACTTTAAACGTATATGAATTTATATGATCTCGTTCTGGCCATAATCATATAGATTTAAACACACACTCACATACACATACACATACACTCAATCAACTATTTCCCCTTTTTCTCATACATGTATATACACAATCATAAGTATATCCACATAATTGCGTATGCATATGTACGTTCGAGTACGTTTATATTTTAATATCAACAAGCATAATATGAACGAACGTATCCTCTGGTATTCGGTAGATAAGACCCATTATGCTGGCATTAATTATTATTATAACACTGCTGCAAGCAGTTTAAATGAATTAATTTTTCTAATTAATTTCGAGTAAATGAATTATGAAAACCTTTATTATTCAACGAATATTCCTTCTTCTTTTCTCACCCTTGATGCCTTATACATTTATTGTTTTGATTGCGGGGCAGAAGAGTTGAGAGAAAGAAAAAGTGTTACTC
Source organism: Sarcophaga rosellei (assembly GCA_930367235.1). Lineage (NCBI taxonomy): Eukaryota > Metazoa > Arthropoda > Insecta > Diptera > Sarcophagidae > Sarcophaga > Sarcophaga rosellei. The sequence goes on along the minus strand of OV884019.1, from coordinate 1,657,904 downwards.
AAAAACATTTACTTCCGTTTCCTTGTGGAAGTATTAATTTGTTTTTTGTTTGTGAGTATGTATGTACTAGTCTGTATATAATATTTTAAATGTTCCATAAAAACATTACGGGGATATGAAAACATGCAATTGCATGCGTTAAAATGCATAAATTTTTGTATGAATATACTATATGTGTGTGTGGATTTTTTGTTCATTACTACGAGAGCAATTTGAAAAGGTTCTGCGTTTGACTCTAAATGGCGCTGATGGTAACAACTGGCAACTGGTAGCACTGTTGTAAGACGATATGTAAAGTTCAACTGATTCGGGCATTTCATTGCTCATTATGAAAGCCACTTTTCACTCGTTTCACAGGGAAGCTCAATCTCTTTGGAAACGAGTATTCATGTGCAATATTGCTAGACTTTGCTGAACACGAATGGATAAGAAGAGGATCGACTCACTTCTGTCTTTAACTCGTATGTCCATCCAACGCAAAATAGCGATTTTAATGATTTCTGCAGCAGCTGTAGGTCTGAGAAGAAGAAAGAGACTGTCTTTCTCCTAATCTGTCAGTGCTCTGCCCTTGTCATAAATAGCTGTAGGCTTCTGACCTCTCTCTAATAATAAAGATTGGGATGGTTTTCTCTAGGGAATGGATGACCCCCAGGATAGGGGTCATCAAGGGTCTACGCCATCTAACCTAAACCAATTTCGGGTCGACATCTCAGTCCATTTTTGATTGTGGATAAATATAGTCCGGTAGATAAAAAAGGAATCTTCATCAACAAAATACAGCGTGAAATTTTGGTCTGATAAATTTCAAGGACATAGTATAAGTTTTAAGGCCGATGTACTACAAGAAGCACAGAAATCATTCGACAAATGAATGAATGAATTGTACACTGTTTGCAGTAAGAATTACACTTGAATAGAGTGTGTTTGTATTGGGTGCCACATTTTCATACGAGATCTAAAACGTTTTCGAATGTGTATCTCTTAAACTTGATTGAATTCTTTCAACGAGAAATAATGGACTTTAACTTAATTTCATAATTATGGAAGCAGCGATGCCAACTTAGCACTTTTTACGCTATTTTTAGCTCCTTTTGAGTACACGCTGCGCGTTTTTTTCTATTTAGCCCTTTTTTTAAAAAAAGAGCTGGAATGGCCCTTTTTGGTTTAGTTTTTAGCAGTTTTAGCACTTTTTGCCAAAAAATTGTATTTAAACACCAGCTTAAAGAAATTGAGGAACTTGAAAATTTTATACAAAAATTAAAACTATATAAGTGGAAAAATCTGGATAGAACTGATAATTTTTTGATCGAAGTCAACCAATTTAAAAACTCAACAAAGGAAAATCCATTTGGAAAACTTTCGTCGTTTGTGTTAAGACTTCTGACACTGCCCTACTCAAATGCAGAAGTAGAGCGCACATTTAGCGTTATGAATTTTTATAAAAATAAAATAAGGAACATAATGCCATTAAATACATCTAATTGCTTAATTCATGCAAAGTATGGATTAAAACGAAAAAATGCTGCTGTTTGGACTATCAAATACCAGGAAATGTTTTTCTAAAAATTAATTCTAATGAAACTTACAAAAAGTCAAAATAATTTATCAAAACTGTTTTGTGGACTGATGAGGAAGAAGACAATACAATTTTGTACGAAAACGATCAATCAAATATTTGCTTTTAATGATATTTTTTATATTTATGAACACTTACTTACTTACTTAATTGGCCATAACAACCCGTTTAACGGATTTCGGCCTGCCGCAACACATCCTTCCAGGCGCCTCTGCTTCTTGCGCGCCTACGCCAGTTGGTCACACCAATCGATGACAGGGCTTCCTCGATTTGGTCCTTCCAACGGATACAAGGTCGTCCTCTTCGCCGACTTCCGCAGATTCCCGCATCAAATACCCGTCTCGCCGGAGCATCCTCCTCCATTCGAACGACATGGCCGAGCCAGCGCAGCCGCTGGATATTAATGCGCTGTACAACGTCTACGTCGTTGAGGAGCTCATACAGCTCACTGTTGGATCGGATACGGAAATCATCGCCAACTCGCACTGGACCGAAGATCTTGCGTAGGACTTTTCTCTCGAACACTCGCAAGGCCGCTGCATCTGTTCTTAATAGGGTCCATGCCTCTGCGCCATAGAAAAGCACGGGGAGGATGAGCGTCTTGTAGAGTGTTAGTTTTGTCGCGCGAGAGAGGTCTCTGCTACTCAATTGCCTACTGAGACCATAGTAACACCTGTTGGCAAGAGTGATCCTACGCTTGATCTCCAGACTGACATCATTTCTGGTGGTAACGGCGGAGCCAAGATAGATGAATTCCTTGACCGTATCAAAAGTATAGTTATCGGCCGTAATCTGAGAATCAATACGCCGCGCGTCTCTACTTGTCGATAACATATACTTTGTTTTGCCCTCATTTACTGCCAGACCCATCTTACTAGACTCTCGTTCAATAGCACTAAAGGCAGCAGTAACATCTCGCTTGGTACGCCCTATAATGTCAATGTCGTCAGCGTACGCAAGCAACTGGACACTTTTTTGAAAAATAGTGCCATTGCGATGCACTCCCGCCTTTCGCAGAACACTCTCCATGACGAAGTTGAAGAGGTCGCATGATAAGGGGTCGCCTTGTCTGAAACCTCGCACGGTATCAAAAGGTTCGGAGAGGTCCTTTCCTACCTTGACGGAGCTGCAGGAATTGCTCAACGTCATTCTGCATAGCCTTATCAGCTTCGCAGGTATACCGAGCTCAGACATTGCGGCAAAAACACGATCCCTTATGGGGCTATCGAAGGCTGCCTTATAGTCGACAAAAAGATGGTGTGTGTCGACTTGTTTCTCGTGGGTCTTTTCCAGGATTTGGCGTAGTGTGAAGATCTGGTCGATGGTGGACTTGCCAGGTCTGAAGCCGCACTGATAAGGTCCAATCAGTGTTTTCACGAGTGGCTTCAATCGTTCACACAATACGCCTGTAAGAACCTTATATGCGATAGGGAGAAGACTTATACCCCTGTAGTTGGCGCATATCGTAGGGTCTCCCTTTTTCAGGACAGGACAGAGGACACTGAGGTTCCAATCTTCCAATCGTTGGGCATACTTTCTTCTAGCCATATTTTGTAAATAAGTTGGTGCATGCGCCCTACCAACTCATTACATCCGGTCTTAAACAATTCAGCGGGGAGGCCATCAGGACCCGCCGCTTTATTGTTTTTAAGACGCATAATCGCGACTTTGACCTCTTCATGGCTAGGCGGCGGAATCTCCACGCCGTCATCGTCGATCGGGTTCGAAACATCATCTCTAAAGGCGGAATTGTTGTCGTCATCACCTTGGAGCAGAGTAGAGAAGTGTTTCCTCCATAACCTCAGCACCCCTTGCGAGTCTGTTATCAGGTTTCCGTTTTCGTCTTTGCAGGAAGACGCTCCGGGCTTAAAACCTTCGGTTAGACGCTTAACCTTTTGATAAAATTTTCGAGCATCATTCCTACACCTATACATCTCGACTTCCTCGCGCTCACGCCTTTCCTGCTCCCTCTTCTTGCGTCTGAAAAGGCGTCTCTCATCCCTTCTCCTCTCTCTATAGTTCTCGACAATGGCTCGCGTTGCGGCTGACTGCAGCGTTTTCTTGTATGCGGCGTTTTTCGCTGCAGCAGCCTCGCGACTCTCCTCGTCGTACCATTGATTTCGTTGGGGTGGGCGCTCGAAACCAAGGACTGTTTCCGCAGTAGTGCGCAAAGAGTGGGAGATGTTGGCCCACAGTCCACCAATGTCGCTGAGATTGGATGGGGAGCGACGGAGCTTATCCGAGAGTTGAGCGGAGAACGCCTCAGTTGCCCCTTGTGATCGCAGCTTCTTGACGTCCAGCTTTCGCAATGTACTAGAGCGCGCAGATCTCGAGGCGCTAATGCGCAATCGGAACTTGGCTGCGACAAGGTAGTGGTCCGAGTCGATGTTTGGACCTCTGAATGTACGCACATCTAGTACACTGGAAACGTGCCTTCCGTCTATCACAATATGATCGATCTGGTTGGATGTTGATCGATCGGGGGACATCCAGGTGGCCTTATGAATGTCGAGATGCTGAAACCTGGTGCTACATACTACCATGTTGCGCGCCGCGGCGAAATCGATCAGCCTCATACCATTGGAGGTAGTGTCCGCGTGGAGGCTGAACTGTCCGACAGTGGGGCCAAAGATACCTTCCCGCCCGACCTTCGCATTAAAATCTCCGAGGACGATTTTGGCGTCATAGGCCGGGCACTTATCATATACGTCCTCGAGTTTAGCATAGAAGGCATCCTTAACCGCATCGTCCTTTTCTTCCGTCGGGGCGTGGGCACAAATTAGGCTTATGTTGTAGAATTTTGCCTTGATGCGGATTGTGGCTATTCTTTCGTTCACAGGTGTGAACCCAGAGACAAGGTGACGAAGTCTCTTATTAACCACAAAGCCGCATCCGAATTCGTGCTTATCTTCATGGCAGCTGTAGTAAACATCACAAGATGCAAGCCTTTTGCATCCTTGTCCTGTCCACCGCATTTCCTGTATGGCAGTGATGTCAGTCCTACATTTAATGAGGGCATCCGCCAGCTGGGCGGAAGCGCCTACCCTGTAAAGGGTGCGGACGTTCCATGTGCCAATACGTAAATCGTAGTCCTTTATACGTTTGCCGTGGTCGTCAACTTTTAAGGGGATCTTATCGGATTCTGTATTTCTGGTTTTCATTGGAGGGGGATTTTTACGTGGTGGGTTCCAAGCCCTACGCACAACCCAAATTTAACGTCCAGGGGATTGGACTTCGCTGCACGCATTAGTTAACATCTAGCGGGTGCTAGAATGCCATCCAGGAGGGGCCACGAGGAGGCTGCGTGTCAACTTTAATACAGCAAGACAAGGATCGTCCTGGAGGTCGCCACGTTGACCACAATCAGAAACTTTGCCTTGTTTGCATGCATCCCATCCCTCCCATTTATGAACACTATTTAATATAATATTATTTTAGAATTAATTTAAACCCAAAGGACACATAAAATTAATTTAAAAAACGTTACATTTTAATTTAGCCCTTTTTAGCTCTTTTTAATTGTTGCCCTGGCGCTTTTTGCATCTACAAAGTTGGCACCGCTGTATGGAAGTAACATTTTATAACAGAGAGAGGGAGAGAGAGAGAGAGGAAGAGAGAGGAAGAGAGAGAAAAGAACAATGAATTAAAAGCAATGAAATGAATGAATTGGTTGGTGTAGAATACGTACCAAATAAATCAAAGTGAATACCATCGACAGGATAGTATTCCTGTCGTATTGAAGTGTTAGGAGATTATAAATTAAATTAAATTTTCAATCTTCCCTCGTACTTTTGTAATTTTATATACATATTTTGTTTTAATTTTTTTTTCTATAAATTCTTAAATTGTGTTAATTTGAAAATATGTATTATGGATGCATAATTTCTATTTGCCGTAAACGTACATCAGATGAAAGGTATGAAGAAGCATAAGAAGGAAAAGAAGAGAAAATAGAGGAAAGGTTAAGAATTTTATTTAAATTTTTATTTGCAATTCTAGACTGCAACTTTACAAGTGCTTGTAAGTTAAAAAAATAATAAAAAAATATTAAATTCCCCACAATTACGTTGTTTTTTTGCTACCCAGAAAAACTATGCAAATGAATTGAAATCATAAAAGGGGCCACATAAAGAGTGCTAAAATCTTAAAAGTTGATAAAGGCTGTACAAAATAATTACATTACAACTGAAAAGGGAAGTATTTTATTCATCCAGTTTGCGTTACGACAAGCGATTTATGGTATTAAAAAAAATTTACTTTTATTTTTATGAATTACGTGAATGGTTTTATAATCACGAAAGTTTGTTTTATTTTCATTAAACATAATAGTCTGTTGACTTCAATACATATGTGCTAACATCCCGAATGTTAAATTGCTTTAATTAGAAATGAAACTAGTTTTAGTGAGTTTAAGCAATAAATTATGCTGTTTCTCTTCTGTCCTTAAATAAAGATCGACCATATGCAACATTTTAAATTTAAATGATGATAAGAGGCATATTAAAGGCAATTTTAATTTGTGTAATACTACCATATGTTCCATTTCGATTTTAGAAAATTAGGAATTTTAATTAGAATTGTTTTACGTGAATCGGAAATATTATTTTTGAAGTAAGTGTTGTACAGAAGCGATATTAGTGCAGGCATTGTATTCACTATAATCATTTTGCAGTATGTCGTCATACGCTGATGCCTAAAATATCTTTGATGATCACGAATGAGGATAATTATGATTACTTCTACACAATGTTCGGTGCAATCCTGAAGGAAGGAGACAAACTTGCGTAAATCTGCGATGGGAAGAGATCCTGTTAATCCAGGTTGAAAACTTATTGTCTGATCGTAGTCACTCAATACAGTTGCACAAAACGTGCTCTGTGTTTTCACTCTCTTCTATAGCGAAGAAATTGTATATTTTTGCTGGAAAGGAGAAAAGTTTTCCCAACCGAGATACCAAAGCCCTTGTTCAGCTGTTTAGAAGCGCTGATGGTTCAAAACCTTCAGATCTCGTGCGTTTCTTCTTAAACACTTGATTGAAAAATTAGTTTATTTTTCATTTTTGTGCTAGAATGAGCCAATTAGGACATACGTTCGTTTTTAGAATATGAAAAGAAATGAGAGCTACTAAAGTACGTACATACGTTCTGTTACGTTCCGTGAACCTTATCAAACCAATCCGTAAATATGTATAATCGATTCATATTCTGCATATTAATCTGAACATTTTTTTAAAGTTCTTTATTAAAGTATTAATTTAAATGAAAATTCATTGAAGGGTATAGAAAAAGATGTTCGCTACTAAGAAAATTCGTTATAACCGCGTTCGTTATAAACGTATTTTACTGTAATACTTTTAAGGTTCTCAGGGACTAAGCTGAGCTTGTTTCTAATTTAAATAAAAGACATTTGTTATTATCCTGAAATATGTAAAACCAAAAATGAATTTTCTCTGCCGTAGACGCTTCTATAATATCAGGAAACCTCAGGTGAATTAAAAATTCATGCAAAATTTTCATTGAGTTTTAAATTTCTGAAAGGAATTCTTTTAGCTTTCGGTTGCTGTTTTGTTGTTGTTTCAAAAACGGAAGTGAAAAAAATCTACAAACTAAATTAGCTGTTAATAGTCATCAAAAATGTAATAAAGAAACAGACGTCGCCGTCTATTCTATGTGAAATGAGTGTTCTTCTCTCACTATGTATGTATGCCAATTACATGTAAGAGTGTGTGTGTGCAGGTTAAAAACGTTAAGAGTAAACATCTTCATATAAAGTGTACTACTAAACATATAAATAAACAACCGCACACATATATACATGCATACAAACATACACAGACATACATATGCACGTATGCATTAATATGCAGTTGGGATTACAAATGTAGCAGCAATTAGCAGTAGAAAAGCAAATAACAAGAATGATGAATGTTAGTTTTTCCTCTAAGAAAATGATTTAAAAAAATTATTTTTCGATTAGAAGACACACATGTTGCTAAGCTATTTGCATTTGAAATGTTATGCTAAATTTTCATGCACAAGTGTGAGCGTAGGTGCCTTCCTTAGTAATGCAATGTGTAGTAAAAATAACGAGTAAGAAATCAGATTTTAAATGGATGAGTGTAAAATGAAAGAATGTAAAGCAAAAATTCTCTTGATCATATACATATGTATGTATGTATTTATGTATGTACATTAACATGCTTACATACATACATACATACATACATACATACATTTACTTAACGTGACCATATCTGAATCCGACAAATTTGCAAAAATGTTAAAATGACTCAAAGAATTATTTAAAAAGAAAATTATTCCAAGCATCTCGATAACAAATTTAAAATATTCTTATTAAACGACGGTCTTAACATGAAAATACACTTTTTGAGGATTTTTTTGGTTTAAAATTTGACGATGCATCGGTCACGTTTCACACATAAGACCAACGGAATTCCTTTGTATTTTCCATTCACATAGAAAATGTTCACGGACAAAACATACTTAAGCATTCATTAAGAAGACGCTTTTTTTTCCTTATCCGTTCGTTCATTCATTTTTCTCGTACAATATATCTGTAGGTGTGTCTTTACGGATGTGTGTGTGAGTGTTGTAAAGTAACCAATCATACAGCGAAACCACGTTGATGACAACAACAGTAGCGTTGATGAATACATTTTAAATCTTGCATTATACAGTGAGGCAATTGATAAAAATTTTCAACTTAAAGCAGACATTTTTGAAGGAGAAAGTCAAAGGTTATTAGACTGATTGCACCTCAATTTGACGTTGCTTGACGTATATCTGTGTTAGAATGGGGTAATACAAAAGGAACTATGGTAACAGTATTAAAGTTGTGTTATTGAAAAGTATTATTACTTTTAAGGAATTCAGTGTAATCTTGAATCTTTAAATTGAATTAACGATACAAAGAGGTCTAGTTTTCATAGTTTCTAGGAACTCAAAACTTATGGTCTGGTCAATCGGTGATCATAATAATACCATACAATGAAATATGAGAGATGCAATATTTTTTTGCATCAAAAATGTTTTTTGCAAAATTTTCATATATGTACATACGTAAAACATGATCATTTTATTTAATCTTCCAATAAAAACTTTGATAATAAAGCCTGTTTTAATATTTATTACCTAAGTAAAGGGCATTACAGCGACCATCGTCATACTATCCAGCAGTTGCTATCAGGAATTTTCAATTTCCGGTACAAATATTACCAGGTATTAATACGTAACTAATATGATAACTAAAAGCACTCTACGGATAATGTGAGTTGTGGACGACAAGAAATTTAGTTTAACTAAAAGCCGAACTTTGTGAAATCTTTTCTTATTTAGAGACAAATCAGATGATCGATTGCTGCAAACTGCTGACTTCCAGTTTGAACTCTATCTGCTTATGTACATATGTATATTATTTCACTGTGCATTAGGGGGAAGGGGTTGGAGAAGTACGTGTATATGCATTTGTGTGAACAGATTTGTGTCGTTACTTTTCCTAAAGTTTGTTTATAAATCTTGTGACTTCAGTTCTCTTATTTTATTTTATTTTATTTTTATTGCTTTTGCTACTAAAGGATGTAGTGTTTCGCATTATAGCCATAATAGCTTCAATACATGTGTGTACGAGTGTGTGAGTGAGTATATGATATGATTTAATTTTTTTATTTTTTCTTCTTCTTGCTTCTCCTGCTTTTATCATGTTGGGCCGTTGTTCATGTCGTTGTTTTATTTCCTGCTATTCAATTTATTCATTGGTTTGGTATTTTAGCTTTTTTTTCTCTCTCTTTCATTTTTTTTTTTTGTAGTTGGTTAAGTTGTTGTTACTGTGTCTGTGTCCGTGTCTATGTTGCTGTTTATTTTTGCTAGTTAGTGTTCATTTTCTATTTGAAATTGTTGTTGTTCATTTTCATTACATTCTTTTTCTTGTTCTTTTTTGAGTTGTTTCACACTTCTATTGGCAACAACGATGTGTAAATAAGTAGGGGGAATAAAAAAAAGTTTTTCTCTTTGTACTTCATTTCTTGATATGGAATAATGACGACGTTGTTAATGGTGATGTTGACGATGATGATGATGATAATGACGTTGATGTCTATTGAAATTTTTGCTTTTGTTTAAACCACCTGCTGGTTTTTGGGTATTCCGGAAAGATACTTAAGATAGAATTGATGATGTTGATGATCATTATGATGTTTCTATTATGGTAAATACACACTAAGAAATATAAACATTTACTAATGCATACCCAAATGCATGCAAATGCTTTAATATTAAAGAGAATGTACACAAACATATGTACATGCACATACTTACAAGTGTTCATAATAGGTATGCATGTACGGCGAATTCTAAATACACTTCATTACAAGACTTTACCAGTAGAGTAGCAGGCAAGCAAGAGCAAATAGGCAAACTAAATTTTTCTAAGCAACAACAATGCATAAATGTATGTATGTATGAAAACATAGATGAATAAATTGCCATTAGCATATTTGCTGAGTTTCCACTTAGAAATTGAAGTGCTTTTAAGGCAAAATTGTTTATTTTTTTATTTTAAATTTCGCCCCATAGCTGAGGGACGAGGATGGTCAAAGGAACTTTACATAGCATACATACATTACGCAAATGCCAATACGTTATGATCACGATCCTGTGTAAATGAAGTGATTACTTTGTTTAATAGCAGTACGATGATGCCATGCCCTCACTATACTCACGTTGTCTATCCGTTCTTCTAAAATTATTTATTAAACATACAGTGTACAATTTCTCTTACGTTATGCAACACATGAAAGCAATTACATATTATGGCAACTATGTGGGTTTCATACCATTTTATCTTGGTTTTTTTTTCTTCTTCCTATGAACACTTTCGAATGAGTAAAATGCTGAAAGGGAGTGAAATTTTCAAAAATTATTGTTATTTTCTCGTAATATGATCTGATACGTGACTTAAAATTTTTGTAACTGTTTTGTAAATTCTTTGACAATACTGGTTGTGTGTGGAAGAGGGAGTTTAAGTTTAAAAAATTATTTTAAGGAAGTTCGTTACATAACATGGATTAAAATCAACTGCCATACATTATGTCGAAAGTGTTGTAGAGTGTGTATAAATTTCTATTCATTACTTTACTTTCGTTTTAGGAATTTCCTTCTTTCACTTTTTTTAATTCTTTTTTAGTATTCTTGTCGTTCTTTTTCTAGCTTTTAATACCAACATGGAAATAAAATGAGCATTCGTATGTAAAAAGTACTAAACTAAGGCCTGATTATACGCCAATAATTTTGTTTTGATTTTCCCATATTTTTTTTTAAGTTTTTATTCTAGAAACGAACATATGTTCCGTGGAAGTTTGATTAATTTTAGCATTATTTCATATCTTTAAACAAAAAGCAACAAAACTGAAATAACGCTGAATGAATTCGATTCATGCAACCAAACAAGTATAATCAACACATCCATACGTAAATATCGAGCTGCATTCACGCAATAAAAATACAAGCTTAAATGGCAACCGATACTGTACATACATAAATAAGTATGTGTGCGTATTATTCCCTTAAATTTTCTAATTCCTTTGTGTGTTGTCTTTTACAATTTATCAGTCAATTATCGATTATTCTATTGGCGGCAAATATTAAGAATTGTTCAACGAGTTTCAAATGTAAGCATATGTACAGAGTTTTACACGTTTATCAATTTTTCTTTAGTTTTTATTTTAGTTTGTTTAGTTTTTTTTTGTTGTAGTATTCTTCCCAGTTTCAGATTTAATTTTATTTTTCCCTCTCTCTCTTTCTCTCTGTCTTCCGTTTTTTTTCTCCGTATTTTGAATTAATTCTGTATTTGTTTGTGGTTTTTCTTTTTCTTGAACAATTTTACCCTTCAAGTGCTTAAATTAATTTGACATTTGCAGACATAAACCCACACACACACGTACTAAAATTCAAAGGAATACAATAAGAGACAAAGGGAGATAGAGAGGAAGACATAGAGGAAGAGAAGAGAGGAGAAGAAAAAAAATAGTACGATATCAAATGGAAATACTAGCAGTTAGGCACACTTTTACTTCGACACAATTTAAGTGTATAAACTTGCATTAGATAGTGTTTGTGTTTGTGTGTGCGAGTGTGTGTGAGATAATGATTTAAATGGTTTGAATATGGGTATCAAAATGAGAGTGTAAAAGAGAATCTCTAATGACATTTTCATTTAATGTAATGTTGTGATGTTGTTATTGATCTTAATATTGATGTTGTTAAATTTCTTTTTTCTTAACGGCTGGTTACGGTTAAATCATAAATAAATATTTTAAATCGTATTGTTATTGTATTTGCTTGATCCCAGTTTGAGTACAAAAGAATAAAAACAACAACAACAAAAATAAATAAATTACATTCGTCTACATTTTGTATTTTTATATGTATGGTTTCGTGTTTGATTTGTTTATGATTTAAGACGTTAAAGAAATACTTTTGTTATGACATCTCCTATTAAAGCGTAAAGGATTCTGTATTTAATGAAGCCATAATAGCAACGAAACGAATATTGCCAATGTTAACAAGCTTGAGGACTACAATAGGATTTAATTTAATTCGTTTATTTCATTACAGCTTAATTAAATGAATAATTAAATGACAAATGTCAATGATTTAATTTTTGTTTTAATAGATACGCTTACATTTGCTCAATTAATAGAATAATAATAAAAATAACAAATAATTGTCTGATTTTCAACTTCAATTTAAACGAATTTAATTACGAATTTTTCTCATAAAATTTCTTACTCATTTACTTACACTTACATACTTGCTTAATTGGTCAATACACAATTCTTTAGTTCTGATTACGACTTAACTTTTCACCACCAGTTGTTTTGCGTGTGTTAATTTTATCCATAAATAGCGAGACCCACAGTTTTTAATCGACTCCGAAAGACAGATTTTTGAGAAACTTTATCATGTAAATTTTATTTACTCTTAGACTTTTTGCCAGAAATCCGCTGAAGAAATATTTCTTCATATTTCGTTCAAAATGTCTGATCGAAAATTTGGGTCGCGGTCTCACATCTAATAAGCCAATATATACTACATATGTATACATATGTATTACTAATGCATTATAAGCACAAATCCATTTGTCTTGTTGTTATCTTGTAAATGCGTGCGTACAGTGTAACGCCTTTCGCATAAATTAATCAGTCTCATTTCAAAAAAAAAAGTAGGAAAACCTTTTTGAAGGTCACATTACAAATGGCTGTGTTAGCCCATTCCAATTTATAGATAAAATAGAGCGTGTGATAAAATTCTAAATGAAGGCAAGGTATGGATAAATAATAGGAAACCAAAGAAATATTTGTTGATGAAAATCCTGAACAAAGCCATGAATTGAAAAATTTGTTTGTACAATAACATTTGAAACAATCACATAATTGATCAATCATTTAATTGAAAGACATGTAAAGTTCAACAAAACGCACTCGTAAGTGTACGTTAATGTCCTAATGGCCCCGTACACAGGCATTTGTTGTCTGGCAAAAGTTTGCAATACATTTAAGCAATAAACATCAACAAAAAAAGGAAAAAATAAAAAAAAAAATAACAATAACAACATCGATAACAACAATTACAGGAACAATACATATAAAAAAACAAAACAAAAATCAACCACAATACACCTTACAAACATAAAAATCAATGAGCAATTCCAACACAAAAACAAAACACGTATACACATATGCATGTATACAAACAGCTCTACAATAACAAAATGTAGGGGAAAAAATTAACAATAATTTCTTTTCTACGGGAGTGTAGTAAGTGTAAGTGTTATTAGTGAAATACATATAGAAATTCCCTGTATTATTTCGGCAAATTATGTTAGCGGTACAATTTTACACAAAATACAATACGCATACATACATACATACATATACCCAATATGCTATGTTTTGCCAAAAAAGAACAAAAAAAAAAAAAAAGAAGAAATCCATTGAAAAATAAAATCGCTTAAAAAAATATACACGACAACACAAAAACGAGCTCTTCGCAAACATTTGCAACCACATCGAATACACGCACACACATACATCGAACGATAATAAAATCGCAAAAGGAATTCAACATAATGACTTTTTAACCCTTTTTTATGTGAGTAGAGTTGAATCCTATCAAATAAATAAACAACAACAACAACTTTAGATATTTTAAACGGCATTCTCAATAAACAAATCATATATACATACACGTACACATGCCTATACCTACACCTACAACTACACGTACACACAAATAACAGACAAACAGACAAGAGTGATAAAAACACGAGAGAAATAAACACTTAAAAAATCATTTTTACACTCTTTTTGTAGAATTTTTTTTTTGTTTTTTCTGAAAAGTTTACTACAAAACCAAAAACAACTAAAATAATAAAACAAATAAAACTGAATATAACAATGCTTAGATTTGGTTTCTGTTAGTAACAGCTTTATTAAAAGTATAACGCACACTGTTGTTGTTATGTTATGTATGAATAAGACAAGATCATAGTGGGCGCTATAGAGAGTGGGAGAAAAAGGAAGTGGGAACCAAAGAAGAAAAGAAAAAAACTTTACTATTTACTCGTTTAGAGAGAAATGTTTGCTCTTTAGAACACAAGTCAATGTGTGAATGTTCGGATATGCATGGGTGTTATCATTTTCACAAATACAAATACAAACACACACACATACGCTTAGTATAGAAAAAAAAAACAAATACATGTTATACAGTAGGCTCAAATTGTATTGAACGATTTGCATTCAATTTTAGAAAACAGCAAACAAATGTTGACAAATGTGTTAGAGAAAACATAGTTTAAAAAAAAAAAGCATTTCTACTATCCTATAGGGTGTAGAAAAATGGCAATTATTAATTCTTCTAATAGGAATACTGTCGTTGAATCATTGTAAGGTTTTTACGAACATTTTTCTTTTACTGTTATGTCGTTGCTGGACTCAATATTGCACACTAGACAAGCGGAACAACTACTAATCCATATGTAGTAGCGGTCAAAACGTAATCCAATCCATAATGTTCCATTGTTTTCGAGTCCAATTAACATATGCTCGGGTGAAATTAAGAATATTTTTACTGTGTTTTCCGGATACAATGGTTTTTTGTTGTACTGTTCTTGAAGCATGAGAGCTTCTTACAACTTAGTCTTCTTTTTGTTGTTGTCCAATATGCATAAAGCTCTGGAACCATTGCTAAAATAGGGAAAAATACAGAATCCGATAGTTACGTAAAAACTCTCTCGCAAAAAAAAAAAATTCAACGTTTGGGTTCCGAATAAGTTGGTGCAAGAAAGAAATCAATCGTTGACCATAACGTTACTATCGTCTCAAACTCTCTAGGACGAATAAATTTGTTGGTAAAAATTCGTTGTAGGAAATTCGCAATTCGTTGCGTAACGGTGTAAGGCTATTACAGTCATCCAAAAATAATGGATGTTTTTATATTCAGCCCTCTAGAGCAAAGTTGCGAGTTCCTTAATTGATTTAATTATCTGTAAATTATCTCTTTTTTTGTTCAAATATACTATGTTTCACTTAAGAAGTAAGTAGTACTTCAAGTACTTATTTAAGCAACCACGCTGAACAATAAATAATTGGTAGCAAGCGTGTGTGTGCTTTTTTATTAATGTCTATTGTTTTTCATATTTTAATGCTTCTCTGTTTGCTAAAAATGATTAAATTTGATTAAAATTGTTAACAAATTAAACAATCACTCTGTGCTAAATAATTACAAGCAATTTGTGTTCCTGCTGTTCTACTGTAAATACAGTATGTAGACCAGTGTGAGAATTTGACTTTATAATATTTCTTGTTTATGGTATTGCATTGTTATCTGTGTGTATGAGTGTATGAGTGTAATGTAGTATATTGTATAAGTGCCTAAAAATGTTATTCTATTTCTTAAAACACCGAATACGCAATTTTGTTGTTGTTTTTATTGTTCCATTAAATCCCTTACTCTACATAAATGTGTACGTTTTAGTTCTGTGTTCTCGTTTTTGTGTGTTTGTGTGTGTGTGCCTGTGTGTTTTTTATTTTCCTAACACCACTTTGTTCAGGGATTGCAGCTGAAGGAAGTTGCTGCTGTGTAACAATAACATCTTTGATTGTTGTAGTTCTGTTTGTTGTTGTGTTCATTATTGTTTTTATGATATTTTCATTTTTATTTTCATTTTTATTGTTATTTTGTTTTTCGTTTTTATTGTTTTAAAATTTATATCACATTTAAGTGTTGGTTTTATTTGTTGTTGTTGTAGTTGTTTGGTTTTTAATGAGACAATATCGTTGACATACTTTTAGTTCAGGGTCATTCTGAAAAGTAATACGAACATGATTTTTTATGGTTTACCATTCTCTCTCTTGCTCTCTCGTTATTTGCGGCTTTGTACCGATGAATTTTAAAATTTATTCTGTCGTTGCTAATAATTGTTTTTGTTTGTTTTTTTGTTTATTTGATTATGATAAGATTTAAAGGTCATCGAACTGTTCTAAAATAATTTTAATGCCACAATCATACTTCTAAAGTACTATTGCCTCTGCCACTTGCCACTTTATGGGTAATAATCTTAAAAGTTTATGAAAAATCATTTGCAATCTTTTAAAAATGATTTCTAAGGAATCACATTTGCTTCAGAGCAAAATGACTGTCACATGTATGCCCACCTATTAATGCATCGTTGGATTGCATAGTAAAAGTATGGAATGATCACATTTCAATCGTAGTATGGAAATTAATAGTTTTGCCTCCCTTGGAGGTCACCTAAAATAATGCAATTGCTAAAGATACAAAATTTCAAGTAAATTTGTAATTGACGACAATATGAAAACAAAAATCACAAAAAAAGAAAAATACCTACAAAATAAGTGAACAACATATAAAAATTCTTCCTTTTCAAAATTTTTTTGCAATTATTTACGCTGCATTCCACGCATTAAAGTAATATGAACATCAAATTGTAATTGTCTGAGTAAAAACTGTCACCTTTCAAGTGAACACTGTTCGCATCCTTCACACATTTACCATTTAAAATACAAATCACAATTAAAATTCAATGCCTTCACTTTGCTTGCCATTGTCATCGATTTTATTTTCAATTTTTCATGATGTTACCCCTTCTCCTTTATTGTTTTGCAAACTATTTTACGTTTTCTAGATGAGAGATGTGTTTTCTAGGTGTGAGATGAATCCTCCCTTGCATTCTGGTCTTTGTATGTGCGTGTTTTTTTCAGTTTCATAGGATAATATTGCTGCTGTCATCAAACATTTAAAGTTGGAAAACGGAAACAAAATGTCTGATTTCCGTTTGCAATCGATTAAAATCTTCACAAACATGTACTCTTTTAATTTTTCACTTCTCTCTGTTGCTCTTGCTCATACTAAAGCCATGTACGCGGACAATAGGTTACATTATGCAAATGTATGTAAGAGAGTAATTTTGTATAACTGTTTCGATGTAGATGTCGATGACGTAGATGCGAGTGTGGCATAGTTTATGACTTAACTGTAGCGGGGTAGTCGGTCAGTCATTATTATTATTTCAGCCATAAATTTTGTTATTGCTATTATTGCTCGACTGCATTCTCTTCTTCTTTGACTCTCTCGTTGTGTTGTACGTGCACTGCATTTGAATTTGCTGTTCCTTTTTGGTGAACGTCAAGTGTTTTTCTGTGTATGCATGTGTGAGTGAGTATAAGTAAGCGTATGGGAGTCATTTTTTAATTATATTTCTATTTACTGTGTTTTGCCTATTGCAAGCGTGTGTGTGTGTGTGTGCGTATGAGTGTGAGAGTTTTTATTATTGTAATAGCATTTTGAATCATTCATTGTAGCAGGTATTTTATGATTTCAATTTGAATATGTCGTTTTCGAAATACACGCATTTACTTTTAATACTTTTGTAGAGAATGCAAATTGCATCAAATTTCATATTTCACCACACACACACACACGCGAACACACAGAAATAAGGCAATAGAGTTTGACTTGGTAATTTCTATTCAACACAACAACAGACAAGCAAAACACACATGCATGCATACATGCATATGTATATCTGCACTTGAGTGGCTCCATAGGAGCTTATTTGAATACGGGCAACAACATATGCATCTAGCAGCGGTATCTGAATAGAAAATGTATAACTGGATACGAATGTGAGACAGCGGAGAGCAAAATTACATACAACTAATTTAAAATCTAAAATACAATTCAGAATAAAATGAAAATCTTTAAATATTGCATATGTATGATACGTAGACATGAGCCCAATAAAGTTTTTGCTTTAATTTAGTGTTCTTAGGCGTACAATGTAAACGTATAGATACTTAGAAAACCAAGTATTTCTACTATTTCTATGGTAGAAAGAATAGAGAATTGAGGGAAACAAACAAAATTATACTCATGCAACTATGCACGCTATAATCATTCTATTGTGCAATCTATTGTTCTCAGCTATGTTACCGCTCATGGGAGATTTTGTGCATGAAGTCTTTACTGCGTCTACGTAATGTAGCTGATCATTCACAACACCGTAGACACATATGTTTATTGGGTGATTGTTAGAGCAGTGATGATGCTTATTTCTCACTCGAAATTTACGTGAATAAGCGAAGTTGTCGCATATTTGGTTGGGAGAATCCAAATGTAATTGTTACTATTACTGTCAATTCAGAACTCTTCTATGGTATGATAATCGATAATTGGATTGTACTTGAAGACTGTAAATTGGACAGTATACGGCTCTAGCAAGTTTTATGGCACAAGTAAAGCAATACAAGGTATTTCAACATTATTTAATTGAAAAGACACAAAGATGTGTGTACGATCAACAGATTTGCTTATAATAATTTTTTTCCATTAATTTTACAACTATTTTGCTCGATACTGCTGTTGCATTATGCACCAGTACACCATGGGGAAATATTTTTTCATTAGCTGTGGCCGTGTACAAGTGTCTGAGCGTTAAAACCATAAAGTTAAAACTTTATTTCAATACGTAATACGAAAAAACTACAATCTACAGTACCATCTGCGACCATATAAATTATTAGAATTTAATGAACATTTGCAAGAATTTGTTATTAAATCAAAAAAATATCGTTTTCATTTTTTTTTATTGGGTTTAATAAATATGTATTTTCAAAATTTTGGTTAATTTTGTTAAAAAAAAAATTGCAAAAGTTGCAAAGCTAGTAAAGTTTTCTTTGTATTTTTCTTTTAATTCAAGTTATACTTTTCCACTTGTGCTGCGCCTTTTTTCCATCGTAATAAGGGTCTTTAAAAGTTCAGGTAAATTATATGTATAAAGTAACTGCTTTGCTTTGCAAGAGGGATCAGTCTGTGTATACCGATCTACTCTTATCAAATGTTATGAAAAAATGTTAATGCTCCTTGGGAATGTAATATGTATTCATGCACAAGTTTATCTACATTTCATACATACATATCATAGAACAAATGTCTTGGCATTAAGTATACGCTTCCAAATAACTGCCGTAAGATGTACTTGAAAGCGTAAACATTTATGCGAGTACGGTGTCGCCACAGAGTGACTATTTATAATTATAACCAACAACAACAAAACATACATATTAAAGGTGAAAAAGGCAATTTCCAGATTTTCTATTTTCTGCTTCAAAAAACAATATTCATAATGCTTTAATGCCTGTATGTGTTTTTTTTGTAAGAATTATTTCTTGTTCGATGATTTATATTTGAATTTTTGAAAAATTCATTTCTGAATAACCTGAATACATACACATGCATATATTTGTGAATATTTCAAGGCATCGCAGGTTTAGTTTTTCCACTTGGGAATGTTATCAATGAATTAAAAGAAATGAAATGAGAAAGGAAAGAGTAATTTCGAGACTAAGAGAATTGTGTTTGAAATAGTGACGACCTCTCTGTTTAAACATCCTGTTGCAGGCTATTTGTTTAAAAGAACGAGGCACGAATTGCTATACCATAACAGCAAAAGCAGAAAGAAAGAAAAAAACAAAAAGAAACGTTAAGAACGAAATAATGAAAAATTCAATTTCTAAAGAAATAAAACAAAACAATCCCTTTAGGCCGTTTCACTAAAACAGTCATAAACAAGCAAAAACGTCGCAAACATTACGTTTTTTATTATTCATTCTTTAAATCAAAAACCAAAAACAAACCAAAACTTAAGGACTTGATTGCATGTGTGAGCAGGTGGCGTATTTGCAAAGCTTAACATACTTTTAGGTTTTTACGATGTTGTTGTTTTTGTTTTTTTTTCTTGGAGCCTTAGGCTTAAACATTTTCTCCAGTAATAATAAAGTGAAGATTCTTTTGCATTCCTCTTGTATTCACGTATAAATTGCCATGTTTTCACCTGTCATCTTTGTATGAGACACAATACAAGAGCAACAGCAACAGCAGCAGCAACAAAATAAACATATTCTTCAAATGATTCAAAATAAAAGGAACCTATAAAGAAAATCAAAAATATCAACAAGAAAAATAGCAAAAAAAATAAAACATAAACACTATTCTATAGACTTGTAGAGTTAGTTGGTGATTGACTACGCCACCAACTGCTTACACTTGAGCTGTATGTTGTTGGTGTGTATGTATGTACATATGTACATATATGATGAGAAAGCACAGCAAACAGCAAATTTACTAATACTCTCAAATTGTCAAAACACACACACTCCACACACCAACAAATATAAACAAAAACTCAGACAAATCAGTCTCAGTCTCAGTCTCAGTCTCAGTCTCTAATATGTATAACCATTGGATATGTGTCCATCATGTACTTGAACACACATTGGAAATTATTTTAAGTAGTTTTTTTTTTTTTTTTATAGCTTTACGAGCTAAAGGTTGGGAATCTTCAAAAGACATTGGTAGCCCGGCCTACCAATGTGCACGATTCGCCGCAAGACTTACTCTCGGCTTGCTAAGCGCCTGCGTACTAAACCCAACCTCGTTCGTCACACTTTCAACCATTTGCCCCCCCCGGGACCACAATCAAGTATTACTTCGGGGGGGTGGAGATTCAGCGAGTGCTGCCTTCTGATTCTGCTGATCTTGCTCTCTCAGCCAATCTTTGCCGCATCAAAACCCTCCTCGCGAAAACACATACTGCGTTCCAGTTATCACTTGAGGTTAGCATTAGCCTAACCACATTATCGGGTGTTACCTGGGATCCTAATGTCCTCACCAGGCAAATTCGTTGATCGTCGTACCGCGGGCAGGTAAAGAAAACATGCTCCGCCGTCTCCTTCTCATTACGGCATTCTGGGCATGCTTCATCTACGTCGTGTCCATACTTATAGAGATATGCTCTATAACATCCGTGGCCCGTTAGCAACTGTGTCAGGTGGAAGTTCACCTGGCCGTGTTTCCTTTTGGTCCATTCGCCTATACTTGGGATGAGTCTGTAGGTCCATCTTCCTTTGCTGGAATTGGACCAGTCTTGTTGCCATCTATCCATGGCATCGTCAACTATTTGCACGGGGTTTAAAAGATTCGTCCCCCTCCTTGCATCCTGTTTCCTCTTCTCTACGTCTACTACTAGTTTCAGGGGCATCATTCCCGCTATCACTAGTGCTGCATCAGTAGACACCGTCCGGAAGGCGGAGATTACCCTGAGAGCTGACCTCCTGTGGGCCGTTTCAATTCCTGCTCTATAGGTCCTCCTATCCATAGCCTCGGCCCATATAGGGGCTGCATATATGGCGACCGATGTCACTACCTTCATCAGTAGCCGTCTTCTCTCCTGTTTCGGGCCTCCTAGGTTAGGCATTAATCGGGCAAGTGCACATGTCGTCGCCGCACATTTCTCACCGATGTACGTCAAGTGTTCCTTAAACGTGAGCCTGTTATCAATCATCACTCCCAAGTACTTAATCGCCTGCTTTGATGTTATGCGCTGGTCACCCACCGTTATGGTAATAAATTCAATCCTCTTTCTACTGCTTACAAGTAGAACATCTGTTTTGTGGTCAGCAAGTTTGAGACCTATTCCCGTTAGCCAGCTTCTGACCGTGCCAACCGCAGTGTTACACGTTCTCACCAATTCATCCAAATGTTTTCCTCTTATCACCAGGGCAATATCGTCCGCAAATCCAATGATCTGTGCACCTCTAGGGAGTCTAAGCCTCAGTACACCGTCATACATGACGTTCCACAATATAGGGTCCAGGACGGAACCCTGTGGGACGCCCGCAGTCACCGCGTATGACTTTCTGCCGTCGTTCGTGTCGTATATGAGTACTCTATCCTTAAAATAGTCCTTAATTAGTTCCACTAAGTAGTTTGGTACGCCCTTTTCATCCAGGGCAGCTAACGTGGCATCCCAATCCGCAGAATTGAATGCATTCTTGACGTCCAAGGTGATGATAGCGCAATACTCCTTATCGCCCTACAGCCAACGCTCACCGCTGATGGCATCCTTTGCCACTGTCACTACTGTTTCTATTGCATCCAAGGTGGAACGTGCTTTCCGGAAGCCAAATTGGCGATCCGACAGGCCTTCTCCCCCTAGAAATGCTTCTAGTCTCCTACAGATTATCCTCTCCAAAAGTTTCCCGGCTGTGTCTATCATACAGAGCGGGCGGTATCCCGAGGCATCCTGTGCGTTGTTACCCTTCGGAATGAGAACCAGCCTCTGCCTTTTCCATATCCTAGGGAACGTTCTCTCCTGGATACAAGCATTAAAAACTTGCCTAAACAGCTCAGTATTACTCTCAATGGCTGCTTTAAGAGCGATGTTTGGGATCCCGTCAATCCCCGGTGCTTTATTTAGTTTCATCTCCTTGCAGGCCGCCTCAAATTCCTGGCTGCTGACTTCGGTGATTTCTTCTGGAGACCTCATGTCTCGCACGGAGTACGTAATCTCGGCCTTCTGCGGAAAAAGGCTCCTGACGATTGATTGCAGCTCAAGAGCACACGTCGTTGCTGGTGGTCGGAAGCAGTTCAGCTTTCTCATCACCACCTTATATCCAGTTCCCCAGGGATTCTCGTCCACATCGGCGCACATTTCCTTGTAGCATCTTCTCTTGCTGTATGCAATGGCCCCATTAAGGCTGGCCCTACACCTTCTATACATTTCCCGTAGTTCAGCAAATTCATCACGGCCTCTGGCCCGTTGGAATAGCCGCCGTGCGCGATTACATTTACGCCTTAGATCCGCTATATCCGCGTTCCACCAGTAGACGTGTTTCTTTCCAGACATATGGCGCCTCCTTGCCATAGAAACGTTGCAAGCCTCCGTTATGGAGCGCATAAGTCCCGTCGCCTTGTCATTCGCGTTCCCGAATAACCGAATGTCCTCCAATGCGAGGACGAAGGTTTCCCTGTCAAAGGTGGAGTCCTTCCAAAGAGGGTTCGGCGGTGCGGCAGGAACGTTGTGTCCCGCAGAGCGTTCCCGAATTTCGAAAATGATTGCCCGGTGATCACTATGTGTGTAGATGTCAGACACCGACCAGGTAGATGAGGACGCCAGGGAGTCGCTGACAAATGTCAGGTCAATTTTTGAGCAGCGTCCATTCCTCGAGAATGTATCCTTGTCACCACTATTAAGTAACACAACCTCCAACGTTGCAAATGCGTCGAGTAAGCATTCTCCTCTTGTGTTAGTGCACGCCGAGCCCCATTCAACAGCCCACGCATTGAAATCCCCGGCAATTACCACAGGTCTCACGTTCCTTGCTTCCTTAACGATGTCATCTATTCTGTCATCTAGTGTGTGTGTGTGTGTGTGTGTGTGTAAATTTTATTGCGTTAGTATTTTGTTTTATATTTTCTTTCTTTGCATGTCTGTTAAGAGTGTTATGCAATGGACTTTTTCATATTCAGGACTGGGTTTGGTAATACGTACATACATACACAAGAACAAATATGTATTTGTAACTCAACAATTTCGATAATACATACGTAAAGGATAAAGATTGCTTTAAAACGAACCGTAAAGACAATTCCCCACTGACAGAGTGACATCGCTGTTGTTGTATATTTATTTGTGTATATTTATTTGAGTTTTATTATTTAAATTTTTAAATTATTGAATTATATTTGCTTCAATCCTATAGATTCATAAGACTCAATATATTTTACGAAATAATCTAAATTATAAGATTTCTTGCAATTCGTAAATAGAATATCGGTCATGTTTTAGAAAACTTGTGTCAATGCTATGTATAGACGCTATATTGCCGCTGACCGAATCGATATTACTTTCTAGACATCGAACAATTTCTCACTCCACTCATATTTATAGAGAATCGTATGCCTAATAATTACGAATTAATCATGAGCAATATATTTCGATTTAGAATATGTATTTAAGGGGCGGCATCTAATTTACAGATGAACTATTACGACTCCACATCACACCGTTCTCTAGTGAAACGTAGTGCTTATATAGCCTCTTCCACTTTGACTCAATCAGTCATTGAGCTTTAACCAAACGTGATTAGTGAAACCACATATGAAACCACAGATCCATACCTCTCCTGTGTGGACATCGTTTCTCAGTGTTCCCCATAAAAAGGAATACAAAACTTAACTTATCGATTTGAACAGAATGAATGCAATTAAAATTATGAATGATGAAATTTACATTAATATTGTTACTTTTAAATTTTTGTTTCAAAATTTTTAAGAGTTTTTCACAATAAAGGATTTTCGATTGTGTTTTTGGTTCGTTAATTACAATTACAAACAACATTCAATTATAAAATCCAATGTTTTTTGTTGGTTTTATTGCTTTAGAATCATAATTTTTTTGTTTAATGGTGTACTTTTCGAATAGAATGAATAGAAACTATTATTGTGTAACATTAAATTTGATTTTGATTAATTTTACCTTGAGAATTATTTCACTACAGCGATATTGTCGAAAATAGCCTTGTGCTTGATACAACAACAACAACGACATTTTATTATAGAATTTCGAAAACAAAGGGTTGAGAGGGTCATTTACCCACCACACTGGTTAGTTTTTGGGTTTTCCTGCCCATCATTAAAACTGTTGCTGTCAATGGAAAACATTTTCCAACTGTTTTTATTTGTATTTGATTTCTTTCTTTTCGTCGTCTGTCTTTCTTCTGGTTTTCTGGTGTGACTTGAGTTGAAACCCAATACAATAAATCTTAATGGCACACGAAATGGCGTATTTCTTTCTCTTTTTTTCTTTTTTCTTTTTCCTTTTTCTTTTATTTTTTTTTGCTGTCAATCCAATTGTTAATGTGTTTGATGTTGTTGTTGTTGCTGTTGGTGCTATTTTAGTTGTTGTTTTCCTTAATACTAATTAGCCTTTTGAAGAATAATAATGGATGGCAAGACATGAAATATAACCTTAACAAATCACAACATGAAATCATTAAACTTTTGCAGGCATCATCTTAAAAGGATACACAAATAGAAACATAAACAAAATGAAAAACGAAAACAAAATCAAAAAAAAAAACTTAGAACCAAAAAGTAACAACAAAATGTTGTATTTAATTACGAAAACATCAACATGGGCTAACAAATAAATGCACTTTGAAAATATCAGAAAAACAAAAACAAAAGGAATGTTAGAAGTTTGAAAATAAAAATGTTTAATTTTTAATTTCAGTGCTTTTGCCATGTAGACATAAAAACAAATTTACTTACAAATATATGTGTATGTATGTATGTAATAACAAATATTGTTTATGACTTAAAAATTACAAAAACTTCTTTCGAGTATGAATGTACGTTGTATGTTGTTGTTCATGTCATGTCAAGCAATAATTTGTTGAAATTTTTATTATACTATATGACATGCATGGAAAATCTGAAAAACAACAACAACAACAACAACAACAACAGCAACAATAATCATAACGGCAGATTTAAAGTTAACAAAAAAAAATTAAGTAATTATTCTGCAATATGAACAACAACAACAACAGTGAAAGTGAATGAAAAGCCAAAGTTTTAATTTTCTTCAAACTCTAATTAAATGTGTGTGAGAGAAAGAGAAAGATGAAGAAAAAAATATAAATAAGCAAACAGCATAAAAATAAATAAAATTTTTTAATTGTTATTGCAATATTTTCAAGTATTTATGTATTTGTATGTATGTATGTTTGCATGAATTTTATAAAACTTTGTAATGACTAGCATGTATAATTAAACTGAAAGACTGTTTGCAATTTCTTGACTGCTGAAAACAATTTTAAGAAGAGCAACAACAAAAACAAAAGCAATAACAACAAATATAATTTAAAACCAATTTCATACAGCTGTGTAGTTTAGTTTGGTTAAGTTGGTTTAGGCTTCGTTTAAGCACACATACACTTGTACACCTGAACAATCACATAAACATACAATAAACAGCGAGTTATAGAGACATGTAGATAGATAGAGAAAGTGAGAAAGAGGGGCAAAGAAGTTTTGTATGCAAACAATGTTTTAATAACGCAGCCTCCAACACATGTGCAAGAAGACATGCTTATACAAATTCCCAATAAATTTACAAAAGAAAATGATAGAAATGAGATAGTATTTACCATACCACATGCCATATGTGTGTAGTCTATAGAGTCATATAATACCACTTGTACAACAATAATAATACGTAGTTTTTTAAAATACAAACATGCGAATACTGAAACCATGATGAAGCAAGCAAAACAAGCAGTTATGTACGCCAGTAAGCGTTGTATGTATGTAAACAAATGCACATTAAAGGCGTATGAG
The DNA here is from genome assembly GCA_930367235.1 of Sarcophaga rosellei. NCBI lineage: Eukaryota > Metazoa > Arthropoda > Insecta > Diptera > Sarcophagidae > Sarcophaga > Sarcophaga rosellei. The sequence goes on along the minus strand of OV884019.1, from coordinate 1,631,546 downwards.
TGATATTTGGAAGCATTCGCAGCATTTTTCATACACCCCCTATGTCATACCAGTCAATGACTCCACGCATATTTGCTCAATTGACATGTGAGGAATTTAATAAAAGTTGTGCCGAACAAAGCATAGAAAAGGAAAACAGAAAAAGTAAAAGTAGAAGACAAACACCAAAAAACATATTTAAGAAAAAAAAAAAAAAAAGAATACGGTAAAGAAGTTGAAAATGGTTGTATAATACAAAAAGATCGAAAGGACATCTTAAAATCTAAGTAAATAAATGTATAAATATATAAATAAGAAAAAAAAAATAAACAAAATTTTTATTCTCATACATTCTAACGCATACATTCCTATGCATGTACGTATGTGGTTGTATGAAATATTTAAATGATATTAACGGCCATATTTCTCTAGTAATATGTATTCGCAACTCATACTTATTACATCTTAACTTTAATTCGCTTAGAGTAAAGCCCCTAAAGTCAATGTTGTACAAATTACCAGTCTTTAATTTCATTTAATTGCTTGACTAATTATGAAAATTCATAACAATTATAAGCACATTTTGAAATTTGCAACCATGACATACAGACGCCCAAATAGGAGTACATCTTGTACACAAATACACACACAAACACTCACACAAACTCACGAAACCATAAATAGTTAAATAGGTATTTTGAACTTCTAACCTTTTTTAGGTCACAATATAAATTGGAGAGAAAGTTATACTTTCAAAAATGTTCTCTTCAAAAAGCTAACCGAAGCTCGGAGAGAGTTCTGGTTAGCTCGATCAAAACTTTAATGTTTTTCTTTCATAACTGAACTGAAAAATATTACAAGTGAGTGGCTATTTTGAAAAAAGTTACGAACTATAGGAAGCAGTTCGTGGCAGGCATGGACGACTACAGACTCCAAAAGTCAAAGCTTAACTACGACAGGTGACGTAAGAGACGATACGGAATTCAACGAACCAAATAGAATTTGCATAGAACACTACTTAAGAATGAAGTACATTCGAAACTGGTCAAAGAAAGAACGATTAAACAAGCTAAAGTTCATTTCAAGCGATGAAATACTTTTTTATTTCATAAATTTAAACAAATTATAATTCAAATAACAATTTATATTCGTTAATAATGAATCCAGATATGATTGTAAAATTCACATTCAAATGTTTTGAAAGTAGCCCACGTTTTGCTCTGTGTTTGGGTTTGTTTGCATTTCAAGAGGAAAACTTTAACTGGCAAAATCAAAAGCCAATTTGAAGCAATTTGAAGTGAAGGAACTTTTCATTTGTATTTCAGTTTTTGTTATAACTCTATTGAAACGATAAAAGTTAGAAATTTAATATGACCCTTTAAGGGTTAAAAACAATTCAAAGTTTATGAGACGAGTTTACAACGAGACGAGAGATTCAATGTTCAGACATTTATTCATACACTCATTGATGGACGCATTATCTTGCTCTGTCTCTCTTGTTGTTATTTTTTTATTGTACTGTAGCAGCAGCAATAAATATGTATGTTGTGAAAATAAGAACAGAAAGAATGAAAGAAATGTCTGCGTACGTATGTGTACGTAGAATGTGTTCTAAATATTTGTATTTGTATTTGTGTTGTGTTGCTTCTGAAATCGTATATTAAATTATATGCCATGGAATGACACACACACATACATAGATATGTAAATCTAAAGTATAGGATTAATGAATGACGCCATATTTTTGTGCTAGAAGGCGCAATTGTCTGTGTATAACACGAACATCCTTATTTAAGAACTTTAAATAAAATTTTCGTTAAAAACCGCAATTAAATGTTTGGATTTACACAGGCAAGTACACACTGGGTTATTAGAGAATAAATATAATCACTTGGGCATGAGCGAAAGTCAGTGATACAGTAGAATAATGTACAGATGTATGGTAAGTATGTATGTATGTATTTGAAACAGATGGCATATTATTCAAAAGCCATATGTGATATAATATCCATGTATATCTTGTGTGTTTGTTGTTGTTACTATTGAAATTCATGTTCAAATATTTCCTGTTTACAGGTAAAGTCTATTTAAATACTTTGTTTATTTTTCAATTTTTTTTTTTTGTTTCTTGCTTTTTTTCTTTTCAATAAAAAAGAAGAAACCCTTAAGTATGAGTTTAATGTTGTAACATTTTAAATGACAACGATTAAATTGACATTTGGTGTGTCATTTCGTAAACAGTTTTTTTCATGTTTTTGATTTGACATTACTGTTGTTGTATTGATGTGTTGTTTTATTGTGTTGTTTTATTGTGTTGCCCTTTTTAGGTTTTAATGGTTAGGACAACAATGACAAGTGACTTCATTAGAATTTTTTAACATTTTCTTGTGCCACTGAATGGCATAACCACCTGAGGTTTTTAAGAATCTTTTTTTTTTACCTAGACTAAGTATATACAAAATGTTGTGTGTATACATATGTATATGGAAAACCTTTTCGTTGTCACTCTTAACATCTGTCACGAAGGCATATGACTACATGATTACACAAATTTTTGAATTTCTTTAAAGAGTTACTTGATGTTTTGAAATATTTGTTGTTGTAGATTTAACATTCAAGATGTTCATCGTAATTCATTTGTTTTGGTGTCTGTATATGTTTTATATTTGCCAAAATATTTTCATTTTTCTTTTGGTATAACAATTGTCCTTTATTCATTTGCTGTTTAAACATTTTTAAGTGAATTTTAAATTTAAAAATTTAGTCTGATTATAATTTTATGTATTATAACATATATATATGAAGTATATTATTATTCATTGGCATTAAATAAGGAAGAGAAAAAAGTTCGAAAAATAATAAAATGACGGCATTTAGCGTTCAATTGTTTAAAAAAAATTATTAATTATTGGTGAATCAAATACATTCTAGTTCGGGTTAAAACTACTTGTCATAGAAGTATTGTCTTAAAATTTCAGCGAAATCGGTCAAACATTTTTTCCTAATACGTGGTCGAAAAAAGTGATTTCGATAAAAATGCGTTTAAGTTGCTCGCATCTGGACTCGTTGTACTATTACTCGATTTTTTGAAAATTAGGAAGTAATTAAGTAAGCCTTGGTTCATAAATATTTTTTGGTAAAACTAACAACTCCAAAGTACATCAATAAATATTATGTATACGACTAGGTGAAAATGTGTAAGATGTGCAAGATATGTATATTGGAAAAAGATTATTATTAGCTGAATATGTATGTATGTATATTGTAATATACATACTTTTATTTATCGAATCAATAATCGAATCGATCATAGAGATCTTCTTTTGTATTAAGATTATTATTTTAAATAACAAAGGGAAAGACATGTTAAAATGTATCCCTACATGCATATGTAATGTGGCCTATTAAAAATGTTTCTCAAATAATTATAACACGGTTCTCAATCGGCCCTACAATTGCAGATTTAAAAATGTTGACAATCTAATATATTTTATTGTTCATTTTCTAAAACTTTTGCTGGTTGCCTCTTGCAATTGCAATTTGATTGGATTTATCCTAATGAACTAAACTGTATTTGAAATACAATTTCAATTTATTCTTCCTCTAAAATTATTTAAAACCGGTAAACTTTATATTCCTGACAATACGAAAAATGTGGTTAACAGGCGGCGTGTGTGTGAAAGAGACTTCATTTTACGGCAAAATAAAATTGAAAAATTAAGAGAATAAAAATTCAAGAGAATTTTCATCACTGTCAGGCGTTGATTTAATAAAAAAAAAACAAAACAAAACAAACTTTGCCATGTATTTAACAGGATGAAATGCTACAAAACAAGTGTTTGTTCGCACATTCTTTTAAATTAATAACGCGTCCTTATTCATTCTTTTTTGCTCTTTTTCTTTTGTTTCTTTTGTGTTTTTTTTTGTTTCTTTTATTTTCAAGGATAATCTGGTTTGTATATGTTTTGTTTTCTCTACTTTATATTTTTATTTAAATTCTTATTATTCATCTGTTCTTTTTACCAAAAAAAAAAAAAAAATAAAAGCCTATTCATTTAATTCTCTTTCCTTTCCTTTCCTTTTGGAAGATATAAATTGTAAGTTTACATAGACATTTTTTTTAATATGAAGCAATATTTTTATGTAACCATAATGGTTTTAATATTGAATAAATGAATGAATGAATGAAACATAATATCCTCATCAATTGTATTGTAATTGTTGTTGTTTTTTTCTTTTCATTTTTTGCTGTTGCTGTTTGTTGTTGCTGCTTTTCTTAAGTAATTAATACGATTCTTGAATTTTGAATAAAATCGTTGCTGTATGACATACAAAAATTCAGAAACAAAAATATATAAAAAAAAAGTTAAAAAAAGAAAACACTGTAAAGAAATACTATAATTTAAAATAGACGATTATTGGACTGATATTATAAAATACTAAATGGAAATAAAGAACATTTTATAAATAAAGTCATTACATGAGAAATCTATTCTTCTAAAGATTTTAATTATTTGGCGGGTGGGTACGAAAACAAAATAAATTTCATGTAAATTTTGTATGGAAGCTAACATCAACAAAAGAAATGCCATCCTAAACAAAATTTGAATCATCCGTGTTCTCTTTCAATTTTTTTTTATAAAACGCTCATTAAATGATTAAAATAATGTACTATTTTGTTGATCTATTTAACGGCTACCCCTTTAACATGTAATAAGTATTTGTGTTGCAGTCGCCGTAGACTAGTGGGTAGTATGTTGACTTATTAGACATGAGGCCTCGGTTCAAACCCCAGGCCAGACATCACGCAGATTTCTGGCAAAAAATCAGAGAGAAAATAAAATTGTCATGGAAAGTTTCTGAAAAAATCTGTCATTCTCGCTACTCATGTATAAAATTAACCCAGACAACATCAGTGATGTGAGAGGCTAGATCATATTCCTGATTAAAGGATTATAATGACCAATTGTGTATGTTTGTATGTTACATCAGATGAATATGTTATAACACAGTAATCATTCGACACACGGTCAGTCTACGAATGTGATCGAATAAATAGATTCGAAGCTTTTCGACCTCATACAGAAGAGCTGCTCTTTAGTGAATTTATTGATTCATTAGAGCATCGTCGCAATCTGGCTTGTGTTTCACTGTTCTATCGCTACTATAATGGATTCGCTGCTCAAACGAAATAAGGAGACCCGAAAATCATGTATACGTGCGTAACGCTCGTCTTTCGCATAGAGCACATCTATTGTAGTCGATTTGCCAGTGATACATTGTTTAGCTGTACTATTCTTCTGTGGATCTCTCTTCCTGCAGAGGTCTTTCCTTTTACTTATGATGTAAAAAGATTCAAATCTAATGTCCATAGACACTACTCTTCTTGCCTCCTTCCGATTTTGGTTCAAAAAACTTTGATTAGGGCTGCATTTATCCTCCTACACATGTTATCCAGTATTGGTTTTGGTTGCTTGATTCCTATTTTGTTATTCAATTTGACTATGAAATATTTACCATGTACACACTTTTATTTTTACTCTATTGCCACCAGAAACATTTATTTGTTAATAATGATTATGATTATTAATAATAATTAAAAGGGAAAATGAGGGAGAGAGAAATAAAAATAAAAATGAATACAATGCAAGAAATTTAATTATTGGCCATTAAATAAAATCACTGTGGCGGCATGGCAGAAGAGAAAAGAGTATCAAAAATCCATTAGAGATGTATTTTCAATAACACTCCATCACCTTCACCACTAAAAACACCAACACCAACGTCGGCATCAGTTAACCTAAGTAATTGGAAAAAACTCTATCGATTGAAAATGATTCGATACGAGCCGATGTATAAAAGAAATGAAAATGAACGGAAAATGAATATAAGAATCGTATAAGAATATAAAAAATATTATTTTAATTTGATGTTATTGTTGTCGTTGTTGAATAAGAAATAAAAGCAAAGCGTTAACAATTGAATTGAATTGAATGAGAGAGACTTCTTTTCTATTCCTGGCTCATTGATGTCGCTGAATGTTCGTTCATAAGCTGAACTGTACTGTTTAATATAATAATGTGAAAGAGAGGAAGAAATAGAGTTTCCCTCTCTTTCACTCTTTCGTACTCTCTCTATCATCCTTGTTATGCTTGTAATGCTAGATATTAATAATAATAATGACAATAGTAATGATGGTGTTGTAATGAGTTATTGTTTCGGTTAATATTGTTCTTGATCCAAAAAGATAAATAAGAGCAAAATAATGACCACACACGCATACTTATAATATGTTTAAACTGTAATTACTTATACACATACACACATATGAATGTATTTCAAAATAATAAATTCTCTATGATAACCACCAATAAATGTCATAAATTCCTAAACAAACAGACAAACAAAGAAAATCTAACAACAACGTAATCGAATTCAAACAAAGAAAGCAATTCGTTCATCAAATTGTACACAGTTTATCATTTAAAATATCTGACAGTACGGAACGAAAGTGTACACTATAGAGGTTATAGATTCTTATGGATTTTTAATTCAATATTACTCGGCCTATTCACAAGAAATGAGTGAGCTCTTCTAGACATGATTATTACGTTTGAGAACATAATTGCTTGCGAAAGTATATCGTGAATATGTTCCATTGACTCTAATGTGTGAAATATGACTCGGGCAGTTTGTGAGTAATTGTTAGAAAGCTGGCCAAAAAAGTTGTTAGTGAAATACAATAAACTACGCTCACTTCAGAGCAATATATTCTAACTCGACTTGATTCGTTTTTAACCAAAAATATATATAAGTGTAGTTAGACAGGTGAGAAAAATCCATTGCCATTGATGACCAAAGCTTTTATTAAATTTTTCTTGCACTAATATTTGAAAGTTGTTGTGCTGGAACAGTAGCTATACTGTTGATACGTTTCTATACAAATATATCAATATGTGGAATGGTGGAAATGATCACTAGACTTTTCCTTTTAATCTTACATACTTAATTGGTCATTACAACCTTTCAGTCAGGATGAAGACCCATGTTGTGCGTATTAATTTTATACATAAGTGGCGGGACCTACTGTCCAGAGCCGACTCCGAACTACAGATTTTTTTTGAGAAACTTTTCATGACAATTTTATTTGCTTACAGAGTTTCTTGTCTGGCTGCTGAGAGAAAGCCGCGGAAGAAATATTTTTTAATATTTCGTTTTGCTGGAGATGTCTGATCTAGCGTTTGATCCGTGGACTCCCGTCTAATAAGGCACCACATCGTCTAGGTGGTATGATTGTTAATATTTTGGTTTTTTGATGTTTAAATATCTTCGTGCAGCGAAAATCATCGAAAATTATAATCAAATAAATCAAGAACATTCTCAATATGGCACAGTGTAGCCAAACACATCTATTCGTATACACATATGTACGTACATAAGGATAAATAAGTGTATGTGTCCATTTGTGTGTGTGTGTTTTTTTTTCATGTATAAGTTGTAATATTATGACGTGTCATTAGTCGAATGTTCTGTTGTAATGTTTACAACATTCAAACACATGTCACTGCGGGTAATAAAGAAAGGAGGAAAGAAAGAGATGAAAATATACATATATACACACATGCACATGAACACACACACTCACAGTTGTTTAGTTAACGAATTGGTTTTGGGTGTATGAATATTTATATTCTAAAGCAAGTCTATCTATCTACGTACGTACACATATGCGTATTCGTATGCGTATGTGTATGTGTGACAAAATGAAATAAATTATCTCATTTTCTAGTAGATATTTACTATTTAAGGTTATAAAGTGCAATAGGCGTAAATGAGGACATAAACGAGCTTAATTAAATATATAATACTCTGTTATATATATATTGTATATATATAGACTCACTAATGCTTTAACTCGCATTCAAAACACACACACATTCATAAGTGTTGACGAACTGCCACAGTGGTGGTCAAATTGTTTAACGCATTATATGGGACAAAAGTTTTGTTTAAGCCTCAATCACAGAATGTGTCAAGAGTTTATTAATTTGGTACAGCGACTCTATTGGGAGCAGATGTAACTAAAACTCGAAATTAGCAAATCAGAATGAAACACAATACAAACAACAATACGTTTTCATTGCATATTTAATTAGCATGATATTGAAAAACAATGGAGGGGAATAAGTGTTGAGTTGTACTGAGTTCAATAGAGTTTAAAATATGTATTTTTATTGTGAAACACTACACTCTGCTCTCATTTGATTCTTTAGTGTACATAGGTTAGTGTTTAAACCACTGTTACCGTTTTTTGGTGACTTAAATTATGACGACACTTATAGGTTTATATTTGTATTTGTTATTATTTATAGATTAGGGGAGTTTTTTCTTTTTGTTACTTATTTATGTTTTTATTTGCGAAATACTTATGTAGTTATCCAAATGTTGTAATATGACTTGTTTTTTTTCTTTCTTTGCTTTAATGATTTCTATATTCACAGTTGCGTTAAATCGGAGAATGTTTAAATAGGATTCATAAATATGTTTCATTTTTTTCTGAACACAAATAGTGTTCAACTATTCCAGCATTCATTCATTTAATTCGATGATCATAATGGTGGCATGTATTGATAATGATGGCATTATTAATGATAATTAATTGTAATCAGTGAATATGTATAATTGAAATAGAATGACAAAACAAAACTCAATTCAATAATAATACCGCAGGCCAAGCACAAAATTAATGAATGCGGAATATTAATTAAATATTTAATATCATCTGATACTGCTTGCTAATAATGGACGGATGGATGGATGTAATAAATTCGAAAGCAAACCAATTGTAAATTACAAAAGATAATGTGCAGTAACATTTAATTTATGGAAAACTAAATGTTTAAGAAAATTTTAGGAAAACATTGTTTCAGTCGCTCTGCTTTGTTCAAGGTAATAAAATTAGTGAAAGCAAATATCACTTTCACTTTTTTTTTTTTTTTTAATTTAATATTTAATTAAATGGAAATTAAATACTTAAGGGGTTGGTATACTTTTAAATTTTCAAAAAAATACATTTTAACTTTAGAGCCTTAGAATTAATGTAGAAATTATCTTTTCTCTCAAATGATACGAAAAGAAAGAGGAAAACGCAGAATAATAAAATATCTCAAAGTGAGCACAACTGTTTTTATAAAAATCACTTTTTAGACCGAGTAGCTTTAGCCCCAGTTAGGATATTTAACCCTAACCGTTAATAATTTTATTAAACAATTAAGGTTGAAAAAATTGGCGTAAACAGGAACAAATTCAAAATGCCTTAATATTGCTATTTTATGGCCTTTTCAAAATATCATAGTTTATAGGTAATAGTCAGTAGCATATTTCATAACTTCTTAAATCACAGTCGTCAGTTGAGATGACCCTTTTTACTGTACCGTATCACCGACGGACTTTACGATAATAAAAGCATAATTTAACATTTTCATTTGTTTAAATAAAATTATGTATAAAAAATTTTAAATTCAGAAAAACACCCGCAGGCAGTATCCCAACCCCTTACATATGAAAAAAGAAAAAACTGTGGCAATGAGTTTTCGTTTCTCGTTTACTTGAATTAAATGAAAAATGTATTTCACTTAAACACGTACTTGTTGATATCGATATGAATTGCAGATGATATTGTTTTTTGTCAATAGAATTTCTCTCTGCTCCTGTTACACTTTCTTCTAAATTTTTTGTCTTTTCTTTTGTTGATTTACCAAAATGATAAATTACCTCCAGTTAATAGAATGAATCGAATTCAGAAGTCGGTCCAGGAAAATGCATGTACAAAAAAATTTGACAACATGTAGATGACGGCAGAAGAGTCAAGGAATGTAATCCTTTAAAGATATATTTTTAAAATAAGTTTTTAATTTTCGTATTCTTTCCTTATTATTAATATTTTTTTTAAATAGTAGCAATGTTAACACATACTTGATAGATCTAAAATGCCGGCGACTATGTTATTCCAAACACTGATTAATATTCTTGGTAGTTTGATCTCAAATTAGAAAATCTAACTGCTGACGGGGTACTTTATTATTATGAGAATCTAGAGTTTAGTTCCTAAATAATGTTTGAAGGCGGCAGTACACTAGTTGACCAGGTCTTCTGTCCATATGGAGATTGCACTCTTTTAATTTTTTTTCACATATAAATCTACTTAATATGGTAATAATACAGTTATAAGCATTTTAGTGCAATTTTATGTTCATTAATTATTTCATTATTTTAATGCTCTGTGATGTGGTATCACAAAAAAATTTCCCCGCCGTATAATAGAAAACGAATATATTGTTTTAAATGACAAATTGTTAAAAATCGCAAAAATATACACTGAAAGAAATAAATAAATAATGAAAATCATTTCAGGAAAATGGTTTTCCGTCTGAAAGCATAAAATGTAGCTGAACATATTTTGTAAAAATATAAAAAATACAGTCTTGATTATTGAAACTGTCAGTGGATTCTCTTGATTTAAGATGGAAATGAACGAGTATTTTAAAATTTTTACTTCATCAGATGTAAAGACGGTCATGTACCTAAATGTATGGTCGGCCTTATTACCACAAGATGACAAATTTATTTTGCTTCCACTTCACGTCAAATAAATTTTATCAATATTTTGTAATAATAACCCCTTTTCTCCGTCATAAATTTATAAAAAAAATTGGTCGTTTTTCTTATAAAAACAACAAACAAAATAAATGACAAACAAACAATCAGGAAAAGCGTAAAGGACAATGTCATAAAAATCATTCAAGTTTATGGCTGCCATTATTACAATAACCCACACAAAAAGAAAACGAAGAAAATAAACATACAAAAAAAAAAAAGAGCAAAAAACAGCAACAACAAAAATATTGAAAAATCAGTAACCACTACAGCTACTACACACACATACACCATTCTCCGTAGTACAGTAACTGATCAAATAAAAATGAATACCGAAAATAATTTCTGTGTAACATTTTTGATCTCAGAGGAGTTCTTAATATGTTGACCACATACTGTGCGGAGTGTGGTTAGTAGTTATAGTTGTTGTCAGCTCAATAAGTAGTTTCTAATGTTGCAACATGTGGCAAGATAACAACCATGTTGATGGCATTCATCATCAATGAAGTGGAAATTGTAGTAAAATACAGAAAAGAAAGAAAATTGAGAAAAATTATGATCCAAAAGAATTCTTAATGCAACAGCTTCTTGTCTTCGTTCTGCATTGTTTCATTTCCTGCGATTGCGAACATTTTCAAATCGAATCGATCAATTCAGTCATTCTATTGTATATGCTGAAGGCATTTTATAAAGTTTTTTCGTTAAAGAGTGTTTTTAAGTCCGTTTAGTTCCGGATATTCTAAGGATGTCTGAATGTATGTATGCGTGTAGGTGGGTTGGCTGCACTTGTGAACAATTTTAGATTATTTTGAAACTTTTTTTCCAATACCCCTCTTGGGAGCATATGGCATTACTGCCTTGTTTTCGTGTCATTAATGTATTTTTATTGTTCTAGCTAAGTAGCTGGTTGGTCTGTTGTAGTAAGTACTAGAATAACAACGCCCTCCGAGTATTTGGTGTAGTGGTGGGGGGAATCTTGACGATTTTTGATTTCTACCACTTTTTCTCAATAGGTGGCGGGGTTATCCTTTCTTCATTTCCATGTTTCCAGGTGGTGAGGGTGCTTCTTAGATGGATTACATTGGAAGCGGGAAGTGAAGGCACTTAATTTTAAAATTCGAAACCCATGATGAATGAACATTTTTTTAACTCATTTGGGATTCGAACCTGGTTTTTTTTTTAATTTAAATTCCATAAATTCTATCTGTTATGGTTTCCGGCCTCGACCTTAAACTGTGGGTCCTGTCATTCATGGTATGACAAAGGGTTATAATGACCAATTATGTATGGATGTATGTAATTTTTTGAATGAAGAAGGCCTTCGATACCATCAGACGTATTGCCATATGAAAAGTATTGAGAAGAAAAAAAGTAATCCGAAGATAATACGATAATGCAGAACTCTCAGTTCTTCACAGGGGCAATAAGTGTCAAACGCAAGGTGTTCCTTAAATATCGGCAAAAAATAACCACAATCTCATACATTGTCTGATAAAGGTGATAAATATTATTTCAACAGCCCTATGGTATATTTGTAGGGACAAACCTTCCCAAATGAATAATTTGGGTGCAATTTTAAAGAAAATATTGTTGTGGGAATGAAATGGAATGCATAATTCATGTTGCTTTTAATATGCTTTTTAAAAAGTGGTCAGCGATCGAAGTAAAAAATAAAATGACTTGTCATGCGTCTTTTATTTATTTTGGAAAGCATATTTATTAAATTTGCAGACTTTTGGTTGTAAAGAATATCTTATACGGGCGGTAGGCGATGGGTGTGGCCAATTTTGATAAAAATTTATTTTTTTTCTCTTCATTAATCTTAAATGGAACTTTGGTTAATATTTGACTCTTTTACAACTTTTTTAATAAATATTAATACGAATACATATATACATACGCTTTTTATGCTAAAGATCCCATATGAAACCCATTTTGTCTTAAAATCTTAAAGTGTGATTTCAAAACTTTCTTGATTGACAGATGAATTTAATAGTTTTTAAACATTTCGGTCCCACAAAGGTTAAAAAGCCGTATAGCAACATGATTTTGTCGGGGTGTCATAAAAGAATATTATTTTTTTAATATTGTTTTGTGACTTTATAATTATTTAACCCTTTTTACATAAATAATTTAACCCATTAAAAGCTGACATCAACAAACATGCAAAAGCAAATGTTTTAAAATGTTTTTTATGATTTTCAGTTTTTATTTTTTTTTTTTTTTGCCAAAACTTGAAATTACAAAAAGTTTTTCCCCTTCCCCCTGAACTTTTGTATTGGCTGTATATACACCATGACGTGTTGGTTGTTGGCTGCCAATGAAACCTTGAACCGGCACAATAAACTCAATACAATTCCATGCCATGCCATGCCGCGCCGTGCTATATCATGCGATCCAAAGCCATTCAATTTCATTCTATTGAATGTATTCGTTGTTTTTGAACGCTTTCTGTTTTTTTTTTGTGGTTTTCGATGTTTTTTTATTTTTTTATTTTTATGACATCGTACTCATTGATCCCTTCAAACGATTTTTTATTACGATGCTTTCCTCCCGTTTCGTTTGTTTGTTTGCCTGGTTTTTCGTTTTTTTTTTTTTTTTTTGGTTCAATAACAGTTACTTTATCCTGTACTGTTTTGTTCTGTTTTGGTCTGCTAGAGTGTGTGTGTGTGTGTGTGTGTGTGAATGGTTATTTTTTGCTTTCCCCATACACATCCTCAAAAGTTTTTCTTTGTTCTTTCGGGGCTTTACAAGTTTTTTAAAAGATTGCTTCTGTTTGTGTGGGTATGAGTATGTGCGTGTGTGTTTGTTTGTTTGTTTTCATTTTCACCTGTATCTGCTACACCTGGTCATTATGTCCGATAAAAAGTCGTTAAGCTGCTCATCTAGGAAAAATACTTTAGGCACACAACACTCTGGCGCATTGTGACTAGCAAAAGGAGTGAAAATAAAAATTGAAAGAGCGGAGGCAAAAAAAAAAACAAAACAAAAAAAGGAAGAATAAAACTTTTTAACACCAACAACAATAAACCAACAATAGAGGCTATTGTATGGATATTTATATTCAACGTACTACAGTGTCGCACGAAATTCTATTAACAAGTGGTTGTTATGCGGCCCCAACACGTTACGATTAGTTATACAACATGTTGTATTAACGGTTGGTCGTCTTCTTCATGCGTTTTGATTTATCCACCAAATTTATTTGTAAATTGTTATTGTTGAAGATCTAAACATTTTGATTTTCATTCAACCGACGATCCACCAGCCATTCAACATAACAATTGTTTGTACAAAATAATGATAATAATTTACAGCTCGTTACAATGTGTAGAGGTTGCATTATGTTCACAAAGTTTCCTGCTTTTGATTCACTGTGCTGTGTGCTGTGCTGTGTGGTGTGCTGTGTTTTGTTTTGTTGTGCTGTACTGACAGTATATAAAAGGGAAACAAGTCCTCAGGTAAAGGAAAAACTTTACAGGTATTTTCTAGCACTAAATCTAAGATATGATGTATGAAGTGAGTCTCTATTTTATCTTTTTCAACACACTTATTCCTTCCACTACCATCAGTTTCGAATAATAAAATAAAAGAAAACTGAAAGAAAATAGAATAGAAAAGAATGGAAAAGAAAAGTAAAGAAAAGAAAAGGGCAAGTTTTATTGTTTTGCTGTAGTGTTCCTAAAGGAAGGAAGATTCTTAAGTGCCTGAACGTACAGGAAGATGTTGATAAATAATGAAATTTGTAGTCATAGTTTAAATTTTATTCAGATATTTACTGTGTTTTTTTTTTATCCACTACAATGAGAATGCCAATGTTAAATAACTCCGCCAAAAGAAGGAAATATTTTGGAAGATATTTTTTTTTTTTGTGTTAAAAGTTTTCGCATTTAAAAGAATCCTTTGAAGAACGTAAAGAGGTAAAGGACACTACTTTATTACGGTTATAAAAGTTCTTTTGTTCCAGTTTTTTTTGTTGGTTATTATTGTGCTATTATGCCAAGTAAATGAGTATGAGTTTTTAACTACACACACAATATTTTTCTTATAAATTCTATAAATATGTTTAAACTAGAAATATACAGAATCCAATAGAGTGTAGCGTATAGGATTTCAAGTTCTGCTCAATATTGGAGCAGAAAATTTTAAACATTTTAAAGACAATAAATTAAAAATCATTTTATTTTATCGACAAAAAAGTCATTTGCCATTAAGAAATCAGAATTTCAATAATATTAAGGGATTTATATACTTCCTGAATATATTTATATGTTAAAGAGGACACAGTTGATTGTTTATTGGGGATCAATGGCAATCTCAAAATCTGGCGATCATGACTTGAGGTCGTTATGAGTGTGTAAAAGCAAAAATTTTAATGAATTCTTATAAAATATGCTACTGAATACAGCCTTAATGGATAAAGGATAAAGGATAAAGATCATAAAATAACAAAATGAAGGCGTTTCGACGATTTTAATGTTATCGCCAATTTATTCTACCTTAATTGTTTAACAAAATTATTAATTATTGACGGTTAGGGTTAAGGTTAGGGTTAGGGTTAAATATCCCAGTTCGAGCCAAAAACCACTTTCACCGAAATCGGTCAAGTAGTTTTTTCTAAATCGTAATTGCTCTTTGTACTATTTTGCGTTTTTCTGATTCTTCCGTATCTATGGCTGTAATGTAACTAAAGCCGTGATTATTGATTAATTAAAAATTAGAAAGTAGACTAAGCCCTTAAATAGAATATTTTACGCATGTGGTTTATTATCAAACTTATAATTAGAAAGTTTTGGGGATTTTTTCCTATAAATATTTATGGACTGTAGTTTTTATATCTTAACTGGTTTTAAACATTATTTTTTACTCTCCCATTATATGTGTTTTTCCCCCCAAAATTGCATCATTCATCCAAGTGGAAACAACATACTTTTTGTATATTTGTGATACAAAATAAATATATTGCCTGGTAGTCATTCCCCTGGCACACATTCTTTTCATATGAATTATTAGTTTTAATTTCTTTGCAAGACTTTGCAAGGCTTTTAGACTTTAAAGTCGTCCTATTATGCTGAGAACGTGAGGTAATTTTTAAACGACACTTGATAAACTGAGAGGCAACATATTTATTAAGACCAGACTACGTACAACATAAATCTTCCAAAAGGATTACCAATATTTTTCGTGTCCAACGTGGACATGAAATATAATCCTGGCTGTCTCTACACCACCTTCTCCTCCATTTCTCCGTTCTCTTTTCATTTTATTTCCTTTAGACAAAGATATTGGAAAACTTACAAAAGAATTTAAGAAATTTTTTATTTTTCTAATACAAAAATAAAAGTCATAAACAGCAAATATGCCCCGTGGCAAACTAAAGACTGAAACGGGAAGGCACAGAAGTGTGGAATGAAACAAGGGAAGAGCAGCAATTTGTTCTTTAGCAGCAATTTCAGAAAGATGTTAAAGCGAGCATTCGATGGCATAATATTGAGGAGGGTTATATTGGTTATACCAAATGGATATTCGATATAAATACAAAAACAAATACAACAACAAACACAAAGTGTTAAGTTCTTTAAGAATGTTTTTCTTTTTTGATGTTTTTCATAAATTTTTCATATCTCCTAACACCGATAATTTATTTGCTTTTCCAATTGCAATTACAAGTATTTATGGATACTTTGAACCATTCAATCTGTTAATGAAAGTAATAAAATGCGCAATGTTCTGCGAACGGAGAATACAATGAAAGGAAAGGGAGAAAAACACTTTCATATGGGCTCATACAGAAAGTACAATCTAAAGTCTTTTGTGCCAAAAGTATTGATTCAGACTAGCCTGTTTGAATGATGAAATACTATTTAAGCAGATCGAGATTGGATTTTAAAATTCGTTGTTTACTTTTTAATTAAATAATGTTGTTGCAGAAACATCTACATGTGACATAAAAGTTTATACTTTAAACAAATTGGTGAATTAAATAGGGACGTATTTGATTGCGCAATATTTGTATTACGAATAGGCAAAGTGATAAAGGCCTTCGTATTTGGTTCACCGTTAGAATTCTTATCCATTTCTTGATTAAAAATAATTTACATTCTGGTTCAAACATTTTAGCCAACATTTTCCCCATCAAAAAAGATGGCTCTTAAGCCACTGGAACTGTTTTCCCTCTCTAACGAACTTGCGAATTGCCGTTGGCATATTTATTTCACTCCCCTGGTCATCATAAACTGACAGGAGTATTGTCAGGTAGTTGTTGTTTCACTTCTTACCAAATAATATCAAAAGGTAATTCTGCTTCTGCTCCTTCAACAGGTAACTGTTAAGGTCGCCGTTGTCATTTTGGATCGCCGTTGTCATTTGGATTAACTGAAATTTGTTGCGGTTAAATGTTCAATGTTGAAATCATACATTTTAATCGCGACTGATATCCTTAATGGTCTAGCATATGATTAGTTTTCCGCTACAACAAGTGTCAAACTTGGTTCGAAATGTATGACTATATAATCAGAATTTAAAATCTCTGAAACGATCGCTGGCACACGGTGTCTAGTCTCGTACCGTACAGCAGTTCTGTAGGGGAGTGATAAAGTGACCGGCATAGCCCTTAGGTAATATTGACATTGTAATTGACAGCGCCCAAATAAGATTGAAAGACTTGAAGGTTAGATGGTGCAGACGGCAATGGGTGAATTTAATTCTCACGCTCGGCATAGTTCAATGGTAAAAGAAACACAATTATTGTTGGTTTGGTATTGAATTCCGTATATAGAGAATATTTTTAGGTGGTAAAATGACCGTTAGTTAATCGCATTGGAGTCTAAAAATTGGTAAAATGCACCATGAAGTTCTCCAAATAAAATTTTTTTGAACAATTTACAAATGTTGCATTGGCATTAACCTATTTATTATGCAATGGGAAATCAAATCAAACAGTATTGCCAACTTTGACGATTCAAATTGATAAGGAAAAACATTTAAAATTGATAAAAAAAAAACGTCTCCACTTTACATCTTTCCTTATCTGTTCTATTTACCTTGCAAATATGAATGTGTGTGCGTTTATGCGTGTGTATCAAATTGAATATAATTTTTGTTTTCGGAACTTTAACTTTTCCTTTTTCTATATTAAATGCCAATGTAACGAATTCGTTCTTTACAATGATTTTGTCTTGTTTTTCGATTGCGTTTGATTACGAATTGTTTGTAATTCTCACTTACGTGTCCTTGTTGCATAAATTGTTTACAAAGAAACGATGTCGATGAGCAATGAATTTATGAAATCAAGTCATTTATTTGCCTCACTTATCATCATGTATTGTTGTTGCATATATTATTGGTGCGGTGTTTTGTTTGCACTCAATAATAATTGTAAGAAAAATAAATTAAATTACGAATCTCTTTTATTATTCACACTTGAGGCAGCCACCACATCACATTGCCAATAAACAAATGGAATTTCATGCGCCAGAAATCAATAACGAATTCAATAGAAAACAGAAAATAATACTGGCGTATAACTTTACATACATACATATATGCTTTCTATGCAATGCTTGTTAAGTAGCGGAAGTTTCCCTGAAAATCTCTTGATTTTCTCGGATCATTCAAAGGGATATAGTTGGAAAATGCATTGCTGATGAGCTGCCCAGGGCCGGTTACAGGGTATAGGTATTCCGATTGTCTCAGTTAGTTTGGATGTTGTCCGCTCGTTTTACAGCGAATCGCAATCTCATTGGAATCTACTAGTAACGTGCAATATTGTTAGACTCACTTTTGTCCTTAAAGCGCATGGCCATCGCATAATCTCGATTCTTACGAGCCACTGTCCTCATGGTTGGCATGCCGAAAGTCTTGTCATTCTGACGAATGCCTTATGCAGAAGCTGTGAGTCTGAGGAGGAGGAAGAGACTGTCTTTCACATCATCGGGCTGTGCTCTGCTCCTGTCGTAATGAGACGAAAGTTTTAACCTCTCATTGATCGAGCTATCTAATCTAAGGATTGCTGCAATAGCAGGATTTATTTTGGACTCGTGATGGCATTATTTAGAGAATGTTTGATCCCCGGGTAGAATTGATCGTAGTGTCACAATAAGTCTAAAAATTGGCTTCTTCCTTTGAGAGAGGTTCGCCACCTTACCTAACCTTATCTAAGTAGTCATTAATTATTTGGTGTGACACATCAATCAGTGACCCGTTTCATTATACTATTATCGACATTAAATAATTTCCACTTGTATTGTATTTTCGACGGAATTAAAGAATTTCAAAAGCAAAATACCAGCAAGGACAAGAACATTAAAAATTAATCGGTCATGGATTATTGTTTGCAGAAGAATTTATTGTTTTGTTGTCTGACTGTCTGGCTGGTTAGCTGCCTGGCGGATTAATTGACACTTTGAAACTGTATTATAAACTTTTAATCCAGCATGACCACAGGATATCTGGTGAAGCTCAAAATAAAGAAGAAGTCAAAGAAATAAAAAGATACAACAAAAAAATTTAGATAATCATGTAAATTTGTGTTGTTTTTTATTTGTTTTTATTGTTGTTGCTCTTGTTTTGTACTGTAGACTTGTAAAATATGAGAAAAGTTCGCCTGTATGCTTTGCTTTAATTTACGATTTCGTTAAGTGGATCCATATGCTTGGTTTTGTTTTCGAAACCCATTTTTGATTATTTTGCTCTGCTTTACGACAGAGATTGAAAACTCTGACTTTTTTTGGGGGGTGGGGGGAAGGGGTCATTCAAGTCAGTGTTCATTTATTCCAGAATGTAAGCAAGTCAGTTAATAAGTGTGATTTCAGTTTCATTTTTGTTGTTGTCCTTTTTTAATGTTGTTGTTTGTTTTCTCTCTGGCACTGAGTGATTGATTGATTGGTTGACATGGCCACACTAAGTGAAAAGGAAAGAATATTCGCTATTGTTGTGTTGATTTTGTATTTCATGCTTAAATGCTTTAAAATTAAGCTTAAACTTTTGCATTTCAAGAGTGACAGTAATAACGTTGTCTCTCGCATATTTCTACATACTTATGTGTGTATGTATGATATACAAGGAGAAAGAATGCGGAATTTGATTTATTGAATATATAAACGATGACATCCTTAATAAAAAAAATGCTCATTCAAAATGCATACAGTGAAGGAGAGACGAAAAAAAGAATCAATAGCTCTCGCATACCACATGCTATTTGTTTTACAGAATTTTTATGATTCCATAATTTAAATTACTCCAAATGTACAATAATGATCATTTCATTTCATTTTATTTTATCTTATTTCAGAGGCAGACTGCCTCTTGACTATTATCGCTTACTGGCTCACATTCATGCTCACATCTGTCGTTGTGCTCTAAAGAATTGCAAATGAAACCAATTTCAATGTGGTGTGGTAATGGCAGTGTTGAATGAATGTTTCAATGAATTTACGCATCAAATTTAAGAGACAGTAAATACCATGCGTTATGCATGCGTATATGAGCGTATCTTTCGTATTTGTGGGTGTTTTTAATGTCCTTAAACAACCAGAGCATACGATAAACTTTTACATTTAAATGTGGCATAAAGTAGTTGTAAGTAGCATCCACAAAATGTTGAATTCATGATTGCATTTTAAACAGAATTTTCTTTTACTTCATGCTTTTGCATTCACACTTTGCATTCACACAAATTAATTTAATTGAAATAAATACGGTTGCCATTAAAAGGAACCTTTAAGAGCATGACTATAATTTTTCATTTCACGATGAATTTACTCTGTTTCCTTTTCATTTCCTACATTTTAGTTTAGTGACTGAATTGTTGATCGCCGCTTGTCGAGAAGAGAAAACAAATATCTTTTCGAAGTATTCAATAATTTGAATTTTCAAATTCAATTAAAACGTAATTAAACAATATTTGAACGTTGGTTTTCATTATTACTTACCTACCTACAATTGGTTATTACAACACTTCAATTAGGAATACGACATACATATGTACATTCTCTCTCCACTTATTTTAGAGTTTAAAGTCAAAAACATTGTCATTAATTAATTAATTAAAGTCAGAACAAAAACAATGTTTCCTTACCTCATCTCTATATATAGTTTGGAATATTTTTTCTCAGGACTATCTCATTAGGTATGTTATTAGCGAATAAAATAAAACTTTTACTTGTTTTGTTAAGAGAAATTGTAATTGAAATGAATTAAAGATAAAAACAATGGAGTAAACTAATGTATAATAAATTTATCTAATAAAAGAAAACAAATAAACGGAACACATTCAAACTTAAATCAGTATCAACAACAGGATTAGCATTGCTTTTTACAAATAAAATCGCCACCGTCAACAAACCTGCTTTAAAAATTCAAAATATTTAAAAAGATTTTGTTTTTCTTTTAAACATTTCCTTCGTTGTTTTTATAGACATACAAAAATAATATTTTTTTTTGAATTGATTTCGCAAACATACACAAACTTGCTCTCTCTCAAGAGCAATAATTTCAAAGCAAAGAATACAAAAAAAACAAGTTAGATAAAATGAGGAAATAAACCAGGAATCTGTATTTGAAATTTATTTTTATTGTTTATTTGTAAAAAAAAAACAAACAAATAACTTAAATATGCACACACAGATTTGTAGACATACACTGATGTACATATGTATATACACTTAGATAGATAGATTCATTTGAGATTAAACCAATAAATAATTGAATTAAATTAAAGAATACGAAACAAAAAACCTTTGATATTTTTGTTTATAAAACTAAATACAGAGCACAAGCAGAGAATAAAATACTTCGAAATTGAATTTTTCTGGCTGTCTATGAAATGCACACGTTTGAATTATTTTTTACTTTTTATTTCAAATCACATACACTCATATATATATATAAATACGCATGTGTGTATGTAACTACGTAAGTGTATGTGTGTGTATGGGTTGTACTCTTTTATTGTTAAAATTGAGGAAGAAAATGAAAGTAAAACTTTTACAATAGCAAGTGAAAGAAAAAAAAATCGAACAAAACGAGTACAAAACAGTAACAAGAAAAGCAATAAGTCTGAATAAATGCGTATATAAACACTTTCTCTTACTCCATCTCATTCTACATTTCTCTCTCTCTCTCTCTCTCTCTCTCTCTCATTCTCTCACCCTCTTCTTCGTTGATATAGTGACATGCATGTAAAAATGCTTACATCTACAGAAGGAGCAACAAAACATTTTTATTTCAATTAAAAAGTTTTCCTTTTACTCACCCTCTTTGCTTCATTACATCCTCTCTTCATCAAATAAATACACACAAGGAAAAATATTCGTAATATCCTACAACTCTGTAATAAAAACGTTTAAATAAGGGGTTAGTTAGTATAATGCCTAAGAGTATTTTTTCGAATTTTTTTCAAGATAAATTTATTTAAATGAATGAATTTTTTTACATGTTAAAGAATTCTTGTTCTTTTTCCATTACGGTGAAGTGCGGTGATGGTACGGCGGCAGCCTGTGGAGGGTCATCTGAAAAGCTGGCGACCATGCTTTGAGTTAGGAGTGGCTGAAAACAAAAATCCAAATAATTCTTAAAAAACATGTTACTGGTTATAGCCTGAACTAAGATATTATTTAAAAAGCTCACAAAATAACAAAATGGCGATGTTTTGATTTTTTTTTCCTTATTTTCGTCTATTTTTCTTATCTTTATTGTTTGATAAAATTATTAATTAATTATAATTATTAATAAATTAATTAAATGCTATTCGTCTATTGCAATGAAATCAGTCAAGAAGTTTTTACCAAATCGTGGCTGCCAGGTCAAAAATAGTGATTTCGGGGAAAAAAAGTGTGATGAAATTATTTTTATAAATTGTAAGAAATATTCCAGTTTTACGTTTTCCGATTTTAATAATCTATTTGTGTAACTCCTGCAGTACTTGCTTTCATATTTCACTTTTTATTCTCCTTTCTTGTATTTCTGAAATTTTAGGAACATGAACAAATGTTACGATCGAAATAAATCCAACTGTTTACTACATCTTTGTCATACTAAATCAATGTAATATTTTTGGCATTGGATTCTATTTGGCTTGTGCTCTTTCTACTTTAGGCAATCCAGATTCTACTGTTTGTTTACTGCGTCGCCTTAAAAATATATAGAAGTTACAAAACTTATGAGAAGTGAGTGAGAAGTACATAAAGGTTATTCGATGATTTCCCTCATCCTAATGCTTCTGACATCAGAGTACAACGCCTACGTTGACTGGAACAATGTCACAAGTGGCAGGTGTGGACGACCGAAACTCGAATGGAAAGATCAGGTTAAAGACGGTCTTTCAAAACATGGTGTTAGAAATTAGAAGATGGTCGAGTAGCTTGTAATCCTTTCGCAACAGTGATAATATATCAAATCACGGTCTTCTGGCTGAAACATATTAAAGAAATGCATGGCTTCATACGCAACTCTTCTAATAAAAATTGCAGAAAATTACTTAATTAGAAAGACTTTAAACGAATTTTATTACAGTGATTTGGTTCTAATGATTATAAATAATACTGCAGTACATATCGCCACCGATCCTTACACTGATCGAAAAATAATTTTTAATTTATTTCAGAATATTTTTTTTTGTTTTTGGTTTTTTTTTGCTTTGAGTGTATGAATTGAATTGAAAACACTAAAACTACCATTTGGCTCTCTTTTATTGTTTCATTGTTTGTTCTAGATATTCGATATTCTTGTTATTTATTCCATTTTTTTATTGTTTTTTTTTGTTTTTGTTCTCGTTTGAAAAGAAATTTAGTCTTAATTGGTGCTTTAGTTAACAAAAATCGCTACAAGGATGAAAATGGAAATCCTTTCGATTTAATTTATGGACATTTTGTTTTGCTTTATTTACACATTAAAAGAAATAAAAAAAAAGAGAAGAAATTCTCCTACCGGCTGACACAATGACGAACTGTACTGAAGAATTCAGTACAACAATTTGAATACGACACGACATGTAAATGGAAGTTTTCATCAAAATGTAAATTTTGCTTTGGATTATTTTCTTGTTTTTTTTTCTTTTATTATTATTATTCTATTTTAGTTAAATTTATTATAATTGTAAAAAAAAAAACGAAGCAAAATTGTAATAAATAAAATAGAAATCAAATTCTATGTAATCCTTATGGTATTTGAAAGTGTAAATTGTAAACTAAAAATAAATCCATACATAAAACAGAAATTAAAAATTTATTCATTTATTTTGATTTTAATTTTGATTTTTATTTTATCAATCCATTTTTAACGTAATACACACACAAACAAATACACACAAAAAAAAAAGAAAAACCAATTTTTAATTTAAGTTTTCTGATTTAATTTTTGATTATGATTCCTAGAGAAACAATTAGAGTGTTAAGGAAAGGTGGTAGAGTGCATAGCATAAGTAACAAGAATTTCTTAATTTATTTGAAAATATTCCACTTTAGTTACTCTCTCTCTCTCTCTCTCTTTCTATTTTGTGCAGCAGTGAAATACTTTTGTGGTAAATGAAGATGTAATGAATTTCTGTCGTCTTTTCCTTTTAATGTCTTTGGTCATGTGTATGTGTATGTGTGTGTGTGCGTATGTGTTTTCCTTGGGGCCATTTTCATTTTAGACGAACAAGATGAAGACGTTGGTTTCCTGAATGCTTCTTTGGCATTTTTCTCTATTTCAAAAAAAAAAGAAGAAAAAAAATAAAAAAAAAAACATTCTTTTAGTAACTTGTTTCTTCAGTTTTTTTTTTAATTTATTCTATTTTTTATTTTTTTTTTGTTTTTTAAATAACTTAACCTACTGACATACAAAAAACCTGTAAACACTGTGACTGACTGTTCATGCTAAGGTTTTGTTGTTGTGGTTGTTGTTTGTGTTTTATTTCCAAAATCAAAACAGTAAGCACTTGCACGTAGCAACAGTAAGGAACACTTACACCGCTCGCACTCACACACAAACTCACACGCATTTAATTTTATTTCTACAACAATTTTCCCGTTGGCGCTCTTTTGAAGTTTCACTTGGTAGTTCTAAATACGTATTATTTTTGTTTTTGTTATTGTTCTGCTTTACAGGGAACAAAAGCATAAGGAAAAGCCAAATGAAAATAAAAAAAAACGCCAACAACATTGTAAAATTCCTCAACTATTTTCTATTCCTTGTTCATTTTTCTTTTTTTCTCTTTTGTTGATACATTTTTATTTAATTTCCTCCTCCTTTCGCTCTCTACCATCATCATTGTTGATTAATAAACAACTGGTCCATAAATTTTGAGGGAATCGTTATGTTCTAACGGTTCTTCTTTGTTTCCACCATTTTATTTTTATATGAGTTTGTATGTTACACAACAAATTCCATTGGCTTGTTCGCCTGCAACATCAAAACAGCAACATTAAACACGAGAATAATAACTCTGGAGAGCACACTGTTCTACTTAACTGATGGTGCTCCTGTATATACATACATATGTATGTCTCGGTGTGCGGGTGTGTGTACGATGAAGTGAGGTAGGCTTTTTATTAAAGCGGAAGTATTTTGCTGTGTTCCTTTAAATTATTTGTATTTGAAATTTAAAATTGATGATCAACTGTTGGTTTGCTCCTAATGGAGAGCGGTGATGGTGTTGAGTGTGGTGAGCTTTAATTAGATATTTTTATGGCTTGTTTATACACATACATATGTATATATGTGCTTATAGTTAGTGGAAGGGGCAAGGAGGTGGCAGTGAGCATGATAAAATTATATCTTGATTAATGTACATCGATTTTGTATAAGTAAAATGTAAAATGCTCAAAATAAATAATTGCAGTGTAATCACTAGAGAATTATTGATTAAATTAATATAAATAGCATTTCTAAAATTAAAATAATGTGATAAAGTGATAAAGAAAAAATACACCATGAATGTGCGCTTTAAATTTTATTAATTTACTTGATGCTAGTATTCATTACGAGACGGAACAGATTCTATTTAATCACGACGACACATAAAGTTCATTACAATGATTCATTCTGTTTCATTTATAGTAAGTTTGGCATATAGAAACTTCTTGTACTTTTTGTAAGTGAAATTGAGACGCATTAAAAAATAACAGTAACTCGTTTGGAAAAAGCTCTGGTAAAATTGTGTTATATTTCGGAGAGCCTTCGATTAATAGATAAATAATTGAGAAGTAAATTTGAATGCATAGAGGGTTTGAATGCTGCAACACGATATAATATGCGACTGTGTTGTGATCATTGGTATCAGACAAGTATCTTAAGAAAAAAAAATTTGTAAAATACATATTGAACAATTTTATATCTCTTTTCTAAAACGAGCTTTATTTAATATCACCTACTAATTACAATGTTCATAATACATATGTACAGTCATGGACATTAAATTAGCACAAAACTTCGTCATAAAAACAATCATATTTTTTATAGTAATTTAGGTCTACTCATAAAAAAATTTAAATATAGGAACTTAAAATACATATTCTTCTTAAAAAAGAAACAAAAATTTTGACGATATTGCCAGTCGTCTGCTCATTAAGACCTTCAACATATCAAACGCCAGATTTTAGCTGGACAGTAAAATAGCACAAATTAAAATTTCTGGAATAAAAATGATGTGCTTTAATAAATAGTATAGTATATATTTTCAGCTTATTTGATTAATATTTAGTAGAGTAGCCCCTATTTTCAAGCGCCGCGTGGCATCTACGGAACAATGTTTTTTGGGAACGTTCTTTGGGAATCTAGTACCAAGCGTCCCGTATTCCAATGCACAAATCGTCCAAATTTTTATACTTTTGTTAAGTAATTGTACATTTCACATCGTTCTAAGGGGTTTTCAATCGAGTTTAAGTCAGAACTTTGAGCCGGCCAGTCTAAAACGGGAATGTGCTCTTCATAAAATCAATCCTTTGCCTGCTTAGATGTGTGTTTGGGTCACTATCTTGCATAAATATGAAGAAAACTGGCATGTATTTAAAAGCTTATGGTTCCATTTTGTTCTTTATATTGTCCAAATACAGATAACAGTCCATTTTTTCATTAATTTTTACAATGGGACTTACACCGTGCCTTGAAAACGCTCCCCATGTCGAACATGCGTTATGGTCCTTTGAGCATAGCGTGGATTGAATGTCTGACATTTTGGCTAATGAACAACCACTCTACCATCAGGTCCGATACGATTTACCTTTCTTTCATCACTCCAAAACATTTTTTCCAGAATAAGAGGTCTTTAGCATTGTGGGTGCGAGCAAACGTTAAACGCTTGAATATATTTTTCTTTTGGTAGAAGTGGATTCTTTTTGTGATTAAGCCGTCGTTATAGGAGCCTGTCCGATAAATTTAACCTGAATTGGGAGTTAATTTGGTTCCAAATATCGACTGAAGACATGAAAGGCTCCTTCTTTGACTTCCGGACAATAGCACGGTCAACGATTTCTGTTTGTTTTCTTGACACGTGGCCTTCAATTTTTGTTTTCTGCGACATTATTGTGTTTGGTTTAAAGGAAATGATGACGTTATAAATCATTTTTCGCTAGCAATTCGAAATTTCGTCAATTTCAACCAGCTTTTTCCCATCCTGCCACAAGTTAAAGAGAATGCGCTTCTCCTCTGGTGAGCAATTTTTTCCACGTACCATTTTTTTCAAAAATTACTTCAAAAGCCACAAAATTAAAAGAATATGCCGTAAGAATAAAAATACTCGAACAAAACTTGTACCTAAAACACTTTTAGGCACGTTGTGCTAATTTACTGTCCAGCTCGAATTTAGCTACTGATACAAATTAGCAATCAAAACAAAAAATATATACGATAATGGTAATATTTTTTATTAAACAACAGTTAGATGTCATCGTGCAACATTGCAGACCAAAACAATTGGCCTAATTGCAATTCAAATGAGAAAAAAATCACAATCATGGTATATATGGATTTTGTGCTAATTTAATGTCCATGGCTGTATA
Source organism: Sarcophaga rosellei (assembly GCA_930367235.1). NCBI lineage: Eukaryota > Metazoa > Arthropoda > Insecta > Diptera > Sarcophagidae > Sarcophaga > Sarcophaga rosellei. Next base: position 1,603,932 of record OV884019.1, on the reverse strand, counting down.
TGTAATACCAAAAACTTAATTTTCTTAAAACAAATATTAACATTTAATAACAGATTATTGAAAAATGTTTATTTGCATTATGAATTAAGTGCATCGCTATTATTCCTACATGCATAATATTATTTACAACAAAAACTTTATCATTTGTGTAAGTGTAAGTATTCCAAATGAACAGCAAATTTAAGAAGGGTGACGTAGACATGACTTCACAAGCAAAACACTCATACGTTAGTTATTGCTGTGCACTTGTATAATTTTCTATTTTATTTTTATTTTAAATGAAATTTTTTGCAGAAATGAAAAAAGAACCTTAGAACTGTGATAATAATTAAAGAAAAAAAAAATCCACCATAACCACAGAAATACTGTTCAAACAGGGAACTTTGTTGTTTATATTATTCTAGTTGAGATATGTTTGGGACTGCTGATAATGACCACTTTGGAATTTGATTTATACGGTTTTATTTCTTCGTTTTGCTTTTAATTTGCTCCTTATCAAAAATTCTCCTTGACCCTGTCAAAGCGTTCTGTTATTTACACCAAAAAATACTAAAGAACAGTTGAGGCAATGAAAAGCATGAGAGAAATAATACTTTATAACGACGAGTTTCTTGTTTTGATTGTAGTCTTCTGTGCAATAACAAACAAATCCATGTTTCTTGACCACCAGCACGACACAGTTACGACAATAACAAGAACGACAACAACAAAAACAACATTAATGACAATAAGATGCAAACACCAAATAGCAATAATAGTGGCGGTATAAGTAACAATAGCAGTATCAGCAATAACATAGAAAAATGCAACACCAACTACAACAACAACAATAATAAGAATACAATAGAAGTATGCAACTGTACGTATTTTTCATCATTCATTGTCAAAAGCTTATGTTGTATGGCACAACGACGGGCAAGAGAAGTAAAGCTAAAACACACCACACCGTGAATGGACAATCGGGAAAACAGGAAACAAAAAATGTCTCGTTTGGATTAAACAAGAACAACAATTTCGTATATTTTTTTGTTTGTCTGTCTGTCCATGGCAGAATTTCAAAATTTATCCATATGTGAATGAATGTATGTACATACACATACATACATATGTATGTATTGTTATTTTTGAATTTAAGGATATGTATTGTAGTAGAAGCTTCATGTTATTGTTGGTGGTTTCCCAAACAACATTGCTTTACAAAAACGGACAACAAAAAACAATTCTGCGATGATACTTTTGGCACTTCCAACATTCAGTTTTATGCTCAACTACAGCAATACAACAACAAAAACAGCATGCAGTAATGATATTAAATGGGAAATAATTTAAACATAATGTATGTATATCCATTTGTGTGCATATGTAGGTGTGTGTGTGTGTGCATGTGTATGGACTACATTTAAGAGTAACACCTTTTAGATGTTCTATGTATTTCTCTTTTACGTCTCTTTCCATTTTATTTATTATTTTTGTTGTTGTTTCTTGAAAAGATCCAAATGTGACCGAGTATTTAGTTTGCCATTTATTTTCCGTTCTTTCTGCATATGGCTACGTATGCGATTGTATATCGTATGTATATATGTATGTATGTGGTATGCAAATACATGTGTATTGGTACATATTGCTATAGCAGAACATACATATAATTTTTCCGTGCTCTTTTGGCTCCAATTTCAAGAAATGATTTATGTTTTAAGGAATTTTCTATATCAGCTCATATACATATGTTCATATATGTATGTTCATATGTATGTGTCCCATACATAATAATTTTTCTTCTTCTTTTTGCATGTAATTTTTGTGTGAAATTTCATTTGTTTGTTCTTGTTTTTCTTCCTCTTGGCTTAAATGGTGGAAATAAAAACTAAAATTTTGCAGGATTTTGTTTTCGTTAATGTGATGCCAAAATCCTTCGGAGACTTTTAAAGACTTAATTAACAATTTATCATTATTTCTGTTGAGAAAACTTTGTTTCTTTCTGTTTTTTTTTTTTAACTCACCACCAACACGTGAATGATTAAATGTGGAATAATGCATACATTGCTGGCATAATAAACTATTTTAACGGGAGGTAGCTCCAATAACCCTGCAAAATATGTACATTTTCCATTGCGTTTGTTTTACTAACTTAAATCGTTTCAGTTCAACGCTTAATGTTGAATAATGTTGCCATTTCGTGAATTCATTATCTCAACAATCAACAAAATTTTGGCCAAGGAAATGCTCAAAAAGTCTCAAACATTGTACTGAAACACGAAATGCGAAGATAAAATACATACTTGCCATTGGAAATAAACGGCCAAGTAATGAAAAAATTTTATTCTTCGACTTCATTTAAACGGTTTTAATTGAAAATAAATCCAAATTGTTGTCTTAATAAACGGTGGTCGATATAAAGAGAGAGAGAGAGAGAGAGAGAGAGAGAGAGAGAGAGAGAGACTCGAAAGGTCTGCTGATCACATTCAAAATGAAAATTTTTTATCGTTAACTTGGCGCACGGACCTATACTCTGTTCAGTTTATATTTTATGCTTGTCAAGTTGTTATGTGGTAAGCCATTGGCAAAGGTATGAGCGTATGTGTGCATGTATTTCTGTATGTGTTGTGTGTGTGTGTGAAAGGGAATCATCTTTGTAGATATATACGTATTTAAATATAAACAACAATAACAATAGTAGCAACAGCAAATACAGCAACAAATATATAAATCGCAACAAGCAATCACTGTTCAATTGTGTCATTTGAAAAACAAGAAAAAGAACAAGAAACACAGTTATTTTGATTTTTATAATTGTTGTTGTGTTACAGTTGAAAGACAAAAAAAAAATGAAAAAAAATTGCCGCAATTACTTACCACCGGCAACAACAACAAAACAAAAAAACACACCACCCCGAACACAAACAACAGAAAACAATTGTAAAAAGATGGATAAAGGCAACAGCACAACAACACACCAGCAATAATAATTAAAATAACGAATAAAATAAACGAATAAAATAAAAAATAAAAACCAAATAACAACAGAAATTATTCAAATAATCAACATTCACCGCAAAACGTTGCACATTTGAGTGATTTTTAACGTGAAAATACTTTTATGTCCCCTCCTCCAAATTGGTCTTTATTTTTGTTTTAAATAGATTTTATTGAATTGCGCACAAAAAACAAAAAGAGAAACAATGGAAATAAAATATAATTTGAAAATAAAATTAATTGAATTTCATTTTGTCATTCACATTTTCCCTGTTCACGTTTTCTCTGTCCCATCTTTCACTTTCCATTCATTGAATGTGAACTTTTTCTGTTCCTGGTAAATTTCAATTTTTCTTGTGCTCATCTTCAACAAGTGCATTCTCACGCCGCATTACATTAATGCAAGTGTGCAAGTGCAAGTGTAAGACGACAACTGCAGAATAAGCATAAGAAGTTCTAACCGCAAATAGTCTTTCTCGGTTTCATTGCAGCAAAAGAGAAAAGAAAGAAGAAAAACTTGAAAACTTTGGACTTTTGTGACCAACTTCTCGTAACTCAAGATACTGCATATTTTCAAATAATACTTGTAAAATAACAAAATAAAGTAAAAGGAAAAATGATCACAGGGAATAATATCCAGAAAGTGTGAAACTCTTTTGAAAGCATAAGAAAATATTTCTCTTTTTGATTCAAGTGAACTTCGTTTCTGGTAACCAATACCCAGTTGTGTTGAAATACATCTTGAGAAAAACGCAAAAACTTATTAAAAGTAAACCGTAAGAAATTTAATGGATTTTCTTTTAAGAAGTTTCACTCTTTTAGCAGCATAATGACACCAATAAAGTCAAAAATTGTAGAAAAAAAACTTTTGAACGAAATCTAAAGAAAGGAGACAAAATGAAATGGTGCAACAAGTTGTTCTCAGAAAACTTTTACACAAAATTATTACAAGAATTGTTTTAAAATGCATGTCTGTCTCTCTGTTTGTCTGTCTGTCTATTCACAAAACGCAGCAGATGCTTTTAAGTGATTGTGATGAATTACATATTTTTCACATTGTCAATCAACAAAGATAGGCGTTGTTTAGCGAAAGTTGGTGGTGCGCCATTCATAACAGACTATCACATTATTTGAGGAGAAACTGCAAAAGTCTGCGTATTAAGAATTACAAATTAATTACAAGCCAAAGCAAAGCTTGATAAATACTTTAGGTGATGTGACCATACAAGCACGGAAGATGCTGAATATTCTTCACGTGTTCTGTACCCTAGGGTAAACTATTGCAAGTACAAGATATTTTAGGCAAGTCTCGTGCCCGACTTTAAGGCCACTGATTAGACAAAAGTAACCAACAATAATAAACTCTACCCTACGTGTTCTTTTTCATGTTTAAGTATTACGTATTTAGGAAGATTGAAACAAATGATCACTAAAACAAAACTTTCGATTTTAATTTTTCTAAAAAAAAAGAAATGTTTATTTAATCTTTTTTTTAAACGTAGAGGACAGCACGTCAATTTAACCCTGACTAAAGAGCTAAAGAGCTATTGATAACCAATAAAGTCGTCTATGATAGTATCAAACGGCATTTAATAAAATAAATTCCCATTTAAAAATTCATAGTATTTTGAAGCGAAATTGAAAAGAAATTCTATGCTCAGCCATGACATTTTATTGCCCCTGGGCTTGAACTAAATTGCTGCAAATTTTATGTTTTTTTTTTTTAGTTTTTTTATTTCAATTTGGAAGAACTCAAACGCACCCAGACACTCGAAATTTGCATGTGTAGCATGAAATTCAAAACAATATTCAGTTTTTATTCGCTGTTTCTATTCGTTTTATTTTTTTTTGTGTTTTTTTTTTTGTTTTTTTTGTTTTTAGCAAATCAGCATTTTTCACTAACTAAAGAATGTCAAGTGCACACACGCGTTCGGTTGTTTGGCTTTTTAGTGGTTAAACTTCAATAAAACCGAAAAGTCAAAGCGCGTGGCACTGATGCCAGCCAGACTATACAGTATGCGAGCACAATTTAAACAATTGGCTTATACACAGTCGAACAGACGGACAGGCACCATCTGACAGGTGCTGAATAATATTTTTATTTTTAAGTTCTCTATCAAAAATCCGTAAAAAAAAGAGCACAAACACAGTTCATAAATGGCACACACAAATTATATCCGATTTCACACAAGCAATGTGTGAGTGCGAGTGTGAGCATTTCCATTTACAAAAATCTCTCCCTCTCTCTCTCTCTCTCTCTTTTAATACCAAAAAAAGAACTCATTATGTCTGTGTGTGTGTGTGTGCTTATTGTATAAGTGCGTCCTTTTGTATATCACATTGTATAGTACATTGTATTTTAATTGAATTTTTAGGTTTTCGTCAAACAACAGTTCAGAACTCTGACGAAATTTTAACGAAGCATAAATACAATGAAAAGTCATTAGAGAAGTAATGCAATATCATCCTCAAAACAAAAAATGATAAAACAAATTTTTTATGAACAATAAAATATTTGTGGAATGGAATAAAAGATTTTAAATACTTATGCATAATAATTAAGTTATCTGTAAAACTGTTCATTTAGTCACAAAGGCGTACAACGTGACACTGGTGCATGAAACAGAGCGACTGTTTAACAAAGTAATGATAATGGATACAATACATATACAAATACAAATACGTATGCATACCACATATGTACATGTTCAGACAAACAACATCAATATCTCAAGAACATTTTTTTTATAATGTCTGTGACTATCTAAAATACATATTATAATGAACAACAACAACAACAATATTATTGTGAATATTAAATCTCATAATTGTAGTACATACTTTTAGGAATGCATTGAACCTTAAATCACTGTAGTTTGAGACATTAATTGTGTATTAAGAGTACATATAAGTACACTCATACACACATATGTACATATGTATGTATATATGTATGTACATTGACTTATAAGCATTCTTACTTTGTTATGTTTTTTATAATGAGAATATATTTTATCATGAGTCCTTCACACCGATTGTGCGTGTATTTGTAAGACAGTTACTGCTACTGCAGTTAGTAAGTGAATGCGCTTGTTTGGTTTTGGAAACAATGGCAGGCAAAAGAATTACGAATTGATGTCAATTACATACAATAGAGCAGCAGCAGCAGCAGCAGCACTACAGATTGCAACAACAATATGTCGTCGTTAATATTTTATTAATTACACACACACACACACACACAGATTCCTTTTTGAGTTGTTCTTTAAACCATTAAAAGATGGCAAATAAATCCAATTTTTTTTTAATGTGTCTCCATACTTGAGCTTGTTCTTGTGGTTTTACAATTAAGCACTTGTATTTTAATATGAAAGTAAATGGAGAGTACTGGACTGGATATTCTCATCTTTTGTGTATATGAGTGTGTGTGTGTGTGCGTGTAAATATGCATTGTACTGTAGAAATGCAAATAGAAAATCATGGAGAATTATTACACTATACAATATGTACGTACACTACATATGCTCCACATAATTTGAATGTATTTTCTAAAATAATGAGACATAATCTCATTATCTTTATAAAATATATACATACATGTGTAATCTGAAAATTTTTCTAATTTCTAATTCTATTTAAGGGTTTAGTATACTTTCTAAAGGTCTTTCTTCGAATTCGTTTTTCTTTTTTAAAGATAAATTTAATTTTAACAAATGATTCTTCTCATATGTTAAACAGATGATATGGCAGCCTGCAGAGAGTCATTTCGAAATCTGGTGAACATGATTTGAGGAGATGGGAGTGTCTGAAAGCAAAAATCATAGCCTAATCATATTTTGAAGAGATCAAAAAATAATAAAATCGCTGCATTTTGAATCGTTTTTCCTGTTTTCGCCTATCACCAGACGTCGGCACAAAGAGAACATGATAAAAATGTGAATGTATTTGTGAGAGGCATTTGTTAACCCAGAGGAAAATTGTTAGTAATATTTTCAAGTTTATGTATTAACCCAATAATATGTATGTATATGTGAGCGGAAAATATAGAAAAATTGTACTGCGCTAAATCCCTAATGACACCGTATATAACTTGCAAATATTCTTCCAAATTTCGAAATCATTTTTCATTGATATTAGTGAATCCTACTGTAATATTTCTTTGGGTGTATAATTGAAGTCTGAAAAAATGCGACATGAACCTTCTCATTTTGAAGCTGACAAGCAACTGAATACATTTTTACCCTCTTTTTTAACGAAGATTGCTGATGTTCGTGTCCTATGTGTGTAAAAAGCCGAAAATGTTCTTCTCCTGAAGGATATTGGTGCCGACGTCTGCCTATCACTCACTCGTTGATAAGATTAACGTGCACAATTTGGGTTGTGTAAGAAGCTAGGTTCTAATCCTGACTAAAAGGGTTCTAATGATTAATTAAGTTGATAAGAAATGACGTCGAACTTAAAATAAAATATGATGTTTTAAACTATAGGATCAGAGAAAAAAAATATGATAAAAATTTTAATGTTTGTGTTTTTGGTGCGGCACATTTTGTAAATAAAGGTGATTGGGATAAATAAGTACTCTTACTTTTTCACTCCTCAGTGGCTTATAAAGGAATATGTTGAGTTTTTTGTTACACTTTTGTTCTTCTTCCTTACGTGTTAGATAAGTTTCTGAAGCTGTTCAAAAATGAAATAACTGTACATAAATAATGCATTGAAATGTATTCTCGTTACTACAGATTTTATAGTCTGTTAACTTATCAAACTTTAGCTTTTCTATGAAGCTTATTACACGCCAACAACACGTGTGTGTTTAGCCTATGAAAATGAATTTTAAAACTTTTAAAATTTCCTAAGCAGCCTGTACGACGAGTAGTTTAATAATCTTGTGAGTATTTCTTATTTACTTTTGAGTTTTGCTTCCGTTTTGTTAAATAATAAGGTGGTGGCGATAACGATGATAATGATGGTGCTGAACTACAAAGAAAACTGTTGTACAATCGAGTTGAACCGAAAACTCAATAAAGTTTGTTGTAAAAACTTTAAAACTCTGTTCTCTCTTGTGTTTCTCTTTTAATGCATAAGCAGCTACAAATAGGTGTGAATATAGCACTCATACGTCAGCATACACTTTGGTATACATACGAGTGTGTTGTTCATAAATGTGCTGAAAATTCACAGACACAATTACTTTCTTATGCATACACATGTTGTTAATGTAAAGAGACTGACACATTGGCAGACAGACAGACAGACAGACAGAGAAACAAACATACAAAGTCTTACACATAAACATTTAAATTATTAAAAAGGATTATCACCATTCAAACACTTGTCAAAGTTGAAAAGTTTACTCTTCAACTCTCTGGATGTGTGTGTGTGTGTATGCCTGTGTGTTTTCTGATATTCTGTATGCACTTGATAAATGAGTTATCTTGAGTCTTAAAATTATTTCTCCCTTTCCCTCTCTCTCTCACTGTTACTTTCACTGTGTGTTTTTATGAGTATTCGTGTGCATACGTATGTATATGTAGCTCTGACATGAAAATCGTATTAAAATTTTGTGACAATCTTGAAATGGAAAAGAAACTGTAACCAGTTGAGAGTAAAAACGAAGCAAAGTGACGAAAGTTAAGGGAGATAGAGTAGCTGGTTTTGAAGAATGTTGAGGCGGGCGGTGTGAGCTTTTGTTGGTTTTTGAGAGAGAGAGAGAGGAGATTTAATCATAAATCTGAACTATTCCTATATGCTTGTGAAAATATAAAATTTACAAAATCACATTGTGTTTATACAAAATATCATGGAGAGTGTGTGTGATGCAGAGAGAGAGAGAGAGAGAGAGAGAGAGAGAGAGAGAGAGAGAGAGAGAGAGAGAGAGAGAAAGAAGATAAATTGTAAATCAGATTTTTTTGTGGTAATTGTAAATCTGTCAATGTTTGTATGTGTGTTTTATATTATAGAAAGTAGAATAAAAGTGAAATGATTGATTGATTGATACATTGATTTGGATGTTATTTCCATAGAACTAACTATATGTTCTGTTTTTTGTTGATTCTGTTGTTTTAATGCGACTCTCAAAATCCTTACATATGTATATGCTTAGGTTTGTTGATGTTTTTCATTCCATTTTATATGTTATATGTGCGAGTACAGACTTTTCTCTGTGTGTGTGTGCTTTTTTTTAATACTTAATATTTACAGAAGAAATGAGCCAATAAATATTTAATGATCAACAATAGAACAAGAAGAGAACAAGCAAAGTCATTCACTCGAGTCAATGTTTTCCAAAAATTGTTGACCTTTTTGTGTTGTTGCTGTATTTAGTCTGTAATAAATATTGTTGTTGCCGTCTCTCAACTTTACCCTTCAAAACAAAAAAAGAAAAACAAAAATAAAAGAATGCAAATATTTAAATATTAAAATTGGAAACTGATTCCTTAACAGTAAGCATTTTATTATGTTGTTTTAATAATCCTGACTCTATAGTCTCTCTCTCTCTCTTTCTCTCTCCTCTTTAAGTGTTTTTTATAGTGAATCCAATAAAAGTTATTTTATGACTTGTAATATGTTTAAAAATTTAGAAAAGTATTCCTTCAATGTTATTTTAGAGATAAAGCAGGCGACAATAAAACAAAAAATAAAGTCAAATAAACATGTAACATAAATCTGTATATTTGAGTGAAATCTTTACATATTGGCTTCATAGAGCCTTATAAAAGGGGGTTTCTTTTCTTATTGATTTTAGTACAACTAACAAACGGCATTCTGTCTGCTGTTTTTTATTACGTTTTATACATTTTTCAATGCGACATTTCAAATAGTACCGAGAGAATGAGCATCAGTTTTAATGTCAATCCTTTAGACATATTTCTTTAGGCATTTTTTGCTGTTTTAAATCTCAATTTCTAAAAATTTAATAAGACATAAACAACAATCAACTAAAGTTGATTGTTTAGCCATCCATCTATGGAACATTGTCGTCTGTCAATTTGAGTTTTTTTCTTTTCGAAAATATTTTCTAAATATGTATTTTACTTGAATTGTGTTTGGGAACAGAGTAGACAAAAACAAAAAAAGGTATTTCAAATAAATGTTCATCCCTTTTGTGCCTGAGGATCTATGTATTTAACAAGTCTTCTCTTCTTCTTTTTATAATTTAAATAAATGCTGTCTTTATTATCGCATTCCTTATTTTGCTTTGGGTGTATAATTATTCTTTTTTTTACATAATTTTTAATGGGAATTGGGGAAAGTACACCTGCAAAATACATTGCTTTGCTCTGTTCTCGTTTTGTGATAATATCAAGGATTTTAATATAATAATTCCCAGAATATACAAAAAAATAGGAATTAAATACAGTTCTTGTATTATTTTTGCAAACGTTTTAACAAAATTAACATGTTGAGCGTTTAGAGCTGGCGGTCAGTTTTTAAATTTAATTTCGTTAATTGTATTCCGTTCTTTTCATTGTGACAAAACTGTCTCTTTCTTATCTTTTTTTTTTTTTTTTGCATTTTCTTTCGTTAACAAAAAGGGCAAAAAAAAAACGTCACCAAAAAACAAATTAATTCAATTAAGATTAAGAAAACAAGATTGAAGTTTTTTTGTTGTTGTTTTCATAAGCCAAGCTGACCCTTAAAATTGTTAAACAGAAGAAAATGTTTAAAACCAAAGTGAACAACAGGAATATTTTTTGATATTTTTGAATAAATTTAGGACGAGTAATTAATTGGCTAAATAGGCCAATTTCAGTTTCATCCGTAGATACATATGTAAGTAAGTACCATACCATATGGGTGCTTGTGTTATTGTCCAATTGTGCCAATCGACTTAGAATTTGTTTACCTGTAACTGGGAGTACTGGTAATATTCGAATAATTTGCATTTCATACAATTTCCTTACATTGATAGCCTGGCCCTTCGGAAAAATATTATAAAGTTTTCGTTTTAAATTATGAAGCTAAAACAGGTTCTGATTTCAGTTTTGCATCTTTTTTGTGGTTTGTCTTGATAGCTCTTAAAAGAAAATCACATTTATAAGTACAAAGATACATCAGGTTGTTTGAAAATACTTTTTGTTTAAATTTTTTTCCTCTTTTGTCAAGTTTTGTTGTTATCTTTTATTACAGTGCCAATGGATCAACGGCAACAAAAGCACCAAATCGAATACACTTCACACATACTGACACATAAAGTAATGACAACAAACCGAGGATCGAATAGAAGCGGCACTGCCAGCCATAAGGATAACAATGAGCACAACAACAATATTGTGGACATAAATTACAATTCGTTGAATAGACATCGCAACAGACTGCATACGACCAACGATGGAAAGCACCATTCTTCGCAGTTGTCGGGCGGTAGTGTTGGTGATGGGGGTTCACATGAAGAAGGCTTTCCAAAATCTCCTCAGCCATATTTTGATTTGACGATGCCGCGCAATATAACCGCACGAGCTGGACAAATAGCGGCCATAAATTGTCGTGTGGAAAATTTGGGTGATAAATCAGTAAGTGTCCCATTACATATGTATGTATGTCCTTTAGTCATGTCTAATAAGCATGTTGTAGACAAAAAAAAAAAAAATTGAAAATCGGAAAACTCAAAGAAACGATTGTTAACATTTCGGTGTTGTTTTTTTGAAAAGTAATTTAATGCCACTAAAAAATGTGTCATGTTTTGTTCTTCTAACTTTAATTAATAATTTGATGATTTCTAGTTTTCTCATCGCCGTTTTTGTTTTTCTGATTTTATTTAGGTTTCCTGGATACGGAAAAGAGATTTACACATTTTAACAGCTGGTATATTGACGTACACCTCCGATGAAAGATTTAAGGTAATCATTGATATCCAGAAACATTCAATGAATATGTTCTCTTTTGTCTATTCTATATTGTCTTCTCACACCGGCTTTACATATATATTTTTATCAATTCAAACATATTTTCAATTCATATTACAATCTCTTGCTTTTTAATGTGTGCTGTTTTAATTTGTTAATGTTGCATTGCATCTCTTTCTCTCTCTCTCTTTAAAGGTGACTCGAACGACAGACCGGAAACAGTGGACGCTATATATAAAGTATGCACAGCCACGTGATAGTGGCATTTATGAGTGTCAAGTTAATACGGAACCAAAGATGTCAATGGCTTTCCGTTTAAATGTCATTGGTAAGTTGTTTATGCTGTTGTCGCTGTTACTGTTGCAGTTGCTGTTGCTACTGTCACTGTCACTGTTGCTGTTGTATATTTTATCAGTCGGCAATATATATTTGTTTTAAATCATTCAAATTCCTGTGCACGTACATACATATATATACATATATATATGTGCACATTTTGTTGCCATTTTTGATAAAATTGCAAAATCGGAAAAGAAAATATTTTCACGAATTGCATTAATTGTTTATTCTTTTTTCTCTTTTCTCTTTTCTCTTTTCTCTCTTCTCTTATGCTCTCACTGTTCTCATTCTTATATTAATTGTTGTATATTGAATTTTACTTATTTTGCTGTTGTGTAGTGACACCACCAGATGCGAAAGCAACAATTTCCGGTCCGGCAGATTTGTATGTTAAAATAGGTAGTGCCATAACGTTAACGTGCCATATAAAGCAGCCTTCCTCAGCCCATGATATTGGACCAATACACTGGTATCGTGGCCCCTACATACTGACACCATTTGTTGTACATCCCAATGAGGCAGCCATTGATATGCAGCGTATTTCGATGGAATCAAAATTGGGTGATAAATTGCAAAGCAGGTTGGTTAACACAACTACACATACATGTACATATACAACAATTGTAATACTGTAATAAATTGTTATTGTTGTTACTGAATACCCACTCACATATGTACATACATAAAGATTTTCATACGTATGTATATACATACATACATACAGTGAGTGTCAAAACACTTCATATTACAGGTAACCCTCGATTTACGCGGTTTGTTGGGACCGAAGAAATTATGTTTAAATCGAAAACGCGTAAAATGAGGTTAAGAATTCATATAAAAGCTTATTTTGGGACCAAAAATTACGTATATCGCGTAATTGGAAACATAAAATACGTGTAAAACTCACTTTTGGTACTTAAAAATCGTGTAAAAAAACACACCAAATTATTTTTTTATTATTAAACTTCTATTATTTAATTTGTACTTTTCATTTATTAAAAATAAATTTCTGTGTTTTCTTAAATACTATAGTTATCAATATTACAAATAATATAAAACAAAGAACATAACGTCATAGCGTCAGTGCTGCATTTCATGTAAATCGAGGGTTACCACTATTTTTTAAACGCGTTATATCAAAATCGCGTAAAAAAAGTCGCGTAATTAGAAAAATGGATGTTATTTTTGAATCGCGTTATATCAAAATCGCGTAAATGAAGTATCGCGTAAATCGAGGGTTACCTGTATTTGAAAAATGCGTACTTTGGAATTCATTGTAATTTAGATTATGTATATATTTAATGTAATTAAAATCGAGTAACATTGTTTTTTTATATGTACATGTATTGCATACTATAATGTTGTGTTTATTTTTATTTGACGCTCAGTGTATGTGTGTATGTGTGCCTGTGTATAGTTATAAAAGCAGTAGGAAATTGTCCAGCCAGATTTCTGAAATGATTTTTTTTTGCTCTCTCTCTGTTCGTAAAAAGTGTACAAGATTTTCAAGTATTACTTGAGCCGAATCTTAATTTAAAATTTATTTTTTTTTTGTTCTCAACAATATTTTAATTCGGGAATAAATTTGTACTTTAAACAATTATTTCAATGATTTTTCAGTATGATACGAAGATGAGTCGAAAAAATTTAATTTTTTTGCTTTTATCTTAGAGCGCGTAAATTAATGTAATGACCGTTTACTCGATTTAAGTACTTGATTCTATTTGTAAATTTTGTTTATAATTTGTATTCCACGCAAAAATACCTTTGTTTCGAATTTACATATATACAAAAAAAAATCCTTATTGGCTGGTATTGAAGATTTTTTAATTTTGAGTTGACCAAAGTACAAGAGGTATCAATCAAATAGAAATTGATAGTAAATTGCAGTAAAAACAATAAACTGAATCATATTTTTATGAAATAATGAAAAAGCGAAGAAAACATTTGTTTCTCTTGATTAATTTCAGATTACGTATATCAAATGCCCAATTGGCTGATTCGGGCAACTATACCTGTATGCCAACTACAGCCGAAGCTGCCAGTGTTATGGTCAATGTTTTAAACGGTAATATTAAATATTTGTATGTATTCTATATGTGAACAAGAACATTAAAAACATAATATTATTGCATTGTTAAATACAATCCTATTCATATTTATAATCATTATAATTACAAAATCTACTTATGAAAGTCAAACGTGGCATTGTTTTACTTGAGCAAATTTATTAATATTTTAATTAAAATTTACGTTTAAATATAATGACACAAAAATATGCACATATAAACGTACATACATACTATACGTATGTATGTATGTATGTAGGCTTATCAAATATTATTAAAACAATAACAATAAAACATTCAATATTTAACCTGAATTTTTGTTTTTGGAAAACAAAAGTAATTACTTTCGCTGTTCTTTTTTTGTTTTTATTTTGTTTTTAATGTCAATATCTTTTTATATATTTTACTGTACATAACTCCATATGTTGATTACATGGACTAACAATTTTGTTGCTACAACCAAAAAATCATATTACTGGCTGACATTACTGCTATCAATGCCGTCATCACCACCAACGCCGCCATTGATGGATTTTGTTTGTTCGCTGTCAATTAGATGAGAGTCCAGCTGCTATGCAAAAAAGCTCTGCCTCTGCCACAGGATTATTATTACAACAAAAACGCAAATATTTTAATCCAAGAATAACAACAATAATAATTTTATTAATATTTTTATTAATTTTAAATCAGACAAATCGACAATTATGGCAAATTAAACATTATTATTATCAGCATTACACACACCAACAACAACATTATCATCATCATTATCATCATCATCATCATTATTATCATCATTATTATCAACAAAACAGAAGAATATCTGCGACATTAACATTACACTCACCATCACCATCATCATTATCATCGTGATAGTTTAAAGAAATTTAAACAAAAAAGTTTTAATTTAATTAAAAAAAATTTAAATTTAGAAAAAAGCAAAAAAAAGATGCATCCTGTACAAATAAAATAATTGATCTTTTTCTATGAATTTATTATGATATATTTATACAATAACAACAAGAACAACAACAACTAAAATGAAATTATTTGTTTATCATCATCTGTTTGAAAGGTTTTAGAAAATGAAATATTTTTTTGTTTTTGAATAGAATTAAGATTTAGAATAAAAGAAAAAAATTAGAAAAATTAAAACAATATCTTTAAAATTAAAATACAAATATAGTACATTATAATCTCAATTGTTTTTTTTTTAACTTTTAAGAAAAATATTTTTAAATGAATATCATTATCATCATAGCGAGTAAGAGAAGGAAAAACTAACAATTAAAACGAGAAAAGATAACCACTTTTAAACACTCAACACCAACACCAACTAAAATAATAACAACGACATCACAGCAACAGTAAGATTATAAATAAAATTTGAATATTTACATTAAATTTTCTATGCAGCAAAAACAAAAAATTAATTTTAAAAATAATAAAATTGTAATAACATACTCACTCATTCGCATTTGCCTTTGCCATTATCATACACATCCAATTTAAGGGGTTAGTACACTTCGTAAGGATCTTCTATCCGATTTATGAATGAATCCTGCCTGAAGAGGATCATCTCAAAATCTGGTAATCATCAAGAGTGTCTGAAATTCAGAGATCAACAATGAGTATTAAAAAAGATGAGTATAATCGAATCATACTCTTAATATATAATACATATACGCATTCATACTTATTTTAATATCATGGAACCTCTACTCATATTCAAAGTTTGAAGTACTCATCATATTCATACTTAACACCACGTATGATGTTATTGATTTCGACTCTCCATAACTCAACATAAAATAAGTATGAATCGCGTACGAACACTAAAATACTTACTAGAAGGTTGTGTGTTTGCTCGGCTTGCTGCTCTGTCTTTTTTATTTATGTGTCTTTTTTCTTTTTTCGTAAATGACTGCAATTTATATGACTGCAAATTTATAAGTAATTTTCTAAAGATATGAATCTAAATGAGTTGGCTTATGAATCAAATATATTTCGAATATTATCGTTGTACGGATACTCATTGCAACCTGTACTTATAAAACAACGTTGTATTGAGCACGAATGAATCAGAGTACATAGTTAAATTTCAATATTGTTGACTCACTTATATTCAAAATTTCACGAGTGCTTATGAGTAGCGAAAAAACCATTCATTGTTGATCTCTGGTCTGAAAGCAAAATGTTTTCATATCGTTTGAGTGAAAAGACGATTTTTACCTTAATTCTATGGTTCTAAAATAACTGAAACGACGCAAATCAATTTTTTGAAAATAAGGAAGTACATATACTTACTAACCCCTTAAAAAACTAAACTTTTCGCAATTTGTATGTATGTATGTATTGGTATTCTCACGGACTTCCATATAAAATGGCACTGTCAACATTAAGAATTTATTAAAATATTCTTCAAAATTTCTATTATTGGCGGAATTCCCTCCAGTAAATGGTTACAGAGTATTTTAATTCGTTTTAAATTTTTTTTTGTGTTTTCCTATAATTTTATTTTAATTTAAAATCATTTAAAAATCTACAATATTCTCTTTATTTGCTTTAAATTAATCAGTTTCGAGTTATTTGCATCAATATTTGCTTTATTACTTCAGTCTACATTTTGTAAATACACACATAAGAAAAGTTAAAAATCAAGTTTTAGTTTAACTTAAAGAAATGCTGTAAATAAGTGGTAAAAAAAAGAAAAAAATAAATGAAAACTAAATTAAATTATTAAATAAATTAAATTAAATAAATAATAAGTCATACGCTACTGAAATAAAATGTATTTTAAGATCTAATTTAAGATATTCTCCACATAACTTTTTGTTTTCCTCTTTTACAATTCATTGAACAAATTTGAATTTATGAAATACATACTCTTTATATTTTTCACTCGTCATACATACATGAAATATTCTATAGAAATACTAACAGCAACAATATTCATCCTTTTGAAGCTGCTTTAATACTTTTTATTTTTATTTTAATTTTTTTATTATTTTTAATTTTTTCTGTTTTTTATTTTTAAACATTTTTACAGGAAATTTTCTTTGTTAATTTTTCACACACGCTTTAGCAATTTACAGACAAAATATACGATAAAACAAAAACAAAAGTGAAAGAAATATACAATAACATCTATCTACAACAACAATAAAATTTGTATATCATGTACAATAAAAACAAAATAAATAAAATGAAAAAAAAAAATTAAGAAAATAAAACGAAAGAACACAAAAGAGAAACTTTAAATTTGAAACGTGTTGTAAATTTTATTGCGTAAAACTTTGCTTACATATGACCGACCGGATCGATTCTTTTTTGAACAATTTCCTTCAATTTTTGTTTTCAATAATTACTTAACGATACCATCAAACATTCAAATGGTATTCAATTTTTGCCATCATGGAATCGTAACTGAATTTTATTTTATTACGAAACTAGCTGTACCCTGCGCGCGTTGTTGCGCCAACAACTAAAATAATTTTTGAAGGAAAGACATTACACAAATATCCAATTAATTTTGAATCATTTTATTGATTTCGTTTCCCGTTGCCTAGGTGATTCAGACGAACGGGCCTGAGTAGTACGCATTCGATCAGTTTCTAATCTCACTTCTCGTTGTTCAAGTAATTCATGCGAACGGGTCTCAGCGGCATGTACTCGAAGATGTTCCAGTTTCAATGCTCATTGCTCGTGTTGCCTTTTTTTTGGTTATTTCTAACCAAAATTTGTTATTTTTTTTATCAATGTGTAGATGTGTAGGTTTTTTTGGTTTTGGTTATTTTTCTTTCTTATAAGAAAAGCTATTTTTTGTTTCTTTTTTTATTAATTATAATTTAAACTTGAAAAAAAAAAAATAAAACAAAAGTCTATGAATTTAATTTTGGTTATATTTTTTCTTATTTGGTGATTTTTTTCACAAATGTTGTTTACAAAATTTTTTTCTTTCCCTTCTATCTTTCCCCCCGCGTCCTTCTTTACACTTTATTTTCTTTGGTTTTATACATCAGGAATCATAGATAGCATACTTTAGGGGTAACTATGCGTATGAGTAATATATTTCAAATGAAATTAAATATTAAGTATGTAGTATGTAGTATACATGGGCATGGGCCCTCGCTCATTTGGAATATCAACATAAAAAGTAGCCTATAACTCCTTCCAGACATACAGGAAGATACTGTGAAAATTTCAAGAAAATCGGTTCAGCCGTTTAGTCGTCTATAAACTTCAAACATACAAACATACAAACATACAATCAAACATACATTCATTTTTATATATAAGATTATCCTGGCTGTGGCCATTTGATATCCATTTAACGATTAAATACTGAGAAGAAGAAAAAATAACAGAAAGTCCCAAATGCTAGGCAAGAGAACATGTTTGGGTAAAATACCAACGCTTCACTAAAACTATGCAAATGGAAGAGCAATGCATGCAAGAAATCGAAAAAATCTTCCCGCTTACATTTCTGGTGGAAATAGACGAGGTGCTTCGAACAAGTATACGATTATATACGCCCAACAGAGGCCATCCCTGGCATACTCTAAGGCATCTTAACGACCTTACATATGTTGTTGATATTCCATAAATTTCCTCGAAATCTAATGACGTAAAAGATAGATTTTGTTCAATTTATATTACATAAATCTGCTGATATGTACCATTTGTGAATCAACGCCAACAAAACATGTTACATTCTTCTTAAAAATAGGCCTGTTGATCAAGTGCACATTGACAGCGAGGCTCGAATTTCGAAGGCACGTCGTCTATGACCAAAATACGGAAGGGAACCATGTCTCGTGAAGTCGCCGTGGTCTAGTAGGTGGTGTGTTGGCTTATTAGACGAAAGGCCCGAGTTCAAATCCCAGGTCGGACATCAAAACGATAATATGAAAATATTTCTTCGGCGACTTCCTCTCAGCAGATTTCTGGCAAAAACTCTGAGAGTAAAAATTGCCATGAAAAGCTTCTCAAAAATCTGTCGTTCGAAGTCGACTTTAAACTGTAGGTCCCGCTACTCATGTATAAAATTAACGCACAACCCATGAGTGTTGTGAGAAGCTAGGACGTTGTACAACCTCCGGGTACTGTACTTGTCACAGTTGGCAAGTACACGTCCTCTAACCTAACCTAACCATGTCTCGTGTACGTCGTTACAACGAACAAGCTGCAGGCTTTGCTTCAGATCTTAACAGAAGATGCAGACAAACATTCACTACAGTAGAGATGAATTTACACAAATTCCGCAATATCGCAAAAATCGTCTTCTTTTGGAATCCACATGGAAATCGAAGCTGGGATGGTCGAGAAGAACGCGGTAAAGATAAAGATCTCAGCTGGACGTAGGTCAAAACTCTGCCTCAAAATCGCAGTAAATTTAAAGAATTTTCAACAGCACTGTTCGCCACTTAAACGGTGCGGAAGCAAACTAAAATAATAATGTACCATTAACAGCGATTACAGTTGACAAGAATTGTAAGTTATATGTATTAAAAATACTTTTTTCCCTCTTGGTTATGTAAACGATTCAAAAGTATTCAGTATTTGTATGTACATATTACGTATTACTGTACATATGTACATACATGCTTATTGTGTATATGTTCCTGAGTTGGGTTTCTTCATCTGAATGGGATTCAATTAATTTGAATTGGAAATTGTCGCGGTTGGCTGGTCGATATGCATAAAAACACAGTACATACGTACATATGTGGAAACTTATGTTGTTAAATTTTATTTTACATATATACAATTTAACTTACTATACGATGAAAGAAATTATGTTTTTTTTTACTTCAACTGAAATTGTTATTACAACAACAGATTTAAAAATATCACATCTTTTGATTCTTGTAATTACTTTTGAAATGGTGAAGCTATTGTTTGCAAGTGGAATTTATACTTTATTTTCATATACCTCGCCTTCATCATCTTCACCGTCATCGGAATCTGAATAAACGACATCGCTCTTGGCTGTCATTCGTATTATACACCAAATAATTATGACCAATAGTACAAAGGCAATTACGCCAATACTATATAGATTCGCCATGAATAATTCTTTGACCTCCTCGGGATCAGGTATTTGGCCCTTTTCTTCAGTGTCAGTGCCTTCATTGCAGCCATCTGTTGAACAAAATTTACATTTGTAGGGAGAATGACATTCATAGTCGGCCTTTACACAATGCCTCTTTAGTAAATCTTTAACTTCCAAGTTCAATAGCAGGGCACATTTTGTTTCATCTTTACCACACTCGTGTAGAAATGACGTCCTATTATTTTTCAATTCATAACACTTTGGATCATCGGCGTTGTTACAAACATAACATTTAAGAGCCAAAGCTACATAGAATTGATACACGACAATATATTCTTGTATGTTATAAAATAATTTCAAAAGATTATCAACATTTGAATACATACCACTTGAAATGCTTATTAAATAAACAATGATTTTCAACATAATTTTCTTCTGATAACCGTTTAAATAAATGCTTGTCTTCAACTGAGGGTATAAATGGAACTGATGTGTTCTGATTATAGAAATATTACTGAAAAGAATTACAAGATAATATATGATAATAATATCAGTAGTATTAGAAGAATTCATGTTACCCTATACACACTCCATCTACACACATACACACAGAAATTTTGTCAATAGTATGGTAGAATGTGTCTCATAAATGTTCCTATCAAAATAGTGTTGTTGTAAAGTAATTTTCTTTAATTCAAGCTCATCTATGTACATATGTATGTACATATTTGCACATTTTCATACACCTTTTGTCGTATCGTCGTCGTAGTATTCTTCAAATTGATATGATTTCAATATTATAGAGTGCTTTCGTAATTTTCAACCGCAAATGACTCAATGATAATTTCTTTAATACGAAGTATTATTACTCAACCGCAAATTCTCTTCTTTATTTTTAAAAGAAATCTAAAAATATTGCTCAACATTCATTAACGATTCACTTGATATTTTTCTAGTATTAAGGAAAAAAAAAACCCTATTTTACACATTATGTTTCACAAAAAAATTATTCTTTTAATTTTCGGCTAAATACGAATGTCGCCGTAGTCTAGTAAGTAGTGATTGCTTTAATTTTATACATGACTGGTGGGATCTACAGTTTGAAAAACTTTTCATGGAATTTTTTTATTTATTCTCAGAGTTTTTGCCAGAAATCTGCTGAGAGAAAGTTGCCGAAGAAATATTTTTTTCATGTTTCGTTTAGTTGGAGATCTCTGACCTGGGCTTTGAACCGAGGCCTACACACTGCCTACTAGACTACGGCGAAATCTACATATATTATTTAAATTATGTAAAATATTAAGTGTAGAGGACTAGCTTTCCATGTTCTTCACGTTCAAGTGTTTGATGCACAACAGTTCTTGCATCGTGGTTCCAACGGGCGTGTTTGCAATTTCTTTATTTGAACTGCTAAGACAGCATATTTCCATTAATTTCATGCATAGATCGCAACAGCTCTTTAAATGGCAACAGTAGTTCACTGTACAATTTTCGATATTCGTCAGTAAAAATTATGCCGAATCACGAAACTGAACTGTACAATGGTTTGCATTTTCGAGAAGAACCTCTTGTTGCTGTCTTTGTAGTAGTCCAGCGTTGTTAACATATGTATATTTCTCAAAGCAGAATTGGCCAGATGTAGTATCAGCTTATAAGGCTGAATGCTTTTATTGAGAAAGTTTTATCCGCTTGATTTAACATTATATTTCTACTACCGTCGTTTTCAGTTTCAATATTTTAATCTCTTATATACCCTTGAACATCACCTACCAACACATCATTTCCTACACCCTCTTACAGTTTCAGATGGCATTGAATCTTGCAAAACATTCGGTATCAAGGCAACAATTTGTTCATCATCTAAAACTCGCTTACAAGCTATTATTACACATCCTTACTTCAAATAATAGTTCGTAAAATAACTACAATGAGTTGTTAACGAAATGATAAGATCAATCATCATATGCAAGCTCTGATGCCGTACGTTACTATTGTACATGAAAAATTCTCTCATCTAAGATGGCATAGAATGAAAGAAAGAAAGAAAGAAAGAGATCAAATGAAAAAGGTTTCTTATAAATATAGGGTCAAATATTTAAACTACAGGAATAATCGAGAATATTGCAATATGCCCTCTAACTAAATTCGCCCAATAAGCCGTCCTCAGCCATAATCCTTGACTACGTTCATAATAAGAATTATTAAAAAATTTTTAATTGTAATTCATTCTTTTATTCGTTTATTTAAATAAATCGTAACGTTAATATTTTTGTTTCAATTTCAAAATATGTGGAAGTATTTAAAAGAAGTCTCGAATTTAAAAGAACAGAAAAATGAAATAAAGACTATTAAAATAAACGATATTGTTTATAATAATAAAAATGAAATGACAGAAGACCTTAATAAATTTTTCGTAAATAGTGTAAGGGAAATAAACGACTCGATTGAACAGTATGACTATGTAGATTTAACATCAAATTCAAATGAACAATTAGAATTATTTAAATTTAAAATGGTAACGACAAGCGATTTGTGTAACATATCCAAGAAATTGAAATACAAAATTGGTGGTGAAAATTTATTCGCAGAAGGTGTTTTGAAAGACTCATTGAAATGCACTGTATACTTCTACGCAAATACATATATTAAATGAAAGTTTTATAACAGGTGTAGTTCCAGACAAATGGAAGTTGACAACTATTTTCCCAATAAAAAAAGTTGCAAATACAATGATTGCTGAGGAACTAAGACCAATAAATACTATTACTAGTGACACCAAACTTATGGAATTAATAGTGAAGAAACAACTGGATAATCACCTGAGTAGGAATCGTATTTTAATTGATGAACAGTCGGGTTTTAGAAGTAATCATTTATGTGAAACACCATTGAATCTGGTATTGTCTGATTGGAAAAATGATCTGAACCAAAGGTCAAACATAAGTAGTTGCAACATTTCTTGATCTAAAAAGAGCTTTTGAAACGGTTGACAGAAATATATTGTTGGCGAAATTGCGTGGCATAGGTATTGTTGGTATGGAGAACAAATGGATGGCCAGCTATCTGACTGATCGAAAGCAACGAGTAGTTATGTGTGATGCAGTGTCGAGTAAGATAAATATAAACATAGGACTACCACAAGGAACTATATTGCTTAAAATATTGTAAGATAAGACTATTTGCTGACGATGCGATGATTGATGGTTTCAGATGGAAACATAAATAATGCAATGAGAATGATGCAGGAGGATATGGACAATTTATATGTATGGTTATGCCAGAATAAGTTAAAATTGAATATAACTAAAACAAAATTTATGATATTGACTAGAAACCATGTAAATTTTGTTAATTGTGTATTGAAAATAAAAAATGATAATATTGAGAGAGTTAATGTAATTAAATATTTAGGTGTAATGATAGACGATAAATTGAAATTTGATGAACATTTAAATTATATTCGAATTAAAATTGCTAAAAAGATTGGAATTATATCTAGATCAACTGGACTATTACATAAGAATTATAAAATTAAAGTGTACAATAGTATAATTTTACCACACTTTCTTTATTGTCCCTCAATACTATTTCTATTAAGCACGTCCCAGATGGACACATTACAGAAACTGCAAAATAGAGCAATGCGTTTTATTCTACATAAGGATTATTATACTAGCATAAGAAGCATGTTGAATGAATTAAACTGGCTTAGTGTTGGACAGACTATAATGTTACATACAATGAAATTTATATATAACATAAAGTTTGGACTTTGTCCTACATATTTGAATGAGAAATTGCAATATAATAATAATATCCATAATTATAATACAAGGAGAAGAGAGGATTACAGACTACCATATACATATGAGAACTTGTAGAGATATGAATTGCTTAGAATATAAAGGTTTGAGAAAATATAATGAGTTACCGAGTAATATAAAAAATTGTGAAAATATGACTTTATTTAGTAAACTTCTTAGAGATTTTTGCAAGAAAAATTGTTAATAAAGTATTATACATATGTATATATTTAAGTATCTAGATTGTAAAATCGTAATAATAAATAAATAAAAATAAAAAATTATAAATAAATACAAATGAGAAAACACGAAAAATACAATAATTTGACGACTAAATATTCCTTAAATAACTTGTCATAATTAAAATCATGCTTGTAATAGAAATTATAGTTTTGGAAATTGAAGAGCGGCGACTAGATCCATTGCAGTTATTACCGCGACATTTGTAGCAACGTTGGGTTTTGTAACGATTATCAGGGACATCCTGACAGTCGAAATGCTTGTAGATTAAACCGATTGGACCGTAAAAACAATCGCGATATATGATGATTTTATCTTTCTCTGCAAAACATTACGTTTGAATGATGCATATGCCATGAATATATTGTATCTCACCTATCCTAACCCAATGTTTGAGGCAGCCCGTGGCTTTATCGCTACACTTCTCTTCTTTAACAGCAGCTGTCATATTCATACAACCTTCGTCTCTTAAACTGCTGCATTTGTAACATTTTATCTCCTTCGATGGTAACAGCATGCTGAGTGGATTTTCAAATGATTCTTTAAAAAAAAAAAAAAGAAAAAAAATATTTGAACTCAATTGAAATAGTTTCTGTTGAAGGTTTTCTTAGCGTTGAATTAATTATCGAATGCGAATTTTACCTGATTCCACGAAAAAGAAAACTGAAAGGGTTAAAAGCACAAATATATAAGAATTGTTAGCCATTCTCTTAAATATTGGTTCCAATAACAATAATTATTAGACGTTTTTATACTTTGACTAGTAAACTGATACTGAAAGCGTCGTAAAAAGCGATCTAAAAAGCGTTCACAAGTCTAAAGGGAATGATTAATCCGCAACCATCAGTAGAACTGAATTATAAAGACTGTTTATTTAAAGACCTCTTTCTGTCTAATGCTCATCATTTCTTTTCAGTTTTTTTTCTTCTTTCTTTAGCAATGAGAATATGAGAAACAAAGATGTGTAATTTGAATAAAAATAAAATCTTTTTTTTTCTTTTCTATTTAAATAGAGTGTGAGGAGTTAAGAATAATTTATTTTATTTTCAGATAAATTATAAGAAAACAATAATAAAATTGTGTGGTGATGCTTGATAAATGCTTGCTAACTTACCCTGATAATTAGCTCTGATATCTTAGACAATTTTTGATTGATTGATTGATTGATTACTGGCAACTGAATGGCATGGAATAGCACAATATAAACACTCCTTGAGCTTATATTGTGATGTCAGCGTTCTTTCTATTCCCATTATCCTCTTTTTTTGTTTTGTTTTCTGTTTCAAATCGCCTTTTGCACTACCAAATTGTTGTAGTACTTTTCAGGCTGAAAGAATGTCTATTAAAACTGTCGTAGATCAGTGAAAGGTGATGTACGCATATTACAGTACAAACAGTAAAACGCCTATTAGATCCGTAGGGAATTTGTAAATCACAATATTATCTAAGACGGCTAGGTGTGTCTGGGCACCAGTGTTCCTGGATATGGGGACACTGAAGGTAACACCAAAGCCCACGCACTTGCTAATGCATGTACCAGGGAAGATTCAATTGAGATTCCTTTCATTGGCAAGGGTAAGACGGGTTAATGGACCTACTTATGGAGACTCCAGTCAGTTCTAACCTGATATGAATATACATATGTAGAATAGAATATGCATAAAACCATAATTCTTGCACACCCAGAATTTAGTAACAAAACCTATGTAATGTAATGTAAGAAAAATCGTCACCTTCGTAAGACTCTCGGATTGATTGAGATATACCAACTAGGACGGAATAGGTATTGTTGGTGTTACAACGGAAACTTACACTAGTCAAGTAAGCTAAACTAGATATGTATGTACTCGCATTTATTCGTAATTCCGTGCTATCTTATTGTAAATGTATGAATTCAGACATAAAATGGTAGACAATTATTCGTAAAAGAGGAAATATCGCCATTTTTTTTTTCTATAAATTTTAGAAAATAATAAAAGGCTTATTATTTACGTTTACAGTGCAGAAGATGCCATTAATTTTGTTGAGAACATAAACAGAATATTGAAGTGAAAGCGTAGAGAAGTGAATTATTGTCAAGTCATCAATTTACACTTTTGGAAATAAGTTTGAAATAAATTTTTCTTTACAGTTTTATAGCCATTTAATAGTACATTTTGAACTTTGTCTAAAACTTCATTTAATGTTTTAACATTCACCCTCTCCTTCCTTTTTTATTTTGTTTAATTTTGCAAAGAAAACTTCTATTGGAACAATAGTTTAAAAAATAAAAAATATTTTTTTTTATCTTAAACTTCTGAAGTACACACTTGTAAATGTCTCCAGCAAAGTCATAGAAAATAAAAAATAAAGAAGAAAAAAAAAATAACTAAAAATAGAAACAGAAACTGAAACTGAATATTAAGAAAACTGTCAGCATTTTAACGCTTTAAGTAACATGGAGTGGCATCATCAAGAGCAGCTGAATGGTGCTTTTTACTGATTGTACACATGTACTCGTATTGTGAAAAATAGCAGTTTTCATGTCGCGTCCTAATTATTGTCAAAGGTAATAATGATCTTCTCATTCCAAGCTAGCTTGGCTACTCTGCTGTGACTCATCTTTGCTCTGCGTGCGACTGTGTCGAGTGCGGCAAAAAAGGTCATACAAAATCATACTCCAGTTGGTGTTAAACGTTTAAATTCAAATATTAAGACAGCAATTTAACACAAAATTCATAGAATGGACCAAAAAAACACTTCTGATTATAAAAATATTTGAATAAAAGTAATATAAAAAACAAAACTGAGTTTAAATACGTAGCATTTTTTTTAAAGGCATTAATATTTCATACTATTATTTGCGGATGTTTCTAACACTTACATATTTAATGTATAACCAAATTTGCTGATATTCTTTAAGATAACAAAATAATTGTAATTCTTAATGTTGTTCACATAGTAAATGGGTGAGATTCTGAAACATACGATCTGCGTGTAATTTTACCCACATGCGGACAATAGATGCTGCATAGTTTCCTTCTTCTTTTTTTTTAACAACTCAACTCTGTTTTAGAACATTTTAATCGTTACCAAAATTTAGCAGTTTCATTGCTCTTTTAAGATGTTTATTGTCATTCCAAAATAGAAGGGATTTTATGTCTTCGAATTTTCCCGAACTGAAGCAACTTTTTATTATCAAATAGTGAATCACTGATTAACTTCATATTGAAATGAAATTCTTGATCTGCTAGAATTGTTCATTGTAAATTTGTTCTTAATAATAATCAAAATGTACGTAAGGTATTCAATAACACTGCAACGCTTTCAACGAAACTGGTCGTTATAATCAGTTTAGTCAGGATGACGACCTAGTTTGTGTATGTGTGACGGGACTTACAGTTTAAAGTCGACTACGAACGACAAATTTTGAAGCTTTTCATGTCACGTCGCCGAATGAAATATTTTTGCATATTTCGTTTCGTTTGACATATCTGAGCTAGGGGTTAAACCTCGGCCAACACACTACCTGCTACCTACCCAGAACCCATTACAAAACTACTAGACTATAATTTTCAAATCGCTTCAGATTCGTGGCTTAATTTAAAGATTTTTGTATTTTTTGCACGACAATATTCACGATATTGTTCTCGTTTTCTTTTCAAACCATTTGGTGTTACGTGGTCAAACTAAATGAGGCAGCACAATCAAATATTGATCCTTGATACCTGATGACTGGTGCAATATTAAGAGACGAGAAATACAAAAAATTTTTGTCTTTTAGGATTCTCACATGTATTTTTGTTTTTTGCGTTTCTGCTACATATTATAAGTTGGAATCTTTATTCTAAGCTTTTCTCTCCACTATTAATTTCTATATATTTCATTGTAAATAATATACCAAAAATTCGAAATTCCTTTAATAATTTAACCCATTCGCTGCCAAGTCTAAATTATATGAAGTCATTACCATTGCCATTTATATTTTGAGTGTTATTGTTTACCAAAACCCTGTTATTTCTTGGTAAGACCACATATATTGCATAATCATTTACAAGCATAAAACCAAAGACGAGTATATTCGTCGTTGGCAATAGGAAGGCAGATATCATTGATATCCTTTTTCGTATTTGCGTACGTTTTAGTAGAAAAACAAATAATAAATCACGCAGATGGATAAAATAAAGAAAATTTTATTTGTAGTATTTTTCAAGTTTTTTTACATATTTATATTATGTTTGTGGCCAAAAAAATTTGCTAATTCAAAAGCCTGCATGTTATAATATATTTAAAGTACGACGAGTATACTCGTCTTGACAGTGCGGAATACCCTGTCAAAGACGAGTATACTCGTCCTAGGCAGTGAATGGGTTAAACAATTATTTTTAGTTTTCTTTCCTTTTTTTAAGATGTATCAAAAATATACTGGAATATCCGTGCGATATATTCTTCGTTTTGTTGGCTTACAAAAGTGTGCCCGTAAACACACAGGGGCATAGAATTTAAATTTACAAAAAAATGGCCTGCAGAAATGATGTCTTGAAGTCATCAATATTTTAAACTCAAGACATCTGCTGGTTGGTGGTCGGTAATTTGGGCGACGACCTAACCAACCCAAAAGTAAGCCAGCAAAACAAAACAAATATGCATTATTGTGTATGTGTGTATGTATGTGTATATATGTATAATGGAATCAAAAGGAAGACACGAAAAAATGAGCAAAACAAAGAAAACAGTGAATAGAATTAAAATTGATATCAGCATGACTTTTACTTCAACAACTCATTGTTTTGGGAGTTTGGATTATTTTTATTTTTCCTGTGACCTTTCCTATTTCAGTCCTATTTTATTTTCGTATTTTATAATACGCAACAACCAACAACCAACAACCAACAACCACAACCACTTCATAGATTTACGGATTACAAACAACCATAAAATACTATTTATTTAGAGAGTCATTTTTCATTTTGCACTGTAAAAAGAAAAGAAAAATCGTTGTGGCCGTTGTTTACAACTTTGTTTCATTCTTTCATTCCTTCATTCTTTGGGGTGACAGTAGAACATTTTCTAACCTAAAGGTATTAAATATAACACATTACTACTGAATATTACAAAATATGAGTACGTTGGCAATATGCGTAATTAAGGGTATTCACTTAGCAGTTAATGCTAAAATTAAAGAAATTGTTTGTTTACTTGTTACGCATGAATTTTATAACATCTAATAACGCATACATATGTACCAGAGATCAACAATGAGTATTCAAAAAGATGAGTAGAATCTAATCATACTTATATGCATTCATACATGTTTTAATATCATGGAACCTCTACTCATATTCAAAGTTTGAAGTACTCATCATATTCATACTTAACAACAGTATTATAAGTATTTTTCTAAAGTTATAAATCTAAATGAGTAGGCTTATTAATCAAACATATTTCGATTGGTATGAGTTTGAAGTTAACGTTGTACGCATACTCATTGCAACCTGTACTTATAGATCAACGTTGTAGTGAGTATGAATGAATCGGACAGAGTAGTTAAATTTCAATATTGTTGATTCACTTGTATTCAAAATTACATGAGTGCTTATGAGTAGCGAAAAAACGATTCATTGCTGATCTCTGATATGTACTTTAAAAGTGTTTTATAGTTGATTACCCCTAATCATGTAGAGTATCGCCATAAGGAAACCGTACACAAAAATGCAAACAAAAGGCTGATGGACATCATTTTTCGAACAGTGAGCGAGTGGTAGCCAAAACAACTGCAGAATCTATAAGTATGAGATGCTGACCGCTACTATAATTTTTTATTTTTTTTCCTGAATTTCTCTCGTTACTTTTGCTGACTAAGCAATCATTCAACAAGATGCGACATAATATGCTCATGCATATTAGGGTATCCACTCTCCATTTTAATTCTATTTTATTACCAGACAGTAGTATTATAAGCAGATTTTATTCCATGGAATGCCATCTAATGCCATGTATTTCTTTCGCCTTTTTTCCACTTTTTATACAATTTTAGTCCGAACGAGTTTAACAAGCGTTTAATGTATATGAATGCGAAAAGAAAAAAAACTTATTTTACAAGCGTACTAACGAAATTCTAAGAATTTTGAAATTATTTCCTTTCAGCTTCCTTCTTGATCTCTTTAAAAGCGTACACATTCTACACAGTCAAGTTTTCGTCATTTTGTTGTGCTGCGAATAGTTTTTATGTTTTCCTAAACTAATGAAAATGTTAAAATCATATTCAAAGTGTCTGT
Source organism: Sarcophaga rosellei (assembly GCA_930367235.1). NCBI lineage: Eukaryota > Metazoa > Arthropoda > Insecta > Diptera > Sarcophagidae > Sarcophaga > Sarcophaga rosellei. Next base: position 1,573,350 of record OV884019.1, on the reverse strand, counting down.
CGTACACTTTAGCCAAATTTTAAATAGGATAACAAAGACAAAGAGAAAATAAAATGTTTATTTTAATAAAATGGTTTATGTACGGATTAAAGTATTTGGGAATGTAATATTTTCTTTCATAAAGATGCTTTCACTTTTATATCTTTCGCTACAGAGCAGCTTGAGTCTCTACGGACGGTCCAAGGTTGGCTATGAAAACTAATGTTGATATCTAAGGATTTCTAAATTAGCATTCGGCATAGAAAGATCTCAGGCTACTCTCGATTCGGGGGAGTGTGCCGGAATGAACAATAGGACGAGTAAGAGTCTCCCATGGTGTTGATGGAGGAAGTTATTCTCGATCAGTATTAGGAAAAGGCAAACAGCTGTCCCCAATACCTGCCCCCAATATGGCATGAGGGGCTCTAGTTGCTCAATAGGTTTTTAGTTTTTATATTCAACCTTCATTAATTTCTGATTACAATATACATTTCATATTTCAAGATACGTTCCTACATACATACGTACGTACATGCGGTTCATAACCCATAAGTGAGCTTAATTTCAAAATAAAATTACAAGGCAATAGGTGAACAATATTTTGATTTTTTTTTGTAATACAAATTTAGGTTTTCACTTTCTGTGAAAAATTTATATTTTTAAGCCTTTAGCCTAGCGAAACAATAATTCTTCTTGGCAATCCATACTTTTTGAATTTTATTTGCAGTTTTCAAATGCCTGAATTATAATTTTTGCCTCTTACTTGTGTGATTATCCAACAGACTACTGTTCAGTTCTCCTATTGAAAATGTCAAGGATTAAATAAATTATGATACAATTTAATTGTCTGAAGACTTGTACTTGCATGTACTTATGTATGTATGTGAGTTGTTAGCGTTATTATTTAAAAATGCAAAAAAAAAAAAAGAAAAAAAGAAAATGAAATTTGAAACTCAAATATTAATACAATTAAATACTTGAACATGTTCAAGTTAAAAATGTTACTCTTAACGAAATTGCATTTTTCTGTATTTCATTTTAATTATTTGTTCTTGTAAAGAGACACAAAGATAAGACTGCAGTTGTCACAGTAATAATCAGACATCCTTCAGGGATATCTTCGTTGATAAGATTATTATTTTGTTGCCGTTTTAATGTCATTGATATGCTTGATCAACGGAATGAATTGAGAAATCATTTATTATGACATTCTCCAATACAATTCGAATAAGAAAACAAAGTAAAGAAACAAAAATAAATTGATTTGCATGTTTCTCTTGCATGTTTTACTTTTTAATTAAACGTACAAATTTAATTATGATGAAAACTATAATTAATTTGCGTATGTAATCAAGAGGACTGACTGTGTAACACTTTTGGGTCGTCCATTAAATTCGCTATGGAATGCTGAATGATATTGAAATTTAAAAATTTTATTTTTATCATATTATTTCTAGTTTATTATTATTGTTCTTTAATTTTATGTACATATGTATGTACATATGTATTGTATATGCCTCATGTCTTTTATTGTCCTAATGATGCAAAAGACAAAATTAAAATCTTCTCACACTTGTTGAAATGCCACACTTTTTTTTTTGCTTTCCTTCTAACTGTAAAATTATTCATAACAATTCATTTTCATTTTCACTTTAATTTCCTTTCACTAATTGCAATGTAACTTAAATATATTTCCACAACAACAACAATAACAACAACAAACCAAGATAACGGCAACAATTATTGCATTGAATTGAAGTGACAAAACAAAAAAAAAACAAAAACGAAAAAAAAAACGGAAAATGAACGAAATGAAAGCATTAGTAGTAGTAGTAGTCGTAGAAAAGAAGAACAAGAAGTAGAAACAATTTACAAATTCTAATTGTCATTTGTAAAAAGACACTGTATGTATATCGATATGTTTCATGTACGTGAACAGACACTCATCCACTCACTCACTCACTCACTCGCTCACTCATTCACTCGCTGAAACATATTTATGCCTGTGTTTGTTAGTAAATCAAGACAATCATCAATTTATCCATCTTTCTATATGTATGTATGTATGTATATACAGACATATGTACATACATATGTATTGTATTGTATGTAAATGAAAATCGTTGTCATTATTTTACCCTCCAACAACAACTGGCTGACAATCATCGTCATCATCAAAATCATCACTTCGTCAAGGCATCATTGTTCGTTGTCTCATGCAATTTCATGTTCCATGCGGCTGTATTTATTCCTCTTAGAAAACAATAACAATTTGCCACACAGACATACAGCCTTAGCCTATATTTTCCAAATTTTTTCCATTTCCCTCTTGTGTTTTTGTATTTGTTTTCTCTTTCTATTTCTTCTTCTGAACTGAAACTATTTGGCCCAGAAATGAAATTTATGATTTTCCAAAAACACACCAACACCAACAACACAACATCAGCAGCATAACAAGTAAAATATCAACGAAAGAAAATTTCATAAAAAAAATTAAATAAAATTTCTATTATAATGGACTACATACATACATACATACATAATAATGATAAAATTGAAATTTGATTTTGTCAAACAACTTTTCAGCTTTTTATTTATCGTGTTGCTTTCCGTTCTTTTGCTTATGCTTTTGCTTTTCTTTTTGTTTTTTTTTCTTTAACATTAGTACATACATACATACATACATACATACATACATATATACGTATAACCATAATGAGTTAATAAAAATGGCTGTCTATTGCCATTACAAATTAAAAAAAAAAAAACGAAAGAATGAAATATAATTAAAATGGCCATGACAAAATTGATTGTTCAGCGGAAATCTTTATGATTGAAATAAAAATAGAACAAGGAGAAGGAGGACAAAAACGGAAAAAATAAAAGTAATTCGTAACCACAAAAGTAATGAGAAGACATTAATAAATGGCACGAATCATCATTAATTCATAATTTCAATTTTAAAGCAGTCAAATATAATATTCATGTTGTATATTAAACAAAATTAGTTTTTATAACCAGGATTGCAGATGCAAAATTGAATTCCATTCTCAAAGCAAAAAGTTGAATGTTTGATTAGCTGACGTCAAAAAAATACCGAAAAAATATGAATTATGATGTGGAATATCACAAGAGACTTCTTTATGTGCATGTAATATGTACATTTTTACTAACACACTGACGCCTGGAGACGACTAAATATATTCAACAACGCCTTATGTGTGAGTGTGTGTCGTAGTTTTTCGCAACTGATTGATCAAAATCGAAACAATTCTTCATTCTTCTTTTTAACAATTAAAATTAGTTGTTTTACCCTTCCGTATATTCCGCGTACTGCCTGAAATTGTTCAAGGATAATATTAAATATATAAAGATACGTGTATGTATGTACATATGGCATATGTATGGTATATTTGATTATTAAATGTTGATGTTTAATTGAATAATATAACGAGAAAATTTTTTTTGCTTTTTTTGATCAATAAACTTTTGATTTTTTGTTTGTTTGTTTTTGTTTGTCGTTCTGACCCATTAAGATCAGATTGTATCAATCATTAAATATTTTAATTAAACGTTTATTAATTTCATATTTATATTGCTAACATTTAAAAAATATTTATTTGTTTTTAAATTTTTTCTTTCGCGTTTTGTTGAAATGAAATAAATTTTAATTATTTTGAAATCAAATACTGGACCAATTATTTCATTCGCATTGATTTTTTCTGTTTATTTTCTTCTTTTGCGACGAGACAAATTATTGTTATTCCATTACCAGAGAGAACGGTGAACGCCTGCGGTGAGTAGATCCTTTTTTTAATTCAATAATTAAATTTAATTAGCGTCCTTGTTTGCAATTAACATTCTACAAACAAACAAACAAACAGACAGTCAAGCAAATATAATCAATTCAATTATAAATTGAAAATAAAACATAATAAATTGAAGAATATCATATTGAAAGTTAAAGGTCATCAACGAATTGCTTCAACTCTTCTTTCGAGACAACACAGCAACTCTAATAAAAGTAAAATTAAGTAAAAAAAAATGTTTTTATTTGATTTTTTTTTTTTTTCTAAAATTGAGAATATATGTATGTGTCATCACAGAGTTAAATGTGAATATAAAATATTTTAAAAGAATTTATTTTTAACATTTTTCATACAATAAATGAATGCATGAACTGCGCTATTTAATGATGCAGTGCCGAGAACAACAAAAATAGAAAGTGAAAAAAAGTTAAGTTATCGGATATCGATACGGACATACATACACAGTTTTTTTTATTTTATTGTGTTTTTGTTATTGTTTTTAGTTTGTATTTAAAAGTGAAAACAATAATGCGTGATTTTAATTTTTAATGGTATTTAAATGATTGTTTCATTCGGTATGCGTTACACGTTAAACACATTTTGTTCCCTTTCACTGGGTGCATTTAAATTGAATTAAATCATGCTGTTGATATCTACACATTTAATTACATTTCACACCTAGTGGAGGCAGCAAATATCACAGATAAAACAGATTGTGATTACATCTGGGCTGCAACAGCACAAATGTACATGTCCGTGCAATTTCCCGACAGTGAAATGCTCATATAATTTGAATTCGAAATTAATTCACTACAAACACAATAGACGCAACATTTACGGCACAGCAATCTGTCAAAAATAGAATACATGGGTTTATATGGAAATGATTACTTTAAAGGCAGCGCTCTAACAAACAACGATGTGGCTGCTTCGCATTTAGACTAATTTCTAATCTCAGCAAAGAGGCATGAATGAAAAATAAATAATGAATTCTTTATTTTTTATTTGTTTTATATGTGCTTTGCCGCTGCTACAGTTAAAATAATTAAAGCGATTGCCGCTTACATTGTGTTTATAGTGCGTGGCACCAAGAAAGGTATTCAAAAATGCCCCCTAAATGACACATCATGAATATATTACAACTTTAAATCAAATTCAATATACCATATACCATACCATATGGTATACATGTTTTAACTTTGATTTTTTTTGTTTTCTATCAGATTTAATATATTGCACACTTTGATTGAATAAGAGAAATTGTAAAGAATTGCATTGTTTGGTTTAAAGTGAAAAGAATGGACCGGAGGAAGGAACGAAAAAAAAAACTTGAATAAGATAAACGCAAGTTTTATTAAAGAAAACTTTCAATTTTCCACAAGTTTTTCTCCCTATTTTTCTTTTGTTAAAATTTCCATATTGGGGGAATGAAAACATAAAATAAAAAGAAAACCGCTTACAGTTTTAGAAGATTTGATAAGCAGGCAGACAAATTCACATATTCTGCTTGCGGCTACTAGGACCAGTATTCTTAACAGAGATGGTGTGCATGCCACCAATAAAAGGCAGTGCGTATGTTATCATCAACTTGGAAAAAGTACTTTTTATACGGCATTTAATGAAAGCAGATTACTTTTAAAAAAGTTGTTTTTTTTAGAAATTTTTTTTTCGTGTTGTTTACAGTTTAATTCAAACAAAAATTTTGTTCGTCTGTTATATATAATGCATATACATACATACACACATATATACTATATATGTACTCTTTAGTGATTTTAGTGATTTTAGTAATCAAGTCATCTGTATGTCTCCAGCTAGGCGATAGTAATTAATAACAAATTCATAAACTGGATTTCTTTCATTCATAATCTTGAATTTTTAAAATTGCATTCAACGCTCTTTTGACGCACAATTTATTATAGCCAGCATTGTATTCACGCATAAATTCAATAAGGATTCAACAGAGGATTAAAGGACTACAATATGTACACTTATTTCCTCGCTCATGATAATTATTCAGGGTACATTAAGTTAAAAATTTCTGAACATTATCTTTTCTCGCAGCACTACATATTTTTGCTTGTGTTTCATAATCATATCGCAGTATGTGAACTTGTTACTCGTATAACCCACATTTTAAGTGTGTCTACATCAACCATAGAAATCTGTTCAAGTGCATGTACATACATAGATTAGTATGTATGTATGTTCTCTAAGAACAACAAATACAGGAACAGTATCTGTGTATGAAAAAGCAAAGTTTACTAATATTCGTCAGTTGCGTTGGCAGAGTTTGGAATTTTTTTTTCTTCAAAAATATATTCCGAGAATGCCGGTATCAGATCGTGACTGTTTACCATTCATACCTTTACGTTCATACCTTTGAAGGAAATAATTTCTATCATTGATGCACTTTGTTACAATAACAACAACACGACCAATATAGTAACTTTTAAGTTATGGCTACAATAGCAAAATAAAAAATTATTTCAAACATATTAGGGACACACAAATTCTAATTGGAAATTTTTAAAAATTTAAAACTATGTTTAATAGTATCACATACATAATAAATTTTATTTTTAAATACATATACATACTTACATACATACATAGTTTTTGTTTTTCTTCCTTCTAATAACTGTGCCTCCGGAGTCTAGCAGCTGTGTGTTGGCTTATTAGACCTAAGGTAATACTACTCCCGTCGTTGCCGGAATTTAAGTGCAAACCGTCTAAATCATATCATAGCTTCAGCACTGTCATTACGCATTAAGTAATTTATAAAAATTCAAATATAAAATGTTGCACCGTCCCCCATAGTTTCCATAGTTGAGTTTTAATTTGATTTACTTATTTGGTTACTGTCCTAATATTTGTACTTCATAACGCTGTATGCCAGTGCAAATATGTGTCTAAAGTTTAACTTAACCAACCAAGTGTGCAACCGTAGCATTAAGCCACTTACTACGTATCCTTTTATTTCATAGTTTTTAATTTATTTTATTGTGGTTGTTTTTTGTTATTGTTGTTGTTGCCATTATTATTTGTTGAATCTTCTCGACCACAAGGAAAATATTGTGTCAAAAACTTTAAATGCATTCCGGTAAGTCAAAAGTAGGTGTAAGTGTAAAAAGACAACGATTTACTAAATCAACAGAGACTTGGGCATGAAGACGCAGCAGAAATTATTTTCATATGGCCATATAAACAGTGTTGCCAACTTACTGTTCATGCGATATTTAATTTTATTACTTCTCTAGACTAAAACGATTGCGAAAAATAAAAAACAAAAAAAAATTTAAGAGGATTTCGTTTAGAAGATACAGTGTATATCAAATAGGCATTTTGCATTTTCCTACGCACACATTGTACATATTATGCTTCATTTCATTAAATCTAATATTGTGAAATGTTTTTCATACGTACGGTATAGTGTTCATTGTCTTCATTTCAAATTTCTATTAAAATCATTACGTTAAAATCGAATCTTACTTGAAACTTTAGAGCAAGTGTTGCCGGTCCTCTTATCAGGCTATCTTCAAATTTTATAAGATCATCTCTTGATAGAAATTGTAAAATAAAACCTTTACTCAATATAATGCTTTAAATTGGATTCGAAACTTTTGTGCATTACTGTTAATTTCCACCACCATAGAAATGCCATAGACATGACAGTTTCCACGACAAAGCTAAGAGGATTTCTTTAAGATGTAGTTTCAAACAATTAAGATAGTCGTTATTGAACACTTTTTCCCCTTTGACTAGAGTTTTCCTTAAGCACATTGAAGAATTATGGCAAACTGACTGACAAAGGGATCACGGCACGATGGTAGTGAACACTACCTTTTAAATATTTACAACAAAAAGTTTTCAGATTTCTTATCATCCCAGTATTATTTTGTACTTTTTTTTTTTTTTTGAATATTTTATTTAAAAGCAATTAAGAGTGATATTTTGCAGTGATTATTGATTTATTTAGGAAGACAACGGAATAGATGCCCAGTATTTGGGTATAATTTAAAATAAATGTGTTATCTTTACATATTCAAAAGCCGATTTGTTTTTTTTTGGGAATATTACAAAACGATTTATTAAATTATAAAAATTAATTTTGTTTCTCTTTTGTTAGTTGAATATTTTAAACACACATACATAAATTGCTAAGAAAGTTTTCACATCATACATGACCACAGATACATACATATGTATGTCCCAGATAGGCATACGAACGTGCCTATGTCATGGATGTTTTCCTATCATATTTAAAATGAAAAAAATAAAAATCGACAGCTGTTGGCACACACGATTTGTGTTGAACCCTAACGCCTAAATTTTCTTAATAAGTCAGCTTTTTGTTCAAAAACGTTACAAAACATCCAATCCGTCTTACACATCTGTCTCTTCTGACCTTTCGAAAGGGGTGGTTGGGTTGGGGTCTTAATTTGAAAATTTGTATTTAAATTTTATTCAATATATCTCATCTTAAAATTAAATTTAAATTTCTTTTTTTTTGCTGTTTTCTTCCGTTTCTTTATTAATTTATTTTCTTCTATTATGATGCCATAGTTTCTGCTTTGTTTGTCCGTTCGCAATATGAATAAAAGTAATCTTCCATTAAAAGTTTTCTGTTTTTAACATGGCCTTAACAAATATTTGTTTTCTTTAAAATAAAAAAAAAATAAAGAAACGAAAACAGAGGCAAAGAAGAACTCTTTTTAAACTACATACATACATATTTTCGTCATCTCAATGGCTTTGTGTCCTTTGAAAAAGTTTTGTGTTTCTATTTTCGGTTTGTTTCTTTTTTTTTTTAGTTTTTTTGTAAACTTTATGCCAGATTGTGTGACTATTATGAGTTTATATGACTATTATGGGATTTTCGAAAAACAATATTTCAACTATTGAGTATTACCACAACACAAACAAATAAACTCATATAAATTTTGACAGTAGGTGCTCCACATGACTGACGTTTTTTTTAATAATAAAAAACTACTTCAAAAAATGATGATGATACCTCCTCATACATTTTCCGGTCACCAAAAAAAAAATTGTTCGTTTCAACAGCAAGTAAGTCAATGGACTAAACAGAATATTCTGTGTCCATTTCTATTTAAATGATGAAAGTGAGAGCTTAAAGAACTTGTAAAGAACGAGTTAAAATGAATTTCTTTAAGATTATCTACTTCCTTCACGAGAACAGAAAATTTAAATTCAAATATTATGCCTTACGAAGCGAGTAATAACATTGAATGAAATGAAATACAATCAGTATGCATTTCTAAAAACTAAATTATAAGTGAACATCACTTCCATTTGCTATGCTATGTATGTTATTGCCTCCGAAAACTGTCTTGTTTTCTGAAAAACAATTTAAATTAAAAGAAATTTTCAAAGTTTTATACATACTTTTAAAGTGTTAAACTACTAAAATTAAAATTCTGACGACAAAGTCATTTGCTTCTGCAAATTCGCTTTATTTTGAGCTAAAGGAGAATGGCAAATTAATTAATTTCTCATAAAATGAGTTACTCACTCTCTTAGAACTCAGAAGGGAAACAAAAATCATTTTATTTTTCCTTTTTATTCATCATTTTAAATTGTGTTCATAAGTTAATTTTAATATCTTAATTAGCTCTGGGCCTTATACAATAATTCATTTATGTTTCTTACTGTCAATTTATATTTTTGAAATTTAAGTAGTTTTCAATGTCTCATATTCGTTTAATTTTAATTAAACACATGAACCCTTTGGCATTTTGCTCTTTCTACTTAACAATGAAATGAAATGAATGAAATGAAAGAGAAAAAAGTGTATCAATCAAGTCTGTTTCATCCTTAAAAATTAACACCAAAACTTTGCCAAATATCGACAAGGAAAAGTCATTTGCTCAGCTGTGGGCATTCAATTTAAAAGTAATTTGTCTTCTGGATTGCAGCTTGCGAAATGACAGATACAAACACTCAGTTGTTATTCACTGCAGTTAAAAAATGCAAAAAAAAAACTCTTAAAACAATTGAAAATTTTCAAATATGTAATGGGATATTCACATCGTGTTTTTTTTTTTTTTTGTTTTCTGTTAGACGCTCGTGCACGTTGTCCTTTCAGTTTGATAAATTGTATTTGAGTAAATTATTTTGGGTTAACAAATGTAAATACATGGAAAAGAGGACCACATAAATACATATGTACGTATATTTGAGTAAATATTTGGACACGTATGTATGTGTACTCTTACTTTTTCAAATTTTTACTGATTGTGGTCGAATAATATGACTACATATTACGACGACATATGTACATACATACATACATATGATTGCAATAGTAATTGCGAAATTAAATTTTAAAGGAACTTTAAGGTATGCGGCATTAGGCCTTCCTAAAGATAGAATACGGTTGCCGTTGAAAATTCTTAATCCATCATAATCCGAAATATTCATCTTTTAATATGCAAAATCTTTTAGTCTACAAACGCATATAAAATTAAAATTTTTGGTTTAAAATTTAAAATAAAATTCCATTTTGTTTTTGAAATCTCAAGCAATTTAACGTCCTTCTCGAATTAAATTCCATAAATATTTACTTTTAATTTACTATACAATTGTTTTTACGGAATGAACAGTTGTGTGAGCCACCCGAATCTATGAGCGATAAAAATATTGTTACTCATACGTTTAGGCATTCAGACTGTTGCAGACTGAAACACAATACGAGTACTGCCATTTGCTCATTCACGCATGAACACAAACAGCCAAACGCGGTTATAATCAATACCAGGTGTTAAATTTAAAGCCTATATCATGCTACTCTCTCTCTCTCCCCTCTCTTTCCATCACTCTTTGGTATTTTTTGTTTCTTTCTTTGTGTTATTTTTTTTTACAATTTTGCCTTTTTCATTTTTAACATTACCGTAACGTATGTACATATATATGTATGTCTATGTGTGCTGTACGTGTACGTAGGCATATGTTTGTATTTATTTATTAGTTTAACTATTTCATGAGTGTGTGGTTTATGCCTCAACTAACACAGTGCTAATTAATGCTTAAAAAACACAACAACATGCACGAATGCACGAACAGCAGTCGTTTTCCATTGTTTCTTTCTCATTTTCGTATACGTCTTTTGCTAATGCAACAAAAAGGATCATTTACAACGTACATATACAATACAATATTCAACATGCAAGAGGTAAAAAGAAAAAAAAATACAAAACATTCGTCGACTAAACCGACAAACAGCCAACAAACAACTCAACTAATGCTTTGGCTATATGACTCTCTGACAAACATTCCGTTATACTAAAAACATGTCATACAAACTCAGAATCAATTTGACCTGTCTAACCACCTGTCTGTTCGTCAAACTTATGGCAGCCAGTTTAAAGTATAAACTTGAAAGCAAACTTGAAATAAAATTGTTTAACCAACAAGAGTAGTCATTTATTTTAAACTCAGACGCACAAATACAATTACACAAAAGCCTGCATTTACACAAGCTGTCATAACAAGCTTAGTAAATTTCATAATACATCGCATTCACATTCACTTTCTACACACACAGCCAGTGTTGGCTAATTAGTAGCATCACCTATTAATTATAAATCTTCCATGTGCAATGTTATAATTTGATTTTAACTTTTATTTAGGTTCCCAATATTTAATAAAAATAAATTATTTCATTCTCAATCACTAATTATTGTTTAGCTTGCAGATTCAGCACACCATTGTTGTTTTATTAGTATATCCTAGCAGATTATCTCAATCAGTTACAATTACTAATTAACCGCCTACAGCAGTGGACAGTAAAATACACACATATTCATTAAATGCCCTTGCATTGCCTACATACTTATGTACATACATATGTAGAAGTGTACATAATTATTTTAACAACAACTCGAATAACGTAATTAAATTTACCCTCCACTACTACTCAACGCTATGTTACCATTTCCAACATACAAAACGTACTGTAGCGTACATGGGACTGTAATAGTTCACAATATTATGTTTTTTCTTTTTTTTAATTACTATTTATTTTATTCTGTTTTTTTTTATTGCAATTTTACTTTAAATAATATGTGCTTAACCGTAACGGATACAACTCAACTGATCCCAAATAAGCCTTGTTTTGAACAGTTCTAGACAAATGCTAAAGAACAGTCAAACAGTTTGACTTTCTTTTTAGTGGATTTAATAATTTATTTGTAAAAGCTAAAGTAAATTAAAGGATGGAAGTAAAACCCGTGCCAAAAATGTGTTGAAATTTGTTATTTTATTTTATTAAAAATATTAAAAATTCTGAAACCTAACAAACAATTTATTATAGTTTTTAGAAATTAATTATTTGTTTACGAAAAAAAAATTGTTAAGTTTTATTTTAGTTTTTAATTTTTTTGATCACACAGACAATCATATTCTAACACTGCAATTAAATGTCTCTTCAGCACTATAATCGTGGCGTTTTGTTTTTTGAATAAAAAATGTTTTTTTTTATATAAACAACTGCACAAATGCATATGCAACGTCATTATCGTCATCATTATCATCATCATCATCTCCATCATATCTGGTGTGATTAAAAATGTGAGTTGCACAAGAAATACAATGAAAAGAATATACCCTACATTTATATACATACATAGTACAAGCAAGTACGAGAATTTATTTGTAAAAGAAAAAAAATTTTGTTTGCATTTCTACTCTTTCATGCATTTTAACTTGATTAGTGAATATTGTAAGTGAATACTATTCGTATAAAAAACTAAATTATTGCAAATGTTTCATCACTTTTTTTTTGCAACAAAATTCATTCCAAAAATCATAATTTGTGACCAGTCGATGTGATTTTATTTTTTATGCATTGATCTTTATGGATGTTATAAATTTTTGTTTAAATTTGATTTGCTTCTCTCTCTCTCTCTCTCTCTCCATAGCAATTAATTTACATGAAAGAACACAAAAAGTTAAAATAAAAATAATCCTATTCGGTGAGTTTAGATATTCAGAATGATTGTTTAATCTGATAATGCCCGATGTCGAAAACTATGTTCAAATTTTTCGGTAAAAGATTATACTGACAAACAATCACAAATGATTGCAGAGTGTATCCTCCTGTTTGAAAAGAAATCTAAATTCAAAGGAGAAACCCTATACTACATTACAAATGGAAAAACACCGTACAGATATGCGAGTTTATCGAAGTATTCGGATGACCAACAATAAGGCTGTGCTGTTGCACTATTGCAAATAAACGGTGGGTCAGTTCACTTCCAATCATCAAATAGGTATTGATATTTCGAATTGATTTGAATGGATGGACATTTTATTATGAATGCATTTAAGTAATTTCACTACAGTGGATCATATTTTTAATTCATTACCGTTGTTTTGCAACACACTATATTAACAGTCATGTCATGTGAATGAGATTTGTGCATGATTGTGAATTCTTAACCACATATTCCAATAGTCTCTCATAAACACAAAAGCAAGAATAATAATTTTGAAATTGCCGTCTCAGGTAATTTGCATGCTCATTGATTACAATGAAGGTAGCACCGCAAAGCATAAGTGAAACAAATAAAATATAAGCCGTTCATTACTACTTTATCAATACATACTTACATACATACATAATTGGTCATTACAGACCTTCAGTCAGGATTACAACCTGGTTTCTCACACAACTGGCGGGACCTACAATTTAAAGTCAATTCCAAACGACAGATTTTGTATGAGAGGCTTTTCATGGCAATTTTATTTGCTCTTAGAGTTTTTGCCAGAAATCTGCTGAGAGGAAGTCAGCGAAAAAGTATTTTTTCATACAGTGGTTTTGATGTCTGATCAAAGATTTGAACCAAAACCTCAAGTCTAACAAGCCAACATACTATCTTTTAGACAACGGCGACTTCACCCAATAGTGCCACTTAAACATTTTTCACATTATATTTCATACATTGCGTGTTTCATGCATGTTATAGTATTAACAGCACGAATCCTTTCATTGTCAGCACATTAGAATATAATCATTTCCACATACGTCCATGTATTTTATTTTTTAGAGAATGCTGTGCTGCAAATGTTGCGTCTATTGTGTTTTCGGAGCATAAATTCTTCAAATGAAGTATTTATTTGAATAATTATTATTAACATATGCCATATAAATAGTTAGGTGTTGATTTGTTCAAGGATACACCGTCAAACCTCGCTAAAAACTATTATCATTATTATGAGCTAACTAGAAGAACCTCTGTATGTATATTGCAATTCACTTAGGGATCATCATATTCGTTGCAGGTGTTTTAAAATATCGATTGATTGAGAGAAGAAATTAAATAACATTTTATACACATATTTTCGATATGAAAATTGTATTCTTAAATAATTAATTTGAAATGTATTTCAAAGTCTCGGTATCGCAGTCAGCTAATGGACTAACTGCAGCAGAAGTTTTAAAATCATGTTCACAAATGGACAAACAAGTTGGTACAATTTATTTATAATTTCGATTTGAAAAAAAAAACTGAAAATGTTTCAAATGAACTTATTTTTGGATGATGCAATTAAAAAAAAAATAAATGTACATACGAGTACATGTAAATGTACGTATGTATTAAGGTACTTGTTTTTTCCTTTTTATATGGACTACTATTAATTAACAAAAACATAAAAAATAAAAAATAAATTTAAAAAAAATTATATGAGAGTAGCGGTACCGGAAAATTGAAACATATATTTGCGATGAATTAAAGTAAAGAGTAATCGGGAAGGTAATGCAAATAGTGGTGAAGAATATCAAAACCAGCGCACAACTGCCTAATCCAGTGCTACCCAACCAACAAGTACAGTTCTGTTCACTAAAATTATTTTTGAATCACGATATTATCGAAGCAGCTTCGGCGGAACCAGTATTAGCATTTACAGCGGCATAAATAAAACAAGCCATACGTTTTATATACCCATAGTTCACTGATGCTATAATCGGTAACAACACAGGATGACAATGTGATCCTGAATGCTTCCCAATCTGTTCAAGTCACCAATAATCTGGTGAAAAGCTGGTTCGATGTCATGTAAGAACATTGGTTTTAGATACATCTAATTGGAGTCAATTTCATTTCTATTGGATCAGGAACATCAATTTAAACGAGAGAAGTTCACCTTGCTAGTAGAAAGTGCAATTAGCAAACTCTTGCATATTGGTTTCGGGCTGGACTATTTAAATATTGTGAAGTATCAGGATTCCAAGTAGGGATGACTGGAATCCTGATACGGTCGTCCCCCCGGAAGTTCTGGATATATATACCGACGGCTCTAGACTCGATAATGGGGTTGGGAGCGGTGTCTATTCTGGGAAACTGGACCTGAATATTTCTCTCCGTCTGCCGGACTACTGCAGTGTGTTTCAGGCGGAGGTGATGGCGATTTACCGAGCCGCGCAATGGATCCTCGTCAACGATGCTCCTTTCACTCGCGTCTCGATCATCTCTGATAGTCAGGCCGCGATAGGATCTCTATCGGGTTCCGTGATTAACTCTAGGATCGTTAGGGATTGTCGCCGCTGTCTTGACCTTCTTTCTGGGCGCTTCTCCAGTGTCTCTCCGTTGTGGGTCCCCGGCCACAGTGGAATTCCGGGAAACTGTAGGGCAGACGAGCTCGCCAGAGCTGGTGCGCTCCTTCCGGAATCCTCTTCTGTTGAATTGGGTATGCCACTTGCCTCGGTCAAGTTGACCATTGCGCGGAGTTTCTTTCGGGACGCCAACCTATCCTGGGTCAATGAGGAGTCCTGCTCCACCGCTAGACTCACCTGGCCCAGGATGGATAGAAGGCGTACCAACCGATTACTTGGTCTTGGTCGTGATGTCATCTCGACTACAGTGGCCGTGCTTACAGGCCATTGTGTCATGGGTAGACACGCGGAAAGAATGAGGCTCCCTTTCAACGACTTTTGCCGTGGATGCAGGTCCACTGAGGAAGAGGAGACTGTTGTTCACTTTCTCTGCCAGTGCCCGTCTCTTGCTAGGTGTAGATATAGGTTATTTGGCTCCCCATTCCTGGTTAGCTTAACGGAGCTATAATCTATTGACATCAAGGATATAGCTTCGTTCATCAAACTTTCTGGCTGGTTTTCCAGTGCGGGGTAGTCGTGCTTTTGTTGTGCAGACCTTGTGCTGACCAACTTCCTCCTTTTCTCTGATTTTGGTGGAACTTGGTTAGTACAGGGCCTGCGTTCACCCGTGGCATCACAACGGGACGCTATGCGTGCTCAAGTGAGCTTTGTGATATCAGAGCTACCACTCCGACCTAACTTAACCTAAAGATTTTTATAAAGCATCAAATTAAGAGTTAAAAGATTTGAAATTTTGTTACCCTGAATACATAATCGATGCAGCTTAATTACTTACTGATTAAAGTATCAACTCTCGATCAGGCTACTCCCAAAGATGGTATATTTTTTATTCTATTAAGTAATGAATTTACTAAATACGGTAGGACAGTTAAAGGATAGTCTCATACATCATGTAACAGGTACATACAACGAATTAAATTTGTTAAATTCTAGAAATTTATTGTAATAATAATGGGTTCACGTATTTTTTTAATCTGTTCCAATTTACGGTGTAACGAATTGGTCTTATTGTTTTTGAACGTCCCCGGCCACACACTAACCCACCCTCACCCGACCGCTGAGGGCTCGTCCCCATTACGTACGGACACGTACACACTACAGTCCGGACTGTAGCGGGTAAGGGAAAAGTAATAGCAACAATAACATAAATCAGCTACAGAACTTAATCATTATATTAATTTTTATATAATATAAGCATATAAGCTACGTTTTATATTACAAACACTACAATTAAAATCAATAAAATCATAATATGTATATGTTAAAATCATTACATTACAATCTACGAAAAGGAAAATTACATCCATAGTTCGTTCTATAGAAATCTAAAGAAAGAGGACGATAGTGCTGTGAAAATCTTGCAGGAATACTGAAATTCAGGTCACAAAGCAAAAACTCAGAATCGATATCACCCTTAACCAGATTAAAAACAAAACAAACACCTAAAACAGCCCTTCTACGTTCCAAAGTTGGAAGTTTCATCAAACCTAATCTAGCCTCATATGACGGAAATCCATTGGCATAATCCCATCCTAAGCCACGTAAACAGAATAATAAAGACTGCCTCTGCACAGACTCTATTAAATCACTAGGACTATGACACTTAAATTAATTTATAAACTCTTGCCTAAACGAAAATAAATACAAGTTTCATCGTTTTCAAACATTTAGTTTTAATTTAAAAAAATTTATTGCAATTTTTATTTGCTGTTTTCCGTTTTCACAATATTTACATAAAAAAATTGAATTAATTCTTACAATTTCATAAAGTTCATATACAATAATAATAATTCATAATAGAATATTTCATAATACATACATACATATAATATATACATACATATATATTGTATATATAATAATAATATTAAAAATAATAAGTGTTAGTACTTAGAGAATAATTTGTAAATATGGTCGTTTGTTTTTTATTTCGTTTTAATTATTAATTCTAATTAAATTTAAATAATTTATTGCTAATCATTAAATCGTTTTAAATAATTCGTTTGTAACTAAAATACTCAAATAAAATTATTTAAAATTTATCTTAAAAACTTAATGGAGGGAATCTTTTTTTAAATATTAATTCAATAAAGCCTACCTAAAGAAAGAAAATCTCATTTACTTACTAATAACAGAACGAATAGTTTAAATGATAATCAAAAAAAAAAAAAAAACAAAAAAAAATCAAATAGAAAAATGTGATGTAAAGAATTAAAATTAAAAAAAAGAAAACAAATATGTATTAAATATTGCTTCTTTCAAAAATACAATTTGAAATTGACAGAACAAAAATGTAATTTAAATACTCGCTCTTGGCTGATAGAGAATTTACAGCGGAAATCCCTAATGTAGAGAGAGAGATCATTCATATTTTGTAGGGAGCCATTAAAACTAAATGATTGAACATTTTTGTGGTCCTCAATTTACATTGAGGTCTCTAATGGCTGGCTATGGGATCGTCCATTGGCATCGATTGTCGGTGCATTGTCAAGATCAAGATCAGTCTCAAGTAATGCTTCAGAGCGTGAACGTTGCTGGTATGCGTGTGATGGTACCGGATTGTTGGTGTTGTCGTCACTTTCGTAAACCGTTTTAGGCCTTCTAGTTGTCACGTGGGCAGTGGGAGTATCATATTTAGGAGTTTTAGCTAAAGAGGAAACTGGCCTCGACAGTCTATTGGCACCTACTGCAGTCAAGTATGAGTCGGGACGCCTAAAGGGTTCGGCAGGCTGTCCGAGACTTGTGGCATTACTTACTTGACTATTATTATGACTACGTAGTTCGGCTAAAGAGCTAAAATTCAAATTGTCTATTTTTTGTTCGTAAGTCAAACTATCGGCAAGAGTGGAATTATTGCCGCGCGGCCTTTGTACCGTAGTGGGGGAGGGTGTTTTATTGGGGGGTGGTAGAAAGGAACTGGGCGGTCTATCGGATATTGTGCTTGTTCGTTGTTGTTCGGGTAGAGTTTTTTTGAGCTCCGAGAGGAAAGCCAAATTTTCTGTTGGATCATGACGTAGAGGCAAAGTACTCGCATTGCCATAGTAGTCGGAACCAGTTTCTTCTACATCTGTTTGATGGATAATGGGCGTATCTTCAGCAATGCTGTTGCTAATTGAATTGTTGCGCGTACCCGAGTATGTAGAATTATCGCGAAAACCTTCATTACGATAAGATAATTCAAAATCATTTGGTTTGTGTTCGGACCAAGCAGCTACTGCAGCTCGTCCCCGACTGGCACTAGCCTTGGAAGCTGAACCTATGGTTGCCACACGTTGAGGTGTTTGTGAAGAACCTGATCTAACAGTACTGGTCACATATTCGTTTTGGGATTTTTTTGGTGACTGATACTCAGATTTTTCACCATTACGATGATTCTCATAAGGTTCGAAACTGGCCTCTGAGCTTAAGACACTCTTATCTATGGATTCAAAGGAACCATTTCCCATTATTTTATAGTCTTGAGGAATAGTTTTGGTCAAAGTACCCGTTGACGTAGACATGTGCTAAAGAAACCAAAATGAAATTGTAAAAAGAAATATTATTGAAACCAAAAAACAAATAGAAATTAAAAATAAAAATAAATTCGAAATTAAAAATAGTTCGAAAAATTAACAAACAAAAAAGTAAAGAAAATTAGAAAATCATACAAAGTTTCTTCTTCTCAATGATCCCTGAGGATCTATGCTATTCAAACTGCGTAAACTTTGACGTATGCTATTGCGTCGCTGCAAACGTTGGACATGGCGGTGTTTTGATTTCGCATACCAGCAAATGGCCACCAAAATCAATAGAATAATAGCCAACACAAAGGCAGATATTATGCTAATAGCAAAAATGTCAGCTCTCCAGGACAACGGGTCAATAACGACCTGAAAGAAAAAATAAAATCAAAGATTCTATTATCGCATCGAATTCAATAATAGAACGCATAAAATATTTATTCGTAATTACTTTAGGATCTATTTCGCAAATGAAACCCATTTCCTTAGAACACTCTTCGACTGTCACTTCTGTGAAAGCAAAACTGCTACAGCGATCAATATGATTGAAATCCTGTAGCCACACCTTCTCCGGATACCTGCGCGATACAATTTTAATATCACTTCTGTAAATAGTGTTTCTGTAATTGTGGACTTACTTTAAATGCGTCATTTGAGATTGCAGATAAGACCACAGTGTAGCGCTATCTGTTCTGATAAAAGGCATTGAGGAATTTTCCGATCGACAAAAGTCCTTTGCTTCATAGAATGTCATGGGCACTCCGACATACATGAAGCACGTATCATGCACTTGTGCCCAACCCGGTGGACATTTTCCATCTAATATCGACTGGTTGTTCATATGAAAGGGTACAGCCTGTACTTCCAACAGTAAGGGATCGTCTGAAATGACAATTACTCGAAGTAAGTTTCTTAAATAAACAAAACCGATTTGATCGAACTATTTACCTGCCTTATCTTTGATTCTTGATTGTACCGATATACTATTGTTGTAGCTCCAGTAGTTGTGTCGTGCATCTATTTTCGATCTCCACAATTCAATGGTGCTGGTGAAAAAAACAAACAAACAAAAAGAAAAAATAAAAACAGATTGTTTTAATTCGAGAAAGAGTTTAAAGGAGTTTAGCTGCTAGTTTTACCTGTTTCGATAGTCAAAACTGGAACTACAATAGAGATCATGCAGATTATATATTAAAGATTAGGATTAAAAGATAAAAAGATAAAATATTTTAAGAATTAACGACAAGTATGCTTTGCATTCTTTTAATGAGATGAATGAAATTTAGAATGAAATAATGAAAAAAGAAATTTTGCTGAGAGAGATTACCGATATTCAACTCAAGTTTCTAAGCATACGAAGCCAATATAAAATATATCCTTTATGATGAAGCTCAGCCTTTAAGCTAAGTATGTATTCTAAAATTCACTTTAATTGTCATATTAAAGAAATGTCTGTATTTCGAATGTTTGATTAAACGTTACTAAATTGATTTCTCAGTGGAATCAGATCAGCATATTTTTATACAGTTTCGTCGTCAGATTCGTGTCAAACACTTAGTTGACTATCTTTATGGTATGTATTTAAATTGGATTCGATGTTAAAAAAATGAATTGAATTCAGTATTAGCGAGTATTTTTGTGAATGAATTAGAAATGGTAAGTTTTTATTAATATTTACATGGTACTGTTGACCGTAATAATTTCATAATCATTATCTGGATTTTCAAAAATATTATCAACATATTGCTGACCAGCAGTGCCAGCAATAATTGTAGCTCGGCCCATCCAATTAGTTGCTACATTCCTAAAAAAAAAAAAACAAAAGAATTTCCCATTCCATTAACCATGTTTACACGTACACATGCAGACGCAATAGTGCAACATACCTGTAGAATCCATTATGCGATGTACTCTGGTAAATGGGCAAACGAACCTTTTCAAAGCCTGAAACTTCAACAATGCGACCACCAATATTGCTGTGCACATAGTTGTAACTAAAGTTCGATACGACCTGTCGTAAGCGTATGACGTCTTCAAAGCCGGCTTGATTTTGAGCAAAATAATTGCGATAGAGTTCTATCTCTTGGTAAGGCGATGATTGTCGACCCTCTACAAACAATGCAGGGCGATTTCGATTCCTAAGAAAAAGATTATGATGTATAAATCCCCTTAGAGAAGTGGCCGACCCGCGAGAATCTGCACGTAACTTTAAACCGCCCTGATTCTCCATAACCAAATTGTTCTAAAATGAAGATAAAAGGAAGAAATTTTTTTTTTAAATAACTCCAAACGTTTTAAAAAAGGTGAATTCACCATAAAAAAGAAAGAATGCATATTCTGTACGTCCAGATTGATGGCCGAAGGGCATGTGGAAAAGTTGCCATATAATTGCAAGCAATTATTTTGTATCCGATTAGAGGTCAATGTCAAGGTCGGTGTAATTTCTCCAGCAGAGGAATAGGCGACAGCACCTTTGGTGGCACCTCTTATGTGCGAGTAGGTGATATTATGCAGGGCATCACGATCTAAATAAATTGGAAAAAAAAAAAAAGAAGAATTACACAGCGATATGAGAATGGAAGAAATAAAAGATTTCAAGTTGATAAAGACTTACATTGTCCAATAGTGGAAATGGGTACTGTGAGCACTTCCGCTATAAAACCGTGATACTCTGGAGCACCGCTTGCCATTAGATGGACACTTAAGGTGGGTCCTTGGGTTTTAAAGAATGACTTTTGATTACGAGTATCCGATTCTATTTGATCCATAAATGCTGAAGTAACATTATAAACATCGCCATCATACAGGCGGATGGAATCCATTCGGCCATACAGCTTGGAATGATTGAAAAGGTTGGACTGCAGCAAACGAAAACCAACTGGTTTTGCTCTATAGGCGGATGTGAACATTTTAACACAATTTACGGGATTATTGTCATATTTGTAGTAGAGTAAGACTCTCTCTTCGATTACTATCGACTTTTGAGGATCACAGATATCAATCATGGAGAATAATTTATAGGGAATATCCAAGTTCCTAAGTGGCGTAAAGCTTGATTCTTCACTTTCTCTTCCTTCGCCGGTCAGTGATACGATATTTACTCCAATTCCCAATGCCTGAGAAACATTTAACAAATTCAAAATAATCGGTCCACTCGGAGCCACAAAATTGACACCATGGTTGGCCGAATTCTTTACGGTAACGGCAGATATGGTGGGAGTTTTGAATATGGCCTGTATGCCAGCTGATTTTTGATTGTGTAAAATGCCGGCGTTTTCTATGCTCACGAACTCCAATCTGCTACCTTTGTTCTTCTGCAGACTGTGTGTGTGTATATCGTGGTAGCGGTGTTCATATTGATTTTCTTCAAATTGGGCATTACTAAACCGTATACCACCCCAGTAGACTTCATCCTCAGGCGTTCCTGTACAGCTAACAAATACAAAAACATCATCCCAATGACATTCATGTCGATGTCCATACACTTGACCATTAAGACGTTCCTCGCAATCCGACATGCGTGCTTCGTCTCCTCGGCACTCTAAGGGTTGTACCCACGTCCAAACGCGAGTCAATGAATTGGTATGAAATTCAATTCTGCGATCGTGCGCGTAATATACATTTAGGGGATCGTAGCCGAGTTCTCTGCACACTACTTGTGCATTGCGTTCCGTAAAACGACTGTCACATATGGGCACCCATTGCAGAGTGGTGTGGTTGAAGTACTCCAAGAAGCCTTGATTGATGTCATACATATTGCTTGCATCGCTGCTGCAATTCTGAGAATTTGTGCACAAACGTATGGAATCGTGTGTCTGCATTTGCGAAATATCTTCCAGGGCTCTTCTGTTCAAGAGAGAATAAGACTCATGTGTAGCATTTTTAAATGGCCGCATCACGATCGGAGACTCTTCATAACCAATAGCAGTAAGAGAACCCAAAACTAGCATACCAATATTGGATTCAAATTCCATTTTAACGCCATGCTGAATAGTCAATGTCGCCTCCGGCATAACTGTGATATCGTTTTTAATAATATACGGTTCATCACGTTTCCTTATGAAGAGATCTTGAAATACACGACCTCCTTGCCAGTTATTCATATCGATACCATTCCTGTTTTCCTTCACCAATGATACACTGGCATAGATCGAGTCCTCTATCAAGTAGGGTTGGAATATGACATCAGCGTGATCGTTCCAATTATCAAAATCGAATATTTTCGATTCTATATAGTCAAAATCACTTGATCCCCACCAGTTCTCAGTTGCATAGAAATAATTGTCCAATCTGGCCGATCTTAAGCCAGCAACTAAATTGTATCGCAAGGAATTCTCTGCTATAAGATTGCGATATAATTTAACATTTTGAATTCCATCGATGCGAATTACGGCAGTGGGCATGGAATTTTGAGTGGCCAGCTTGGTGGCATGTGTCATAGCAGGCAGATGCCGGAGGACCTCTAAATTGCTATTCTTCTTAATAGTGTTGTACTCCATGGTAGCTTTCACTTCACCCAATTTTTCGCTTAAACTATCTGCTCTGAACTCCATGATATACTTCGCCATGTTCTGCTCAATGCGGTTATAATCAAACCTGATGCGTTTCTCCATGCCCGAAACGGCAATCAAGCTCTGGGGACATTGGTTGTTTAAGAATGCATTCGAAGTGATATTGAAGTCGGCGTAGTGACCGGAGACGTCAATGTAAAAATTACGATTTCGCTGCCAGGTGGTGTTGGCAAAGTGTATGGAGTGCGTAAAATTTTCATTGTACTGCCATACATACGGTAGAGATACTTGAAAGCCGCCGTTTTTATTATCTTCCACCGTCGTATCTTGTATGGCGTAATGGAAGAGATTATTGGAGGATCTCAGATCTTTGGAAAGCTGTCGTATACCATAGCCATTTTGAGTGATCGTTGAACTATTCAGGTGCAAAGTGACTTCGGAAAGATTGCTGCTGATCACATCCCAATGAGGAGAGTTAAGAAGAACAGCCTCTAAATCATTGTTACTGATTTCACAGTTGACTATCTTTATGGATTCGTTCGCCTTTCGCAAGTAGTATTCGCCCTCATTTCCCCTATATCGGTTGTAGTAGGTGGCAGATATTCCTCTCAAGTTCTTTTGGATTTTCGTAGATCGTATATGAAGAGACGGTATCGGTCCTCCCACAACTCTGTTGCGTATATTTTGTATTGGTGCTGTGACTGTTGTTACCATTAATACAGCTCCACCCAAGGCATACAAACCGCTTTCGTAATATATGACGATTCCATAACTACTGCTGGTTGTGGGAAAAACATTCAAGTCCCGTTTGACATCCCACATCTGGGATCTCGAGTTTTCACTCTGGGAATTTAATATACGAATGTTTTCAGTTGATTGATTTTGTATTGGATTAAGCAGTTGTATACCCAATACGTAACCGGCAGGACATCTTACAAACAGTTTTCTGCTAATCGACTGACCCAGTAGTGCCTCGGTGCGTATGTATTTACTCTCCCAAGTACCCAGTTCAATGCTACCCTCATCTCCAGGAAGGCTGTAAGGCTCATAATTCGTTTCAAATGTATTAAAGTCGTTGGACATTTTGAACCAGCCGCCCATTTCCAGCTGATCATTTGCAGCTATAACAGGATCATGTGATATACCACTTCCCTTATTGTTCTTGATAATGGAGCCGTGAATTCGGAAATCTAATTGTTTGAAACTTATGCCACTACCACGATTGCCTACAAATTCGGAGTTTCGTATATTATTTATGGATTTGCCACCATAAATATCGGCGTATATTATCCCCAAACCGTCATCTAAGTTGTCAACAATTCTAACGTTCTCTAGATTATGTCTGGCAAAATCCATTTGTAAAGCAGGTTTGAAGGCACTAGTGGTGTAGTCGAAAAGGCCTGCTTTCTCTATGGTAACGTATTGTAGATCAGCTCGTTCTGCTAACATACTAAACCTCACTCCAGCCCAAGCTCCTTCATAGCATCGTATGCCGACATCGTTATCGTGACTGCAAGAGTTTTCAAAATCTCCTCTACTAACGTGTTCTGCCTTGCATTTTGTAATGTCGCGATCATGCAATGTACAACGAACATTTGAGACAATGACGTCTTCTGTCAAACCAACCGGCGGCATTTGGGATCTCAGCAGACGACAGTCTTTCGGGTTTAATGTATAGCCTAGATGATGGCACACTAAGGCAGAATTTAATTCAGTCCAACCATAGTCGCACACAGTACCCCATCTACCATTTAAATATAGCTGTAGACGTCCTTCATTTGGTCCTGCTCCACCTAATAGTCTCACGTTTTCTTTTGGTATTTCTTCGCTACCCATAATTGATTCGGTTTCTATATCAATATTCTCTACATCCATCATTTCATGATTTGTTGAAGAATCCACATCCATGGGCATAATGGTATTGCGTTTGAGAGTCAATAAGATATCATCGGGTCTCCTTCCGCGAGCCTCTAACTTTCCAGCCACCATCATGCCTACACTTGGCTCAAATTGTAAAGTAACGCCTGGTTGTAATATCAGTTTACCGCCAGGTCGTATGTTGATGTCTTTGTTAACCGTATAGGTGCCAGATGGTATCATCTCCTGGCCGTCAACCTCTCCTCCTATATACTCAGAGCCTTCACTATAAAATCTAGGCACAAATGTCGATATGGATATTACAGTGGTTGAGCCTGGATTTGAGCTGTGCAGCAAATACGGTATATATTCGATTTTCGCTAAATTGTACCGATCATTGCGATGGAAGAGACGAGCGTAAATCTTAGTTTCGTCAGTATGACCCAACCAATTGTAGGTGGCATTGATTATTTGACTTTGATCGTTTAGTTGCGAACCAATTTCATATGTGGAATCGAGATTGTGTAAAATATTGCGAAAAATGTCCACATTATTCGAACCCACAACTACAGCAGCGGCAACGCGGGAGCGAGGATTTAAACGGCCAGCACCATCAGATCCCTCACTACCTTCGACTGGCGGTCCAAAGAACTCCATTATGCGATTTTCCCTCACAAAGTTACGGGTAAACAATAAACTCTGAATGTCTTTGCGACTATAGGGTGACAAACCTAATGACACCACATGAACACCCTGATTTTTAATGAAGTAATTGCTCTGTATCAGAATATTCACGGGCATAAAGTTAAATTCTTGAAAGATGAAATCGTTGCGTATATAAATGCAGCCGTATTGTCCATAACGGAATTGATTGAATTCGATTCTTCCATTGAGATTCAGGGCCGGACTTATGTAAATAGAGTTTTGCTGGCTGTTCTCAAATGAATTGTGACCAATTTGTAAACGCACGTTTGGTTTATTCGGTTCTAATGTCCGCCAACATGTTTCCAATCGTACGTCGTTGTCTGAACTGCCATTGAAATAGTTTGCAGTTATGTTAACCCATATGGGTTGGCAAAAATTTCCGTGTAAAATGCCGGTCTCCAGATTAGAGTTCAGATGTGAGTATTCTACTGCAGTTGTTTGATTAAACGGTATGTACTCTACTCTGTTCGGATCATTGGTATCATTTAGCCAGATGGCTATTCCAAAGCCTTTATTAAAGTTTACATAACTGCGGGATACATTGCGATTGCCACCCGAATAAGTAATGTTAACGCCTGAACCTTGATTGTAGCTTATGTTCGTTTCTGTTATATTAACGTCGCCAGCACCACTTGATACATGCACACCTGCCACATGGCCATTGCCGGATACAGAAGATGCATGAACATGCAATCTAGATTTAAGGCTCTCTACGGCTATGCCGCGTCCACTATTATCTTGTACAGTGGAATCGAAAATACGCAAATCAAAGGCACTCGTTTCGCCGGTAGTTATTCTTATGAAAGCATTCATTTCTTCTCTCATATCGGCTCTTATACGTACAAAAAGTTTCTCTCTTGTAGAGGTAACACTCTGCGGTCTGGTGAAATTTCGAGCCTTCCAGAAAAATAATAGACGGTCGTTGGAAGAAGCACCATCAAATATTTCCACTGAAGCCGTTTCATTAGTTCGTAGAACAAACTGTTCGAACTGCACCGTAAGAACATAACCTGGTTTGGTGAAGAAGTACTTGGCGCACTCCTTAGCCGATGCGGCATAAAATTTCTGAGTAAATGACAGTGTGATTGGGTAAGTTTGGCCAGATGTCGTTGGTAGGGTACAAAAATCGTATATTGATGATCTGTCCGGTCGTTCATCCACTCGCAAGTCATGGCTTACATATTTAACACCATCACCAGAATTATCTTGAATATTACAGCCACTCAATTGGACGTATCCTTGGCTGGAGTTAACAAAGACGCCGATGCCGTTGCTTTTGCGTACGGTGACATTTTGCATAAGAAATCCGCCGTATGGACGAGTAACATTGAAGCCGGTAAACGCAGAATGGGTAATGACCACATGCTGTGTAACAGGTGGTATACCCACCGTTTCTATGGCTGATTTTACGGCCTGCTTCAAGCCATTGCCAGCTCTTATAATGTCAACATACTTTAAGGTCGACTTTGATTTGGTATAGTAGACGGTGTTGTCATTGGCAAGTGTTTTGGTGGTGGGCGCATTTTCAAAGTACAATCCCTGCCAATGCGACAACTGAATACTGTGTATAGCTTTGCATTGGATGCCAATATCACGGTGATAATCACATACTCCCGATCCCAGTAGCCTTGACGACCATTGGCAATCCAAAAGAGAATTCTCTGAGCCCCTACAATTTGGGAACTCGTACAGCAAACGAGGCCTCTGATCGGCAGTGCGATCAACCCAATTCCAAAATCGACCACCTTTGAAACCCAGTTGCCGGCAAGCAACCTCATAGTCCACTGTAGTCCAACTAGAGTAAGAAGTAATTAAAGAAGGCTTAATTAGTACGCGTGCACTGTGCGAATACAACAAAAAACTTACTTTTTTGAATTGGTACAAACGGAACGCCATGAACCTTTATGGAAGATCTCCAGTCTACCCTCTAAGGGCGTCGGCCCATCCACTAAGCGTATGCCACGTTCCTCATCATCTGGCAATTCCACATTATGACCTTGCGCCGTCAAAGTAATGCGTGCCGTTGGTGTTCCCTGTAACATAGAATCATAATCACAATGAAAATAATTAAATTAGCATAACACAACACAACTTGCTCTCGAATTGAATACTCGGCATTAAATAATGACGACTCAAATACAATTAACGCGAGATGACCTCCTGGCCCAATGATGTGTTAATATAATAAAGATGACGATGACGATGCCTACAATTACTATCTTGAGCATGCTTGCTTGCTTGCTTTTATCTGTTACAAATTTAATTACAAACATACAATGAGTCTCATAAAGTATTCATGATCTTGAAGTGTTCGTATTAGGGTGGCACGAATTTTTGTGTTTGAAATGTGAACTCGTGTCTTGCTGGCATATATGTATGTATGTACATGGCATATTCACTTTAACTTTAAAGTGTTAATTTAAACTTAAACTGGAAATTAAAATTGGACCAGATCTGGTAGCGTGTATCAACCAACCCTAATGTACAACAACAAACATTATAGGAAATTCTTTATTGTTATTGTTAGACAACATCAAAGACAAATTCCTTAATTAGATTTATTCGTTCATTCATTCGTTCTGACTTCTTCGTCAGAACGTGGAGTGGCAGCCATAAGTACTCACTCACTCACATGCATAATATGTTGGATGTTAATATAACAGACAAACAATTTGTCCATTGAACGGATGGAATTCAATGAAAATGAAAATTATGACTCGTTTGGTCTCCACAAATAAGATGTGTCACAGGCATAATGTGATTATTTTTTTTTCATATTTTCATGGAGTTTGTTCTCTTTGCCTTCATTGTGCATACATTGACCTCTGCTTCCGCAAAATGTACACATGCGAGTGTGTATCATTATCATGTATTTTCATTTGTCTTGTATTTTCTTTTCTTCTATAAAATGATAAAATTATTGGAAAGGAAACGTTGTATTAGTCATTTCATTATGTCAGTTTATTCTTCTGCTGGCTGCACTACTACTGCGTTCGTTGACAGGAAAACGAGATGCAATGCCACATCCCGAAACACATCATAGTCAGTAACGGTAAGGAAATGCCCTGTTTATCATGGCGATGGTAACTATGTGTCACTCAAAGTTACCTTACTACCTTATTTTGTAATTGTGGTAACGGCAAAGTGGCCAAAGCGGAAATATGATGCTATTAGAGGGGAAGTTTGTTTTCATGAATGCAACGATTAACTTCCGTTAACGATGCCATTAAAAGTATTTCATTTTGAACTAATTGTGCGGACAATAATTTGTTATTGTTTTCGTTTTTTTGTTTTTACATTGACAATGAATTGTAAATGAATTTTTAATGCATTTAAGCTTTCTGATTTCTTTAGTGTTTCTATAAACATTTTATAAAAACAATAACAGTATACATACTAGTATATTAGTACAAAATGTATCTTAAAGTGGCAATTATAGACTCTATTCAGCTTTACGGCAGTGAGACCCTGAGCAAGGGCGTTAAAGGCCGACAGTAGAATAAAAATTTTATCATCTGTTCCGGATTGGACACAAAAAGGAGGGGGAGATTTAGTGGGTGAGGGTCCCACACATGGGGGATAGTGACGACTTCCTCTTTGGTGCGGTTAGGCAAATTTACTCCTCCTCAGCGGGGGGAAAAAATTCATCTTACAGTCAATGTAAAAATACAAAACTTTACACCTGAAAGTATCTCACTAGGGAATATGCTAACAACATATAATTTTTTGATTGCGTCCTGAAAATGCTTATTAAGACATGTGAAGACGATTAAGAAGGAACAGCCTAAATGGCTGTCAGTGATTATAAAAGATAATGAATACTTCTCAACACTGTGAGATAGAAGTACTCCGAAAGGTAAAACATACAAAAGGAAATGTCTTAAAACAAATATCTACTATGTATAAGGGAAGGCTTTAAGGGAATTCTTTTTAACAAAACCTCTATCATCCATTTCCTTAATCAGTGATCTAATCTATTCAAACGCTTTCAACTATATTTACCGTTATGTATACAAGCTCACGTCATCAATAAATAGAGCATAAAAAAATTTCGCAATGCTTGATAAGTAAAAACAGGTATTACAACGCTGATAAACGATAGAAGAAAAAAAAAACATTTCGTACTGATAAGAGTATAAAGTTAAATAATTTTAATCAACAGGTGAATTAATTCATATCCAAAACAAACACACACAAAAAAAAATAATAAAATAAAAAACCAAACCAAACCATAAGCAAAAACAATAACAACAACAACAATAAGAATAAAAAGAAACAGATTGCGATTGTAAACAAGCATTTATGAGCTTGAACCCCATTTATGAGTGAGCGATGAATAAACGAATGAATGAATGAATCACTGCTGCCATTTGATACAAAACAAAACAAAAAAAAATGAGAAACGATAAAGAAAAATAAACAGAAATTAATGAAAAATGTGTGTCAATTACACTTGTTATTGTTTATTTTGTTTTGATTTCTTTGCGATAGAATGCATTCTTTATGGGTTTTAAACAATGATTTGAAAGAAAAAAAAAAAAATAAAAACTTACCACTGCATGCAGAATTCCTCGAACTGTTATGCCAATATTAGGGGCAAACTCCAAACGGACACCAGGTTCAATTATCAATTTTCCATTCCTTTCTATCACAATGGGTTCGCGTACGGCGAAAGGACTTTCGTTTGAATGTAAAACACGTTCATTTGTTATGCTGCCACCCTTTAATTCTGTGTAGGACATTGATGGCGACAACGATGAGGATGACATCAGCGTGTTGTCGTCTGGTCCCAATAATGGCCGTGGCGATTTTGTTGTTGGCAG
Source organism: Sarcophaga rosellei (assembly GCA_930367235.1). NCBI lineage: Eukaryota > Metazoa > Arthropoda > Insecta > Diptera > Sarcophagidae > Sarcophaga > Sarcophaga rosellei. Next base: position 1,542,528 of record OV884019.1, on the reverse strand, counting down.
TGGCGGTGCAAATTGTAACTGTGTATTGACATTAAAATCTGAATCGATGTCATACTGACTGTTGGGAAACTCGGCAGATTCAAACAATTCACTTTTATGCGTATGGATGGATAACGTTGAGTAACTCAAAATGATTAGAAACGTTACAAATCGATTTGAATGAAGACGTCTGAGCGTCGTCATATTGTCAGGCACTTTTCACAGTCTCTCTCTCTTTTTTATTTGTTTTTGTTTTTCTTTATTTTTATATTTCAATATTTTTCAATATTATTTTCTATTTTGTACACAGAATTATTTTCAAGTCCAGGTTATAAGAATACTTTTTAAATACCTCATGTTTATTATTATTATTTAGTCTTTTTTTTTAACAAGAGTTTTCTGTTTAAACTGTTTTTAAATGGAAATGAAACTGAAATTGTATGAAATAAAATTAAAATAAATACAAAATTTAAATGCACACACATACACACACACACACACACAATATAGAAGCATAAAATGAAATTTTATTATTTGTTTAAAGTTTTCGTTTTAATACTTTTTTGACTAACGGGTTTCTATAGTGTCGTCATCATGTTTAAACAGAGTAGTGCAATGAAATGAATAAACACACACACACCTCACACTCAGGCACACTCAACCAGAAATTTACTGTATTTATATTGTTTTGTTTTTTTTTTTTTTTTTTGGAGTTGGAGACCAAGAAGAAAACAAGAAATTCATACGCACACATGCATACGTTAAGTTGTAAACAAATGATAACAAAAACAACGAGTAGACATCGTAACCTTTTTACCGAATAACTTTGGAAAAATTTTTAATTTTTTTTCTTGTGTAACCAAAAAACGTCTATACGCAAAGAACCGTTATAAAATACTAACTTAACATTTACTTGTTTACATTTCTGTTCAGAAAAAGTATTTTCTTCTTCTTCCCCATTGGTTTTCATTTTCTACGTAAGTTTGTTACTTTCAAAAGGTTTCTCTCTCCGTTTGTATTCTCTCTCTCTCTGCGTGTGACATGTGTGGCTCCGTATGTTCAAAAGCAATACAATGAATATTGCTGTAATACTACGACTATTGATTGATTGTTGTAAACCGATATCAGAATACTTCCCCCATTATATCAATTGTTTTATGGTACTTTCTTCAATGTCTCAACAAAATGAGTTCATCACTAATGAAATATTGTGTTCAAATTGAAATTTTTAACTGTTAAGGTTTATTATTAAATCAGTTTTAGCAACATCAGCATTTTACACAAATTCAACACTTGAAATGTGTTTAGAAATGGGTTGCCATAACTTGTTGTGATAACGAACTACAATAATTGCAAATCGATTGTTTTTTTTATATTAACTTTGTGTTTATTACACTTAATGTTAGCAATTATTAATTAATAATAGCAATTAATGGTTTCCATTTTTAGATCACCTTTATTGAACACTAAATATGTACAATGATGGACTTTATGTTTGTATTAATTGATTAAAAATACATTTTAATTACGAAAAAAAAGAAAATAAACAAAAAATACTAGAAAAATTCATGACTATCGTAATTTGTCTTAAATATTAATCGAAATTATATTCACATACATACATACATACATACATAATTGGCCATTACAACCCTTCAGTCAGGATTACGGCATAGCTTCTCAACACCACTCATGTTGTGTGCGTTAATTTTATACATGAGTGGCGGGACCTACAGTTTAAAGTCGACTCCGATCGAAATTATATTACCGTTGAATATTGCATATTGCAAATCCAATCTATGCTATTGCACTACTCAATATAATCGACCCAAATGAAAACACACAATGTTTTACTCGGTTTTTTTGATGATTTTGGAAAATTTTGGGTTTAAATAAATATTACAATTTTAATACCGTTAAGTGAAAACGGCAGTGGCTTAAAGCTTTACCACCGATTGAAAATCACTGACAGTTAAGGATTTATAACAAGTTTATTGGCATCATTAGAATGGTTATAAATCCATAACTGGCACTGATTATTGTAATCTCAATTTTCCTTTCCTGAAAGAAGTAAGTAAAACTTGCAATGAAAAGCTTCTCAAGCCTGTCGATCGAAGTTGACTTTTAAAATATATGGTGCCGTCACTGAGGATTAAAAATTAATAGACAGAACAGACATATGTATGTGTGTATATTATTAGGACGTAACCCCTACCTGAAGGGATGTAATCACCAATCAATTAAGTGAGTAAAGTTTCCTCTTTTTGCATAAACAAATGTATTATTCTGCTGCAATATAATTTTGTATATTCCGAACTATCATTAAAAACAACATATTTATGTTGCATTTATGGATTTACAATTTCGCGAATATTTTATTAAAAATGTTGTGCCGATTATTAAAAAGCTATCGGAATTTTTCTTTTGACTATTTATGATTTTCCTTTTTATAGCCAATAAACGTTTTACAAGTAATTCTTTCCCTTTCGCTAAACGGCAAATATTTATGGAATTACAAAAAAAAAAAATTATAAAATATTAACAGAACTAAATACGAACACATAATCTTCGTTTTGAAAGGAAAAATATTATGTTTTTGAACCAATTATGTCTGCCTTTAATTTAAGTGATCACCGTATACATACTAGCAAATGTCAAGGTTAATTGATCACAGAAAAAAAACGAAAGAAAAATATCTCAACATTTAATAATAGCAGACCGTAGCACTTAAAAATATAACATTGTAAAGAAATTCTCTCAAGTTCAATAGGCGTCTGTCTGTCCAAGTCTGTCTGTATTAGTCATTTACTTACTAATGTGACGAAAACTAAACCAAAAACAATAAAACGTTGAATGAAAAAACAACAACAACTAACAATAATAAAACTATGAATGAACAACTGACTGGATGACTAAAGTAACAATAAAAATTTCAAAGAAGATAAAATTTCAACTGAGCAACAAGAACAACCTTTTGAAGTTTGAAAATCAAAAGCTTAAAAGAGTTCAATAGATGGAATGGGTTTCGCGGCTAGCATCAATCTGCCCACAATCCCAACATGTTTGATGTATCTTCGACTTAGTTTTGCAATGATACTTCAGCCGAGTTTGAAGTCGCCGTAATCTAGTTGGTAGTATGTGGTCTTATTAGACCAAACATCTCCAACAACATGACAGTTTAAAAAAATATTCCTTCGGCGACTCTGGAAGTAAATAAAAAATTGTCATGAAAAGTTTCTCAAAAATTGTTGTTAGGAGTCGTCTTTCAGCTGTAGGTTCCGCTAATCATGTATGAAATTAGCTAGATTGTAATCCTGACTGAAGGGTTGTAACAACCAATTATATTATGTATGTTACTTTAGCTGAGTTTAGAATTGTTAGACAAAGTTTTACGAAAACAATTATTAGCTTCTTAAATTCGATATTTCAAAAAAAAAAAAATTTTTTTTTGACTTCATGTGTACGTACGTACACACACATCTATGTTGTCTCTATGCATGTGTGTTAGTTACAAAATAGAAACATTAAACAAAGCTGCAACTTTTAATCATAATTTCTCATATAATCGTCCTTGGTTATTGGCATAAACTATGTAAAATCTAAGCACATCATATTCGAAATTAAATTCAAACTCCTAACCAGGTAAACAATCACAACACAACAACAACAACAAAAAAAAAAAACAAATCCAAGCCAAAAACAGTCGCAGTCAAATACGAAAAATCTACACACATGGATACACTTAATCAATCTATGCACACATTTAAGCTGCAACGAACCCGAGAGAGAGAGAGAGAGTCACCCAACCAACAAAACCACCAATTAATTGCACCAGCCAGTTCCAACCGATAAATTCCACTTTGAAAGCTCAACGTTCTTAATGTGCAACAAAGCGTTCCCAAAAATTTACGTTATTACGGCAGCTACTCATTGGTTATGCTTGTGCTACACACTTTTTTAAATTCAATTTAATTTTTTTCTTTCTTTGTTTTTTTATTTTTATTTGTTGTTTTATTTCTTTATTCATTTATTATAACTTTGTTTTGCTATGATTAACACGGTAAGTGTAGGTGAAGTGATTTTGTGTCTCCGTCCGTCTGTCCGTGTTATATTCAAGTGTATGGCAAAATCAGGTGTTGCCAATAAGTTTCGCGTGCGATAGAAAACGTCATGTTCCCAATTCAACCAACCACAATTATTTTTCTTCAATTTATTTTCTTTTTTTCTTTGTAAATTTTCTTGTTTCTTTTTGGTTTTATTATTTCCTAAGCGGAATTGTTGTAAATTGTTGTTTTCAACTTTATTATTTCATTCAATTTTTATTCATATTATTTTTTATTTTATTTCAGATAAAAGCCAATAACAATTGGTATTTAATCTCACGTACACACTCTCATTTGGCGTTCATTTTTACCACCACTACCGAGTACCTTTTTAAAATGGCATTTTCGTTGGAAATTCTGTTGATTTCCTTCAATTTCAATTAAATTTCGATTTGTTTTTATCGAAAACTATGAAATTCTTATAAATTTTAATTTGAAAAGAAACATTTTTTATTAAAATTATGAATTTTATCAAAAACATAGGCGCGGTCAGCTTAAATACATTTTACACACCGATACACTCATACATTAAACGGAATTGTACCCGCAGCACCACTATTAACAAGAATGAACAACAACAAAATGAAAATATTCAACAAGTTAACACTGTGTAACGACCATGTTAACGAATTTCAAATGAAACCGTCCAAAACAACAACCGCTTAAGCTTACGAACGTTTAACTTCTAGGAAAAGCTGCTCTCAACTGTTTGTCTCTCAGTGGCCATAGCAAGCAACAACCTGCAATTGTTAACTTGAATAAATAAACACACACACACAATATATGTATACATATATTTACACACACACACACGTGTTCTTACTCTCTTGTTTGTTCTTTGTATGTGTATTGCAAACCACAAAAGCATCAGAGAGAGAGTGTTAGTGATTGAGTAAGTGTGAGTGTGAGGGGTTATGGAGAGAGGAGAGAGCTTTATTGGCAAGTGTGTGCATGTGTAGTGGTATTTTGGCTGTCAAGTTTATTTTGTTTTGTTTACGTTTCTTCTATTTCATTCGGCATTACAATACCGTTTGCGTTGGTTAACTTTGACAGTTGTTGTTGGTATTTAAGGCAAAACAAAGGCACAAAGAAAAAAGCTGTGTTTTGTTAGCTTTTCTGAAATAAAACGAGTTTGGTGTGCATCCTCTGAAGTAGTCATCTGTACGGAGAAAACGATTTTGGCAACTCTAAAACTACACAATGCACCGTTAGTTTAAAATCGAACAAGAAAATGAAATTGAATATGTGTTTATCTCATGAATTCATTTTAATTTTGACAAGCTTTTTCCGTTTCCGGATTATATAAGTAAAAATTAAGCCCCGTTCGTTTAAATGCGTTGGTTGGTTTTTTCTGCTGCTTCTTTGTGTGAGTGGGTGTCGGGGGAAGGAAGAAAATGAGTGAGCATGAGGTGGTGGTTGTGTTGCCGCTGCTCTTCGTTGTTGTTGTAGTTTGGGGGTCCATATATGACGACGGACGGACAAAATTATAAATGAAATTAATTTTGTTTTTGTTTTTTGGAAGTGTGCTGAATTTTGTTGTTGTTGTGAATTACCAGTGTGGTGAGTTTTTACAAAATGTGGTGAATTTATCCGGCGTGGTGAATAAAATCAAAACTCACCAAAGCGCCGTTATTCAAAATTGTACTGTATTACCATAGATGCATGTGCTGTACCTCGTGATTTGGACGGTGCGTGGCCAGAATAAGGAATTTTCGCATCTGTTGCCGGAGGAATTCACCGACAACCGGTTTTAATGGTGTAAGTTCAGTGTTCCCATTGACAGTGATTTATTTTTGTGTATTCCGTTATACTAAAAGACCGCAGATCACTACAAAATATAGGTAGAAAATTCTAGATGTCGCTTCAGGGCCAGGGGGAGCTTGCGGGGGGGTTAAATCATTTCACAAGGCATGTAGAAAGACTAAGTGGGCTACAAGGCCGTTTTCAAGGCAACTCTTGGTGAGATTAGTTAAAAAGAAAAAATGTTAAGGGAAGGGGTCAAACCAAAGAAGCAAAATAAAGTGTAGAATATTAACCTTTTTTAAAATGTGTGATTATTAAGTGTGATCAAATACGAGTGAGATTGAGACAAAATAATGGACTGAAAGTGTTTGCGTCTGTTTGGGATCACACTGATTTAGGAATTGCATAGTTGGTAAGGCGCGCGTGGTGGCCAAAAAGTATATTCAGACCACACGCGTCCGTAGTTCCACTTTATGTTTAGTGTAATAGTGTTTAGAGAAATTTTTTTATATTTGTCCTCTAAACTGTAATGGCGGAATGACACCTTCCCTAAAAGTACCGTTGAATGAGTCGGTAGCGACATTACAGTACCGCTAGAGGTCACATTACAAGCGTGGATTTTCATGATTTTTTGTTAATTTCTTTAACATTTTTGTACTGAACGATGTTCGTTGTTGGCATATGCCTCAGATTCCCTGACAAATGAAACAAACAAAAAATTTATTTTTTAACACAAACCTCTAATCGAAGCTCAGATCCTTAGATCCAAACCTGAAAATCATTTAATACAATAAATTCACACTGTAAGGCCTCTCAGCAATTTTCACATGACAAATTTTACTTATGAATTTGGGTCTTAAGTTTTACTTGGTTTCAGCTGGTGTACTGTTATAGATGGTATTTTATACATACATACTACATACACAATTGGTCATTACAACCCTTCAGTCAGGATTACGACCTAGTTTCTCACACCACTTATGTTCCGTGCGTTAATTTTATATATGAGTGGCGGGACCTACAGTTTAAAGTCGATTCCGAACGACAGATTTTTGAGAAACTTTTCATTGTAATTTTATTTTCTTACAGAGTTTCTGCCAGAAATCTGATGCATAAGAAATATTTTTCTTCATATTTTCGTTTTGATGTCTGACCCGAAGTTTGAACTGTGTCCTTACGCCTAAAAAGACAAGTTGTGAGATTAGTCCGGTATATATTAGTTTGTGGTAAAATATTAGCCAAAATTAACTAATAAGCGAAATCGTAGTTTGAAATATCACAATACTTTTATTTATTATACTACTGTCGGGTAGCTGAATGCTCATACTAAAGTTGGTTCGAGTGTAAAGGGTTAATTCTGTTTCGCAAAGTCCCAATTTGACACCCAGAGAGTATTTTGGAGATCATTTGGAAGACCGATTGCGTAGTCGCTAAACCTCAAAACAAAAGTCATCTGAAAAACTTGCTCATGAGTGAATGGTGGCAAATATCGCATGAAAACACGAAACAAACCTGGTACATTCAATGCCAAATAGGATAAATGGTGTACTTGACTTGTAAGGGAGGGATATCCTACTAAATATAAGGGATAACATTTTAATAATTTTAAATCTACTCTTAGTTCTTCTTGGAGGTACCTACACTTTTGCGGTGCTAAAATATGAAGTCACCAGAAAGTTTTCCTTATATTTGTTCTGTTCTATTATAATATAGGAATATATGAATAAAATTTAAAAAAAACGCTTACATATGTGTATTGAGGTACCTGTACTTTTGTAAGTACAGTTAATAAACCTAGTGATTTTCATTCCAGGTATTGTATTCATGTATGCTTTTAGCATGAATTTGTAAAAGTAACATGAAGTCGAAAGACTTGTCATTGACACTTGGATTTCCATGGATGTATTTAAAAATGAATTGAATTTATTAAGAAGTATGTACAGAAGTATGTACTCTACCAGCTTATGAATTGTTTATAATTCTACGTCATTTCATGTGTTTTTAAATAAATTATTTTAAACTTAATAAAGCCCTCTTGGTTGAATGAAAAGAGTTGAAAATACACGGAGAGTTGGGCATACAAAACAATTTTTCCAAATATTTATGAAATTGAAATCTTAATAATTTTCTTATTAATCATATTGTATTTTAGTATGTAGGGACCGGGCTTTTATTGGCAACACAAAAAAAAAAAACCAACTAAATAACTCAATAATAAACTAAAAACCACTAAAAAACGAAAATCCCAATGAAACATTGCATGAACACAACTTCTGACTCTCTATCTGACGATCATGAAATTTTATCGCGCTCAATATGCAATGCACGTACTTTATATTAAAAATAAAAAAGAAATACGAAAAAAAAAGAAAAAAAAATATTCAAATAAAATTAAAACTTAAAAAAAAATTTTTTTCTTCGTTTATTTTTTTTTTGTTTTGCATTGATGGAGTGATAAATAAATCTTGTGGTTTTTATTTTACGTACGATATATTTGTAGTCGTCGTTGTTGTTGTTGTTTTCATGATTCTTATTTTTTTTATAAACATACGTACGTATTAATGGAAACATTTTTATGTTTGTCAGTAGACATCTGTGTGAGTACCATTTATTTAATTTGGAGAGGGGGGGGGGTAGGCTATGAACGTGCAATTGTTAGCGGTTTTTAGTAATTTTTCAACAGAAAAAATTTAAATTTTTATTTTTATTTTTAAACTCAAAACCAAAAAAACGTACACATGACAATTATTTCTATGAAAATGATGAACAAAATTTACGTGCAATTGTGTGATGAATGAACACGCCAGTACTCACTCAGAGTACAAGATTCATGAGCGAAAATGAGCAATTGAACGTGATCGGTTAAAAGGAATTGTAAAGTCACAAAAGCACCCAAATGAAATGAGATAAAAAAATCCCACTGGGAATTGAAGCCACTTTCGACTAATTGCGATCATGGCAATGACTAATACTCATTTAGCGATTATGTAATACGATATCAAAATATTAAATTTCAGTTTTCGGGTCATTAGGGTCTTATTACGTTTTTTTTACGATAAATTTACTTAAACAAACGAAAATTACATGTGAGAGAGGACAATTGATTGTTTATAAAACAATTTCTTTTTCAAGTATGGTGAAATCCGGCGGTGGTAAAGCAGACTGAATAGAGCGATCACAAAATCTAGCGGCGATAATTTGAAGAGTTAGAGGAGTCTGAAAGCGAAAGTTGAAATGGATTCTTATAAAATAAGTTACTGGCTATAGCCTGAGCTAGGATAGTTTAAAGAGATAAAGAAAAATAACAAGATGGTGGCGTTTTTAATTTGATAAACGCGCGCATCTGGACGCGTTGTATTCTTTTGCGTTTTTCTCTTTTATTTTCGTATCGGTTAAGGGAAAAGCAGATTTCTACCTTAATTCTGTGGCTCGAAAGTAATTGAAAGCGTACAAAACCGATTTTTTAAAATTAGAAAGTATACTAACCCCTTAACCTGCAATAACAATTATAGTTGAAAGGTCAACGAGAACAAGGATTTCAAGAAGAATTTTGAAATTGTTTTTATTTATAACGTGTTGAAACTGGTGGTTACAATTTAAATTTAAATAGCACATTCAATTTATATTTATTTATTTGTAAAAATATTTATTTATTTCAAATAGTTTATTTAAAAAAAAATGAATACTTATACATATATATATATATATATATATATAATAATAATAATAATAATTAAGAATAAAAAATAATATTTTTTTTTTTTTTTAAATTAAGTTTTGTTGAAACAGAGGAAGACATGGTAGGATGACAATACATAATAATTTTTTGTTTTTAAATAATAACTTTTAAATTATAATTAATTAAGTAATCATAGAAAGTACAATAATAAAAATAATTATTAACTAATAGAATCGTAATTAATTAAAGTAATTATTTAATTAATTAAAATAATTAAACTTTAAACTAATGAAGTACAATCAAATACATACATATGTATGTACGATATCTATAGGATTACACAAGTAAAATTAATTTAAACACTTTTAATTAAAATTACAAATTAAAATTAATTTTTAAGCCTAAAAAAATTAAACAAATTAATTGCATCAACGGAAATTCTGCAAATGAACACTAAGTGTTCTTGCATAGGCAAGTAAGTAAAGTACACTTAAAGAAATGCTACCACAATTAAAGACGACTACAGACACAGAAAGTAGTTTAATTATAATTTCTTTTCAATTTATACCTCAAAGTGAACATGAGAAAGGTAAGTGATTATTAAGTTACAAACCGATCGAATAAAGATTCGTTTGTTCCCAATGAAACGGAGAAAACGGAAGCAGATTAAATAATACGGTTGCGATATTGACTGACCGATCGACTACGATGAGAATTACTTGGTATACAAATGACAATTGCAAACGTCGAAAAAGTTAAAAAAAAAAAAATTATTCCATTTCGATTGAGAAAATTTAGCGTCTCATTATATCTTCTATGCTAAAGCCGGTACGTTTTACAGGCGGTGGATTTAGAGTCGGCTGGTTATGGCTTTGAGCCGATGATCCTGACGTTGCTGCGCTTGAAGTCTGCGATAATATACTGTTGGCCGAAGATGATGTATTGGCTGAAGGCGTCGTTGACTCAATGTGGGTATTATTTCGATTGGCGTGAAGCAAATAAGATTCGGATAATAAAGAAACTGTGGAACTAGTGCCAGTTTTATTTGACTGGGCTTGAGGCGGTGGTGGTTGGTTCAAGTGGTAGTTTGTTGGCAGATATGGTCCCGGTTTGGAAGACATACCCGGCGGTGGTTGTGGAGGACCTAAATGAGAAGGCGGTACTGATGATTCCAGTTTGAGGACTGAAGCAGCAGCAGCTGTTTGTAAAGCATGTAAATGGGGCCGAGACATATTAAGGGCATATATATTAGGGCTGGTGCCAAATGGTGGTGCCCTCTGGGTTAAGGCATGCATGTGTTCGAATTCAACGCCTAACGAACGTTTGCGTATAGGTATGGAGCCCAAAAAACTAGGTACAGCCTCGTGAGGGGAATGTAAAGGCGGCGGTGGTGGAGGTGGTGCTTGCATTCTAGTTGCATCAATTATAACGGGCAGCGATCCAGTAGATGGCACGTTTCCAGGCTGAGTTTGAACTTTTAAATCGGTTGGGCTCTGTATTAAATTCTTAGTGTGGAGATCTCGGCGTACGTGTAATAGTGGCATATATGGATCATTCGGTTCAGTTGCAGCATGATTCGACAGTGGTGGCATATAATTTGTTATACCCGTACTTGTGCTTGGCATTACGTAATCTGAGGCTGTCTGGGTGGACAAGGTAGTGTTTGTATGCAAATTTTCTGAGCTACTCAGGGCCAATTCGTCAAAATTTCGTTGTTGATCCTGTGTGGGTCTCATTGTATACTGTTCACCACCCTCATGATGGCAGTGGGTAACACCCTGATTTTTATTCTGAACAGGGCCATCTACTACATCGGTTTCCGGTTTGCGATAGTTCTTTACCGTGAATTCTTCCTTAGCCGACAAGTTTTCTCCAAAATCTTGATTATCTTCTTCGTCCTCTTCATGTTCATCCGCCAACTCATCATCGCTATCTTCCTCCAGCAATTCTCGATCAAACTGTGCTTTACGCTTTAAAGTTAGTCGTTCAGCCATCGATATTCGTTGATCACCGTCCAGTTCCTCCTCTGCCTCATTATCACCATCCAAGTCGTGAGTTGGTGAATCTACTAAATGCCTCTGAACTGGAGAGTGTCGCGGTGAATCTACCTCCAAAAGCGAGTCCTCCTCATCACCACTTAAGTTTCGAGTTTCGTCTTCTTCCTCTACCACATCAACATATTCACCCGGCACATCGCCCACGGCATGAGTAAGTGTATGACGCCGTAAGTCACAATTGCGTCGAAATACTTTGCCACAGGAATTGCACTCGTATGGCTTATGGTCTGTATGGGTTAAGAGATGAGTTTTCAAATTTGAACGCTGATTGAAACTGCGGCTACACACTGGACACTTATGGGGTGATTCCTCCATGTGCAAGATTTTGTGAACAGCCAATGTGCGCGACTGGCAGAATCCTTTGCCACATTCAGTGCACTTGAATGGTTTCTCCTTAGAATGTATATATCTAAAGCGAAATAAATGAAATGAATGAAAGTTTTCAGAGAGATAGACAGTTTTGTTTTCAATTGAATTAAAATGTTTTTATAACTGCTCACCTATGATCTCTTAAATGATCTTGTCTGCGGAAGGCTTTACCGCAAATATCACACGAATAAGGCCTTTCATCGGTATGGGTCCTCTCATGGATTAGTAGGTTATAAGACTTGGTAAATTGGCGATTACAAAATTTGCATATGAATTGTTTTTTCGGCCTGGAAGCTCGTCCGGGAGCACGTAAAAGACGTCTGTCGAGACCGGCATGCATAGTGGGTGGTATACCTGGCGGAAATAAGGCTGCTGCGGTAGCTGATGGAAAACTAAAACTGCCCGGTCCAGTAGGTGATGGACCGGGACCGCCGAGATACGGGGGTGGGTACATTACAGAGCCAGGTACTCCGGGTGGTGGTACCTGACCGGGGCGAGGCATTAACATGGCTGCCGCTACAGCCGCTTCTCTTAGAGCCAGCTCTTTACGTTTGTCAGCCATCATAGCCATGATTTCAAAATTTGATCCTCTCTTGGGATCTTTGCTACCTTCAGTCTCCATCATACTGCTATAAAGAGATCCAGGACCTCGTAAAGAATTACGATGGGACGGCAATACCGGCACAAATGCCGAATTTGATGGATTATTGTTGGACATCTTTTCTTTTACTTTCTTCTCTACTGATATTGGTTTAAATAGTTTCTCAATTGAGATTCATGCATTGGATAAGCAGCTTACTCTTCAATTAAAATTTCCTTTCAATATTTTCCGATTTACATGATGCAAACTTAGAATTGGGCGTACGTAGGGTATTCCAAACTCTGTAAAGAAAATGTTACATTTTACTCACACATTTATTTTTTAGGTTTCTTTTTGGTTTTTTTTTCATTTGTTTGTTCATGTTTGTGTATCAAAACTATTCCGAAAGCTAGTCACTGTGATCGTGAATTTTATAAATTTTTTCTTTTCTTTTCGTTTTTTTTTTAATTAATTTCTCTTTGTGGCTGTAAGTGTGCATGTGTGTATGTGTGTGCGTATGTACTTTAACTAATTTGTATGCCATCAAAATGAAACTGTCGTGTTTAATAATAGAAATTTTAGAATTTTTGTTTTTTTATACTTGCTGTTGCCATTATTACTGACTGTTGGTTACTGACTGTTGACTGGTGTATACAAAAATGAACAGAACAGAGACATGCAGAGAAGAACAAGAAGAAGAAATCAACAGTGCAAACAGTTTCCAGATAAGATTCTTATTTTCTGCTATTTGTTGTACATGCCGTTACTGTTGTTCTTGTTGTTATATGGCATAGAGCCTCAAAGTCTGATAACATTATCGCCAAACAGACGTTGAAGAGAATCCATTCTATTTGTTTGCAACCAGCCTCGTCAAGTTGTATTCGAATGAAAGTAACAAATGAGTTCATTTAAGATTCTGCAAATTCATGCAATATCATGGGTACGCTAACAGACTATTTTTGAATATGGAATTGGAATGAGTTCATGCGCTGTAAACAGTAGTCAACAGACAGCACTCTAACAGCAGCAACAGTAACAGCAATACCAACCAACCTCTAATGTTTTCAAATAATATCAACGTACAACTGTAGGGAACATTAGAAAACAAATTATAAGTTTCTATTTGTTCTGTATTTTGTTTTTGTTTTTGTTTTATTTTATTTATCAAAAAGATTGCAATACCAAATACAACAGAAATATTGAGAAAACAAAAAGTATTCAATAACTTTGATATTGAACGAGCAAATAAATTTGAAATATTTTTTTTTTTTTTGGAAAAAATTCAGGTGCACAACAACAATTGATCGAATGAATAAAGAATAAAGAATTTAATATGAATGCCATCAAAAAAGTCTAAGACTAATTTTTTCATTTATTGCAACTTTTAAACATGTTCGTTTTTGCTTCTCTCATAGAAAATTAATTAATTCTCTCTTGTTTTACCCTTCTAGGTAATAATGGTATCATAATACCAGATGCAATATGGCTTGAACTAAAAATTTTAATCATTATAGAAGAATTTGGCTTAACCAGACGGATAAACTTGCAGTTACATTTAAAATAGAAGCGGGCGTTTGTGCATTTTTGTTTGCTTCACATTATGCTGGAAGTATAAAGTTATTTGAAATTGTATTCGGATATTGTCTTGTTGTGAATCAAACTCAGCGAATTCGCAGAGCATCATCCTACTATGTTCATAAAGTCCTTAAATCCGATTGCAATATTTACCACGGCATAAAACAAATAAACAAATCGATTTAAATACTCTCGAGTGTTAGTCCCACAGTGTCATGTAATATTTGGCAACTCATGATTGTATTACGAGTAATTAGATTTCTAATGATATAAGTACATATGTATGTATATCTTTTCGTAAGTGTTGAATAAGTCTCCAGGTAAATTCAAAAGTGTTCGAAATAAAAATATTTATAACAGCTACACTTGAGTCTTACGGATTAAGCATCAAATCTACAAAATAAACTATACATATATATATACATAACATAATTAAACCATATTACAACCCTTCAGTCAGGATTACGACTTAGCCTCTCACACCACTTATGTTGTGCGAGTTAATTTTTATACATGTGTGGCGCGCCTACAGTTTAAAGTCCACTCCGAACGACAGATTTTTGAAAAAAATTTCATGGTAATTTTATTTACTCTCAGAGTGTTTGCCACAAATCTGCTGAGAGGAAGTCGCCAAAGTATATTTTAATATTTCGTTTTTGATGTCTGACCTGGAGTTTGAACTGTGGTCTTATGTCTGCACGTAAGCCAACACACTACCTACTAGACTACGGCGACTATAAAATATATTCAACTATTTTCGTGTACCTCGTATTGTTAAAATTGATTCTCATCCAATTTTAATTGGTCTTTAGTCTTAAAGAACAGTTACATACTACCCCCCCCCCCCTTTTTTTTTTTTAAAATTTGTGGCATAAAACAACATAATCTTTTCGATTTCCATTTACAAAGAAAATAAAAATAAAAAGAAATAAAAAATTAAAAAATTTTAATTAGTGTCTTGGATTTTAATTTTTTTTATTTTTTTTTTAGATCACAATTTAACGTGTCCCCATCCCCAAGTCTAATAGTGTTTCAAAGAGATGTGATAAAACAAATAGAAACCTGAAGTTTACAAGAATTACTTCGTAGTCTTTTTTGTGGTCATTTTCATTATTTTCTCCTCGTGTGCGTATTTTTTTTTACATCATTAGAAAAAAATTAAAAAAAAAAATCAGAAATAAAATAAGATGTAAAGGGTTTCTCAGGGCTTCTTTTACTTGTGATAGCTGTAGCTACGTCTACTGTCGATACGTCGCTTATGATGATAACACGAAGAAGTCAAAGTCAATGTTTTGAAAAGTATTTTCTCATTATTCAACAAAAAGAAAAAATCTTAAATAATCTGTGGATTCGGCATTTTAAGTAAAAAACACAAACGAATAAAAAAACAAACAATAATAATGAACACAAACGTAAAAGAAAAAACTATAATAACAACGACAATAACAACGATGATGTTTTATTAAAAAAAAAAGAGAAAAAAAAAGTCTCACCATCAAGGGACCAGGCTTTTAAATAGCCAACCAGCCAGCCAGCCAGCCAAGCAACTTACCGACCAACCAACCCTCCTATCAAACAGTCTTGAATAAATAATGATCATTATCATTATGTGGCAGATACTAATGATGGTCGGCTGGTCAGTCATTTGGTCGCTTGGTCGTTTGGCATGACAGATAAATGCACGATAATATTGACGTACATACATACTTTTTTTTATTTACATCTCTTTTTTCTTACGTTGCTACTGCTGTAGTTGCTGGCTGCTGCCTGCTCATGCAATATGTTTTTGTTATTGTGATTGCGCATTTGCATGTTGAAATATTTCAATACAAGGAAAAAACGGGCAATAATTTCAGTACCTTTAATTTCTATTCATGTTAAATAAAAGTACCATAAAAGAAAGAATTTAGAAAGAATAACGCATCACTGACTCAAAACCTTTCAATCGGCTTAAATGCCCAACAAAAACAACAACCAACACACACACTTTTATAAATGAACGACACAACTAAAGAAATCTACATTTTCAACTGATCCGATTTCGATGGTAAAAAGACGATAAAAAAATCGAATTCACAATGAATTTTAGTGTTCAAACACAGCATACTAACTTACTCACTCACTCACTCACTCACTCATCTAAAAATAACAAAAACAACTGCAACACCGACCGACCATTATACAAAACTATATAATAAACTGTGTGTCTAAGAAGATTTAAATTTTAAATGTTTTGTTGTTGTTGTTTTCTTTTTCTTCTTTAACAAGTCTCCAGTGATGGGTTCTGTTTAACTAGTATTTTAGTCAGTATGTGTGCTCTTGAGTGTGCGTGTGTGTGTGTGAGCCTGTGAACCAACTGAAATCTAAACATTAAATAAATACATATACAGATATGTATGAGCACTACTACAAACTTAAACACAATTTCATACACATACATCCATACATATGTAGACTTTAGAAGACTCTTTTGAAAAATGCCAAAAAGAAGAGAAGAAGATAAATCTGACTAACGACTGGCTATTCATCTTAAGAGTCATACGTTCGTTGAAAGAATCCCTTCAAAGCGAGAGAGAGCATCTACAGATCTGACCAAGTCTCTGGCAGCTTTTCGTAGTAACATCCAGATTTGTTTAGACTTTAAAACAACCACAAAGAAGATGACAACGTGAACAGAATGAAATTGAAAAAAAAAATGAAGAAATATATTAAAAAAGCATGGCTGAAAAATAAAAACTTTCTGCTTTTAAATGATGCACGATCGAAATAATTGAGCAAGAGCAAGTGTATCCCAAAAAGAATTTTGAGATGAAATGAGAGTATTGCAGTAAGGCTTTATAGGTAAAATAAAAAAAATAAATACAGTTATAATAAATAAATTAAAGTCACGGCGAGGTGAGTGTAATGATTTCTTTAATTTTGATTAAGGGGTTATTATACTTCCAAATTACTTCTCTATTTGTCAATGGTTACTATGTGACTAAGCTTATAGCTAGCTGAACCTAAAAACTACAGCAAAATGATTTGTATGAAGAGACTGAAGGGATTTTGTACGAACCAGACATTACTCATTAGATTATGACTATTTTTACTACTACTTGGTCGATATCGCTGAAATTTTGGGACAACGTTCTTAAGACGAATAGTTTTACCCCGAACAAGTATCCTTCAACAATTAATCATTTTATACAACAAGTAAGGTACATAGAAAAAATAGACGAAAACAGGAAAAAAATTCAAAACGTCACCATTTTGATATTTTTTGACCTTATCAAAATATCCGAGTTCGGGTTTTAGCCAGTGGCATATTTTATAATTAATTATACATTTCGATTTTTCTCTTCAGGCTGTAGTACTATCGTCGGGTTTTACCATAATTGAAAAAAATTATAAACAATTAAATGTTTGCTTTATCATATAAAAAGATTCATTTTTATCTTAAAAAATCGAATAAAGACCCTTAGTATGTATACTAACCCTTTAAATGTCGCTTTATTATTCTAATTTAATTTATGTTAACCTACGCCACACTAATGCTTATTACGTTTTCGCAACAGTATAATACCGGCAAAACTATCGAACAATATGTACGTATGTAAGTATATAGGCTTGCATCCATCCGCAAAGGCGTCAGACCTATAAGAAGCTAAAGCAGTTTAGTTCGATACATTTGTTAATTTTACTTCGAGTCTACAGACTCTCGAACAGCGGGAACTTTGTCATTCATTTGGTCGACATAAAAGATGCCAAAGTTACAATCCTTACTAATTTAGTTGATCGCTTCCTGGTTAAATATTTTCAATTTTCAATTTCACTTAAAAAACATATTCTGCTGCTCAGTAAGTATGAAAAACAACAACATCAGCGAAACGAAAAGGAAAAAAACCATAAATTGAGGAAATTTAAATGAAAAATCTTTTAATTGTTTATATGTGAGTGTGTGTTTGTTTTTTAAATCTAATATATGAGGACAATAATAAAATTTCATTGTTGGTAGAATGTATTCTTTGGTGATGATGCTGTAGTAAAATCGTTTCACAACAACATCTTACCAGAATTGTACGACAACAGAGAAACGATAAACGATAAACGATTTTTTTCTTCTATTCTTCGACCCATTAGCGTTGCTCTTATCTTGGGTAATGACCAACGATGACTGTCAGTCAATTAGACAGACTGCTTACTAAGCTAAGCTATCCCTTTAAATTACTGTATTGTCTGTCTGGGTGTTGCATTCAGAGGCTTAACTATTCTTTTCTTCTGTCGACTGACGTATTCGTTACTAAAGGGAACTGCTATTTTTCCCCGGTTAGTCAAGAAGAAAATTCTAAATACTGAGTCTTGTAAGACTTGTAATTCAAATGTAAATGAAAATCAACAATTTTATGGAAACTATTTGAAAATCAATTTTTGTTGGTTTCTGCAAAAAAAAATAAAAGAAATAATGAATTTCATATGAACATACATACATACATATGTATGTATACATGGGGTATGAGATAAGGTCGCATAATAGTAAAAAAGAAAGGGAGGAACAACAGGTTTTTAATGATTTTTAAATGTTTATGTTTCGTAAAAGCATTAAAAATGTTGAATCCAAAATTTATTCAAATTTCGAATGATAATATTAAGGTTTAATGGTTTTAGAAGAATAGTAAGAGATATTAAACAATAAGAAATTCAATTCGTGAAGGAATGCCTCACCTTTAATGAAGAAAATAAAACAAAACACTGAAAAGTTTCTCACAATCTATTCGAAAAAGATTCTGTACTTTAGAATGTTAAAAAATTTAAATTTGTTTTTAATGTTTTGTTATGCAACACAACAGCAGTACTTTAGAATTATGTCTCCACTAAAGTCTGAATTCATGGATTTTGTTCACATTATACCACATTAATGTGGTAGGATCATACCAAATTAGAAAACTATTTCAATCATCTGCCATCTGCCGATTACATTTATGAGAGAAATTATTAGACAAATGATTTCACACGATAAACAAATTTTTTAGGAAAATAACTCAAAATATAATTGAAGAATTGTGTGTTTCTGGAATCGATTGTCTTACAAAATTTAGATCGTTTGTTTAATACAATATTGCTTCCGATTACCGAACATCATTACTTCTAGGTGTCGAATTTATTATAAGAATTTGAAGAATTTATTAAAGTCTCATCGTTTCATAGTAAATAATTTTTAAAATTCGAACTGGTGTGAATATTAAAACAACTTAATTAACTAGTCCTTGTTAAGTGATGACAAATTAAGAAATAACGCCAACAAATTCAATTCAATTGTGCTTTATTTATTTAATCTTGGAATGAAATTTGATTTTTTGAAATGACATTGGAATGAATTGACAAGTTCAATTCCTCAATAGCATTTTTAATTTCTGGCTATCCATTGGCGTTATTGAATCTATGCGGATCAGACCGTTCAAATGCATCAAATAAAAACAAAAAATTAACAATTAATTGCAACACATTATCGTTAATTAATTAAAGTTTACTAAAATCACTCAAGATCAATTTAAAGAGAGAAATTATATTGAAAAGCAATTACGCTTGAAATGAGCTTTCATTTTTAAATGTTTTATTTCGTTTTATTGTGGTATTTTTTCTGTCGAAAACATAAAATATATTTGTAGTTTTGCAATTAATAGTGGAATCCATGCGGGTATGGTTTTAAGGTGACTCCAAGCATATCCCTTCCAATATTATTTTCACTAATTCTGAACAACAATTAAGAATCGTTCCTGTCATAAATTGCATGTACTTGCTACCATGAACACATTTTCATTAATTATGCATGAGGCTTTTATTATTACAATTATTATCATTATTGTTGTTGCTGTTGTTGTCTTTTTTTTAATAAATTATACGTATGTATGTATGTACATACATATGTATTTATGTGTACAGCATAGAGTGGACACAAGTTCTTTTATTGTCTATTTATGTATCTATGTATGTTGCATGTATAGTAGCGTCAGCCATTAACTACTAGTTTATTGGTACGAGTACAAGTATGAGTACGAGTATCGTTGGATATCGTACAGGTATTTTGCCACTGAATTAAGGCATCATGAATTTTACTAATTATTATTTTGTGCTGTGTTCGTGTAGATATATTTGTGTGTGTGCATGTGTGTGTAAATGTTTTTTAGTACTCATCATCTAGATTGTAAATGCATAGAAGCCGTCATCTCTTATTCAGGGACGGAAAACACCGAGTAAGAGCGATTGGAAACAATTATATGCAATAACTTGCAAACCAACCGCTCGAGTGAGCGGCCACTAGAACAAGAATGAAACTGGAAACACAAGAAACGTTTTTTAAATTCACCTTAAGGTGGACGCTATGAAATCGAAAATAATTTTAAAAAGGAAAAAAAAAACAGAAATTGAAGCTGTAGTTGAAGCTCAAACTACGTACGGACTCTGTTGCACGTATGTATGTAAACTCTTTCGTTACATGTGGCCATTAAGGAAAACAATAACAACTACAACGACAACGACAACATAACACAATATAAGATGAAACATGAGCAAACCAACAGCAACTCGACCAACAGCAAAAACAAATTAAAATAATCAACATTAAATATATACATATGTATGTACGAACAACAAAATTCAAAGTGAAACAGAGTGAAATGAAGCGAAGTGAACCACAAGAAAATTTGAAGAAACGAAAAACTAAACAAAAACTGGACAAAATTTAATAATTTCAGAAACAGCAACAACAACAGCAACAGTAACAGTAATATCACTGACAACGAAAACTGATGCTAAACGGAATTAATTCAAGTTATGATATATGTAAGTTCGGAATGGGAGGGAGTGTAAACAGGGAGCTAATGCTGTATTTAATGAAGAGAACAAACGCAATACGAGAGCGCGACAACAGCAATAGTTAATAATAAATGGCTTTAATTAGTCTTGGCCACAGACCCAACTTGACAATACGGAAAAATTAAAACAAAAAGAAAAAGAAAAAAACAGACAGTTAGAGATGCTTAAGAGAACGGGAGTGACTTCAGGAGACAAACAGAGAAAGAGAGCGACCATCTATAAAAGGGTTTCTGTATAGTCGAAACAGAGAGAGAGCGAAAGAGCGAAAGGAACGTGTTTAGGGGCTTATCAGGTTTTCTTTTTGTTTTCTCATTGAAATTTTCATTGTTGTTGGCCATAATGTCGATCTTTTTTTGTTTTTTTTTTTTTGTTGTCTTTCATTCAGTCTGACTTTGTATTTTCGTTTTTCGTTTTTAACCGAAGATACTTTAATAACGTTATTGTTGTTACTGATTCTGTTTTTCATTTGTTGTTGTTGTTGTTGTCGTCGTTGTTGTCTACTTACTGGTTACGGCACCACACTGTGTTCGGTGGCAATGACAGTGGCAGCTACAGTTGTATGGTAGACGTGTGTGCGGTTGCTCTATAAGCCGCCAACGTAGTGAAGAATAGTTCAGTCGAAATAACAACTACAATTACAACAACAGCACAAGCAAACATTTAGACACGCACACTGTTTAAATAATATACATACACGCGTGCGCATCTACAGATGTACAATCGTACATACATACATATTGAGAGAGATTTTAAAGATATTTTGGAATTTAAGTGCTTATATGTGAATGTATACGTATATATACATATGTGTAAGGCTATTGCATCAGTGTTGAGGAGATTTTTTCATTTTACTTTCTGGTACCTTTTCAATGGTTTTGTTGCTGATACTGTTGCTGCTGTCGTAGTTACTGTCAATACTGATGATAGCGATGATACTGATGATTCGAAATGGTATTTTAATGTTACTTTTGTGCGTTTTTTATTATTGTGTTCAATTATTACGCCCGCTACCATGTAATGTGATATGAAATAATTTTCATGCTCAGGTGATGAGTGGTGAATGCACACTGCCAAGAGAGTTATGATGTACATACATACATACATATGTGTGGGTGAATACAATAAATTATCAGGCTTTTTTTTTTTTTAATTTTGCTCTAGAAATATGTGATAATAGTGAAGGGGAAATAATATTTGAAGACTGAAATTCTGGAATATTAATGGAATCAAAACAAATATGACTGATGATAAGCAAGTGAATATTTTCTCAATATGTAATGCAATGACAGTAAGAGCAGTAAAAGAATTGAGAAATAACATTTAAAAGAAATTCAGTCAAATGTTATCCAATAACGTTTCCATTTTTATTGTTAAATTGATGCATAGGCCAACTGAACCTAGTATTGTTATGTGCTATTGTGTGAGTTCCGCGGAATCTGTTATGATTAGAATATACATTTTAAAAATATTATTTTATCGATTGCTTATTTTAGACACTAATGATGGCAAATAAATAATTGTAACGTTTCAAAATATTTTTAAAGAAAATCTAACAATTATGCAGTGAAAGTATCGATTATTGCTTACAAATTTTCCAATAATTTTTAAGAATTCATAATTGAAACATTATGGCCATTGCCAATAAGTAGTAATAAGTATCGGAAAAAATGCTTTTGTTTAAAATATTATGGTTCCGTAAGAGTGGAAAAACAAATTCATTCGATATTAGACATCATAAAAACACCTTCGAAATTAACTGGAATACATTATTTTAGAATGATATTAAAGGTATCTTCCATCATCATTCCATTTAAACTTGATGCCATTTTGAAAGTATTTTCATTATGCGTGTCGTCTAACAGAAACCCTCATTCTTATTGACAAAAAACTGGTAATTCGTAATTTCACTACGCTTCAAATGAAACGCCTTTTTCATAGGTTGTAATGACAGTTAGATAGTTAGCGAATCATAGGGTGGAAGCATAAAACCCCGCAATTGAATTGCTGGAGTTAACATAGAATTTATTGGCTCTTTATAGTATACATTGACATTCAGAAACAGTTCGCAGCATACTATTTGCATTCGGTTTTAGTTTGACTTGGTCGTAGGTAATCAATTTTTTTCTTTTTCATAATATTACCGTTTTGTGGCAATTCAGTGGGAATTCGTAGATAAAAATTCAATTTATGAGATTTCTGTTGTGTTAACTTGCATGTGATCGAAACATCTACCCTTCATAGCTTCCAGGCACTTTCTCGACACTGTTCTCACAGAAGAACCGCCAAGCACGGATTCCTTATATTCAATACAAAACAAAAGCATTTGTACATGAATTTCATTTTACTATACCTTATAGTATTTACGATTTTGATATAGAAAAACAAAAAAAAAAGCAAACACATAAGAGAGATAAACATATTAAAAAAATTTCTTAATTTTAAAAATTTTATACCGAAATGCAATTAAAATTAACTTTAAATTGAATTTAACTGTTTAATAGCATCGTAAAATAAATTTCACGACCCACTAAAGTCAGCGAATGTTATGGGGGGGCCCTGACTAATTAACCGGGAGTAAAATTAATTGCACACACAATTTGACCAGAAATTCATTTTAAACTGTATTTTCTTTTTCTTTTTTACTATAAAAATCGATTGCTTTTATGTTTATGCTCCGCGACAGTAGTCTATGAAACGTTTTCAAACAAGTAAAATTTATTTTTTATTTGATTTGTTTTTCAGTTAATAAATTTATTTTAATTGTGTTTTTTTTATTATTAATATTATTAATAATAAGAATAATAAAAATAAAAACTCAAAATATGTACCATATATACATACATACATATGTACATACATATATCGAAGAAGAATTAAAAAACCTGTTCATTTATTTACACGTTTGGAATGTTTTAAAGATGCATCGTTGTTTGGCTGTTTGGCTGTTTGTCAGTCTTTCTTACTTGTTTTCCTTTCATGCTTCGAACAAACGAAAATGGTGGAAGAGGTAGACAAATCATATCTGTGCTCTTGTACAATATTAACGAAAAGTAAACAACAAAAAAAAGAAAAAAACTGGAAAACAGAAAAACAGAAAAGATCTTAACGATCTTGAGCATAAGTAAGAGCGACAAACTCTAATGTTTGTACAACGTTGGCACACTCAGCCGTTCAGACTCAGTGATATAGCGACAAAGCAGCCAACATTCAGTGGACGAGCAGGCAGGCAGACGGACGGACAAGCAAACAAACAGGCAAACAAACAGAACAACTGATCAATTGTCTAACAGTTGAAGCAAACGTGTTATTAACGTTTTATTCATGCCAGGCCTAGAGAACAACGAACCTTTGCTTGGCACGGTACGGCACACAGCCAAAGCAACCAAACTAAACATTCATCCATCCAGCCATCCATCCAGCCAGCCAGCCAGTGAGAGAGAACTAAACGATCATGCAAGTATATTCGTCTAACCAACCAACTTTTATGCTGTAGTTGTTGAGCTTTTTTTTTTCTTTTGCTTTTTATTTCCAATTTGTGTTTTTTTTGTCGTTTTTGTTCGTTCGTTCGTCTACTTTATACGGCAGTTATAATGTGTTTTTCTACATTTTGTTTTGAAATGGGAGCTGAAGCCAGTGCAGCTACCAAAACGCTCCTCAAGTAGTCCCAATGTCTTCCCACACGCCACAATATAAAAATTGTAGACTACGTTATACATTTTAAACTTTACTAGACTCGAAAACACACATACACACACAGCCGAATGAATATACATACGTACACAGTATACGTGTATACGTGCACTAACACACAAGCCCGTTTTCAGAAAGATACAAACACAAATAAACACACGCGCAGATACATTTTGATAATACAAACGTACTTGGTTTTATTTAATTTTTTTCTTCTTCTTTTTCTTCGTTTTTAATTTTCCTACAAATTTTCTTTCTCCATTCAAATATTCCGATATCATGGACGTTTGTTTAGGGATTTTATAGCATTTTTTGGTTAAAAATTCACCGCGAAAATAAATACGACTTTTTAATTATTTCTTTTTATTTACTTTTTTTTTATTTTTGTATTTTTTTTTTGTTGTTCTTGTTGTTTTAATCATTTATTTTGAATAAGATTTTTGTAAAATTTTAACAAAAAAATCTTCAATCTCATGGATTTAAACACCATTGCTATCATTCACTCACACACGGACACTGTTAAATACATTTACACCATCGTATCTACTACATATGTATGTAGTGGTGCTTCTTTTTTTTTAATCAAAATTCAAGTAAAAAAGAAAAAGATTAAAAACATGAATTATTTGTGATCCGTCGTTATTCCGTCTTTTTAAATTTACAGGTGCGATACCAACGATCAACTCTTTAAGACTAATCCGTGTGTGTCTCAGTTTTTGGGGGGGCAGTGTGCCTAGCTGTTGCTTACTGCTAAAGAGCACCAAATCAAACCAAAGTAAACCTTTCCTACTATACACACACATATATATATATATATATATATATACATACATACATTGTTTATCTAGATACATTTTAACTCTCATTGCCACTCTCATTTGGTATTCGCTTACTCTCATTTGAGCCACTGCTTCATACTCAATTTCCCACCACTAACGATCTTTTATTTTTTTCTTATTTATCGCCAATAAGTTTTCTCTTGCCTTTTGTCTGTTCGTATTGTGTTCGTTCGTAATTATACCTGTTTTGTTGCCCGTAAGGTATATTTTTTAGTTGTGCTACGAACTACGAACTGGTTTATTTCAAGAGTGTGCATGTGTTTATCGTCCGTCTCTCCATACCGCTGGCCTTTTCGTGTTTTATCTTCAGCTTCAGAGTAAAACAGCGGTGCGTCCCTCCACCACAAACGTAAGCAAAATGCTCTTAAAGGGTAAAATTACTCAAAATAAACATGAAACAATGCCAATAAAAGTACCTGAACAAAAAGTATTAAAAACTTATATTTTTCTTTAAGAATTTCAGTTAATTTCCAACGCAGATATTATTTGGACTGAACAGGTCTGGGGAGTTGATTGCTTTAAATGGATTGCAAGTGTAAGATAATATTTCCTTTTATTAAAATAATAAAAAAAAAAAGAGTACCAATGCATCACTTTGGTGTCTATTCTATTCGTCTATACAGGTCCTGTGCATACACTTAAGTCTCGGTCCTCTTCTCCTTTCCTGTTCATTGTAAAACGAATTGGAGGAACTGATCAACCGCGTGTTTTTTTATTTTTTTTATTTTCAGATAATTTTTAAATATATTTTCATAACATTGATCGCATAGGTACCTTTTATTTACTTAGGTACCCTTTTGCAAGATTTACAATCGGGAATAAAATAAACAAAGTCGACATATCAATCCGTGTGATAAGACTGGGCTTGATCTGATCTACTGTTTGACTATAGAGCGACCAACTCTATTGGTTTTCACCGTGATGATGATGATGATTGCCTTGTAGTTTAACTACTGCTAACCGTTTGCTAGAGACTAGAGATGTGTTTGTTTGTTTGTTTTTGTTTTTTTTTTATTCTTTCAATCTCCATGAATTTTGGTTTGTTTCTTTCTTTGGGAGCGTAGTCTTGTGATTACTTTGTGTTCGTTTGTATGAGCGTATGTATGGGTGTGTGTGTGTGTTTGTACTCACAAAAATGTGGAAAAATACAAATCAACAAAAATTTAAAAAAAAAAAAGTAAAGAGTAAAAACAAAACAGTAGGCCATAAACGGTCATTTGATAACACTACTTTTATAACAGACTGTTGTCGTCTGATATCAGACACCCCCCTTCTCTCCAGTCTTACACTCACAATGAAATTAATGGGCTGCACATAAAAAATATACATATTCTTGTCATTCATCATGAAGAACAATAATATACATATACGATAATATTTTTAATTTTTATAATTTTTCTCTTTTGTAAAGATCATCACCAGGTGAAATACAAAAAGGTTCCAGAATTTTTTTTTCGCCTTCTGAACCGAACTGAACCGAAAAGAAAATATTTAAAATTGTATGAAGAAACTTTTATTCGTTAAAAGTTAGTGAGCTCCGATAAATTCTACATGACTGAAGATAGTTATGCAATTACAATCTCACCCATAGCCACTACATGGCAAAATATCAGATCAGACCTTAGAATGGAGTTGTGGTTGACTAAGATTAAAATTGTACCAAACCTAACCGTCTTCATTTCGATATACGTTTTAATAGGCGGATAGCTCTGTCCGCTCTGTTATCATCTATTATTGTGGCAACATACTTACATACATATGTACATAGTTAACAAGAATGAAGTTGATCAATCACAATCAAATTGGAACAATAAAAATGATACAACATAACATTGTTGTTGTTTTTCTGGACATATATAAATTTATTCGTTCATATAGTTGATTTTGTATGGCTTAAAACTCACACTGACACTTGCTTCAATTCGCTAGGCTCTTCTGATAAGAACTTATTGGCACAGCCTTCAATTCTTTGTTCGAGATTGAGAACAGAAACAAGTATCGTTGTATGTGACTAATCAGTGATTAATCAGTCATATGGCAATGATGAATTCCACGCAAAATTAGCGACGTCACGATAACCAAAGGCAGCAGTATGGAAAACTGGAGTTTACAGACTAAAGTCCATCGTTAGCATTTTCATCTTAGAAATTCTTCTTAGAAATTGTTGACAACAATCGTATACTTATTATCTTTTACTTTTTTTTTATTCACGTTTCTGTAAACTTTTTTGGTAACACATTATTAGTGAAGTTATTCTAACTGAAATCGTGAATAAAATCAGAAAAAAACCAAACCATCGAATGCAGGTAGCCTCCGCAGCCACTTATAGACACAGAATTAAGGTATTTTGAGCATAAGAACAATTGTTACGTTTTCGTTGATAATTGAAAATTGTTTGTAAATATGTGCCACCGTTAAGGATTTCTAAAAATATAACAAAAATCATCATTATAATCGAAATATTTTTTATTAATTATGAATTTATTTGCCCATGTTCATTGAGGACAATCGCTCAGTTGTGGGTAAAAATAAGAATTCCACTCCCCCCGAGAAAGATCATTTGGAATGATACACTCTATTCATTATTATTAAACTAGTAACAGTTTTAGTAATTGGAAAATAAATGAACCCAAGCCAAAAGACACGCTTATGGTCAGATTGAGTAAGGCTGATCGTTTTTACACTCCCACACAAATTAGTTGGAATATGGAGACAGAACATAATGTTAAAATATTAATGTGGACCATAAGGGAGATGCCTGGCTTGATCATATAGCTGGAAACCCCAAATTTGCGGTTGAAGAAAATTTATCTCAATGAGAACGCAAGTTTTTTTGGAAACTCATTGTTTGTCTTCGGAAACAATGCCAGGTCCTAGACGCGACCATCAGTCTACATACGTCTGTATTCAAATAAATTCACTTACGTGGACAGTCCGGCAAGGCAATGACCCATAGCGTGCATCTCAAGTCGTATTTTATATTCGTGCTCAAAATTAAAAGCACATATGTACGTCCATATGAATGTGACTTAATTGTATGTCCGTCTACAAGTGTATTGTAAATACCAATTGTAGAGTGCACAAAATGTTTTTTTTTTTTTTTAACCATCACAGTTGTAATTATCTTTTGACAAAAAGAACAGCAACAAAGTTTTTTTTCCTGGCTTTGTTCGTCTGTTGGTACGTTTTGTTTTAAGTCGTTTTGACTTCATTTTAGTTTTGTTTTTCATTTTTTTTTCTTTCCATTTGAGGCCAGGTTGAAAAACATCTTTCGCTCTTTTTTGTGATCTGCATAGTTTTCATTTTAAACTTTTTTTCTTGATTAAAGCATTTTTTTTATTTTTGAATTTTTTTTCCTTCTTAAGTTTTACTCGGCCGTATTGTATGATTTAACAGTCAGTAGGCACATCAAACTGTAATCTGCTACCATTTTACTGCAACTGTTGCAAATGTGTATCTTTATTATAATGTGTAGATTTATTAGTGTGTGGCTGTTGCTGTAAGTGTATATGCGTGTGTGTATGTGTGAGAGTGTTGCTCTGTGAGTACATGCATACAGTAGAAGTATCAACAACCAACCAAATCTGCTACAACAGTAACACTGCTAACTAAAGTAATAAAATATTCTGTATGTGCTGTATGAATGAACATGACTGTATGACTGTGTGACTGAATGACTGAATAGTTGACTGGCTGGCCGACTGACAGCCAAAACGATATTTCTCATACGTATTTATATGTATTTTTAGATACATATGTATGTATGTATATTTATATACACGTGATTCTGTTTTTAGTTGTTGCTTTGAGCTTATGAATTGAGTAAAAAAAAATAAAACGGCAAAAAAAAACTATGTACTTAATCACATTGTTGTTGCTATTGTCGTTGTTGCTGTAGCATTTCTAAACGTATGTGTGTAGTGTTTAGTCACATCCAAAGCATAAGCAGTAGCAAGGAAATGCGGTAATGGAAGTGCAATTCGTTAATGCTATTCGTTTGTAATATATTGTGTCTATTTCAGTGCATTTATTTCTTTTTGTTGTTATTGTTGTTGTTGTTTGATGATGCTTTTAGTTGCTGGTCGTCATACAACTTAACAACTCGTATCAACTTTTTAATTTTTTTTTTGTCTTTCGTTTTCTTTTTTTTATGTTCTCTTTTCAACAAACTTAACTACTAACGAACTACTACATTTGGCTACTACGTATTTTTTTTTAATGTTGTTGTTGTTGTTATTTTAATGTATTATAAAATTTTATGTTGTTCTTGTTGTTGTTGTTGATGTTGATTTTATATAAACATGCACAGGAATTTATAATGAAGAAAGAAGCAACAACCGGCCAAGCGGCCAACAACACATCGTCAAACAAAAAACTTAAAGCGACAACAAATCGGCCAACAACTGACTTGAAACTCTTGACTTTAATCTCATTTGTATCAGTTTTATACATCCATTCATATATTAGCGTATGCGTATATTAATATATGTACATGTACATGTATGTGCATATGTATGCATTGAGTTTGAGGATGTACGTTTACTTGTGCATACAATACAGCTTTATTATATGCATAGCTGTCACACGTAGGCTGCTGTCTGTTGCTGGTTATGTTGTTGCTGTTTATTACTGTTTGTTATGCACAGATACTCGTACATATTTGTCGGCTAATGATCCATCTAAACGAAATAAATGTCTCGTCTTTTTCATTCGGTGGCAAAAAATAATAAGAAAACAAATAAAATTCAAATTAAATCAAATTAAACTTCGCATCGACGATTATATTGAAGTTTTGCTTTAACGATCCCCAACTGGAACCATTCAAGATGCTCAAAAGTTTCAAATTCTATTGTAATAAATGTATATAAAAGAAACACAGGAAAAGAAAGGGAAAACAAGACAAGAAATGAAAAAAGTTGACATGCCAATGAAGAAGAGGGCCGCTGCTATTACAAAATACAATAACGGCTCAAAAAATGGGAACAATATGAAACAATTCCATTGTATGTGCCGCTAAGCAGCTCTCTACGAAATATCTACATACATGCGTTTAAGTAAGTTAATTAGGTTGGCAAGACTTGACAATACAGAATACAGCAGCACACAACATACATGCATGCATTGTGAATAGAAATTCGATCAAGAAGTCGGCGCAAGACTTCTTGCAACAGCAGGGAACAGAGAATGGAGTCCAATTGGCAAAACATTCAATTGGAAATTACCTCCTTAACAATTGTCACCGCTAGAATGTATGTACATTGTGGCTTTCGTTGCGCAACGCATTAAGAAGTGGGACAATTGAATTTATCATTAAGATTGCTGCAAAAGAATTGCGATCTATAGAACTATATCTACATATATCTATCTATGTATAGATATGAAGCAGTTCGTATGTCTTGTATCTGTCAATCCAATGCACCTTCTTGTTGGTTGATAATTGAATCATACGGATAAGGGTTTATTTAATGTTTTTATGCCACAAGAATAGTACTTACAAAACCTTCCTTTCGCATTTTTAATGATATTATTTCGAAAGCGACCCTAAGGTGACTTTTTTTTTTTTTATCCAATTAATCATCGAAGCCGACCAATATAATCGAGCTTGTCGTAAAAGAGTAAAACAAAGCTTATAATGAATTAATATAACCTTTCAACTTTCTGAAGGGTATATTCGAACTTATTTTGTGTACAGGCGGTTATTTTTGTTTTTGTTTTTGGTTTCTGCCGCTAACATTTCATTTCTGTTAAGTTTTAAAAATTTCTGTTTCTGCCATAAAAAAGGCGACATAATCCAAAAAAAAAAAGAAAACAAAAAACGAACGAAAATCTTCGTTTGCGTGTGAGAATATTCAATTTTTTTTGCAATATTTTCTGACGTTTTTGTTTTATTTTTGATCTGAGATTTGCAAAACATTTAAATTATACAAACGTTTTAATTACTACTGTTTCATTTTGGAAAGACAAAAAAAAACACACATACACACACACAAGAGCAAGACACCAGTATAAAAGTTACTGCTTTGTTGGCCATAAAACTACCTGTATTTAGAATTAATTAATGAGAGATCAATAAAAGACACAATAAAGAGTGTTTCTTTCAGAAACTGAAATTCAATAAAAATTTAAATATAAATTGATTTTTTCGTTTTTCTTGTTCTCCTTTTAAATATATATGTATGTACATGTGTGTATGAAAGCGGTTTCAGTTATTATTTGAAGTTTTATAAAAAACCAAAATTCTTCTAGTTTTATCAGGGAATTGTGGAATTGTTGTCAATTGTTTACTTGTTTTTTTTTTACATTACACTAAAAAGTATTTAATTATACCAGTTAAGAGAGAGAGGGAGAAAGAGAGAGAGAGAGAGAGGGAGGGAGAGAACCATATAGAAAAAGAAATACTCATACTCTTTGTATTTAAACTGTTTACACTTCATTCCAAAGCGAATTCATAACAAGTGACCCCGAGGAAACAGCTGACTTGTCTTGGGCTGTCAAAATTTGTGTGTGTTTGTTGGTCGTTTGTGTGTTGTTGTTAATTTTTTTTTCTTTTCCATTTTTTTTTTCTCCCTATTTTGACATCCGAATGGAGGTTTAACAAAAACAAAATGCGTGTTGTTTTTGCATTGTTGTACATGTTGTAGAATTGCGGTTACCTTATTGAATTAGCCTTGCTTCATTCATTAATTCTGTTCGAAATTAATGACGTAAAAATCAAATAAAGTGAAGTCGCCGCACTCTAGTAGGTAGTGTGTTGGCTTATTAGACGTAAAGCCCGGGTTCGCATTCCAGGTCAGACATCGAAACCAAATATGAAAAAAAAATATTTCTTCGGCGACTTCATCTCAGCAGATTTCTGGCAAAAACTCTGAGAGTAAATAAGCCTGCCATGAAAAAGATTCTCAAAAAAATCTGTCGTTCGTAGTCGACGTTAAACTGTAGGTCCCGCCACTCATGTATAAAATTAACGCACACAACATGTGTGGTGTGAGAGGCTAGGCCGTAATCCTGACTGAAGGGTTGTAATGGCCAATTATGTATGTATGTAAAATCAAATAAGGTAACCTCCCTGGGATAAAATTTCGTAGCCAATCGACATCACGTAACATTCGCATTCCGACATTCGTTAATCGAGGGCTCTTATTGGTCAATCTCCTTAAAAATGCCATCCGAAATTCCGATAATTTTCTTTGCGAAACTCAACGTGATCAATTTGACATTTGAAAACCTCATTACATTTAGCGAGAATCACTATTTGTTGTGATGCACGAGCACTACCTTTAGAATCATTGTTTCACTTTTTCGAAACTCAATAAACCGGCATGAATTTCACCGACAATGCCAAAATTTGTCATCTTGATTTAAAGAACTTTTTCTTCCCGATTTATGCTTCAGATCTTCAAAAGATACGAAATAAAATACCATTTAGTGTGAAAGTTTTTGACAGCTGAGATATTATCTTTAGTAGCGAAATACATACACATGTAAGTATATTGGATACAGGGTTTTCAAGCTCTGCTATATTTTTAATAGTTTTTGTTTTTTTTTTCTTTGCTCTTATAAATTTTTCTGTTTTATTGATCTTCTCTTTCGAGGACCATATAAATATATAAAATTTTGAATTCAGTTCCAAACTGATTACACAAAATTCAATCACGAAATTAAATTGATACGCTCGGCATAAGGCATTAAATCATCTTCCCCATCGTTGATACATGGAGAGAATATGAACTGTTGCCCAACTGATAACGGCTTTGCTGAAAAAATCATTTTGCACTCATAAACATAATACAACTTACAACATACTTATGTGAAATGTATGTATGTATCAAAGATCAGCAATGAATCGTTTTTTTCACTACTTATAAGCACTCATGAAATTTTGAATATAGGTGAGTCAACAATATTGAAATTTTACTATGCACTCTGATTCATTCGTACTCACTACAACGTTGATTTATAAGTACAGGTTGCAATGAGTATGAGTACGTTGACAATAAACTCATTCCATCTGAAATATGTTTGATTCATAGGCCTACTCATATAGATTCACAATTCAAAAGAAGAAAGACACATAAGCAAAAAAGACAGAGCAGCAAGCAGAGCAAACACACAACCTTCTTATCAGTATTTTAGTGTTCGTACGCGATTCATACTTATTTTGTGATTCGTGATTGAGTGACGGAGAGTCGAAATCAATAACATCATATGTATTGTATGATATGTTTGAATATGATGAGTACTTCAAACTTTGAATATGAGTAGAGGTTCCATGATATTAAAATAAGTATTGATACCTAGAAATATTAGAAATTATGAGTATGATTCGATTCTACTCATCTTTCTGAATACTCATTACTGATCTCGGGTATGTATGTGTAGGTGTTTGGAATTTAGTTTACGATCCATACTTGTGATAATTATAAAATAGCGTCATATAAAACACAATCAGAAAAAGTCTACACTTGTACGAATAAAATTCCATGGGAATTTGCCAACTGCCAAGTGCTGCTTCTGATATCGTGGTGACTGGTGATTTTTGGCAGAAGTTTTATGATATTTAAACTCGTTTAGTCGAATGAAATTTTTAATGATTGCGATTATGATTCTGTTTAATAAAAAAGAAGAGGAGTTTTTTTTTATTACCTGTTTATTGGTAGACAAAATGACTCTGTTACCTACCGATCTACCCACCTAAGTACCAGTTTATGTACATATTTATATTTAGTTTAAGTTTAAATCATAAACAAAATCAGTCACTCTTCTACATATTCATATACAGACAATGTATGATTTATTTGCAATTTCTGTTTATTGTTGTATTAACAAAAATTGAAATTAAAAAACAAACAAAAAAATAATCAAACCATAGAAATTAATTCTTAATTAGTTTTCCTCATTAAGTTTTCCTAGTTATTGTGTTTAATAATAAATTAAATTAATATAGGGGAATATATGTACATATGTATATACATACATACATATTTTGTATGTTGTATTGTTAATTGATTGTATTATCATATTGTATAACATGTTTATGTTTGTGATGATGAAGATAAAGAAAATCAAAAACAAATTACGATAAATATTAATAATAAAATTATAAAACGAATAAAAGAGAATATTTGAAAAATTCATAGAAAAATAAAATTTAATTAACTTGTATGCATGAGTTTAAGGGGTTAGTATACTTCCTAATTTTCAAAAATTCTTGTTTCCACGGTTTTAGTTACTTTAGAGCCATAGAATTAAGGTAGAAAGCTTCTTTTGTCTCAAACGATACGAAAAAAGAAAGAAAAATACTAAATAGTAAAACGCTTCCAGGTGCGTGCAACTTAAAAGCGTTTTTCTTGAAATCACTTTTAGATTTAGCAAAGACTAATTGACTAATTTCGCTGGAATTGTAATAGTATTGCAACAATTCCGTACCACAAAAGAAAGAAATTGTTAGCAATCAAATGTCCGCTTCAGCATATAGAATGATTCATTTGTTTAAATAAACATAAAAAAAAAAGATGAATAAAGTCCCTTAGGAAGTATTTATGTATACTAACCCCTTAATTGTAACAACTAAAATGGTATAACAATCACTCATTGGCTTTCATTTAGAATTGCAAGCACTTTAGCAGTGTTCTTTTGGTTTCTTTCTCTGTATGTATTTATTTATTAATTCATTGTTTTTTGTTTTGTTTTTGTTTTTGTTTTTTTTTTTAATAAAAAATAATTGTTTCTTTCTTTTAAATTTATTTTATTTTATTTTTTGTTTCAAAAAATCAGTTTTAATCAGTTTCATTTATTTTAATTTAATTTTTTTTTTTGTTTTTGAGTGTAAATAATAAAGTTTTGTTTACCTTTTTGGTTTTCGTTCTTGTTTAATATTTTTGTTTTTGTTTTTTTTTTTTTTTTGTTTTTGTTCTCAAAACACATGATAAGTAAGTATCTTCTCTGATGTACATGTAAAGATATTTGAATGTGTTTCTTCTGTATGTCAGTTGGTATCATTTTATTTCAGTTTTCTTTTTTGTTTTTGTTTTTTGTTTTTGTTTTAATTAATAATTTTAAATACACACATGTATAGTACAATTTAATTTAGTTTATATATATAGTATATTCGCGTCATTAGCTATCATTCCTTATAGCTTTTGCTTTTGTTTCTTTATTTGTGTTGTGTTTCTTTGTGTTGTTATTGGAAACGGATTTAATTTTTAATCTGAAAGCCTGTCTATTAAATATCATGTCGAGAATTTTAGTTTCCAAAGGATTTTCAAACTATTTTCAGTTTCATTTTCATTTTCATTTTTTATTTTCTATTCACATTTTAATTTTGTTTTCTTGTTTGCATTGCATTGGTACTTAATAATAGGATTTGTTTTAATTTCATTCTTTTTTTTTCTATTTTAGTTTTGAGCTGCACATACTTTCTTTATGTTCCATTTCTTTTTAATAATTTTTTTAAAACTTATTTTTATTTGTTTTTTTTTTGGTATTTTGTTGTTGTTGTTGTATTCTGAACTGGACATACTGAATATTTTGAATTTTTGTTTTTTTTTTTCTTGTTGTCTATTTAAATAAAAAGGTATGATTAGGATTATCATCTTATCGGTATGATTGCAAACCATGTTCCTCTTGTGCCTATTGGGTGCCATTTGTGGTTGATTGATTGCAGTGAAGTGTGCCTTCGTGGTTATCTGCAACATTATTTGCAACTGTGACTAAGACTGTGGCTATGGCTATGACGGTGACGGTGACGGTGACTAACTATTCCATAAAATAACTAAAACTACGTCGTTTCTTTTTAGTGCTGTGAATGGATTTGGGCATAGTTTTCAACCTTAGTTACCCGGACTTAATCCAACGATCTATAGAATACTCTAAAGCTGAAATCCATCTAAAAAAATACAAATTTGTGAATAAAATCAAACAAAATTAAATAAAATCACAAATAATTTAAAACATACAAATTCTTTATATCGTATATA
The DNA here is from genome assembly GCA_930367235.1 of Sarcophaga rosellei. Taxonomy (NCBI): domain Eukaryota; kingdom Metazoa; phylum Arthropoda; class Insecta; order Diptera; family Sarcophagidae; genus Sarcophaga; species Sarcophaga rosellei. The sequence continues at coordinate 1,506,083 of OV884019.1, read as the reverse complement.
TCTATGTATGTATCTATATGTATACATACAGTGGACAGCAAAAGTCTGGATACCCCCAAAACATACTAGCAATTTCATGAATTTTAAGCAACACTATGTAAAAGTAATTGCTTGTTTTTTTTTTGTATTAATTAATTATTTCTATTTGATTTTTAATTTATTTGATTTAATTTATTTCTATTTGATTAAAATTTTGAATGCTTTTCACAAACCAACGAAAAATAAGGAAAACTTTCCGATCTACTACCGAGGCCATGCCTCTCCACATATTTAACGCAAGTTCTTTCGACTCAGCTCTTTATTTTTCTTCCTCCATACTAAAGGAGTAAAATTCAAATGAGTTTTGGAGTAATCTGTGTTCTTCAGACGAGCCAAAATATATCCTTTTTACTCGTACAGATGTACTTTAGTATGGAGAAAAGAGAAATGAAGAGCTCGTTCTCAAGAAACGGGTGAGCATGGTTCAACACCATTTAAAATAGTTTTTAACGTTTACTTTGAGGGACCAAACAATAAGCGCACTTTACCGGTAGAATTTTACACATAAATTGCTTCAAATCATAAAAATCTTTAACTTTACTTAAATGTCTACACGAGTATAGACAAGACCGGTTGTGTTATGAAAATTACATGTTAAAAATATTGCATAAATGAATTGACTGTTGAAGTAAACCGCAAAAAATCTCTGACCAAAATCGAACAAATGTTCATATAATTGTATGCAAAAACTTTTAAACATTTTAATAATTGTGAAGATTAAATTCCAAACGGATAATATTGAAAAGTATGCCACCATGAAAGGGTCTAGGGAACGCTTTCTCCATGTCATTAAAGCAGCATTAAAACATTAAAGAAAATTAAAATCGAATCATTTTAAATTTAAATCAAGTGGAAAGTAATCAGAAAAGGTGCGTCTAGTAGGTAGAGTGTTGGCTTGTTAGACATGAGGCCTCGGTTCAAACGCCAGGTCAGGCATCTCCAACTAAACGAAATATGACAAAATATTTCTTCGGCGACTTCCTCTCAGCAGATTTCTGGCAAGAGCTCTAAGAGTTTCTCAAAAATCTATCGTTCGGAGTCGACTTTAAACTGTAGGCCCCACCACGCATGTATACAAATTAACGCACAAAACATAAGTGGTGTATGAAACTAGGTCTCAATCCTGACTTAATGGTTATAATGACCGATTATGTATGTTGAATATTGTAAATTAGAATTGAATTACACTTGTTTACCTCTTTTTCTCCATTTCCGATTCGGTATAGAAATAATAGTGCCTCAGTTTAGACTCAGGTGGTACAATTTCAAATGAATTCTTTTTACCCGAAGCAGCGGCTGACATTGATGAGACTTTATAGCCGTGTAAGCATACCATACCTAAAAACGAATCATTACGCCATTTAATCAGGCAATTGCAAAAGATATGCAAGAGAGATTTGAGATTGTTCTCACCCAAAGCTGATTTGGAATTGGCGTCTTGATAAAAGTATAGGCAGGCATCCTTTAAAACACAATAACGTTTGGACCAACCACACCACTTGGAGCCCAATTTCATTAAATAACCAAAACAATCAGGTCTCGTTATGCTGCTGGGTTGTCTGTACAGATTGCGGGCACTGAAAATTTTACAACAATGGCGGCAAATGAGAGATAAGTTTCGTATGGCTAAACCATTTAACATTTGAATTACCTCTTATCGAGCCAAGCATTGTCCTGGTTAGCTGACTTCTTTAGAATATTTATCCAGCGGTTAGCTGATTCTTCATTATCAGCGGCCACATACAAGGGTATACCTTCGCCCGAATCAACTTTAAACGCATGTGGCCTACCAATCTTTGGCGGACACGATTCCACTAAATGTTTCGCCATAATCATAGCACCCACAGGTTGAGTATCCTGATCAAACATGATAATGCGTTCATTATAAAATTAAATAAAAACTACAAACAAAAAAACAAAAACAAAGAAAAAAAAACAGAAAATGTTTTGCATACCTCTTCAGTCTTGTAATAGTATAAGCAGTTATCGGAGCGTAAAACAAACCATCTTTGAACCCATTTTTTGGTGTTGGGCGAACCTTTAGCCTGGCCACTTTGCCGCCATAAGTAGCCACTGTACACCACTTGAACAGGTGGTTCTTGTTGTTCGTTCATTAGAACGCCCAGTGTACGAGCCACTTCCAGTTCAAGTTTTTCACAACCATCATGGGCTATTTTCACCACTTCTGTGTGATGTTTATCCAACACTTTAACGCCGTTTACCGAAATAATTATGTCACCTACTTCAAGACCGGAACTTTCAGCCGGTGTGTCCGGTTCAATGGCGGCAACCACAACCGGTTTCGACCCATGTATACGAAAACCAAATTCACCGGAATCACTCTTCACCACAACCGTCTTGTCAACGCCTATAATGAAAATTTCAATTATTTTCAACATTAATCGCCAATTCATTCATTGATTATTAGATTTTCTTTTCTTTTTTTGTTTTTTTTTTGTTTTTGTTGACCGACGAAGAGCAAATAGTTTAGATACCGTATTCTCCTTGTGTTAGTTCCGATAAAACATGACCTTCTCTGGCCCACACCAGAAGCATTAACTTTAAAATTTCCTCGAGACGCCGCCTCAATGAATTCTGTGCCGAATTCGAAGTGATCAATTCTAAAATATAAAAATACAACGTAGGTCAAGAATGTTTACTCTATCCAATCGCTATAAATTCGCCTTTATTAAAACTTCTTCTTCAATTACGCACCCAACATTTCGTTGAACTCAATACACAATGCCCTATCTATCTCCTTTACAGTTCCTCTCCTATAATCATGTAAATATTCTACGCAATCGAATTTAAATTAAATTTTCATTTGCCCGTATTTATTTATTCATTTATTTGGGTTTTTTTTTAGTTTTTTTTTTAGTTTTTTCTTTTTTTTTAGTTTGTAGTTCAATTCTAATTGAAGTGGAACCAAACCAAATCAAAAAAAATATTTTAAAGTGCCTTAACCGTGGCAGCGCTATGCGTAGACGATAGACGATGACTACATTTCGCTTGTGCTAAAAGTGTTTTGGGGACTGACAACTCGATTCGTATTTGAAGACATAAATTTCACTATCTAGTGCTACAACAACCACAACAATAATGAGAGCAAGACAACGTTCGAGTAAAATGCCAACTAAAAATTCGAAGCAGCAACAACAACAAGAACAAGAAGAAGAAAAAGAACAAGAATAAACTATAAAAACTAAAAATATAAAAATGAAAAGTTTATAAACTTTTATCGCTGACCAACTACTTATTCACTCTCTTGCTCTCTCTCTCTCTCTCTCTCTATGGATCTCTGTGATCCCTATTTTCATTCTCTCGCTGTTCCAAAATTAGAAACACGCGCCAAAATACTGGGTATCTAAACGATTTTATTTGCTGGCGATTCAATTGTTCACCACCACCATTTCGATAATTGAACGTGTCGCGACTACAAATTGCTAAAACTGTTGGGAATTTCTTACCGAACGTATCGCTCTTTTGTCGATGATACATTTCCAGAGTACAACGTCGCTGCACTAAACGATGGAGTATAACCTGATATTTCGAATAAAAGCTCTTTTCTGAATCGGTTGAAGAACGTCTGCCACGATTTCTTTCTATAAAACAAAAGGGGGAAAAAATAAACACCACGTTACTGGATTTGTTTTGAAAATATCACCCAAAGATTGATGGTCCAATTGAGCCCATATATCGGAATCAGTTAAACGAGTATAACGGGAACTTTCATAGTGGCCAATGTAAATGGTTTGCTGTTTGGTTTCGTTTGTGATTTCTGGCAATATGCAGGGACTCGAACCAGCTGGGCGCAAGTTCGGTGTGGATCTCTTATTGCACTCCTGATTTCTTTCTTCGCTCTAAAAAATATTTCATGTGAAAATTATTTGAAATTATTTGGAGAATTTTAAAGAATCCGTTCACTAACCTTAGCTCTTATGTTCTCTTTTCGACTTTTGTAGTGACGGCCTCTTTCATTGTAATACCGTTCTTCGGACCTAAAGCGCTTGTCCATTTTCTTGTAGAGTCTTTGAGGCGTTTTGCTTGTGACCGGCGAATCGGCAAAATCGGACGGTGGCTTAACAATATCCGGTTCGTTGTCTATGTAGGGAAGTGATTCCACCGAGTCGCCACAAACAACACTTTGTTCTTCCACATCTTTACCACAGTGAGAACAATGACCACTGTGGGGCTCAGCATTATTACCATCAGCTTCACTGTAAAATACGGAATCGGAACCAGGCGAGACTGAACGATTTAAAGATTCTATGGATTTGGCTTTTAATTGACAAGTTTCCGATGCTGATTTCACATAATTGGGTGCCAATGTTGCCGGTTGCTTAGCCAAAGAGGTTTGGTCTTTGAGTTTCCCAGCTGCACTAACCGATTCCATTTCGGTTTTGTGGTAAGAAGGCGGTGAAGTTTTGGGAGAAGTCACCGTCAGGTCCAGAAGTTTTTCAGTATTACCTTGTGGAGAGAGACTAGCAGCATTTGGTTTGCGTTGTTGCTGTTTGGCTATGCCTTCATCGCGTGAAGACCGTCGTAATTGGCGACGTATTTTAGGACGGAAACGTTTAATCTTAATGGGGCTAGTCGACTCTGCCAAAACACCGGATACCTTTTGTCTTTCTGGTGATTTTTTCAGTTGCTCCCTTCTGATGGGACTGGTTAATGCTCTCATATTTTCCTTCTCAATATCGATTTTCATGGAAGTCTTACGACGTTTACGTTCTTCTTCTTGGCGATGTCTACGAGACTTGATTTTTTGATACTCGTCATCTTGGGGACTTTCATAGTAGCCAGAAGATGAGTATCGCACCTCACTTCGCTCATCATCTGAGACAGATGCCATTTTAATACGCACTTGATCGCCCCTTTGGGCCACGGGAGATGCATTTTCTTTAACTTCTGAGGGTGAGGGTGAGGGTGATATTTTCCCATCGTTGGGAGATTTTCCTTCTCCACCCACATTATAGCTGCCGGATGATGTGCTGCTTACAGAATGGGTGGGAGACCTTTTAGGAACATCAGTTGGAGCCACAGTCAGATTAAGATTCAATTCCATTCTTGACTTGGACTCTCGGCGAGAATCTTCCGTGTGCAACATATCTTCAGTTAAAATTTCTGCCTTTGATGAGTACAACGATGAAGCACTCTCAAACGATGATTCTCCATGACTCTTATCCATTTGTGAACTCTGAGTTGACGCTGTAGTGAGAACATTGAGAAGAAGAGATTAGCGGTTCGCTTCTGGGTGGAGTGCACAAATGAAAACATTTAAATTCTCTAGCGGCTAATATACCAAGTTATACTATAAATATGTATGTATATGGTATGTGTGTATCTTACAGAGATCAGCAATGAATCGTTTTTTTCGCTACCATAAGCACTCATGAAATTTTGAATATAAGTGAGTCAACAATATTGAAATTTAACTATGTACTCTGATTCATTCCTACAATAATTATGTATGCGTACAAACGTTGACATCAAACTCATACCATACGAAATATGTTTGATTCGTAAGCCTACTGATTTAGGGACATTAGTACAACCTGCCATTAACTAAATGGAGAATTTTAACGGGCAGATAAATTGTTTTTCATTTTTATAAGTAGACAATAAGGTAGAAGAGAGCGTTAAGCTAAAGGGAGGATCATCCTATCTTTAACTTTTAAAGTTTAGAACTTGCTATATTATATATTATTTTCAATATGGCAATTTCAAATATAAACAAAATGAGCAAATACAACAACTAAAAAGAGGCCCTTCGTTGCCATTGCATTTAAAAAGACTTGTTTAATTGATCAGTTTTATCGACATTGTTCCGGGACTGCCATATTTTTGAAAAACTTAATTTTACTTTAAAGTTCATTTTAGCTAAAGTTACCTTTAACTAAACCCAACTTTAACGGCAAGTTGTAATAGCGGCCCTTAGATTCATAACTTTAGGAAAATACTTATGTATATATATGTATACAATCTTAATCGCTGTTGCATTTACGACAAAAGAAAAAACACACACAAGCAAAATAGACCGAGCAGCAAGCAGAGCAAACACACAACCTTCTAGTGAGTATTTTAGTATTCGTAAGCGAATCATACTTATTTTGTGTTGAGTTATGTACAGTCGAAATCAATAACATCATACTTGTTGTTAAGTATGAATATGATGAGTACTTCATACTTTGAATATGAGTTGAGGTTCCATGGTTATTAAAGTAAGGATGAATGCGTATAAAATTATCAGAAAATATGAGTATGATTCGATTCTACTCATCTTTTTGTATACTCATTGCTGATCTCTGGTATGTATGCATATGTGTATTGTATATCTATACAGGACAGGAGACATTCCAAGCTAAGCTGTCGGCTGGCACACTCAAAGCATCATCTTTACATACATCAAGCAACAAACAACATCAATTACCATCTATTATGGTCACAAAAAAAATTAAAAAAAAAAATTAAATTGACAGAAACTAAAAATTACATTCACGATGCAGCATCCGATTAAAATTAAAAATGAAAGTGAAAAAGGCAAAATGAAAAAAAGAAATGGAATGAAAGAAAAGAAAAACAAACAGAAAGAAAACAACAAGAGAAAAATTTATTGAAGCTCCGTCAAGAGTGAGGAGGCTCCATTCATTCATAAGGGAGTAGAAACTATTGCAATTTGTTGGGAAGTGAAACACAACATGTATTCTTTTGGAATTTTGGAACGACTACAGATTCATCTTGTCTCAATGCCCAATTGGGTATCTGAACAAACGAACGAACGAACGATCGTGCTCTAGTTGGTTCTAGTTCGAGTTAGATTAGATTGATTTTGTTGTTATTCAAACCTGGTACTTGAGTAGTTGATGATGAGCTTGTCGTGGTAGTGGTTGTGGTTAAGGTTGTCCTCATACCTGGCGTACGCCTGGAAGTATCAGTGCAAGTCGCATATTCCTCGGTATTTGTATTGGTACTGCACTCTGAATTATCGGCATTGCCCGCAAAGCTTTTCGGAATGTCAGTCATAGAGGACAGACCCAGTGATATTTCCGATAACCTTAAAAATAAAAGAAATGTAAGCGGGTGACTCGTGTCTACTGTATACTTTATTTAATAGCAGAAAGCAGAAAAATATATACCTTCTCTGTTCTTTTTGGGGAGTACTGATGACCGATTTTCGAGGTGAAGCTATTAAAGTTTTTGACGGTGGTCTAGTCAATGTGGAGCCAAAAGTCGGCGTTATCTCTATGGAAGGCGATATCATTTTAAGTTGAGGTGCAGCCAGTTGTTTCGGTTCTTTTTCGCTTTGTGGTGTAACAGGTGAACGTGATTTCATACTTAGTGAGCCTTGACTAAAGGTTGGACTTTGATCGGTAAATTGCTCTTCCAAGTCCAAAGCATCCGTGTCCACTGAGCTGCGTTGCTGGTGTTGCAAAAGTAAGTGCTTACGTTTGGTAGAGGGCGTGAGTAATAAATTGGAATTGAAAGATGCCTCTGATCTCTGCTCTGCCATCAACACAGTCACCTCAGATTCATTCCAATGACTATCGGAATGATCTTTAGTCACGTCATTGGCTAATGAATCCGAAGACGGATAGGTAGAGGCATGACCTATAGGCTCTTCTCTTAAAGGACTTGGCGGTTGCGAAATACCAGAACCCCTGCCATCCTTTTCATCCTGTTCGCTGCACTCAGCTTCTTGCACATCAGGTATGTTACACGTGCAAGTCTGTATATTTTCATAAACTGGATCTCGTTGCTGATCTTCACTATGATCACTCTCAACAGAGACAGAGTCGAAGGGCTCGCGAAGTTCATACATTTCTGTTGGCTTTTGCGACTTCTCTTGTACGATTTGTCTTGTAGCCTTTTTTCTGAATGGTTTAATTTGAAAATCGGATGTAATATAGGGCTTAAAATCGATAATGATTTCCTTTTCATCTGACATGTCGTCACGGAATGACTTTCGTGAAAACCTCCGGGAGCCCTTAGACGGTGCATAATCCAGGTCAATAAGTTTTTCAGTTTTAACATAAACTGGCATAGACTGGCGACGAATATCATCTCGTCGAAATGGAGAATCATTCTGTGACTCCATTGTTACGAACATTGACTTACGGCGATTACTATCATTGTATTCTTTTGGAAATGTCTGAGTCGTGTCCAAGGAATCTTCATCATCGTTATGACAGTACTCCTGCGGAGGCGGTAAGAGATCAGACGTAAAGTCAGAAGAGCCATCGGCCATTAGTTCTGAGCATTCCGTTATATGTTTACAGACATCCTGGACATTGTGCATGTCTCGCCGTGGCAAACTATGGAAATCAGTGTCTAAACGAAATCCACACGCTCGACGGGGTAAGCTATTGCTTTCATAGGAAAACGACTCCTCCTTTTGCATTGTCATATGCTCTCTTTTGGGCTGGTAAAAAAGCTCATGATTCGTATCATACTCTAATGGTGGTGGTGGTTGATAATACGTAAAATTGTTCTCCAAAGGGGATTTTGGCGGCTCTTCTGACTGCGTACGATGTAAAGCTTCATGATCGGCCGCATTCATTGCCACTTCATCATCGTTCTTTCGACTGTTGTAGGGAATCTGGGATAAACTCTTGGCCAAAGGTTTGCCATTTTGCATGCCATTCGTTTGGGCCCCTTGAGAAACTACTTTAACGCGATGTATGGTTCTGGGACTCAATGCCAAATTCTGTTCGAATTCATTTTTACGAACGTCCGTCTGAGTGGCCTGAGTTTTCATGGCATTTCGAAATTTCTTTTCCACTACTATAACTTCTGGGCTGGGAGGTGGAAGCGTTGGCACTACCGCACTCATATTGATTGCTTGCATGTCATCGATTATGGGTATAGCAGCCATAAGTGTAGTCGGCTGCTGTGTTTGTACATGCTGTTCCGTCATATAGCCCGGAACATAGGTCTGTTGTATGTGTCCTAAGTGGTGCTGGTGCGCGTGTCCAATCTGATGAACAGGAACTGTGGCCTGAGGCAGCGTATGTATGGTAGAGGTGGAGCCCATTATGGCAGTGATAGGAGGTCCACACATAGGTATGGTATCATAATAGGACCCAGTTGTCCCAAGTAGTTTCTTTCCTCCAATTAAGCGTTCCTGCGATTGGGCAGTTTTCATCCGTCCTGAAGTACGGAATCCCACATTAAAGTCATCAAAAGAAGTAAGAGTATGCGAGCGTGCAAAGCTCACATGTTTAGTTCTGCTGAATGAACGAAAAGATTAGCGGGCATCGATAAACTCAATATGCAATGCAATGAAGATCGGTAACACAGTAGGAAACTAACCTGGGTGTAGTGGGAGCTCCAGCATGTTGCTGCAAACCTGTATTTACTCCAATGTGAGAGGGGCAGTGATAAGAACTAAACAAAACATTTGTTAATTAAAGATTTTTTTTTGCCTTTTGACAGTTAAAGACAGTTAAAGTTGCTTACCCTTTATCGTTGATATAACTAATTGCATCATAGTTGCTGTAAGCGTGTTGTTGTTGTTGTTGCTGCTGCTGTTGTTGCTGTTGATGTTGCTGCTGTTGTTCTAGCCACGAAGGTGGCCGATTATCGGTGGAGGCATCTATCATTTTGGAGCTACTCAGTATCGAAGCTGGCTGTCGGCGAAAATAGGAACTGTCCAACTCCATACCGTCAGCTATTGTTGTATTTGGATGCTGCTGGTGATTGTAACGTGAATATTTATAAAATGGTGCATATGGTGCCAGATTTTCATCTGACGGTATTCGTCTTCCTACACACCCCCCCAATAGCGATTGTGGATTGCTACGTCGTGAGAGACAACCAAAGAATTTCTCTCGTCTCGAACGTTCGATAGTGTTGACTTGACGATCAGTCAAACAGTACTATAAGAAGAATAAAATTTCTAATCTAATATGCTCCTTAATCAAACGTATCACTAAGTTTACCTGTTCCCTTATGTCACCTTTGGAATATTGAGAAGGTCTGGCATACAATTCGGTTGATGATGTGTGTCTTAGTCTCCTACGATGCGTATTTTCGTCTTCTGAGTCATAATTTCGATCAGCTTGACTAAAATATGACGTCTTACTATGCGAATCTATAGTGCCCATTGAAACTGCATGGTGTAGACCTGTAAATATGCAACACAACACAACACAACGCAACAAAACAAACAAATGTTTAATTAATCTCTCTTCCAAACAGCTGTACTAGAACTATAAAATTCTAATTACCCAGAGAGAAAACTAAAAAAAAAAGAAAATAAAACCCAAAGCGACATAAAAAAAGGAAATTAACCCAGAAAATTTAATTTCTCACTCTATTCTACCATCGTTGAGCTGCAAATTTAAATGTGTAATCTGCGAAATATCATTAAGCAACTCATTAAGTATTCTTGCCACTTGAATATTTTTATGCGGCAAGTTCACTTGTTGTATTCCCCTCTTTACAATGCTCCCTCTGCAACACACAACATATTTTTAGTTTTGCAATTACGGAAGTAATTTGTCGAGTTTTTGTGGGGAACACACACCAATTGTGACGCGAGTAATTTTTTGCTTTTTTTTTTTTTTTTTTTTTTTTTTTTTTTGTGTTGAAAACATTTTATATCGAAATTGAAATTAAAATTAAGATTCCGGCATGTATTCGTATTTGTTGTATTCGTTGGATTTTTGTTGTTGCTGATTGTGACCAACTTAATAAATTTTCCCCGTTTTTAAGTTCATATCCTTCTTAGTTCAATAAGAAGAAGAAAAAAAAAACTAAAAACTCTACATAAATAAGCACGCACACACACGCCGCAAAAACGTTGTAAAAACAAAAATTCTTGATAATAGCAGAGCTGGTTGTACGATGCAGGGGGTGGGGTATAATGTGGAAGATTTAAAAGAGTTTAAAATTACCACTTTCATACTTAAAATTCTGTGCCAGTAATGATTAAATATGCTTTGCAGCTCTGTTCACACATGTACTATAACAACAATGCATATTACGAGTGAAATTAAAAATTTATGAATGAATCAGTCATCGGAGGCATGTCAAATTCATAGGCGTACGCTGAAAATAATGGGATCAACAAATAAGAATAAGAATAAGAATACGAATAGAAATGAGAGAAAAAGACGGTCGCACAGACAGACAGAATAATAATGTCGCGTTAAATTTGCGCTCGTGTTGTTATGATTGGTGGTGCAATATTCCTACTGATATTGCCGTTGTTACTACTACTGATTCTGCTTATGAGCCAGAAACACACACACACAATACAAATGAGTTTCTTTAGATTTCTTATTTATCTCTTTACATTCATTCATACACATACTTAATATTATTTGCGAGTAGGAAAAACAGAAAACATAAGTTTAAATTTGAAATATTTCTTTATAAAACATATTATACATGTATACATACATAAATATATATGTACATACATATGTATATGCACATACAATTAAATACGTTTTGTAAGGTCTAATATCTGTATTAATTACATCTAAAGCTCTGTCTCAAAATATATCTTAGACGTGAGGCTACGGTTCAAACCTAGGTCAGATTTCTGGCAAAATCTCTGCGAGTAAATAGTGAGAGACTTTAAACTGTAATTCCTCCACTTATGGATAAAATTAAAATACACGACACAAGTGCCGTCTGCAGCTAGGTCGTAATCCTAATTGTAGGGTTGTAATAACCAATTAAGTAAGTATCTGTAGAAACCAAAGCTATATCCTCATTTTTCAGCCATTTGCCACTCTATTCATTTTCAGAGTATAAGCAGGAATGGTTTAAATAAAAGTATGACGCCATTGCCTTAATTTCATTTCTGGTTTTAAAACAAACATCACCAACACAATTTACTGGATAATATAAAAATATTCAGATATTTATCAACACCATCAACTAACTGGGTTTTGTCAATAGACATGCGATGTCAAGAGTTCGGTGTTTAAAATTTCACCCTGTGGAAAAGCAATCTGCATATTTCTATGTTCAGATACATATTTATATCAATTCTAAGCAGCTAATTACAACCGTTGTTAACTCTAATCACAATGGTCCGTCTTTACTTTTAAAAAAGCCGCGTAAAGAACTTGGAAAAGATTTCAAAAAAAAAAAAAAAAAATTAAGTTTGTGCCCTCTCACACATTTGTTGCACACTTATGTACTTGAACAAGGCCACGTCACAACTCAGAAATCACGGTGTTTAAATTTCTCAATTGTGTAGCACTTATGTACATACATATGTATTTGTAATATGCAATATGATACAATAGAAGTAAAGAAGCGAAATGGGAACTTTTTTTCAATTTACTTTGTTGGCTGATTTTCTTGTCTCAATGCCACTGTGTGTAAAAATGTATACGTAAGTGTAACATTGTGTTGGTTTGTTTATACATTTACTTGCTGACATTTGCTTTAGTGTGTGTGTGTGTGTGTGTGTTTGTATGTGACAATGGCAATAAGAACAATAACTTACCATTATTCAAACGCATCGCTACACTCATCGTAGGGATGGACAACAGTTTTAAGGATGATCTATACTCCGGTGTTGGTGGTTTTTACTCCAAAGACATTTCAAAATGCTATGTATGCATGTATGTGTATATACGCGGGTGTATGTGGGTATGTGGCTGTATTGCTGAGTGGATGCTAATGACGAATTTTAATACAATTTGATCAGAGAGATTATTATCAGCCCTGCAACAACAGTCCCGCTTTGTCAATCTATTTGCTGCTTTTAAATTGATTACGGCTTTTAGATTTTCCAAAGACTAAAGTGAAATTGAAAAGTGAACAATGTTGAGTGGAATTGCATTTATCCATTATGGCTAGAAATGGTAGATGTTTTCGTCTTTCTATTGCAGTTGCTGTTTATTTAGTTATTTTCTTTTTAATATTGTCTTTCGGATAAGTAGTGGGATAAACGTATGCATGTATGTATATAGGTAGGTATGTATGCGTGCAATCGCATAAATCCATCCGTCTTATTATCCTTAATGGCAAAATACTGTAGCAGGAGAATCATTTGAATCTCTGTTCCTTTTTTCTAAGATTTCTAAACATCATCATCATCATCATCATCGTCATGGACATCGTAATCATTTACATTTCCTTAAATATTATTATGGTTGTTTTTGTTGTAGTTGTTTAAAGCTTTACTTGTTGTTTCTTTATTTTTATTTTTTTTTTTCTGTTTGTTTTTTTGTTTATATTTCCTTTTTGTTTTCTTAAATTATTGGCATTCGTCTACGTCAGTATGTAGCAGATGCGTGTGTGTATGTGTGTGTCTGTATACGCTTTTTATTATTATTATTATTTTTTTTTCTTCTTCAAAATGTTGCATAAAATACCCGTATTTTAAGGATCCATATTTGTTTTCGTTTAATTTATTTCTTATTTTTGTGTTTTTAAATAATTTTTTCTTTTTTTTTCGTTCAATTTTATTTTTAATAACTTTGCTGGGGTGTGTATTCCTTGTTTGAATGTATTTTTATATCGTTAAAGAAGCAAGGAAAAAAAAGGAAATTTTCTTTCGAAGAGTCAAGTCAAGACTTATGCAAGCACACAAGCGAATACGTTTCCATAACGTTTCTATTTTTATCTTGTTTTGTTTTTGTATTTTAATTTCCTTCACACAATTACTTTTTAAACATTTTTTTACATCAAATTTGAGTTTCTGTTTCTTTTTTTTTCTTTTTCTTAAAAATTTTTCATATTCTAATAACTGGCATTATACACTTATCACTTTAACGATGTATAAATTTGATTCTATTTCATTTATCTAATTAATAATAATTTGTAATAATAGCAACAATAGCAATTTATAATATGATAATCATTAAATAAAAATATGAAAAACTTTCTTATAAAATTGTTGTTTTAAACTATGTATTGTTGTTGCAAATACATGATATTAAAATAAAGTAAATTATTCTTCGTTATTTGTTATATGTTGTTGTTGTTTGTTGTCATTGGCTGTTTAATTTAAATTATATTTAATTAATTGATATTAAATTTGATTTTAAAAATTATGTATTTCTTTTATGATTCGTTTTCTTTTCATTTTTATTTTATTTCATTTTATTTTTATTTTTTATTTATTTTTTTTAATATTTTTTAATATCTTTTGTCTTCTTTCAAAGGAAAGACAAAAATTTTTATGATGAAAATTCTGTCTTCCTTTTCTTTATCCAATCAATAGACACTGAATGAAAGTAGAATTGCATATGTATGTATGCGTGTGTGTACGTGTGCGTGTGTGTAGAGGAGAGTGTGTCAATTCATTTTATTTTAGTTTTTTTATCCGTTTCCAATTAAATGCTAGAAATTCAGTGTACATTTGTATGCGTAGAATTGAGAGTAAGAGTCTGCGAAGAGTACGACAGTGTGAGTGCAAGTGTGCAAAATTAAAGGAAATGAAACACTCTTGCAAGAGATGTGAACCAGATAACAATGATGCTGAAACTGAAACTGAAACTGAAACACAGAAATCTGGCGTTTGACGTTAACGGTGTTTATGGAGAAATTGTTTTTGTTGCTTTTTGTTTTGTTTGTTTTTACACGCAACCTTGTAATAGAATCACAAAGTGTTTTGTGCTATTAAACCAGACGCAAAATAAAAAAAATTAAAATAAACAAATAAAAGGAAACTCTCATTCATTTACTTAATGAATAAATACGATTTGAGCATAAAAAAGTTTCTAAACAGAGCTTCAGTTTATGAAAAAAAAAAAAAATATTTGCAAACTATATTCGAAAAAAAAAAATATGTATAAAGAAAAAGAACAAATCTGCCGTGAATGAAATGAATCCAAACAATATAGAGTAGTGACGTAAATAGCACATAAAGAAATAATAATAAAATAAATTTGGGTTATAATTTTGAAATTTTAGGAATCATTTCGCACTACATTTCATTTTAGTAACAATATAGCCTGAGAAAAAATCTCTTCTCTCTTCCCACTTTATAACAATCATAACTTCCCACAAAATAGAAGAGGGTTTTGCTTTTTCTTTAATTTAATAAAACATATGCTTTAACGTTTATTTGCATTTTGTGGAAACTTTTAATGTTTGTTTCCGTTATATTGCGCATCCGTTGAGAACGCGTCTTTAGGATATTTACACATACTTCCCCACTTTTTTTTTTGTTCTAGTCTTACCTTCCAGGAATTTGTTTTTGGATACGTGGAAAATACGCATGTCCTTAATTTACGTCAGTTACTTGTGGTGGTCTTGTCAAATGCTCTTGTCACTTGTTTTCATAATTTTCTCTTTTGCTTTTCTTTTTTGTTTACATTCGAGTAATAACTTTAACAAAGAGAGACGTTTATCTCTCACTCTCACTCTCTCTCTCTTTCTCTCTGGCTATCTTTTATTTTGCTTTACGTTTTTAAAGACGGCACAATTTACACATACAGTTCTTAAACTGTCTTAATGACAGCTGTCATTATCTAAACTGCGAAGGATGAAAGTGACTACATACTTGAGCTTAAGAGTGATTCATTCATGCCTAAATTGTATTAAATATTAAATTGCGTTCAAACATTGTTAATTTTGAAATAGTGTTTCCAGTGAAAGACTTTAAAATTATTAATAAAAATTTGAAGATACTTAAAAGCTCATAATTTATCAAAGCAACAATGCAATAGGATGAATTATATCTTCAATTGCAAGCAACATTTAAATATAATTGCCTTTTATTTTCTACAAATCAAAGAAAGGATTGATTTAACGTTCCATGCCAAAATTCTTTTCAAATAGTAACTGTTTTTCTTTTTTTTTACAATTTCACATCTTTAGCAAGTATCGCTTTGATAGTTGCCAGTTGTTTTCGGATTAGTTCGGTTGAGAACTTTGGTTGATTCTCAGGACATATCGTAAGTCTGTGCTTGAAACACCTGAAAAATTAAAAAGAAATGTAATGTTTTGGATCTTAATGCTTGACTAAATGAAGTGCTACATTTTTAATACTTTGTTTTTTTTTCTTTTGTGAAATGTTCAAATTTGTTTTATTTTAAATTTTTGTTTATTTTTTTGTTTTATTGAAGTTTTTAACATTAAAATCTAATAATTACTATAAAAGTTTAAAGCGTCTTTATGTTGAATGTATTTCATTTAATTAAATTATGTACTCTTCTTTAATGTTCTTGTTTATCAATTCAATTAACTAAGTTAGGAATTTTAATTGTTTTTTTTTATTTTTTTGTAAAGTTTTCTCAAGAAAAAATTTCTATAATTCACATAAAGTTTTTTTATAGAGAAGTTTTGGTGGATAAGGGAAAGACTGGTGAGGCGATCAAGGTGATATGGTGAATAAAGTATTTTTTTTTTTTTTTTGTTTTGTTTTGTTTTCTTCTTTTCTTTTCTTCTCTTCTTTTGTTTTGTCTTTACTTTTTATTACAATTTGTATGAACACATAAATGTATTATTTATTAAATATAAATATTTAAGATTGTTTTCTTTTTGTTGTTGTTGTTGTTTTTATTCGAAATGTAATTAATTTTTGAAACGAATTGTTGAAGTCGAATTTTGTAAATAAAAAAATGCCTGAATTAATTTTACTCAAGGCTCAATGCAGCACAAGGATAATTAGTTTTTTGTTTTGTTTTGTTTTCTGAGATTTATTTTATTTTTCTCATTTAAATTTTCCAACAGTCCGAGTAATTGATTTTGATCGATCACACATAAAGACCACTCACAGATATCACATTCGATATGAAATAGCAAAATGGAATGAAGCATACTTTCAGGATGCTATCAAACTGAACGCAGTGTTTCACAAACTAAACACTTTACAAACACGTAAGATGCTATGCATTTTCTATTTTGTATATGTACATAGATCATTTTAAGGGGTTAGTATACTACATAATTTAAAAGAAAAATCGATTTCTCCACGGTTTTAATTACTTTAAAGCCCTACAATTGAGGTACAAAGTTTCTTTTCCCTCAAACGATACGAAGAAAGAGAGAAAAATGCTAAACAGTACAACGCGTCCAGGTGCGCGCAACCTTAATGCTTTTTCCTTGAAATCAATTTTTTCAACTTAGCGACCATGATTTAGCAAAAGCTACTTAACCGAGTTCGCTGAAATTTTTGGAGAATGTTCCTAAAACGAATTGTTTTAGCACGAAGTTTTAGATTTTAGATCCGTCAATAGTTAATAATTTTATTAAACAACTAAGGTAGAAACAAGAGATAAAAACAAGAAGGCAAAAAATGAAAACGCCGCCATTTTGTTAGTTTTTGACCTTTTCAAAGTTTACAAGTTAAGTTGCTAATTCCTATAAGAATCCATTTCAATTTTCGTTTTCAGGCACTCGTAACTCCTAAATATTGGTCGCCAGATTTTTAAATGATACTCTTCAGGCTGCCGTACCACCGCAGGACTACACCACAATTGAAAATAAAAAACATTTTTTCTGATAAACAATCAAATGTCCGCTTTAACTTATAAAAATATTTCTTAACTTATAAATATTTCTTTAAATAAATTTGGCTTTAAAAACAAGTCGACGCTTAAGAAGTTATTATTGGTCTCTATGTTAGACCAATTAACTGTCAAACAAACGATAGGAAAAAACCTTTTATAATTAATTAATTTTGTTTTAATTTGATTTGGTTTAGTTTAGTTTCAAAGGTTAGTTTTAAGTTTTTAAGTTATTGATTGAACATTGAGAAAAATTCAATTTTTATTTTCAAACTCCTACATGATTGGTTTAAAATTCTTCATTTTAATTTTACTCTTTATTTTTTTTGTTTGTTTTTTTTTTGGTTTTTTTTGTCTTTCTTGTGTTTGTCTAGTTTTGTCTATAATTCTTAATCAATTCTTTCGTAAAAAATTTCTTTAAAAAATTTTAATTTCTACAATAATTACGATTTTGTTTTTGTATTTTTCTTTTAATTATTTTTTTTTTTTTTCTTTTTTTTTACATTTTATTTATTATTCTAAACAATTTCTATCATTCTTTTTCATTTTCATTTTTTTTCACATAATCGGTGGATTTAAAAACCTGGACTTTAGTCGTTTAATTGTTATTTAATTTGTTATTATCATCATTATGTATTTGTTTTCGATTAATTTTAATACAAATTAATTAAATAATTAAATTTTTATCAAATATTGTAACGTTCGCTTGCCTAAGGCTTATGATAGGATTAGCCAAACGTTCAACAAACATAACAGAATGTATGTATGTATGTACGTACGATAATCGCTCTAATTGCTTTTCAAATACTAAAAAAAAAATGAACGCACGTTTCGTTACATTCTGAGAACGTTTGGCTAATTCTAGCTTTAAAACGCTTATGTGTGTGCGTGTATAAGTGTAAAGTTTTAAATTTTATTACGGAAAAAAGTTTTTAAACCGAGAATCTGAGTGAGAAATGCTTTTAGTGTTCGGAATTAGAAAAAGTGCTGTAAATAATGTGTGTTAATTTTTTTCTTTTTTTTTTTTTTTTTTTTGGTTTGTTATTATAATTTTTCTTGTTTTAAGTTTATTTTATTTTTAAAATTTACATATTTTTTCCAAATGTGAGTGGGTGAAATAGACAAGGGGTAGTGATGTGTGAAGTTGACAGTTGCGATGTAGAGTGTATAAAATTTTAAGGTGGTTTAAGGTAATATAAAAATTCATTCAGTTATTTGATCCAGTTTGATCGATTGGTTTTCCATAAGTTTTATTCTATTCTACGTAAATATTTCCAAAAAGAAAGAAGAAGAAGAAGTGGATAGGTAAGGAAAAGTAAAAAATTTCGAACTAGAAAATATAAACAATTTATTCTTTCCCTCTTCAAACTTGAACTAGCTCTGTTGCGATTAGTGAAGTTAAGGGAGAGAGAGAGAGAGAAACATACATATATAGTAGATTAGATTACACAGACGTTGTCATCTGTTCAACATAAGTTATTGGTCTCGATAGGGATTGTGAACGTTTAAGCCGGCATTTGGGTATGGTAGAAGTCGAATGTATAGGTGGAGTAGTGTCTTTAAAGACATTTCTCGTTAAGATTGAGGCTGTTGCTGTATTGGTTGAGGTCGTTGTCAACGATTTATCCAAATTGTGGCAGGAACAATTGTGTCTGAGTGGTTGCAGCTGCTGGTGTTGATGCGCTAAATGGCGTGGTATATAGATGTACTCACGGGAGGACTGTGGTTTACATTTACACTGCTGCGACATTGTCGAAAGACCTTCGGGCACACTTTGACTTTTGCAATTTTGAAAGTACGCATTGGGACTGCATGTGCATCGCAAAGGTTGACCAGCGTCCATTCTAAGCAAATTAGAGAAAAATGGTGAAACGTACAAATATTTTCAATTAAAAATTTCGTATTTGGAGGAAATAAATCGTTAGCCTACCTTAAGTCTCTATTTGACCATTGAACATTGGCTTGGCATTGTAGCTGAAATTGATTGACACCACAACAGTTGGCATTTTGTATGAAAGAAAGACTGCGTCTTAAATAGTTTCCAGTACCATTGTCGTAGATGTAGGGATTACAATGATCATGTCCTACCTCAGCAGCATGCAGAGGTCCTACTTCACCACCTGTTACACGACTAGAGTCCGAGATAAAATGATGCCTTTGCTGGCTGGGATGATGACAATTGCATATCGAACGTATTGGTTCACATACGCATGATGAACTCGTACCCAATTGATTTAAACTAATACAACTACGATTTAAAATATCAGGGGCCGGATAATCACAGCCATTACTTTTCGGGTAGTCCACAGTAAATGCCGGCTGAAATTTATTTCTAACATACTGTGTTGACATAGATCGTATGCGTGGCGTTGTTGGTACCACAGCTCCATTCACGTTTGAGCGTTGAGAGGGCATATGTGGGTATGTTGAATAGCCAATAAAGAATATGATAATGGCAGCTATGGCAGCAGCAGCCGAGCATATGTAGTAACCCGCTCGGCCATATTTCAGTGAGTAATCATTAAGGAATATCGTTAAAGGTACACTTATCAATACCGGTATTGCTTCAATTCCTCTTACGAAGGACCAAGTCTTTGAAAATTTCACTTTAATCCGTTCCAAGGCCAACATTTTCAAAGTGAAACGAAAACCACCAAAGCCCACACCATAAATGCCCGATAAAATGCACAGGCCCTTGTAACCCATAACAAAGGACATGAAAAGTATTGAAAGCGCTACAGTCGCCAGAAAAAACTAAAAGACAAAAAAATTAACTGCATTGCAAAGGTACAATACAAAAATATACTTATGTAAATTACCTGTGACACTATGGGTGTAGATAAAACAAAATTGTGTATAACAAAGGGTCTTCTGATTAAGACCCCAGCCAAAACCATCCCGAGTGTGGTTGACATGCCCAGCATAGTTTGTAAAAGTACCAATTCCTGGATATCCGATCCTTCTTTTGCAGCGTTCAAAGACTTTTAAAAACGATACAATTTTTAAGATGATGATTATAAAATGATTTTGAGTCTCCAGATATAGAACTTACCATTGTAAACATTGGTGTGTAGATACCTAATGCAGCCACCGCTGATGTCAAAAGCAGGATCTTAACAGTACCCGATTTAAGATTTGATATGTCTTGTATTAGTTTCTTCAAAATATTCGGCTCCACAGGAGGATTATTGTTTTTGTGGTCACGCAGCTAGAAAGCAAAATTGAATCGTTAAAGTTTCTCTTTCGCGGAGATACTCTGTCGCTGAGAGGTTTTACCTTTTTTCTTTGATTTTTCAAATGTTGTATCGCTCGTCTTTGGGGATGATATAAAGAGGCTGGTCTGTATAACAGACCAACAAAGAAGCTTATCGATGTTAAGGCCGCTACAATTTGTAAACCCGATCGCCAACCCATTTTTCTAGACGGTAAAAAATATTTAGTTTTTAAATACAAAAAAGTAAAGAATTAGTATGTAATAAAATTGTTTTGACTCACCCCACACCCTCCTTTAGGAGGACTGAAAATAAAGCTATACCCACACCTTCACCCGACATGGCAACCATTTCAACGAATAGCCTTCGCTTCTTGAAATAGTTACCCAGCATTATGGTCGATGTTTCTCTTACCATTGCGACGCCAATGCCAAAAACAAATCCTTTTTTTCGAATAAAATTAAAAACAGTTATCGAATCAATATCGCTTATGTGCGAATTGTTTGTGTTGTTTCACTTACCATAACTGAATATAACCTGATCGACTTCGGTAGCAAACGATGTAAAAAGTATACCCAGCGAAGAGATTAAGCCACCGACAACAGCCAGGAGGCGCGTAGATTTCCGACGGCAAATGGTCTCCACAAATGGAGACATTAACATCGATATGGACCAACTTAGAGCACCCAACCATTCTGAAAATTGAATACGCGGCTCATCAGAAACAAACTGAATCAACGCGTTTAAATTCGAATTTTGCTTACCATTTCCATTTGCATTCTTAATGTGCTGAACAGCATAGAATAACGTCAATCCATAAGACAATTGAAGGCCGGTTGTTAGGATGTGCACCAGGAAAGACATGCCACATATTATCCAACCCCAGCCACCGTCCGGATAAAAGTGTTGCCGTATTCCAATTGTATCAACACCGGTGCGTCTCAGAGCAGGAATATTGCGATGCAGCAAATAAAACTCTTGATCACGTAGACCAGGAAATCCAGAGTCTTGATCCTCAAATTGGTGGACACATGAGGAGTCAGGAGCTAAAAAGCAAGCAAAACAAAAACAAAATTTTCAAATTATAAAAATGCACCGACAGACGTAAGGGTCGACGAATATATTTGTCAAAAAAAAAAATAAATAAATAAAACGACAAGACAAATTGTGATATCTAACCATAATAGAAACCATGATTACAGCCACGATTGGTGGTAGAATGCTGGGATGGTGGAGGTGGTGCCAGAGTTTCTTGAGGTCGTACCTGTTGATGGTAGAGTTTACCACACAAGCATGATGAAGGCATTTGCATTTTGTGATGGTGGTCGGTATTGTACGAACTGCAACAAGTGTATTGTTGTTGATGTTGTTGTTGGTGTTGGTGTTGTTGTTGTTGTTGTTGCTGTTGCTGCTGCTCATGATGATGAAGATGATGATGATGATGATGCTGCATATGCTGCTGCTGTGAAAGCTGCAATTGTTGCGGCTGTTTTTGTTTGGTATGACGTCTACAAGTCATGGTATTGTAGGACGCTGAAGGAACATGTGTTGATGCCCCATAATTATCGTAGAGATCAACATTTGGTAGAGCTGTTATGGACCGACGATGATGAGCACTCATTAAAGGAGGTGGTGGTGGTGATGGTGTGGCATTCGTCACAGTCGCAGTATTGTACTTGTATACCGGTGTAGATATTGCATTCCGGCTACTAGTTGGTGTTGCTGTTGCCGTTGCAGTCGTTGTGGCAGTCGTTGTTATAGCAATTGCTTGTACATTTGGTTTCGTCATCGATTTTTGTAACATTTTCAAAGTCGTTTCTGTCCGAAGAATACTGTCGTTGACGTTGTGATCGGTACTGTTTTGTGGCGACCTCAGGAATGGTGAATTATAGGTGGTGTATTCCTTGAGGCTTTGTGTCGAACCCTGCTGATAAGCCAGACGGGGGCAAGATACCCACCAAACAACCGGCTGATTGTTGTAACGACAATTTTCACACAAGATCCTCTGGGTGGTAAGAGCAGCTGGCGTTGCTATTGAAATATCTTGGAATCCCGGTGGCGCTGGCAGTGGTAGTATATCTGCTGCAGACTGTTCGCTCAATGATTTTTCTATAGTTTGATATTCTTCGCTGGCAGACGCTAGTTTTACAGCTGGTATGTCTACTGCTGGTGTTGAGGGCTCTAAAAGTCTACTTGGAATATGCGGAGGATGTTCACAGCTAAGATTATACCTTCGTCACACTGCACATTTGCTGCATAAAATTTGATTCTTATTGTTAGTAGTGATGCTTTTGATAAAAGCTGATCTTCTCAGTTCCTGTTCTGAATTCGTTCGTGGTGCATAGGATTGGCCACATAAGTTGGGATAATTCTGCTGGGGCTGCTCTAGATTATCGGTGTTGTGCGGCAATTGCTGTTCTTGTCTTCTCAAAGCACTAAAAAGATTTCGTGGCAAACTACGGTACTGATTCAATTGCGGACAACTACTATAAAGGGATGAAGGTGACGGTGAATTCGTTGTATTTTGCGGGTAGTCGCCACCACCAGTGGCCATATTATCATGGCCTAAACGACAATTATAGTTACAGTTGAGCTGTTTGTTGTCACCACATTTATATTGGCAGGTGGCATACAATTTCATTGTTTACTTTACCTACGACTATCTGGAATCGCAGAAATAATGTGCGTGATTGTGGCGTATCTGGCAGTTGGCAAAAGATATCGGACGACAGGCTGACTTAAATTCTTAACCACTGATCGATATGATGGATGATAAATGTTGCGAGGATTAAACGAGAAATTCATCCTTCGCTAAAGATGTCTGCGATGAAAGCGATCATAATTAAAATATCTGAAAGAATTATAAGAAAACGAGTATTTTAATTGAAATTTTGTGTTTTTTTTTCATATTTTTTTTTTATGATTTGGTTAATGGTGATGCTATTTATTTAATAGGCAATATACAAGGATTTCACAAATTCTTTCTGCTGATGACCACAGCAAATTTTAATTTAATTTCTTTCCCCGTTTCCTTTTTTTGTATCGTTTCTACTTGGTTTGCCTTTTTGCTGTCTTTTCTAAATCGTCAGTTATGACTTTCGTTTAAAAATGAAATTAACAGTGGGATTCAAATCGAACCTCAAAGATTATTTACAAAGAATTTTTTGAATATGCCCAGACGCATCATCAACACCATCTACATATGTGTCTAGACATCTGATCAATTAGCAAACAATTAAACATAAAACCTGTTACAGGCTGATGATGTCTATCGTGGAGATTTGTTAAAAATTTCCAAATTTACAAATTCCGACTGCATCTTTACTTTGGAACAAATATTTAAGAAATTATTACAAAACAACATGTTTTAGAGCATACCGTCCGGACACATTATTGTGAACGAATAAGAAATGTTACGTCTCATTTCATCCATATCAAAGCAATCAATTAAATTTATTCCTGTTTTCTTATTTATTGTATATTTAGTACTTCAATTGAAAAGTTAGCCACTGTGCAATATTTCTGTTAAAATGCTTGCCTACTCGGCGAAAATGATGGAAGTAGTTACAACATTTCTATTTCTACATTTCGTTTCTATTTCTATTTAATCTCCAATAATACTTTTGCCAACAAAAATAAAACACCAAAAAAAAAAGCAATTTCTTGTTATTGATGGTAATCAGTATTCAGTAATCAGTTGTTAAGTGATTTGAAGTGTTGCAACTTATAATCTCTCAACATAAATTAGATTTTCGTTTTAATAAAATCGGAAATCCCATTTTAATATCAAAGTGATGTATGTAAGTATGAGAATATTTTTGGAATCAATGCTGTGTGTTGCAAAGCTTAAAAATTTGGCAGTCAAACTAAGAATTTTTGGTAATGTTCATAATTATGAAACCATAAACCATAAAAAGGAAATTAAAAACGAAAATGGCTTTATTCTAGATTACTTTACTTAATTTTCTTTTCATTAGAATTTTTCGAATTGGAACCACAACCATTAAAACAGCATCTGTCCCAATTCCTTAAAAGAGTGCCCTAAATTAGATGTAAAATACACTATTAAATGTACATACATACATACACATACTTATTAAACAGTTTGGCCTACTCTGGTATGTTTGGTTTTCTCTTTCTTTCTGTCTCGACTTTATCACATTCAATATGATGATGTCATAGTTGGCTAAAAATTATAAGAGAAAACTTAACAAATGGGTCAAAGTAATTTTCAAAAATTCATTCATTTCCTAATACTTGAGTTCGTGCTTCATTTTTTCTGTTTTTTTTCTTACTTCCTTGTCTTCTTTTTTTTTTTTGTTGTTTTCATTTAATTTTCTCTGTATTTTTTTCTCTTTAGTGAACATTTTATTATGAGTGCATGCTCTAGAGATCACAAGTGTGTGGGTGTTTATTTATGTATGTTTGAGTGTTATGTGTGTGTGAGGCTGTGAGGCTTTTATCAATCTTGTACAAGCATGTACAACCTCATACTCAATTAAAAATTCAGTTTGAATAATAAATTGGTTTTTTACAACTTCACATTAGAAGCAAAGCAAATAATTAAATAGTCACACCATAGCCCAACACCACCCACTACAATGTCCACAATGGACACACGGACAACCTACATTTAAACACAGATTAAGAGAGACAAAACCAGAAAAGGATACAAAGAAAGGGAAAGGGAAAGAATGGGAGAGAAAGAGCGAAACATGTGTTCGATTTTTATCTACTATCCTAGAAAATTACAATTCATCACTCTGTGCAACATCCAACCAACAATGACTGACATATAGATTCACGTTCAGTTACGAAAACAAACAAAACAAGACAAACAAAAAATTCGGCGAAAAAAACATTAATAAATTAATAGTACGGTGGTAAAGTTCTCTTGTTATCTATATTTCCTAGACATCGTTGTACTTCCGTTTTCTGTTTTTGTTTCCCTTCCATTCAGACAGACACAGTAAAGTGCATAGACAACATTGTTTAATCGGGAAAAATAACACCAAAAAAACACCAAAAAAAACAAACAAACAACAGAAAAAGAGTTCTACACATTTTTATTGTTACAGAAAACAGAAAAAAAATTGTTTTAGCAACAACAACAATAGCAAAATTAACGAATTTTTCAATTTTCCACATTTTATTTCATTTTATTTTTCACTTTTATTCAGGCACGTATTTGTGATACTAGAAAATATATTTTACAACAACAATTCATTCATACTAACACCCACACACACACACACACACACAGATGCACACTCTGAACAATATGAGACATGCTCCAACACATTTCCACTTTCAAATAACCATTTTCGTTCTCATTGTTTAAATAATAACAACAACAACAACAGCAATTTGTTTAATTTGTCATCTCCTTCAATTTACACAAATATCCCATAACGGAGTATGAAAATGAAAAACAATAACAAAAACTAAAAATAATACAATACAATATGAAATGACAACAACAATAATAACAGCAAGAAGAAAAAAAAACCAACAACAGCAACAACAAACAAAATCTGAATAAAATAATGATTCTGAAACTTGTATTATCCTGTCCATGAGCATGTTTGTCTACATAGGAGAGACTGTGTATGTATGTACGCTGAGAGTAAAATCAGAGCATCATACACTAGTAAATACTTTTCGCATCCCCCTACATATATATATATATATATATACATATGTATGTATGTATATATTGGTACACATCACATCGTATGAGTCATTTTATAATAATTTCAAGTGTTTTTGTTTCTCTATATTTTACTTTTTTTTTACTATACCCTTATAGCACATATAATATAATTGGTCATTACAACCCTTCGTCAGGATTACGGCCTGTTTCTCAAGGGTATAGCACAACTGCATCAAAAAACTGACGCTGTGAGGAGATTTTTCGATAGATTTCTTAATTTAGTAATGTTTTACGCCTGACCTGCACCAATCTGAAAAATTTAAAAAGATAATCTGGTTGCCTAATATAAAAAATATTTCATGCAAAAAGATCTACGTAAATTTCAGTAGGTGCGAGTACATATTTGAATAGGCGTTGAATTGTTGACGGTCTTAAGGTTTATCAGCACTCCACAATCTCTACCAATTACAATCGATACATGATTAGTCCACGAGAGCTTATCATAATTGTAGTGACTTGAAAATTTCAACAACTTTATTGTCATTAATAATGATTTTGATAAATTGTCCTGTATGATATCGAGGAATGGGAGTCGGATAACATGGAGTTGGTAACCGAAATATTATTATAATAACAATATGTACATACATACATACATATGTACCCTACAACAATCACTCACTCGTAAAAGCCAGACATCTTTACAGATGGTGACGCAGTAAAATCAGATACTACCGTAGATTCTCTGTGTCGTAGAAGCATATCATGAAATAAAGTTTGAGACACATCAGAAAGGAAAGATCAATGCTTTCAATGTATGAAATCTTATTGGCCTATGTAGTATTATTCCTATTTAAATTGAATTATCCACTGACAATCTATTTGAACTCACATTAGTGTGCGATGTTTGGTTTCTTCATTCTTTTACGAAATAAAGAAAATTAAACTTAATTTGAAAATATCTGTTTTTGTAACAAAACGACCCCAAACACAAACATGGACACACAAATGTGTGAAACACAGAGACAAACATCATCACATGCGATGATGACATGTTCAAATAGTACTTGTGATGTACTCGTCGTATTCGATCTATTTTATAGACACTCACTGTAGTTCTTATTGCTTTAGTGTTGGTAGTAGTTATTGTTCTTGTTCTTGTTGTTGCGTTGTTGTTGCTGCCGTTGATATAGTGGGGTTTTTGAGACAACAAGAACAACAAATAAAAATGGTAAAGAGTGAAAGAAAAAAGAAAAAAGAAAATGTTAAAAATTAAATGTACGCTCCTTTCCACAACGATGTTAAATGAATAACGACCACACAGTTATCAGTTACCGGTAAGCAGTTGCTACTGTATGAGTGTGTGTGAAGTGACTGATGTTACATCCAAGTACAATATAAAACAACAACACAACTGAGTACTAAATATTTAAGTGATGACTCCGACACATAATCAAAAAGAGTCGCTCTCTATTTTAAGCTACAATGGTTCCAATCAGTCTCTGACCTCAGTGTGTCTGCGACTGAGTTATAAGTGTTCGTGTGTTTTTTCTCATATTTCTCGTTCTACTTTCTCTCATAATTAATAAAAATAGAGCAGATTAGTCCCTTTGTCTTTTAAAAGAAAACTATTACGGCTTAAATAAAAAAAAACCGAAAACAACTACCGATCTATTCCATGCTATTGTTTATTTTATTTTTATTTTTTTTAATTTACTACAGCTTCCATACTATCAGTCAACCTCACTCACTTACTCACTCATTGCCTCCGTTGTTGGACTTAATCCGCATGATAAATATTTGAAAGCTGAAGTAATAACTTTTATTTGCAATCATTTATTTATTCTGTATGAATACATCTTCTCTCTTTCTCTCTCATTTTTCATATGTTTCTGCTTTCGTACGTGTGAAGTTGTTTCTTATGCCATGGGTGGTGGGTGAGTGAGTGTGTATGAATCTATGAGATCGAGGATGGATTTTTAAGCGCTACAAATAAATCCCCCAATAAAATTGGACTTTATTTTCAATTGAGTGGCTGTAGGATTTATTTTCTTTTTTAATAAAAAAAAAACGAATGAAATTGAATGGAATTTATTTTTGCTCTGACCATCATGGTGATACACGTACGAATTTGTATCTTCGCAATGGTATGCAGAGAATTGTTTTAAATCAATTATTGGAAGGAATTGTTTGTGCTTCAAAATAGACCAGTGACCCATTAAGCACCATTTTTTAAGGTGCTTGCCCCTTTATTTTGATGTCCCTTTATTACACTCAAACAAATTAAAAAAAAAAAAAAAAAGAAAAAAAAAACTTTATTTGGTAAGCCCAGTGGAAATGTTTAAATTGAAGTAATTTACTAAGAGAGAAATTTCTGAATCAATTAGATTTTTTCAAATTCATCCATATTATATCGCGCTCTCCTTTGCAACCACAAAAGTCTCAAATCTCATTAAACAATATAAGAGATTTTATTAAATTAATATTTTTTCTTTCCTTTAATAAATTTCTCACATTGCATCGCCATGAACTAAAGACGGCTTTACTTGCGATCAATAGTTTCGAGTGATTTAACATTTTCATTTAATGTCATCCGTAAACGATATTCGAACTGTATTTATCGTATTTGTCAACACTCATTGGCATATATGCACATACAAACGCTCTCACATGCTCAGGTAATGTAAAAGAAAATTATATGTATGTATGTGAGAGAAGAAAATCCCAAATAAAAGGATAAACCATGTTTAAGTATGTTGCGTGTGTATGTGGGTGTGCATGTGAGTGTGTGTGCAAAAGTTCAATTTGATTTAAAAGCTCTTTAAAATTCACAATGTTCTTAAACGAACAATTTTTAAGAACTCATACTCGTCACTGTAGTTGTTGTAATAATTATTCCTGTTGTTTTCACTGCTGCTGCTGTTGCCGCTACTGCTGTTACTGATACTAATACTGGTACCGATATGTTCTGATATGTGATGCTGTTTATGTTGCTGTTGCTGTTGCTGTTGCTGTTGCTGTTGCTGTTGTTATAGTATAGAAGCATGAATTTGCTTGTTATTGCTACAATACTCGTACATACGATGCATGTTTATAAAATGTGCTTATGTGTATGCATGTGAGCATGCTTGTTAGTTGTTGTAGTTGTTACTAATTATTGTCTTAAAACGGTATACATACATAAATAAGTGACATATGAAGTCGTATAATGTCCAAGTATTTGTAACACAATGTCCGTCCATTGGGCCCAATTGTAACAAATTTCTTTTTTTTTTTTTTTGTTGTTAAATTAAATCCTTTAAATTTGTTGCTGTGGTTTGTCTATGCAGTTGAGAGTCGTTGGTGGTGAAGGTGTCGCATCATGTCCGATTAAAATCTTTGTCAAAATTTATTACATCGCATTAATATGGGCAAACTTTTGATTGGGAAGTGGCTGGCAGCTGCATAACAGAAATGCAATTAAAATTTAATTTTTGCCTTACCAAGAATTGTATTGTGCAACAACCACGAACAAAGAAATACGTCAACATTTTATTTGTAAAAATATTTTGTATTTTATTCAAAACAGGATAATTTTAAAATTTTAAATTAGTGTGTATATATTTATATATGTATGTGTGTGATGCACCTACCCTCGCACACTAAATGAGTAAATGAATGAATGGATGAGTTAATTAAGAATCCACAAAGTTCACGCAAATTATGTTGCCTTTTTGCTGTGTTATAATACTTTTTCCTCTCTCGGGTTTGTATCCTTTTGTAGTTGTTTGTTTTGGTGTTGTTACTGTTGTTGTTGTGTCTTGTTGTATCTATTAAATTGTTTGGCGTTCGTGTTTGTGCTAACCACTCCTGCAGTACAATGGTGCATTTAACCAGACCGTGCTTTGCTCCCAATGAGTACAAAAAATGCATCATTCTACAAACGCGCTACAAATAAACACTCCATTATATACACGAATACCACCAGTAACAAGAAAGAACCTCAAATACCTGCAAAATCTTATGGAGTACTAAATAATATCAAAACTGACGACAACAACAACAACAACAGCAGCAATAACAAAAGAAATTATTTATAAATTCAAAAGCAAAATACTCTCGTTCACATCCATACATTTTGTTTTGTATATATGTACGTATGTATGAAGCAGATACGTTTAAGTTTTCTCGTGCAACAGTCATACAAACTAACACAAAGTAGAGCGAACGCATAAACAAGCCACCAATCCAAACAGTCAGTCATTCCAAAAGACTTTTCTTCGATCGTTTTTAACCCCACGGCGAATTCCATTTTTCCCGTGCACTTTTTTTCATGGAAGCTTTTCGCGAACCATAAGGTTGACTCACACAATCTTTCTAAGTCGCTACATATATTTTCTTTTCTCAAAAGCTACTGCTTCCAGGCAACTGAGTATATGAAAATCTATGCGTACATACATATGTATGTATGTATTTATGTATTTATGTAACTAAAGGGTCGAACAGTAATTCAAATGAATTGATTCGCAAAACAATAACTGAAAATTATTGCAAAACGATTTTGTACATTCATATATCAAATGAGCTTTAACTATAATAAATCCCAAGAAGGACTTTTAAAGAAAGTTGTTAACTTATTTCACTAACTTGCATTGACGATTGACTGTACGACGAGCTAAAATCCATTTCAAATTTTAACAGTTATTAATTAGTATTTTATTATCCTTTCTGATCCTTACTTTCTTACATAATTGGACTTAGCGTCTCACACTGTCCACTTTATGTGAAGCCTACAGTTTAAAGTCAACTCTAAATGGCAATTTTATTTATTCTCAGGGTTTTTGCCAGAAATCTGCTGAGAGAAAGAGGCCGAAGAAATATTTCGTTCAAGATGTGTGGACTGGGATTTTACATACGTCCACACGTCTAATAAGCCAGCATTTCAACTTCTGATCTTTACAATCTTCTATTTAGATTTCACGTGAAATGTTTTATATTCTTCTACAATCACTTGTTTTGGTCGCTTTTTTTAACTATCGACTCAGAAATTGTTTTGTATTCAATTATTCGCATAAGAACTTAATTCTTAAAAATTATTTCATTTGATATTTATGTTTGTTTGTTTGTTTTTTTATTTTCGAATTCAAATGCTAAAATTAAGAGAAAGGAAATGCATTTCTTTGTGTGAATGAATGTATTCTTTTGAAAAAAAAACTAAAAACGAAATAGAAAATACTTTTCTTCATACGTACGTACATATTTTGCTAAAAGGAATCTTTAAAAAGTTGAAACAACAACAACAACATGAAGCACAACAGCGAAACTAACCGAAAAACACAGTCTTCATCTATAAAAAGAAAAAACAAAAACAAAAAAAAAAAACAAGTAAACGAACGAACGAAGGAAAAAAAACAATGAATCCTTATAATATTTTATTTTTGTTACAAATCTCTCTATACACACACACACCCATACTCATAAACAGAGACACACGTACACGTAAATACTAAAATGTTCCATTTAAAGTGTATGTGCATATGTATGTATTCGCATATACGATATGAGAGTGTATTTAAATCCACAGGAAAGAGTTGAAGGCAATATTTTATTATTTTTTTATTCGTTTTCATTTTTTTAGATTTTTTTTTTTTTTTGTTAACATACGTTATTACAAATGTATTTTGGTGTACTTGGGTGTGTGTGTGTGATAATGTTTTAAATATAAATACATTACAATAAGTAAATATTGTATGTATATGTGTGAGTAACACTGGCTATACATTTTAATATTTAAGTGCATCGCCTGTGGATTGTTGTTTTGATATCCTTTCAGTTTGGTGCATACGCAAGGCTTATTTATAGAAAATTTCACGATTTTAACGCTTTTTTTTTATTGTGACTCTTATTCATTAAAAATGTAAATATTTCTGTCCTTAAAGCATTTTCGTGATTTTTTCGTTTCGTTTCCAAGTGTAAGTAAGGCAAGTGAAACAATGAAAGGAGATATGTAATCATTTCATTCATACACTCAAACATAAAAAGAAAAATATCAAACAGCAGCAAATGGCTAATTATGAATATAATCATCACCTCTATCAGTATCATCAAGTATCTGTATCAGCACTACTAACTTGCCTTGCATTTCAAACTTTTACGAGTTAGGCATGGGAACAAAACATTTTTGGAAAATCATGCTGTTGGAGGACTTAACTAACGTGTAGTATTTATTGCATTTGGATGTGAATCTATTTATAGTGTAAGTATCACGAGTACCTTCTTCTGGAAGACCGATCCACATGCGGATAGGTCGGCTGAAGAACAAATAATCACCTTATTTCTCTTGATCACATGTTACACTAGCAAGCTTCCAGCAAAGGTGAGTAAATATCAGAAGGAAATAAGGAACCAAAAAAGTTATTTAATAGATGACAGCAATACTTCAGGATAAGAGCTGCAATACTATCCAATCTAGAAGGCCTTTTTAACTATGAGCGTACGAAAGAATATATTCAGCATAGTTACTGATCTCCCCTGCTCGATTTCGGGCAGTACTTTGTCGCTTTCCAGCAAATACGAGTTACTTGCAAATAATTCTGGTAAAGGGTTAGTCTTTCTCTCATAGTACTAGTGCACAAGAACAACAGCTTGCGAATCAAATCAGCTTACGCCCAAGTGTCATCGTATCAATTCCATTGATTCATTGAAGCATCGACACTTCTTCAGTTTTCATTCCACCAAAGGGTACTCGCTTCATCAGTGGACTAGAAGCTCCCCTCTTCGCAAACTCATCTGATTGTTCATTATCCAATCCATTATCAACTTCCCGAAAAGACTTTATTTCCTTATTGTCTAGGCAGTCTCTAATTACGTTGCATACTTCTTATAGCATTAGCTAACCTCGGGGGACAGGTGGCACCATAACCGTCCTCCTTACACAATGCACAGCATGAGTAGGGGCCATCCCCTGAGTGTTGGTCTATATACATATATAGAATAAAAGAAAGAAAAATATTGACTTTACGCTTTTTAAATTTCTATTTGACACAATAACTTATTATCTGTTCGTTTTCATTTCAAATTCCAAGAGCACTCACTAAATATTGTAATTCGTATGTTAATTGTGTCAGTACGATACTTTCGCTGGGCTAAAATAAAAAATAATATATGTACGTACCACATACAATTAATGATACAGTTAAATGATGTCCGAAAATTTCTCACTTAATCCATCTGCCTATGATTGTGTTCTGTTTACCATCAACTACTGTCCATACATACATACATACATACATACATGCATACATAAATATTTAATGCAATCTCTTAATATCCATATGAAGAAAACAAATGTGAATTTCGAATTCTATTTCACCACCTCTGGGGTGTACATAGTAAAGGGTCTTTAAAGATTTTTGAATATTTTAAAAAATAAAATATTTATTATTTAAATCAAATGAAATGAAATGTCTCCTAAGCTAAACATTATTAATGTGTATGTGTGTATACACTTGCAAAATATGAATATCCGACAAGGATGAAAAGAAGAAATCTTTTGAATAAATAAATGAATAATTTTACAATTTCAATAAATTTTTACGTTTGATTTAAGAGAACGAATCAGTTTCAGAGCACGAAAGGCTTCATAGGATACGTTTGTAATTGAGTGCGAGTGCGAGTGCGAGTGTTTAAGTGTGTTTGTGTTTCTGTATTTGTATGTAATCAACCGCATCTTCGAATGACAGCCAACATGTATAAATTATGTCCTTTAGCGTTTTTCTTCATTCATCCATCTATCCATCCATCCATTCATTCATTCATTCATTCATTCATTCCACCATTCATTCACTTATTCAGTCACCCATTCTGTTTTTTTTTTCTTTTGTTTTCTTTGTTTTCATATCAGAGAGTCAGAGAGGCAGTGGCAAAGCCAAAGGCAAAGTGTAACGAGCCTAGAAGAGCTAAAAATTATTGCTCCTTTGTTGTTGGAACGTACAACAACACCTATAGTTTTAAATTAAAATACATTGTTGACAGAAATCTTTCGAGGGGCGTTCTCATCTCCCTCTTTCCGTATACGAATATATGACATACATTTGTATGTATGTACACTCCTGCACACATATCTCCACATAAATATGTATGCAATATACATACATACATACATGTACAAAAAGAGAAACTAAAGGAAAGAAACAAAAAAAAAAATAAAAAAGAGTGAGAGATTGAAAGAGTTTAAATCGTTTCACTAATTTCATTTGTATATTATTCAGGTTGCGTGTTTAATAAATTATT
The DNA here is from genome assembly GCA_930367235.1 of Sarcophaga rosellei. Taxonomy (NCBI): domain Eukaryota; kingdom Metazoa; phylum Arthropoda; class Insecta; order Diptera; family Sarcophagidae; genus Sarcophaga; species Sarcophaga rosellei. The sequence goes on along the minus strand of OV884019.1, from coordinate 1,471,485 downwards.
AAATAATGCGCATTGTTTTTAATGGGACAATAAAGTTAATTGAAATTTTTATTTTCATTCATTCAGCCCCCTTTTCCATATAACGTCTGAGGTATGAAACAAAAGTTCTGAATTAATCGAATTGAACGACTCTCGCACTTTAATTGGCAATTTTTAACTTTCATTGAAAAATATTTCTGTATTGTATTTAATTTTTTCTAACCTTATTGAAGGAGATACGATATTTTTTCTAATTTTAAAAAATTGATCTTTTCCACAGTTTTAGTTACTTTAGAGCCATAGAATTAAGGTAGAAATCTCATTTTCCTTCAAACAATATGAAAAGAGGAAGAAAAACGCAAAATAGTACAACACAGCCAGATGCGTGCAACTTCAAGAGCGAATAAGCGTAGCCAACGATCACACGCCTAATGCCGCTAAAGAGAGAAGGAAACAAATCAGAGAAGAAAAACTCGTTTTTCTCGAAATCACTTTTTTCGACCTGACGACGACTTGGCCGATTTCACTTATATTTTGGGAAAATGTTCCTAAAAGAAAAAGTAGACGAGAACAGGAATAAGAAATTCAAAACGCCACCATTTTTCAAAATATTCCAGTTCATGCTATTGCCAGTAATGAATTTCTTAAGACACCATTTTCATTTTTGCTTTCAGACACTCCTAACTCTTTAAGCCACCGTAACCATATCTTAACATTACCATTTTCAGGCTGTACAACCGCCGGACTTCACTATAATTGAAAAAGATTTGTTTTTCTAATAAACTATCAAATGTCCTCTTTAACATATAGAAAGATTAATTTCTTTAAATAAATTTATCCTTAAAAAAAGTCGAAAAAATACCTTCAGTAAGTAACTTAATCCCTTAAGTAAGTGGATGGACCAATAAATTTGTGCCGTTTTGAATGAAAGTAAAGTTTTAGTTTAATTTTCTTTGTTAATTTATTATCATATGTACATATGTACATACATAATTGGTCATTAAAACCCTTCAGTCAAGATTACGACCTAGTTGCTCACACCCCTTATGTTCTGTGCGTTAAATGTATGCATGATTGGCGGGACTTACAGTTTAAAGTCGATTCCGAACGACAGATGTTTGAGGAAATTTTCATGGCATTTTTAATCTGCTGAGAAGAAGTCGGTGAAGAGATATTTTCGTTTTGATGCCTAATTTAGGGTTTGAACCGTGGCCTTACGTCTAATAAGCCAACACAATACCTACCAGACAGACACCGGCGACATTCGTTTATTTATTATCAGTTTCAAAAAAAATCAGAGTTTTGCCGAGATTACCGACATAGTCTTTTTTATGTTCTCTGGCTGTGCACTCTGAGAGTGCACTAAGTTTCTTTAAGTCTGCTATCGTTAACGTTTGCCTGGTGATTAACAGAAACAGAGTTATCCCATCAGTAAAACGTCATTAAATTAAAAATATCACTAATATACTTACAACATACTTAAATAAAGTTACAAAGAATTCAATAAAATATATGTTGCTATAAATCCTACCATTCGGCTCTATACATACATACATACATACATACATACATACATACATACATACATATATATATGTATACTAAACGAACACATTAAATCAGCTATCAGTGTTCATTTTGAATACTTCAACGATGAAATTACGTAGCAAATAAAGTTTGTTTTAATAACATCCAGTATAAGAAATAAAGTAAATAATTTCAAATTTTTAATTTGCAACATTAGAAGAAGATACGCTTTAAAGCAAGATACTACTTTAAAACAAGAATAACGTAACTTGAAACGTTCGGTAATCACTTGGGTTCAATAAAATACAAAAAACAAACATTTTTGTTTGCGATAAATATCTTGTAATCCTTTAACGTTTTTGAAAGTCTTCTACCTAATGTTACGAAAATAAACTTCAGCAGACTAATTTCAAGAAAATTTAAATCTTTTCAACGCAATAAATCAGTGGTTCACAGACAGAAAGTTGTCTGGCCGCTGCTGTAAAAGAATGTTTTGACAAAAACCCGAAAACATAAATTCGTCATGGCGCCCAAGAACATGAAATTTCATGAAACAAATCTTAATTAAAGATGTTCCCGGAGAACATGTGTGTTCCTGGGATTGTGGAAACCTATGAAAATTAAAACGAGAAAAATAAATGTGAGAGCGAAGTTCATTTAAAAAAAATCACTATCAACGATTTTGCACCTTAGCTGTGAGATGCTAATATCACTCGTTGCTGAAACAAACTAATGAAATTACTGATGCTTCTACACTTGTTATCAGAGCTCTCAATTACTTTACGATTCAATTTACGAAACAATTAACTGGCCACTTATAATACATGAGTATTATTATTAAATTCAATCGATCGCACTCTTGTTTAGATATCTCTACCTTGCAAATTAATCGTAACTAAAGCGTAAACTAAATAAAGCTTCTGCCAGAATTGAAACTGATTTCTCGTGTTTAGCTTAAACCTAAGCCAGGTGTATTTTTCGCATGGAGACCCATGTAAACTCTACCTACATACAGAACCTAATAAAAATAAAATTTGTTTATTTTATTTTATTTTACTCGTATTTTATTAATTTTATTTAAATTTTTATTTATTTTAATTCTTTATCTCTGTCTCTCTCTCTCACTCTCTTTTGTTCACCCTCTTGCTCTCTAATACAGTAATGAATGCTGATGTAGTTTTTTGATTTTTATTATTGAATATTCAGTCGATTAGTGGTTAAATCATGGAATAGATGTCTGGTTAGGGGTGAAGGAGATGAGAAAGGAGGGAGAGCGTGAACGCTAGCTCGGCACATGGAAAGACAAATTGAACGAGTGATTAACGGGGTGTTTAAAGTTTAACGAGCAAGAGTACCACAAGAAAATTACAACTAATTAAGAATAAATGTCCTTAAAGCAAAATGTTTGTATGCACATACACCGTGTTTATACATACATACATACATACATATGCCATGATAAGAGAAAGAGAGAGAAAGAGAGGGAGAACAAGACTAATACTTACATACAAACATTGATGTTTTGTAATAAGACATTAAAGAGAATGTTTGCAAAGTACTGATAGAGTGTGTTTGTATTAGTGGGAAAAGTGATTTTTTTTTTCTTGCTTCCTTTTGATTTGATTTGCTTTATTTGCATTAGTATTGTTTGTTTTTATTTTTGTTGTTTTTCTATTTGTTTGCTTATTATTTTACTTCCATTATTTTGTTTTAAGGGAGCGAAACGCGAAATATATGTACGAGTACATACGATCACACGCATTCTTATAAGCACTCACGTATACAGAAGACAAATACAAACACTTGAAAATTTGTTAATCGGTTTTTGTTGTTTCTACTAGATTAGTGTTGGTATTATAATGCATATGTTTAGTAAGTCAGTTTCTCCTACGTTACTCCTTCTTCTTCTTACAAAGTTAATGTATTTTTGTGTGTGTTTAGTTGCTATTGCTTCTACTGTTTATTCTTTACTTCTTTACATTATTTTCCTCTTAACTATGATGTTGTTGTTGGTTGTGTGTGTCTGATTGTGAACTTTATTAAAGCTTTTCTTTTTTATTCTTTTTCTCTCTCCCCTCTCTCTCTCTCTATCTCTCTTTTTCTTTACTTTGATTATTTTATACATATATTTTTGTAGTAGTGAGCGGTATAATTGTTTTTTGATTCTTTATTCCTATGTTTGTTGTTTTTAATTTTGTTTCTTTTGCCTTTCTCTCTCTCTCTATCTCACTCTCTCACTATTTGGTGAAGGATGAGACTGTGTTCGTTGGTTTATTTAAAACATTATGGTTGAATGCCTCTTGGGAAAGTTTTAGGAAAATTAAGAACTTTTTCTTCTTTTATTTTTCCTTTGCCATCATTGTTCCTCTTGCTGTGTTCCATTGTTGCTGTATGTATGTATGTATGTATGTCCATTTTAGTCTGTGTGTGTGTGCGTGTGTATGTTTAACTTTTGAAACAACAAGAGCCAAAATTTAAAACATACGAATAAATAAAATATGCCAAAATTTGTTTACCACAATTGTACATAGCAACAGCAAAAGACCGAAGATGTTGTCGATAAGTAATCAGCAACGACAATCTGCTCACTCTCATGCATATACATATATACAATATTATTTTTTTTAATAAACTTTCTGTTTTTCCTCTTTATGTTTGTTGTTTTTTTTTCTTTTTAATTTTTTTTTTTTAATTTTAGTTAACAACCCGCCTTCAGTTCCTAGCTGGTTGGATAGTTGACTGTGTGACTTGCTGCGATGTCAACTCGATTTGTTTTGCTAACGACACTGCGCTAACAGCCCGAAGCCCAAACAGCCTTTTAACTAAACAGTTATGCGGACAATTTTCAACTTTTTAACTTTATGAGCTGTTAAGTTTTTGTTGAGTTTTGTGAAAATTAATAATTTTATTTCTGTTGTTAAATATTTTGTCGTTGTTGTTATTGTTGTTGTTTTGCTTTTCTTCTCCTTTCCTTGAAGGAAAAACACGTTCATATACCTCAATTGGTGCGGCAAGTGGAAGTAACTTTGTTAAGCAGGAGCACGCTGACTTGCATCATCCTTAAACTCCCTGTAATCGATGCTGTCGATGTCAGTTTTTCTGTTATTTTCATAGTCATAGACATTGCCATCTCCATCGTCATCACTATACCCATCGCCATCGTCATGGTCGTTGTGGCTGCCGTTGTTGTTGTCGTTGTCGATGTCATCATCATTATCACTTTTATTTCATCGGTCCCACTAACATCTATGGCTGCCTGATGATGCTAACGATGATGAGTAGAATACAATAACAATAGCAAGCAAAATGATAATGTATATATGTACATATGTATGTATGTACGTTAACAAAAATGTAAATAATCAAAAGAGAATACATATGTTGTTGTTTTTGTTGTATATATTTTTAAAATGAGGTTGATTGTTGAGTCGCCTGTTTGCTTCATGGATGCAAAATCTATAAAATACGAGAGTTTGTATGTCGAGTCTATATTTCAGCTGTACGGTTGACTATATATAACTGTGTAAGTGTATGTATGTAAGTAAGTGTATGTATGTATACATATATGGGATTTTATTTTTTACTTTTTTTTTTCTTTTTTTTTTTACACCAAAATATCAACCAAACAAAAGGCCGACAAACGCTACTGTTTCATTTTAGCCAGACTAAATACAGAGGAAAATATTTTTGCCGCTTTCTTTTTCCTTTACTCCTGATGCTGCTCTGTTGCTGTGTTGTTCGATATTTTATGCATTCTTTTTCTATAGTAATATTGTTGTTCTATTTTCCTTCTTTTTTTTTTTTTTGTTTTTGTTTTCGTTTCAAAAAATGAACAACAGCGTTCCAAAAAATAAAAATAAAAAAACAAAAAAATACGAACGAAATATTGTAAATTACATACGCTTTGATTACTTTTATAAACACTGACATACACATTCGTAAGCATAAAGTGCTACTGTATATACTATGTATGTAAACAACCTCACTACACTTACTCCCACACACAAACTCCCACACTCACACACACACTGAAGTATATATATTGTACGAGTGCGAGTACATCGTTTATTTATAGTTGACAAAATTGCAAATAAAATATCAACTCACACAAACATATACTATGTAAGTATATTATGCATGTATATATGTATGTAGTATATGTATGTATGTATGTCGAAGATTGCATGTGTTGAATTACGAACAAAAAAAAAATGTTTTTCTACATTTTCTCTAACCATCGCAAATAGTTTTGAACAATTACGAAAATGTGCCTCTAATGGCAAATGCTGATGGAAAATATTAATTCTCCTTTAAATTTTCAAGTGTGAGCGTTCTAAATAAAATAAAACAATAAACAGACACGGACGCAGATGCAGACACAAATAGAAACGCAAACGTAAATAAAACCTCAAAAACCTTCAAGAAATAATTTTTAAAGTCAATGGTCCAAGAGATGACGCATAACCTCTGCCGTTTTGCAAAGCCTGAAACAAAATTTAAAACTATTTTAAATTAGAAAAATAAACAATGATATGCTGTTAACCGTTAAATATAGACAAACTAAACCAAATTGCTCCTTTCCTTACTGGTGATAATAATAATACAGCACCCGCCAATAACGAACGGTGTGTCTTGAATACGGAAACATTACTTCAAGTTCTTCAAATTGTATGTGAAATGAAAAGACCACATATAGCTGGCATTTGCGTTAATTCTAACTAAAGTCGACATGATGAACATCATAGCGTCTTAAAGGGTACGAGGATGCACATACACTCTCGGCGATTTCTCTAAAAACTTTAATGATGAGGAATATGTGGAGATCACTCAACATCCACTCTGCTGTGGTCCGGCACTCAGAAAGATGAGTAGAATCGAATCATACTCATAATTTCTGATGCTTATACGCAATCATACTTATTTTGATATCATACGCATACTACTCATATTCAAAGTTTGAAGTACTCATCATATTCATACTTAACAACACGTATGATATTGTTGATTTCGACTCTCCATAACTCAACATATACATATACAAATCAGAAAATAAGTATGATTCGCGTACGAACACTAAAATACTCACTAAAAAGTTGTGTGTTTTGCACTGCTTGCTGCTCGCTCTGTCTTTTTTGCTTATGTGCAACAATAACTTAGACTGTAAATTTTGATGAATGATTGGAGTCTCTCAATCATTTATAAGTATTATGAGTATTTTTCTGAAGTTATTAATCTAAATGAGTAGGCTTATGAATCAAACATATTTCGAATGTCAACGTTGTACGCATACTCATTGCAACCTATACTTATAAATAGTGAGTATGAATGCATCATAGAAATTAAATTTCAAAATTGTTAACTCACATACATATGTTCAAAATTTCTTGACTGCTTATGAGTAGCGAAAAAACGATTCATTGCTTATCTCTGGTGTACAGTCAAAGCTGATTTGTATATGAAAGGGAGTAGGTGTTGGATTGAGGGAATCGACATACATCTAAGCCAATATGTAGGCTTGTCGTGCGCTCACCATTTGGAATACCACCTTACATTCTATTGCAACTCTGTATCTTTTAATAACTTCCTTAACTTCTTCCACTCCAAGAGGAATGCATGCAATAGAGTTATCTTTTTTGGAAATTTAATGAATCAATTATCAACCAATTATGTTTATGTACTTAATGTTATTTATTCAATGCCAATAAATTTTTTTAATTATCTATCGATCTTTCGGGAGAAAATTTTTATGATTCAGTAAAAACAGAAAGCCTGTTGACTTTGTACTTTAGTATACGTTGTATGTCCAGTATAAATGAATTTGAAGCACTCTTTATAACAATTCAATGTTTTAAGACGTTAACATATATTTCAACATTATATATGTGTGTATGTACACCGAAAAAAATGCACCTGAATTATTCGTTTAGAAATCATATATACATATGTATGTACATACATATATGTTTGTATATACATATATACATACATATATGTATATGTATGTAATTGCGAACAATACATACTAATCAATATCAATAATGCAATTGAAATGATTTCAAGTCCTTCTAAGTCGTTTCTAAAAACAAGAATACAGAGGTCTCCGAAGACTAGTAGGTAGCAGGTAGTAGTGGTGAAAAAAATATTTGAAAATGCATAATTTTTATAAGAGTCCAAGCAACAGAAAATCATCTCAGGATCTGCTGCAGAGAGTGATTAATGAAACTGAAATAAAATAAAGAAATCACATGGAAATCGTACGCGTATATGAAGACGGAGATGCTTTAAAGAAACTAAAGGAAATCATAATAAATCAAAGGTCACATAAGAAGTCGCCGAACCCCAGATCGGATATCAAAACAAAAATAGAGAAAAATATTTCTTCGGCGACTTCCTCTCAGCAGATTTCTCACAAAAACTCTGAGAGTAAATAAAGTTGTCGTGAAAAGTTGCTCAAAAATCTGTCGTTCGGAGGCAACTTTAAACAGTAGGTCCCGCCACTCATACATATAAGGGGTGATTTTTTAAGAGCTATAGAAACATTAAAAAAAAAAACACATAAAATTCAGAAAAATGCATGAAATCTTTATTTGAATCGATACACTCCCCGAAATATTTATAAGACCAAACGTATTTCTCGAAAAACTTAAAATCTTTTAGACCAATTCGTACCATTTTTGGGTTAAATATAACTAACTATAATATAAATCTTTTTATGTAAAAAAAATATTTTTTTCTTTGTTTAATAAAAGAATAGCACAAAATGAATTTCATTTTCAAACGAAAAAATTATAAGACCAAAATTAAATAATATTCACATAAAGCTAAAATAACAATGATAAAAAACAACTACTGAGTAATTTTTGTATTTATTAGTAATTAGTGTGTCCACCGTGATTAATAATGACTTCCTGAAGTCGACGGGGCATATAATTTATTAAATTTTCAATGCAATTTTGACCAATCCTACTCCTTTCTCTTATGATGGCACTTTTTAAGCATTTTACATCCTTATACTGAGTGTTATTATTGAAAACTTGGTCCGATAGTATTGCCCATAAATTTTTTATCGGATTTTGATCTGGACTACATGTCGGCCAATTCAAACCTGGTATGTTTCTGGAGGACAGAAATGATTTTGTTGCCTTTGATTTATGGATTGCGGCGTTATCCTGCTGAAATATCCAATTGTTTTCTAACGAATCATCCCCAAAATTAATTAAAACGTCATCTAATAATTCAATATACTTCTCGCTTTTCATTTTAGTTGATATGAAACAAATAGGAGTCCTTTCCGTAGTCGAAATCCCAGCCCAAACCATTACGGTGCCTCCACCGAAATTTCGCGACATTCACGTTGATTTTTTTTACGCGAATCCATCCAATATTTTTGGGAACCATCTGGGCCGTCTAAATCAACTTTTTTTCATCAGGAAAAATAACTGATAACGTTGAAAAACTTCAACGAATGTCGCGAAATTTCGGTTGAGGCACCGTAATGGTTTGGGCTGGGATTTCGACTACGGAAAGGACTCCTATTTGTTTCATATCAACTAAAATTAATAGCGAGAAGTATATTGAATTATTAGATGACGTTTTAATTAATTTTGGGGACGATTCGTTAGGAAACAATTTTATATTTCAGCAGGATAACGCCGCAATCCATAAATCAAAGGCAACAAAATCATTTCTGTCCTCCAGAAACATACCAGTTTTGAATTGGCCGGCATGTAGTCCAGATCTAAATCCGATAAAAAATTTATGGGCAATACTATCGGACCAAGTTTTCAATAATAACACTCAGTATAAGGATGTAAAATGCTTAAAAAGTGCCATCATAAGAGAAAGGAGTAGGATTGGTCAAAATTGCATTGAAAATTTAATAAATTATATGCCCCGTCGACTTCAGGAAGTCATTATTAATCACGGTGGACACACTAATTACTAATAAATACAAAAATTACTCAGTAGTTGTTTTTCATCATTGTTATTTTAGCTTTAGGTGAATATTATTTAATTTTGGTCTTATAATTTTTTCGTTTGAAAATGAAATTCATTTTGTGCTATTCTTTTATTAAACAAAGAAAAAAATATTTTTTTTACATAAAAAGATTTATATTATAGTTAGTTATATTTAACCCAAAAATGGTACGAATTGGTCTAAAAGATTTTAAGTTTTTCGAGAAATACGTTTGGTCTTATAAATATTTCGGGGAGTGTAGTACGGTCCATATAATTTAATGTTTGAAGATTATTTCATGCAAATGTTGACCGCGACTGTGCCTCAAATGGTCCATCCGCTTAGTCCAATTTTGGCATACTCTTTCTCACGGTACCGCTCACCATTCACAGTTACGTTACGATTCGCAGCACCTTTGAAGAAGTACGGTTCAATGATGCAATGATGACTTTTTCTGGATGCATTGGTAGCTTTTGCAATGCTTCTGGCTGATCTTCACTCCAAAATCGACAATTCTGCTTATTTACGTATCCCGAATAGCCGCTTCAGTGGGTCGGTTAAACTGACCATAAAATTGAAGGAGCGCGCGATGAACTTTCTTAACAGAGCACGCATTTTGATAATAAAATTCAATGATTTGCAAGCATTGTTCGTTTGTAAGACGATTCATGGTTAAATTATAGGCCAAACTGAAGATGTTTGACATTGAAACAAAACACGAAACGTGCGTGAGCTGTTTAAACCAGAGTTGCCAAAAAGATAATAGCTAAAAAATCACCCTTTATAAAATTAACACACACAACATCAGCGGAGTGAGGATCTAGGTCGTAATCCTGACTAAAGGGTTGTAATGACCAATTATGAATGTACGTATGTTATATAAGAACGCATATTACATATGTATGTATGTATGTACATACAATTATTCGGCTACTATTAGTACTTGTGGCCCTTATTGTTTATATATTGAAAGTGGTGGCCAAAAACAGTGAAAAGAATAATCATTTTGCTCCTGTGCTCTTTTAATACTCATCACTGTAACTTTAGATTTTATTAAAATCTGCATGCAAACGCAGTAATATTGTCTAAAATTCTATTCTAGATCGGATAATTTATTTTCTTTTTTTTCAGTTCTTTTCTATAAAAAAAAACTTTTTTTTTTGGATTTAATTTAACGCGAAATATGTAGTTGTTGTCTTTCTTTTTCTTTTTTCATGTAAAATAAACTTAAGAGATATGAATAAGAGGGAGAGAAAAAAGTTAAAAAAGAGAAAAACGAAAACAACAAGAATCATAAAATGCTAAAGAAAACTCCATTTAAACAAGCAATCCACTCCAGTCAATGCAATTCATGCCATTCATTTACCACTTGGTCACTACTGTAGGACATGCCATTTGCACCACCACCATCATCTATCCAGGCAGTCATCCAATCAACCATGCAATCATCTATAACCCAGCCATCATACTTTGGATAATTTCTTTTACAAACAACAGGCACTCTCTGCTACACAGATTGTGACAAACGAACAAACGAACAGACGAACAAAATTACACAGATAAATGGAATAGAAGAAGAAGAAGAAAAGTTTGAATGGATGAATTGTTGGTTGGTTGGCTGGTTGGATGGACGGTTAGTTGTGTATGTGTGTATGTGAGTGGATAGATAAATAGCAAACAAAATACAATGGCTTGCACATACATACATACATACACACATATATAGACACACAGGCAAACTCTCATCTTTCTCTCTCACCCACCGGGTAAGATTTAATGAAGTGTCAGCATTAAACATACACAACGTAACGACAACCAACCAACCAACCAGCTAACACAACCATCAAAGCTAAGCACTGTCTGACGATGTGACTCGCTGACTGTCTCACTGCCCCACTGACTGACTGACTGATTCATATGGCTGGTAAATAGCAAAGATTTACTGATTTAAGTGGTTCAGTGGCGAGTGGAGTGGTGTCGAAGAATGGTGGGGATTCTGGGTATCAAAAAGAGAAAAAAAAAACAAAATTAATAATAAAAGCAAAACAGTAAAAGAGGATGAAAAAAAGTGGAAGCAGAAGCACAACAACAACAACAATAATAAAGGCCATCATTAAAAGTATTTGAATGACTTTTTAGGTCTCAAATCAGCCTCTTTTTTTTCATGCGACTTTAAAAACAAAATCAATTTTCAAAACACTTTGATTTGTGTGTTACTAGACTTTTACATTTTCTATTCGTTTCGTTTCCTTTGATTTGATTTTCCTTTTCGGTAATTGTAATTGTGAATATTTTGTGCCTTTTTTCTTTTATTTTTTTTTTCTTTTCTTATTATAATTTTGATTTAAATTTTTATGAATTTTTTTCTGATACTCCAGCAACATACATACGTAAGTGCGTGGATAATCTTTTAATAATATTTCCTTTATTTATTTTTTTTTTTTTTTGTTTTTTTTTTTTGTTCTTTCTTGTTTAATATAAAAATGGTTATACATTTTTTTTTTCTTTTATTTCGCACAATTTTAAGATTACATATTTATTTACCTTCATTTCATAGAATTCACTTAAAATTTGCATTTCATTTCATTCTTTCGGATTTTGTAATTTATTTTCTCTCCTTTTCTTTCTAATTATTATTGCATATTTTTCCGTTTACAACTTGCATGAATTTATATAAAATTTTTTTCTTCTTTGCTTTTTTTTGCGTGAATAATTATTAAAAAAAAAAAAACAATTATTTTTTGTATAAAAAGTGCACCGTTTGTATTTATTTCTATTTCATTAATAAAAACTTTTTTAATAATTTTTTTCTCTTTAATTTAGATTCAATACGTTCGTTCGTTTCTATCTTCTTCTTTGAAAAGCGTTCAGCAGCAGACTAAAAATCTTGTCTTACAACAGCATCCAGCCAGCCAGCAAGCTAGCGAACCAGCCACAGCAGACATCCGTCCATCCGTTTATTCCGTGCGTTACACGAGAAAATAAAATGAGATTCAGATGGAAGAAGAAAGACTACAACGAAGGAAAAAAAAGGAAAAAAATACGACGACAGTCAGTTAGACAAACGCTCTCAAAGAGTTTGTTTGTTACAACATTTTTGGTCGCTTGCTCATAAGCTCACAAACGGCAGTTAGCAATCGTGTTGCGTTCCATTCGTAGAGACTCACTCAACAAGACAAGGCAAAATAAAAAACCGAAAATTTTGGTCAACAAAGACAAAAAAAAAACTCTCTCAATAATAGTAAAAGCCTAAAAGGCAAACAAAACACACAGCGTGAACATGAAAACATGAAAAAGAAAGGGAGTGAGAGGAGAGGCGCAACACAATCACAAAGTTTTTCCTGTTTCGCCTCCATCATTCACAATCATTTTGCAGGCAACCGTCTATCCACCCATCCATCCATTCTAACCATATGTTGCACTGTGAAAAGCAAAATTCAACCAATTATTCACCCATAAATCCATTCAGTTTTCCCAGTTTTCAATTCTGTATTTGTTTGTCCGTCTGACAAATTGTTTGTTTCTCAATTGTTTGCTCGCTCTCGTTTCGAAATTTTTGCAATTTTCCTCTCTTTTGTAATTTACTCTCTTTGCACTGTTTTTCACTGTTTGAGTTTTTGGCCTACTCTCTTCTTAACGTTTATATTAAAACACACTGTTGCTACACATTTGCCGCTTTTCCTTGCCGCCTTTCTATTTGCCATTTAAGGGTTGCCAACCAACTAGGTAGTCTAGTAGGCAGTGCGCTCACAAAGTTTCCTCCATTTGATCCTTCCTCTACGTCTACCAGTATCAAATACCCATCTCAACGGAGCATCCTCATCCATCCGAATGACGTGGCCGATCCAGAGCAGCCGCTGGTTATTAATACGCTGTACAACGTCAATGTCGTTGAGGAGCTCATACAGCTCACTATTGAATCGGATACGGAAATCATCTCCAACACGCACTGGACCGAAGATCTGACGTAGGACTTTTCTCTCGAACACTCTCAAGACCGCTGCATCAGTATTTAATAGGGTCCATGCCTCTGCGCCATAAAGAAGCACGGGTAGGATGAGTGTCTTGTAGAGTGTTAGTTTTGTCGCACGAGAGAGGTATCTGCTACTCAATTGCCTATTGAGACCATAGTAGCACCTGTTGGCAAGGGTGATTCTACGCTTGATCTCCAGATTAATATTATTTTTGGTGGTAAAAAATCAAAAAAGTAACTTTAACCAGACCATTACTCAACTTGCAGTTACGGATTGCAATCGTATAGCGAACACCAAAATATTTCAGTGAAAGACTACTGTTTGGTAAACCATAGGCACGGCACATAGGCACAAGCTTGCTGGTGCTGGTGCTGGATGTTGGTTTAAGTAAATTATTCAATCGTATTCTCGTACATATCTATTAATAGTGACTTGTTGTTGATATTTTCTTGTTAGTTACTTGTGATTTGTAATAAATTGAAGAGGCACACACGGAAATAATTGATTCCTTTTAGCAACAAAAAAATGCTTCAATATTTGGTTGTTGCTTTATTTGCTTTGTTGCTGTTGCTGTTGCTGTTGCTATTGTCATTGTCGTTGTTTGTTTCTCTATCTCTAGATTCAGCAACAACGTGTTACCGATTCCATTCAGTTCAATTCCATTGCACTCTCTATTCAACTCTCTAAATAACAAGAGGAAAGAGAACTTTCTTTGTATGTCACAGCACATACAGATACAAACACACACACACACACCACGTAAATAAAAAAAAAGGGCATAAAAAGCCAAAGCTAAGGAGAGTAAATGAAAGCTAAAATCAAAAGCTTTTCTCAACTTATTGTTTAAACAAATACCCCCGATTATATTTATGTATGTGCGCTCAATAAAAACAACAATTTCAATTGAAACACTATCAGCGAACATATTAAAAAATTAAATTGTTTCGTGAACTGTTAATATTTGGCAAGCGAACGAATTGGTTGAATGAGTGGCTTGATGTTGTTATTTGTTTTCCGTTAACAAAGTTTTGAATGTTAATTTTTATAACCACTTAAGGTCAGAGTTAGAAAAACTTTCAATTGTTTGATTGAAATTAATTTCAATGTTAAATCTTGATTAGACACTCTAAATGGTAACCTCAAAAGAAACTCTTTTTTTTAACCTTTAAAATGCTTTTTGCCTTGAAAAGAGTATTGCAATCAATAGTAATGTAATGATAATCACTTTCATTCCTTTAGTCATTTTAAGAAGCACAGATCTTCTACAAATCATATCCGTTTTCTTATTCGGTTTTCGGTTTATATACATGTACATATGTATGTATTATTGTACTAATTAACTAATTCTCTATATTAAATGGCACATAGTTTTGAAATGAATGGAATTAAAGCATTAACTGAGTTATGAAAATATTTTTGCTTACCAATACTGGAGTTTTGAATATCCATTTAATTAATCACCTACAAACTGTTCAACTAAGCAAGTGAGTGGTGCTCAGTAGAAGGTTATAGGTTCCTCTGTTGTATTAGTTGGAGTGGTAAATTACCTTGATCATGGAGTCATATTCCTTTTAAGGAGAGAGTACTTCCATAATAGACGCTTAGCTTATTTCAGATGGAAATGGAGAAGGTTCTCAAATCTTCAAATTATTTAAAACCCCATGATATCCGGTATTATATTACTCAACTATTCTCTGTTTATTTTTAAGGGGTTTGTATACTTCCTAAGTGTCTTTTTTCGACTTATATTTTTAATATACATAAATTTATTTAAACAAATAAATATTTTTACATGTGTTAAAGTAGAACATTTGATTTTTTATAATTTTTTTTGTTTTCAATTATGTTGAAGTCCGGCGTTGACGCGGCAGTCTAAAGAAGGTCATCTCAAAATCTTGCGTTCATGATTTGAGAAATTTTGAATGTCTGAAAACAAAAACCTTGCTGGCTATAGAATAAACTACCGAAAACTATTTCGGAATGGTGAAAAAAATAACTAAATGGCGGCATTTTGTATTTCTTTCTTTTTCCTGGTTTCCTCTATGAAGAATTATGGACGGATTAAAAATATCGTAGTTTGGGCTAAGACTGTTTTTACGAAACAAGTTATTAAGAGAAAAACGCATTTAAGTTGGTCACAATGAACGCATTGAACTATTTTCCGTTTTTCTCCTTCTTTTCGAATCGTTGGAAGGACTAATACATTTCTACCTTAATTCTATTGCTCTAAACTTTAGAGCAAAAGCAATGTGTGTGAATTCGCTCTGCACAATTGTGCTATGAAATGGTAATCATTGCTCTAAAGTAATACTAAGCGTGAAAAAATTGATTGTTTGAAAATTATGAAGTATATTAATCCCTTAAGGGTATGTACCATATGCACATACAAATGTACATATGTATGTGTACATTTGCGCAGCGATATTGTATGCAACATACTAACGTAACATACGAATGCGATCTTTAACCTGCGCCATGCAATACATTCCTTCAAATAAATAAAAACGGAAATGATTAGTATTAGTTTTTGATTTATTGGTGTTATCAATAAAATGTTTATTAAATTTCATTTAAATTTTTATTAGTATTTCATAATTATAGCTGTTTTGTTTATTGTTGTCATTATTAAAACAATTCTCCTTTTCTTATATAATTTTATATAATTTAGTATACATTTTATTAAATTAATTTTGTCGTCTTAAAGTTGTTTGTTCCGTTTTATATATTATTTACTTATTTATTTCTGTTTTTTAATTAATTAATTAATTATATATAATTTTCTTTATGAAATATTTTGACTAAAGAACAATTTTTTTATCTTTTAATTTTATTTTGTTTTTCTTCATTTTCTTTCATTTTTCAATAATCTTAGAAATTTATTTTAAAAAAGAAATCATAATAATAATTACAATACAGTTTTTGTAGTTTAAAATCGCCAACATAATTAAAACCATTTAACAAATAATAATCATAAGTAATTATACTATAATTTATAAATAGTAAATAGCTAAATAGTATTTAAAATCGTTCAAGTATTTAACAAATTGAGATTATTTTATTTCTATTATTTATTGTATGTATTGTTGTATTACATAATTTTGATATTATCAATTATTATTGAATTCAATATTAAATTCATTTATTATTGTTGTTTTAATTTTCATTTCTTTTATCTGTTTTAATAAATTTATGTACTTAGAAGCGAAAAGTGAATTTAGTTTTACAGTTTTTTTTATTTTTTTTTTCAAAGTGAAATTTAAAATCAAAATAAAAAAACAAGACAACTGTTTAGTTTTAAGTTTTGAAATCCTAAAAAAGAACTATTTTTCAAGGACATTTTGTTTGAACTTCATTTTCATTAAGATCTTTTATTTTGTTTTTGGTTTTTTTGTTTTATTCCGGCATTTTCAAAAATATTCTCCCAAGATTACCAAAAAAAAAAAAAATATATCCATAATATAATATTATTTTTCAAAATTTCCTATTTGTTTAAACATTATTTTCAAGCTGTTCTTTATTTAAAAACAAAAACAAAAAAAAAAAACGAATTACGATTGAATTCTTTTATGTTAATAATTTCCTGAGGTTTCCATATATTTTGTTTTGTTTTTTGTTTTATTTTTATTTTATACATTAAATATGTAATTTTTTTTATTAATTAATTAAAAAAAATTTTGCTTAATAGCTGTCTATGAATTTTTAATAAACGAATCTTTAATACTTAAACCGTTTTAATGCATTACAACCCAGAGTCTAATGTATAAAATTAAATATAAAATGAGATTTCTACTTAATTTATATGCTGATTTAATAAATATACTCACTGGTCTCAAAACTATTTACCAAAAAAAAAAAAAAAAATTAAGAAAATTTTAATCATTTTCAGTTTTTTTTTAATATTTTATGTATTCAACTCAACTGAATTCATTTTACATATGTACATACGTATTTGCTCTGGCTTGTATAACAAAATATTTTAACAAATATTGTAAAATTACGTTTTTTAATGCGTATATGCTTAAAAAAATAAATAAAAGCATTGTTGGAAAATTCTTGAGTATAAAAATTATTGCTCTACGAAATTTACATTTACAGGACATTTGAGTTTTTACTGCCACGAAAATTTTATTTCTTTATTCCTTTTCCTACTGAAAAACACTGAAATTAAAATTTCTTTCAATTTTCGCCATCTAGCTTCCTTGGCATCTTATTTGTGATACACATCTCTTGGGTTTTTCCTCTCCCGTTTATTTTATTTAAGTTAAACACAACACAAAGCCAATAACAGCGCATCTAAATATTCCCCCCACTTTCTATTGACTCTGTGGACATAAATAAATGCTTACTGTTGCAAGATCACAACAGGTCTGTAAAACTTAATTAGCTTAATGCGAATTATATGATAGTATTGAATTGAGTCACATAATATTCGTGACGGTCTATTACTAAACAAATCATCAGCAACATTTGTGGCACAGCAATTGTTGTAATAAAGGGAGGAGCGGCAAGGCTAAGTAGAAGAAACAAATATTAAACAATTCATTTATTCTTTCTTTATCAATATGGTGCCACTAAAATATATTTGTGAGTTTTATAATAGCATGGATCGTGCGTATTACTAATCTTCTTGGCTTAAATTCAATGCAGTAGCACCGTCGCTTATTGTCCTGCTCCCTTTAAAATAATCATTTTCCATTTATTCCACATCTATTGTGTTTATAACATGAGTAAGTAGTACTCACAGTTTCGTAGGTATTGAAAATATTTCAATACAATAGAAAAAATACGTGCAATATATTTTTTAATATTAATTTCATATATAAAATATAAAATAATTAAAATGAAATGCGATGCGAAATAATATCTACAAATACATATGTATGTACTTATGAGTTTTGAGACCAATTTGACATTATTTTATCGTGGTTTTCGTGTTTTGTTTGGTTCATTTAGTATGCAAAATCAGTTTTTAGCCATTAAACTAGAGAATGTTAAATATTTATTTTTTTGATATGTTGAGGTTATAACCATCGATAAGGATTTCTCATATTCAAATTCAATTCCATATACGCATTAATATATAGAATCATTGATATATTTTTTTTTAATGTTTTCTTTTTATATCAAACCAATTGTATTATTTACTAACAAAATAAAATATGTATTCAGCTTGATAACGTCGATAACGATTGTGATTTAAACGATAACAAACAATGTCTGCCTATCAATCGAATCAATTTGAAACTTTTGCAAATTTTTATTTTCGATAATCGCACGCTACTTCAGCATGAATTCAATTATGGGTGTATTAAATAAATTTATACATATGTATACATATCTTGTATAAAAATAAATATATAAATACAAAAAAAAAAAAACAACAAATAATAATTAATGGGTATGAGTGTAGATGAATGAATATAAACATTTTAAATGTTTTTTTTTTTTTTTTTTTTGTATAGTTTATATATTTTCTTTAAGGTTTTTAAGCTTGCGAATAAAGTTTCTTATTTGTATCGATAAATATTTACTCTTGATGCAGCCGAGTTATTAGAAGAGTTTTAGTTTGGTTTGGTTTTCTGAGATTATAAATGAAAATAATGCATGCATGTATTCGATTATATGGTATCAATTTCGTTAAGGTTCTTTATTGAAGGAGTCTATAAAAAGTTTTTCTTTGCTGATTCCGTAATATTCTTGTCGGTATCTTTAAAGTCTTTTGATGTTATGGGTGGTCCACGAGATTCAAAGGTTGGTTTTCCCATAGCCAAGGCCGGATTTAAATCAAGCATTGTACGGGGACTCATTGCTACAATACTGGCACCAATTGGACCTAAATAAAGTGTTACAAAAACAAAATTCTATTAGTACTACCAACTTGCAAAAGAAAACAAAGAAATTATAATTATAAATATTGTATTGTATCTAAAAATATAAGAATATAAGAATATAAGAATAAAGAAAAATGATAGAAATTTTCAATTAATAATAGTTTACATGTACGTAAGTATATGCAGTTAAAGTATTAAAAGAGAAGCCATGTAATAGAGCAAGCCTTTTTTGAAAGCAGTACACACAATTATCATCGTATTAGGATAGATTTTTACAATATTTAAGATATGTAAGTTACAGAGGAGGAAAGCATAGTTCAATATACAGATATTTTAGATAATAAAAGTTCATGCTTTTAATTTAGACAAATAAAATAAAAACACAAAGTAAAATCAATTACGAGTATGCATGCAATAATTGTTTATTTATTTATTTATTTCTCTGTTTTTATTTTTATTTAATTTTTTTTTTTATTTAATTCCATTGTTTCATTTCATCACATTAATACAATACTATGTACACGTCTTTTTTAAAATTAATTTTTTTGGATTGCTTTTAACTAATCAGTTGAACTAATATTGTGACTAAGTTAGGATTTGAATTAAGTTTATATCTCATGTTACTTTTGTTGAAGAGGGAATTCTTTACTCTTCGTTCTATAGGATTTACGATGAGCGACAAGAAAAAGTTTGAGCTACTCTACATACTACATACATACAGTATCTGTCATAACTTAAGCAAAGCCCTATATAACCTATCCAAGTTATATATTATATGTATGTTTCATACGGAAACGTCAATTATTGTTTATGGAAAATAAATATCATGGTACACCATTATGGTACTTGACTACACTACTGATTATTTTAATTTAAACTAAGGATAGAATATCTACACAATTTGTACAACAGGAGACGAATACTGCTACACATGGCAAGTAGCAAGTATTCAAGTCAGTTTAAAGTTACAAATTGTTGACATTGTTGTTGGAAATTTGTCATATCATGGCATAAATTAAGTAAAAAAAATCAGAGTCAAATAAAAAATAATTTCAATTTGCGTTTGTGCCAAGGAACGACTCAAAGAAGAGCACTGGAAGTGGGATTTTCCTAGTGGTCGGCTAAATAGTGTTCGCTAAAGCCAACACCAATTGGAGACAGTCATTTTCTGAGGAATTCAAATTTCTTTTAAGAAACTCAGATGCAATAAGAGAGCGAATAGCTTTTTGTAAAGCGGAATATTTAAATAAAAAAAAAATTAGAATACAAATGCAAATTAAGTACAGAAATCATTTTCATAGAAAAAAAAACGATGATATGCAAAAAGCTTATTGGAGGGTGTTTCAATTATGACCGATACTGTATAATCGCAAAAGTTATACTGGATAAATTTTTATTGAATTCCAATGCGTTTCTATGACTTCTAAAGTGCAATGTTTTGGATTTGGATTTGGATTTCACAAATTGTTTACTTTACTAAACATTTGTTGGAAATTTTAAAATTCTCAAACTTTTTTCTGCCACCAAAACTGTACACAAAAATTTCTAAGGATATTCGTACGGGTAGGTTGGATAAGGGGTGGGGTGGGAAATAGTAGTAGTATATGTATAGTAAAAAGGGACATTATCTACTTTAGTTTATGTACTAATAATTTTTTAATAATTAAAAAATTAATTGATTGTTTGATTTTTTTTTTTTTTTTAGTTTTGGCACACACACCCTCCCATTTGTTTCCGTACATGAGGCAGAAGTGTTCACTTCAAATAATTATTTTGAGCAATTGAGTTCATGTGTCATTTGTGTTAGAATTTATTTAAATGATCGTTTTGTTTGTTTGTTTGTTTGTCTTTTTTTATTTTTAATGGAAATCTGATCGCTGGCAAAAGGTTTAGAGGATTTGTTTTCTGTTTGGATTGTAATGATTTTTAATCAAAACCAAAGGCCACATCTGTAAGATATAAAATAATTATAGATTTATAATATAATGATTTTGTGTTAAAATATATAAAATTTAAAAACATTTATTTGAAAAAAATAAAATGCATGTAAAATTCAATTTCCCTCTCTATGGAACAACTACCATTGAGATAAATACATATGTATGTAACTTAGACTTTCTGCTTCCGTATTGTATTCGTATTTTCTTAATAGATTATTTAGATTACTTATTAAATTCGATAAAAAAAAAATTAATTTCTTTAGGCATTATCATTAGCACAACATTTAAATTGACAACACACACTGACTGACATTTAATATACATACATAATAATTGGATTTTTTATTTTTGATTGTTTGTTTTTTAATTAATAAATTGAATAGAATTATAATAATTTTGAAAAACGCTTTTACTGTTCACTCTTCTTGAGAAACTTAAAATTCACCAGTGATTTTAGGAAATATAACTCTAGGAGGATCTTTTCATGTTCTTTTGCGTCCGTACATGTTGTGTGTGTGTGTGTGTGAGTGTGTTAATTTCATTCTTGGGTGTATGAACCTACAGTTTAACATCGATTCCGAACAACAAATTTGAGAAGCTTTTTCGTGGCAATTTCATTTACACTAAGCTCTTTCGCCATATGAAAAAAATTCATTAGCTCTTGTCTAGTACACAGCCACAACACCCACACACACACACTATCGACTAGAATACGGCGTCTTCAATATGCCTTCTATGGGGGATAGAAATGTTTGTAATTTATTTTTTTTTTTTTATTTGTTTTTATTAAATCACTTGTGATTTTTAAATTCAATTAAAATGAACTGAATTGAAATGAATTGAAATAAAAGGACAAACACAACAGTTACACGCAATATACACACACACACACAAATACATACACGCAATTCAATTGAAAATGTAATAGAAAAGTATTAGAATTAGAATTTGAATTAAAGGATCCAATTTGTAATATGAAAATACGAAAACCAACGAAGAAAACCACATACCACGACCGCAGCTGAAGATTTTCACTCAACGTAAATCAAACCAAAACAAAATCTCCAATTTAATCCGTTCTTATGAAAAGCTCAAAAGTTGACTTAAAATTCGATTACGTAGACGTTTAATGTGTTAAGAAGTTAAGAAGGTGCGGTGAAGTATAAATGAAATTAATATACGATGGTGTGGTGAACGTATTACTTATACGATGGGGAGAATCTTAAATGTCCTGTTTTTTTTCCTTGCTTTAGATATAGTCCTTATTCCTTCCTAGTGCTCATATGATATGATAACGAACGATCATTATTAATACGACTCTTGAAATATTTTTCATTATTACTCTGTAATCATACAGATTTGTTGCTATTTTTAAATGGGGTTTGTTGATTATTTGGATGGGCTGGTTCAGTTGTTTGTTTTGGTTAGTTGGATGAATGGATGGATGTCTTGTCTTTTGTCTTTTGTGTTAATGGATGCTTTTCACTATTAGTTTGGCTTTTGGAATTTAGGTGATGATTTTCGCCGCAATTGTGTTGGATTTCAAAGCAGTCTTCCCATTTTACCTTCACGATTTTTGCTTAGCATGGCCGTATATTCATCTAAATTTATTAAATTACATATATATGGATAATATCTAGTATTACTTGCATATTTAAATTAAAAATTAAAAAAAAATAAAAAAAATAACGAACTTTAAAACAAATGGTGGCACATTGTTCAACAAAGCCAAACAAGTAAAAAAAAAAT
Organism: Sarcophaga rosellei; assembly: GCA_930367235.1. Lineage (NCBI taxonomy): Eukaryota > Metazoa > Arthropoda > Insecta > Diptera > Sarcophagidae > Sarcophaga > Sarcophaga rosellei. The sequence continues at coordinate 1,448,528 of OV884019.1, read as the reverse complement.
TTTAAATAATAAGTTTGGTTGGTTTTGTCAAAGAGGTATGTACATATGTATGTATATACATATGTACATATGTATGTAGTTCTTCCATAATAAGGGGGGGATTTAATAAATTAAATGTAAATATATCGTTTTGATTATTATTATTAAAGCGTATGTAATTTACAAATGACTTTGAGTGCAAAAACGTTTGGCTTTGGATGCGATGCATTTTATATCATATCAATACAATTACAACAATACAACTGTAATTTGATTAAATTTTATAATGCTGATGTAATGCTCCTGATGAAATATGTATATACTTCTGGTATAAGTATATTTTTATTATTTTTACATTTTTTGTTTGTTTTTTTTTTTTTTTCTTGCGCTAAGCAGTGTTTATTTTTATGTTCTGTAAGCCACTTATTGATATCGATTTCAATTAAACTTTCGTTCTTTTATGTAAGATAAGCTCTGAAGTTTTATTTGTGTCTGTCTGGGGCTGGCGGTAGTAGTGGTTGTGTTTCTATACATACATATATAAAATCATTATTTTGTAGGTGAAGTATTTTATTTGTAAATATTTTGAAAGCAGCAGCATCAGTATTAGACTTTTGAAAAAAAATTCAAAAAAAAAATATGAAATTATGGGCAAACAGCTATAGAATACGCCAAAAAAAATGGTAGAATTATTTCATTTATTATTCATTCAATATAACAAATAATTATTTACACAATATACACATGTAAGCCTGTAACTCCTTTTATACACTATTGACCATTTAAAGAAATTATTTTTTCCCCCATATTCGAATCGCAAATATACCATCAAAACAAGTTTTTTCAAGTTTTAAATACTGTTTACCAATCGACGGCAAATAATCAAAAACCCTGAATAGGTCCTGCCTCTATACCATTGGACTACGATATTATCAAGCTTGCAAATGACTACATGTTTATACGTACAGATTACATACGCAAAACAACTGATAATCGATAGAATTTTGATTATTATTCGCTGTATTCGGAAATTACTTTCACAAAAATTGTCTGCTCTTATGAAAACAAATGTAATGATGAGCCAAAGTAATGATGAGCCAAGTATCTCTCAAAATCTCCAAGTATGTACATATATCTTTTAACCTATGGCATAGCAATTATCTATAAATTCTAAGGACAAGATTCTTAATCTGACAAATATTTTTCAGATAGCCTGTAAAGTGAATGAAATTTTTCCACTCATGGAGCAAGCCCGGCACGAAAGCGGTCATCAACCTTATCATAGTGAGAAATCATTTAAAAGAGTCGGACTGCTCACAATTAAGTCGCATGAATCACAAGCACCGCGAATTAAAAATTGCGTGATCAGTATTTTGTTGCATCATTAGCATGAATACGCATGTATTTGATGAGCCATCAGAAATACAAATCTGTAATAATGTCTGATTATAATCATTTGTGACGATGTCTACAGAAAAAAATTTGCCAACAGAAGAGCCGTTGACTACCACGGTAATTCTTTAACGATGAATTTCGAAAGTTACTCAAATAAAATGTCAAATGGGCGGTAATAATAAATATTTACAAAAGGAGGAGGATATTTTTGTATTCAATTGCAAAATATTTACGATTCGAATTTCGTGATGTATGTATTGTTTAAACCCTAAATGGAATTGTATATGCCTACAGTTTATCGATTAAACGTGATTCTTCGAATATGCCAATTGATAATCTGTTAAGGACTCACCCGATTTTGGACTAACTAAATCTTTGGTTTTATTATTCATACGCCTAGGACCAGTACCAGAACCCATGGGGCCAGAATTGGGACCAGAACCGGGTGTACCACAACCACTAACACCTCCTGATTGACCTGAAATAAATATTTTTTTTTTTTTTTAATTTAAATTTTGATATTCTCTTCGAGAATTAAGGGATTGTGGCTTTACTTACCTGGCAGCCTTGGTGGACGGGGCTGTTCAACCGGAAGCACGCGTCTACGTTTCTTTGGCAGTTTTGCTCGTGCCTGTGTATGCGAATAGTACATGGCAAAGTTGCTTACAATAACTGGCACTGGCAGTGCAATGGTTAGCACACCGGCTAGAGCGCATAGTGCACCAACAAACATGCCAATATAGGTTTTCGGCACCATATCACCATAGCCCACTGTAGTCATCGTTACTAGGGCCCACCACAGGCCCAGCGGTATGCTATTGAAATCATTATGTGGATTCTTTTGTATACGCTCCGCGTAATAAACCAGACTGGCAAATATGACGATGCCCAGGACCAGGAAGAAAACCAGGAGTGTCAATTCCTTTGCCGAAGCTCTAAATGTCTGTATGAGAATTTTCAATCCCGATGAATGTCTTGTCAGTTTAAACAGACGCATGATACGTATTATTGAGAAGAATTCCAGAATGTCCGCATTCTCCAAATGCGAAGCAAAACGTTGCAGTACCAAATCAATATAAAAACTAAGTGTGGCAATGTAATCGATTATGTTTACAGATGACTTGATGAAGTCACATTTATTCGGTGACGATATAAAACGAACCTGCAACCGAAAGTTCGTTTTATTAAAATGAAACGAATTCTGAACGATCGAAGAAGATACTCACAAGTATTTCGAAGGTGAACCAGGCATTGCACACGCATTCAATATAGAAAAAGGCTATGTGGGCATTTGTGTGAGGCTTGTCCAAATACCAGGCGGAACTATTGTTTGCAGTGTAAACCGTTTTACTTACAATATACGGAACTCTCATATCCGGGTGGGTTTTCAAACAAAATGATAATATTGAAATGCATATAAAGAACACGGATACAACACCAATTATCTAGGAAAGGAAAGAAAGAAAAAAACAAAGCAATCCAAATTCAAACAAAATAAGCGATTAACTGCATCCGGTTTACCTTGGCTGCGTTCGAACTGTAGGGCTCATCAAATAATGACCATATTCGAGGTTTCACTTCTTGCCACCACGACAATGTTCCCTTGTAGTAGTCTTCTTCGAAACCAAATTTTCGAGCTAATTCCTCTTCGGACGGTTTTTCTGTATCTAAATCTAATCGATCGAGTACGGCAAGTGTTTCTTGAGTGTCACGATGCTATAAATCAGAAAAAAGAGAGAAAGAGAGAGAGAGACTTTAATAACGAATACAATTTATGTAGCGGAGTAAGATTCATATATACTTGAGTATACGTCATCCAACAACAGGGCTCAACTTGATTTGAATCTAAACCCCAAAATTCCAATTCTTCTTCAAATAGTGGTCCACACACATCCGTAGGATAGTGAAGCTTGCCAGTTCTATTAATAAAATTTCTTGATTAGTAACGCCATGCTTATCAATGGCTAAAGAAAAGTGAAGAGAAATTTAAAATTTTTCAATTAAAAATCCTCTTCATTATTTTTGAAAACTTTTTCAATTTTCTTTCGATATTGCATGTACGTATGTATATATAGTACATATGTATCTGCCAGAATGATAGAAAACCAAGCAAGTGGCATATGCTGGCGGTAATTTGTACTTGAAATTGAGATGAGCTTCTATTATTCTGTGTTTGGCATTTTGGTCCCAATAGTTAGCTGTGCAGTAAGACGAGAAGGAAAACTTTTTACTTGAGAATGATCAGAGTACTTACCGATAATAGTTCAACACCTGAGCAAAAACTCCGGGATGCCGATCAAAAAAATATTCATTTAGTAGCGGATCGTAGTTGGCTAATGCTTCTGTTAATTTTGACAGTCTAGTGGCTGGGATTTTCTTTAACGTCGCCTTATACGTCTCATGCCGAATGCCTCCCACATTAAGAACAACTCGATTCTCTGAGTCCATGTTTATTAAATTCATAGCTGTATGAGAGCGTGAATAATACGAATTTTTTTTCGGAATATAAGTCATTGTGATGATCTAAATATGTATACGGCAAAGGGGAAAAGAAAACATAACCTCAAATTACTAACCTGTTTTGTTGCTATTTAAAGTACAGTTCTAAGCAGATTATTTAATTAGAAAGCACGCTGTGGACAATATTTTCGCAGCCCAATGCCAATGGATGAGGCCAGGATGATAACATTCAAAAATTATTTGCTCTTTTTTTTTTCTTTGCTCTCTTGGAATTGGTTTTTTGAAAACAATTTTTTTTTTTAATTTTAATTTTAATTTTTTCTTTATTTTTTCATGGAAAAGCTGGTTGCAACTGTCTAGTATATTGGTGTAGTTATTGCTGTTGCTGGTTGGACAGACCGTTGACTCATACACATAAGCATTCGAGTGCAATCACACATACACGCACACACCTACACATACACGCATCCATACATATATACATATATACAGATAAACTATTAGCTAGTTAATAATGCCATTGTTTTGCAATTTTTATGGCAGCAATATTTGCATTCCTTGTGGCAAATGAGACATTTGTTGCACGATAAAAGCGCTCACATACCCATGTGCTGTATATTGCGGCACGTAGTGTTAAAATGGTGATGGTTAATATTAGTATTTCATTAAAATATGCAATCTACTCTCTATTATTATTACTGTTGCTGTTAATATTTAAACAAATTGTTACGTTTTGGCCAGATACATAGCCGAAGCAGGAGCCAGCCAGAGCTATAAAAGAATATAAAATAAATTAATTGATACGTAATTCGTATACAATACAATACAATACAATACAATACAATACAATACAATACAATACTATACAATATAACTTAGTGGGTGCAAGCAGCGTGTTTTTAACCCCACACGTGTTTTTTGTTAAACTTTTTTTTTTCTAAGGTTATTGAACCAATAAACGAAAAATAAAAACAAAAACAAAAGCAAACAGAACAATTCACTATCAAACAAAAGTTCATATACTATGTAACTTATTAAGTGCAGTAGTCGTCTACCCAATCACCCATCCAACTCGCTATTCAAAATTGTATAAAATAGTTGCACGATTAATACTTAAGCCGCATATATATTATGTACATACATACATGAGCGCTCAAACAGATAAGGATATTAAAAACAAATTATAATGAGCCTTTGCAGAAAAGGACCCAACAATTTATTTTCATTGGTAGTCATGCCTTTCAATAGAGAGCCACTTGAAAATTTGTTGTCTTTTATTTAAGCACACTGTTGCTATTGCCACCTTATATCTCTTACTACCTTCTTACCCTGTTATTCTCTTCACCCACCTACTCTGTTCGCTCCATTCTAATAAAACGCGCGTATTTTATCAATTTATTTGTGCCTTACATACGAGCATGCGCTTTCGTTATGAAATTGAGAACTCTACTGACAGGATAATTAAGCATGTATAAAGGATTGTGTCCTTTTAATTTCCTCCCATACTGAATCACTAACAGTGAGACTTTTTGACACAGAATAAAAACACTTTTCTTCCACTCACATAGTGTTAAGGATCCACAACCACATGCATGAATGCATGCATGTACCATAACATCGTACAGAAGCAAATAAAAATTTTTACTTAAAATTTTACGACTTTCTTCCTCTTTTGCAGTCATATTCTAATACCATTAAACTCAATAGTCTCTGTACGAGGGTAGTTTGGATTTTGTCTCATTATGATTTCAAAGCAAATACCAAAAATTTGTGGCAATAAATTGAAATTTTTAACATGTGGACTGTGAACATACATACATAAATCACCATTACAACCCTTCAGTTAGGAATACGGCCTAGCATCTCACATCCCTCATGTTGTGTGCGTTAATCATACATATGCGTGAGTGGCGGGACCTACAGTTTAACGTCGACTCCGGACAACAGATTTTTGAGAAACTATTCATGGCATTTTTATTTACTCCTCAGAAGTTTGCCAGAAACCTGGTGAGAGAGGAAGTCATCGAACAAATACTTTTTCATATTTCGTTTTTGATGTGTGACCTGGGGTTTGAACCAAGGCCATTCGTCTAATAATCCAACACCCTACCTACTAGACTACGGCGACTCGGTGGTCTGTGAACAAAGGTCCTTTTTTAGGCAAGTTACGATATGAATAAATTCTTGACGATTTGGGCATAAATAGAGTTCATACCCGATATTACTACATTGCTTTAAAACAGGGCCGTCCAGCAATCAAATCTTAGTCCATACAATAAATATAGTTTGCATGAAACTATATTGGTTTACCATCGTTTCCTGGGTGCCACAAGATGTATTAGCGGAACAATTAGCTGTAAACGCATTCAATGCTACAGAAGCATTGAAGAAACCACAGTCATGCTGAAATCTTGGATACAATTAATATGAATATGTATACCTATTGGTTGCACGATCCCTGAACTCATTTTCAATTCCGAGTTTATAGCAAAGATACGTGATACCGGATAGATCTTTTGATGATAATGGTTTACACCTCCCTGCTCTAAATAAATCGACAAAATCGAATGTGGAACATTTTCAAAGCAACTGAATATTCGATTGTCTCTCGCACTACACGATTACTGTAATAGATTTGTGGATGAAGTCTTGGTTGTAAAGACTACCGATGTGGTAATTCGGTTTCATAGCATATAATATGTTGATTATATGAATAAAAACGACAGCCATTAGATTCCTAGAAAGAGTGTACAACACATCTAGGATTGTAAAAGAGTGACGTGGAGTGTCTGTGGAAAAGATAGCGAGACATTCGGCGAAAGTAATAAAAATCGCAACGCGCTTCCAAAAGCTGGCACAATGGAAATTTCAATTGAATTCATAAACGTGAATAGCCTGAATTTCCTCTACAGAAAACCTGATACGTAATAGTAGTTCAAAAGTTTGTAAGGAAAGGTTTTCAAAATCAGATTTCTTTCCAAATTCAAATTAAATCCACGATTTAACTGGGAACTAAGGAAAGGTATGTAAATAAGGCTTCAAGGCCCAAAGACGGCTTCGAACTTAATTCGTACCAAGCCGTAAGACGGGAAAATTTAAAGGCATGTAAGTGTGGATTGTTCATAGCCCATTGCCCATATAAATCCGTTATTTGACGATTGCTGTATTAATAACTTGTTCAGTGTTGTTATGCAGGTGAACGACAGTAACAACTCCATCCTGGTCTTTTTATGTCATGTACTCGTGCTAAACCGAATAAACATGTGTATGAAACGCATCGTTTTCTTAAGATTGCGAAACGTTTCTTAGACGTGTTTAATGGTCTTTTTATTATGATGTTCTCAATTGAAATTGAACAAAATCGAATATTTCTTAGGGAACTTTATACACTGTTCGAATACAGTTGATATATGTATGTAGTTAAGTTATACGCCGTATAATATTTCATAAAATAAGTAATTAAACACTTGAATATTGCTCATAGCTCTGTTCAAGATAATCAAGTATGGCAATGGCAATGCTTATGGAAACTTATTCTGGACCAGAGCACTGACCGAAACGATTCTATGTAGCCATCTAAGATGGTAAATAAGTATGTTATACACATGCATTGCTTTTCTAATCAAAAAAACTGACCCCTTGTCGCCTTTTCTAATTACTTACGATTGGAATGTCCTTATGCACTGTTTTATTGAAACCTTCAGATATATAAATATGTACCAATAAAACGAAATCAATTGCTTAGTGTTTCTTCATATCGATATTTTAAATGTTAAAAATAAAATTTAATTATCGAGTTAAACAATATCCAATCAATGTGTGTCAGGATGTATGGATGTGGGTGGGTGTATGTGTCTGTTTATTAATAACAAATGACGTTGCTTTATTCATTATTCACTCTATAATTTGAATGAATATTAAAATAATCACTGTTAAAGTATTTATTTTTTTTTTGTTGTTATTGTTATTCATATTATTGTATTTGTTTTTGTTTTTGTACATTTTCCCATTTTATTATAATTTTGTGTCACTTTTGGACAGGAGAATAACAATTCATTTTAAATTAATTGGAATTGTTTTTTCAATTCGAAACCGGAAGAAAAACGAAAAGACGAAACGAGGGACGGACTTCTCTCATACAATATGTTAATAATTTTTGGCATTTTTTTTTTTTTTTTTTTTGTTGTTACTGCTGTTATAGTTTTTCTTTATACGTATTCAAATTGATTGTTGTATTTAAAAAGAACAATTAAAACAAACATTGAAGAATATGTTTTTGATTTGCCCACATTCTAAATGAACACACACTCACAGTAATGATTTGAAATATGTAATTCATAAGAATTGTTTCGATTTAATCATCATTATTATCATAATTATCGAATAGATTTCAAAAATTAAAAAAAAAAAAATTTCATTTAGAAAAATGATTTTGAAGTGGTTCTTCTTCTCGTTTGATTTAAACAATTCGATTCGCTTCGATTCGATTTGTTTTGATTTCTTTCAATTGTTGAGGAATATTTACACAAAAATACTCTGTGCTGACTAAGCAGATATCGGCGGGGTGTAATCCGCGGCCATGTGATGAAACGCCTAGAGAGTAGCAACAGTTTTTTTTTTTTTTATCTTCTTCATCTTCTTCGCTTGCATTCGTGTGGGTATGAAAATTGTTTCGGAAGAAAAAGGTGGAATCATTTGTTTATAAAAATACAAACAAAAACAAAAATATTAAATGATGGCTATAATAAACTGCAACAAATGTAAACAAATACTAAAATGCAACAACAACAACAATAACAATAAAATTTAAAAGAAGCACATCGTTATCATCATCATTATCCTCACTATGATTATCATTATAAATGGCATCAAATTATTGTTATTCGGCTGGTTGGTTGTTATTGTTGTACATACGTTTGCCAAGTGCTCATGAATAAACAGCGATTTCAAAGAATCAACTCAATCAACTCTGTTGTTTGGTATTCACCTTTAGGATTTTTCTTTTATCTCTTAGAATTACAAAGAAACGGACTTCTTTTATAAACTAAAATTTATTTGTATTTAAACTGAACTGAATAAAACTCATAATTTTTTTTCATTTTTTGTTGTCTTCAGAATAATTTCATTTCCAAATAATTTCAATTTAAAGTGTAAATAAATAATTTCCTATTGGCATAATGAAACTGCCGCTATCCAATCTCTTTTTTTATTCAACCAAAAGAGGTTGAAAGGTACATAGATTAACCTAGAATTGCATGGCAAATGTTGAAAATGATTGAAACTTCATTTCAAGACATTCAAGACTAAAGTTATACATTGGTAATTTTCAATGAATTCATTGATTAATTGCAAATGATTGGCTTTTCGTTAACTGTACTTATTTTATCCTTATTCAAGTATTTTATTTAAGGGTTCTGTCAATAGACTTTCTTATAGGCTGCCTGACCACTGCAGTGACGACCTGAAAGGGATGAATTTTTTAATTTTGTACTTTCTCATTTCCCGCCAGACTTTCCTGATTGTCTCTATCCGAGTATCCGTGCAAGTAATTTATTTTTTTCCTAGTTTTCTCTTTCTTTCATAGAAATAAATGAACTTGTTTCTTCATTCACCAAATCATCGGAACAAATGCATACGAACGGCAGAATAAAATACGAATCCTAAACTTATGCATATTTAACACATAACATAAAGAGTCACATATATTTAAATGAATTAATTCCTTTGAGATTCTGACATTTGATATCCTTTAAAAATAATGGTCGATGGTTTTAGGCAGCTGTAACCGTACAAGATATCATATATACAATTTTCATGTGATAAGAAAAAACGTTAAGAAGGGCATTACAGCCACCTCCACTAATTGTTCCGACTAACGTTGTTTAATTGTAGTGGCTTTGTTGTTTTTGTATTTGTTTCATTTTTTTTTTCTTTATTTGCCTTTTTTTTTAGGGTATACAACCTCAATTGTTCTGTTATTTTCTATAGTTATTGTTATTGGTCATAATATTCGTACAAGTCCAAGTTTTTAGAATTAATAAAAATGAAAAAAAAGGGAAAACAAACAATAATCGCAGAAACAAAACTAAAACAATGTTTCTTTTTATTTATTTTGAAAACAATTGAAAACCTCTTCCATATTCTAATCTTTGCAATTTTAATAGGAAATTCTTAATTGTTTTATAGTTATGGGGTAATATTAAAGAAATATTTTCAAACTGCAGAAAGAGTGAAAAGGAGTGAGTGATTGAAAGAGAAAGATAGAGAGAGAGAGAGAGTGAGGGAGAGAAATTAAAAAAGAAATTTTCTTTGACTTACTTTAGAATACTTAATTAAAGCAATTTTAGAATACAATTTTTTCACTGGAGACTGCTGCCATTGTCGAAACTAACAACAAAAATTGAAAGGAAAGAAAACTACTGCCACAAAAATTTCAGCTTTTCTAAAAACTTCATCGATTTTTCTCTTATTGGAAACATTCTTGTTTCTTTTTCATTTATTTCTTATGGTTGTTTTCTTTTTTCTTTTTTATTTTTTTTTGGGTTAAAAACACTCGCAATGAACAGAGAATTAAAACGAATAAAGAAATTAAAATAAATCATAAAATATCAACAATAATGAATGAGAGCAATAAAAGATAAATGTTTTAAGAATACATATTAAAATAATTGTAATATGTGCCCTATTTATCATTAAAGGTAAACTTTATTTCAACTTTATTTTCTCACCCCCAGTAAGTAACGGTAAATATGTGTGTATGTATATCTCTTTACAACTATACTCTGCTTTTCCTTTTTATGGTTTAATTTTTTTTTTTATTTTGTATTTTTATTTTATTTTTGTATTGCTTTTAAGGAAATAAAATCAAGATTTTTTTTACTTTTACTTTTAAATACCGTTAAAATACAGTTTATTTTTTTATTTTATTTTATTATTTCAAACATAGATTTATATTTAAAAATTTTTAATAACATTTCTGTGTTGAACTCCCGTTTCAGTTAAATGCGTTTTCAAGTTTCTTAACAAATTTTTACTTAATCAACAGCAGCTACTTTACTAATACTGACTGGCTGAGTGACTGACTGACTGCTCGGTTCCGTTTTGTTCTATTCGCTCTTTTGCTGTTCTATTCTGTACTGTTATTTTCTTGCTCCATGTCACCGTGTGCGTATGAGTGTTGGTGTTTGGAAAAAGAGAGAAAGCGTCGTGTCTATATGTATATGTATGTACGTACATGCATGTGTATTGTTGTGATTTTATTATTGTTTTGGAAAAACAATGTGGTTGTACAAGCGCACCACTCAAAAACTCTACAGAACTTAAACTCTTGCATGCTCGCAATTGTTGTTGTCCACCTCCATCATCATCATCATCATCATCATCACACAAATCCTAAATCAACCGGTCCCAAAAAAGCACTACACATACATACATACTAAATAGTACTACAAAAATAATCATTACCCACCCAAAACAGCTCCTTTATTAAACGAATTTGCTATTGTTGTTGTAATATTTAGTTTTCGGAAAAGCACAGCTGACACATACTCAACATCATGTGTTATTTTATACGCATACACACATACATTTAAAGTACTATACTATACTACTTACTCATGTAATTGCTTTTGATTTTGTTGTTGTAATGTAGTACATCCAAAAGAAAAAAGGTCTCTAATTATAGGAAAATGAAATGGGATACACATGTAAATGCGTATGCAGTATGTATGTATACATTTATAAATGTATTCTTTTGTTTGATTTATGAGCGAGTGTGTGCGTATGAGTGTGTCTCTGTATGTGTGAATTTTTGTTTATTTGTGTTGTTAATCAACAGATAATATTTTGTTTTTATTATTTGTTTTGATTTTGCCGCATTTCATAACATAAATTCGACATCAACTTGACAGCAATGAGACTGCCTAGACAATCAATAAGTGTATGTATCTATGTACATACCCTGCAGTCAGACTGGGTCTATATGCCTTTTTGTCAACAGCACTAGTTCAAATGTCTCCAATCTTTCAATATAAAAAATACAGAGACAAAAGATGTTGTGTATATCTAGCGACATTGTCAACAAACAATTAATTGTACACCATACAATATTGTATTGACATATAAGCCTTTATTGAAATATACCTATGCTGTTGACATTTATGCTTTTTATGCGTAAAACATTCTACTGCGTAATAGCTCTCCACTATTTTCTCAGTACTATAATTCCGTGGTTTTCTTAAAATTTGGAAATTGTTTGTGTAAGCATTAAAAAAGTGATATTATAATATGACAAAAAGAAATTATAAAAAGCAAATTAAAAAACAAATTGATTTATATAAAAATAGAAAAACAGTTTTGAGTGAAAGAAATGAAGCAGTGCCAATGAAGCTATAGGCGAAGGAGAAAATTATAGTGTTGATGAGATCGCTGTGCCAAAATTTATACTTTATTGCCTACCATTAAATTCCAATTTTTTAATAATTACAATTTTGCACGCCTGCATTCCAGAAAAATTACCGATCCACCAAGGTAAGTTTTACCAAGCGTTTTAGTGCTACTGATTTGTTTTTCTGTATTTCTTTTTTTTTTTTTGTAGCTAATTCAAAATGCGGCTGCTGCCAATAGGTCTCAAAACGGTTGTTGAACACAAGTGTTGCTAGATAGATTGGTTTTCCCGAAATTCCATAGTCGACAATATTATTATTATATATAATTTTTTTTTAAATAAACTTATGATTTAAACAATAGTGTACAATTTAATTTATTTGCTTAGATACCGGCTTAAAGGCCCTAATATTAAAAAAAAGTAAAAAAAAAACTAATGACAATGTCGCTAGTATGACACCACCTATTTACTATTGATATTGCCTACAGGAAAGTTCCATAAGTTATAGAAATGTACTAGTAAATTCCTGGTTCTAATGTCACCATATAGATCCATGAGAAGTACCTATTCAATACGAAGTCAATAGTCATAATGTCACTAGAGGATTTTCAATGACACCGACATGTTAAATGTCTATAGCACTAAGCCTTGTACGGGGTATAATTCGACACTAGTACTGTTGACAAAGTCAATAGCGATTCAGCACATTTTTAATATTGACATTTCCTACAGGGTATGTATGAACGCATATGCTTGTATGTATGTATGTATAAAGAAACTTACAAATTTGAATGAAATTTAGAAAAATTCAATTTACAAAAAATTTCAACACAATCTGTTTACATAAAAATGTCACTTAATTTTGAAAGAATAACATGATGAAACTTGAAGATTAAAAAATTTTACTTGCACAACAGGAGAACACACAATGCAGATGGAATCCAAAATTTTAACAGGTTTTTTTTCTTAATTTTAATGTACGCCAAATGTAATGTTAATTTTATTGGCGCTTTTAATTACTCTTAGAGAACAAGACGAATTTAAAAGAAAGTTTCAGTTGTCTTTTTTTTTTTTTTAATAATTTTTTGTTTATAGTAACGCTTCTATTCTGAGCTATGTTCTTGCCATTTTCAATACGATTTTTGGCAACTAGCACACACACACATTTTTTTTCTCCTACAACAAAAAAACGTCTAGTTGTCAGTTTGCAACGCATCTGAATTTTAATAATTACTTTAAGGTTCCACTTAAATTGAAGAAATTTATACTTTGTTAATAAACAGAAATATTGCGGTTATGATTATACGCAAATTATATATATATATCGTATTGCCCATACGATACAGGACCTATGTACATATATTGGTTATGAACTACGTTGCAACATAAGAATAGGAAGTATGAAATGTTTAGTTTTGTTGAACAATCTTTAAACAATTGCGTTATTATTATCTAATCAAAACAACAACTCATTTAACAATTCGTTACTTGAGACTATTGTGATGGATGAAACGAATTGATTGTGTAAATAAAATACAATCCAGTTAGAATGATCCGACGCTAAATATTTCGTTTTCTTTTTCCTTAAGAGACTATTTTTGAAAAATTATTAAAATTTATTCCGATCATAATTTTTGTGCTCTCTTTTACTTTCAATAAATTAATTAACACAATTTGTATAAAATATTAAATAAATTTCTTTAATTTTTCTAAGCAAAGGCAATTATTTTTTTTTTTTTTTAATTTCATTTGTGTTTATAATTTATAAGAGTATTAATGAAATTTATTAACGATTTTCTTTTTTCTTTTTTTTTCTTTTAGTAGTTGAATGTACGTATATAAGTATTGGTATAAAGGAAAACTAATTAAAATTAATAAACAAAATGGAAATTATTTGGGAATAAAAACTGATTAAAATGTACTTCGAAAATAGCTTTTTTTATCAGCCATATTACACAATACAATACAATAAAACTAATCAGATTATGAATTCAAATGCTTTTATCTTTTAGCTATCAAAATAAAAAAAAAAAAAACAGGAATTGTTAAGGAACAATTTTTAAACTGTATTTGCCGATGACGAAGATGATGCAGTGGACGAATGCCACACTTTGCCCATTTCTAAGGCTTGTAATTTAAGTAAATCCCTTTGTCCACCTTTGGCTTGTAGTAAAAAGACGCTTTGCTGTACAAAATAACAATAATCATAATAAAGTAAAGAAAGTTAGAAAATAAGTTGCCAGATCAAATGATATTTTTTTTACTAACCTTAACCTCTTTGGGAGTTAAAACATCCATTTTATCGTAAATGATGGCATGCAAGCCAAGATCCTTTAATAGTTTTATAGTGTCTTTACAATTATTATCATCACCCCAGCAGAAAACTACTAAACCACGACTTTTGGCTAAATTAACCTTAAATGAAGCAGACATTTTTTTAATTAATAATTATAGTTGAATACTTTTAATAATCTTAGTTACTTGTGTGGGATCTCTTAAGAGATCCTCGGTATGTGCCACAATGCCCAACAGTTCCATGGCCAATGAATTGAATACTGCCGTCTCGATGCGATTACCCCTAGGATCCAAATACTTTTGATATTTTTCTGATTGGCCGATGGTCAAGAACATGACAGGATAGCGATTTTGTTTATAACGTAGCATGGTACAAATGTCCGAATCGAAACAACTGAAAACAATACGACGTTTGGCAGCCTTACGGAAAACAACATCCAAAATGCAATCAACGTACAGATTGCGATCAACAACATGTTCGAATTCTTCCTCCATGGTACCATTTTGCAGGCGCTGAGACCATTTAACTTCGATATTAAAACCGACATGCGGGTCAATGGCGTCGAGTACATCAGCCAATTGAGGAAATGGTTGATGTTCCTGCAAGTCGTCGTTGTGAAAAGAGCGTTGCGCTCGCGATTGTCCTTCGGCAGTATGATAAACCTTAAGGTTTTTCAATTGTTCCAGTGTTAGTTCTCGCATGGGTAAGGCTAGGAAGTCATGCTCTTGCATGGTATTCTTCGATTTTAAGGAGACATAAATCATAAAGTCATGATAGACCACCGGAACCAAATCCTTGCTTAACTGTACATCAAACTCTACCATGTCGGCACCATGATCAGCAGCGTTCTTCAAAGATGTTATAGTATTTTCTCTAATTAACGCATCGTTAGCCTTGAATGATGTGCCCGATCCTCTATGACCCACATCTAGGCCTTTCCATTTGTGATTCCAATAACGGGAATATGATACCGACATGTCCATGCTAAGAGAAGGTACTGGTTTGACAATCAAATATCCCATTTGCATCATACCCAAGGGACGATGACGCTGAGCACAAGTTATGGGCACTTCAAGGCGGCCTTCTGACACTTTAAATAGATTTGGCAAGACATAGTGATAGCCTAAATGATGGGGCGGCTCGTCGGGATCCGCTCGCGAAGAATACGTGTACAGATCGATTAAATAGGCCGTGTTTTCAAAATCGCTTATGGTCAAATGGAATATGACTAAATCGTCGGGGCCACAGGCCGTACCAAATTGTGGTTGAGGATGAATTACACTGTCATCGGCCTTTAATGCAACTACTTCCGAGAAGGCAAAAGCAGTACCACTGTCACCACCATTTTCTCTGGTATCATGGGTGTCATTCGATAACGAATCTTCTAGTGTGCTGATGCTGTAATTGGAACCTGCCGGCAGGTTGTCACAGCCACTTGGTATATGCAAATTCATGGGTGTCACCTTGACAAACATAAGACGCCGTTTCATGCGTTGTTTCCATGAAAAAGGAGCATTAAAAAATTTTAACTGAACAATAGATTCAGAAGTCAACCAACCACGATCAATCCTCTCTTGGCCATTTACTTCTCCGAACACATCTGAAGTATCAGCTCCACAATCTTCTGCCAATTCTTCTATTTTCCTGGGCTCCAGATGAGTTTCCCATCGCCGCACCAACGGTTTTTCCATGGTTGGTTCAATGGCGCACACCAGGTAACGATATTCGGTTGTACGATCTCTCGGTATTGCAACCTGGACACGCCATACATTCGAATCTGGAGAAAAGGTTACGGAAAAATTGTGTGGTTGTGGTTTGCAATAGTAGACCTACCGGTTTCTTTTCTTTTTTCTTTTTTTTTTTTTTTGCTATATTTTTAATAATTTTTTTAAACCGTGGATATTGCGTACATACCCTCATCCTTGCTCATGGGGACACAGCCACTCAAGTGCCAGTTGCCCAATGATTCACAATTTCCCACAAGCGCCACCTTTTCGTGTGTCATTAACTCTTCGTTTATAAGGACTTTAAATGTCCATATCCTTTCCGGATACATACACGAACCGCTGGTCTTGCGTGCACACGATGGCGGTGCCAGCATGGCATCGCAAGCCTCAGCCGATTCGTCATCAGGATATGACCAACGTTGCATTTTTCTTTGTTCCTTTCTTTCTTGCTTTTTTCTGTTTTATTGGTTTTAATTTTTTATCCGTTGCTGTTGAAATTTTCTTCTTCTAAAACAAGTACAGTTAGAAAAACAAAAGAAAATGGAGAAAAAAACAACCTAAAAAGATGAAATGTGAGAGAGATCATAATAAGAGAGAGGATGGTGAAGTGTATGTGTGTGTTTGTGCGTCTAGTCTAATTCACCCATTTGTTTTGTATTTTGCGTAGAAATGAAAGTGTTTTCAATTGTTTGTTATAATTTTTTTTTTTTTAATGAATGAAATAAGAAATGAGAAGAGAGTAACACAGGCATGTTGTTGTTATTGTTTTTCTCTCTTAACATTGGCTATGGTTAGCTTACCTTTTCAAAACTTATGGAATTATTTTACACGTTGATTTTACGATAGTTGGATGGGTGATCTTTGATGATGTGTGTGTAATTTTCTTTTTTGTTTTTGTTGCTTTTGCTATTCTAGTTATTGCTGTTGTTATATTTGAGAATTTTGTATAACTCCGTTGTACATTTCGTTTTCTTTTGCTTCGTAATTAAATTTTACAAAAACAAAGAGCTGGAAAAAATCAATTTGTTTTTCGTTTTTATTTTTTTATTTTCTTTTCGTAATTTTCGCCACTACTATTGTTGTTTTGCGTTATCAGTGACACATTGTTATTGCTATAGTTGTTTTTGTTTAATAAGAGGTCAATGGAATATGTATAGATGTTTTGTTGTTGCTCTTACTGCTATTTTATTGAGGATTTTATGTGATAGTATAGTCTTCTATGTATATTGCTTTGGCCTAATCTGGAGAAGTTGCTCCCTTTTGTTTTTAGTTTTTTCTTTTATACAGCTATGGCTATTTTGTTTGTTGTTGTTGTTGTAGTTTTTAACAAAATTCGCTATAAGTTTTGAAGGTTAAACATTATTATTCTCGTTATTGCGTGATTCGCATAGACTTGAAAAACGTATTTTTTTGATTGTTTCTTTTGTTTATGAATTTGCAAAACAAACACACTAAAATGGCACGTCTCTGCGTTGCGATTTTTTCTTTCCGATTTGTCAATTATTTTTATTTATCTTGTTGCTTACTAATCTGATACAAATTAATCTGTCTTTATGAAACACTTAAAAAGAAAATTATTAAACGGCTTAAATTAAAATCGATTCTCGTACTTGTACTTTCTCACACACTTTGCTTTGAAAATGAAATGAAGCAAAAGTCCCATACGATTGTTTTAAACTTCCCTTCCCAGCTGCGGGTGTAGAATTGACAGATGAAAAAATTGAAATCATCTGGTTGTGTTTGTTTCATTCCATTTGTTTCGTTTCGTACACAAGAAGAAAAGAGGTTACAATGCGGTTAGTTCAACGTTCCATATTTTCATTAGATTTTTTCATATGTATTAGTTGTCAAAATTCAATGACATCTGAAACTGTGACGTAGGCTGCCTGAAATTTGAAGTCATCTTTTTATCAATTTTCGTTTTGGAGATGTAATCGCCAAGCAAACAAATTACAGATTTTTACGACATCAGCTGTTTGAATGATTGTAAATTTAAACTGGCGATTAAAAGCAATATTGATTATCAATTTAATTTCAAATTTTAAATTTGTGTATGTGTTAATAAAATGAAATGAATGTGTCAAAAATTGTGAAACAAAAATTTATCCTGAAATCGCTGATTAAATGTTATATTTTATGTTTAATAAAAGTTAATGTTGGCAATGCTACGTATAAAAGGTCGTTGGGTGTAGTAATTAGCAAAACAAAATGGGAAAAGTTGATTTTGATTTATACTGTAATCTAAGTTCCGAATCTCTAAAAAATCGGGTTTTTAATCACAAAAACCGCTCTTTTTGATAGTTAAGTTTCCATATTAACAACACTGCAACATTGTTTTGATTTGTTTTGATTCTTATTCTACTAATTTTTGTTTTCATTTGTAATTAAATTGTATGGAATTATGATTGTCCGGAATAAAGATAAACAGAAAAAGAGGAAATCAGCGGGCAAACTCATTGTGATTAATGAGGAGGAGCTCATAAGGCAAGTTTCCTTACGGCCAGTGATATACGATCGTTCCTTGAAGGCCTACCGCAAAACTTCGTTACGGCATCAGTGCTGGAAAGAAATCAGTGAGACAATGGATGCCACTGTTGTGAAATGCCGCAAACGATGGCGGTCTCTGCGCGATACATTCGTCAAGCGTTACAAACAGATACAGAGCACTTCGGATGAAAGTATCATTAGCAAACTACAAAAGTGGTATTTCTATGACAAGATGTCGTTCCTCATACCACATTTGGACGGTGTCAGGTAAGTACGTAAATACAAAATAATGGATCGTTTACGGATGGTAATCGAAATCCAGTTGCGCTGTAAAAAATGGATAACAATTGATATTAAAATTGCCAGCAGGCAGGCAACACAGCTTAATTTCGGTTACTATACATAATCGAACTATGTGTCTATTATACACTCTACATACAAATTTATAATTTTTATAAATTTTCTCAAGTTTCGATTACGATAATATAGTGGATGAAATTGGTGACAATTCGGAAGATGCTAAAAGTGTTAGTTGTGAGTCCATTGCTCTGAGTT
This sequence comes from Sarcophaga rosellei, assembly GCA_930367235.1. Lineage (NCBI taxonomy): Eukaryota > Metazoa > Arthropoda > Insecta > Diptera > Sarcophagidae > Sarcophaga > Sarcophaga rosellei. Next base: position 1,429,243 of record OV884019.1, on the reverse strand, counting down.
CTGCCAATGATGTCCTAGAGATAAATAACCACAATATTCGAACCGGCGTTAGAACTCTAAATGAAAATAACGTTTCGGATGAGATGAATAATGTGCCACATTCTTCTCCTTCCTCAACGCCTTATGTATCTCTTCCACTCAATGTTTCACATGATGACAATGACATGAAAAGCTGCGCGGCAGAAAAGGCATCTTTTAGACATCATGAATGTCCTCTGCAGGGAAATATTGGTCATACAACGATAGTAAATTCACATTCAACTGAAGCAAACACAGACAATAATAGTGCATTTCTAATGGAATCCGATGAAAAGTTTCTGTTGAGCTGTGCACCTGCATTACGACGTTTAACAACAAGACAAAATGCTTTGGCCCGTCTAAAAATTCAGCAAATTCTTTATGAAATAGAATTTGCACAACAACTCAATTAAAATACTATTTCATACAATTAATCAATTTATATTTATTTAGATTTAATAGCATAATACGTAAATTGTAGGTTCTTTTCACTTTTGAATTTTATATGTAAGGTACATATTAATAATAAGTACTTATTGTTTATTAATATGTTTGTTTGTCATCGATTTGTTGTCGATTAAGGATATAAAAGTTTAAACAGGCCAGGGAATATTTTGTTATTATTATTTAGTAAGATTAAGAAAGAAGAGATTACCAGTTTTAGCAGCTTAGTACGCCAAAATTAATCACATGTCAATATTTTGTGGCATGTCTATCATTTGGCTTCAACTACTGCATGTAACCGAATTGGCATTGAATTAATTAAGCTAGTTGTATCAAATTTGTGGTGGTGAGAGGCATTGCGTAGCCAGTCTTGCCTTAATGTCTTCTTGGAGCTGTGGTGTAGTGTGTTGTTAAACCCTATCATGTACACCACCCTTTTTGCCAATTCCTCCCACCCACAAAAGTGCTCAATAACATTTAATTCCTAGGACTGATGAGGTTCTGCAATAGTTTAGGACAGTATCAACCCTCTAATGCCGAAGTATGTTTGTCCTGATAGGATGCGAAAATTGTTTTCTTTAAAAACATTAAGATAACAAATATAATCTAACATTTTACCTCAAACCATTAGAGGATTTCCTTCCTCAGTGCTTAACTATTATTGCTCAAATATTTCTTGTGTCAAATCTGCGTTTGTATACAGCACCTAGTTTCAAAAATTCATTAGATTCCTTTCCATTAGCATTCCTTAGCAAAATTTAATTTAATTTTTGAACTAGTAATGCATGAAGAAAAGCTTTTCTCGAGCTACCAAAATCATAGCTATCTTGTTGTCATGTGTTGCGGCGAATGGTGGTGAATTTCATAGCTTTTCCTGCAGCGGTGGAGAACTTCGAGAATTTCCTTTTTATATTCTTACATATTTTTATTAAAGCTGCGGTAATACCAAAAAAGAATTGCCTACAGAAATATTTTTTTAAAATGCCTTAAAATATGCTACGAAATTAATTACAACAGTTTTTATTAGCAAAAACCGAACGCACAAATTAAAACGCATAATTTAATTTGTTGGTGCTCGTGCATATTAGGTTTTTAGGTTTCAAGTTTAATTCTTGTGCATTAGGAAAATAAAAATTGTGCTGAGATCCAGTTAAACTTATGTATGTCTGTCTGTCTACTTTTTATTTTTAGTTAAATTTATTTATTTATGCTTACATTTTATTTACAGCCTGTTTTATAGTAAACGTTTAAATTAATATGTGGGATAGAGTGAGAAAATTTAATATACATAATACAATCATAAATTTGTTTACTTACGCTCTTTTCTTCAACGTTCTCATGTCCCATCACTGTATATTATTTAAACAATTTTTTTAATTCAGGACCTTAATGTTCATTTGGGGCGCTTCTTCCCTGTTTTGACACTTTTTTTATCAATATTTCCTTACAGAGTTGGTTTCATTCTTTATCAGAGATATAAACCTACCACATTCATAATTTAAATTTCAATTTGTGGAGGGATTTTTATGTATGACGGGTTTTTAAACCAAATGGCTCAGCCAATAAAGGGGAAAATTACTTACTGCAGACACAGACCGCTTAATTCATCAATGAGTTATGGTAAGACAGTACCTATTTCGAATAACGACACTTTTGTGAATTTCAATCTTATCCACCACATCGGCAAAATTCATCACACATTTCATAACTCACCATATTAGAAATTCACCACAACATAAAAATTCACCACTTATCCCAAAAATTTACAGGAAATGTATAAGTAGAAATTTAGCTTTAAAATTAGACGAAAGTTTTCTACTCCATATTATTTGTGTTTTTTCTCTCCACGTATTTATTCTTCTCTCAGTCGGTGACCTCACTGGATAGTAGGTAGGCAGCTATGTACCTACCTGCCTACCGAAAGAAACATTTAAAGTACGAGCTTTGGAAGCTATTTTTACAAAATAATTGGAGGGAGTCAAGTCTAATAACATTAAATTCATTAGGGGATATCGTGACCTGATGAATCGAGTAAATTAAAGCTCCCCTTGACAGAACTAGTAGACTCTCTATGAGTTTGGGAGTTCTTCGCAACGAGACTTTGTAACAAAAGTGAATGAAGGTAGCAGTTCGGAAGGCACAAACTCTTTCAAAACAGTAGAGAACCATATACATATATTGTGAGTCTAGAACTGATCTTAGGCCATCTAAGCAATAAAAAAAAGGAGATTGAAAAAGCCATGCATTATAGACTATCCTGGAATAATCTGATTGATTTGTAATGGAGGACCACATTCTTTGACATCGTGAAGTTTGTCAAGGCAATAAGTTAGGAGAAGACCTTTTGAGAATATGTAATAATAATCATTGCTGCTACAAAAAGTATTAAAGAAGATCAAAATAGTAGCAAATATAAATGAAATATGAAAATGAAGAAAAAATAGCTTCATTGAGTCAAGTTTATTGATGTTGATGATTGATAAACTAGTCGCTTAATTAGACGCCCCTTCATATTTAAATTTAAAACAACAAATAACACAGTGGCTTATTTTATTTATTTTATTTTTTTTTTATTTATTCAAAAGAGTTTCTTTCTTTCTTCTATCGAAATCCATTCAAAAACATTTTAAAAACTATCATGGGAATAAATTTTAACAAACAAATGTTGCCTGCTGCTGCTCCATATGAAAAGTGCATCTGTGAGTGGAAAATAAGTTTTAAGTGTTGTAATCATCATCTCAATTCAACTTGTAAAACTATAGACAGATAGGCAGACAGACAGATATAAAAGAGAATATGTATGCATGCATGCACGTTTATGTGTATGTGTATGTGTATGTATGTAAATAATAAAGAAAATTCATTAAAATTTAATGATTTTCTTTTTTTTTTTCTTTCATTTATTATCGAACGAATTTATATCTGTCTGTGTTAATTGTTGATTGTAAATTGTTATTATTAATAATGAATTGAATGAATTTAAACGATTGTTATTGGAGAATCTAATAAAACCCTTGGTGTTGTTATTTGGCTTGCTATTTTTATTTGTAGGAGCACTTAGAGAATCCAATCTCCAATTCCCATTTGTAAATGATGCCCTCAAGGGTGTGAAAATGTTGAAAGATAAACAAACAGCATCTGGTTTTCTGTCATACGGTGTCGTCTCTGTGAACGAATCTGTTGTACAAAAAAAAAAAAAAAAAAAAAACAACAAAAAAAAGTCTTTTTCAATTTTGATTTCGATTCCTGAATTAAATTAAAAACAATATTTGCTTTTGCTACAATATTTTATGATTACATATTATATTGATTTGAGAATGAAAGCACAACAACAAGGTTTATAGCAAAATTTGTTATAAATTGTTTTGTTTTTCTTCTGTTGCGATGGAGAAGACTCTTCAGTCCTGCTGCTGCATAAATCAACTTGTAATTAGAACATACACTCACACACACGCACACGCACACGGACAGTTGAAGGCATAATTTGTCTGACTGACATCATCTCCACCATCCTCAATAAAACAAAAATACACCAAGAGTCACAGATTGTTTGCAAAATCATGTCATAGGAATATATGTATTCTTGGGCTATCTTGGGCTATAAACTTAATTAAAAACATAACAAAAAGACAGCATCCAACTGTTTATACTGTTTATACTGTTTGTACTGTTTGTTTGCTTTCCTATTAAACTGGACTGAATGAATAAAGAAATTTGAGTGTGACTCTAATTACATACATACATATTGAGGGATACGACAGATCAATAGCAAAATGAAATGAATACATAGAGTCCTTTTCCTCATTTGTTCAATACAACAGCCAAGGTCATAAAATTTCCTAACATGTGTTTGTATCCATCTCGTTTGTTTGTTTGTTTGTTTATTTTGTTGTATTTTCAATTTATTATCGTCCAAAAATATTGTTGTTGTTAGTTGTTAATGTACGTGCCCCGTTAAAAGTGTTGCACAAATTAAGGTCTGCAACCAATTTATTATGCCTTACAAGTGTGTTAAAAAGAAAAGAAAAAAAAAATTACATCTGTTTTGATACGTTGTTGATTAGAATTAAAATTTTTGGCACGATTTTTTCAAACATTATAAAAATGATCACATTCGTAAGCTTGTGTAACAATACGGGTGTGTAAATGCTGCTGCCTGTCATCGAACATAATGTATGAATGAATTGTTTCATAATAAACGATCTAACGAAAGACATCCTAATTCCGCCATGTAAATTATAGTTTCTGAGAGTCTTATGATGGTGTCGATTTTCCTCATTACATTACGTTTGGCTAGACACGTTTTGTTTTGTTCTGGGTGTCCTAGAATACTTCTTCTTTGGTTGCCAAGCATTGGCAGAGAAGATTTCTGTGATCTGCTCTCTATTCCCAGTCTCGTAGTGTGAATGCCTAGAGGACAGTATCCTGTTATCACTGCTATGAGATGCTTTAGATGGAATCTTAATACGTTTAATGCTAATTCTATTCTGCATATATTCATATCGGCCCAGATCTGTCTGGTGTCTCATTTGCTTGCTTTTCTTCAGATAAACAGCAATCTCATGTGGGAATTTAATTAAATCTTCCATTATGCATGCTTTAGCAAGTGCATAAGCCTTGTCGTTTCTTTCGATGTCCCCATGTCCACGAACCTAAATGAGTTTAACCGTCGAATGTCCCGCTATCTCTGGAGGAGAGATCGCAAGAGATCTAATGGCAGCATTACTGTCGGATAAAGAACCGAGAAATGCAAATAATTTCAGATCATTGAGCCCCTCGTCTTTGATTCAGCCAATGGATCACTAAGTACGTTAATATCTTTTCAAAAATGTTGACTCTTTACAAGATAAAAACCTCTTTCGATTTCGATTTATTTGAAAATTAAGTATGTATGTATATATGTATGTGTATGTACGTACATACAGTAAAAAGTTAAAAATAAAAAACAAATTTGTATTGTATTTATTTATTAATTGTCTACTACTACTACTCGTTTCATTCCTCCTCCTCAATTTTGCAACGTAAAAAGTAGAGAAAATTACAAGCAGTTTGACTGCTTATGTATGTATGTATACCAACCAGTTGCAATTACATACATACATACATATTGTAGGTATCTACTGTATTTCGAATTTAAAGTGTTCGATAGTAATAGAACGTGATTATTTCATTTCATTTCATTTGATTTGATTTGATTTCATTATATTCTGTTTGCATTTTTGTTTTTTGCTTTTAACTTCTTAACTGCTGCTGTTCATGTTGTAGCACATGCTACTTAAACACACTGGCAAAAAAATTTCTAAAGATTACAAGACAAATTACAATGTCATGTCAAGTGTAAATTATTGTTTTTGTTGTCGTTGCCATTTCTTCTTCCTTATCCATAATGATTTTGAATTCAAGTCGTCAGTCAGTCAATTCAGTCAGTCAGTGAATGAATTGTTGTTGATAATAGTCGTCTTGTTAAATTTTCCAATGGCTTTCTGGTTATCTAAGATTGTCATGCTACCACTTGGCGCTAACGTGTTCCCAAAATGCCACTTGCAATAGCTTCATGTTCATGTTGTTATTGTTTTAAATCAGCATTACTCCCCAGATAAACTTACTTCTACTAACTGCTTTTGCCTACTAATTGTACACCACTTCACTACTTGTAAACTATTGTGATATTTTTTTGTTTTTTTTTTTTTGTTTTTTTTTTTATACAAACAATCTTGTGATTTGATTCTACTCTGACGATTTAAAATAAAAAATAAAAATAAATAAATAAAAACTAAAAGTACGAGAAGCACTTGGGTTCGTTCGTTATCAATCAAGTTTTTCTAAATGTTTACATTATACACTTAAGAATTATTTGTAATCGAAATGCGTACATACTAATGTATGTATGTATGTATGTATATCTATTTAGACAAAATTTTTTTTGCTTCAATTTTCTTTGTCAAGGGGGGATTTTTGATTAAAAATGAATACGTTTTTCGTTGTGATTACTTACTACCAAACAGAAAAATGATGAATAATAATTGTACAGGAAAATAAAAACCCAAATGATCTCCCCACGAAAACTGACACACAATGGTCTCGTCACAGAGAGAGAGAGAGAGAGAGAGAAGCTACTAAACATATATAAGGAGTTCATTATTAAATTGTTATTAAATTGTATACTTGAATCGAAAACGTCTGCTGTAGAATCAATGCGGTATTAAATATTAATAAGAAATGTTTAAGATTAAAAGCTAATAACGGAAGGATTTACAGTTTTAAACGAGTTCAAGACACGAACTATATATGTATATACACGTATCTCTGAAGTAATTTTTGTAAAGAATTACTTTGTAATTATATTATGTAGTGTGCTAGACTATAAGTATAAAAGTCGTGGGTTCAATTCTCAACAGAGACACCAAGCATAAAATCTAAGTTACTCAGCTCGTAACTATTGTAATAAAATTTGTAATTCTATTCTAATAAATAAAGAGATACCATAGTACTGCGAATATATGACCTATTTTACTCTCCTCTAACTGTATTAGATATTCCTCAAAGCCTTTGTGTTAACAAGACAATTCCCTGCTCAGCACTTGTTATGCCTTCAGTTGCGAAATAATGCATCACAGATTCCAAGATCATTATCATAGAATTTACATGTTGAATGTAAAAGACTGTTTATCCACCTCATAACTCATAATATTCCTGGATAGTCAAATTTCTTCTTATTGTAATTTAAACCGCTTAGTATGAAAAGTGTCTTTAACTAAAGATTTTGACTCCATCAGCGGTGTGTAAGCTGCCCTCCTCGCATATGATCGTTCCATTACCTTTCGTCACATTACCTAGGATTATCACATGATTTGGCATTCGGCAGACGTTAACCATATATTCGGTTTCGCTAGACAGTCACATACTATCTTCGACTTAAACTCATGAGTCGAGTGATTGATTGCCGTTGACATCGTTCAAGAGTTCCACAACGTTGAACAAAACTCAATGTCGGCGTCACATATTGGAATTTTTGTTCCAATCGATACGATTGATTTTGATGCACCAGTCGAAAATCGCTTGTACATCTTATTTATGTAAATAGAAATGTTTCGTACATCCTTATTTGTGGACTGGTACATATACATATGCACTGGTAAATGAATTGTTTTGTTGCTCTTGTTTGTAATTAAGCTTTTATGATATATTTACGAAATATTTTCCACAAATGGCTCAAGTTTCTCACAGCAAGGAATCAGTCAATTAAGAACATCCAGAAGGTTTAACAAAAAAAAAAAAAAAAAAAATAATAATAACTTTAGAAAACTTAGTATGTATCTTTTTGGTTCACATATGAAGGTTTTCTTTTTTCTTTGAATCAATTTAATGAATAAGTCAGTCAGTCAGACGGTACATTTAAGAATCTTAATCGCTTTGTGTAGTTATTTTCGAGGACAATTTTTAAATTGAAATTGTTTTTCGTTTCAAGGCCAAACAAACAAACAAACAACATTCAAATATTAAAAATTTAATGTTTAAACAAACATACAATAACACATACATAAGTAGTAGTATATAGATACACACATAGGTATGTATACAATTGTAAATGAAATAAAATTTTGAATAAAAATTCGCGGAAGTGAAAAAATTTGTAAATAAAATCTCACGCCCTTCTGTAAAGATCATCCAGCTTAACAGCAGCTAACCAAGCAACTTGGGCAACGTTTTTCATGTGATCGAATAGACTGTTTATTAAAAATAAGCAGCAGAAGCAGTAATTTCAGTCATTTACATGTTTTTTTTTATGATTCCGTTTTAAGAAAGGCGTGTGCTTATGTTTTAAATAAACATTAGCATCCTTCGGAAAACATCCTTCGGAGAAGATCATAAAAAAAGGAAAATCATGTCGCCCTGCTAGATCTCGCGCCTACCGTTTTTATTGCGACTATTGATTGTGATTGTAGTAAATATTGTTCTCAATACAATCTTCTTCTGTACGGTGTACAGTGTACAGTGCAGAGTATATTTATTGTGTTGTAAGTTGCAGGCATAATTTTACTGTAAATGATGCCAATAAAAAAATAAATATTTTGAATTTTCTCTGCTTCTTTTTTTTTTTTTTTTTGGGTGTCCTTCCACGCGACATACTCATAGTGTCGTGATTTATTATCATTTATCGTCATCCATTTTTACACGAATTAGTTGTATTTCTTACCTAAAGACAACATCTTGTATGTACAGTGTGCATGATGATGAGGATGATGACGATGATGATGACAATGTCAGACAATGACAACAGTTTTAGCAAGGAAAAATGCTTTCAAGAACTTTATAGTTTCACAAATTGATTTGGAAGCAGCGAAATGGGAACAAAGAAAGGAGATACGAAACGAAATATTTATGGTAATAAAACGTTCATAAATGGCTCATAAATGCATCGTATGAGTAATAAAGATCTCTAAAGCGTGTTATGATGTGATGTTGACGACTCAAAAATTGAAGTTTGTTTTAAGCATAACAACAAAAACAAAAAAGAAAAAACTTTAATAATTTAAAATTAAATTGTTGTTGTTGCCTTGCATAGAGTTTCCGATTTTATGTGTGTGAATGGTGACCCTCAATATAATCGCTAACAACGACAATGATGGCAATGAAGGAGAAGGTACGCATTGTACTTACTCAGGGTCAGCGGAGAAGTGTGGCGAAATGTAAACAATTGATCAGAGACTCCTTTTATTATTTCCTTATAATGTTACTGTTTGTTGTAAGCCAAGGAGTAAAGAATCAATGATTGACGAACGGACAATATTTAAAATGTGCCGCTGTGAAAAACACATTTCGTGTACAATGATGGTGCAATTATTGAACCTACTGTATTTTCAAATTTCCATCATTAATAACACAGGCGGAGGTAAATCGAAACGTTTTATCGAGTTGTGCCCGTTTCACTTTTCTTTCTTATTTTATGCCATTCTAAGCAGCCAAGGTGACGGATTCATCATAACAATGTTGATACCGACAACAGCAATAACAGCAACAACAGCAACATTGGAATGACTGCCAGCCAGCAAAGCGTTGTAAAGCGTTCGTTATTGCGGCTATTAGCGAGTTTCAACGGAATCCGCGTCAATTCGTTTGTTGTCAAACAATCGGTCCTTAATGGTTCTCTTTATTTTTGTTTCTCTGTTCCACATCGAGAATTTATTTCGAGAATTTTTGGAATGCGCTGCAGGTATCTCCGTTTTGAATGCTGCATCATTCTTTCTACTTAAACTGTCGTGTTAAATGTAAATGCTTACACTACTACGCACACATCCGCACTCATAATCACACTCTCGCATAAAAATGTATGTATGTACATGTGGTACATGGAAACATAGATACTGAATTGAAATCTTCTTGGCCAATGCTTAGTGGAATGTGTGGGCATTAACGATCCCAGTAGGATACTTGCGAGGATAAAGATCGTCCATAATTATTCATCTTGGGTGGGTGACGAAAAAAAAGAAAAATAATAATAATGGGCAGATTGTGTGTACTTCAGTTTAGTTTCTGATTCTGTGATCGTACATACTACATATGTACATGCTTAATATACATTTAACACGGTATGCTTATGTATGGGTGTGTATTGCAAAAATAAAAACTAGAAGATGCGATGATGGTTATGCCGATGATGACATGCTAAGGGAAAAATACGAAAACAAAACAAAAAGTGCAATACCCGCTGAGTTTGTCAACGCAGATGCTAATCACGACATTAGTCTGGGCACGATGCATGCAGTGTTGCTTCGCCAACAAAACTTGGCATTGGCACTACATGTGATCTCTCTCTCTTCCGAATCAGCCTCAAAAACTTTATTATTATTATACATTATCATCATCGTCACTATGGCCAACATCACCATGGCAATGTGGATTTGTTGAACTCACCGAAGCGAAGACGATCAGAAGAAGTAACATGGCTTTGTATGATCCATTCCGGCAGACACTTTTTCCCTTTGCACAGATAAAATTATTTTACTCGACCTTGGTCAAATCAAAGTAATTTTTCGCACACCAGCTTTATTAGCATTATCATGGTTGCACCGCTATGGATTTGACAATTTCAGCATAAGGAATCATCATCCATCTCATCTGTTCTATTGGTTCGTTAATGTGTTTGAGGTCACCACCAATACCATTATTTTTTTGGTCCTGAAATCAGCTTGTGTATGTATGTGAAGTTGTGATTATCACGATGGTGATGTCTCCAACTGATTTACAGTCATACTAATGGGCTGGCTATTTAGACAATATTTATGTGAGACTTAATTACATGCATCTTAATTTTGAGAAGAGAATTGAGAAAAACAACAAGAAGAAGAACAACAACAACAAAAATAAATTGATATTGCTAAAAGTTGATGATGGACATCATTTCACTTGAATTTTTTAACAATTTTTTGGAAAATAATTCATGCATCTCTTGTATCCTTCCTTGACTATATTATATTTGCCTGGCCATATGTATTTACAAATTCAGCCGCTTTCAGTATCTTTCGTAGCAAAGGAAAAAATGGCAAATAATCCGTCTTTCGGCTACTTTGTTTAGGGCATTGTTGTTATTATTTCGTACCATATTTGTCCTCCAGTTCATTTGTGATACAAAATTGAAAGTAAAATATTTCTCTAATTGTAGAACTAGTAATTGCTGAAATTGCTGCGTTAAATTATCCATCCGTATGTATGTTATATATTTCTCATATATTGTCGAAATAAACCATTTCTCTTCAGTCAATATAGACAATAGTTGTTACAATATTGAATTCGTAATTTGAGTGGAGATTGCATTCAAAGAAAGATATCAATTAGTTATCGAATTATAAGAGTGCTAAGTTCGAGATGATCTGGAAACAGGGTACTATATTCATAGCCAAAGTATAAAAAATGTTTACAAGTACGTCTCTGGCGTGGAGGAGGGGTATTTTTCTAGATGGAAATGCCAATCTATCGTCCATTGATAACAAATAGCTCAATGGGTTGTTTAACTTCACTATTCTTTACCATACTGGAAAATTTAATAGAATGTTTAAAAGTAACTAAAGGGGAAGCATTGGGTATTCGAAGTTCTATAAGGATTTTCAATCAGTCTTTAAGTTTCCAGTTGTCAGTTGTAAGTCGTTGATGAGTTTCGTTGTATATATAAGCATATGTATGTATGCATGTACATACATATATAGACTAACCTGGAGAGAAATATTTCCTTATTTAGTTACCACATAAACATGATTAATAACGAGGACACAGACTCCGTCAAACGCAGGTGGGTGGCTTCGGATAAGGGCAGAATGACGCACATAATCTGGCCAAGGTTGGATAGAGGACGCACTTCAAGAAAGAAACATACTCAGTAGGGTTATCGGAGTCGTGACGGGGCATTGCATTATGGGCATGCACGCGAGGCGCATTGGTCTGGGACACCTCGCAAATGATTTCTGTAGAAGCTGCAGAGATGAGGAGGAGGAAGAAGAGACTGTTCTTCATCTGCTGGGAACATGCTCCCGGCACTACGTTAAAGGAGAAAGACACATCTTTGACTTTAAATGATTTTCAACAAATGTTGATTGATGTCATACCACAAGTTTCAAAATGGAAACTCTGACGTTCAGTGATTGTAAAGAAAACTTAAAAAATATCCACAACTGTATAAACTTCGCTTCGTATTGCATTTTAACTTTAGTGCACATACAACCTTATCATAAGTTTCGGAATACATTTTATCTCTTTACACAGGTTAATTTTCCACTTCAATCCATATTTTCAATTTTTTCCCTGCTTTTGAACTAGTAAATCATTCATCACTGACATCCTCCACTACGTTGGCTAATATTGATAGCGTAAGTTCGCATTAAAAATGAAAGGAAATTATTTTTCTTGATTTATTATTTCGTCAAATGCAAGTTTTGCAGGTATGCTTTCAGAGATAAAGTCGACATTGTCTATTTTTGCCTGTGATTGCTGTAACTTCCGATCGAGACAACCGTGAGATATTTAGTACATATGTATGTTCAGAATTGCTGGATTTGCAGCACATCTAAAGAAGCAGATGGATTGGTATTAAAGTGTTCATAGCTTAGAAGTAGATCAGCTTCAGAAAACTTCTTGGTCTCAAAAAATTTGGTTTAATCGCATTTCATTCACAATTAAAGAGAGTATAATCAATATTCAGAGGTGGCTTTCCATCTGAGAGAATCGGATGGACACACTTAGGCCACATAGGGCCCATTGTGGAATATAATCAATAATAAGAACGTAGAACGTTACGAGACTTTCGCTTGATTGGAATGATATTTTTTAAAAACTTGTGAAAGGAGAAAAAGATTTGCATTAAATAACAAATTCTTTCAAGAACTTTCCATTTTAAATCTCTTTAACGAATTGCTTGCTTACTAGGGATATTGAAATAAGAGTGTCTGGATGCCTATTTGTCTGTCAGTTGGCTGCTTAAGAAGACCACATGGTCGCTATGTACGTAATTCATTGTTTCACTTGTAGCCTAATAGTCTCTATATGAAGTTTTAATTTTTTTTTATTGTTTCAATGGAACTCAAAACCAATTTCTTAAAATTTAAGTGTTTCAGTTGATTGGTCTTCTTTCTGATGGATAGCTGGCTGGTTGGCTGGCTAGTTGGTCGATTGTTTGGTTTGTTAATTAGTTCCAACATTTTAAACAGCACAACAGATTAAATGCTATGTAAACATTGGGAATTTATACTCTGTATGAGTATGAGTGTATAAATGTTTCCAAAAACTTTATGTTTCAAGTGTCATTTTACAGCATCCATCCTCCATTCATTGTGTTACAATTTTTCGTTTGTTATTGTTATTGTTGTTGTTGTTGTTGCTATTTTGGGGGACATATTTAGAATTGCATAATTTATGACTGTTAAACACTGTAAATATTACGGTCAATAAAAAGTCAAACCAAATAACCAACCATCAATAACGATCATGATGATGATGATGATGATGATGACACTTAAACTCATTGGAAATTGGAGATAGTGCAGCCAGTTTTCATAAAAATTACATCGTCGGGCATATCGTGGCGGTGCTGATAAATATGAAATGTGAACAATAACAAAAACTCTATAGGCACTTGAGCGTAGTGTTGTATTTCTCAATATCATTGTCATCCAAAGCCACTTTTGTTACAGAAATTGATACAATGGCAGTAAGAAAAAAAAAAAGAAACACAAGAAAAGGACACTTTCAAAACCACTTGGCACTTGCATAACCAAAATCCAATAACACATCCTCACAGTAACCATCCCGGGTAAATATACATACATATGTAAGTATGTACGAACAAGTGACTTTTAAAGTTCATTCCAAGGATACAATAACAACACCACCACCACCACAGACGAGATTTAAATGTTATTTTGAGTTACGTTTTGGTAGACGAAATGTTTTTGTGGGCTGCACATGTTTGCTGTGATAAATTATCACCGCTTCAGTGATAATGGACACCAGAAGAAGACAATTAAGGGCGGTTCTGGTCATGAGACGTCATGTCTTCCAGTAAACAACAAACAGTACACACACTTTCACACTTTATTTCTCTTCAAACTAATGAAATTTGAATATCCAAACACGATAACGATACTCATGTCTTGTTATTCCACGAATCACACATTTTTTGAAAGGCCATCATCACTACACTCGCATTCCAGTGATTTTCTTTATTTTTTTATTTTATTTTTTTTTAATTTTTTGTTGTTCATTAATTAATCTCTGCCTCTAATAGAGGAGAATCATTAATTCTGAAATAAGCAGCGCGGTAATCAATTGATAGAACAAATTCAATCATTTATGAATTGAAATTAATAGCGTTGGCCCTGTGCGCACCGGGGGATGTGCTGATCTTTTGGTGCTTCCAACAACAATTCTCCACCATCCAACAACAACTGGCAGCAAGATGTAGGACGACACACTTCATACGTCGTTACATTTTCTAAACAGATCAACTGATCTTCTACTAATGTTTTGGCACTCTTAACCGTTGATAATCACAGAGTAAGCCGTTGCTATTCCAATTGATTTCAATTTCAATTAATGCACGATTATTTGATGTCAAGCAAAGCATACATGTGTGTGTGTGTGTGTGGTGTCGAATCACATGCCGTGAAGTTAAAATTCCATTACCAGACATGTTGTTCTCAACAATGGCTGGCTCAAGGAAGGAAATGTAAAAAAATGTTCATTTATCATCCGCAAAAAATAATTTTTAATTGTTGTTTTTGCTTTCTTTTTTCTTTTTGTTGCGTGGTGGTGCAATAGTTTTAGGCGTAAAGTGTCAGCGTGATGACAACGATGAGATAGTGATTCTGATGTTGATGATAATGATGCTGATGGTGGCATCATTTAATTGATATCATGTTGTTTGACGTGTGTGGGTTTCTCTTGATTTCTCTTGATTTCTAGTAATTTGTGCGTTCGATTCATCGTCTCATTTTTTGTTCAGCCACAAATATTGGCCTGAAAAGGGCAACAAAAACCAATTTGTTTCCTTAGATTCTTTCTATTATTCTTTCTGAGGTTTATTATTTTTCTCTGGAGTTACGTACATACTATATGTACGTGTGTATGAGTTAATTTTTTATTTTTTTTTCTTGAAAAGAATAATTAATTTACACTTGTTCTGTCCATCCATATTGTTCTATCCATTGAGAAATGAGTTTTTCTTTTGAATTGTCCTTCAATGATTAGTTTTTTTTTTTAATGTTTTATAGACAATAATCGTTAACGTAATTACTAGATGGACGGCAAATATTTCAAAGAAATAAAAAATTCAATTATATTTACGTTATCACGCAGATTTCTGTAGGAAATATTTAAAATTTTTCTCAAAATGATTTGTATTGGAATTGAAAAAAATAAAGAGAGAAATACTTATATGTATTGAAAAATTTTCGATTCATTGAATTTTTGAGAGAAGTCTTCGTTAAGTTAAGGGTATACTTCCTAATTTTCAAAGTATCGACTTTTTTTCGAAACTTAAAATTTCGAATTTTGGAATGAGAAATACCTCGATTAGATATACGTTTTTAAATGATGGGAAAGAGACAGAGAAATTTTAAGGCAATTGCAGTAATAGGAAAATGTGTTTGCATTGTAAAATTGTTGACATCTTGTATTCACATTATTCAAAATTCAAATAACTAGTTGGATAATGTCTAACAGCAGTTGACCTTCCTAGGCGCTTGGTTTCCAACTTGTAGCTTCCAACTGATGTAATATATCTCCACCTCCTACCTATAAGTTTCTCCCACCTTAATAACATGGCTTTACCTCTTCGGTGACTACCGTGTACCAGAAACCGTTCTACCTGTCGTTGATCAGGCTGTTGGACTCTAAACATTTTACAATATGTTGATCTATCATACTTTTCCATAGCCTTGGAAAGTTGAGATCGTATTGATATTGGTCGGTACTTCTTAGGATTATTAGTCTCATCATTTTTAATTCCACCACTTTTAATGATCATTATTTTTTCAATATTTAAGGCAGCTAATGGTAAAACCTTCGTCATTTGTTTGCATTTCACAAATTTAAGGTGGAATTAGAATTAGGAACGTTGACGGAAAGTAGCGGAATGTTCGTTCGTTTATAGCATGTGAAAGGCAATGAGGACGTATACCCAACCGTAATACAATTTCTGTAGGAATTAGCATTATTTTCGTATGCTATAAACGAACGTACACATGCCCGTTACGTTACGAAAACGTTGTGCTAGTTTCAGCTGAAAATTTCGGCGATGATGTACAAATTAAGTTTATGAGACTACCATTGATTACCATTTTTTAGAAATCAATTGATTTGCGTCACGCTGATGGAGACTACAAAACGTAATCATACCATAGCTGTTCTTCGTATTAGAAATGGTGGAGCGGCAAAGATGAATGGAAAAGAAGGTACTAAAATCGGCAAAATGACAAATAAAATGACACATTCGTTAACACAAACACAACCCTTGTTTTATGGCTCCCCTCATTAACGCCATATTTGAACCAACAATAGTTATCGTCGTTATCGTAATAAAAAAAAATAAATTTGAACAAAAAAAAAGCAAACAAAAGTAACTGAAATGGAATGAAATGAGGGGAAAAAGAAATGGGAGGTTTACAACGGTGGCAAGAATGGAGCTAGGCAGCGACACAATACAACAACGTTTATTATCATTGTTGGAAGGCGGAGTATAAAGACCTGTCCGACCGTTGAATGCTTTTAAACAAAACAAAATCAAATCAAATCAAATGTTGTATTCGTTACACTTGAAATGCACGAGAGTACAATAAAATACAAATATTTGTTGTGGCATAATTAGTGAAAATGCATGAGATAGGTTTTTCCATTTTACAAAAGAAGAAAAGTTATAGGAGGAGTCTAATACTTGGCCAACCAACGGACTAACGAGTTAACAAAATAAACGGTTTTATTTTAGGAATACAAACTAAATATCGTTGAAATGTTGTTAAACTTAACTACACTAAACCTACTAAAGGATTAAATTAATGAGTTTCATAAATATTGTAACCCTTTTTTTCGAAGCATTGATCCACCCACCTACCTTCTACTTTCTATCTGTCGTTGTTTTTCAATATATATATTTTTTTTTATATAGAAATTAAATAATTAAACAGTTTTGGCTGTAATTTGTTTGGGTTGTTCGTTGCCTTCTTAGAAGAATCGTTCGTTTTATTGTGACAAAGTACCTAAAACGCCCTGCATCAAAATATTGGAAATTGGGATTTTATTATTGGAACAAACAAACATTGAAGGGAGTAACGTGGTCTGTTAAACGGAGAACAATGCTACTGATCATATACACACATATTTGCCTTGAATTTGATTAAGAAATCACTTTTCAGCTTAACTGCTGGACGGTATTAGCAACAGTTACAACAAATACTTGAAAATTCTGTTTCTGCTTATGCACGAATTCGTTCTAAACACGTTTATGGTAGCAGTAATCAATCCTTTAATGTTTAGGGTAAAGGGTCCACCCCTTTTTCAATTAAATTCTGTGAAACGATATTGCAACCTCAATTTACTTTGTCACTGAATGTCGAGAACATGTTAAAATGAAGTTTTTTCTTTCGTTTAGGAGTTCATATAAAGGTTGAAGAAATTTTATTTCGTCCATCATATTCACTGCAGTTGAAGGTCATTTTCTTTTTCCTTTGCTTTCATTTTATTGCGAAATGGGCGCAGTTAAAGTGATTGAAATTTACAATGAATTTGTCCTTGGCTTCAAAGTCACAGTTTTATGGCGGCTTATGATTCAAATGTTCGACATTATAGGCGTTTAAATTGTTCTCCAGCGTTTTTCATTCCATTATTATATGTATTCGTTTTCGTATTTTCCATGATTTAATTCATTAAATTCAAACCATCCATGACGATCACACTAATAGTCTAACACCCAAAAAAAAGGCAACTACAAACTTTAAGTTAGCAGAACACAACAATTGAAGTCGCCGTGGCATAGTAGCTAGTGTATTAACTTCTTAGACGTGAAGTTTCGTTTCAAACCCCAGGTTAGGCATGTCTAACTAAACGAAAACGATGAAAAAATATTTCTGTGGCGACTTCTTCTCAGCAGATTTCTGGTGAAGACTCTGAGAGTAAATAAAATTACTATGAAATGTTTCTCAAAAATATGTCGTTTGGAGACACCTTTAATCTGTAGGTCCCGCCACACGTGTATAAAAATTAACGCACACAACATAAGTGGTGTGAAAAACTAGGTCATAATCCTGACTAAAGGGTTGTAACGACCAATTATGTATATATGAGCACAACAATTACAGATTTTAGAAGTAGTTTTAACACTTCAGTCAGAGGAACAATATAATTATGCCATAGGTGAATACAAGATGAGTTCAAAAAGTAAAATGAATTTTTCTATTTTCACAGTCTACAACCGATATCTTTTTTATTGAAGTAATAACCACACGTTATAAATAAATTGGAAGCCGTAAATATGTGAACGAAAAATGTTAAATTTTTTTTTTTTTTGAAAACTTTAAAGACATAGTTTGCTACGAATAAATATATTAACCTGGAAAAACATTAACGTTATCGCAGTAGAAAGTTGTCGTCACTAAAAAGTTTATGGTAAAGAGTGCATCATGAACAAATCCAAAGGCACTCGAATGGTCAGAATGAATAAAGTTGAGGAAAGAAGTTGAAATACGGAGTCAGAACACTGTATGTGTTTAAATATCAGTACGGACCATAAGAAGACGTCTGCATTTAAATTTTTAGAAACTTACAGTTAAGACTGATGAGTTCAAGTCTGATTTCTTTGGAAGCGACGGTAAGCCCTATTTACGACCGACAAAAAACACTGTCTACCACGGAGAATCGTTCTAAATAGCGGGGTCTGTTTTAGCATCAATGGTTTTAACATCAATAAATACGGGGAAATATACATATAAAGACATCTTGTAGAGCAATTTCTATAACGATTATACTCATGATTTACCACTCACATTGATACTTCTGTAAGACAACGAATCGATTTCGAATCGTTTGGTTTGAAAGGCAGTATTAGTATAGTAGTATATGAGGTTCTTGAGTGGTGGGTTAAAAGTCTGATTTAAACTGGGTAGAGAGCCTGTTTGAAATCACAAAACGGGCAACATTGCCACACATAACCCAACAATAAAATGCATGCTGGAACGTAATTCAGGAAGAACGCTTTAATATTATCTCTTAACGGTCAGATGCACGAAAACAATCTTAATGATTTTTATTCTTTCGTTTCACATTCAAAAGAAGAAGTATTTGAATGAATAATCGTTTAACAAACGAATAAAAGAATACAAATACAAATACATGTTTTCGGAATTCTTTTTAATGAAAATATTTTATTTTAATACACAAAAGCAAAAACGCATATATGAGCACAGGACCACAAGTGTAAGTACCGAAAGGCATTTAATGGGTGCGTAAAAGTTTCTCTTAATTTGGTTTGCCTCTGTTGCCAGTTTCTAGTTCAGTTTTAACTTTCGTGGATGTTTTTTGTTTTGTCGATTAATTAATTGACTTTTGTTGTCTTTGGATTTTTTTTTGATCTTCTTCAGCTTAATCTGCCAACGGCAATAGATTTGTTTGCATAAACAATTTTCATAAATTTGTTAAAACAATAGCGACGACTGGCTGTTATTAAACATCCGTTTCAATGGGGTTTTTTTTCTCTTTCATTCTCACTTTTGTCGCAAGTCACCAAATAACAGAGAATTTTAAAACAACAAAAAAACAAACATAAAATTAAAAATCACGGAAAAAATGAAAAGTAAGTGCCGCATCCTGGAAATTACACACAAAAATGGTCATTTATTTGCGTTGATTATTGTTAATGACGATTATTAGATGTTTACATAACAAACAAACAAACAAACAAACATAACCGATTACCAAAACTGAGTTGTATACAAGCCAAACAATGAATGAATAAATGAATGAGTGATTGAATAGCATACACTGAAAAAAAAAATCCTTCAATGAATTACTTGAACTGGGAAATCTCTTTGAATTGCCAATTTTGATAAAAGATTTCTTACAGTGTAATGAACGTCTTCGTGTACAAACTGATTAACGTGCGGCATTCAGTCTTTGATCCCTTTAAAGCGGGTAAAGAGTAGTAACAATTACATGTCACATGAGTTTGGAAAAACAACAAACAAACAAATAAACAACAACAACAAGAACAAGTTTTCCAAATACATACTACCAACAAGCAATAGCTGGCTTAAGTGACGGAAAGCGATCTTTTGGAAAATATTTGATTTTGTTTTGTCTTTTTCTCTTTCTCTGTCTCTGTCTCTGTCTCTCTCTTTATATTTTCTGATAATTTCACAACTTTTTTGGTTTGTTCAGGTTGGGTTACGATCGCTGTCTTATGATTGCAGCAGCACTTATGTGACAGTCTACGTTTGTTTGTAAACGTATGAAAACAAAAAGCACGCATATGTGCACACTACATGCCAAAAGGATTAACTTTTTTTTAACAAAGAAACTACCGACAGCACTTATATACGTATGTATATATGTGCTGATGCAAAAATCCTACAAATCGGCTTCGTCTGGACGAATATTTAGTTAGATGCTGAAGTCAAAAAGCAGTCCCCCATTATAAACCATAAAACCATTGTCGCATGTTTTATATGAAGTTTCTCCTATGCTAACCTTATCACGGTTTTACACTGACCTTCACTTTGAACAAAATAGAATAAAATAAAAAAATACTTTGAATAGAAAATATTTAGTCGAACCTATGGAACTAAATATGAGAACAGAGCATAAAAAATGGAACATTTAGATCAGCTAACTGCGAATCATAAACAAATGATCACTTATAAAAAGTAGGTCTCGGCATTTATGATCGGTCTTAAATGGTTTATGGTCAATTGACTATGACATCCAGAAAGGATCTCGTTTTAACTAGGAGATCTGTAGAACACAACTTAGTTTTCTGTGTTCTTGTATACTAATTGTAGTTTTTTCATTGTTCAGAGTTCGTTTCTGTTTTTTACAAAGGCTCTCATAAAAATGTTTTCCGTTTTGTAGAAAACGATCTCAAACCACTACAACTATTTCTAACATGCCAGTTTAAATCTCGTTCTTTATCAGTTTTATTATATTAGAATTTAGAAGAAAAAGAAAAAAGAAAATTGAAATATATTCAAAGAATATCTTGTTTTTTTTTTTTTGGGTTTTCAGTTAAAAATTATGGCAAGTTTTATGGTTCAAGGTCTTTAGTAAACACATAAATAAGTACGTCCCGCTGCTGTATAATTTTCCTCAATAAATAATACGATCATAATTTATTTAAAACGGCAAATAATATACGTCGAAGTACTTTTTTTTCTTCCAATTACAAAAAAGTCAAACTATAATTGTATGATTCATGGATTTTATTAAGAAAAAAATGTGATTTTAAGCGTCAGTACCTTAGATGTCTTAAAGTACTCTTTTCTTCAGTTTTGTTGGATAACAATTGTTTGCCATCGTAGTCTAGTAGGTAGTGTGTTGGCTTATTCGGCGTAAGGTCACGGTTCAAACTCCGGGTCAGACATCAAAACGAAAATATTAAAAAAAATATTTCTTCGGTGATTTCCTCTCAGCAGATTTCTGGCGGCAAAAATTCTGAGAAGTAAATAAAATTGCCATGAAAAGTTTCTCAAAAATCTGTCGTTCGGAGTCGACTTTAAACTGTAGGTCCCGCCACCCATGCATGAAATTAACAGTGTCAGAAATACAGTCCATAATCCTGACTGAAGGGTTATTATGACCAATTATGTATGTATGTATGTCTATGCAGTGAAACACCTATACAATTTTGGAATATGCTAAAAGTACTTACTTACATACTTAATATGTTAAAAAGGTGTTTGGAAAATATCCACCATATACCCGATTGCGGTAAAATTTTCTATTCGGTTCTATCTGAAATAGTGGCAGTTTTACGCCGAACAGTTTCTCTAATGTCATTAATTGTTTTTGTTTCTGCTTTTATTTTTAATTTTTTTTTAATTTTATCTTTAAGAAAGGTACACAGGACTTAAATTTGACAATCTTGAAGGTGAACAGGATTATTATTTCAGAAAATTCATTTTCCGAAAAACTACTCTCACATGATTTACGTACAATGCAGCACTGAAATCGTTGATATAAAAAACAAAAAGAACAAAAATTATTTAACCATGTCACGATGTGTGATATCTCCGTTGACAGTTCATACATTTCCTGTTACAATCATCGGGTCAAATTGAAAATGTTTTATTCAGTAAAATTTGTAAGGGTTAATATAATTAAAAAGATTTTTTTTTTAATTTTGGTTTTTAAAGATAAGTTTGCGACCATGATTTGAGGAGTTAGAAGTATCTGAAATTAAAATTGGAAATGGATTCTTATAGCACCTGTTACTGGCTATAACCTGAACTGGGATATTTTGAAAAGGTCAAAAAATAACAAAATAGAAGCGTTTTAAATTGAATTCCAATTCTCGTATTAGGAACATTGTCCTAAAATTTTTGCGAAATCCGTCAAGTAGTCTTTATTAATATGAGGTCGTCAAATCTAAAAAAGTGATTTCGATAAAGAAAAGTATACATACAAAGCCCTTAAAACTAAATAACTAAGGAAATCATATGATCAAGATTCAAAGATTAGATTACCATCAATGCATGAAAGGAAGAACGTAGAAAACCTGGTCATCTCATTTCGCCATTTATTAATCGGCATGAATGTCATATAAATTTACTTCTAGGTTTGCAAACTAAGTACCTCTGACAATTTATAAGAATAAAAAAAAAAAAAAAAACAACTCGTTTTAGATTTTTTACTCAAGCCAAGTTTAGGTTTAAAAGTTTCGACAAAGTTTGTTTGAAGTGCATAATTCGCGATTTTATAATTTTCTTTGACTTCAATTTCCGTTAATTACAATTTAATTAAAAACGAAAACGTTGTTACGCATTAAATTGAATTTTAATTGAATTAAATCTCTCATACATACATACAGTGTTGGAAAAAATAATAGGGACACTTAAATTTTTCAATATATTCTTATATTTTTATAAATGAGTGCAGCTGACTAATTAGATATTCTACAGAATAAAATGCTTCCGTTTGTCATGGAGGAAATGTCACTTAAATGGGAATTTATGCAAGACAATGATCCCAAGCATTCCGCTACACGCGTCAAATTGTGGTTTCATCAGAATGAGGTGCCTGTAATGGAGTGGCCGTCACAATCACCGGACTTAAACCCCATTGAACACCTCTGGGGAGTCCTAAAAAATAAAATCGGCAACTTTAAATCAAAAAATAAACAGGAATTGTGGGAAAAAATTCTGGAGACATGGTATTGAATTCCCCCTGACGTCTGTGCGAATCTTGTGGGATCTATAAATCGTCGCTGTCAGGAGGTAACAAAAATGAAAGGTGCTTCAACTAAATATTGAAATAATATCTGGAAATGATGGTAATGTTTAACAAAATATACATATTTTTAGGATAACATAAAGTGTCCCTATTATTTTTTCCAGGCCTTTTTCAAATAAATTATAATTTTTATAAGAATTTGGCGGAACTAGTCATTTATTTTTATTTTATTAGTTAAACTACTTGAATATCTTTAATTTTATTTATATACTTTGTAATGTTTATGGAAAAGCAAACAAAAATATAATAATATGTATATTGAAAAATTTTAAGTGTCTCTATTATTTTTTTCCAACACTGTATGTACATACATGCATACATAATAAAGAGTGATATGTCGATTATAAAGTTAATTTTTAATTTTCAATTGAATTTTTTATGAGCAGCTATCATCCATCATTTCCTTTTAAAAGCCATTTTCAATGCCCTCAAGCCATAATAAAGACAAAATGGAATTTAAAATAACATTTTCGACATCAAAAGCAAAAACCAGAAATCAGCAAAAAAAAAAGAGGAAAAGAGGAAAAAGTGTTTTAAATTACAAACGTCTTTACATATTTAAAATGTTGTCCTCCAGTAAATACAATAGAATGGGAAATGAAAGAACGTAGATAAGCCACCCTTTCTAAAAAGTTTCAAACAATCTAGTCGACTTAGGAAAGCTCTAAACAGACAGCCATAATTTAAAAGTTTGGATCGATTTTTCTAGATTTTAGACAGCAAGAATGGTCAACTCATAACCATTGGAGGGCTGGATTGGTTGTGAAGAATCGTGCTTAAAAAAAAAGACGAAGATAGTGCCCAGACATGTATCTTACATTGTATAAAGAATGTATGTATACTGCGGAAAAAAGATTCAATTTCCCACAAAAAATATCTTAAAACATACAATTGAATTAAATTAAATTTTTTTTCTTTTTTATTTGTTTCGAGTACATCATAATACCATTAAATTCACTGTAGGGTAGAGAGAGGTTTAAAATTAAGCAGCAAAGATGTAGCGGAAGAAGGAAAAAATATAAATTAATGGAAGAAGCAATAAAAAAATATATACGAAAAATAACAGATAAAAACAGATGAAAAGGAAATGTAACATTTGGAACTGTACAGTATTGTACACCCACCCATAAAAAAGTTAAGGAGGAGAAAAAAAACACACACACACACACAAAAAAAGAGGAAAGACAAACGAATGTAGCAGACCCAATGATAACCCCCAGAAAAGAAAAAAAAAATAACCCGACAAAATCATCCCCGCACAATAGCAAGGCAACACCGCAAACACCCACCACCATCAATAATAACAAAATACAACAACAACTAAAAATAAATCAACACAATTGCCACTCCATTAAAACAACATCCACCACCCCATCCCCAGCTCGATTAGGGAATGAAAATAATTCTGTGAGATTAACAGTCTGTTGTACTATACATCTGTACATGTGTGATGTGACCTACGAGTGGCTGTGTGTGTATGTATTCAAATATCTGCTTGTATGTATGTACGTGTAGCGACAGTTTAACAGAAATGATGACAAACGTCAGCAAAAGTGGCAACACAACGGCAGCAGCCGTCAAACAGCAGCATTTAACTGTTTCCGTTTAAGGTGCTGCCAGCCACTTCTGCTATAGTCAGTCGGTCGGTATATGTATATTGGCTGTAGCAGCTGTTGCTGAGTTTTTTTTGGGGTGAAATTGGTGGAGGAATATTTTCTACCACCACCAAACCACCACCACCATCACCAAACTCTTACCAACTCTAGTGACAATTATTGTTTACTAAATGCATATACAACAACTCACATCTTTACATATCCATATGTACATATGTATATACACACCCAGGGAAAGCAATAACCATAGCTGGCATTTCAATTAAGAGCGTAAACCCTTGGTTTGAACGAATGTGTGTGTGTTCAAGGTTGTTTTGTGTATAAACCAATCGCATGATCAAAAGCATTCAAAGTGGGCGTGTTTCTAGTGCCTATCACCACCATTGCTTTATAATTAACAACAATAACAAACACTATGGGCAGCAGCATACATTGGTAGCCAGAGTTTTTGTGCTTTGCTGTTATACGTGGGGTTCTTCTTTGGATGGTGTTGTTGTTGTTGTTGCTGCTGTACGTGCTATTATTTGTTTCGCATTGTACGATTTCAGTTGTTCTTCTCTGTTCTTCTTGCTGTGGAAAGTTAAGCCTACAAAACCAGTTGTAGTTGATATTTTTCAATACAACAACAAGAACAAATTCACCCGTAAGAAAAACAACACAAATGTATGTATATAATTTGACTCAAATTTACTACACAATAGCAGTAGCTCTTCGTACACTCACAAACACAAACAAGCAAGTAAGCACTCTCTTTCATATCCAGAATTACTACTCATCCACTGATACACGCAAGCAAACCACACATTTACTCAGAGGGTTTTTTTTTACAGAAGACAAAAGCTATTCTACTCACTGTGCGCTACCAACACAACTACTATTACTACTACTACTACTACTACTACTACTACTACTACTACTACTACTGCTTCCTACTAGGGAGAGTAACGAAAAAGAAAATAATTCATGAGATTGAGTCTTATCGTTCAGAACTGACTTGAAATCAGTCCACTACAACACTTTGAATCGTTCACAACCAAAGAAGTGATGCGGTAGAAAAAAAATAGTTTTTCTTTAAAAAATAAAAATTCCACAAATATTTTACCAAGAGAGAGAGAGAGAGAAAATACGTTATCAATGTCAATACGAAATTTACGTGAAATTTTCTGTAACAAAACCAAGTACTTTAAACGCATTGAATCACTCACCCACTTAATTATAGCAAACCAAACCAAACTGAAACTAAACTAACTGTATTCCAAAGTAAACCAAAAACAGTATAAATAGTGAATAACAATAACAATAATCATAATAATAATTAAATAAATTACAAGCCAAATAGTTTAAACCAAAAACAAAAACAACAACAATAAGATTTTTCTTGAAAAATGTCTTCAACATCTGCTTCTCCCATTAGCAACATTACCGTAGACGATGAACTCAGTATCAGAGAACAGGGTAAGTACTTTAAGTTCGACGGTACATTTAAGCGACGGCACTCGAACGCATTTCAACATAGCACAGCATAGCAAAAGAAATTTGAATAAATTTTTGGATAATTTGCGCTGATGAAAATGTTTTTAATTGTCAGACTAATTGCAGATCGTTTTAATCGTTAATTCTAGCTTTCTCCACGGATTATATTCAGATTAAAGAAGAACGTGAGAGTAGCATATCGCCTATTTTGACACCACCACATACCCCAACGGATGCCTCCTCAACGGCACGTAGAAATAGTACCAGTCTGACACAGTCAAACTCCTGTTATGAATTGGAACATTTGCGTTCAAACAATCCACAAATCCAGCAAAGGTCATATGTTTCCATTATGGAGTCACACTTACAACCGCATATTCTTCATCAGCAACAACAACAACAACAACAGCAGCAACAACATCATCAGCAACATCGTTTGTGGCTACATATGCAACAGCAACAGCCGTCGCAACATCCAGCATCGCAACAACATTCTATATCGTATTCTACGGCAGCCGTCAATCAATTTCCAATCGATCCATTGGCCGCTCAACATCAAGCTTTGCTTATGAATCAATGGATCCGTAATGCCGCCCTTTATCAACAACATCATCAGCACCACCATCATCACCATCATCATCCTCATGGTCAACATGCCATGCACAATATGCGACCCTATCCAACAGCATTGCATGGCTTACATCCAGCAGCAGCTGCCGCCCGTTTAGGAGCATGTGCTGGTTTACCGCCTATTAAACTAGGCGCTGGAGTCGCTACCGCTGGTGCACGGCCCAAGAAACAGTTCATTTGCAAATATTGCAATCGTCACTTTACAAAATCTTACAATCTGCTCATTCATGAACGCACACACACCGATGAACGTCCCTATTCCTGTGACATTTGCGGCAAGGCTTTCCGTAGGCAGGATCATTTACGTGATCATCGCTACATTCACTCCAAGGAGAAGCCTTTCAAGTGCGGAGACTGCGGTAAAGGTTTCTGTCAGTCTCGCACCTTGGCCGTGCACAAAATTACACACTTAGAAGAAGGTCCACACAAATGTCCGATATGCCATCGTTCTTTCAACCAACGGGCCAATCTCAAGGCCCATTTACAAAGTCACAGCGAAGGCCAATTGGCTGCTACAACAGAGAATAACAACGAGTCAACTTCATCGGCATTGAATACAAATCAACCTGAACGCCTGTCGTCACTATCCAGCTCCAATCTACAAATCTCTCCTGTTCTAGATCTCTCCTCATCAGGTGTCCTGCCAAATCCAGTAAGCAAACCAAAGCGTTGCCTCGGTTTCACCATCGACGAAATTATGAGCCGTTAACCTTAATAAATCGTTGGAACAATTGCTACCAAACCAAAGTGGCAATGGTTTTCAGTTAATTTCCAAAGGGAAAGATTCGCTCCTACACTTTCTTAGCCGATGGATGCTAATAATGCGAGCAAAGTTCTAACTGAACTGGCTGATTTCGGCAACGGCAATGGCAACGGTAACAACAACGGCAAAGGCTACGGCCGTGATAAGAGCTGAGCTTTTATGAGACTTTTAAAGTGCATTTAAAGGTCATTCTCTTCATACTATTTTTTATCGTTTGTTATGGTTTTATTTTACGCTCTCCTTTAAAACAAAAGTGAAGGTCTTCACCTCTCACATAAGATACGCACTTTGTGTAAATTACCAGCAGAAAAACGTAAAACGTAACACACGTAAAAGGTCAACCTCGTAGCCGTTTACTGACGCTTATTACTTACGACTTGAGCCAGTATTTATTCCAAAGAGCAATGGAAAGAAAGAAAAAAACGAAAACGACAACAATTTATTTTCCTATAATTTAAGCAATTTACTCGAGTCAATATATGTATGTATTCTTAAACAAAAATGGGGAGAATGGGTTAAGCGAACCCGAGGTACATAGGATGGAGGCACAATTATTATGAGGCGCTGCAATAATCGCATAATACGAATGGAATAAATTAAAAAGGCGGATTTATTTGTTTTGTTTTTATTTTATTTTCTTTTTATTTTTTAGTTTATTTCATACATATTATAAGTTTTTATGAAGAGAATATAGTTCACTGCTGTATATTGTATATTGTATTGTATTGTATTGTATGGTATTGTATTGTATTTTCTTTTTTTTTAATATTTTTTTATATTATTTTTATGAATTCTTTTTTTTTTATGACATGTTCCTTTCTGCATTCATCGTTATCATTATTTATTGCTCCCTTCAAAATAACAGAAACAACACAAATCGCACCTCGTTTTTATTATAAAAAATAAAAAACAAAAAATAAAAAAAATAATACAAGAAAGAAATAACAAAAATATATAAATTTTATTCAAAAAAAAAACAAACGTAGAAATGAAATGATAATGAAAGAAAATAATAATGAATAATGAATAATGAATATGAATATTATGTATGTAAGTAAGTTTAAGTAAATTTTATACCAAAGAAATTATTACCTTTTATATTAATTTTAATTTGATTTTTATTTATTTAATTAATTTTAATAATTTTAAATAAACTTTTTGTATGTGTGTGTGTGTGTGTGTTAAGTGAAATTAGTTGTAGTATAGTTGATCATTATTTAATATGATTAAACTAATGAGAATGAAAACTTGTTTATTTTCTTTTTTTTTTAATTTAAACAAAACAAAAATGTACCTTAAAAAATAGTTTGTAAATTAGAAAAATTTAAAAATTCAACAAACAAACAAACAGAAACGAATTAAAAAACAAAAAATAAACAAAAAAAACAAAACAAAAAAAAATTAAATAATAATAAAAGACTGCAGTTTATTGAGCAAAATACTTCCATACAACATTTAATGGGTTTTTCTTTCTATTTTAGGAATTTTTGTTTTCTGCTGTATCTTTAAGTTTCCTTTTTTATACTCGTTTTTCATTCATTGTACATATTTCATTTTATTTTATTACACTTTATTGTTGTTGTAGTTATAACTGGGAACTACTGTAAAAAGTCATAAAATTTAAATGTTTTATTGCAAAAAAAAACAACAAAAAAATTACTCAAACACAAATACATTCCAGATAATGAAAGTGATTTAACAAAAAGAGAGTGAAGGAGAGAGAGGGAGAGAATATTAAATAAATTTTATGAAAAAAAAAAGCAAATTATATTTGATTTGATTTGCTAATTCGGTAAACTTAGATGGATAAGTAAATAGAGAAAACTATTCAAAGGCCTCATGCCTATCGGCATGCACCTAAGTCATGACGTAGGCTTGTTGTGCCCACCAGAGATCAGCAGTTGTTTTTTCTCCACTCATAAGCACTCATGAAATTTTGAATATAAATGAGTCAACAATATTGAAATTTAACTACTCTGATTCATTCGTACTCACTACAACGTTGATTTATAAATACAGGTTGCAATGAGTATGCGTACAACGTTGACATCAAACTAATACCATTCGAAATATGTTTGGTTCATAAGCCTACTAATTTAGATTCATAATTTTAGAATAACACTCATAATACTTATAAATGATTCGAGTGATTCGAATGATTCATAAAAATTTACAGTCTTAGTTGTTGTTGCATTTACAAAAAAAGAGGAAAGAAAAAGACAAAGACAGCAAGCAAAGCAAACTATTAACTATCAACTATTAATGCAATAAATATACTTATGTCCCACGTCAATTGAAACTGGAATCAGAAATATTGTACTGGTACTTGCGTCATTGACATGGAAAAAGCATTTGACAATATATGGATACCGAGTCTAATATGCAAATTAATCGACTACAATTTTCCTCAAAATTTGGTCATTCTTTTACGCAACATGCTCGATAAAAGAAAATTCACAATTTGCAGGAATATGGCTTTAAGCAGAGAATTTACATTACTCAATGGTCTGCAACAGGGTACAGTAATGGCACCAACATTATTCTTAGTTGTTGTTCCATTAAGAAAAAAGCACACATAAGCAAAAAAGGCAGAGCAGCAAACAGAGCAAAGTGTTTGGTGTTCGTACGGAAATCATAATTATTTTGTTATTCGTGTGTAAGTTGAGTTATGGAGAGTCGAAATCAACAACATCATACGTGTTGTTAAGTACGAATATGTTGAGTACTTCAAACTTTGAATATGAGTAAAGGTTCCATGGTATAAAAAATAAGAATGAATGCGTATAAGTATCACAAATTATGAGTATGATTCGATTCTAGTCATCTTTTTGAATACCCATTGCTGATCTCTGTCCCACACCATTATACTGTTTTTTATAGGAAATCTGTATCTTGCAAAAACTTCCTCAACTTCTTCCAGGTCACTCTTCTGACATGAGTTACGTTTCGTATAAGAGTATCATCAACAAAATATTTGAAAGTCGAACTTATGAATTGTTCCATTGTTTAGGTGTCGCCAGTATAACATGCCCTGCAGTTAGAGTATTCGTTCTACATTTCCGATTACTTCCTGCTGACTAGATTTTCATATGTGTAATGTGTACTGTTCCATACCTGGAGTAATTGTTAATCGTTGTTATCACTCATTGCCCTAATTGTTATCTAACGATAAGTGAAGGTTTACGAAATTATCTGTAGTCCAGATCATAGGTACGTAGGCAAAAGTGGCTGTCCACTCAAACTCCTTAGGCTTAGCGCTGTAGATTGCCAAAATCAATGCATTACAGTTCATCTCTATCTTCTGTCTTTCTTCTTAGAAATGGTTACCAACATGTCCACAGTAGGTGACAGTCTCATTCTTCTCCTCATCTCTACACCTTTTATAGAAATGCGTGTCGCATGCGTGCTCATAATGCAATACGCCGTAATAGCCCCGTCTACAATACTGAGGTTGTTTCTTTGGAGTTTAAGCAGAGTTGCCGTCCACCCTCCATCCAGCCTTGACCAATTTCGTTCTGCTCGTATCCGAAACCGCTCACCTATTGTTGACGGAGGCCACGATCGCAATGTTAATTAAATAGCTTATAGGCCCTCACGGGGATTCCCAACTTTAAAACTTCATCATAGAGTTCAGTAGTTGTCCCCGTCTGTCCAGTTCATCCGCTCTTCAGTTAACCGAAATGTCCCTCTATCCTGGTGCCCATGTGCTATGAACATCATATCGATCTGCTATATCGTTGATATACCTGCGACCGTTGTACACCGCCCTGGAGTTCATCACAATAGAATTCAGTGCTTTGATAATCGTTTGACTATCGGAAAGTATGGTAATTTCCCGTTTGGGGACATTTTCGTGCCTAATAATTTTATAGATCGGGATATTCTGATCGATTCTGAAAAAATTCCACATTCAACGTTTCCAACCAATATAGGGCCATCGGTGTAAATTTTTACGGGGTCATACATTCACTGATCTCACGTATCTCAGGTTGAGAAACCTCAATGTATTCTCTTTTCTAGAGAACCAGTCCAGTTCTATCTTAATGTTTACGGCCATCCTTTATTTTATATTCAGTTTAAAAATACTAATCCTGTTGTCGTTTTTATTCGATTATTGGTTGCGCCACAAGCAAGATTTATACGGAATTTTTATCATAAATAATAAATATCTACAAATACTTTGCAGTCTGGTATCTGCCTTGCTAGTCGTCAGCAACACAGTGTGCGAGCATGTTTCCATAATGTAGACCGTATAATAGCCTGCCATTTCCTGTAGAAATAAGTGACATTTATGGACAAGCTTGGACATCGATATTACGTAAGAAAGGAAATTTGAGACATCTTGGCTGTTGGAGTATATCTCAGGGAATGTTTTCAGGGAACATTCAGATGTTAGGCCCCAGTTTCATAAAAATAATCGTGACTTTCGCAAACAAGCGTGATATTAATATACATAAACGGGTTGATAATATCGATCGTGTATGAAAATATTTGTTGAATGTGTGTGACTAATCAAAATTCTATTTCCACATATGTATGTATGTACATTGCAAACAGAGAAAAAAAAGTTTCAAAGACTGCAAGCAAAATCAAGACATTGCAAGCCACACCACACTGAAGTCGTCAACTTAAAATTTTTGCAGGGATCATTAGTTATTTATTTGTTTCCCAAAAGACAATGTATGGCAATTGTATTACCACTTCATTTTATTTGAATATCCCTTCTCCATCGATGGTTTTATGCTTGTGGACCACCCTAGAATCCAGAGCTCTACATAATTATGTTATCTTTGTGAAATGATTTCCATTTTAAGGACGATAATTCAAATCGACACGTCAAGGTCTTTTGTTTTTTTTCGGTTCATTGTTTGTAAATTCTATGGAAAAAGTACAGAGTAATCATAAAAGAGAAAAGAAAAAGTTGGCAAATGGCACACATAAATTACAAAGACACACAATCAGTGCCTGCATAAACGAAGGATATCAGAATCTCATTGAATGGCATTCATTGCTCGTGCCAATGACTTGATACTGAAGACGAAACAATTTTGTTTGTTTCCTTTTGTGCTGTTGCTTTTAAGAAGTAGTAAATGGATGGAAATGGAAAAGAAGTCACAACAAACGTCTAACGTATGTCGAACACGTTCGGTGTCCTTCTGGTTACGATTTTCTTTTGTCCTTGCAATCAGAGGAACTCCAAGTGTGCCATTTAAACATCAGTTTGTTAGCAAAACAACTTATTTTTCTACAGAGACGCAGAGATGCAGAGGTACAGTGTATTCTTAAAATGTCATATTAAAACAAAATTAAAAACAAACTACAAAAGATATGTGAACATACAAATGTACATTTAAATTAAGTTAGGTGTAGTAAAAAGAAATTCGTTGTTTTTATTTCCTTTGGTAACACTTGACATTAGTGAAATACGAATTTGCATTATTTAAGTGCGTTTGGAGCAGAGATCATCAATGAGAATTAAAAAAGATGAGTAGAATCGAATCATACTCATAATTTCTTATACTTATGTACTCAACTCATATTTAAAGTTTGAAGTACTCATCATTTTCATACTTAACAAAACGTATAATGTTATTGATTTCGTATATCCATAACTCAACATTTACACGAAGCACAAAGTAAGTATGATTCGCGTACGAACACTGAAATACTCACTTTTTTTGCTTATGTGTCTTTTTTTTTTCCTCTTTTTTTGTAAATGCATGATTCGAGTCAGTCATCAAGTCCGAAGAGGCTTATTGAGTCAATATTTTTATTCAATTGTAATCTGCTAAGAATTAGACACTCCGGAGAAGCAATAGACAATTCAAACAAACAGGACAATACGAGGTCAACCACGTTGAAAACACCGAATCTGTTGCAAATTCAATTTCAAATTCAATGATGATTTTTTTTTTCTGTTCGTTTTTCCTTTTCCTTATTATTATTATTATATATTATTATTTTTTGTTGTTGTTTCCTTATTTAATTTCTATGATAATAGGATAATCGAATTACTTTCCAAAATAGAATCTTTATTTTCGTTTTCTTTCTAAATATCCATAAGGAATCCATCATATTATAAGCAATCAATCTTGCTTAAGATTTCGTTGTTGTTTCGTTGTTGTTCGTTGTTTAGGTTGTGCTAAATAGTGATAGTCCTGCTGTGAAAAAGCCACCCTGGTTGCGGAACAGATTCTTTTAATTGCAAACCAACTAACAGGCAGGATTCAATCAGTATCAGTTATAATTCCTCTCCCCTGTACTTTCGTGCTCTATCTATCTCTCACTCTCTCTTTGTGCGTTCATTAAAGTTTGTTTGTAGTGCGAACGAATGTATTGCTGCAACCCCGCTGCGACTTTCACAAAATATTTTGGCCAGAGTTGCAACGACGATTTGTGTAATGATGATTACAATTGTGGACAGGATGGAACTAATTCCTAAGCAAACACATGTAAAAACATTTTGCTCGTATAGAGTATGGCACAGGACGTGCTGTTACTTCCCTCCAAGCGTCCAGTAAACTGATCGCTACAAACTCGACTGCTGAGTCTCTAATGGTTAGAACAGAAACACAGAAATTGAAAGAACTCGTAGAATATTTTGGCCTGTGTTCTTGGTTTGTTTGGTTTGTTCGGTTTGTTGATGATTTTGTTACACACCAATCCTCAATGCCTCAAAGAAGGTTTATCTTGTATATCCATTAAATTGCCATTCTGAGTGCTGCTCAGTTGTGTTCTTTATTTCAAAAGTCTGCCTAAATATTTGAGGCCTTAAATAACACATCAAATCAAGTCAAATGAAATGAAATGAAGTCTCTCTGACATGCTGTTAAAAATTTTGTTGTTGTTGTTAAATGTTTTCCAAACAAATTAAATTCTTTTCATGCCATCGGACGGACCACAGTTAGAACCCCCACCCTTTTCCGTAGTCTGCTACTGTCCCTATCTGTGTTCTTTCCTTTTTTTGTTCCTCCTTTGTCTAGTTGACCAAAAATATCAAATTCTTTGGCAAAATTTTCCAATTGATGATCCTTTCTTGTTCTGGTCTTGTTATCGTATTTTTCAAAATATTTGCAAAACATTTTTATTTTTATCACATTCACACTAAGAAACTGTTCATGGATGCGTGTGTGTGACTGAGTGTGGGTATTATTCTGAGGTGCTATTTACGCATATCAGTGTCACATTAAATGGCAGATTTGTTTGGTTTTCAATTCGTTCAATTGATTGCAGAATGGAAGAAAAATAAAAACGACAAACACATGAAGGATAAAATGTCAAAGGAAAGGAATGAAAAGGAAACATAAATACAAATGTAAAGTAAATGTAAAACTACGTACGATCTTCATTTGAGGTGCTCGACGTTTGACATGCCCTCAAGGGAATTAACGTGCCACACACGCGCTCACGCTCTCTGTAAGAGATTCTTTGTATTGCCTGCAGATCACATTGATTTTTTAAGGCTATTTGCACATCTTTACGATTAAAAAAAAAAAACAATACAACTACAACAAAAATATGATTGTTTACCACTTTCTGTTGTTGTTTGTCCAAAGAGCAGGTGAGTGAGTGTTTTTATATGTTTGTTTGTTTTGTTTTTTTTTTTGTTTTTTTTCTTTAATTCGACTTTATGTAACCAACCAGCAGAATGAAAATATTGATACGTATTGAGTTGACTAAATAGAATTCAATTGAAATTTACGAATCTATAAGCTGTTGTGTGCAACGTGTGTCAAAATTGGTTTCAAATACTTACATATATGAGGAGGTATGCAGTTGCAACATAATTGTTTCCCACTGTTTGCCTATTTCTTTATTTTATTTTGTTTTGTTTTTATTGCTTTAAATATGAATTGATTTGCAATATGTCGCACAAATTTTTTTTCTTATAAATACTAGGGTATCATTGACACACGATTTCACAACGATAACAAAATGAATTGTTTGATGTTCTCTATTTACGAAGAATGGGCGAAAATGGCATCACATGATTAGAGATCTGTAGTAATCGAAAATAAAAAATATTTATTGGACAGTATAAAGCAATTAATGGAGACCACAAAATTTTTAATTATTTTTTTCCATTACCATTCTTGTGAGCATATGGCTCCCACGCCGAGAATTCCACTCAAGTGCCATTCATGTTATATTGCCAGGATACTTTCTGATGGTATGGGCGATCTCTATCTCTATTCCCAAAGTTTGGGTCATGTGATTATGGGTTCCTCATTAGTAAGGTTTTATAAATTTACGTTGTTGATGTTATTAGGCCAGAAATATTTCTTCGGCGACTTCCTCGCAGCAGATTTCTGCCAAAAACTCTGAGAAGTAAAAAAAAAATTGCCATGAAAAGTTTCTCAAAAATCTCTCGTTCGGAGTCGACTTTAAACTGTAGGTCCCGCCACTCATGAATAAAATTAAGGCACACAACATGAGTGGTGTGAGAAGCTAGGCCGTAATCCTGACTGAAGGCTTTTAATGGCCAATTATGTATGAATATTCCCAGCTTTGTTCGTCTGCATATTTGTGAGCTTCTCCATATTGACTCACTTTATTGAGCCTGTTATTTACGTGTTTCTGTGCCGCCATTTGCTGTCATTAAACTCTTTGAAATCGCCGTAGTCTTGTAGGTAGTGTGTTGGTTTATTAAACATAAGGGCATGGTTCAAAGCCCAGGTCAGACATCGAAACGAACATATTTCTTCGGCGGCCTGCTCTCAACAGATTTCTGTCAAAAACTCTGAGAGTTAATAAAATTGCTCTGTCGTTCGAAGTCGACTTTAAACTGTAGGTCCCGCCACTTATTAGGCGACAGCAAGGGCATTTGTGCGAAATGGTTGACTTATATTGTCGTTCAGATGACCTGAGAGTTCTACATCCTCGGACATAGCTTCTGGGGTGCTTCTTCTTTTATACTCAATGCTTTCCACATTGCATATCGTCTGATCGTAAAGAAAATTCACATGGAAAGTTTGATACAGTAAAACAGATTGATTTTCAATGCGTTTTCGTTTCCTATGGTAAGGAAATATTTCCAACCAAACTACATACTAAGCAATCACATGAGTAATAAAATATTTTGTAATTTTCTCTTTTCAAAATGATTCCAAATGTTGTTAAGATTGCCCAAAAGGACGAGTATTTCATTTTAGTTGTCAGTTAAAGTGTAAATTTTCTATTATTGTGTACTTTTTAAAGTTTTATTGAAAAACAAATTATCACCACTATGCTTACGTATAGAAGAAGGATGGAGAAAATAATTTTGGAAAATCGTTGAAGTGATAAGCCATTAAGATGGGAAAAAAATTATTCTCACGTTGCAGATGGCACATTAACAGAAGGACGTCAATTACAAGATCTGTAGCCATAATTGAAATCATTTTTTTTGGTTTCCTTTGTTTTCAATTTCATTTCATACCTAAAACGTTATCAATTTCCAAAATAGGTGTAGTTAAGTCATTATAAGTATGTACTTTACTCATGCAGTTAGAAAAAGGTGTTCCATTTGGAAAAACCAAAATTAAATTAAAAAAAAAAAACATTTCGTATACCATAGCAATAGAAATGGAAGTCAATTCACAGTATTGATAACTCAATTCTAAGAAGGTGGTGAAAAGTAGTGTCCCTAGTCACAAATCATGGTCACAGGGAGAAGTGTAGACTTAAGTTGCCACCACCTACTGTTAGTTGAGACATTTAATTGTCGAAATAAAAAAGCAAACAAAGTTAAATTCATTCACATTGCAGCAATTAGAATCAGTTTTTCGATAACAAGCACGCAATCAACGATTCATACATACTTATGTATGTATGTACGAGCAGTTGACGGACAGAGAAAAAAGACAGACAGACAACAGGTCCAACAGATAGATTTTTATCGCAAATGTTACGTTTAAAATAATAAAATCATAAATTAGAGTGTGATGGTTGAAAATGGTAAAAATTAAGCAGCACTTGCCACTTTAGCATGATGATGTTCATAGGGGCTTGGCCAAAACCAAACATTCATTTCAAGGTATTTCTTTTTTTTTTTTTTAGTTGTCAATTGTCGTCGCAATAAAACCAACCAACAGAACAACCAAACAAAATAACAATTTCTATGAATTGATTTCTAATTGAAACAATCTGGGTGGCCCATTTAAAATATTTTCTATTGCCATTTGTTATATCACGTACATACATATGTACATACTACATACATAACACCAACACCTTTATGATTTTAATTCTGTTCGTGTGTGTGTGTGTGTGTGTGTGATTGTTTCATTTTTGTTTAAACAAATTTAAATCGTTTATTTAACAAACATGTTCTCATTAATTTCTCATCAACATTTCCTCTATTGACTGTCTGCCTGTCTCCATAAAGAAGAGAATCACTTTGCAAAGGTGTGTCTACGTTAAAATTCACTTGACGTATGACATTGTTTACTTATTATTATTGTTATTATTATTGTAATATTGTTATTGTAATTGTTGTTATACTTGTCAAACTCAAAGCATAATTCCTAAGAAAAATTAAAAAAAATAAAAAATAAAAATAAAAAAAAAAAATTGAAAACAAACGAAAATCAATAGAAATGACAAACTTAATGACGACTTTTACGTTCAGTTTAGTTCTGTTCAGTTGAGTTCAGTTGAGTTGAGTTGAGTTGAGTTGAGTTGCGTTGCGTTATATTGTGTTCATTTTTCAAACAGTAGTTCTCCAATAAATGTGTCAAACGTTAATTGATTACCTATTGTGTATTGTTGTTGTTGTTTTATTTTTGTCGTTTTTCTTTAGTATTTCTTTCTTTCAGTTCTTTTTTTTCTCCGTTTTTCTCATGTTTTCCTACTCTCCCCTCCTTTATGGTTTAGCCGCTAAGGCAAATTTGTTATTTACTTTTAAGCATTGTTTTTATCTCATCAGATATCAGATACGCGGTTAAAACAAACGTTTTTCCACTACCTTTCCATCTCAACCACCCCAACCCATTTTGCTTTTATTATTTATGTATGTATGCTTCAATGAAACACAATAAAATGATGTACAAATGGGGGAAGCGGTTGGTTTGAGGCGTGATTATGTGTGTGTGTGTCTATGTATGTATGTATGTGTATTAATGTTAATACTTTTGGTGAAATACAACTACAACAACAACTATAACTATAACAATCTGTAGCAATTATTATAAGTCCCATTTGAGAAAACTACTAAAAAAGCGAAACAAAAAAAAAAATACAACAAAATCAAAGAAAAAACAAAATAAGTATAAAACGTTTGCAACTCACTGTGATGGTTGCTTTTGTTGTTGTTCTTTTTAGTTTAATTTTATTATTTTGCTTGTACGGAGATAAGATTTATTTGAGCCTTTAAAAGTGATATGAATTAGAAAAGTAACAACAACCAGTATTCATTATACGCTGTCATCATCATGTGAATGAAAGCTATGTACACTACGATTGAATTGAATAAGTACCACCATATAAACCTTTGCATCTGTGTTGACTACTGCCATTATATTTCTGCAGATATAGTGATGGTCTTATAGGTAGCCTTCTCACAATAAATGGTACTTTTTGATTACAAAAACTAAAAGTTAAAAAATGATTACGTAATGAGCATACCGCCATTAAAGTTGGACACAATTATCACTCTTTTTAATATTTTATGAAGGCACTCCTTCACATTAATTACCAATCATAAACTTAAGGAAAGACTTTCAAGAAGCGTCGGACATCTTGCATGTCACTCGAATCAATTTCCACAGATCTTGAAGATTTTTTAGTTTTTTGGTTCAACTTGTGTCTCAACATCGTGCCATGAATTTGACTAGAATCAAAGCCTTATGCTGGCCGTTATAAAATATCAACTTTTTGCTCCTCTAAATGCTTTATCCAGTCGTGCGGTGTATTATCATAATTATCATTATCTTGCATAAAAATCCATTTAACACACAAGTTTTCATAAGGAAATGAAATCAAAGAAATCGGCACGATGTGTTTGATTAAATGTTAATCCATCCAGGAATCATTCTTTATGATCGGACTCAATCTATGGTATAGGAAAAGTGGTATAGGAAAATGTTGTTGGAAAATGTATATGTTGAGTTATGGAGAGTCGAAATCAACAACATTTTACGTATTGTTAATTATGAATATGGTGAGTACTTCAAATTTTGAATATGAGTAGAGGTTCAATGATATTAAAATAAGTATCAGAAATTATGAGTATGATTCGATTCTACTCATCTTTTTGAATACGCATTGCTGATCTTTGGTGTTGAGTCACAAACCAAATTGTATTAAAATATACAACTAAAAAGGGAATTACGCTATGTAATTTGTTTACTGTCTATGTTAGGTTAGGTTAGGTTAGGTTAGAGGACGTGTACTTGTCAACTGTGACCAGTACAGTACTCGGAGGTCGAATTGACCCATTGTACAACGTCCTAGCTTCTCACATCACTCGTGTTGTGTGCGTTAATTTTATGCATGAGTAGCGGGACCTACAGTTTAAAGTCGACTCCGAACGACAGATTTTTGAGAAGCTTTTCATGGCAATTTTTACTCTCAGAGTTTTTGCCAGAAATCTGCTGAGAGGAAGTCGCCGAAGAAATATTTTCATATTTTCGTTTTGATGTCTGACCTGGGATTCGAACTCGGGCCTTTCGTCTAATAAGACGACACACTACCTACTAGACCACGGCGACTTCAAAAAAACTGACTGTCTATGTTTTCTTGGCGTAGATGGCTGTTTTAAAAATCCCCAAAAATATGAAAAAAAAAATCTTTTGAAAAGAGTTTAACTAGAATTAGATTTTTGTTTCAATTGTTATTGTTGCTATTTTAATCGTAACCATATAAATATGAGATAAAAATTTTTACGGCCGTTATATAAAAATAAAACGTCGGAATTAGCAATTTTAACACTTACTTGTTATATTTTCTCCCCGTTTTATAAAGTTTGTTTTTCTGTTTTATTTTATATTGTATTTACTATAACTACATACATACATACATATGCATGTACATTTGTTTTTTGAATAATTTTCTTGAAAGTAACTTTTAGATAAAGTCGGGGATTTTTGGACGCAAATTTTTTCAATTTTTTAAATATTTTACATATCGAAGGAAATTTTGTGTTTTGATCATAAACTTGTAATAAAAATTTATTATTTAAATGAAATTTATTGATAATATTACATGAAAAGTTTAAGTAAGTTTTGTTTTAAATGATTACTTAGTAAATTTATTTTGCCTATGCTGTACGGATACTCAGGCATATTAAAGGTTTTTTTTTTTTTAATATAAGACTGAAGAAAAAAATTAGTTGTTTGGTCTGTCTGTATGTCTGTCTGTCAGTGAGTAAATCTGCCATTAGCGCCAAAGAATGTTCTCATGGTTTTAAACAGAAATAAAAAAGAAAAGAAAGCAAAAAAAAGAACAAAAAAATTAAGAAAAAATGGGAGAGAAATAAATTTGCAATACCCCTGCGTACAAGTTGCGACAAAAATAGCCAGGGGCTAAATGTTTTAAAACTGATGTTGTTGGCTAAATTCGGTTCTGCGTTGGTTGGTTGCATATGGAATCAGAGTCTATGGAGTCAGATAAATGGTTGTGTGGATAGATGAGTGAGTGCATAATAATGGTAACGTTATAACCAAATTGTTCAACGTTTCGGTCAGGTCATTAGATTTCGTGGTTTTATTTATACAGCCGGTGCTTTTCGAACGAACAGGGACAAACGAACAGTCATCCAATAACCAGGCAAATAAACTGACTGCAATATTCATATAAATTCCGGCTTCAAAAGTTATATTTTCCATATGGTGGGAATAAAGCTAGCGATGTGGATGATGAACATGAGGATGGTAAAGATGACGGGGATGAAGCTTTATGGCGAATTACAATTTGATTTTAACTCGATAAATACTTGTGTGCAGACCTTGGCAATGGGACTGAGATTGAGGCCTGGCACAGGCACTGGCGCAAGTACAAGCAAATGAACATGAACACGCACTGTTGTAGCAGTCAGTCAGTAACCAAAAATGTTTATGTTCCTCCTACTCTTTTGACAAGGCATCTGAAGCAGCCACATCATCATCATCATCAGCCTCAACGGCAGCAGCAGCCGCTGTAGCAGCAGCAACAACATTATTCAGTCTGAATTTGGCCACAATGCCGCCACTTATCCTGTCCGTCCATTTGTTTGTCTGTCTATTTCTCCCGTATTTTTTTGTGCTGCTGCTTATTTTTGTGTTCATTTGTTAATTTCGTCGTTTATATTGTCTCATTGCAGCACTTTCTGTCATTATTTTCTACTCGTGCTGTAACATACAGGCTGATAATTTGAAGGCAGAATTTCAAATAAAAATTA
This sequence comes from Sarcophaga rosellei, assembly GCA_930367235.1. Lineage (NCBI taxonomy): Eukaryota > Metazoa > Arthropoda > Insecta > Diptera > Sarcophagidae > Sarcophaga > Sarcophaga rosellei. Next base: position 1,386,963 of record OV884019.1, on the reverse strand, counting down.
ATGTGACTTTTCACCCCCTTTGAACTGAGCTCAATAGATTGTAGTTAATTTGGTATTTGTCTCCTGGTGTAGACCAGTACCAAAAACAAAAAAAAAAAGGAAAAAGGAGCTACACATAACTGATTATCATATTATACATAATTTAGAATACAGATTCCAACATTTACACATAAACTATAATTTCTTAAATACATATATTTATTTTATACAATATCCATATGTACTTATATACATATGTATGTAATGTAAGCAAACAGATTTGTTGCATTCGGAAAACAAAACTCGAGTTAAGTATGTGTGTGAAGTTAGCTGCGAAATTTATATTCCTTTTTTTATTATTACAATGAAAGTTAAGTTAACAGAGACTGTTAGGTTAAGCTAAAATCTAAAGAAAAATTAAATTCCAAAACGGTTTCGTTATGGTCGGGTATTATACATTATAAATACACAAAAGAAGTGCTCTGTATAAATCCGTCAAAATCGGATAAAAAATGGACCGTTGGGGGCAACGAACGTAGTAGACTGAATAACCATGGCATCAAGGCTTTCAAAACAGTTATCGTTATGGTCGGGCATTATTTGGGATCGGAAATATTTGCTACGATGCTAATCAACTTTTACTTTTTTGCAAAAACATTACATACATACATAACTGGTCATTATAAGCTAGCTTCTCACACCACTTATGAAGAAAAAATATATTTTTAACTTTTAATCGATTTTCTTTTATACTTTTCTAAACTTTTCCAATTTTGTAGTCACCGTAGTCTAGTAGGTAGTGTGTTGGTTCAAACCCCAGATCAGACATCAAAACGAAAATAACAAAAAAATATTCTTTGGCGACTTCCTCTCAGCAGATTTCTGGCAAAAACTCTGAGAGTAAATAAAATTGCAATGAAAAAGTTTCTCATGTATAAAATTAACACACACAATATGAGTGGTGTGGGAAGTTAGTTCGTAATCCCGACTGAAGGGTTGCAATGAGCAATTATGTTATGTGTGTAACAGTCTCTGGTACACTGCAAAAAAAAAAGGAATTTAACTTTCGTAGTTAGTGTCACACTCATATGTTAAATAGAGTTTGTAAATTCTGTTAATCTTTGAAAGTGATCGGAAATGGACTGCGATAACTTTTTTTTATTAATTTTTCCTTTTTCACTCCGACTCTGACTCTGACTATATGCCTTTTTCCAAACGAATCTAAAGACAAGCTTAACAATTACGCCGAATTTTGTTGACAATAACATGAAGTAATTTTAAATTAAAAAGGAAGAGCACTCGTTATTTTTCTTTAAATCGTATTCGTTATACGAGTGGTTCATCATATGATAAAAGTTTAGAAATTTAACATTCCGCAGCCTCTTTTATTGGCCCAAGTCAGATAATTATTATTTTTTTTATATTTTTGTTGTTACTTTTGTATTGTATTTAAGTGAGAAGCATTTGTTCGTTGGATCCTGTTTTATCCATCAACGTTTTCATCATTTATATGGTATATGTGTATCCGAAACAACAAAAAAAAAAAAAACAAAAAAAAAACGCCAAATGAACCCATGGTTCCCATGGGCTCCTTTAGTAGAGTTTACAATAATATTTACATGTAGTCGTTTTTGTTGTTGTTGTTGTTCTTGCTGTTGTAAATTATTACCCTGATGATCGTTGCTGTAGTAGTGGTTGGTTGGTTGGAAGTTGAAGCCAAGTACCATTTACCCCTACAACCTCCAACGTGCACATGATGTCGTAGTACGATACGATATTTATTTTTCTGCTGTGTTTATTGGAGCTTCGTTGTTGTAATTGTAGTGAATGAAACATTTTTTTTTTTAATGTACAACACATAGTATTATTTTTTATTTTTAATTTTTTTATTCTTGTTGTTGTCGTTTTTTTTTGTTGTTGTTTAATTTTTACTGCCTTTATGTTGGAAAGAAATCAGTATGTTTTTGAATTTTTTTTTCTGCTACAAAAAAGTCAAATTGGTCGGCACACGCTCGAGGGCACACGCCATTTCCCACGGAGTAACATTTTCTTTTTAGTCAGTCTTTTTGGTGCTTTTTTTAAGTGAACGATATTTATAAAACAACTAAAACAAAAACAAAAAACAACAAAAAAAAAAACAGAAAAAGCGAAAAAGAAAAAGATGAGAACAATGAAAGAGCCTAACAACAACAACAACAGCAACAGCAAATAGTGTAGAGAGACCATATAATCGCAAAAAACAACCATGAATGCCATGAATTTGATCAACACGCTTTCCCAAAGTGTACGACCATCAACAACACCCTCTGCTCAGTTGCGCACCAAACAGTATCGCAAAGACGAAAGCAATGATTTACACTGGAGTAGTACAGTGGGATGGGAAAGGGTATTGGAACACAAAGTGTTTAAAAACTCCTTTTTTCATTTTTTCAGGTTCTTCTGTTCTGTGGAGGAGTGTTTTTAATTTTTTCTTCTTTCGTCTTTTTTTTGTCGACATTTTTTTGGTTTGTATCTCCTTTTGCCTTTTCCTTGTTCTTCCAAAAATGCAAAGAAATTATTGAAAGTAAAAACCAAAATCTCTGAAATTCCATTTGGAGAGAAAAATTCAAATAAAAATTGTTGTTTTATTTTATTCTTTGTTAAACAATTTCACGATTTAATATTTCATTTATTTTTATCACTTGACAAAATACATATGTATGTATGTACATATGTATGTATGTACGTATTTACGTACCTTACAGGATTTATTTTGATTTCCGTACACATGGTGTTAAGAACATTTCAGAGGTTAACAGCGATAGGAACAACTCTTTACATAAATGAAAATCGGAAATCTTTATAAAATATCCTCATTTCTAAAGTTGAAGACGAGAAATTTAAAATTGCAAAAATTTGCTCTCTTATGGCTTAACGAAATGCATTATAATGTGGATAGAAAAAAGCAGCGATCTATGAACGATGGACTACTATATTTCAAAGCTTCCGAATCCAATCGACAGTAAGATACTGTAGTCTAATCATATATCGACAATGTTTGGTTACATATGAAAAGAAAACATCGATGTTTCTTCCGATGCAATTCGTCGCAAAGAAACATCGATGTTATATCGAATATTATATTATAAATGTATCTATATTTTCAATGCATCGATTGGTTTTTGCAACTGAATGGATGTAATTTAATGCGTACTACCTGATAAAAGCTATCGTGTTTCCCCACAGGTTCCAAGTGTATGTTCTGGGGATTCCTTCTCCTCAATATGCAGTCTACATATTGGGCTTTAGGCGATCCATATTCTAAAACAATTGTTTTTTGAGCATTTAATGCCTGTTCAATGATGACTAGCAATTGTTAAGATTTCCATTCTAATCTCGCTTAAACCTCGTACTCGTTTGGTAGCTTGACCGTCGGATAGTATTTCCATGTTGACTTGGAAGAAACGCGTGAAAGGAATATGTGAGTTTCCCCTTGCACTCCCGCTTCTGTTCACTATATGACCTTGACTCATGTAGCAAAATAAATTTTCATTTACTCACTCTTGTCACTCATTCTCGTTACGAAGTATTTTTCAAAGTCATAGAGTTTACTGATTCTGTCTGGGGGGTAATTACTGTGCTAATTGTCAGCCATTCTAACGAATCTCACGCTAAACTTGCCTTTATCCAAACTATACTCTCCATGCGATGGACCATAGGACATTAAAAATTGTTAAAAATTGATTGTCAAAATGGAAATTTTAAATGATTAAGTGGTGAGCACATAGTCTAGAACTGAATCAAATTGAAAATTTGTGGGCTCTTTTGAAAAGAATACTACTCTGGCAGTATGTGAAAACTATGCACACATTCATACAAATTATGCCAATTCGTATTAAATTTGTTAAAAACAACAAAGGATTATGGAATTAATCATGAAATTTCAACAACATTTCTTATAAGTATAATTGTAGTTAAATTTTTTATGCGCTTGGCATACATACATACATACATGTGAAAGTCATGAAATCTGCAAAATTCATATACATATGTACGTATTGAATGATACAATTAACTGTCATCGAAACTCATTCCTCAAGAAAGACCAAATATGTGGAGTGGAGTGGAGTGGAGTGGAGTGAAAATATGTCTGTACATACATATGTATATGGTCTGTAGATCATCTATGAGGCAACAGTTATCTTCTAACTTCTTCTTATTCGTTCCTTAAATACTAAGCTGAGTTATTACTCCTATAATACAGCAAATTGAATGAACATCTAGAAATTAATTTAAAATGAAAACATCCTCTCATAAGATTTAATAACTTAGATTTTCTTGAAAATTTATTTAAAGTTGTACTAATACAATTGTAATCATTTTCTTGTATGTATCAATGAATTATGTATGTATGTATGTATGTGAATGCATGTACATATGTATGTACAGTATAATATAATGTAATTAAGAATTTTGAAAAATATGATGATGAATTTCATTAATTAATTAATGAAATGCTTTTTGTATTGTTTTGAAGACTCTTTTTTTCAATTGCCTTTTGCAACTCTTTTTAAATGTAGGGAGGGGGAAAAACGGCTGTAAAACAACAACGAAAAGGTAATGAAGTCGATTGATGATGATGCTTGCTGATGTTGATAAAACGGATCATTCAACATCAAACAATATTTGAACTCTAACACTAGCTGTGTGGCCCACCTATGAAGTCCAACCACGGGAAAACAAATACGATCGTAATAATGATCAAAGGAGAGAGAAAAAAATATGCCAATAAATCTACGTTTTGTATATACATATATAAAAAGAAGCAAACAACGCAAAGACAAAAAACTCAACTGAAATGAATTCAAAACAAAAGAGGTGAACAAAATCAAAAAATAAAAAACAACAACACTTACAATGGTTTAACGAAACAATGCCAATTGATTACATTGATCGATGATTTCAATCGATTATTGTCCAGCGGCTCAATATTTAGTCAAGACAACGAACGGACTCAGTCATCAACTTCGGGAATTGTGGAAAAAAACATCAGATTTTCTGTTGAAACAAACAAAATATCAGAGCAACGTCATGAACATCACCATGAACACCATCGTTATTATTATCGATGCCATACTACCATACACCATTCATTTGACCAAATCATCGGAGTAATCCTCACAAGTTAACACAATCCAAACGATCTGTCTCACAGCAACAAACAGCAACAAAGCAACAGTATTAATACGTCTGCGCAGTGCGTACTCCCACATGTTTAAAGTTCTCTTACAAGTATTATGTATGTATATGAAGTATGTATGTATGTATATATGTATGCATACATATATTCAATATGATGATCATTATTTTTTCTTTTTTTTTGGTTTTTGTTTTCTACTTGAAAAACGTTTAGCGCTTACATTCCTACACAGTTTGAGTTTCAATTATTGAATTCTAACAAATTGTCTACAATTGATTAAATTTCACCTTCACAAATAATATTTATAACAACAATAACAACAACATCAACAATCTGAACAACAGCAAGTACAAAAAGGGCGTAAAGTTTATACCTCATAATACAGAATACAAGTGTAAGGAGCAACAATTCCTATGCCTAACATGTACTATTTTAAAGAGATCACTTCAGTTATTCAGCGTCTGCAGCTGCATTTATGTACATACATATGTATGTATGTACACTAGTACGTTACCAGTGTCACTATGGAAGCTAGAGAGTTATAGTTATTGTAGCTGAGATTTGTTAGTAACGTTATTGATTAACCTCTGGCTGAGAAAACATTTAATATGTAATAACGATTTGTAACAACAAACATTTGAACAAATCCTCATTTCAATCCATTATCGGCCAACAGCATCTCCCACCACCATTTATTAAATGCAACCAGTTTGGGTCGGACAAAAGAGTCAAATCTTGGCCTATTCATTCAGGAAATCAATGAAACTAAGTGTAGAATTCTGCCCTCTTTTCTGTTGCCTTCTGCTTCTACTTCTAGTTTTTTTTTTTTTGTGTTTGTTTCATGGTGTTTTGCTGCTCTCGAGAGATTTTTTCCATTGAAATTCCGCGTATTGAACACCATTAATCATACAGCGTGTGTGCCATTTGGGTCTTTGAAACTGTTGAATAAAAAAACTCCCGCTTGCGAGCTCATCAGCTCATCTGTAGCTTACGCTGTGATTCGATCTTGGCCAAAACATCCAACAACAATGAATAAAAACCATAAACAATGAAACTTTATGGTGTTGAATTTGTTGTTTTTATTTTTTTAATTTTGTTGTTTTGGATTTCTGACAAAACATCATATTTCATGGTCTAAATTTGTTTACATGCGTAGTCATATGGCTGATCTCTTATTTGAGTTATCGATTACAACAACAGCAATATCTGTATATCTGTATATCCGTATCAGCATCAGCATCAGTATCAGTATCAGTATCCGAATAGCAAACAATAGTATAAGTAACAACTATTTGGATCCATTCATTGATTTTATTTAAATTTTACAACATGATGAAATCGAAATAGACTTTAAATGAAATCGAAACAGTAACACAAATGAAAATAGAAAGATATTGTGGGGGTCTTCTGTTCAAACGATCTTTTCGTTAATTTTGTTTAAATGCCATTGTATTTATGATTTCTGATTTTGGAATACCATTAACGTTTTGTTTATTTTATTTTCTTTTTTTATTTTTTTATTTGAAAGGGGGATTAAGTTTTGTCAATAACTTCCATTGAATTATTCAATAGGTTCACCACAATATTCATAAATCTTATGAGTGAATAAAAAACGGGTGTGACATAACGTTTATTCACATATACATATTTTATCATTCATTTGTTCTAGAAAATATCAGATAGTGATACGCATTCGTTTAATCGCATCGCATCAAGCCTATTTTATGTTTCGCCTGGAAACTAAAGGCGATTTTATAAGCTTTCCATAAGTATTGAAATCTAGATCTTCTTTAGGTTTCTATCCCTCTAAGTCAACATATTAATCACCGTATTAATCGAGAGCCTTACTAAGCATAATATGATGTTTCAGCTTGTGTTAAGCGTCTTATTTCGTTTGACTAATGCAACTCATGTTCGGTTTATGGATTCATTGATTTTGAAATATTAGAGGCAAACATAATGTTGTAATGATACACTGCTTGTCGCTATTAAATGATCATAACATTGTTGCAATAACATATCGCGAATTGAACTCGCAATTGGTTTGAATTGTTTTTCAAACTTTCCTTTAACGAATATCTTTTAATGTTTAATGGATACTAAATTTGGCAAAGAAACAACTTGAACCTGAAACAACTTGCATTGCTTTTCATATGCATTGCTAAAAACGAACCTACATTCCGTGAACGGTTGGCTAATTGCAGCTTTTACTCTATACGGCTCATTGATTTGTATACAATTATTTCATTTTTTTAATTTTCCTTTAATCTTTAATCTTTAATCACTAATTTATTAACAAATTATCCTGAGAGAAAATCTACTTTTAAAATTTCATTGTTCCAAATGATTTTATTTGTATATACATATATATATATATATGTGTGTGTGTGTGTGTTTGTCTGTGCGGAGGAAATTGATGACCGTGAAAATGACAAGAGTGTTGTCAATAAAAGGGGAAAACACAATAGACAAAACTACTCGTTGGAATAGGCGTAAAAATGTTGGAAATATTTCTTTTTGTTATCATACTTTCGATCTGTCATTTCCATTAATTGACACAATAAACGCCAACACTTTACACCTTTTACCCTTTTTCATTAATGCCTGCCTGTATCTCTATACTGGTCCTCTGCTCTGATGCTATCAACCAACTTTTAAAGCGTCATCTTAATTAGAAGAAAGCAACAAAAACAAAACAAAACATGCATTGTGTGTTATGTGTGGCAAAGTCATTTTTATGGTGAATTCAATAAGTGGAACCATAAACATAAAGAACAGAATGAATGACATTTATTTTCGTTTCTTTTCATTTGTTTTGTTTTTGTTTTCCTATCAATACTTACTTCTCTGTATCTCATCTTCCTCCCTTGCTCATGCACTCTGAATTTAAACAACAATCAGAAAAGGCTGAAGCAAGTTACCAGCAATAGTTTTTGGTCTACGGCTGGCTAAAGAAGATATTAATTGAGCTGATAAGACAGAAGATATTTGATCATCATGGTCTTGCGAGAGTAGTACACCAGCACAAGTGGGTGAGTAGATGTAGAGTAGACGCGAAGCCAATAAAGGATTATGCAGCGTAAATACATACATATGTATGTATGCATGTATTGTATGACTAGCAGGCAGGCCAGACACGTCTGCCTGATTGTTCGACACCATCATCAGCAGTATCTGTGGTAATGATTGAATGAATTGTTGTACTTTTTGTTGTGGGTTTGTGCGAATGTGTGTGTGTGTGTTGTTTTCCTTGTTTTAAAGTAATAAAGTAATAGAGTTGTTATCAGATTACATGATCAGGTGAAAATTGTAGCATTTAGGTGTTGTTTAAACACAACTATGGAGGTCCCATTTTGTCTTCAGGCTCCAATCGAAAAAGGGTTCTTTCCTTTCTTCGACATTAATTCTATCTGTCTATTCTCCTTCTATTTTCTTTTTTTTCATCATCTACTTGCCCCAGAGTTAATGTAAAACGGTGTATGTAGTTAGCAGTGGTATGTTTTTATGATTCAATTTATTTCTATTCATTCTACAGTTTGTTAATTTTTATATTTTTTATATTAAAGAAACAAATGATCTTTTTTTATCTGTGACTTTCAGTGACTTTTATGTGGATTTGGTTAGAATTTCTCAGGCGTTAAAAGTTGACAAATATTTCCAAAAAAAAAAAAAAACAAAAAAATAAAAAATAAAGAATGAATAAAAATTGATTTTTATTTCACTTCTTCAAAAGAAATACGAAAATACCACCCATGGATTATAGGGGCTCTTATTTGGGTTCTTAGCAATTTTCAGTTAGTGTGGGACTTTGATCAATGCAAATAGCTCTGGGTCATAAGTAGTTGTCAGTAGTGAATGCTTTTCTAAACCTGAATATATTGTATTACGGATACATTAATTAAAATTTGAATCGACCTGCATAAGACACCACAATCCTGTTGTCAATCTTTTGTTTTTCGCATATCATTTAAGAATTATAATACAAATATTCCATTTAAGTTACTTAAGAAGATAAGAAGTTGTTTAAATGAAATGAAATTAAATAAAATAAATGTCTCCACAACATTTAAATACAATTTTTTAATCCTTAATTAATGGAATTATTAAATAAGGCTACTTCGATATAATATGACTTCTGTCGTTTATTTGCTTGAATTGTGTGAAAATCATCGCCTTTCTCAAATTAACGAAATCACAATGCAACATAATGACATTAAATTAAACTTAAAGTCATAATAGATGGCCAGCCTAAAAGCTTAATTCTCTGTGTAATTGGTTATTGGCTATACATAGATGTATTATACACATGCATGTATGTATGTATGTATTTATATATATGTGTATATACATAAGTATAATGTATGTGTACATTAAGTAGAGTATAGAAATAGTATTGAATTAGCAAATATACACTTACATGTGGGCATGTGGGTATGTGGGCACATAAATACTTTGTAAGTTAGTTAAACTTGGTCAAGCAATCTTACGGAACATCCATTAAGACGTGCCAACAAAGGGGAGCTAAAAGAAGTTGAGGATAAGTAAGACTCTTCTTCTTTACACATGATGCTGCTGTTACTGCTGCTAATGCCACTGATAGAGACTGTGACTACATGAGCCAAATGATAACGATGACGATGATGATGAAGTTACAACCTACTCGGATATCAAGTTTTTTTTTTTATGGGTGGCCCACATGTCAAGCCTCATATAAAGTAGTAAATTATCACCTTTTAAATTGAATAATCCAAACAAATTGAAATGGATCTTTTGTTTAAAAGCTATCGACATTATTTCTATTCAAGCACAGTAACAGGCAACAACAGCAACAGCAACAGCAACAGCAACAGAAAATAACAAATAAATGAAAGATACCACCACGAGAACCCGAAGCAATACATATCGAATCGAACCAAACCCAATTCAGCTGAACTAAACTTAACCAACCGCAACAGTTCATCGAAGAACGTTCCTAAACACAAACAAACAAACAAACAAAGAAACCATTGTCCAGTGTTCTAAATGAGTGAAATTGAATAATCAATAAAAAAAAACAGCGGCATCTTAATTTGTATCGTCTTGATAAGAACATTTTCCTTCTTTAATTTAGTAAACAATGCCAGAAGAAGAGGGAAAAAGAAAAAGTCCAAGACCCATCTTCATTTTCTGCGTTATTACTAAGTGCCAATAACTTTTTAACGAAGCTGTAATCAGGGAAAATGTTGGGCCAAATTTGTTTTGGGAAATCAGCTCATAATCCTATACCACATACATACCAGAGATTAACAATTAAACGTTTTTTCGCTACTCATAAGCACTCATTAAATTTTGAATATAAGTGTGTCAACAATAATGAAATTTAACTACTTATGTGCTCTGAATCATTCGTACTCACTACAACGTAGATTTATAAGAACAGGTTGCAATGAGTATGCGTACACCATTGACATCAAACTCATACCATTCGAAATATATTTGATTCATAAGCTTACTCATTTAGATTCATTATTTTAGAAAAATACTCATAATACTTAAAAATGATACGAGTGACTCGAATCATATATGAAAATTTACAATCTTAATTATTGTTGCATTAAAAAAAAGACACATAAGCAAGAAAAGAGCAACAAAACACACAACCGTTTTATGAATATTTTAGTGTTCGTACGCCAACCGTGCTTATTTTATGCTTCGTGTATATGTTGAGTTATGGAGAGTCGAAATCAACAACATCATACGTGTTGTTAAGTACGAATATGATGAGTACTTCGAACTTTGAATATGAGTAGAGGTTCAATGATATTAAATTAAGTATCAGAAATTATGAGTATGATTCGATTCTACTCATCTTTATGAATACTCATTACTTAGTTCTGGTGCATAATGTCGCATTTTATGATTCATTATCGTAAACACAAATCGAATTTAGCTTCATTTATATTTAAGAAATCGTTTCCTTTCCTTCTGTTGTAATTTTTAAAAACTATTTGGTTAAGCAAACACTTGCCACGAGCAAATAATTTTATTTTAATTTTAAAATTTTTATAAGAATTCATTGTTAACAGATCTGCTTTTGGGCCAATGCTTTTGAGGGCCTAACAACGAGACAAAATCGATGGAGTTTATGGTGCTAAACTACACGATGTATGTGTATATTAAATGCACACTTTCATACAATACAATACAATACGACACAATTCGTACATGCATACGTGCGACGATCTTACAAATGTTTGTGTGTCAGATTCTGTTCTTGTGTTCTTTAGGCTTTTGATTATCATTTAACGCATAAATACATTATAAAAAAAAAAAAAAAACAGGCAACAACATCAACAACCAGCAACATAATATTGATCGCATCACATTGTTTTACACATTCGATTTGTGTTTTCAATATTTATACAAGAGATTATATGTGTTATTGTTGTTGTTGTTGTTGATGTTCTTTTTTTTTATTTTATTTTTACAATACACTGTATTGTAGTTGTTGTTGTTATTGATATTATATAGTTGCTGTTTCTTATTCCTATTGTATATATGTATGTATGTACGTATGCGTATATCAATGGGGTATGTTTGTATGTTTGTATGTTTGCCGTTGGTTCTTGTACGACATAATATTCGACAAGCCAATTAAATGAATAAAAATGCGTGGGTTTGCCAATTTCAAAGCGACATCTCAACATGGGCTAGATTACCTCTTATTACATATTTTCTTTTCGTTATTCTCTCCCCCCCTGTCACTACTTCTCCAATCTGTTTCTGGTTTAATTCAATAGTTGGAATAACACTTCTAAGAGGACAATATTATTATTCAATAACCTGAGATCGTCTGTCTGTCTGTCCGTCTCTCAGGCTTTCAGTTTGTTTGTTGTTTTACATTTAAAAATTCTCGAAGAGTTAATGGAATTTACATCATCGATATAAAAGCATCTCCAACTTCGGTTCACCAGCACTATTATATTTGCCATTGTCAGCGTCAGCGTCATCAACTTTGCAAACTCTACGATCATCATTACAAGCGTCATAATTCTCATCAGTTTCCTATACTATCAGCGGCATTAAGTGTGTCCAAACATTAGCAATGATAAAGCTCACCTTGTACTTTGTTTATCCCCTCCCTTCCAACAGATTTAGTTTTCAATTTAAACGTTAGTTTAGGAAGCAAGTGGTTGCAATTTAAAATGTATGTATACGTCAGAAGCTTGAAGGAATGCAAGTGAATATGGTAAATCCATTTAATTATCAGAGAAATGAACTGAAATGACTCGGATTTGTAGTTGACCACTTGAAACACTGCATCGCATACTTAACCACGTCTCTATAAATTCACGAATTTACTTTTTGGGACACACTTAAATCAATAGTAAATTAACAAAATTTACAGGCCAAGACGACATAAAATTCCTAACTAGCTTGGTGGACACCTGATACAATGCGTTTTTGACAATAAATAATGCCTATACATACATACATACATATGTGGCTAAAATTAATGAATTTTTTAATTGCTTTGTCTTGAAATGACCACCAATGAATCCACTCTTTTATAATCTGGTGTGTTGACGTTTGTGTAGGTAGTATTTTGATTATGTATGTTGAAATCGAATCGAATTCCCAGCATGACTAGTGTCATTAAAGAGATAAAATTGCGTATTCCTCCTAAAGCATAAGCATGTCTTACATTTTATCCATCCCTTATGCCATTGATTGGATCGTTAAAGTAAATCTAGCTTTTGACGTCCTCTATTTGGTAAAGTGTGCTTCTTTCGTTATGTTTATTGAAGATCAGAACAATTTTTTTTTACAAAGACGGTGTAATTATTGCACTTTTTACCATAATTTACCACCCAAATGGCGGTGATTGCAGAAAAGAAACAAAAAGGCCGTAAAAATCGCAAGAGTAACTACAGTAATGAGAAGTAAAATTTGTTGCATTACATTAAACAAATGCTGAGACAGCAGTATTCTATAGCCTTAAAAGAAGATATTTCGACATTTGCTTTTTAATATTATCAAATCGCTAATCCCATGGCAAAAATATAAAATTTCGTAAAAGTTTTTTGAAAAATGAATTATTACCTCGGGTGTATGCAATATTCAAACGAAATAAGAAGAGATTTTATAAGAAAAACTTTCAACTTATAAGAGAAGCGCCAGGAACATTGCCGTTTGATCATTGTTTTTCTGGTATTTTTTAAAATTCGACATCATTGTCTAGTCCAAATAAAATAATCAGAATGCTGCACAATAATAATTCAATTAAATTTGATCACATTTAAGGGCAAATTTCCATGAAACAAACATAAAACTGTTGCAATTGCATGGCCAAAACCAAATTGATTTGTTTCCATTTTCAATGTAAATAATATGTGAAGAAGATGTATTCAAAATGTAATAAAGAATCTAAAAAATACTTCTTCCAACATTAAGCAGGGTTGGCAGTGGTGGGTTTCCGACTTCGAGAATAAATTATTTTTGTATTGTGTTGTGTTTTTCATGATAAGGGAAGCTGTATGCACATATCCTCTCATCTCCGATCCACTCCTAAGAAAAAATCTTCATCTAACGAGCCTTTAGAGATAATCCGCTCTACAGTAGTTATCAGTCATCGTAGCCTAGTAGGTAGTATGTTGGCTTATTAGACGTAAGGCCTCGATTCAAACCGCAGGTCAGACATCAAAACGTCAATATGAAAAAAATATTTGTTCGGCGACTTCTCGTCTCAGCAAATTTCTGCCAAAAACTCTGGGAGTAAATAAATTTGCCATGAAAAGTTCCTAAAAAATCTGTCGTTCGGAGTTGACTCTAAACTGTAGGTTCCGCCAGTCATGTATTATATTAACACACACAACATGAATGCTGTGAGAAGCTAGGCTGTAATCCTGACTGGAAGGTTGTAATGGCATATCTGCCCGTTAAAATTCTCCCTTTAGTTAACCTCAAATTGTAATAATGGCCCTTTACTTGGATTCACTTACAAATATTTCATATTTTTCTTTAAAACTGCGAAAGTGACTGTATATGTGGACCAACGCGTAGCTAAAACAGATAGCCAGCTCATAGTGTATCGCACGTATCGCATACATATTAGCAATTATTGTTAGAAGAATATTACACAATATTTGAGTGGATTTATTGTGTAGAACATTTTTATTACTACCGGATTTTATACCGCCTCTCGAACAAATAAAGCTAGCCCTAGAAAAATTTGTATTTTTTTGGATTCCTTTTAATAAAATTCGTGGTACTGGACTAACTAACGATGATAATGATCATTAAGAACATGGATAGCAATAGCATTAATAAGACAATTTCATTCAGTGTCTTTTTATATGTTTTTTATTTTTTTTTATTTTGGTGTCTGTTGTTGGTTGTATCATCGGTTGTAAGTAAAATAAAAAAAATGTATTTATTGTCTTGATAAAAATTGAGTTGAGTTTTTAAATCATTTGTTATTTTATCTAAAAGTCTGTTTGTATTTAAAAGAATAAATTTCTTACTTTCTGGCATTTTTTTTTTTTTTTTGAAACAAAAATTTTTTTTTTGGATTTTTTGTTCTCGGATTGAACATTATGAAAAATTACATGGGATATGAAAACGTTTTAACAATCAATCAATGCTTACTGATCGCGTTTTATTGTTGGTTATTATTGTTAACGAATTGGTTACGAATTGGAAATGACGAAGGCATTCATGTTCAGTTCAGTTGTGAGTTTTCTATACAGAATTGGTTTTTTTGTTTTTTTTTTTGTTTCCTTCAACTATTTTGAAGTCTCACTGTCAGTGTCAGTCATTCGATTCGATATGAAAACAGGCCATCCAGACTGCAACGATGTTAGAGGAAAAGAAATGAGAAAAAATCTTGTATAGTTGGTGGTTTTTCATAAATAAAGTTACAAAAATAATGATGATGCACATTCCATTCAGTTTTGCTTAAAAACAATTCCAACTAAAGAATGAACTTGGCAAGCATTCAATCGTTTTCCCAAAAACCCACAACACAATAGCACTCGATGTTTCATCATCATCGAACTATTGTGAATTCCGACTTCAAGTTACTCCTCATGTGCAGAAGATCGAATAAGTAATTTCTCAAGTGAGTGAGAGAGAATCCATGCACACTCATTTGTGCAATAACTGATGACAAGAAAATAAATTTTTTTTTTTTGTGGTAAATTTCTCCAATTTCTATATGAAATATTAAGAAAAACATTTTCAAAAATTGCTGTTTTAATCATTAAAGTTAACATCACGAAGGAATGCATATAGGGTGTTCGTCGATATATTACCGGCTATACTTTACAAGAGTCTCTTCTCTTTTCTTTTTTGTGTTGCCTTATGATGATATGAGGATGAGATGAGATGAGTTGAGTGAGTGAGTGAGCTTTTGTGAGGGTGCGCACAATCACATACAATTTTTGTTGCTACTTTTTCATGTTCAGTTTTGTTTTTTTTCTTTTTTTTTGTGTGTTGATAACGTCGGTGATGGCGGTGATAATGATGATTACAATGATCATGTTGTGGATGATGACGATGAGTACCCACTTGATAATCATCATAAAAGCTAAATGTACCGAATATTTTGGTCGACAGGCGCTCAGCATGTTGCCCACTCCTTGAGTGTATCCACCATAAATTAGTGGGATTGTATTTAAAAGCGTTCACTGGAACTGAATTTTCGAATTCTTTGTTGGTTGGCAGCGTGCCACATCATGATGTCGACTCTCTTCGCTTCTTATTACTTGTGACTTGAACATTTATTTTTATTTTATTTAAATTTATAAGATGATCATTTATTTTTGAGTTTTTTTTTTTAATTTTTTTTTTTTGCTTTTCTTCGTATTTTCGTTGTTTTTTTTTTTATTTTCTTGACGTGCGATTCTGTTTCATTTGTCCTTGTTTTATGTACTCGGATAGCTTTTCGGCAGGGAAAAACAATTGAAATGATTTTATTTATAAATCATGGTATCATAATATCCTCATGTTTCATTTCTTTATTTAATTTTTTTTTTTGTTTTTGTTGTTATTAAAGGTGTAATGAAAGAATAGTCGATACGGAAATAAATATATGTTCTTAGAAATTTAAATACATAGAAATTAACAAAATTATTGTATATTTTTAATGCATAATTACAGTTACATACCAGATACATATGTATGTATGCAGTGAGTTATGAAAATAATGTCGACCATTCGCTTTAAAAATAAAAAACCTCTTCTAATTTTGTAACAATAAATAACTATTGTGCCCCTGAAAAAGTATGTGGCATACGATAATTCTGAGCTATACGCACAATCCATAAAAAGGCACAGAGGGCATAAATTGTTTTGTTTTTCCAAAAGTCCGAGCGAAAAAAATTCCAAGATTTGGATCAACTCACAAGTGTCGATGTCCTTATCTCTCGATTAATTAGTTATTGGCAGAAGAGGTAGTTCACATGCCAGTAAATTCTTCAAATGTATTTGTGAGCATTAGATGACTTTATAAATCACACAGTACGTATGTATATTGCATTTGAAATGCCATACTTTATATATCATGACATAAATTGGCATTTTTTCTTTGAAAGTTACAGTTTCTATTGCTAAATTTTAGGCAAAAACTTTAATTACTGATGATGCTGCAAAATTGTTGTCCAAACTTCTCCAATAATGGACAATAGGGACGGATGGGAGTACACGGATTAGTGTAATTAATAATTTTTGTTTTACATTTCATTCATTCCATTTGATTGTCCAAACTGATTTGTATTCTCTATACCTGTGAGAATGCATGAAGGATTTGTTGCAAGAGAGAGAGAGATTTATTTTGATTCTTTAGTTTCTAGTCTCTGACATATTTTACGAATTTGTTGCAAATTATAGTTTTTATGCAGCATTTTTCTTTAAATGTTGAACATAATAAAACAAAGCCGGGTAATAAAAGGCAAATCAAAGCCAAAAGAAAAAAGGGATCAAATCGATGTTTGAGTGCAGATGTATGAATTATTGTTCCAGGAATAAGCGATCATCACACGGTTCAGTTCAGTTCAGTTTTTTTTTCACTCATTGTCGAAAAAGGATTCATTCCGACACGTAAACGTAAACGATTGCATGACGAACAGCATTTAGCGAAACAAAAATTTCAGTTTTTTTTGTTTTTTTTTCGCAAATAAATGACTTTAGAAAACAAAAAGAAAAGACAAGAATGGAAGTAAATGCTGTTAAGCGTTGTTAAATGCGTGCTTAGTTAAAAAACAACAACAACAACAACGACACCAACAACAGCAAAGGCCACAAAACTTTAGAAGCCAAATAATTATATGGGATTTAGCCATTGATCATGATAATGCGCCGAGATGCGCTGACATACCGAGTGGAGATGATGGATATAAAATTGTTGCTCATGTTGCTGATGTTGCTGATATTACTGGCATCATTTTATTATTTTCCTAAGTTTACTGTTGCATTTAAAGCAGAAAAATGTTTTATTATTGATGAGAGCAGACAAAACGGTGCTACTAAGTGAATTGTTTTGAAAATCTTTGACTAAAGACGCACATTTATGATCCTATCATCGTACTATTTTCTATTTCATTTCAAATTATTTAAACTTGAAATAAAATGCATTTAAGAACAACGCGGGCTTAATCGGACTTTATTTAGCGTTTATTGGAATATTATTCAAATGCCGTAAATTATTTACCAAACAATATTTCGATTCATTCTTCGAATTCTTCGATTGATGATTGAGACTATTTATCGATACTGTCGATACATTTTAACAAATTGAATTGCTCGTTCATATTGTGATGGAAATTAATTGAATTGAATGCGATGCGAATACAATGTTGAACGATAATGGCCCAAATCCATTATCAGTTCTCAATATTAACGCAACAAATTAAAAATAATTCGACTTCTGCTGTTTCAATTCGTGACTATAATGCCGATGTATCAACAATAGACAGACGCCCCAGAACCAATAACCAGCGAACACATCTCCGATTTTTCTTTTGTTCGTGTAAACCAAACAATCTCTTGCACATGTCCTTTTCGTTAATGTGCGTGAATGTGTATGTATACAATGTATGTGTGACTGTGGTAAATGGGATCACAGTGAATTGACTGTGATTGTAAACAATTGTTCAATAAGAGGCTCTTTTCGGTGATCTCTTATAGTGTAGATGACATCGAGAAAAGTAAATACAATAATACAACACGATATATTGTAAAGGAAACAAAAAAACCATATAAAACTAAATGTAATTTGTTAATTTATATTGTTGTTGTTATCCATTTGTTATTATATTTTAACAATGGTCCGCAACAATTATAACAAGAAGAATAAAAAAATACCGAGAAAATCGATTGTAATATCGAGTGTTCTCGATGGTACTTCTTTCTTCTATTGACACCGTTTTTATTTATTGAACTCAAAAGAAAAGTTTGTTTTCTTTCTTTTTTCTTTTTCTTTTTCTTTTTCTTTTAAGGAGAATAAAGAATCTCAAGTACATACTACATATATCTATTATACCATATCTATTAAAAAATATTTTATTTTGTTTTATTGTGATATCATTGTGGCCATTGTACAATGAAATATAAGAACAATTAAGGTTCAAATGGAGAGAAAAGTTGAAAAACATTTAATACGACAGAGTCCACTTGAATTATTGACTGACGGAAGCACAATCGTAAAAGAATTTAAACAAGATTAAATTGAAATTATAAAAATACTAAAAATTAATTCAGAAATTGCATACGCTATAACGATTATAGAGATATTTGTTCACTATGAATTTTATACTTTGAGATTTGTGCAGCCGGTGTTTTTCACTCTCGCCTTAATAATATTAATAATTATTAGCAAAGATGGAAGAAAATATACGAGACGAATAGGCAGGTTTGCGGGCAAACAGTAGCTGCTTAGACCAGCTCGACTCTCCTGTACTTACTGTTCGTAGATATCAAGAAAGTATACAATACCATCAGACGAAATACCATGTAAAAAGCATTAAGAAGAAAAGGAGTACCCCAGAAGTTAATACGTACGAGGACACAGAAATCTTAGTTCTTTCCAACGGCAATACAAGTCAACCATTTTGCACAAATGCTGTAGTAAAACAAGGATGTCCCCATGAGCTCAGCTATACACTATCGCGCTGGATGATATCATCAGCGAAATCTATTCAGGGAGTTTTTCACCTCAACTCAGGAATTTGGATTATCCTGTGATGATATTTACCTACTGTCGCACAAAGTCTCCAATATGCAAACAAAACTAGAATACTTGGAAAAATTTAGACTTGAGATAAATATCAACGTAAGCACCGACAACATCATCTGTTATCTAAGCAGTTTACTGATAAACAGACGTAAATAACAGGCTCAATAAAGCGTAAACGGCATTCGGACGACTACCAGACTCAGAATATCCAACGCATGTGTAAAATCAACTCTGTTATACGGAAGTGAAACCTGTTTAGTATTGAACACCATCACATAAAAACTACGGGTATTCATCAATAAGTGCTAGTGGATCGGCCATACTATCAGAAAGTTTCCTGGTTGTAGAACTGGACTGGCGCTTAACTGAAAGTTGTGGCCGGCCAAAAAACACCTGGAGATGTTCGGTACTCCAAGATCTAGGAGAGTGCAATCTTACATGGGAACTTGCCAAACATATTAGATGAAAAGACTTTGTGGAAGAAAATATACCTTCGTATGCCTAAATATTTGATGAATACAGAAAATTCGACACGGATTAAGTTTTCACAGCGTCACATCCACTGTTACATTCATCGGCATTTTGATTTGGCATCCGATTTTTGATGGATTACAAGAAATGTTATTAAAATGTTGACCATATACATACATATCTAATCTAAGAGAAAGGACAAGCATATTCAATGGAGAATCCTATTGAATCGATTTCTAGTTTGAAAAATAGCTTATAAAAGGAGAAAAATATAACTTATAGTATCTATCCAGCTGCATGATTTCATTCTTTTAGGATCTGTTCGTTAAAGATTCGAAAGAAGACAACAATACTTGGTGAATAGAAATTACAAGACAATATTTTGTTGCTAACAAAATGAAGAAAATATGAAAAGAGAAACACAATAAGAATTGGATCGGTCGATCTTGTATTGTATTTGTAGTAACTTAAATTACAAGTGGTAGTGGTGTAGTGTTCAGCGTAGCCATGTATGCATGTATAATCTTTTGTTTATATTAAAGATTATCAATGTTAATAAATAAATTGTTTTCAATTTGAAATTGAATACTTTTTGATGGAATACAGCAAATAGCGAATAGCGAATAATTAATTCTATTGAAGCTGAATGGAAGATCGAAACAAATAACTTCATTCCTTGAATGAGTCGTAGCGTTGTGACAAGGCGAAAGGTAGAATAAACTTTCTTCTGTTTCACTACATGTATACATACATTTTCTATTTCACATAATTTGTCTTATTTAGTCCTTCTGGATTAAATTCATTTCAATTCGATTCAATTCATTTAAGTTTTGTTTTCCACTCGCTTTTATGGCTTTTCGCTGTCGGTTAATGTAAAAGTGAAACTTGATATGAAATTTAAAAATGGAAACGTACTCGTATATGTTTGCCTGTTTTTTTTTCGTTTGTTTTTGTTTTTGTTGTTATTTTCACAATAATAGTATTTAAGTGTGCTTCATGGTATTCAAAGTATTTACAAATTTCAAGTGTTTTCTATGGGGAGGGTGATGTCAATCGATCGATCGGCCACTTCAGAATTACATCGTTGCTGGTAAAGGGAAAAACCAATGTATTTAATAGCCTGATGTTAAGTTGTAATGCATATGACAACTTCAATAAGAATGATACATAATGATATTTTATTGTATTGTTGTTGGAATGTACACATAACAATTCTGTCAAAGTGTCTGGCCTGTCATTGCGCCAGTTTATACAAACATGAATAGAGTTCGTCGTGTATATTAATAACAGTACAGCTGGAATCAATGGTAAAAATGAAGTAATGGCAACGAATTTTTGTATTCAGTTTGCCAAGTCAGCATAAACATCTCTTAACCTTTGACGCTTCACAATGAAGTGGTTGAAAGCAAGACATTAACAGCCCAACATACAGACTTACAGGCAACATTTCAATAGCCACGATACATGCAATCAATATAGCTCGTTCGCAGCAGAATTTCTTTTAGCTTTCATCATCGTTTGAATGCCTTTGCATTCACATGCCCACAACGATCGTACCAGGGTTGGCAACCAATATGTGTTACGAATATGAATAATGAAAATAAGCAAAATTAGAAGAATAAAAAATAAAAACATATAATTTTTCATGGTTTTTATTTTTAGAGAGCTTTTTTAAGAAGTTCTATTTATTCTAGAGCTGCTTAGGTAGCAGTAATCAAAACATGTTAGATAAGGGATTTGTGTAGTTAAAAATGAAATGGAAGAATGTTGTCTAAGGAAAGAGGAGCACTCTGTAAAAAGAGCGCATTGTTAGAACGCT
Source organism: Sarcophaga rosellei (assembly GCA_930367235.1). Lineage (NCBI taxonomy): Eukaryota > Metazoa > Arthropoda > Insecta > Diptera > Sarcophagidae > Sarcophaga > Sarcophaga rosellei. The sequence continues at coordinate 1,365,303 of OV884019.1, read as the reverse complement.
TTGATCCTAGAAAGGATCGTAGGAGGAGAATTAAGCAGCTAAATTTTATTAATCAGCTTGTCTGAGCGCATAAAACCATTGCAAAATGATATGGTATATGATATCGCCTTTACGTTTTTTCGACTCTAAAGGACCATTAATTGAAATTCCAATTTTTTTTAGTATTTTTGCGTTTTTGACCTTTAAACGTGATGATGCCGGCTTCTTGGGGACGATTGCTGTAGACTGTCTAATGGTGAAGGTATAACACTGGCCATTTTATAGTCACCTCGCAGCAACTCGTTTCCTTGCTGTTCGCATCTTGAGGTAGGGCGTTTGATTTTCAATTGTTCCTTATCGTGATGACGGGTCGCTTTCGCATCGATTTTTATAACATGCGTGGGCTGACAACTACTACTCCTTCTTTCCACCTTCCTATAACCTATTTTCCTAAACCTGCTGGTTTTACAAAAAAAAAAAAAAAAAAAAAAAAACAACATTTAACCCCCTAAGCAACCTAACCTTTCCTGCACGCAATAGCAGACTTTTTCACATTCTCCAACTCTGTCTGTCTGTCTAATACGCAAACATGAATAATAAGTTTTGTTCATGAGTAAATATCCAATTCTACTCATCTCAATAATTTTCAATTCATTTTCCAATGAAATGATTTTTTGTTTGGCAATCAACTTTTGTGGGCTGCTTATGGTTTCGATTCCTATGATTTTATTTCACTTTATTTTTATTGTGATTCGATTTCAGCGTTTGATTTTATTTTTCGTTGTATTTTATTTTTCTCTTTTTTTCGTTGTTGTTGTTTTTTTTTTTTTTTTTTTTTTTTTTTTGGCACTTGAGCCACCATAAAATGACAGAAATTAGTGAAATTTATTATTGATATCCACTTCGAATTTATTGAGTCCCTTAACAAAAGAACACACAAAAAACAAAAATAAGAAGAAAAAAACTCTTCAAAAGTGATAATACAATGTATCATAACAACAACAATAACAATAACAATAACAAAAAAAAAAAAGAAATAAAGTCATATAAAAAGAAAGAAAGACGTTAAGAAATGAAATGTTGTTGTAATATGTTGTAAACATTGTTATTTCTGTTGTTAGTATTGTTGTAGTTGGTGTTGTTATAGTTGAAGTCATTGTTATCGTATATCTTGAAGTAAATCAAGGTGTAACCAACATAACAGCAGCTGGTTGACGATGGTGGTGATGGTGATGGTGGTGGCGGTGGTGGTGGTGTTGTTGGTGGCGTTGTTACCAACCAGTATGGTTTTTGTAGGTGCTGACGCTGGTGCGGTCACTTGCCTGATATGTTTCATAATAAAATGCCCATAAAAAATTTTAAGGAAAGTTATTGTGGAGGAGAATAGAGCAACGCATCAAATTATATTTACAGTTGTGCTCACACTATTAGCATAAGCATACTGGTGTATTATGATTTTTATTAAATGAAATAATTATTCTTAGAAAATCAATAATATTTACAATTTTTTTTTTTCTTTTTTTCTTATGAAGAGTTTATAATAAAAAAAATTGCATATTTGTCCTTAAATAACTATTGTCACATTGTGTATGTATCAGAGATTGGTAATGAATCGTTTTTTGAAATATGTAAATGTGTCAACAATAATGAAATTTAACTATGTACTTTGATGCCCTCATACTCGCTACAACGTTGATTTATAAGTACAAATTAGAATGTTGAGATATGAAGAGTCGAAATCAAGAACATCATACGTGTTGTTCAGTATGAATATGATGAGTACTTCAGGATATTAAAATAAGTATGAATGCGTATAAGTATCATAAATTATGAGTATGATTCGATTCTACTCATCCTTGCTGATCTCTGGTATGTATGTACATATGTATGTGTATTTAAAATTGAAAATGCCTTGTGAAATACATTTCAATCTGCTATGTTTTTTCTCCAAACTATTAATACTAATTTAGGCATTGATCTATGGTTTTTGATAAACAGGTCATATAAACGCCTGAATTTTTGTTTTCATTTCATGTTTTTTTTTTGTTTTTTTTTTTTTGTTTCGTTGTTGTATCATTTTTATTGTATTTGATGCACTTTATATTGTAATAAATTCTCCCCAGATGCATTTAAAAGTTGAAGGTGTTCTCTTTTTTTTTTTTGGTTTTTGTTTTTTTCTTTTTTTTCTTGTATCATTTTTATTTTCATCCGTCCATTCAATTCAATTCAATTCAATTCGATTCAATCGTTGGATTGTCTTTGTTTCACTTCGATTCTGTTTGATTTGGTTTTTATTTGAGTGCATCTTTCTTAAGTCTTTCGTTTGTAATGATTTGTGTTTGTCTGGTTGTTGTTGCTGTTGTTGTTGTTGTCTATTGTCATTGTGTAGGGTGATTGTGTATAAATTACAAACGCATTGATTATTGTCTTTTATTATTTGTTGTTGTTGTCGTTGCCGTACGTTTGTGTTTTTGAGTGTGTGTACGTTGATATAAAAAAAAAAAAAAAAAAACATTTAACGAAACAAAAAAAAAACAAAGAATAATAAAATGCACAACAGGCTGCTGCAGTTGCCGCTTAATCATCATTATTGTGAACATAATTATGAAGAGTTTATGAATAGCGTTACGTTGTTATTGCTGTTGCTGTTGATCATTTTTTTTTTTGTTTTATTTTGATTTTTGTTGATACCAGCACATTCTTTTCATAGTTTCTTGGCCTATAAGAGCAGTTAAAATGACATGCCACGCCACCCAGGCTATAGGGCGTTCTAGTTTTACTCTGTTTTAATTTTTTATTATTTTTACTACACAATGCTACTCTCTCTCTTTGCCTGTGTCTCTGACTCTAAGTCTGACTCTGAGTCTGTATTTGTCTTTATTTTAGACACCTTCTTTTATGCATACGTTGTACGTGTCCGAATATGTGTTAAAAATAATATTAAAATCCATAGAAAAGCAAAAAAAAAAAAAAAAACAAAAATATGTTTAAATTTTATCTCTTTAACATTATTTAATTGCCGCTTGTCGTGCTGGGTTAAGCATTTTTAACGCGTTTCGTTTGTTACGATTTGTTGCACTCGCGGTGTGTCTGTCTGTCTGTTTCAGTTGGTGGTGTGTAAAGTTTTCTCAGAAATATTTTATTCCACATGAAAATAATACGGCATAACATTACGAGTGTAATACTACCAATTTTCTTTATGTCAGCCATCTAAAAATGATACTAATATGCCGGTCCGATGCTGATGATGATGATGATTATGATGATCATTATGACGCTGATGATGCTGATGACGCTGATGATTCCTACCAAGATAATAGTAGACATTATGTGTTAAATTTGTCGGTTGTTGTTGTTGTTGCTGTTGTGTCATGAAACAATTGAGTCATTTATTTGTTATAAAATTTCTATTTTAATTTCATTTCATGTTGTGTGTTTCTATTCCTATTCCTATTCCTATTCCTATTCGTATTATTGTTTCAATTTTTATTATTTTCTCGACGCTTTTGTTGTATGCGATTGTTTAATAGGAATTATGATTTTTTAAAACATAAATCGCTAAATTGAAAATATACGTACATACTTATGCACATATGTATTGTAGTATCCAATAACGAAGATATTAGAAATTGATTAGAGAGTGAACCCCAGTATACTGCTATTGTCATTTAAACGCATAAAAAATATGTGGAAAATGTTTATTTGATGTATGTACTTCAGAAAGAAATCAAATAAGATTGAGAAGGCACAGTATGTACATCCTTTATAAGCAACATTATGTTACCCCCTCGATTTAGTTGTTAGATTTGAAACATCGCTGTACCCAATGTGTGAGAAAACACGTTAACTTTGAATACACCACAACCACAAACATTTCAATATGAAGTTGAAAATTCTTGTCGCAATTATGCCTACTCATACGAATTCGTCCGTTTAAGTTTGTTTGGTTAGAAAGTTAAAGGAGAGAACATTTCTCATTTACATACAAGACTATTATAATTTATTCCTTTAATGAATGAGACATTATTCTACAATTTATTAGTTTTAATACCTTCAAATTCAATTAGTAATAATTTTCATGCATTTTTGTGTTTTATAAGCGACATGTGTCTCTCGAATTTTACACCTGTCCAGGTTCTTTGGCCTGCATTCATTTCAATGACCTTAGGGGGTTCCATTAGGATATTCAAGATTCTGGTTTTTTTTTTTTTTTTTGTCGACATTTCTTAGTCTTTATTCTCAGGCTGTCACGTGTCTACCCTTGGTGAAGGCTGGGTATAAAGACCATGTTTAGTAGTTTGATTGTAATGCAGACTTCTAAAAGCATAGGGAGACCTTTAATTAAACGGTGGCCTAAAATATGCAAAAATTAACGTGTGGTTCATATCTCACATTTCAATAAGAGGAGTGTACTTTGTTTGAATTGTTGTTGTTGCGTTTTAAGGTTTTTTTTCTTATTAAAAGTCAAAGAAACACAATATTTTCCAACCACCATCATCATCATCGTCCTCATCAACATATTTTGCATACTTTGAATTGTTGCCTGTTTTTTCTGTTGTGCTGGTTGTTCGGTTGTTGTTGTTTGCTCACAGCGATAACGCCCTACTTTCAACGCGTTTAAGTTTTTAGTTGTGCACACAATCAAAAGGAACGCACTTTAGAGAAAAGCTCACAGCGTTTTCAGATGTTTTTTTTTGTTTTTTGGGAAACCATCGGACAGATTGCCTCTTAAATGCTTGGACATTCAGTTGGTTGGTAGTTTCGTTTAATCATAATTTTTTTTTTTTTATTTGTTGTTCAGTGTTTTTTTTTAATTTCATTTTGGCAGCATATTAGGGTGTAGCCATTTAAAGAGCTACTTAAACTGTGGATGTACCTGTTCGTTCATTCACTGCCTTAAAGGTAATAATTTCATAAGGCACCACAATATCTCATTTGAATAATTTTGATTCATGGCTTTTGGGCTGCTGCCAGTGCTGCTGTTGTATTCGCTCATATATGCAACATAGCTTTGGCTTTTCGTAGTGTAGTGTGGCACCGATGATAATACAATAAAAAAAACCAAGAAAAATACAGAAAAAATTTATAAAAATCTCATTTAAAATCGATCAACGAATATTTCAGATTTTTTCTTTTTTTGTTCGTATCAGAAGGATATGGTAATGAAGTTGAAAAGTTCTACAGTTACCGCATGCAGCAGCCCTTCTTCTCACAATCATGTGTATGTGTGTACGTGTGTATGCATGTATGTATATATTGGAATAGGATTAATTTCATTTCTTTTGAAATCTTGAAATCTTTTTGCAATAAATGACTAGAGTAGGTTAACTGGTCGCTTGGTGCTTGGTTATCTGTCTGCTTGTCTCTTTGCTTTTGGTCAATTGGTATTACCAAGTGTGGTGGTCAGACGGCCACAGCTAGTTCGTTGGGCGCATGGACTTGTGTAGTTCCTTTAAAAGATTGTTTCTTTCTTTCTGTCGGTTTTTTTCTCTCATTTTCCTCATTCATTTGTTTTCACTGGCACACCCGTCCATCAAGCCCAACAGACAAGAGAGAAATTAGTAAAACTCATTTTGTTTTTAGCCTCCGGACTTAAACTTAATTCGGAAGCACAGCAGGAGGTTCTAAGTAAATAATGTGTGTTGTATTCTTAACGCAATCTACAGCATTTAATTTGCATTTTATTGCTGTTTTTTTTTTTTGTTTGTTGTCGTTGTTGTTCATTTCGTTGTTATTGTTGTTGTTGCTTATTGCGATTTTTTTTTTGCTTCTTTAATGTGGTACGTGTTGATCTAAAGTGCAGTTGAATGGATTTTTTTTCTTTTTTTTTTTTTTATTAAAAATATTTGTTTGCACGTCTGTTCCTACAAATTTTTCCTTCTTCCCTTCGGCAGTTTCGTTGGAATTGTTACATTTAATTTTTATTGTTGTTGCTGGTTTCCTGGTTGAGTTGGAAATGGAACATGAAACTGATTTAAATGATCAGCCCTTGAAATACCCGCATTAATAACAAACAAGCATATCGTTTTATAATCAAATTTTTATTTTTATTTCCGATGATTTCCTTAATTCCGCATCGATTATTCGCTTTCTGTTGAAAGAGAGCCAAGTGGGAAAGGGTCTTCAAATTAGTTAAGCTTGAAAATGATATAAAAAAAAATTGAAGAACAAAACAAACAAAAAATGCCTGAAATTAATCACTTTTGTTGATGTCGTTGTGATTGTGCAAAAGGAAGTCATATTTTAGGATATTGCCAATAGACGGATACAAATTGTTTTTCTATACATTTATTTCATTTAATCAAATGAATGCTGACGAATGCTGATGAGGAACGAAATCAAATTGAGAAAAATTCAAATTATTCACTGTTTTCTCTTAAGGTAAATTAGTTGGTATCAATTTATGTATGTTCGTGTTTGAAAAGGTCAGTCTTCAAAGCGGGACCTTGTGGTAGGTACCCTATGAATTGTACTTTAATTTGTATGTGCACATAAAGGAATTCAATTTCATATAAGATGTTTTTCGAAAAAATTTCCCAGCCAGTGATGAAACTGAAAATAATTAAATATTATTGTAAACACATGATGTTCACACAATCTGAACACAGAAAGTTGAATTAAAACTGAAAAAATCGCAATCAAACCGGAGAGACATTCAAATAAATGACGGCGTGCCATATTAAATAATACACGGCTTTACACTGATTTACTCTCTTACTCGTCGTACTTGTACTTGTACTTGTAAGTACAACAAGAACTGAATGTGGAGTATGAGAGTTGCCATATACGGTAGACTTAAGTGTGAATGTGTGTAAAAGGGGTATCTGTTGCATCTGCCGATATATCGACGTGTGTAAAAATGATGGACAGAGGGAGGGGGAGAGCCACATGCACACATATATTGCAAAATGTAGGCATTTTGATGCATTTAACCAACCGACAACAGTAAGAAACACCAGAATCGCTGACCATCACATCAATTCAACTTTAACCACTTAAACGGCTTCAAAAAAATTATTCGAATGGACTTTGAATTGAAGTTGACGACTCTTGAATGAGTGCAACAATTTAATGGTTATTGTTGTTGTTGTTGATGTTGTTGTTATTATTTTCGTGTGCTTTACACTGATTGAACTAATGACGAAAGACGAACGGACAGACACACGTAAAGACAGAGAGTTGAAAACATTTTGGACAAATAGATGGATGGATGGCTGGATGGCTGGATGGATGGATGAATGAATGAATGAATGGATTGAATGATTGGACAGACAGACGTGGGAAACAAAAGTATTTCAAATTCGCATTCATTACTCCACGTAAAAAAAAGTAAGAAAAAACAATAACAAAAAAAAAAAAAAAATACTTTAAGGAAAAAGCTACAAAACAATTTAATACTAATTCAACCTTCTTCTGAAAGCCGAAAAAAAATTTCGATTGAAAACTTTTATTCAAAATAAAATACGAAAACTAAATTAAGCATGAAAACATCACATCTTTTGTATACAAATTCCATTTCACAATTTCATTTAAGCAACAGACAACAACAGTAAACAACAACAACAAAAGCAAAAAAACATTAAAATTGGGGGAGACTTTCGTGAGTGAGAGTATATGTACATACATATGTATGTGCAAGTGGATGTGTGAATACTGATGCAAATGTCCATTTGTGTCTTAAAACGAAACAAATGTTTCGAAGCCAATGTACGCGTATCATTGTCTCGATCAGTCTCTCTGGAATGTTGCAAACATATTTGTGAGAATTTTTCTTTGACACAAACAAGATTCGATAAAATTCCAGCAAAACAAAAAAAATAAAGGAAAAAAAATAAATAATCAAGGATATTCTGAATTTTCTCACGTGGTCAGAAGTTAATTTTAAGTTTATGCTTTGATTTCTTTCTTAAAAATAATTAAATACGCTCTAAAAGCATAAAAGCAACTCCCAAATGAATATTCCGAGTTTTATTTTATAAAACAAACATATTTTTTTTCTTTTGCATCCTTACATCCACCGAAAATATTACCCGTAGGCTGTTAAGTCGATCTTAATCCAAAATTAAAAAAATCTCTACTCAACTGAAGACAACACGATGCAAGATGCAATTCAATTCATTTTCATATAACATTTCATACAACATTTTTGGCAAAAATTCATTTCCCAACTCTGCTTCTGTTAGATATTCTTTCTAGAAATCTTCTTCTTATTTTATTTTTTATTTTTTCTCCAGCACCTCTCTGGGTAGCTTATGGGTTTCCAAAAGGCATTTCCATCTTATATGGTTGGCTGCTGTTATTTCTGCGTCTTCCTGTATCGAACGTCTTCAGGTGTACTTTGGCCGGCGACGGCTTCTTGAGCCTTGAGGATTCTGCTCAAGTGTTATTCTTGTTATACTATCAGGATTTTTTCTATTAGTATGGCAGATCCATTATCATTTCCTACGTTTTGTTTGTATTATTATGAGTACCTCGTTGGTCTGATTCAAGAGATCCATGCTGCTGATGTTATTAGGCCAGACTGTCTGGAATATATTGCTGAGGCACTTATTAATGAATATCTGTTGTTTTTGCATAATCGTGTCCGATACTAACAAGGTTTCATTTCCGTACAGCAAAGTTGATTTTACAGATGTGTTGAATATTCTCAGCTAGGTTCGGCTGGATATTTGTCAGCTTCTCCATATTGACTGAAGTCGTTATTTACGTTTGCTTCTGCGCCGCTATTTTTTGTCACCAAACTGCCTAGATAGCAGAAGTTATCTACGTATTCGACTGGTTGGACTTGTAACATGATGTTGTCGGGGCTTACGTTGTTAATTCTCATTGGTTTGGCCTCAGTCCAATAGGTATGTTGGACACTTTGTGCAAGAGCAGACAAATCTGCGAGTTGACGTGAGAGCCTCGACTTTACTCATTATATTCTCCAGTACGATGGTAAATAGCTGAGGTGATAGAGGGCATCCTTGTTTTACTCTGATTATTCGTATTATCTTCTGGGGTACTCCTTTCCTTCTCAATGTTTTCCACATGACAGTTCGTCTGATGGCGTCCATGAAATCTACGAACAGTCTATACTGGGGAGTGCGCCATTCAAGAGATTGTTCTATTATAATGCGTAGAGTGTTGATTTAATCTACGTAGTACATTTTTCTCTATATTGCTATGATATCTTGTACATGGTGTTCCTCTCCAGTTTCTGTAATCTCTCAAGTTGTCACTTTTCAGTAACTTATCGATGATGTCCTTCCTCTAGGTTAGAGATAGCCTTTCTTCCTGATTTGACAGGTGTGATGAGGATGGACGTTATTATTATTACACCATATATATATTGTGTATCGTTTTGTCAAAATAGTGTATAAACGAATAAAAATTGCAGACATTACCCTCTCCTTAAACTCGCGCTTCAAAAAGTCAGCATAATCAGGGTGAGTATTCTGAAAATAGCCCCATTTGGATCTAAGAAATTTTCTTTATTATGCGATGAAAGATATTAAGTCATCATTTCAACTTCGGTCGGATACTATGCCTTAGAACAGCTTTTCGAAACCTCAACCTGACCTTTTTTATTTCGTCGTCTAGATTTTAAAGTGAATTCAAAACTTTTATACTGGCTTTGATGAGAACTTAATTTAAACTTAAAAAAGAAAAAAAGTAATCCGCAACTCGTTTTAATTCTCTGAAATTTGAAAAACTTGAGATTTTGTTCTGCCGCCACCATCAGCATTGCCATCATCGTCGTTACTTTCGTGAAAACATTAAGAATGTCATGCTGGCATATAATACAAGACAACAAAAACAAAAAAAGGAATAAAAGGAAGAAAAATAGAAGAAAACTCTGTATGTACGTACGTATGTAAACCTAGTGACGTACTAAATTTTTTTCAATAAATTTGAAATCATATTTCATGAAAATTGAATTATACTCGTACAAAACAATTTCAACTTGCCATTACACATCCGCTGAAAGTTGCAGCGAATAAATAAATTGGAAGAGAGCAATTGGAAAAAATTCCGTACTGATCTCATGGCACATAGAGAAGCGGCATCCATCAAAAGCTTACCTCTTGCGTTCATGTGCCTAGTCGAACACGGTATTGGGTATAAACGTCATACACCAACAACGTCATAAAACAACAACAACAACAAAAACGGATCGTTCTCGTTATGATTTTCATTCGATTTTTTTTTTTTTTGTTGTTGTTGCTTTTAACTCTTTTAATGTCGCAATCATGTTGACACACTCTGGCATTCTTTTTCTTTTTTTCTATACTTTCCCTATACTCTAGTGCACCGATGCCTTTTCATATTTTTTTTATATTAAATTCCCTCAAAAAAAAAAAAGAACGAAAAAAAATAAATGTTGAATAACATACGTTTTCAATCCATACAACCACCATCTATTTTTCGTTATTTTTGTTATTGGTGTTGCAAAAGACAACAACACAAAACGAAATGAAAGACTGGAATGAACAGAAAGGATCAGAGATGATCCCAAAATTAAAATTTTGCGATTATACTTATGCGTTGCATGTTGCCCTTCTTGTCGTTGTTGTTGCCGTTGTTGGTGTTGTTGTTCACATACATACATAGTTTGTACGTATGAAAATGTTGTTTTATAACATGTTTTAATGTTAAATTGACTTAAAAGTTTTCAGGTTTTTTTTTTTTCATTTTCTTCCTTTAAGAAGAGGCCTCCATACAAATGCTATGTACTGCCGTTGATTTCTTGACTGCGCATACATCCTTAAAAAACCATTGATTTGTAATCGTCGTATAGCATATACCAATAGAAATATACATCTACATTCCCATATATGTACATACACATCCAAATACACATACATGTACTATATTCACACACACTTAAAAACATAGTGGATGTGCATGGATGTGCATGGAAAAATAAAACCTTTCAGGCAATTTTCAGTTCATTTTCTTCTTTTTTTTTTTTGTTTGTTGGCATTTATTTCTTTGAGCATTTTTTTCTTTCTTTTTCTGCCAATGAGTGCGTGGGTTGGTATTACATGATCACGATCACTGATAGAGCATTTTATGGTAAAAACCAAATAGCAACAGCAATAATAACTGCACCAACAAGTACAATAACAAACAAAAATAAACAAAAATAAAGAAATTAAAATAAAAATATTGTGTACAATTGCTAGATTGGTGTCGTTGGTGTATGCATTTATGTATGTTTTGAATTCACTGACTGGCTGATTTAGTTTTCTGGCTGACTGTCTGCCTGCATGTGGCAGGACTGAATATGAAAAGAAGCAGTTAGTAAATGCATTCAAAAGATTTAAACGGGTTAATGACTTTACAGCAAAATGTCGCATACTAATGTGTCTTTTATTAACTAACCACCAACCACCAACCGCCAACCGCCAACCAGTGCTGTCAATTATTAATTCTTAATGCTTTAACTGGATCTGTTCAATCTTATCGGCTTACAGATATCGATTGCAATCAAATTTGATTTTAAGGCAGAAATATTAAATATTTTAACTACGATTCAGATTAAATTCAAAACAAAATGAATGAAAATATATAAATTGCAAACATTTGTTGTCCCCGACTACCACCATGAATAACGATTTTAATCGACAAGTATTTTGTTCAACTGGTATTGAAAATAGCCATGTTAACTTATTTAAAGCTAGAATTTCTTAATCAGAGCAAAACGGCGAGTTAACAATATTTATAAATATTTATGCTCTTTAACATTCAGTAATTGAGGTCAAATAATAACGAAATATTAAAAGAAAAAATCCATGTAAACTGTACGGATATCTCGACACACACAAACATAATTGATCATTACAACCCTTCAGTCAGGAGTATGAACCTGTTATGTTTTGTGTGCTAATTTTATAAACATTATCAACCTTTTGTCGTACAGATTGACATGCGATTTTCACTTACAAAGCAAAACGTCAATAATCGATAGAGAGAGTTTGAGAACTATTCATACTAAACTACGTATTTTTGACTAATTATAGCGAATGGAATTGTAACATTGCAATTTCTATATATATTTTTATTTTTATTTTTATTTTTTTTTTTGCATAATCGTTCGTTGAAATGGTGTACAATTGCATGGAATATAAAATACTTAATTGCTGTTACAATTTAATGTCAGCAAATGATTATGGATGGTTGCATTCATTGATTAATGAATGTGACAAAGAAGCTTTCCATTATTTAATGTTTCATTGCATTGAACAATTTGATGCAATTCTGTGGCAAATAAATGCTGAATTATTTGCTTTACATATGTATGTATGTATGTACATATGTTTGTATGTATATATGTGTTCGTATCGTTGTATACGATAAAGTAATAATAGTCTCATCCTATTAATAAAAAAAAAGTATTCATTTTGCATTTTTCATTTTTCCTTCTTGAACTTCCAGGAACTATAAGTCACACTTTATCATTTGCTAAGACTTAATGTATGTACAAATGCCGACTTTCTTTAGGTTTTGTTTTCTGTATTTCAATTGGGGTTTGTCTTCTATTCAGTTTCTATGCACAATCACACATTTACAGAGCATATACTATACATCCATTCATTCATCCATCCATCCATCCATTCATCCATCCATCCATCCATGCATCTATCAGTTAAGAACACGGTGAACTAAGTATTTACATGAACGTAATACTATAATAACGAAAATGGTGATTATGATGATAGTGTTGAACGGTGTATGGTGAGATAATGATCATGACGATAAAAACTAATTCGCAGAATTATTCTTATTGTGTGTTTGCCAATAAAAGCACTGCGACAATAGACATTTTGACTCTTTTGAAGTATTATTTGCAACAAACGGAGAATATTGCACGTTTAAGTGCATCATGTTGCTGTGAAAGTTTTTTTTTTATTTTTTTTTCTTCCTAAAGACACATCAAAGACATTCACTCTCTGCTCGGCAACTTGTCACTCACGTTTCATTGTTTATTTTGAATTTTCCATTTCCATTTCCATTTTCTTTTTATTTTTTTTTCTATTCTCATGCAACAAAAGAAATTTTAAACAAAATGCGTATTTGAAAAAAGAATTACGAATTGCAAATTGAATGCGTCTCTTTAAGAGACACATTAGCAGGAAGGATATTCTGTGTACCGCTGTAACATCTTCAAAGTTGTGCACGAATTGGTTGTGGCTTCAACTCTTGTGGCCCTTTGGATATTTTTCCAATTGATTGTTCTTTTCAATATTTTTTTTCCTTTTCTCTTAATTTTTTCTCTTTTTTTTTTTTTGTTTTTTTTTTGTTTGCTGCTTTTTGTCAAATTCTTCGGTGTCACATTGATGTTTGATCGTATCTTTGATTCGGCTTGACATATTTCTGACTTGGTCTCTTTCATTTAAATCATAATTTTTGTGTAATACGATCTTTCACTGATTTTTCATCTTCATAAAGATGAAGAAGATGAAATATTTTATTGGCTTTGAAATTTTTAAGTCAAAGTAAAAATATTTCCTCAAAGACTTAAGCCGTGTTAATTGCTGGTATTCCAGGTATTTCTTGCTTATCGTCTTATTTTATAGTTTCATATTCATTTTCATCAACATCATAATTAAAAAATTTTAAGAATTTAATTTCTCGGTAAAATATTGATAGAAAGGATAGCGGATGGATGGTTGGATGGATGGATGGCTGGATGACTTTGCTAAACTATTTCTGAAAAGTTTCTTAAAAATCCGATAAAAGTCAGAGGAGATTTTACAAAACATTGCAGTGAAAGTAAAGAATTTTTCAGTTTGTATTACGAGATTTCATATTCCATTAACGCTCAAGTAATTGGCTTATTTCATAACTATTTCATAATTTGTTGCTCAAACAAACGGAACAATTAATGTTTTACATGGAAAATTCGTTCATCTGTCGCGTTATTCATATGTGGAAAGCTCTACCCGCAGAATTTTCCTGACGCTTACGATATGGGTAGATTTAAATCTAACGTCTCCTCTTTAATCCCTCCCACAACCTATTTTCTTGGATCCAACACAATGCACTGCATAAATAGGGGCTATCACCTAAGTGTCAGTTCCTAGTTTCTTGAATGCCATTTACTTATGCCAAAATTATAAACAAGTTTTTTAAAAATCGAATTAAATACTGAAGAAATTTTTAATATCCTCATCGAATCTGGTCGAAACAATTTGAAAGTTCTGAAAAAAAAAACAAATTTGTGCGGAAGACGGAGTTGCAACGTATGTATGTATGTACATTGATTCGGTTATCACATGTGGGCAATTGTTATTAATTATTATAATAAATATTTATTTAAATATCAACGCCTGTGACGAGTTGAGTGAGTGTAGTGGTACATTAGATATCGGTTTTGTTCAACATAATCAAAGAAGGAGAAAATTTAATCAAATAAATGATGGCAAAAATAAGTTGCCATCCTAGGGGATAATTCACACCATCATTTATTATTATTCGTGAGTAAAGCGAAGAGTATCGGTAAAGCTTTTATGAGCACAGAACAGATTACTTACCAATAATATTCCCAGATGGCCATAAACAAGTCCTGAGGCCCAATTTTTCAAAATGCTTTTTAACATCAAATCAAATACGCATGTGAGAAGCTTTTGGCAGCCATATAAAAATATCTTGTAATTATCGACGAAGAATGAATGAAAGAAAGGTGCGATAGTCCTATGACGCTAACGAAGAATCATTGCCGTCATCGTTCAGAAAGCAAACAGGAATTGCGTAAATTTTTTTTAGTGTGTAGAGCTCAATAACAGGTAACAGGTAGAGGAGTAGAAGCGATAAATAAATGCATTAAAAATAGCAGTTGTTTAGGCTGCAATGTATTACGAACAAACATCATTATGATCATTTGACGCATTATGGCCCCATTACGAGAAGCATTATAATGATAATGATGTTGTGGCACACTGTTAGCAACTTAATAAAATGCTACATTTAAGCATAAATATCATGGCAACACCATCTATGCAATACAACACAACACCAACAAAAACAACATGTAGTTTAGATGACCATTCAGAAGGAATTCAAAAGGAATTGTTGGTATAAAAATGAAATCAACACACACACTGTTGTTTTGCTATGAATTTATGAATGTGAGGACCATGAGTATGTTACGTATTCGGAAACTGATTTGAAATCTAAAGTCATTTGTATGCATGTGTGTGTGTGTATGTGTGTATGCGATTATGAAAATATCAATAATGTTGGTTGGGTTAAGATGCAGATGCAGCAGCTGCAACACTCATTTAGAACTGACCACGAAAATATGCGAACTGTGTGGTGGCTATGGCAATCGGTGTCGTGGATAGATGGTCAAGTCACAAGTCAACTAGTAAATCCAAGCAAACAAGCAGTCGAACCAGAGGAGAAGCTCTGATAAAAACTACAAGACGTGACATTGAAGTCAATCGAAAAGTAGGAAGAGAATTAAACAACAACAACAACAACAACAAAAACAAAAAAATTAACGTGGCAACTAGAATAAAAAAAAATAAATAAATAAATAAAATGATGACTAAAGGTTCATCGTTGTTGCTGTTGCTGTTGCAGTTGCAGTTGCATAAATGTTTAAAATAATATTTTATGAAGATGAAGAGAACTTTTCTGACCGTTCAGCACCAGCTCTTCAGCTGTTCACATCATTTTGCAATTTCTACTACAAAATCAAATTACTCGAAGCCGTATTTCGCATCACTACCACTACTGTCAGTTGAACAGATAACGCTGTGCTTCTGATTATGCGTATATGTGTGTGTGTGTGTGTGAAGAATACGTAACGTATACGGATATCTCAGCTAATGGTCATGATCAGGCGAAACGAGCGAATGACATGTTTTCGCGACATTAATCAACATAATTTCTGTATAAGTGGTCGAAATCGTCTTACGCTGCCGAACAAAATTACAATTTGATGTGAAAATAAATTGTGAAGCTGTTCGTTGTTGTTTTTGTATTTTTTTTTTATTTTGTTGGCTATTATTAGCGAAACATCGCCAAAACGAAAGCGTTTATTGAGCATTATTTCCATTTGCTCTGCAGCATACCTGTTTGATTTGAATTGCACTGCCCGGACATGGCCTGACGATTATCGCTCATAATTGCTTGATGAGCATTAAAAGCTGCGTATTCGCATGCGCGCATATTGGTAAATTAAATAAATTTTAATGATTTAAAGATTTCATTTCATGGCAAGACATGCGATGATCGTCGCAATATCGCATGATTTGGCGACAATTATGAACATTTTTTTTAAGGAAATCAACACAAATACACACACACACACACCAACCAGTCAGCCCAACCAACCAGCCAACCAACCAACCGACTAAATAAACTAAGAAAAGTTATTTTAACTTGAAATTGAGCTTTAACCCAGTCGAGCCACCAGAGAAGTCATAAAATAAAACATTATTTAGTTGCCATTTAGGGTGTGTAGCTGAGACTAAAATTAACAAAAAAAAAAAAAAAAGAAAAGAAAAATAAAATTAAAATTAAAAAAAAAACAACAACAATTTCGTTTCGTTTCTGATCTTTTTTTTTTTTGCTTTACTGGCTTGGCTTTCGACTCTGTTGAAAGTGTGTTTAAAAGTATTTTTCCTCGTCGTCATAGTCGTTGTTATTGTTATTGTTGTTGTTGTTGTTGTTACTGTTGTTGTTACTGTTGCTGTTATTACTGTTGCTGTTGCTAGTGTGTTCTGCGTCAAAGGCCAACGAAGCAATAAAATAACATTCATTTACATTTTAGGTTCATACCATGACACCCACACAAGTTGGATGACTGGATCGCTGGCTGGCAGGCTGACTGACTGGCTGTATGAATGGATCGCTGTGTTGATTGTTGTTTGGATGGAGGGCCTGTAGTGGCAGCGCTGGTGGTAAAAACAAGTTAACGGGCACCCGTACTCATGTTTCTCAAACACAATAATGACAAACGAAAACAAAACAAAACAAAACAATCAAAAGAGCGTTGAGCCAATGTGAGATCGTTTTCCAAGCCATGAAAAGAGAGAGAGAGAGGGAGAGAGATAGAGCGAGCGATCGTGAGAAATTGTGAGAATGGCCGAGAGTGAGAAGGTGTGCATGATACCGATCACTTTAACCAGTTTAAATAGAGAAACTCTCCTTTATAACCGGAATTGAGAGTTCCATGAGTTTTATTTGAGAGCATTCGGTGCTTGTGTTTCGCATTAGCGAGTCGATCTCACCTGTTCGTTTAATGTGCTGCTTGATCACTCTTTCTCTCCAGCAAGCAGAAATGAACTCAACTTCTTTACACAGACACTGAGTGCTTGTATAGGTTGCTGTTGTTTCATGTTGCCAATGATTGTGTACATGTGGTGTTGGTATATGTTGGTAATACTCACTTGTGGTCCGCGTGAAATACACTCAGCAATGGACATTTAGTTGGTTCGTGGACTTCTCAACATTGTGCGCGCTTATCGCTACTCGTATTCATATTCGTAAATAGCGGTCATTTAAAAGAATAAAAATAAGACAAAAAAATAATTTAATTTAACCGTTTGGGAAATTCGAAGCCCACCGGAAGAATTGGATCCAAACGACGGTCTGGTATTCCGATTCTGTAGAATTTTAAATTGTTTTGCATACAAAAAACAATCGATTTTAACTGAATGATTTTCTTTTCAGTTCGTCAGTGTTTTTGAATAAAAATAATTTTTTTTTTTAATTTTTTCTTTACTCGTTTTTTGAGTGTGTATGTTTGTGTACCTGTACTCGTATGTATGTGTGTGTTTAAATTTTTTAATTCTGGTAACATTTTGTTGCTGGTTTTGTTTTGGCTTAAAACGTCAAACGACGATCTTTATGACTTTTTGAAAGCGTGACTAAGTCGTGATTTATGGTGGCGTGTGGTTTTTTTTTTTTTTTTTGTAAATTCATACTCATCCCGTGGCTTCATCTTGTTCTGGTTTTAACCAACAATCGGCCCCGTTTAAGTGAACATTAACAAGCATCGTCATCATTATTTGGCTGCTGCTGCTCTTCTGCTGTCTCCTCATCGTAGACAATCGGCACGCTGTACTCTAAGTCATCATCTCTGCAAAAATTTTAAATCGATTTGGCATCGATTTGTTGGCGTTTTCAGTTTTCAGTTTTTGTTTTTCATTTTTTTTTTATTGTTGGCATTTTGCGTAGGTGACTGGAGAACTTATGCAAGCGAATAAAAATCATCGAGTTTCTTCATCATTTTCGATATCCTGCTGAGCTGCTCTCAACTTTGTAGTTAAAAAAAAAATAAAAAAACAAAAAAAAAAGCTGAAAAGTTCATTGTTGTATGTCATGGACTCGTTGGGCTTAAACGCCGTAAGCAATATGCAGGAATATAATGCCAATATAGGAATTTCCAATGCATCAGCTGCACCCACAAAACATTCTTCTTCAGTTTCTTTGTCATCCTCATCACCGTCATCCTCGTGCTTGACCACCACGTCCAGTTCCTCAATGTCTTCGACAAATGTACTTCAGAAAAGGTTGAATTCGAATGATACACGTTCATATCTGAATACTTCCGAGGTCAATAGCCGCAATCAGAATCTCCTACACACAAATATTTCCACAACAAATGCACAGACTCAGCAACAAAATGTTACAGAAATCATCAACAATCCAGCTTTATTGGAAGTTTTGGTAAATGCTTCAGCCGTTCAGCATCATCATCATCATCATCATCATCATCAACAACAACAGCAACAACAACAGCAACAACAACAACAGCAATCATCTGCAACAAAAGATGTAAATGCCTGCAGCAAATCAAATTCTCAGAGTCAAACGACTAGCAAAGCCAACAACACCAACACCAACAACACCACCACCACGTCCAATATTTCAACAACAACTACAAACGATTTAGCAACTGCAGCTGCCGTGGTTCTATCATTGCAAGGTACAATGGTAACAAGTTTGCAACAAGCCGCATTACTTCCCGTTAATTCACCAGCTGCTGCAGCTTTAAACTTACAAGCACTCGAATCATATTTGGCATTGCAGCGTATAACCGGTAAATCAGATGTATTTCGTTTCAATACTGTGGGAAATACTTCAACTGCAACAACTACAACAACGGTGGCAACAACGTCATCATCATCATCATCATCATCATCACCATTATCACCACAACCACCAACGCAAACATCATTATCATCAACGCCGTTGTCGTCGTCTACGTCATCTTCAAACATAACACCAACAAATTACAACGTCAGCGCCATTGGTGTCGGCAACCATCGCAAAAACTCCTTAAAGGCTTTGCCTAGTGTTTCCAATGCTAACAAGGACACCTCGAATGATGACGCGTCTATTTACAACAATGAAAAAACAACAACAACAAAATTGCCCTCAGCCAATAGTCTTTTCCATTCCCTACACTCTTCGTCATCGTCCGATCTCGGGGAATGCGAACTTCCCATACTAAATAGCCAAGACGAGACTCTAAATTTTGAAACTTCCGAATTGGAAACAACGTTTCTCTTCAATACTGCCTTAATCAATACCTTATCAGGTGCTCAACATCAGCAACAGCAAACAAATTGCAATCAAGATGTGGAACAAATGACCAGTCTGCAAACCACAATGTTTCAAGACAAACTGAACACTTTAGCGGCCACCGACTGTTCAGCACACACTCTCACAAACACCAATCACACAGAGGCAACCGCTTGTGCCAGCGGCATTAGCCAACCCAATATAGGGGCAGCTTCAGCCAATGCCCAGCGTTCGAAGAAACAGTTCATATGCAAGTTTTGCAATCGACAGTTTACCAAGTCCTACAACCTACTCATACACGAAAGAACTCATACCGACGAAAGGCCATATTCTTGCGATATTTGCGGCAAGGCTTTTCGTCGACAAGACCATTTACGAGACCATAGGTAAGTTTCATTATTTACAGTCTAAATCATAACCTCAAAAGATGCTCTCTCTCTCTCTGTGTAAACAATTTCAATATTCGCGTATTCAGTATTCACAAACGTACATTTCCTTCAATTCACTTTTTGTTTCGTTATTTTAGGTACATACACTCCAAGGAGAAGCCCTTCAAATGTGCTGAATGTGGTAAGGGATTTTGTCAGTCTCGTACATTGGCTGTCCACAAAATCCTTCATATGGAAGAGTCGCCCCATAAGTGTCCCGTTTGCAATCGTTCCTTTAATCAGAGATCTAACCTGAAGACACACCTTTTGACGCACACCGATATAAAGCCTTACAATTGCAGCGCTTGCGGCAAAGTATTCCGACGCAATTGTGACCTACGGCGCCACAGTTTAACTCACAATCTCAGTTCAAGCTTGGCAGCTGGCATTAACGACTCTTTGGTTACCGAAATTCTGAACAGTCCCCCGAGTACTCACAATAAGGATAACTTTGTATCTCCCACTTCTACTTCCAGCACTTCTGGCTCATCTTTAATGCTGCCAATCACTTGTACGTCAAAGTCTTCTTCAGTCGACCTGATAGCTGTTAAAGCCGAACTATATTAACTCGTCCGGCCGCTCGTAATACAAAGCCATTAAAGTTTCCGATAAATAATTCTTATCGTTACGAGACTATCATCATTGATTATAAAATTATTGCTCGCGTCTATATCCATATTTCTCTCTCTCTCTCTCTCTCTCTCTCTCTCTCTTTCTATGTTTGTATATACATATGTGTTATTTAATAAATGGATTTATGTATGTACGTGTGTAACTCTCTAAATTGAAAATCTCATATGAAAGCATTAATTTCTTCACATCTCACGTTATTCGTTCGCTTGATTCAAGTGATTTAATTTAATTATCACGTTCGATACATTTCGATTCCATTAAATCGTCCAGTGTGTTAACTTTAGTGTTAATCGATAGCTAATAAATGTTTTTAGATTATATTCTTATTCATATTCTGATTTTGATTTTAATTTTATTTTTTATATATATTTTTATCATCATTATCAATTTTATCAATTTAATAATGATAATTTCTTTAATTTGTTTATTTTTTTGATTATTTGTATGCTATTCTCTCTCGATTTAAATTCTAAACTCGATTACAAGTACAACGCTTGAGTGAATAAATATACTTTTTATTTTTAATTTTATTTTTAAATTTAATTTTAATTTCTTTTTTATTTTTAATTTTAATTTCTTTTTTTTGTATTGTAAGAGCTTTAAGCACGAAAACAACAATTAAAATTTTTAAAGAGATCCGCTTAAATATGCGGCGTGGCGTGTATCATTTGAAATGTAAAATGAAAATAAATGTTTAAGTTTTACTGTGTATAAAGGACACTACCATTCACTTCAATGCGTTTTATTTAATTTGGCTCAGAAGGCTGCGTTTCGAAGTCTGACTAACTTACTTACTTAGTTGGTCATTACCAACCTTCAGTCAGGATAACGACTCAGCATCTCACAGCACTTAGGTTGGGTGTGTTCATTTTATACATGAGTAGAGGGATCGATAGTTTAAAAAGTCGACTCCGAACGAAAGATATTTTGAGAAACTTTTCATCGCAATTTTATTTACTTCTCAGAGTTTTTGTCAGAATTATGCTGAGAGGAAGTCGTCGTTTTCATATTGTTAATGCCAAACTTAACCCTTGGCATTAAATACCAGTGCATTTTAAACTATTCGGTATCACATATTTCTCTTATAAATAAAAGCTGAAAATTGTGAAGAGCTTACGCCATATTTGCTGAATGCAACCGTCAACTGGTTCTAAAACGTCCTTATATTGCTTCCGTTTTGCTGTCCTTTCAAAAACTTTTTTTTTTGATTCATCCTTTGTCCGATAAGGTAATATTGCGATTTATTTCAATAAAATTAATTATAGTCCAAAATCCTAATTCTCTTTTGTTTTATTTTTCTCTTTTATTGCATTTGATTCTAAATTGGGATTTTGTTCGGTTGAGCCTATAAAATTATTTTTGTTTTATACGCTCAATCCATCGGCTTAAAGAGTAACCATTTCTTCCAAGTAGAATTAATTTCTCACCCCAACACATATATCGTTTCGTTTGAAATGTCTAGGCTGCCTCACGTCGAATAAGCCAACACACTACCTACAACACAACAGTAAGGTAAATATTAAATAATTTACTCAATTGAGAAATATTTTTACATTAAATGGAAAGAAATCAAAAGTAATAACGTATTTAAGCATCATTTTTAAAAATTCATCAAATTGAATGTTTAGTAAAATTTCATTCGAAATTAATTAAAACGCATGCAGTCTTGTGGTGTCACGCTGTTTGTATGTGGGCCGGGAATTCGAAACTCTGGTCTCTTACACAACACCACGCACAACTTTCTATTTACGTTTGCTCGTAATCATTATAATATAATTCCTAATTGTATTGCAATGAATAAATAAATATACATACATAATTGGCCATTACAACCCTTCAGTCAGGATTACGGCCTAGCTTCTCACACCACTTATGTTGTGTGCCTTAATTGTATACTTGAGTGGCGGGACCAACAGTTTAACGTCGACTCCGAACGACAGATTTTGAGTAACTTTTCTTGGCAAGTTTATTTACTCTCAGAGTTTTTGTCAGAAATCTGCTGAGAGGAAGTCGCCAAAGAAATATTTTTTTTTTCATATTTGGTTTTGACGTCTGGCCTGGGGCTCGAACACGGGCTTTACGTCTAATAAGCGAACACACTACCTACTAGACTACGGCGACTACTAGAATAAATATATTTATCATATATGTATGTATATACATGAGTAAGCATAATATTCTATAATAATCGTTACAACACGGCAAACATAAAAAAAGCTCCAGCAAATGTTTCGCATCGTGTATAGGATATTAGCGTATCTATGTACAAGATTACCTAACTCGTAATTAAAATAAATTTTAAAGTGCTTCGTCAAATTCAGTCAACTTCCAAAATGTGATCAAAATGGAAGTCTTTGGAAGTCTTATAAATCCTATCTCCAACGGCAATGCCAATGGCGTGCGTTAGATGCAAATCAACCAGCAAAAGATATTTGAATGCACATTTAAATGAAAAAAAGAGAAGTAGAAGAGTAAAATGGGGAAAAGAAAACTAAACTCATCGAAATAAATCGCATTTCCGATTATTACCGTAAATAACTGACTCATTATCGGCAAAATGTGAAGACATTACCTATAAAAGTAACAAACAAAAAAATGAAAAGTAATAAAAAAAGGAAAAAGAATGAAAGAAAAACAAAAGTAAACACGCAATACGTGCAAGTAAACAAACTCCCCTTTTTATGACGAAATGTGGAACTAAAACCAAAAAAAAAAAAATAATTTTTACCGCCGGCCGGCTGTATTTAAGTGGAAGTAAAAGTACCTTTTTTTGCTCTCAAATGTACCGTCTCACTATTTGACTAATTGGTTTGTAGTTGGTTACTTATAATATTCACCTAAAAAGAAGTTTTCGCTTAAAGTATTTATTTATCGGCCTCAAAGAAGGACAGATTATCGAAACGACGGACTCGCCGGTGAACTGGCAAACAAAAAATTATTAACGTTCAAACAAATGTAAGAATGTTATCTGTAGCAAAGAGCGGCATACCTCGTATACAATGGTAGTTTTATTTTTTTCGGTTATTCTGAATTTGTACACTTTTTCCCCCGTTTTTGCTGCGTTTTGTTTTTTTTTGTTCATTTTCAATATTAAAAGTCGGTATTTTGTCTTTCATCAGCGTTGTTTCATTTTTATTACCCTGTTACCCTGTTACCATGTGTGGTTTTAATATTTGTCAATTGCCGATAAATGAGCTTCTAATAATATGTATTAACAATTTCTGTTGACATGATCGTTACCAAACGTCATACATATATACAGACATACATACATACATATGTATATATGTACATGCAGTGCCAACAACACAATATTTATTTACATTGACTCTGGCAATACGGGGAAAAAAATTAAATAAAATTCAATAAAAAGTATACAAACGTTACGTTACAAGCAATTACATTACAAGAGTAAATATTGTAAATACTATACACGGACGGAGTAGATTTAGAGGGCCCTTTCCGATGATGACCATACTGATAACGATACGATTATGTGTGTTCGTTTATACCGATGCGATTAAAAAAAGATCAGATTTAAAACAAACAACAGGTAAATTATGTATAATGGATTTTAAATAAAATTAAAAAAAAAAAATAAAGAAAAAGAAAAAAGAAAACAAAAAGATAAATATAATGATAATGAAACTATTCGGTCGTCCTTCAACTGAATCTAATGCTTCCAGAACGTCCCAAATTGCTAAAACACAATCAGTTTTCTGCCATGATAATACTACATGCTACATACTATACATATGGAACGAAATAGATGAGTTCAAACATAAATGAATAAAGAAGTCAAGATCATAATTGGCATACATGATGTCGTTCAATAGTTCCTAACCGATTCTCATGCAACATGGAGGATGGATGACTCCACATGGAGCGCAGGCATGGCATTACTTTGAAGAGGAGTAGAAAACCCTTAATAGTTTAATTTAATTTAATTGGAATTCTTCGATTTGCAAGTGATGGAAAATAAAATTTAAATCTTAAAAAAAATTATACCAGCAGTTGTATTTTTGTGAACAATTCTAATCGAAAATCTGGTATAGTTTCGTAGAAAATCTTCTTTTCTTTTGGGAATAAAATAGAGTTCGCTCGTTCAATTGGCAATTTACGATCGTATTGTTAACAATGTCGATGTCGGTCGGAGGACAACGGAGCATTTTGTAAATTTACTTGATAAATGATAATTTACTAGTGATTGATAGACTGACTGACAAATGAGTTGATAATCGTCTGTAGAGGCTTAATATTTAAGGCAGAGAAATACTTTGTCAGATGACGACATCGATGTCTTTTCGACTGGCAGACACGGTCATAAAAGTGTGCTAAACGCTTGTTTTGTTTACACTCAATATGTTTCACTTTAGACTTGAACATGGCCTGACGTGTTGGACTCTCGCAAATATTTGTTTTCAGCGCTTATTTTTCTTACTCGTGGACATTTGTTTTCAATTCTTGCCTTTTATGTTTACATTTCGTTTTTTTTGTTGGTCTTCTAGCATATGGACTGGTATGGTTATTATGGTTAATGACGACGATTACTATAATGACTAAAAATCATCGCCTTAACCATGTCATGCTCGAGCTGATCCATCTTCAATGTGCAATTGTTGTGAAGTGAATGCGAATGTGAATGTGAATGTGTTTTCTTTAGAGTTTCATACTAGAAGAGAGTCGACTTTTTTTTTATGACTTTACAACGAACAATTACAGAACAATTTCACACAAAAAATTGCAATATTTTTATATTGATGTCGCTAACATTGGCTATGTATGACACTTGGTGGTATGCTGTGATGATACAGTGATTAGAGTGTTGGGAATGATTTTTGTTTTTGTTTCTTCTTTTTCATTTTTCATCATTTAAAAAAGAAAAGCAGACAGAATGGTAATATTGTAGTTATATGACTGCCTTGGTTGGTGGTATTGGTGGAATTGGTTGGCGTGAAATGATTTTTTTCTGAAAATGTTTGCGCTTGTGATACGGATGTTTGTTTCTGTTGTTGTCTGCACTTGACAAATGCTCATCACACAACAGTAACATTAATAATGATGAACGAACGAACGAACGAACGATCAATCTGGTTGGAGTTGCCAAGCAAGGCTCGCGTCGCGTCGCATTGTAGACGATGGGAAAATTTGTAAATTTCTTTATTTGTGTTTGGCTAACAATTGTGACAACGAGTAAACGGATCAGTCACCACCAGCCAACGAACGGACGGATAAGACATTCAGTGAACAGTCACACAGAGTCGTTGTCGTTAAGCTTGAACTCCATTGTGTCAATACTAATGACGGCAACAACACAAATAATAACAATAAGAAGAATATAATATTTAAACAAAAACAAACAACAACAACAAAATAACAGAAAGAAAAAACGTACATACACAGATAGATGAAGGAACTTACCGCCGATTTCTTTTGACTTTTGGCGTGCGCTTTGAATTTTCCGCTTACGTAAAATGCCTCTAATAAGACTCATAAACATTAGCGGACCGACAACAACAACAACAATGAGGACTATACAGAAAAAAAGAAAGAAAAGAAAATAAATAAAATATCGATCAATAAACACTTTGTTGCCAATCTGTCTAGTTTAAGTATTTTGTAACAGTTTTTATAGGTATCTGCCAGCCAGCCAATGTCGACGAGGGGCGTACTGCAATGTATAAAAGTGCCGATATTATGCTTGTCTTGTTGCGCACATTATTTGCAAGGCAATAAGCTTAAACGCTCCAAAACACGATCGCTGTTATTGTTTGTATTCAGATTGTTATTTGATTGCTTTTGTTCTTGTTATTGTACTACATTGAGAAAGTTCGCATGTATACATAAGTATGTATACCGCAATAACAGAATGATGATGATCACAATGTTAATCGTGTATGTAAAGAAAAAGGATCTTTGGTGTACTAGTGAACATCTCTCTGTACCAAACATTACAAGAGGAGAAATTACGTAGAGGACTACGTTTCACCTTTTAGCGTCGCATAAAACAGCTTATCAATCCACCGACTCCTACATTGCTAAACTGTTCTGCTGCTCGCTGGCCATGAAAGTCACGTTTAATAGGCCGTATAGCCGGCCTGATATGTTTTCCGCTTCGAAATACTGCGTCAGTGCACAAAACATTTAAACATTAATTTTAATTAATTAATTAATTCAAGCCGGTGCTGATTACCGCGTTATTGTTAGTTTAATTATCTTTGTTGAGACAAGAAGTTCCTTCATGTGGCTCCTTACTGTCTTATGAGGAAAATGAGAAGAACAAGAAAGATTACAGCAATAATCTATCTAATAATATATACATATACAGTGCACTCGCGATAATATGAACTAATTAAAACAAAGCCTGTTCATATTTTCGAAATTGTTCATATTTACAAATGGCTTAAATTGTTGAAAAAATTTTGTTTTCTTGCAAGATAAACACTTTTCCCGCTTTTTTTTCATTAAATAATTTTATTTTTTGTTTTATTTAAAAAAAAGGAACTTCCTTCACTAAATTTGTAAATGTGTTCAAACACTTATACAATCTTTAACTTAAACTTTAAAAAATTCGGTTATCTTTTTTTGCTGTCTTTTTGAACGAGAACTTTTAAAATAGCCTTCTCCCGCAACTGTCTCAATACATTTAAGTCTCGTTGTTCAACCATTTCACTTTCTGTCCACTCCAATGTATGATTAAAAATTTCTACAACTTCCCTGTCTTTAATCGTTCTCTTTGGCCTCTCCACACAATCATCTTCGTCCGATATTTCTTCTATTTCATTATCGTCGCATTCAATAGCATCCTCATTCGATTCTTTAACATTCAATGCTGTAAATTCAATTTATAGAAAACTATAGAATAACATACAACTTCAATTCTTTTACAGTACATTATACATTACAGAGAACACGAATTTATTGCACGCACTTTCTTCTAAATCTATTAAATTCATTTGAAAGCTTTGTCTAAGATTACTTAAAGGGATTTCATCTTCAGGATCATTTGTAGGCTTCCTTTAATGTAGTTTGCTTCATAGACTCTATTAAACTACCCCCTTTAGCAGCAATGGAAGCTAGAAGACTGTTTCTAAAATAAAGTTTTGTCATCCTGATTGCATTCTGGTCCATGGGTTGGATAAGAGGTATCACGTTCGGTTGCATAAACATTACAAAAATAGAGCCGTTTTCAGATTTTAGTTGGTCATCAAGTGGGTGAGAAGGTGCATTATTTATTAAAAGAATGGCTTTTGCTGGCTTCACCTTTTTGCTTAAGAATCGTTCTATACACATGTATCTACATACAAATTTATGTAGTATGTATTTGTGGTTTTTTTAAGATTTGGTATTAAAATAAACATAAAAAACTCGGGATTTCCCCAATTTCTAATGCTTTGTAACTGGAATTTGTATGCTTTAAAAAGAAAAAAGCTGTTCATATTTTAAAGCCTTTGTACAAAGTTCATATTTTGGAGTAGTCAATGTTTAAGAAAAAGTGTTCATATTTTGGGGTGTTCATATATTAGGGTGTACATAATATCGCGAGCGCACTGCATACAGCAAAGCATTCATTTTCCTTTTCGAATCTCTAAATACATAGTACATATGTATTGTATATCATTGAAATAATAGTATTCCATGTGGCCACCTATAGTAGATCATCCAGTATGAAATTAATTATAAAATTAGAGAATCGATTTCGCGATAGGGTCGCTCCGGTATTCATTTATTTAGGATAACGCCTTAGAGATCAAGTGTTTCAAACGAATCAGAAAACGTTGAGCTGTTGATGTATTTTATTCTCTTAAAATAGAATTTCATAATGAATGTTTGTGTATCGGAAATGTAGAGCACAGAATGCATTCAATTGTTGAAGACATGATTAATTCCAATAATTTAGAAATTTCGAAAGAAACATTTAGCGATCGTGGGAAGAAGCTCACTAGCATATACATATTCGTACAGACATTCATTTATACTCATTACATGATTACAGCTCCAACATCGATCTTCAATATGCAATACACATACGCTTGCATGTGTGTGTGTGTATGTATGTGTGTATGTTAACAAATGTTATCTTGACAAGTTCAGTTCCTGTCCAAAAACCTCGAACATCTCAAAGTACACACACAAATTGACATATTCAACTACGAATTGATGAATAAATTTTAAGTAGACATAGACACAAAGTTACGTTAGCAATAACGTCCATTATTAACTCCTGCGATGAATTGTGGGAAAATTTCATAAGAAGCCCTTGAGCATTTCAAAGAATTTCAAATAAACACACACACACACACACACACACACACATAAGCAACATATTAACAATATTAACATTAAAAACAACAAGAAAAAGAAAAAAAACAAAAAAACGTATGTAAAGCGAAACAATGTCAAAAAACTAATTTAACAAGATAAACTTATTAACGCATCTGTCTGTTAACATGGAAAGCAACGGAGAACCAATAGCCAACAACAAATACCAACGGAAACAAAGCGTATACGAAGAGCATTCAAAGGAAGACTTTATAACACATTCATAGCAGTACGTCAGGTTGGCAAATCATTAGGAAAACCAACAAACTCAACTCAAACTCAAATATCAACACAATATTATTCCATGAATTGGAATAGGAATGGCATGGCATGGCATGGCATGGCATGGCCTGACATCGAAAGAAATCTTGTCAATTTGTTCATTATGACAAATTAGACGGCACAATTGACGTTTTCTTTCTTGTTTTCTTTGTTTTTTTTTTCTTCTCTTCATTTTCGTTCTTTTTTTATCTTTTGCTTGTTTTATTTATAAAAACACAAATTAAATACATGAGTATTTTTTTTTTCCACATTTTTAATTTTTTTCTTTTTATTTTCATTTGTTTTGTTTACAAATTTTGTGATTATTGCCTCGATTCTAATAAAAACCGGCTGCCGCACCTACATTTTGTCACGTCCCATGGTAAGAGTAAAAACGCAGCTAATAATTGTAACCGCATGAACACAATGTACGATTAATGTATGTACATATATACAATACGTATCTATGTATGTCTGTATGTCTGTATATCGTTCGGTCGGTTCACGTTATAGTGTGACATATATTTATGGATACGTAAAGTAAAATGGGAATTAAAGGCAAGTCAAATTATAATCTAACAACCTATTTAGTTGGAAGCAAAGAATCACTTTTGGAATCAACCTCATACATGTTCGACAATCGATATATGTATTGTCATACACAATTTTTGTTATTCTGTGTGTTAACTTTTAGCAGCAACAACAACAAAGTTGATGGAGTTCCACTGTGGTAGGTTATCAGCGACTGCCATATGAATATTATAGAGTTCCCACAGCTAAAAACTATATGATAAGACCCAACCAGAAGAAAAAAACGTAAACACAAGTACACATCCAACAGCAGCACACATTCATACATACATACATACATACATACATAAATTGTGACAAACGAGTAACTGACTATCATTTTATGCTTCAGATGGTGTTTATTAAATGTCTGTCTGTCTGTCTGTCTGTCTGTCTATTTGTATAATTACAACGTATAAAACATCATTCGAGTCAAGCAAAGCAAAAACAAAATATATGAAAATTAAAATACGACATGAATTTCGTGGTCTAATGAACGGCTCCAGTGCAAGTAGCCAAATGTAAAAATACGAAAATCAAAAGAAGAAAAATTCAAAATGCAACCATAAACTGTGCAACTTGAAACATTGCTGGTGGTTTTTCCCCATCTTTTTCATCGTTTCACAGTTGAAATGGTGGCGCAAAGAGGTTTTCATGAAACGACATTCGCTTTTGTATTACAAAATTGTGCTTGGAAAACTGAACGTTTGCAATTAAAAATTTAAGATTTATTGAACAAACGAACAGACGGACAGACTGTGTACAAAACAATAAGTGTTATTGCCTCTAAATGGCTTTAATGATGTAATTGAAGTGAAGTATGTATTGAAATTTAAATATTAAAACTGTAAAGCAAGCAAATAATTGTAATCACCAGCACAATACATATTTTTAATATACTTATGTATACATACATTAAATAATAATAATTTTTATTAATTTAATAATGTAATATTATTAATCTTGTTTTCGAAACCCCAACTCTATTTGGGATAATGATACACATACATATATGTATGTAATTGAGTATGGTTGGCTTAGGTTAGAAGAGGGCTACGGTGGTAGTCGAATATATTGACTACCACCCAACCTAACCTTATCTTAATAAAAGTCAAGAAGAAGGGTATAAATTACGAATATGTTGCCGACTAAATGAATATTTTCTAATAAAATTTAAAAAAATCATTCTTAATGTACGCTCATGACGGTAATACCAGACGCCTGAATAGCTTCAAGTATTAATTTTCAAATTCTTTTTATAATTTTGCATGCTAGTTCATTGTGGTACACAATTACAATCCGAATTGATGTTTGCAATTGCAGAACTGATATGTACTTTCATATGTATAGTACGTATCTCATTAGCAAATAAATGCTTGAGTCTTAACGAAAAATATTTGACAATTTTGATATTATAAAATACATACTAATCCTCGTGTAATGCTGCAAATTCAATCGTATTTATTTTTTCGATTATTTCCTACCGAAATCACATACCGATGGTTGTGCAACTTTGAATCGCAACTCAAACTTTCT
This sequence comes from Sarcophaga rosellei, assembly GCA_930367235.1. NCBI lineage: Eukaryota > Metazoa > Arthropoda > Insecta > Diptera > Sarcophagidae > Sarcophaga > Sarcophaga rosellei. The sequence continues at coordinate 1,334,050 of OV884019.1, read as the reverse complement.
CTTTCAACTTTCGTGCTTAACATAAACCCGATTTAATAGCTATTAATCCCCACATCAAAGGAATCTCTGTCAATAATTCAGATGACAAAGTTTGACACAAATCCTTGCTTGGCTTATGACAGGGCCACTGACACAATGACGCTGACAGTAACACTCCAAATTGATTTTTTTTTTTATATCCAACGAAACTTTACGTTGCTTTAATGGGCGATTAACGACATGTACTCGAATAAAAAAGAAAAACAATAGATTTTGGGAACTTCCTCCCATAATGAGTTTTGAATTTTGATAGCCTAAACAACACCACACATGCAAAAACTCACTTACATAATGGGTGTGAGTGAATGTGTGAATGAATTAAAATGAAATTTTGAATCCATTTTTTTCTTGCTTTTTTTTATATTTCGATTTGTTTTTCTTTCAATATAAATGAAAATAACCCAAAGGAAACCCATAAAAAAGACAACCTGGTGCACAATGCACTGGTAAAGCGGAACAAGCCACAAACATCAAATGTTATTTTTTGTTTTTTTTTTATAGCTAAGCAAATAATAATGCTTTCGGACGTTTATGTAACCTTCAGCACTGATGTTGGCCTACAATGACAAAAGCAAACACAATTATAATTGTGTTAACCTTTCTTTTTGTCTTCATATTGTATTTTCATTTTCATTTTAATTTTTTCCCTCTCTCTTCTATTAAACAAACAGATGTTTGCCTCTGTGAAGGGAAGAATCATCCCAAAAAAAATGATTGAAAGTTTTTATCTTACGATTATAACAACAATGCCGGTAATTGTTTGTAATATGGAGGAACCTTCAGCACTAACTAATTAGCCGAAGCAGCAAGTAAATGTGACTGACAATTTCAGAATTTTTAAATTTTACCATCGATTGTATAAGATTATCCATGACAGACATGACAGACCACTGTGCATAACGATTGCAAATGCTGCATGCAGACAAACAGCATCATTATTATGATTTTGATTGTTTTGTTGTTGTTGTTGTTAAATAGAATACACACACATTAAATATTAAAAATAATTAAAAAAAAATTAAAAGAAAAAGAAAAAGAAACAAACGAATGTCGATTGTTGGTTGGTTGTGGATTCGTTAAATGGTTGAATTGCGATGAGTTTTTTAAGGACATTTCACGCTTATTTGACTTTTAACATGGATTTATTCGACAGTTGAAAATCACAAAATAAAAATTAATAATCTCTTCTCATGCATGTATGCAACGTATGCATCGACAAACTTTTTATTTATTGTGACATTGAAACTGCATACATACATACATATGTATGTATGTACATACTTGTGGATGTAAGTATATGTATGTATGCCGTTGAGCGGCTAAAAAGAGCAACAGAGGGAAATTTACAACCATTTGTATTGACATATTTTCTTGTTCTGTTTTTTTTTTTGTGTCTTAAGGTTTCTTTCAGAGATCAGCAATGAGTATTCAAAAATATGAGTAGAATCATAATTTCTGATACTTGTACTCATTCATACTCATTTTAACACCATGGAATGTCTACTCATATGATTCATTAGAAGGTTGTGTGTTTGCTTTGCTTGCTGCTCTGTCTTTTTTGCTTATGTGTCTTGTTTCTTTTTTTTTTTGTAAATGGAACAATAACTAAGACTGTAAATTTTGATGAATAATTCGAGTATTTGAAGTCGCCGTAGACTAGTACGAAGTGTGTTCGCTTATTAGACGTAAAGCCCGGGCTCGAGCCCAAGGCCAGACATCAAAGCGAAATATGAAAAAAAAATATTTCTTCGGCGACTTCCTCTCAGCAAATTTCTGGCAAAAACTCTGAAAGTAAATAAACCTGCCATGAAAAAGTTTTTCAAAAATCTGTCGTTCGGAGTCAACATTAAACCGTAGGTCCCGCCACTCAAGTATAAAATTAAGGCACACAACATGAGTGGTGTGAGAAGCAAGCCGTAATCCTGATTGAAAGGTTGTAATGGCCAACTATGTATGTATGGACATATGAATATTATTAAACATTAGTAGCTTCAGCTGGTTGAGAAGTGCTAGGGCTTCATTAGTATAGTCGCGCTCTCCCTTGTGTTTTGTTGGGTCTGTGTAATTCCTCCGCTTTCCATTCTCCCTTTCCTACTTCCTGTCCTTTTTCCTATCCCCTCTAGTATCCTTCCATTTTAAGGACGTTTCGTACAATGGGTCAATTTGACCTCCGGGTACTGTACTTATCTCACTTGACAAGTACACGTCCTCTAACCTAAAAAACCTAACCTAATATTATTAATATTTCAATTAATTGTTCTTCTTCCATCATACCTTCTACCAAAAATTCTTGTACCAAACAGAACGATTAAACACTTTTTGTGACAATATGCCTAGACAGTGGTGGTGGTCTTATAGTTAGCACACCCATTCATCAAGAAGTATATGTTTGAATATTGTATTTCTAACAGTAATAATTTTTCTTGTCACATGCTATTTAAAATGACTTGATGACAGTTCACAGGCAAGTTCACTCGGTGGGTCCATATGACCCATTATGTTACCCAATGTGCGATAAGCCTCATTGTAATGATCCGCTAGTGGTGGGTTTGGACCACCCCGGTTAATGAAAGCGGGCAGTTCCGTTAGTGGCACTTCAAATGTTCTGTCACTCAAAAACCGATAACTTCTGTTTCAAACTGCAGGGCATTCCCCTCTATTGTATTCTCCTCAAACATATGCAATTCCTTCCGCCATACAATCGTCCAGTGGATGATACAAGACTGCAGACCCCATCTACTTCCAAACGTTCTTTTACAGACAGACAACATTCAGCGCTTTCTTTATCCTTTCCTCCATGTCCCTCTTTCAGGACAGTTTGGAGTCCAGAATAATACCCAAGTACTTTGTCTTCTTTGAGAGTCTCAGAGCCGTTTCGTTCATTTCCAGAATGGTAAAACTCGGGTCCCCATATTTCCATGTAAACAAGAATATATATGTTTTCATATTTCCTGGGTTCACACTAACTCTTTGTTTGTTACTGGAAACAATATCATAGATATGAGAGTGCTACCTATAAGATCACCACTGTATATCTAGTGAAACTTTTCACACCCAAACATGGTTTTTGTATTCTTTTCCATTCAACTTCAAATTGCCTACAAACTTAAGTAAAAGGACCCTAATTTGTATCCACAGGATTAAACAGTTTTGTACTCACAAAAAAAACTGTTTTTTTTTGGTTTGGTTTGTTTGTTTGACACACAATAAGTATTGAAAGCATTTAATAAATGCTTACCTTGTGATTTCCGTGTCCGCTTATCATCTTCCTTATTGTGTATAGGGGAGGGGGGATTTAATTTGTTAATGCTGTTGAGAGATTCTGATATTTTTTTCATGTTTAACTTACTATTTATTTTGCACAGATGTTTTAAGGGTTCGAACGGGAATGAGTTCGAAAAGTAGGGCGTGTCCTGCTCATATTCAGTTGTTGCATGGTACAAGACGACACCACTTAATTGCGATTTTTTGTTTGTTTTACACATTACATTACAAATATATCCACTTAATAGCTCACCCCTCCCCTTGTCATTTGTTGTTCGGTTTTTTTTTTTTTTTGTATCACTGTTGGCTAAATTAAATGATGAGTGATAAAATGCAACACAGTTTACAAATAGTTTTTAATGTGTTATTTGTAGTTGTTGTTGTTGTCATATTGCTGCTATTATAACAGCCCTTAAAAGTAAATATTTTACATGCAAACGTGTTACTCCATATCATATCATATCATATCACTGGGTTGACAAAACTTGATACTCTCAATTAAAGTGTCCTGTGGTGTTTAATCTCTTCCTCATTATCTCTGACTCAGTTTCCCTTAAATTTTTGGATTTTTTAGTTTTTTTTTTTTTTTTTTTTTGGTGAATAAAACTGATTTCAATTCGTTTTAATTTTATCGTCGTTACAATCGTAAATGAATTTCTATGCAAATATGTACATAAACATACGCATATAGAGAATTTTATCAACAGAATTAAAAATCCATTGAAAATGTTTAAACTTAAATGGTATTCTTAAAGGAACGTTCTGTTCTATTATCATGCCATTAAGAAATCTTATATTCTTTGTATTGTATGGCATTGGAAGTTTATTTATTCAATTAGACGCTGGCAAAAATGGATTTCTATGGAGAGAGAAAAGTTGTCAGATGTGAAGGCAATTAAAAGAAAAAAAGGTTTATTTTAAACTTCTCTGCCAGAAACAGAATCAAGATGGATTTCATCCATCACTTCAAGTGAAGTGTTGAACTCGAAATATTTCGAACTTTTGTTTGGCGCCACTAATATTTACATCAATTGATCTCTTAAGTCGAAATTAAAGATTCAGAAGCCCTTTAATCAACTTAAGCAATGATGGTGGCCGAATAAAACTATGATAACCGATGATAATTTCAGTACTCAATATAAATGCTTCTACTGTCTACACATGGCATTTAAATTGCAGAACCACTTGCAAACTCAATATCAAGGGACAATAAACCATCAAGTAAGATAAATAGGGAGAAAATAAGAAAATCTCAATTCGAAATTTTTGAGCATATTATACGGATGTGGGCAATCATGATAAGTACGTCATCTCTTGAAGCGACATTTTTTACCATCATTTATTGGCTACCAGCAGACTGTGACAAAATCTTGGATCTGTCCATTCGCTACCATACATCTGGATCCAGAGATGCGACAAAAATCGAACGCGAATTCTATTCGGAACATTCGAGTTGTGGCCTAAAGAGCGCGTACACCACATAGTTGTGTTGATCCATTGAGGAATTATTGTTAAATGTTCATAACGAAATTTGGAGGCAAATTGTATTCGCAATAATTTTTCGTCTTTTATTCTTCGTTGACAAATTAAATTACGGAGTAAAACTTTTTACGATCACAAGGGAGGTGACATTTAAACAAAAAAAAAAAACATTTTGTTTTTAAAATATTTATTATTTTTCTTTTGTTTTTGTGTTTTTTTTTTTTTTTTTTTGTAATTGTAAATTCGATTCGAAATTATTCTATAAACGCCAAAGATGTGAACATCAATTGGTGGTCGGTCGGTAGGTTAGTACTTGTGATCGCACATTAAAAGCCGTCTGTGGGCGTTTTCCTCCTTTTCGAAATTTAGTCTTTCTGTAACCTGATATTTACAAATCGGATCATTAGACACGTTGACTGGCTATAAAGATATTTTCTTTGTCAAATAAAGTTGGCCACGAAAGCCGATATGGATAATGTGCCATGATGATGGAAGGCGAACTTCAATGCCAGCCAGCAAAACAACGATCGGGTTAATTGTGATGCTGGTGAGAGTGATGCAGATGATGTAGAAAAAGAAAAAAAACAAAGATAACGTCAACGTTAGTGTTGTTGTCGTCGTTATTACTTTTTAAGAGGTTTTTTTTTTTTTTTTGATTCTTATGTAGTTGTTGTCGCCGTTGTGGTCTATGATTGTAAATCTATTTGTTTTAAATAAAGCATGGGGAGATTTTAAGCACAAAAAATATTGAATGGAAACCAACAGAAGAACAATCGGAGATACTTCGTCAATTCATGTGGCGTTTAAGGAACTTAAACTAGCAACAACAAAACCAACAACAGCATCGTCAATAAAAGAAAACAAAGCCGAAAAAGGCAACAAACGCCAAAAAAAAAACAGAAACAGAAACAGAATAATATGCGGAGGTGGAATATAAGGGCTACACAGACATCCCAACATTTTTTTAACCATTCAATGAAGCGTACGTAAACTGTGGACTATGCGCGTTTGTAGCATGCCATAGTAAGTAAATAAGAAGAAGAATAAGAAGAAGAGGAAAAAACCAAAGTCGCAATATACCAGATGACGATGATGCTTGATGCTTGACTTTATTTTCGAACTTTGACAGAACGAGTAAGCCTAGCCCTTTTGTTTTTGAATTGTTTTCTTTTTTGTTTTGTTTCTCCATCTTTCTGTGAAATGAAACCTCAAATGTAAGAATGAATGGGTTTTTCGGCTGTAAAATTGTATGAATGGCTTAAAATATGTATGTATGTTTGTGGAACCGAATGCTGCATTCAAATCATACCACAATTTATACATTTAATGGATGAATGAATTGTGGCGCTTCGATTCTTTTTTCTTTGTTTTCCACTTTAGTATGGGCTTTTGTTGCATCTTTACGATTAAATACACCGAAAGAAAAACCTTTTGAAATTTATAATTTTCAATTTATAAACTTACGATCCACGATAACTATAACAACAGTGATAGCCAATGATAGTCAGTTTAAATCCTTTAATCTTTAAATTCAAACTTTTGTACTTCGATGTGCAATATATGTACATACGTATTCAAATAAGCCAATCTGTTGTGATCTATGCCAAGTGGGGTGGGGGATTAAGAAGCCGTTTAAGCTCTATAAGGTTCCGACATTTCAAATATTACGAGATGACAATTTTCAAAGTGTATCGAAAGGGTAGATTCAAAAAAAAGCAATACAACAACGTACTTAAACGTGGGCGATAAAGAGAGTTCTTTAGTATTATGTCTGGTTGGGTGTAAATATTTACCTTATATACATACATATGTATGTATGTATTTTAACTATATATATGTATGTATGCTAGTATTTATGTATGCACATATGTATGTATGTATACGAATGTGTTGAGTATATAAAATAAAAATAAAAATATTTGTAACACAAGGTTTGGCAAAATACCCTGCGGCTTGCTATTGAACTTTAAAGTTATGAGCCAACAATGATGGACGTATAACGACATCGCTAAAGACGAAACATTTAAAACGTCCTTATAGTTGAAGTCGAAAATGAATGGCTGAATAGATTGGTTGCGGGTTTATTATTAGTTTAGTTAAGAATTTTGCTTTGTCTCGCTGGTAGACATCAGGTTAGATAGAAACAGCGCTTTGAAATGTATAAAGAACTGAAGATTTGTTTCATCGTTTAATTTCGCTGCTTAAAGATGACTTTGTGTGATTTGAGTTCTACCTTTTTTTTCCTGATTTTGTGTACTTTTTATACTGAACTTCGAATAGGCGTTTATTCCCCAAAATATGTATGTGATACCCACCCACGAGGAGCAGTTACAAAACCGAAATAAAAATAAAAACCAAGACAAAGTAGAAGAAATAGTTGAAGATGGAGAAAGAGAAAAAGAAGACTTTAAGACTTGCCTAAACGTACATATCTTAAGCATAGCCTGGCAGCAAAAGCAACCAGCCGTGAAGTTAACATCAAGCCGTTCCTATACATACATATTTTGTACAAAAACAAAATATTCTATTCCCATCTACCAGTACGTGGGTATGTATGTACATACGTATGCGCATACATAACGCGTTTCAGTTGGTTTTTCTTCTCCTCATTTTATACCCTTCTCCCTTCCATCATCCTGCTCACTGACTGAAAAAACAAAAAAAAAAAAAAACAAAAAAAAAATAAATAAATTTTGCAACAGTGACCCTAAAAACAATGCCGAAATCTTCTTAAACGGAGAAGATAAAAAAGAATACAAATAAAAAGTATTATTTTTTATTGCTGTAGTAGTTGTTGTTGTTGTTGTTGTTGTAGTTATCTGGCTTTAAGGTGTGCTCGAAGTAATAATTCACAGTACTCTGCCAAAAGCAGACTTAAATGTTGAATTAAATTTTTCGAATAGATTTTATTGAACAACATTTTTGCTACACACTCCATATTTGGCAATTAAGTAGTAGAAGACGGCTTTAAAACAATTTGGAATCAATTGCCTGAGACAACTAGTTGGTAGTGTGTTGGCTTATTAGACGTAAGGCCACGGTTCAAACCACAGGTCAGACATAAAAAAGAAAATATGAAAAATAATATTTCTTCGGTGACTTCCACTCAGCAGATTTCTGGCAAAAACTCTTAGAGGTAAATAAAATTGCCAAGAAAAGTTTCTTAAAAATCTGTCGTTCGGAGTCTATTTTAAACTGTAGGTCCCGCCGCTCAAGTATAAAATTAACACATACAACATAAGAGTTGTGAGAAACTTGGTTCATACTCCTAACTGAATGGTTGCAACGACCAATTACAATGTAATAAATAAAAATAAGGCAAATCAACAAATTTATGAAGCGGTATGTGGCTGGTGAAATGGAGAAAAAATATCCAATTGATATCAAAGTATTACAACCTGTTTCTTAATAAATAATACACAATAAAAGTATAAATAATGTACGATAAAACTGAAAGAGCAGTCTGACCAAAGTGTATCATACGCCTAAGAAGAGCTCGAGTATCAGCTAGCGATTGAGTGTTCACGCTCTCAAAGAATCTCCTATACAAAGTATTCAACTTAATTCTACCAAATACGAACAGTTAGAGGAGATGTTTTCGGGACCAGATACGAGTCCTCAAAATGCCCAGTATTTCCACCGCTACAGTTACCACCCAATCTGAAGTGAAACTCCAGTGCAAGGTCGGCAACACCAATGTCCCGATCCCCTTCTAAATTCTCTGTAAAGATACATAAGTCTACCATTTCATCCTGAGATTTTCCCACCGTTCCACAGAACCCTTTCAAAGATAGTTAATCGATATAGAAGGATACAAGATATTTATAAGGAAACATTAAACAAAATCTATCTTTTTTCTAAATTTTATGCAGTGAGGTGTTATGTACATAACACCTACATATATTCTTTATATATTCTTTATGACATGACATTGTCATATTATTTCTATTATTTCTGTTGTTGGTGTTATTCGATTTGATTTTATTTTGGTCAAAATACTTTCTTCAAATCGTTTCTAATTTGTAATTATTTTTCTTTCTCTCCTCAATTACAGAAAACAGAAGAAAAACTAAAAAATCGAAGATTCCATCAATTATATCCTTTGGGGTGCATATTGAGGGATGAGGGATGCAAAATGCCAGTAAATAAGTTCACCAAAGCCTTTAAATAAGACAAAAGTGAACAGTTTACTACACTTGGAAATGATATGAAGTGGAAGTAAAGTAAAGTTAGAGTATGTGGTTCGGTGCGGTGCATTTTGATTTGCTTTGGTCGAGTATTTTATTGTGATTTGGTGTGGTTATGGTTATGGTTATGGTGATGGTGTGGTTAAGGTTCGTTATTTTACAACTTTTTAACAACTGTTTAGTAAGATTTTTATTTTATTTACTTTTATTTGTGTGTCTTTGTTTTGTTTTATTTTTTGTTATTGTTGTTATTGTTATATTTTTGGCGGTATTTAGTTTCAAAAACAAAACATATGCCCACCTATAAAGTGAATAGTTCGTAGAAATCTCTTCTTATTTACTCGTTTTCGTTTTCCTTTGAGTTTTTGTTTGTTTTGTTGTTTTTTTTCTTGGTACTTTTGCAAATTTTGCAGTCATAATTATGTGTAGCGAAATATTGACCCAATGACTTGTTTAAAGCCAAAATAATTTCTTTTCATTCGTATCTTTGGGTGGGCTTTAGCTTTTGACAGAATCAAAAAAAAAAACAAACAAAAAAAATTCATTTTCGTTGCGATTATAAGGGGAGTTTCTCTTTGCAAATATATTGTATTTTTTGTACATGCTTTTGTACGTGCTTAAAGTGTTGCACTGTAAATGCGAGTAATCCTAGTACAAACTCTGAGAAAAACTTTCGAACTTTAAATAAAATTAACACGTTGATGCTCGATGAGCCATCTCTGCACTCCAGAGAGGGTAACATCCACAACAAGCATCGTAGACGTAATTACCAGACAATGAATGTCATATTTGAGATGATAAATACAAAAGCAAGTGCAATAAGCAACTAAATTTGGAATATAAAAGGAATACTGATTGATTGCTATACATACTCGTTTGTAAGATTCTTACTAAGAGAACATCGCTTGCTCAATACGTGCATCAATTAATTGTCTAAAAACAAAACAAAACAAAGCAAAACAATATTTTAAGAAAATTACAAAATTTTATAATGAAACTCCAATATAATGGCAGCCTCTTACTAATAATGCTCATTAATGGCAACATGGCCACGAAGATGATCGGGAGGAGAAGTAATGTTGTAAAGTAATGCTTCTACTGTTGCAGATGAAAGTGTCGTCTTCAAAATTAAAGACGTTGTTGTAATTTCTTTTCATTTCATAAGCTTGTATCGATTGTTTACTGGTGGTATTCGTCTGTTTGTCTGTCCGTGTTAAAAAAATTAAATTCTAGAAGAATTCGGACGAAGAGTCTTGGAGGGACAAGACAAGTCGTAGTAAACGATGTTATAGATGCTGTAGATGGAACGGTTGGTGGTGGTCTGCTAAGTGGATTTGTATGTTTTTTTAAGAGGAAATGTTTATTGTTTCAATTTTGTTATCAGCTCTAAGACAAACAAACACACACACGCATTCACACAATAGCCAAAACAGTCGAGCCAGAAAGAAACAAACAGACAGACAGACAGACAGAAATGGACGGACATTAAAAAGATACTAAAATACCCATCAAGCGACAGTTTTAGCTTTCTTTCCTTAATTTAATAAGTATGAATGCATGAATAAACATTTCATTTGACCACAGGGACAGAGACCCAACAACACCAAACAGATCATGTAAAAACCTATAAAAAGAAACAAAAAAAAAAAACTCTGTTATAATGCTGATGCTGGTGCTGGCTGCGGAAGACAGTTTTCGAGAGTGTCTGAAATCTTGTTTTGTTTTTGTTTTTTTGTTTTTTCAGAGTTAAAACCCAACTCCATATAATATAAAGGAGATAGAAAGAAGATAAACTGATATTGAGCAGACATTAATGTTGTTGGCACTGGCATCCAATGGCCAACGTTATTGGCTTGACAGTCTGCTGAGGAGGTGGCGATGATGATGGTACACTTCGAAGTATTATGGTCAACTCATATGTTGTGTTCGAATAAAAAAAAAGTTTTTTGATTTCTAATTTGTTGTGGTCTGTCTGTGGCAACCAGAAAATTATCTTTTTATTTATTGCTCAACTGACACTTCTGTTTACCGGAAGAATCATTGTCTTCATCATCGCCTTATCAGCATGAGCACCACATTCAGCACTAAAACAAATCAAAAAACAAAAAAAAAAAAAAAACCAAAAAAAAAAATACTTTAAAAAGTTTTCTTCAATAAAATTCTGTTCTCTTGAATAAAAATTATTTCATTGCATTTTCAATGTGTTTCAGTTTATTACCGCGCGAATGCCAGCTTGACCGTGGTGCTAAGTGGCATACCCAAGTCGATTGAAGAGGATTCCGGTAGTAGTGCACCAGCCATGGGAAGCTCGGAGCCTCTGCAGCTTCCCGGAATATAACTATGCCCGGGGACCCAGATAACTGTGACACTAAAGCGCTTAGAAAGAAGATCCAGACAGCAGTGACATTCACTGATGATCCTGGAGTTATAACGTTCGACAGAAATCTTATGGCAGCCTGACTGTCAGAAAATATTGAGATTCGTGATCATGTTACTGTAATTGTTTACGCTTCTAACCAAATCATCTTTTTTTTCGTGTTTGTATGGTTGTAATCCCTTAATATATACGCTTTCTTGTTTTTTTTTTATAATTTTTATTCTGGCTGCAATCGATCTATCTGGACTGCCAAAGAGCCAAATCAAATGCATTCTTCTTTCGTGTTTTTAGTGATTCTCACTTTGTCACAGTTTCCAAGCGACAATTTGTAATAAATTTACCAAAATTTATTGAAACAAAGAAATTTCTTTCGTTAGCCATCAATCAGTGGTTTTATCGTTCTTTTACACTTTTTTTTCTCCTTTTTTAATTCTTTTTTTTCCCCTTTGTGTTCGTTGTTCTACCCCCATTCATTTGTATATCGAGCTGTGCGGCTCAAGTTGGACTTTTTCAGTTCGGTGCGCTTTGTTATGTGACGTGTATCTGTGTTTTTACACCTTTTACGCCGGAGAAACATTTCAAGTTAAATACGCAAACAACAACAACAAACAAGTGAAAATGAAATACAATTTAATTAATTATATCGTATATTATTATGGAAGAAGAAGAAGAGAGAAGATCTCTCGATATACTCGTAAGCCATTTGGGACATTGTGGTGACATATTATTACCGCGTTATTAATCATTCGAAAAGGGACAGAATAATGAAATGAATGAAAACAACCAAACGAATGATGTCATATTAGCGCTTAAGATAGGCCATCAGTGCATTGAAACGATCATTAGAATTGGAAAAAGAACGTTCTTACATAGTTTTCCCTGTACTGTTAAGGATGTACTGTTTTTGTCGAATTATTCAGAAATATTTGTCTACTTCTACTCAAAATATAGAGCTGGCATGGTGCATCGGTTAAAGGAGGCGACCCAAGTTATCCAGAATCATAAAATGGTGGAAGCGTAAAGATTTTCATCAATGTTTTTAAATCTATAAAATTAAAAGGCTTCAATAGTCTCATAATCAACCGATAAGTCGAGCAGCGCCACCTCTTAAGGAAGTTATTCACCCCTACACCCAATAATCGACCACAAAGGGTGTTACTTTTAGCGAATGGCAATTTTACATGCTATCGTCCTAACCAGTAGACCAACTACTAATTACCTGCCTATCTGGAAAACAGAAACAAAACAAAAAGAAATAAGATTTCAATTTCAATTTAATTTATTTATTAGAATACAAGTACAAATTCGATTATAATTATTATGAACTGAAGAACTTAAAGCTTAAGCTCGGTGGGAATCAATCCCACGACTACCACGCTTGAGAAAAGGATAGGATGAAAGAGGAAGAAAAGTAAAATTTTGAATCGTGAATAGAATGAAAAGAAAAATAATAGGAAACACAAACAGAATTCAAAGGATGCCAATTATAAATACACCAAGAAGACGAAGAAGATATATGAAGAGGAAGAGATGATTAAAGTGAAAAAGAGAAATGCAAAAATCATAACACTCATCATTAGAATACCTGTGTCGGTGAGCTTGATATCCATCCAACAGAATTTTAGAAATATTCGTTCAATTTAAAAAAAAAAATGTTTTTTTTTTTTAATTTTTAACAACATTTTATTCACATACTCACTTAGCCTTGACAAATTGGACCTGTTTTTATTAAATTCTTTTGATAACGACAACAGAAATATAAAAAAAAAACGACGACGATGAAATTCTTCAAATTCCATGCAATAAAACTCGTTAACATTTCGGTGACAAATAAATGGTCAAATAGTCTGTCCCGAGATCATTCGTTTTTGTTTTTGTTTTTGTATTTCTTAATCGACTCGACTCTGTGCGTAGGAGCAACGGCTAAAACTGTTTGTTTTAAACAAATTCAACACAAATCGAAAACAATACAAAATAAAGGTGATAAAATCTGAATATCATTGAGATGATATTTCTTTCCGATGCCAAATCAGTAGGTAGGTTCTCGCATCAGACCAGAATGAATGTGTGTGTGTGTGTGCGTGTATCAGCCCGTACGAAATGTTGGTGACAAAACAAAAATTCGCAAGCGAAACATGAATAAATCACACGATAAATTCACTCAGAAGAGAACAGACCAGTAGAGGAGAGGTACAGAATGGCTAGGTTTCATATATAAACCTTGTTAGGATTTATCTTTACGACTGTTTCTTGTCTGCCTTTGTTATTTTATTTCTTTTGTTTCGCGAAGAAATATTCCTATCAATTAATGCAGACAGAGCATTCAAAGTATTCAATACAGTAATACATGAACGCATCGAACGATTGTCTGCACAGAGTTTTAGTTTGTCTCTCTCGTACGACTAATACTAAACTAATACTCTACAAGACGCTCATCCTCCTCGAGTTTCTTTATGACGCAGAGGCATGGACCCTATTAAGCACTGATGCAGCTGAGTAGGCAATGATTTCCTCTTCCGATCCACCAGTGAGCTGTATGTTGTGAAACGTATTAACATCCACACCGGCTGCTCTGGCTCGGCCATGTCGTACGATTGGAAGTGGATGCTCCGGCGAGACGGTTTTTTGATGCGGGGATCTGCGGAAGTAGACGAAGACGACAACCTTGTTTGCGTTGGAAGCACCAAATCGAGGAAGCCCTGTCATCAATTGGTGTGACCAACTGGCGTAGGCGCGCAAGAAGCAGAGACTCCTGGAAGGATGTGTTACGGCAGGCCGAAATCCGTTAATCGGGTTGTTAATGGCTAATTAAGTAAGTAAGTAAGTAAGTTTTTATTTTGTATGTGTTATATGTTAGGTTAGGTAAGATCGCGGTATTATAATCGAACCACTCAATTGCCTTATCGAAGTCACAAGAAGGGGTTACTTAAGTGATATATAAAGTGAAGCGAACATCAATAAAAGAATTTCACAATAAACGACAGTTGCTGATTATAAAAGCAAAAAATTCCTTGGTCCAGGAACAAGCATATACCCTTTAAAGGCGAACAATATCGCCATTTGGACTTGATTCTTTTTTAAATTTTTTGACAGCACACCTCTTTAATAACCAATTATAAACTTTCAGGAACATTTTCCAGAAGTCTCGGACATCTTGCATATTGTATGTCATTCCATGCCACTCGAATCACTTTCACACAAATCTTAAAAATTTCACAATTTTTTTGTTCAATTAGTGTCTTCAGATCGCTCTACGAATTGGATTGGAATCAGAGTTTTATGCTGACCATTAGATAGTATCAACTTATATTATAGTATTTCACATAAATGTTTTCATTAAGGAATCATTCTTTATGATCGCATCCACACTATACTGGCCCTTCAATTATAAAACTTTCCAATACTTTTGTGTTTTATTAATTACAGTCAGTAAGTTAGTTTGAATAGCATTTGACAAAAAACTTCACCTTTTTAAGAAATAAAATATTCAACACAAACTTTCTGACGGATGGGTGTACTAATTATAAGACCACCACTGTAGCATGTATGTGGTTATATCCCACAGCATGTCACACTTGTGAAAAAGTTAAATATGTATGTCTGTTAGGAATATGGTAAGCATTTGCTCATTGGATCCGTATCTCGTTTGAGGTGTGTATGGTAACAATTTTCCGATTTCAAAATTCTATTTATGATCGTATGCTCTGACGATAAACAATATTTTGTCAAGAACAAACAACAAAACAATCTTTTAACACGACTAATTTCATCAGATGACTCTCATTTCTCGGGACTCGCCAAAATGATGTCAAGGCTACAATAAAAATAATGTCCCGAGGATTGTGTTGTCCGAGAATGTATAACTAAATAAGTAAATGTTTTTCAAGAGTTGATGTTTTGACGATCACCATCCATTGAAGGTCCATACGTGTGTATTAAGAAGGTTATCTTGGAGTCTATTGAAACCCGTATCTAATAATTACGTTCCATCAAACGCTTCTTCTAAAATTGGAAAATAAAGTATACATATGTACATATATGTACCTTCAGTTAGGATTATGGACCTAGTTTCTCACACCACTTATGTTGTCTGTGTGAATTTTATACATAAGTAGCGGAACCTACAGTTTAAGGTCGACTCCGAATGACAGATTTTTTGAGAAACTTTTCATTTCAATTTTATTTTCTCTCAGAGATTTTTGCCAGAAGTCTGCTGAGCGGAAGTCGCCGAAGTGATTTTTTCGTGTTGATGTCTGACCTGTTTGAACCGTGGCCATACGTCTAATAAGCCAACACACTACCCACTAGACTAAAGTACAGTGAACTCTCGATAATGTGAACCAATTAATGTCGGGGTAGTTCATTTTTTCGAATTTGTTCACATTTTCGATTGTGGTTTTCTTTATATATATTACTAAGTTATTCTTTTTAAAAATCATTTCAATAAGGAATGAAAACGTACGTAGTGTGTACATAAAAAACAAAGAAAATATTACGACAAAAAATAAATAACGTTTGAAATGAAAAAAAGATAGGTACATATGTACATATATGTGAAAACCTAGGCCGTAATCCTGACTGAAGGGTTGTAATGATGATAAATATGAAAATAATCGGTTATTATTTTCTGTTTTTTCTTTTGTTCGATCAGATTATTTACCCCCAATTTCCTGATGTTTTTCAATACTTTAATGTCAGTTTGATCGATCATTTGAAATTCAGCCCATTGCACAGCCTTGTTAAAAATTTCGAAAGCTTCTTTGGCTTTAATGTTGTTTTCAGTCGCTTCAATAAAACAGTAGTCATCATCGTCGGACACTTCACGTAAATCATTTTCATCAAATGACGTGACGTTCTCACAAGGATTATTAATCCATATCTCTAATGTTTACAGCAGTAAATACTTCTGTAGAAGATCTGCTGTAGTATTTTCTAAACATCTAACTTCCGATTGCCACCTTTCTTTTAAAACGCTCAAACGAACATTATATTCAGGATCATCATCATTTACCATATTCAAAATATTTTCCCAACAGTTAGATAAAGTTTATTTACCAACTCGGTTCCAGGATGCCTCTAGAATAGAAACTCCTTCTTTAAGTGTGATTTTTTTCATCGACAACATAGTATTTCATAATTCGGGTATTCCCAGAATTAAATATAAATGCCTTTACAAATTAAGAAATCCCCAAAAATTAAAAAAAAAATTGTTCACTATTTAGAGCGCTCATATAAAAAACTGTGTGTTCACATTAGTGGATAGTTCATTATGTTATGGTAATGTTCACATTACCTCGAGTTCACTGTATGCGAAAAAAAATTTAATTCAAAAATATCTTTCGTTTATAACTCAGAAAAGTTTGTGATATATGTACTTTCGTCTATCTTAGCCTTTATAACTGTTTGTACATACATACATATGTACATTCGTTTATGAATTAAATTTTTTTTTTTGGTACTTTTACAGTGATTAGATTATTTTAAAGGTTTCGTGTGGAGTTTTTAAGCTGATTTTAGATTTTCTAATGAAATTAATGGTTCTTATTATTGTTATTGTTATTTTAATTGTTATTGTTGTAGCCGATCATAATAGGTTGCAAACCTAATTAATAGCTGTTGACAGTATGAAAGACATGTTGTAGAAATAAGTTGCAGTTCTTGCTGTTGTTGTTACAGGTAAAATTAATTAATGATAAAACATTAAATGATTTTTGCAAAAAATATACTTATTTATGTATTTTAAATAATTTTTGTCCTTTTTTGTTTGTTTTTGGTGTCTTTAGTAAATTTTATTCAAGTCGCTAGAATTCGATCGATCGTGATTTGGGCGGAACACCAATAACATTCGTTGCAAATTCACAAAAGATTAGTCAGCACATTATTATTGGGTTTTTATGTGTATTCTTGTTGTTGATGTTGTTGTTGTCAGTTGTAGTTGTTAACTGAAGTGTTGTTTGTTGTCTGGTGGTGTTTTGTTTGTTTATTTATTTATTTATTAATGATCATGGTTTTATTAACACTTGTTAATGTCATTTAGCCATTGTTCTTGCTGTTGTTTGCTGCCGCTATTCATGTTGTCCTTGCTTGACAATGTAAGTTAAAAACAAATACAACAAGAAATGAAAAAAATAAAGGAAAACAATAATTTCAACGCCAATAATAAGATAAAATTGAGCAGTTAACAGCAACACTTCTTTTATCTCTGATTCCTTCGAATCGCAAATGGGTATCAACAACGAATTCCATGCAATCGTTGGTGTATTAATTTTTTTTTTATTTTTTATTTTTTATGATTATTTTTTATCTCTTGTTCCAATTAAAACTCTCTTCTGCACTTTAATGTTTTTAACGTTATTCCCTTTTCTTAACTGTAAAATCATGCAGTTTATTACCGAATTTAATTTGTTTTCCCTTGAATCGTGGCCGGTGTATAATAATTTCTGTTTTTTTTTTCATTTTCTTTTTGGAGTGCTTTTTACATTTTTATTGGCTCTAAAATAATTTAAATGTTGACAAGAATTTTCGAAATTGTTTTAAAATGTTTTGTGTTTTGTGTTTTTGTTTTTTTTTTTTGTTTTTGCTATTGTTTTTGTTAACGAGTTGTTGGTTTCTCGTATTGACAACAGAAGGTGACACATGCCAATATGTGAAATGAATACAAATCATCGAGCAAAGTGAAACATCACATACCATTATAGTAACATTTCTTCCTTCCTCTCTCTCCCGCTCTCTCTCTATCTCCTATTTATTTACCTTCCTCCCTCTCTCTTTCTCACTCTTGCCATATGACATTAAGGTATGTATTTGGTTCCTTTTCGGTTCGTTCTTTTTGAGTTTTTGACATCTTGGGCCTTTTGGAATTTTCGCATGAAAATGGTCGCGTGTCATCAGCATCATCCATATATTGTATGAGTGTTTTATAAAAAAACAAAAACAAAAATTGTATTTTAAAATACAATAAAGATAGAATTAAGATCAGTTTTGGGGACGAAAGAGGAGAGAGGAAATGCTAATGGGAATAATATGTAAACGTAAAGATTTCATGTTTGTTGTGTTTTTTCATCCTTTAACAAGATACACCATTTGGCAAAAATGAATTTCAGAAACAAACAAAAAAAGAAAAGAAAACATTTTTAAATCAAAGCAAAGCAAACAATATCATGGCAGTTTTTGGAAGAAATACCTGTATTCAGAACAAATTCAAGTCAGTCACTTAAAGGTTTATGCATGTATGAATGTGTATTCATATGTATGTATGTATGTATGTCTCTAACTTGATTGCTTGCTAACAAAATTTTGTTCGATTTAAGATCAACCATTCATTGACTTCACACTCAATGTACTCAATGGTACTCAATGTTAAACAAATTCACTGACAACCAACATCAAGCTTGAGAAAACAAAAGCAAAACAAGAAAAGAAGAAAAAAGCAAAAGGTACTCAGTTACCAAATAACATCGCCCAACCGCACTTAACGAAATAATAATAGGTGTTGTGGCAATAATAAGTGTTATGGTTAAACAAATTGGAACTGCAATGCCACGCCTTTAAAATTTTTCACATAACAATTCAACTGGTATCACTGGAAAGAAAAAAAAACTTAAGGAAGTAAAGGATAGATCAAAAGGTTGTTTATTATGACAGCACATCGATTGGAAGAGATATGCATTAGTAAAGTTTGCATATTGAAGCATCTTGTACATGAGAAATCAAACTCTAGCTTAAGTTTCTTATTTATGACATGATGATACGTGCATGGTAGGGACAAGGCCTTAGCCCAATCTTCCCAAAATACACAAGAGCCTAAAACACGTTACAAAACTTTCTAACCGCAACATTGAAGTCGTCGTAGTCTAGTAGGTAGCCCCAGGTCAGACATCACAACGAAAATATGAAAAAAATATATCTTCGGTGACTTCCTCTCAGCAAATTTCTGGCAAAAACTCTGCGAGTAAATAAAATTGCCATGAAAAGTTTCTCAAAAAATCTGTCGTTCGGAATCGATTTTAAACTGTAAGCTCCGCCACTCATGTATAAAATTAACAAACACATCATAAGTGGTGTGAGAAACTCGATCTGTAATGACAAATTATGTTTGTATATATGTAATCGCAACTTTAAAATGTATTTGCAAGTGTCAATATAAAAGAATATCCTGAGTTGTAGTATTTGACCGTCTTTTGCACTATTTTGCTTGCCGTTTGTCACAATATAAAGTGTAATGGATTTATACAAATCGCTTATTTATGCCCTGGCTTTTTATTCAGTTTAAGAAATATAGAACTGACTTTTTTTTCGATATAATTAAATAAATTGTTTCTGCTATGCAGATGATTGGTCTAATGCAGCACGTACTGGGATGATAATTGTGTGCGATAATTGGGTGTAATTAACAATTGTGCATTTTTCTTTATTTATTATTTATGGGTGCCAGAACAGACGTCGTTCCACCTTTTTTCGGAGCCTAAATTCGTATTACAATTTACAATGCCATCAAATTTTCACAATACTTTTCACTTTGTTTGCCTGTAATCTCATCGTCTTTCTCGTCTTCGTTTATCTCCCAGTTATGCCTCGTCATTTAATGTTGTGGCAACCTTAAGGATACCCATGAAAAAAATACAACAAACAGAATATTGGTCAACAACATCTCGATACTCATACACAAACGATACAAGTTAACAAAACTGAGACAGAAAAAATAAAAAAAATTCTCAACACAACAAGAACAACGACAATAAACTGAGCCCGCGCCCATTCATGTCAACGAGCTTTGGTAAAACATGCCGTATTCCATTAGCCGCAGAAAAATACAAATTTTCTTGTTAGATGCATTCCGACAAGTTGTTTTCTGACACCTTTCTTTAAACATATTTTATTTTTTCTGTTTTTTCTGTTTTTTGTATTTTGTTTGCCAACAACAAAATTAACAATTTCAGTTTTGGCCACAACAAACTCTTCGTCATGTACAAAGTTTTGCACGGCACCAAATGATCAGCTTAAGTTAAATACAAATAAACAGAGACAACAACAACAACAACAGCAACAATAGCTGCAGCAACAGTAATGTTGTTTAGTTGTTGTTTTTCATTTTGAGTACTCGCAGTGACATTTCGGCATATAAAAATAGCATCAAATATTAGTCCTGGCGACCTGGTAAATTTTAAATTCAATCGAAATGTGATTTGTTTCGAAAGCAGTCATAATCATATGACGTTTTCAACAAAAATTAACAGCATACGTAATTTCGTAATTGAATAAAATATTCGAAAATATTGCCCCGAGCTAACGACATTGTACTTTAGAGTCTCGCTTAAATAGTAATTTCGATTTAATGCGTAGAATTAATTGTGACAGCTGTACAGAACTTGTTCCGAAATTCGTATGATCTGGCCCTTTACACAATTACGCTTGCTTTAGTAAAGTCGAGTGAGTACTCTTAAACCTTTCTAAACGATGCTAAGTAAAGGGGAATGCCATTTATTCCATCTAACCGTAAATATGTATGTGCGTGACATGTTACGTCATTACTTTCCCACTCCATTCTTATTGTGTGTGTTAACGTTTTATCATCGAAAAAAAAAACTTTAATTTTTCATGACTTATTGTACATTTGTATGGGTGGGAATTGTAAATGAAATACGGAATTCTGTTTTGTTTTTTATAATTTTCAGAATATACAATAAGTTGAAATAAAATCAGGGATCAACAAATAACATATTATTTTCAAGTAGTGCTAATCACTTTTGTTCAACTGTATGTTAGTGGTGCTGTTGTTGTTACAGTACTTGTTTTTACACAATATTGCCTGTTGGCTTTAACGTAGAAAACAACAACAACAACAAATTAAAACGTAACAAAAGGTATCGCTTAAAAGAAATTAAATTACGCGAATATAAAGTTGATACGGTGAATCACCACCGCAATACATTTAGGGTAACACTTGGATCCACCGACATCTACAATTCGTACCGTTTGAACACACAGAAATAAATAATATGGCATGCAGAGCAGACTCAGCAGCAGTAGTAGTAGTAGTAGTAGTGGTTGTGCTGATAAAAGTTGTTGTAGTTGAAATTTATACCGGACAACATAAAACTGACTGACCAATTTGGCCGCGTATTAATTATTGATTTTTGTTTATATACCAAACAATATTGCTGCCGCCGCTGCCGTTGCCATTGCTATTTACGGTAAAAAGCAACATGTGCCAAGTACATGTGCTCGTACATGAATTGCTCTCTGTGGCACCTTTACGTTGTCGTATTAAACTACTACATATTAACACTCGGTCTACCACGACATTTGTATACTGATTGTGCCGTTGACTCATGACTAAATCTTTTTATAATTTATTTACATCACACTCTTTCGATTTAGTGAATTTCACACCAACGCCACAACACAGCACACACAACCGCACACATAACTGCAACCGCAACCACAACCACAAGGAGAACAACAACAGCAATACAATTATTACAGGCGATAAAAATCAAACTATTTGCCTGACCGACTGAAATTATACAAGAACGTCCTTATCCCGTCTCGCCACTTCCACACGCAAACGGTTACTAATGCCTTCACTAGGTAATTTTTGTAAATGAAAAAAAAAAAATAAGAGAAAAACTATGTCGTAGTATGTGCTTTTAATTCAGTGGTTCAGCTCCTATCCTGTCCTTTCCTTGTGAATGCGCGTGTCAATCTGTGACAATAATTTATTTCAATTACAAATGAGTAGAATTGCTCAGTAGAATTTCAAAGGTTGCAGTAAATTTTATTTAATCACTTCCATTGCGAGTTGTTCGTTTCATTAACCATTGACGTTGACTAAATTTTATGAGTCTTAAATATCAATTTAGTCGGCCTATTTACTAGCAAATCTCTTGCATACATGCCACCAGTCAGTGTGTGTGTGTGTGTGTGGTGTGTGTGTGCGTGAAATTATACTCTGACGAAAGGAAATATTCGGCAATTTATTTGTAATTTTAATTTCGATTGGAATTGTTAATATAAACACTCGCATATGCATATTTGTATTCGTATACGTTATATTGTATTAAAAAATACAAACAAATGTAAAGGATGTTTTAAAAAGTTCACCCTATCGAATCAGTTGGTGGGAATAAATATATACTTTTGTATTAGCAAATCATTAAATAATTTGAATTTAAATTGCCTAATTATAAATAATATTTTACTGTATTGTACTTATTATGAGACTATGATGTCAGTCGATTCTGCTAGGTTGTCACCAAAAATGTATTCTTCGACAAAGTAACTGATGAGGACGCCGTAATCTAGTAGGTAGTCTGTTGACATCTTTGAAGTGAGGCCACGGTTCAAATCGCAGGTCAGACACCTCAAACAAAACGAAAAATGAAAAAATTTTTATTCGGCGAGTTTTGCTCAGGCGTCTTCTGGCAGAAACTCTTATTAAAAAAAAGTCTTCTAAAAAGTTTCCCAAATCAGTCGTTCAGAGGCGACGATAAACTGTAGGGTGGCGCCAGTCATACTTAAAATTAACATGCACATCATAAGTGGTGTTAGGATCACGTTCCTAATCGTGACTAAAGGATTGTAATGATCAAATAAGTACAAAAATCTAAAAAGTATTCTCCAAACAAATTTGACTGCTTATAAATAGAACGACATTATTTTGATTTGTGGCTGTAGAACTTAAGATGTTAGCTCAACTCAAATGCATTTATTGATTTAGCCAGTATATACAAAAAATTCTACAGAAATTTATACTAAAAGACTCGCAAGATTGATCTTGTAAAATCTATTTTTTTTTTTGTATTCATTAACCAAAGTAAAGAAAAAATTAACAATCTCAAGGAAGGGTGTGAGTCAGTAATCAAGTATCGATTTTAATTTCAATGTTTTTTAATTAAGTGTTCTTTATGCCTGTATTTGATGGCTATAGACCACTAGAAAGGGAAAAAAACACGAATTAAATTCAAATTCTGAAATTAGTTCCGGGTGAAATAAAAGCCATTTGTTGGAAATTTTTTGCCGCTCATTTTATTGGCCATAATTTATTTTAATGAGGTCAGTTTGACAGCAGTGAGAAATGTAAAAAATTTAATCATAAAAATATATTAAAAAAAAAAATCATAAAACTCTCGACATTTTATGGTTGTTTCATTCATAAAATTAAACGAACAAATCATCCATCCGTCGATTGCTTTTCAAAATCACAATCAAACTTAGAAATCACAGAAATTTAATGGCATACCACTGACAATAAAACAACAACAACATCAACAGTTTATCTATGTACATATTTAAATTCAATAAAATAAAAAATATATCTATAAGACACACACTTAAATAATAATATAATAAAGACCAGTAAATAATGTCGATCATAATTTAAGCAAATCTTTTTCATTCTCTTTAATCTCATAAATATTTCTATTAAGTCAACAAATAATATCCAAACACTCTTAGCACTTATACGCAAAAAAAAAACAAAAAACACTACAACCATACTGTCTATCCGATGAGTCCGAATGACTGAACGTCGTACTAAAGAGAAGAGTCTCTAATAAGATTTTGAACAATTTTAACTGGTTATAATGATGAGTTGGTTACATATTAACCAACAAAACGGACAAACGAAATTATGAGCAAAAAAAAAAAAAATTGGATCAAATTCATTTGAATTCATTCATGCGTGAGTGTCTCATGTTATGACAGTCTCAGACATTGTACATACATACATACATACATATATGTATACAATCTGAGTTATCCCTTCTTCTTCTTTTTATTTGTTGTGATTTAATTTAAACGATTTGCTTAAAATTTCACTGAACATTAAACAGTGCTGTTGCGTAATAGCAAATGGAAATCTTATGAACGAACATCATCCAGCATCTCTACCGATCGTTAATCATGTGTAGGAGCCGTGTGAATTGAAAGAAAGAAGACAACAGTTGTCAGTCGTTTCAAACAAAATTGTTTTGTTGAAATCACAAAAAAATATCCCCCATTCAAGCTGCCGACAAACAAAATACATCGTACACTAATAGATTTTTTTATTTGTATTGGTTAGTCCATACACATACAATAGTTAAACAGGCTTAAACGACAAGTAGATGAGCGAGATGACTAATTGTTGGGTATAAAGTGTTGAATACAAAGATAAATGTATTGTTGTTGCCGCTATTGCATATACAACTACAATACGTAATGACAATGCCAATGACAATGGCAATAGTGTTGCAAAGTTTTTCACAATTGAAAACTATTGCCGTTAAACAAATAAACGACGATCACCGAACCCAGTCTTAGGCATTTAACATTCATTGAGCCATTCATTCGTTCATTCAGCGATACTCATTCACTTTACTTTATAGGATTTTGTGGTGTGGAAGTGACAAATATTTCTCATCACATCATATGAGAGCTCATTTGTGGAGGTGAATGACGGCGGCCAACACACACTTCACATTTAAAATATTTCTTTTTTTTTTATCAAGTAAATCCTCTTTGAGTCCTTTCTTCTTTAGTTATAGACGAATCATTACAACAGCAATTTGTCACGCAGTCAATCACTAAGTCAGTCGATTTCGATTGTTGTGTAAATATTTTGTATTCACAACCGTCATGTCATAATCAATATTTCATTTACTTTAGAATTCTTTAAGCCCTTAAAATGGTTTATTTTTTTTTTTTTTTTTTTTTTTAGCTGTCAGTCCAGTATTCCAATTGTAATTGTTTGCTTTTATGGTCAGTACGACGTTTGTCCAATGCATTAACATGTTACTTCTCTACAAATCCAAATAAGAGGACGGGTCATAATAAGTCTTGAATTTCTCGCCTATCAGCTAAAAGAACACAAACCGATTCTGTCAGTTGACTTCTGACTTCTGTTAAAATTGTGTCAAACAAATTTTCAAAGCAGATATCACGTATTTGTTTCAAATGGATAAAACATGTCTTATTTGTTGTTGTGCAAATGGCAAAAATCCGTGATTAGGCTATGAACTGCTGCCTCATTTGCCATGTCGCCGGATTTAGCCACCCGAGAGTTTTCGAACTTAAATAACACACTCTGCGACGAGAGATTTGACTGCAACGATGTCACACATAGTACATCACTTTGATTAACTGACATCGATAAATCGTAGCTTTTGGAAGAGTTCGAAAGTAGTTGAAAAGAGAGAAGGGCAATGTATATATGTAGAACTTCAATAAAACCGTGTTGAAAAAAAAAACATTTTTTTACCCTAAAATCTGTGTTTCATTCAAAAAGTCATAAACTTATTGGCGCACCCTACTATCAATAACTAATTGATCGGCTCCGTTAAAGTAACACATTTCATATGCAAAAGTTTCGTAAAATTCGTCAGAGATGGAATCCTCAGAGTGCCAAAGAGCCCATGAATATTTCACCAAACCAAAAAAAAAAAAAAAAAATGGGACTGAAAATCCAAAGCAAAGTTGAACAAGCAGATGTGTTATCATGTTTAAATTACAAAATCTTAAGTATTCACAGAGGTGTTGGTAGATGTCTACAGTGTGTGATGTTGTTAGGCAATAAATTTAATTAAATTCACAATCTCGTGTGACAATTGAACTGTTAGTTATGTTTTCATTTAAAGGAAATTAAATGTCAGACGGGGTGGATAGGTGGATAGGTATGTTAATCAATAAATTTAGATTCAGGGTTTCAATGGGCATGTAAAAATGTAAAATCATGTGTCATGTGTCATGTGTCATGTGGCTAATCAGAAATGAGATCCATTACACTTGTATCAACTTAAAACGGAAATTTTTTAATCAATACTTACTTACCAAAAATTTACAAACAAGTTAATTTGCAACACAAATCGTGGCCGATTTTTATTTCAGTCAGGTGTTCTAATTGCCTCATTTGACTTTCACATCAACAACAAAAATTTGTTTGAAATTATCGATTTTCTCAGAATTGGTGTCAATTGTACATTTTTTTTTTGTTTTGTTTCTGTGGTAATTCTTTAACCTTACAATTGTTAAAAAGTTGAAATATTGAAACGTACTTTATATATTTTTTCTACACAGCATTAGCATTCGACCATAAAATCAAATCAAATCCAATCAAATCGAATCAAATAATGTTTAGTAACTTGGCCAAAGTATTGGTTTAATGTTTTCAGTTACTATTGCTGTTGCTGTTTCTGTTGTCGTTCACTAGTATGCAGCATCGTCGGTGGCAGTGCCGGGTGACGGAGTCGATACAACATTAATAAAATTTTGATGCAACAAATTGTAACATTTTTACTGTGAAAATAAAATCCTGGTTCGCCCACCATGCAAGACAAAAGGCATAAGGAAAAAACAGAAAGAAACACACAGTTGAGCCGATCTGTGCTGCCTCCAACACATGTTGTTGGTTGCAAACGCCTCCGATATGATGTTGCACTCATAAACAACTAAAGACAAGAAAAGCAAAACAAAAACAAAAACAAAATAATATTCAAAATCACATGGGTCACTAATCACTTACAGACTGACATGACAGTATTTTTAATTTTTTATTTCTTTTTTTTTTTTTTATATTTCATTTTACACTGAGTAAAAGCGTCTCGTGGTTAAAATAGATGAACGATGAATGGCTAAATAGATGGATGGATGGATGGATGGACGGCTAAATGTTACGATTAATTTTGTATTTTAGGAATGAGTTTAATTTTATGATTGAATGTTGTTTTTGTTCGTATAATAGCAATACATATGTACATACGAAAGTAAAGTGATAATTGATCTATTCTATGTACATGCATATGTACATAAGTATGTATGTATGTATGTATATCTTTTTGGATATTGTACATCACAAAATATTCACATGCTTGTTTCGTTGGTATTTCAATGCCCCACGAACCAATACAGTCACAACAATCTCAATCTCAACCTTGCCTTTTCGTTTTGATTGTAAAAACAACAATGTGTGGAAATAAGTAACAAAACGCCACAGATTATTGTTAAAATTTGTTGTCTGTAGATAAAAATGTATGAATTAAAGTAAGAATATACATACATACATATGAACAGTGAGACAGACGGTAGACTCAGCTGCTAGAATTAGCTGGAATATGTATTCGTGGATCACTTATATAACTATAAAGTGAATAAATGATCAAGAATCACACATAATACGCCCAATTAGATTAAAACTTCTGATGTTCTTTACGTCTCTTAATTTACACGAAATACGTGAGTATATTCAATTCATAATACTCTTCGTGACATTTTTATTAATCAATTTAAGTTTTAGATAATGAATTGAAACTGTCGTTAATATTCATAGCAAACATAGTAAACATTTCATAGCAGTTCTTCACTTCATTCCAGGTGAAATAATGCAAATAAATCATTTAATTTGGTTTGTTGTGCAGGTTAAATATTGCTCCATAAACTTAAAAATTAAGGCGATATTATCAGGCATTATTGTTTCAATTATTAACAATGAGACTGACTCTCTACGGAAAAAAGAAAAAGGTTACTGACTATAATTCCAGCAGTGAACTGGGCTTGAAAAAACTTCAAAACTTGGAACAAATAATCAGTATAAACTCAATTCAAATTCACCACTAATTGAAAAAGAAAAATTCCATCCGATTGATTTCATAATTATGAATATAAGGCTCAGGAATTCTACAAGGAGAACTGCTTGATGCGAATTTTGATACAGCAGCCTGATGGACCTCACTTTATTACATCAAAAGGGATTAGTATACTTTCTAAGAGTCTTTTCTTGTTTTGCCTTTGTTTTCAAAAGATAAATTTATTTAAACAAATGAATCATTTTATATATTGTTTATAACTTCTTCTTTTTTTTTAATTACCGTGAAGTCCTCTGGTACGGCAATCGAAAATGGGCCTTCTCGAAATCAGGCGAAGGATAACTTAAGCGTATCTAAAAGCAAAAATCGAAATGGATTCTTATAGAACCAGTTACTGTCTATAGCCTGAACTAGGATATTTTGAAAAGGTCAAAAAATAATAATAAGTCGCCGTAATCTAGTAGGTAGTGTATTGGCTTATTAAACGTAAGGCCACGGTTCAAACCCCAGGTCAGACATCAAATCGAAAATATAAAAAGTGAGAAGCTGGGTCGTAATCCTGGCTGAAGAGTTGTATGAGAGATGTATGTAATAATAGAATTAGTTAAGATGCGCGCAACTGAAGATTTGAAGAAGATTTCTACCTTCATTCTGTGACTATAAAGCTAAAACTAAAGCCATGAAAAAATTTGATTTTTTGAAAATTAGAAAAAGTATACTAACCCCTTAAAAGTCTTTGCTAATGCAACGAAAACAGTTTAAAGAGTTAAAACACAAAACAATTAAAACAACTGGAATTGTATTTAAATGTTTATAACAATAACTTGTAGAAGTACAAAATTTATTTCCCCCTTCCACACATGTTCATTTTTCAATATTCGCATATTTAAATATTTCTTAACGATTTAAAGTTGCTGTAGAGTGAAACATAGATGTACTACAACTGCCAAATCTAAACTAGACTAGACTCATTTTTCACATGATGAAGATCGCATAAGAATACTCTCTAAAACAGAAACAAAAACCGAAATCACATGAAAAAAAAAACAACACTGAAAAAGATGAAACAAATTAAACAGCAGTGGCATGAAATTTTTGAAAATTATTTCTTTTTGAACTTTTGACAATTTAATAACAGGCTTCAGTGTTACGCTGCACAGCATTTAGGACCGGACCGGACCAGACCAGACAAGACAAGACAAATCAACAGACAGACGCACAGATGGAGAAACTGAAACAAATGAACTGATGAACTGCTTAACTGCTTAACGGCTGCTACGAAATCTGAAACAAATCCAAAACAAAACAAAATATTAAAGACGAAAATAAAAGAATACATACATAAATATCTGCGCCCACATTTTCTTGTTGAATTTTTGTTCTTTTTTTTTTTTTTTTTGTTTTTGTTTTGTTTCCCTTTCGATTTATACAACAAATAGTTTGTTTTTTTTTTTTGTTTTTTTAGACAAATTTTATTTAATGTTTTTTTTTTTTACAAAATTCGAAGAAATTCTCTGCTTGATAACAACCAAAACCAAAAAAAGAAAGAAAAGAAAAGAAAAAAATAAGAGAAAAGGACCAAAAAAAATTGTTGTGGTATATGAAGTGAATAACGATTGTATTTTCCATGCGCGTATAAAGCCAGGCTAATGGATATGAAATGGTCAACATCAGAATTTCTTTAATATCGCACCAATAAAGCACAGTGTTTATAGTTCTGGCCCCACTACCAACTACGTATGTATGTATGTACATATGTATATATGTGGATTTGTATATACATACATACATAAGTTAATCATTTTCGATGAGCATTTCAGCTGGTAGCAGTTAAATGTTCTTCCAAATAAAGAAAGAAACAATGTCTTGGGGGCGTTAAAATTGGGCTGAGCACATACCATGCTCGATACAATGGACCATACAACAACAATAACTTAAATAGCTGTGTTCGAATGAATATAGATAACTGTATTGCCGTTAGTGGTAGTAGTAGTGGTCGTAACATAACATAAGGAGTTCCTTTCTTTTTCATTTAATTTCTAGTCCTCCCCGAGTCAATCCCTAATGCCAACCACCATATGGAATAAATAACTTCTGTTAATTTTTGTTTTTGTTTTTGCTTTTGTAATCTACATAATTATTGTTGTTTTTGTTATTGATACGTACTATACATACATATGTATTTTCGTTGTTATTTTGATAAACGGTGCTAAATTGCGGCAAATTAAATTATTATTATAAAACTTAACCTAACCGTCCGTCTCCTTGCTTCGCAACAAGAATTATTGACCGTCGTCGTCGTCATTTCGATGTCTGAGGCTGATGAATTTTTCGTGTTGGTTCCCATAAAATCTTAAATGCGCCTCATCATCTTCAACAACAACATCAAAATCATTCGCTACGTGATTCGCTCTAAACTGACAGACTTCTTTAATTTTTTTCTTTTTGTTTTTGTTTTTTTGATTTTCTGTAATTTATTGAATTGAAAGTGAATGATTTCTGTGTTTCTTTGCTTTGCTCTGCTTTGCTTTATTTTCTAATAATAGGTTTGAAAGAAATGTTAATATATTGGATTTCCCTGGTTTTGTTTTATTTTTTTTTTTTTATTTTTTTAGAAACTTTTGCTACTTCAGAATTCATGCCCAGCCTCTTGAATGTTGTGGGCAGATTGATGATAAAGGGTTCCTAAATCAAATCAAAGATTTACTCTAAAGACAAATACCAGTGATTAAGTAAAACGTTTTGGTGTCTATATACTAATCGCAAACATTTATTTTGTTTCAATTCATTGCTCCTCTCATTTTCAAGGCCATATCGAATTTAAGGGGTTAGTATACTTCCTAATTTATAAAATAAAATCGATTTTCGATTTTACAGTTTTAGTTAGTTTAGAGCCATAAAATGAAGGTAGAAATCTCGTTTTCCTTCAAACAATATGAAATAAAATAGAAAGACGCAAAATAGTACAACGCTTTCATTAAGCGTTCAATGAAGATTCTCGTTATCACTTATTCTCGAAATCACTTTTTCGACCTGGCGACCACAATTTAGCAAAAAACTACTTCGCCGATTTCATTGAAGTTTTAGCACAAATGATCTGTCAATAATTCATAATTTTATTAAACAATAAAAGTAGAAAATTAGACGCAAACAGGGAAAAAAAGTTTAAAGCACGACCATTTTAATATATGTATGAGGCCTTTTCAAAATATTCTAGCTCAGCCTATAGCCAGTAACAGCCACCACCATTTTTTTTAATAAATTTATTAAAAAAATTTAGGAAGTATATTAGGTTGCTGGCCAATACCTTACAGACAAATAGCAGTTGCGAGCCATAATTATTTGAAACTGCTCTTAAAGTACTCCAAATGATAGCAGGCAGCCAGTCTCGCAATTAAAATCACCGAAATAGATCACCAAGAAGAGTGTTCCAAGTATTCATTTGCTCAAACGAGTCGCATCCATGACGATAGCCAATTATAACATGAGTCCGCTTCTATTTTCCATTATTATTCGTGCAACAATCATCCCATCCCGTCATTTGCCAATTTTTATTATTTTTTTTTTTTTTCTTGAATTCCAACATAATAAAACATAAAGCAAAATATAACAAATTTAAATGAATATTTTTCAATTCAATTAAACGCATTACACACTTTGCATTAATTTGAAATCGAATGAGTCATCGATCGATATGGCTTTGTTATCGATTTTTGTAATTGAACGAAGCTCGTACTGGATTGTAGCGCCCCTATATCTGGTTTGGTATTGATTAAGAAATAAAAATCACAATAAATTTGAATCCGTTTTTAATGAAAATTCTAAAAGACCATTACATAGGCAGCATGTCTATTCATAAATGAATAAATAAAGAAAAAACGTAAAACGTAAAACGTAAATATTGTTGTGGCACTTACTGACACATTTCTGTAGCATTAAATGGATAACAGAGTGCGTAAAGAATGCCCTTAAGTGGCTACCGTATTTCCCATCAGAATCTTACTTTGCAAACCAGCATGATTTTCAAGCATTTTATATGAACGTTCATACGTTCATACACGTTCATACGAGTATTGTTGTTAGCTGGTATGGATATATGGAATCCATTGGAATTTATTTATTTATTCTTGCTTTTTATTTTTGCAGAGAAGGAGTTGGTTGGTTGGTACGTTGCAACCAGTTGGATATGGAACGTGGTTAAATTTGTTGGTTTGAACGCAAAGAAATGAGTAACTACTGCTGTTACAACAAGATCATTCCGAGAAGAGCAACTGCTTTGGCCCGCATACGGTGCTGTTGGACTACAAATGGGAGATTTACAACTTGTGTCTACAGCAGGAGGTGACAGGAAGTGCAGTGCCAAACGTTTTCCCTCTTCACTTCAACGATAAGAGGTGCTGTGGCCTGAATTGGAGGTGGTAGTCGTAGTAGGCGAAGAATTTAAACAAACTATGGACTGCATTAGTTTGAATAGATGGGATGTAGTTTTAAAAGAAACAACGTATTTGTTACACTGTGTGGTGTCGAGAGCTGTGGCACGTGTGGTTTTTCAATGGAATTCGATAGACTTTAATGTCTGGCGTGGATTATACTCACTTTTGGGACTTTTTCTTCTTTTTTTTTTTTTTGCATTCACTGGACGGCATTAAAATAAAATGTTTTGTTGTTTTCCCACCATGGATCTCTGCAGCAATTGTGTTAATGTTTTATTTTGTTGGTATTGTTGTTGTTGTAGTTATTGTTTGTAGCACAGTATGAGTTACTCAATTTTTTTGTTTTTGTTTTTTTTTCCTTTACTTTTTTATTTATTAAACAGTGAAAGAAATACTTTTGCCTTACTTGCTTTACTGCTGCTGCTGCTGCTGCTGCTGTCGGTTAATCCTTAGTGTTTGCAAACAAACATTAGTTAGTTTAGAGCCGAATAATATACCGAAGCAACTCAAAAGTGGCTACCTAAAGACCTTGCATACGCCTGTAATACTGCAGTGTCAGCCAAACAAAAACAAAAAACTTCTTGTATATACGCAACTTAAGAATCCTTAAATAAATGTACACACTGGCATTCTAAAAGCAGAAATTCTATTTTCAAGTGATACAGAAAATCTATGAATTTAAAGAATATTTTTCCAGCCAATAATAACAGAAGGCAAGTATTCTACAGGCGATTCGTATATGTATTCGTATATGTACTCGTATTTAATGTTTATGGTGACTTTTTTTAAATTCAAAAATTGATTCATAAAAATTATTTTATTTTTCCAAATCGTAAATTTGGGTATCCCCAATTTCAATAAAACAAGAAACAAACTTAACATAGCTACAAAAAAGAAAAAAAAATTGAAAACTAAATATTGAAGTTATCAAATAAACTATGAAACTTCATATCTAATAAGCAGATATTTCTTTGGAAAAGATATTAGTCAGAATTAGACTTCATAAGAAAAACCAGACGTTAAACCATATAATCAGGTTAAGTCAAGTAGCAGTTGAGTGGAGCAACACAACATCATCAGTTACCATAAAATCTTGTACTTAAAACTGGTACAATTACTTTTTATTCCTCGTCTCTGAATTACAGATTATTTAACCGAGAATGAATCATGCTTGGTTTTTTTTTTTTGGTTTTTTCATCAGCAGCTTGTGGTTAAAACCACAACTTAAGTGTCAACCAACAGCATCCATATCATCATCGTTTTTACTATAAATTTTTGTCATAATCAATGAATGAATTAAAATAAAAACAAAAACGTAAAAAACACCATGAAGCAAATGATTACTCAGTATAGTCGGCATTGTGAGATGGCCTTTCAGTGATAACGAAATTAGTGAATGGATTCAGAGATGACTCTTACCAAATTTGTTAAAAGAAAAGAAACTTTACCAGAAGTATGATTAAGAAAAAACAAAAAACAAACAAATACCAACAAAATTTCAAGATTTGGCAAATAAGGGCGACTGTCATAAACTTGAAAACACTGCTCAAAACTCAGGTCAGCTTTATTGCTTGTATTGCTTGGTTGATGGAC
The DNA here is from genome assembly GCA_930367235.1 of Sarcophaga rosellei. Lineage (NCBI taxonomy): Eukaryota > Metazoa > Arthropoda > Insecta > Diptera > Sarcophagidae > Sarcophaga > Sarcophaga rosellei. The sequence goes on along the minus strand of OV884019.1, from coordinate 1,300,116 downwards.
CAAAACAATCAGCTGCTGCTGCTATTGTTAACATTCAAACACGCGCTTCCTTATACGAGATCTTTAAGTGATGATAACAAGTATTTTATTTTAAATATTATCCAATATATACCAAATACACACCCATACACATATGCTCACTCTCTCATCACTCTATGCTGCGCTATAAAATGCAATAAATGCGACACATTACGAACACACTCTGTCTGTCTGTCTATCTGTCCGTTCTTTAAAGATCCCCAAGTGTCACGTACTTAATAATTTAAGGCTGCATATTAAGTTTAACATGAACAACACGACATAACACAACACCTATTCGTTACACACTCGACACTCGAACATTTTTGTTCATTAAATACGGCGACGTACCATCATACAAAAGAAAAGAAAAAATTAATTTCTTTTTTATCAGACAGTGGCTATGATTATGTGGCTAAGACGATTGTTATAATTATGATACTATAATGGTATATGTAAACATTTATAAATGATATTGTATATTAGTGGAGATGCTAAAAACCGCTGTTCATGATGATGTGAGCAACAGAAGACGATCACAGTCAAAGCTTAGGTTTCTTTTTAACCGAATAAACCAAAAACTAGATTCCATTTTTTTCAAATAGCAAGCTTGGTTTCATTCTCATCGCAATGCTGATCACATAAGCATCCTAAGAATTATTTGTAGAAAAGTCGAATCGGAATTTAATGGGAGCTTACCTTTAAGATTAAGTCAGTACGGTTACGTATATGGTTGCGTGTCCTGGTTAATGACGAAAACACCATGAAACAAATCCTTAAAACATGATTACAGAATACCATATGTAACAGGGTACAATGGCGTATATGAAAATAAACGCCAATATATCTAGAAATAATAGAAATAAATAAAATCAGATGGTAATGGATGTGACTAAAGAGATCTGTAAATAAACATACAGTGCAACCCACGAAACACCATAGCTCTGAGAAGACAAAAACAACCTACAACAAATCGCAGAATCTTTCAACGAGACTACAATAATAGCAAAGGATCAAACTAAGAAGCCCTTAATGTAACAGGAAGCTAATGGACGTATGAAGAATATGGAATATGGAACGTCTTTAAAACATCTTCACTATATGATTGAGAGAGAGCCTATCTTGAAAGTCGATAGTTTGTAACTTTTTTTTTTTTTTTTTGTAAAACCAGTACTCAGGGGATGGCCCCTACTCATGCAGTGCATTGTGCAGTTTTAGGAAAATAGGTTATAGGAAGGTGGAAAGAAGGAGTAGTGTTTGTGGACATTTGATTTAAATTTACCAAAACAATTGAAAATCAAACGCCCTACCTCAAGATGCGAACGGCAGGGAAACGAGTTGCTGCTAGGTGACTATAAAATGGCCAGTGTTATACCTTCACCATTAGACAGTCTACAGCAATCGTCCCCAAGAAGCCCGCATCATAAGGTTATTGGCCATATATGTACATAGAGAGGTAATTCTATCATTCTTCATCAATTTGTTGGTTGTTGTGTATTTTATTAACATTTAACTTTGAGTGTAAGAATATGTTTGCAACTGAATGTTGCTTGGTTATCGGCCATAGTGGCGGTGGTGGTTATGGTGGTGGTGATTACATAGCGTTACATTTAAGAGCTGTACTCGTGGAGATAGACGGTAATTGTAAAAGTCAACATATTTTTTTTTTGTTTTTTGTTCTTTGCCTTTATTTTACCCCTTTTCGTTGTCCAACAGAATTTGTTTGGATTTATGTTTTTATTTTTTTTTTTGTTCGTGTTTTACATTTAAGGCGGTATAAATAGTCGACATGAATATGAACATGCTGTTTTGTTGTTGTTGTTGTTTTTGTAGTGTTTGCATTTAAAAGAAACAAATTGTAGAACAGAAATGTGTGTCATGTTGACAAATCAACGCCAATTCAATCTGCATTATTTATTTCAATTCTTTATTCAATCTATCTTCAGAATCTAGAAAAAAAATGTTTCCATTGGTATTGCAGACTCCTTCGTAGTCGCATTTTGGTGCTCGTTTTAAAGCACTGCTCAGCATGGCATCTCAATATCAATTGTCCTCCTCATGGTGTTGTGTGCCGTCAAAGTAGGGCTGATAAATGGGTTGGAGAAAATGAAGATTATTATCTTTGAATACACTTAAACAAACGCAGTAAAAAAACAACAACTCAAAACAGAAACGAAATACTTCTTTTTCTAAATGTTTATATAGGAAACTGCATAGCATACATGGTGTACAGTACAATACTGGAAATGTGAGGTATACGCGTTGAACGATAAACTTACAACACTGTGTTCGCGAATAACTAAATTTAAATGAAAATGAAAATCAAAATGAAATTGTAGAGGTGGTGACTCTTGTTAAATACTCACTGTTCACGCTGGCCACCCTAATTTAAGTTTAGATATAAGTTTTGTTCAAGTGTATAAACCACCCCTGTGATTACATTTCTCATATTGTGAATTATAAAGAATAATTGAAAAGAGATCAATACCCGATCAACCCCCAACCCGAAAGGTACGTTTATGTACATAAATAATAATTTGATTATTTGAAACTAATTACTTTTGTATTTTTATTTTACCCATACTTCTCGCACAATATTTTATTTTATCGCTTCCCCAATTCCCCCCGAAACATTTGGTCCAATCGAGCCGGATCATCGCCTTAATAAAATAAAATATTTGCGAGACTCTATTTGTAGATTGTCTCAAGGATCGCCATACTTGGTTTTTTCTTCTTGGATATTTTACACCCTTTTCTCCCCTTCATATAATTTTTATATTGTAATCTGGTATTATTATATATTTCAAGGTATGTACTTTAAATTTTTTTTGGATATAAAATCGTGAAGTGCATTATTTAAAAGAAGTGTAAGAATATAAAGTGAAAATTGAAAGTGCGGTGTTGTTGTTGGAAAGCAGTAAATAGAAACAAGTGCATTGGTGTTGCTTTAATTTGTTTAAGTGCACAAGTGTTGTTTTTTATTTTGTTTACAGTTTTTGTAAGTAAACATAAACTGCAGTTTATTGCTTTCGATGTAAAGTTGTCAATTTTTACTAAGCCGCTGTTAACAATTTTCGATTGTTGACATTACTTTTTGCGTTTTTTTTCTCGGCAATTTTTTATATTCTTACGCTTAAATTAAAAGTGTTTGAACCTTTTCGAAAAATATTCTTACACTTATATAAATCGAAATATAAGATTTTCTTGCAATATTATTGATCGAAATTGTGATATTTTTTATCAAAATCTTATGTGCGAATATTTTTTGATATTTTTAAATTAATATTGCGATTTTTTATTGCAATATAAAATAATTCTATTTATATATATTTTTTTATATTTATATATTTGCATATATACATATATATATTAAAATTTCCGACTCCTTTTTTGAACTATTTTTTCGGAAGTTTTCGCAAACTCTTTTTTACCCTTTTGAAGGTTTATCGCGAATATTTTTTTAAAAATTTTCGAAGTAAAAGTATTTATTTTGTTTGAACGTTCATTTATTCGATAAACACTACTCGTTATAATTTTTATACTTTGGCAATTTTTGTTTAAATTAATTAATTAAAATTTTTTCGAACCCTTTTGGATTTTTTCCCGGTGAACTAATAAAAAAAAAAAAAAAACCCTTTTTTGATTTTACTCGCTAAACCCCGAAGTTTGATAAGAAAAAATGGCCACTTTAAGATATTTTAATAAGAATTTCAATCGCTTAGCGGATCTCGAATGTTTTATTCGGGCTATTCCGCAGGAAGAACATTCCGTTCACACATTAGATATCCATCGGCAGGAGTTGACCCGTTTGTGGGAAGCCTTTCGCGATAGCTACGATGGCTTATTAGAGAATGCCGAGGATACCAAGATATCGACACAGGACGTTAAGGCCAAGTATATCTCGGGATATACCTTATATTTTCAATTAGTATCGTTTATTGACGGACTGATTGACAGCCTTAAGAATAAGGCCGCGAACCCGATTGCTAATACAGTTCCCATTCACCTTCCCCCATGCGACACCCCGACCTTTTCTGGTGATTATGCGTCATGGCCAACATTCCGAGATATGTTTTCGGCCATTTACGGAACTAACCCCCATATTAGCAATATCCAAAAGATGTACTATCTTTTGCAGAAAACTGAAGGTGAGGCGAGGGACATAATACGAACGTGCCCCATGACGAATGATGGCTTCGACATGGCTTGGCAGAATCTCGTCGATCGTTACGAGAATAAAAGATTATTAGTCAATTTTCAATTAAAAACTCTTTTCAACCTCCCTTCCATTTCCAAAGAATCTGGCCCTTCAATTAAAAGTTTGCAACGAACAATTAATGATTGTATAACGAATTTGTCGTTGCTGGGCATAGAAACTCAGAATTGGGACATAATTTTCATTTACATTTGCTCCACTAAACTCCCCGAACACACCCTAGGTCTTTGGGAGCAGTCTCAGGGGCCTTGCTCAGACCTACCCAAGTGGAGCAAGATGGATGAATTCCTGACTGCCAGATACCGAACTCTGGAATCAGTTTCGAACATAATTGGGAGCCACAATTTTACCCAGGCAACTAACCAAAGCAGCTTTGGTAGCCCCCGAAAATTCAGAACTTATAAGACTGTTGACCCGAATATACCTCAAAGAAAGTGTCCAATTTGTAATCAGAACCACCCTATTCGTTTATGTTCTGATTTTCTGAGAATGTCTGTTAGTGAACGCATATTATCTGTTAAAAATCATAAGTGTTGCACGAATTGTTTGGCCGTTTCTCATGAGTCCAAAAGATGCCAGAGCTCAAATGTTTGCTACATTTGCAAACAAAAACATCATTCGCTACTTCACCGTAGCGAATCTTCCACCCGGGAAGCTGAAACCAACCCCGTTAACCCATTTTCCCCCGATCGCTCTTTAGAAATCCCCCGGCCTCCTGAACAAAAGCGAAATGAAATGGATAATTGTCCATCGACATCCGCTACTACCCGTTTTTTCCACAATTACGCTATCCGTTTACAGTCCACCCCGTCTTCAACAGTTCTGCTAGGAACTGCCCAAGTAAACATAGAATTGGATCATGCGATGTTTTCTGCGAGAGCTCTGATAGATCCAGCGTCTCAAGCTACGTTCATCTCTCGAAAATTGCAACGGAAGCTAGATCTTCCAACCTATTCGGCACCTGCTGCTACTGTTGTGGGCCTTAATGGCGCAGTGGTAGCAAACTCAGCAAAAGTTTGTACTATTTCGCTAGGATCTCCTATTGATCCCTCGTTTAAATTGACCACGGAAGCGTATGTTGTTGAAAAGCTCTCTGGTCAATTACCCACATGTTCGTTAGCGAAGTATGCTGATTTTGATGCACCCGAACTTCCGTCAACAGAATTGAAGTATGCCCACATGGATTTGTTGTTAGGTGGAGATGTATACTCCCAGATAATGCTTTCTGGAGTTCGAAAAGACCCCAGAAACACTTTGATTGCCCAACAAACCGTTTTCGGTTGGGTTGTGACTGGCAAAATACGTCAGTCAAATTGGTTTCCCTTTAAGTCCAAATTCCCTACGGACTTGAGTCTTGGTCCATCTCGTAAAGGAGCGTTTGCTCAAAATTTGAGATCTGAGTATTACAGAACCTCGAGGTTAAAACCTAATACGAGAAAGTTATTGGGGAATACCCTTCCCTAGACCACACGCGGACCATGACTATCTTTAATACTCCTACTAAACCAGTTACTCTTTACCCCATTATATCGTTTCAAATCACATCATTCAACTTTTCTTTTGAGCTATTCGAATATCCACTAGATTCCGAATTTTGGAAATTGTCAGACGCCAACACCGCTAAAACTCTGGGTTTCCGTTGGAATGCGAGCATTGAAACACTTCTCTTCAAGCCAGCTCCAACGCCCTGTTTCTCTATAGTCACAAACCGTTCTGTCTTGTATCAGATAGCCAAAGCTATTTGACCCCGTTGGGTGAGTGGCACCTAAAATCGAAATTGCTAAAATTTTTATGCGACAAATTTGTAAAGGCAGAACAGATTGTGACGAATGTTTGGAACCCATGACGTTTAACAGATGGCTTGAGTTTGTCGATGATTACTCGTACATCGACAGGATTAACATCCCCCGTTGGGTTAGTTTAACCCTCAGCGTGAACTATTTCATGCAAGTTGTGATGCTTCTAAGAGAGCATATGATGCCATTCTGTATAGTAGAGTCCTAACCCCGTTTGGTGAATTTGTCACCCACTTGCTCGTTGCCAAAACAAAGTTCCGCCTGTATAAGTGTACACTTTACCCCGTTGAGAGCTCTGCTGAGCAACTCTATTGGCAAAAAATGGTACTTTCACTTCGTAAGAAGCTGAATTTTACCAGATCGGAAGTCTTTGTGGGACAGTTTCGACTATCGTTCTGTCCTGGCTTAAAAAAACCCCCGTGCTATTGGCTAACTTTTGTGGCATATCGAGTATCGTTTATCGTGGACCAGGTAGGCACTGACATTTGGAATCACGTAGATTGTTGTTGTCGATTTTTTTTGTCATTCCTCATGACAAATTACCCCTAAAGATTGGCGATTTGGTCGAATCCAATGGATTTATTTCGTCCCTGATTCGAAGTGCGAGTGGCTGCAAATGGCGTTCTAATACGGCCAATTGTGAAGCTCGTGTCGCTTTCTAATCCAGAGCATTACTAATTCGTTCTCTCGTTTCCTGTTGTGTGTTTGTCGTTTTATTTACAGAGAGTCTAATACCCCGTAGGCTAACTGTCGAATGCCTAAGCAGCAAACGACTCGAAAAAGCTGGCAACAAAGAGAAGTCACTCATGCAGCACACAAAGGAAGAGCGCAACCCACAACCAGGCTCATCTTGGAACTTGCTCATGGCTAACAACAAAATATTTCTTTTTTTCTATATTTAACATTTGTATTATTATATCATACTATTATTACCCCTGAATTGTTAATTTTGATCTCTGGCCAGGTGACTTCTCGGTTCTCTTGTTGCAATGTTGCAAGGGGGGCGGGATGTTCACGCTGGCCACCCTAATTTAAGTTTAGATATAAGTTTTGTTCAAGTGTATAAACCACCCCTGTGATTACATTTCTCATATTGTGAATTATAAAGAATAATTGAAAAGAGATCAATACCCGATCAACCCCCAACCCGAAAGGTACGTTTGTTGTACTTAATAAATAAATCGTTTGAATATTAATACTAATACCTTTTGTATTTTTTATTTCCCCGCAACCTCGCCAAATATTTTATTTTGGAGCTTTACCCCAATTCCCCCCGAAACACTCACTGACTGACTGTTTAACCCATGTGGAGTCCGTCTTGATTCTTGATCTTTCTTAAAATTACTACAGTAAAGGGTGAAAAGCGAAGCAAAGGGTGTAAATCCTTTTTACATCTCTTTGTGGGGGTTTGTGTAAGTTCATCTGCTTATTTATGAGCATTTACTTTTTTCTCTTCTTCTTTCTTTTAATACAAAATACAACAAAAAAATTACCATCGCTTTTGGAGAATCAATTGTTTCTAGTTTTCAACTCTTTAATCACTTCAAGGGTTACGTAAGTGTTAAGAGCTCATCAACGATGTACACATTGCTGAGCGCAACAACATCCAGCAGCGCCATGCATTCATTAGGATTAGGGATTAGAGGAAGACGACCTTGTCAGCATTGGAAAGACCAATTTCTGGAAGTCCTCGAAGCATCGATTGGTGTGGGATCAGTGATAATTTCTATAATAAATGATGATCGATGGCCAATTTATTGTCGACAACATCCAACATGCAATATCCAACAGTTATTACTGTAAGATACAAGCAAATAATGCTACACATAGAATTAAAATATTGGAAACAGAGTACCAGTATTGTGCCTTAATCATCCGACTACTTCTCATTAATCTTTACCAGTAAAACATCTGATCGTTAATTGTTGGTGAATGTTTATTTTTAAACACATAAGTTAGAGAATTTCTCTCTCATTGGGACAATGAAATTGATTTTAAAAGAGTATTTTCTATTGATTTAATGCATACGTATTAAAATATTGAAGTCACCGTAGTCTAGTAGGTAATGTGTTGGCTTATTAGACGTAAAGCTCGGGTTCGTATCCCAAGTCAGACATCAAAATGAAATATGAAAAAAAAAATATTTCTTCGGCGACTTCCTCTCAGTGGATTTCTGGCAAAAACTCTGGCAGTAAATTACCTGCCATGAAAAAGTTTCTCAAAAATCTGTTGTTCGAAGTCGACGTTAAACTGTAGGTCTCGCCACTCACGTATGTATTAATTAACGCACACAACATGAGTGGTGTGAGAAGCTAGGCCGTAATCCTGACTGAAGGGTTGTAATGGCCAATTATGTATGTATGTGTATGTATTAAAATAACAAATAATATGTACAAATCGAGGGTATCCCCAACACGAACAAACAGAGAAAACACAACAAATTTGAGAAAGTTTTTTTTGTCTTTGTATTCCTTAACATATTCTCCATTTATCTCAATTCAAAATTGCAATCAATTCCTCTTCATTATGAGGAGATCTTTTGCCCACAAGTTATTCACACAAGATTGGCAATCTAGACCACTGATTTAATTCTGTTTCTTTGTCATTCACGCTTACGGTTTTATGTGGTAAAACATTGCCAAACACTCTACTGAACTACTTTCCACCGTATCTGCCGTAGAAAATTCAGTTGGTCGACAACTGTACAGATCGTATTAGTAGTTCAGACTGCCTTGACTGGACTGAGACGTTCCGAAACATTAACACACTCTACCAATTTTTTTTAATAGCTCAGGAACAATAAAATGCAGCCCTTGCGCTGACCAACTTCTTCCTTTTCCCTGATTTGGAATTTGGTTAGTACAGGGACTGCGTTCACCCGTGGCATCACAACGGGCCGCTATTCGTGCTCAAGTGAACTTTGTGATATCAGAGCTACCACTCCGACCTAACCTAACCTAACCTAGGAACAATAAAAGAACCAACATGATGCCTTAAAATCAAAGTGATTTCTTTTCTCATTAATATTGATTGACCATTCAACTCTTCAATCAGTATTACAACCTAGCTTCTTACACCAACAACATCAACAATGAGCAATTGGCAGTGACCCTACAGTTTAAAGTCCACTCTGAACGATAGATTTTAGAGGAACTTTTCAAGCCAATTATTATTTACTCTCGAAATTTTTACCAGAAATCTGCTCCGAGGAAGATGCCGAAAAATGTATTTTGAACAGCATGGCCTTAACTCTATTAAAGCAACATACTACCTATTACACTACGGCGACTGCTATTAATTGTGTTTAATAGGTTACAGAGATCTCCCAAATATTGATAGAAGTGTTGTCAATGAGAAAAACTTTTTAAATTCGTACAATTTATTTATTTGCTAGATAATCGAAATTTTTGAAAATTGTCTTCTTCTGCTTCTTCTTTCATTGTGTAATTATAAAAGCCACATTTACGGGTGGTTTTGCCGCTCCTAAATCATTGTGCTACAATACAGACGAACAGTAAAATCAGTACGAAGTGCATTTATTAATTCGTACAGGTTTAGTCAGTTCGTTTATTTGTCGTCATTATTTGCGACGACAACGTTGTAGTTGCTGATGCTGTGGGCCGGCTTTATGTGCTTGAGTTATTCAGTGTTTGCACACGTTATGGCCATTCCACAGACGCGTTAAAAGCAGTTAAGATAGCAATTTGTCGACTCTTATCTTATTTGGCGAATTCCAAACATGAGCGCATGCTGCTCTCTGACTTACTTATTTTATAGCTGCTGACATACATAACATGATCCAACCGCCACATGCACTACAGCCGCCAACATCATCATCATCATCATCGTAAACATCATCATCTCCTCCAAGGCAGTCACAGCATTTTGGGATTCCACCTTTTAGTAAAATGAGTGTATATGTATGTGTGCATGTGTGTGTGTGTGTGCGTGTGCTTTGTTTTTTTTTGTTAGGATATAAATACTGATTTCAATTATTCCATTGTTGTTGTTATTGTTGTTGATGTTGTTGATGTTGTTGTTATTGTTGGCAAATTGTATGAAATACCAAGATAAAGATGAGATAATGCTTTTGTTCTTAAAGTTTATTTTCCACTTTTTTTTTGTTTTTTTTTTTTTGTTATTTCGTTGGCGTTTTTCTGCAGTGAAAAATAAAATTTAATACTGGAGCACTTGCAATAAAATAAACTCAAATGTATCTTTATCCGTTTTTGATATTGTTTTTGTTTTTGTTTTTCATTTGTTTTTGCTGTGATTCCTTTACCGACCATGTCCGATGGATGTCCTCTTCTCTCGGTGGATTTGTCTGCTTGTTGCACTGCATATGTATGTAAGTATGCACATACATAAGTATATCGGTTGGTGAGTTTACAATTGAAATTGTAACTCCTTTGGACTCTACACAAATGTTGGTTAAATGATCACTAAGTGATCTGAGCATTTGATAAGTTTTTATTTTAGTTTGCTTGGCATTTTTTTTCTCATGTTGTTATGTGGTCTATGAGTCGGTACGACAACAAATACGTACGTGAACGTACATATGGGTCTTAATTTGAAGGTTGTATATGGCCCATCAACATTGTTCTAAAATAGAGATAAACTTTGTCTCTTATTTTTCGGATTTTTTTTTATGTTTTTGTTAATTTTTTTCCCAAAATACATTTTAAAGTTCTTGTTGTTTTAAAGCTGCAGCAGAAATTGGATTTGTAGTTGCAGAAAACGAATTTATAATTTAAACAAAATTTAAGTAAAATAATCTTGTCTACTTTAGTTTCTGTTGTAATAATTTGTTTTTTGTAAAAAATATTCGTACAACAGTTACACAATACGTAGCAACGACCCTCTTGTCTTGCCTTGTCTTGGTTTACTTCTACCACAACTTTATGAGTGCCCATCCATCCGTTCGTTTGTCTACTGCATCCATGCCTAAGCTTTAAACGTTTCTAGTCTCATTATATGACGACTATATAATAGCCTCTAATCTTCTTAAAAATATTTCAGTCACTGTTTTCACTCAAACATACACACGCAAACACACGTAATAAAGTCGAAGATGGGTTTTGCGATACCCTTAAACACTCTCACATACACAAACAACAACAACAACAACAACAACAAAAGAAAAACACAATTGAAGCAAAAATTCTAGAAAATCGCCGTAAATTATAAGTGCGAATATTTTTTATTTTTTTTTTTAATTTGAAAGGTATTCTGGTCTAAACAGTTCTGTTATGCTGCGATCTCTTTTTTCGGCCCCTCCACCGTCATCATCCCACTTAGCAGGAGAGAATGTGATTGTGAGGTGGTAAAAATGTCTTGTTTTTAGCGGCAATTATTTACGAAGTGTTGATGACAATGTTGGATAAAAGGGGTCATTCTGCACTTAATTCACCAAAAATGCGACAAAGATTGCATCTCCCAAACAAGAAACAAAAAACAATCAAACCAACAAACCAACAAACAAAAAGAAAAAGAAAAGAATGAGAAAAAAAGGTTCCTAGTCTTCTGAACGGTTATTGTTTCGGTAGTACACGGAGAATAAATTTGTTCTGCTCTCTACGATTTCAATCATCAGAACCATCAGCAGTAGATGTCATGTTGTACCTCCACGGCTGACTTATAAACTCATAGTGAATATAGACTCATGCAGAAGGTTGTATGGGCCAAATGGCAAAACTCAGAAGTTTTTTTGAAACTATCCGAGGATCAGTGTCAGTGAAAAACCGTCATACGAATGCTCACTAAAGTTCTGAGTACTCTGCGCCATCTAGCTTCACTAAACGATTCATAAAAAAAAAGAAATTTTGGAAGCACAATGTACATTTGCAATTGCATTATTGTTAACTGGACACGATTATTTTCATTATACACTCATTCAATCGTATGAATGAGGATTCCCAGATCCCCGGGCAAATCATTGATTAAAAATTATATTTTTGCATACATTATTATTGGCAGTCCAGTCCACTTGAGTAAATCAAACATAATTTTTGTTTTGGGAAATCAACAAACACATGTATGTACATGTTGCAGTAGTCGGCATAGTCAACTCAGTTCTTATGGAGACTTTTGTTTCACTGTAAAAGAACTCAAGAAAAAAAAACAAGTAAAGAAAAGCAAGCTCTAAATGCTGAGAATACAACATGAGAAAGCCTGACTCAAACTCACATACAGACATTGTATGGAAATAAATCAAGCGGCTTCTAACTCTTATCACGATCTCTTAAATTAAGTCGCCTTAACGAAAAAGCCTTGCAATGATGGTATAAATGCAACGAATAACCCAAAAAGCCAATACAAACAAAAAGGCCGAGTACACTTTGTCAACACGCGCATACACACACACACACACACACAAACTTATTTATAAACTGAATGGTCAACTGACTGACTGATTGAGCTTTGAACCAAGAAATCCATCTAGACTTAGCTGCTAGCCTGCCTTCCTGCCATTTGAATTGAAATGAAATGAAATGAAATGGAATAAAGCGCATCATATTCTTGTTGTTGTTGTTGTTTTTTATATATCTGACACGTTGGGAAATATTTTAAATAAGCCATCATCTTCTTGAAGCAACCCAACTCCACAACAATGGCTGGTAATGTTCTTGAGCTCAGATGAGACGATTTGCATCGAGTTGAACTGAAATAAGATTGTGAGTGGTGTCAGGCGAATGGAGCAGATGTCACGTGTGTCAAAACTGCTGCTGACAACTAGTCCACACAGCATATAACAGCAAAAAAAAAAAGAAGGCAAATCATATACGAAAGTACTCCCGCTGCAGAAAAAGTGGCAACTAAAACTAATACTGACAATGACAACAAAGCTGATGATGCTGCTAATGCTGCTGATGATGATGTTGATGATGCGAATGTGAATGTGGACGTGGACGTGGACATGGATGGGAATGACGGTAATGTCATACCAGTACAAGTTAATTTAAAGCACATTAGCGCAAGCATTATAAGTGTGTGAGCCCCCAACAGATAAAATGAAGGCCTCCATATCATGCAACTGAATATCATTCGACTCCATCGAATCTATCCAAGAAAGGAAGAAAAGGAACAACAGAGACTTGCTTGCCTAGTTGAATGCGGCAGGATTATGTTACAACAATCTTATTGCGATTAAATACGAGTGTTACCATCGTCAATGCCTGTTTCTATGTACCTTCGGCCACAATCTACCGTATACCTTTCGACAGTATGTGTGTGTGAGTATCATTGTGTGGTTTAATCATACACATATTCAAAGCATTTGTAGACATGTGGCGGCGGCAAATCTAGTCTTATTACGACTGACATATTCGTTGCTATAGCTGTCCTCATCGTCTTTATTGCTGCTTTGTTTAGTTGTCGTAGCAACAGTTGCTTGCTGTTGTCTTCATCCTATTCGACGTTGAATGTGTCTAGCGAAACGAAAACAAAAACAAAAACAAACAAACACACAAACAAACAGAGAGAATTTTTATTTTGTAACCACACTTTTGTTAATTTTACGGCGTTACGAAGCCGAAGTCGGAATTGTTCACTGAGTTTAAGCAAATGCGATTAAAATGTCAAGACTTCGATCTGTTGATCTGTGAACGACCAGCAACAACAACAACAACAACAGCTACAACAAACAGTAAAAAAAGTAAGCGTGTGAATATGTCGCCAAAGAGACTGGTGGTAAAGGATTGAAACGTGGAGACAGTGTCTCAGGTTGGCTGCTAATGTCATGCAGAATGTTCATGACATACTCCACTCCACTACACTCCACTCCACTCCACTCTAATCGACGACTCAAGTTTGCATTGAACTGCATGCAACACAATGGACGATGCAATCGAATCGTACAACATATAATAAAACTAAAAACACACATACAAATACAAATACATACACATACATACATATTGTACATACGAATCATATGAGGTGCGAAGAGTTTTCAAAAAATAATTCGTAATTCATTTTAAAGTAGTTTTTCGATTAAATATGTTGCTTATTATTATTGTTATTGTTATTGTTCTCCATTTGTTGTTGTTGTTGTTCTGTTGTTTTGTTGTTTTATATTAAAAATCTTTAAAAAAAAAAAGAAAAGTTTATTTGACACTGTCATAACAATTGTCAAAGAGGGCCACCCATCTTAAGTGTATCCAATAACCATAATAGTCTCGCTGACCTGCTGCAGACAACATTATAAATATATATTGTACATATGTATATACATATAAATATATGTACATAATATTGATACTTTTGCATTGTCGTTTTGATTTTAAGAGAGAATTCACTTCTTTTGTGAATTGTTTAATAATTTATATGTTCAACAGTGCCACGTACATATAAGTAAGAAATAGAAACAAAAAATGAAAAAGAAGAAGAAGAAGAACTCATCAAATATGTACATACATACATATATCCGCAGATGATAAAGCCAAAAATGTAAAAGACAATGTTCTCGTTGAGAAGATAGCAAAAAGCGATAAAAGAGCAAAACCCAGTGTTGTTGACAGGATTCTTTGCCAGTCATTGGTTGTTCTTGTTGTTGTTGTTGTTATTGTTCATCAGTTTAGAGAAAGAGTACGACACACACATTTAGCGAACGATACAATTTTAATTCTAAACGAAAAGCCCAATAATCTTGAGGAATTTCTTATCATTGTATGGCTATTAATAAATTTATTGTTGTTGTAATTATTTGTACACATATGATTAATATTTTAACATTTGAGCTTCGCTAAGCTGAGCTGAGCTGTGCTGTGCTGTGCTGGAGTGAACTAAACTGCCTACATACATACATACATATGTATATATGAGGTGAGGTAGCAAAAACCAAAAATCAACGTGAATGATAAATTTTGACACAGCGCCAATAAAATACCTACAGAAAACGAAAAACGAAAAAATGAATCCCAAAACTAAAGGGAATGTATAGAAAAGAATCAAAGTTGGCGACATTTTATACGCAGATAATCACCCAGATTATGTCAGCGTCTTCTCCGCAGCACAGGCACAGGCTGCACAGTGATGCTGGATGGCATACATAGCCCCTGCAATAGTATTAAAACTGTGTTTTTTTATCTGTCATTACGATAGGGGACAGTCTTTTAAGTCCATGCCAGCCAATGTTTATACAAAATGTTTACACCGATTCACATAGATTTAATAATATTTCTGAAGCGAAATAAAATTATATTTATTGACTTAGGAAGTACATATTTCAAAAAGTATTTACGTATCATATACATACATACGTACAGAAATAGTTTGGTTTGATTAAACAATGCAAATCACAAATTGCAGGAAGCTATGGTAATTCCATTCTTAAATTCTATGATTCGTTTGCATTATTTAACTTTAATGTGAAGTTTTGTTATATCGTACAAATGGTGTTGTCATCCCCTGTATAATTTTTTAATATGCATTCTGATGGAAACTGAAAATGATTCTGTTAATACCCTCTAATACACTCTAGCGCAAGTTTGCCGGTATTTAGAGATTCCACTGTTAGACTGAACGAGTACTTCCAACAGTGATAATAGCTATGTATTTAAAATGTTACAATTTATGTCATGTTTTGTGTTTTCATATCAGATTTGAATTTTATTTGCATAAACGTTACACTGTGCCAATGATGGTACATACTACTCATATCAAATATGTACATATGTTTGTGTGCTCTTGTTCGAACATGTATACATATAGTATGTGATGTATGCAGACATGCGATCACATGTCACATTTACAAATGTTTGGTTGTTCAAGCTGAGCTGGGCTGGGCTGGGCTGGGCTGGGTTAGGTTTGAAATGACTTGGCTGTTGTTGGCTTCACTGACGTGATACGCTGCTAAAGATCCCTGAAATTCACTGAAGTAGCATTTAATTACTGCTGACAGTCGATCAATTTTAGCGGCATATCAACGCAATAACAAAGCTTTTGTCAAGATTTAAGCTTCGAATAACATGCAGCTTAAAAATGTGTACACATGTGTGTACTAATATCGTCGTAACACAACAACAATCAAAATAATTAAATTTCATTAACGTTAACAAAAAAAAAAAAAAATAAAGAATAACAGCACCAACAACGGCAACAGCAACAGTAATGAACTTAATTCGTATGAAAAGAATATCAGAATGAGAATTTGAAAATAAGATAAAAAAAATCACAAAAAAAATAATCAAATTATTTGTCACCAAAAACCGAATGGACTGAACAGAGCACAAGTAAGCAACCCATCAGGTCTTATTGATTGTATCGTGTCGTGTCGAGCCGAGCCGAGAATAAATTAAAACAAAATTTAATTATTTTTCATATTGTTACCGTTGCTGTTATTTTATTTTATTTTTTTATTATTATTATTATTTTGTGCATAATAAAGTTATTAATTGCAAAATTATCGCTGTCATAAAATTGAAAATTTATTTTTCGTTGTTGTTCTAAAAAACATGCCATTAATATCAATATCCACTCACTGTTTGTTTTAAGCGCTCGAATGTCTCATGTTTGGTTTTTAACAACAATTAATTAAGGCTGAAAGAAACAAAAAAAATTACATGAGGTAAAATGAAATAATAAACCTCATCATCGTAAGACTGAGCTCATAAATTTTGCATGGAACATTTCAAATGTTCATTTATAATCATTTTTTCTTTTTTAATTTACCTCATGAAACAAAAAGTAAAGAAAACACAATACATACTTAACAACTTACATACTAACATATGTATATAATTAGAAAAGCACGACATGTACTCGTTTAACGGCGAAATTCTTAACATAAAGGCACATCAGTATACATATTTGAGTGAATTTTAGTGGTAGGATTCTTTACTTTTCCAAAATATGTTCATGGTTAAAGATAGAAAAATTATTACAATTATCTAAAAAACCAAATAGAAATAATGAAAACTCTTTAATAAAATAGTGATATGTACATACTTACTTGCTTACTTAATTGGTCATTATCATCCTTCAGTCAAGATTACGGCCTAGCTTCTCACACCACCCATGTTGTATGTAGTATGTTAATTTTATGTGTGAGTGACGGGGCGTACAGTTTTATGTCGACTCCGAATGACAGATATTTTTGAAAAGTTTTCCGTGGCAATTCTATTTCCTCTGAGAGTTTTTACCTGAAATCTACTGGGGGAAGTCGCCGATGAAATATTTTTTTCATATTTCGTTTCGTGCGAGATGTTTGCCTCACGTCGAATAAGCCAACGCACTACCTACTAGACTACGGCGACTATAAAAAAGTGCTGTAAAGATTTTTAACCGAAACTAACATTAATTTCATTTAAGTCAATATGGTACTCGAAAAAACTACGCCAGTGTATAGGAAAGCATTTGCATTCGTAGTGGTACCAGTGGACTCTAATGTCAGCCAATGGAAATCCGTAAAGATGTAGATATCAGTGATTGTAAAATTCTACCTATAATCGTTTTCTGATGGCGATGTAATGGTTCTGATTGATTTTCTCTGAATGTCTTGTCTTTCCAGCGGAAAACAAGAAGAGGAAAAGAAGAAAATGCGAGGAAAAAAATTAGAATAGAAATAATGAAAAGAACGGTTAAAAACACTAGAGACTCATGGCACCCATAAATAAAATGTTCTATCCTTAAAGATATCCCTCTAGCCAGTCAAACACTCTGTAGCCTTTCGGATCGACCAGTTCATCAGCAAATCGACTAACTAGCCATCTCTATCTACGCATCTGTATGCAAGAAATGTGGCATAAAAATTGCTCCACAAAGCCTACAGAAATCTGAGATATCCCTGTTCCATCTATGTACTAGGCTCGCACAACCCTGCTATCCATATGATACGATAAGTCATAAACCAAAATTTTGATTTTGAAATAAAAGAAGAATCCAAGATTTTTGAACCGTTACTCTGACGTGAGTCTATCTGTAATTAAATGTCAAGTCAATGTAACTACATATGTCACCAACTCAAAGGATATTTATTAAACTACAGGAAGAAATTTAAATACAGGTGGGCTGTATTGCAAGTGTTTCTATGAATCAATATAATTGAATATTTCGTAGTTATTAATGAAGGCTTTCGACTGCTCCAAGCCGAAGACAATCTAAAAATGTGGGCATTGTTTGTATGTTTTATTGTGTGTAAATATTTCCAGTGTAGTCGCCGTAGTCTAGTAGTTAGTGTGTTAGCTTATTAGACGAATCCCAGGTCAGACATCAAAACGAAGTATGAAAAAAAAGACTCTCAGCAGATTTCTGGAAAAAACTCGCATAGTAAATAAACCTGCAATGAAAAAGTTTCTCAAAAATCTGTCGTTCGGAGTCGGCGTTAAACTGTAAGTCCCGCCACTCTAGTATGAAATTAAAGCACACAACATGAGTGGTGTTGAGAAGCTATGCCGTAATCCTGACTGAAGGGTTGTAATGGCCAATTATGTATGTATGTAAATATTTCCAGAAATCTGGAAAAAGAACATTTAAAAACTACTGTTATACTTGATTTATTATTTATTTTATTTTTATCTTTGTTTTCAGGCATAAATTTTAAGCAATGTTTTATATACATATGATTGTTATAATAAGGTCAGGTGTAGGAATCAATTTAAATTATATGCGTTTGATTAAAGAGGCAGTTTTGTTAATTTTTAATTATGGAGTAGCTAAACTAGATTCATTCCTCCACTTTGGTTTACAAAGTATGTTTAACGTATTTCGGGCTTACACCGTCTCGGAGAAATAATTAATAAATAACCCATTGTGCCGGCCAACTCAGGCACACCTTTCCCTTTGAACATTTTTCATAGTCAATAAAATTTGTTATTTTGATCATAGTAAAGTATGCCCAATTCCACGTCAATGTACATAGTTTTTTTGAATTTTTCATTTCAATTCGAAAACCACCACATTTCGATGAGAACGTCCCACCGTCTGACTCTCTATGAGTCTATTCGATATAAAATACGAATATTTGTTATAAATGCGGTAGTCAAGAGAAAATTAATTCAAAAGAAATGCTGCGGCTAGTTAAGCTACCCTTTCGCCCTCTCGCTCCTTCTGAGATGATCTATAATTAGTAATCCATTCATTCATTCATTCATTCATTATAGAATGAATAACCGTGAGAATCTTGATAATAATTAAGAATTTTAAATAATTTCTAATAAATGCTTGTACACATACACACACAAACGTACGTACGTACATACGAAACTAAGAGTGAATTTAAAAATATTAATGCATTCTTAAATAGCTACTTAAAGCAGTAGCAGTAGCTGTAGCTATAGCAGCTGTAGCTATAGAATTTATTGGTATTAATTTCCACAATTTATTCAAATACGATTTGAAATTTTAAATGACAATTGAAGTTTATTAGGAGCCTATGGATATTTACATATGTATGTGTACAGATAATCGATTCGATATTCGAATGAGAGAGAAATGTTTTGTAGAATTTCTTAGCTACAGTGCACTAGTTGCTGTACACTATCTACCAATTATGTATTAAGGAATAGCATTGGACTAGCATATGATTTATTTAGGGGGTTAGTATACTTTTTTTTAAGACAAATTTATTTAATCAAATGTATCTTTTTATATTTTCAAGCTATTAAAAAAATTCAATTAAGGTGAGTTCAGGCAGTGGTGCGACAGCCTAAAGAGAGACGTCATAAAATCTGGCAGCCATGCTTTGAGAAAATAGGAGTTTCTGAAAGCAAAACACCTCAGTTTTAAATAAGCTATTTTAAAAGGTTAAACAATAACAAACTGGCGGCGTTTTGAATTTTTTACAATTTTCGCACATTTTTTCTACCTTTATTGTTTAATAAAATTATTAATTATTGACGAACCACAACGTCAGGTTCAGGTTAAAACTACTCGTGGTCGCCAGGTCGAAAAAAGTAATTTGGAGAAAAAACGCGTTTAAATTGCGGACCTCTGAAGGCGTTGTTCTATTTTCCTCCTTGTTTTTGTATCATTTGAGAGAAAAGAAAATTTCTACATTAATTCTATGGCTCTAAAGTAGCTAAAACCATGAATAAAATCGTTTTTTGAAAATTAAGATATATATTAACCAGAGATCAGCAATGACCATTCAAAAAGATGAGTAGAATCGAATCATACTCATTATTTCTGATACTTATACGCATTCATACT
Source organism: Sarcophaga rosellei (assembly GCA_930367235.1). Classification (NCBI taxonomy): domain Eukaryota; kingdom Metazoa; phylum Arthropoda; class Insecta; order Diptera; family Sarcophagidae; genus Sarcophaga; species Sarcophaga rosellei. Next base: position 1,279,938 of record OV884019.1, on the reverse strand, counting down.
TATTTTAATATCATGACAGGTTCCACTCATATTCAAAGTTTGAAGTACTCATCATATTTATACCTAACAACACGTATGACGTTATTTGGTTTCGACTCTCCATAACTCAACATACATATACACGAAGCGCAAAATAAGTATCAATCCCGTAAGAACACTGAAATACTCATTAAAAGGTTGTGTGTTTTGCTGTGCTTGCTGCTCTTTCTTTTTTGCTTATGTGTGTTTTTTCTTTTTTTATAAATGCAACAACAACTAAGACTGTAATTTTTGATGAATGTTTCCGGTCACTGGAATAAGTATTTTTCTAAAGTTATGAATTTAAATGAGTAGGCTTCTGAATCAAACATATTTCGAATGGTATGAGTTTGATGTCAACGTTGTACTCATACTCATTGCAACCTGTACTTATAAATCAACGGTGTATTAAATATTGTTGTCTCACTTATATTCAAAATTTCATGAGTACTTATGAGTAGCGAAAGAACGATTCATTGGTGATCTCTGATACTAACCCCTTAAGTTGTTAAAACACCCCAAAAATTCTTTGCTAGTGAAGCAAAATCTATTTCACCATATTATGTGATAATGTTTTCAAATGGTGTTTTTACTTTTACAATAATATTTACATAATACGTATGTATGTGTATATGTATGTATATTTTTGTTTTTAGATTTCTAATTTCGGTACAAATTTCATCCGTATAATCGTCGTTCTGGATATTCAATCATATACACAATATATCATATCTCGTATTGCCAGCTATACATACATACATACATATTTGATTATATGTGTCGCTTCCTTTGATTTGCCGTTTCCTCGTCATTTATTTCTCACTTTTTGTTTTTTATTTACATTTTTCTTTAATAAAATATAATAAAATAACAGCAAATAGCACAACACAACAGGCAATAATTAATAAAATAAGGGCAAGAAAAATGAAAATCTACTTCTTAATTACTTTATGACAAGCCATTAGACGATCAAACATCGGCTTTTCTTTTAAAGCAAAAGATAGAACACAAAAGAGCAACAAAAATTCCAGTGAATTCTTTAAATAGCGATTATAAAACCATAATTGGAGTCGTGTCACACTTCCATCATAGAAATGCTCGTAAATCTCTCCACACTAACACAAGCACACTCACTTGTACACTCGCATAGCCTCACGTACCCACACGAAGTGTTCGACAGAACGAAATTATATTCAATAGAAATATTTAGAATAGCAAGGAATATTTAATACGTACTTACTTACTTACTTACTTACAGGAAGGAGTACGAACTAGTATTTCAAACCACGTATGTTGTGTGTGTTAATTTCATCATTGAAGAGATGAAGACCTGCGGCTTAATATCGACTCCAAACGGCAGTATGAAAAATATTCCTTCGGCGACTTTCTCTCAGCAGATCTCTGGCAAAAACTCTGAGAAGTAAATAAAATTGCCATGAAAAGTTTTTCAAAAATCTGTCGTTCGGAGTATGTTGTGTGAGTTAATTGAAGAGATGAAGACCTGTTGCTTAATATCGACTCCAAACGACGGTATGAAAAATATTCCTTCAGCGACTTTCTCTCAGCAAATCTCTGGTAAAAACTCTGAGAAGTAAATAAAATTGCCATGAAAAGTTTTTCAAAAATCTGTCGTTCGGAGTATGTTGTGTGAGTTAATTGAAGAGATGAAGACCTGCTGCTTAATATCGACTCCAAACGACGGTATGAAAAATATTCCTTCGGCGACTTTCTCTCAGCAGATCTCTGGCAAAAACTCTGACAAGTGAATAAAATTGCCATGAAAAGTTTTTCAAAAATCTGTCGTTCGGAGTCGACTTTAAGCTGTAGGTCCTGCCACTCGTGTATAAAATTAACACACATACATATGTACATGCAACATAAAACTAGAAATCCATAGAAGTCCGTTATGTGATGATTACTGTACCAATAACTTCTTCAGTGTCGTTATGCAATTGAACGACCATAACAATATACATCCTGTACGTTATTTACTCATGCTCAGTCGACTAATTATGTACATATGTGCCATGAAACGTATTCTTTTCAAAGACCTAAATGTCTGTTAGAGGTGGTTAATGATCAGATTTTGTTATAAGGTTCACAATTGAAATTAAACAGAACCGAATATTTATTAAGTGCAGATGAAATCGTCAAGTTATTCGTCGTAGAATATTTAATAAAAACACAAAAAGTGAAAAATCATGCGAATAAATAGTTAAATCCTTGAATTTTGCTAAGGATCTATCAAGGGATACGAAAAAGATGATAATTACCTTTAAAATTCATTGCAAATAATCTACTACGGTTACTCATAGACACCGAAAATCGGCACATTGATCGATTAAGTTGGTGATGATTTTAACAAAAATGTAAAAAATGAGCTGATCGTAGCGCTTTATGTCAAATCAACGACTGCAGTTAAATAAGAAAATCGGCTGTCTGTCAAATAAAAATGATAAAGCACATTCTATAGTTTTAAAAGCCATATGAAAACTGGAAATGAAAAAAAGGCAATCGAATGAAAAAGAAAAATTAATCGATTATTATTAGTCGGCGAGGAACGTTACCATCACCAGTGACATGAAGTAAAGTAAGCCTTAAAACATGATGAAAAACATGTTTAAGATGAAAATTCTTAACATGAATGACTCACTTACATCTGACCTACGGTCAATCTCCGAATGCGCAACAATAATATTAACTCATCTGTATTCATGGGTCATATAAATATTAGGGAGTCGGAAGCTCTTTATGTTCTGGGAATGGAAATAAAAAAAAAAATGATTCTTAATGAAACCAGCACATTATTCAGGGGTCGAAAGAAAGAATTAAAGTGCCTTGGTTTCTTTAGATAGTACAAGAAATACTTTACTCCATCTCATCTCTTTACTACCACTCATATTGGACCAAAAATTGGATACAACTCTCTTGTATGGGGCCATGCCTCCAAGTCTATTTTCAGGCTTACCAACCACACATAGGGAAGGGCGAAGGTTCTTACTAAGGATAATAGGGTACCCAACTCTATTGATTCTATCGCTACTACAACGGATTCTGCTCTAGCGAAATAAGGAGACTTTTTACCGAAAATCATACTTACATAGTACTTACTCCTCTGGCAAGAACTCTGCGAGTAAATAAAATTGCCATGAAAACTTTCTCAAAAACCTGACGTTCGAAGTTGACTTTAAACTGTAAAATTAGCACACATAGCATAAGTAATCCTGACTGAAGGGTTGTAATGACCAATTATGTTATGTTATGTTATTGCAACATAGCAACATAATACAATAGAAACGACAAGTTTGTTATTTATATTTTTTTTAAATTTTATTTTATTATTATTGTATTTTTAAAGGTTTCATTTCATTTGTTTGTTTTTGTTTTTAATGTTTAAATTTTGAATTTTAAGTAAATATTGTTGTAATATTTTTAATCGTTATAAATAATAAAATTTACAAAATGAATGCTTATTGCGATTTTAAAGCAAAAGAAATTAAATTTAAAATTAAAAGATATTACAAAAAAATTATTAATACATTATGATTTATGTTTTATGTTGTTTTTTTTATGTTTTATTTTTCAACATCATTGCAACTTCTTTGATTAACTTTTTTATTTTTTTTTTTTTCATTTTTGTTTTTTTTTTCATTTTATTTTACTTTATTTAAATTCAACTTTAAAGTGTGTTAATAGAGACAATTTATGTAAATGTGGAGAGAAATGTTATAGAGTCGATGTTTATTTTTTTTAATTGATAATTTGTTAAATATTTGCTGCTAAAACCACATTTTGTTGTTGGTTTTTACGTTTTTCTTTCATTAATTTTAATTATTACAAATTAAATATTTTTTCTATTTATCATTGTTTTTTTTTTTTTTTGTTTTTTCTTTCTTTTAGAAATACTTTATTAAGGCATTTGTATTTATATTTTCTTTCTTTTATTTATTTTTTATATTATTATTGTTGCTGATGATAAAAATTAAAATAAAAGCTTAAATATTACAAAAAAAAATAAAATAAAATAAAAAATAAAAATACAAATAATTTGTTAATTTTAATTACTAAATAAAAAAGGAAAGGATTACAAGAGCGATAAAAGAAGTCGAGTGAAAGAGAAAGAAATCTAAAAAGAACAAAATTAATTGGAATGAATGCGATATGTTATGCGATAATACGTATGAATTTATGTATTTATGCAAAGAGAATTTACACACAAGTTTAATTTAAAATTGTAATTGTAATCATAATTATAATATGTATGTATATAAGCTAAGGCAAGTTTAAGTCACAAGTCAATTTTAATTCTGGCTAGAAGTTACAGCAGCTGTCTTAACAAAATAAAAGGAATTAAAAATCTGGAATCTGTTGTGTTGTGTTGTGTTGTAAACATTGGCTGGCTGGTGGTATTTCAATTGAATAGAATAGAATGCTTCCGATAACTTGGTGTTGTTCGGCTTTTGTTTTTCAATTTTATGGATGTTTGGCTCTGCAAAAAAAAAGAAAATCAGAATTCTTTTTTCTTTTTTACATTTTTTCTTTGTTTCTGCTCATGTTTCGGTTTTTAAAAATGCGCCTGCGCATTATTATACATGTGTAGTTGTAGTTGCAGTTTCAGTTTCAGTTGCAATTGTAGGTGTATCTTACTTTAGGGAATATTTATAAACAAAAATATTCAAAGAAGATTTCTAATAATTTTTTTTTTTATTTTGGTTTCTCATTAACATGCCATTTCCGTATGTATGTACATATGTAGTTGTGCTAATTTTATTTGCAGGAACCCAATTTATATACATTTGCATGTATGTATGTATGTATATACATCAAGTGTATGTGTATTTGTATTTTAAATTCAAATCTATTTTTATTTTAAAATGTTTTCTGCGTTTCTTTTCTGTTTTTGTATTTGTTTTATTGTCTTCAGAGATTTCGAAAAAAAAAACAAAAACAAAATAACCATAAAACATCCATAAAAATAAAACGCCCACGTTAAAGTTTTCAAAATTGTTGCCATGTTACCATGGTTGGTGATGGATTTTGTCATCAGTCTCCTTGAATTCCTAAACAGTGTTTAAGTTTACATGTGTGTTTGTGTGTGTGTTTATGTGTATGCGTGTCAGTTGTCAATTGAAATCGTCACTTTTTGACTAACCATACTTGGAAAAATAAAACTTAAAACACACACTCACACTCACACACTTGCACCTTTTAGCCACCCACCAACCTGTTAATTTAAAGCCGTTATCAATACGAATTTAATTCTTTTCTAAATCATTAGTTGTCATCATAAATTTGTGACTTCAATTCCTATTTATGGATATGGATGATACGATACGATTGCTTAATTACAGACTTATTTAAAAGACCACCATCATGTTGTCCATCAGTAGTAAAGCTTTTGAATATGGTTTTGGAACATCATCATAACGAAATGAAAAGCGTTATTTTGTTGTTATTATTGGTATTAATATGGGTGCTAGTGGTGGTGGTAGTATTAATACTGGTGCTAATGCTGATGACATTTGTAATTGAATTGTGTGCAGATAAGAGGGATATTTTGATTTTTTTTTTTTTCATTGATTTCTATTTCTTTTCTGTGTGTGCTTTTGTTCAAATTATTGTGCATTACTTTAAAGCGTTGCCGTTGTGGTTATTGTTGTAGTTGTTGTGATAATGTAAAGTGCATGATAAATGGTAAAATTTGTGACAATTACAGTAAGAAAAATACACATGGTGCTTTACAACAATAAAAAAAATTGTGCGTGCAAGAAATCTATCGCCAGACACACTGACTACATCTAAAAAGAGAAAAAAAAGCAAAAAAGAAAAAAAAAACATTTTATTTAGGAAAACTCAATCAAACCAATAATAAAATGTATTTAAAGAATAGAATAACAATACATATGTTAATAATTACCTGCGACAACATCAACATCAACAGCAACAACGTGAAAGAAAAGAATTTTGGTCTTCCTAGGAAAAACTTTATTTTGTTTTATAACACAAGGTTTTTTCATATTTCTTGAGATTTTTTTTTTTTTCAAAATTTAATTTCTCAATTCAAATCAAATTTGTTTTCCTTTTCCGTTCTGAATAAAGTTGCGTCCGATTAACTACAATGACCAAAAATAATTGAATTTCCGAACTTAAGTGAATTACGCGGTTAATCATTAAACCTCGTTATAGCTAATCATTAGCAAAGAAAACGAGCATCAATGCCTGACTTCAGAGCAAACGATGCTCAACATTTTCATGGAATACATTTCTTAACGATTATTTCAAGCGTTTTTAATGGCAACTCATTTCCATTTTGAATGGATTTTACTTTGTAATGAAAAAGGATAATAGCAGTTGTATGAATGTGGTGTGTACCTTCATTGCAAAATCGTTTAAGAAAATTTATAAAATATTGAAGCTTAAAAGGTCAGCTTCATAGAATTTTGAATTACTTCTGATCGCAGAGCTTCGATCACAACTGTTCTCGCTTGACGAGTCAAGACTCATAACCAGTCAACATTCGCTGATAATCTGATAATCCGATTCCGATGTACTATTTTGGTGAATTTCAAGAATCTTTAATCGTAATCGCTTTAAATTAAGCCTCAAAAATGTCATAAGGACATTACTCATTTGCCCGGCTTTCTTAATATAGATTAACGGTCCGGTCCGAATAGTTGTGAAAAGTAACCTCCTTACCTACAAGCACATCCTTTTAGGACATGACGAACAAATTACGCACTGAAATTGTATTCCTTTAGTTTTTTTATCGTTTTTTTTCGATTTTTCTCAACTCAGGCCGTTGTTAACCCGTTTCAGGCGTGAGGCATTACATACACATAACGTGCCAATGCCTTTAGGTTTTCAGCGTTTTTTCCCCGTTTTTTTTTTCTTTCTCTATTGTTAGGATGTTGTTGTTGCTATTGTTGTTGCTGTGCTTGCTTTAATGCTTTTAAAAATAAAAAATTAAATAGAAAAAAAACTTTTTTTTAAATAAAAATTTGGTGTGGTATTTATGTGTACATTAACTCGATTTGTAAGTAAAATTAGGAAAGAAATTATAATTTAGGAGAGAAAAAAAAAATGTTGCATTAAATAGCAGCAGCTGGTTTGTTCATGTACTCACCTGTGTTGTCTTAGATTATCGCGCTGCTTAAAATATTTGCCACAAACCTCACATGAGTATGTGATTTCTGGTGATTTGTGGGTGCGTTCGTGTATCATTAAATTGTAGGGTTTCGTAAAACGCCGCTGGCAATACTTGCAAATGAATTCACACTTGGGACGCATCTTGCGACGAAAGTCCGACCGGCAGTCATCATTGTCGATTCTCATTACAGCGAACATTGTGGTGGCTTTAATGCTTTTTTCCGTTTCTGTTTCTCTTGTTCTTTTTTGTTCTTTTTTTTTTTTTGGTTGTTTGTTTATTCCTATTGCTGTTGCTGTTGTTATTGGTGGCGGTGGTGGTTATAGCGGTGGTGTTGGTGGCGATTGTGTTGTTGTTGTTGGTGGTGGTGGTGGTGGTTTATTACTTTTTTACACTACATACACACGTATGCATACAATAAATACACGTATACAGTGTTATATATAAAATGTGCTTTAATCAAATTCACAAGTCTATACGACAGATAGATTGTACTCTTGGCATACAACAAAAACAAAAAACATAACACAATACAACATAATCATAAAAGGAAAACACTTATTCACACATAGGCACATACATACACTCTAATACACAGACAATTGTCATATAAAACAAAACTGTTATAATTTATGATTTATTTATTTGGTTGTTGTATCTTTTTACTTAGTTTTTCTTTTCTGTTCTGTTCTATTCTATTTTAATTTTTGTTTTATACTCTATAGTGTTGCTGTTTTTGTTGCTATATAATTTATTTTTTATTTTTTTCAATTGCTGACTGCTTTTCACAATAATTGACTGTTTTTCTCTCTCTTTCTAGACACCGTTCTTTAATCTGTTGTTAGTTATTGTTATTATTATGACTCTTTTCTTATAGTTTTCTTTTTTTTTTTTTTTGTTTTTTTATTTATTTCTTAATCAACCTGTGATAAGAATTAGAAATTATTTAATCTCTCTCTCTCTCTTTCTATTTCTTTCACTCTTTTTCTGTTTAATTGTTCCTATTGTTGGTATTGTTTTATTATTGTGGCCGTATAATTTAGCTTCTCTTTCAACGGATTTCTTTTTAAATTTTTTATTGTTTTTAATATTTTTTTGTTTTTTGCTTTTCTGTTTTTATTAAATTTTTTATTTCAAGTTTTGATTGGTGACGTTCGTGCTGCTGCTTCCGGGGCCTTATAACAACCGTTATGTGAAGTGTTGCTGTTCTACAGTATGACTGACTGACAAACTGGAGCGTTACGCTTCAAATGCTTTATTTGTATGTAATTTCTTGTGACATTTTTTAACACTTTGTATGTGTTATTATTTGCTTTGTTTTTTTTTTTTTTTTGTCTTTTACAATGGCGTAGAACAATAATTAATTGAAATTGTTGTTGTTGCTGTGGCTGTTTTTTTTTTATAAATAGTGCCGGTGGTTGCTGTGGGCGTTAGTATTTCTCTTCAATCAGAACTGTGAGTGGTTTGATTGGCTACAATTTTCAATCGTCAAATATACACTCTGAAAAAATAAAAGAAACAAACAAACAAAAAAACATTATTAACTTTCCGAAAAATATTTCGTTTACAGTGTTGTGCAGAATAAGTACATAAGCCTTTGCAAATCCATAATTAAATTTAAAAAAAAAAACAATCATTTCCAATAAATTTTTAAAAGAATTTTTTCTTGATATTTGCGATTGCTGAACACATTACGCATATCTTCGAAATACATACATACATACATAATTGGCCATTACAACCCTTCAGTCAGGATTACGGCCTAGCTTCTCAACACCACTCATGTTGTGTGCGTTAATTTTATACATGAGTGGCGGGACCTACAGTTTAAAGTCGACACCGAACGACAGATTTTTTGAGAACCTTTTCATGGCAATTTTTACTCTCAGAGTTTTTGCCAGAAATCTGCTGACAGGAAGTCGCCGAAGAAATATTTTTTTCATATTTCGTTTTGATGTCTGACCTGGGATTCGAACTCGGGTCTTTCGTCTAATAAGCCAACACACTACCTACTAGACCACGGCGACTTCAATATCTTCGAAATACAAACGTAGAAAATATTTTTATTAATCTTTATTAATCTCATTTGACGGTTCCCTTTCAATAATTTTGATGTCAAGCGTGCCGATCAGTCAATTGCCCAAACACTTTGTAAATATTAAAAGAAACCGCCGGATATAAAAAGACGTTCGATGTTTACGGATGATTGTCACTGACAACAACGGCAAGCGAAAATGGTAGTGATCGGACAGTTTGTATGGTGAAATTATTATCGAACATCTACTCTGTTTTTTGTACAAATACAAAGACACCTGGAGCACAAGTGTGCCTGTTTTGTTTTTTTTTTTTCATCAGGACAATTTCAAGCTCAAATGAAACGAACTCAGAACGATTTGTAAAACAAAAACTTGTGACAGGCAACGTTTAAAGGATGATAGGCCAATGAAGCTGATTGGAAGAACCACTTCACTACGATTAATCGAATTTGTAAGGAGTTTGAATCCGTTTACGCCTGATCATTTATTTTAATCACACATAGCACATGTGTATTTATGATGTATGCATCAGAAATCAGCAATGAGTATTAAATGATGAGTGGAATGTAATCACACTCATAATTCTGATACTTATACTCATTCATATTTATTTTAATATCATGGAACCTCTACTCATATTCAAATTTTGAAGTACTCATCATGCACTGTAAATTTTGATGAATGATTCTAGTCACTCGAATCATTTATAAGTATTATAAGTATTTTTCTAAAGTTATGAATCTAAATGAGTAGGCTTATGAATCAAACATATATTTCGAATGGTATGAGTTTGATGTCAACGTTGTACGCATATTCATTGCAACCTGTACTTATAAATATACGTAGTAGTGAGTACGAATGAATCCAGAATACATAGTTAAATTTCAATATTGTTGTCTCACTTATATTCAAAATTTCATGAGTGCTTATGTGTAGCAAAAAAACGATTCATTGCTGATCTCTGGTATGCATATACAATGTAGCCGCCAACTGCAATTACAAAAATGTACTGATTGAATGGACAACTCATTCATAAGCTGATAATTTATTAAAGTTTTGAGCGTCAAAAAATTGGAGAAAATTTTTTTCGTGATGTAGTCAGATTAAATCACATTTAAATTGTAAACAATTCTTGTGTGGAATGTCAATGAATTTTAAATTCTCTATGTATTGTACTGCGTTTTTTTTAAGAATGGCCAGTGTTCAGTGGTAATTGGAATTGCGCCGATGATCGCCTGCTTAAGCGCTGTTAATTGACTCAAACGATATTCGATTTTAAGGCCGCATCTAAGACGTGCTATCTTTACCTCTTGCCAGAATTTACTAAACGAGATTTACATAATTCTTTAATTTCTAATTAATATTTGAACACAAGAATGATGAAAAAGAGGGAAGCCTAAAAGGGAAACTCCTTGGAAAAAGTATTCCAAATTCAAGGGGACTTTATATTCATTCAGCAGCCATTAAAAAGACTTTCGAAATAATCGAATTTGACGTGATCAGAGGGGGCGCCAATTATTATTAACGGCGACAAAATAACCATGTGACGTCGGTTTTTTGTTTTCTTAACACGAAAAAAAGATATGAATGGTGGTGGTGGTGGTGTGGTGTAGAGGTGGTGGTCATAAAAGGAAACAAAGTAAATATTTTTTTAAATAAAACATAAAAAATCTAATTTAAGTATTTAATGGCCTGGTTGTGTTTCTCTCGTTGTCGTTTCATGGTTTACGATTTATACTACCATTCTATGTATGTATATTGTCAACAAGGAAGAGGTTATTCCGAACAACAATAACAACAGCCACAGTAGAAATCAATATGAAAAACGATAATGGAGAACAATAGCTGGCCGTTGAGGCGTCTTTGGCGTCACCATTATGATGGGGTTGAAGCTGCTGGTGCTGATGCTGATGCTATTGTGGGAGCTTTTTTACGGGCATTAAAAGGTTCAGTTTGCTTTGCTTTGATTCACCTTTTTTCATATTTTTGTTTTTGTTTTAATTTTTTTTGTTCACAATTTTTGTCAAATGAAACAAAAAGAATTTTTTATCCCGCTGTGTGACCATAACAAAATCACTCGTTTTGTTCTCTTCTTTTATTTTATTTTTTTTATTTTTTATTTTTTGATTATTAGTTGGTCCTTCTCAATTTAAGTTCGTTTTGTTTTTGTTTTTTTTTTATAGATAGAAAGAGTTTTGAAACACATATAGCAACGAAAATGAAATAAAAATAATACATACTAATGTGTGTCCAGCTGTGCCAAGTTTTAAACAGTACGGGAGTATGTATGTAAATGCGTCAAGTTCAACCAGCAAATCGTTATGAACACTCACTCACTCTAAAAGAAAATTTCCTTAAAAAACGAAGATACATACTTTGTGTGAAATATGCATATGTACATACATATGTATGTATGTATGTGCGTACACATGGAATGGATGTATGGAAGGATGGATGAATGGATGGATGTATTTTTGTTCTGAAGAAACAATGACAATCCCCCAAGTATCCAGCCGAGAAAAGGCGCATTAAAATCGGGGGGAAAAAAAACAAAAGTAAGAGCACCTACTACCCGAACTACTTCCTCCTACCTGATCTACCCATCTTTCTTACGTTACACGGCAATTGTTCATATTGTTTATTGTTTAGAGGGTTGGCTTCTTCTTTTTTTTCCTCTTTTTTTTTAATGGATTTGCTTAACAAGCTGTTATGAATGTCGTAAATTGTTATAAAAGATTAAAAAAAGAATATTTTTATTTCTTTTTTGTTTGGTTAATTTATGTGAAATCTCTTAGCGCAGAAGGTGAAGGCATTAAATGTTTATTAACAGGAAACCAAAATAATATACGAAGTCAAAATCAAATTGGATTCATTGAAATTAAGCGCACAGGGATAAAATAACAAAAAAAAAAAAAAGACGCAGCAAGCGCCAGCAGGACAAAACAAAAAAAACATTTTATTTTCACGGCTGTCCCACCAGTCCCGATGAAGACAATTGCAGGGGGGGATTAAAACATTGTCTGTCTGGGGCTGCTGGTATTTTTGGGTTTTTAATCGCTTGCCACTGATACTTTCCTTATGCTTACTTTGACAAGGAAACGATAACGACGATGCGAAAGCTTCTCTACACAAAAACAAACTAAAAATATTCGAAATCTTCACGATGATAATGATGAAATCGAGCGATGATTAAGCCGCACAGCAAGAAATCATTTGCGAGCGAAACAACAGACAAACAAACAAGGATCACATTCATTTCGATTTTATTACGTTGAAATATTTTCTCCTCCACCTCCTCCTGCTTCCTTCTTCCTTCTTTTTTTTTTTTTTCTTAAGCTTCATCGTCATCTTTTGTATGTTTTTTATTGCTGTTAAGTCTTGTCACACAGTGGCTGACAGTATGAAAGAAAAATCGCTTAAAATATTAAATAATTAAACAATTGACACACGTACATAATACATACAAACACACACCCATACACATATACACATATGTATGCATGTATTTACGTGTGTATATATTGGCCATAAAAACGCAAACATGATGTGAAATTAACACGATGGATGGAAACTTAATGATCATGTTAAATGTTATTGTTGTTTTTGCTTCTTTTTGTTGTTGTTGTTGTTGTTGTTTTATTTTCATAAATACGAGTGGCTAAATGGGATTACAATCAAGTGGTACATTAAAGTACAAATAATCTCCAAAAAACAAACAAAAAATTCAACAGAAACTCTTTTTTTTTTGTTAAAGGTGTTGAGAAAAACTAAATCTAAATCCGATTATATCATGCACATGTAGATACATATGTATGTATGTATGTATGTACGTACATGTGTATTTGGCGTCCTGCAGTTAATGTTGCCACACAAAGTGACAGTGTTAGTCAATTCACATGCTGCTGCAAATTTGATGTTGTTTTTGACCTGATAAGTTGAACAACAAATGTCGGAAAGTAATGTTGCATCAATAATGCCATGTTTAGCACTGTCTTAATCGCATTAACCTCCTTGGGCTTAAAATAATTACACTTTACATACATATGTATGTACATATATACAAACAGTATCGGCCATAACATTTTTTATTATCATATGTCTTGTATGTTTTTATAAGGAAAATCTGTTTTTCTTTTGAGGTTTACTTAAGTTAACAAATAATTTGTTTAAATTCTATGACTATTGTTCAACATACTATGTTCCAAAAATCAGCAATGAGTATTCAAAAAGATGAGTAGAATCGAATCATACTTATAATTTTTGATCCTTATACGCATTCATACTTATTTTAATAACATTCAAAGTTTGAAGTACTCATCATATTCATACTTATCATACAACACGTATGATGTCATTAATTTCGACTCTCCATAACTCATCGTATACACGAATCACTAAATAAGTATGATTCGCGTACGAACAATAAAATACTCATTAGAAGGTTGTGTGTTTGCTCTTTTTGCTGCTCTGTATTTTTTGCTTATGTGTGTTTTTTCGTTTTTTATAAATGCAGCAACAACTAAGACTATAATTTTTGATGAATGATTCGCGTCTCTCGAATGTTATGAGTTTGATGTCAACGTTGTACTCATACTTATTGCAACATGTAGTTATAAATCAACGTTGCAGTGAGTACGAATGCATCAGAGTATGTACATAGTTAAATTTCAGTATTGTTGACTCACTTACTTATATCCAAAATTTCATGAGTGCTTATGAGTAGCGAAAAAACGATTCATTACTGATCTCTGATCCAAACGGGTAACTGTTTAAAGCCTTCGACTTGGTGGGATCCTATGTATATTTAAAAGCGATTGCAAGTTTTAAAAAATGTTTTTTTTTTTAAATTTCTTAGAATAAAAACGATGTGGTCCGATCTGTCTGTCTACCTCAAACACTTCCAACATTACAAGATGATCCATTCCAAAGCAATGTGTGTGCCAAAGTCGTACTTTACAGGATTAAGCAGAAGAAAAAGTAAAGTGCAAACAATTCTTATAATAAAAATGAAAAGTGGTGTGCAACGAGATCAAAATATTTCATTTAAAAGAACAACAACAACAACAATAACGTCTCAACAACAAAAAATCCATAAATGATGTCTTAAAAGTCAAAAGAAAACGAGTGGAAATGAAAATTGAAATTTGCATTCGCATTGGCATTGGCATTGGCATTGGTAATGGTAGATGGTAATGGGATGAGATGAGCACATATTGTAGCACATATTGTGGCACTTGTGGCATTGTGGTATATTCTGTGGTAAGAAGAAGAGTTAATACTGCGTGAAATTAGATTTACTTTTCGTTTTTATGAGTATTTCTTCCTATGAAAGTAAAAATCGAAAATCGCATAAGACGAAAGTACGAGTATTCGAAATTGTAAAACCCCTGACACTCTCCCTCTCCCTCTCTCGCTCTTATTTATGGTTTAGAAAAAAAAGCAAGAAAAATGCGTGTTGTGATATGCTTTTAATGGCACAAAAATGTTTGTTTGCATGGCTAATGATTTTTCCTTTTCATTTTCAAAGACTTTTTGTTGTGCTGTGTTGTGTTGTGGCTATTTAAAGTCTTAAAAATGGATTTGGATTTTTTTCCTCTTCATCCTCATCATCTTCTGCTATCTGTGTTCAGTGTTCAGTGTCCAGTGTTCTGTATTCTGTATTCAAGAGTTCTTAACGTGTATAGAGGCGTGAATGAAGCAATTGCTTTCCAAGAATGCCAGTAAAAAAGAAAAGATACATTTCTTACAGTTTAACACGATTTTCTAAGCAGCAAAAACCTCTAAAACAAAACAAACAATTTTTTAAACACTTTTCCTATAAAAAACAAAAGAATTATCGATCTTTGTATGAATTTTTGAGTCTTTTATACAACAGTGTGTATGTGTGTGTGTGTGTGTGTATGTCATTGATTGTAATAATAACACCAAAAACAAAAGAACAATAAAAGGAGATTCCTTCCTTTTATTGTTTCTTTGCTTATGCTTTTGCTTTCCGTAAAGAAAGGCATTCATTTCAGGTGGCAAATGATCATTAAAAAAGGAAAATCAGTTAAAAAGACAACAACTCTTAACAGTTTTCTTTTCTTCAAATGATTAACAAAACGTTAATCTCGCTGTAAATTCCAGGAATAAAATTTTACACAAAAAATTGTTCATTATTTGGAACAAAACAAAAAAAAACTAGCATGTGGTCCCATCACTATGTTCAATGCTCGCTCATGTATCGATTTTGTATTAAACAACACCGTTTAGTTTAATATGTTCGCCTAACAATCGATGGAATGAAGAATACATAGCAATTTATTGAAGCAACATGTATGGCGCAACAATACAATGCAAAGAGCTCTTATTTTAAACGGTACTTTTGATTTGATTCGGTTCGGTTCGTTATTTAAGTTCATTTAATTTAATTTAATTCCATTTGTCTAAATAGGTTCTCCTTCCTTTTGTGTGTGATGGTGCAACAAAACAATTCCTTACATTTTCGGTATTTTTTGTTTTTATATTATCGATTCTTTCTTCGTTTATCATTTTCATTTGACCGGGTAGTAACTAAAATGTGCGTGTGCCTGTGTGTGAAATTGTCACCACAACTGTTCAGACACTTCACTTCAGAGGAGTAGAACGTTCGAACATCTGTTTTGTAATAAAAGTTTGATTTGAATAATGCGTAGCTCTCAGCTCAGGAAGTATGTGGTAAATAATACTTGCAGTTGAAGAACACATATCTCAGTATGGATCCAAATGTTTAAAAACTTATGGTTCGGGATAATGATTTGTGGTTTAATGTATTCGGATACGAAGGTAGGCCTTATCATTTAACACGTATTTAGATAAAAAAAAATACACGAAAAACACTATCAAGTGCGTAGTATCCTAAGAAATGGTGTAGGAATCGTCCAGGATTGATCCATCAGTAAAAATAGAAAGCAAAGTGAATAGGGAATTGTAAGACAGACTTCTCACAGAATAATCCGAACAATGATAATTCTAGACCATTAGCGAAAGGGTCGTGGGTTTGATTCCCACAACAGTGGGATACATACATACATACATAATTGGCCATTGCAATCCTTCAGTCAGGATTACGGCCTAGCTTCTCACACCACTCATGTTGTGTGCCTTAATTTTATACCTGAGTGGCAGGACCTACCGTTTAATGTCGACTCCGAACGACAGATTTTGAGAAACTTTTTCATGGCAGGTTTATTTACTCTCAGAGTTTTTGCCAGAAATCTGCTGAGAGGAAGTCGCCGAAGAAATATTTTTTTTCATACTTTGTTTTGATGTCTGGCCTGGGGCACGAACCCGGGCTTTGTGTCTAATAAGCGAACACACTAGCTACTAGACTACTGCGACATTCACAATGGGATACACTAATTAAATAAAAAATGATAAAAGAATTGATTTATCACACTTACAGACGTGGATATTCCAATGAGAGAACGAATCCGAAGCATAACTATCGAATTGTAAGATTTTAGTTTGAAGAACAAAGTCACGTTATTAAATACATACATACATACATACGTAGAAAATCTATGGCGAATCTTGCATCGTGCGAGCTTCATCCAAAACTGATAATAAAATACATTTTGCGATGTTATTCAGGATGTGAAATGAAATAATACTGTCCCTTAGCAGTGTTGGGACGTACAATTATATCTCCTTGACACAATAGTTGGTTGGTTCGTCTGTGAAATTCTTTTGTACAATCTCGGCCTAAAACCTCGAATAAACGAAATCAGAGACACCAAAACAATTTTAATAATTTATCACTACAACTGCGCATTAATATGCCATCCGACAATGTGGAATCCCTTTGGCTCTTAATATCCCACAATTAAAGTTTAACGAACATCATTCCACGTGCATCTCCTTTTAAGGATTTATCGGAGAGTCGGAGAATACATACCTCAATAGCACTGAATTGAAAATACGTTTTTTTTGTATTTTTTCAATAAATTCCGTTTAGGAAAACAAGAATTTCACTTTAAAACGCAAAATGAAATGTTTTTTCATCACGCATGCACATTTGTTCATGCATATAAACTGGTATGTACAAACTTAATACTAAGATTTGTTAACATCCGAGAACAGGAAATTTCTTTCAGTGTAGAGAGAAACAAATTAATTTTCATTTTTATGTGTGCCCGTTCGCTCAGCCACTCAACTTACAAATCAACAGAGCCAATCAGAGAGCGTAACACTGGTAGCCATAAGGCCATAACCGCATTAATTCAAAACAAACACTCTTAATGGGGCGCGCAAGAAAAAAAACAGAGAAGAGAACAAAATTACACTTGAATGCATGGTAGTGTATGGATGGATGAATGTGTGCATGCATGTTTGCATATGGTTCGATGTGGTTGTGTGTGATGATTGTGGCGCCAACTTAAATACAAAAACTTGCAAGAACCATCATTTAAATATGGCTACTGTTTACGCAAGAGCATTAAGAGCTCTAAATAACAAAAAAAAAGATCAAAAGTAGAAAGTACACACACACATACATATGTACATACACACATCTGCATTGCGCTACAATTGATTTATGAAAAAGAGGAGAAATGAAAACGAAAAATATTGCATTTCCAGTACATGGTGGTGGTTGTACAAACAAAAAAAAAAACAAAAAACAGGATAATGTACTGTTACTTGTACAGTGGACAAGAAGAGTAGTATTTCGTATTAAAAATATTGAAATTAATTTTTCTTAATTGAATTGAATTTCATCGTGACATCGAAACAAAAACATTAAATTGCTACTGACTGACTTACTGACTGAATAGCAAATAATGTTGAAATATGCCGAAAATATCTTAAGGATTGTTGAAAATTCTATTTAATCAGTGATTACTTCACTTTAGAAACAAAAAAAAAATACCGAGGAATAGGTACATACATAGGTAAGAAGAAAAAACAGTTGTTTTGAGAGACTTACCTGCCACTGCTGGCTAAAAGATGATTTTAAAAATTGTTGTCGCCGTTTAAATCAAATAAATATCAACAGTTTTAAACAGTTGCTGCTTGCTCTCTAGAGTTTTTTATTGATGACACTTGTTTGTTGGTAGGTTGTGTTGTGTTGTTAATAAAATAATGTTTTATTATTGCTTTCGGTTTTTTTTTTATTTTCTATTTTTTAAGTTTTTGTTTATTTTTTTTTTTGGAAATTTATGATGTGTTTTGTTCTGGTGGTTGTTCTTTTAAATGCACACTCACTCAATTTTATATTTTTATTGTTAAAAGAGTGAACACGATATGTAATAACAAAAAAGAAAGAAAATTTAATTTTTCTTTTCTTTCCTTAATTTTTTTTTTTTTTTTTTTGTAATATTTTTCAATTGAATTGAAATAATTTCGCTTATACGCTTTGCGGTTTAGTTTACTTTTTGTAATGAGATGGGATGATTACGCGTTGTTACTACTTGTTGGTGCGTGATTGCTAACAAACTAAATAAGCCAGGCTTCTTTTGGTAGTGAACAAGTCAAATCAAGTCGCATCGCATCACAAGTAAAATACTGTTGCTGCTGCTGGCTGGCTGGCTGGCTGGCTGAGTCTATCAGTAGTAGTGCTTGCTTGTGGTTGGGAATTTTGTTGTTGTTGTGTGTGTGGTTGGTTGATCGGTTGCTGGTTGGTTATTTGGCTGTTTGGTTAAACAGTTGGTTGGCTGCTAGGTAGGTAGATAGACAGGTAGGCAGTCAGGCAGGTAGAGAGATGAGACGTTATAATATTATTAATAAAATATATTCCACTTCCGAACGCTTCCGTAAGCGACAGTCAACTGCAAAGTTACGATCGAAATTTCAGCTTAACAGCTGCCAGTGTTGAGCGCGCGAGTGGCTTCTGCTTCTGCTGGTAGAGACTGTTATTCTTCTGTCTGGCTCAGTAAGCGATTGTATATATGGACATAAGGCTGACTCGTCGTCAACGATTCGTATACTTTCCAAGAAATCAAATACAGAATAAAACACAGAAAACAACGGCAACAACAGTAACAAAAACAAACGAAAGATCTGACGGTGAGAAACAAAACACAAAAAATAAAATAAAAACCAATCTCTTCACATATCATTCGTTAAACGTTTCTGTTTCGGTATGTGTTGTTTCTGTGTCTGTTTCTGTGGCTGTGTTGTTATTACAGTTTCAGTTTTTACTTCTGCCTTAAATACGGGCTACTCTTTCTATTTCTTCTTCTTTATCATCTTGAGTTGAGTATAATTGTACGGGGAATATGCATACACATGCATAGGCATGTAAGAATGAGTGTCTGTGTATCTGTCTGTCTGCCTATTAGTCAGTCATTCATTCCATATCGTTTGCACTACTCTTTTGACAACAACTGTCGCTGCTCTAATCTTTCGTTTGTGGCTCTTTGGTTGGTTGGTTTAGGGCGCTCGTCGATATTCCTTTTTGATTTCAATTCTCAAAATCGATCTTTTTATTGCCTCTCTCTAACGTATGTGTCTGTATGTGTGGCGTTTAAAGTGAATTGTTGTTATTGCTTCAAACATAACATAAATGAAGATACGAACGTATGTATATCATCACCACCTTTTATCACTTTAATATTCTGTTTCTTACTGGTACATACACATACACATACACATACACTCAAGATAGTAAACAAGGGGGACTTGAATTCGATTCCATTCATTCATTCATTCATTCATTCATTCATCCATTCATTATGAAGAGCACCTTCCCTTATGAAGAAATACTAATCAAACGAAACTTCAAATCTTAGAACAACGTACGACAGACAGACAGTACGTTCGTGCATTCTCTGTCTGTCTCTCTCTTTCTCTCCTCCAACGTGTAGTGTGGCTACCTTCTTAAACTATCGTTTTGAGCTCAGCCTTCTTCTTCGTTCCTTAAAACATAAGAAGAGAAATAAAATAAAAAAAGCAAATAAAATGAGTCAGAGAAAGAGCGAAAATACCTTTTCAAAAGAGAGAGAGAGAGTCAGTCTTCGGCCTCGGTGGTGATAATGGATTGACGGTGTGAGTCATTTACTCGTACATATTTTGCACGTAAACTACAGGAGCTTCAACTGTGTTATAAATTTTGTATGGCAGGCAGGCAGGCAGCAATTGAGTTTTTCATTTACTGCGAGTGTGTGTGTGTTTTATGAAGGGTCTGTCTCTTCGTTTGATTTTGTGTGACCACTGTTTAGGTCTTAAAAGGGGCGTCTACCTATGCCACAATTTCGCTCAGAGGAGTATTGGTTCGGTGGTTAATTATGTCCAAATAAAAGGCTACCGGAGAAGAGCAATTCTTTTCTTTATTCGTATTTTACAATGGTGTCCGTGTTTGCGTGTGTGTATGCGAACGAGTGTAAGCATACGAACACATGAACGTTCACATGTACATACATTCGTATACAATGTTTAACCCAACTCAACATGTACATTTTAATTAAGAGTGTCTCTCTCTCCTTTAGGGTTCCTTTCGAATTGTGTGAATGCGAGAAACGAGTAGCAGTTGTTGTCGGGGCTTTTGGCTTCAGACTTCATTTTGTCTTTGTATGCCCATGTGCTCCCCTCTCGTGAGAGTTGCCTACTATAACAACAACTACTTGTTTAGGCAACTTTCATTATTCATACAATCTCTCTCTGTCTCTCTATCTTTCTATAATTTTCGGTGATTCTCTCTCTCTCTCCTTCTCTCTCTATCTTTCTTGGCTACTGTACTTACTGACAATTCAAGTCCCACGATACACTCAGCTACTGTATATGTTTTGCAAAGGAACACAGTAAACTTTACTGAGCAAAGCCTTCAACATGTTTTTCAAATACATTTGAGTGTGTGTATGTGTGTGGGTGTTTGTTTTGATGCTGTTCTCATCAGCAGTGAAGCTTTACTTTGCAGAGTTATGTGCAGATACGGACTGGAAGGCGTTTCTTGTATGCCAATCAAAACAACCAATCACAGTCAAACGAACCGGAATTCGATTGTGATCCCCAAGTAATTTTGATAATATTTTACACAGCAATACCAACACAGTCAAAATCCAAACTAACAAACACGAAAACAACACCAACAACAAATAAAACAAAACACAAAAAAAAAAAAATCATTAAACTGCCCTTGTTATACATGCCTACGCACATTTTAAGCGATTATAAAAACGAAGAAGAAGAAGACACTGATGACTGATCCTGATTGAAATTCTGTTTTCATAGACTTTGATTCGATTACGACCGACCCGACCGAATATTTGTATAAACTGGAGAGCAGGAGAAGGTTTTCATTTCTCGTATCTGTGGAACAGAAATATTCCCTTCGTTAAGGATTATGATGATGATAAATTTATTGAGAGAGAGAAAGAGAGAGAGGCTTTAACTTTGTCTTTAATTGAGTCCTTAAATGACACATTCTATAAGATTTTTTCGTATTGCTTCTAACAATTGATTACATGAACGAAATTATACACATAATAAAGGAGTCTTAAAGTATTGTGCCTGTACAAAGATATTTCTCAACTCCATAGTTTAATTTTCTTTAATTAATTTTCATGGTATGATACCAAGTAACAACACAGAATAAATTCAATCATTGGCATAATTTTTTACCATTTGCCACGGAACTTTGGGCAATACTCTATCGAATTCGATTAATACTTACACACATACTCGTAGTACTTAGAAATCACAGGACATACCTATTAAAATCGACAACAGTCAGAACACCCCGTCTGTTTGTCAAATTGAATTCTTTCAGCGTTGCCTTATTTATCTCAATGACTCAATCAATCAAGTAAGACAAGAACTGATCTTGGTCAGGAGGCAGTGATTAAAGCATTGAAATTCAACCTTTTTTTTTCTGGGGCTCCCTTAACAGTTCCCCACAAAAGTAAGCAGTTGCGGCATGATACCAACATCAGCCACATCTCTAATGCTGACTTATTTTGATTCTCTAATCATTTGAATATTTAAATAATCTTCATGATTCATTGAATTGTAAATTGATTGTCGTAAAAGGAACACAGTTTCTGTCCTCCTTTCCAACTATACATACTTATTGACGGTAATTGCTTTCAACAGTTATTGATAACTGCCTTTGAATTGTCGCTTAGAATATTAAGAACGTCTGCGTTTGCGTATTTACTTTTGAGTAGTGTTTCCATATTTGTTGGATTCATTCAAATCATTGACTGTAAAAGAAGAAAAATGGATTTCTTTTCTCATCATATCATATAAAAATGGAAACTTTTAAATTTTTGATAGAATAAAATGAATTTACATTTCTTGCATCGTCGAAGCATTTTTTCGACTAAAGGAGCTCAGGATCCAGGTAAATTATTCATTGCCTTCGAGCCATAGGAAATCAGAATGATCGTAGTCCTCTATACATATGGTCTAACGCATCAACGTTAATACCGTATTTGGAAACTTATTGCGATATGGCCCGTGTCAATCATGGAATGTACAACCTAATGCGATCTCAATACAAAACTATACAGAAATAGGAAAATTGCACTTGCTCTGTAAACTCCATCACCACCACTGAAGTCCGGAAACCATACAGATAACCATTCAAATAGCAATTGATGTCTACCAACGAAGTAATCAAAACCAACGCAACAAAGTTTATAAAGTTTAAAGGAACCTTTGTCCATTGTCTATCACATTTCGTACATTTTTATAACTATACATGAATCGATCAATTATTACAATTAATCTTTAGAATCAAAAGCCTTTCACCCTTTGGCCATAGTATTTGTCTGTCCCAGAGATTAGCAATGAGTATTCAAAAAGATGAGTAGGACCGAATCATACTCAGAATTTTTGATACTTATACGCATTCATACTATTAATATTATGGAAGATCTACTCATATTCAAAGTTTGAAATACTCATCAACACGTATCATGTTATTGATTTCGACTCTCCATAACTCAACATATAGACGAACCAAAAAATAAATATGAATCGCATACGAATACTAAAATACTCATTAGAAGGTTGCTGCTCTGTCTTTTTTGCTTATGTGTTCTTTTTTTTTGTTGTAAATGCAACAACAACTAAGACTCTAAAATTTTGATGAATGATTCTAGCCACTCGAATCATTTATAAGTATTATAAGTACTTTTCTAAAGTTATGAATCTAAATGAGTAGGCTTATGAATCAAACATATACATATTTCGAATGGTATGAGATTGATGTCAACGTTTTACGCATATTCATTACAACATGTACTTGTAAATCAACGTTGCAGTGAGTACGAATGAATCCAGAATACATAGTTAAATTACAATATTGTTAACACACTTATATTCAAAATTTCATGAGTGCTTATGAGTAGCGAAAAATCGATTCATTGCTGATCTCTGATCTGTCCATCGTATTTAATTTTTAACATTTCGAACGTTTCGTACCTTAATTTTTACTTTTTTTAATTCAATTCAATATCGAACAAAAAAAAAGAATCGTAAGAAACTAAGTTGTTTGTAAATTTGGGAACATTTTGTGTCAGTCTGTCACCTCCACAATGAAATCCATGTGACTCTATTGATATTATTATTAACATTAAACTACAAATGTTTGAAAAAGAAGAACTGACTGACTGACTGACATCTGCCATTTCTGTTTCATTTTCAAAAAAAAAGGGGAAATTCAGCATGATAATGCTTCTGTCTTCGGTCTGTTTGGTTTTTAAGCCAATGAAAACGTGTAAAACCGGTAGCCCCACTATTTTAACTCGTGAATTGTTTGTTTTTGTCTTTTTCCCTCTGCGACAACATTATGTTGTTGCAACTACTGATTAGGCTCCACACGCACACTGTTATACGATGGTCGTGAGTAGACAAGAAAAACGAACGAAAAACTCCATCGTAACGCTTGATAACTGAGAGCAATGTATGGAGTTGTATTATTGTTGCTGTTTTTGTTGAATACAAAATAATTTCGATGCAGAAAAAGCAACCATTTAGTTCGTTGGGTGTATTTCTGAATTATTTATGGATTCTTCTGTTGTTACGTACTTTAGTGATATTGGGATTACAAAATTAAGAAAGAATTTTATGTGAATTCGTTTGAATAATATCCGTCTATGTAGGTGTGTATGTAATCAAAAAAAAAAAACTTTTGTTTTTAATCGATTAAATTCCAATATTAGATTAAAATAGACGCAGCACAGAGAGCACAGCAATCTCTCAAAAATAGAATTCTTGTGTGTATATGGAATTGACTATTTTAAATTCAACGCGACAACTAACTTTGGCGACAACAAGTAACGATAGTGCTGCTTTGCTTTTAGGCTAATTTCTATTTTTACCAGCAGCCATGAGAGAATAAATGCTGACAAATAGAGTATCTTTCCTGGCAATGAGAGAGGATTAGTGCTGTCAATACAATAATATGCATAAAATAGAGGTTTTAAAGACGCGATAGATAGAATATAGCTCTTAAAAATGTAAAAAACTATTGATAAAATAGACGAACTGTTTATTTTCATTTGTTTTATTTACGCTTTGCCCCTGCTGCCTTTATTATAATTAATGCGCATGCAACTTACCTGAGGCTGCAATTGCAAAATTATTGTACTTGTTGTGTTGCGTCTATTGTGTTTATATCATAAGGTCTGGTGATGGCAACTCATAAAGTTGGCGGCTTTTTTTACTTCCTAAGCAATAACAGCCTAAGTCGACTTATGTCAATTTCCGTTATACATACATATATCCCATCATAGTCTACTAACAAAACTTGATAAACATGTTTACCTAAGTCGCAATGAAGCCCTATTATATTTTTTAATAGGCGCCTAACTATCCTTAGTTTTGAAATAAAATTTAAAATTTTTCAGAACCATGATCTTCGTTTTAGGCTATTAGTGTTTGAGACCACAGCTATAATATAATATAAATCGTGTAATGACTATAATTCTGTTAGCAAATATTTTGCCACATCAATTTTTGTGTATGTAACATATATATGTACATTGTTTAAGTGGTTTCCATCAATATTACCATCCTACACGTACATACATATGTTACGATATTTTAAAAATACATAATTTCAGTTTAATTCCCCCGCAAATCGTTTAAATATTTTATACGATTATTGATTTATATTGTTATCAATTTTTTTTTTGGTTTTGGTTTTTGTTAAAGCCATCAAATAAACAACATGCAAATCAATTTCACAGTTATAATCCTCCTACCTGTACAAAGTTTTTTAACTGCCGTGGCTGCTTCCACTGCTTCCACCACAAATCTATACAAAACAGCCACACACTGAGTTGATATGTAGTTCACCTATTCAGTGACAAAATCATTAAAAAAAACAGAAACATTTTTTTTTTGAATTTTATTTCTATGCGATCCATTAAGGCACTATATAACAGATAAATTTTACGAAAATATTTTAAATTTCGTATTTTATTGCTGCTAAAAGTGCCATAAAACAACAACAATAACAGCAACATCAGTAATAATAAATAATAATAACATTAACAAATTAATGCAAATCCTATTAAATGTGACCATAAAAACTTAAAAAAAAACACACACACACAAAACTTTCCAATTAGTCATTTGATTCGTTCGATTCGATTCGATTCGTTTCGATTTAATTTCACTTCATTTCATTAAATATTCACATATCAGCGTCAGCAGGGCAATATTAAGCAACGACAAAATTTTACGTACCAAAAAAAAAAAAAAAGAAAAAAAAATCAAATAAAATATGCGACTGTGACTCTCCTTCTTCGTCCGTCCATTTAAACGCCTGTTAGTCTGTTTACACATGAATTTTATTTTGTTTTTTCGTTTTTTTTTTTTGCTTTTTATTTTTTTAATTTAAACATTTTCATTAAAAATTATGAATGTTGCCATTAAAAATTAATTAAAAATTATGAGCCAGATCACACATTGTATTTTATTTTGTCTTTTTGTTTTGTTTTGTTTTTTTTTTTCTTTTTAATTTAATTATAAACAGTGATTTAATTCTCATCATGATCATCATCATCATCATCATCATTGATTTCGTCGATGCTGGTGTGATCTAATTTGTATATGCGTGTATTGTTTGATACGGAGTTGTAGACCACAAAGAATGGAAAAAAACTAGTTTTCCAAAAATGGCAACAACAACAACAACTACTACAACAATAATAATATTATCGATGACGAAGACGATGTTCTTTATAATGATGATGATGATGATGATGATAATAATGGTAACAAAAATTTCGTTAGTGAATTATGGGTTTCTGGATTTGGTAACAATAAATTAAAACCTCTTTAATGCTATGAAATGCCTTCTGCTTTAGACGATCAATTTTTGTTTAAAATAAAGAAAGAAAAAATATAATCATTCGGATAACATTCTTCATAACACATACATATGTACATACATACTTACACTGGCGTGCAAAAGTGTTTGATTGTTAACGCTTTCAGTATTTAAATATTTTCCATATAATGAATAGATATGTTGTGAAATGCATAACATTTTAGAATTATTATTACAGATTTATTTACTAAACAAATATTTAAACTCCAAATATTTAACAAAAAAAAGAATTGAATTCAATTTAAATTAATGTTAGCGGCTGCTAAATATGTATTTCGTTCGCAAACCTTTGTTCTTTTGAACACTTTTAATATGATTTTGAATAATTTGATTTTAAAATTTATTATTTATTTATTTATTTATTAATTACAATACAATTACAAATTATATTCTAATTTTATACGAGCGGAGTAACAAGACCATATGCTCGGTGTAGTGTCACAGACCAGAGTCTCTGGTGGGAATCGAACACACGACCCCCACGCTAATAGTCTAGCACACTGCCCACTAGACTACCAGGGAACTCTGATTTTAAAAAATTAAATCAATTCATCAGAAAAAACACTTTTTCTAAACAAAAGCAAGTTAATTTGCTTTAGAGAATACTGATGTAGTTATCCTGCTTTATATATTGCTTTCTATGTTAACCAATGGACCAATGTTCCCACACGCAAATCGAGCCTATGTCTTATGGTTTGCTTTACTTGAAATCGCTGGACATTTCCAAGATGAAAATGCCAGTAAAATTCTTATTCATTCCATCCGACAGTGTCTTCAATTGTCAATTGTCCTGTGCGATAAGTCTTACAAAACTGTAGACGTGCTATTACATTTTTATTTCTTGCTTAATCGTACAAAAAATCGAACAAATGAGATATCATTACTTATGTTTTAATTATATGTCCACCACTGTATTTACATACAATACACTTGACAAACGAAATTTTTTTTTTAAATTTAAAATTTGATTAACCGATGAGTAAGGCGATAAATATTCTCCGATCGCTTAATCTGTGATATTAAAATAATACATACAACTAATTGATGCATGCATTTGAAAGTATACATACACACACACATATGTATATGCATACATGAATAGTCCATTAAAGAGCTCACACGTTAAGGATGTAGTAAGCAATCTTCAATTCAATTCAATTCAATTTTTCTAATTCTTGGATCACTCTCTGTTGTTTGAACATTCTCGTATACGTTTGTCCCCACCGTTTCCCTTTGATTAGTTTTAATGTCGAAAATGCTCAACATTTTGCAATTCGCTAAAATTGTGTAGAATATCAATAATTCGAAGTAAAAGTCTCATGAAAAATCGCATTGAACAGAAATTCATCATAAATCATATATAAAATGAATGAGTGAATATGAATGTAGCAGAAGAGACCAAGATAGGATCACGGGTTTGTGATAGAATTTCCACACCCTTCAATCAGGATTATGAACTAGGTCACACCATTTATGTTGTGTGTGTTAATTTTATACATGAGTGGCGGGACCTACAGTTTAAAGTCGATTCCGAACGACAGATTTTTTGAGAAACTTTTCATGGCGATTTTATTTACTTCTCAGAGCTTTTGCCAGAAATCTGCTGAGAGAATGTCGCCAAAGAAATATTTGTTCATAGTTTCGTTTTGATGTCTGACCTTGGGTTTGAGCCGTGGCCCTACGTCTAATAAATCAATACACTACCTATTAAACTACGGCATCTTTTTGTCTTTTGCCATATATTAGGAAATTTAGGCCTTGTAACGACTCTATCAACAAATGACAAATTATTCGTTTAACTTCCATATACTAGCCAAAATTGGGCGATTTTAATAATCACTACTGCTGTAACAAACTCACCGTAAAAGGGCAAAGAAGAAAAGCGTCAAGAGCCCATGGGAAATGTTCGAGCATATTCCATTCAAAGGTGTGCTCAATTCAACTTGGATAGAACGTACAAATGACATGACAAAGCAATACCAACTGACAGTCAGGCTACCATTCGAGGATTAAATATTCGGCTCTTGTGCGTTTAAATCGATGATAGAATGGTTTTAAGTCACTGAAAGACTTTGATCAGTTTCAGGTCATTCGTAAATTCTCTGCAATGAGCTTGAGAGAAGAGGAGCTCACACTCCTCCTTAAATTCGGTTTCATCAATTAAATGTCAATCTTGATGTGTTAAAAATTCTATCATAATATACCAGTGAAATGGACGATTTTCTCTACATTTTTCACGTTTATAAGTAGTAGTGGTTGGTTGAGTTGTGCGAAGGTGTAGAAATTCGATACCACCATCAACCGCCCACTCCTTTACAAGGAGAAACGTTTTCTCGAATTTTAATGTGTGCATTATGCTGATCAATAAAACAAAAAAGTAGTCGACTTTGTAATAGTTTAACTGCTGTTGCTGCTGAATAAATACAAAAAAGACAGTTTCTCCTTGTTTTTTTTTTGTTTTTGTTAATTTCTTGGATTTTTTTAATTTTATGGCAATTAATGAAATTTAATACTTTTATGTATAATAAAAAGAAAACAACAACAACAAAAACAACGGAATTTCACCTTCTTTTCAAACTGAAGAAAAAAATGTTTTTTTTTTTCTCTTTTTAGTTGACTTGATGAAATATTGTTTTTCGTTCATTCGTTCGTTCGTTTGTTCATTCATTCATTCATTTTGATGAAAGAGAAACGAAAGAAACGTTTTTATTACAATTTATTTGCATTTAAATCGAGTTGAGTTCCGCACAATAGTAGGGGGTCTCAATAATACCAAAGTGATGATGATTACGATGATCATAATCACGATTCTGCTGCGATTGATATTAAAAAAAAAAACACACACAACAAAAATAGCAGCAGCTACAACAACAAAATAATATACATAATAAATAATAATAAAAAAAAAAATATAAATAATATGAAAAAGGAAAAATATATTTAAATTATAACAAAAAAAAAATAAAAAACAAACAAAGAAAAAATATTTGCTGCTACTTCTGATTTAATGTTATGGCTGTTTCAGTTGTTGTTGTTGTTGTTGTTGTTGGTGGTGGTGGTGGTGTTGTGATAATAAGAGCTTAAGCTAAAGATGATGTGGATGATTGGCTTCTGCTGCTGTAGCTTCTTTATATCTTTGATTTGAAGTACTACTCCGCGTATCTGTCGTATTATTTCTATTGATACTGAATGAATTACGTTTAAAATCCCTTTTGTTTTGTTTTTGTTTTTGACTTTGTGAATTAATTTGATAAGCTGAAGACCAGCCGGATACATTTCGTTGTTGGTGTTACTGTTGTTTGGTTATTTTTAGTTACATAAATTAAAATTAAATCATAAATTATGCAAAATCCATTATACATACATACTACATACATATGTACATATTTATTGTTTGATTTCGTTTTTATACCTTTCTTCCATCTGTCTGCTCCTCTTTATGGCTCCAATGACAAAACATATTGAAAATGAAGTGAAACAAAAATAAGACTCAATAGAGAGAATAGACAGGCGGTGGAGATATAAATCATATTCAAATATTGATTTTGTTGACTTTATTGTTTTGTTTTGTTTTGTTTAGTTTTTTTCTGATGTCGCATAGAGAGTTCCACAAGAATAAATGAAGAAACAATAAAACACCATCAAGAACAAAATAATCGAACTTGCAAGCTTAAAATGTGATCAAAACATTGTTCGCTCTCGCTTTCAAACGTACTCTCACACGCCGATGCATATGGCTAATTTAGCGTTTCTCTTTTATAATCACAAGAACGATATCCCAGGAAATAATAGCTAAAGGATATTTGTTTTTTAAAATGTTCTTATCTACATACATATGTACATATGTATATAGACGTCTATTTATTCCTTTTTGATCATTTAAAGAGCATAGGGTCCTCACAAAACATCTCATCAAACCTTAATACTGGTTCAATGATGTTGTTAGGCTTGACGCACAAACAACGTCCACTGTGAATATAATACATAATGCAAGTGTAGTGACAAGGTCTGTTTTGACGATCGAATTCTTCTTTTTCAAGACGTTATGGTACCTGACCTTCCTATGATGTTCTTTATTGACGATATACTCTCTGGTTAAATTAATTTTAGAATATTTTCGAGTTTGTATTCGATCACATTAACAACTACACATGACCACCTCGAATTATAATTCGAGCATAATAACGTTGGTAATTATTATATCTCGTGAACGTTTAGCCAACTCTAGCATAAGTTTGTCCTAAATGAAGATGTTTTTAGCGCGAGTAAGCAAATCGCAATTACACTGGGAGAAATGTTGAGCACATTTAACGTCATTGAACTTAATTTGCAATATGTATGTATGTATATTGAAAGACATATATTTTGGATTTAATTTTATATAACTTTCATGAATAATCGAAAATAATAAATATTGGCAGTGATGCCAATAAATGTTCTTAATCAGAGGTTCTACTGGGCTTACTTGGTAGACATATTGGAAATATAACACGTGCTGCAGATCTGATGCTTTCCTTACACATTCGTCACTCTTTCATAATGTACTATAAACATACAAACAACTTCTTAATCTCCACTTCCAACAGCATTCGAAGAAAATACAAGCAATTGTTTCTTCATCCAGTATAGAAACAGCCGAGGCGACTGAAACATCATTGCACTAATGCCTCGATTTATGTCGTCTTGATTTACGTCATTTCGATTTACTTTCAGATTTTTTATTTTTTGTTATATTTGGTGATATAAATGATATATATGTATGTATGTATGTATTATTTAATATGATAGACATTCTGAACTATAAGTCTCATGGATTTCATCTAAGCCAATGTTTAATTTCTGATTCTATCTTATGCGGTACATTTTAGTTTTGATTTCTGATTTCCGTCACATTGAGCACACATCTGAAGTGCTGATTCTTACACTCGCTTGATAATTGATTGAATCCCTTGCACATATAATATCTTCTTACACCAGTGCCATTGACAATTCTACTGGAAATTTCTGTACAAAGCGTCATAAGAAACATCGATGATTAAAGTTTTTTTTTTTTTTTTTTTATTCATTTTTTACTCCTTTTTGGAACTAATAGTGACGTATGTACATCTGTATTCCAAATGACCGAGCTCCTAATACAGTCAGTTCTTGCGGCCACGTAAGCATCTAACGTGTCATAAAGCGTAATTTGAAGGGAATTGTAATCTGTAAACAACGAGTCCTCTCAGTCAGGTCCACTCTTAGTTTAAGGGAATCTTAAACCTAACCTAATTACAATATTTATACCTCATAAATGCGAATGCGAATGCTTCTTTAAGTATATTGTCAATGTTGTTCCAATAAAATTGGCTAGAAAAGCAGATTTTTGTTTGTTTGTTTTTCATTCAAAATAAAAACGCTTACACTGCTGCATTGACTACACATTTTCAGTTCGCATGAAAAAGGCTTTCTAAACACCCCGCTGTGCTAATACCCGGCTGCTCTTATTAAATAATCTTTTTAATAAATTTTCTAAAAATTAAAAATATATAGATTCGTGTATGTACACACACATCCTTCTGCCTTTATTTGATGGAGGTAGTGCTCATCTTTATGAATAAATCCAATTCATGTTCATATTCATACACATTTTCATGCAGTCATATTTTAAATTTTTTTTGTTTTTGTTTCCAGCAAAACCACCAAAGTTGAGAATACTGAGATTGTTTTCTTCTCAAATAGTTTATCTTTTGCAAAGAGGAAAAAAGACAAAAATACTTAAGAAAAAATATTCTTTCCGCTTATTCCCGGTTATTTTTTCTTCTTTCGTTGAGTTGAACAGAAAAAAAATTATTTTTGAAAGTTTTTTTTTTTTTTTCAAGAATCCTTTTAAAATTGCTGCTGCTCTTGTTATTCGACTTAAATTCGCCGTTGTGGAAATGTTTCTTATAAAAAGAAGCGGTCAGCTAAAGCTTTTCAAGATTTCTGAATGGCCATTCCATCCAATCATATGTACATATGTCTTATCTGCCCGCCTGGTTGACGATGACTGTAAAATTAAGCTCAACAATTTATATTGTTATTCGTTCGTTCGTGAATAGGCCCGGGGGCATAACTTCTATTTGAAATCAACTAAAACTAAAGAAAAATAATCAAAATCGAAAACGAAATTAAACAAAAAACAAACAAAAAAATAATAATTTCATTCACTTGCCAGCAGTGTGCAGTGTTCGTCCAGCAGGGTGAACGATGTTGGGTGTATGCACTAAACAGAAAGACGAATAAAAGAAAAACGAATTGAATTTGTATGTATACAGAATTGAACAAATTAACCAACCAGATACTACTGTAATACATACGACATAACGATTAAGGTGGCCAAATGATTTTTTAGAAATTTGTTGCTAGTAAACATCAAAGAAAAAAAAAAACATAAAAAAATTAAACAAAATTTTCTATTTCAATTAATCCAAATCGTTAAAAGCTAATTAATTAATAATTTTTAATTGATTCTCGTAAATTCGACTAACATATTATGTCTGTTTAACATCGGTCTTAATGTTGTAGTATATACATACATATGTATGTGTATATAGTAGTTGTCGATTGAACTAACGACTGAATAGATTAAAATATAATGACAATGAATTTCTCATCTCGCATAATCATAGCGATATGTCAACTAAGCTCAAGTGCTTGGACACTGAGCATGCGAGAGCTACTCTTAACATAAGCGATAGCAACCTTAATACTATTCTGTCATATACAGGCAATTGCATAAAGTAGCTTAACAAATTTCAAGGGCATCCCAGTTATTCGGTATGCTACTACCTGCTATCTTGAATCGAACTCGACACCACATAACATCACTGTTATCGTTAACCTCTGTTTACGATGGAATCTCAGGATATTCTCACCATGTATCCGATCCAATAGCTTTGGCTTCCCACCGATCAGTAAGATACTTAAGCACAAATGACACAGGGTTTCACACACTTAACGATGTCAACTCAATAATGAATTCAATCGCATTGAGCCAAGCTGTTACCGATCGAAATTGATGGTTACGAATGAAAATCAGGCTTCAACACGGTGTTTACTAGATTTGGCTCCGTGAATTTTTCCTTTGTCCAAAGCTGAAAGCATTGAATGCATTGCTGAAGAATTATAAGGTACCACCAAAAGAGAGACCGAAAGGACTTCCCTTAAAAGGAATAAAATAGATATTGAAGCACAAATAAATATTTCTGAAACAAAATAAGAATTCATCTCTTAATTTGACCAAATCTCGGGTATCACCTTTAGATCAAGGCCATAAATCAACATCCATATGCGGTTTTAATAAACTGAATAGACACGTAAAACATGGAACTTGACTTATAAAGTTATATTTTTAAGCTGGTAACCTTGAAAGAAAAACCTTACATTAAGAAAAATAAAAATCAAATTACTCCAGCATAGCCTATTGCAATCGTATGAGCATATGTATGTATGTATGCTCTGTCAGTCGTAACACGTATAAGAAATCGCATAGGACCCCGCCTCTCCACTTGAATGCTAACTCTTTATACAACAGCAACAACAATTAAATAAAAAATAAATATCTGTCTATTGCTAGACTCTCTCTTATTGCAACATACTCAACTACACCACTCCAACCCATTTCATACACTCCTCTGGAGCCTCTTTCTTAATGTTTATTTTGTTGTTGTTGTTGTTGTTGTTATTGTTGTTGGTATGGGTATTGTTTGTGTTGTTGTTGTTGTTGCTATTATTATTCGCTTATACCCAACACTTTTAAAGATTACCAAACAAACAGTGGTGCACATACAATAATTCACTCCACTCCACTTTGCTTCACTCTACTCTACTCCACACTATACACACACAACTACTCTACACCGCTCTATTCTCTGAACCTGACACACCGTGGGAAATGAACAGTAGTACTGTTGAAGTAAGTGGAGGAATGGAGTTGGATCTCAGCTTCGCTTAGCTTAGCTTAACTCAACTCAACTCATTTCAATTCAATTCAGCTTATAGTACGAACACTAGAATTTAGTTTAATTTTTTTGTTTCCTTTTCTTTTGTTTTTATGGTTTCTTTTTGTTTTATCTTTTCATTTTTGTTTGGTTTGTTGTGTTTTTTTTTTGTGTTTTGTTTTGTTGATTGTACGAGAAAAGTGATGATGTTGTTTAGCATGGAACGTACATACATACATATGTATGTATGTATTGATGAACGCAAAAGAGCAATTGTATGGGTAAAAATATTTCTTTTATAGCCTTCGGCAATAATATTCTCAACATTTTTAAACTCACAAAAATTTTTTAATCATTAAAGTAAATTATATTTAATGATATTAAAAGACTAACTAAATCGATCGCGATTCGATTTTGAAATCGGCAATGCAAGTAGGTACCTATTCATTGAAGAAAATGACACCGACCAGTGGCGAACATTTTGGATTATTGAAAACATTCTCTCCATGAGGCCAGACGATTCAATTTAGAAAAGAAAACAAGAATTTTAAACAATTGCGATTGTAAAATGTTAATATCCTTTTCAGTGCTAATCAGTATATTTACTACAATATTTCTTTGAGTGTATTTACGATCGCATATTTTGAATTTCATTATACAAGTCTTCAGTCACTTCAACATCAATGACAAAATCCTTTACTGTTTAGTAATGTAAGGAATCGGATTTAGTAAATGATTAATGAAACGGTATCAGAAGGATTATATGAGCTTCCATTATCCTCGCACATACAACGATTACAAACGATTACGATTAACGACAAAGTTTAAAAACAAAAATTGCACAACATTTTCATTCCTTTATAGGATCACAGAGTTTAAAGGAAAATCAACAGAACAACCGTAAAAATATGTTTTGTTTTAACCTGGGTGCCCAGACAAGCCTGTAAAAACAATTGAACTCACCAGAGAGACACATTTCCAACACCTGCAAACGCTATGAAGATACTGATTGGAAAAGTATAGTATAAAAAATATATAATGGAACAATTGTTCTTTCCCAGAAGGGGCGATAATACCATCAAGTCACATTAAAACAGCACGAGAGGTGGCAACCTCATGTATTTTCATCTCCCCTCATTTCAGGTTTGACTTTTTTTTTCAATATTTGTATTGCAAGAGATTTTGTTAATGCTATAAATGAGTACCTATAATGTAAATATGTATATACATACATATGTACAAATGTATGTATTGTAAAAATCGGAATATTTCAAATGTTTTGATTATGCTGAAGACTTCATGGAACGACATGAAAAATAACAAACAAATAATACCAAATAGATGAAAAGCAGAATCCAAATCAAATAAAAGATAAGATAAATCGATCGTGAGATTAATTTTCGTTTAAGCGAAACTGTTCAATGGGCAAACGACCACATATTCTGTGTAAATCGTCCATGAAAAAAAGGATTTCCAAAAGAATGAATTTTTGTTACCACATGAATGATCAACTTATCTGTAAAATCCTTGACGTTTGTTGCTAAGGTGGGAACATTATTTCTAAACATTTATTCATTCCACTAACATCTAGACTTACATATATAGTATATATACACATATGTACGTATGTATACGGTTTTATGATTACTTCGATTACAAGAAATTTCAGAAATAAAAAAATAAAAAAAATAAAAAAATTAGAAGCAAACAACGAAAATTGTGCAAAAATAAAAAAAAAGAACATAAGGAGCGTGAGGCCACGGTTCAAACCACAGATTCAGCAGATTTCTGGTAAAAACTCAGCGAGTAAATGAAAAATGTTCTCAAAAATCTGTCGTTCGCAGTCAACTTTAAACTGTATTATTACCAATTATGTATGTACAAATGTATAAAGCAGTACCTCAATTGTCATAATTATGGTTATGTTACGTTATCAACTAATGTATGTACATATGTACATATATGTATAACAGCCCCTTATCCACCATAATCGCTTGCATTGACCTTTTATGACATTATGCCTATCGTATAATTACGGATATTTGATACTATTGAGATGATAAATATTGCAACGCTGTTTCAATAATTTACGATGACTGAATAAATGTTTTTTAAAAGAAAATAAATATTCACCACAGTTATGTTGGAATGTGAGCGCAAAGGATTTAATGACCATGCCCATTTTAGCACTGTTCGAATTTTTTGCTTTTTTATGCTTTTTATTCGTTACTTGATACAAGAGTTAGTGACAAAAAGTGAAGAATATATGTTATGTTACGAAAGAGTCACTAAAATTAACTGCTTTGAACTCACTTTTAGAATCATATTTGATGGTGAACAACCTTCAGTCTTCACCTGAAAATTTCTTAAACATAATTTTTATTACCTTGGACTAGACCAGTCATCGTAGTGTAGTAGGTTGTGTGTGTTAGCCTACTAGTCACGAAGCTTTGTGTATTCAAACCTCAGTTATTACAGTTCGAAAAAATAAATCCTCTTAACAATCTTCTTCTTAAATCTATCGTTCGGAGTCAACGTTAAACTGCATGTCCCGTCACTCATGCATAATTAACACCCATACGAAACATGGATGGTGACAGAAGCTAGGTTACAATCTTAACTAAAGGCCATTTATCTAAGGAAGTAAATGACAACAAATAAGTTCGTATTCAAATCAATTATTTCAATTATAATTGAAATTTAAATGCAATCCCGATCCATAAATAGTATAAAGCTGAAGTTTAAGGCCGTTTCTTAATGTGATATGTGATGAATTAAAAGTTTTCTACATTAAGAATATTTAAAAAATCTTTAAAGGTGGTATTTTTTTAGTTTAAGAAAACTGTTCCACATACATATGTACGTCAAGACTCATAGTTGGCACAGTCTATTGCACGGTGTAGCATTGTGTTGTGCACATGTTAATCACGAGATGTTGTATAGAAGTTTTCCTCCCGACATTTATAAACATCCCATTGTCTATTCATTGTTTATATATATATATGTGTATGGATGTACATATGTATGTATGTATGTATGTATATACTTAAATATTCTTTAACGTAAGTTTATCTTCAAGAATATCCATCAGTTTTTTCACATGCCGAGTCTAAACTGTATGCGTACGTGCTGCAAAGGATAATCGTGAAGATGATGATTTCAATCAATACAGCAATATTTCGTAAGTATGTATTTTTTTGTTATTTGTCTAAGACATCGATAAGAATTTCACAACTTTGTGGCAATCCTTGTTGTTATTTAATGTGTTGCATCCTTTTATTATCTCGGTAAGAAATTATTTTTCTTTTTCATGGATTTCTATCACTGGTTTTCGCTGTTGCTTTTGCAGCCGAGGTTCTTAAACAAATACGCGTGCTCATGCGTACAACCACAAACCGTACATTCACCACAACCACACGAACTCATCAGCAGGACCAGGACTTTATTTTTCAATCACCTTAATTTGTTTGCTCACAGATACAGACGTTAACCTGTGATTAGAAATTAATTTTTAAATTTTTCTTTTCAATGACTAAACAAATAAGAAATAAGAAACAAGAAACAAAGAGGAAGAATAGACGATTTAGTTTTCTGTCCGCACAGGAACGGCTGTTGTGTTAAGGCAAATTCGAATGCATTTGTTGTATCGCCTTCGTATCGAATATATCTACGGCTCTAATGGTGGCATTGTATTGTGGCAGGGTGCAATTGGCGGCTGGCTACCAAAGTGGATGCAATAAAATTAATTTAATTTTTGTTTACATTGTGGCCCTGATAACAAAGAGGTGCTAATTATCTATTGACTTAGGAACAAATTAATATTTCGTAGTGTTAATTGAAAATAAGACAACAATTTGGATTATTGCCTATGTATGTATGTATGTAAGTATGCATACATATATGTATATATTTATATATACACATGTACATATGCATATGTATGTAGTATATCCAATCGTATATAAACGAGTGTTTGTTAGCAACTATTTAGATATGATAATTTTTAGGGACCAAAAGCAATAGCAATTGTTTTATGTATGTAACTCAACGTTATGTCCTTAAAAAAATATCATCATTTAAGGTTTTTTTTTTCTCATTTTATAAGATAAAGTTTATATCAATATCTTCATCAATTTACACCTTGTGTGGCTCATGACTCTTCTATGGAAAAATATTGCCAGGAACAACACATAAAATGAAACATATTAAGAGCGAAACTTAAGGAATCCTTAGAGATAAATGTGTTGAGAAGTCTTAACACGAATTATGTTTAAATGTCAATTAATTAACATGCAATTAATATTGTCTTAAAGGGGACATATTAAATTTGCAAAATGCAAAAAGAACTAAAACAAAATACATACTGAAATTACAGTTCATCTAATCCGATTATTTACTACCATATATGTAATACAAAATTACTGTTTAAATACCTATGTATGTATGTAAGTATGTATATTAGAATTGTAATAGTAATTGAACTGAAAATCAATCGATTTTAAACATTTTTAATATCAAATCAGTTTTATTTATTTATTTTTTATATAAATTTTTCCATTTCCATTCCAGGTGCTGTTCCAGTTCTTTTTAAAATGTCCCTATCAATGCCATTTACTAAGAGAGCCACTTCCAAATTTAAATGGGCCACATCATCCTTAACTTTCGCTACAGCTTTTTTCATTTGCAATACAAAACCTGCAATTAGAAATTATTCGATATTTATAGGACTAAGCAATCGTCAAATCATCTTACTGCTGTCCGACATCATTTGGCCTCTGCGTTCCATTTCAGCCTTTTTGCTTTCATTTTCATCAATTACTAATTTGAGTTGATCCACTGCACGTTCGGTTTCCTCGAGCACTTGTGTTTGGGCATACTGGATGTTCGACAATTCAATGGAGATATCCTTGTACTGCACGATTAAATTGTGCAATTCATTATTGAGATGTTTTTCGCGACTTTCGATTTTTTCCAAACTGAAAGTGAATTCATTGTGTAGCTTTTTAAGTTCACTTTGAGTACCTTCAGTAAACTCTGTAATGTTAGATTTTAGTCCATTCATTTGATTAAGATGTGCCCTCCAATCTCTGACGTCACTGCTTACGTACACCTTTAATTTCGGCATTACCTCCTCAAATTCCAAACGCCATGTTTGCTGATCAGTCAGATTATCAGTAACTTTTAAACTATTGCTCTCAGATCCCCCGACATTGTCTCGTTCTGCTATTTTATTGGTGTGTTTCTTAAGACCCCATTGCCTAAAAGAGTTGTGATTCATATCCATTTCGCTGTCATCACTAAGAGCATCATTCTGTTCATCTTCTATTTTCTCAAGAATTATTTCGGCGTTGTCTTCCAAATAATCGTTAGCGATTTCATCTTCTTGAGCAATATGCAACTTTTGACATGACAACTTCATTACCTTTAATACTTGTGTAGCTAAAGCATCCAGAACAAAAATACAATTGGGACCAGCACCTCGTATAAGTTTATTTGGACTGAAGTTAATGGAGACATCCTATAATGAAAATTGATTTTTAAATTGAATACAAACATTTACACTATACATGTACGTTTATATTTATATATGTAGTACGTGCAACCAACTGCCATCAAAATGACTTCAAAAGATCTTTAAATACCAATCGAACTCTTCAGCTGAAAAGGTTCCCTTGCTTAGAATTCACTTCACTTACCATTTCGTCAAGAATTTTAACTATCTTGGAAATAACATCATTGGGATCATCGTACTCCTGCGGCCGTTCCATAATTATACCCAATTTTTGGCACAGCCACCAACATATTATGGTGAACATAAAAAATTGTTCACCGGGATTTACAGATTTTACAAAGTAAAAACGCGATAATGGCTTCATTTTTAAATCGTTCAATAGGGTTTTATCATAACTCAAAAGCTTTAACTTCTCCAGTAAATCGTCAGATTGAAAATTGGTCACGGGTAAAATATTCGCTGATGAACTATTTTCATGTTCGTCCATATTGATATTTTTTTTTTTGTTTTCTTTTTTTTTTAATTTTTATATTAAGTGAAGAAACTAATATGTAATATATTTGATTCACATATCGAAAGTCTTGTTTTTGTTAACGGTTACCAAGGCAATAACACAAACAGTGATATCGGCGATTTATCGAAGACTCTTTTTGTTTCTTTTAGTCTGGCAATGCTAGAATTGATTTAATTTTTTTTGCTGTATTGCCTCTAATGGTAATTGTTTTTATTATTTATATCTACTCTTAATTTTAATATAATATATTGTGTTGTAATTTATTATTATTTAAAGTATTTCAATGCGTTTGAAAACGTTTCATGAAAACGTTTTATTTAATAGTGAATAATACAACACAGATACTGATTGTTTTTAATTGTCAGCAACAATACAACACTGGAAAACTATGCACAATTATCAGCTCTGGAGCGTCAGAAAGTAGTTGGAGACTCTGTTCGTGTAGAATATTTAGTACCTGTCAGTATTCGTTTATTTTTCTTTTGTTGTGTTGTTGTTGTTGTTTATAGTGCGCGTACAAATTTGAAAAGTGTGTGAAAAGTATTGTTTCTCGTTTGTTTTAAGCAATGGTTGACTATGACGATATCGTCAACCTGACACGAGATGAACTTCTCAATGAGTATTGCAAACTCTTCGACAGGTTTCAGGAGTTGCGTGAAGCGAATGAGTCGGATACTCAAAAGATACATGAATTAAAGCGCTCATTGGATACCGCTGTAGCTGCCCAGTCGTATTTGTCCCAGGAACTAGAGCAAATTTCAAATTCGGACCAGAGCAATGTTGAAAATGAGCTCCAAAGGACGCAAGTCGAATTTGCAGAATTGAAGAAAAAGTACGGAAAACTAGAAGTCTCCTTTAATACGCTCCAGCAAGATTACAATACATTGCTGGAGGAGAACTCCACCATCTCTAAAAACTTGGAAGAGGCTCTCAAGTATAAAGAACTAGTTTCTGCTAAGGAGGAGCCAATAACTTCCGAAGATGATGCGTTACGCATCCAAATGCTCGAAAACGAGAATATGGACTTGTTGCAAAAGATTGAAGGTTTTGAAGAACGCTCTGTGCGTTATACACTGGCGGTTGCTGAATGTGAGGTAAATAGTTCACACGGACATTTACATTCCGCATTCGTTATCTAATGGTGAAAAATGAATTTGGTTTTTTTTTAGAAAAATATAGAAATTTTGCGTGACCAAATAACATGCTTGGAGGAAAATTTGCAATCAAAACGTGTGGACTTGGAAGAAAAATTGCAGATTCTTGAAAGTACTCAGGAGCAACTTGCCGAAGCGAATGCAAAAATAGCAATGCTTTCTTCAACGCCAGATAGTAATGGTAATTCATTGAAATCGCTTGTTATTCATGAGCAAATGTTAAACACGTATGTAAATTTTTATTTAAAGACCGAAAAGGAAACTCATTATTCGCAGAAGTGGATGATCAGCGTCAAGCCATGAAACAACTGCTGGCGGCCCAAAAGAAGAGTTATCTGCAAATGAAAAAAATCTATAACGAAAGTGAACACGAAATTCGTCGCCTGAAGCGCGAAAATATTTCAATGCATACCGAACTTGAAGCTTGTAGTTCAATATTTTGTAATGCCGATAAAGTATACCAAGGTATTTAATTTGAATGGTAAATTTTCGTAAAAATTCTTTATACGTATGAAAATCACTTTTCGTTATTTAGAAAAACTTAATGAACGTGTTCGTCATCTTCTCAACCAAAACGAAGAACTAGAACGCAAGCTAAAGTGGACTCAAGACAGACTTAAGGAATTAGCTTGCGAAAAAGGAGTGATATGGCTTGATTCAATGCTCAGTTTTTGCAAGTATGAGATAATAAAACGCGTTACAACTTGTATAGAATATATAGGAAGTTTTACAAAACAATCGGGTTTACTGTTCATACCATTTACACGCTTTTTACTTTGAACAGTTTTACATTTGTATTGCAAGCTTGCTTTTCACATAGTATTTAGCCAGAAGAGTACACTTCTCAATGTATTCTCATTAAATATTAGTATTAATTTATTTATTTTTCGATCGAGTAACATATTTTTGAAAGTATAGAAATAAGAAAAAACGAACAGAATATATAGAGCTTAGTATAAGAGTATAATTAATAAGTCCAAAACAGTTTTAATGTCACAATAACAAAATGATATCTTTGTGTATAGAAAAGAAACAGACGATCTTAAGAGTCAGTTGCATAGTGTGCGCATACAAAAGGCCAGTTTGGAAGAACAACTCCGCAATGCTCAACAAGATATGGCCAGGTAAATTTCCGAATCATGAGCTTAGTTTACATTCAAAAATGTTCTCATTTATTCCACGCGTTTAGGTGGCGGTTTGAATCACTAAAGTCACGTTGTATTCTATTAGACCGTGAACAACTTCTGATTGAAAATAATATAAGTTTTAAATCAATTATGGCTATAGAATATAATATAAGTGAAAAGGAACAACAAGAGGCTAGACCGCGTATAGTAAGCAGTCGCAGAAGTAGTACTTTCGATAACATTTTTGAGAATAAATCCTTGCCTCCCCAAAACAGTATAAATATTGAGGTTGAAACAACACCAAAGATGATGATAAAACCGGAGGTAAAAAGTGAAGGCGAATGTTTCAAATATATTGAATGTAATAACCAAATACTAACATCTGCAACTAAGTCGCCGGCAGGCGAAAAAGATATCAAAGACAATAATGAAAACTCAAATCTTCAATTAAATGAAAATAAGGAAAATAATAACAACAGCATCTTAGAAGATTCTCCAATAATAGATAAATTTGCCAACTTAAAAGCTAAACCACCTTCACCTATGCGTCCATCTCAAAGGACTTCAAAGAAAATTAATGGTACTAATACGGCTCCCCCTGCCAAATCGATTCTCACGAAACAAAGCGATTCACTTGTAAAAGATTCGGTTAAAAATGTTAAATTTTCACCAAAAGAAGATATCGTATACAATTTAAGCCCTGAATCTTCATCGCCTAATTGTAAAACTGTAATAAATCCCACAGCAGATGTAAATGTCACCGCTAATAAAATATCCAACAAAGCCGTTATAAAACAATCGCGTTCCACTAAATCAAATATTGTTGTTCGCCGCGTTGTCCTAAATTCTAAGCATGATTGAACATGTCTATTTAAACTAAGAAATTTTTATTAGAATTACATTT
Organism: Sarcophaga rosellei; assembly: GCA_930367235.1. NCBI lineage: Eukaryota > Metazoa > Arthropoda > Insecta > Diptera > Sarcophagidae > Sarcophaga > Sarcophaga rosellei. The sequence continues at coordinate 1,236,272 of OV884019.1, read as the reverse complement.
TTAGCATGATATTTTACCGTTAATAAATAACGTTTGAAAACGAATTATTTATCGTCGTCGAAAATCCAAAAGTACGTATCATCAAAAAAATCAAAATCGAGTTTTTTGATTAAATTTGATTCATAAGGTTATCTAACATACATATCTCTACTAATTTTTAGATTTTTGCGACCAAAAATAACGTCTTTATAGCAATAATTCAAACTAACGTTCCACAGTGTAACATGTATAACGTTTCTTTGCTTCTGTAAAATTAGAAAAAGTGATGTTACGTACTTTTGGATTTTCGACGACGTTATACTGTTTACCTTAATACTATTCATAATTAATAGGTTCTACTAAATAATGTCGAAAATTTCAAAAATATCGTCAAACAATTTCCATTCTAATATAAAGCGTTAATATCTCTGTGGTCATTTTACTATGACACACGCTCTTAACATGTGATCTTTGATGATAAAGCTTTATGAAGCAGGTCTGATTGACTTGAACTTTCTTTACAAAATCGTAAATCTAATACAAAACCAATAAGGATTTTCGAGAAGCTCGATAATGTCACAAGTATGGCCCTAGAGTAGAAGCTTCGAACTCTCTCTTCTCTTAGAACCAGTGCAATCCTACATTGGAAATCGCAACATTCTCAAGAGAAGGAATTGGAAAAAATAAATAAATTATTAGTACATATATAACACAAAACATTGCAAATGGGTTGGCTTGTGCGAAAGACAATGAATTCATATATAAAAAACATTGGTACATACTTACATGTACATTGTACATGTCAGTTTTGAATAGTATTCTTATAAGGAACCCAGCAAAATTCCAAAATCTATTCCGTATTTCCAGGAATTGAAATGCTCATAGGAAGGGAAAACTCTAATCTAAATACATATATTTTTAACAATACGAATATCTTCATAATTATCTTACCTTTTGACGCACACAGAGAACATGCCCAACATGGAAGAATTAAATTAATTAAATATATTAAGCAGAAGCTGTGAGATAGTTTAAAAGCAAAACAAAAGGCTAACAATTAAAATGTGTATCCGTATATACAAATATATGTGTGTATGCATATGTATATCTAATAAAAGTATATGCCATCTATGCTGGGCTATCAGAATATCCAAAATATGTATATTACGGACTCATATTTTTTGTGGGGGTATTTTGCTTCTGTTTTAAAATTGATGTTTAATTTGTCCGACATACATACATACATAGAGGCATACATACACACAAACAAACAAACAAATGACTGAATGATAATGATGACGAAAATAAATAATATTGGAGGAAAAACAGAGAAAATTATTTACCAAACGCACAAACATTCACAACATTTTTAATATTAAACCGAGAAAAAAAAATTCAATTTATAGCGAAAAACCAAATCAAACCGAACACATTAACAAGGTGAATTCTGTGCGATCTTTTTTTACTGAAAGAGTTTTTTTTTTTTTTTTGAGAATAAATATTTTCAGTTCTTCAAACGATCGCCAAGAGCTTAGTTGGAAATTATTTGGCAAGTGATTTTTGAATAGTATTCTAATATTCAATACAATACAAGAATAATCAAAAAAAATTAAATAAAACGTATAAAAACGAAAAATGTTAAATAAATATTTAATATTCAAGTTAATTGTGATAATTTGGACGTTGAATGTAGTATTAGGAAAAGCATCGGGAAACGAATCGTGCTGGAATAATGATAATGAGTGTAATATTAAAACGGAATTGTTTCGAAATTTTGAATTTTTAAATGGCATTTCGATGCAAATTGATTGTCGAGGAGTTATGAAAGAGAACGACGAAGATCGTCCAAAAGAGGAAAACGATTTTCAAAAATCAAAAGAATACTTACTTATACATCGTTTCACGGGCGTACGATCTGTAATGCTGGATGGCTGCCAAACACCACTAAATACACAAACATTTGGTTTGGAATATCTGCCAATATGTGTCAACATTACAAAGGTTTCGATTAGACATTTTCATATGGATATTCTAAAGCCATTCAAATGCAAAGAAAACCACGAAGAACAGATATTACAATTAGAATATTTGAATATACAATTCAATGAGATTGCTGTTATCAATGGAAACTCATTCAGTGAAGACTATTCCCATTTGAGAGGTGTTCTAATAGAAAGAAACTCATTAAAACTAATACATGCAGATGCATTCAGATCGCTGAGGTCTTTAGAAAAATTACACATTGTCAATGAGCCTGAGCTAATGTTGAAATACGCTGATTTATTTAAATATACAAGTGTCGAGGCCATACATTTGGAGGCGCTAGAGCAAATGACGTCAGATATTTTTAGAAATTTACCAGAGTCTTTGCAAAATCTCTATGTTGCCAATACGAAATTCGACAACGATGACGTAGTGACGGTAAATGCTCTAGTTTTAAGAAATCTCACGATTAAAAATTGCGGTCTGCGCGTATTCAGTCTACACGATGTTCATTCAACCGTGAAGTGCATTGATTTAAGTGGCAATGTCATGAAAATATTTACAGCTCATGAGAACAATTTAAAAGAATTAAATTTAAGCGACAACAAATTGGAGTGGGTGCCGTTTGAATGGCTATCAAATCTAACTAATTTGAACATACTAATTCTTAAGAGCAATTGTATAAAAAGTTTGTCTCTAGAAAAATTATTGCATGTGGTGGCCAATGGCCACTTTACCGATGTAAGCCAAAATCATTTGCAATTCTTACAAGATTATAATATAAGTCACCAAGATGTGTCGTTACATCAGGCTCGTTTGAAATCCGACCAAAATCCATGGGACTGTTTGTGGCTACACGAATTCGCACGCCTATATCCCGAAACTTTTCGAATTTTACAATATGAAAAGTTTATTTCAAAAATTAATGTAAATGGCCTAGAGTGTATACCAGCTGAAAAGTCTGTATCACCGACAAAAATTCACCCTAAGTTCACAAATAAAAGTTTGTCAACAACGTCAGCAACGGAACAGACTGCGAACGTATCGACGTATACCCTTATTTATGGCAGTCCTTGGGAATTCAAAAGAAACCAGAGAGCAGAGGCATTAATTATTGTATTTATGCTGCCTTTAGGCATTGCACTTCTCTTTTTACTACTTTATATGTGGATTTATTGCCAAAAAATGTTTCATTTGTCATACTATCAGGATTTCTCCTGTATGCGTCGTTCAACTGTGGCGAATACGAGTCAACGTTTTGATGTGATTAGACAATTACCTCCTTGTCCTATTCAAACTGCACCTAGACAGTCTCTAAACCAAATAACTGACATCAACAATCAAGGCTATGAAATACCACTTAACGGAGTTATTGCCGACTGCAACTGCATCGGCCAGAACACTGACCACATATTGAAATGTCAAAAGTCCGTTCACATAACATACGAACAGTCGCCAACAGAAGCTCCCCATGAAGCCTATTATGAAGAAATAATACATGTTGAAGATAGCCCGTGCTGTAATGATTCATTAGATGGTGTTGTCAATCGCGAAAACAATACTCAAACTTATGATCGATCCCCTTTCATTTGAGCTGATACATATCGTACATACATATGCACATTTCATATAAAAAGTTTACAAAAACAAACAAACAAACAAACAAAGGTAAAAAAAACCTAAATATTATATAAATTTACATACATTGTATCATATAATATCGTATTAACAAATAATGTATATCTCTTTGCGCATTCAGGTATTAAATGTAAATACATACACACGTTAAACAAATAAATGTTTTATTCGATCTCACAATTCCGAAAAAATAAAAATAAAAATAAAATAAGGAAGCATATGAAAGGAATTCTGCATTATTGATGAAATAGGCTTGTTATAACATAACATAACATTGTACATAACATTGTACATAAAATCGAATGATGCAATGAGACATGTATGCATCTACTCTGCGTGTATTAGCAGCTAAGTTTGTTGTTGTTGCTTTACTAAATGGAGAATTTTATACCTGTAGGGAGTGGGCTGGATTTACAGCACATTGCATTGCATTCCGTTGCCTTTTTAAGTGAATTTCTGATGGACGTTGGCTCCACAGGCGACTAACATTGACGTAAAAATACTCGATTTCTGTCATCTTATGGTGCTTATTCTGTCCAGTCCAGTTCACATTCATACAATAGAAGTTGGCATTGAGAATGTTTTCATTAGAAGCTTAAAAAACTAAATCCTAGATGAATTCGTAAGCATAGTATGTATATAGTTTCCACAAATTATTTGTATATGTTTACTCTATATAGCAACTATTCCTAGATTTTTGGCAAAATATAGAGGGTTTTGCATTTAATCAATATCCATAAGCTGTAGTCTATTCGAAAATACTATCAAGATCGCGGTTTAGTTTCAAAGTACAGTCAGTTATTTGAACGTCATCAGCATACATTTGGATTCCGCAATGAGTTACCCAAAAAAGATAGGAAATATATGTATATTTGGTAAAACAGATGGCCAAACATCAAACATCCATTTTTATCAAGCAACTAAATGATTTTGTATCACCATAACGGAAGTGTCTGACTGTCTGACTTCAATCACACAGTCATGTTCGTAGTATACTTTATGGCTGACTTGGAATAATTAAATTAAATCTCAGCTTATGACAAAAACTATTGTGATTAACAGTATCCAATATCATACTAATGCAGAAACATAACTGTGTTTCGAACTGAATACTTACCGCATATATGTACATATCATTTCACTAGACCAGTTTCATATTATACGCCGACTTTGACAATTTTCATATTACACACAGATTTATTACAAAATTGGTTTTATCTTCATACATTCGATTTGTTTTTTAATCTAGTTTGTGTATTTTTCTTATTTATTTAATTTTTTCACAAATTTAGTGTACAAGGTAGGTGAGTCCAAACATAGAGATACGGAATCACTAACATTATACAATAAATTGTGAGAAAATTTAAAAGAAAGAAATAAACTGAAGAAGAAATATTACGGTAATCATGAAGCATTCATAATACGATTACGAACAATGGTTTGGCGATTATTATTTCCAGACATTGAATAAATGTGCCTCCTTAGGACTCGTATATGCTTTTGTGAGACCTCAAAATTATGTACCAAATTATTCAGCTGACTTTGTAGTTCTGCAATTAAGCTGTCGCGTTCTTGTATCAAACTTGTAGTGGAACTTTGACTGCGATTTAGTTTCATTTCAAGTTCAAAGATTCTTTTTTGCAATTCACGCCTCTGCTTTTCGTTATGTTCGCGTTGACGATTTATGTTACGCTTGCTGGTATTTTGCATATTCTCAATTTGGTCGCTCATTTTCTTCATTTCTTCGGTTAATTTACGCTTTTCTTGCTTCAATGCAGCATTGTAGTTCTTGAATATTTTCAAATCTCGTTCAGCAGCCTTTAAACGAGTAATGGTTGCGATTTTACGTCGTGTCATTTCTTCCAATTTAATTTTTAATTGATTCGCTTCTACTTGAATCGATTGTATGCGTTCATTGAGAATGCAGTTTTCCTTAATAACGCGTTCTTTTTTGAGCTGTTCATCTCTCATGATCTCCGACAGGAGAGCTACATCCCTTAATTTGTTCTCGACCTTCATGCGTAACTGATCAATGCTGGCTGAGGCATCTCTTTCCAGCTGCTGGTTGCTCGAGTTTAACTTTTCGATTTCTATTTGCTGCTCCTTCATTACTTTTTGCGCTTTTATGAAACGCATTCTGTAATCTTTCAGTGTATTTTCCTGTTGTTCGATTACAGAACAGAAGCGTTCGCTGTCATCCTTAAGGTTTGAAATGGTGTTTTTCAAAGTGTTCACTTCGGGACCCTCGTGAGTTTTCGTATTGTCGTCAATTACGTTTTTAAGCGTCTTGTATAGGTTTTTTAAATTGTTATCATAACTAGGGCAACAGAAAGAAGGATCTACGTTTTCTTTATCCTCAGATCGATGTTTCTGTCGTCTGACCACGTTCTCTGCTGTTCTATAATCCGAGTCTAGATTCTGCTCTCCACACTTTTTTGGCGGTTTATACTTCATTGATTTCAATTGATCACTTGATACTAAATCTAGAAAGCTATTACTGTGGTGAAACACTTGAGTACTTTTTGGCTGAAGCGAATACTCAGATCCACAGGAACTTGTATCTGAAAGAGTTTCAAAGTCCCCACATGGCAAGTTGCGTTCGGAAATCAATCGTTCATGTTTCTCTTTCATTTCATTTAATTCAATGTTTATCTTCATATATTTTTCCTCAAGATCCTTTGTATTGCTTGTATATTCCCTCAATTCGTCTCTGTACCTTGTGAGCTCTGCTTTTAATTTCGAATTCATGTCATCTTCCGCTTTTGTTTTCTTCTCTAAACTCTCGATTTGATAGTCCAGGTCAGATTTTTCATAATCATCATCCGTACAATCGGCTTTTTGAAAGCTACTGCAAGGAGGCATTAATACTTTATGACGTTTCGTCAATTTGGATGTAAACTTTAAATTTTTATGCTCCATTATTTCATGTGAAACTTTAGTATTTGAAGATATTTTCGAAATAACTCAACAGATAATTTTTCGGACAAAACGTTCACTTTTATTAAAAAGGAAATTTTAACATATATTCGATGAATCAAACTAAATTTCAAAAATTTACAACAATTATGATGAAATGTTTTTCAAAAATTATCTAAAACAGAGTGTACAGTGATTTTCGATGTTCGTTTCAAACCCAACAAACAACGTTACCTATCAAATTAAATTTTCAAACTTATAATAAATAATGAATATTATGAACATCTGCATACATACATATGTATGTATGTATGTATGTACATCGATGATTATAATATCGGATCTAATTACTGAGTATAATCCTTACTTAACTTAACATAGGTATGTATAGTACATTTACTATTAAACTAAAAATATTGAAAGTCATCATTAAGATATATTCCGCTTGTGACGACTTGTTTTCATTACTTTACAATACGTATGTATGTATATATGTATATATGTACTGTTTGTCCAGTACAGATATCCTTGGTGAAAAACCCAGTTGCTCAAATAAACTTTAAAGACATTCACAATATTTTACGCAAGTATTTCAAAGTAATTTCGACTGATCTAAGGGAGAAGAGGAAACTCATATCCAACATATGTAGGTATTCACGCTCCTAACTATCACCAATTACCAGATCAACAATTACCAAATCATTTACTTTGTTCAACAAGAAATCTTTTATAGAAATCAAAATTATTTTCAGAAATCAAGCAGCTGATATTTAAAAGTCAGTTTTTCAATTGATTTAATAAAAAAATAAAAAAAGGAAACATATTACAAAATCATTAAAAATATTTTCGATTTAAATAAAATATTTGAAAAAAAAAGAGTTTATAATTCTCACAAAATTTTCAGTAATAGCAATTAATAAGTATTGTCGGTTGTGGATTTGTTAAAATAAATTACAAGTGGGAAAATAAATAAGTATGGCTAGTGAAACTGATCCAGTTACCGCACCGTCGGATCAGGAAAGAGATGAAACTGCCGGCGATTATACCGCAAACGAGGAAGATATCGGCGAAATTGAAGGTGAAATTGAGCATGAAGAACAAGAGGAAGAAGGAGAAGATTATACGCCATTAAGCTCTAATGAAGATCCTGAGAAACAACGCAGCTACAAGGAATATAAGCGACTTGTGAGGGATATCAACCATCAGAATGAACTTTTGGAACGAATTAAAAGCCAAATACAAGATATAACACAAAAGAATTGTCCGACGCCTAGTGAAAAGAAGGATTTGAAAAAGCTGTACGAATGGTTGGAACAAGAAATGCAAAAGTTACGCTGTCTCATTGAGAGAGCTATTCATTTACAAAATTTTGGATCAAGGCGACGTTACAAAGAATTTCCGCTTGTCACTACTTTTGATGAGGACAACAATATGAAACCATTCTTGCGCACATGCGAAAATATGCAAGTTCAAACAGCAAAAGGTCTAGCCAAAGCGAAAGCCGATCCTTGTTGGCGGGCGTCTGGCGGAGATTCAAGCGAACTTGATAAAAGCTGTTCTTGTGCAGACGAACATGATCCCTGTCAGAAAGACAGTCAGTTAAGCGAGGCCGAAGAGAAGAAATTATTAAAAGACATTTTTGAAACTCTAAAACAGTGCGCCGCACATAAAAAACAACCTCGACCATGTAAACAACACTCACGTCCGCCTTGTAAGAAGCACGATTCGATGGAAGAAGTTAAAAACAAAATATGCTGTATGCAGCAAACAATAAATAAACTTAAGGAGGAACTTTGTAACCGGGAACATAAAAAAACTCCTTGTGCTCCTTGTAGTCATGAGAAGAAACAGGACACCAGTTGCGGAAAGCCAACTGTTGATCCAACGCTGTTGTGTCTGAAAAGTGGATCTAAAGCGGAAAATTTTGAAAAGCTTAAGGACAATTACATATACCTATTGACTGAATACAGCAAAAAAGATGAGCAATTGAAGGACCTACTTAAGAAGTAAGCGTATTTTTATTTCTTTTTTTTTTATTGAAAACATTTAAAACTAACGCAATATAATGCACTTTCAGACTGAAAAGCTCTTGTGATAAATGTGGAAACGGAAATATTGGAAAGGTCGATGGCACTAGCGCCGATGAGTCCGAAATACATCTTTTACGAAATCGTATCAATGAAATGAACGAAGAGCAAATCGAATTCAAGTGTCTTATGAGGGAACAGTCGTTGCAATTAGAGGAGTACCGCAATAAATATCTATCAGCGCAACAAAAAGTAGAGGAGCAGTGTGCTTTATTGGAAAAGCTTAATATGAATAATAAGCGAATTGAAAAACAAATCAATATAGAAATTAAGGAAATTCGTGCAAAATTTCAGGAGAAACTAAATGATCTGCTACAATTTCCTAGACTTTTAGAAAATGAGCAAATTAAATTAGCTCAGACTTTCAAAGAAAAAGAAGAACTTGAAGGCAAACTTGTTATTGTATGTAAGGAATTGAAGCATCTAAAATCAAAATCGCAAACTACCGAAGACGATTGTAAACCTGAACTGCAAAGGTGTCAGCAGGAATTGTGCGTAGTGAAGAAAAATTTGGAAGAAATGAAAAACCAAAGAGATCTGTTCTGTGAACAATTAAGAAAAACTATGGAAGACTTGGACACCTTACGGTCCGAATCCGCTAAAATCATTGCGAGGACCAAAGAAAGGGCTGAACAAATTAAGCAGCAGCAGCAGGAACACATAGATCGTTTAGAAAAACAATTAGCACAATGTCGGGCAACAGCCTGCCTATCTGTGAGTGATCGTGAAGCTGTGATACGTGAAATGCAAGGCCAGCTAAATACACTATCATACAGCTTTGATGCAGCACAAAAACAAATTAAAACTCTACGTAACCATATTGCCTATATGTCTAATGAGAATTGCTTTCCTGCTAAGTGCTAAAACGACTTAATTATATACAAAAATGTTGTTTTCGGGTTTTTTTTCTCCTTCTTTAATTATCTGTTGAATTAAAATTACTTGTTAATTTTTAAATTGGTAAATACGAACAAAGATTTAATTAATTAAATTTATTTTATTTGTGATTTCACTGCTTTTTTGTGCTCAACAAAACACATGTTGAAAGTGAAAGACGGTAGTTTCCTACCAAATAATTTAAAGTGATTTCACCGCCAAACGTTTCATTTTAGGAGCTTTCTTCTTAGCTTGACGTTTCTGTTCTTTTGCTTCCCAACGACGTTGTTTTTCGGGATCGTCTTCAGCCATAATACGTTCTTTCTCCTGTTTGCGTTTGTCCTCACGCCGTTGGGCAGCAGCTTCTGCACGAGCGGCATGAGTGCTTTTTAAAAACTCCTCTTCGACACGACTCCTATTCTTCTCAGCTTTTTGGACGCCCTAAAAATACAGAAAGATGTGGAAATATAAGAAAATTACGTTGTAGTCTACAAAAAATAAACATCTGAAACCAAGGCAGTTTCAATTATTTTACAATATTTTTCTGAGAGTTATATAATCTACTATCTGATGCAATAAAGTTTTCCCGAATAAAGTTCATAAAATTTAATTTGGGTTTGACTTAAGGACGAGAAGTTTTTCAAGTATACATAGCTCTGGTGATATGAATAGTGATCCTAAAACTAGTATTTACAGCAGCTCATAAAAACGTTACCATTACAAAATTATGCACATATGGGTGGAGGGGAATTAATTGTACATCGATAGAATAGGATTGTGAATAATCATATTTACCTCTTTCGAAATACGCAAAACTTTTAGTCGCTCCATTAAATAGAAAATTAGAATGAGCAGAGGTTTTACAGTTTCCATGTCGCCATCTTTCGGTAAATTAAAACCTGCCATTAATACTGGCTTAGTCTCAGGTTGCTTTAAACTGGAGGTTTCGTCTTGTTGAATAGGACCACTAAATTGATCCGAAATATGAATATAATCAATAAATTGTTGATATTTGCTTAGAGCCGTTATAACACGGTTCTCAAGTATGGCAGATGTTGCTTCTGGGATTTCAGAAAGTACAACAAAACCAGTTGGCACATTGTAGCGTGTCTCTGGCTTACTGACTAGAGTGCAATATTTGTTCTAAAAAACTAGGGTAGATTAAAAAACTTTTTAAAATTCATTCAATTGATTTTACATACTAAATCCGAATATTCTTTGAAAGCTTTTGTGACAGTCTTCCTGGAACCAACACAGAAAACGAATGGATCCATTACACCGCGGGTCAAGTCTACTTTAATGTGTAATTGATCATGTTGGGGCCGCATTAACCCTGCTACCAGCGACACCAGGTCCTGACGTTTTATCATTTTTAGTTCGACCAACATACCTTCGCAGCAAGTGCGACCGGAGCACCATAGAGTGTATAAGCTTTCACTTTCCTTCATCAAGCCCGGATTTTCATTATCTTGCTTTCCATCATCTCCAACCAGTACAAAATTATCATCGAGTAATCCTTTATGAGTATTATACCATAAATGTGCTAATTTGGCATTCTTAGCTTTCCCGGCAAAGAAGTTTGTAAAATACACCATCAGGCCTGCTAACATTAACATTTCCATCCAATAAGAATCCCAGTGAGTCCTTATAGGTAATGTCATATATATACTCAAAATGTCTCTTTATTACAAAATCTCTTTACTTACCTGAAATGCATAGGAATTTTAGCAACAGTAAGCTTTGGTTCAGGTCCTTTTTTGTCAACAATATCTTCTTTCGCTTCGCCGCCATCAAAACCTTCAAACTCTTCGTCGTCCTTGAAAAATTCATCTTCATCTTCGACTATACCGTCCTCTTCATCGTCTTGCAAATGTCCTTTACCAGCATTTACAGACTCCTTTTCCTTAACTGGTGCAGCTTCTTTTGACCCAGCTTGTATGTCGCTGCCAACGCTTTGTGTAGAGGGTGCCTCTACAAAATCATCTTCACTGTCGAAATCTTCAAATTCCGCAAAGTCATTGTCTTCGAAAGCAGCCACGGGAGACAAATCGTAAACCAATAAAGCACAGCAAACAAGTGTTACTAATAAAGCTTTTGTCAGCTTCATTTTAATTTAATAATTTTTTAAATAGATTTTCTTCACAGTATTATTATGCTCATAACCTCAAATTCAGGTCAATAGGGTTGTTAACAAATTAACAGAATTTGTTACTCCCCAGTGCTACATGAGAAAAACAAATCTAATCACAAATTACGTATTTTATCTAAAATTTAACTAAAAACTAATCCACAGCACAGTAAATCAGCACGTCACACTGCTTTAATTAAATAAAAAAAAACGTAAACCTGAAACCGATTACTTTTCATTTTACAAAAACAAATTACAATACCAATCAGATACACTCTGCTAAACTACACATAAAGAAATTAAAGTTTAAATTAAAAAACTCAAAATTCAGTAGATATAATTTTGTTATTTTCCTAACTGTTTAAGTTATGGATATTATAATATATGTTATGAAAACAATATTTTTATATGAACTTTCAAAGCTCTTTGAAAACAAAAAAAAAATTGTTCATATATTGAAAGCAATACAATTAGATTTGAATTATGTACTATGTACAATAATAATGTTGTTAGACCTGAAGATTGTTTCATTGCCAGTTTCGTGTTTCGCACTAGATGGTATTATGAACCCGAAATATAATTGTGTATATGGTACTTTGCATTTAGACTGCATTTTCGCATTCAAAGTTCACATTAAATCTTTCCAGCTGTAAATCATACAGCCTGTTATGCGGCCCACATACGTTGTGATTTGTTGCACAACTGGATTAAGTTGTGTGACAAATTTTAGAATTATTCTGAAAACCACAATTATTCTGAACGACACTCGATTAACAATTTCGATTCAATTCTTTTTTAACAAAATACATAATGGACCATTATTTATGGAAGAAAGTTATAAGTTTTGTTTTAGACCAGAAGTACAATTTTTTTATTAACTGTTTTTCAATAGTTCTAACCAATAAAATGCAAAATTTTTTCTCTATATATATTTAAAAGTAAATGATATAATCTTTGAGAAACAGAGTTGATTTTAAAATAGTACTATATATTGCAACTATAAGTGATTGTTTAGAAAAAGACGTAAAAAGAAATCAAAATACAAAAAAAGAAAAAAGAAAATAGAGGAAAAAGTTGTGAATTTTTTACATTAATTATTAAAAGTAATGTATTATTTAGAAATTAATTTATAGTTCGAACCCAGTAGCCATAAGTGTAATAAAAGATAACTCCTATAATATATCAGAATGAACTCAAGTCATTCTACTTCTACATCATCGTCTGGTAGTACCACAAGCAGTGGCAGCTCAAGTTGTACAGACAGTGGATCTTCTTCGACAGATTCTGATAGTACCACTTCGAGCGATGCAAAACCACTGAATTCATCTCGCACAAATGATAGCAAGATCAAACAACAGGCAGTGACAAGAAGGAAAAGTTCCGAAAGTAAAGCAAATCAACAAAAGCCAAATGTGGACTCTGAAAAGACAACAGCGAAAAATTTTCCAGCTAATGGCACAGCGGGACAAAAGCAACCTGTTAAAGCATTTGCTTACTCTAGTGATGATGACACGCCGCCAACAAAAAAACCTCTTAAAAGACTGTCAACGTCGTCTAATGCACAAACAAGTCAAAGAAGAAGATCTTCTGGTCCATTCGCCCTTACAGCATCTAAATTACAGAAAACGCAGTCCGATTCAGCTAACACAGCTGCGTCAACATCAGCGCCAGATGTGAAAATAACAAAGGGAAGTCAAGGGAATGAAAAAGACAAACAAGCCCCTTCAATGACGTCTGCAGATGCTGAGGACACAGTTAAACCGTCAGCTGTTAGTTCTCCTATAAAAAAACTTAAACAAGAAACAGTAAAGCCTACGCTAAGGCCATCAAATGCCTCTATCTCCGACTCTGCACCTGTTAAAGTGAAATCAAATCAAACTAAGCGAAATAGTGGTACAACACAACCGATTCGAGCAGCAGCAGTTGCAACAACGTCTTCTACAAGAAAAAAATGTTCCGACGATTCAGAGTATGATAGCATTTCAGGTACTGAAGATGAAACTTCTAGCAGTAGCAGCGAAACTGAAAGCAGTGAAAATAGCTCTTACAATTCAAAGACAGAAAAAGGTCTAGGCGGGGGTGTTGGTGCCAAAAGGCGGCCCAAAAATAGACTCGCTGAAACTGGTGTAAAAAATAAAAATGATCTTTTCGATTCAGAAGAAGGTCAAAGTCCCACAAAAAATACCAGAAATAGGAAACTAACTCGTGCAATAAGCACACGACGCAATAGTAAACCACAAATTAAAACATCAGCTGGCGCAAGTCAACAAGGTATGGGTTCAGAGACGGACTCAGAGCCTATTAATGGTACAGGTGATGTTAAACGATCACTTTGTAAAAGCCCTGCAAAGAAGTCCTACATCGGGTTTGGCGCAACGGGTCTTAGTAAATGCAGTGTTAAAAAGGAAATAAGTAATAATGGCTACACAAATATGTCGCGAGCACCAACTCCACCTCAACTGGAGAGAAGGTGCCCAGTAGATGGTTGTGATTCTTCTGGTCATTTGAGTGGAAATTTGGATCGCCACTTCCTACCAGAAGCTTGCCCAATTTACCATAACATGTCTGTGTCCGAATGCAAGGAAAGAGCAAATGAACGAAAGTTACGCAGCGAGTCTATTAATAAGACTTCGATTAATTCGAATCATTTAGACAACCAAAAGACTAATACTCAGTCGTCTACAAAGCATCAGCAAACCCTTGAACAGAAGGAATTCTATAGTAAATTAAAAGAGTCGCGCGCTCGTTTTAAACCCATGACGGAAGTGGTAAATTGTGATAAAGTTAAACTGGAAAAAGACTGTAACGACGAAGACCGTGAGCCTAATTTGATAGGTTTAGTACCCGATTATGATTTGCAATTATTCAGAGATGCACAGGCTCTAGCTAGTGAAAAAATCGAAGAAGAAGTCAAAGACTTGCCCATTGGAAAAGGCATAAAGTAAGAAAACAAAAATAGTTTTGGATCTATGTTGAACTTATCATTTTAATTACAGATATATAACGATGGGAAAATATAAAATGAAAGTATGGTACCAGTCACCATATCCCGAAGACGTGTCAAGGCTTCCTCAAATGTACATTTGTGAATTTTGTTTGCGCTATCAAAAATCTGAAACTGGAATTAAACGCCATGCTCAAAAGTGCGTTTGGCGACATCCTCCTGGTGATGAAATTTACCGAAAAGGCAAATTGCAAGTATGGCAAGTAGATGGCAAACGCCATAAACAGTACTGTCAACATTTATGCTTATTGGCAAAGTTCTTTTTGGACCACAAAACATTGTACTATGACGTGGAACCGTTCCTCTTTTATATTATGACGTTAGCAGATGTAGATGGTTGCCATACTGTGGGCTACTTTAGTAAGGTGAGTTTAATAATATCAATGCAATGACCTTTTCCTTTCTGACGATTCTTACTACTAATTTGTCAATTAAAGAGTAGAAATTAAATTTTAATTGACGAGAAATTCTTTTCATTAAATTAATTACCAAAGAATAAGACACAATCTACCATTTATACCAAATTTGAACGCATCAATTTACTAATAAAAATCGCATACACTTGTTTTTCATTATTATTTAAATTCCTGACCATACCCAAAATATCCGATTTCCATACAAAGTAAGAGTTAAGTAGTATAGTCTGAAGTGTAGACTGAGTGAGTACTTTTGTTTTGTCTGTGTACCTTATTATGTTTTGTTGTTTTTATTTTTGTTTTTGCTGTCTTTACAGCTAGAGTTTTTGGCTTTGTCTGTCTACTTTTTATATACATACATACATTCATACATTCATAAAAAAGAAAATACTTGTACACATGAATGTGGATATAAATGAAGCAGTATATAACTTACACTTCCCAAAAATACAACAAATCTTTTGTTTCAAGTACTTTAACCTAACTGCCAACAGCTGCATACTACAATACATATAAACTTGTTGTAGGACTTGCGGATACAACAAACTGGATAAAAAATAAAAAAGTATATGCAGACGCTAAAGTAAGGTAGGGCAGGGCAATGTAGTGTAATGTAATGCGGCCCTCAAAGGGACGATGCCGTCAAATACAATGAAAGAATAAACGACACTGCACACAGAACAGACTGGGTTTGTGTTACAAATTGCGCATGTCGTGCCGTTGACTTTTTCCATACTACACCCCCCTCTTGCTATTATAACTTTAAAACGTTTTTAAACTGTCTAGGATTTTTTCCAAATAGTGTTACCTTTAATAAGTAAATATATGAAATGTTTACATCACCATACAATTGTGTGTTCGTTATTTTAAATGAACTTTAAACAACCAACACAAATTGCACAAGGAAATCCTTACAAAATTGCTAATCTTTCTATTTTTCTTTTTTTCACAAATCAATGGTTATATACATATGTATTGTATTTGCAAAAATATATATGTATGTACATATGTACATATTTTTTTTTTAATTTTGTTTTCCCTGTGTGTTGCCAATAAATTGCAAAATTTTGGCAGAACTTGAAAGTTAGTTAGACAGTGAGATTGAAGGTGGTAAAAGAAATTTCTATGTCTAAAGTGAACTCTATATCCAGACAATAGTTGATTGTGCGTAGATGGCGTTTACTCTTTGATATTGCAGCGTAATGAGGTCGTAAACCTCTTAAAACCAATGTGGAATTATGAAACAGAAATGTACACAGAAGTTATTCCCTATGTTTATAGTTTTTAGCAGAATATTTATAATTTTTGGGATACTCGCGACATGTAAGGGCAGAATAAGAATAAGTAAAGCTTCTTTATTTCTTAACAGTATAATTTTAAGTTTAAATAATTTCATCATTTAAATGTGAAAATCAGGCATCTACAGCGGTTTAAATGTTGCAACTTGTTGTCAATCAAATGTTTTTCCTTAACAATTTAATATTAATTATAATTTTTCAAAATTTCCTTTTAAAATAAATCTTATAATTAGAAATAGTAAATTTCGTTGGTCTATGTGGTTTCAAAGTTTTAAAACTTTTGTTGCATATCCTTATACTATACGTTGACGTATTCCTACATACGTTTGAAAAGTCCATTACATATTATTGCATACTGAATGATTTCCAAACACATATGTACATACATATGTATATATTTTTAGTTTTTCTGTACAGCGATTAGCACAAATATGGAGTATGAACTATTTTATATAATGTAGTATGTCTACTACTATGGCTATGGCATTCGGCATAAACTATTATTACTATTATATTATTTAAACTATTGTTGTTCTTCAGAATGCAGATGCCGCTCGTTTTCAGTTTTTATTTTCTCTCTCTATTATTTTTGCCTTAAAACTCCCATGTCCCACTGCTTTTTCAGCGAATAAAACTATACAAAGATGCTGGCTGTTGTCCTTTAAAGTTTATGTCTGGGAATGTCTGTCCTTTTATGTGTCTGCATCCTTGTTTACTATGTACAACTTATGTATATTATTCTGCGCACAATTACAAAAGTTTCTCTGCGTCTATACTATATTAGGTACACCCAGACATTATTGCCAACGAGATAGATATTAATCTGTGGTCATTGAACTCCCAAAAAATACATCATACGCAGATATGTAAATACATACATATATTTGATGATGATGACGACGATGAGGATGATAGTATCACCAATTTTTTTTTTTTCTAGTAATTTGTTTTTTATATAAATTTCGATTTAAACAATATTTTATATAAAAAAAAAATTAAATAAAAAATACGCCTATACAAATAACATTTCAGTTGTATTAACACCAAATACAATTAGTAAAAGGTGTATTACTGGCCCTATATACATATACCTAAATTGTCAAATTTCGACAGTATTACTATATTTATTTATTTGGTTTTAATTTCACTTATTTTTAGGAAAAAAATTCATTTTACAATGTTTCCTGCATACTTACTTTACCGCCATATCAAAGAAAAGGATACGGAAGACTACTCATTGATTTCAGTAAGTAAATAATTATCATTTGTTTTAAATCTTGTATCAGATGACTACTACTTATATTAATTTATTCATAAAAAAAACCTGACTAGTGCCTAAAATTAAGATATGAACACGTAATACGTGATATTCTTGTAGAGCGAAAAAAAGTAACCGTCTAATGTGTGGGTATTGCACTATTGGTCAATTCAACACTGCCAAATCGGAGTATGAGGTTCTCAAATGCATTGCAGACCTTGATGAGACTGCATAATAAGTAGTGACTGAGGTGACTGAGCTTCATGCTGTCATACATACATACATATATTATTGGCTATTACAACACTGCCGTTATGCTATCGCTTTCATGTCCTAGCCTAGCCTACTCAGTGTTGACTCCACTTAATGTTTTTTACTTAACTGTCTGAATTATACGAAAATCTTTGTGCTGATTTTGATAATACAGTTTACAGCACTATAAATGAAATATACGTCGGCTTGTGGAACACAACAGTCAGTTTTTAGCATGAAGACAATCCTCTTGCTCATTTCACTGATGTGGAATCTATCTCCTAATCTAGTCTTCGATTAAGATTCATTCGTATTGATCTCAATTCAATCCCTCTCGTTTTTAGTTAAATCGGTTAGAGTAGAAACATTTGATGTTAGTTAGGATGCAGTAGTCTATATTGCTGGAGTACGAACTTCGGTCTCTATGTATAAATATGTCACTATTTTCTATTCCTGTAATGCTCAGTCTAAACCCTGTAATTTTTCGTAATCAGCGTCATCTGCTAGTTATCTGCTAATATCATGAGGAACTTTAGCTGTAAGTGCACTAAACTAGCTTGTCACAAGAAAATCAGAATACCTTCGTATCTTTCATTTTCTCAGCATTTTGCGATTTACAGCCTTTGAAAGGGATGGTACTTCAAAGAAGAGAAGAATTTGCACTTATCGACTAATTTAACTCCGCTACAGTACAAGTCGAAGCTTATTTCTACGTCAACGTTCTATATCAACTTGTATTGTTTGGCGATATCAACGTCATAACATACATATGTACATAAATACGCAATTCTATTATAAGATATATTATAGTTTCATTGGAGAGGTGATAGCATGCTGTCAAGACCATAACTACGGTTTATAAATTTCGACATTGTTCCCTGCCATCGCCGCTGCAATCATTCAAACGACTCATACTTCTCATATAAATCTCTGTAGTGGCGAGTCCACATCAAACACATCTATGGGTCCTAATATTGTATGTAATTTGGGCTTCTTGGGTGGAATGGGGTGAGAGGGTGGCTGAGTGATTAGTTTTAACCCTATAACACTGTTTAATTCTATCTATTTCGAAAAACATTTTCTGTCTGCTTAATTATTTTTCAATAATTACCATTATTACTATGATGCTTCACAATAACAGAATAAAATTTAAAAAATATATTTTTTATTTATAATTGAAAATATGTATATTATTTGGAAAATTTTTAGAGAATGCATTTCGTTTTTTTTAAATATTCAATCAATAATCTTTACCAACAAAATTTTTGGAAAAATTATATTGAGTCATTCAGCAGACACTCATTTATGTTTCTCAAAGTATACATACATATGTACATACATACATATGTAGATAAACAATATTAAAAATGTATTTTCGTTAATAAATTATTGAAATAAATTTCAAGCTTTATGAAATAAAACCAACGTTTGTTTGCATGTGTGGTAAGACAATGAATTTAGCCATTCCTTTCTTGAATTTTGAAATAACAAACAAGAATTTTGAACGAATGAGTCAGTCAACCTGCCAAAGTGAAAAAGCTTGAAAATAGAAAGAAAATAAAAAAAAATATGCTTCTGTTGCTATTTGAGATTCCCAAGTAAGCTAAGCATGCATGCAAAGAAGAAATGGAATACGACGTAAGGAATGTATTAAAATGACATTGACCTTGAATAACATTGCATTACCGAGCTGTTGTTGCTGCAAGCAAAATTCTTATATTATTAAAACAATTAGCATTTATTATCAATGTTCCGAATAAACAATTTAGTATAATCTGAACAAACTACTCATAATGGCTTTAATTATTAGAGCATTGAAGGTTTCTTATCCTAAGGTACTAGGTATAGCTTATTGTGTAATATTATTATTAAATCTATTCTCGAACTCTACGGCATTAAAATATTGCTTGATTTAAACATACTACGTACGTGCTGCACAAAAAAAAAGTACGCAATTTTATTGGTATACATAAATATTAATTTTATTGCGTACTTTTTTTCTCTTTTATATGTAATATGTAATATGAAATAACTCAAACAGTATTCTAAATTTGCAAATCAGTTTGGCTGGCTATAACTTAGCTGCTTTATGAGGTTCTCTTAATATATGGTCGCAAATTATGCGCTATTGTTTGGGGGCATACACAGACAACTTTGACATTTTTATTATTAAAATTGAAACGCAAGAGAAAGAATCTGAACTGATTTTGATTTGGAATTTTAAAATATGTTTAACTGTCCATTTTTGAAGAATGAGTTATCGAAAACGATGAAAAACGCCATATTTGTGTTAAAGCCGAAAAACGAGACGGTTACAAATTGTTTTACAACTGAAAGGCAACATAGCTCTATTTATGTGGTCACTGTGTTTCCTGGACTAGTATGGCTTATTCAAATCACAGTTACATTTTAATTGTTAAAGATGAATACAGTCATTAAATTGAAATTGGGTATACCTTATTCATGTACCTAATTATTTAGTTCAGTTTTCAGTAAATATATCGTAACAGAATTTACATAGACACAGAGCCTGAGCATTTATAACTCATTTTTAATTTTTGCATCGAACCGACGAATTGACGCATTGATCTCCTTTAATAACCGCTTTTCTCATGTACCACGTTACATCAAGTATTGATCATAATGTGTCTGACTCATATTTTATGGTTCTTCTTAGCTGGATAAGATACATACATATGTACATTGAGACAGGCTTCAGGACTACCGTCTATCAACATCCATTGATTTGCTTCTTGTGTTGAGATTGTGCCCCCATTTTGCAAGTGTGGATTTCGGGGTATTAACCTAAATATATAATTATTCGAGCCAATGGTAAAGAACGGCGAGTTATTCCAAGTAAACGCATTAACGAGGGATTTACATATATTGCATGTAATTGGTACATGGGTATTTCGAAATCGCCGTAGTCTAGCAGGTAATGTGTTCGCCTGGGTTCGAGCCCCAGGTCAGACATCCAAACGAAATATAAAAAAAAAATATTTCTTCTGCGGCTTCCTCTCAGCAGATTGCTGGCAAAAACTCTGAGAGTAAATAAACCTGCAATGAAAAAGTTTCTCTAAAATCTGTCGTTCAGCGTCGACGTTAAACTGTAGGTCCCGCTACTCATGTATAAAATTAACGCACACAACACGAGTGGTGTGAGAAGCTAGGACGTTGTACAATGGGTCAATTCGACCTCCGGGTACTGTACTTGTCACAGTTGATAAGTACACGTCCTCTAACCTAACCTAACCTATAATGGCATAGCATCGTATGCATTCTTTTTTGGCTCTTTGTAACAAAATCGATATTTTTATTTTGTCTAAAAAGTAAGAATAGAAAATAATTGTATAAATAATAATTTGAAAACATGGGTTTATTTCATGATAAATTGCTGAGAATTTTGAATTTTACTTTATATAATACACATACGGTTGATTACTTACTTCATTCTTTACTGGTAAGTGACTTCATGTGAAAGTAATAAAAATTAAATAAAAATTATAGTGACCCTCTCAGCCCATTGATCAAGTATTTGTATATTGTAAATGCTGCTAACTTATCAGTTTGCGGAACATCTATTCTCATAAGCATTAATTTGTATTATATTTATATATAATATATTCTATATTTGTGTATGTATGTATGTATTTATTTGTATATGCAACATAATTTATATACAATACATACATAAGTATGTACGTACGTAGTGTGTACATTAATATCCGTAAGAACTACTTGCATTACACAAAATTGGCGAACACCTTACCCAACCACTCATCCGTCACTTATCTTAACTTGGTGCCGATACCAGGAAAAGGAAAAGAAAACCGAGAACCAAGAAAAACCGAAGTTATAAAATTTAAGTTTATTATTCTATAATTAAAATTGCTTTGTTAAGCTTTGCTTATACTATTTAGTAGTTCGTAATTCGCTCTCAAAAGATAAAAAGTTCACGTCCCCCTAAAAATAGCCAAAATAAAAATTGCATTGCCAACGGACAAAAAATACAATCGGAAGAGAATATGAATATGTACGAATGTATATAAAGATTACGATTAAATTCATTACATTACATACATATGTACATATGTATGTATGTATGCATTCGTATATCAGTTAATGTACACGGTGGTCATGGTGTTAAAATATTCTACATGTGAATAATTTATTTCACTTTCTAACAGAGCCTTCAAGTAACTACTTCTACAAACAATTGAAAATGTCACAATATTTTTATTACTTAATTCCTTAACTTAATTATATGTACTTATGAGCAAGTCCAAAAAACAATTCACCAACTTGTTTTTTTTATGGTACATATGTTAGACTAGATAAGTATGTATGTATAGTATATAATTATATAAATTTCACAACTCCCAAGCGCATTGACATAGTCAATTATAAATAAATTTGTTGTAATTACAATTCTTCTTTTAAAAATAATAAAAACATCTCTCTCTCTCTCTTTTTGGGCACCCATCTGAAGAAACGTAAATTACACTAAACAACATTAAAAGAAAATAAGAAATGAGTATGTAATAATATTTCTTTCTTTCTTTTTTCTTAAATCCCAATTACAATTACGTTTGAGTAATTATAATAACAAGTTTTCTTCAAAATATTGGTCCAATTATTTAATCTCTATATCCCAATCTTCTGAAAGACAATTTGTTTTAAAAATAACACATAAGTTATTTCACATATGTATACCTAAATTTGACTGTTGCTTGAAGCTCATAATCGTATACCTCAGAACACACTCCAAAACTAGTGTAAATGGCATTCATGCTTTATTTATAAGCAATAGATATTGCCTATAAAGTATATGTACGTACAAATAGTTTTCCTTTGGAACTAATATGGGCTAACGTAAAGAGAGTTTCTGAAATTAAAAATAAGTACTATTTTTCAACATTTAAAAATAAGAGTATTGCGCAAAAAAGTATAACGTGCATCATAAAAGATAAAAAACAACACATTTTTAATGCAAAGTTCAACTAATTGGTCTTTATTTTCTTTTCGAGTTCCTTCAAAAACTTTTAAATCTGTATACATATCATACCATTTAATCCAACCGTCAAGCGAGTATGAAATGTATGATGAATAAATACTTTTAAGTATGTGTTTAAGCAGATGTCTGCCCGCGTGTTCAGATACAGACATTCTCATCAGTGTGAGTGTGTGTGTGTGTGTATGGTTTTTACGTATGTGGTGTATGCGTGTGGGTGTGTGTTAAATGTTAATTTTCATTTTGGCCAAAATAAATTGAATTCGCACTTTTTTGTCATTGTTCCAGGGAATGTGTTTGAATGAATGTTTGTATGAGTGTACTTGCATTGTTTGTTCGGTTTTGTTTTGCAAGTCTACAAATGTTTGTAAGTATGTGTGTATGTATTTGTAACATGCAACAAAGGTCAGGATAGGTCACAGCAAAAAGGCGTCGTCCATATTTATTAGTGTTTGCAACATTAAAGTTTCATTTTATTCGACTATTCGATTAAAAAGATTAAATGCTTTAAGTACGTATGTACATATCTATGATTCTTAAGTCAAATGTAATATAATATGATAATATGTTTTTACGAAAAAAAACAAATATATGTATAAGCAATTCGATACCCAGTATATTGTATTGTATCTTTTAAAAAATAAGTTTTTTAATATATAAGATAATAACAAATTTATATATTGGGATCAGGTATTTATTTATTTTTTCCTACAGTGAGCTAACCTTGAATGAAAACATGCTTGCAATTAAAAGAGACTGGTGGTAACGATTACTGACAACAACAATCAATCGAATTGATTTAAAGGAACTCGCATTCACATTCGCATTCGTTTTTTCTATAATTGTCGTAAGTAAGGTAATAGCTACTTATAGTCAATCGTACATACATACATAATTGGTCATTACAACACTTCAATCAGGATTACGACCTAGCTTCATATACCACTTAGGTTGTGTGTGGTTATTTTGTACATGAGTGGCAAGACCTACAGATTAAAGTCGATTCTAAATGACAGATTTTTGAGAAATTTTCATGGCAATTGTATTTACTTGTCTGAGTTTTTAATAGAAATGTGGTGAGAGGAAGTTGCCGAATGAAATATTTATTCATATTTCGTTTTGTAAGAGATGTCTGACCTTTGGTTTGAACCGTGGCCTAACGTCTAATAAGTCAACATACTACCTACTAAACTACTACTTATATTCATAAATACATGTCTGTTGGTCATATTTTGGTGTCAGTGGAAAATTTAAATATGTATTTACAAATCGAAATTAAAATTTCCTAAATTTTTTATGGGAAAATGTTGAAATCGAGCTAACCGCCTATGCGCCCAATTGGACCAAAATAATCTATCCATTATTGGCTTTCTTATAAAACTAGCTTAAGGCACATACTTTATTTTTTTATGTACACAGATAATTAAATATTATAATCGTCATAAATTGTACGTATATAATATTGGGCATACACTTTTAATGTTAAAAGATATTTTTAAATATCCCTTTATGATAAAAGGTAGTTGTAGTCGCCGTAGTCTAGTAGGTAGTGTTTTCGCTTATTAGACGTAAGGCCCGGGTTCGAGCCCCAGGCCAGACATCAAAACGAAATATGAAAAAAATACATATTTCTTCGGCGACATCCTCTTAGCAGATTTCTGGCAAAAACTCTGAGAGTAAATAAACCTGCAATGAAAAAGTTTCTCAAAAATCTGTCGTTCGGAGTCGACGTAAAACTGTAGGTCCCCGCCACTCAAGTATAAAATTAAGCACACAACATGAGCGATGTGAGAAGCTTGGCCGTAATCCTGACTGAAGGGTTGTAATGGTCAATTATGTATGTATGTATGTAGTTGTAAAACGAATCAATACTTTTCTTTAACCAAATTGTAAAGATATTTTATTACAATACAAAGCAGAATAACCACATAGGATAAGAAAGCTTCATAATCGATTACTTATTCATTTCAAACTTTGTTGGTTTCTTAATGTCAACACTTAAACATGGATCGATAAAGTCGTCTCGACGCTTTTCCCCATTCCCATATATTATTGTATATGAATCAGAATGTTAACAAAAAAAAATAAATAATAAACAAATAAATGAATACACACACATACACTTTCAGACATACGAATATACAAACGAAATTGCAATCAGAAAAATGATGGTGACGTTGACGTTCTACTACATTTAATAATGGGGGGTAGAATAATTTGTTTTTTTTTTCCAACAATTTGTATAGTAACGCACAAGAACTTTTACAACGACGTTGGTTCAGTCAGTCTTGTTGCAAAGGGGACGAAAGCGACGACAAACCAATTCCATTCAACCCCAAAGGCTGTAACAGTAATTCATTGAAATATAAAATGAGTATTTGGGGGCTTCGTAGATATTTAGACGCCAACAAAAATTTTAAAGCAATAAACAAATAATATCATAAGCTTTAAACATTTATGAATGTATGGATGTGGATGTCGTGGTTGTGTTTGCGTTTGAGTGTCTGCAGTGAGTGAGCGTGCATGCGAAGCCTAACCAGGGAGAAAACAACCCTCCGCAATAAAAACAAAAAAAAACATTATTGTACCCACAATGTACAAAAACGGTTGGGTTATTAGTAATGTACACTCGAATACAATCTTTTCTCATACGAGCGTATATAGCATGTATGTATGCATGTATACGTAAATGCATATCATATGTTTTGGCGTGCGCGTATGTATTAGTGTAGCGATGTGCTTCTAAGTAGACGTAAAAGAAATTATAGTAGGGTTGGCTGGTCGTATGCCTGAATGAATAGCTGACTGGCTGGATGGATGGATGGCTATATGCTTCTGACTATATGACCATACTACTGCAACTCGTTCACATACCGCTCAGTATTAGCATTAGCGTGTAGGGAGCAAAAAGTATAACACTCTCTGGGTTTCTGCAACTCTCTCGCATATTTTGCAGTCGAAAAGAAGTATGTAGAGTGTGCAAAAGCTCATTGGGTTGAATGGACTGAAGTAAAACCGAGTTTTGTTATTGTTTTTATTGTTGTCATTATTATTATTATTATTATTTTTGTTGTTGTCGTAGTCTGAGTCACATTGAGGAAAATAATCAGAATGAGAGAATGAGTAATCATCATTATTATCATGCGAATACATAAGGAGATAGTCAGTCAAATAGCCGTGGTAACTGAGAAGAGGTCATTTGCTGTTTCTGTTCGTTTCTCATACTTTAGGATTTAACGCAGAGCAAAGGATGGCGGCTTCGTTACTGTCTAGACTAGTGAACAATTTTTTTTCCTTTTTTGCTTCTACCAACGGATAACAATGCACATTTTTTTCATCTTCAATTTTTTTTTTTTTTGTGAAATACGTGATTGTTTGATTTAATCAGAGTATGAACAAAAATAAAAATAAATTTGTTAAAGTTAAAATTAATTTAATATTCATCTTTCATTTCTAAAACAAAGAGAGGAAAGCAGAAAGCATTTACTGTGCTACAGACGAAATACTCGTTAAACAAGGCAGAAATTAAAAGAATAAATTTTGATTTGATAAGTTCATCAAATTACACAAAAAAAAAAACGTAATTTTTTTATTGATAAATTGTTTATATTTTCAATATTTTAAAAGTTTGTATATTTAATTATTTTAAATGTCTGTATAATTACTGTAAATAGCACAGAAATGTTTCCTATGAAAATTACGTTCAATCTCAATGAGAAAAAGTTTATCGACTATCATGGATCTTGAGGGCTTACACACACACGCACATGCATCCATTAACGCAAGCGCTAACACACATTTAATCATTGAGGAGATTTATGAAAATTGTGTTGACGATCGTAGCTCGAGAAAAATTTCTACATTCCTTTATGAACGTTACACACCAGTTGCTGAAAATTAAATGAAAACTTTCTATTCACGATAAAAAAAAAATCCAAATTCTGATCTCTATGTCTCAAGCTATTGAGTTTCGTTAGCCCACATAGGGATAAACATAATATTTATTGTGCATTTGTCAGAATTCTTGTTATTTTCTAATAAGCAATTATTTAGTCTATTGGAAGGCATATTTTATCACATATGCCTTACTCTCCGAGATGTGCTTCCGAGTGTTCAAACGGAATCAGTAACGCTTTGTTTTCTTCTACTGTTTTTAAGGAAGAAAATCTCCTTCGAACTTCTTGGATCGATGACATTAATTGTGATACTTTTAATATTTTTTTTGTAGGCTATTTGCTAACGAGAGTCGAACGAAAAATCGGTTCACCGGAAAAGCCGCTATCAGATTTGGGTTTGATATCTTATCGATCCTACTGGAAAGACGTTCTCTTGGAATATCTTTGCAAAAGAACGGGAAATACATTGAGCATCAAAGATGTATCACAAGTAAGTCAATTTCAAAAGTAAAAAAAAAAAAAAAACGTAAAATATCCGGTTTATTATTTATTGACTTTGTATTATGTGAATAGGAAATGGCCATATATTCGTATGATATTGTCAGTACGCTACAGGCGTTGGGTATGATGAAATACTGGAAAGGTAAACATATTGTACTTAAAAAGCAGGTATGTATTAATATAACTGAAAGCTTAATTATTCGTACGTCAGTCAGCTGATTGATTGTTTTGTATTGTATTGTATTGTATTTTTCTTGTAATATTACAGGATGTTTTAGATGACTATGAGGAGCGTATTAAACGTCGTGGAACGTTTCCCAAAATAGACGAAACTTGCCTGCGTTGGATACCTTTTGTTCCGCAGCAAAATAACGACTCTCCCTGAAAAAGGGCTATACCAAACTATGATTAAATTTGATTGTTGTTAAAATCTTAATTATGAAAGATACTCATGTTGTTAAAGACAATTTTAATTTGCATTCACACATAGAATATGTATCTTCTTTCCAATAGAAGATGCGAAACAAAGAAATTATTGCAGAAATTATTCTTTGTTCTTCCATTACCTTTTAAGAGTTCTGAGTCATTAAGTTACAGTTTGTGACAGACAGTTTCGGCAACGATTATTAGTCAGCCAGTTGCACATGCGCTTCTTCAGGTGTTGTATTTCGAATATACATACATATATACATGCATACAGACATACATGCATACATCCATAGAAACAAACATACACATATATTTCTACACGATACAGATATTTTCTCAACGATTCAGCTGCTGAACATTAAGTACATACATGCATACATGCATATATACTGCTACTACAGATATACGAATGTAAGTATTGAATGGAATATAAAAAATATATACATATATTTCAAATGTGTATAAGTGTTAAATGCATTAAATAAAGAATTTGTAAATGTTTAATTAATATATTTTTAAGAAATTATTATTGTATAGTAAAAAAGAAAAAAGAAAAAATGTAAACCTAAATATAACAATAAATTAGCATCTAAATTTCCAAATTCATTATTACGTACCCTACACGGTATGGCGTTTTTTTTCTTTCAGTGCTCACATATACATACATATGTATGTACGTTAGACTGTATATTAAACACCTAAAATTGTTGTACTATTCATCAGACCATTGAGGCACGTCATTCTCTTAAACTTACTTGTAATGCCGCCGTCTGTACGGTTATGTACAATCAGAAATACATTAAAGTACAGGAGCAGACACATAAATAACTTACATTCAGTATGTCACAAAAGTGTACGTTCACGTTTAGATTGGATATTAGATTAGATTACTAAGATAAAATCTTTAATTTACTGATCTGTCAACACTATCTATCGAAAATATCCTCTATTTCTCTATGTTCCAAAAGATTCGATTAATTAAATTAAAGGAACATATACTTGCATATATGTATATATATATATATATATATATATATTTATATATATATATATATATGTATACATATGTATTTCATTACAACATCGTACTTACATCGGTAATCTTGTAATAGTTTCTGTAGGAACAATTTTGCCTACGACTGTAAGTAGACAATTATAAATGAATGTAGTAGATATGCCAGTGCACAAGTATATATATATACACATACTTATATATGCATTTACGTTCATTCTGCCGACAATCGCGAAATTCTATTGGAGTCATCACTTTGTTACTGCCATTATATACTTACTCGGTCGCTCGTTCACTTTCTCATTCTCTCACTGAATGTACAGACGTACATACATATGGCCGAGGATTCTCTCAAACCAATTGCCATAAATCCAAAAAAGAACACACGTTTATTTGTCTACACGTCTATCTAATATAATATTTCAGCAATGACACCCGAATGCATAAGGTATTGGACCAGAGAAGTACATAAAATCAGTCATTCTACTTACTAGACAATGAAAACTACTGACTTCAAACTCCTACTTTAAGCTTTTTGTCAATCAGTTGTACATGTTTTTTCTTGTTGTTGTCTTTTTTTTTTTTTCTTTATTCATATTCATTGTTGTTGCTGTTGTTACCAAAACCATATGCAAGAAGCTTTATCTCTTTGCTGCGCCAATATTACATACAAACGTTTTTAAATACATGTACATAGAGAGGGTTATAAAATGAAAATTCAGAGTTTCTCAATCATATTCCCAAAACAGCAAAATGTATTCTTGAAAGAAAAAAAAAATTAATACATGATTAAAGAATCGTACCACGATTACATTGATTTACAAGTGTTGAATTTCCTCAAGTTGACATTCTGTTCCATCTTACGTCCTGTAAATATGTAATTATTGCTTAGCGAATCGACTGATACTCACATGATTTAGAGCTCATACGTGAAAACGCCAATCTGACTCTCTGGTTGCATGGAAGTACATATGTAGCGAGTGAATTAAAATTTGAAAAACCAATAAATATGTACATACATATATGAGTGTCTGCAGTCAAGGTTAACTCCATGGACCATGCATTTAACGCAAAGAAAAAAGATATGTATGTATTATATATTTTTGCGTTCAGTCCTATGTTTGGAAAATAAAGTTATCATATTAAAATATGTTGAGCCTATTTACCCTATATCTTAAATAGCCGCAAAATAAAGTTCGCCATTAAAATTGATCATATATTGGATAAAAATATAATATTAGAAAAAAAGGTACAAGAAGCTTGCGATACAATTATGGCTCACTCGTATATATACATACATATATATCGTCGTCGAAAATCCAAAAGTACGTATCATCCAAAAAATCGAATCGAGGTTTTGATTGATTCTGATTCGTAAGGTTATCTAACATATCTGTACCTATTTTTAGATTTTTGCAACCAAAAATAACGTTTTTATATCAATAATTCAAAATAACGTACCAACATGTAATCGCCGTGGTCTAGTAGGTAGTATGTTCGCTTATTAGACGTAAAGCCCGGGTTCGAGCCCCAGGCCAGGCATCAAAACGAAATATGAAAAAAACAATATTTCTTCGGCGACTTCCTCTCAGCAGATTTCTGGCAAAAACTCTAAGAGTAAATAAAGCTGCCATGAAAAAGTTTCTCAAAATCTGTCGTTCGGAATCGACGTTAAACTAACTGTAGGTCCCGCCACTCAAGTATAAAATTGAGGCACACAACATGAGTGGTGTGAGAAGCTAGGCCGTAATCCTGACTGAAGGGTTGTAATGGCCAATTATGTATGTATGTATGTACCAACATGTAACATGTTACATGTATAACGTTTTTTGCTTATCCTGTAAAATTAGAAAAAGTGATGTTACGTACTTTTGGATTTTCGACGACGATATAAACAAAAGGTTTAGAAAGCTCAACATTTATGATTTGCACAATCAAATATGCAATAATGTTTGTCGCTACATTCGCGCGAATCGCGCTAAGAAAATTAATCGTCCCATCCTATACCAATTAATGCAAGTGTTGTAGGTAGTATACGTGAGGTTTTAAAATGTTACTGATCATTGTATTCGTTTGAGTTTTGCGGCCTGTTACTTTTATCCGTTTTTAACAAAAAGTATAACTCTTAACCGTGTGTATAGGAATATAATATAGAAAGATGCTCCAATAGAATTGAGGAAATTTATTTTATAAATTTGTGGGGAATTTCTTTAAGAAGTTGGCAACACTTCGATTTGCATTTTTGGCAAAAATAAACAAAATAAATAGAATATGAGAGAATTTGCTCAACCAGCCAGTCTGCCAGACATGTACACAAACACATGTACGTCCATGGCAACATGATACACACACAAGCACATGCTCAACACACGTGCAAAAATACTCACACAAAATTGTAGCATAAACATGTTCACGTTGGGGTTTAACAATTTTTGAATTGAAAAGAGGGTTGAAAGGGCAAACGTTTGAAGCGAAGAAAAAATCCTACGGTGAGCTTTTTTCGTAATTGTAGGTTTGGTTTTGCCTGGTATGGTGCATGAATTTAGTTGGTCTTGAACACCGGCAGAAAAAGAGTAATCGTTTGGAGTTATCGGTTTGTTTGTTTTTTTTTTCATTCTTTCCATAGTAAAAATCGAAACGAAATATAAAATATTTTAAATACAGTGTTATTTTAATAAATATTAGAACGTAATGAGATATTGGTTAATAAAATCTATAGAAAATAATGAGAATATGCATCAGACAGACAGTGGGATGGGAGGATCTGTGAATAGATTAATACCATGCACTTTACGTACTCGTACAATAAATAAATGTGCAAAAATTTCTGTTTGTACGCAAGCATGTTTCTAACAAAGAAATAACATAAAAACCACATACATATGTACATGCCTACATACATGTATACCGACATACATATGTGTGTAGATATATAGTATATGCATACAATCATCTATTGTTGGCTCGTTGCTATTATTACGGGTGAGTACAGGAACGAAAATTATAACAACGACAATAACAATATAAACATTAAATCCCACCAACAATGTTTGTATGATTTTGTTTCGATATTGTTGTTGCTGTTAGTATTTTTTTTTTTTTTTTTTTGTTCCTTTGGCATATGCGAGAAGTAGTACATGTTCGCCTTTGAATAACACTATAGGCAATGTCTGGTCTAGTCTCCATCTTCTCGCACAGACATAAGGCAACAGTACAGCAATAAAGCAGCAACAACACTGCCAGCAACTACAACACCAACATCTCAAACAAACAGCAACAATAGTAGCAGCAGCAGCAGTGCAGAACAACAAAAATTTAATACAAATAAAGAAAATACCAACAACACACACACACATACACAAACTGATACCAGAACAGTGAGACGACACACATGGAGAATTAATATTCCGAACTAACAACTCAACGAACAACATTTTATATACGAATCAAACAGCCAGACAGCCAGCCAGCCAGCGAGCAATAGAGTCAAGCAGCCAGAAGCCAACCAGCCACCAGGCAGGCAGCCAGCAAGGCAGTCAGCAATAAGCAGCGAAGGCAACAAAGTGTGCTTTTTTATACATATATTTTTTTCATTTTGCAAACTTTTGGCTTTTGGTTAAACGACGACATTCAATAGGACTTATTTGATCGCCAACAGCCGGTTCGAACGGTTTGGTTAGCAAAAGTTGTTCCGTGCTTGTGTTTTCTTAACCATACTACACTTAAATTTTAATTATAGTTTGCATTTTAATAAAAAGAACTTTATTGAGAACAAAAATTAATAACTCAAGTGATTTCATAAAAAAAAGAAAATAAAAGAACATTTTGCAAAAGAAATAATAATAAAAAAATATTAAAACTCAAACAAAAACGAATTATAAATGAGATGACAAAAACAATAAAAGACTTACACACACACACACACACATGCTTACATGTATACCACTTAACAAATGAATGTCGCTCTCTATATTCTTGTTGTTGTAGCCCGTCATCTAAGTATGACCATAAGCTTGTGTGAGTGCAATGTGAACTTTTTAAAGTTTTATATGGAGTGGTGACGCATGGTGAGCAAAAAAAAAATAAAAGATTGCCAAAATTTTAAATAAAAAAGATGAAAAGAGAGAAACAAAAAACAGCAACAACAATAAAACTTTGTGTGTTTGTTTAGTTAACTAAAACGCAATAAATTGTGAAATTCAAACCCGGCATTATTCAGCAACTAAAAAAAAACGAAACGAAAGGAGAATTGACAAGAAAAGAAACCCAAGCGAGAAAAATTGGAAAGCAACAAACAAGAATTGCAAAAACTTTTATCTTTTTGTTGTCTTTCGACCAGACTAGAAAAGTGGGTACCGAGTAATGGAATTTTCCCGATAATTGAAAGTACAATAATGCAAATGAGTTATTTTTAACTCATCACTGTTCCCATCGCCATACACGCGAATTGAAAATCTATATTCAGATAAAACGAAAATAATTTTTTCAATATTCATACTTTCAAAAGATAAATTGACGCAAATCTATGCGTTTATTAATAATCATAGAATTATTCACTTGCATAGGTATCTACATACATATGTATCTCAGAGAACAAAAAAAGAGACACAAAATCATGCGTTAACCTCATGGTAAAATTTTCAAATAGCACCAGCAGAAGCGAATGCACATTTTTGGGATTATTCTAACAAATTTATATACCCTAGTCGTTTATTGAGTATGTGTACGTTGAATAATTGCAAGTTTAGATCATACAACACACACGTCATCCATCTCCTCAAATCACGTACACCACAACATACCACACCAAACCATAAACCGACCATACAGTTACACCACCATCGCGGAGACAACGACATCGACATACAAAAAAAATTCATGTTCTCAAGGAAAAACTTCAGTAAAAAAACACAAAACAAAATCCGAAACTTTAAAATTGCCGGCTCCATCAGAAATAAAAAAAAAAGAAATGCATTTGACTGATAGACGGACAGATAACGTAAAGAGGAACGCTTTGTTGTACAACTCATTAAAGAGATGCCAAGTAAACGAAAATTTTTGAAACGACAAAAGAAAAAAACACCCAAACTTAAACCCGAAAAATTGTTTTCGTTAATTTTTTTAATTTTCAGTTTTACGCTATTACTTTAGGTCTGTTTGTTACTTTTCTCTTTGTCTCTCTCTCTCTCTCTCTATGCTATATCCGTTTGTGGGGTGTTCAAAATCCCCAACAGTTGTTCCGTTCGGCAAAAAACATATGTACATGACTGACTCGTCGTATTCGTCATCGCAGCCGTTTTTTGTCTTCGTTTTTGTCTTTCTTTCTTTGAAGCACTTGAATGTTTGAAAGAAAACTGAACTGAGAGAGGAGAATGAAACAAATGAAGAATGAACGACCGGTATTCTCATTTTTTATTTTTTCATCTTTTTATGAGGTTGGGCTTGTATTCTCGCGAATACCACAGTACCAGTCAAGAGGCAGCTAATCATATGGTCGAATGTCTGGGTTTTTTTTTTTCTTGACAATGTGAGCGTCGTTTATAGAAAATACATTTATTTTCCGTTTCTTGTTTCAACAATAGTGGTTTTGATGATCTTAAACGTTTAAAGTTTTGCCGGTAAGTTTAATGTACATTCTCACATGCATACATACATTCATACATAGTATAACTGAAAGTAACATCTGAAAAAAAAACTTAATTAAACAGTGCAAAAACTAATACTATCAAACAAACTTATATACATGTACTTGGCTATATATTGTATATGAGAAGCCTTTCTATGTTAAGTGAGGTTATACTATTCCCGAGTGCCCCACCCAGCCGAGCTACGAAAAACATCACATCGTTTCCCCATATATACATACACAGTACATACAAAAATCGCAGCTGACAAATGAAATGTACTAAAATTTTAACAAAAATAAATATAATATTGAACGTATCGAACCAACACGTTCATTCATTTTAATAAATGAAAAAAAAATATGAATATAAAAAAAATTACGCCAAATTCTTTCAAAACAAAATATACTCTTCTCATGCACATACAAAATTCATAAAAAAATTTGATCGTGTAAATTTCCATACAGAATACATAATTAAACAATCATTTTAATATAAATTGGCATGTGCTGATTTGATTAGTTAATGATATTCTGTCGGTTTAAAATTCTAAACTTTAAATAATAAATTTTCTAGCCGATCTACTTTTGAAATTTGCTTCAAACTGCTCTTCAATGACTAATTCTTTGTGTCTTTTTAAGAGTAACCGACAGACGAATTGTATTGAGCAAGCCTCTCGCTAGCAAAGATATCTAGTGAAGACTGTGCAAAAATCATATGTACGTTCACACAAACATCAACATAAGTCTAAAAAATATTTGGCATTATCAATGTAGTGGGGCACGTGTATCGTATTTTTCTTCAATGTATTTGTGAGCAAATGCGAATCTTTATCTGTGAAAAAAAATACATAAATAAATATTTGAGGCCGTCTGCGCTCATTAAAGAAAAAAAATTGACTGCCAGCAAAATCTGCTGCTTGGTAACAGCAGGCATAAACATACTACAGCACTCCGATTTTGAGACTAATTCAAACCAAATAAAACAGGCAAACGTTAATCTTGCAGCATTCGAGCAAAATGAACAGTGCAACAAGGAGGAATGATACCAATACACCCTACCAACATATGGTCTTGTCTTTTGTTTTATTTTATTTTTTTTTCTCTTTTGAGAGCATAGAAAAAGAGAGAATTCATACATCAGTATACAACTGCAAACAGAACTGATCATTGCCTTGCCATTTCTTTTTATTTTATTTTGTTTTTTGCCTGCCATCACACCAATATTTGGGTATATGTACGTATCTAAATGGGCGGAATTCATTTTTAGAAAACCAGGGTCATTTCTGGGTCTTCTACAAACTGCGAAATGTAAATTACGGACGGAAAGAGAACAACAAAAAGGAAGAAATCACAAAAAAGAGACACGTTCTACTGTACACAAGTGTATTTGTCTGTATCTACATACATATGGTCTTTGAAAGCATTTTACAAACAAAGGTGTTACTGTTTATTAGGTACTCCTTCTTTTTCATTTTCTGTTTGAAAATTTGCAAAATTCAATAAAATTACGTCATATTTTTTTTTTTTTATTGTGATTAATTTAGGGAGAAAAATTACTAAGCAGTTCAAAATTTGCTTTGTGCTCAGCTGTAGTTGTGTTGCTGTGTCATTGAATTTGCCACACAACGAACATCCAGATAGTGTGCAAAAACGAAAAGAATGAACGAAATGAAAAAAGGGAGTAACACTCCCATACATTTCTTTGCGATTGCTCCCGTTTAAGTTGGAAAAGCGACGGCTAAAGATCACATGAACAACACGAAAAGAGAATGAACAAAAAAGCTCAACTACCCATACTTTTTCAATAGAGTTTGCAGCAGTTGGCAACCCTGATTTAACATGAAGCCTTTTATTAATATAATACGCAAGTTTGAATGTGTTTTGCTGATTTACTTGGGAACTTTGTGTAATCGAGTGTGGTGAGTAAGCGATTTAACAAGAAACACATTTCAGTCATTCGGTTTTGGCAAAAGATAAACGGTCATACCACATATAGCCAGATATTCGTACGTGCATGGCTTTGCATTTTTGTTACACGAATAAATTCCAGATCATTAACCTTAAAATATTTTTTACATGCCACAGACGCAAGGTCATACAATAATACAGAGTGAGAGGAGAGAGTAAGTAAGACTCTCTCGGTGTTTTATACTCGCGACATACATAGTTGAAGCAACTCAACTTGGTTTGCAATACTGCAAATATTAATAAGAGGGAATACCCATGTGCCTAAGAAGACAATGTCAATGTAAGAACCTGCACGCGATTACATACATATGAGAGGTAACACATCATACACAGTGACAGTCATGAAAGAGAAAGAGTCATATGCTTTTATAAAGTGATTAAATTCATTAAGCTATCAAAGTTACCAACCTAACAATCAACTTTACATTATTAATACATGTATAGTATTTGTGTATGTACATATTTATGTTATGTTTATTATAGCGCATTTATATACCATGTCTAGCACTCTGCGCGCTAATCAGAGACCGGGGCTGAATATTTAATAAACTGCAGTCAGGTACCTGAAGTAGCGCGCGAAGTTTTAGGCACTGACATCATATTTATCACTCACTATCTCTTACATTTTAATCATAATCATCACAGTAGCATTTTCATCTGCATTGCCTACGTCACACATATGTCCATCATGTTGATTTTATTTACGATAAACACTTCAGTTTTAAATGATTATCAAAAGTATGTTGTGAATTAAGTGAAAAATAATAAATAAAACTAATGGTTAATTATAGACAAGTGATGTCCCATGTCTATTGTACTTCATCAGGTGCTCTGGTGATTTGGAAACCCGGCACATGCTGAAGTACATTCAATATGAGACGCGTGCCAACAATTTTTATTTTATTTTGTTTTTTTTTCTTTTTCCAATATTTTCTAATCACAATTGAATTTCTTTTCCAGGAGGACAAATTGGAATAAATCTCTCAGTGTAGCGACTGAAGTTAAACTATTGTTTTCACAACTATTGTAATCTTTATTCTATTAATACAAATTATTTACTTATTTTTAAAATCTCAATCTTCAATAAAAAAAAGAAAGAAATATCAAAATAAAAAAATTAATTTTATATTTTATTATATTTTATAAACTGATTATGGTTTGTAATAAATAGTCTAAAGAATAATCCTTTAATTAGGTTTTATGTACACTTTTTTGGCGTTTTAATTACCACAGAACCGTACTTATCGCAGGTTTATATATGATGTGACATGATATATGATATGATATATGTATATATGATATGTATATATGATATGATATATATATATATATATTTGTTGTTTTGTTGTCGCCGTGGTCTAGTAGGTAGTGTGTTGGCTTATTAGACGAAAGGCCCGAGTTCGAATCCCAGGTCAGACATCAAAACGAAAATATGAAAATATTTCTTCGCCGACTTCCTCTCAGCAGATTTCTGGCAAAAACTCTGAGAGTAAAAATTGCCATGAAAAGCTTCTCAAAAAATCTGTCGTTCGGAGTCGACTTTAAAGTGTAGGTCCCGCCACTCATGTATAAAATTAACGCACACAATATGAGTGGTGTTGAGAAGCTAGGCCGTAATCCTGACTGAAGGATTGTAATGGCCAATTATGTATGTATGTATATATATATATTTGTTTATTTCATTTATTAATTACAATACAATTAAAAAGTTATACCTAATTATACGAAGTGAGTAACATAGACCATATGCTCGGTGTAGTGTAACAGACCAGAATTTCTGCTGGGTGTCGAACCCACGACTGTCGCGCTAATGGACTAGCACAGTGTCCACTAGACTACCAAGGCGCAGTGTATTTTACAAGTCCTCATTTATTATATAACAATTGAACTTGTAGAAACAAGAAAATTAAATTGAAATCATAATCATCTAAATGTTGATATGATAAACTCCCCAGTATGATATGAACTCTAGATGGCTATTCTTGTTTTTGCGACTAACTAAGAAAGAGATAGATCTAATTGATTTTATATATGTATATACATATGTGCATATGCAGCCAAAGTAAAATATCTCAGTATCACTTT
Organism: Sarcophaga rosellei; assembly: GCA_930367235.1. Classification (NCBI taxonomy): domain Eukaryota; kingdom Metazoa; phylum Arthropoda; class Insecta; order Diptera; family Sarcophagidae; genus Sarcophaga; species Sarcophaga rosellei. The sequence continues at coordinate 1,197,909 of OV884019.1, read as the reverse complement.
CCCGATTTTATTTCTTTGGTTTAGTAGCTATTAATTATTTATATTTCGATATTTACGTAGTAGTTTGAAAAGAATTGAAATAAAAAAATTTTGCGCTTCACTATAAGAAATTTAAAGGAAAATATTGCACACACTAACGGAATTAATAAGATTTTCCTTTTAATTAGTCCAAAACGACGGCAATTACAAAATCATAAATCAATGGAAGTTAGTTTAATATTTAAGACTAACTCAACCATGTATGAGTCATTAGGCTTGTAACGTATTATCCTGGTGTGTTCTAGCCCCAGAAATCAATTTTAAATGTTTATTATCAATTTAAAAAAATTTATAATCGTCGCTATTCGATATGTATTCATTAATTAGGAAGAAAAGAAACCGTTGTTTATATTTTTCATAGGACCTTCAATTTGAGTATCTGTCTGACCTGCGGTTTGAGCCTATTAGACTACGGCGACTAGTATAGGCGCAGACTATTGCTAAAACGTGAAACAGAAAATATTTACAAACATGTTTTATGCGGAGACCTGTATGGGTGAGAATTATTTACCAACATAATAAAAAAAGGTCAGTTTAATCATTATTTGATGTGTGGTTGGTCAACAAAAAACATGTGTTACAACTCTGCTGTCAGTTGGAAAAATCAGAGTTTAACGTATGACGGATTCATTTCTTTCGGCCTTTACAGCGACGTATTTTTCAGAAAACCGGTTTACATACATCAATTGTTTTTTTAAACGAATATTACATAGAAGACAAATATTGATCGTGTAGCCAAGTAAAATACCGTATACAATAAAAACAGGGCATACGCTACTATTTATCATAGGACGTTGGACACACATAATTAAAAAAGTGCATACTTTCAATCGATGTTTTTTAATCTGTGTTCATACGAAGATGTTCTTATTTTTATGTTCGCCACTTTATAGACTTTTAGAGAAAAGCGAAGACTTTCGTATTTTCGATACGGAGTATATATAGAATAAGTCAAAATCTTATCGTGTGAACGGACTAGGTTTGACTTAGGAAATTAAAGATATACAATTTAAATATAAAATTTGATATATGTAAAGCACAAAATTGGTTTAAGTCTGCTAATGACTATATTTGAACCCTAGCATATCAAAATCCTCATTAAGAAAAATATTTACTTATTAATTAATTTTATCAGTTTCTTTCTTTTCACCGGGTTCAATGAAGATATCTGTTTTTTTATCCTGTACCAAAATTCTAACTGGAGTTCTCAGAGTCGATCAAAATGTATAAAAAATGTATCCTTCAATTTAGTTGAATGTGTATCTCTGATTAAGTTTATAGCAACACTGATTTTAAAAGTCAAGTCATATGTTATCGTTTTCTTGTGAATGCAGGGAAAAGAAGCAGTATGACGAGTTTGCGAATTTTGACAATTGATTTATAAAATCTGTAGTTCGATTCGAGATACGATTTGACCTACTGAAGGTGTAAAAAGGTCGGTGGAAATCGGTTAATAATAAAATCAAAATAATTCGAACGTCACCTACACACATTTGAATAGTTTAAACAAACAACTTCAAATATAAAAAAGTAAACAAAGTAACGTTAGGGAGCGAATTTGACATCCAGTCTGTGTGAAAATGTTGAGAACAATTGCCAGCCGTAATGAATGGATTTTCCGTCGAACAGTGACCAATGCATCTCGTTCAGCTGCTCGCGTTCTTAGCACTCAAGCAGCTCGGAATTTATCTCTAAGCAGGTGGGCATCCTAAATCCTAACAAATTTTTATAATTAACGTAAAGCCTAAATCATTGGTCAGCAAAAGTGAATGTAAATGCAAATTTTTATGCACTTTTAGAGGTTATGAAAATGTTGTTGTGTAACCCACAATCAATGTCAGTTTGTTCGAAACGAAAAAAAGTTTAATTTGTTACATTAGAAATGAAAATAGTAAATATGCGACGTAACAGACAACCATATATATTGCTCATACAAGTAGGATACGAAAAAAAGAAAATACAGCCACAAGTGAGAAGTAAATGAGAAGTTATATAGGCTGCTTTTTGGAAAATACATTGTGGGGCTATTTACGCACTAAACTGTCTAAACATTCATCTGTCGAATGATACCACCACCACCGCTATCAGAAAATGACGACACTGATAAGACATAAATTGAAATTAGATTTATAACAGTCCTCAAAAATAACAACAAAATTTTTGTCTTAAAATCATTTGTGTTTTGTTTACACGCATTTTATTATTCGCAATCATAATATGTGTGCGTGTTCGCACATGCCTTAGCAAACCTGTCTGAATTTGTCAAACACTATGGGTCTGTTTACATGGTATTTTTTATTTTCATCATCTAGGGAAAAATAAATATCACAATATAGGTATTTATATTCGACAAATTTTCATTAAGATAAAAAAGATGTACATATAATTTCTCTAAACAATTTGTTTAAGCTGTGATATTTCTCATTCGAGTTTATGTTAAACAATTCCATATAAATAATATAAAATTTCACAATGGTGCTTATTATTAGCGCTTATGTTATAACCAGAACGTAATTCGTTATTGAAAAGAAAAAATTTGGTCGGAGTAATCAATAGCTAAACCTATGAGAACCTGAACCTTACAATACCAAAACCGTTATCTATATACCAATTAAACCTTGTGGATTTGAATGTTTATTGTGGAGTATTTCTGGCCAATTTTAGCTTTACTTCCTGCTAAATTTCTTCAAAGCTTGTCACTATATAATCAACTCTGTTATCCAGAATTACAATTACAATTACGAAGAATTACAATTGAATTTTTAATATTATTTATTAGTAGTCTAAACGCTCAATACTAAGCGTAAGCTATTTTGTAACAGATCGTTAATAATATTCTATTCCCTTCTATGTCAGCTAGTTTTGCAAATATAATCGAAAGAAAAAGTGTGAAAGTAACAAAGATTAGCGCCTGTTTATTCTTCTTATTAATAGATACAAAAATGTAGAGCTAAGCTGGAAGATGTGATTCTTGAATATACTAAATATCCATGTAAATTATGAGGCAAAAGCTATGATTTTATTTACTTTATTGGCCATTACAACCACCCATGTTGCATGTGTTAATTTTATCTACGACTATGAGGTAAAGTCGACTCCATACGATAGACTTGAGAAGGTTCACATACAATTTATTTTTTCTCAGAGCGAGGGAAGGTTTCAGAAAGCAATATTTTATTAATTTCCTTCATTTTTAGATATTCGAGCTGTGATTATAAATATCAAATGAATAAATATTATTCTTAAATAACTTTAAGAACAAGTTAATGATCAATTGTTTCAGGTTTAGTATGTATATTCGTAAAAAAATGTTTTTTTTTTCAAAATTTTGCTATTCGTTTTCTATGTAGAAAATAATTATGAACATATATGCACATATGTATGTATATAGAAATGTATATATATATACATATATGTATGTATAATGTTTGTATCATGGTGTGGTAAAATTCAATTTAAAAAACCCTGTAGGAGAATGAGTAGCTACCCTGTCGGAAAAAAAGTTAACTTTAAACTAACTTTAAGCTAACTATTTCTCAACTAGTGCTGACTACCACTTGGATTACTTTTCAATGGCAGCAACTAACTATTTTAACATTGTGATGTCCTAGGCAGTAGTCAGTTGTTCTATACATTACTTTTCAACTAACTTAAAGTTAACTACTTATAAGTTAGCTTTAAGTCGACTAGTTATAAGTTAGCTTTTAGTTGACTTTTTGTAGTTAGCTTTTAGTTGACTTTTTGTATCTAGCTTTCAGTTGACTTTTTGTAGCTGTAATTTAACCTCTGCGTCTTTTATTTTTATAATTAAACTAGCTGTACCCCGCGCGTTGCTGCGCCACCAACTAAAATAAATTTGAAGGAAAGACATTACACAAATATCCAATTAATTTTGAATCACTTTATTGATTTTGTTTCCCGTTGTCCAGATGATTCAGACGAACGGGCCTGAGTAGTACGCATTCGATCAGTTTCTAATCTCACTTCTCGTTGTTCAAGTGATTCATGCCAACGGGTCTCAACGGCATGTACTCCAAGATTTTCCTGTCTCATTGCTTGTTGCCAGTCTGATACTGAGGCTCGTAATGCTCTTTTCTTCCATGCTTAAGGTGAAAAATGCGTTCAAATTTATTAGAATATCACAATGTACCCAATCCAATTGAACCCAACAGCATTTTTAAAAATTTTCCAAAATTAAAATTTTCAAATTTGTGATTGACAACTGCTCAGAATATACACTTCAGTTAATGAAACCTCTACATTGAGTAGTAGTTAGCTTAAAGTTAGTAAATAAAAGCTAACTTAAAGTTGGTTTTTTTTGTAGTTAGCTACTCATTCTCCTACAGGGTAACTACAAAAAAAACTAACTTTAAGTTAGCTTTTATTTACTATTTTTAAGCTAACTACTACTCAATGCAGAGTTTCCTTTAATTGAAGTGTATATTCTGAGCAGTTGTCAATCATAAATTTGAAAATTAAAATTTTGGAAAATTTTTAAAAATGCTGTTGGGTTCAATTGGATTGGGTACATTGTGATATTCTAATAAATTTGAACGCATTTTTCACGTCGTTACCGTGTAATCATACCTCCAAAGCGACAAGTAATTGATCGACCTACACCTCAAGCATGGAAGAAAAGAGCATTACGAGCCTCAGAATCAGACTGACAACAAGCAATGAGACAGGAAAATCTTGGAGTACATGCCGTTGAGACACTTGAACAACGAGAAGTGAGATTAGAAATTGATCGAATGCGTACTACTCAGGCCCGTTCGTCTGAATCATCTGGACAACGGGAAACAAAATGAATAAAGTGATTCAAAATTAATTGGATATTTATGTAATGTCTTTCCTTCAAATTTATTTTAGTTGGTGGCGCAGCAACGCGCGTAGTTTACAGCTAGTTTAATTATAAAAATAAAAGACGCAGAGGTTAAATTATAGCTACAAAAAGTCAACTGAAAGCTAGATACAAAAAGTCAATTAAAAGCTAACTACAAAAAGTCAACTAAAAGCTAACTTATAACTAGTCGACTTAAAGCTAAGTTATAGTTTTGTTATATAGTTAACTTTAAGTTAGTTGAAAAGTAATGTATAGAACAACTGACTACTGCCTAGGACATCACAATGTTAAAATAGTTAGTTGCTGCCATTGAAAAGTAATCCAAGTGGTAGTCAGCACTAGTTGAGAAATAGTTAGCTTAAAGTTAGTTTAAAGTTAACTATTTTTCCGACAGGGAATATTTAAATTTGTTCATTTGTAAATGTATAAATTTGTTCGGTTTATTTCTAATATCCCAGCCAGCATTTTTTGAAATTTTTAATCAAATTCGAGTCTTTTTTGATTCTTCTGCGCGATTGAAAAGCTAGAATATGCGCTCATTTTCTAATCATAAAAGACTCTTTTGTCGGGAGAAAAAAGTGACTAGGGGCGACTCTTCTAAAAAAGTCATTTACGAGTCATTTTCTATATTAGTGTAGAGTAATTTTCGACTCTTTTTCTAGTAGTCTTATAATCATTTTCGAATCGCTTTCTGATCATTTATTAGTCTTATTTATCGTCATTTGTGATTCTTTTTCGAGTCGTCTTTCAGTCATCGTTTAATCGCATACGAGTCTTTTATGAGTAATTTATCAGTATGTTTAGGAGTCATTTTATTGTCATTTATCAGTCATTTTTGTATTAATTTGGATTCTTTTTTGGGTCATTTATGATTATAATTTGAGTCATTTCAAAATCTGTTTTTAGTCGCTTTTCTAAGACCTACGTTTACTCTGCTGCGATTTCGAAAATCACGTTCGTATGAACATTGAGTAACAAAGGAAGCATACATGCATACATACATAATTGGCCATTACAACCTTTCAGTCAGGTTACGGCCTAGCTTCACACACCACTCATATTGTGTACGTTAATTTTATACGTGAGTGGCGGGACCTAGAACGATAGATTTTTAAGATATTTGGAGTTCTTGCCAGAAATCTGCTGAAAGGAAGTCGGCGTTTACCCAAGAAAGAATATATTTATTTTTAAAAACAAATTGTATTTTATTTCATAGCCATCTTTTACATAAACGACAATTTATAGAGAGAGGGTGTAAAAAAGCAGTTTTTAATCATCTATCTGCTTAAAATATGATCATAAAATACGTAATTACAATCACTTTTCAAACACCTGCCTGATCTGTTTTTGATTAAGCGTTTTTCAATCTTCAGTATAAGTAGAATATAATAATAAATAACGGAAATAATAATCACATTTTAAACGTCTGAATGATTAATTTCCGATTGCTATACAATTTTTTATTGTATTTTAAATCGAACTCATTTTACTCATTGGCGCGAATCATTTTTGAGTCCTTTTTTAATCGCGTAACTGACTAATAAGTTTTTGATCACCAAAAGTAGTCTTAAAAGACTCAGCAAGGTGATTTTTTTAAAAACAGTCTTCCAAATGCTAGCTGGGATATTGTTAAAAAGTAATGTTGATATGCATACATAGTTACGTATTTATTTGTGTATTTGTGTATTTTTTAAGATCGTCAGCAGCCATTTTGTCAAAACAATCAAAGCCTTCAGGAGTATGGAGTACAAATTTTGTTCGCGCCTACGCCGATTATCCTGACCATATAAAAGTTAACTTGCCAGCTTTGTCGCCCACTATGGATCAGGGTACTATTGTGAGTTGGGAAAAGAAGGAAGGTGATAAGCTGAACGAAGGTAAAAAATTGCAAAATCATAAATTTAAGAATTAAATATTTAAGAATTAACCAATTTTAGGTGATTTACTGGCCGAAATCGAAACTGATAAGGCAACGATGGGTTTTGAAACACCAGAAGAGGGTTATTTGGCAAAGATTTTAATTCCAGCTGGAACGAAAGATGTTCCTATTGGTAAACTGGTATGCATTATCGTTCAAAACGAAGCTGATATTGCAGCCTTTAAGGATTTCAAAGACGCAGGAGGTCCATCCAAACCTGCAGCTGCTCCAGCGCCAGCGCCAGCACCAGCACCAGCTGCCGCCGCTGCTCCTCCACCACCAGTAGTTGTCGCTGCTGTTCCACCCCAACCAGCCGCTGCTCCACCCGCTGCTCCTAGCGGTAAGGTTTTAACAGCTGTGGAACAACGTGGTCCACGTGTTTATGCCAGCCCAATGGCAAAAAAACTGGCTGAGGCCCAGCAATTACGTTTAGAAGGTTTAATATAAAAATTCCCTTTTGTGTTTTTAACCATTATCTGCTTTGCACTAATTACGTACCTTTGCATGCAGGACGTGGCAGTGGTATTCATGGTTCGATTAAATCCTCCGATCTTGCAGGAATGACTAAAGCTGCAGCTACCGCTGCACCAGCAGCAGCCAGGGCTGCAGCTCCACAGGGCGGTTACATTGACATCCCAGTCAGTAATGTTAGAGGTGTTATTGCCAAGCGTCTTTTGGAATCGAAACAGACAATACCTCATTACTATGTAACTGTTGAGTGCCAAGTGGATAATGTGAGTATTTATAAAATAGTTGAGAAAACTTTCATTTTCATTTCATATCAACTATATCTAAAAATTCTGACAGCTTATGAAACTTCGCGCCAGAATAAACAAGAAATACGAGAAAAAAGGCATTAAAGTGTCCGTTAACGATTTTATAATAAAAGCCACTGCCATCGCTTGTCGTAAAGTACCCGAATCAAACTCCTATTGGATGGGCAACGTAATTAGACAGTAAGTTGATTACTTGGCTGATGGCTTATTAAAACAATGAATAAGTTATTAATAAATTGTGTTTAACAATCTGAATAATCTTCGAATTGTAGGTTCGATAATGTCGACGTTTCTGTTGCAGTTTCCACCGATAAAGGTTTGATTACACCCATCATTTTCAGTGCTGACCGTAAAGGTGTTATTGAGATATCCCAAAATGTGAAGGAATTAGCGGGTAAAGCACGCGATAATAAACTTCAACCTCACGAATTCCAAGGAGGCACAGTCAGCGTTTCAAATTTGGGAATGTTTGGTAAGTAATAAAACAATATTTTCCTTTTTTGGTCTCAAAAGCTACTAAGCTTAACATAGGTAGCAAAATTCAGTTGCAGATCAAAATTGTATTTATTATAAAGATCGTGTTACAAATGATGGAATAAAGCATTTAATAATCCATCTTTGTGTTATTAAAAATGTTTATTATATCATAGTATTTTATAGTCACCGAGTTAAATAATAAAGCTTTCTTGAGATATTACGATTATTCCCACAATATTCTATACCTAATATCAAAGTTGTTTAGGCCATTGTGTTACCACATTTTTCACTCTTATATTGTTTCCATTTAAAATATTTTAATTTGAGATTTAAATAATTTTTAAATATTTAATTTGATTACAAACAAAATACATATACATATATCTATTTTCTTTAATTTTTTATATAATTTATTTTCATAAATACATAGGATACATAATAGGATAGGTAGGATCATCATGTAGTACGATAATAAATAAATACAATTTTATTTCTGCAAACTGAATTTTGCTGCCTTCGGGATTAAGTTCAGCATTTTTTCTTAGGATTCTTCTCATACAGAGCGTACTTTTAGGCTTAGTCTAAATTTACATGCAGCAAAATTTTGTACAGTGGCGCAGTAAAATTTCGTTTATCCTCCTGCAATTGTCAAATACTTTCAGGCATATATAAATCCAAATTTATTCATTAAAAACTGAAAAAGGAAAGAAAAATTTAATCGAAATTAAATTTTTTTTTATTAACTCATTGTAAAATTAAAAAAAAACATTTTCAAAAATCTCCATGCTGCATGAAAAATGAATGCAACATTTTTAAACAATATTTCTCTGTATGAGATATTATGAATCGTGAGAAAAAATGCCAATTTTATAAAATTTTGGTATTTTTGCGCCTTGCCCCCGCCCACCATAGTTATCTATCGATCTAAGGGAAATTAATAGGATTACATAATCAACACAATATTTACGCTAATAAAAATTGTATATTTTAATTTTAGGGGTTACACAATTTTGTGCTGTTATCAATCCTCCACAGTCATGCATTTTAGCTGTAGGAACAACTGAAAAGAAACTTATTGCAGATCCTGACAGCCTCAAAGGGTAAAATCTTTAAAAATATTTTATTCCGCAAATAAAACTAATTTTTTTAACTTTTTAGATTCAAGGAAGTTAATGTAATGAAGGTGACTTTATCAGCCGATCATAGAACTGTTGATGGCGCTGTAGCTGCCAAATGGTTGCAATACTTCCAAGAATTTGTTGAAGATCCTTCAACAATGATTCTTTAAGGTTCTACATTTCTCCATTACTTTTGCAAATTTTTTTTTTTTCCTGTCATCTCAATATCCTGCCATAAATATTTCCATGTATGGTCTGAATTTAAAGGAGAAAAGCAAACCAAATTATACCAACAGATTTCACCGATAGCATATTGTTTGATATTTTTAACATTAGAATATAATCGGATTTATTAATAATGATTTTTTGTTATTTAATTAAAAGAAGAGTATTTATTGTAATTATTTTTATCATAAAACAAAGGATTTAATTGGTAAAGCTCATAATTGTTATTGAATAGAACAAAATGAAGAGATTTGAATTTTCATTCAAGTTATGTCAAGTTTTTATGTTAATCAAAGGGGTTAATTATGATTTACCTGTGAAAGAGGAACACCATAGAAAAATTATACAAATTTTGGTTCATAAATATCATCGACTTACAATGTAAAAATCATGTATAATTTGTTATTGCTAATCGTATTGCATTCAAAATGAAACATGTACGAATAAACAAATAGAGAAACAAATCACTAAAATATACAAAAATATTTATAAACTTTTTTTATTACTTTATTTTTATACTAAATAGGTTATTTTTATGGTTTGTTATAAAATTCTAAGGAATGTATATATTAGCTATGAAACATCTACAAAAGGTTCACTCACTACCATTGAGCGGGGCCGAATTCAGACCATTCTTTAACAAAGTCTGTGTGTTTCTCTACGGCTGGAAGCCAATCTTTGCCAGCATAATCGATTTTTGGCAGATTTCCTTTATAATTTTCAGGCAATACATCAGGCGATAAAAATTTATGCAATGATTTCATATCACTTCCATGGAAATGCATCTGTAAGAGAGTGCAAACATACATACATATGTATTAACGTGCATTCAAAATTGATTATTGTTTAATAGCGTTACTTACTCTTTTATTTAATTTCTCGCGAACGAATGGCTTAAAGAGAGACCAAACCATCTTAAATATGAATGGCTGTTTAACAAAATGAACTTCCTTCATCCGTAGAGGCATAGCGTCTTGTATAAAAGTCAATAAGCGTCTCGAGAAACTAGGTGACAAAGCCTTTACTTGTTTCATGGAAAGCCCATCAAAGTCCATTATGCAAACGACACCACGAATTTGTGTTTCTTCTTCCAACTGCGCAGCAATATGTACCATATACAACATTCTGAAGACATCATCCGCTGGCACTAAACTTGGATCCCATATAGCACCACAGTTTACAATCAATACACGACGGCCCAATTGATCACAGTTCTTCAAAACATTTATTATGCCATAGTTTACAAATTTCTCTTTCACGTGATCAATTAGCAGGCCATGTAGAAGTGCGGCATTGTCCTTACGGAATGTAGCGGTTGTTTTCATCTATAATCGAAATCGAAGATAAAACCATTTTATTCATTCATTATCAGCACTACACAAATAAATCGATAAAATAAATGTACGCTATTTTATCTGATCGATTGCTGATTGCTAAACACCGAAAATTTAAAATATTTCAATTCAATGACCGTTGATCGATTGGGTAAGTGCCCCGCTATTAAAATACTATATATGTATATTTATCGCATTATAATTAAAGAGCTAGCAGTAGCAACAACATAAAAATTTAATTTCAAATTCAGATGAAAGTTATTTCACATTCCTTTCTAAGAATAAATAGTCAATTTTATTGCCTAGGCCTAACCAAAAGTACTGAACGTCGGTTTTATTCTAGTTTTTCACTTGTTTTCTTTTTTTTTTCCATAAAATTAATACATACATATTTTTAATAGACACTAGTGAGTTGGCGGTAAATACAATATTTTAATCAAAGGAAAATTGAAATCATTGACTTAGTAACAACTGTACCGTCCCAAATAGCTAAGAGCTTATCAACATCTTGAGACAAAAGTTCAACAGTGCAGCAATAAACAATAACAATATTGAAACCGAATTTTAAATATGAAGTGAACAGTGAAGAAGAGACTTCTTTCTGTCTGTCTGCACTTTTAACATTTTAGGATTCTACATTTACTGACAACTAACTACCAAACAACGAGGAATAATTTAAAAATGATGCAATCAGTAAGCAATAAATCAAATAGAGAGGAAACTCACTACATCTCCAAAGCTATGAATCCAAATATACATATAATGAATAATTAATTACCTTTTCAAAAGCACTCTTTGGATAGAAATGGCACGCTCTAAGGAAAATAATTAGAAATTCATCATCGTCTCTGTAACGGATTTCTGAGCAGGATTGCAGCAATTCGCGCAGTTCTTTAATGGCAGCCTCTCTGATTTCCGGTGTTTCGCGCAATTCATTTTTGGCTATTTCCATAGTGTCGGGTTTAAAATAACCAACGCGGATATTAAACGCCTCTTCGCTATTCGCATTCGACATGTTGACTGCGTTGTAATAAAAAAACGAATGAGGAATGAGTTAAACAAAACATATCAAGAATTAATTCAATTTAAAACGTTCGCAAATCAAATAATAAAAATTCACAAAATTAAAAATTAAAAAAAAAAACAAAAACAAAAACAGAATTATACTTTAATGCAATTATAGTAAAACAATAAAATTGCTCTATTATTGTACATTATTGTTGACGATGATCAAATAAGGAATTGTATTATTTCTTTTTGTTTATCATTATAATTGTTAAAGAGTCTATTTTTTTTTTATTTTTTATTTTTGTTTAGGTATTATTTTTTCTTTAGATTTTCAAACAACACTTACACGATAACTTTTGCAGTTTTTTCTATTTCAGTTTATGTTTTAGAATTTGGAATTTATTAACGATTTATATGTATGTATGTATATACATGCAATATAATTATGTTTATGATATAAAGGCTTCAAACTTGTAGAGATGTAACGTTATTTCTAGTATAAAAGGACGGATTTGAATTGCACGACTGATTTAATGCTTCTATACCTTTCACGGTATTCCATACAACTGATATTTGAATGCTACAATGGATCCCTAGTAAACCCTAAATTAAAAATAAAATATAAACTATAGCCAAAACAATTGATATGATTGATACCAATGTTCATACATACATATGTATGTACATATGTACATGTTTACTATACAAGTGGCATGCATGTGTAGTAGTAGTAGTAGTAGTAGTGAATGTTTGTTTTGTCCAGTTATTTATTTGGTGTTGTGTTATCGCCTCGTCTCCGTATTTGTTGTCTTCGTCTTCGTCGTCGTCATTGTCGTTGTCGTCAGATTTAAAGAAGGGACGAATTCGACTTTTGAGCTTCATGGATTCTTATCGTTGGATGCAATGTGTATGTACATATGTAAGTATGTCATACACACGTATGTACATATGTATGGATGTATGTGTACGTGCATACAATATCGACAATTTTTAAATTTAGTTTAATTTAATTTTTATTTTAAAACAAATAAAATTCGTATTTGTTGTTGTTTAATTACAATCTCGCTTCTATTGTACCCACAGTGAGAGCGAGCAGAAAAAAGTTTCCGCTCACTATCGTTTAGATTCTAAACTTTAGAATAATGTCATGAAAGTTGTTGTGTTTTTCTTTTGTTTTTGTTAAAGTGTTTACTCTTTTATTTTTTTTTTGTTTTAGTATTTAGCTAAGAAATTTTATTAACAACAACAACAACAACAACAATAAAAACAGAAACAAATAATTAACACACTACAATGGATATGAGGTAACAAAAGAGTCCAAAGGTTAAACATAATCAAGGGTCATCCAGGGGTCCAACTTGATAACAAATAAAAAAAAAACAAAAACTCGCAACATGACATCAAATTTCATATTTAAGCAACTACTTTAAGACATCAATGCAATTTTAACTGTTACGGTTTTCTTTGGTCACATACTTATTGTAATTACATTATGACTTGTAAAAAGCGGCACAATTTACAGGTGTATACGCTTGTACACATACATATGTATGTTGTGATGATAGTAAAAATTACGATTTATCTACACTTTTGTCGATATGTCATTGAACATTGGACATATTGATTCACATCATCAACGTTATTTGAAGGAGAGGCAGATCAATTGAACGAAAGTTAATAATTAAAAATTTATTATCATTGTATGTATTGTTTTTGAATTTTAATCCATTTGATTTTTGCACCTTACTGGATGTAGTTGTAAAAAATTGTTTTTTTTTTTTTTTTAATTGAAACCCAATGGATCAATGGATACTTTTTTAATACAAAGTACCTCACTATGAATTATTTTGAGAGCAAGCAGGAAGCTTAAATTGACTGTTAACACACAGTACCTATTCAAGCAAAGTAAAATGTAGATATGTGATTTTAAAATGGAAATGGTGTTATTTGATAAAACAATTAATTTCAATTCTTCAATTTTCGTTTTTCCATTCCTTAAACATATTCTCTGAGCCATTTGCCATTTAAGATATTAAATATCAAACATTTTTGACATTCTTATCTTATTTTCGTTATTAACTGAAAATTAACGAGTTTATTTTTTAATTGATTTCGTTTTCTTATTTTATTTATCATTTATTGCGAATTGTGTATAAGTAATATACCGTTTATTTGATTACCGCCTTCGTGCAATTCTTCTACAGGTGTTGTATACAGTACAATATTGAGATATGCATTATAACTCTCATATCGTATAAGATACGAATATAATTGAGTTATTAAATTAACTTCTAATTTTAAAAACTATTCATATAGTATACATATTTAGTATATACATTAAATTATTATGTTAATTTTATTAAAACAAATATTTTCTACTCTACATATACATACATACATATTCAATTCTTTTTTTTTTGTTTTGTTGTAATTCCTTTTGTTCTATAGGTTAGTGTGAAAGGCACTCCCAAAGAGTATATTTTTAAAATTCAATTTCTCTAAAGTTTGTAGGGTATTTTTGCAACTGATAACATCCATACATCCATCCAATGGTTATGGCAGTAGTAACATTGCCAAGTCGTATATTAACAAATATTCCGTATGTGATCGTCACTATACCTATTCAGTGCTTACCGATCGTGTTTATATTTTTACCATTGTTCTGTATTTCATATCGAGTTTTCAAAATTTCTTTGTTTCGTTCAATACAGCTTTAATAATAATACGTATGTATGTATACCCGATACGATGACATCGATACATGAGGAACGGACACGAAGTTTACTTGAAACAACAACTTGAATAATGAAACTCATATAACGAAGAAGGGGGTGTACATTTTCGAGTAGATTTCCCTCCTTTTCTACAGCAAGGCATTGGGGAGCTCTTAACACTCATAGGGCAAAGTCCTATTGTCAAGAGAACAAAATTAATTATACACACACAACTCACACACAACTACAATGATAATTAAATATACATTTTTTAAAGTTTTGATAAGATCGAATGTAATTTATTTACTTGAGTAAAAACTAACTACATAATACGTATGTATGTAAGTATGTATGTATGTATTTATGTGCTATCAACAAATTTAGAAATTTAATTATCAAAATAATAATAATAAAAAAAAAAACAAGAAAATAAATGGAAAATTCGTTAAGATATTTGGGTTTATTTATTTCATGGCGACTTTTTGATAATTTCGAATATAAATAACATCACAAAAATATTTACATACAAGTAATTATGATTAAAGAAATTATCAAATAAAGTTAAAAAGTAAATAAATGAAAACAAAGCAATTTGACAAGTTAATCATCGGACCACAAGCAAACAATTTTAAAAACAATGAATAACAAATCGATATTAAAATAAAGTCGTGGAAGTAGTCGAAAGAAGAACTACATACACTGCTGTTCAATAAAATAGATTCACCATGATCAACATCTTGCAATTAATTAAAGAAGAGTCACGCTTCAAATTTTTGAAATGTATCGGAATTATATTCATAAGAGGCCAGTAAACAAAATGCAGTTACTTTTTTACATACATATACTCCTTTGCATAAGCGATGTCTAGTAAACCTTTCGTAGAGCAGGTGAATCTATTTTTTTGAACAGCAGTGTATATGCGATCATTTGTTAAAATGATTAAATTTTAAAGTAACTACGTTATAAATGTTGTTCATATACCAGGACTTTTAAAATACTTAGATAATCATCTGTATCTACTAAGTAAAGACTCTAAAACATAATACCATTATAGTAGACAACTCCGGGTTTCGCCTTAAGCTCCATCAGCATTGGGTCCAAACCTTTATACTTTCATGTTTCTCATTGGGAAAAGAGAATTCAATCAAAATTTCTTTATTTCCATTCCTATTAGTAACACTATGCGTCTAAAAAAGTCTAAGTTGTAAATTTAGTTGAGTAGAACTGAAAAATACTTTTTTTGTATTTCTCGAACTCTCTAAATTTGTTTTATTTGACAAAAACTGTTTTTTTTTAACTTTTCACACAAAGTTATTGATTAGCCAAATGTTTTTGAATCTCTTTTCTCAATTCAGGAAAGGGAAGGGATAACCCTTATACGATAAGAGTTTTGATCTGGTAATCTTGAAAAACATGATCTTTTTCCTTATTTTTTCAAGTTTGACCATTCTTAGTGGTCAAAACTTAATTAAAAAATATAAAATAAATGCTGATATTCTTAAAGTCCATTCCCTGGTGACGAGATTTTTTTATATAAAAATCGTTCGACTTTTTTAATCGATTAATCAAGAAAATCTTAATGCCGGATATTTGGGATTTTCTCATTTTGCGGAGGATTTTTGCTAAAAATTATTGTTAATGACAATTTTTGGTACTAAAATAATGAAACTTACTTAATTATTAACTTATGCAATTGAAAATTGAAACTTGTCTTAAAGGATAAAGAAAATATGGAGAGTTATAATGTGTCATGTCCATGTGGAGAGAATGTAGCGAAAGGGTTAAATTGTATACAAAATTATTGTAGTATAATGTTTCTTTGAAGGATTGCCTTTTTTTAAATTTAATATATTAAGTGAAATACATAAATTCTTTTTATTGTCAACTCTTGTCTTGAAATAAATCGAATACAATGCGAAATTAATTAATTATGCAAAATTAAAGCTAGAAATCGTTTTTATTCCTTACATGACGAAGCGGTTCATTTAAATAATTTTAAATACACAGTCAAGAAATAATTAAAATAAAACACAAAATTAAACATGAACCGAACAAGTGTTTCAAAATTGTTTAACAATTTTCGATGATCAAATTTTCGTTTAATATCCATTCAATTTAACCCTAAAAATTAAATTTTATTAACCATAGATTGAGCCTTAAAAAAACTTCATAATTCTAGCTTATGTATTACTTTTGATACATACTTACATACTTGTATTTCATAGAATTTTGCAAATTATTGATAGATTTTTTCTACAAAATTAAAATATGTTTATTTATTTTAATTAATTTTAATAGAACTATTTTACATTATTACATTTTGTTATCACTTTTATGAAATTTACGCCAACATTTTTGACATGCTGTACATTGCAGCAAAAAAAAACGCAAGTCTTACTTACTTACTTAATTGGCCATTTACATCCCGATTAACGGATTTCGGCCTGCCTTAACACATCTTTCCAGGCGCCTTTGCTTCTTGCGCCCTTACGCCAGTTTGTCACACCAATCGTTGACAGGGCTTCCGCGATCTGGCTCCTCCAACGCAAACAAGCTCTTCCTCTTCGCAGACTCCCGCAGACTCCTGCATCAAATACCGGTCTCGAAAGAGCATCCTCCTCGTCCATTCCAACGACATTGCCAAGTCGCCTTATGTTAATACTCCAAAACCGAAAAAAATGCAAGTCATCGTCCAAGAAAAATGCAAGTCATCGACCAAAAAAAAAAATGGAAGTCATCGACCAAGAAATGCAAATCATAAACCAAGAAAAATGCAATTCATTGACCAAGAAATGCAAGTCATCGACCAAGAAAAATGCAAATCATCGACCAAGAAATGCAAATCATCGACCTAGAAATGCAAATCATCGACCAAGAAAAATGCAAATCATCGACCAAGAAAAATGCAAGTCATTGACCAAGAAATGCAAGTCATCGTCCAAGAAAAATGCAAGTCATCGACCAAGAAATGTAAATCATCGACCAAGAAAAATGCTAGTCATCGACCAAGAAATGCAAGTCATTGAGCAAGAAATGCAAGTCATCGACCAAGAAATGCAAGTCAATGACCAAGAAAATTGCAAGTCATCGACAAGAAATGCAAATCATCGACCAAGAAAAATGCAAGTCATCGACCAAGAAATGCAAATCATCAACCAAGAAAAATGCAAGTCATTGACCAAGAAATGCAAGTCATCGTCCAAGAAAAATGCAAGTCATCGACCAAGAAATGCAAATCATCGACCAAGAAAAATGCAAGTCATCGACCTAAAAAATACAAATCATCAACAAGAAAAAAAGTGCAAGTCATCTACCAAAAAAATCCAACTTGCGAAAAATATGAAATATTGTTGTATATATACATATAAATGCATATGAACTCAATGAGAATTATTAAAATTTTTAAGTCCATTTTACTAAAATTTAATTTTTATCCGTATTTACATAGAGCACTTTATCTTATATCCGGTTTCACGTAACGCACGACCATAAAGAAACATGTTTTGGAATCCTGGAGACTATGGCTATCCAGCCCACTAGGTCCGTTTCCACACTAGGTCCAGTTTTTATGCGATTTTGCCTTTGTTGCTTTTTTGAAGACATCAATTAGTTTCGACGGCTATATCTCAGGTCCCAAGTAAAGCTCATTCGTAAGGCAACCTGTTTTGGATGTCTTAAGGCTATGGCTATCCAGCCCACTAGGTCCATTTGCCCCACTAGGTCCATTTTTTATCCGATTTTTCCTTTATTGCTCATTTGAAGGCATTAATTAGCTTTGACGCCTATATCTCCAGTCCCAAGTAACACACGACCATAAAGAAACCTGTTTTGTAATCATTGAGACTATGCCTATCCAGCTCACTTGATATAATTCCCACACTAGGCCCATTTCTTATTAAATTTTGCCTTTCTTGCTTTTTTAAAGACATAAATTAACTTCGTCGCTTATATCTCCGGTCCAAAATAAACCTCGTTCGTAAGGAAACCTGTTTTGGAAGCCTTAAGACTATAGCTATCCAGCCCGCTAGGTCTATTTGCCGCACTAGGCCCATTTTTTATCCGATTAAATAAATATTTTTATTTATTTTAATTAATTAAATATTTTTATTTATTTTAATTCATTTTAATAAAACTATCTTCAAAACCTTTTATTATCACATTTATGAAATTTACGGCAAAATTTTTGACATGATGTACATTGCAGTATGGTTTTTTACGTAAAAATCAAACACTTCATGTCAGCTTGGTTTTATATTTTTCTGAATGGTAACAATTTGACATCTAGCACCCTTGCTTTGTGGCGATTTATAAGTTTCCAATTGTTTAGACGGGGCAGCATTGTTGTCAACGTCATGTGAGGTAAAAAAGTTTCCCGTTGCAATAGAACATCGATTATGTCAATAACAACGTTCTCTCTTTGATTTCTCTCTGGTGTCCCGGATACAGGTTTCCCCACATACGGCTATAAATAGTTGCTACGCACATAGTATGTACTTGAATCTAAAACTGCCTACTCGATTTCGGTGGACCGCGAAATTTATAACGATCATAAAATTCAATTACATAGTTACTAATCTAAAATTATTGGGATTATTAAAAGCTGAAAGACTTTCAGCTCAGTTTTCGAAATGGCGTAATAGGTGTAAATTTATCATCACTTCCGAGTAGCACGTTATCAAAGCGAATAATTCTGTTATCTCATACGTATATATATATATTTGACCGAAATATTATCATCTGTAATATCTATGAAATAAAACATGGGACGAAACACTTTCTTTAATGTTTGTCTGTCACGGAAGATAAATATGAGAAGAGCAGCAAGAAAGACTCTACAACATTTCAAGAAACAGTTGCTAGCAGTCTGCGCGTAAATTGGTAATTTTGTCCCTTTCCAAACTGTTAAAGACATACGATTTTCATACCATCCTTTTCGTTTAACGTCCTGTTGTCATGTTTGTAGCTGTCAATGCTTTCGTGAGTTCTTCATAGGCTTCAGTAGCAGGAATATTACATATATATATGTTATTATATATATATATATATGTACATAATCGGTCATTACAACCTTTCGTGGTAAACTGGAAACGTCTGACCTGAGGTTTAAACATTGGTCTGACGTCTAATAAGCTAACATAGTACATACTAGATTACGACTACTTCAATCAATATCAAGAACAGAAAATTCAACCTTTTCACTGTCATCCAACGCTTAACTTTCAATTCCTTCACAAATACCATATATAACGTATTATTCCCGATAAAACTCCACAAAATCTTTTGAAAACTTAAAAAAAAATAACATACACAACACCAAAGAGTTTGAAATTTTCTTTTTTTATTCGGTTTAAAATAATGGCGATAACAATACCAACGAATTCAAAAAATATCAGGCATCTAACTTTTTCTGAATTAAAGTTATATTGTCTCAAAAAATGAAATGTATCATTTTCGATACAAAGCTCGATCTACGGTTAATTCGTCCAACGGTTAATGCATAATTGCTGTCAGTTATTTGGTTTTTCGAAATGTTTTGGATATAGAAAATTAGACACCTAAGAGTTACAATTTAATTTTTTCTTTTTATTCTTTAAATGGGGGATAGGTTTAAAAGAGAATGAATAACAGTAATTTTGTAAAAGAGAAAAAATAATGACGATAAAAGAGAGGCTTAAAATATTCAGAAATATTGGGTTTGTTGTTGTGTTTCTGTGAGAGAGAAATTGTGATAAAAGAGTAGCTTTAACTATATAAGCCAAGTTCAATATGTGCTTTCTAAATAAAATAAGAGTTGCCAAGTGTGGTTGGATTTATTTATTAATCGAATGCGATTTGATAAAAAGTTTTAGCAATTATTCAAGCGATTTTATGTAAAAATGCTTTACATGAAAAAAACTAAAAACAATACATACATTTGTATGTATATTATTCTGTATGTGGAGGTATATTGTTTATTATTACCTTCAATTTTAATTTGTAATCCAAAATACTGCCATTACTAGCACGTGTTCTTGATGATGGTTTCTAGTTATTGTAAGTTATGAATACTAGCCATTGGATAGTATTCCATGAGAATTAATAATAAAATGTTTGCTAAAGACAAGTACATTTGATATTGTCGGTTGTGAACGTAATGCAGCGGACTTTGAGATTTTCTTGAGATCTACTCATATCTAGATCATCGTCATCTAAAATCCCTTGGTTGTAAGACAGAATTCAAATCCCAATTTAAAAATTAGCCATGGTTTGGCAGCTCTTACTAAAGTTTTCTCTTTTCACAAGAAGTTGATTGTTAATCGAAATGACTCAATTTGAGTGTGTTTATCTATTTTTCTTGTTTTTCACAATATCTCACTCTAAGTACGACTTTGCCATGATACGACTTTTATTATTTTTGTATACATCTGTGGCTTAACGGAGTAGAACGTCAGTTACCTGCTCACCTTAAGTGAGATTAATTCGTTTCGTTTAAATACGGTCAATTGTATATAAATCGTTCGAAGATTCATTTTAACCATTACAACGTGCGATCAACTTGACTTGCTCGATCGATTAATTAAAACAACGACAGTGTGTTAATTTTTAGTAACTGTTTCTGAAGAAAACAAAAGAAATTAATTTTATTAAAAAAAAAAAAAAAAATTAAAAAGTTTTAACAGAAACAACAACAATTTTGTAAATAGTGTGGTAAGTCGTAACAAAGTGACTATATGAATATAACCGAGATGTTGCGTTTAAAGAAACAAAAAAAAAAAAAAAAACTGGCATAAACCGTCTCTATAAATTTAATCTTACGAAATTTCCGCAGAGTTATTTTTATAGATTATTATTATAATGATTTTAATTTATGCTGTTAATAAAATAGAGGCTAACAAAGTGGTTCCAACTCAACTCGAAGTCTTAAATATGAGTAATTGAAAAACTGTGTGTTCAAGAGTTACATTCATCCTCTTCTAGCCATCTACAGCAGCAACGTGTACACATGTGTACAATTTTATTATCATATTGCCTACCGACTGACTGACTGACTGACTGAAACACTACAATTTACATTAGCTTTGCGTTGTGGTGTTTTTTCTTTTTCTATTTATTTTAAATTCATTTTAGTTTCTCAGTTTTTTTTTTTGTACGCAAAAAAGAAACCATGAATGGATGAATGAATGGTATTTGTTGTTCATAATAAAAAGTTTTCACTCAACAGGTATATTGTAATAATATGGACGTAATCATGAAATCGAAAACAGACGATTTTTGTGTGCCATAATATTTATTACACACTATCTATGTAACATTTTACACTTTATCGTTTTCATATTTACTCATTCGAACATTTTTCGAATATCAAAATAGGAAAAAAAAGAAAAAGAAAAAACCTTTCTTTCAACGATGATTATGAAGGTTGTCTGTTACTATAAATTAATGTTTAGGTGACCCTATTGGCAGGAGAACGAATCATTGTAATCTTGCTACCTGGAACAGTTTTTTTTTTGCTGTCATTTAATGTAATCCTTGACCTAAAGGAAAAAAAAATAAGAAATAAAATTATGTTACACGTCAGAAACAAAATTAATATTACGGTTGAAGGTATTAGATTCTTTGCAAACAATTATTCATTCATTCATTCATTCACTGATATACTCTTTTCTTTTGTAAAACAAAAATCAGTGTTCTAATTTCAGTGAACAAATATTAATTCTTACGAAAAATGATTACGAAAAATTTTATTTAAAAAAAAAAACCTTTAGAGTTGGGTTAGTTAGTTACTCTCTTTGGCAGATTATGTTCGCGTATCTGTCTGGGGTTGTATTGACATTTTACTAAGTTCGAACACTGCTGAGATGTAAAATTATTCCATTCTGCCTGAATAATATTCCAGATTGCAAATTATTATTATTAGCTTATTTGACTGCAATTTCCAAATCGAGACTTTGAGCCCCACTACACTAAAACGGAAACATATTCTTTTTTGAATTCATCATTTTACGCCTCGAGGTTTATGCTACGGATCGTTGTTGACTTGCTGGAATATCCACGTAATTGGCAAATCATCAGCATTATTTAATATTATTGGAATTATTCTGTAAGATGGGTTTATACATACATTTCCGTGGTCATTTTGCCATCGGGTTTCACTAATGAACTAACCTCCGGACGATGTAGAACATTCCCACATCATTACGAATAGTACGCCTTTGATTGTGTATTTTTTAACCCAATGTGGGTTGACTAATGATCGCACATAAGGTCTGCCGTCATAGCCGAAACCATTAAACCTCAACACATTATTCCAAACTGTAAGTTTCCAAAACTTTGGACCCTTATTGAGATACACGTGTGCTCAACATATAAGATTTCTCTTATTCGAAAATATTACAGTAACGTTAACTATGAGAATTACCTTCAAAACTCAGCCAGTATCAATTTTTTGTTTAAACTTTTATTATAGGGAAATTCCGAAAAGCCCTTAACGGGCCCAGTGTCTTACAGTTCTGTTCGGACCCGTATTTGATGTGGATGTGAAATAGGAATCAGCTCTACTAATTCTAGTCATAAATGTACCTTCGTTTTGCGCTGCCTACTTCCTTTTTAAATTGTAAAAAGTATTCAATTTTTATATTACATCAGCAACAGACGCGACATTCTGGAAACAATTCTAAATGATCTCTCTCTTATTTGTATTCATAATTGAACGATGTCTAGTTTAATACTTTCCGTTTTTGATTTGAAAACTTTTTAATTCATTTTCCTCAAATTACTGATTTTTAAAAAAGTATGAGTATGAGTAGTACATACAAACTTAACCGTTAGCATTTTTCACTCTGAAGTGTAAATGTATGTATTCATTAATATTAAGAGTACTTCTTCTTCAATTAAAACTCCGAGTCTTTCAGTAGCATTTAGTTTCTCAAAGTCTCATATCGAACTAGAAAATGGAAAAACTTGATGATATATTTGTCAGTTTTGCGACAAAAACAATTTATAAGTAAAGTTGGTTGTAAAATCGAAACGTGTGAAGCAATTGACCAACCTGTGTATTCAACTTTGTTGTATAATAAATCGTAATCTATAGACATCGCATAAGAGTTAATTTTTTCAAATGATCTATAAAACATTTAATTGTTTGGCTACAAAATAATTGTTTTCATTCAAATAATTCGAATACAATATCAATGTTCATCAATGTTCATGTATTATTGATCGAATATTATTAACTTTTAAACTATTTATGTGTACTGTACTGATACCATCCATCATCATCTATTGCTCTCCATTGAGACTTCAAGTGGTTTCCCTTGACCACGATATCCATTCTGTATCAGTCAAAGTAATCGTAACACAGAGGTCAAAGGGCATTTGATAGTCGAAGTGAATAAATTTCTTAGTTTCTTGTCATTATTGTTTCAAAGCAAAATGATTAAGAGCTGGAAATGAAAGCAATTAATTTATCGTGTTTAACCAGTTTTCTTTATTATTGTTTTAAAATTCTGAAAAACAAAATAAAAAAAAAATTATTTTATTTTCTTCTTCATAAAACTTAATACAACATACAACATACGCACACATGCTATAGAAATCGTATCTTTCTGAAAGTGATTGTGTCGTGTGTGTTTGTGTGTCTACAATAATATTGAAATAATATTATTATTGTATGGCTTTTTTTTTAAACTTATTCTGTGTATTTTTAATTCTTTTTATTTTTTACAACAACAACAATCGAAACTTGTTTAATGAAATATTTCTTATGCAACATACAACGAATAACAAACTCTCGTACACAACAACTTTTTCACAATCTAAACTCTAGAGTCTAGAGTTGTTACAGCAAATAATATATTATATACAAACATATGTATGCATGCATGTATATGGATATAACGAATCATATTGCAAAAATAAAAAGATTCTGTTTTCGAGGAATTTATCTCTTTTCAAACGGAAGTACTTGTTGAAAAATAGATTATAATTGAAGCGGTTTTAATATCAGCACTTTGCATTATAATAAATATCCAATATGTAAATTACATTGTAGTCAACTTTGATCGTTTCGTTTCGTGTCGTTTCGTTTAAAAACTTTATTATAAATCATTATATGTAATCTTATTATTTAAATTAAAGTATAATTATAGACACAAAACTTACATGTGCGTAGTAAAAACTGAATAAATTTCTTAACTCGACTATAATAATGAAATGTTAAAAAGCAATAGAGAATGAATCCAAATAAAAATAACAATTATTCAGCAATTGATTTTACATCACCATTTTAAATGGTATAATTAAATTAAATTGAATTTATCTTGTTTATATGAAAAACACTGTAAATCAATAATTTCAGTTAATTTATGAAATTATTGACATTAATATAAAATTTCTTTGTGTAATTAAAAAAAAAAAAAAAAAAAACATTTTCTGCGAAATAATTTTACAAATTTTTAAATTCAATTAATTAAAGGCTTAAAAAAGTTTGTTCGTGGTAGACATACGATAAATAAATGGACAGAACTGATCCAAGGAACTAGGCGGATTAAAATCGCCAGTGGCAAATAGAAATAAGTTTTATACAAATTCCATTTAAGAAATTATACAACAAAAAAAAATAAACATCTAAAGTTTAGATTCTAAACCTTAAAACAGAGCTTACAGACGAATACTGGCAATAATCAATTTATTTTAAAATTGATACATCAGTTTTTGCCTACCTTATGGTACAAAATGAAATCAATTTATTTACTAATTACTATCGTAAATAAATTTTAATTTTATTTTGTTCATTCCATAAGGAATATTTGATGCAAAAATTTGATTTCTTAAACAATATTATTCAGAGAGGAATATGTTGTTATGATGGGTCACACATATGTACATGCATTTTACGTTTGTTCTCTTGACAATTAGAAATTTTGCAATTTCAAAACGCCGTTAAATATGCAATAATATATGACATTTTGAAGAAAACAATAATATCATTCTTATACATAAGTATACGTATGTATGTATTGGTTTTAATCAAAAATTAATAATCTTATCGATCGATTTCTATCCTATAATCCGTATACCAAGAATTAATATACATATATCTTTCCGTTGTTATATTTTTAAATTTATTCAGTCATAGATTGCATTTGCTAAATAAATTGACTAAAGTTTTATAGCATTTACGTTCGAACACTTTCACAGTGATTAAAAAAAAAGTGTTTTCAACGACAATTGACATTCCGGTAATTGCTTTGAATTCATAATTAATTGTTTTAGCTTTACATTAAACCACATTTCTTACTACGTAGAACGAGTATAATATTTTAAAATTAACATTAAATCTTTGTATTGTTATTCTATGGACAAAACGTGAACTCAAAATAAATGGCATTCATATAGATAATTTTGTTAATTGTTTGTATTGTTGTAACAATATCAAATTGTAAAAAGGAAAATTACAGAAAACTAAAACAAAAGTGGTAATTAAATGTAATCATCCTACAATGGTTGTAGGGATTATTCTTTTTATTTTAAAGTGTTAACATTTTAAATATTACATATACATTCGTATTTGTAATCGTTTTTAAGGCATTACCTACATATGCATGTACATATACTTGTACGTACATTATTGCCTAAGGTTTGTACTCTCGAGCTCTCGTCGTCCAGTAAGTAAGTCAAAACACTATTCACTACAATACGACAAATTTAAAAGAACTTTTCTGTGTGTATTTGTGTGTGAAAAAGCTATTTTTGAAGTTTTTAAATATATTCGCAACTATTTAAGAAATCATTTAATAAAACTAACTAACTAATACATATTGACTATATTAGAGAGAAAAAAGAAAATAAAAATAATAATAATAATTTCAATTTCGATTAAGAAGGACATTATTGTTACAGAAGAAAATATTCGAAATACGATTGAAATTTAATTAAACAATTACTACGGAAACATACATATGTACATACACTACATCCAAATGTATATATGTATGTATGTATACGCCAATGAAAATAGTAACAAAACTGGTAATGAAATTGAATTGGCAAAACAAATATTTTTTTGTTGCTATTCTTCGTAATTGTGAATAATTTTTAGGGTTTGAATTTTGTACGTGTGATGAAGCGAATATTTGAAGTTTTTATTAGTGTTACGACGATGATCTGTGACGGTTAAAGAGACTGATGTTGTACTACTTACTAAATGTAGACTGTGTGTGCTAACGACTCAATTACCCATAAATCACCCGAAATATTTCAATCAGCACTTTTATTTGCAAAACCTTGACCTTGACTTTTAGTCAATCACCACAATAAAAAATACAGAGACATCAGCAAAAAACACTAAGAAAAATCTTAAAAGTATAAAAAAAAAGAAACAAAAAATGCAAAACTCATCATCAAGGTTTTTGTTTTCTGTTTTTTGTTTTTTTAATTTTCAATAAGTGTATGAAAAAATCCCTTAATTAAGTAAAATGATTTTGCACAAAAACTTATACATACATACTCGGAAATGATCAAATTATATTGTGTGTATGCATTTAAGACGAACGATGACAGACTTTTATCACTATTATTTTAAATGTTGTAATTTTGTTGTAAAGATTCACAATTCATACGATTCATAACTTTATACGAAAATTGAACACATGGATGTGTTTTAATTTATGTATTGTATGTATGTATGTATGTAGTATAAACATAATTAATATATGAATGAAAACGCTAAATGGCAAAATGTATCACATTGTCTGCAAAATAAAAAAATAAAAAAAACCCATTAAAAACAAAAATAAACGCAAAATGGAAAAGAGGTACTAAAAATTCAGGTTTAGGTTAATGCCGTCAACTTTTATCGAACGAACATTGATCTTGAAATAAATAAATATATTTATTTATTGTATTTAAATTAATATCGTTTGTTTATTGTCTTTTCTTTTGTTGCGCTAAAATCGGGTATTTTATTTTATGTACATATATACGTACATACATATGTATGTAAATTTTATGCGTGCCATACTTTTTGAGTATTTGAAATACGATCTAAAAATTGCCAACAAGTTAAAATGTATATCCATAGCTTCTATTGGTTAAGCAAAACTAAAGCAGAAAAATCGTTTTAAACAATTAAAAATGTACATTTTTATTTAAAATTATTTGATTTTAGTTAACTTTTTATTATTAATCATTATATCTATTCATAAGCAAAATTCATATTTTAAAAATTAAAAACGCCATTCGCTGTACATAGTTGTTATGTATTCATTAACACTTTAAAGTTGTGCGGAACACACATTGCAAAAATTTTCTTTTTCTTTTTGGTCATCTTCTTTTTGATTTTAACGAAATAATGAATATCTTCATAAAAATAGCGAAATTCATTGTGTTTCATGTAAATGAATAGAAATCATTAATTAATTCGAACTTAAAATACAGGGCCAAAGTACAAAAACTAGAAAAAACAAACCAAAAGTGTTTCGTTTATATTGGATTTTATTAACAAATAATAACGATGCCTAAAAATAGCGAAATCTACTTTTTGAAAACTTTTCGAATTTCTTAATTCCACTCTATACGATATTATTTGGAGAGAGCGCGAGAGAGAGATAGACAGAAGGAGACAGAGAAAGAGATCCTTATTGCAAATTCGAGAGCTATAATTTTTAATCAATCTGCCATATACATACACAGGTAGTGTTGGTTTTTAAAATAGACTTTAGGCTCCGACAAAAAATTCCAACGAGTTGACAAGACAATTTCTTATACAATCAAAAAACACAAGACCATACACTATTATCTTTCAACTTGAATTCACGGTTGTCTGAATTTTTGAGCATTGCGAGGAATCAAGTGTCAGGATGCAGTGCAAATGTTGTTGTTTGCTCCTTTGAAATGAGAAGACAAATATTTAAAGTTAATATTTAATTGCAAACGCCTTGATCGCACATCTCCTAAGAATGAAAATATATTGCACTCATTTCCATTTTTCTCATTTCTTTCCATTACCCGTCATTTACGAACTTTGGAGGTATGTTTCGGATCGTTATACTGTGGAAACCTCCATATGGCATATGGCGGCATCTTTCATTTTGTAATATGTCATAGTACATGAATTGATCCATTATTAAAAATGACTACCTGACTACCTACATATATCTCCAAGTCAATGTGACGTACCCGTATTACATATTTTAAATTTGAATTTTTTTAAATCGAACTTGTATTCGTCAGAGACAGAACTGTTTTACAATCGATATAGACCTTTGACGAGCTCTCAAATATATCCTTTTTGTTCTATGCTGATATGAAAAACTTTTTTTTGTTGTTCTTCGAATAAAAAATTTCGTATATTCGTATTCGCATAAAAATATTGTCATTAACTACGATACATACATATGTATGTGTATAAATAATATTTAAGGAGAAGTAAATCATACAAAAAATTTAATATTTTTCCTTTTTTTTGTTTGTTTTTTTTTAAAGATTTTTACAATTGCATAAAGGTAAATCAATTGAAAATGGGAAAACCTGAAGCTTTAAGTTACGATGATAACAAAATGGCCTATATTGATTTGGGGTCAGCAGTTATACGCATGGAACAAGAAGAACCACCGCAATGGGCACTGGAAATTGCACAAAAAGAATTGCGCGAAACACCCGAAGTTGTTGAAGAGGCAATGAAAAAACTTAGAGAACTTATACAAGGTGAACAATTTTTCCGGCATCCGATGTATAACCGGAACAGGGTACCAAATTAATTTTGTTGATTCTTTTTATTTCAGCTGAACCACATTTAAATTTGCCCATGGATGATGAATATATGAAAATGTTCTTAAGACCGACCCACTTCTATCCAGAGAGTGCATTGAAACGGGTGAGTAAAATATAAAATTTTTATTTTTTGTGAATAAAATTTTACAAATCCAGGTTTCAGATGAAATTAAGAAAATTTCACATAGCGTTAGAAAACCAAACAAGTTCTTCTGTTTGTACATATTTCATTCGACAATGTGGATAATTTCCCCTAAATTTTCTCAGTAAGGTGAAAGTACGAACAATTTGCGAGAAAATTTTGATATAAATTAAGATCCGAAAGTATTCCAAAATAGGATATAAAACATTAAAATAAAGTATTTTGTTGTTACTGCCACAAAATCGGTTTAGGCAATTGAGCTAAAAGGCATTCTTCGCTTCACAACGTTTGTAATTTGAAGAAGATATTTTTTTTTTGTGTGCATTTTAAAATAATTTCTTAATTCTTATTTTACCATCCATACTTATACATTTACATCCATTTTACCATGTATAATAAGATAACATAACTTTTTATGCTATTTCTTCTTTTAGATAAAAAATTTCTTCAACATGAAACTTAAATATGGTGATGCATGCAGTAACGTTTTACCCGGCAAACTGCAAAATGTTTTCGAAGCTGAACTCTTGGAATTGTTGCCAAACAGAGATCAACATGGACGTCGAATTTTAGTTTTACATGCCGGAAGTAATAATTTATTTATTTCTAGAAAGCCTATGTATGTATAATATGACTTTTTAACAATTGCCCTTTTTATTCATTAACAGAGAAATGGAAACCCTCGAAAGTTCCATTAAACGATATGTTCCGTGGCATTCAACTAACAGTGCTGGGCTCAATGGCTGAACCTCTTTCACAAATATGTGGAGCCGTTGTGATCATAGATGTTGAAGATCTTCCTATGGGTCATGTTATGCAATTTACACCAAATTTTGCCGCCATGTTATTGGATTATGTACAGGATTGTATATGCATGCGTTTGAAAGGCGTTCATATTGTCAACAATTCATACATTTTCAATATCTTATTTAATATTTTCAAGCCCTTCATCAGAGAGAAACTTAGGAAACGTGTAAGCATTTTTTTTAACCTCGAACGAACCTCGTTTAGTTTTTATTAATAATATTCTGCTGTTGCTCTTCTTAGATTTTCTTCCACGGCAAGGATTTCAAATCATTGGCAAATCACATTGATGCATCAGTTTTACCTGCGAAATATGGAGGTAGTGCTACCTGGGAATTGCCGCCCGGCAAGTTGTTAGGCGAATTTTTCAATTCTTATACTCCTGATTTTGAAAGTAAACTCAAATACATACAAATAATGTTTTACTTTGTACGTGTAACTAATAAAAATTTTCTTTCCTTTGATATTTACAGAAGCCGACAGTTATGGTTTTCCTGAGGGCTATAAAATGAAGAAATAAATTTGAATGCGGTTGGTTAGTGGTGCCCTCATAAATTTGTTGCCAAATCGTTTTCATCACTTTAGTTTTGATTATAAAGAAAGCAAATAATGTGTCGGTCGGTTTGCTAATAAAATTCATTTTTATTTCCGTTACATTTCGATATTTTTTATGTAGAATATATTTTTTTTATTAGCATATATGATTTATTTTTATTATATTACAATTTTTTTTTAAATATGCCAATTAAACAATTTGTATGTGTGTGTACGTAAGAATGTATTTGTTATTACATATTGTGATATTTTCGCATTAATTTGAGTACCATTTTTTTTGTTAATTACTCTGTTAAATTACTCAAATCTGTATGTATACATAGATTAATAAGTATATAACAATTAAATGTTATTATAAATAAAACAAATAACTTAGGAAAATGTACTATTATGAAATAATCCTAATAAAAGTTAATATGGTTTGAAACAAAAAATCCTATTTTTTTATAGCGATATGCTCACAAATGTTTCTTTCACAAATGGGAAACTTGTTTTTTTGTTTCAATTAAACTTCTCTTATAACTTACATACTTGTGTAACGCTTATAAATAACATAAGGAAAATAGGGGAAAGAATCAATCAATCCTCACTCAGAACAACAAACTTGCACTAACTAATTAACTTGTCGTTTTAAAACGAATCAATTTTGTATTTATTTCCTTATTTCATTTCAATAACGAAAAACAAAATAACTTTCTTATTAAATTTTTTTCATTTATTGTTTTTTTTTTTTGCATTATGCGAAAATTAATAAAAGAAATAAAATCTCCTTTTAACGTTTTTTTTTTGTTCTTCTTTGCTTAAATAAAACAGCTGACGACCTTTCCTTGTTAGAAAAATTTGTTTCTTGTGTGTTGCGTTTTTGTTTGTTGTGCTTTGTTTGTTGTGTGAGTGGGTTTTGTCAGTGGTAGGCGGATGGTTCGTATCTGTGATTATAATACAGTGGTTGCTGGTTGTTCTGAAGGGGACGGACTGCGTAGGGGTTGTTCACGGTGAAATTTGGAAAGTGTGTGTGGTGAGTAATGTTATAATGTGTTGAATTTTTATGATGTGGTGGGGGTGAGTTTTCAGCAAAGGTGGTGATTTTGTTTGTTGGAATGGTGAATATAATTGAAATTCACCAAAGTTCCGCGATTCATAATAGGTACTGTATTACCATAATTCAATGTACTGTCTGTGATTAATTAACAGGTGTGTGTCTAAAATAAGTAATTCTCCCACCCCTCATTTAGCGGAGCCATCACTACAAATTGTTTTATATCCCTGTTAATGCCATCCCCTTTAATGAAATCAACTCTGGTAAGAAATATTGCTAAAAGAAGTGTCAAAACTAAGATGTTATGAAAACGTAGCAAAACAAAACAGGGAAAAGGCGCCAAATAAACAAAATGGTCTAAAACTTATAAAAACCAATCAAACAATTAAAAACAGAAATAAACATCAATCAACAAACAGCCAAATAAAGAAATTGGAAAATGAATCAGTATCCAGATGAGAATGAGGAATTTGAATTACAATATCAAGATGAACTCGAGTTAATGAATGAATTTCCGCCAGAAGTACAAAATGGTAATGCATGTGAATATTAATGTTTTTCCAGTACACAAGTATTATTTAAAACCGGGATGTACTTACTTTCAGATTTTCAACCACCTATTACAAGAACGCCCACAATAGCAAATCCGATTACTTTGAATTCTCCTCAATTGCCGCACATAAGTTTTAGTGGAGATGATTCTCTTATCTCTTCTTTGAGCGCTCCCGTTAATAGGCGTTTGTTTGGTACTCCTCAACAACAACACCATACCAGAGGAGCTTCTACGCCCATTGTCTCAAAGAAGAACATATTGGCCCCCATACAAGAAGTGGTGATTGATTTGGAGAGTCACCAATACGAAGACGATGATAACAATGATGATATCGGACCTTCGACGGCCAGTAAGTCATTGGAAGAATTACAAAAGGTTTCAAGCAAACGCAAACGCCTAGAAAGGGATCTCTTCGGTAACATTGATGATTTATTTGGTGACGAAACTTATGAAGATCCCGAAGCCAAAAAGGCTCGCACAGAGGAAGAGCGCGATTTGGAAATGATTGAGAAAATTTTAGAAACTCGTAAAAAATTACAAGAACAAAGCAAAGCAGTCCGTAAAGACGAGGTTTCCCGCTTAGAGGCATTGCATGCGTTCAAAATGAGAAATCTGTCTTATTCAGTACCTCCGTGGCCATTTATACCTCTTAAACGAAGTGATGGTGAAACTGTATACGTTCGCTTTCATTCAAACGATTATGAAACGAAGGCAATCAACGAAATAAAAGCAGCGCCTTGTATAGGCAGCTTATTGGGAGAAAATAAAGAAAAAGTTTGGGAAGAAGCAAATGAACTGACACTAAAGAGGTCCAATAATAAAGAAGTCTCCATTCAAGAACAACTACAACCAATTGTTGTTGAGCCAACATCTGATAAAGACAATCGTTTGTGGGTGGAAAAATATAAACCAAGAAAATACGTCGATCTTTTGTCAGATGAAATGACAAATCGAAGCTTATTGTACTGGTTGAAAATGTGGGATAAAGTTGTATTTGGCAAGTAAGTTTCTCCAAAATATATTTTAATTACAAACACAATATATGTACGTTAGCGACAACTTAAATCGCAGTATTTGCATAGTTTTATCATTACTTGATATGTATGTAATTGACTATTTAAATCAATTTGTATATACATATATATCATTTTAATTTCAACTCAGAGAATTCAAAGCATTGCAGGACAATGCAAACAGTGGTGGAGAACTAAATAGTTTTAATAAACGGACTGGTAGATTTGAATCAACTGGTGGTTGGCGCTCTAGAAAATCAAAACAATTGCTTAACACAAATGTCGATGAACTTGGTCGACCTGTACAAAAAGTAGCACTGTTATGTGGGCCACCTGGACTGGGGAAAACAACTTTAGCCCACACTATTGCCCGACATGCAGGTTACATTGTACGTGAAATAAATGCCTCTGATGATCGAAGTCCTGAAGCTTTTAAAATGGCTCTTGAGAATGGTACGCAAATGACATCCGTTATGAATGAGTCCAAAAAGCCGAACTGTATTATATTGGGTAATGTAAGCCTATGTGGAAAAGTTTGCATGCCATATACTCATTTTTAAAACATACTGTTTTAGATGAAATTGACGGTGCACCACGTCAATCTATAGAATTTCTCGTAAAATTCGTTACCGACAGTGTCCAGCTTAAAGGTAAAACTAAAGGTAGCAAAGCAAACCATAATGTGCTAAAACGTCCAATAATTTGTATTTGTAATGACGTTTATGATCCTGCTTTGAGGCCGCTTAGACAAATAGCGTTTGTTGTTACATTTCCTCCCATCGATTCAGCCCGTTTGGCTGAACGCTTAGTGCAAGTAGCTCAAAGTGAACGTTTAAAAACTGATTTCGGCACTTTAATAGCGTTGGCCGAGAAATCCGGCAACGATGTACGGTGTTGTATATCAACAATGCAATTTTTTAGGTTTGTATCAGTGTTAAATTCATGCTATATAAAAATCCCTTTAAGGACATATATTTTTTCATTTAAATTTAGTGGCCAAAAAAATGCTTTAAAACTACAAGATGTTCTTAACAACAATTTCGGACAAAAAGATCGTCATCAGGGTTTATTTGATGTTTGGAATTCAATATTTAGAGTTGGTGGAGAAATATTTTTTCAAATCAAACAAATAATCTAATAGCGAAAATTTATAAAAATTTATTTCAACTAGATTCAACGACCGAAACGGCAATTAACGCAAGTACGTGGCGAAGAAGAGGCTCAAGTTACCATGACTGACATGTCTATAAGCACCCGAGTACGGCATACTCTCAATGTTGTACACGCAGGCGGTGATTACCCACGGTATTTTTTATTTTATCAATATGCTTTATATTTTATTATTGTCTAATATTTTTCTTCATTAGTCTCTCGCAAGGTGTCTTCGAAAACTATTTGCAACAAAAAATGCCCGATCCAAATTTAAAAGGTGTTGTCGAAGCTGCTCAGTGGTTCTGTTTCTCGGATACAATTCAGAATCAAATTAATCATTTACAAAATTATGCCGTCTATCCCTATTTACAATATGGTTTCGTTGTATGGCATTTACTTTTTGCTTCACTGGCATGGCCTAAAATAAATTTCCCTACCAAAGGATACGAGGTAAAAACAAGTCTTGATTTTTTTTAAATTCCTCGCTTTTATATCATAATTTCTGTCATTTTCAACCATCATCACAATGAGTACAATTATCATTTATGGTACTATTATTTCGTTTGTTGGTTTTGTGAATGCTTATAAATATTTTAAAATTCCATAACTGCTGGCTGATGAATGAGAATGAATAGACTCCAATTCATATTGTAAATGTCATTTTATTTCCAAAGGTTCTTTTTTAATCTTTGTCTCTTTAGGACATGTTTAAGTAGATTTTTTCGGATTTCAATGAATAAAATGCAATCAAGATATTAAATGTGTTGCAGAAGCATAATAAGATGATATAAAAAGAGAAAATCAAAAACAAAAAACAAAACAAAGAGGACCAACAAAATTATAAAATGAAAGAAAGAAGTATTTTACACTTTGTAATTTCATATTCAGCATTTTCAAAAGAATTGTCCATCAACTCATTCTATTTTTACAGTTTGTCGTCTCATCTACACTTATTTTTTTAATTACTTTTCTACTCCTGGGGCCAGTTATAATCAAATCGTTCTGAAATCTTTCCTTTTTTATGTTTTGTTACAGTTTCAGCAAAAATTGACCACACAAAAGAATATATTTCAATCATTACGCAAATCTTTTACCAGCAGTACAGTAGGTATTGGTCAAGGCAGTGTAATATTATTGGAAACGGTACCACTCTTAAAATATATATTGCCGCCGCAGTTGAGATCGGTTGCCATTCAGCTGTTATCACAAAAGTAAGTGGTCGTTGTTTAAATTAATAGAATTTAAACGTAACTTATAAAAATTACCATTTTCAGGGAGCAAACGGATTTGAAACATTGTGTGGAAATTATGGTCGATCTGGGAATAACGTATACACAAGTTAAATCGGCAGATGGCCCCTATATATATCGAATGGAACCAGATATCGATACAATTATGCAATTTCCAGGTTTTTCTGGCGTCAGTCTATCATATTTCGGTAGACAGTTAGTGGCACGTGAAGTAGAATTAGAGCGCATTCATCGCTCTACACCAAAAACATCTGGACCAAATAAAACTGCAACTTCGAAACAACAACAATTAAAAAATACATCACCTACAAATTTACCCAATCATTTGCAA
Organism: Sarcophaga rosellei; assembly: GCA_930367235.1. NCBI lineage: Eukaryota > Metazoa > Arthropoda > Insecta > Diptera > Sarcophagidae > Sarcophaga > Sarcophaga rosellei. The sequence continues at coordinate 1,161,870 of OV884019.1, read as the reverse complement.
CGACTTAAACCGAAACGAATTGAAGCAACAGCCAAAGGCAACGCAAATACTGATGCGGTAAGTTGATTTAATATTCTTTTCATTACTTCTTTTTATCTGTAACACAGACATGAATACACTAACACAATGGTGGCTTTTTATAATACCATTTATTCCCTAAAACTACAGTTATTGACGTAAAAATTTAAAATTACTCTCCCTCCATTTACATGCGAAATGCATGGATTATAGATTGATTTTAGTATTTCTTTGTGCACACAAAAAAAAACTATATTCTAGTAGAAACGTGTTCGGAAATAATTTTAAAAAGTTTTCAAATATAATATTTAAAGTGCGTGCAGTATTTGAATTGTTGACTAGAAAAGAAGAGTTCAATATTTCAGAGTTTTCTCTTACATATTTTATTAAAATTATATAAATGCATAATTTGTTGTTGTTGCTTAAAAATATTAGTTTAATATAAATAAATAAATAAATCAAATAACCATGTTCTGTATTTCGAGCGGAATGAATCCACTCTAGAACTAAATAAAATTGAACGAAAAATTAATAATTATAAGTTTAACCTTCCGTTTGCTACCGAATGAAATCATCTACTTATGAAATTTCGAACAAAATCTAATAGATTTCATCAAGATTTCCTATACAACGTCGGAATTCTACTAGATTTAGAATGAAAATCGGTTTTTATGTTAAAAATATCATTTTTGTATGTTAAAAATGTAATTTTTTTATTTCTCTGTACAAAGAAAGATGCAAAAAGAAAAAAGTTTTTATAGTGAAAACGCTTCTGATGCAAATTGGGCTAAGAATATTTTTCATGGAAGATAATTTCAATAGAAAAAATTAATTTAAATATGTATATATTTTGACGTTTTTACTGCGTTGGTTGTAAATAAATTTTGTGATGTACTGTAAAATTTCAGATTTTGTATCGTCTCGTCGTTTTCTAGGCTTTTGATGTTTTGATTTTGACCGTGTCTGAAAAGTCTGAATATGTATATGAATTATTTTCCCTTCATATTGATTATTTTTCAATTTGTCATTTGCTTTCTAAATTGCTTTTAGAACTCTACCTATTAACAGAACTTAAGTAATTAGTATATATGTATGTACATAAACATAGTATATACCAAAAAATGTTTTGTTGTACTCCTACTGAAAATTTCTATATTTCAAGTTGATTCAGCTTAGAGAAACCAGTGCGATATGTACATATGTACATACATACATATATACATACATATACATTCTGCTTGCGAAATAAAGTATTAAAATTTGAGATCGTAAAATAATAAAAAAGTGTAAAATAAATATTCATTGTCTTAATATAAGTAGCTCGTAAAAATTCATTGTCTTTATTGTCCTGTGAAATTGAAAACAAATCTCAGTGCTATTTGCTGTGTAAACAAAAGAAAAAAAAATATAAACAAAAAAAATAAAAAACATATAATCTAACAAAACAAAGGTGTATTCGTGCCAAGAATGCTTGTACATTGAGTAACAATGTTATGCTCGGTTTCAAATGAGACTCTAAAGTTAAATTGAAAATAAAATTCCATATAAAGTTGCTCCTAACTTACAAGCTAAAGGCTGACGAACAAATAGCGGAGAAAAAAGTTCAACAAGATATTATTTACAATTGTTTAAATAACAATAAAGTGATGTAAAAATGTTTTAATATAAAATGTTATTTTTATCTACAATCACATTCTTTCCTTCTTTCGTTTGGTTATGTTATAAATGTGAATACTAACACTAATGCTAATAATAAAATCAATTTCAATACAAGCACTAAATATATAACGTTGCAGGTCTCTAAGGATTTCTTCGGTCGTATACAACGTAAAACTGCCGCACACGCGTTGGGAGAAGAATGTAAGTATTGTTGTTGTTCAACAATAAAGAACGAATAAATATTGTTTTATATGTTTCGTATTGTTGCTTTTCGATTCTGTTCTTTATTTTCATTGTAATCATTTTACATCGTTTATTTACTTTAACTTCAAATACATACATACGTATATATGTATGTACATGTACAGAGCTTTAACAATTAAATTCTTTGATCGTTTATGAAAATAATATAAATATACGAAACGAATACGAACAAATTGTAATAAATTTCGAAAAAAGAGTTCTGTGAATCAGGCAATTTAAAGCTCTGTGTGTGTGCTTACAGGCAGCCGGTTAGCTTTGAATCATAATGTTAAGTGTGGGGAATTTGTTTGCATTGTGTATATTTATTAAATGCTAATTTTACGCTTGAATATTTTGTTTTCCAGCCAAATCTGATCCAATTGTTAAAAGTCCCATTTGGTATCGTTACAAGGAAGGTTTCAATAATGCCGTTCGCAAAGATATTCATATGAATGAGTTGCTGTAATAAGTAATTATAACTTTGACATATAGATTGCCCTCTCTATTATCGTACATTTCGTGTTTTTATAATGTTTTTAAAGCTAAACTTGTTTAATAAAGTTTATTTTTTTTAATATTGTAGAGCTGAGTCTAATACATAATTCTAATTTTATTAATTTTGTTTTTTTGTACTACCCACACTAAGGGTACGGACCCTACTCATGCAGTGCATTGTTTTGGAACCAGAAAAATATGTTATGGGAAGGACGAAAGATGGCGTAGTGTTTGTGGACAGTAGATTTGTATCTCTTTGTATCACAGACGACAGGAAAGTCCCCTGCAGGAAGGGAGCTCCACATATGAATAGTACGGCCCAATAACGAATTTTATCCGGAATGCAGTGTGAAAGTGCTCGGCGAAAAAGGCGCGTGTTACGTAGGAAAACATAGTTCTCGGGAACAATGGCCCTTAATTCAGAGTGTTGGATTGTTTCTAAAAATTTGAAAAACTTCTTTTGTTTTGACAAAAAAATTTTCAATAAGGACTCTATCACTGTCATTGTAAATAATCTACAAATGTTTGAAAAAAAATTTAATCTAATTTAGATTTTTCTTTGTTTTGTCATGTTCGTTATATGCATACTACATCTGCAGTAAGTCATCTCTTGTAGGCGTTAATTTACTAGTTTAAGTCAAGGGTGTGTCATATAGTTTTATGACATACATTTAATATCTTTGACTATACATTTTTTGTGATTAGTATAGTTTATGTGCGTAATACGTTTGAACATGCGGTCATTCGTTGTATTTCAATTAAGTGTTTTCTTGCTCATGTTCTTCTTGTTGCGCTGATAAGATGATGATGTCTCTATTACGTTGTGTTTAGTGCGAAGCTTGTTTTTGAAACACTGATTATTTTCATATTACATAGAGTAAGGCTCAGTTCGTTGTTGCGTCAAGTATTCTCCGAGAGCGAGCAAAAGAAAATTTCTGATATTATTATTTTTGCAATAAAAAAAAAGCTTTTAATTGGTATCATCCAGATTAAACAGAATACAATGCCAAAATTCGTAACTGCACTTTTAGTTTTCTCAATCGCATCGAATTGCTTTATTAATATTGAAACACGTAGTTGGGGTATTCCAAGTAAGTTTTGTAATCAATTTTTGTTTTATTAATTTCTCTTGAAATATGTATATAATGTATACGAAAATGTAATATTGAGCATTTGAACTTGTGTACGTAGATATTTGTTTACAACCTCCGCCCAGATCTGAAGGTATATGTACAATTGAAATTGAAGGGTTTTATTTCGATGCTCAAATGAATAACTGCGAGAAATACACCGTCGGAGGCTGTCGCTTAATGGGTGGACAAAGCTTTGGCTCGCTCCAGGATTGCTTAGCCACTTGCGTCCACGGCACTCGACGTATACAAGATTTAAGACGTGAATGATAATTGAAATAATACTTTGGTTACAAATTAAATAAAAAAGGAAAATTTTGGAGTCTTACTCTAACCACTTATAGCTGGTTTTTTTTATTTTTTATATTAATTTTTTATATTAATAATTTTTGCTCATTCTTCTTATCATTTATATTTTAATTAAATTATTTTTTTTTGTCTTAGTTGTATTGGGGGTATTAAATTGTATTTAAAATTGCGTTCATTATGAACACGAGGTAACATGAGGACTTGATTCGTTATATGTACATATTTCGAACTTTCATAATTAAAGTTCCATTGAATAACACAGACTGGTAGTATTTAATTAAGGTATTTTTCCGAAAAATTTTTATTTTATAAAATTAATTAAAAAATGCTAAAAAATCAATACATACCCCTAATAAAGTGCTCTTTGCTCTCAAAAAAAAGCACAAACAAATAAAATTTGTGTTATCATTTGCCTATTAAGATGTCATGCTTTTGTTCTTTCGAATGTTTTTACTTTTCAAAACAATGCTTTCAATTTCAGATTCTTACAAGAATTTTTAGTATTGAGAAGTAACGATCTCTTATCACAATTAAACCCCATTAATAAAAATACGAAATCTTTTCAGCAGACATTCAATTACATGCGAACATTCGCTGTGGAAGTAAAAGAAATAAAATTAAAAAGAAGACATTAAATACTTAAGTAAAATATTTTTTATTTTCATTGAAAAAACAATAATAATAATAATATATTAAATAAGATTAAGATAGCTTGAAAATACATTTGTGAGTGAAAGTTAATCTTATACTTAAAAAAAAATATATTTAAAAACACAAGTTGAACTCGTTACAATTACAATTACTACTGCACTATTAATAATCAAATGGGAAATTGTTTTTGTTTTAATACAATAGCATTAACAAGAAAACGGATACAATTTTATCAAAGTTTGGCAAATAATATCCACACAACAGTATTTTGTAAAAAATGAATTCCTTAAACGGCAAACATTTTGTACTTCTCTTTTGTATATCATTAAATTTCGTTTTTGCAACACAAGGAGCAGGAAATCGTACGCGTAAGTAATAGAAATTGCTTTGCTTTTGAAACCGCTCTTATGGATTTTCTTTCAATTCCTTTCGTGAAAAGGTACTGTTGTAGATATATGTGATCGTCAACCTACAATAAATGGTTTATGTGGTTCGTCAACTCTAGGAATTTATTACGATGCAGAAACTCAACGTTGCAAATATTTAGGATGCAGTCCGGATAAGAAAATTTTTCAATCTCTAGAAGATTGTGAAAAAATTTGCAACCGAAAAAATCGTCGCACCCATAGACGAGTACGTTATTCAAAAATTTAAATTATCAAATTCAATACTAAAAGAAAAAAAAAAAATACAAACAAAGCGAAAAAAGCAAAATATTTTATATACTTTTTCTTTTATTGAAAAATATATTATAAAAATAAAATAATTTATTTCTTTAAAACGTAGTTTCATTATTCATTGGCTGTATTGTTTGGTCGTACATACACATGTACATAAGTATATTAGAATAACTCTCCAATATGTACCTATATGTACATATTATGATTTGTTTTTATTATTATTATTAAAAGTCAATATAATGGAATAAAACTATAATTCTTTCGTCGTATTATTAACCATTTCATTTTACTATTTATATAAGCAGGACTATTCAAATGCAGCGTTCTAGTTTAAGTTAAATCAATTCATTCCAAACGTTACATAATATTACATTACAATCATGGTTTTTTTATATAAGAAAATTTCTTTAATTTTTCACTTTCATTCTCAACAAATCAGATAATAAAAGTGTAAAAATTCATTTGTATTGCATATCTTTAGGCATTCAGATTTATGTTTAGCCAGCTATATTTATAGATGACATTCATAATAGTGTATGGAACAGTGTTGAAAAATTCAGTACTTTAGTACTTTTTTCAGTACTTTTTCATTTCAAAAATACCGTGGTACCCTCGCGGTTTTTTCACTACTTTTTTATTATTACATATTTTATGTCTTGCGCTTTTCAGTTATTAATGCATTAGCAACATGTTCAACGTAATGCTAAAGGTAGAATTAGTCTTTAGCGCCGGTTAGCCAAACGTCCACGAAGGGTACATTCGTTTTTAGAATACGAATGAGAACGCCGGACCGTAATGTGATTTCGATAAGCATCTACATTGCTCTTCATATGCTAAAAACGAACGTGTATTCCATTACGTTCCATCGACCTTTGACTAAACGGGGCTTTTACGTTTTGTTACGTTCCGAACCAGCTGTTTTTGTTTTGTATGTGAGGATCACGTATTAGTCGTTTATTACATACAAACAAATAAATAGTCTAGCTTAATAGGCGTGAGCCCAAGGTTTAAAACCATGTCAGACATCTGAATCAAAACGAAAAATAAAAAAATACATTTCTTCGGCGACCTCCTTCTAGCAGAAACTAAATAAATAAAAGTGCTGTGAAAAAGTTTCTCAGAAATCTGCCGTTCGAATTAGACTCACCCCTCCCGCCAATCTCGTTTAAAATTAACACACACAAAATAAGTAGTGTGAGAAGCTAGGTCATAATCCTGATTACGTATGTCTGTATTTTATTTACAAAAGTACCACTTGATGCATTCAGTACCATTTCAAAATTTCAATTTTGCAACAATATATACACACACACATTTCAGAATATTGCCGAAAGGCTATTTTAACTCTCCTTTATTATGAATACACATCCGTTTCTGTGTTCTAAATACAATTACGTATTTTGCATTAACATAATTAACACATGCTTACTTTAAAATGCCATTGGAATTCGAGCAATTTAATAGTTTTGTTATTGTGTAACTATAGATGTTAATGAAACTTATTAATTTTAATATGGTTTAAGACTTAATTATGTCTAGGAGAGCAGTGAATAGTAGGCAGCACATACAAAGATGCATATTTGCAATTCGATGCTCGTAAAGTGTTTATGTTTAAAGAAGCACATTGTGTCTAATAATATATATAATTATACATGTACATACCTACATACATACATATAAATATATGAGCTTGAAATTATATACACATTGTAATACAAAGAAAGTCCATGCAGTACATATAGAGTAAGATTTGTGAATTTTGTAGGATGTGTTTACGATTAAATAAATTGTAACTTACCACACAAAAGCTGTTAAAATTTAATTTTCTCATGCAAATTTTCTAATTTAGTAATTAAATGTGTCGTCTTTGGAACGTGCCAAATGTCATGAAATTATTAAATGAATTATTAAATATTTCAATCATTATACGAATGGAGATAAACTTACTTATGTACATTGTATACATATGTACAACACGTACGTGTACTAGATAGGCTCCAATGGTTAACATATTCTACTTTTGTTTTTATTTAATATGAAAACATATTTATGCATAAATATGTACATATGTAATATGTTTGGCTCTTGTTTTGTTTTGTTTTTGTTGTATATAAATAGTTAAATGTTTATATTTATTTTTAAACACTTTTTCAATTAATTCAAGTAAATTAAATATGCAGCTATTTTATAAATAAAAATATTGTATAAATAAACGTACTCATTCGTATATTGTACGTTTTCATTTTATTTTCAATAACATTTATTAAAAAAATTTATATATACATATATATGTATATATAGTATGCATACATATGTATGTATGTAAGTTTTTAATTTTCATAATTCTATTCTATTTAAATTAATTAATTTAATAACTATACCTGTGAGTATTAAAAGAATGAATACATTTAAATTAGATTAAATTTATGTTGGAATCTCTTATATAGACATAAAATCTATGTATGTAGGTATGTATGGATCTGTATAATGAACTACAAAATCTCTATAGATCATTAGTTCTTTTATTAAGGTCTAAAAATGGATTGTAATAAATATTCTTTAAAAATAAGATCAATCATGATCTTTAACCAATACATTTATATATAGCTAAAGAGGTAAAAGTTATTCTGATATACATGTGCTTGTATGTACATATATCAGATAGAACTTCAGTGGTTTATAATTTTCATAGGTAATGAATTTTAATTTTCAATTATTTTTCTATCGGCCATTAATAGAAATTTCCAGACTCCCAAACAAATGTTAGGTTTAATGTAGTTTGAGGAAAGCTACATTGAACTATGATTTGTTCCTTTATTTAGCCGTAATGATCGATTGCAAAAACGATTCGATTCCGTTGAGTTACATCAGATTTTCACTGATTTTGAATTTAGTCATTTACATTCAATGTGTTAGTTCAGTTTATTCAAATGATTCCAAACTGACATGTAGCTGATGTTTAGAGTCGGTGACTGCTGGAGTACTAGCTGTAAAATCCATGCTTTTTGAATGACCAACTTAACCAGAGCAAAGTTCATCGTAATCGAATCGACAAACTACTCATGAATAAGTATAATTATCAGAATTACTCATATAATAAACATTTGGCATGTTTTTCCTTTTTTATAATAATTCGAACAAATTAAAAAACCGTCCTCATATTTGTTGGATACAATCGAATAAATGAAGCTCGATATATTTTTTGATTTAGAAGTTATAGAATTTAGAAATTATATTAAATGTTTAGCCGGAACGATCAGCCTGTTAATTATTCGTTTAAAACTATTATATACATACACTACGTCTTCGGTACTGTGAACGCAAATAAAATAATTTACATATTTATTTAATTAGTAAAATTATCTCAATGTGAGCGTTAAAGATCATGCCAACAAGAGTATGTGTATGTTTGTTTATACAATCAAACGGTGACTGGTGGCTCAGTCTAAACGCTTTCACAATATCAAATCATCTACATTTGTTTAATAATAACTGAGAGAGTCTACGAATAATTTCAATAAAATTATTGACGGAAAAAATCTAAAATACAACAACAATTATGTTTTGTTTAAAATATTCATTCATATTCATAATAGCGCTGTTAACGCTAGTTAACTGTAATACCGTTGCATCGGAAAACAAAAAGCAAGGTATGTATACGAGTACATATGTATAAATAAATATTTGTTTTCTTAATGTATAGTTTATGATCAACTTTTTTTTTTTAGATGCAAAATGTCTGCTACCAATGGAACCCGGTCCATGTCGCATGAGTTTGACGCGATTTTATTATAACGCTAAAACTAACAATTGTGAAGAATTTAAATTTGGCGGTTGTATGGGAAATGATAATAAATTTGGATTTAAACAGACTTGCGAAGAAGCTTGCAAAAAATCTGTTGCATCAACGACAACTCGTGCAGGCTCAATATCATCGACAACAGAAAAGAATACTTTGGTAAATAAACAGTTAAAATCGGATACTCTTAAGGCATTGGCTACTACTGCAGACGTCACTTCTACTACAACCACAACTACTCCACAGCCTCGATTAGCGCGAACAACAGTTAAATCCAAATCGTCTCCAACTGCAAGAAGCCTAATTACTGCAACACAAAAATCAAATAAATTTTAGCTCTTTAACCAAAATAAATTGAACATTTTCATACACGAATTTATACCATAGATAGTGTGTTAATAGCATATGAAGATAATGTTTGTACAATATAGGAAGATACCTGCATGAAATTTAAATAAATAATCCAACAAAAGTGCTAATAAAACAAACAACATTAGCATTAAAGTCATGACTCATTATTGTTTACAATTTTGTTTTTCTTTTTTTGGAAGTTGTCACTTGTATTGATTGAATCACGTCGCGTCTATTTTTCAATACGTAGACGTACTAAAGTTTATTGAACGTTTTAAGTGTATGTATATGACGACATTGAAGATTTGCATTAATTTAGGGGGTAATTCCCTTTATCGTGATCCTATATTTTCGAATATTAACGTTGCCTCTCTTTTGCAACATATCAATTGTACCAGTTTTACATCATCTATGTATGTACATTTCAGAATGTGTATGATAAATGAAATTTTGTTTTTATTTTCATTTAAAATAATAACAAAGAGAATTTTACTTTAGTTAAACAATTTTAAGTACTATACTATGAACAGTGATTTACATACATGTGTACATTAATAGTTCCTTAACTGATACGCTTGTGGCTAGTTTGCACCTGCCAACACATCGTTTTGATAAATATTGAGTGACATTAGCGCGACATACAAGTTTTATATTCAGTGTAATTACTTCCCGTATGTGAGGCGAAAAAAAAGACGTGCTCGGAGAAGTTTGCTTTAAAATTAAATTAATTTCTTATTAATTTTATATAGAAAATATGCAAATTTTCTATAGAATACGATAAGTAAACTCACTGCCTAATAAAGTGAAACACGAACAAAATATATAAAAAGCAATACAATAATAATGTTGATTTTGTTGATTAACAAATATTTTTCTTAAGAATATTGCCAACGAGTTGGGTATTTAATACGTTCCGCCGAAATAATATACACATTCGAAGTTTAACTGCGGAGAGTACAACCACACCATTTGTATTGTAAATATGAAAGTTTTTATTGTGCTAATTGTGAGCTTATGTTGCTTAGTTGTTGGATTTAATGCTGCGGCTGTAGAGCATGTGGTTGCTGAAGTGCCAAAGGATATTTCACAAAATGCAACGACTGAATCGTTGTTGCCAACAAATGAAGGTAAAAATTGGTTTGATTATATATTTTATTTTAATATATGATTTAATGAAAACAAAATAAATTTTTTCAACTTGCAGACTGCATCCAACCAAAGGAAACGGGACGCTGTTTTGCCCTCTTCTATCGTTTTGCATATGATGTGGAAAAACGCGACTGCGTAGAGTTCATATATGGAGGCTGCGCTGGAAATTCTAATAATTTCGAAACTAAAGAGGATTGTGAGCAAAAATGTTTACAAAACAAGTCATCAGCTGTAGATGATAATGAAACAGTCAACACCACTGTGTTGTCACTCTCAGAATCCGAGTCTACAACCGAACAAAGTCTCTCATCTTAAATTTAATATGATTAGCATATTTGTTTGTACGCATGTATGTGTAGTGTGATAGTCTAGTTTCATAAGTTCATTTTTTTTATGTTTGTTTTTATTTTCTATTTTCTTATTTTCTCTATATATTTGTATATGAATAAGTAATATAAATAAAAATCTGAATAAGTCTAATCTATAATACAATATTGTACATTCAAAACTAATCTACGATTTTGTAGAAAGTGTTCCCCTACTAATTGATAGGGTGGGTGTTTGTTTACTCAAACGTTTTCAATACAATTTCAAGTCAAAGTTTATAAACTAAAACCTATCATTATAACGTAATTATTTTGTTTTTATTTTTTGCGAGTGCTAAAACTATACGTCCATATAATTGGCTGTAGAAGCAGAGTTCAGTAAGAATATCTCGTATACAATTAGTATAAAGGATACAACAATATTTTCAGAAGAAATATAAGGAGCATTTAGGCAGTTTTCAAATAAAATAATGTTTACTTTAAACGTTAAATTGTAGGCAATTTCTCTTTTCATATTTCTTTTAAATTTAAATTATTCTTTAAAAATCTATGTAAACTTATTTTATGTATACAGGCAATTGTATGCTAATTACATTATCGCTTTCATCAAATCATTATATATATGTATTTATATTAATTTTCGTCCCCTTAAGGAACCTATGACTGATTTGTTTCAGTTTATTAATCACGTTTTTCCAGCTAAGCCGGTGTTTGTTCTACCGAAGTAGGTTCTAGGCCGATAGAATTCCCCCTGTTAACATGTATTGGGCGCAGTACGGATTAACTTTGCCGATTGAGTCTTACTTTGGTGGTTCGCTGTCGAATCTTACTATGAAGTTCCTTACTGATGCTATCATCTCCAGGTGCGAGCCAGAAGTCAGAATTGTTCACGAAACGGATTATTTGAAAGCGATTAAAGGCACTCAGCTTTATAAATTCAAAAACCATTAGTTATTAATGTACTTACAAATTTGTCATCGAATATTGAATTATTGTTTTTCAAGATTCTATTTATCCTATCCCGTGCGTTTTAAACGCCCATATTGTCGACTGCTCTTCTGGTTCAGAGTCTTTTTCCAAGTAATAATGTAATGATATAATATTACTAATATCGGGGGATATATTAACAACTTATGCATACCATTTCATGCATTGCTCTGTTTAAAATAAGTTCTCCCAACAACTAAGCCACACATCAAGTCTCGCTCATAAATTGTTCTTGAAATCTCTTTTTGACACTAAACAATTTTTTTCTTCTCGTCAATTATTGACTTCGTGTAAAATATTACGAATGTAAAAGAAAGAGATAGAAAAAGATATAAACTTGACAGTGCTTTCAAGTCTGTTCAACTTTCCATTTTTTTCCCCAAAAATTTAAAACTTGATGTTTGTGAACTTGTACTATGTTTTAACAATTTCGTTTTGAAATTTAATTAAATATATTTAAAAGTTTTATACATCTGTATATGTATGTATGTACGTAGCGTTGTAAAATTCTTTGCTTAGAGTGATATTTAAATCTGCTGATATAAATTTTATTTGTTTATATCTTATTTTTTTTTTTTTTAATTACATTTACTAATTGGAAATTTTTTGTTTGTCCTTTTACACAAATTGGGACAATCAAAGAACGATTATAGGAGAACTCCAAATTGGAATTTTGATAACATTTTGTTTTCAGTTTGTTCTAGTAGTGCGTGCCAAAAGTTTTGTTTTTTACTTTATAATCATAGAATATTTTTTGAAGGCCGACACTTCTGATTATTCTAAGAATGCTGCAGAGAGTTATTATCTCTAATCAGAAACTCAAACAATGATACACATTAAAGCCATCAACAATGTTACTCGTTAATAAGTACGTATACCGCCATCATTATACGAATGAACTACAATATATGCATGTACATATGTTAGTATGTATGTATGTACATATTTGCATATGTGTTTATATATTTAAATTTGTATGAATAAAGTAAATAGGCACTTTATAATGAAAAACAAAATAAAAAAGTCCAACAAATTGTGATTTCTTTTTCCTATCGATTTGTATAAAAAAATATCGCCTTTCCAGATTAGAATACAGTGAAATTTTAAACTTCGTTGCAAACGTTTCTCATAAAAAAATGAAAGTTTTTGCTTTAGTTTTGTCCATCTTTGCCTTAATTTCATCAGCAATTGCTATAAAAAATGGTGAGTGGATATGAGTGATGTACATACATACATATGTATGTCTCGTATAGGATAATGAATAATTATTGAATTTATTAAATTTGAAAGCTGCTTGCGGTTTTAAAAATTCCGTTGACGGAAATGGCCTAATTGCTTGTGCTGCTTACATCCCATCCTGGTCATATAAGGCTGATTCCAATGAGTGTGTTGAGTTTGTCTATGGTGGCTGTGGTGGAAACCTAAACCGTTTCGGTTCCCGTAAGGAATGTGAAGACATGTGCAAAGAATAAACGAATAAAAAAATTTAAATAAAAATATTTAATAATAATTTGTGTGTTTTATGCGAGTAGTCAAAAAAATCGAATCATTAAATAATGGTTAATGATCAAATGTAAGTTATATTAACTTAACCGAGCACTAAGCAATGAAATTTCTATTTAGTTTACTTTATAAGAATAATTAAAGATGTTAGTTATACATAGCTTAGAAAATAATTATAAACAGTTTTAAACTTTAAAATACAAAGGCTATAGAAATCAGAAAAGATATTTTCGCTTTTAAAGTCTTCTATAAAATAAATGTTATGTAGTAAAGTTTTGACAGATCTGTAGAGTTAACTTACCATTTTGCTAATTACCTTACAGCTTACCTACTGTTTCCTATTTTCAAACAACAAACACTGTTTTTGAATCTCTATTAACACACAATTGACACAATTAATCTTCCACAAACGCAAGTATGTTTAAGGTAGAAGTGGCAGTTAGCCAATGCGACTTCAAATGGTTTCTATTTAATTTCAGATAATACGCCACTTAATCATTAATTTCATTCAATCAGTTCGAAAACAACCGCAAAAAAAAAATTAAATAAAACAGAAAATCGATTAGAATTTTTAGTGGAATTTTATTATTTATCTCTTTATTAACTAATCATTTGTTAGATTTCCTAAATTTTATAATATATTTTATATTCGCGTAATATGTATTGGTATATTTGAAATCATTTTATTATACTTTATAGACTTATATTTTATTATTAATTAATTTTATTTTATTATTAATTAATTAATTAATTAATCGTAAATATGTATATATGAGAATGTTTAAATTATTAAATTTTCTAAATACTAAATTGGTTGTAATAGGCCATATTTTTACATTTAAATGAAATTTTAAGAACATTTTTTATACATATTTGTGTAATATCGTTGATTCAACATAAAAATAGTAGATCTCGAAATATTCTATTTTGAAAATGAAAAAGATTTATTAGAATATAAACAAATTCGATATTGAATTGAATATTCTTTATAGAATTTTGTTACGTTTTAAAATTTTATTCATTTCGATTATCATATACAAAAAAGAAATATGTTTTCTTTTTGTTGTTGTTGTCTAAGGCCCTTTGTATTATTAAATATTCGGTTCTATGTACATGGACTTACGGTCGCGAAATGTTTTTCAATATTACTTAGTAGGGACATAAATATTGTTACACTCATTACAATGGAAGATTTTGACATACCACCTCGTTCTGTACTGGGAATTCTAAATTTTCAAAGTTTTTTCTCGTTATCTGACTATTCCATATAATAAGAACCCTATCACTGTTACAGTACTATTTAACTGCGATATGAGAAAAGCTGATATTTTCAAAACATTTCATCCATTCGGGATTAGTTGATGTTTGTCTACCGGTATATAAAACTATTTGAGAGAGAAGATGTTAAAGACAACCGCCTGAAGGACCATCTATTGCATAACAAAATTTAGTTTACCGATGAAAAAATGTTTACCGTACAGGAAGCTGTACGCTAGCTCCTAAAGCTAAAAATAATCGTCCTCTGGCGGTCTTGATTAAAATCCGCGTGACCACAAATTGTGGTAATTTTTAGAGGACATAGGTAAAAGATATCCTACAGATAGCTTTAATACGTGCTGTAGCTAACTTTCAAATTGACGAGGCCAGTTCCATTTAAGTTGTGCATGAATGCCAAGATATAATATTAAAAATGTAAAATGAAATAAAATTTGTTCATAAATATCTATTGTATTTAATTGTATGTATTTTATGTGTGTAACAGTATTTATATCCGTACAAAGTATATATAAATATACAATCAAATGCCAAATATTTATGTATATGTGTATATTCTTTATTTATTTTTTTTGAACGATAAATTAATGTTTTGTTTATGGGAAAAGAAATTCTTTAGCTTTTATTTTATAAAAATCATCAAATGCCAACAGATTAATGTTTGCAATTTGAAAGAAAGGCAATTGCAACACTTAAATATTACATTCTACATAATTTTTTTTATTTTTTTTTAAGATTTTCTTGTGAAGACCATAGAATCACGATTTTTTCAATTATTTATTTATTAATTATTTCTTTATAAATTCTTTCTTCATAAATTATTTCTTTATAAACGACAGACAGCACTAAATGGTGCCGTTTATAAGGGGGAATCTAAAAAGAAATGATTTGCTTATGTGATAATTATGAATGAATCCAACTTATTATAAATTTGTAAGCAAATAATAATAATAATTATTGTGTTTTTTTGTTTAACATTTAATTTTTAATTATTTATTGTATATGCTAAATACAATAAAAGTTAATATTTATTTATATGTATGTATTATTTATGTATTAAATTCTATTATTTATAATTCGAAATGAAATGCCGAAAAGGGGGAAAAACAAATTTCGAACACGAATAAAAATTATAGTCTTTATTTAACTACGTTTATTCGGTTTTCGTTATAACCGCGCCGTTTGTGCAGTTTAATGGTGTGTCCTTTGACGAATTCGATATCTGAGTTGGAGTTGTTGGTGGTGATAATTGTGATACAGAATGTATTTGTTGTTGTTGTTGCTGCTGCTGTTGCTGGTGGTGATGTTGATACGAAGGTGGTGTTTGATTCGAATTCGGTGATGATTGATCAATTAAAGTGGTAACCGAAGGCATCATATTGGCCACTAAACCGTTCATTGTACTGGCGGTCATATCTTGGGCTTCGTTTTTCAAACGAACACTGGCAGCAGCAGCTGCTTGATGATGAGCATTGCTTAACGATGGGTGATGGTGGAAAGAAAGCGGTGGCAAGTGCAGACCTGGAAACGCTAAACCAGCTGCGGCGGCGGCATGTAGAGATTGTAATAAGGCAGCGGAATGTTCCTGAGCTTTACGTCTTAGCTCCGCAACTGATGAAGAACGTGGATCACAATTTCCATGAGCGGTATGAGGTGGAGACTCAGGAGAACTGGTCGCCGAAGAACAGGAAACAGTTACAGAGTTGGCTGAAGAATGAGATGGTTTCAAAGTGCAGCAAGAGCAGAGGCCAGAGAATGATGGTACGCCTGTAAATAGGCAACGTATAAAATAAATAAAATTATAAATTAAATTTATTATGAAATTATTACAAGAAAATTATTTTCATTGTTCGAAATCTAATGTTGCTATTGTATTAATTTTGTTAAAATATAGATATTTCCGACTAAACAACTGCTTTCCTAATTTAACTAAAAGCTTGTTATGAAAATTGTCAATTGAAAATAATCAATCGATAAAAAAAAGATTTTTGTACGACATTAGTTGTATTTGATGTGGTGGAAAATAATCTATCTTTACAAATACACATGTACAGTGATTGAGTGCTTGTAAACAAGAAACTGTTTTGTTATACCTGTCGTACTGACAATCTGAGCCCCCATTAAAAATAAAACATTCAAAATGAAACATTCAAAATAATACTCAATATTAATTTAATAACTAAAGATGATGAAATTTGAAAAATCACATCAATCTTTAAGCTATACTTTTATTTTCTTTTGAGGGTTGCTTGTTTTCAGAAAATATCAAATTTCATTATTTAGAAGAGAGATTACATACAATAAACACACTTACCTTTTAAACCCGGGAACAGTGGCTGCTGTGAAAATTGTGAACTAAGGGAAGCTAAATGAGGTGGTAAAAACAATGATGTGGTATGATTAGGACGACCCGTTGAACCTCCACTTGCCATCGATGTTGGTGTATCATTTAGAACAGGACGAAAACCACAATTTCTGAAAGAAAAAAAAACACAAAAAAAAAAACAATGATTTCAATTAGAATTCAGAAGCAACTGATTTCTTTTCGATTTATTAGAATCTATTAATCATACATATACATACGCACAAAATTGTTGTAATTCCCATCGATATGAGAAGAAATATATAATGCCCGCATTTAAAATAATCAAATAAAATATAAAATTCATAAATAAAATTCATATGCTACACGATATACAAAAACAAAAACACAAAAAAAACAAAAAAAGAAAAATAAAATCCAAAATCGTGTCAATTATTATGTTTTCCAATTAAATAATTAAAAACACTTAAATGATTATAATTATTGTTAAACATTGTGTGGAGAACAAGTGTATAAGCTGAAAGGGGTTTTCATATGCAACCAATCCACTCTATAAGTTTTCATAATAAACAGTGGCAATGATCTCTTCCACTATTGCCACATTGTCATGTACATAAATACATATATATGTGTATGAGTGTGTTTTGCCATTGGAAACGGTTGCATTATTAAAAGGCCTCCCATATTTATATGGCTCTTAATTAATTCTTAATTGAAATAAATTAAAATATTTTTACTGTCTAATCGTATTATTCATAAACATTCAATTATATTGTGTATATACATACATATGGACGGATGGATGGATGGATGGGTGGATGGATGAATTTATAATATTGATATTTTTCATTAGGGTCTAAACAATTTACATGTTTTCGTTTTAGATACGATTTTATATCGTAATGTTTTTACTCTTTTAACAATGACTGCTAGTCTAATTTATATTTTAGAAACAAAGACAAAAACGAAAACAAAAGGAAAAGGCAAAAAAATACAAATTATAATAATAAATGTCATCGTACAATAATGTAGAGTGTATGTATGTATTTTAGAAATTATAGTGTATCATGCCTTTATAAGGGACTACTTTGATGGTGATAGTGGCGGAATGCCTGCGATAGTTTGGTATTTTTTTTTTTTCATATTTTATACCATAAATTTCAATTGCAATAATTTCATCATACATTTATTTCTTCGTGCCGTTAATGTTGATGTTGATGTTGTAGTTGATGTTGACGACGATGATGATGATGACGATGGTGACGGTTTGTGATTAATTGAAATGTGCCTTTTATCAGACTGTTGCCTATTTAAACAAGTTTTTATTTTTTTTTTTTTAATTTTTCATAATTGTTTGAGTTTTTATTTTTTTTATAATTTTTATTTTATTAATTAATTGTTGAAATTGAATTAATTTCTGTTTACATAGCAATTAACAAAACGTTATTAAAAAGAATTTTTAATATATGTGTGCGTAAGCATGCATACATACATACATATGTACATATACGCAATATTTTAATTTGATATTTTAACATGTTTTTTTTTCTTTTTTCTTTCTGAAATTTAAAATAACTAATTAGTTTTTATATAAATAGACGTGTGTATATAAATATATACATATGTATATACCGATATATTAATTAAAAATATTAAGTGTATCTACCGTTTCCTTTGCAGTCGATATTTAAGTTTTAAAATATAATTTTAAATACATACTTACAAAGTACTCAATTAGAAGTTGTAATTTAAAATTAGAAATATCATAAAAACAAACTTAAGCTTGCTCAATGTTGTTCTTACATGCTTGCCGTATTGGTAACTGTTGAATTAGGATAGTTACATACATATATCTCGGTTACATACGAGTACGTATTGAGTATTCCTTGTAGTGTGAGTACTCAAACATACGTGAGTACTTGTATCAAATTTAAAAATTTTATTCTTTGTTTTATTTAAATAATGCTCAATTAATGTTTAATTAAAAACTCAAAAAGATAGCTGCAAATATGCTGTTCATCAACTCCTTTTAGTTAAAGATCATTTAGGGAATGTAGAAAAGTATTTTTAATTCTTCAAAATTTAATAACGAAATTGATGTGTTTGCTTGGTATTATTCACTTTATGCTTGATGAATATGGTGATTGTGGTAATACATGCCATTTAATTTATTTTTTTTTTTTTTGTTGGATTTTCCACATTATTTTCCTTTTTTTGATTTTTCGGCAACTCCAAAAGTATAAAACGAAAAGCCACAAATGAAAATTTCATTACGTAAATCCACGGTTTTATTCATGACAAAAATGTACACATATTTACGCGATTTATTCCATTTTTCTTTAATCGTATTCGAGGTTTTTGTAAAAGTTTTATTTTCCATGTTGTACTCACAGTGGTTAGAAAGTTTAAACAAACATTTTTTTTTTTCATTTATTTATTGCTTTCTACTCGTCTTTTTCAATGAAATTATATACATTTTTTTCTGCTCTTTCACTTTATTTAGAATTTAGAAAGAAACAGAATTTAAAATGAGAATCATAACGAGAATGATGATGATGGTCATGGTCATGATAAGGTGATGCTGTTTCATTGGATGGATGTTTTGGGTAATAACTGATGGTTTTTGCATTTAATAATCGTATTTTACTAGCATTTTCATCATTGCTAGTGTTGTTTGGTGGGGGCCGTAGGGTATTCAATTATATTCGAAACTCATCCAGAATTTTAGCCAAAGAATTAGTACAGACGGAAATTTTGTTTTAAAATTGATTTAACAAGGCACAGAATGTAGACACAAAACTTTTTTTTAGAAAATATCCTTCAATTATTGTATATTTTCTGTGCAATATGAATAGCGTCGTTTATCAAGAGTATAGTGATGTTACTATTACAGTCACAATCCAAATAAAATTACGCTCAAAACGACAACCAAAAAAGGAATTATTTTTTTATGGTATACATATGTATGTATGTGGAAAATAATGTTTCTAGCATCTGACTGTCTACTGGTTTATGATTTGCATTCAAAGGGATTGTAAACACACTGCAATGGAGGAGAATTTCGAACGCACTTGCTTGAAATACTCGTAGTAAAAACAAGACTGTTTGCGTATAATTAAGCACTCATCCTTTGGTCGTAATTAAATTTTCCATGTGCACATTCAGACGTATCAGCAAGTATACATACAGCTTTGCAGTTGCAGGCAATGTCAACAATATCGTCAACAACTCAGCTTAATAATCAAATGTTGGAACAAGTAGAAAAAGCTTCAGAAATTTAATTTTCAACAACAATTACCTTTAGGCCCAATTACAGTGTACAACATTGCTTTATAGTCGCACGTTAAAATGTCTAAATGTCTGCGTTTGTTCAACGCGTGTATAGCATATTAGGGCGCAGTATTGTTGTTACAATTATTCCCATAGCAAAAAAATATAAATTAAAAAATTCATAATGAGTTCGTATTTTACTAAGATTTTGAGATGTTCGTAATCCAATGTTGGCATATGACGATTTCCTTTCATATTACATACGAATGTATTTCGAATTCATATTAAACTTTTTTCCTACACACTGTAAATGCCTGAATTTGTAAAAATGTGAATAAATAGAAGCAAGAGAATTTATACAAATAAAGAAATGAAATAAAATAAACTAGACAAGGCAAGACAAGAAAAAAGAGAATCTTGTGATTTTTCAAGTGTTTGCGACAGTCGTTGTGCCAGAACTAATTGGTCTGGAGGATAGAAAATAAAAGACGAAATATTGCTAAAGTCGTTTCTTATTTCTGGTTTTTGTTCATGAATTCAAGACAAACTTTTAGCTTTCCTTTTGTAATTAATTAATAAAATTAACAATTTTCACACGCAAACTTTTTAATAAAAACAAAAAAAAAAAAAATCAAACACAAAACTTTTTTAAAAGATTGACGAGTTTATCTCGTCAAAAAGTTTTTCATTTTCTAAATTTTTTAAAACAACATAAAATTTATTTAAAAAAACCTATAGCATGCATGCATACATTCCTATAAATTATATATATACATATATATGTACATATATATGAATTTTTTTCAGTTTTTAATTATAAAATCAACGCCTTTGGGCCAAACACATGGTTAATCAACAAACACCTACACATGCATGCGCTGACAAAAGCGAGCGTCTGTGTTAAAAAAAAAATCTTTTTCACTCATCCGCCCAAATCCACCTACATGCATACATATATATGTATGTATGTACATGTATAGCCTCTTTGTGAAAATTTGAGAGAGGATGTTAAATTTAATTTCCGTTTTAATCAAACCAATGGAAAATTCATGACTGCCAGTGAGTGTATGAGTACCTCAGTGTATTATTTTATTTATATTCTCGCATACACTTACTCACATGTCGTATGAATATTTCTATGATAAATTAAAAGAGAAACAAACAAAAAAAAACTCGTTTATGTTCAGTTATTTTATCTTTATTGTTTTTATTTTATTTGTACTCGTTTGTGTATATATGTGCATACTTGTAGTCGTACTTCGCCATTGTTATTGTCGCGTTTTATTAATTACTTAATGAATAATTAAATATTGCCTTAATTTGGTTATATGAAAAAAATTAATTTCTTGTTGTTGCTCTTAATTTATTATCGCGAACGTCAAAAGGGAAGTTTTTTCTCCTCAACAAAATTTAAGTCGATGAAAGAATCCTTTAACGTGTTTTTAAAATAAACTTTAATATTATTTCCTCCAAGACCTCAGTTGCTAAAATAATTATATTACATATCTCTTAAATTACACTATGCAACAAAAGGAAAAAGAAAAGAAAACAAAAATAAATTAAATACATATTCCTTTTATTTATCTTGAACTCTCCAAAGTTATTTTATTAAAAGGAAACAAACTGAGTTAATTGATTATATTCGATATTTTTGAATAGGTTTTTAAAAAGTTCATTTTTACTGTCGACATTTCCCGACAGCTTTCGTAATTAATTACAGTCAAATACAAAGATGTTAAAAATGTATACTTTATGGTCGAAAGAGGTATACACAAAATGTTAATAGAAATAGTGTTAAAACATTTCACTATTTATTCGAAAATTTAAAGTGTAATAAAGTATTAAACTGATCGTTTCTTATATTTAATCTACGAAAACTATATGTGGCGGGCGGCTACTTTTGTCTACTTTATCTTTTTGCTGAATGGAATTTTTATTAATAGAAAATGAAAAAAAATTGTAAAACATATTTGATTTGAAAAGGGATTTTTTGGTCTTAGTAGGATAGATCATTTAATATATATGTATGTATGTACATATGTATGTATCCTTTAGTTAATGATTATTTAATGTACCATTCAATTATTATTCGATTCAAATGCAAAATACATTATTTGTCTCATTTACAAAAAAAATCCATTTATTTATTATTTATTTAGTGTTCGATACCAGTGTTGTTCCAACCCTCACAATTATGTTGACATATTTGCAAATGAATTTCATAATAAAAAGAGAAACATAATAATAATCCTGGATGACAATAATAGAGACCAGGCAAAAATCAAAGCATAAATAAAGGGGATCATTTATAGCCGTTTAACATTGAGTGCTTTGCGGTTTGTTTATACGTTATTGTTTACATATACGCAATTACAACAGTCATCCATCGTGTCTGACGGTCGGCCTCATTCAGCCCAATTTACAATGTCATGTTGTTCACGCTTAACATTGCTTTCAATATTCAGTTCAAATTTTTTTTCCATTTTGTTTTTTTTTTTTGTTAAACAATTGTTTGTTTATGTCACACAATGGCCATGTTCGTTCGTTTTTTTTTTTTTATAAATTTTTCTGAAGCAGACAACATCCACATGCTCATACCATTTGGCAATTCCAGATCCTTTTCTTTTCTTTTCGCAGCGTATGTGTTTTGTCATTGGTTTAGATATCCTGCTGTGTTCGTATGCCAAGTACCGTTTTATAATGGGGGTTCTATGGAAGCAAATGCAAGGAAGTGCTTTTTGCATACCCACTGTGCGCCAAAAGGCGTTAAGTTGGCAATAATTGTGTTTTGTTTGCCTCAATTTACTTGCAACGCATACCATACGCCCGTCGCACATTGTGTTGACATCATTAATGGACTGTAATACGTGTTTACATTCACTCAATTTAATTCTAAAGTATTATTGCTCTAATTTAGGTGTTTTCATTCTGTACATCTACTGATGATATTTAATCGTAAATAGTTGTGTTTTTATTGAAATTAAAGCCAATGATACTTTGGAATTATTGGACTTTATTTATTAAATTTTTAAATAAATTTTTAATAATATTTTTTTATGTGGTTTTGAAAATCGATACTTAGGATTTATAAAAAAAAATTTAATATTACGGTAAATATAAAAATTAGAGATTGATATTAAGTAGAGAGTATCCTAGTCTAACATCCGAAGATAAATGCTCACTTTCATGTCCAAAAGTGTATAAAATTCTAAGACGAATTTTTTTCGTCGAATTATGTACACTTATGTTACTTTAGCGAATGCGATACTGTTTTAATGCAATTTTCAGTTAGTTTAGAAAAAAATGTTCTGTTGGGAAGGTATTTTCTTATCGCCTTTGAAACATTTGGTACTCGTATGTCTATTTCATTCATATTAAACCCATGATTTATTTTTATTATTCCATAATTTGTTTGCGTTTGAAAACTTTAATGATTCTTATTAGCATTGAAGACTAAAGAACACACATCGTTGTAAATAAAATGTAATTTAATTTCGATTACTGGATAATACTTTTTCTTTTTTTTTTTTTCAAAATGTAGTATTTTTCTGCTTATTTTTAATTAAAATTTATTCATTCTATTTCATATTAATATTTTTATGTTATTTTATAATTTCATAGATGAATCTCAATTGAAATATTTTCATGTTCTTTTAAAATTTAATGATAATGAGTTTTCAACAGTTAAGTTAAGAAAAGCACCCTCTCTCGATATTTTCTTCAAGTTGCAAACGATTGCAAATAAATTTATAATAATTACAATGAATGGCCTCTTTAAGGACTAATAAATAAATGAAACACGAAAACAAATTTGTATTTGTAGAATAACAATTAGGAATTGTAATATTTTTGTAATTTTTGATCTGCTAATTGCCGGCGTATCATTAAGCTACTTTGAGATTACAATTACCAAACAACAATGAGAAGAGGGTGAAAAAGCAGCAGTAGAAATAACAACAACAACAAATACATTATATGTACATACATAAGTATGTCTGTATGTGTGTATAGTAAAAATGTGAGTTTCCGAAATATTAATTTTAGATTTTGTACAAGTTCTTCTTGTAGTTTTGTTGTTAAGAATCAATGTCACCACTACCATCACAATCACCATCACAATCCCTTAGCATGAACCCTTATCTCGTATAAAAGCGAATTGAAAAAGAGGGTGTAAAACTTAAATTGGATTGCTATGGAGAGAGAATATTTGTGGTAAAAGCGACCAGCAACAGCAATTAAATTGCTCTTCAAAAGATGTAGAAAAAACGAAGAAGGACACTTTAAAACGCAACGTTTTGTTTCGTTTATAATTGATTGGTTGGGTGTGTTTTGATTAGCCTCTGTGAAACAATGTCTATCTGTCTGTCTGTCTGTATGTCCGTCTGTATGTATGTGTTGGTTTGAACTTAAACTGTTTGTACAATTACACTTTCATCGCATTTAAAAGTAAATATTAGCCTTAATGTTTTCTTTTGTCGTTTTATTCTCTGGTTTTCAAATGGAATGGCCACTGCTGTAGCTACTACTTATTGCAAACAAAGTCAGTGTTAATCCTAAACGGATATAGATGGGATAGAAAAGGAAGCATTGTGCTCAGCGGAAACATTAAGAGTACGTCCATAATATATAATTTTTATTTGAGTGTAATGATGCTCAAATAGACCGTCACGTGTTATCCATTAAGATCGATTGGGAAATCACCTTTTTCTTTTTTGTTATGATAAACAAATCTTTGTAAATGTACTTACGTTTCATGATTGTTGCTGTTGTTGTTGATACCCGCTGAGTTCGAGCTGCCAAATGTACCAAAGATATGCGTTCCAAATGGTTGGGCTGTTGCTGTATTTAGAGTTGCTGTGGGAGTCGTTGAGGCGCTACTCGAACGCGTTGACAATGATATGGGTCCTCCCACTTCAATTGGGGAATCAGTGTTGCGAGAGTTAGAAGGGCTATTCGTTGGATTGCGTGGTGTTCGAGCTCCAGGCGAGGGAGAACCGGCACTTATGGAGCCAACTGATTGTGAACCCGAATGAGCACTATTCATTTGATTCGACGACAGAGGTCGTTCAGTGTCAGAATCTATACCCATTCCGCCATGTGGACTACGATGCGATGAGCCCGGACCCGGGCTGTGAGAACGTTGATGATGTGTTTCATCATCATCCATTTCGCCGGTAATATCTGGTGATGACTCGCGGCTATCATGGAGCTGAAAATTAAAAAAAAAATTTCAAATTATTAAAATTGTTTGAAGTAAAAAAAAAAGAATAAAAAACAAACTGAATATCGTTTTTATGAGATAAAATGTGGAATGTGCCATAATTTCTGACGTCTTTACAAAAGTCAATAACGTTTTTTACCTAATTTTCTTAAATAATTTATCTATTTTATTTTGCTTAAGTAAGGAGAACGCACGAAAAAATTTGGGCATACGATTTTCAATATTAAAACTAAACGTATTTGTAAAATCATTCTAATATTTTTTCAATTAAAGAAAGTAATTTTTAAATTGATAATCACATTTTAAATTCAGAGATTTTTCTACCATTCAAATAGTTTTTGTACTAATGCTCAATTTATTTGGGTACTTAATAACATCATTTCATTAACAATAATTAGATTTTTCAATCCCGGTTAAAGTAATAGCCGAATACATTTTCTTATAGTTAAAATTACTTTTACTGAACATACATATACATACATATATTAAACGAAATCATAAATTTTCAACAACAGACGTGCCATGGTTCAATCCTCAGGTCAGACATCTTAAACAAAACAGAATAGGAAAATGTTTCTTCGACGACTTACACTCAACAGATTTCTGACAAAAACTCTGAGAATAAATAAATTGCATTGAAAAGTTTATTAAAAATCTGTCGTTCGGAGTCTCCTTTTCTCTGTAGGTCCCGCCACTTATGGATAAAATTAACACACTCAACATAGGTGGTGTGAGAAACCAGGTCGTAGCCCTGACTGAAGGTTTATTATGACCAATTACATAAGTATGTAAGTATATTTTGCTTTCAAATTTCTGAGAGGGTACGTATATGCTTATGTATTCTTGTCATTTTTTAAAATTTATTGTGCATAGAATTGTCTGATTGAAATTATTCTTCTGGTAATATTTCAAAATTCTTTTGATTTAACATTTATTGTACCTTGTCCAGTGAAACGCTACTACAATCGCCATTTTCACGCTTGCGTTGCTCGTCCTTAAGGCGTTCCGCTTTACGCCATTTGGCGCGACGGTTTTGAAACCAGACCTGCAATGAGACAAGAAAAGTAAAACAATGAGAATATTATTCATACAGGGAATTTAATGTTTCCAATAAAATAATGTTTAAAATTTAAACAATTGTACGTACATATTTACCATATGGTATGATATGGTATGGTACGTGTATTTGTAAGTTTTAATTTTCATTTATTTTCAATATAAAAAAAAAAATATAAAAATATTAACTTATACTGCATGCATGTGTGTGTGTGTGTGTGTGAGTAGTTGTATAAAAAAAAAACTAATCGCAATAAATAAAAAGGAACAGCAAACAATAGATATTGTTTGGATGGTTGCTTGTTTTTCTTCAAATGCCTTGGGCGGTAGTATTTTCAAATAAATTGAAAAAGTTTTGAAACAAAAAATATATGTATGTATGTATACTTTTACGCTTAAATAAGTTTTCCACTTAAAAACATTAAATTGAAATTTCTGAAAGAGGAGTAAGAGATATGAAGGAAGAGACATGGAGAGCTTTCGTGTAGACAGGTACAACGACGAGTTTTCGAGTGTTAGGGATTCAAAAATATTTGATTATTAAGGTCTTACTTTCAAAAATATGAGTAGAAAACATTCTTTGTGAAAATTTCTTTTTTTTATCACTGGGTAGGTAGGTAAGTAGGTTGAAAAGAGGCCTATTGACATACACCTTAGCCATCACCATTTGAAACAACCACCTTACTTTTTTTATAATAACTCAGTATCTTGTAGGAACTTCTGGAACTTCTTCCTGTCCATTCCTATGAGATGAAATATGTCAACACAGTTCAGGTATGCATGGAACGTACTTTGTCATTATTCCGCAACAGTTGATGTAACGTTTCCGAACATTTTTTAGCTTAGACTTTATTAGTCCGAATATTCGATTTATTGGATTGCTAATGTCCAATCACACCATGATGACTAGGACCTCAAACAATGCGTACCGTTCCATACCTGGAGGGATTGTTAATCGCCTCATTACACTCCAAGACGGTCTTTGATCCCGTATTCTTGGATGTTTTAAATCATGTTGAAATTTGTTTGATTTTTGAAATCGTTTCTTTAATACATTAATTTTTTAAACAAAAGACGGCATGGCATGGCATTGTGTGTTACCAAAACTGGAAATGTGATTTTCATGTCAAACTAATTGAAATATTAATACTCTTAGAAAACAAAAACCCAGTTATTACAACATAAAGTCAAATTAATTTCAATCTCTTCTGTTTTCTAAAGGAACTATTGTAAATTTTCAGTTGATATACTTGTCCCCTGGTGTTTATTATGAACGAAATGAAATTGTCATTGTCTTCTAAACTTTATTTACCAGATTATGGGCAATTTGTAATCTTCATTCATTCTTCTTAATTCTTGTTATGTGTTAGTTTTTACTTGTCTAATGAGACAAAATTAGCTTTACGATTTATTTGCAAAACTGAGTACATGAGAGATGTGAGTGTACATACATGTGTGCCAGTCAGTGTGTATTTGTTTTATTCATGACAATCACATAAATTATCATTTTGGTTTCTTTGTTGTTTTCTTTATTTATCTTTATACTACTTGTGAATGTAAATGGGTTTGTGTGTGTGTGTGTGTGTGTTTGAATATCCTGTTTTTCTTGTCGATATTTTCAACTTGTTCTTCTTTTGTTTGGTTATTCATTCTGCTTCTGTTTCCGTTTCCTGTAGACATTTTATATCAAAAAAATAAATAAGAGAATATACACACAAATACTAATACATAATACATACGTACTTTTCCAGTATTCCTTTCAACTGTATGCAGAAACGAAGAGGGAAAGGGGGGCAACATTCATTTTCTAATCAAAATTCAAATTTTTTTCTTTCCAACTTCATTTACTGTCAGTGTTTGGAGGAGTCTCGTTTGTCTACAAAATCTTTTTCTACTTGGGAAAATACAACATACAATAGCAACAAAAACGAAAACACACTCCTTTATATACAAGATATAAGATAATATGTAAATATTCTAAAATGTAATCATGATTTTGATGGGAGTATATAAGACGAAATTGAATTGTACGCCTTAAGGATAAAACGATGGCGGAATGATGGTGGTACTAGGGGTTAGAAGAATGTAACAATAAAAAATGTATCTCGAAAGGATTCATAATGCTTTTGTTTTATAAAATAATGCAATCAACTTGAGACCCTACACACACACACACACACACACAAAATATTAAAGTAGGATGCATGCCTCCTGCTCTCTTGCCATCTATCTCTTTGCTAGACTCAACTTTATCCTTTTGTTGTTATTCTTTTCATTATTTTATTCACATTATTTTTCCACTTATTCGTTTATAATACTTATTTAGTTGTGTATGTATGTATGTATGTGTGTATATGTTTTCGGGTGGTTGGGTGTATAATGTAACAGTAACTGAATCCTTAACCACCCACCAATTTAACCATTATTGGTTTTTTTTTTACCGTTATTTCTTATTATTTTTATTTTTTATATTTCTGTTTTTATTTTTTTTTAATTCTCTACATTTCTGTAACGCCCACCTATATTTTTTTCTCTTCGAGTGCGATTGTGTGCAATTTTTTGGGGTTGATTGCCCTTTGCCGCGCATGTTTCCCCATTTTTATGATTGTTGGGTTTGGGGTTTTTGCTTCAAGGCTCCATGTTTTTTTTTATCATGCTTTCTGCTTTCATATCGTTCTTTTCCTGTTGTGTGTTAGCCTTTGGGAATCATCGATATCAATTTGGTTAGTTGGTTACTTACAAATATGAAATGAAATAATCTTATAAATTATATTTTATTTTACTTTCTTTTAATTTTTGTTTTTGCCTCTTTCTTCTTCCTCTTCGTTATTATTTTGTCTTTTTTAATATTTGAAAATGTTTTCTTTATTTGTATTTTATTTTTCCATCCTTTCCGTTGCTAATTTATGACATGTTGAAATAATTTTATTTCAGTTTTAATGAGAAGATGAGGAAATACTAAGACGCTGGAGGAAATTGTGGTTAAGAATTAAATTTGAACACATCACTGCAAATAATTAGATGACAAAAAATGTTGTAAAATCGTAAAAGTTCAATATCGAATAAATGAAAATACACACGATTAACTGTTATTTTTAAGTGTCATAAAAATTTAAGAAACAATGAAACAATTACTGCAACTTTTCGATAATTGCAACAGGCGAGATTTTATTCATTTTGCAAAACCTCCAAACTTATTTTATTTAAAAAAAAAAACAGTTTTTTTGAACTTTTTACATAAAATTATTGATTACACAAATATTTTTTAACCTATTTTTTCAGTTCAGTGTCTTCGAAAAGGAAGAGTAAGCCTTTAAAATGATATACGTACACAAACATGTTATTCAAACTTATATGTTCTGAGTTTTGATCGAGTAAACTTGGAAAACATTATTTTTTCCTTATTTATTCAAGTTTGACAATTCTTAATTACATAATTTAAATTAACTTAAGAAATATGTAAAAAGTGCTGACATTCTTAAAGTGCACTCTCGTAAGATGAAGAGCTTGACATTTTGTTTGATAAAATCAGACAAAAATTACCGTAGCTATTATTTAAAGAGTATAACAGTCGTGTCATTATCTTTTTTATATGTGTGGTTATCAAATGAACTTTCAGTTTAGAAACTTTCACAATTTTTTGATGGATCTTGTCAGTTAATATTTATTATATTGCATTGTGGATTATTATAACATACTGTTACTGTTGTTATTGAAACGTATACTTGGCTGAATGTAATTAAAATACCACTTTGTCTGTAGTTTTGCAAACGTCATCCAAAGGCGTTCAGCAACAAGATTCAATCTGAATTTAACAATACGATCGTCCATGGCTTTACTTAGATAGTACATATCAAATCTGTATAGATATCACTGAGAATGAAATGTTTCATTTGTGTAAACTTTATACAATTTTTTCCTGGCTCTATTCTAAAGCAATCGGAATAATTTTTATTTAAAAACATTATAAAGTTTACAAAAACTCCATTACATACTTATCTTATATACACTATGTATTTTTGATTTAAAAAAGTTTGTTTTTTTGTAATTTTTAAATATATATTACAGTTCTAAATCAATTTCCATCATGTCTGCCAGATCCTATGATTTTGATTACATTTGACATGTGGAAGAATGCCTCAAGAAAAAATATGTTCAAAACTTAAACATTTCTTATTATGAAAAAAAAAAAAACACACACACACTGAAAAAACAATATGTTGTTCAATATGATACAATTTCAAATTGTTTGCTTGTTTCAAAATACATAATTACAAGTGGAAAGGAAAAAAAAAATATTGTTACAACAATTATGCACCAACAAAGTAAACATCATCATTACTATCGCCATTAGAGAATCAAACATCATCATACCACCAACCAGCAAATATCATCATTATCGTTTAGCCTGCTTAAACAAACATATTTGAGGTTTTACACAAATATTTTGCAATTGTTAACAAACAAAAGAAACAAAACAAAAGAGAGAATTTCGAAAAAAAAGGGAAACAATAACGAAACTATTTATCGTATATACAAAACAATGTATTCTGTCGTTCGTCCTTTCGTGTCTTTTGCGCCCTATTCCAAATCAAAATTTCAGTTCAAGTGTAATGAAGGAATAAATGAATAACGGACGACTGAATGAACAGATGTGTTAATTTTAAGCGTATTTACCACTCAACAGACTCTTTAATGCCCCCTTTCTAGACTGAGTGCGTACAAGGGTTAACCACAAATACTTTTCGACAAGCAGTAAGCAACACCCTTTTTTTCAAATTGTTTAATTTTTTTTTCCAAACGACTTGTGTTTTTGTTTCTTCATTACATGAATATTTTGATAAGAAAAAAATAGTCGCTGGTAGCACTAAAGGGAGACTGGTATTTGGAAGAGTGGCATTAAAGGATTATTTCACCAAATGCAATTATTCATACATATCCAATCCCTTACTATTACAACTACAACCTTAAACCGACAAGTATAACTCCGTTCTCTCCTTTCTTGTTGGTTTTTTCTTTTAATGGCCTCGGGCTAATACATTGGTTTCATGAATACTGAGGAACTATATTATCGTGATCACGATGCTTATGATATTTCCATTGTTATCTCGATTAAAGAGGGCTGTAATATTGATGTTTCTTCTTATGGAGTGCCTCAAGCACCGTTATTCGAGTAATAAATAGTTTAAGTCATTTACGATTTTGAACAGAATCCACAATTCAAGTGTGTGACAGTGTTGGGGGAGGACCGTAAGTTATGGTTTATTAGACCAATTTAATATGACAAATTGTTTAATCATGCATTTGTTTAATGGAAAAATTATCATGAACACAAAATTACAGTAGCCTGTAATTTTTGTAATAAATAATAATGTCAAGGTGGATTTTGTTGTTGTAGTATTACTCGCTGAAAACTGGAAGATACTGGAAAATGCTTAAAGGATTATATTTTTAAATAATTATACCCTTTGTTACAAAACAAGAATTAAGAAATTAAATGTTTTAGATTTATACAACAGATGGCACAAAAATATGTCATATTCATTCTCAGTTGCATACTCATTCATGTCCACGGCCAATGTCCAAAAGTAAAATTGAAAACAACATTGATTAACAAAGACAGATTATATTTATTTCCATATTTCCTCTTTAAATTTTATATTCTCGAGAGTGTTTAAAAAATATGTTACTACGTTCTGTATCTAATAAAATTTTGTTTTTCCTTTTTTTTTTTTGGGTAATGACTTAAGGAATTTCGAAATAAATTCTCAGGATCTCGCTAATGTTTAGGAATTATAATCCCGCAGTAATTTCAAATTTATTTTAAAAGTATCACACACAAATTTCAAAGTGTTATAAACAAATTTTAATCGAAATTTTAATAATTTTTCTTTATTTTTCAAATATCATTTCTAACAATTAATTTATTTATATTTATTAATTATTTAATTTTTTACGAGCTGCGTAGCTTCGGCCTTATGCTCACTATGGCACACTGCTCACTAGACTACCAGAGCACGCATAAACGTAATTTTAATTCCTATTCTTATATTGGATACCTATTGGGTAAACGTTAATGAATTTCTACTACTTATTCTACACACTTTGAGCCTAAAATAGTTTAAGGCTAGTTCTTGACTTGGCGGCTTATGTAATTGGAAATCTGGTGATTATAATATCTCAGTGGATACAGAATATTATACATCTTTTATACAGGTTTCATATTTATCATCATTTTACAACTGTGTGTTTAAATATCAGACCGGCACAAAAAAAAAGAAATTAAAATTCACTCTAAATAGTTTGACATCATCTGTTTTTCAAAATTATTCTCAAATTTAATTGGATTTTATTACGTACATTATTTCATTAATTTTATGAATATAAAGTACAAAAGATCAAAACTAAAATTGATTAAAAATAAGGAAGAAATTTTAAACTGGCAAATGATACCCTGTATCAAATTTCATGCAGACGCTTTGCCATAAATTCTGTTACAGACTTTTTTACTTCTGTGCCACCCTATTGCCACCATCCCCATATCTTTCTCTCCTGCCTACTTACGCATATAATGGGAATAGATTTCTTAAATAGTACATTTAAGCCAGTAATTTTTTTATTTCTATTACATTCAAGTTGTTAGAAGCGAGAAAGAAATCATTTTTTATGAGAGTACATAACCGATGCCGAAGCCACTTGTACATTAAATTATATCAAGATTCCCCTGAAGAGCTTAAGTTCTTTTGGTAAAGCCACTGAGACACAGTCATTCACTCAGGCAACCAGTCGTCAGTCACTCAGTTTGGCATTCAACTTGACTCGGCTTATGTTGAATTTAACCAACACCCTTGTCAATTTATACCAAAACAAAAAACTGTTTGGCATTTATGTCATTATGATTTTTGAGTTTTATTTCACTTTATCCATCCTCCTTTGCTCGGCTAAAGCATGGATGGAGTTCCCAAATTTACTTTTATTTTAGGAATTTGCGGTTTGTGTGCCAATCCTATAATATGGTATGGAGAATAAATAAAAAATTCCATTACAAATCATTGTTTATGCTTGAAATTCTCAAGCAAATTACTTCTTTGGCAAATAGTTTTAAGGTGGTGGTTGAATCTTGTGTTCTTTACGTGACAGAAGCACGTGTTTATAACATGACATGGATGTTTTTTGTTCTTTTTTTGTTTTTTTGTGTTTCTTTATTTGTTAAATCTAAATTAAATTCAAAGTATCAAGTGTCAAAATTATTGTTAACAATTGTATTAAAAAATGTTTTTTGCTTCCTCTACTCCCTCATTTCTTTTAATTTGATGTTACGACAGGTTCATGTGAATCGTTTTTTATTTTCAGATGTTTTCGGTTTTTTTTTTTGCAAATTTAACGAAAATTATATCTTAAGAATACATTTTGCTATACTGCATGCTGTAAATCTCTAAGGATATGTATGTATGAATGTGATCAAAGTGGCAGGTTGGCAAGTGATTGCAAATACATTTCGTTTGGCTAAACATATTTGAAACAAATTGAATTATTAAAAATTAAAAAAAAAAGTCGAAGAATAAATTGATTATGTTCGAATACTTAGATAAAATATTTCATACATTTCAATTATGTATATTCCTTTTTTAGAGAAAAATTGTATTTAAGTAATCGGGAAAATACACCGATTTTAATATACATATTGTCTAAATGAAATGGAATGAAAAGGTTGTAAAAATATTTGTGTATTTTCATAAACAATTAAACAATTTGCCAATTAAAATCATTTCTTATTCTTCTTATTTCATTCTACGAATACTTTATTGTCTGTCGTTTGAAGCTAGGTCCATAGTCCTGACTGAAGGCTTGTAATAACCAATTATG
This sequence comes from Sarcophaga rosellei, assembly GCA_930367235.1. Lineage (NCBI taxonomy): Eukaryota > Metazoa > Arthropoda > Insecta > Diptera > Sarcophagidae > Sarcophaga > Sarcophaga rosellei. The sequence continues at coordinate 1,127,559 of OV884019.1, read as the reverse complement.
TATGTATGTGTATTTTTAATGTTTTGCTTTATGACAAAACAAAAATGCATATTTTTAGATTCATTACACGTATAATAGTTTTATTTTCGAATGAATATCACACAAATAGAATTTGAAAATTCAAATTATTTAATAGAGCGTTTTTATGTCTCCATTACTCTTACTATACATACATATATGTATGTATGTATGTACAGACCTCTACGCCGATCTTTCTTACCTGATTTTAATATTCAATTGTCTTCAATTAAACTGTATTCAAATTTGACGTCAATTGTTTTTAATTTTACACCACAACCACAATTACGTGTCATCATAGTCGTTCATTCATTCTTTTATGCATCCATCCATCCATCCATCCATCCATCCACACACATCCTCAATTAATCTCTCTACTTGAGGAAATCTATATACACACACATCCATATGTATGTATGTATTTTTCTTTTTCTCATTTTGTTCACTTCAATGCAAAATAAGATGTAAATTTTTGAATTTTTCTAATTTGTTGTGAAGTGAAGGTATCAAGTGTATTTTGTGACAGATTGCAGGTCTGTCTTTGTTTTTTAACTTTTCATCTAGTATTTGCTAATTTGTTTATTTTACGGACAAGGAAAAATTTTTCAAAACTGATGATGAGTCGAATTATTAAAATTTATTGGCCGCAATACGACAAATTCATAATTTCGAATTCTGATAGTCATCTGTTCATCTGTTCATTTGCTGCCCTAAGCGACTGCTACATATGTACAGGATGGAAATGAGGCAAAGACTCAAGGCTGGAAATAACGTCACGAATCACGAATGTTGTATTGCGAATGTTGAGAATGAACATTTGTAGCAGTTAGAAGAGAAAATGCAATTAACGGAAAATGTTGTTTGAAAAATGCAAACAACACAGTAATTATGTTGCTGTGATCTCTTGTTAAGAATCATCAGCCATAGCGCTGATATCCTTTTTCCGTGAGGATTTAAACGGATAGAAAACAAACACTCGTGCACGTTATTTCCTCAAACGTTCTAAACGTTCATTAGCGGTTGTTTTTTTCGTCAGATGTGTTGTGAAAACAAATTATCCTTTTCACAATAAGAAGAAGAACAAGAACAATTACAGCTAAAGCAACTAAAACTATAACAACTAAAGTAGATACGCAAGAGCACAGAGTATAGAGGAAAAGGAAAAAAGGAGGAAATATTTTTTTTATTTCTTTGCTCTCCTTCGCTTTTATTTGGTTTAAATGGCTACATTTAATTGCCAACATTTGTCGTTTTAACGAGCAGACACATTTTTATTCCAACCATATACACATTAGTGCTCATTTTTTTCTCTCCATGATCCTTTGTGTAGCTGATTGTATCCAACTCTTGAGCACTTAAAACATCCGTGTGAAACGAGATACAATTTTAAATGAGTGTTCATAAACTCATACATATACAGTGTGTGACTGTGTACGGATATGTGTGTGGGTAGGTGTGCGAATGAGTGAATATAAAGCTATTAGGGTTCTCTAGTGGTAGATTTTAAGTCTATTTCCGGGCCAATTATCAGGCATAAGTGACGAAGAACGCTAAGTTGTGTTACATTTACTCTAATTATTGCATAAAGTTATTTTTATACGTTGTTTTCAATTCTGCAATGAATGCAATAGACAATTACATACATACATATGTACATACATATATAACTAAACACATTTAACTTAAGTCATGTAAAACTTGATTTACATTATATCTATATACGTATGCCTATATACATTCATACATACATACGTAAATATGTACATTAGGGTGGCCCCGTTTGTATGGAGAAAAAATAAGGTATAGATGTTCCCAACTAAAATGAAAGTTTGATTCATTCTAAGACTACGTTTCTCAATTTTTTCGCCCTGGGGTCAATATTTGGTGAGCTGGATCAAAGGATAAAAAGGTCCTTTTTTGAGGTTTTTTGGACTTTTTTCATATTTCTTCCAAAGGAACTATATATAAATTGTACATATTGTACATAGATATATAATATATTGAAAGAAGCATGATATATAAAACAGTTCAAAAGTGCTTATCAATGTAATCCTTGTAATCAAAATATAACTTAAGGGAATACTATATTATAGTGTACTACTCTCTCTTAAACGGATACACAATTCTTCCTACATTCCAAAACAACAGGCTTTTTATCTACTCGGGATTCTCCCTTTTACATGCGCGTATTATTAAATAATAAACATTACGAACAATGTTTATTTTATAACCAAAACTTAATAAAAAAAACAAAAATATAATCAAATTTATTTAAAAAAATATTTAAAAGAAATTCTATTACAGTGCTGTAAGTCGTCCAGTTATGTGGAACTAAAATGTCACACGACGTGAGAAAAAGTGTCAGTGCCCTTTACTTAAAAATAAAAAAATATAAGGAACTATTAAAATATTTTCTTCTTACAATTTTTTAAAGAGTGTACATACAGACATATGTATATAAGCGAGGTTCGCTTTAGAATAGAGTACACTATAGTTGACGACAATAATATCTCTTAACTGTACAGCATCAATCCTTCGCTTTGATTAATTTTCAAGCATTTTTCGAATACTTGTTTGAAAATTCATTCTTACAGTTGATCAAAAATTAACACAAGTGTTAATTTCATGGCCAAATATTCATAATTGGTCGTTGGTAAATATTTTAAATTTACCTTCATGATTAAAGTGAATGTACATACATAATATATAATTGGCCATTACAACCCTTCAGTCAGGATTACGACCTAGTGAGTGGCGGGATTTACAATTTAACGTCGACTCCGAACGACAGATTTTTTGAGAAACTTTTTCATTGCAGGCTTATTTACTCTCAGAGTTTTTGCCAGAAATCTGCTGAGAGGAAGTTGCCGAAAAAATATTTTCTTTTTGTATTTCGTTTTGATGTCTAACCTGGGATACGAACCCGGGCTACGTCGAATGTAATGTGTTTTTATTTTCCAATTATCATTTTGGATTTATTAACAAATTAAATGACATGACGCTTAAATTGTATCTCTGTCAATTACGAATATGAAAAAAAGATTATTTTGTTTGTAATAATCGTAATGGTAAATCTAATTTCGTGCTATTTTGTAGATATGACTTGTGATAATTTAATTAATATCATTTTCATTTCATATTTCACTAAAACAAATGTTCTTCTGGTTAAATAATAAGCAAATAGTCAATAAAGAAAAGTATTTCCATAATTTTAAAAGATTTTTTTTTAAAGATTTCTAATCCTTTTTGTTTGATATAAAGGCTCATGCCAATTCATTTTCTATTCGAATATTTTCTATTCGAATATTCAATTTAAGCTCTTACATTTGTTTGCCGAAATACGAATCTTTCAATTTTATTGTCTTGAATAATTAATCAATTGCATAAAATTAAAATGAAAAATGGAATTTCATAAGAAGAATACATATATGTATGTATGTAAGTGTTCATTCGCATTCAACGCCTCAACTTTATCTCAACTTTTTTACTTTTGTGCACAAGAAAATAACAACTTAACCCAGCAATATTTTCAATGTGCATTTGAAGCAGAAACAATATACATACATACATACATATTTTTACCAAAAGTACAAAAGAAACATTTATATTCATTGGGTTCTTTAACCAGGGAGTGATGGGGTGGGGGACGAGATGGGTCTTAATGCAGAAACATTAATAAAATTGAATATTCTTTAAATAAAATGAAAAGCATAAGTAAAGAAAGAAGAAAAAAAGAAGATTCAATAAGAAGAAGAAATCCTTTTGATCATAATGCATGACATATTTTCGATGTACATAGGTATAAGAAATGTATAATGAAATCAAATGAAATCAGCAATAAATATGGACACAAAAATCACATGAAGGGGTCGTTTTGGTTGAAATAACTTACGAAAGAATAACTTTTGAATTTGTATTTGAAAAAAAAAAAAAAAGAAATGAATGAATGAAAGAATATCCTACAGGAAACATAGAAAAGAAATTCATTTTATGTTTATCCCATCATTCTTACCTGAACTCTTGCTTCCGTTAGATTTATTTTCATTGCTAAATCTTCACGTGTGAAAACATCCGGATAGTGGGTCTGGGCGAATGCAGTCTCTAATTCTTCCAACTATTGGGGGGGGGCGAAAAAAAACAAAGAGAATTAAAAGGAATGTAAAATAGAATTAAAGAACCTTATGCACAGGATAATAATAGTGAAATTATCTCTATTTACCTGTTGTAACGTGAATGTTGTACGATTTCGACGTTGTTTACGCCGCACAAAAGTTTCATCATGTATGGCAGGGTGGTATGAATAACTTGTATCTGAAAAAAAAGGAAGTCATAAGAAAACAATAAAATTTAATGAGAGTGTTTAAACTACATTTTAAATGCTACCTGTTATACTAAACATTCTTGTTCTAGACTTTTGAAGTTTTTCATAACTAACCAACTAGTATTGACGCGAAATAATTGAAGCAGTATCAGTTCATATAAGGTCTATTGACGTAAAAAGATTAATGTAATAATCGATTAATTAGACTTTCACGATGCCGTAGTAGTCTAGTGGGTAGTATACTTCACTATTAGCGTGAGGGTCATGGGTACGATTCCCACCAGAGACTTTGGTCTGTTATACTACACCTAGCATATTGTCTAAGTTACTCAGCTCTTAATAATTAGATATAATTTGTAATTGTATTATAATAACCTACCTACTAGTCGCCGTAGTCTAGTAGGTAGTGTGTTGGCTTATTAGACGTAAAGCCCAGGTCAGTCATCAAAACGAAATATGAAAAAATAAATATTTCTTCGGTGACTTTCTCTCAGCAGATTTCTGGCAAAATGTCTGAAAGTAAATAAACCTGCCATGAAAAAATTTCTCAAAAATCTGTCGTTCGGAGTCGACGTTAAACTGCAGGTCCCGCCACTCAGGTATAAAATTAAGGCACACAACACGAGTGGTGGGGAAGCTAGGTCGTAATCCTAACTGAATGTTGGCTGTAATGGCCAATTATTTATGTATGTATTGTAATAAATAAATTATACTCTCTACGGATATCGCAGCGGATAACAACGTGATAATGACACTAAGCATACCGCTGAACTTACAAAAAAATGGATCTATGATAACCACTAGAAAGATCTTGGTCGGCTGTCCCAGTTAGCAGAACTTAATCCCATCGAACACCACTGTGAAGCTTTCAAATGAGGTGTTACCTGTACTCCTGGAAACTTTGAAGAATTGCAGATCTCTGTGTGAAATGGTATACACCGAAAAATCGTATAAATTTAGTGGACAGTATGCTGCGCTCTATAAAAGCTATAGTTACTGCCAAACAGGCTATAGAAAATACAGAGCATAGACTCGTTGAGACCTCACTGTATGCTATTGTGAACTGCATCAAAAGATGACTTGAGTAAAATTAGCTCATACTAGATGGTTTGTCTTTTATCACTGTCGCTACACGCGGTAGGAGGCATTTAATATAGATGAATAGAGTGAAGTATATACTGTTAGGTAGATAAGTCTTAAGGTCTCAGTTTGCATTCAAAGCTGTCCGAAGAACCCAACATTTATGTGAGAATGCTCAAGGCATCCACTGCTATTAATGACTTTTGGAGCGTTATAGGAACTAACTAAAATCTAAATCCCAGGTGCTCGCTGTGTTTTTTATAGTAGAAATTGATGCGTGATCTTCCTTGAGATAGATTGATAGCCGTTTAAATTTGGACTATCAAACTGAGATAGTCTAATGATCTAATTCTCAGTTAAGAGCTATACTGTTAAGCTTAACGCTACAGGAATACAGTCCAGTGGAATATATACTCAATTTAAGCAGGCCGTTTTCATAACCCAGCAATATATACTATAGCCTTTTGCTTACCTCTCTCCATAATGATGTCTTAGTGAGGAGGATCTTTAATTGTTCCTCTTCTAGTGGTCAAGGTGGCAGAGATTTGGTTGAGGTATTCACAAACAGATTGATCGTGTATGTAGTTGAGGGTCTGATTTAAGTAGAAATTTATTTTTTTCTTTCTTTTTTTTTTAATGTAATTTTGTTTATAATTTAACTTTGTTTATTTATTTACTTTTTTATATTTAAATTTTATTTGTAGTCGTTTCGTTTTTATTTACAAATAATTAAATCATCATATTTTCATCACTTTTTATTCGGAATAGTATTTATCGTCGTTGTATATGTTGTACGTAAAAATAACTGTATAATTGCATATCCTTTTTATGTGTATGTGTATGTGGGTATTTCATTATTCATACAATATTTACACATGTCAACACATACATATGTATATATCACAATAATTATAATAATAAAAATAATAATGATGCTGATGTAAAACACACGAATAAAAACAAATAGACAAGGAGAGAAACTTTTTCGTTCTTTTTTTTTCATTATATTCTGGCCATGATATCAAATTGACCTTTGGGCCTTTCATTACAATCTTAAATATGATTAAATATTTATAATGATCTCTATTGCAACAGCAGCAACAACAGCAACAAGCAGAGAAAATGTTAATAAAGTTTGTATGAAAAGAGCTTTAAAAAACACGAGAGTGTTAACATTACTCTATCACCACTCTTTGTATGAAAACAGTAATTTTTTCTCTCTATGATTCCTTCCGCACCAACCATCATAAACAATCCAACAATCCAAAAATAATAACAGCAACAGCAACACAAATTTTTGACTCTATGCGAAATTAATTTTCAATTTGTTTTAAATAAATAATGACTTACAAATTACAAAATTTAATTTTAATTTTCTCATCTTGTTGCTGGAGAATGAATATACTCGTACATACACTCGATGCTGTTGTTGGAAAATTTTCAAAAAAAAAAAAAAAAAGAGAAAAAAAAGAAAGCGACAACAGCATACAGACAATAGCAACGTAGCAGGACTGGAAAAGTAAGTCAACCGTAAACTTTTTTACGACAGTCTTGGCTCTGAAGGCAGGCTATGGCAAGCAGGCACTTTCTATCAAAATTAAAAAAAAAAAAAACATGGAAATGGAAATGGAAAAACCTTTAAAAGCAAATGCCAACAATTGCTTTTGTTGTTGTAAATACTGTTACATTGTTTGCCAATGTGCTACTGCTCTTGCTATAGTTGCTGTTTGCTGATTATGGAGCAGCTAATGTTATTTGTGTACGTTTGTAATTTTCTGTTAAATATAATCGGATTAAAGCTTTTATATATCTCTGCTCGGATACGCTCACACGTACTTATATACATATTTAAGTATAAACTCAAATGTTTTTATATTTGTTGTAACCTACTTAAATAACAAACGGCAAACGGCCATTTCTTATATTTTGTTTTGTTTGGTTGTTTGTTTATTTATAACATGGACTTCCATTAACGTTTGAATTCAACTCCTTTTTTAGCTCCCCTTTTATGCCTTTCGTTTTCACTTTTTCTCTCTCTCTCTCTCTCTCTCTCTATTTCTCTCTTTCTCATTCTTTCTCTTTTGCTCTTGCGAAGAATGGAAAAAACATTAAACTTAATACAAATCATTGCTGTTAATACCAGTATATATGTATGGATATATATGGGTAAGTTTGTGTGTGTGTGTATGTGTAAATAAGTGAGAGTAGTCTGGATGTCTCTGGGGATTCTTTAATGCGCAGTAATACTGTTAGTTGCCAACAGCTTGCATTAGTACGAGTATTTGTGTTTAGATGTATTAGTGCCTGTATATACCATTTGGAATTCAAATTGTTGCCTGTTTTTAGGCTACTAGTGTAGATAAGTGTTGGCTTTTTCAGTTCACAAAATAAATTTCTCATAGAAATTCTTTTCGACTTTTTTAGATTTCTTTCCATATTTTTATTAATTCGAAAGGATACCTTAGTAGAGGTAGTTGTTTAAATATTTTTAATCGTTTTAAATTATTAAACTTCATTATAAAGTCATAAATTGTTAATGAAACAATTAATAGTTGGAAAGACAGTAAAGGAATTTCACTAATTTAGTTTTTTTTTGTTATATTTAAATTTAATTTATTTATTTATTTTCGTTTTTTTTTAATCAAATTCGTGCAAAATTTTTTTATATTCTGAATAATAAATTTGAAATTGGATACTTCAGTGTTTATTTTTTAAATAATCCGGCTAATCGATACGCCAATAAACGCTCAAAGCAGTGACAGTCATTAGATAGTGACGATTGATTTGACATTCATTGTTAGAATTCTATTATGAAAATTATAACATTTAAATAATTTAATAATCGTACATACTTCTATTTCGAACACAAACACAAATTCTTCTTTCGCTCACATAATTCAGACGGTGATAATAATTTCCATGATTGCCAGTAATAGCCAGTTATCATCATAATAATCAACATCATGAACGTGGAGATTATTAGACTCCTTACTAAATGGATTCGGTGTAAGATATGTATGATAATGAGATGAAATTTACTTGCAGAGGTAAGTAAAAGAAGGAAACATTTTCGTCGTCATCATTTTCGTTTGCTTTTATGAAAACAAAAATCCTTTAATGATGGTCTTGCCGTTAAACCAACTGACAGAAAATTGAATTATCTGTCATTATGCGTATACATCTCCCTTCCCAACGACTCTAATAAGCTCCAAAGAATTCAAGTCTGTAAAATTTCGTATAAACGAACTACTCAAACGGAAGTCAAAGTGTACAAGACACAAACGACTCTTCTTCTCATAACTTTGTTCATGTTCTTGATCATGTTCTTTGGCTACTTGACGATTGACTTTTTAAGGGTTGTTCATCATCGATGGTATTGACATCGTCACCGTCATCGTCACTCGACATCATTTTCCTCATCATTATCCTAATTGTGATACAATTTCAATAGCAAATCTCTATAAGAATGAAAACCATTTATGGGGAGTAGGCAATATCTTTAGACTTCTTTCTGTCTGCGTGTGTATTTGTTGTAAGCGAAAAAAAATGTCTTGTCTATTTTGATTCAATTTTGCAAATACAGGGTTTTTTTATTGATAAATCCTTTCTTCCTTACATGTCTTCTTGACAAGTGCGGTTTGTTTGATGCCAAACCAAACTGAAGCGAACTAAACCCAGCAAATACCATCCATATACCATATGTAGAGTAACATTCTTGTGTGTGTTGTTTGATTTCTGTCAGTTCATTGCTTTTAAGTGGCATTAGGATTTCTTTATTGCATATTTGTTCGTGGTATTTAATCCTGTGCTAAATTATAGAACAAATAAATGTTGACGATGCTGTGTTTGTGTGCTCTTAAATTCATACTCAAAAACGAATTCTTTGTGAGGAATTGTACAAGGGTGTGTTGCTGCTGTTGTTGTTGGCATTATCGTATTCTTATTATTGTTGTTATTGTTGCTCTCTCTTATCTAGTTGTCCAAAATTTATTTTGTATACTGAGAGGATTTGCATGTTGGAAAACTTAATTTGCGTTAATTACCCAGTTGACAGCAGAGGCCCTAATAACACTTGACTCATTTTACTGATGACAAATGCCTCAATCCACTGCAATGTTTCATAAGGATATACATGAATCTATGAACGTATGCATACATACATATATACACCACACAGAAGTACACGTAAGTCTGTGCTACAAGTGTAAGTGTTTTTTGGTAATGAATATCATGAATAGAAATAAAATGAAATTGATTACATATACATATGTAAGTAAATTAGCAAGAATAATTATTGAATAATTACACCTTCACATTCTATTTGCCTGAAGATATGATAATCTGCATGGAAATTTGTGCGTAACTGAATGAATGAATTTAATTTAACATCGTAAAGGAATGCATAACAGATGATTCTGTTGTAATACAATAATTACATTGCATTGAAAATATCAATTATTTTTAGGCAATTTTCATTAACTGCTTTAACTTAATTATACAGTTCTTGTGTGGAAGTCTATTACAATTCGATTAAGGTTTCCATTAACTTCTTTCACATTGTATTGCAATACAAAAAATGTTGTATTGTATAGATTATAACCTGTGCGATATTCACAGATATTCGACTGTGCGTAGATGTTCGACGAATTTTGAGTTTGTTTCTTAGGGACGGAATTTTCCACACGCATGATGAATTCCATGGACTACGCCTGGGACGGGAGTTTGATGACATTTTTGGGGAGTAACATCAATAACTTAATAAGTTAATCGAATATTACAATATAATGAAATCAATTTTTTGCTTTTAATCGTGTATGGGCCTATGTATTTAGAATTTGATTAAAAGGACTACAGAAAACAAAGGATATAAAACAGTTTGTTTTTAGAATTTCTTTCGTAATTCATTGTGACGTGTATGTATCTCTTAAGAGGAACAATAATGTATATAATATTGTATTACATACTTATCTTTAAATTTATTCTCATCTATTCATGTATTCATATGTATCTCTGATGTATTATTTTAATTTTGTGTGAATATGTGATGACTACTAAAATTCTAGATGATTTACTCACCTAAAACACCTCGAGTGAAATTTAATCTTAACGAATAGTTTTACAAAAAATCAATTCAAACAAACATACATACACTCACAAACCCAGACTAACAAAGAGAGGATAGACTCTTTCGAATACTTGAGATTAGGTTGGTTGGGGGTAGAACACAACAGTACGAAGTAGTAAATGGTTGGTTAGAGTCCATTTAGAGTAATTCAAGTTCCACAATGTGCTAAAATACTTATAAATCCTACAAGTATGTATACATACATACATACAATCTTAAATGTCTATTAAGGTATTAAAATATATACACATGAACACAAACCTACACAAGAACACAGTCATGATTAGGAAAATCAACTCGAAATTGTTAGAGTATTAGTTAGACAGGGATTTAGTTAGATAGGTGTGCAAACAACACACATTTAGATATAAATTAATAATACGTATTACATATCTATGAATGTGTATGTATGTACGTGTGTTAAGTACGTTGTAAGACATGTCCGTCTATAAGAAACTGTGTATCTGTACTTAAGGAAGTTATTTTCATTTTTAGCAGAGTTAATGTTAAGGATAACGTGTTACTAATTAAGATTTTCTGGATTAAACCATTGCAACACACTCGCTTAAATTCTTTGAAATATATTTTTCTCTTCTCTCTTTTTTTCGATTTCCCAAAAGTGTTAGTGATGGAAAAAGCGTAAAAGAAAAAAAAAACAAAAAAATGCTTTCAGTTGAGTACACCAAAAAAAATGGACGTAAATTGTAGGAGAACAAATGAACAAATAAATGAAAACTCCAAGGTCAATCCATTTTTGAGTAACACGAATTATGTGGATTGCTTTATTTCTTTCGTTTAATTTTTTTTTTTACTCTCAAGTCATCTACATACATACATATATTTTAATTAAAAAGATAACTAGAAAAATCCGTTTTCTTGTTTATTATATTGTATATTTAAGTATGATTACTTACTTTAGTCAGGCTTGTGACGTAGCTTCTCACACCATCGATGTTGTATGTGTTAATTTTATACATGAGTGGTGGGACCTACAGTTTAAAGTCGACTCCGAACAAAGCATTTTTTAAGAAACCTCTCACGGCCATTTTATTTACTCTCAAAGTTTTTGCCAGAAGACTGCTGAGAGGAAGTCGCTGAATACTTATTTTCGTTCGAAAAGTCTGAGCCAGGGGTTGAACCACGCATCATGTCAAATGTGTTTACACGTTTAGATATTACATACTTTCTTTTAGAAATTCTTTTGATTGTTATACGGAGAAATTTAAATTTAAATACTCATTTTAATGCCACAACTCGCTGCTTCGTCCTATTCAAATTAGATCGAAATTAAATATTTATTTACGTACAAATAAGAACAAGTAAAATCTCCTGCAGTCAATTATTTATTCCAACAGCAACAATAACAAATATCCAAATCGAACGCTGTTTCTTAAAATTCAATTTAAAACTAAAAAAGCAGAGAGAGATGGTAAAAGAAAATGATTGTGGCTGTGTAATGAAATTGTCATTTCAATTTGGTAAATCCCAAACACCGAAACTAAAGCGCATGTGAAATTGAATTGAAGAAAAAAAAAAAAAAACGTTGAAAAACGAAAAGTTGAGTGTAAAAAAGATAGCGTACTTGTACCTTTTTGTCCCTATGCGCTATCAGAGACAGAATGAATGCAATTTGCCAACAATTTGATTGAATGGGATTCGATTTGATTCGATTTTTAAAATCTTTTTTTTTGTTTCTTTTTTTTTTTTTTTATATCAACTCAAAAGACACACTAACCATCCGTCACCAGGAATAACATTGACTTAACGTCTATGATTTGGGAAAATAACAACAACAACAACAGCAGCAATAACGTGTGACAACGATGATGATAATAATGACTATAACAACAGAAAAAAAAGAGCCACAGGAGTGCCAGTGCCATGAATTTGTTTTTTTTTTGCTTGTTTGTTTCAATTTCCATACCTTTTGTTTTCTCCCTTTCTGATACAATTATTTTGAGAATAAATATTGAAAATCAAAAACAAGTACAGAAATACATTAAAAAAATAATAATAATAAAATAAAATTGTTATGTTTGCATTGGAATGTAAATTATTAAACTGATGATTGTAAAAATATACTGTCATACATTTAAAACTGATTGAAGGTGGTGTTGTTGCTATTCGTAACAACTCCATATAATGATGATGTTGCTGCTGATGACAATGACAACGACAACGACAACCATCATCAATAATATTCAGGTCGCTCTGTCTCTCTGACTTTATGAGAGTGATTATTAAATTTCCATTAATCAGTTAATCCAGTATGTACACGTACAAAAATGCAATAGCAAACATGCCGGCATTAGTATGCATATAATATTGGCTAAAGGGCAAAATAACATAAATTAAATTATGCAGAAATAAAATATTGTTTTACATACAAAAAATACTGTGTTATTCAAAATGGTCATATTTTAATTTATCATGTTCTCTTAAATTTTAATAGAAAATCTATGCAGTATATCCTCCAAGTTCGCAGAATTTGTAAATAGAAATTTCAAATATGCTGTACAGTACTTCAAAGTATACGTGATGGCATAACGTCTATTTGACTATTTTTATGCCAAAAAAAGTATACATATACATATATGGATGTTGTATGCAGTAAGTACGAATACAAATCAATTTTTTTTTTCTAATCAATTCATTGTATTTTTATTTTTCATTTTCTGATTATTTGCATTTAAAGAAAATTTTCCAAAATCAAAAAAAAAATCGCAACATGCAACAGAAAATTGTTTTAATAATACCGCGTTTGATGTTTTCTTTTGGAAATAAATACGATTTTCCATTACGAATGGATTTGAGTGTCATTTAGCAGCAGTAATAATAGTAGCGGCATTTCGGAGCTTTAATTAAAGTTACATACAAACTTAACCGCAATTCAGTTTAAATTTTATTTCATTTTATTGTGCAAACATTCAATTTTATGTCATTATAATTATGTATTTTTTATTTTAAAATGAAAAAAGATAAAATAAATAAATAAAGTCGTTTAAATGCAGTAATTTTTTATGAATATTTGAGAAAAAGAAATTAAAAAGGTTGCCCCTAACAAACCTTATAGAGCCAGATAAATCGTATTTAACTTAAAACTATAGAATTATTCATTACCTAATAGCCAACATTAGCCGTAATTTTGTGAATCAAAATCAAAAATTTTCTCCAAAAGAATGGACGGGACATAGTACATATAAACTTTTGGGCAGGTATCGTTTCTAAATTATCACAAAAAAAAAAAAAACAAAAAATATTCATTCTGAAATAAATATTCGTTCAGAAATCATACTTGCAAGTCCATGTATTAAGAGATAAAGATTGCATATTGAACGATTAATGAAGTGTGATAGGTTGACAAAATAGGTTATTGGCGCTTTTCACAAAAATAAAAGTGAATCGACTGTGCGTAAAACTTTACGTAAAATCAGTTTGGTTGCAGTCGTAAAGCACACAATTTCGAGGCAGTCTGTAGTTTTGTAAGGCATATGTGAACTGGACAATTGGAAGGAAACTCGTTATTTGATCGAACGAAAAACAAATCACTCGATTTCTGTCCAAGGAGGAAGAATTTTACTGGCACCGTCTACATAATAATCTTCAGCGGTGTCAAGTGATGCAAATCAGTTTGAGGGTGCTATGGTCTATTCATTAAAATAGATTGTAATTTGAAAAAGGAAGACTATCTTAAGACTATCGTTTCAAATTTTAAAGCATTTATTAAGAAAAGCTTCTAACCTGAAGAGAAGATATCATTTCCACTTGGCTATCCGAAGTACATATCTAAAATGATTAAAAATTGGTTGTCAAACTCGATATTTCAAGTGATTGAGTGACCACTATAAAGTCCAAATCTTAATCCAACTAAAAATGTTCGAGGTCTTCTGAATAGAAAACTGACAATATATAAAATGACCTTAGAAAACCTGATTAAAGATCGTTACGTAAGAAATATATAAAATACAACTTGGTGCAAGGTACGCTAATATGAGAAAAAGGGATTGAGCCCTAAATGGTAGAAGATCCTATTTAAAGAATAACATTTCTGCAAAGTGGAAAAGTGTTTGAATGTATTTAATTTGTGTTTCTTTTCTATAAAATCGTTGTTTTGTTTAACATAAAAGTGCTGAAAGCTGGAACATTAAAAATTGAGCTCTCGTGAGCTGGACCATTTTGAAAAAGGGTATATTTTTGTATGTTTTGTTAATTTGAGAATTTGTTTCCTAACCAACATATAGAGTATGGGTGTCATAAGAAAGGTTTTTTCAAGACGCGTCCAGCGGTATATACAATTTGTCCACGGACAATCATCCATGTCCTTTTTTTAAGGAAAAAAACGGGTTTTGAATTTTTTCTTTTCTTCTTTTCTAACCAAATTAACTCTAATATGATGGCGGATTTAGTTTCTAGATTATGTTTAGATGAAAATAGGACTAAAGAAAGAATAAAAGAAATGATCCACGACTTTTTGTGGGCATATTTTTCCCCCAAATTAAAAAGAAGTATACAATTTTATTGTTTAAATTTACAAAACTATACTCCAAAAACGCAAACTAGGACGTATTTCAAAAAAAGCTAAGACCCGTATTTAATTAAGTCGACTAAAGATTAAAATATGTTAATTTGGTTATTTTATTACAAACAACCCCGAAGAAAAAATTCAAAAACCGTTCTTTTTAACAGAAACAGATTCTCAAATTGACAAAACATGGAAAAATAGACCCTTTTTCGAAATGGTCCAGCTCACGAGAGGTCAAAGCTGGAGCCGAAATATTTTAAATGTCATCTTAAAAAAGTCCAAGGTTCATTTTTAGGAGGGTACATCGAGCACTTTTTTTGGTGAGTCGCTCTAATGCACATACATATATACATACACATACATATGTATGTATGTACGTATATGATATTTAACTAATAATTTTTGTGAATATTTTAAAAATTCAAAAATGCGTAAATTTATGTTATTTTCTGTTATTATTGGCTTCTGGAGTGCAATAATTGAATAATATATAAAAGTATCGTATAAAAAATGATTATTTTAATGTGTATCAGTTGAATTGAATCAAATCCAAGTGGTTTGTTTGTCTGTTTATCTGTTTGTCTTTGATTTTAATATCTTTGATTTTGAAAAACCTTTTAGTCCAATTCAAACTAAATGCAGTAACATTTTGTTTTGTTTCGTTGTTGCTACTGGTTTATTAGCATATTGTCAAACCTTTCTCGTTTTGATAATCCTTGCACAACAAAAAAAAATCATTTTTAATTTAATATTGAACTCAATCAAATCATAATAAAATATTCTTTCGATCATAATCTTAAAAACAAAGGCAATAACAAAAAAAAAAAAAAAAAAGACAGAACGAGAACGAGAAAGAAAAACATTTAAAAAGTAGAATATTTTATTAGTTGAAAAAGCAACAAAAAAAATAAAAATAAAATAAGCTGAATAAGTAAACAACAACCCTTAAACAATTAACCCCTCAAAGTAATACAAAAAAACAACAAACAAAAGAGCAATAATCATCAACAAAAAAAAAAATGCAAGAAGAACAAGAAGAACACCAAATAAAAGACTGGTGATAAGGTCTAAATTTGTAGCACCATAAATTATTATCTTAAAATGGTAATCGGATATTTTTTGGCATAAGCATTATGTGGAGTAAATCTATCTATTTGGTTCCCATTCTGTATATACAGTATGAGCGACCCACTCATACCCTTTGGAAGATTTGGAACGTAACGCTAATAGAATAAAACATTAATGCATCTGTTACGAGCACTGACTGACTCAGTTTAATGCTGAACTCTGAGTCAAATCAAATCAAAAAGGAAGAGACATCATCAATAAATGTTCCCTTCTTTTTTTTTCTTTTTCCTTTTCTTTAATATTATTATTGTTGTTGTTTTTATTTGCCATTTAGAACACATTGGCGTAAAAATTATCTTTAGCTTTTTATCTTTGTTTTTTTGTTTTTTTTTCCTCGTCACTCTTTGTACGAGTGAGTGAATGTTGGTTGAATACATAGAAGAGAAATGAAGATTTATAATAATTTTATTATTAAGGATTGTCCTTTTTTGTTTTTATGTTTTTGTTTTGTTTGTTTTGCTTTCGATTTCATAGTTTCCTTAATTCGTTGACATATGTTGTTGAAAATTATTTTGCAAGCAAAGATTTAATAATTATTACGATGATAAATAATGATGACGGTGATGATGATGATGATGGTGGAGATAATATTTGTAATTGGTATTGTACTTACATGGATGTGTTGCGGCAAACGGATAATCCAGTGTAGGCAAACGAGGTGGATGGGGACCACAAGGATGTAGGGCGGGCGGACATTGATAACAAAACATGCCTCTTCCCGCAGCTGCAGGACCCAACTGAAAGAAATATTAAAAAAAAAATTAAATAAAAATTAATACTTGTATTTATGTATTTAAATTTAAATTAAAAAGAAAGAAAATCTAAGAGCCAAATGCCATTTTTAACATGAATTTTAATATATATGAAATGAACATCGTGAGAAATCTACCCAACCCTAGAATTTTAAATTTAAAGAGCATCTATCGTGGCAATGGCCAAAACTAAAGAAATCATTTAAAGTGTATACAAATTTTTTTAGAACCTTAATGTTTCCATGAGAAGCGGATGCCTTACAATGGCTTTGAAGAGACACAGGTGCATACAATATATTACGAGATTATTAAAAATTTTATATAAATTTTTATGAATCTCCAAACTTTTATTAGTTAAAAAAAAAAAACAAATAACAGTTCATCGAACTTTTCTGAAAATTTGAAGTTTTACGGAGAGGGAAGCGATAGCCCTTTAAAACGGTATAGATTGTTGAAACTTATATGTTATGAGTTTTGATCGAGTAAACTTGAAAACTGTGCTTTCGTTTTTTATGTTTACAAGTTTGACCATTCTTAATTGCAAAATTTAATTAAAAACTATAGAATAAGTCTTGATATTCTAAAGGTGCGTTATTTATCTTCTGAAGAGATTGCCACTTCGTTTGATAAAATCAAACATAAATTACCGCATTTTTATTTAAAGAGCAAACTTCACGTCATGTTTTCTGTATTGTTGAATTATTAAAAACTTTCATTTAAAATAATATCAAATTTGATGAATCTCTGTTGTTTATCAGAACATTTGACAATTTCGCGCTTTCAAACGAAAAGCACTTTCATGGAAATCAAAAACGTAAATATTAGCCGACTTCTGCTAATTGATCAAACAACAAAATCGCTACTAAAATATTTTACTCATCAATAATTTTGTGTGAAAAGTTAATAAAAAAAAAACCGTTTTCTTTTCAAATAAAACAAGTATGAAATGTTCGATAAATATAAAAGAAAACATTTTAGAGTTGTATTCATCAAAAAATGTTCAATTTCCATTGCATCGTGTAATTAATAATAAATACCAGTGTCGAAATGCTTTCCATTTGTTATGTTAATGATTTATTTTGTTGTAATAATGATAATAATTTCGTAATATGTAGTTGCATTTTGTTTTTAAAGTTCTACTATTTATTCCAATTATTTGTTGTTTTATTTATAATTTTCAATCACGCTTGTAAGTTGAATCAATAATAATTTGTTTTAGAAATTCAATTGATATTCAATTACTATGCGGCGGCATAATATTAAAGTAATTGAAAAAATTACATCAATGAAAGCCCGGTGGCAATTGATTCAAAC
Organism: Sarcophaga rosellei; assembly: GCA_930367235.1. Classification (NCBI taxonomy): domain Eukaryota; kingdom Metazoa; phylum Arthropoda; class Insecta; order Diptera; family Sarcophagidae; genus Sarcophaga; species Sarcophaga rosellei. The sequence continues at coordinate 1,109,299 of OV884019.1, read as the reverse complement.
GAATGGCTGCAGAATAGAGGGGCTGCCATAAGCGATACATTTTCATTACTAATATAACAATACATAGAAACAAATCATCGATCATTATTTTATGAGATTTATATCGATAATATTTTCGACGAATAACGAGTCATTTGTTGGAATAATTTTTTTATTTCTCTACAAATTTTTTAAATAAATTTTTAATACATAATCAAATGAAATGAAAGTAAAAGAAATGAAAGGCGGTAAAAATGCAATAAAATAAAATGCATTGACTTTAATTGTAATTTTTTTCTTTTTTTTTTTTTTTTTTTTTGTCAGTAGTGAGTTAATGTTGTCAATTGCACCTTTAATTCGATTCAATTAGAATCAATTATTTGTTGTTGTTTTTTCGTCTATTATTTTTATTATTACTATAGTTTTCATTGTTGTTATTTTTTATTTTATAAATAAATTATCTCTGTCTACATCATGCTTATACTGGGTTACAAATGTGCATACGACAATAAATTCATTTGGCATCCGACTGTTCTTCCCCATTTAAATATTGTTAAGATCATTTCATTCATTGGGGGGCTGTATGTTGCACTGGGTAATGATAATGATTAAATGCAGTTTTGAATTGATATTCTACATGTTTTCTTCCTTCTGCGTTTTTCTTTAAAAGACGTCCTACTCTTTATTGCACAATATTCCGAGTTGTTTCTTTTATGCAATATGTACTCTATTTATGGATGTACATATGTATGTATGGATGTATGTTTACATTATTGTGAATGACTGTGTATGTACATCATCATCATCATGTATGTACATTTTGTAAGTTTCTTAACTCATCAGTTTATATAAATTGATTAAATTGTCCTCAAACAAAGCAATTGCTTTAAATTAATTTCATTTAATAAAATTTCTTTCACCGCACATTCATTCTATTCATTAATTGTAAGTGAAGTGACTGCTTGCCAATTACATTCCACTCTTTCTCTCTCTCTCTTTCACTCTGTTTTACTGTCTCTATGTGAATTAAATGCATTTAAATTTTGTTAAAAAACAATGTTGCGTTGACGAAAAAAGAAATTCACCTCACTTCGAATTTTATTTACATGAAAAGTTTGTATAAGACATCGACATTGCAATTTGTATAGGAAAATCTTAAACAGGAATTTTGTATATATGTATGTATGTATACATAGATATATGCATATGTTATATTATATTGGAAATTATTATTTTCATATTTGTAGACTAAAAATTGTTTAATATTTCTTTTAATTTTTCAAGTATTCAAGATCTGTATTTCGTCTTTAATTTTTCTCGATATGTACTTGAAATGCCAACAGTGGGAGGTACACTGTAAGGAGAAAATGTGTTACCAAGAAACGACACAGAAGATCTGAAATTATAAAACACTTGAAGGAATGCTGAATATTGTGATAGGCCACCATACAAATATTGCTAATGACATTCTGATTTATTCTAAAAGTTCATAACGGAAATCAAGGCTTATTGACTCAATGGAAAAACTCTGGAAATCAAAAGCCGGAAAAAGTGCAACAAGTACGATAAAATGTTCGACTACAAGAGCATAATGCTCATCATATTCACTGCCCTTAACGGAATTAGTTTTTTTTTTGTTTTCAAAAACAAAGAGAAGTAAAAGATTAGTTTTTTTTTTTAATTTTTATATGATCGATCGATTTTTATGGTTCGGAAAAAAATATAATTTTTAACCATACAGTGCATATTGCATTCGTATTCATTCTATAACCAATTATGTACTTAAAATATCGTATAATTAAATGAAAATACAATTTATAGATGCCTCCATTAGTATATTATTTACAATCTGAGTACATTTGATAACTGTTTCTGTACCAAGTTGATTATTCCGGTATCATTACGATCCAATTGCATTAAATTGACTGTGTTTATGAGCTCAATTTTTCATTAGTTTTAAAAGGATGTCTATCGTCTACATACACACATACGTACAATCACAAAGTAATTGTTTTTTTTTTTTTTTTTTTTTTTTATAGCTTTACGAGCTAAAGGTTGGGAATCTTCAAAAGACATTGGTAGCCCGGCCTACCAATGTGCACGATTCGCCGCAAGACTTACTCTCGGCTTGCTAAGCGCCTGCGTACTAAACCCAACCTCGTTCGTCACACTTTCAACCATTTGCCCCCCCCGGGACCACAATCAAGTATTACTTCGGGGGGGTGGAGATTCAGCGAGTGCTGCCTTCTGATTCTGCTGATCTTGCTCTCTCAGCCAATCTTTGCCGCTTCAAAACCCTCCTCGCGAAAACACATACTGCGTTCCAGTTATCACTTGAGGTTAGCATTAGCCTAACCACATTATCGGGTGTTACCTGGGATCCTAATGTCCTCACCAGGCAAATTCGTTGATCGTCGTACCGCGGGCAGGTAAAGAAAACATGCTCCGCCGTCTCCTTCTCATTACGGCATTCTGGGCATGCTTCATCTACGTCGTGTCCATACTTATAGAGATATGCTCTATAACATCCGTGGCCCGTTAGCAACTGTGTCAGGTGGAAGTTCACCTGGCCGTGTTTCCTTTTGGTCCATTCGCCTATACTTGGGATGAGTCTGTAGGTCCATCTTCCTTTGCTGGAATTGGACCAGTCTTGTTGCCATCTATCCATGGCATCGTCAACTATTTGCACGGGGTTTAAAAGATTCGTCCCCCTCCTTGCATCCTGTTTCCTCTTCTCTACGTCTACTACTAGTTTCAGGGGCATCATTCCCGCTATCACTAGTGCTGCATCAGTAGACACCGTCCGGAAGGCGGAGATTACCCTGAGAGCTGACCTCCTGTGGGCCGTTTCAATTCCTGCTCTATAGGTCCTCCTATCCATAGCCTCGGCCCATATAGGGGCTGCATATATGGCGACCGATGTCACTACCTTCATCAGTAGCCGTCTTCTCTCCTGTTTCGGGCCTCCTAGGTTAGGCATTAATCGGGCAAGTGCACATGTCGTCGCCGCACATTTCTCACCGATGTACGTCAAGTGTTCCTTAAACGTGAGCCTGTTATCAATCATCACTCCCAAGTATTTAATCGCCTGCTTTGATGTTATGCGCTGGTCACCCACCGTTATGGTAATAAATTCAATCCTCTTTCTACTGCTTACAAGTAGGACATCTGTTTTGTGGTCAGCAAGTTTGAGACCTTTTTCTGTTATCCAGCTTCTGACCGTGCCCACCGCAGTGTTACACGTTCTCACCAATTCGTCTAGATGTTTTCCTCTTATCACCAGGGCAATATCGTCCGCAAATCCAATGATCTGTGCACCTCTAGGGAGTCTAAGCCTCAGTACACCGTCATACATGACGTTCCACAATATAGGGCCCAGGACGGAACCCTGTGGGACGCCCGCAGTCACCGCGTATGACTTTCTGCCGTCGTTCGTGTCGTATATGAGTACTCTATCCTTAAAATAGTCCTTAATTAGTTCCACTAAGTAGTTCGGTACGCCCTTTTCATCCAGGGCAGCTAACGTGGCATCCCAATCCGCAGAGTTGAATGCATTCTTGACGTCCAAGGTGATGATAGCGCAATACTCCTTATCGCCCTCCAGCCAACGCTCACCGCTGATGGCGTCCTTTGCCACTGTCACTACTGTTTCTATTGCATCCAAAGTGGAACGTGCTTTCCGGAAGCCAAATTGGCGATCCGACAGGCCTTCTCCCCCTAGAAATGCTTCTAGTCTCCTACAGATTATCCTCTCCAAAAGTTTCCCGGCTGTGTCTATCATACAGAGCGGGCGGTATCCCGAGGCATCCTGTGCGTTGTTACCCTTCGGAATGAGAACCAGCCTCTGCCTTTTCCATATCCTAGGGAACGTTCTCTCCTGGATACAAGCATTAAAAACTTGCCTAAACAACTCAGTATTACTCTCAATGGCTGCTTTAAGAGCGATGTTTGGGATCCCGTCAATCCCCGGTGCCTTATTTAGTTTCATCTCCTTGCAGGCCGCCTCAAATTCCTGGCTGCTGACTTCGGTGATTTCCTCTGGAGACCTCATGTCTCGCACGGAGTACGTAATCTCGGCCTTCTGCGGAAAAAGGCTCCTGACGATTGATTGCAGCTCAAGAGCACACGTCGTTGCTGGTGGTCGGAAGCAGTTCAGCTTTCTCATCACCACCTTATATCCAGTTCCCCAGGGATTCTCGTCCACATCGGCGCACATTTCCTTGTAGCATCTTCTCTTGCTGTATGCAATGGCCCCATTAAGGCTGGCCCTACACCTTCTATACATACATAGTAATTGTGTCTACTCTTGCACGTGTATGCTTCCTAAACAAAAACAAAAATGCGAGTATATTTCAAATATTCATTTAAAATCAACTAAAACTAATTGTTTAACACCTCTGCTCCCCTTGCATCTAAATATGTTTAAAACGCCACTGAAAGCATACACATTATTTTTTAACAAATATTTCCCAATTTTTTTTATTTACAATGTTAAAATAAAATCAACAGATACATGCATACACACAACCATCGACCATAGACCATATTAATAAAACACCTGAGTCCATATGAATGCTTCGGCCGGTCATTTTAGCATTCCCATGTTGTATGAAAACCAATAACGCCAAGTATTGTGGTTATGTGTAGTGAAAAACAACAATAACACGACACTAACTCTACCAGCACGACCATCATCACCACCACTACCACCATCACGATAAAACTAAAGTGTATGCGATTTCGTGCGTGAGTGAATGTATGTATACATGTTTGGGTTCACTTTAGTTAAATATTGGAGAATATTTTTTTGGTTTTATATTACGAACCAGGCATCTGGGGTCCTGGATTCATTGGATGTTTCACTATTATTATTTAACTAACATCTCTTATAATCGTGTGTACATGTGTGCAATGTAAAATGATGTAAAATTTCATTAGAGCTGAAGTGACGAGTGTGTAAAAATTTCGCATAATTTCGTTTTGAACAACAAAACATAACATATGTATGTATGTATGTATGTATAATAATTTTATATTTTATTTTATTTCAATTTATATTTTACGTTGAGGTGAAACAAGTTTTTCCATCAAAACAAAAGCTTACACAGCCACACTAACACACGCGTGTAAATTGTTGCAATAAAAATGAAAAATTCATTAAATAAATGAATGAATGAATGAATGAATGATAGAATGAAGTGGAAAATGTTTAATTTGTTACAAATGGAATTTCTATTATATTGTATTTATTTAGACTAGAAAAGAGCCCTTTTTAAACTCACACTTATACAGACACACATACACGAACACACTTAATATGTGAACTGCAATTACGGGGACACTGTAATGGAATGGGACCGTGCGTGTGGATACATTTGATGATGTCGGTTGATGTCATAATGACATGACATTTCTTTACAGTGTTTGAATTAATTTTAAATAAATTATTTATGCATTTATTCCGGACAAATGGTATTTGCATAGAGAAAAGAAAAAATCGAAAACCCTTCCTCAAAAATCCACACTAAAACACATGGAGTCAATGCGATAAATTTAAGCAAAATTACAAAATACAATGCACATACATATGTATGTATGTATGTATTTGGATTAAAAAATGATTTGTTTAAAAGTTTAAAGTTTTTACGATTTAAAAAATACTACATACATACATACTATATATATGTATATGTACATACATACATACTATATATAGTGCTAAAACTCCTATGTTAAATAATATCATTGTCAATGCCAAAGCACGTGTTTTTTATGATGGCTATCCATTGTATGGCTTCAATTAACGAAATAAATGCAATTATTCAATTGTAATGCATTTCCGAGACTTGCAACAAGACGAATGAACGAATGAGTGAATGCTGCGCACACGCGAAATTCAATTAACTTTTCAGAATACACCGCGAACAACAATTGCCAACGTCATCAGTCTCCCTTACTAGCATCACACTCATTAAAAACAAAACAAACAATCATCCTGAAACAATGCAAACATCAGCAACAGAAATAAAAAGAAATAAAAAGCCACCGAATCAGGATGAAAATCACCGAAATCAACACGACTTAAGTGTTGATCAGCAGTAATGATTTCAGTAAATTACTGTCATAACAAGTCAAGCCTATCGGCTTAAATCGCAGCTTCTCTAACAATTTCATAAAATTTATTTTCAATGTATGTATGTACATATTTGTTTCCTTGTTTATCGATTCCTGCTGCAAAGAGGTTTCAGTTGAAATTTTTGCTGCTGTTGTTGCTGTTATAGTTGAAAAACTTTTTAACGTTTAACACAATTGTAGTTATTGTTGTTGTTGGCTTCAATTAGTTGCTAGTTTTCAAACATTTCCAGACTGTTTTCTCTGAATTACTGTTTTTTTTTTTTTTTGTTTGAATTACCGTGTGTCCCTGATTCCCTAAATGATGTAACGTGTTTTTAGGGGGGAAGATGAAATTTTGTGGCACACTTTGTTCATTTTGCATAACAGCATCAACATCAACATGAGTAGTTGTCGTCATTAACAGCAATATTCGCTTGTTATATCGCAGCATTCACATTTTGCTTCATTATCACTAAACACATTGTTATGTGGGTGTGGGTGTGTGCGGGTATGTATGTATTAGTATCTGTAATAGCATATCATTTACAGCAACTAATTCAAATGCAAATTCAATCAAAACATCATGTTCAGCTCAACCAAATATCACTTCTTTCATAGCGAGACCATCAGCAACAGCAACACCAGCCAATCATCACACATCATCGCTTTACATCTACTCGAATATTGATGGAAAGTTTTATCACCATCACAGACACAGGTTGTACAACTAAATTTAAAAATATTCGAGAATGGCAGTGTATGTGGTGTAATGGCTGTGCTATAGTGTTTATAGTGTCATCATATTCAAATTGAAATTGCATTTAAATGTTTAGCCAATAAACCTGTGAGGAGTAATCACTTGCTTCGCTCATCATTAGGAATGGTGCGAAGAATGAATTAAATGCGGTCGCATTTTAGGCCTAAAACTACTAAATGTTACTATTGTACACGTACACATATACATATACATACATATATGTACATACACATATTCCAAATAGTTTAAAATAAAATAAAATAAAAAATATTCATCAAGCTTATTCGTTAATACATATATAGAAATACACACACAAACGATTATTGTAATTATAATTGAAAAGTTTTATGGTAGAATTAACCAAACGTTAATGGAACATAACTGAACGTCCGTACGTTCGTTCGTTTTTAGCAATGTCCCGTTACGTTAAATGAATGTTTTGCTAATTCTATCATAACTGTATACGCCGATTTGTTGAGAGTGAGATCGTGACTCTTGACAACTCCTCAAGCATTAGGCAGAGTGTGGAATTTGTTGCTTTAAATCAGTGGTGCTCAAACACATACTATCATAGGTTTGGTTGTGTTGGTAAAGCAGCGGAGAACAAAATTCAACTTAATTTTTGAGAATCGTACACTGGGAAAATAATAAAAAAAAGAAAAAAATTGGTTTATTGTGTTGTGTGTATGTTATTACAAAAAACAAAACACATTTTTCGCCAAAACAACTCAATACGTCTGTCGTCAAATTCAAGAAGAAATTTCCATCATCGAATGGACGGCCCTGCTTTGCTAAAGCCAAAGCAACTGTATATGATGCCTTTTTAAGAGGCAACGACAATTTCTCGTTACTGCATGGTAAATTATTGTAAATTCTGCTTTTAATTGCAATAATTTTAAAGTCCTATCATTCCCTTTAATGTTGTCGAAAAATCCATGGCTAGCCTCGTAATGTCTTTTTATAAAAAAAAAAATTACGACATAAAGTGCGATAACACACAATGCATTGTACATTACCATCCATATTCTCTATAAAAAATATCATATTCCCAATTTTCATCAAACATTTTGCTGCGTGTAAACCGTCAGCAGAATTGATTTTGTTCTCTGAGAACAACACAAAACAACAAACAAAGCAACAAACACACGATCATTATAAGAAACCACACAAGTAAGCTTATAGTGTACGTGTGCCAACGGAGCATCAGCAGATTTTTCTTTGCCTATCACATGTGATAGGAAATTTCGATTTTGAGCATCACTGCTTTAAATGCATAAAGTCTCGTGGACACCGTTCAAATTTAACTGATCAAATTGTGCATATCTGTTGGTAATATTTGTTTTGCAATCAAAATGCAACCTTCAAAGTACATTGTATTGTTGTTGTGAAGAAGAAAATAACATATGATTTATGCAACGCAGGCAGCGAAAATCAAAAGTATTTTGATATTTTTCAAACTGTTCTCAGTCTATACGTGTGAGTACAGTTTTACCACCACATTAACAAAAAAATGTCACTTTGATTCATTATTTAATCCGGGGCCGGGCCACTTTAGTCAAACGATTTACTTTCATCAGACCGTCAGACTGTCTACCATTAGGTAGTTTTGGCTTTATGGCAGCGTAAGCAGTAAATTATTCAATTCTGAGACGCACCCGCATCATCAACCTAATTCGGAAAGAGATTCTGACTCGATAATTAAAATTGAATGTTAACATTCTTTAGAAATACGTATGCATGTAAGTTGTATGTGATACACGTTTACGCAAACTATGGATTTTTCTGAAATTCTTATTAAAAAAGAATTTCTTAAATTCCCCCTGCCACACAATATGTTGGACATCGATTGTTTTTGTGTAAATAATTTATAAAAATAAAATATAATAAATCCAAGATAAACTATTAAAAATCGAAGGAAACACAATGAATGTCTGAAAACAATAGATTGAGTTGGAGAGGCATTTGGAGAGAAGAATGAAAACAGAAGGATATTTAAAGAACAGAAGGACTTATTAAGCAATCATCCCCATTCAATATCACTTTCAATGTGGTATTAACAACAGTAATACCGACAACTGTTTATATGAGAACAACAACATGTTGTGACTGATTTGTCTTTATTTGCCTGTTTGCCAATCGGCGATTGTCTGTTTGTCTGTCTGTCAGTATATTTTGTTTGTTTGTTTGTTGATGTTTTCTGCTATTTATGAAAGTGTCATTGTCAACGACAACGTGTGCTTCGAATGTTGAATGAGTCGTCGTCGTCGTTGTCGTCGATGGATTGTTTGCGAGCAAAGAAAAGAGAATCAGTCTGTTATTCTGAGTGAGAGTGTGATTGTGTGCAATTTTTAAGTGATGCCAGTGATAATTGAATTTAGAAAACGATAACAAAAACAAAGCGTGATCAGCTCTTTAATATTTTTTAAATCATTAAATTTACACTCACAAACCACAGCCGGTGATAGACTTACAGACTGAATTTATGAAAACAGAGCGGCACATCATTTATGGCAAGATATGTACGTACATATGTATGAGAAAAATGACTACTATTACCATTGCACAACTGTGGATGGACAATTCAAATTTAGTAGTTTAGCAAAAATCGCTGCATGATAGAAAACTATGAATTTCGCAAAAAAAAAAAAAATACAATACAAATTAAATTTGTGTGTGTGTGTGTGTGACCAGCATCTGTTGTAAAAAAAAAAACTTTCAAGAAAAAAAGTGTTTTATTTAATTTATTTACACTCTCTCAAGTTTAAACAAATGTATGTCATGTCATTAGGCGTAGAGGTGGGTGGGTGTTGCATCCGCTCAATTTATAACACTATCATTACCCTCTCACTAGCTCTCCCGCTTTAGTTTTTTCAAGTGATATCATCACTATCATCAGTTAGAAAAACTTGCATAGATACTGTATTTGAGACTACATGTGATAATTGGGTTTAAAATTGCATTTACGCGGTAACATTCGATCCGAAACAAACAACGAGTAGACAGTTATGGTTTATGGTACTCTAAAAACACTAGACAGATGGACAGACAGATGGGCAGACAGACAGACATTAGCAATCATATCGTTATTTTTAAATTAAGTATAGCGTTGATTTCATTACGTCCATCTAAATTCAAATAAAAAGTGCCAACATCCGCAATGGCTGGCTAAATAAATAAATTTAGCACGTGTTAAATGCACTTTATTGCATTCTCTTCCTCTCTTTACTCTCTGTTTCTATCTCTGTCTCTCTCGTGAAGTAATTGTTGGATAGTAATCTGAAATACAATCTTAGAAAAACATTAAATTATTGCAATTAACGAATAAATTTTTGTGGAAAAAACAATAATAATTCAGGGTTGCATTAATTAGTGTTAAGATCACTGATCCTCAATTAAATCATATCACATGGTATGTATGTGTGCATTGTACATGTATATTTATGTATGTATATAATTACAATTTATGTATAGGTACACACGTGCATATATACATACATTTAATGACTCCAGGTTGAAGAGAGAGGTTATAAATACAAGTACCTTATTTAGATATACAAGCTACATCCATATGATGTTAAAAAGTGTATAATATTTGTCCATACACTACATACAACCATATTTACATGCGAATAATTTTTATAAATTGAAGAATTGATGAAAAAATTTAATTATGGTCACATGATCTCATAACTCATAATAGAGTTAAAATTCAAGATAAATTTAAGGAATACATACATATTCAGCATAATTTCCATACATTTTTATAATATTTACAATCATTTTAATCACTTTTTGTTATTTACATACATATATAATTGGCCATTATAATCCTTCAGTCAGGATTACGGCCTAGCTTCTCACATAAAAAAGTTTCTTTTTATTATTTGAATAATATAAATTAAGAAATTTATATGCAAAATACTTTTTCATCTTCCTACCAAGATTATTCCAATTTGAATGGTGTTTCCTACCATTAATAAAACAATGCCAACTCAAAACAGAAGCAGTAAAAAAAAATTGAATGAAGTGTTCAAATTCATACCTACCCTGTGAAATTAAACGCGTCCTTCCAAATTAAATAAACAAATTACTTAAGGACAATTGAAAACTACTCATAAAGTTTTCAACAACTTCCTCTTCAGACTTCAAACAAGATCTCAAAAAACGAAAGGACGAAGGGACGAAAATGTAGAATTTAAAATATCCACACTCTCATTTAATAACGGGTTTCAAGTGCCCGATCATAATTGTAAAAATAAATTTACAAAAAAACAAAAACATTTAATTAATTTTGTCTATTGTTTTATTAATAATGACAACAACAACAACATCAACATCAACAATGCAGCCCCCCCACATCAAAAATGATTAACCCTGCCATGACACAATTCCAGGAGTTTTATACAATTGAAGACAGTTTTGTTTTTTTTTTTTAATTTTAATTGGTATGAACCAATACACACACACACGCACGATATTATTTATTCGCTTTGCTTTTGAAATATAAACGCACGTACATATGTACATATGTGTGCATACATGAAAATACATGTGTATATACGTATAGGGAAAGTGTGTGTATTATTATCATCATTTTATTTTGAAAATATAATTGGCAACCGCCGCCATTAATTATTGGAATCATCTACTATCCATTGGCTGGAATCAATATTGAATTATTCCAATCAAACGCTGTTCAAACCCATTTCATAAATATTTCTTCTTCTCTTTTGATATCGGCTGTATTTACTTTTTGCAGTTACATGCTCCAGTATTCAACGACAATATGCCTCAATTTGTTGCAAACATACATACGTACATACTACATATGCACTGCGTCTATCGAAATGGTTCTCGACCGTCCAACGTCATACGTTTGAAATGTACCCATAACGTGTACAAAAAAAAACAAAAAGAGAAGTGGACAACAAGAGAGTCAAATAAACGTTAAATTAAATTGATAACCACAAATTAATTGGAAAAAAAAGGATCTTTTATGGAGTGAATTCAATTTGACTCTATATTGAGTAAAATTATTTATTATTCTTCGTTGTTTTTTTTTTCAATCTTTCTTGTTTTGCTTCTCTCGGTATGTGTTTCGCATCACTTTGTTGTGCTGTCTGCCACTGATGCAACATGTGTGGCTAGATTTTTTTTTACAATTAAAACCCAACAACAATGACACACAGAAGGCGTATAGGCAGTCTCTTAATTATTGGATATTAAAAAATGACAGAAATCAATATTTACTATTGAGAAATGCTTTACGACAATATTTCCATACCAAAATAAGTTTGATTCTAACAAATCAAACAAAATGTTTGAGCACTAAGTTTCTTTATAAAATTTTGAAGTATTTTTGTGTTGTAGGATTTATAATGAAATTTGATTATAATTAGCCATTACAAGCCTTTAGTTACCACCTACATATATTGTGTATGTTTATTTTACTGACAGATTTAAGAAGCTTTTTACAGCAATTTGATTTAATCTTAGAGTTTTTGACAGACGACAGCTGAAAGGAAGTCGCCCAAATAATTATTTTTCTCATTTCGTTTTGTTAGAGACTTCAGAGCAGAGGTTTGGACTTACGATTTCACGTTTAGAGGGCGTCATGGGACGCCACAGGTGTAAGTGCTGTGTTCAGAGTTAGGTTTCATAAAACTTAGGCAAACACTCATCTGCCTAGTATTCTACTATTAAAAAGAACCTTTACGTACCTTGGCTGCAATAGGTTTTTGATCTAAAACAATATTGTCATCACGAGATTTGAATACCGATGCCTGCCATTGACTATTCAGAAATTATTTTCATGTATTCCCATTAGACTATGATCGGGTTACTTTAACCAGATTATGGTAATAAAATCAATAGAAATTTAAACAATCTTCCTTATTTATTCACAATGATATAAAGTAATAAAAATCATCATCATCAACGACCACAAAGCGAGCAGTTTCAAGACTATAAGTGCACGGCAATTTTCTTCCGTTGAATAAAAAAAAATCTGAAAAAATGGTAAATCTTACATGAAATCAAAATCGTCCCAATAGAATAGCTCGAAGGAGCCAAACTTGTAAAAAAAATTTTTGGGATATTAATTATCACGATGCGCTTATCGCAAGAAGAATTACTTAACTGATCATTACAACCCTAACCCAAGGATTACGGTCTAGATTTTCACACAATCCATATTGTGCATATTAATTTCATCTATAAGTGGAGAACCTACCGTTTAATGTCAACTCCGAACGACAGATTTTTAAGAAAATTTTCATAAAAATTTTTATTTTACTTTCTGAGTTTTTGCCGGAAGACTGCTGGGAGGAAGTCGCCGAAAAAAATATTTTTTCACAATTTGTTTTTATTCAAAATGTCTGAGCTCGTGGTTGATCCAAGGATTTCCTTCTCATAATATTAGACTACGGCGACTTCAAGAAGGATTAACAAATATTAATCGAGATAAAATCAAATGCTGGTGTAAAGTTTAGATGATCTGATGCTAACTAAGGCATCAGATTTGTAATATTAATCGGGATTATTAACGGCAAAAAATCGTCAAAAGACCAAACACACTCAGTAGTTCGTGTTTGTTTTGAATTTCAGTGTTTTATGCATGAGGACGTCACTAATCATTGAAATGGGTCCATACACTATGTAGAGTCGTTGTCAGTTTATTTGATGAAACTAAACTTAAAATGTTCCAATTACTATAATGTGCAAGTAAATGAGCATGTTTAAGTAGGTTTAAGTAGGTTTAGATTTCTAAAAAACACTTATCTTATCTGTTTTCAGATGAATCGAAATTGAATATTAATTTACATTTTTGGCTTAGATACGATGATGAAATATTCTGAGAAAATGTTTTGGTGATTGCTTGGCTACAATGGGTGTATGTACTCTAATGTTAATTAAGGAAATATGGTTAACAAATTTACTACGACTACTAATTGACGAAAAATTGGGCCTTGACAGTACTTAAAACTTTTACTAAGATACTCTCATGTTCTAAACGAAAACTGTTTAAAATGGATCAATCCTCATTTGATGGAACCATATCCACATTAGTCATTAGTAGTCGTCGTAGTCTAGTAGGTAAAGTATTGACTTATTTGATCAGAACCAGCGATTCAACCACTGGCTCAGACAGTCTTTGTGGTCTTTATTACAAAAAAAGAATTAAGAAATCACAAAATTTCAAAGTTAAAGAGAATATAATTCCACAAATTAGGTGAACTGGAAGTATAGTAGGTAGTGGGCTAAACTACTAACATGAGGGTCGTGAATTCGATTCGCACCAGAGGCTCTGGTCTGTTACGCTTTACCGAGCATAAGGTCTAAGTTATTCAGCTCGTAATAATTTTAGTATAATTTGTAATTGTAAGTGTGATTAATAAATTAATAACTATAGGTTACCACTCGAAATACTAACACAATACTTTTTGTATCAATTATGCTGCTTTGTTTAAAAATTAAAACGTGATAAAAACGAATTCAGAGCTTTAAAAATTTGTTAAAAACTTAAAATATTTTTAGTTTAGAACGTGTTTACAGTTTATTTCTCACTCTCACTCTCTCTCTCTTTCTCCTCCTCTTGTTGCTGAATTTAAATGTTGGACTTTCGGGTTTCGGTTGAACCGATTTCAATTCAGTTCTTTTTGTTTTCTTCATGAAACTATTATGGGCGAAAATCTATTCAGCAATTTGTACGTATTAACGATACAAACGAGAAATCCAACAAATACCGCAAAGAAAAATCAGTCAGGTAGTTAAAATATTCGAAAATGAACTAAAAAACAAAACAAAAAAATTAAAAGAAACTTTTTGTCTAGTTTTAGCAGGATTTACATAATAAGCGTGACATCTGAAGAATGTAGAACTTGTACAGATTTTCAAATTTCTTTTCAATTAAAGTTGAATACAATCAGTTTAAATTAATTCATTCAAATCCTGCATAATATTACCGCATGACTTCGGAGCGACATATTCGACAAAGAAATTGCCGATGCTGGAGGAAAGAGAGGAGAGAGAGAGCGAGATATTCAAAACCTGATTACGTCTTCAGAACAAACTTGGTGGGTTTTATTAAACCAATAACAATGATCAACAAAATATTTAAGCAACACATAATTAATTTTTTGTTTGTTTTTAATAAAACAATATAAATACATATGTATGTATGTATGTACGTACGTATGCATATAACACAATTAAGCTATTTTAATGCTCTCCTATATAGGAGGACTAAGTTTAGTCAAATTTAAAATTTGGATTGACTATCGTTTTATTTCGGAAAAAAAACTACAATTTGATATGGATTTGAAGAAAGACATGACTAAATAAACAACAACATGACTAAAATAAAACAATTTTAAGTGAATCTCGAATGCCATTTAAGGACAAATAAAGAGCTTTTTTCGTTCTGAATGCATTTTGAGTTTGTATTCCTAAAGTCTACCTTGGGGGTGTAATTCTTAGATAAGTAGAAGTGGCAGTTCCCTCGATGGAGTTATGAGGGGGCACACACAGGGCCCATTGTGATAGTGTAATTCTTAAAAATAATCAAAAATAAATTAAATCAAATGCATTAAAGAATTAAACTTTTTTTTATGAATTTCTTTCTTGTTTGTTTATTTTAATATGTTATGTTAAGTTACTTGTGTTTGTTCTAATCGCTTGATTTTTTTGTATAAACATGGAATTATCGCAATGGCAATTGATAACATGAAATACATAAAATGATTTCAATTTGTAATTCAAAACATTAGTTTTTAATTGAAATTGTACACAATGAATTGAAATTGTAATGTTGCATGTGATGATGTGTTTGTTTACCTTATTCCCGTCTGTGAAAATGTTGGCAGTAGTAGTTCGGTGAGTTTCTTAAAAAGAAACTCAACCTGTCGTTCGATAAGAATGGAAACTTTTCTTCGTCTTGCACTTTTTGTTGAGTATTGGAGTTGAAATAGACTCCTTTCAAATGTTTGGCACGTTCTTTTTTTAATTCTTTCGAAACAATTTAAACTTTCAGAAAGAGTTCAGGTTACCGTTAAAAATAAAACAAAAAAAAGCGTTGAAAAAAGATTTTTAAAACAAAGTTTTCGTAATTTTTCTCCCCTTTTGACTTTCAAACTCGATTTGCAGTTTAATTATCCTTTAAAATTTTTTGACGAAAAGTTTGTTTTAACGATGATGCTGTTATCTAAAGATACACATACATACAGTATATCCATTCATTCACATGTGTGTTGATTATTTGTTAAGGAGATGCTTTTAAAAAATTGTTGTGTTTAAAGATACGCAAGTTTGTTTTTTTTTCTTTTCTTTTAAGCACTTGTTTGTGTTGTTGTACCAAAATTTAATTTATAATATGCAACACCTTATATATCACTCACTAATTGTTGTTGTTGTTATTATTATTATTATTGTGACTTTTCATTATGCTCCAATACTTTGGATGTAGTTTCGTTACAAACATTTCAAATTAATTGGATTTTATTTTTATTTGGGAGATATTTTATTCTGGCATTGATTTGACATTTTAATTTAACCGTTAGATGATAAGAGACAAACAGGATTTATAACCGTTATATTCTTATTCAACACATTTAAATTTCAGTGGTTTATTTATATCATTTAACATTGAGCAGCGAACAGTTTTACACACGACCGTTTCGTTGTAATGCTGAATGGCGAATGATCTAACGGTTTAATGTTCATCAACAAAAATATCACAAACGAAACGTTTATTGCCTCAACTGGTGATTAAGAAAAAACCCAACAACAACAACAAGAAATGTGTGTAGCTTGCAGTTTGCTACTCACCACCGCACATGATTCACACAAATGGCGTCGATAAGGATTTTGGCATACTGAAAAGGGTTTCCGAGTAAAAGACCGCCCAGTTTATGAATATATTTTGAGAGAATTGAGCAAAAATTTCCCTGTATTTTATGAAAGAAGCGCAGAATCGTATAATTTTATTTCATTTCATTTTATTTGTGTGTTCTTACCACAATCATTGAAATTTGGTTGTGTGAGTTTCTTTTGATACTCTCTTTAGCGTTATTTGCTTGTCTCTTTCGCACTCACATTCTGTTTTTGATTCCATTAAGTGATAGATTTAATTTAATGGAATTTGTTGTAGTTGCTGTTGTTTTTCTGCTTTATCTCCCACCAACCAACTCCTTTTCAGAACAACAATAACTACAATCTCTGTCCTCTCTTTGCTTCCCCAATTGTGTTTTAACATTGTTATGGGTCTTCATTAAAAGACAATTTTCTTATTTTGTGTGAATTTTCTTCACGTTTCGTTGGAAAATTCAATTTTTCCTACAGCTTCGTCTTCTTCTTATACACACTTCCTTTTCCTTTAATGTTTAATGTTATTGGTGTTGTTGTTTTATACATAATAATGATGATGTTGATGAAGGTGAACATGTAAGATGGTTGTTTTTCTTTTTACAGAGTATATGTATGCATGTGTGTGTTTGGCACTGTCAAATGTAGTGTGAGTTACTTACGACAATGGCCTCCTTGTGATGGCAGAATATATTCTGAATGTCCTCTCTCTCGCTCTCTCTCTCAGCCTCTTGACGGCGGAACATTTGCAGATTGTTTGGCAAAAACACTTCTTTATTTTATTACATTTATTTTAGGAGTTCCCCCTGCTTCAGCCATACAGGGAGAGAAATTACGAGATGAGTGCAAAAGAGATGGCAGACAGACCAAAGGGAAGAAAAATTGGATTTTCATCGTCAGGCATTTACATTTTTAGCAGCATTAAGGAGAATAAAAACGTTTATCATTGTGTTTGGGTATCATCTCTCCTTTCTGTTACGGCACGTGTGTTTGTGTGAGTCAAGCTGAGGTTTGTTGAGCTCTTCTGTTCCCTGGTAAATGTTCGAATGTATGGTTTGGGCTGCCGGTTTGGGTGGTCATTGTATTTATTATTTCGTTTCATTTCTTTTTTTTAGTTTTTTTTTTTTGTTTTTAGAGTAAAGCTTGGCGCTCGCAACGATTACTCACCGAGGAATTTATTTCGAATATCATTTTTGACAACTCGATTTATTTTTATTAATTTTCCTCTCCTCACCAAACCAACAAACAACCAACACTCATACACATAAATACATACATATGTACGTATTGTTGCAATACACAAGCTATTGTATTATACCATTAATTTTCATACACAACACAGGAATTGTATACAGTATTGGCTACAAATATAATTACAATACAAATACAAATTTTATTGCTGAAATTATTGATTTCTAGTGAGGAATTATAATTGTAATTTTTTTTTTAGTTCAATAAATACATACAAATATGTACATAAGTATATTAAGTTCTATTTGGAATGAAAACCATTTAGCCAATATACATACCTACTTACATACATACATAAATACACATATGGGTTTGGACTTTTATTGGCTTCTAAGGTAACGTCGAATCACTCTTGTCTTTTATGTAATTTAAAAACTTTCAGATGCTGTAGCTTGATCAGATACCTCCCCCATTTAACCATTAAATCGGTCTCGTGATAATGGAAAGTCGATTTAATTGTGACTGTGCAAATGTTACGTGCGAATACTGTAACTGAACGTCCTTAGCTGTGCATTCGACTGTGCATGTATGTATGTATGTTTATGTATGTATGTATGTTAAAGTAGGTGGGGTTTTATTGAATTTATTATGATTATTGTTGTTGGTGTTGTAAGATTTTTTTTCTACAGAGCTTCTCGTCGACGCAAGTGAATTCAGTTAATTTATTATCGGAAATTATTGCCTTTATTGTTATTGTTTTCAAAATGTTTGTATTCGGTTATCCACATACACATGTATATATGTATGTATATACGCTTAGCCAAAGAAAGAAACAAAAATTTATTTGACTTTTGTTATCAGTTTTATACGTTTTCTTAACCTCCTACAGTTTAAATGCTAATTTTGATTCAGCCACCTTCTGTTCTTCTCAACTCTCTCTCTCTCTCTCTCTCCTTGTGCTGTTTTCTATTACGGCTTAAATTAAAAAAGAAGTTAACATAATTTCTATTTTTGTTGTGGTCTTTATTACACTCCCACTTCAAAAACGGGTTTTGCATTATTTTGCTAGAAGAGCAATTAGAAAATTAATTTTTGTTGTTAAATAGTATGTGAAGGAATACGGAATTTGAAAAATGTACATTTGAATCTCTATCTCTCTCTCTCTCTCTTGCTGGTGTTCCTTTTGCATAATTGTTATTGTATTGTATTGCTCTTGTTGCTTGATAATGTTCTTTTAGTTTTTATTTTTTTTTTCTTTGGATAAATCTGTGTAGGAATTTATAAGTTCATCAACACGTTTAAGCTCGTTTTGCTAAGGATATCGCATCATCTCTGATTCTTTTTCTGCTTTCTTTTCTTCATGATCCTCACCATCATTGTTATAAATAAGGAAACTGCATAACTATCTGTGTTTAAGCAATGGGGAAACCAATTCAGTAAATTAAAACTTTGTGATTTTATATTATTTTTATTGTATTGCGATATTTAGGTATATATAAACATAATACATACATACATACATATCTACATACGTGCATAAGAATATATGGTATATTGTATATGCAAGTGCTGTAAGTATAGATCATAACTAAAGCACACCCCCCATAAGATGTTTTTTGTAATTGAATTTGAGTTTTTTTTTAATTTATTTTTCCATTTATTTGTGAAGTTACCGCGCTTGAAAAAATATTTTTGTTTTGGTCGAGAAAGTATTAAAGAATATAAAATTCCAAAGGAACTCTTCTAAGGCAACCCTTCATGGAGAAATAAAGAAAAATTACAACTATGTAATTGTGTAGCAATTCGATGAAACTATGCACTAACTCTTCTTTAATTTCTTCTACTGAAGTCGCCGTAGTCTAGTAGGTAGTGTGTTGGCTTATTAGACGTAAAGCCTGTGTTCGTATCCCAGGTCAGACATCAAGACGAAATATAAAAAAAAATATTTCTTCAGCGACTTCCTCTCAGCAGATTTCTGGCAAAAACTCTGACAGTTAATTACCTGCCATGAAAAAGTTTCTCAAAATTTGTCATTCTGAGTCGACGTTAAACTGTAGGTCCCGCCACTCAAGTATAAAATTAAGGCACACAACATGAGTGGTGTAAGAAGCTAGGCAGTAATCCTGACTGAAGGGTTGTAATGATAAGTTCATAAACAATATGTTATTTGAACAAAAGAGCCAAATAATTTGATAAAGTTAACAAAATATAAATCATACAACAAAGCGTGGCTTTTGAAATGTTAGTTACTGCATATCCTATGAAGAAAATTGGTCAAAAGTGCAATTTGCAATAACGTTAGTTTGCAGTCACAGCCTTTATTCTCCGTCGTAAAGGATTCCATCCGTAAAGGATTAATTAAGTCATTCAGAGTCATTTCATTGTTGGACTCTAATCTAAAGATGCCAAAAGAATGCAAATGTACCTTAGGCGGCAAGGTACATACATACATACATAGGTTAGCCTCAGTCAGCTAGCTAGTCGGTCAGACAAATTATTTTTATTGTTGTTTTATTTTATGTGATCTCTCTTTATTTATTCAAAACAATACGGGTGTGTAATTTTTTTATTGCAGCATTTTTCATTAAGTTTTAATTCATTTTCTCCTTCTCCTTTTTTACTTTGTTTGTTTTTACCATAAAAAAGGATGAGTCTATCTTTATTAGTCCATCCTATGCGAGTATATTTGTGAGACGGGTGGATCGGTGGTAGGCGAATGGATGGATTCATTTTATTTTATTCCATTTATTACATTTTTTTTCGCCATATCCGGTAGCCATTTAATATCGTTTAAGTTGTTATCTTCTTCCCTTTTGTCCGCTCTTTCTTCCTATGCTACTTCTTCTGGCCTTATCTAATACTTTATGCTCTCCAGCTGCTCTTGTTCTTGTTCCCGTTTTTCCTTTTTTCCTTTTTTGTTTTTCTCATTCGTTTTTATTCTTTAGCTGTGAATATGAAATGAAAAATATTGTATCAGATTGCAAGTATGCTGGAGAGAGAGAAGAGCAGTAGCAGCAGAAGGTGGGGGAAAAAAAGAAGAGGGAGGAGGTTGGTTTAAATAAATGGAGAAAATGAAATTGATGTTATTTATTTGAGCACTTGACGCGGTAAATTGCCTTTTCGAGTTGCTTTTCTCTTCTTTTTTTAGCGTTCTCCTGAACAACTTGGCTTTAATGGAAAATAATTAATTTCATAGCGCCGTTGTTGCTTTTAAATGAGGGAGGGTACGTGGTGTGCTGCTGTTTCGCTTACAATGTGAATACAGAAGAGAAATATCTACAACGAGAATGCAGATGATACACAGTGCCTATACTTATAATATTTGTGTGATGACGGACATACATATGTTTGCCCGTTATTGTTTGTTTGTTTGTCCAAATACAGAAGGAACACTACTGTGGCCAATGAATTATGGGAAGTGTCAACACGGACCATCGCTTCAAACGGGGCAAGCAGCCAAACAACAACGTAATAAAAGTCTACAACTTTGTTGTAGCTGCTGCTGTTGCTGTTGTTTTTAATGTTGCTTTACATTCAATTAGAGAAACTGTAGTTAAATTGTCTTCCAACATGACCGACCGACTGCTACTTATTCCAAATAATAGATATGAGAACGAACGAGCATCCATTCAAACGCATGAATTTACAAACATTTGTACGACAAATTGCTACAAATCTACTTGCGAGTTAGTTAGTGAGCGGATCGAAGGGACGGGCGTTTAGAGTCCTTCTATTTTGTGTGTCACCACCATTTTCTTCTTCACTTTTCATTTGTAGAGGCATGTTTTGCTTTCAATTTAGTAAATTGTTTTAAAATTGCGCTTCAACTTTACCCTAATGCCTGTTCAAAAACTTTTCTTCAAAGGAATGGATTCGTCGTCAACTTGCAAAACTTGCAAAAAAAATAATCCTTTTACAGTCAATTCTTAAATGACGAATAACTTACTAAATGAGTATCATTTTCGTGTTGAGAGGGACAATTATTTTCTTGCTATTTTCTCGAAACTACTTAAAATTGTACCAAATAAAGAAAATCAGTCAAAATTCAATTTTTTCAGCCAAACTTAAATGAAATTTCTTAAAAGATTGCCCTAATAGCCTAGTGATGTCTTCGATTACCGCCAGCTGCTGATCTGTTACACTACATCGAGCTGTAGGTCTAAGTTACTTAGCTCGTTGTTGTTATAATATAAATTGTAACTGTATTGTATTTAATTAATAAATAAATAAATCAAAATAAAATAAAATTGGTAAAAAAAAAAGGAAATTATTGAGAAAAATTAATGAAAAAATTTGAATTTTTCAATTAATTTGGAGTGTATACCTACTGAATACATGTTCATCTAGTGAATACATTCTTTTGAAAAGCTGATCCAAAAATGTATAATATAAAGAATTTCATTTTTTTCGTATGTTTGCAAAGTTGGTACAGTTCTTATAGCCACACACACTTTTACCTCAGAAAATATTAATGCATTTTGACGATTTTACCGCTGTCCTTATCAACCAGTAAATTTTGTTGGTTGTCATCCTTTTTTTTTGGTTTTTTGTTTTACCGAGTCTATGAACATTTACGAATTTACATGGTAGGCGGTGGGATGGAAAGGCCCCGTCTTTAAAGTTCGCCTTTAAAGGTTCTCCCAAAACTTAAACATTTGAAAGTGAGTTCAGGAGATTGATAAATTTTCCAATTTTAAAAAGTCGTTAGACAAGAGCCCTAAAATCTTTCAGTCTTCTAAAAATTGGACATCCTTTACCTAAACGTCCACAATTTTTTAATACTATAAACGCAAATCTTTTTAAATTAAACGCCTGTTACGTTCAAAACGAAAAATAGTTGACAAATTGGATACGTATAAAGAGTTTATTCATGTTGGAGTAACCGATAGTAGATATTAATCACAGAATCTTCTTTGACTGTATGAGAACAATTCGCTTTCGGGGGCACCAGGTAATCATGTTTTCGTTTAGATCGTGAATAAACTGAATCACTCAAATATTATTAACATGTTAAGCTTTGAGTCCGATGTTTGGAGAGATGTATAAAGAAAATAATTTACACACTCAAGGTGTCGTATTTCAACTTTGCACTTAAGATCAAACATAATGGAAAGAATATATAAACTTACGCAACAGACGCCGCCCACTGTTACCATTGTTATGCGCAATAATTTTTGACGAAATCATTAATAAATAATCGATTGAAATAAAAGGGGAATTGCTTGGAATATCTAATAGAAGATTTGAGATGTTTCCGTGTGGAATAAACAAAAGGAAAAACATTTTGAAGTCAACGATAATTTCTTAATCAGTCATCAGTCATCAAATACAGTTTGGCTGTTTTCGCACTTTATACACAATCCAGTTTCACTCACCCCCTAGTTTTTTACCCTTAGATATACTGAATTTCATTATAAGTCAACTAGTGGTGTTGTGCTAATTTTTTTTTTACCGGAACGCGTTCCGGACTTCGGTTCACGGTTCGGAAAACAAGCCGGTTCGTTCCGGATCGGGTTCGGTTCAAACCCTTGTTTATAAAAATACATATAAAAACACGTCAAAAATTAGAAAAAAAATCAGCAATTCTTTTTAATTTTTTGTTTTTCAAAACGTCAGCCAATTCTCGTTATCAGAAATCATCTTTAGTTCCGGAACGCGTTCCTGTCCAAAAAGGAAGTACCGGAACGACGTTCCGGAGCGTTCCGGCTCGACAACACCCCTGAAGTCAACCATTTCACACAACTGCTGGAATAAAACAAGCATCGTGCAGTCTATTCAGAAAGAAGAGGAATAACATGAAGTATCTCACACCAACCCGAGGATGTGGACGATGTTTATCTACTCTCGAAGCTAGAAGACTTAAACACAAGTGCGCCATTTTGGGCTTGAGATAAATAAAATAAAAACCAAAGCCATGCGAATTAACAACGTAAGCACCGACAATTAGTCGACTGAGTAGACAGCTACTGCTATCTAGGCAGTATAGTGTCAAATAATGGCCGCATAGAAACAGACACAAATAACAGGCTTAATAAAGCAAGAGAGACATTCGGACGACTGCAGTCAATATGGAGAAACTCGTAAATGTTGAGACGAACCAAACACAAAATATCCAACGCATGTGTAAAATCAATTTTGTTCTACGTAATTGAAACCTGGTTAGTACGGAACACCATCACGCATTGAGCTGCGAGAGCTCCAGAATCATATGCAAGACATTCTGGCCTCATAACATCAACAACATGGATTTTTTCAACCTTACCGACGAGCGAGGAGTCCATAATAACACAAATAAAATGTAGGACTTAGAGACTTACTATCAGAAATAATCCGGATAGAATAACGAGAATGACACTTGAACAGAATCCTCAAAGTTCAAGAAACCGTGGCCATCTAAAGAACACTTCGAGAAAGATCTAGGACAGTGCAATCTTACATGGGAAGCTTCAAAAATGACAGCAGTCAACCTTATAAGATGGAAATGCTTTGTGGAAGATATATGTTGCCAAGAGGGGTAATGGAAAAAAATTGAATTTATTTACATTTACATTGAGGTCTTGTATTACGCCCCCATATTTCAAGGATTTTTCTCAGTCTTTTGTTAAAAAAGTTCAGAGTTTTTTAGCAAGCGATTACATCATTATTCCAGTCTCGCAACTGGACGTACACCAACCCTGACTTAATGCTCGAGTTTCCATTTGCCAAACTAATCAGCTACTTTGGCAGTTCCAAATAAATTTAGGATTTCGAAAATTTGTTCATCAACTAGGGCTCCAAATTTTTCATTATCTGTTTGGTCACTTGCCTCTTATTCAAATGTATTGAAATCCGTGTGGAAGAACTCATAGTACATACACATTGGTACATATTCATGTGCACACATACATCAACACGTTTGTCTGTAATAGAGCTTAGGCTCAGTATGAAAAAATACAAATAAATGGCATGCCATAGCATGGTTTGTATTACATTTTGGCGCTTAATATGGGCCACCAACCAACCATTATGAAAATTTTATTCTTATTCTTACTTTTATGGAGATTTTTTTCTTTCGCTCGTTCGTTCGTTTTCGAATTTCCCCATTTCGTTTTGCCTTTTTTTTTTTGTTTTTTTGAACTGAAAATGACTTCTCGCTTTTCTATATTCTTATACATATTTGTTTTAAGCAAATACAACAATAACAACAACACATACAACAACGTAAAGCAAAAAATATTGAAATTTTGAATGAAGAATTTCATTTTGTTGGCTGGTACTTTCAGTTTGACTTCATTTAGTGTTGGTACTCGTTGTTGTTGTTCTTGTTGTTGTTGATGCATACTGAGTAATAAAAGTAGTGTGACCAGATTAGCTTCCTCAGTGCTACATTTAGCAAAATTTTTGTTAAATTTGCTAGAAATATTTTAAATTGTTGGCTTTTTAAGCTCTTTTAATTGCATTTAGCTTTTCTAGATTCTTTTTCTTTTTTTTTGTGCAATACTAGTGAAATTTAAGTTTAAAATTAAAATAGGAAGATAGGGAGGAAAAAGTATTATTTTGATTTGTAACAGATGATTATCAAGTAAAAAGCAAAAGCTGTAATTGTACAGTGAAGTCAAAATGAAGTTATCAGTCAAACGCAATTCATATAAAAATAAAGAATCTCGTGGGCTCCAATCTGTAATGTAATGTAATGTACGATTAACACTACTCTTACTTACGTTTCCCCATTTTCCCGTCCCACTTCATGTGTAATTCATATTTGATTCGTTTCCGATGAAAGTCGCCGAATTGAAATTGTTCTTGACCTGTATATACGAAGAATATGCATTCGCATGAGATAGACTTCACATTTGAACTGAATATTTTCAACTTCATTCGTATTGAAGTTCAATAAGTTCAATACTGTTTTTAGACGATCGTGTTTTTTTTTTGACTAGTCCTAGATATTGATATCAGCTTCGCAGTCGTCACTTTTGTTTAGTATTCTAACCAAATAGCAGAAACGAACCTGGCCTCGCTTATTTGCCAGTTACATAGTTCCACTTAATCACAATTTTATTTTACTTACTTACTTAATTGGTCACTACAGCCATTTCAGGCAGGATAACGACCTAGTTTGTCATAACACCCATGTTATGTGTGTTAATTTTATATACTTATAAGTGACGGGACCTACGCATTTAAAAAACAAAGGAGTATCTTAATTGATGATCGTGATGAATTCAGATCCCGAAGAGTATAATAGGTGACAAAAAGTCTTTTGAAGTCTTTTACTGTATTGGCAAGCGTCGACGATTTATACTCTACAGATTATTTGACTGTAGACATGGTCGATAAAACATTTACATATGGGCACGAAAACCGGCTTTTTTATTTTCTAGTCTGGACATGATATTGCCTGACAGCTTTGGCTTAAGATAGAATAAAAAAATAGTTTAGCTTTGTTGTTTTTTATCTTTTTTTTTGGTTTAATTTAAAGCGTGATTTAGTTTAATCTGATTTTGAAATATGGTCACACCAAATTGGAATCCTTAAATATCTCTCTGTCCCTCTCTCTTCTTCCGCTTTCTTTTTTTGCTCTCTCTCTCTCTCTCTCCCTACTCAAATATGCATTACTTTTGTGGCATTTTCGGACCAGGATACTTTTTATTTAAATGACTGCTAAATTGAGCTTTTTACCGTTCCTTCTTCATCAACTTCTTCTTATTGCAACATGTGATGTGTGTTTGCTGTTTCTGCTGATTCCATTCGCTTGCTGGTAAATCGTTTACGACTGTTTAAATTTTATTGCGGTCGCCATCATCTCCGGCTTTTATGCTCCATAATATTTGTGATGCTGTGTGTGCAAAGACATGGTGGAGGTAAATTATTCATTCTCACAAACATGCTCTTTCAAAACATTTTAAAGTGGCCAGAATTCAGTAGAGCCTACTTAGTAGGATGAGGAGGAGAGAGTGGTAACGAGGATAGTTGGGGAAATAATTTTTCTTTTCCTTTATGCAACAATACTGTTGCTGTTGTTGTCCGTTTTAAAATACTTTTCTCGTATATATTTTTCTCAATTATTTTAAGTTAAATGGTTATGTGCATTCATTTTGCAGTTCTCGGTTATTTATGACTGACAATTTTATACGTCCCCATCCTATTTCTTTAACGCTTTAACGCTATTAAACGTATGCCAACCTGTCCGATTGTCTGCCAGCCTGCAAGCCTGCTCGACTGTCTTTATAATAAATAAATGGATAGCGGTGTTATGTACATATACATACATACATACATACATATACATATTTTAAGTACTATTTATACTTTAAATATAATGCATGTTTTTCTTATTATTATTATTATTTTTGTTGTTGTTGTTGTTGTTGTTGCCATTTTATAATCGTAAATTGTAAATGTAAAATAAAAAAAGCCATTTTTTTTGTTCGCAGTTGCTTGTTGGAATGAATGGTTATAGGTATCAGATGATGGTAGTTTTGTGCAAAATATTTCGAAGAATAGATGGGTGTTGAAATGGATGAATGAATGTTATTTTGTTTGTATCCTTTCTTTTTATGGAGTTCTTCTTCTTCTTCGTTTTCTTCATTTTCAATTGGATTTTGAAATATTTATGATATTATCGCAATAGGTAAAAAAAAAGGATTAAGAGATGTTCATCATATGAGAAAGGAAGACGAACAAGGGAAGGAATCAAAGAAGTAAGACACAAACAAATGAAATGAAATGAAATGTAAGAAAAGGAGAGTACAATAAATACATTTTATGACTTAAAATATTCGCTATAAATAAGTGAAATAAAAATGAATAAATAAAGGGAACCCAATATGATGGTGGTAATAAACGTTAAATTCAAATAGGAGGTTCACTTCCAATCCAATTTCTATGTAATGAGTTAACCAACAAATTCAAATTTCAACAACGCAAAGTCATAAAATGAACGATGTATACAGTAAGGAATGCCATCTCGATGCCACAATCCATATTTCAGAAAAAAATTTAGTTAGAGACTGCGAGAAGAAAGTTAATGAATTATCTCAAAAGAACGGAATTATCTGAAAAGCCACAAAAATATAAAACGGCATTGCTGGATGAAAAAACTGGAAGTCAAAGTTAACGCAACACTTCTTATCTTAAAACAGATTTTATTCGTAATTCAAGTTCTGGTTCTTTTTGCAAGCAGACTATGAATGTAAATATCCGATTAAAATTTTATAACGTCAACACAGACCCTATAAGAGAGTTCTTATTAAAAAAGGAAAGCAGAAAAGTCTTAAAATTACATCCTCCCTTGCCGCTTAGCAAATTTGAGCACTTTACTCCTAAATTATTTCGATTAGCTTCTTTCCAATCCTACACGCAAAGAAGAAATATGGTTCGGGCTACCATAAACTGAAACTATCATTAATGTTTAGTATTATAATTAGTACAACCATGTAAAATAGTTCCCTATGCAGAACATAATATGATCCCAGTAGGTTATCATAATATTGTTCCCGTAACAACTATAATATAATTTCTACAATTATATTATGATTATCATAAAATGGTCACTACAATTATAATATTGTTTTTATTTTGCCATAATATGATACTCCGAATGACTATAATATTTTCTATTTTTTATTTAAATGGTACCCCCAATAATAAGACGCAATACTTCAATGAGACATTTTATTTTAATTTAAAATTATTTAAAATAATAAAACTTTCATAAAAAAACATAAATATAAAGAAATTCAATATATATGTAATAAATTTATTAATTTTTATAATTATTAATATAATAATCAGATTCAATTTAAGAACATTATACAATCTTTTGATGTGCAAATATATGCTGTGAAATCAGATTTTATGTTTATGGATAAGAAAATGTCTTCATATTCAATACGAAATGCAAAGTAATGCGAATCAAATCCATGGTTTATTAGTCTTTGCACGGACAAGATATATGTATTATCAATAAAATATATGTGATCAATTAGTCCAAATTCTGGGATTTCGTCCTCATATTCTCCAATATGTACTACCATTCCAGGCTTATATATATATATGTTCATATTGTTACTTTAAAAATTGTTTCACTGTTTTAATTTTTACTTACATAGTTTAATTTCTATTACAAAATCTACACAATTTATGAACTGTTCCAGTATTATTATTAAATAATCCGGCTTTATTATAAAGTTCTTGTTAAATATATCAACTGCCACATTCGTTGGAATTTTGCGAATGATTTTTGCTGCAAATAAAATAAGAAAATAGAAATATAAAACAATTATAAAATACATTACCTATTTTACCTTTTTCCACAAATGAATCGTAACTAATCTATTCGTTAAAATTCAAAATAATTGTTTCATTTATGTTTTCAAACACAGTTTTAATAATTTTAATTCCATTCATTATTAATTTACTTATTACACGTCTTTATGGTTTTAGTACTTATTATGAAATGATGCTCGATAGCATTTTAGAGAGAGAATGTGACATGTTCAACTATAATTTTGTTCTTCTAATCATTATTTTTTTTTACGATTATGGGAACGATTTCATTGAAAATACTTGGGGCAGTAAACAATACATGTTTGAATTTCGGCGTCTTTTTCAACAACATAATTTTTTAAGCAATGTATGGAAATTTGAAGTAAAATGTAAATTAAATTATTTTATGATACAAATAAGAAAACATACACTTTTAATTACATTTAATAAGACAAATTGTAAAATTGTTATTAATTTTAAAACATAAACAAACGTAAAGAGGTAAATTTAAAATGAATTAAGATTCTTTTTTTTTGGTAAATTAAATTTATTTCTGGTTGTAAACCAAAAAGTGTTAATAAACTTTACAAATCACACTTTTTATTACTTACTCTACATTAAACATATTTTGTTTTTATTTAATAAGTATTACACAATTTGCGAAACACACGCTGTTTACACTTTAAAAGAAAAACTATTAATTAAAATATGTTTAATAATTTTGAATACCATGTAAAAATCAAATTGATTGTTGTAGGAATAATTTCAATTGCTTGTAACAAAAATAAAATAAATTTCGTACACGGGGACCATCTTATATTAAAATATAAAATATAATATGGTTATATAAATTAAGGTTTGTTTATAATATGTATAAAATCACAATAACTTTATTGTAATACTCATATGAGACATTTAGGAAAATAATTTGATCGCAATGAAAATATTCAACCATGTTTTTTCTTTGCGTGTACCAAAGACGTTTAATAAGGATCTACAGATGAAACTAACACCATATATTAGATACTAAATATACACTAATGTATGTACATATGTATGTATGTATATATGAACTGCCTTGTTTGTATCCTGGAAGAGCCGCAATCAAACTCTTAAGAGTTTTACAAATTTTGACTATTTACCTATCTAATCTATTATTGAAAGTCAAAATCAAACAATACTCTTTTCTGTGCAACAAAAAAAAAAAAAAAAAAAAAAAATAAAAAACCTCTTCTCATATTGTTCCTCAAACATTCCGTACTGTGTACAGTATCTGTCATGTCTAATGCAACTATTCGTATAATATTAAAAAACATTACCAACCTATTTTGATTATTTAAATTTTAAATTAACTGTACGATGTCAGTTTAAAACTAAAACTATTGATTGACTGGTCTAACACAGTAAAAAAATATTCCATCAATCGATCACTGATTTTTAGGCTTATCTCAAGGATTTGCTGTCAGAGCGCATATTACCGCTTCATTCACGTTGACGCCCAAGTAAAATATCGCGATATGAAAATTTCTTGATTAAAAGACTTGAGCTGGACTTGATTTCATTAAAGCACATATCGATTGGAAAACAGTTATCTTTTCTGATGACTTCAAGTTTAATTTGCAAAATTCAGATGGAATAGGATGAATGCGACGGTCAAAAGCTGAATGGTGAAGTAAAGTAGCTATTAAGCATAGCAGTTTAATAGTCTGGTGTTACCCCTCTGGCTAAGTAATTGAACCGATTTATTTAGATCGATTGCCACTACAATAGAGGTTCCAATAGGTTAACGATTAACGGTCAAAAATACGGTTAATGAAAAATTTGATCAAAGTTCTCGATCTCCTGATCTCAGTTTTATTGAGAATTTATGGGAGATTGTTAATATGAAAATAAATCGATTATTAATTAATATATTTAATCTCTCAGCAGATTTCTGGCAAAAACTCTGAGAGTAAATAAAATTGCAATGAAAAAGTTTCTCAAAAATCTATCGTTCAACGCCGACGTTAAACTGTAGGTCCCGCCACTCACGTATAAAATTAACCCACACAACATGTGTGGTGTAAGAAGCTAGGTCGTAATCCTGACTGAAGGGTTGTAATGGCCAATTATCTATGTATATATGTATGTATGTATATAATAGCATTTAATCATATTGAGTCTAATTATTTTGACAATTTATTACAAATTTTGTTGATTAACTAGTTGGTGTAGCAGAATATGCATTTTTGTTGCATGTGAGAGTATTAAGGATAAAACCATTCTGTAAGATTTATTAATGAAAATTGACAATTTCAATTAAAATTTCCATTAAATTGTATGAAAGTTAAAAAGCACACACAATATGTACTTTATGTACATATGTATGTATGTACGTGTGTACACCCAGGAACTGTAGCAACAAAATAAAAAAATATTGTTCATAACAAATAAATGGAGGGAAAAAATTAAAATTAAATCATCCAATAAAATGCTAAATTTTATAATTGAATCCCGCAAACGTCTGTCTGTCATTCGAATACAATAAATAATAATTAAAAACAAAACGAAAACAATTTATTTCTCTCCTTTTAATATTCGAAATTGAATAAAAACGTAATAAAACATCTCAACTTTCTTCCTCTCCTTTCTTATTTGTACCGATTTAATGAGTTTTACTGATCGAGAAAACCAGACAAAAAAAAAACATGAGTACCCGATTAAAAGACGAGAGAAATTTAATGGTTAAGTAATGCAAAAAATAATTTGTCACACTTAAAACCATTAAAAAACCACAACAACAATAACAACAAACTAACAATAAAAGCCAAAATAAATGAAATTGGAAAAAATTTAAAAAATAATGGCACAACACAAGGAAAAACACAACAACAACAAACAAAGAACATGAAAAGCTGACACTAGTCACACTGCCGTTTTGTTATTGCCGCTGTAAACAATGGCAGTGCTCTGGCAACAGCAGTTTGTCACTAAACAAACACTCAACGCAACAACCGACAACCAACAACAAAACATGAAAATGAAAAAGTAAACTAAACGATGAGAAAAGAGAGAAAGAGACAGTATTTTTTCTTTTTTTTTTCTTTTTTGCTGATGATGTTTTAAGATTTAATAAATGAAATTGGTGTGTGATTAAAAACACAAAAACCAAACGAAATCCATCTAATCAACTTTTCTTCTCCAGCTCCAAGCAAACGACCGACGTTTTTTGTTGCTTTTCTGTTTCTTTTTTGCTTTATTCTGTAACCACAAGCAAGAACAATAATAAATATCGTTTCCTTAACTTGAAAACATACATACCTGCCACTTAATATAGCATCGTTCCATTTTACCACCACCCATCTTTTGGGTTACCGGAAGCAGCAGCCATTTGTCCTGTACACCGCGTGCTAGAGTAGAATTTCAAATGTTAATTCAAGTAGAGGGTGTAGGTGTCTCAGTTGGATGGCCTTAAAAAACAAGCATGGGGAGAGAGAGAGAGAGAAAGATGTATAAATAGAACTGTCTCTCATATATGTACACAACAGCATAATACAACAGCAACAAAAACACAAATAAACGAGAAAAAAAAACAAAAAAGATGGGAATATTTTCATGAGTATTGCAATGAATGGGAAAGAGAAAATGGGCGGAGCTTAACAAATTATACCTGTGAAAAGAGGAATTTTTTTTAATAATAGTGGTAAGATTTTAAAAATGTTTCTTCTCTTCTGCTGCATATTTTTGGGGGGAAGTTCAGATTCATTTTGAATCAACTAATCATGGTTAAAATATATCTATTTTAGACATAAACCCTCAATTTTAGTCGGTCTCACTCCACTTCACCAACAAATTTCCTATGAATCCGCTAATCCAGGTTAATAAATCATATTAGCAGGCGCAAGCCTCACTTCTCGAACATCTAAAACAGTGTTGCATACTTGAAATTTTGAAATAGTTAGTACTGAAATTAGAGTAAGTACCTTTTTGCATCAAATGGTAGTTTTTTAAAAAATATTTATTTATTTTGGAATAGAAAATGGAATAGAAAAAAAACTAACAACGATTTGTATAAATAAAACTACAACGAACGACATATACAAAACAAAAACAGAGTGATTCGAAACGTTTTTTACCCTTTAGTCAAATATCGACGGAAGTAATTTATTTAGATTTATTTATTTTTATTATTTTTCTACTTTTTTCTAATTTTAATTTTTTTTAAATTTTAATTAAAATAACGCAATGGCAACTCGTTCCTTTTTTATTCACGGTAACCAGGCGTAAAGGTGAATGCCCCCGCTAACAGAGGTAAAAATTGTTCATCCTAGACACACACCATACAATTTATAATAAATATACAGTACAATGGTTTATGGTAATACAGTCCCATTTCGAATAACGGCACTTTGGTGAGTTTCTATTTTATTCACCACACCAGATAAACTCACCACGATTTTTAAAAACTCACCACACTTGAAAGAAACTCACCACATCAAAAAAAAATTAAAAAAGAATTATTTTCTATATTTTCCGTCCCGTCGGTCTTTATTTTTTTACCCAAATCCAACTTCCGCGGGTGCGGGGGGAGCAGCACAAACACTCTCTCTCACTCTCTCTCTCCCCCTACTCTTCTTTCTTTCCTCCTTCCTCCTCCTTCCCACCCTTCTTCTCAACCGGATTTTTTTTATAATTCTTTCTTTATTTATTAATTCTTCTCTTTTTCTCTGCATTTTAATTTTCGCTCCGCCTGGGTTTGAACCGTGGCCTGCCGTCGTCCAAACTACTACTACTTTACCTTCCTCCCTACTAGATAGACCACCTATCTATCATTTAAACGATAGGTGTTTAATTTTTACTTATATAAACCAAAAACGGAAAAAGAATGTGCGAATTATTATAGTACGATTTTTTTGAACGAAAACTTTTTCCAAGCACCAACCAGTGTTGCCAGGTAGAAGAAATTAGTGTTGGCAAAACTACATCAGTGTTGGCAAAACTGAAATTTGGAAATGGTACTGAATTATAATTGAAAAAGTACTTTTTTGCACCAAATAGTACTTTTTGTAAAAATCATTATTATTGGGTCCAAGATTAACAACGACCTTTCTTTCTTTCTTACACTACTACTACTTCCTTACATTGTGTGTTAAAACTTGTGTTAATAATAACTTGGTGGCGGGTTTAAAGTCGACTCCGAACGACAGACACATATTTTTTGAGAAACTTTATCTCAGAAAAAAAGTACTAAATTTGTCGACACTGATCTAAAAAGTGGAATGAGTTGTTGCTTTGTTTCCTATCTCTTAAAATTATAAAAGAGCGAGAGACAAAATATTCGAGCAAGAGAAAAATAACATGAAGATTACAAAAGAGAATGAATGAATGACAGTGAAGGTGTGTGTGTGTGTGCTGTGTATAAAGAAAACAAAGAATATAATTTAACACACACAATGATTAATTAAAAAACCTCTGTGTTGTTTCTTTTTGCTTCTTTCTTTCTATTTCTTCTTTACTTTTTTTACTGGGCCCCATCATCAGAGGAATTTTTTAGTTTCAGTACGAAAAGCCTCTTTAACAACATCGTTTTAGAACAAACGGGTCTTCTGTGTGTTTTGAAGGTGTGGAATTTTTTTATGTGCATCGAAACCGTAATGGAATAAATAAGACCGATCGGTGGTGTAGATCAGCAAAAAACGTTAAAAATATAGAATTCTTACATTTTTATGTGAAATCAACAGAAGTTATATATTTTTATAAAGAATCTTTGAATTTAAAACTCAAAGTTCATCAAAACTGAAACAAATGTGAGTGAGAAAGAAAGTGAATAATAATAGAAAATGAAAAAAACAAGTGTTTTTATTTTACATTTCTTCTAAAAAAGAGCACATTTTTCCAATTGAATTTTATAATTTTTGTAAGGAAATAAATAATTAAACACATAAATATAAATAAGAGAAAAGAGAAGAAAAATAATAAAAATAAAAAGGAGATTTCAATTAAGACTTGTTGAAAACGGCCCTTAAATTTTCCACCCGGTGAAAAGGAAAATAAATGGTTAGGCAAAAAATGTCCAAAAACAAAAGCAGATGAAAAAAATAAATAAATATATAAAATAATAAATAGATGAGAAATTAATGAATATTTTTTTAGAGAAATTGTAGAACGAATTGTAAAAAATTGAAACGAAAACAAAAGATAAAGAAGAGAGCAAGCAGGCAGCTAGTCAGCCAGCCCCCCTCGAAAATCTTCTTGGATTAATAACAACTACAACGCGTATCTTATCTTTTCTTTTTTTTCTTCCTTTCAACTATGGCTGAGTTTCAGCCAACAAAAAAAAAACAAAGCTACAAGTGATCTATCCGTCTCAGCTCCTCTTGTACTAGTAAGTTGTCTCAGTCAATTTTGTTGGCGTTGTTTTGCTTTTAATTTGAATAAATTTTTCATAATAAATGAATAAAAATAGTGTGTGCTTGTTTTTTTTTTTTTTGTTATTTGTTTTTATTCTTTCTTACTTATTTGTCCCCACCATTATTGCCATTATTGTGATTATTGCTTTGTTTATGTCAAACACGAAACCAAAAAATAAAATAAAAAATAACAGTCATTTTGCCAGATTTGGCTTTTTCCCTCTGTCTTTCTTCATTAAACAGGGTTACCGCTCCCAGCAGATTACCGATTAAGTCCTAAACAGTCATTTGCATCAGCTACTCTAGCTGCTGTCAAAATCCAAAGAAAAAACTTTGTGGAATGAGTTAGTTAATAAACTTCTAAGCCTTTTTGTGCCTATTTTCTTATTGTTCTTTTGATTGAAAATGCTGAATACAGTTTTGGGTTTTTAAATATATATGTAGTACAGTAGTGTTGTGATGACAATTAAAAATAACGACAAATCGTCCAAACACTTATGCGATTCGATTTTTCACCCACAAATTTATCCAACTTTATTCATAAATTATTCTTGTGGCGTGAGGATTCAAAATGAGTTTGGTAGTTTTCACATTAATGATCTCATATATTAATGAGAACTGCTTTTAGCATTTGAAATTTTCGACATATTGTTTTATGCCTCAA
Organism: Sarcophaga rosellei; assembly: GCA_930367235.1. Taxonomy (NCBI): domain Eukaryota; kingdom Metazoa; phylum Arthropoda; class Insecta; order Diptera; family Sarcophagidae; genus Sarcophaga; species Sarcophaga rosellei. Next base: position 1,073,094 of record OV884019.1, on the reverse strand, counting down.
TGAAACTACACTCATTTTGATGTTTGCAAATTGCAATGTAGTTTGCCTACTATGATTCACTTGAGGTATCAATATGAAAACGGCACACGAAATAAAAAATCGTTCTCGCAATTACCAATTTGATTGTTCAATTTGATCGTCGGACGAACGAAAATCAAAATTTTTTGATTTTCATCCAACCGACTACCACCACTATAAATATAACAAGTAATAAATAAGTATAGAAAATGAACCGTTCTCGAAAAGGCTTTAAAAGTTTTGGAAATTCACAATGGTAACCCTAGTACCGCAATCAACCTCTCGTATATATTATAAATAATTGTAAAAATTACAACAAATTTATAGTTTTAAAAACAATAATAAAGAATTAACAAAAACAGACAACAAACACACTTACAAAGAATGCTCAATTATTAACAACAGCGACGAGAATTTTAAAACGTTTTGATTTTAATACGCAATTAGAAAAACAGAAATAATAACAAATAATTCTTATTAAGACATTTATTACATTGCCGCTATTTTTGATGCTTAATAAATAATCTCCTACATTAGTCGTAGTGCAGTGCCGTCCGGAACATTTCGTTTCATTATTGCTTCACTTATTTGATCCTCCCCACTTCAATATTGTGAAAGAAGAAGGCAAGACGGTTGGGTCTTGGCTGACGACAACACTGTTACTTGAGACTGGAAGCAGAATTAATTGAAAGCAAAGAAAAAACTCCTATTTTTTAAGCACAACAACAAAAACAACCGCAATAAACTTCATTATAATGGGTGTTGTTTGTTTGTTGTGTTTATTAAAAATAGTTTAAATGAATGAATTTTTTTTTATTGAATATAATTTTTCCGCCTGCATTCTGTTCTGATTCTTAAGAGAGAAGAAATTACGAAGGCTGCATTTCCTGCTTTATAAAAATAAACAATATACATAAATACTAAACAGATTATAATAAAAGAGAAATTTATTTGACTCTTATAACATAAAAAATAAATACATACGTGAAAAAAAGATTAAAAAAATATAGTGTAACTAATTAACGCAATCATTTCTAAATTATTCAATATACATAGTACATAATTAAAATAAATGATCAATTAAAAACTTAACTAAAAATTATAAATAGTGAATACTTTAAAGAACTTTTTACCTAAAATACTTAATTTTCTTGACCTTTATGAGACTATTAAAATTCCTTCATCGATCGTAACCCTCCAACAATCCAAATCTGCTGCTGCTGCTCTTGCCAATATCATCTATAATTTTGCAAGTTATAATTTTCAATAATTATTATTTATTTTGAAAAGCACCTACAATCATGTAAGTTTTTATTATTATTATTATTATTATATACATATTTCTTTGTTTTTTTTTACGAACAAAACCAACAACAATGTCCTTAACTTGTTGCCAAAAATCTATTAAATATATTTAAAGACCCCATAAAAATTAAAAACGAAACAATAACAGAAAGAAAATAACATCAATTCATTTATTCCTGCATGATTTGTTTTTCAATTTTTATTTTTGTTGTTGTCGTTCATTGCATGTCGTTAAATAAATCTCTCAATAATAGTTTTTTTTTTCTTTGAGATCTTGTTTACTTTCGAATAAGGTTGCCACGATTTGGTGGGAATAAATTAAGCGAAATAATTTTAAACGAACGTGCATTAAAAGTACACTTCTTATGTACAGTGTCGGTCGTAACTAAACTTTATAAGAATGTGTTTTATAAGGAAATACCCCTTTCAGTATAATTTGGGGTACATTAAACAACCTATCATATTATTTATAACTTTTAATAAATAAAAATTATAAAAAGATCAAAATGAAAGAGATAAAACAAACAATCCCACCACTTAATATAATGTTTGAAGAACTTAACTACGCTACTGATTACATAAAATTTAAATTAACGATATAATGTTTTCACAATTTGTTAATCAGGAAATCACATATTTATTAATGAATTAGTGCACAGTATCCGAATTAGATCTTAATTGTAAAACAAGAAATAAGTACCTATTAAAGGGGGATTGCTTCCTTGGCAACAGAATTTATAGGATTGATGGAATAATGAATCAATTCATGTAGCGCGGCATATAATGTGCTATCATGTGATACCATTATGTGCAGACGGAGAGATGCCAATAGAATTGAGGTTCCAAAAGGATAACGATTCTAAACACATATCCCAAAGTTTGTTACGAATATCTAAGACGGAAAAGTTGTCGAAATAAGTTATGAAAATAATATGGATAAAAATCAGTGTTCGCCAGTAACAAATGAAAAAAAATTCAAATACAATTCAAAACCAAATATAAAAGCCATTTTCATAAAAGGTGATGAAATCTAAAGACCTTATTGGAGGTGTTTTAGTTATGACCGATACTGTATTTCTAAGAGATGTTTATATCAACAGATTATTTAATAACTCGTTTGGAATATGTTCTTCACGCAGATAGATCCTTCGCAATCCTGACACTCACGTAATATCATGGTAATGTTAAATTAAAGCTGTGGCACCATTAAATCTCTTACAGAATATGTTTCTAAAATGTAATTATATATTGTGTAATAATAATTGATTAGTATTATGTATCGTACATACTATCAATACAATGTATTTATATATAATTATATATGTGAATATTAAAATTATATATTAATCCTTGTAGACGTTTCGGCACGTTTTACATTTAACTTTTGTTCTATAAGTAATCGTGACACCATTATTTATCTGCAATAAAATACTTTACTCTAATAAAAAGTCAGAAAGAAATCCTAAATATGAAATTTTATCGTTGTTTTTCAATTCAAAACAAATACTCCATATATTTATATTTTCATATTATTAATTTAGCATCGCAACGTCGCAACGTGTAGGGGTCGCATTAATGCAATTATTTGATAAAAACATGGCAACTCTAGATTCTCTGTTTCTTTCATTCCATTAGTTTATTTAATATAGTGCTGTCATTTTTATACATATTTTTTGTTTTTGCATTTTTATTCACACACAACCACTTGTTTCTATTTTTAGATCTTTTATTAGTTTTGTTTTGTTATGTTTTATGCCCTTTTTCTCCTTCAATCAGCTCTTCTAACTAATAACACAACAACAGTCTTTCTCTTCTTTGTTTTATTCATCCATTCTCAGCCAAAGGCGTAAACTTGGAGATAACAATTTTTTTAAGAGAATATCTGAACTAATCCATGTTAAGAGAAATATAATAAAGGAGAGACGAAAAATAAAATTCACACGGGTATGGTAAACAGAATTTTGAAAATAGTACTTTTTTTTTTGGTTTCCAGAGTACTAATTTTCACTAACTTTATTATTGAAAGAAAAAGAAGAGAATATTTTAATAAAAATATATTGTATCATAAAATATCGTAATATTTTTACATACATTTTTTATTCTATCATAGTTTATTTCAAACACTTTGAGAATACATAGTAATTTAGTAGTATTTTCCATAATTAAATATTATTACTATTATTATTACAATTTGCCAGCCCGCCAAAGTTTAAAATTAAAAATAAAATTTTCATTTTTAGTTTTGTCTTTCCCTTGTTCTTTCTGATTTATTGACTAACTAGCTACAGTGTAAATGACATCAAATTCAAAATAAATAAAACAAAAAAAATTTCCATTGTAGGTATGAATCGATTCTATTTATTTAAAGAATTGTTTGCAATAAAGCGTTAATATATGTGGCAACACTGACTGTTGGCTGATCATCAGCTGTTGAGTGTCATCACTAATAGACTTAAAAAGAGGTTAAATAAAATGAAGCAACTGAAGTAAAACAAGCAATTGAAATAAAAGTTTTAAGTTTTTGTTGGATATAAATTACATTGTTTTATTATAATACACCACAGGTTATTACAAGATACATATTTTTTCTTAATTTTTTTTTCCTTTAAAGGAACTTATTTGAATAAATAAATTTGTCAAATATTTTACTCCAAAAACTACATTAAAAGAGAAATCTTTAGGCTTTTCTTTCTTTCAGTAATTAACGAATTGATACTAATTAATTAATTAATTAAACAATTAATTACTATTATTAATTGATTATGAAGAGACAAGTTAGTCTTCTGATTTTAAATACATTATGTATATATATACATATAAATACATAATACTGTTGCGTAGAGGTGGTAGAGTACCGCTGCCAGCCGATATATGTACATATTTTACTACCCTAAACTTGAAAAACTTGAAGAAGCTGTTCGACATCATTTATAAATAAATCTGAGATGCGCAGGTCTAAGCAGGTGTTCTGAGGTAGTTTTCTTCATAACGGATTTCTAATATTTGGCTTGGTTTCATTCCTATTGTAAAACAATTGTTCTTTGAGTCTAATACGCCTATTACTACCCGCAGGCTAATTGTAAATCAGTTCCCATTGTAATTACACAACAAAACTATAAGTTGCCTCAAAACCGTTTGACTTAAGACGAATGTCTGTACCTCTTCATTCTTCCTTCCACCGCGTGAACGTTTCGAACCCTTTTTCCTACTCCACAAACAAGTTCTGACCTTATCAAAGGCATTAAAGCCATCCTCAGCGTAAGCTAACCTACCTGCTCATTGCAGTAAATTCTCACATGACATGGGATATATCTTTGCTAGCTGATTTAGCTACCCATTTTAATCAGAAGTTAACCAAAGGAGCTTAGTGTTCGGATGGCAGACTGACTATCAGATAGTATTGCTATGTCTCGCTCTCTTACTTCCTATCCAAGATGAGTTGAGGGCATCTTTCGATTGCGTAAACTTTGGCTTGGACGCATCTATCGAGTTTCCTAATCTGAGCTTTTTGCTCTCAGACCGAACACCACCATTTCTGTCCCAATGTCCTTTGATCCATCCGTTCCATTGAATAAATCTTAGAAGTTTCTCCATTCACTTTTATTACTCTGTTTAGTGGTTCTGTTTAGGAGATCCAAACCATTGTTAGAATATTTCAAAAGGGAATTGTTTGTTTTGCGTTTCCATTTCTGCATTTAACAAGAAGTAGTGAAAAATAGATTGCAACTATCTATCCATCCATACGAATAACATGTAAATTGTAAATAAATTAAAAAAAAAAAAAACTAATTACTCCTCGCTTCAATCACCTATTGAGCTCCGTGTTCAAAGTCGATTCTTGATTATTTACTTAGCAAACTACATATAATTCGTTGATCGTTTTGTTTCCTATATCCATCCATCGTGCAATATCATTGTGAAATAACGATAGAATTGAAATTTAACAACTGTTGCTTTACGAGAAGCTATGCCGTAATCCTGACTGAAGGGTTTTAATGGCCAATTATGTATGTATGTATGTATGTATGTATGCTTTACGACTACAGCACCATGCATTTTTTCACATGTAACTGAGTATGTAAACAGGCAAACAACAGAAATTAATCAATTGGTCATTTGCGGCATCAATTGTTTTTATTATAAAATAATAAATATTGTTTGTTTTCTAGGGGAAAATAGAAAAACTGGTCGAATGCTTCTCATATTCATTCACTGCGTTAACGGAATTAACGGAATTTGTAGAAACGCACACCCCAGTATTATATTCATTTAGTGCAACAACAACAACCAGCCAAACGGACGGATGATTGCCATTAAAACAATTTTACAATGTATTTCCTATTTTATTATAATATTGGAATGTCATCTACAACGGCAACAACAACGACATCAGCTGATCAACATTCCATTACAGTTTGAAATTACAAAAAAAATAAAACCATTTTATGTATGTGTGAATGTATGTATGTGCATAATTACTTGCACACACATTGCAGTTTAAATTCTCTTTTATAAATGTTGTTGCTCTTAGTGGTTTGCCTTTACTTTGGTGCAGTTTAGTTAAGAGTATACGACAATGTAGCTGGAAATTAATATATTTTTCCGATACAGTGTTGAAAAAATAAATAAGTTTAACAAGATAGCCGATGATATTGCGCTCCCGATTTTATTTTTGTTAAAATTTTCAAATCTTCATGCATTGTTTGGGTATTTCCTATTTCAAAGGGTATAAATATAAATATACAATTTATATAAAAATATAAAGAGGCACTGTTTTATAACGCTTTTGTACACTTAAATATTACTTTAGCAAACTCTTGATATTTTGTTGCTGTGTATACAACCATTATAAATGAGGAACGAAGAACAAAACAAATTTGCGAGTAAATCAGACTGATTTCACCCATTTGGTTAGCCCTTCTCTCCAACAAACTCAAGAACTCTTATTTGTGTAAAAGAGAACTGAAAATATTGAGCATTTAATTCAATACTAAGATTACATTCTGTTGGATTTGTAACTTTGTTACCTACTTATACAAACAGAGTAGATATGAACTCAAGATCATGTGTTAAGTTCGGAATGTGGAAATTTTAAAAAATTAACTTCTAGCATCTTCATCTACGTGTTTTGGTCAAGTGCTAAATACATACAAACATATTTACCGGTAAAAATTATTGTTAAAAAAAGCGAGAGCAATTTTAAAACATGAAAAACAATAATATTTACAATATGTTTCGAAAATGTTTTTTTTTCTTGTTTCGCATTTTTGCAAAAACAAAAAAATTATTCAATATATGGATGTATGTATTTCAACAAATTTTTAATTAATAAAATAATTAATAATTAATAAATCAACTAAAAAAAACGCCTTTAAAGTTCTTAATAAATTTTCAGGAAAATAAATCTTCATATTAAAAATATTTAACAAGTAATAAAAAAAATAAATACCGTTAAATGTAAACAATAACATAATTAACGTGATGCGAACTACTCACTCATACAGACTCAAATACTCACAAAAAATACTCTCTCCCCACGTACTCATCCACTCATCGCAATAGGAAAAAGATCTCTAAGATTTGAAGTTTTTCCAGAAAAAGGGGGCTCTTTTCATAACAATTTTCCCCCGTAGAACTGTCACTTTAAATTAATAAACAATACACGGTTTAAGATTCATGCTAAAAATTTAGGGAATAAAGGCGCAACTTGCTTTTACAAACAACAACTTCAATACTTTCGTCGACATTAGTATCCGCGAATTGTAATATGTGTATAAACGAACGTACGTGTTTGTAAAGAAGAAATTAAATGCCATTTTTATTTTTAATTCAAGCATTACCGAAAGAGTGATCGAACTTAAAAATACTTCATATGCAATGTTTTAGTTCGATTTTTGTTTTGTTGTGTTCATGATTTTGCCAGTGTGTGTGTGTGTGTGAAAGTATGAATGCCTGTTGCCGATACACATTAACTTCGTTTGTGTTGTTTTACTGCTGATTGGCTCTCTCTGTCAATATTGTATGGAAAAACAGTATCATTTTAGCCCTCCTCATGAACGCAACGTGAATATAAAAAAGAAAGAAATATAACAAGAAAGATCAGAATTTTATATAAATAAATATGAATAAATAATAAGAAATTTATAAATAAATCCAATACAAAATAAATAAAAAGAAATTAAATGCAAGCAATGCAGCTTCAATTAGAATTAATAAATATTTAGTCATAAATAAATGCCGCCTTTAAACAAATCAATTGAAAATAAAAAAGTGTAAAAAATCATAGATGGGCACTTTGCAGTACCAGTAAAATTTCAGTAAAAATTGATTTTTACTGATTACTGAAAAAAATTTCAGTATTCAGTAAAATTTTACTGTTAATGCAATCTAAATTTGAATGAAATTTAAATAAAATTTAAATGAAAAAAAGTAAAATTTTACTGTTAATGCAATCTAAATTTAAATGACATTTAAATGAAATTTAAATGAAATTTAGATTGCATTACCAGTAAAATTTTACTGAATACTGAAATTTTTTTCAGTAATCAGTAAAAATCAATTTTTACTGAAATTTTACTGGTACTGCAAAGTGCCCATCTATGTAAAAAATATACGGAAAAAAATAACAAATCATTCAGTACGTGATAATTCAAATATTTACGGAAGTTTTTGTTGAATATTTTCCAATTTTGTAATAAAAAAAAAAAAAAAATTTGAAAAACAGAAAGCTTTTTATAACGACGGAAAACAACTACAACCGATAATTGAAATAAAGTTGCGGTCGCGTGTATACAAACCAATTGTCATACGCCTTTATCAATCAATCAATCAATTAAATGTGCAGCAGCCATATCAGTCAATAGACAAATAATTTCTAATCGTCATCACAGTATTTAAAAAGTAATAACGGAGAGAATAAGAAAAGCTCTTCTAAAAGGTATCTTACATGTGTTGTCTAAAAATGTATATAAAGAAGTTTAAATATACACCAGAAATCAATGAAATTATTTATTATCTACGGCTAATGTTTGTTTGCAAAACTACAATAGCAACAACACCAACAATAGCAACAGCAACGCTGTTGCTTAAGGAGCTTTTGAAAAATCGGTCTAGCTATTTAAATACATACATACACTAATACAAATAGAAATTCCGATAACAATCAGAACAGAAATGAAAACAATAGTTAAGCTTCCCTTAAACGGCATTTTAGACGATAGTGATTGCTACAATTACAACAACAACTACAACAATAACAATATTATACTTGAAGATCATGTGATTCTATAATTTCGTTCTTCCTTAGTTTAGTGGTGGTTGTGTTACCCTCGATTTAAATACACGACGACCGTTAAATTAATTATCGTATGTATTGGCGATAAATTTCCTATAAATTGCCCAATAAGATCACAAAAACTTGAATTAATCAAAAATAGAAGAAGAAAAAAGGGGGATGACAATCATTAGGAACTGTAATCATGCAATTAGACACGAATATCGGATCAATGCCTGTCTACTTGTCCGTATGTTTGTCGGTTCATTCATTAATTTCTTGTCATTTGTATTGTTGTTGCTCAGGGCTTTAGTTTTTTGATTTGATTACTTATCGGCAATCATTGTTTTATGACAAGTGTTTTGTATTTAAAAATTTATTTGTTTTTGTTCTTTCTTTACTTTAGAATTTATTTTAAATGAGCACTAATGGATATCCTCGATATACTGGTTCACATTAATGTCTATCAGTCGAACATTCATACATACATATATCTCTATACTTAACGCCATAAAATAAATGGGGTTTGATTTTAATTTCATTCAATTATTTCGGGATCATGTGCAAAATCGAATAAATAAACAAATAAACAGAACTAAGTAATAAAGTTTTATTTAAACAATAAAAAATAATTTTCTTTTGTTTTTTTTTTTCGTTTTCTTTTTAAATTATTTGCACACTGTTTAAAATTTTGATCAGAAGATCCAAAGAATTTGTTTTTATATGTACGTAGTGTGTTAGGAATGATCTTCTTTAATCTCATTTAATTGAGTGTATTCTCTTACAATGTTTTCAAGTGCGAGTCTTGGTAACTAGGGAAAAATTAAAATAATAAATATAAATTATAATACAATTAATTGTTAGCAACATAAAAGCGGCCCAATATTAAAACGGACAGAGCCGGGGATATTTCTGAACAGGCATCAAATTTAAACTGCACGAACTATTTATTGTCAATTTCATTCAGTCATTCAGTCATCCAGTCATTCATTAGAGCAATGTCCTATCTTTAACCATGCTTGTTCTTCTTTCAGTAAAACTTTGTATATATGTATGTATATAAGAAATAAATCTTTTTTTTTTAAACAATGGTTGGTCGATAAAATTTTGTAGATTTAATATGACTCTGTTATATACACTAAGCTGTTGAGGGAGTGTTTCTTCAATATTTTTTTAATTATTTATTTTTTTTTTCAGTTGTCAATATCAGTTTACGAATAATTTTTCATATTAGCTTTTTCTGCCTATCTCTATTTTAACACTAAGGTGTCGTAGAGTTATCGATTGTTTTCTTTTTCGATCGATCATTTGCTTTTTGTTTTCTTATATTTTTGTGTCAAACCTAGTAATTGCTACAAATAGAGATTTTGTCTATTTTCAAGTTGAGTGTACTGGGAGGGGGGGAGGGGTATAAGCAAGATAAAAACAACCAGAAAAATATTCACGACATGCCAAAGCAAAAATATTCATGTTTAAGCCCCTGGCGCTTATTGTTGTGTGTGCTATGTACGACCAATCGACCAGCCAGCCAACGGCACATATATTCAATAGATGTTTACTCAGTTCATATTTAATGTACACATGTCTGAGAGCAAGTGCGCGTATCAATGCGTCTACAGTCTGAATGTACAAAAAAATGACTACAGGTGTACAAAAAAATTTTTAAATTTTAACACAGCCAGTGTTCAAATGGATCTAAAATATAAGCACTGTTCGATTGGTGGACCATGTCTGGTGCTGCAGCCAGCAATCCATTTATTCTTTCTGGTCATGTAAAGTCTATTAATTCATTGTAGATTAAATTTCTTCATATACTATGTATAGTATAATCAATATCACTAAGAAGAATGCAGAACAACACAACCACCACCAACCCACAATGTACTTTAGTAGCGATTTTTGCCAATTTTTATGGGCACTTTATACCAGATCGATCATTTGTCACATTTGTTGCTTCGTTTGTTGTCGTGGCAAATGTTTGCAAATGCTACACATTTTGATAAACGTTTAACACTTTTTTAAATTGTATTTTCCGTTTTATTTTCGTCTTCTACGCTATATGTGTTAAAAATTTTCATTAAGGTTTAGTATTTTTTTTTATAAATTTAGTAAAAAGCGGTAAACCACCATCAGCGTACGTCGTTCGCAGTTAAGTTCGTTCCGTTGTGAATAATTTTAATTTCAACAAGTTTTTATTTTTTTATTATTTTTATTTATTTTTTTTTTTTTTTTTTTATTATTTAAAAAAATTGAATGCAAGTATTACGTTCCGTTTTATATATTATTCATTAATAAATAACACAGTTAATTAAATGTTCATTTTAGGATTCCATTGAGTAGGTAGTAACAAAGTGTTCATGATGAGATGTTAAATGAAAAACAAATTTAATTACTTTGCAAGATCTCCGTTAAACATTCATTTAATCTGATCTGATACAGCTTACGATCAGGCATTATATACAAATCAGGTATTTTCTACACAAACTCACGCACAAATCATTGCAACGAAGTTTACCAAGGTTTGCTTAAAAATTTTACAAATATGTACTCGTATTATAATAATTGGAAAAAAAATTGAACCTTAAGGAGGGTTTACGTAGTTGTACGAAACATTTTAAGTGTTGTGTGTAACGATAAATTCGAACTTATCTAGTGAAAACGTAAACCAACAACTTTACAGTTAACAGAGAACTCGTAAGTGTTTATGGTCATGATACGAGGAAACTACGATTTAGATATTCCAAAACAAAACACATTCAGTGATAGATACTGTTAATATAATTTTCAAAATTAAGAAAAATAAATTTAAAATCTACACTTTTTTTAAATGTCTGAAGAAGACGGGATTCTTGTGGGAAAATGTCTCAAGGTGTAAACAGCGCACTATAGTTGTAAAAAGTACAGTACAAGTGTCCTTTTTCAGCGGACATATCATATGTGATTTTGCAATTGAGAAACTCGGGCTTAAAGGATTCACAATTTGAAAAATGTCTAGCTAGAGGGGATGGAATTATTGTAGAAAATTTGTACTTGTGGGGAATATTACACTGTATATGTAAAATTTAAAAGTCCATTAGATCCCTCACACATAAAATTAGGGTTAGGGTTAGGGTTTGACAAAATCGATAAATTTGAAATGTTCACTGTCAAATGTGTACATTGTGATAAACCACAGTATATATTCAAAAAATTTTTTTTTCAAATTTAATTTTTTATGAAATACATTCATACATAATCGGTCAGGATTACGACCTGGCTTCTCACGCCACTTATGTTGTGTTTGTTAATTTTATACATGAACAGCGGGACCTACAATTTAAAGTCGAATCCGAACGACAGATTTTTAAGAAACTTTTCATGGCAATTTTATTTACTCTCAGAGTTTTGCCAAAAATCTGCTGAAAGGAAGTCGCCGAAGAAATATTTTTCATATTTCCATTTTGATGTCTAACCCGGGCGTTACGTCTACGTCTAACAAGCCAACACACTACCTATTAGACTACGACGAGTTTTTATGAAATAATTTTTTGAAAAACCATTTGAGGAGTTACATCTACTGATTTCTTACGCATACATAAGTATATGTACTCAACAATTCATTCTAAAAAGAATAAAATATATGAAGTTAATTAATGCAATTTAATTCAATTGCTTTATTTGTGTTTGACTGTGCGTTTACGATGAAAACTAATTAATAATTTTGCTCTCTTTTTGATTTTAAACGAAACATGTTGCAAATTGCAAGTAATTGTCAAACCAAATACTCACTGAATTCAAAGTAAAATATAGAATAAAATGTAAAAATATGATCATGAAATACAATTGGAAATTAATCCGCATTCCGTATTGTTTGTAAAACATTTATTTTAAATTAACAACCAGCCTGCCAAACATTTTCGCCTGTTTTACTCATTAACGATGTCAACATTTGCAATTTTTCCTAATAATTTGGTTGGTTGGTTGGTCGATTGGTTATTTAAAGTGTTATTTGAAACAAATTGAAAACAATTTCAATAGTCATTTGGTGTGTTAGTAAAAATGTAAGTTATTTCATTACTTACATATTTAATAAGAGATTTTTTTGAAATGTAAAATCAGTTTCAAATCATTGAAAAAAAACGGTGAGCGATGACGTTGTTTATCTTTCTATTGTTTATCTTTTATGGAATTACAATAAATTTTATAAAGTATAGTCGTAATCGAAATTGACCATATGATGATATGTTAAAATAATTACTTATTACCAGGGCAATCGAAAATAAAAATAAAATATATTATTTATTTTTCCTGTCAATAATTTTATTTTTCTTCCAATAAATAAGTCAATATCCTGATTGTGGTATTTGTTTTCAAAAATAATGAAATTTTTATTAAAAATTTCCAATTTATTTACTGCAATTACTTGAAATATTAATTGTATGAGTACGTTGAACTTAATTCAGTTCAAATTCAATGAAATGAACACGAATTAAATTTAAAGTTAAAAATAAAACTGCTTCTCCTCATCATACACTTTGCGTGTGCGCACTGCCACCGAAGAAGGTCGGATGTGGTGTTGTTGTTGTTCTTGAATTAACAATGACTGGCATTTAATTGATTTGAATATGTACACAAGTATAGCAGTTCAACTCTGAGTCTTTTAAAAAGCCTTTTTTCTTTTTTTTTTATAGTTAAAGATAAATGTAAATACATTTTTAAAAAATAAATTTTAATTATGTATTTTCTTTCATCATTAGAACGAAATGTATACGTACAGACTTTAGTTAAGGACTGAATTTGAATAAATAGGACTGAATTTGAATATAAATACATATTAGACTTATATTTACAATGATCGTATTTTTATAATCAAATCTTTTATTTGTATTTGTCATTAATTCATATATTGAATCGCAACAAACATCACTTATGAATCGGGTATTTATTTGACTTGACTTGACCTTTACTGAAACTCTACTGAAAACCGTCGAATTGATTTACTTTACCAGTATATCTACTGTGGTTTTCACTATTTTTCAATCGGATTACTTTCAACCACTCTTTTCTTTATTTCCTACTGGTCAAAAAGTTTGAAATCAATGCGACCATAATAAGATATGATCAGTGTTTTTGAATTGTTCTGAATACTACAATATTAATTTCTGCTTCTTTTATTTTTTCTTGATATGTACTCGTTTGTTTATTAATTTCAAATTTTCTCTTTAGTTTTAATTTGATAGCATTTTTTTTAATTCATCCGAATAAAATAAATTGATGGAAAACAAAAACATTTATAACAATTAGTTGCCATAAACAAATTAAAATAAAAATATTATGATTCTACATACAAATGTGCTTGTTTGTCGTGCTAAACATTTTTGTATTTCAAATTGTTCATACGCCACTAGACATTTTATGTATGCACACACATACACAAAAATAGCCAACTCTCAAGGCGTAATTTTATTTTTATTTAGTCGTATCTGTTTAAATTGAAATAAAATAAAGCGAAATACTTGCGGAGGTATTGACATTAAATAGCGAAAGAAGTTTTCAATATGGAAAATGGCATTCGTTGTCAAATTACAAAACAACGACAATAAAAAAGTTTTACAGTTTTATTGTATTTGATGTATAAATTATTCGAAAAAAAAGAACAACATAAAAAGCACACTTTATCAATTATTATCGTATAAAAATACAATTTAAATCGTTTATATTTTCCCAATTTTTGATACATTTAATATGAAAACAAACAAACAGTATGCCAAACAAAAATAACTGTCATTATGGTCTATTATTAAAAAAAAAAAATAAAAGAAACGGTAACATAATTTCATTAAATATCTTTAAAGAAGTCGCCGTAGTCCAGTGGGTAGTGTGTTGGTTTATTACCAAAACCCAGGTCAGGCAAACGGTTCCAACAAAACGAAATATGAATAAAATATTTCTTCGACGACTTCAGCAATTCACCAGATGACAAAAACTCTGCTCTGAGAGTATTTTTTCTCCGCCACTTTGAATAGAATTAACACACAACATAAGTGGTGTGAGAAGCTAAGTCGTAATCCTGACTAAAGGATTATAATGATATTTTAAAATGTTAATTTATTTGAAATCTAATACATATATAAAATTCTCGTGTCACGGTGTTAGTGGTTAAACTCCTCCGAAATGAATCGACCGATTTCCATGAAATTTTGTGGGCATATCGGGTAGGTCTGAGAATCGGACAACATCTATTTTTCACATCCCTAAATGTTGAGAGGGCTTGTCAAATCGTTAAAATTGAATATTTAGGTACATATTGATCGTAGACGAATAAAATTTGGTGCGTAAGTTCGTGGAGTCGATATCGACAATCCCACCAAAAATAGGCGTGGCAACCCTCCCCCTTCAAGTAATACCCATAACTCTTAACCTACTGAACCGATTTTAACCATTCTTTTTTTGTTCGAAATCTTATCAGATTTAGATGGTTTAAAAAAATTCGATATAGCAAAAACTAGGCGTGGCAAACCTTTAAAATTGAATATTTAGGGATATAGTAATCGTAGACGAATGCAATTTGGTGGTAAGTTCGATGATTTTTATAACTACGTATGTACATATATAACATGTATGTCTGTTAGTTTTTGTTTTGGAGCGAGTATAACAACTACAACTTCGTCAGAGCTATTACAATAAATTATTACAAATAAATATATAATGTGATCTATTTTGGGCAATACAAAAAAATTCAATTTTGGGCGGGACAAAGTTCGCCGGGTCAGCTAGTTGTTATATAAATATGATTACAAATCTTTATACACACAACATTTTATTGAAAAAAAAACAAATAAAAATTTTCTCGTTTATTTTTATATTTTTTATACTTTCAATTAATTATTCGTCCACTGCAGTTTGCTGAATAAGCGAAATTAAAGAAAAAAAAATTATAATTTTATGTTAAAGTTTAGAACCTAACCCTCCCTCCCACTGGTTTTAGTTGGTGTATTATCCTGTATGCGTTTTTGTTTTTCTTTTATTTTTCATACACAAAGTATATAGAGTTTGTGTTGCATGCCGTTGCCATAAATATACATATTTTGTGGCAATAACGATCCAACCGAATTATAAAATTTATTCGTCTTACAGGTTTATCTTAAAAATAAACTCTATGGCAAGACAAAATCTGTGCCATACAGTTCAGCGATTCAATGTTTATTGCTTTTACAGGTTTTATAACTAACCATGTACGCAACTGTTTTTAAAATAATGTTTCCCTCTTTTCTAAATATTAACAATTACATTTAGACCGACCATACCTAAGATTTATTTTTTTTAATATTATGTATTTAGTTTTCAGATGAAAATTTTTAATTTTCTAAAATTATAGAAAGAATATAATAAATGCTTGACTCTGCTATGTGATATGTCAAAATTATTCTAATATTGGCATAGTCGCATAGTCGATGTGTTGCCAATAAAATCTCCCAAATTATTAATTAATCGATTGCATTTATGGATCATCAATAATTGAATCGAATGCATACATACATATGTAATATTTTCTTTAGCTATTCTCAAATTGGCACCCGTTTTTTTATAATATGTTGTTTTTGTTTGTTTTTTGTTTTGAATTATTTTAGCACATTTGAGAAACTCTGGCTTAGAATTTTACAAACTTTGTGACAGCGTTTCTAGTGTTTCGATTGTCATGATAATGTTTATGTTGCTGTTGTGGCTGCAATAAAGTAATTGTTGCCTTGTTGCACCCAATCAGAATTTAGAACATTTATTAATAGCATGTGATTGGTTATATTTTTTAATTAAAATTCAAATTCTCATATCTACAGATTCATTGCTTTATCAGAGGGCGACAACATTGAATATTGAGTCTACAAAGCTAAAACTCAAACAAAAACAATAAAATTCGACCGGAAGCTGAGTGCCAATGAAAAATGTGTTGAAAACATTCAATATTCTCAATGTTTGTAAATCTACAATCAAATTACAAGAAAAGAGAATATGGAACACGTTCATATTCCCGTACCTTGTACTTCTTTTTAAAATACAGCAACTCTATAAATAAGCCTTCTATCGCAATAATACGTAAATTATTATATTCCAAAAAGGATTCTGTTCCAATGGATTGTATTTGCAATATATTTTCTCTCTTGTTTCTTGTTTCTTTTATGTTTCTTATAAAAGAAAATGTAATGAATCTAACGAAATTGTTTAAATAATAATTATAGAAATGTATAGAATTGTTGAATGGTACGGCACAACAAAGTGAACAACATACATAAATATGTATTTCTTACAGAGTTGTTGTCTCTTTATGCAAATATTTTACATTATTATTGAATTTGCTTTTTTATTTTATTCCTACTGTAAGATTCCTGGAGAGAGAGAGAGAGAGAGAGAATACTCTTTAAGTTTTGTGCACATGAAATGAAAAACATTTATTTTTTTCGAATTATAAATAGGTGTGTGTAATTATAACGATTTAATGATTGATTGAGTGTGATAACTTCGTAAATTGACACTGACAATTAAGATTACATGAATTCCAATGAATTGCTCTTTAGATTTTAAATTTAGTGAATCAAATATGTATGTTTACAAACACAATCAAGTAATTCATTTGCATTTGTTTTATTGTTTTAGATTTAAACATTTTACGTAGCTGTCATTTACTTGCTGCTTCAAATTCAGGTTAACCTGATAATATATGTATGTACATACGCATGTTCCTATTAAAAAGTAGAGTCGGCTTTTCTTTTCAAATGATAATGTTGGTTTTCAATTAGCACAAAAATATAATTCAATTAATTTTTTTTAAAGAAAATTTCTAATTTAAAACTAAGTACGTACATATGTATGTGTACAGTGACTCCCAGCTTATTTCAGCCAGCTTCTTTAAATAAATTAAAGTCATATAAGTTCTAAACGAAACAAAAAGTTAAAAAATTTAATAAGAGTTTATAGAACGTTTTTATCTGCCTAAAATTTACACTCTGAAAAACTTATAAACTAAAAACCAATCAATCAATCACTTGCTATAGACCAAGAAAAAAAAAATGCTTAATAAAGTAATTTGTTTTTATTCAAACATCAATATGACCTATTTGTTGCTCAATTACAGCTTGCAGCTCTTTTTTATGTTTTCCACAATGTGTTTGAAGTTAGCTACAAGACTGTGTTGACTAAACATTCCCTGTAAAGTAAGGAATATAACTTTCGTAGCTAACTTCACACTCATTATTACACTAACTTTCTTTTCGAGGGTAATTTTTTCCCGTTTCTCATTCATTTCCATTCCATGATAAGTATTTAATATACAGAAATCTGGTTCATACTTATTGTTTTTGTTGGTGATGAAAATTGTATTTACTCTAGCCTATTTATGTATATGTACATACATACATATGTCTGTAAATGTGACTGATAGGATTGTAATCAATTTCTCTCTTCTTGTTTATTTGTAGGGCTTTTGTGTTGATAAACTCATTGCCAGCGTTTAACCGTCAAAATCGCTTGGATGCGTATTTGTTTTGATCGGCTGTGCTTCGCTAGACAGAGGCCAGCCTCATCAGATAATACAGCCAATAATGCTACATTTACAAATCACAACGTCAGTAATACAAATAATGTTAGTAAGATTACAACAGCAACTGGACCAAATAAAACAGCAGCATCAACAAATGTTATCACAACAACTCCTTCTTGCACGACAACAAATAGGAATGCAAGAGAACCCGATATAGAAACATCTACCGCTAATACTTTTACGTTAACCGCCGAGTCATTGATTAATAACCACAGATCTGTTGCGGCACTTATTCCAACTGATGGTGCTTTAATAAATCCACTCGATTCTCTTTCAATAAACAATATAAACAATATAAATAAACAATTAAATACGACACGAGACGTAGAAAACCAGCAGCAACATCAACACAGCGATAACGAACAAAATTCAATAGTGGCAGTAGCCACTGAATGTAGTAGACGTTGTCAGAGGCAAAATCAAGGCGATTCATTAAATTCCCTTAGCATTGAGAAAAACTCAGTAACACCCACGCCAATTAAAAATATTTTGGAAAAACAAACGAACGAAAAGGCGGAAATATTTCTTCAGAAGAGAATAGAAAATCAAACAACATCTGCTGATATTGGCAGTAGAAATCGACAGCAACAACAACTGGACCACAAGCAAAGAGATCAAGAAGAGACTTTTAATAATCAAGAAGACCACTACGACAACAAAGCTGAATTGCGTCGCAACGAATATTGTCTTCAGCAGCAACAACAGCCGCAGCGAAAGCAGCAGAGCCCGACCATCAGTACAAACGAAGAAGAGAAAACAGCTAAAATGCAGCAAGAACCGAACGCCAACATACAGTTTCAACCCGATCTGGGTCTAGTGAACAACAATAATTTGCAAGCGCTAGGTGGCACAATAATAGACAGTAATACGGCGGGAGCTATTCGCTTATCATTGCCCTTACATACTACAGACGTGTTAACGCATACGCTTATTTACGGCACTTTACCATCGGGAGCACAACAACTTAGCGCTGATCCCAACTTACAAACTAGAAATATTTTGCACCAGCAAGAGTTACAGCTGCAACAACGTTATCAGCAACTTCAACAGTTGCAAGCTCAAACGCAGGGTCTCTTTGCGTCGTCGCCCACCGGTAATCCTATAGTCATCCAGCCCACCCCATCTGGACAGCCAGCAGCTGTCTACCCCACCCAAGCAGATTTTTGCACCCAACAGAAATACAATTTGGCAGCGCAAATGCAGGGCTTGTGCATTTCAAACCAGTCGAATGCCACACCCGCCTCTTCCATTATGGATCCTACCACAGGCGGCGTTAATTTACTTAGTAGTTCGTATGTGCCGGCCTCGCCGCAAGAGGAACGTCTCATACAGATAATTCATGCCAAGGATCTCAAAATCCAGGAAATGCAACGTGCCTTACAATACAAAGATACGGAAATAGCTGAACTTAAATCTCATCTGGATAAGTTTCAGAGTGTCTTTCCATTCTCCCGCAGTGGAGCCACAACACCGTGCGGCGGTATGCCCAGTGGCGCCACAGGCGGCTTAATAGCAGGCGGTGTTCGAAAGTCTGGCCAATCGGTTCAACGTCAACGTGCTCAGGGTATATCAGCTGAGCCGCAAAATGAGTCTTCAGTCCTACTGGATAATGTTACTTTCCCGAAATACGAAAAAGATGAAAAGTAAGTACAAATTATTACTCTTTTTTAAATTATTTCGCGTCAGTGCTGTAGTATCTTTGAGTCAACATAAGCTAGTCGATCATGTCTGTGAAAATAAAACCTAAAATAGGTCACATAATTAGGGTCACACCTAAATAGCTCAATGCTTCATAAAAATAAAAATTTTCAAGTTTTGCTCTTTTCATGGATTCATAGTTCATTTGAAATTTATACATACATGTACACATGTGTGTATATGCTCGTATGTATGTATGTGGGTAAATAGAAAAAAGCAAAATCGGAAATAATAAAGATATTCGAAAGAAAGAAAAAGAAATGTGCTACTGTATAATTAAAAATAGGAAAAATAATATTTAAATACGAAAAATCCATAACACGAGAGGTGATTTTTTATTTTTTTTTATTTTTTTTTTTTGAAAACAAAACAAATCGATCTAATACAAACGTATGTCTGTATGTTTGTATGTACACGCACTCTTAATTGTTTTATGTTTTTTAAAGTGTTTACAAAAAGAAAAAAATGGTTTCTTAACAAAAAAGAAATGATTATTTGAATTTTTAAGACAAATAAACAAACAATCAAATTTAAAACTTCCCATCTTTAATGGTCTTCTGCATTGTATTATCATATCACAATAAAGCAGAAAACATTTTCTTGTCCATTTAAAGTGCTTAACAGTGCAAAAGAAAAAAAAAAACTAATTTTATTTCATACATATCTAATTATTTAACTAAACAAAAAAAGAAAATATTACAGTTTCGTAATTAAAATATCAAAGCTTTTCTTTACCTTTATTAACTAAATTGCACCGTGACTTAAACTTGTTTTGTATATTTCGAATTACATTATTTTCTTCGTCATGTAACATAAATTGTTACAAATTTTTTTCTAATAGGCTCTAAATAAAATTGAGAAACATATTAAATAGTATATGCCATGTAAAGATTACTAATTTGTTTTAATCGGTTTCATTTGAGTTTGAGAAAAAGAATGTATTGAATTCAATGTTGTCACTAACGTAGTCTTTTTTTTTTTTTTTTTTTTTTGTATTATGGTCTAACATTTAATTAAAGTAAGCATTAGTTTAATTTAATTACATTATCAACAGTGCAATTATCCCCACACTAAACACGCAATTAAGAGGAAAAGTATGTCTTATTTTTTGTAAAACAATTTGCAACTACAAGCGTTTATAAATTATCGTCATTAATCGCATACTTTAGTTAAACCATATAATTACCCACCCATCCATCGATCCATTCAGTTATTCATTCAGCCTTTTCTCAATTCATTCATTCCGAAGCGTTGTTTTAACTGTAAAACATTTGCAAGCAAAAGTCATTAGAAAATGCAGAAAAACGCATAATTTCGCATTGATTCGCTACACATCGCAACGCATCGTGCTAATGTAGGCGTTTACACTCCCTGGCTGTCAGCAAGTGCTTTGAA
The DNA here is from genome assembly GCA_930367235.1 of Sarcophaga rosellei. Lineage (NCBI taxonomy): Eukaryota > Metazoa > Arthropoda > Insecta > Diptera > Sarcophagidae > Sarcophaga > Sarcophaga rosellei. Next base: position 1,051,831 of record OV884019.1, on the reverse strand, counting down.
TTGTGAATAAAAGCAAACGTGTGCTTTTCTCAATTAATCTGTCCAAATATGTAATGGATTCTGTTGTTGTCTGGTTTGTGTGCCAATCGTAGTATTCGCAGCAGGCGGACTGCTCTCTTTAAGGTGCGTAAAAGATACCTCCTCCCTTTCAAATTTATGCCCAATAAAAAAAAAATCAAATCACTTTAAATGAAACTCTATGAAAAAAACACAATCAGTAAGCAATCAAACTAATTGTCAGATATTTTGACGTGACGTTTTCTTTTTTGCTTGTCAAATTGTATGTGTTAACGGTCGACACTACTCATGTCTTCGGATAGGTACATACATACGTATGCCAATGCGTCCGTCCGTCTGCCCGTTTGCCTGTTAACGTCATTCCATGACTGTGTCTATAAATTATTTATCAATTTATTTGGATTTGTAATAAATTTGACACTTGCAAATTGATTTTTTTTATTATCAACATATTAAATCAAATGATACTCATAAAATACTTTGTGGGGTTTTGAAAAAGACAATTTTAAGATCTTTTTTCTCGTCGATTTATTTATTTGTTTTGATTTTGACTCTTAAAAGATCAATATTTTAAGAGTCAATAATAAACAATTGAATTGTGATGACGTGTAACGGGCTGCCGGGCTAAAGGCGTGAATCAACGAACGAAATCACAAGAAACTGCTACTAAACGCAGTCAACGTTGCCAAGGTAAATAAACTGACAAAAGCGGATATTTTTATATGACACGTGGATAAATATTGATTAAATAAACGGCGACTAATAAATAAATCAATAGAATTGTTGCAGTGAGACCTTTAATACATACATACAAACCTACACAGCAAACGCCATTTCGTGGAACATTATGCACCTCCAGTTAACAATCCAGTTTTAAGTTTTTTTTTACCACAATATGCAGTCATTTCTGGCTTTGTCCTCAGGATATACATAATTGCGCCACGTACTCTTTTTAATAAATCATTAAACTGTCTTAACTAAGCCAGTCACGGCGAAAAAACTAACTGACGTCAGAGTGTTAACGGCGTCATTTGAAATTTTAATTTAAATTCAACATCAACATTAGTCGCATCCATTTCATGCAAATATTACATACGCATACATGTAAAATGATAATGAAAACTGGGCAAAATAATGTGTTAAAGTTTATTTATTTATTTCATAAAGTTCATTAATTTTTAAATTCAAATTAAATTAATAAAAGTTTTGTGTTGGACAATAGAATATTTATTTATTTATTTATTTGACTATCAATGTAACAACTTAAAAATTTAAAATTAAAATTCCATTATTTACATATATTGAGTTTTTACATAAAGTATTGCAACAATTGATATCTTATTTTTATACCATAAATGGTGCTTTTCTATTATATGTTTACATTTATAGGAAAAAAGATAGTAAAAGGACAATAGAATAAAAGTTATTTTAAGATAATAAAAAAGCAATTAATTGATGCAAAAATGACTGATAAGAGATTGACGACCGATTAATTCTACTGACGACTGAGCGACTCAACTGACTACTGCACGACTGACTCTTTCGCAACTTCCTTATTTGCTAGCATGCACTTAGCATTTTTCATATCTACACCTGACTCTAGCTTTACATACATTAGGTCTCAGAAGATAAAGAAAATTATAATATTGAATGCATATGGTTGGTATTTAACGTTTATAGAAATCTATAGCATCGTGTTGTAGTCTATATGAGCCTTTGAGCCTTTATGACCTGAAGTACAATTTTGAAATAATTTGAGAAATGTTTAAGTAATTCATTAGATAGGATATGATATAATCTAGTTTGTACCGAGATGGAGACGTACATTGGCAATTGAAAAAGACAATACTTCGCTTCAACTGATGTGCAAGCTTTCAGAAATCAGACGGACATTGGCAATTGAAAAAGACAATACTTCGTTTCAACTGATGTACAAGCTTGCAGTAGTCATTAGCAGGTAAGCAAAGTCTTTCCGCATGGGTATCCATTACGCAATGAACCGGAAGAGTATGATAGATACAGTGACTCAGATATACATATATACGTACGAGATGTACCTATTTTTTCATGTGGGACTCGCTGCACATGAAAGCCAAGGTTGTGTCTGGTTGTGTACATACATATATTCATTTTGAACCACACTACAATAGTTTAAAGTTTAAAATTCCACAGCCTACTTTATTCTCAAGTTTAGAACATTAAAAAATAGCTTCCAGCCATTGAAGAATAAATTCCTCACCATTTTGGATAACAGAAGGATCTGTTTTCTAATCCTGCGAATTTAGTCAGACCTCACACCAATCACGTTGTGTGTGTTAATTTAATTCATGGGTAGCATTGGTTCCGAACGACAAGATTTAAGAAACTATTCATGTCAATTTTATTTACTGTCTGGTTTTTTGTCAGAAACTGCTGAAAGGAAGGCGTCGAAAGGAATATTTTTTCATATTTCCTTTTGTTCAAAATGCCTGAGCTGGAATTTAAACCACGGGAACTTGTCTAATAAGTTCACCAGACTACGGTGTAGCATTTCAGTAATTGAGGCCGCTAAGACCAGGTCGTTGAATTCTGGATTGTGTTGATCAGTTGGAGGAACATAATATTTTTCTGAGGCGGTTGGATTTGGTAGAGGATTCAATTACAGCATGAAGCCTTTTCGCTCGTTTAATGACATATGTGAATTCCTTTTTCTTTGCCTTTTAAAGTCATCAGTGTCCCTGATTATATTTAAAACTTTACCACTCAAACTACGGAGATATTCAACTATCGAGGTGATGTCCAAAACCTTTGCTTTGTCGCAGTTTGCAATAAAAAGATTATTCACACTCATAAAAACAAAAAGACACTCATTTCGTGTAACGAAATGCCACACCACCACATTACGTGGTTCGCGTCTGCGTACATTTTTATGGCCAGTTAACTACCAGATATCTACGGTACTCGTGAGCAAAATACGATCCGGAAGGGTTGATCAGCATAGTCACAATGTCAGTAGAGATGAGGCTCGGGGAAAAGTGTCACTATCCTCAAAGAGCGAAATCTACAACTCAGAATGGTGTCGTTGAGCCATCTGGACAAGAGCCTTGTAAACATTAATTGTAGCAGGCCGAGTGTTGGTCAATGAAAGTGTGTGCAATACCTTCCATTTCACTTAGTTTCCCTACCCTCTAACCATCGGAGGGTAGATCGGCGTTGGTATACTTCAAGATCTAGAGTTTAATTTCAATAGTGGAGGGTGAAACAGAAATTCGAGCTCTTGATTGCTGTCTTCGAGGAATGGATCAGAATACCATTTAGCTTAGCCCTTTAGAGCTGATTCGGGTAGACGAAGCTTGCACGCCGGTTCACCCTCGAAGCTATTATTCTTGTCCGTAAAGTGTATGGTCTAACACGGAGCAGCTTTAACACCGGTTTTCATAGTTCTAATGACTACAACACTGGACCGACTTTAGAACGTAAACAGTAGAGAGAGAGCCGGTGGACAGAAATGAGGTCGTGGCGTTTAATGTTATCTTCAATAGCAGCAACATGATATATATATATATAATATAATCTATTGATTCCTACACTATATTGGGTCCTGTACAGTTTTCCAAATTTGGTTGAGTATAGTTTGTTTCCGTTCACTTACATATGTACATATGTATGTAGGTACAACTATGTATGTTAATAATACATACGTTATTAATTGAACGCCATTGTTCCTAACGTCCGATGCGCGTCGAATTAACGTACCTGCAACTCTGTGGGAGACTTATGTAGATTGCAGATAACTTATGCATTTATTAAAAAAAAAGTAAAATATTTTCAATTCCATCCTACAGCATAATTTTTAAATATTTGAATTTGTATTTATTGTAAACGATTACGACAACAACGATAATATCCATAACATTCTTTCATGGGTTAGCTGTTGCTAGGCATAACAGCCAATTTGTGGTAACATTATGAAGTTTGAGTAATTTAAGCTCAAGATAAATTTCCTTGTCCACAAATAGTGTTAATAATCTTCAATAAATTATTAGAGATTAAGCGCAACTAGTTTTATATACATTTATGTATATATTCATATACATATGTTTTTTTTGTGTATATATTCATGTATATATGTATATGTACATGTATGTATACCGATTAAAACCGATTTATAAAGAATAATTGTTCTTGACCACTTGGAATAAAAATATTTAAAGAAATTTACTGCCATTTGCAAACATACATACATACATATATATACAATATATTAAATTCTGTTTTTTTTTTTAATTTTATTTTATGTATTAGAAATTTAGTTGACAATCATTAGGAAGTAATTGAATTTTTATTGAAGGTTGTTGTATCTTTATTTATTATTATTATTATTATTATGTATTATTATTGTTATTAAATGATATTACAAAAAATACATTGTAGATGGAAATGTTTTTAATTATAAATGCCTATGGAATATATTTTGTGTGTTTTTTTTATTTTTTTTTTAATTTCGTTATCTCACACAACTGCACCTTAGGCAACGACGTATAATATTGTATTTTCTGTTACAGTGGTCTGAAATAACTGTACTTTTGAAATTTGAACTTTTTGTTATTACAAATACAAATTACAAATCATTACAAGTTATTTGGATTCTGAAACAAATTGACAGATTTAAATAATTACTATTAATGACAATATATGTATGCACATATGTATTTTGAAACGGATAAATAAAAATTCTATCGATTAGCTAACCATTAGTTAAACATTATTATATAAATTAATAAGATGCTCTCTAATTATCAATAAAATGCTCTGGTAAATATTAATGTAAAATCATAATAGTGTATCTTCAATTTCTACAATATATACATAACTACACTATTCATTACAAAAAAAAAAAAAAAAAATTTAACTGTTAAAGGTTTTTTAAACTGAAATTATTATTAATTAATTTATTATTATAATTTTGTTACTGTTATTGAAACAAGAGTCAAAATAATCTTTCGAATTAAAAATTTATTTATAATAACCACTGTTAACAGCCGTATGTCTGTACAATACTACCTCCAACCGATGTAGTGTAGCGTTTTTAGTGTTTTTAGGCGTTTTTGTTTTCTTATCCTCAAATAAAATACCTTATAATTATTCTATTAAACTCGTTTCGAATAACGAACTTCTATGTAATGAAAACACAAGTGTTTTATGGATTATTCTTCATGCACCATTTAACCAACATAATATTATCTATCAAACTAATAGAATTTTTTTCGCTTTAAAAGCGTCTTAATAGTTTTTATTGATAAAAAAAACAACTGGTTATGTGTAATAAAAATGAAGTATAGAATAGAATTAGAAATTAATTTTTATAATAATGATGCAAGAAATGTGCTTATAAAATAAAATATGTCTTAAACTTTAAAATTTCGGTATAAGAACATACAGTGGTGGTCAAAACGATTGCAACTGTGAACTCATATGTATGTGGTTTGTTTTATTTATTTCTTTTTTAATTACTTATTTTCAATGCTTTGGTTTATTTCTTAACTCTATTCACTGTTTTATTGATCATGTCAAATTAAAACTGATTCCGCCACTTAACAACAATGAAAAATCAAAGTTGGCAGAAAGAGTCGAAATTGAAGTGTTCAAAACATTTCCAATGCTTCTTTATCTTATTCCTGATTATGCAATTGATTAACAGTATTAAATTATAGGATATAACGGTAATTAAATTATTTTTTAATAATTTTTCGTTTTAATTTTATGCATTTTATTTAAAATTTCATGAAAATGATATCGTTTATGCAATTCAAGTTTAGAGTTAAGAAGGTTAACCTAGACTTATTAATTTTTGAGTTAAATATCTGGAAACAAATGCTATTCGCAGTTGAAATCAACCGTTTTGAAGGGCTTTAAAAATTGACTTACTCCAAAAGAAATTTCTATAAAATATGGCATGTATTCATTAATCAACGATTTGTCACGTAATTAAAAATGAAAACATCCAAACACTACTTAATGATGGAAGAGCTCGTATAACAACTGCACGAGGAGATCGAAAAATTAAGAATTTTATTTACGAAACTTTCAAAAACTCGTTTCCAGAGAAACAAAAACAGAAACCCCCTAGACGTTGTCTATTCACAATAAAAAAAGAGCCAGAGATTATAGACTGAGAAGAAAGATTTGCACTCCACAGCAATGGAAAAATATGCTATAGTCAGACGAGTCTGAGTTTAATCTCCGAGGATCAGATGGAAGATACTCGAGGTAAAAAGTCTAATCCTAGGTATACGAGTACAACCGCCAAAGTTAAGAATGGACAGAGAGCTCCTAAACCCAGTTATGCTTTCCTACGCTAAATGGGAAATGCCGCTTACGTGAAAATTCCAGCACGATAATGATCCTAAACACATGGACAGGGTTGTTAAAGCCTGGTTGGTGGAATGTGAGATCCCTGATGTGTCCTGGCCACCGCAATCTCCCGATCTCAACCCGATTGAGCATATGTGGATATGCCACAATGTGGATTAAAAAGAAAGAATATGCCACAAAATATTAAAGATTAATAATTTAATATTTTAAAGGGTGGGCCATTAAAAAGTTTAAATTTAAAAATGCAATAAAACAAAATTGAAAATTTGCCAAATTTTTTTTTTTTTTTTGTGAAGTAAAATTGTTTCGGTTAGAAATGGAATATTATTTCATTCATATGGCTGCCGCGACTGGCCTCACAGTACCTCAGTCGACCCGCCAATTTTTGTGCATTTTTTCGAGTATATAGAGTCGTATCTCGGTAATGGCATCACGAAAACAGAAAATAGCCCAACGGTGTCCAATCGGAGCTTCTCGGCGGCCAACTGACATCACCATTTCAGCTAATTAAACGTCCATCAAACGTGAGGCAATAAATCGATTGTGGCATGAGGTGTGTGACAACCAAACATTATTGAAACCAAACATCGTTCACATGAATACCATGAAGAGCTGGTACAAAAAAAGAGTTATCATGGTGCGATAGGTGTCTCCATTAACCGTAATGGTGTCTCCGCTCCACAAGCCGCATCAAACAGTCACTCGTAATGGTTGCGTTTGCTTCTGTAAGACCACGAGTGGATTTTATGAGCCTCAAATAAGGCAAATTTTGCTTACTAACGTACCCACCAAGAATACAATGAGTTTTATTCGAAAAGATGATTATTGTTTTGCAATTTCCGATCAATTGACTTTGTTTTGGAAATAAATTTCCAATAAATCCAAAAGTTGCTCAAGCGTTAAACGATTCATCACGTTTGGTGTAGATAATATACTGAATTTTGTGACACAATAGAATGATATACATATGTATTGTTAGATTCGAAATAACCGATGGTTCAAATGGCACACCCGATGGATTACTTAAGAGTTGAAAATGTTTTGAACATTTGAAATATTTCTTGAAAAAATCCACGTTTAGTTAAAATGTTGTTTCAGTTGCAAATGTTCTGACGACCACTGTATAGCTCCCAGTTAAGTTGAGAAATATATTTTATCTCGTTCACGACACATGTAACATGTACTCTTGACAATTGTCCAAAATATTTATGTATCAGTGAATATAAATAAATTTAATAATTTTTTATAAAATACAACAAAAAAATAAAAAATATACACACTACTTTGCTAATATCACATACTACATGTAGATATGCGGAGATTTGTATACGCATGCGCATATTTTATACCATTTATATGTATGTATATTGTAGTACAGTGAAAGCTCCCATAGGCGGACACCGACCGTCGAGGCATTTTTGTCCGTCTAGCGGAGATGTCCGCCTATTAGAGCTGTCCGCCAGTGGAGCTTTCACTGTATATATGTATATGGATATATGTATATACACATATGTTACACATTATTTTTTTTTTTTTTTTTTGCTGAACAAATTTTATTTTGCAATAGCAAATTAATAATCCGAACTCAACTCAAAAATATCTTCATAAATTGATTAAGGAAACTACATAAAAACATTTATGTATGTAGGATGTTCCTTTATGTGCTTTAAAATTGTATTCGAATAATAATATTATTTGTCTCTATAGAAGGAACAGATCAGTGCGAACGTTTTTGAAAATTCCATGAATTGGGCTTCGAATTGCTTTCGCATTCACCCATGTGGATAATATGTATATCCAGTTCTGGAACAATTCATAGACTTTTTATTTTTCTTTTCTGGCACGCACGCACAAACATACATACATATGTATATCGAAAATAAAAAAAGTTAAAAACGCTGTGCTTTTGAAAATAGTTGCACATTTGTAAGTCTTGGACACCCTAACAAATATGTGGAAAATTAAAAACAACAAAAAAAAAAAAATGAAAACGTTGACAAGTTCGTGGTGATCGTTTTATAACCGCTAACATATTAAGTAAAAATAAATTCATATCGCCACCTAGAAATATTAAGCATAAAGTAAACAATTTTAAAAATATAGTCAGAGTCTCATTCAGATTTTTTAAGAAAATGTTGTCTTCTTAAAAATTAATAAATAGAAAATAAAGAAATGTTTGAAAGTTAATGAAAATAAAATTGTCTAAAGATGTGATTCGTAACCATTAGAAAAATACAACACATGTATAGAATCATTATTTTGAATTCCAAAATTGAGGACAGTCGTGCATATATTTCAAGTGCAAAAAAGCATTGGTATTGCTAGTAAAAGAAATGATGCTGTATAATATGAATTGATAAATAAAATTTTTCATTGAACGCTGTAGTGTGCCTAACAACTTTAACCAGGAACTGTATTTTGTTTGCTGCGTAGCAATTCCCTTAGTTATAATATATTTCCTTTTATCCTGGAAGAACTTCTGATAAGTACTTTATCTGTACTTCACGTAGTATAGTTAATTGGCAGTGCCACTCAAAGTTCTGATTCATTGTGCAATGGTAAAGGACGAATACAGTCATCATAAGGACGAAATACTTAAGCCATCAAATCGTGTTTGTAGAAAAAATTTATTAATGTAATGGCTGATTAATTGGTATCTTCTTGAAAGAATGTTGAAACTTGTATACATTTCTTGCTCATCTTTTATTTACTACATATCAAATGTTTTGGGTTCTTTAATTCCATTTTGTACACAATGATTTGATCCAGAATCGCCGGGCGCTTCTTGCATCAAACTCAGGCGGTTTTGTACTTTAAACGATAAAAATATGCCCGGGACTGGGGCCAGAAATTCAAATAGTAACGTAACTTTTCCAACAAGCTTTATAGTCTTTGTATGTCCATTTTTAAAGTTTTCATTAAAATATTTAAATTTAAATTCATGGATATTACGATGGAACGAATGGTATTATAAATAATTTTCCATAATTATTTGATTATGAATATATGTACGTATGTAAGTATTTATAAGAAAAAGTAGAAGCTGTCCGTCCGCTAGTAGATGAAATCATTTGCTAAATATGTAAAAACAAATTTTCTATTTAATATTTGAATTCATTATCAGTTGCTTAATATAAATTTGTATCCTTTCGTAGATTGAGAACAATCATCAGATTTTTGCAATAAGACGATGAATGTTCAATATTTTATGTGACGATAATGCCCATGTGCCTCTGCGTATTTACGTTAATTTATTGTGTAACATATTTAAATCGCGTATGGGCATAGACTTTTAGTTGTTTGAATATAATATGTATATTTTCTTAAATAAACCAACAAACGAATTGACTTGTATGTATATGCCACCATGCAATAATTGAAATGTTTAGATTAAACAAGAAAAATTTAGAATAAAAAGTACCTGAAATGAAACATTTGGCAAACTTTTAAGGTCGTACAATTATCGAAAGCATGTTTCTTATTGAAATTTAAATACTTTCGGAATTTCAAGACTACATACATACATATACATATATGGAACCATATAAATATTTTGATTATTATTGATGGCTTTTTTCTTATTTTATTTTCTCTGTAAATTAAATAAACTGTCAATATAATTGTGAATTAAGGCTTTGATACAAATTGTTTATACAGAGTACTACAAACATATATGTGCGATAGTAGACAATGAACGTACGTACAAACATACATATGTGTACATATGTATAGGCGGCTGCAATTTTCGATATTTGACACATACTCTCTATAGCTTGACCATAAAGCGTGCAAAAATGCTTATTGCCAACTTACATATGTTGTTCTTGGTGTGTCGTGTCTACCTCGTCCGTTTTGTCTTCGCAATTAATCGCAAGTGTGCAGGTTGTCAATTTAGTTGTTAAAGATTAAAAAATATTCCATTTCTACAACAAATACTAGAACGCATTTCGACAAAAATGACGATAAAAAAGTGTAAGATCGTTAGAAATTAGATGCAACAAAAAAAGAAAAAAAAAACAACAAGAAAAATTAAAAAAGACTACTAAAGTATGTAGTAGGTGCATATATACCTTAGCCGTTTTTTTTTCTATTTCGCTTTTATCGCAGCCACAGAAACCCGAATAAAACTTTCGAACAGATGTAAAGGAATTCGAAAAAATTGGGTAAAAAATTTCTCACACGCTTTTTTTGCTTTTTTAATTTTAAGATTTTTTTTAACTTAATATTTTTTCTTCACGGTTTCAATTACCAGTTGTTGTATCGGCACCGTCCGTTATACGCATGAGAGACCCAATAGTCGTTAGAAACAGTATTCTGGGTGAGTTTGAAAGTGTGCATATGACGTACATACGTCTGCACTCCGGTTTATGTGGTAAATTTTATTTAATTGAGTATTGCTACCGCTGGGAATTGAAAATGCTTCGTTAAGTTTCAAATTCGGAAGCGAGTTTAAATACTTCAAGTAAAATATTTAACAAACTTGCTCTCTATTGATGGAATGATATGGTTTTATTTTAAGTGGATAAAATGATTAAAGCGGACTAAATTGTTGGTATTGATGTTCGGACAGACAGTGTGGCAAGCAGGCTGCATTAATTTTATCACGTTAACTAAATCTTAATTTAAATGATTGAGTTGGCGGCTTACGTTTAATTCATGCAAAGAAAATTGTTGTACGGATTCAGTTGTTATTTCAAAGTAAAAGAACCGTTTCTGAATTAAAGTTATATATTAAATAAATACATATGTACATACATTGTACATACATGAATGTAAAATTGGAGAGAAAAATTCATAAATTTTAAAAGTTTATGATTTCATATTTTAAATTTACGATTTACATTTAATGCGGATAAATTAAAAGAACTAATAAAACCGACGATAAGAAACATAAGCAATACGGATAAACAGTCGTGGCCAAATATTATTTAAAACTTCTGGCAGTTACGTAAAAAAAAACAAAAAAGCGTTCGGCTTGCTGTCACTTGCTGTTTGACATAAATTGATTTTTAATAAAATTATTGTCTTTAGCACCAAGTATATGTGCAGCGAATATAGGAGTTACGGATTTCTTTGTCAATTATTTTGCTAAATGTGGACGTATCTTAATTCCTAAACATTGTTGCAACCCAAACTGCATTTTAAAACAACAAATTCAATTTTATGATTTTATTATGAGAAGAATGAATGCACGTAATGAATTTTCTTTAGAATCGAACTTGTTTCCTAGAGATTTCTATGGCAATACCAAATTATCAAAAATATCTGTGTAAGCGTGAGAGATTTTTTGCTACATATTTTTTCAGTTTAAAAAAATATTCGTGACAGATGGCAATGCTAAAAGAAATCCGTCATTTCACCAAGATTAGACAAACAAATGATACAGATCAAGAAAAAATTTTATTTTCAGTGACGAAGCTAAAAGATTCACTGTTTTATGCGGACCTTACTCTTTTATGGCCTATGATTATCGACCCGTTACAGTCAATGGAACAAGGTACCATGCGATGATTTCTATCTTATATTTGCCCAAAACTAACTTGGTTCCCATGTCGTTTTAATAAAACAACGAAATACGCTGCGGCCCGTGACATCCGACTCGACCCATTGAAGGTGAGTTTAGTCGCCAAAATGATGTGATATAACCACAGTATACTTTTTACAATTTTTTATGTAAAAAGTAGTATCACTATTTTGCAGATCCACATGGCTAAAAAGTTACCCGTTATATTATATAGGTAGTTAATAAGATTACAAGGCGTTCTCTAATATTTTTAGGTAGTATTAAAGTTAGATGTCCTTTAATACTACATAAAAATTTACTATCTATAAAAAGAAAAAAGTTACAGATTAAATGGAAATTGTAGCGTTAAATATACATATGTAGTAGATCGCATTAAATTTATTTTGAAATCAGAACACTTTGGTTAAATCTTTTCGATCTTAATGTACACTTTGAAATGCACTGCTTGAAAAAGCTTTTGTTTTCAATTAACAAAAGCTTATTACACGATGCCAAACTGCAAACCAAAAGCTAAACCGCACGAACTTTCAAAACTTGATTATACCAGCTGACTCTTTTCGTATTTGTGCCCATTTGAATATATGTACATACATACATATACACAATATACTTATATGTATATACCTACAATATATATATATGTATACATATACATATATTGTGTATTATATATATATATATATATACATGTATATGTATATATGTTTATTATACATATATGTATTGTTTTAAAATTAAAAGCTAAAAAGAAACCATGAACATCATTTATTAATTGTGCATTAATATTTTTTATACGTACGTACGTACGTACTTGTACAATGTAAACAAGCACACCCAGTAAACATTTAAATGAGTTCCATTTGAATCATTTATAATTCTCAATTCGATTTGGAAAGTACTGATTAATCCTTTAGAAAATCACATCATTTGATTGGCAATTTGTTTGGAAAGCTATTTAGTAGCCGATAGTCCCTTTATTAACATTTTGATGTTGTTCTTTAAAAATTGCAGATTTAAATTCTATTTAAAATATGTATATTCGGTTGACCAACATCTTGGAAGAAAATAACGAATTTAAATTCATTTTCGAATTGCAAATACATACATTTATTTATATTTGATAATGGAGAATTTATTTCATAAGACTTTAAAAATTCTCAGTATATTAAAACCAAAAAAAAATCTGAAATATGTCTTCATGAGACTTTAAGAGCGTTTGTAGCAAAAAAAAATTTTTGCAAAAAATTGAAGATGGACGGTTGGTAGATAATAAATCCGGTTGGGAGATAATAAATCAGTGAAACACTAGCCACATTGTAATGGTGATTTAATAGAGTTAGATACGCTGCCGTTACTAATAACATCCTTGGCCCTCTTCTGAACACTATTGCGTAAGCCTTAAAAGAGATTTCGTAACAACTTATGTCGGTTATATGTATACGGATCAGATATAGCGAACCTTCATCGTCTTAAGAATTCAAAGTGCTTTTTTCGATAATGAAATGAAATAATGAAAAATGTGTTGGTTCCAGAGAACATTATTATTTACACTAGCCATAATTGCAGGCGGCATTAGGTAAACAATTAATAAAACAATAAATACTAAAAATCGAGCGAGTGATCCTTCATAGTAAAAATTTTAGCCTCCGGGTTCAAAGGACACAGTCTACGATCAATGGAGTATGAATGAAAAATATTACCCTCAATTCACTAACAGCTAACAGCCCAATCGAAAGATAATTAGGCTATAAAAGTAGATCTTATCATCTTTAAGGTTTTCATAATGATAATTTATTAATAATTCTATAAGATCGGAAATTTCTTTCGTACTTATGTATACATATGTATGTATATGCATGTAGATCAAGGTAAAAATTAAGTCTTATATGCGAGCGTAATCTTAGAATTTTTGTTTGCTGGGTAGAGTATGAGAGCCATTTTGTGTGTGTGTATAGCTTTAGACTCAAAATTTTCAAATCACGTTCCTCCTGAAACACTGACGAACGTATCAAACACAAAATATTTATTTGTTTGTTTCGCTTCATATTGCTGCCAGATTGTTGCTGCCTTGTTACCGATGCACAAACGTACAAACAAACAAGTCTATGGTCGGAAAATAGTCGGTCTACCAGTTGAACAGTCGCTTTCGTTGGTAACACTAATGGACGGATTCGAATTGTAACTTTTCACCGTGCGTAAATAATTTTTTCCTCAACGATTCGTATTGTTCGTGTACCTTCATAGTCGTCGTGTCATCACAAGGGTCTTGATCGATCACACAAGGCTATTCCTATTACATAGTTATTGTTGCTGTTTTTCATTTGTAGATGGTAGATGGTGACGGAAAACCATGGGGGTGTGAATTTTCCGAATTTTAATGTTGTTTTGTTGACACAAAATATTACAAAGAGTGCATTTCGTAAATGACATCGTCACATACACACATACGTATGTATGTGGCGTGAAAGGCAATGAAATGAAAATGCCAATAAATTCGTGTTAAAAATTTTAAATTAAATTTTTGCCCGTTTTACGAGTAATTTTAATTCATTTAATCAATTAAAAGTCAAAATGAAATCAACAAATAATGTGTTTGTATTTGAAGAGATAAACGTAATGAACGTATAGTAAACAACTTTAGTGATTGATGAAAAATTGTGTTTTTACCTGAACAAATAACGATTTCGTTAATCTTGCATGGATATAAAGTGATCATGATTAGCGTAGATTAAGCTGTTAATTACAAGTTTTGTTTACGAAAACTTTGAATATGTTGGCCTCCCTACATGATGCCAATTATGTATATTGAAGCTCAACTAAAGGCTTGGACACGATTACGTTCTGATATAATAGTGTGATCATTGCCCTTTTAAATTAATACTTAGCTTGTCATATGCATTACACTTGTTGTGAAATTAAGGTTAATCCGAATATACCAGGTCAGAAATATTTATCAACATCTGTCAATTGCATTTGAATAGACCAGAAATGAACATAACAATGAGAAAGTGTAGTAAACTCGATTAATTAGTACCACACCCATTACTATCTTCGTTACAATTCCTTGAATTACGAAAATATTCATTCAATTGATTCTTTCTCCCACAGTTTTTTAATAAACTGAACAACATCTTTATATGTACATATGTAGATACAATGTGTTATATTTATAATTTATGCTGTGATCGTTAGAACTGACAGAAACAAATACTTATGTATGTTTGTTTATTAAATTTAGTCAATTAAATGTACAGTCCTTCAGATCTAATCATGTACATATGTATGTATGTTAGGGTGGCCCCAAAATAAAAGTTGCGAATGTTCCCAACTAAAATTAAAGTTTGATTCATTCTAAGACCACGTTTCTCAAAATTTTTGTCCTGGGGTCAATATTTGGTGAGCTGGATCAAAGGATAAAAAGGTCCTTTTTTGAGGTTTTTTGGATTTTTTCATATTTCTTCCAAAGGAACTATGTATAAATTTGGTATCATATGAAAGGTCTTTAAGAGGCGCTTTCAATAGGTTATCAGAAATTTAAAAAAAATTTTGAAAATTCAAAAATTTTGAAAATTTTGGACAAAATTTTTGTTTTTTTTAATTTTTTCATAGAATTTACTTAACTAAATTGTTGAAATTTCTTGATTATAAAGACCATGTAATTTAACCAAAATGGTTTTTTCCGTTTTTAAAAATTCAATCTAGTTCAATTTTTATTAAAATTTTTTTAAACCTAATTTCTTCTCTATCTGACAACCTCTGTTAACTCAATTCATATATGTAATGGGCATCAAAATAACGCAAATTTTATAAGCTTTTCATGGATGTACAATTTCTTATACTTTTATTTTGTTATACAACGAATATTTCAATTTAAACCAAAACATTTGCGATACATTCCGCTATAATGTAATTTTCTTGTTATTCCGTAATAATAATAATAATAATAATAATAATAATAATAATAATAATAATAATTTTCTTAATGTTGTTGTTTTTTGTTGTTTATTTTTAAAGTAATGAAGAAATTGTATTAAACCAACGATAACTAGTAAAATTTAATGCCAAAAAATCTCTTTTTTATTTTTTACAAAAAAAATCTTATATATAGAAGTCAATGTTTTTTTGCAAAATGTGCCGTTCATTTATTGAATTTTGAAAAACGGAAAAAACCATTTTGGTTAAATTACATGGTCTTTATAATCAAGAAATTTCAACAATTTAGTTAAGTAAATTCTATGAAAAAATTAAAAAAAACAAAAATTTTGTCCGAAATTTTCAAAATTTTTGAATTTTCAAAATTTTTTTTAATATTTCTGATAACCTATTGAAAGCGTCTCTTAAAGACCTTTCATATGATACCAAATTTATATATAGTTCCCTTGGAAGAAATATGAAAATAATCCAAAAAACCTCTAAAAAATACCTTTTTATCCTTTGATCCAGCTCACCAAATCTTGAGCCCAGGACAAAAATTTTGAGAAACGTGGTCTTAGAATGAATCAAACTTTAATTTTAGTCGGGAACATCTATACCTTATTTTTTCTCCATACATACGGGGCCACCCTAATGTATTTATGTTCAAAGGATGGTTATTCATGTATACAATAGCAGAAAGTAGACAGACAGTCAAAATGTTTTATATTTCTGTATAAAAAATTCAATTTAGATAGTGTTGAATAATACTGGAATACAGAAGAATTACGTACAGTATACAAGTCAAATGAACAAAAAATAATTAAAAACTTCCTCTTCTAAAAAAAATTATTACGTATGATTCCTTCAACGTTGTTTGTTTATTTGTTTGTTTTTCATTTTCGATCAGTTTGTTTTTAAACATTTTATTTGTAATAATCGGTCAACATGAGCCAAACGCACCAACATCATGTCAATTTGTCCAAAGAATGCTGTAAAATGGGAGAGTCATACACAGAATTGCAACATGAACTACAGTTTGCACGTCTGTTGATAGACGACAAAGAAAACGAAATACAAGAACTGAAGAAACTTTTTGATAGCCCTGACAACCATCATCACAAGCAAAATCAACATCAGTCACAGCAGCATACAGCGATATGTAATTTCAGTCAAACGCAGGAGTACCAGCAAATGGCTGACCTCATTGAACATTTGCGTCGGGCTTTACAAGAAAAAGAAAACGCTCTCATTGAGTGTCAAGAGCGCAATCGTTTCTTTTGTCAAAGCATTTCACGTTTGCAGGAAGAATGTCAAGCCAAAGATGCCTTAGTTGTAGAATTGCAAAATGAAATTGATAAGTTTCGTCAAGTGGTGAAACCACTGACGCAAGTCTTTCTGCAGCACCACAAAGCAGACTATGACGAATTTAACTGTACCACAATTGGCATGGAATCCACAAGAGTTTTTACATCCACCTCTGAGCCAAAACGTATCAAACGTCAAGGTTATAGTGCGGAACCTTTAATAGATTTAGTCGAAGCTGAAGATAAACTAATGAAAATTCCAAAATCGCCAAAGTAAGACCCCACAGGCATGCAAACGCACATAAAAGAAAATAATAAATGTTTACAATATTATCACTAAGCTTCATAAATATTTTCCACTGATCTAATCTTATTCAAAATTTATTCTCTTTTCAGATCTCGAGAAATTATCAAATCGGCCATATTGGATAATGATTTTATGAAAAATCTTGATATCACACAAATACGTGAGATTGTGGATTGTATGTACCCAGTCAAATATGCCGCAAAGAGTCTTATCATTAAGGAGGGAGATGTCGGGAGTATTGTTTACGTTATGGAAGGTATGATTTAAAGAAAGGGACAAAATATTTCGTTTAAGCCAAAAAGTCATTATCATCGTATGAAAACCTTGTAACTAGACTATAATTTGGTCTGTTTAAAAATTACATATATAAAGTACAACATTTATATTAGGGGAAGGATTTTTAAATGCCTTAAGATTAATATTGTATTTGTTTACAATTTACAACAAATATACGTATTTGTTTACAATTCAAATCATTTTTGGCAAAAGTACAACTAATTTTAATACGTTGACGGACGTTTGCGGCTATAGCAGTCAAATTGAAGTTTACTATGTCAAAAACATCATAAAAAGAGAAGGTCGTTTTTAGACACTACGGCTAAGTGTCACTTTTAGAACTTTACTTTATTTTACTGCGGCCACTTTATATATAATTTATTAATAATACATATAATGCCTTAAAACCAATTAATTAAAATTTTTATCAAATATACAGTTTAAGCATAAATATTTAAAGGTAACACTATAAGTAGATCTAAACTAATGTGACTGTTTGACTTCTAAAATATGTATCTATGTATGTATAACTTTTTTTACTTATATAAAACTTTAAGTTTAGAAAAATCGTAGATTTTTTAATCTAAACTCTTCATATCATCAATTTTGCCAATAGTGGTCTTAATAGTCATATGTAGATAATAATATAGAGCAGGGATTACCATTTCATAGCACAATTATGTAGAGAATATTCACACGTATTGCTTATGCTCTTTTGTTTAGTTGCTGATCAGACTGCGACAAACACACATGTCGGCGGATGCTATAATATATATTTTTTTTTAAATATGTGTTATATGTTCTTAAAACACATTTTGATTGTTTAAATAGTCAAATAAATAACTTAGATAATATGGAATGAGAACAACTTTTTTATAAAAAAAATCAATATTTTGGAAAAATTAAAAGGTTGGATATTAGTAGTAGGAGAGGAAATTTATGAACCAGAATTAGTACCCAGCAAATATCTAGAAAACATTACCTAATTATTAAGTCGAGGATGTATAAGATTATGTACATATGTATGTTGATGAAATGAAACTCAAAATAGGGTATATTACTAACATTTTTCTATGACTGTAAGCTCTCAACTTATTTTCTCTCTCTTACTTACTAATACACAACCAAAAAATTTTTTTTGCAACCCCTGATATAGAGGATGTTTTGTATAATTCATATGATTTTAATGATTTTTCTTATACTTATGGAATTTTATAAATTTCTTACAAGAAAATATATCTGGCAACGCTGATGATCGTTGTCCACAAAATATGTGTGAAGAGAATGCTCAAAGTGGTTTATTATTCTCTCTTCCACATTCTCTCTCACTCTCTCGCTCTCTGTCTCTGTATTACTCTCTATTTCAAACAACACATATTGGAAACACAATCATAATACAAATACGAACGGCATGAAAACATTAATTATTCGCAGTAATTATTATTGTTATTGTGTCTTCTCTGATCTGTCTGGCCTAGTCTGGTCTGGTCTTTACACGCTGCTCGAAGAGTTCTGCTGTTGTTTATAAGCAATCCGAAATCTGTTTTATTTTCGATCAGTCAGTCAGTCGCTTGACGATCACTGCCAGACGTGTAACGTGTTTTCGGAGTTTTAAATAACGGTTTGGTTTGAAAGTGAAAGAAGAATTGAAAAATGTTTTTAACGCTACCAACCGGACGCATTTTGTTTTCTTGATTATTTTCAAAAATAAGAAAAACAAAAGTGTAAATAATAAATTGAAAAATAATTAAAAAAGAAGAAAAAAATATATCACGGAAGCAAAAATATTTAAATTGAATAATGAAATTAAATGTGTTTTAAGTGCATTTGTTTGTATGTGTGAAATAAAAAAATAATTATTCGCTTGTTTACATACATACATACATACATACATAATTGTATTTGTACGTATTCGTAAACAGAAATTGTTAAATTTCATTGGTTATAAAATATGTACCTTAGACGTGTATGTATGTATGTACGTACGTATGTATGTATGTATGTATATGAATCCGTTGAATGTGTGTGCCCTTTTACGTACTGGATGCTTATTTACCTGCTGTTGATTTACAAAATTAAAGTATAAAATTTCCTGATTTCAAAATTCTGAAATAGGTACATTGTTTTCCTTCAGTCTTTTCATTTCATTGTTTTCGCAATTGCCGCTGTCGACTGAAGAATCATTATGGCTTCAGTCAGTACAATGCATGCAACAGCTGTTATTCAAAACCGTTTTAAACGTAATCTTCGGTGATAGTACATGTAAATGTGTGCGTGATGAATACAATTGTGTATGTACATGTGATCCATACAATTATCACAACACGTTTCTGAGTTTTGGCTTGAATTCTGATCTGAATATTTACTTGCTCAACATGGTAATTCATTCTTTGCAAAAAATAAAAAAAAACAAAAAAGTGAAAGTGTAAAATGGAAATGCATTTGTATACCTATACATATACATATATATGTATATATATACAGTATACGTGTGTGTGTGTTAGCTTCGTTGGAATATCCTATTGTATTGCTGGTCTGTTTCTGTGTATTTTCTTATCTATTCGCTTGTCTATCTGTGCCCATGCATATTCATATTCGTTCTTCTTGTTCTTCTCCCATCAAATTATGTTTTTATTCTCTTTTTTTTTCTGATTTGTCTTTACTTTTTCGAGAATACCCAACCTCCCTCCCTCTATCCAATCACCTATCGATTGATAGATCGTAACGAAATATAAGGAGAGAAAGAGAGAGAGAGAGAGAAATAAAGTGGAAGAAAAAGAGTGAGTAGAGTGAACAGGAAACCAATAACAATACTTAAGAAATAAAAGACAAATAAAATTGTGGGATATTTGTTGTAACATTTCGAGTTACTGTAACATTTAAATTCCGGTTTTCTATCAATATTTCGGTCATTGTTCGGAAATTTTATAATGTCGCGGCTCAACAACACAAATGCTACAACAACGGCATGACTATAAAAACAAGCCAAAAGCAACTTTAGCAGACATTAGTAAGAGATTAAAAATGGCAAAATAAATTTTAAGGTGTGTTTCAAATAATAACTCAAACGATAATACATTTATTCCATCTATCCCTCAAGCTTCCTGTACTTTTAACGGTCTTAGTGTTCTCGCATCATCTTACCTTTGGTAATTTGAAAAAGTTAAATGTTTGATTTCTTAAAATATGTATTTTACATAAAAACACATACACAGATGTATGTACATATATATATATATATCTACATATATGTATGTATTTCTCTCCTTATGCATATCATTTATGTATGTCTGTACATACACACATACATACATATATGGAATAGAATTTGAGCAACCTCTGACTTTTGTAATCATCTTCAAATTTGTTTCTGTCGTTACTGGCGTTGTATCGTTTAATTACCACCGAGAAAATTTATTCACAAACAAAACTAAAATATGTACATACATACATATGTATATAAGTAACGATTATCGTTATTTTTTTGTTTTTTTGTCTGTTTATTCGTCTTTCGTCTATTTATCAAGTTATGTATTATTTTTGTATGCGCATATGTACGTTTGCATGTTTGTATAGGTCACGTTGGAATAGCCTAATAATACCTTGCATAGCATTTTACAACATTTACAAAATATAAAATGAAACTTTTGCAATAACTAAATTAGCTTTCGTCAAAATTGTGCTTATGAAACATGCAAAAACTGTAACGAAACTGTCTCTAGTCATAAACCTGTGTACAAAAGTTGACTTATTAGATGAAAAACTTCCTGGGAAGAGCTACAGAACCTTAATAGACCATATTTTTAATTGTTGCCATATTGCTGCGGTCTAATGAAATATACATCAGTTTGTACACTTTTTTTATACTGAAAATAAAGTACCTATCGATACTGTCAACACATTGATATGTATGTGCATCGTACGATTCTGATCTTAACATCGACGTAATTTTAGATTAGTTACCATTTTCGGTTAGGAAACAAAGCAATGAAGTTTTAAAATTGCTCATAAAAAAAAAACAAATTATTGACCTGAAAGAATCTTCAACAATAATACTACTTGTGTTTATAAATACATATATGTAAGTGTGTATGTTATATATGTTAACAAATGCAACATACGCATTTTCAATTCGTTTAAAATCAATCACTTCATAAAAGTAAACAGAACATTCACTGAAATAAAGATAAAAGAAAATCAATCATTTTTTAAATTTACTGATCGTAGGCAGACTGTGTGATTTTATAATTCTTTCAAGTGGTCATCTCGGTCAATAATTACAATAGTTAGTTGCATTGGTAGCGACATTTCGATCGTAATAAAACTTACCACTCATAATTGTTACGTAAGAATGGATTTGGTGCCACCTCTGTAACAGAGAGCAACTTAAGAACCGTTACTAACAACGATCGTGTTGAGCAGTCGTATCCACACGTAAATTAAACTGAAAACAGGTTTATTTTTCTTCATAGTACAAGTTGTGTGTATTCGTCACAACTCTTAACGAATTTTTCGTTACTCTTGTTCATTTATTTTAATTTTAACTGACTTGTTGACCTTGCAAAATAAATATTGTTGTTGTTGTTGTTATTGTTATTGTTGTTGATAATTTGTATTTCTGCCTCTTGCATGATACTGCGGTCGTATCAGTTTTAGTATTTTTGATTTCACAAAACTGTCCAGCCATTAATTAGTTCTCTTACTCGTCACATTCATGGTTGTTTAGTCATATTAAATCGAGTTATACAATCCAAAATATAAAAATTCAAAAAACTGGCTTCAAAATTAAAATCAGATACCTATAATTTTTTCTTCATTTTATTTTTTTACTTTTCTAATGCTAATTAATTCAAATATTTATTGTACATATGTATGTATGTACATATATGTATTTATATGTATGTATACACTCCTTTCGAGTGAGTAAAATGAATTAATTCTAATTTAAGCACTTCTTATATGAAACAATGTCTCATACTGCCAAATATTACGATGGAATGTGTCCGAGTACTTCAAGCACTTTTATGCTTTATTGCCTTTAATGATGTCATCTTATTAAATAAATACAATTATTTAACAATTTGAGAATCAACGAATGATGTCTATCAGTTTTCTAATCTTTTTTTTAGTTTTTCTTTTAACAAATGAAAAAAAAAATCTCTAGAATAATGAAGAGAGTTGGTTTGATCCTTTTTAACCCACTTTTGTGCACACATTAACACATTTTAATTTATATGCATACATACATACATACGTATGTATGCGCATTTTGCATGAATTTCTTGAGTTCTTTTATTCTCTCTATGTTGTTGTTGTAAAATTGATGATGCGTTACTATTATTTTTACAATTACATGATGTTGTAACAATGAATTTCTGCAAAAACAAAATAATGATTTGCCATTGCACAGATATGTGTGTATATATATGCATGTATGTATGCAAATGCATATATGCAATAAAGCAAAGAAATTGTACAACAACGATAATAACGAGAGTGAAAGAGTGAATTGTATATTAATGAATACATCTAACTCAGTCACAGTAAAAGAATTTTGGTATGCTATCCATGTACATATGTACGAACATTACATTACGCAAACTTCATTTGAGCTTTTACTGTACATATATGTATTTCTTTAGTCGATGAATTATTTTTTTAGTTTTGTTTGTAAATTGTATTGGTAATGTAGTGCTCGTCATTTTATTGAAATATAATGACATAGATGTGCGATTGCTAGCGATTGGTTGGCGTTGGTTGTTATAAAATAAAATTTAAAAAATTAAGGCCATACTTCTACCCTGGTAATGGTAGAAGTATTTTTTCGGTATAGAAAATAAAAACAACATTATCAATAACTCCAATATACACTGCCTCAAACAATTGTCCGTATACCATGCTATTAAAAATATTTCACAATGTTAGTCAGAAAACAGCAGCTCGATTTGAACCAATTAAAGAATTTTCGAGAGATGAAAAAATCTTTTAATAACTGAGGCAACACAATAAACTCAAAATACTCGGCAAATAAGCTCAAAGAATTATTCGTATTTGAGACAAACGTACTCCTCTCTAATATAATGATTTTAATAAAATTTGTGTCGTTTTCACAAAATCTAATAATTCTTCTGCTTTTACAGTTAATCGGTTTGATGGCACATAAAAATAAACATTAAAGTAAGTGTAAATGACAAAGACCAAAAAAACAATTCTAATTGACTTCACAGAGTTGATTGTTAAACTAAAAATTTGCAAGAAATTGCTGAAAATATTAGACGAAGATCGTCAGTGCAATGTATGACAGAAATGTAACAGAAGAGTATGCATTGCCATTTAATTTCCCCAGGTAGAGATCGAGCAATAATGAAAGACGCATCTTTGGAAAGGAAAATCGAACAGATAACTTGATTAAAAGAAACTAATTCTGGTCAAGAAATATAACAAATAAATCCAATTTATGAAAAGGTTTTATTAAATGCACAAATCTTACAGAATTTTCGGATTATGAATAAATCTAAAGCGTGTTTTCCACATAAGAAGCCCTTTATCTCTGCAAGGATAAAAAAACTACGTTTAGATTATGGTACAGAACATGTTAATAAATCAGACAACTTCTGGTAAATAGTTTTATTGACTGACAGGAGCATATTTAATATTTTTGGATCAGAACCAAGACGAACTTAAAGGTAGCCGTCCAATATGGCAGTTTAGGGGTGGGGTCCGTTAGTGCCGCAAATCTTATGCTTGCGAATGCAATGATGGAGAATTTTTTTAATTTTTATACAATTTTAAAAGAATATTTTAAAATCAGCGCTATAAATTTTGGGGATACATTACGAATTCCAATACTTTAGCCATAATAATCCAAATCACTCACCCCACAATTGCAGTAGAATGATTTCGAACAATGTTAAAATATTAATATCTCACGACTCAGGCCACAAATTCAAACTACATAAGTACATAAAACATTCTTTAAGGTATTTTCCAAAAAAAAAAAAAAAAAAAAAATAACTTACAGCACACAATATCTAATAAGCAGATGCGCCAAGATACCATTGTTGTAGATGTTTGTAACAGTGGGATAGACATCACTAAAGCTGGCATTGTCAACGAAAAATAATTCAGAAGAAGTTGTAACTGCCAAAAGACTTCAAAACTCGTATTAAAAATAAACAAAAATTGTTTGAGCTAGAATTTTGAGTTGTTTTCTACGTTTTTGTTATATGTATATATAAAACATAAATGAAACTCTTTAAAAAGATTTTTTGTCTTATTATGATAAGCACAAAATGAACTTCTGAAACAATTTGCTTTTATCGAAATCTGATAAGTAGTTTTTGAAATATTCTGAATATTTTTGAGTCAGCGTACATACACACATATGTATATACATACATATACAGCAGTGTATGTAGACTTCTTTTATTGGGGATTACATACATATATGTATGTGTATACATATACATATATGTATGTACATATGTAAATGGGTGAAAATATTAAAAATTATTGTTTATAATGGTTATTAAGGTATTACAATACGTCATTATCTCTTTTGAAAGAAATTAGACTTTTATTTTTGATTTCTGCAAATTTCCTATAATAATGTCTGGAAAATCATGAATAAATTTAAAAAATAAAAAAAAAAACAAATAAAAATAAAAATAAAAACGAATCAACAAAATGAAAATTCAACGATATCCTGGCAAGGCGGTAGATGCTAGTTTATCATTAGATCGCAACAATGTAATGGTTGAGTTATATGAAGCTAACTGGTATCACGCGCACCAGAACTTCAGACAGCCGAGAACAAATGTCGCTCAGCAGCGTATTTCTAATGGAAACAATTTCGATCAGCAGTCACATAGGGAAGATTTTCTCTCAATACAAAGCCATTCGAAGAATACAAATGGCATATACAGTGGAGGCAGCTACCTCAAAGATGGAGTGTCAACGCTTAGTAAATATCAAATGAATCTGGAACAGGTACGAGCATTGGAAAGGCAAAGTCAAGATGAATCTGTAGTTAATACTCTGAAAGATTTAAATGGCTATAAGCCCTCTACATTAAAAAGAAAAAGTATAAAACTTAACCTTGATTGGGATGATTCTTCAACAGTAGACTCGACATTGGCGGAGAAAGAGGAATCTACACAGAAAGAGGATACTTCACATACTAGTGGTTATGGAACAGAGAAACGACTACAAAGACCCAGGCAACAAATCTCTATTCAACCTCCTTCTTTAAAGAGATCACAAACCATGATTTACAATAATCGGGCCTCTAATCCGAATTTAAATAATACGAGGCTAAAGAATTACAAAAATACTCTCTATTCACAGTCATCGTCATCATCATTGTATTTTCATCATTCGCCTGATGAAGTTAGTAAAACAAACCCAACTGTGATATCAGAACAACCGCAACCCCAAAAGACAACAACATCGTTACCTGCCAATACCTGTGATAGTAATTTAAGGACTTTTGCTACTGATGACCAACATTCAAATCAAGAACAATGCAAAGCAATTCCACAACCTCGCTCTCCGACTTCAGCAACAGTTAATCGTTCCAAATCGGTACGATTTCCGGTAACTTCCAAATGGCAATATGCTTCCTCGAATGTCGCCAGTAATAATTGTAATGGCTTTTCAATAAATACAATGAACAAAAGCGGGTCACGCAAAATATCGTTAGATGTTAAACAAGATTCATATACTGACCTATTAGAATCGTCATTTGAGAAAAAACTCCATTTAAATTCTCAGACTCCCACAACATTACATGTGCGCCAAGGTAGTGATTCTTCTACTTCTTCTGCCCAATCGTCAAGCACAAGTTCGAAAAGTTCTCAGAAATTACACGATCATTTTGTAATACCAAGGCCACGACTTATAGTGCCAGTACACACATACGCTCGTAAAAGACGCACCGGTAACCTTAAGGATCAGGATATAGAAACAATAAATAATGAAGATAGTAAACCTTCAGATGGTAAGATTTTTTGGCTTAATCCTTTCACTCACTAAACGAACTGTTTCTTAAACATCTTATCTCCTGGAAATACTAAACAATGCAACTAAATTTTTTATTATAATTTTTTTTTATTTGTTTCTATTTTATTTACTTTTTTAAGAGGGTCGTGTTGAAGTTTCTCGAGAAGGTAAATATTTGTCAACTCTATCCGGAGCTAAAGTTTTGGGTGAATTGGCAATTTTATACAATTGCCAGCGTACAGCAACTATAACGGCAATATCCGAATGCAAATTATGGGCCATCGAGCGACAATGTTTCCAAACTATTATGATGCGTACCGGTCTTATACGGCAAGCGGAATACACAGATTTTCTTAAGAGGTGAGTCATCTGTAACTTTTCATGTTTAGCAATTTTAAGTAGCAGGTTTTCTATCAACAGCATATTTTTGATATAAATTCTACGATTTCAGACGATCAATATAATAATCGTTCGTTATGCAATTTAAAGACTGTTCACAAAAATTAAATAAAATTTGAAAAAAAAAAAACTGAATCCGAAGAAAAGTAATGAAATTATGTACGACCATTTTATCAATGTTTTGAAGCGAAAACATGTTCTTTAAATGCTTTTATATGATGACATTTCTTTAAATTACTGGGTGCTTGCTTGTCTACTTATTCGCATTTTCGCATTTCATTTTTGTATCTCAACCACAACACCAAAATTACATTACAAACTATAAAAGTGAAATCAATTACTATACGTAGTATGTAAACATTTATAAACAAATAAACAAACTACTACTAGGGGGAATATTATTAAATATTATTTGTAGTTAAAGGAAATAAACAAAAAAAAAAAAAAACAATTAAAAAAACTACAAACAATTTATCCCCATATACAAATGACTTGAGCAATTAATGAAGAAACGAAACCTCAATAAAATCAAAATCAAAATCGTCGCAAATTATTTATTGCGATATATATGTACATACATACATACATACATACTACGTAGATGTTTTCTGCAATAAATAATGTGAATAATGTCTGACTGTAACAGTTAAATATTTGGTGTTAAATGCTGTTATTTGTATTTATACTTGATGTCATTTTATCGTCCCATACACGCATACATACACACATTGATAGATACGGGAATTGTAACATTCGCTCTTCGTTAACAAATCCAGCGCTATCCTCTAACCAACATCATGACTAACCATTAGTGGAGCGTATAGTTTACTTATAAACCTACCACGAATCATACACACGTGTATTGTTGAATGTAAATACATGTAAACAACTAAATAAATGAAATTGAACAACAACCGACTAGTCGAAGGCAGCCAGCCCAACCATATACAGGCATCAGCGAATAGCTGGTTACCACTGACAGCAATGATGGTTAAAAATGTTTACAAATAAAACTTTCTCTCATTTCTATCGTATTTGTTATTATTTTCTTTTTTTTTTTTTAATTTCATTAAAAAAATATTAAAAAAAAAAACTTGCACAACGGATCCATCCAGAGGTGATAATCTTGAAATAGAAAAAGTTCAATGACTGAGGATGCTATCAATGTATGAGATAATGCACAACGATCGTTTATGCCAAAAGCATATGTATAAACAAATGAATATATTTTTGGTTCCTACTTTTTTATGACTTATTTTTTTATTTTTTATTATTATTTCTTTTCTATATTTTTCTTTTATCCGTTTTTATTGGATTAATTATTTTGTAATAATATTTCCTGTTTATTTTTCTTTTTTTTTCCTCAACGAAATACAGCGTACCAATATTTAAAGATCTTCAGGAAGACACTCTCATTAAAATTTCCGATGTATTGGAAGAGACTCATTATCAACAAGGTGACTACATTGTACGTCAAGGAGCTAGAGGTGATACGTTCTTTATAATTTCAAAGGGTCAAGTTAGAGTTACGATTAAACAGCCAAATACACAGGAAGAAAAGTTCATACGTACGTTAACAAAAGGTGATTTCTTCGGAGAGAAGGCTTTACAAGGGTAAGTCCGGTACAGGAATAATTTTTCTATGTTATAGGAGAAGTCTGAGGCGTGTTTTTTTTTCTTCTCCTTGTTCTTTCAGAGATGATTTGCGTACGGCGAATATTATTTGTGATTCTCCGGAGGGCGTGACATGTCTTGTCATTGATCGTGAGACATTTAATCAGCTGATATCGAATTTAGATGAAATTAAACATCGTTATGATGATGAAGGAACCCTTGAGAGAAGAAAGTAAGTGAACAAGCATTTTAAAGTGAAGATCATTTGTAACGATTTTATTGTTTCATTCAAGAATCAATGAAGAGTTTCGTGATGTCAAACTTACTGATCTACGGGTTATTGCAACTTTGGGAGTAGGCGGCTTCGGGCGTGTGGAATTAGTGCAGATCAATGGTGAGAGTAATCGTTCATTTGCTCTGAAGCAAATGAAAAAAGCCCAAATTGTGGAGACTCGCCAACAGCAGCATATCATGTCTGAAAAAGAGATAATGGGCGAAGCGAATTGTCAATTCATTGTAAAGTTGTTTAAAACATTCAAGGACAAAAAGTATCTGTACATGCTTATGGAAAGTTGCCTGGGCGGTGAGCTGTGGACAATTTTACGCGACAAAGGAAACTTTGATGATTCGACTACTCGATTCTATACAGCTTGCGTAGTAGAAGCCTTCGATTATCTCCATTCACGTAATATTATCTACAGAGATTTAAAACCAGAAAATCTTCTACTGGATGAAAAGGGTTACGTGAAATTGGTCGATTTCGGTTTTGCAAAGAAGCTTCAATCTGGTCGTAAAACATGGACCTTTTGTGGAACTCCAGAGTACGTTGCGCCCGAAGTCATATTAAATCGTGGCCACGATATCAGTGCTGATTACTGGTCATTGGGTGTTTTAATGTTTGAATTATTAACAGGTATGTATATACATGCATTCAAAAGTGTGTATTCATTATTTAACATTTCAGTTTAACAGAGAATTCTAAATAAATTATCTGTTGCTTAAAGGTACACCCCCGTTCACTGGTTCGGATCCTATGCGCACCTACAATATAATATTGAAAGGAATCGACGCTATTGAATTTCCCCGTAATATTACAAGTAACGCCCGCAATCTTATAAAGAAATTGTGTCGCGATAATCCTGCCGAGCGATTAGGATACCAACGTGGTGGTATCAGTGAGATTCAGAAGCATAAGTAAGTGAAAATATTTTATGATAACCTTTAACAAACGCAAAAATACATGGAATTTAACAACTTTTGAGAATTATGTACATACGTATGTAGGGTACCCCTTACAAAGAGCACTTCCTGTATGTCTCAACTAAAAGCATACCTCACTCGCATCATTTTAGATTTTAAGCAAATCTATTCAAAATATATACATATATATGTACATATGTATAGGTATATATATATATACATATATGTACGTATGTATAAACATTAAAACATTATACATCTCACAAAAGTTTGTGATTTTTTTTTTTTAAAAGATGTTGGTCATGACGGTCATTTTGGAACTGTGGTAGTGGCATATTTTGAATAATATTGAGATTTGAGGAATTTTGATTTAAAAAATAGGCGTTTGGTGAAAAATTTATAGCAGGTTTGTGATCACATGGAAGGTGCTCTGGGATAAAATGTTTACTTGTTTTGATATATATTCCGGGACACGATTTCCCCACCTACATGGAAGAAGTTCTACAACGATAAGTTATTGCCCTGTTAAAATCGAAATCTTTCCAATGCTTCTTTCTCTTATTCCTGATAATGTAATTGATTAACAGTATTAAATTATAGGATATAATGGCAAACAAATCCTTTTTTTAAGAAGGTTTAGAGTTAAGAAGGTTAAACTAGGTTCATTAATTTTTGAGTCAAACCGCTGGAAACAAATATTGTCAACAGTTTTGAAAGGCTTTAAAAATAGACTTTCCCTAAAAGAAATTTCTATAAAATATGACATGTTTTCAGAAATCAACGATTTGTCACGGAATTGTGAAAACATCCAAACACTACATAATGGTGGAAAACCTCGTATAACAGCTGCATGAGTAGACCGAAAAATTAAGAATTTTTTATGAAATTTCCCAAAATGTTTCAAATGTTTCCATAAAATGATTTGAAATGTTTCCGTAGAGGTCGCCTAAATTTTGTTCGAACCCATTTACATTAAACTCCTCAGCAACGGAAAAATTTTATGCTGTTGGACAGGGCTACGTTTATTCTCCAAGGAGAACCTGTGTTCGACGACCTCGATGTGAAAAATTTAATTCGAGATATACAACCGCCACATGGAGGGAAAAATAGCATTGTGTGGAGATGTTTTTCGGGATATGGGATAGGCACACAATACTGATACCATGACAGCCACAATCTACAGACACCTCTTAATCTCAGTTATGCTTTCATACACTGATTGGGAAATGCAGCTTTCGTAGGTATTCCAACACGTTAATGATCTTAAACGCTCGGCTATGGTTGGTTGGAGTGACATCGAATCCTTATTATGTCGTGGCTACTGCAATCTCCCGATTTCAGCCCCATTGGGATCATGTGAATGATAGCAAAACCTAGTATCGAAAATAAAGTATTCCGAAATGGAGAAGAAATCTTCGCAGAATTGGAGAATTTAAACGACTACGTTGAAAATCTTATTTCCTCAATGTCTAATAGACGTTCGGAAATAAAAGAAAAAACAACGGATATGCCACAAAATATTAAAGAATTAATATTGTATTTTTTAGTCTACTTAAGAGTTGCAAATGTTTTGAACACACCGTAGTCTAGTAGATAGTATGTTGGCTTATTAGGCGTCAAGCCACGGTTTAAACCCAGCAAAGCGAAATACACAAAAATTGTTCTTCGGTGAATTTCCTTTCAGCAAATTTCTGGCAAAAACTCTGCACTCATGTATAAAATTAACACACACAGCATAATTGGTGTGAGAAGCAAAAAAGAATTAAATTTAATAAAATATTAATTATAAAAGCTATTTAAGGTGCTTTGATAAAAAAAAATCAACTTAGTTAAAATGTGGTTTCAGTTGCAAATGTTTTGAGCACCAATCTGTATAGATAGACATATAATATAGTAAACTCGATAGCAGATTTTAAAATATTTTCATTTTTTTATTACGGGTTAATGATTAACTCAAAAGCTTATAACGATTCTAGTTAAAGTTTATTGTGTTCATTATTTTTCATTTCAGGTGGTTTGACGGATTTTACTGGTGGGGACTACAAAATCGTACGCTTGAGCCTCCTATTAAACCAACGGTTAAGAGTGTGACCGATACAACTAATTTTGATGATTATCCTCCCGATCCAGAAGGACCGCCACCAGATGACATTACAGGATGGGATAAAGATTTCTAGACGGATAAAAAAAAAATGAAAAACAGAAAGAAAACAAGAAAAAAATGTATAAACAAAACGGATTTATTTTCTAAAGCCATATTTTAATTAAGTTGTAATTTTCTATTTGTTTATTAATTTCTCTTTAATAAGGATTATTGTTTTAAAAATGTCTTCCAATTTATCCTTATAGAATGGATGCAATAAACTATTAGTGATAAAATTAAACCTTTTAATGCAACTTCTGCTTGTCTCATTTTATTTTATGTCTTTATAATACAGGCAATATAACTTGCATTGGAAGGTTGTGTAATGGCTTTTTAATTAGAATTTATGGAACAAAATGTTTAATAAATGATTATGTGTAAATAATACAACGATAGTCCATATTTTTTTATATTCATATGTATGCATATGTTATATATTTTTTTCGTATAAAAAATAATAAAATTAATAACGAAAAAAGACTTTTGGTTGTTGTTTTAAGAAACTAAAAAAGAAAATTTTATCCAAAACTAGATTCGTAATGAGCAGTAGGTTTCATTAGTTTAAGATAAAACATTCGCGAAGAATGTCGTCAAACTTTTGCATTTTTTCTTTTTCGCTTGTATATTTCATAACAATTTCATAAAATTTGAACTGAATTTTTTTTTTAACATTTATAAAGTTTTGTTATCTTAAAATGGCATTGTTGATAAATTCTATTTTTGAATGTCGTGTAAAATGTTACTGTTGAGTCGGTCGCTGTTTCTCACTCCCCTCTACGTGACTTAGAATATAGTAAAAACAAACAATCAATAACAACTAATTTTTTTTTTTAACTATTTTCAATTATATTTAAAATAAAATTAAATAAATGCAAAAGACACGTAGAAAGCGTCAGAATTTAAAACTTGTGTTATCATTATTGTTAAGCAAGCGACAAGTTAATATAGCTTATAAAGTCAGAAGAACGAACGGTTTATTTAAAAATATTTCGAATTATTAAAGAAAAGAAAACCATGCATATATTGTCATTTGTAATAATCGTTATTTTGATGAACGTGAACCTAAGGCATTTTGTAATGCCAATGCAAACCTGGGACAGTACAAGTGAGATAGTTACTAGTAAAAGTACGTTGTAATATTTTTGTTTACTGCTTCACTGGTTGATTTTAACAAATTGAATCTTTTTAGATTGTTTGGAACCGAAATCTTCGGGTTTATGTCGTGGCAAATTGCTACGATATGCATACGATGAAAAAACCAAGAATTGCATAAGTTTTTACTATTCCGGTTGTGGAGCTACGCAGAATAACTTCCTTACATACGAAGAGTGCCGACGTGAATGTATTTCGCAATTTAGATATTAATGCCGTACATATTAAAGAGAATAAGCGCTTTATATGAAAAAAGACAAACAAGTATAAATAAATAAAAACCGGTAGCGAGTGTTAATCATTTTTTTATTATACATTTTTATTCTGCGGCTTTGTAAATCACTCTTAAAAACATTTCTTATTTCTAAACTTTTTATTTAATGTTCTAAAAAGTTATGTATATTGAAAGTAAGATTTCAGTCTTATCCATTTTAGCTGAATAATTCTAACGAATAAATCATGAACATAATCAATCACGAATATGACTTGTGTACTCCATTTTGTCTCTTGTTGAATAAGTATTACACTTAAGTCCCTCTGTAGAAGTTCACGAGCTAAAATGGGTCTTTTATCTCTCATTGTGCTTTCACACACGAGACTATTTATTAAGCCGCACAATTTTTGTTCTTTCAGTCACACACGAGACTATTTCATCTGGCATAAAATTGTATACATATATGTACTCTGCTTTGTGTGTATTAGTTTTTGTTTACTTATTTTTCTGAACCTGCTATTTTATAAATGTATGTGCATTGGTTTTGTGTTGTTTATGTATTGGTTTGTGAGGGGTAGAAGCTGGTTGAAAAATTATGCCAGCAGAAAACCACTCTCCTCACCTCTCTTGCCCACAAGCTGCCATTTTGTGCCAGCTAATTGTTCTCGTGTGTGATTGCTCATTGAATCTATCAAAATTGCTTTTGTCATATTATTGTTTAAAAAAAGTGGTTGATTTTTTTGATGGCAACTGCTGACTGCTAAAATGGTATTATAGACGGCAACGCTAAAAATGTTTTCGTGCTAGATGGTAACGCGACTGAAATTCCACCCATTTTATTATTATTTGTTGGTCAAAAAGAAGTTAATTAGCGAATTAAGAATTTCAAGTTAAATCAAAGTTATATGTTTCGTTCTTTCTTTCTTTAATTGCTTGCATAATTAAGTTACTTTTCACAGTTGTGAAGTCGTGCGAAACTTACTATTTATTTATGAAGAGAAGTGTTACAATGTGTTGTATTAAGTATATTATATGTTTTTTTTTCTTTCGATTTAGTCACTGATATTACTGATATTTTGATTTGATTTTTTTATATGCACATTTATGGATATTTGAAATATTTCAATAAGAAACAATACAGTCAAAATTGTTTAGAGTTTAAATTTTTTTTTATGTTTGTTTTTATTTATATAATATAAATATAAAAAATTGTATTTTTTTTTAAATACAGACATGAAAAGTCCAAAAAATATTATTCCACATATAAATTGATTTAAATTATTATTTTGTGTAGTTTGTACATTTAAAAATATATATTTGATTTTCGAAAGTATACAAAATAAAATACTTTAAAAGAAAATACATTTTTAAAAAGCGTACTAATATAAGTAATTGTGTAAATGAGGCTCGGACCAAAGTTATAATAATAATAATCAAATACGTAACAATAGACATTAATTTTATAAACTGCTGAATGATTGAATGATCGAATGCATCAATTTAACAACGATAACTTGCTGTTCAGTCGCATTCATTTGTTTTTCGGTTATTTTAATATTAAAAAATCTTTTGTAAAAAGTACATAAGGCAATTGTGGAGTTGTACTCTATGTTTTTAGTATTTTTGTGATAAATGCTCTTTTTTTTTTTTTGTTTTTGAGTTTAATACATAGTTTTGATAATACATAATGAGTGTTTGAAATGAAATGTGCATATTGGAAGTGAGATAAAAATAGCAAACAAAATAAGACTAAGATCTTTCTTCACATGCTTGCTATAAAACACTTTGAACGATCATTATCCATAATTTAAATATAAAATACTATATATACATATATATGCATGTACATAATATAAAAAAAATTAAAAGTTTAGTGAAAAGGGCAAACAGTCTAATTCTAAGAATGTAAATGCATGTGTAAGTATATCCTATGGAATAAAATAGAAATAATGGAAAATATTTGATATAGAAAAACATATGTATATAACTGTAACATATTGAAGAATACATTATCATGCAGGTGTCTGAAAGGTGAACTAAATAAAGTTGAATATGTAATTTAGAATTGGCTTTCTTCATGGGTTGTTGTTTTTGTAGTTATAACTTCGGTTTCTCCGTTTGTTTTCTCATGTGAAATACTGGTAATTACAGATTTTATTACAACTGAACTTGTACTGGTCTCAGTTGTATCACTAGAGAGTAAAAGATTAAATAAAATTTATACACATTTCAATAAAATATAAACCACGTAGTTACTTTAACTCACCTTAACGGTGCCAGATCCATTAGATTAGGTATATTTATATCGTTAATATCTTTCATGTTAACACTTGTAAGAGTTTGATTTGTCTGAGTACTCAGAACGGATAGACGACCTGTGAAAGTAGTTAAATTTAATTCATATTTTATCATGAAATGGAATCCATTGATATCATAATGCAATACAATAGCAAATAATTTAGTAAACCAAGGAAAAATAAAAATTTTGAATTACCTTAAGTTTGTAATGTGAACTTAGATAGAAAATTTAGCATGCAGAAAACTATTTAAACAACATTAAAATTAAAGCAATTAAATCATTCTTCTACTGCTACCTGCAAAGCAAATTATATTAAGTGTAAGTAGAGGTGTAAGCCAATAGCAAATGGGAAAATACCAACTAAATCGTATGAGTGTGATGAAAAGAAATACTTATTGAAAACACAAAGTTATTCGACTTAATAATTTCTACATGGATCTTATTACGTAAAGTTATTAAATGTTAGATATACAATGCTTTTCAAAAAAATAGATTCACCTGCTCTCCGAATAGTTTACTATGTATATATAAATCTCTTATACATATGTAAAAAAGTAACTGCATTTTGTTTACTGATCTCTTATGAATATAATTCCGTTACATTTCCAAAATTTGAAGCGTCACTCTTCTTTAATTTATTGCAAGTATAGATTTGGTTGTGATGTTAGATCATTGATCATTAGATCAATGGTGAATCTATTTTATTAAACAGCACTGTACATATGTATACATGGTATACATATCCATACGCATATTCAAACATATACATCTACATAAGTTTTTAATAAATATTTTCAATCAACTGAGTAATTATAAAAGAAAAAACATAGAATTTATTTAATTATATTTTAAATAAAACATATTATTCAATAATCCTACGAACGAATTAAGTATAAGTTTTCTAAAAAAGATACGGTACAATGAAAGCTGCAGATCATAGTGCTCTTGAAAATCATCCTTTTTCCGGATGCAATGATTTTCCCTAAATCACTTTTAGTATCTCCCAGACCCTTGTGTTACAATTTTTCTTGTCAATGAGAAATTAACATCAAATCTACTGCGACATGAATGGTGAGTTTGATTTTATATAGAAGGATAATTAAATATGATGTAATGAGCTGTGGGATTCAATTTCTGAGAACCCCGAGGGATTGATAAATTGAGATTCGCTATACCTGTAACACAAGCAGTCCGTACATTGCGATAATGCACAGTCTTGATCTGTACGCTTCCATTTTCTAAAAATTTCTTCATAATATTGCTAATTCCTTACACAATACGTCGATTTTAGCGACTCTGTAATCATCCTGTAATAATCGAACATTTACCACGTTTGAATCCCCGCTTTTCTAGTAAGGTTTAACTAGTTTTACACATTCTTCACTTTTAAAACGATTCATATTCGCAAATGATAAACCTTTTACTACATTCAGATGAATGATATGTATGTATATATACATACATCCATATACATACATATATTTTATTATACATACATTTTCAATTCGCAACGTATCTTTTTTTAATGTTTCATTAAGCATATGAATTTTTGTGTTTTTTGGATTTATTACAACGTAAACCAAATTATGTAATTAGTTAAGACAACAAAACGAATAAAAAAAATTTAACAAGACTTCAGCCGAAATAAATTGAATACAAATAAGTTAGTTAGTTAAATTGATTTTAGCATGCAAAAAAAGCAAACAAATAGGGGCAAAATAAATTGAATTTCTTTTTTGCATAGAAATAATATAAAAAACTAAATGTATCCTAAAAATTATTTATGAATGATTATTTGAAGGATAATAGAATTAAAAGTTTACTATTACTTACCGACTGTTTCTTCAGTGGTGGTAGAACATAATGTTGTTGTTGTTGAATTCAAGTGATCTCTTACGGAATCGACAGTTATATCTCCCATTGAACTTGTAAGTGTTTCATTAGCTCGGTTGGGCGAATTTCCCTCATCAATACCATTTGTCAACCCTCCAGCATGATCAGTATTTGTATCATTTCTTTTAGCTGTAGTGGCAGTTGATGTGGAAGTAAAAACATGTTTTGTGGCGTTAGGAGCTTCAAAATCGCCATCTTCTTTCGTGGATTTATTTTCTGCATCATCATTTTTTCTAGATTCACTTGATTGTATTGGTTCTAGAGTAATGGTACCCTCTGGGATTACAACTTTAAATGTTGATAAAGAAATACGCTGAAGTTCCGACGAAGACATCATATATAAGGCTTCACCAGCATTTGTGAAACACAATGAGGAAATTCCACTAAAGAAAAGTATTCGTTAAAGAAATTATCCAAGCAAGCTAAAAATCACATACTTAATATCCTCTCTCCTAACGGCGGCAGCATTTAGTTGTCTCTTTAATTCGGGAACGGAAAGAACCATAACATCACCCAAATTGGTCAAGCATATTAAAGCCATTTCATGATAATGTTCTCCAAGGTTTCCAGCAGACGTTAAACTTGTATTCGCTGGTTCATTATTCTCTTGTAATCGAGTAGATTTACTTGGGGAATTATTAGCCATAGCACCTTGTATAATTTCGCTGGGTACTCGACACGAAAAAGAGCCAAAGTGTATACGTCTAACACGAGCTCCTTCATTTGCTGTCAATTTATACTTGTTGATAGGTTTCAATTGTGGAAGTGAAAAAATCTTAAACTGTTCTTCTGAAGCAATAAGGACACGATGAGGCGGAGTACCATTTCCTTCTCCCAGTTGTTCTACCGGACATCCAGTTGAATCGATTACAGCAATGCCAATAACAGGTGCCCGATGTTTGAGTTGAATTTCCTTAGCCAACTGAGCAGATACTCGGCGAGGTGGTGCAGGTGATGCATCTACTCCTGTTGGTGGTACAGCAGTAGCAGCCGATTGCGAGGGTGGTAAATGCAAAAGAAATACTGACACCGTACTGGCATTTGTAGCTGACCACAAAGTAGGCGAGGTGATATTTACTACATTATTAGAAATATATATATATATATGTATGTTTATTTAGAGTTGCAAACATGTTCTTCATTAATTAGATTTACCGTTTGTTATGTAAGTCTTGGCAAAAACTAAGCAACGGACCATAGATCCCATTCCATCATCTGCTGAGGATCTTGCTTCAACTTGCCGTTCTACAGGACGTGCTTCCAACTATGAAATTTATATACATATGTTAACAATTTATATCGAATATACTATACAAATCAGTTAGCGTACCGTAGTTGGAGGTTGGTTCGATGGGTTATTGCGTGTTGAGCGGCCCTTTCGCAGTTTACGGAATGATTCTCTAAGTGATTTTTTAAATGACTTGCGACGCGACAGCTGCTCACCAGCACCGGTAAGATCTTCAAATAAATATAAGATTATTTTAGGTGTTCTAGAAATATTTAAAAGTTCGTACCGTTAGGGTTTAACGTGCAGCGATGGAAGACAGGAAGGAAATTCTTGAAATCAAACAATACTAAACCATGAGCAGTGCCACCAGCAACTAAACCCCAAGAAGCCTCCAGAGCTAAACAAGTTATACTTGCTGGCGGTAATACTTGTAAAACTCCCGTTATGTGAACACCTTCATCGCCAACGGGTTCAGCGTCAGCATCTAGCAAATTGGAACGCACATTCAATTGATCGTGTCCTTTCCAAACAAAACCATCACGATCACTAACCAAGTTCATAGAGCTCACTTTTAATGGCGTCTTGTTTTCATCCTCACTTTCAAAATGAGCGATAACAACTTGACCTGCTGTGCCACCAACTATTAGACGGCCAGTTTTAGGGCACAATGCAATTTTTTTAACAGCTAAACGAGGATCATCTGAATACGGGTCAAACAAACCTGCCTTACGGAACGGTGGTTCAGATTCATCTAAAGCTTCAGAGTTCTCAACAGGTGCGTCATCTTGATTTTCGTGACTTAAATACAATTTCAAAATAAAATGTTAGTAGTTGAATGATGATGGTATTGCGCGTTGGAAAAAGTTCGGTTACTGTTTGACCAAAAATTAAACTCCCCGTTCTTATATGTATTTCAAATGAGTGACATTTTGATCGAGAACATTTTGTCATTTTTGGGTTTTCTGCGTTTAGTAGGCTTCTGCAGAAACCAACATTAAAATAAGAACTCTGCAGAGTTGAAACGAATGATAATCTGAAGGTGGCAAGGTCTTGGTTTGTGGTGGACGCAATAGTCAATTTGGACTGGCGCTGTTACGATGGTGCCTAACAATTGTCTTGTTTCTGTTTATCAATTCTGTCAACAAGCAAATTAATCTCTATCCATCCATCCATTGAGAATTTGTAACCGAACTTTTTCGAACAGCCAGTACGATATCGATTTTTTTCTTTCTTATCATAAGACTTACCCAAAAAGTCCAGCAGTTTTAAAGTTATAAATCGGTTTTAGTACCACTCCTGTGCAATCCCAAAATTTAACAGAGCCATCTTCATGACCTGTCAGCAAAATTTCGTATTCTGGTGGAGTTGATTCACTTTCATCGTCTTCATTCTCCAGCAATATTCCCCCACTTATGGGCCATTCAATTGCACTATAATGTTGATCTTGTTCTTCCCCTGCTTTTGCAATCTTATCGTATACTTCTTGTGTCACTTGCGACGACAGATAATTGCATGTTACCGCTGATGCATGAACAGAATGTAAATATGGTGCCTTGATCGGGGGTATATTCGGATCTGTTAGATCATACGCACAAAATTCTTCCTCCAGTAGAACGATCAATACGTTAGCATCGTCCGTTCCTTCCTCATACGATACAAAAAAGTCAACTACTTTGGAGGTGAAATCCAAACAAACTTTTTTACCATCTGAGGCATG
Organism: Sarcophaga rosellei; assembly: GCA_930367235.1. Classification (NCBI taxonomy): domain Eukaryota; kingdom Metazoa; phylum Arthropoda; class Insecta; order Diptera; family Sarcophagidae; genus Sarcophaga; species Sarcophaga rosellei. The sequence continues at coordinate 1,011,274 of OV884019.1, read as the reverse complement.
TACTGATATGCAATTGTGATCGCCATAAGCTGATCTTGGCATTCCACCGGAAAAAATAGACAAATCAACAGATCTATAAAAATAAGAATAAAACTTAAATTTCAGAGTTTTAGAAAAACAATAACGTTGAATTACCCCTGTTTGCCCTTGTATAAGCGATTAATACTCTTACAGGGATCGGGACCATATGGAACATAATTAACATTTTTTGGTGGATCGGAATTGGTTACATTCCAGGTTGCAAAAGAACCATCAGCATGGTACCAGGTAAATTGTGACCCAGAAGAATTTACAAACAATCCAACACTTTGGCCATGTCCAGGTGCGATATAAGATCTTTCAACGGATGATGTCTCCAAGTCCCATAGAACACAGAGCCCTCTGTTATAAGCTATCAACAATTTATTTCTTTCATTGGGTAATTGGCGTATAGATTCAATGGCTCCCGGATTCAATTTGTAAGTCGATGGAATTTGTTCTAACACAACATCATGATAAATGACAGGCTCTCTGACGGAAAAAGTTTGCAAATCAAACTGATACACATTACCGCCTTCAGTGCCAATCCAGACTATATCTTTATTTAAAGAACAACACAAAGACGATACTTTCTTTAATTTACCATCAAAAGGTAATGTTTTTATAGCCATTAACGTTGCACCCGATGGTTCCCACAAAATTAACTGGTTAGCCGCAGTTAAGGATAAAAGGCGACCAGTTCCATAAACCCACTCGATTAATTGGATGTTAAGTTCTGCTCCAGAATTATTTTCAAACGTTTGTTGTCCATAAAACTCTACACCTGGTTGCCCAAACACTTTCACCGCTCCAGTTTGAGTTCCAATAGCCATTAGTCGTGATATTGGATCGTATGCCAGAGCAGAAGGTTTATATGGAAATCCATGTTGTGTTGTCTAAAATGGAAAGTTACAAAAAAACATTAAAATAAGCGAAAGCAAATATACACATACCTATATTGTAAACTAATATTTCTTTTTGTATCAACTCACAAAGGTGTATTGTAATTTTCAATCGTTCTGCACTAATTGTGAATCTGATCTACGTACGTACGAAAAGAGAAGAATTGAACCGGCTGCCATCATTACAAACTGGAAAATTTGTATATTAAACAAACTCTTTAATGCCACCATACACATTATCATTGTATTTAAACTTTTACATACACATATGTACATACATACTACATGCATATGTACAGAAAAACATGTTCCATTTAATGGTACACAAACCGGAACTAAGGCAAAATGAAAATCTGTTCAAATCTAATATGTCAGCATTTTCTAGCAAAATTCTATCATTATTTAAATGGTTGCATTTTAAAGAATAATTGTTTGCTTGATTTATAAGTTGATTTACAATTTTTTACGTTGCTAGAGCATCATAATTAAAAATCAATTTAATATCTTCTCTATCATATACAATACACGCATACAATAGCTCTCATTAAAGTGTATTCGAATTGTAACTTGTACCTTTTGAACTCTGTGACCGCTGTTAGCATCTTCGCCTTCTTCGCCAGCGACAAAACGTAATATATTATAAAAACCTTCTGTATATAATAACATTGTTTAACTAACTCGCATGGTTTATGATACAAAACTAAAAAGCCCCTCACACAAAGTTCATTTGAGTCGCATAAGAAGAAGAAGAAGAAATGAAAATATAATAAAATGCTTTTACCGAAAACTATAATGTTATAGTTAAACAATTGTGGTTTCTATTTATTTTATTCTTTCATTTTCTTTTCAAAGTCTTAAACTTGGAGTGCTTTTTTTTTTGGTTTTGGTTTTATTTTCGCTATAGCTCAAACCTATTTGCTCATTTGCTAGAAACATAAATATCCATTTACACAAACAAGCAGCCAACGAACCAGCACTCACTCAATTACTTTTTTTTAGTTTCGCGGAGAAAAAGAGTGGAGTTGAAGTTTTAACTTTTTAAAACCAGTTGGCATTTTTTTTGCTCTTCGTCAGCGTTATTAGAGTTTCCAACTAGATCTTATAAGCTGGCAACGACTTTTAAAAAGCGATATATCTTCTGAAAAATCATTTATATGTTTAATTCAAATATTTAAGGCAATAGTTTAATGATCCATCACTTAAAATTCGACATTCAGTTAGTAGTTCATTAATTTCATTCTGTCCTTTAATTATTTCATCACATGTAATGTAGTCGATCATTACAAACCATTTTAAAGACATAAAAACCAATAATTATCAACAGAACCTAAACTTCAGCAATTTAATGAATCTTTTATAATTCTTCAAACAATAAACTGAATTTCTTATAAGAGTTGGTTTGATATTGAATAGTCCACATGTAAAATCTAAAACTTCATTTGGAGTGGTACTATGCTTAGAAATTCATTACTCAATTAAATATTTTAAATTCTGGCACTTAAATATTCTTTCAAATAAAAAGAATAACAATTAAAATATCTTCTAATGCTCTGCGATTGGCCATAAATAATGCATTTACATAATGTGTTTATACATTGACATTCAATTGAACTTGTGTTCCTCTTTATTAATCATGATATTTTCTATTAACAAAATATTGACAATAAGGTCAACAGTTTTATACATATGGGCTGAGCTTTTGTGCTAAATAATGGCAAGTAAACAAACTATATACGTATGAAAGTCAAGTGTAGAAATTATGGTGTCATTCGATTTTATTAATTTATATATAATATATACATATACATATATATATGTATGTATAATATATAAAGATTTTTCGCAAGTCAAAAGTTTCATGGTTAAGTTACAAAATGATATGCCACAAAAGCAAAATAATAAAAAGACTTAAGTTCCGATTTTAGGAGCTAAAGAGTAAAGTAATTTTTATGATTTTATTTCATTTTTATTTTATTTCATTTCATTTTTAAAATCTTATCAACCCAACCTGTATTAATCATTTTATGTTGTACTTATTGACTTAGTGGTTCATACGAAATTTCTGTTTATTTTAGATTTGAGTGTTATCGAGACTGCACTTATCGCAAATTGCGGAACCTATTATTCTGATAAAGAATAGGCTAACTAACAAAGGTGTTCAATGGCGAAGCTTTGTACAACTCCTTCTTTGTGAGTTATGAACATGTAATAAATGATAAGATACTAAACGTTGTATTTTGTTGTTCTAATCTTTTCATAAAGCACTATTTTCCCTATTTAGATCGTTCAGTCAATTGAATGCGTATAACTTAATAAAAGTAATAATTTACAATTTCAATAATTTGCTTTTTGCTTGGACGAATAAGACTATTAAACAATGTATAAACTTACATACATAAGTATACACACATTATTGGCCTTTACAGCCCATTAGTCTGTTTCTCACATCCCGTATGTTGTCCATGCACTTTAACGTACAATTCGAACGAAAGATTTCAGGGGTTTTTTCATAGTAATTGGGTTAATCTCAAGGCTAGAAAACTGCTGAGAAGAGATAACCGATCTAATTTTTTTTTCACATAACTCAGAACTCGTCTAGAAAGCAACACATTGCTCACTAGACCACTGCAATCAAATATAAAATTCTAATAACAATATTTTTAATTTTTTACAATTGTAATACACAATTATTTAAACCATCTTTGAAATAAACGTAGTTACTTGATATTTGTTTAGTATTCAAATTTACATAAATTAGGACTCTCTGTAGGAAAGATATTAATTATATTGCGTAAAGTTGAAATGTATTAAAGAATCTGAAGGGAATAGCCAATTAAAATTAAGTATACGCATTTGCATATGTACGTAAGATGAAATGTTTAAAAGAAACTCAACTCGAGCATGTACACAAATTAAAGAAATTTACAATTACTTTAATTGATGAGGTCATCGTATCAAAATATTAAATGAATTTAAATTCAGAAATAGTGCAGAGCATTTAACGAAAATAATGAAAAAAAAAAAAAAAAAAAAAAAAAAAAAAAAAAAAAAAAAAAAAAACATATGTAGCTAGAGTGTCATTCATTAAAGTAGAATGTACAGTAGAATTATTAACATAGCATTCTTATTGTAACACAAATAACCATATATGTATATTACAATAACATTAAGTGTAGGTTTTTAATGGAGAATGTTTAAGATTTTTTGTTTTGAAAAATAAAAACAAATTCCCTTAAACTCTGTCCAGATGAAAACAACAAAAACGAATTACATTTGTAATTGAAAATTTACATTTTTAATAAATACATTAAATTTAATCAAACGGGAGGCATCGTAGGTAATATTGAAACAAAGGATAATAAACACATTTTGAGAGCATAGGTGTTGATTATGATGATCTCATGTAAAAATCACGTGTCACATTTTCTTTCATAAAAACATTTTACAAACCAAAATTTTTATTTAGCGAAGAAGCAAATCCACAATATGGGCAAGTTAACAGATTTTCAGGACATTTTTAGTAAGTGATTGAATTTATTTCATTAATACTGGCCTGATGGAGTACGTCCACAAAATCTATTTCATAAAAGAAAATTGTTTTGGGTGAAGAAAAATAAAAACATGTTAACGAATATGGATAAATTACACGCAAGGGATTAATGAGTTTGTTCTCGAAGATAAACTTTTGAACGTAGACGTGGCCATGAAACCACACCTTTATAACGACCGAAATTCACTTTCACTGCTTCATTTTACATTCTGTTTCTACACTGTAAAAAAAGGTATACAACACCTAAATTCAGACATTTTAAACATGACAATATGAAACTGAACATCTAAATTTTTTATTGTTTATTTTTATTCAGTTTGTAAAAACATAGAAAAACTATTTATTTTTAATACAATTAATCTAATTATAATATGCGAAATTTATTATTGCAACATTTTCAGTATTGTCAAATAAACCCTTGTATGGAAAACTATTTCACATTTATATTTTTAAGAACATAAGGAATATGTATCGTGAAATATGATCTCATTACAAGCATTTCTTTTGATAAAACAAATATTTCATAAATACAAAATACAATATTTCGAAATTTAAAATTACAAAATGAAATGGTGTTGCTGATAAGGAGATAACGAAAAGTAGAAAACCGTGCATTTTTTATTTATTTATGTATGTGTGGTATATAGTATATCATTTATTTTCTAAAAGTACAAACTTTATGTTATTCATGGCCCATTTCATAAAAACTGATAAGAATTAAATAAAATGAAGTCATTTATAGGGTGTAAATGGGTGTATCGTTATATCAAATATTGGTATGTATTTGGTATCATTCTTTAATTTTTACCTGTTACCATTACAAGGTGTATATCGACGAAGCAAAAATAAAACAAATGTTTTTGTGTTAAAATGTTGAATCACTATCAAATATTAGTTCACGTTAAACTCTGCTATCTTGTTTGAAAAGAAATATTTATGATGCAAACATTTATATTAAAAACAAATGAAGATTTTTTTTATAACAATGCGAACGAATGTGAAGAATTTAGAAGTACTTATACAAAAATATAAAATATTTGCTATAAGACATAATGAATTCGTGTTATCGTAATTTATTAATTTATTTTTTTTTTTTTTAATTTTCGCCGATTTAGTATTATAAATAAATAAAGAAAACCATTGATTCGTCTGCATAATAAAGTATCAGAAGCAAGTAAATGGAAATGTACTTATTTATTAGAAAAGTGTATTATATTTGATATTAAATATTAGATACATATATTAGTTATATATTATAAATTTACCTTTTTATATGAAAATAATTCCTTTTGCAATCGTTGCCTTTCAGCAGATGGCTGTTGTCCCTTGCCACGTATAAATTTTAACATGTTGTCAATTCCAGTTTAAGCAAAACAATATTTTTCGATATTTTTTGATCTCAATTAGAGATTGTATAAATTGATGACAGTGTGCACTTTAATACTACAAAAAAAAGCAGAGAGTTTAATATTAATCATTAATTAACTTGCAAAAAAAAATTGTAAACCAAGAAATAGATGCAAGTTGTATTGTATGTACGTAAATATCCATACTTAAGAACTACACATATGAAATATTGAATGTCTGAGGGCGTAAGACTTGCAAATTAATAAACAACTATTATGCACTAGGCAAATTAAAACCATTTAAAGAAAATAAAATCCAAACTATTATTTTCTACCCAATTGTTTGTCTTAATAGCTATTCATAGAAACTGGTTTTCCCGTAACTAGTCTGCCTCTTGAGTTTTGTGTTAACATACACAATTACAGTTTGTTTGACTGTTTTGCTGCAGCAACATTCTTTTATATGCCAATATCATTTAAATACATATGTATGCACATATATTCATATGAATATAATATCATATGAATATAAAATAATCGTTTTGTGGTTTATCGAAACATTATTATTATTATGAGGCCGAGTGTAGATGAAAATTACAAATTCATGGAAATAAATGAAAGGATGATCGATGATGATTTAATTTAAAAGTGGTCTATTTTAGGAGTCTAGAAGGTAATTTATATCAACTAAAATACGAATACGCATGAAAAATGGACAAATTTGCAAAAGTCAGTACATTCGAAAATGTTCATGTATTACAAGAACCAGCTTATACCTGCACAAATATATCACAATATAACTCAAGCTAGTTTGCAACGTACATGCTACGTACATATATATTTATATATTTGAAAAATACTCGTATACATATAATACAAAGGTTTTGTAATTATAAGTTTTCCCCAGAAATACTGCACAATTATGTATGTATGTATGTTTGTTAAACTTATAATGCCATAGGTAACGTAAAAAGATTAAAATAAATAAACACATATACATATGTATTTTAGCTGTGTTAAGAGATTTTTTAAAGATGTAAAATTTTGACAAGATAGAAGAGTAATCGTTCTACAGACTTTGGGTCAATCAATTTACTGCTGGTATTCATTTTTACGTCTCAGAACTCTATATGAAAATCATGTTTTAATACCAACTAATGTTAGTAATGTTATTTATTTAGTAGTTTATTAATCTTAAGAAAATTTCAAGTGATAATAATAATGATACATTGTATTATAATAATTTATAATGTAAGGCAGCTACATAGATACGTTTGAAATTGACGTCACCAAATTCAGAACAGCAGTAAATTGTTACGTAATGTTATAAATATCCAGAATCGTATCAAGGTTCAATTATAATGCGATCATCATGCAATTTAGTCATGTCGAAAAAGCCCACTTCAGTCAACTTTTAATTTCAAAAACATTTTATAGGGAAGGGTATAAATGATACCACAGAAGTCATTATTAAATGAAATTGCATATCCTTCATTATTTGTGATTTAATTACATACATTACATGCATATAATTTATAATTCTGGTTTTGTAATACATAATATACCTATGTATATACAATATAAAACTACTCTTACAATAATAAGAAAATGAAGTTAATATCAGAAATCTGTCGTTCGAAGTCGAAGTTAAACTGTAGGTCCCGACGCTCGCGTAGAAAATTAACGCACACAACATGAGTGGTGTGAGAAGCCAGACCGTACTGAAGGGTTGTAATGGCCAATTATATATGTATGTTATGTAATATTATGCATGTATTTATTATAAATTTTATGTATGTATACATGGGCCAGATTTTAATTCTAAATTTCTGTACTCTAACATTGTTTAAAACTTATGTACAAATAAATTATATGTTGATGCTTTAAATGAAAGGCGGAAAATTTTTAAAGATTTAACGATGACCTTGACGTAGAAATGAACAGTACAAAAATAAAGAAAAACAAAAAAATTTATATTTTACGATAACTTGTAATGAGTGTAAAAAAAAAACAATAAAGTACGCAACAGGTGACAAAATAAAGGAAACAAAAATGAAATGAAGAATAACACACTTAAAGAGAAATATAATAAATAACTATGTAAATACATAGTAAATAGATATATTTGTACATGTAAGCCTACATGTGCTTGTAAACTGTGTATAAAACAATAGACCATTGCCTTTGAAATCTACCTTTAATAAATTAGTCCGCTTCCGCTATACTACAAATGAATAATAGAACACAAGCGGACCACACCCACTTCATTAATATCTAGAATATAATTATGCATTAAATAACTTAAAATGGTCAATCTCGAGTATTTTGCGAAAAAATAAAGGTTAATAGAACCTTTTAACGACCACTTTTTCATACGTAAAGGAGTTAAAAGACAGCAAAAATATTTGCTTACCAAACAACACACAAATGTGAATGGAACATACTCACTAAATTTGGCACCGTATGGATATGGGATTCTTGCCTTAATGAAATGCACACACAATAAAAATAAAAAAGAATGTAAGAAAGGCACGAAGTAAAACAGAATAAGAAAAAAAACAAAAGCGTCTTAAGCGGAGACAGCGACAGAAACAGCAGCACCAGCTACGACGGGCGACGCGTCAATTTGATTTAAAATAGCATTAATGAACAATCGGTCGATGACGTTCTTTTCAATTGCTGTTTTTAGTTTTTAATATTATTAGTTTATGACTCAGATAGAGCGTATTTTTTTTCTTTTTTATTTATTTATATGCAAATAAGCAGAATTTTAGAATAACTGATTTTGTAACTTCACTTGACATGAAATAAAAACTTATTTAAAGCGCGCTTCTTTTACTATTTAATCACTTTATGACAATATTTTTTTAATAATTACTACTAAAATAGGCCACAATTAAGAAATATACCATTACAAGAAGAAGCCAATAATTGTCGTTTTATAAATGCAATTAATTAACAACCAAAAAGCAAAATTAGATGCAATTATTGTTTGTTTTTCCTGAACTCGTTTAATTTTTCTCAGGCTATTTCACACACAACTTCACGTCTTTCTCTTCGTAAATTTCGTTTTAAACTGAGAATTTCATTGAAACAAAAATGAAGTAAAAATGCCGAAAGTGGTAGTGTAAAAACGGCCAGTGTTACCAAGCCCATACATGGTTGCCTAAACCAACACCAGCATATTCCAGTACGTACGGATTTGATTTTAAAATTAAATTTTGTACAAATATTTTTATTAATAAAAACATTAAAAAGAACACATTACTAAATAAATGTAAACATAAAGCTGACAATACAACAAGTAAACAAAACAAAAAAATTTTAAACTAAATTCTTTAAAATATAGAGGCTTTACAAGTATTGCCGCAGTGCACAGTTGTAATAAACAATGTTGCCAGGAAATAAGAAAATTTTTAACCAACCTCTGAAAGAGAAATCACCAAAGAAGGAAAATAATAAAAAAATTTATTTAGTTCATTTTTTACTCTTTTAGCTGATGTTAATTATAGGCCTGTTATACCTTTCGAACAAAGCACAAAAAACTATAAATTATTTCGGCAAAGATATTCCAATTTTTAGACGCACACCGGTTAATTCACTACTGATAGCACAGCGCTCTATGGCTCAGTCCATTTTTGGAATAATGGCAATTTGGTGAATCTCAATTTTATTCATCACCCCGGACAAATTCAACACACTTTTCAAATACTCACCACACTGGAAACTCACCACGCTACAAACGCTAAACAGTAATAAATTTTGGGATCCGCCCGTTAAATCCAAACAAATTCCAACAACACAAAAACGATGCCAACCACACATCCAACAACACAACCCCGTTCTCTTCATCCGACGACTCACACAGAACGACATTCATTATTCATTCCAACAGAAAGAAAGAAACCCAACACTAATCAGAAATAAGAATATCCCACCACAGAAACAATTCACACACGCCATTCATTATTTTTAACGATAGGGCTTATCGGGCACGAAAAAAAATAATGCTCGAATTACTAGCAACGTGTGTTTTTGAACGAACAAACGGATTTTCCCAACCACCAGCGTTGCCAGGAGGGAAAACCTTTTGAAAAAATAATCACGAAAATAGGAACAAATATACAAAGTGCTAGTTTTTTCTATTTTTTTTCAAAATAAAATTATGTTTATTTAGTATTTAAAGTGATGCTACATACATACGCATAACATATGTTAAAAATATTAATTTTTTATTAGTATTATTAATATCTTTTACATGGTACTAATTTTCAAATTAATTTTGGTACGTACTAAATCTCTATACCCGTCTCCATTTACAAATTAAAAGTTTAAAATTGAGTTTGCGACTAGTTTGTTACTGGATCATAAACTCAGTTACTACTCAGCAATGATCGCGCAAGATTGGTGATCGAGTTGGTAGTTCGTTGACGGGAATATTGACGTACAAATGCGAAAAAGGTATACAAAAGTATATGAAAAGAGTGAAGAGCGCAATTTTATCCCGATAGAAGTTTGAACAGCAACGAATACAATAAAAAATATCAAATAAACGAAAATGTACTCGTAAACGCAAAAGATACTGACTCTAGGTACACACACAACAACGAAAAGCAAAGACGAAAAATATCTTCTGCAAAAAAAAAACAAACAAATTAAATAAACAAAATTATTTTTGTTATTTAAACGAAATTTATGATTAAAGTTTATTTAATTTTTTTAGTTCAATGTGTCTATATTCAGAACATCAAAAATAAAATCTTGCGAAATCATCAATTACATAAATTGTATATCGGCTGGAATTTATTACAACTAAAAAAGATATTCGATAATATAGTTGAAATATCAAGGAGAGTAAAAAAAAAAACAAACACTCTCGACATACATACATTTTACATATGTATGTTTGTGTATATAGATTGTATACAGATTGTTTATAATTACTTTGCAATTGCGTGGTGTATAAAGTAAAGTAAATAAACATACATACATATAAATGTACATAGACTTACATACATATTTCCGTAAAATATATCTTCATTACATAGCGGAATGTGCAGTTGATTTATTTTTATTAAAGATTTGAGATGATGTTTATCTCAATGAAGTGTTTGTAAACAGTTTATCTATGTGCTAATAGCACTGAAAACTGAAGCCAAAAAGTATTTCCTGTACAAATATAAATAAGAAATATATAGTGTACACAAATAATAATGAAAATGAATGAAAAAAAAAATTATTAAAAATTTGTCATTCTCGCAATTAAAATATAAGATACATATTTGAATATATAAAGATATTCTGGTGATTTATAAAAGATAAACCCAAAAAAAAAAAAACAAAACCTTGAAAATCAAAAAAGAATTGAATTCCATGGATGGTATTGAAAGTGGTTAAAAAAAAGGAAAGGAGAGTATCAAACAAAAGAGTAAGTGGATGAGGAAAAGTGTACAGGGTAAGAGGATAAAATTCCAAATTACTTGTTATACGAGCAGATCATATAAAAAAGCGTTCGAAAATTGTTCTATGGCTACAACTGCTGCAACTAAAACGTTCGTTGTAACCTTCATCATTATCATCATTGCAGACAGCGTTTAACGAAGTTTTAGGGAACTTAAAAACAAACAAAAAATAAAAACAAAATAACTTAGCAATAACGACAAGAAATTCCATAACATCTTGCTACTTAATTCAACAGGTAAGACGTGCTATGGCTTTTTATACATTTTACTTGCATACGTATGTATGTATGTACATAGTATATACATACTTTTTTATATAGACTTTTGTTATATTTGTTTGTAATTGCCATTTAATTTTAACATATGTATGTATATACTATTCTACCAGAAATAAAATTATTTATTTCTTTGTATTAAATCTCTCAGTATTCATCTGTCACGTTTTGTAATTATTAATAAATATCACCCTGAATTTAAAGTATTTCGAAAATGTAAATTGAAGTATAAATGTAAAGATTTTGCAAACTCATAGAATAACTGAAACTCATATGAATAACAATTGAGGTGGTTTTTTTTGCGTACAATCCGCCGGAATTCAAAATAATTTGTTAATAGTTTTATTTCTTTCTCAATGTGCAATCAATAGATTTAATCATGGTTTAAGAGGTTTCAAAGTGGAAGTCAGCTACAGCTCTCTTGAGAAAGAGGATGAACCAAACAGCAAAGCTCCTCGTCATCACATCCCGTACATGTTCGCAAGAGGCGTTGCCTTTATTTTATTTAGCTGGGTCGAGAAGCTGTTCTCATATATTTTTACAAACAACAATTAAGTTCTTTAAGTTTGACTTTTTATTGCTACTTTGTCTCATCATTTTTAGCAATTACAATTACTGTTAAAAGGTATACAAATACAAGAACAATTGTCAAACTAAATAGTATATGCATCAGGATGAATTTCGATTAAATGAATCGAAATTGTATATTAATGAAATAGTTTGAGCCACAATAACGCTATCAAATGCTACATACATGTAGTCCTTTCATTTTTCATTTATTCTCTCCGTTATGCAAAGCCGTCAGTTGCGTCCACGCACTTCAAATCCAAAAATGAAAAATCCAACAAAACAAAGGCGAAAACATTAACAACACGATCGATGTCGAGACGATTGAAGACAACTAAATTCCATACACAATCTTGTTTCTTGTTTGGTTTTATACTTCAGATCGGTATGCAAAGTTCACTGTTGTTTAATATTGCGATGAAACACTTAATGGCGAGGAGAGGCAGAGAGTATCGATTTATTTTGTCATTTTTTTCGGAAACACCTTACACTTCATTGTTTGTCAAGTCGCATTCCGATAATAATGGTATAGTTGTTGTATAAGAACTTTGTTACGTTAACAAAAGAAACTATTTGAAGTCATTTTTCTAATCATCCCGAGTTTAATTTAAATACAATACATTCTAAATTAAATTATTTTTATATAAAGTATAAATGAAAATGCATATTCATAGTTATATAATTTAATACAAACCTACCTACTATTGTAGGCTTTCATTTGGAATTAAAAGCATAACCTTTTCTTGTCAACTAGCCAGTTCAATAATTAAGAACAACTCTAAAGTCCACTGGACGTGAAATATGTATTTCTTGTGACTATTTTTAGTATGGTATGTGAAATATTTGTCATAAATATTGCTTAAGAACATACATATTTACATACATATTTTAATTTCTTATATTAAACAGTTTGACTTTAGTATTAGTGAAGTAATGGGAATTGAATATCGAATTATATTCTCCAATTGTACAATGTTAGCTAAACGATTTTATAAATATTATATTACATGAACTAACAAATTAGTTATAATGTATTAATAATTTTTACAGCTGTGTATAAGATATATAAAAGTCAACCTTATACTATGTAGTGCACTAATTACCTAAGCTTTGACTCCATGTATAATTGCTTGTAGTTGCATTCGATTTGTCAATGAAATTTCTAGATACTCAGTCAACTTTCTTTTTCTTTTGCCTTATTTATCTTAAAAAGTTTTTTCCTATTTACCATCATAAAATATTATTAATCATTCCGATATAAGTATGTATTGTGTAGCTATTTTAAAAAAGCTTCGACAGATATTTACTTTTTTGTTCACTTGATTGCCGTTAATGATTTTAATTAAACAACGTTTATCTGATGGAATGGCAATTTCGTTTTATACGATCTCAAAAATAAAATAAAACAAAAAAAAAAAAAAACAATAATATTAGTAAACTATTTGAGAACTGACAACAAAAAAATTTTAGCTTGTTTACTAGAGGTCATAAAATTTCTTCAACGCTTGCCAAATCAAGTTAAAACCACTTCAAGTTGTTTGTAGGACAAGATATTAATAAAAGCGAATAAAACTCTAGAAAGAAATATCACGCTGTTATTCAATTGTGATATTCAATCAGATAGAAATGATGTTGCTGTTTTCGGCTAGGGCTCGGGCTTGAATTAATTTGTTTACATAAAAATATGTCGCACACTAGTAGGTGAGGCCAATTGTAGATTCGGTGAATGGATATTGACAGCATCTTTGCTTGTTTTAATGCCGTAGTCAACAAACCCGCTATTTCTACCGCTTATGACAACAAATAGAAATCAAAAGACAACAACAGCAGCCAAAAAGAGAATCGAAACATACTTTCTAATTTCTAACGTTTTGTGTTTTCTACTCTCTTTTACCCGTAATCATAAAAATAAACAAGTTCCTCAATTTTAAACTAAAAATCTAAACATAAGACAACAACAAATCTCCTTTAAAAATGTAGAATAATTTCTCAACAATAACAACTACAATAACAGCAGCAGCAATCGCTTTATTTTCATTTTTGCTCTTCTTAAACTTTGTAGTATACATGTTACGAGTATATGTATGTATTTATTTACTTATTTTTTGTTTATTAATCATACACCTTTTTCTGGGTTCGATGTTGCTTTGCCACTCACTAGTCGTTTGAAGTGCCAAACCAAAAAATACAAATTCACATTCACACAGATTGTATATATTATATGTATGTGTATAGTATATAAACAATAACTGTAGTAATATTAAATACACTTAAGATAGCGATAGGATTAAGATGAAATATAAAATTTTAATTTCTAAAGAAGGATGATTCTTTTTATCAGTCGTAAGGAATAGAAAAAGTATCAACTTTCATTTTTTGTTTGTACAAATATAATTAATGCTTGAAAAACTGTTAATTTATTACAGTACAAATTTAATAATCTTTATAGAAATTAATTTGTTTTACTTGCTTAAAATTATTATCTTTCATAGTATAGGATAGGTAATTTCAAATAAGTACATAATAAAAAATATTCAAACCAAACAAATATGCGATAAATAATAAATATACGATTTCAGATAGTTTGAGGAAATGTCTTTTACATACACAAGCTGTGTATAACATTATAAGCACATTCTTATCCAACAAGAGTTGGATAAGAGTTGGACAAGAATTAAGTTGAAGCATTTTCTTTTCTTCAAAGAAATTACAGTAGAGATCAAAACGTTTGTAACTAAAGCAGTATTTCCAATCTTCAACCCCACATCACTTTCAGATTCATTTTTAATACGTAATTTTTGGAATATTGCGTTTCTAGTTCTTTCTTGCAAAATTATTTTGTACTATTATATTAAATTATAAATTATTAAGATTTAATATTGTGCAAAGTAATTATATAAGAATTTTATTAAACTAATTTTGTTTTATTGCATTGTTCACTATGTGGTTGATAGTTCAAAAGGTGTGCCGCATGCATAAAAAATGACGGTGTAGGGAAATTATGAACATCATACACCTAAGTAATGTGGCAAACTTAACTTTATTTTTATGATATTGTGATGTTTTCGAGTAGACAATTTTATGCAGAAGTAATAGTGCACAGATATTCAAAATTATATCAAATGTAACATCATAAGGCATTGTGACAAAATGGGAGACATGATAATATTTACCTAAGTCGTATACATAGCTAACAATGTTATTGTACAACGCATTCAATTTTCCTTTGCTAATCGAATTACAATTTTCAAAAGGATCATATCCATACATGTTAAGATTTCGTAGTTTTTATTTTGCATAAAATCTAGTCTAATAGTGTATTGTGACGAATAAAGGAAAATAGTATTTTTTTAAGTTTGACAGACTTGTAAAAAAAGGTAGCTCCAGCGGCTATATTTCCGATTCCAAAGATCGTAGTGTAAACTAATTTGGAATCCTTGATCCAATAGCTATTTCACTAGGTCTCAAAACCGCAGGTTTTAAATTTCTTTGAATTTTGACCGATTTATGGAGGGTGTATTTGGTAAAAATACTTAATTTTTCAATTTTATTATGTATATTCAATAAGGAAATTTTTATTTTCATTTATTATATATTTTCATTGTTATTTAATATCCGGTAGGTTTTCAGATGATGTCAAATGTTTTAATCTTTACTGTAGATATTGTGGGTTACGTCTAGCCTCATATTAAAAAAAAAAAGAAGGAACAACAAAATTATAACTTATATTATTGAAACAGTGTGAGTGGAAACTAAAGCCGGAAGTAATATTTTCTACCTACAAACTAAATGTGCATTACTTAGGTATTCTTTTATTGCTTCCATTTAAACATACATATAGAGTATCGATACATAATCTGATTGTTATGTGTGTTTCGTATAATTCCGTGTAATAGGTTTACTTTATCGAGCGGAAGAATTATTGGCATTTTGATTTTTTTTAATTTATTACATGAAATAAGTTAAATTATTTCCGTCAATTAGCGATATTTCTTCTTACGTTTCATAAAATTGAAAAAGAAAAACAAATAGTTCTAAAAAATATATAAAATGATTAAAATTGAGGAACAAAATCGTTAATAACTGGAAATTTTTCACCTGTAACGCAAAAGGTGAGAGTGAGTTATGTTTCAAACATAAAGATCTCCATGTATGGTTGTAATTGCAAATTTTGGCGTTTATTATACTAATGCAGGGATTATTTATTTTTTTCTTAAATTCAAAAATAAATAAAAATAATTTAAATGTGTTGCCCTGGTAGTCTAGTGAGTGGTAGTGTTGGCTACTAGGCTTGTTTTATTAAAATAAAGCTTTTAATTATATTTAATATGTATTGTAAATATACATGTGTGTATGAATTTTACAAACTTCAAAATACCTAAAGTGATACATATTTAAAAATTTGTTTTCCCTTTGTACAGAGTTTTAACTCTCTTTTAAATTTCCATAAAGATTTTGTTTAACTTCCAAAAATCAAATAAAGTTAAATATGCATTATGATGGTCATAAAAATATTATTTTAGAAATGAAAACTCCCACAAGCGCCGGAAATGTGACACTGTGTCTCCCCACCTACACTTATTCCATTGCTACACAGGCTTGAATGTACATACACGTACATACATACATATGTACCTATGTATACATTCACTATATTTGACTACATTGATCGGTTCCCTTAATGCTCCATTAAGTCGCTGTTTTGAACGTCTTAAATCTGTTGGGATAAATGCTATTCATAATGCGAAACTTTACAACAGTCGGTATGAAATTCATTCATACGATACAATACGTCACTCACAATTTCCATCAACGAAATGAAGCGAAATAAATATCCAACTAATAATACAATACAATAGAGTACATTCACACACAACATACATACATACTTATGTATACAAAATACCCGAACATTCTTTCAAACGTGCATTCTGTATTTATGTATGTATATGGGTACAATTTTTCAGACAATTGTGGCCTTCATGGTTCGATCATATGACAAATGATACAAGACGGTGTTGACTTTGTATGACAATTGTGATGAGGATGATGTTCATGATGATTCAGTTAAAACGACATCGTATAAGTATAGCATTTCGTGAATGAAACCCAACAACAGCATTCAGAAATAAAACTAAAAATTACGAATACAAATAAAACTCCATATACAGCAGACATGCACAATCATATTATATGTACAATGATTTGCCAACAAACAAAACACTTACGAAGAGACTCATGTTACTCTTTTTAAGCCTTTAAGGCTTTGTTACAGAAAAAAAATAATAATAATAATTCTTTGCTTTTAGTTTCCTCTTTATAAGCTTCACCTCTGATGCTAAGACTCTGAGTCAGAATCGGTATGACAAAATTAAAAACGATTATTAATCATTTACGTTTTTTTCTTATTTTATGGGAATACATATTGTGATGTGTTCTTTCTACACAATATAACAATAATGATGATAGTTTTGTTGCACGTGACAAATTAGGGTGAAAAAAGAAGATTTAAACAGGCCAAATGATTATAAATGTTAAAAATCCACAAAGTGAATCTAATATTCTAACTGGAATGAACATCATCCACGAGAGTGAAGATAACAAATTTGTTGTCGACGCACTTTTATACACTAAGTGGTGTTTTCTTAAACGTCTGATGATAGGCTGCAAAAACCCACTTAATTATGAGACCGGAACAAGTTCATCTACTATAAATTAAAAAAACAAAAAAAAAAAAAAAATACAAAGAATCGTTAAATTTGGCAAAACGGAGATAAAAGACTATTAATCATTTACATAAAAACGAAAGGAACAAAAAAAAATGCTTAAATTCAAACTAAGAGCAAATGCCGTAAACAAAAGCCATTACAAACTGTTCGAGATTTTTTTATTTCTATCTTGAAAATACAATTACGAAAGCACCCAAACACTTCCCATCTAACGCTAGAACAATCAAAACTAATTGAGACATGATGTAACGACTTAAAGAATTTCCACATTACAATTTAGCTTTAATGAAATTACTTTGATCATACAAATCAGTTGTAGAATCGAAAATGACGCCAATAGTGTAGTGTATACATACATACATACATATACTATCTACAAGTATATGTACATGCATAATATGCAAGTATTTTTAAAACTTCAATTAACGCTGCACAAACAGAAAGTTGTACATGCATATATATGTACTTGGAAATATCCAAATAAAGTAATACTTATTGCAGTAAAGAAATTTATCAAGTTTAATAATAAAATGAATACTTAAAAATTAAAATAATTGCTTGCTGGATAAAACACATACACTTACATATGTATGTACATATGTACATAGTATATGAAATATACAAGAATATCTATCTGTATATATGTACATATATACAATCTAATTACTCTTAATATATAGCGTTCACCTTCACTGCATGATTATTTCATATGCATTTGGGGAATATAAAGACGTTGCCAACGCATTTTTATACTGTATAGAAATGTTTTACCTTTAAATCTGATAAAAATTGTCATGGTTACTTTAAGAATATACCTTAAATGCAAACCATTGTTTAAGATAATTGAAATGAAAATATAAAACTCAATAAAAAAACAAATACGCATAATAATGTGACCAACAGAACAACCAAACATTACCAATATGACATTCATCTAGCTTGATTCAATGGTGAATCAACTGGATTTGCTATTGTGATTATAATTTCAGAATAGATTATTGAACCTTAATTACGATTGCCTTCCTATTAATCCAACTCGGATCTACATAGGTGAGTAACAAAAAGACTTTAACAAAATTCGGTTCGAATCACAGATTTCCATTACTTTACTTTTCACGAATATTATCGAAATAACATTGACCGTAAAGATTTATTACCGCACCTTATGTATCTTTTTTTAAAAGTGAAAGTATTATTAAATTGACATTCTAAAACAACCATCTGAAATTCGCGGGATGTTTAGTTATGACCCTGGTAGGAACAGTGGGAAAAATGCTCTTACAAAATGAAATTTCTGTGCCGTTATCTTTCACATTTCTCTACAATCATACAATAAACAGTACAGTCTTTAATAAAACGTTTGAACTTCAACGACCATTATACTGAAATAATGAACTTTAAAAAGAGATATAACTCCCGGAAACTATGTCTGTAAGAAAGTAAATAAACTATAAAATCAACCTTTTACAGTGAAAAGTTGAAATGAAAAATTTAAAGTTGCCAAATAGAGTGAGTTTACTTCACCAACCTGAAATTATTACAATCTAAGCTGATGTAAATGTAAGAACAACTCTCGTGCCCAGTGTTTTAGCAAGAAGAAGAGGGCATCTCCGAAAACGATAGGTAGATGAATTTGAAGCTGATTTATGTAAAGAAGATGGGAATAAGGAATTGTATGATAGCTGCTTTAGAAGAGCAAAAACACAGAAGAGTTATCGTGAATAAAAGTGTCAACCAAAGACTATGACGCTGAAAAGAAGATGAAGGTATTCTAATAGGTGAAGAGGTAAAATGAATGAAAAGGATTGTAATTTTATTTTAAAATATTTTAATATTGATAATAGCTCCTCATGTGAGTATTTTTCCGATGTTCTATACTGCAGTTTCATTTATCATTTATCAATATTGTGTCCAATTCGTATACATATTTATATTCCTCTTAAATCAAGGTATAATAATCGAATTGTAATTTCCATTTTATATTAACGATTTACCGATTTATAAGTACGGACAGACATTTTTGTATGTGTGTATGGTTCTGTATATGAAAATAAAAGCGATTAATAGCATTTCCAACTCAATAGGAACTCGAACTTAAAATTTTCAGACATTCTTATACTTTTTCGCATGTACATACTTGCATGCCGTTGGTAGGTATAAATATAATTTTTTTTGTTGTTGTTGGCATAACATGTATTCTTTTAATGGCTTCTCTTTTGACATTATGTGAACAAAGATTTTGGGCATTGTTTCTTTTCGTTTCTTTATTTTGGACTTCTTTTAACTTTATTTTCTTATTATTGTACGAGTAGTTTTACATTTCCGCACTTATGTATGTATGTATGTACCTACTGCTCGCTCGTTATATATACATATGTATGTGTATGGTAGCCGCACAGAGTGCAAATCATACACGAAATTGAAAGCCTTCAAGCCAAGCCGAGTAATCAATGTAGCATTACTGCTCATTAACCGTAACTCAGACACACGAAGTTATTTTTTTGGAATTTTATTATGTATTACCAATTATTTTTCTTTTTTTAATTTTGTTTATACACCCTACCGACTATTAGAACCGGTGAAATATTATGTCATATGTGCTAATGTAAATAAAATTCTCAAAATATGATACATTTGATTACCGCAAACATGTATGTATGTATGTACGTAGTTTTGAAGGTGTAGAGCAAAACTTTTGGCCAATGCCATTCTCCAAAATGTTAATGTTAATGTTGACTTGACAAACAACGATTGGTATAGTGTTGCATGTATTTCGCATTCACCGCATCATTATGATTTTACATATATTATTTCTTTGCATTTTATTAATTTGCTTCAGCTTTAAAAGAAAAAAATAAGGAACAAAGGTATTTTGCAAATTATGTGTGGCGGCATACTTCCATCTCTTGACAGATTTAGAGTTCTGTTCTTATAGTCATGTTGATGATGATGATGTGATGACGTTTTCGTTGTACAAACATTACAACTCTATAATGATGATGTTGAAGGTTTTCACATGGATTCTTTTTGTTTTTTTTTTGTTATTTTTTTTTTTTCTTTGATCATTCATTCAGTAATTCATCCTTCATCATTCCATTTCATGGTGCAACAATGTTATCGTTTAAAACAGTGATTGTGTATTTTGGTTGTTATTTTTACCTTTTTGTTTATTTTTTTCTTTTTCTTACGACTGATGTTGAATTCCTATAAAACGAAAGTAGGGTTTACAATCAATGTTTTGTGTTCTGAAGTTAAATGCATTACTTCTTTCGGTATTTGTATTTTGAATTACGTATTGTTGTATATATGTATGTACATATGTACATATCGATGGCTTAATATAGAAAGGTCGTATCTTACATTTTCAGTACTTTACAGGAGAAGGAAAAAACTTAATAAAATCTAATACAAAAGTGTTATGTTATGCTTCTTTTAATTACTGTAAATCAACTATTCGTCAACATAGGAACCTGAATTTTTCAGAGGAGGTGTATGGGGGTTTTGTCTACCAGAATATGTAAAAATCCCGATTTAAAAAAAAAAAAACGAGATACGACCTTTCTATATTAAGCCATCGATATATACATGTGTGTGATACAATGTTTCTGTGTATAATTTATTATTATTATAATTTATTTTTTTTATAATGTAATACTTAGCTGTACATTGCGCGTGGCTGCGCCACCAACTAAAATAAATTTTAAGGAAAGACATTACACAAATATCCAATTAATTTTGAATCATTTTATTGATTTTGTTTCCCGTTGTCCAGATGATTCAGACGAACAGGCCTGAGTAGTACGCATTCGATCAGTTGCTAATCTCACTGCTCGTTGTTCAAGTGGTTCATGCGAACGGGTTTCAGCGGCATGTACTTGAAGATTTTCCAGTCTCAATGCTCGTTGTCGTCTGATTCTGAGGCTCGTAATGCTCTTTTCTGCCGTGCTTGAGGTGTAGGTCGACCAATTGCTTGTCGCTTTGGAGGCATGATTGCACGGAAACGACGTAAAAATGATTTTAAATTTATTACAATCTCACAAAATTTAAATGTTTCAAATTTGCGATTGACATTTTACGGAAATGAGTTATACTAAATGTTATTAAAATCATAAATGATGAATACTAAAATGTCTGGTATTTGTCCGATCAATATGCATAGTTTACTATTCATTTCATTTTGAATAATTCTCAGTGGCGCCATCTATCGGAAATTAATCGCACTTAGAAACCTCCGTCGATTTATGCGCAACAACTTTGCTGAATATCATATCACGATCAAATGCACAGTTTACGATTTAATTCATTTTCAGTGGCGACACCTGTCGGAAATTGGTCATACCAACTTAGAAACCTTCGTCGGCACATGCCCAACAACTTTGCTAAAGATCATAACATTATCAAATGCATAGCTTACAATACTCTAAGTTACACACAAAAAAACAAACATTCTTTTTTATATACATACATTTGTATGTACATACATATATAGAAGATAACGATGATATTTTCATTTGCAAAACCAATAGAATAATTGGGATATGCATATCTGAAAAAATATATTTTGTTCATCATATTGCAATTAATTTAGTTTCCTTTTCATTTAAGCAACGATTGTCTTACTTACTTTACTTTATTTTAAATCATACATTAAATCACTCACTTTTAAGTAGCGGAATATTAGAGTTTGTCAACCTAATTTTTATGGTTGGCTTTACATGAATTGTGTTGCAACCATTACGTACATATCTACTGTTGGATACTGTTTCACTTTCTATAGTTTCTACTTTGTAAACATACATACGTACGTATTAAAATCGAATGACAATTACGCTACGCTACGTAATGTAACCAACTGAGGTTGTATAAACTGAACACGCATTCATAAGTGCTTGTATGTATGATCGTACATTATCTGCAATTGCTTAAAACAAAATCCTATAGTGACATTACAATACACTCTCATTTCAAAACGCTTGAAATGTTTTGTTGTACATTATTTAGGATTGTTTTTGTTTTTGTTTTTCTTCTTAATTAAAAGTAAAACTTATGGGTAGGCCAAATTTCGTGTGCATTTCATTATAAGAAATCTGCAAAATCCCTTATTAAAAACTGAACGCATATATGTAAAGTTATTTTCTTATAAGGATTTCTCAAAACATTTTAACATCAATGAACTCAGTTACGAATTCCAAATCTATACTGTCACTCCATTTTTTTTACAATTTTATCGAATTCAAGTGAAATAATGAATTTTTTTTTTTTTTTTGTATAATTTAATTTGCTAAGCCAATAAATATTACTTTAAGCTAGTTTCACCAATTATTTCATTATTTATTTATTTGCAGGATTCCTTGTTAAGTTTGGGAAAAATGAAAATTTTTTATGCGTCTCTGACATAATGATTTACCTTATGAAATTATGTTAAAGAGGTTTTTCGTTGAACATCCTCTTGATTTATCGCACGTAATTGGTTTATAATATTTTTATCAGTGAATTGACGACAAAGACAATGTCCGCCGTTAGTAGCACACACAAAATTAATGGAAATTTGATTCTAAATGCGAATACCAATATTGATAACGTATCATCGGTTACAACAGCAACGATAGGACCAACTACAACACAAAATAAATCCTTGGCGTCTATTTCCAACCATCTTAACCTAGGGTTTGATAATAATCAGCATAAGCAAAGTCAACAGCAACACCAACAGCAACAACAACAGTCGTATAATAGCGCACATGTTCAACAACACCAACAGAACAAAAAATTGGCAACAGTCTCAACGAAGCTACAGACACCTCAACAACAACAAAGAAGATCATTAATACCGTCTGTATCACTTCAACAACAACAACAACAACAACAGACCGTAACGATACCAAATTCGGTAGCGTTAACAATTTCATCTGCTTTACAATCAAATCAATTGCAAACGGTGGCGACAATCCATCAGCCTTCCTCACAAGCACAACAACGTGCCGCACAAACAGTCACGGAGCCAAAAAGTTCCACACAAGTGACATCAACGATAGCAACCATTAGTAGCGCCTCGGAAAATCCAATTACACGACGAAATTTTTATCATTTGCAAACCCAAAAATCTACAAACAACTTAAAAGCACCTGCCCACTCCATACCGCCACGATACCAACCACCACCGCAGCCAAAAAGCATTTCAAATCCTACAACAGGTATTTTGAAAAATTTAAATACTCAACGATTACCTAGCAGCTCGAAATCGACATATCCATCATATTTCACTTCAGAATCTTCAGGAATACATTTAAATAATCTCAAATATCCTCCAGATATTCCTCAACTTTCAAGTATTTTCATTCCAGACTCATTGAAAAATCCGCAGAATTCGTCACGTTACTTGCAGCAGAGGCAGCAAAATAATCATCAAACTCAATTGCAACAACGTTTGCGCAACGTTGTTCAGACTGCATCGAACGGTCAGACACCGCAACAGCTTCATACTAGTGAATCCTGTCAGCAACAACAGCCACAGCACCAGGATATGTTGAAATTTGTTCGCAAAACCGATCAAGATCATCCGTCCCCAAATGCCTCAGTAACATCTAGTGGTGCTGGCACCATACAACCCCCAGCAGGACGTTTAACAGCTGAACAAAATCGCCAACTACAATCGCTAATAAACGAGTTGCGTGTTCTCAAGGAACAAAATCAAAGATTGATGGATGACAACCAAGAACTGAGGGATTTGTGCTGTTTCCTTGACGATGATCGCCAAAAAGGTAGAAAATTGGCAAGAGAATGGCAAAGATTTGGCAGATATACAGCAAGTGTAATGAGACAAGAAGTGGCAGCCTACCAGGTAATATAAAATATCACGTGTCTGTAAATATGTATGTATATCTCCTAATTTCGTCCATTCTCAAAAATAGAACAAATTGCGACAACTGGATGATAAACAACAAGAACTTATAACCGATAATTTGGAACTTAAGGAACTGTGTTTATATTTGGATGAGGAAAGAGCACATATAGCGGCCAACTCATTGTGTGTTAATTGTGGTGCCAGCAATCGGAATGCTCTAAGAGATGACGGTGATGGTTCCAGTTCGAGCACGAACGCTGACGAAAATATAACAGCTCTAAGAAACTATGAAAGCCAATTGCCGGTAATTTTATAAAATTTTGTGTTATTAAATCCAACACTTAAAGTAATTTTAAATCCTTCTATCTGGAAATAGGATCTGCATTTGCGCTCAACGCTGCAGGACCAAACTCTTCAATATGTTCGTTCTTTAGAAAGGCGAATCCAACAGCTTGAGAAAGAACGTAGTGAATGTAATACTACCACTGTACCATCTTCTTCATCAACTATAATAAATTCTCAACAGCATCACCTTCAGCACCAACAACAACAACAACAAAAACAACAACAACTGCAACAGCAGCAGCAGCGACAACTACGAGAAACACAACAGCCACAGTTGTCAAACCATAACCAAAAATTAGCACAACAAACATCTGCCTTAACCGATGGCCTAGCCGACCCCATATCAGGTAGGCCGGAAGCTGTTGTACG
Source organism: Sarcophaga rosellei (assembly GCA_930367235.1). NCBI lineage: Eukaryota > Metazoa > Arthropoda > Insecta > Diptera > Sarcophagidae > Sarcophaga > Sarcophaga rosellei. Next base: position 985,867 of record OV884019.1, on the reverse strand, counting down.
CGCTCTACAAGTTCTAGAAGTTCGAGAACAATTAGAACGCGATAGGTTAGCCAATCTAACCGGACAAACTATCGATCAAATGGATGACGGAGAAAAAGCATTGGTACGAGAAATGTGCAATGTTGTGTGGCGCAAATTGGAAGGTAGTCCAAATGGACCTACTACCGCTTTGGAGACACTTTAGAATTAGGTACACATATATTATGTATTTATCATCCTCAATTCAGACACCTTCCCTCTTTCTATTTAAACAGTCTATCCCAACATTCATAAATTGAACTTTGTTTTTTCGTTTTGAGAAAAACAAATGTTGCAAGTTCTTTAGTCTGCATGTGTGTATGTATGTGTGGGTGGATGCGTGTGTATGTATGTATGTATCTATTGTATGATGAGCATGTATTTTTCCTATTTTTCCCTAACCATCTTTGCTTAAAGTAGTTTTAGCAGCATTTGTACAAACCATTTACATATGTATACATACATATTTTATTTACAATCCTTTTAACTAACTAACGAACTTTGAAACTTGAAAATTTTACTTAATCATTATCATTCAATTTAACATTGAATAAGTTCATTTTCACTCCTATATACTCCAATAACGCTGAAAACTTTAATCAATTATATATTTCGAAAAATATATAAATATGATTAGATTATCTACAATGTCTAATACATATACATATACATATTAATTAATATTTATAGCATTTTTCTCATTTAATTTATTATTTAAAAACACTTCTTTTATACATCACATAACCAATACAAATAAAAAAAGTAACGACATATTAAAAAAGCAAAATGAACAATCAATTGGTTTCGCTTTAATTATTTATCATCGATAGGATTTACAATTCAAATGACATTCTAATAAAACAGTGTACAATTTGAAAACAACTTTAGTGTTGAATTTCTGTACACATGCAAGCATACATATGAGAGTGTATGCTATTTCATAGTAGGCAGGTAGATTAGGTTTTATTGACATTTCACATTTTAGATTATGTTTGGAGTTTCTCAGTTCCTTTTCAATAGAAAGCGGAAATATTTTACTTTCTGTGACATGCAATACATTTTCAATAATGCATGCATAAATGAAAAGTGCCCTTTCATATGCCTAACATACATTAATTACTTATCTCAGCTTGATGCTTCATGCTGGTCTATAAATTTTTTTCACTTTTTTTTCTCTCACATCTATCGACTTAAACTTCTCAGAAAAAAAGAAAAAGAAGAAAAGTTTATTTACGTGAAGCAAGCGCACATCGATCGTAATGTTTTATTTAGTTGTTTTTCTTTTTCTTTTCTTTTGATTTACTGTTTATTTTATAATTTTATTTGATTGTTTTAGCAATTTGTTTGCATTGTTTTTATTTTCATAAATTTTACTTTCATCGATTTCGTTTCTCGTACAATTATTTTACTGCTTCCATTACTTTCAGTTATCTTATGAACTTTGATGCATCTACGGATGTTCCCACATAACTGCACTATTGTTGTAGACACAATGTAATTTCTTTCAATTCACAGCACCACACCACGAACGTGATATTATTTTTCTTTGCTCTTGCTTTATCCGCCATATGGGATACTACATACATACATACATATGTACTCACATTTCATTTATTACAGGTGTTTTCAAAGTTTCTTTCTCTTTTGTTTGTTTGCTAGTGTGTTGTTGTAAATGATTATTTTCAAAAGGATTGAGGATCGGTATTTAAATTTTATTCTGTAACAGAGCAATGCATTCATTACTAGTTACTAGTGGTAGTGTTTAAAAACATTTGTTATCTTAAGTGTTCTCATTCTTTGTGTTTATTTTTGGATTATTTTTGTTTTTGTTTTTTATATTTTCGTTGTCATTGCAATTCATTCGTGTAACCAAATGTCATGGCGGGGAAAATCAGGTTAAGCAACTTGTTGCTACAGAAAAACCATTTAAAAGAAAGTTTATTTTGCATCGTAACGCTGAAGATGTCGGATGGCTTTAATACAGGAGAATTACATATACTAAAACTGTTCTTAACATCGTTGTTGTTTTTGCTTTATACGAGTAGCCGTTGGCATTGTTTTATGCGAATGTGGTCAAGATGACATACATAGTGGAATAGAAAATGGGTTTATTTTTATAGCCAATAATCATCAAGTTATACTATTTTGCAGTAGAGAGACTACTACGAGCATTTTCACTTGCATATAGCTATTGAAAATTAAATCGACCCAGACGTGTTACTCATTCATGGTTTTGAATTTTATTACATTGATTTACGTTGTATGTACATATACATACATATATGTCTGTCCCCTATACGCAGTTCAAGGAATAAGATAAAATCAAATGAATGAAATAATACTCCAATGTCAAGAATAGTTTGCAGGTTTGTATCTTAAGTCTTTTGTTTTATTAAATTTTTTATTTTTATTTATTTTTTGTTGTTTTTAATTTAGAATATGATTTTCGAATAACAATAATCGCCTTGCGCATTAATTAGCAATTAGTTAGTAGTTAATTTCAAATGAATTCTACTCCAAAGAAGACAAATTTTAAGTATTTTATTAGTCGATTGTCCTAAAAATGGAAGACACACAAAGTCTATTTCTTTTTCTTTATTCCATAAATACAATTCTAAGTTAAATATAATTTTCACATGCAGCAACTCTCTCTTTTTGATTAAAGTCATTTTGCAACATTTTCAAACTTGTCCCAGACGATAAAGCAAAACAAACGTTGCTGCATGCAGCATTGCATTGTGGCACTATCCAAGTTGGTCTTATTTTCTTTCGAGTCATAAGACAGAGTGCACACACTTACGATACTAGATATTCGTTACTTTAATAAATATTCTCATCGATGCATCCATCGATGCACGCAAATAAATATTATTATAGCCATTTCGAAAAGGTCATAAATTAAAAACGAAAAAAGTCAAACAGAAACAAACAAAAATAAAACAAAAATGATTTCTCTTGTTCAAATAAATTTATGAAACCAAAGTTTAACGACCTGAAAACAGCAACAACAAAAATTTGTCTTACTAGAAGAAAACCAAAACAAAAAAAAAAATACAAAAAAATAAAAAGAAACTGAAACAAGAATAAGTAATAGAAAAAAAAGAAAAAAAAAAATAAAAAATTAAATTAAAACGATGATAACGAAAGTGTTTTCTAAACGATACGGTAATGTGACGAACCACTCTAACGATAATAGAATTAGGATTCCTTTTAAAAACCGTCCGTTCACAAACTACATACAAATATTTTGTATACAAATAGTGATATTGGTTTCAGTTGTTAGAGCGGCGCCACATGCTATCATTAATAACGCAACGTTTGTAACTTTAAACCACGCAATATGGCCTCCGATGCAACACCACGATATTTGGAATGACGGCAGCAGTTATTTCGAGGAGTCAGCACAAGAGAGTGAAGATTTTAATAATATAGAGGACGAAAACGATATATTGAAGCAACAGCAATATTCCGAGAGTAGGAATGATTCTACACAGGATATTTATGACAATTTTGTCGATTCTGATATAACCAACGATACACTAACGTCGAAGAGGCAAGGCAAAGGTACGTTAATTGGAGAAGTTTAGTTTAATTACGCTTAGTTTTTATGTTAGAATTAATCTACTGTAGTTATACATTTATTTCCTGTGCCTGTTGATGGTGAATGTCTGTCGGATGATGGACGACGAACTGGCTCCTGTTTAAATGCCTACGAGTGTCGCAACAAAGGTGGCGAATCGAAAGGCGAATGTGCTCTGGGCTTTGGTGTGTGTTGCATATGTGGGTGCTAATCAATTTTCATAGAAACTTTCAAAATATTTTACACTTTCCATATTTACTTTCTCATCTCATCTCAGTCATCGCCAATTGCAATGAGACCGTAAGCACAAACATTACTTATCTGGTTTCACCAAATTTTCCAAGCTTCATGACGAACAACGTAACCAATTGCAGTTTAAAAATCAAACTTATGAACGACGACGTAAGTCAACTTAGAATTGATTTCTATCACTTTATACTGGGACAACCGAACCGACGAACCGGGATATGTGATGGCGACGTTTTCAGGGTGTCGGGTGGACCAGGGGGTGTAATTACTTTGTGTGGACAAAATAGTGGACAACACAGTACGTATTTGAAGTTTTTGCAACATAATAATATTCTCATATTCTTCCAGTATATTACGACGTAGGTGGTCGAATGTTACCGCGTCAAACATTATACGGTTCTTTAAAGCCATTGCGTTACGAAGATTTATACCCACTCCGAAATGATACCAACGACACTACAATGGAAATCGATCTAATGCTTAATTTCGCCCCAAGATTTCTGCCAACGAGGCTATGGGAAATACGCATTGCCCAGATCCCGTTTAGTCAAAGGGCACCAGCAGGTTGTTTACAATATTTTACTGGAACAGAAGGCCTATTTCAGGTCAGTACAAAATTAATATATTTTCTTACATATGTATGTATGTAAATGTGTATATATGTACATCTATCATACCTATTAAATACTTTTTATTATTAGACTTTCAACTTTGCCGATAATGGCCGCCATTTAGCAAATCAAAATTATCGAATATGCATGAGGCAGGAGATGGACATGTGTTCGATTGTTTATCAGCCATGCGATGAACAATCATTTCGTATAGGCCCCAGTTCATTATCTGGAAGTTCTAGCAACTCTAATGGTCAGTTTACAACTAATTCTGGAGTCTCTCAGGAAGATTATGGAAACGGAACGCCACAAGTTGACAACCAACAGATGCAAATTTTAGCAGATGATTCGGGGAATACCCAAATAACTTTACTGAATATGACAGCTACGTCAATACCAGCAGTTGTAAGCTCTTTAACTCCTGAACCGGTAAGAGTTACAACTACACCAATCACAAGTTCTGTTACTACGACTTTAGTGACTACTACGATTTCAAGCACTTCTTCAGAGAGCACAAGTACTAAGCATATATTTATTCTGATAACATGTAGAGGAGATTATTTTCTTATTATTATTTTTTTTTTTCATTTTATGTTTATTTTTTATAACAGCTATGGAGTTGTCTACAGCCGCCTCATTAGCAGACGATACCGGAGATAGTTCCACAAGTGTTGGCTCAGCCGAAGCAACAACATCTTCAGCAACTACAGCAGCATCAATCACATCCACACCGTTGAGTGATGACGCTGAGGGCTCCGGATGGGATAATGAAAACGATGTCAATAATCGATTTAGACCTACTACAGCAATTTCAAATGTATCTCGCCGACCTCGACCAACAAGAGGTGGCTTCGATTTGTTGGGCTTCTTAAGAAGTGCTTTCGACTTTGGATTCCGCAGTTCTCGCCAAATGAGGCCGTTATCACAACGACAACTGAGACAGTTTTACAGCAACTGTGGAGATCGTATCACTATGCCCTGTATTATAGAAGACTTTATTGGCACTGGTTTAGGTCCATTACCAGGCTGTGAACCAGTCCACTGCGGTATGCAGTTCTGCTCTAATGGTATATGGCCTTGTCGAATAGAATCAACAGTTACACCGTTTTACGTAGGCATACATTTCGGCGATGGTTCTGGCAAAGGAAGTGCTGAGGATAATATAGGCGCATGTCTGCGCTACCAACAAGTGCAATGTATGTGATTAAGAATAAAATTTTCGATTCTAATAGAATGATAAGCTAGGCCGTAATCCTGACTGAAGGGTTGTAATGGCCAATTATGTATGTATGTAATATGAATCATTTGTTTTGTTTGCTCAAAAATGTTTAAATATTAGACGCAGTCTCTTTTAGTAAGTAATTTTAAACACTGACTTACCGATGTATCACCTACACACAACTCAATCACCTGATTAGTTGAGTTTGTTTTTTCAATTGTCCATAAATCCTATAACAGAGAGAATTCGACAAATGCACAGTTTTAAATAATTAAAAAGGAAAAAAATATTGGTAACAATAAATTTTTTTTAAATTATTATAATTAGCAAATGGGTTACGAATAAGACTCGAAGAACTAATATTTTAACCAAAAAAAATTGGAATGTTGACCTTATTTGTAAATTTAAAGCATAAAATATAAAATTTGTATGAAATGTAAAAAAAATTGTTTGTATAAAACATTTCCATAATGTGGATGTTAGCTGTGATGTGGACAAGGCAAATTCAATAAGGTAGCCTTATCTCTACAACAAATACAACAATGCAAAAACAACAGGCATTTTGTTTTTGTTAAAGACCTTTAATGTTGTCAAAATAGGAAGAAAAAAAATGGAAAAGGAAAAAAAATGAACAACAACACGCACACGCACAACAAACACACACAAAAACAACAAAATTTTGACATTAAGAAATAGCTCAGCTGTTTAGATAATCTCACCGGTTACATGAATTCGCTTTGGATGTGGATTTATGATATAATCATTGTTGCCAATTTGACGTTTTTCCCGTCAGATCTGACGTTTTTGCAATGCCAATTACGGGAAAAAATGCTTTTTAGCGGTTAGCGTGAAATCTAGGGGTTTTTTATAGCGCTTTAGCGTTTTTCTAGCGGTTTTCCAAGTTTGAATTATATATGATAAAAATAATAAAAAATACAACCATATATTTGTATTCAAGAGTCAAATAACGGTTAGTAGAAAAAGTACAGTAGTCGCCGAAGTCTAGTAGGTAGTGTGTTCGCTTATTAGACGTAAAGCCCGGGTTCGAGCTCCAGACCACCATCAAAATGAAATTTGAAAAAAAATATTTCTTCGGCGACTTCTCCTCAGTAGATTTTGGGCAAAAACTCTGAGAGTAAATATACCTGCCATGAAAAAGTTTCTCAAAAGCTGTCGTTCGGAGTCGACGTTAGACTGTAGGTCCTTATTCAAGTATAAAATTAAGGCACACAACATAAGTGGTGTGAAAGGCTAGGCCGTAATCCTGACTGAAGGGTTGTAATGGCCAATTATGTATGTATGTATGTATGTTAATATGTAGAAAAAGTACAAAGCAAAAATCGAAAATAAAAAGTTGAAATCTATTTCAAATGAAGGTGAAGCTTAAAATGTTGTGTTTCAAATAAGAAAGCAGAAGAAAGAAAAAAATAAAAAAGTACATGATTGAATTGTTACAACATAAATTATATGAATATAATTTTAAAATGTACATTTAAATTAAATATTCTGTTTAAAAAGTTATAGCACCTCAGTACCCACAAAAGTTTCGAAACGAATGGCTGTACCATTATAAACTAATAGGATGGCTAACAAAAAATTAAAAATATCCTACAAAAACTTTTTGAAAGTATTGCAAACGTGCTTTATTCGGAAAGTTGAGCAATTTAATTAATAACGGAGAAACCCAAAAACATAAAACCACAGCCTCTTTAAGAATAATAAAAAATATGTGTAATTATTTACATTTTATTTTAATTATTTACATTTTATTTTATTTAACGTTAATTTAATATTTTCAAACTATTTATTTGACGGGTTTCTGACGGTTTTGTAAAAATTTAATTTAGCGATTTCTGGCGATTCCCAAAGCCCAATTTGACGGGAAATTTTGAAAAAAATTTGGCAACACTGGATATAATCTTAATCAAATGTAGGCAGCGTTGCCATTTGCCAAGTTTTCCCTTTTTTTCCAAGTTTTTTAGGATGCGAAAAAGTTTTCATTAAATTTGTTTTCTAACAAAACAAGTTTTTTCGACAAAATTAATTTAAAATTTTTTTCAATAAATTTAATGATAATAACACGCAATAATTACATTTTTAAAGGAAATGTTATGTATTTTATTAGTCCCGGGCAAAAGTAGCAAAAAACACCAATAGAGGGTACCGGTCTCCCGTGTTTCCTTTAAACATTTTGGACCTTTTGTAGAAAAACAAGTTTTTTTTGGTAAAAAAAAGTTTTTTCCCCAGAAATAAAAAGTTTTTTTCAAAAAAAAAATCTGACAACGCTGAATGTAGGTAATACCTATTACGGGGAATTAAAAATTGTTCAATTAGTGAAAATAAATATGGCAACACCAACGTTAACAAGTATCACGTTATACAGTACAACTCTGTGTTGTTGGCATTCATGCTCTATCGCCAGTGATGATTACACTATTTTATAAATTGATTTGAAAAACACAAAAAGGCGACAAATCTATCATGCGCCCTCCAAAAATAATCAAATATAAGCTTTTGTTATTTATTGCATAAGATGGAGAAATGCTGTTTATGTATTTATAATTGACCAAGCAAATGGTTGTTATACGAATAAATAATGAACATATTAAATTATATTCAATGTTCTATCTATATTGTTAAATATTTATAAATACTAAAATTTTTAATTAATTTTGCCTTCTTTTGTGTTGTTGAAAGTGAGGTGCATTACATTTCATCATTAATATATTATATCTTAAAATGTATTTATAATAATAAAATGTCCGAAAATTTGTTTGATACGTTTTTGAAATGCATACGTATATCTTCGATTTCTGAAGAGAAGCAATAATAAATGGAAATAGAAATAAAAGTTATTTAAGGATTTGTAATTTTTATTGATAATAAGCAAAATGATTTTTAAAGTGAGTCCATTTTTGTTCTTTGTAGTATATTTTTAAATGCGCGGTTTTCTAAAACGTAACGTTAACAACACAGATAATCTCTCTGTCTCTTTTATTGACATGAGATATTTTTTTTTTTCGAAGCCAAGAGTAAAAAGTACCGCATCGGATATTGGTGCTGTATTTTACATGGGAAATAAAACCTTAAATATAATTTTATAAGCTTTACTTTTCGCAGTCCTTTGTGGGGAAATAAAATCTAATTTTTGTGGTGTGTGTGGTTTCGAAGAGAAATACATTTTAATGTCATTGAGGTTATGATAACGAAAGTGGAATATAATCTATGAGAGCGTCTTAATCAAATACAAATTGTTGGGTTCTTTAAATACAGAGATAGAAAATAAGATGAATGTACCACCAGCATCTGGAACAACAGCTGTACCGCCGGCAATTGGAGGGCTGGGATTTCCACCGGCTATAGTGCCTCAGTTTAATATACCACCACCCGGTTTCGGCGGTCCTCCTCCTCCTGAATTGGCTGCAGCTTTTGGTTCAGCACCTCCAAATACAGAGTGGACTGAACATAAGGCTCCTGATGGAAGACCATATTTCTATAATAACATTACAAAACAAAGCTCGTGGGAGAAGCCAGAAGCCTTAATGTCGCCCATTGAACGTTTGCAACACCAATGCCCATGGAAAGAATATCGCTCTGATGCCGGTAAAGTGTACTACCACAATGTGACAACAAAGGAGTCTAGGTGGGATGCGCCGCCAGAATTTCTAGAAATGCAAACAAAAGTTAAGGCCGAAGAGTAAGTATATGATAGCGCCAGATATAGGGAGTATAATTAATCGTATTCGATGTCCTTAATTACAGAGCTGCTGCTGCAGCAAAAGCGGTTGCCGCTATGACTTCATCTAGTTTGGCTGGTATAGTTCCTCCTGCTGCTCTAGCAAATATTTTACCTGCTACATTACCAACAGTTCCAAAAATACATACACCTGACATACATTCTCCACTGACACCGGGTAGTAATGAAAACTCTTCGTCTGCTCTGGACCAGGCAATGGCTGCTACTTTGGCATCAATTGAAATACCATCTTCTAACAAAGAGGATAAGGAAAGTAAGTCTATATCGAATATTAGAATTTATGTATTCAAATTAATAACTTGACATTATAGATAAAAAAGAAACACCTGAGGAAGCGAAGCTTGTGTTCAAAGATAAAAAAGAAGCAATAGAAGCCTTTAAAGATTTGCTACGTGAAAAGAATGTACCTTCCAATGCAAATTGGGATCAGTGCGTAAAAATAATATCTAAAGATCCCCGTTATAATTCATTTAAAAATCTTAACGAAAAGAAACAAACATTTAATGCATACAAAACTCAAAAACTAAAGGATGAAAAAGAAGAAGCTCGACTAAGGGCAAAGAAAGCTAAAGAAGATTTGGAGAAATTCCTTATGACAACCGATAAAATGAACTCCACTTTGAAGTATTACAAATGTGAGGAAATTTTTGCCAATAACAAAATTTGGACTTCCGTGCCTGAACAAGACCGCAGAGACATATATGAGGACTGTGTATTCAATTTAGCTAAACGTGAAAAAGAAGAAGCGCGTATGATGAAAAAGAGAAATATGAAAGTTTTAGGTGAACTGTTGGAATCCATGACAACAATAACATATTCGACTACTTGGGCCGAAGCTCAGGTTATGTTGCTTGAAAATGCGGCTTTTAAAAACGACGTAAACCTGTTGGGTATGGATAAGGAGGACGCGCTAATTGTTTTTGAAGAACATATAAGAACTTTGGAAAGGGAAGAGGAGGAAGATAAAGAACGAGAAAAGAAGAGGCTAAAAAGACAACAGAGAAAGAACCGCGACAATTTTCTAACACTACTAGACTCCTTGCATGAAGAAGGAAAACTTACATCCATGTCGTTATGGGTTGAATTATATCCGATTATTTCCGCAGACATTCGATTTTCGGCAATGCTTGGACAAAACGGATCAACACCTCTTGACTTATTTAAATTTTATGTTGAAGACTTAAAGGCTCGGTATCATGACGAAAAGAAAATTATTCGGGAAATTCTCAAAGAAAAAGAATTTACTGTGAAAGCCAATACAACTTTTGAGGATTTCGCTACTGTTGTATGTGAAGATAAAAGATCTGCGACTTTGGATGCTGGAAATGTAAAGCTTACATACAATGCTCTGTTGGAAAAAGCAGAAGCTATAGAAAAGGAACGATTGAAAGAAGAAACTAAAAGATTGCGAAAATTGGAAAATGAAATTAAAGCAGCATGGTTAGAGGCCAATGTTTCGCCCCATGAGCCCTATGAGTCGGCTCAAAAGTTGGTCGAGCATTTAGAGGCTTACGCAATATATGAAAAAGAGTTGGGTGTACATAAGATTTGGCTAGATTTTGTACGTGAAAGTGAAGACGCTTGTACGCATCATCACTCTAGATCGAAAAAATCGAAGAAGAACAAGAAACATAAAAAGCGGCTGCGCTCAAGTTCCCGCTCTGATATTGAAAACGATCCAATGGAAATTGAACGAAGCCGTAAGAAAAAGTCCCGTTCAAGATCTGTAAGTATGAATGTTAATAAAACTGAATAGTGTTTATAAAAGTAATGGAATACGAAAATATAATTCCTTAGATTTCAGTTAGTTCAAGCATCAGTAAGGAAAGTGATCGTATATTAAAGAAGAAAAAGAAGAGGAAGAACAAAAAATCTTCTAGAGACGTAAGTTGCAAGTAATATTTTAGAGTTATTTACTATTTCCGGTATTTTGTTGACAGTCATCCTGTGAATCAGAACGACCACACTCTCTTGATGGTGGTTCACCGTCGGCTATATTAATGGAAGACTTTTGTTCAGTTCCCTCCAAAAAGAAGAAAAAAGAGAAAAAGAATAAGAAGGATAAGGATCGTAGACATCATCATGACAAACAACGTTCCGCGACACCTCTCAGCCCGATAGCAAGTAATCATTCCGATGGTGGACATTCTCCTTCCAGTACGCGTAACGATGCTGATGAGCAGGCTCTTAGTGAATCAGAACTCGAATCAAAACGAGCAGCATTGTTGGCACAACTTAATGAACAGATGGAAGAATGATTAAATGCGATTGATAAATACTGTAAAAATTAAATTACTCTTTAGGTTTATAATTATTTAGGATTTTTTTTTATTAATATTCTTTGATATGGACAGACCGACCAACTGAACTGTATGTGTACTTTGCAATAATTTGTTTAACTCCCATGGAACTTAATTATCGCTTTAATTATTTTAGTTTAAATTTTATCTAAAAAATCTATAGTAATTTCTTTTCTCATTTTTATAAATTTTGTATTTTTACAAACGCTAAGGAAAACCGGAAAAATACCCGTTTAGAATAACAAATAAGAAAATATAATTCAGATTAATAATAAAAAATTAAATGAATGTATTTAAGGTAAATACATACACACATACATACAAAACAAAACGAACTTGGAAATGTTATTGGAAACTTTATTATTGTGTGTTCTAACACCCACCATCTCGGGATGAATGATGAAGAATTTTCTTAACAAAATTGAACTCGAATTATGTCAGATGATTGAAAATTAGACTTACAAGGTCTCAAGAAGAGTTTAAAACTTGAATTCTTTATACTTTTTCGTAGTTTTGGCTGGATCGGCTTGTTGACGTTTACGCTTCGATTTTTGGCGGGCAACGTGTTCGGCCAACATATCCGATAGATCTTCCTTCTGTAAGTGATTTTGTTGTTCACGCATTTGTTGCTCATATCGTTGGGCCATGGCTTCATTGTCCATATCTAATTCTGAAGGATCTAAAGCCAATTCAACGGTGCCTTCACGATCTGCAGCAGCTACCGTTCTTACTGTATTCGGCTTAACGCTACCTACGTCATATACATGAGTAGATCCCATCATTGAAGCGCCAATGCGATCAGTGCGCTTTTCAGGCAGAACATGGTACAAAACCGGTGTTTCATTACTGTGGAAGATAATAAATGAATAAAAAGATAAAAGATAACTTCAGTTCTTGTGCACTTACTCCTCCATTTCTTGCTCGATTTTCTTCTTACGCAATTCGATATTTTCGGGAGTTTCCATACCTGCTGGCACACTTGTTAACCCTGAAGGTGTTACTAGACCTTCAGCAGGAGTGACTAAACCACTCTCATCAACCGGATTAGCCATATCTTCGCCTTCTTCCTCCTCCTCTTCCGAAGATTCTTCTGACTCAGATTCTAATTCTCCCCATTGATTTCGCTCAATGTCACCCTCATCGATTCCATTCTGAAATTACGCGTAAATTTTCATTGTGAAGAATATAATTTATGCCATAACGTGTGCTTACGTCTATATCAATAATATTGGTGCCAAAAACATCACCGTATAGAGGTTTTCCATTTTCATCTACTGGCGGTTTACCCCAACCACCTGCATGGTAACCGAACGAGCAACCTTCTGGTATTGGAGCATTAAGACCCGGAATTTTTAAGTTTGGATACGATGGCGGAGGTCCATAACGTTGCTGAGCAATTAACCACGGTGGAGGAATTTTATGAGCATTTGGTCCTACAGGCATACCTAAAGCAATGCGAAGTTCTTCCGACAGATCTCCGGGTTTTTTTTCTTTTAAGCGGGTCTCGAACTCCTTTCCTTCGTAGTAGAGGTCACCATGAATGGTCATGCGTGGTTTTGTCTGCCACTTGAAAAATGCATCATGTAGTTTTTGGTAGTCAATGTCAATTTTACCCATCTTCGGTCGAACTCTTTCACGCATTTTAGATTTCAAAGACTTGGCGTCGTCTTTTTCCTGTAAAGATTCTCTCATTTCCATTATACCGGTCTTTTTGATAAACGCTGGCAAATCAAAAGGAGGTTTTTCAATGCCTCTTTTGCCTTGTAGATATTTGCGCTTAAAGCACCAATGTCTTGGGACTTGCACTGTATTTCTATAAGCTTTCAACTGCACTAGTAATTTTGGATCTCGGGCAGTAACATCATGCATTTCAACAACATCGGGGCGCGATACTAGTTGTTTTAATTCGGCTACACTTAATCTTGTCAATTTTTTGAGTTTACGCTTGGACAGTTTTTCTTTTTCATCTTTGTTGTCTTCGTCAAGATCCTCTTCTTCGCCTTCCTCTTGGGATTTGTTTACCAAATTCTTTTGATTAGCTTTACCATCAGCACTTTCAGTAGAATTTTTATCTTTTTCTGAAACCTTTGGCTTATTTTCTAATTTAAATATTTCAAATACTCGATAGAACTGCCTATACATAGGAGCCAAATCAGCAATAGTTATCTTCTCGGGAATATACCTTCAAGAAGGGATAGAGGAACTGTATTAAAATCTTCATTAAATACTGCTTAATACTTACTCAATCGTTACATCATTTTCTGACGCCGTGCTTACGTCTTGCTCTGTAGAAACCTTTTCGTAGTCCTTTTTATTTTTGGATTTTTCATTTCGTTTTCCAGCACTTGTTTCATCATTTAACTCTTTAGACTTTTTTGATTCCTCTGGAATTTCTTCAGTATCTTCTGCCTGTTCCCCATCTTTGTTATGATCTTCACTCCGAGATTGTTCCTGTTGTTTTTTAAGTTTCTTGTTAAGCTTCTTACGGCGTTTTTTCTTTTTGTTTTTCTCAACTTTACTAAGCTTCCCAGGTTTTGGTGCAACACCGCCATTGGTTTGAATGTCGCCTTCGTCTTCAGAATCATCGCCTGCATCGTAGTCGTTTACCAGTTGATTACTGGCATCTGTATTGCCAAAATCTTCTGAATTTATATTAAATTCGGCAGCTCTTTGGTCTTTTAAGGCCAAAACATCTTCCAGAGCCTTTGGCAATACTACCTCCGCGGGTTTCTTTTCTTTATTGTCTTCAGCTCCAACTCCATTTTCACTATTTTCGATATTCCCGTTGGAATTTATATCGTTTGCTAACGATTGTGGCACAGCTGGCCCTTTATTGATGTCGACAACTGAAGGCGGTGGATTCCACGTTTGTCGTGGAGGTATGGGTTGACTTGGAAAATTGTTAAGAGTATTAGGCAATACTACCGGCGGTGGCGCTCTCATGCCAGGTGGAGGCACTTGCATTATCGGTGGTGGTGCGATTCCGCTGCCACCAGGCGGCATATTAGCTGGAATCTGTATTTTAGTAAAAAAAAATGTAAATCATAATAGTATAATAAAACATAAATGAAGAAATTCTTACATCTCCATAAGGATCGGCCATTATATTTTATTATTGAATAATATTTTAAACAATTTAACACAATTTTCTGAAAAAGTCAATTTCTTGTAAGTGTTTCGATCCCAATTTATTTCTTTGTTGACAGCCAAAATACGTTTGACGTTTCATTGCGGCAATAGTTAATTACTTTTAAGTGCAGTCAAGTTTTTTAAATATTAGTAAATATAAAAATATCAAATGAAAATTTATATAAAATAACAAATGTAGTTCGAATGAACATGTATTTTTCTTTACGTTAGATCTATTTGGATTAATTATTTATTATTATATATATTATTATTTATTTAAGAGCTTTTCAGAGAGTTTTGCTTTGGTATATGTATCTATCGTGTGCACGTGGAAACATGCAGTAAATGAAACAAAACAATGAATGGTTGTGTTCATTCAGAGAATATTCCTTTTATTATTATTTGCAATATTAAAAGATCTTCAAAATGTTCAAGTTCGACTTTAATGTTGAAGAAGTTGAGCCGGAAAATACATTCGTTGATAAATCAAATGTCACACCGCACAAAAAAAGGTAAGAAATCATTCCATCGATCGTGTCAATGATTTCATAGTCTTCTGAACGATACAGTTTTATAGTGGACGGTTCGCAAATTGCCTGGTACGAGTCAGAGGAGATATATCCATCGAGCGAGTGGTTGGAAAATATTGATATTTGTAAATTGAATTCAGTGCAAAAAGATGTTGCAGATGTTAAAATAACTCATATGATTTCCGGTTTTTTACTGGAAGACATTAAGGATAACGACAGTAGTAGCGATTTGGACATTAAAAAAGCAGAGGAACAACATTCGGATTTAATACCCGGGATATATGAAGGCGGCGCCAAAATATGGGAATGCACAGACGATCTGCTGACCTATTTATCACACAATTTCACCATTGACAAGCTGAAAAGTATACGTGTTCTAGATTTAGGATGTGGCTCCGGTCTTCTGGGTATCTATGCATTTTTGAATGGAGCTAAAGTAACTTTCCAAGATTATGTAAGTGTAACGAGTTATAAAATTTAACAAATTATTATTAGCGTAGTTTGATGTTTCGTTTCGATTTAGAACAGAGAGGTTTTAGAAAAAATTACAATACCTAACGTTTTGCTGAATACAATCAAGACTGTGGAAAACGAGCATGATGAAGAATTGTATGATTTCAGTATGCTCAAAGAGAGAACTGTTAGGTTTTTTTCTGGTGACTGGTCAAAATGGTCTCAACTAACACAGAAGGAAGAACCTTTTGATATAATATTGACTGCAGAGACAATATATAATTCAGACAACCAGCAGAAACTATTAAATTGTATACACGACAAACTTAAGCTTGATGGTTTAGCTTTAGTTGCTGCAAAAACATATTATTTTGGAGTAGGTGGAGGATTGCGGCAATTTGAACAGTTATTAGACAAAGATAAACGCTTCACATATAAAACTGTTTGGTTATCAACTGAAGGTGTAAATAGAGAAATAATTGAATTGAAAAAAGTTATATGATGTCTGTTTTTCCTACTCCATCCATAAAATTAAAAAAAATAAAAAATTATATTCATTCTTCGTCGGGCAATCGCCAAGTAAGGACGTATTTAATTTTCTTTATTTGTCAAGAGTTCGTGTGTGATTTCTATAGTTTTTTTTGTTAAAAAAAAAAAAACTAAGTTTTCTTTGACTTTATTACCTTTTTTTTTAATTTAATTTCTTTAATTTTCTTTTTCAATAAATTAATTTTTTGAATTAATTAAAATCGAGTGTGTTCAAAATGAATGGGGTTTATCCCCCGGACTATAACCGGTTTCGGGAACTTTCCTGTCCGTCGGGCAAAATCAAACAAAACAAAAGTAAACGACCTCGTGCCGAAGAGTTTATAGCCCTTCCAGAAACAAGACAAAATCAACTAAATCTTCCACGTTTTTTGGTTGCTAGTACTATTCAAATCGATAAAAATATAGAAGTACTTCCATTGGCGTCTCATAACGTCTTTCAAGTGGAAAGAGGATTGGACCACATTTCACGAGACCGGATCGAAGTTAAGGAAATGCGTAGTGGTGACTTATTAATTAAGGTTCCGGATAACAAAACTGCAGAAAAATTCCTAAAGGCTAACTACATTGACTGTATCCCCGTAAAAATCTCTCTACATAAGACTCTTAACACAGTACAAGGCAGAATTTTTTCGAGAAATATCAAGGAAATCCCCCAAGAAGAACTACAACTACAACTACAAGATCAAAAAGTCATTGAAGTCAGGAAAATAATGAAAAATGATAATAATCGGATAGTTCCAACAGGTGCAGCAATAATTACCTTCGATCTCATTTACCGACCTGAATTTTTGAAACTTGGCTGGGAAAGAGTTCCTGTCTCGGAATACGTTCCCAACCCCATGAGGTGCATTAACTGCCAAAGACTGGGTCATACTAAGAAGTGGTGTAGAAACGTCCAACTTTGTCGTAATTGTGGTCAAAGTGAAATACACGAAGTATGCAATGGCAAATATTGTGTAAATTGTCAAAACGAAAGCCATCCTTCTTACGATTCAGAATGTCCAACATTCTGGAAACATAAGTCGGTTAATTATTTGAAGCTATCCAGAAGATGTTCAGCACGAGAGGCTTGGAAAATTTTTAACGAGAATCCTACTCTTAACACGCTTACACCAAATACAAAAAATAGTAAACAAAAACCTACTTATGCAAATATTTTAAACGCCGAATCCACTACACTCAAGAATAGTACCGCACCTACAACGAATGTGCAGAACATAATCGTTCCTACGAAATATAAAACACAAAATTCAAACCAAGCTATTACCATGCACTCCTCTCTTCCTAAAAAAACAGACGTCAACAAAGCAAAACAGTTAAATCAAATAAATAATTCCGACTCCAGAGCGGAAATTCAAAATGAAACAACAGATACAACAATGAAACCAACTCAAAATGATTACTCAAAAACAACAAAAACAATCAACAACAATTATCCAAATGCAGAAATCCCAATTCATTCAGAAATTTCAAATTCCCACTCCAAAGTAACTTCTAACAAGACCACAAAAACATCAGACTTTATTAATAAACAAAACAATTCGGCAAAAAACGACTATTTTCAAGATGATATTTTTTTTAGTGAAGATGAGAGTTTTAGTAGTTATCTACCGATTCCCGAACAACAAGTCACTGAGAAAATGATCACTCAAGACATGAACACTGATTTAACGCTAAATTCTTCAATTGAAAACGACTCCCTCCACGAAGCTCAAAATAAATCACCTTGTTCTCAAATGTATGAAAATTTCCCTGAATTAAATGTACTCATAACTCCGAAAACATTCAAAAAGACCATGAAAAAGGTCCCTATGGGCAATAACTAATAAGATAAAATGGCACTAAATCTTAACATATCTATTCTCCAGTGGAATTTACAGGGTTTCATTAACAATAAATTTCAAATTCATTTTAGTTTCTAACCATTACATTTTTATTTTAATCTGATAACATTAAATTCATTTCTGTAGATAACACTACAGAATATCCCAGTAAAAGCTTTTCTAAATAGATCTATGTAAATATGTTTATATATAATTGTAGCCAACTCTTGTTATATATAAGAAGTTAATATTAGACGAGCGCTTATGGTCTGGTTACCCGCGCCTAAAACTTACATGTATTTTATAAATTTATTTATAAGGTATATTTAAATAAATAAATAAATAAATAAAAAATTATACAATAAATATGTATTTATTTTGAAAGTGTAACAATTGGTAGTCGAGTGGTTCTCTTTGAATACTAAGGAACTGAAAACAATTGATATTGGAAGTACATATCTCATTTCCGTTGTTTAATTTTCACATTGTAGTGTTCGTACATGCATAATTTTCGTTACAACCCTTTAGTCAGCATTACGATCTAGCTTCTCACACGACTTATACTTATGTTGTTTGTGTTAATTTTAAACATGAGTAGGGAGGCCTACAGTTTATAGTTGACTCCGAACGTCAGATTTTTTGAGAAATTTTTTTCATGGCAATTTTATTTACACACTACCTACTAGACGACGGCGATTACATTGTTGTGTTTGTAGTTTTGTTAGTTTTTGACTTGTGCGGACATTTTATTAACGGTAATATTATTTAAATAAGCGTATCTTAAATTTGCTTGAAATTTAAAAAAAAAAATAATTCAAAACACAATATTAAATATTGTGTTTAAGACAAAACATTAAAAAATGTTATTTTCCCCATATATGTAATTTAATTTGGCAGCAAGGAAGAACTTTGAGACAGTGCTGACAGCAATGATTAAATGTTCGTTGACATTCTATCATGCAGAGTTTTTTTCTGAAAATATTTTTTAAATAAAGATGATAAAGTTTTCGTTTTTATAGCTTTTTCCATTTCTTTAAATTAAACTTTTTGGGTCGATAATTAGAAATCAAAACGATTGCATATACATATACATATTTAAAAAAATTATATTTTCTTTTCATTCTGACCAAGTATTGATTTTGGAGGAAGACGAATTAAAACATAATGAGCAATACCCGTTTAAATCATTTTAGAAAATATTTACTTAAAAACAACGTTATAACGTTATTATATATAAAAGGCGTCTGTAACACAGGGAGCACTGGCGAGGATGATGCCAAATATTGGAGGACCAGGTCCATTCAAAAGGAGAATAATTTCGGCGGTTGTAACGTCGATAATGCTATATGTATGCCCAATATGGTCGGAGGCACTCTCCGTGGGCACGACAGGGAGAATACTGTCCTCAGTGAATCATCTAAGCGCGATTAGCGGTATTGATTGGTATTGGCAAAGACAATACCGGTAGACATATTGGAGGATGAGATGAGGAGGATATACTTTCGCCGCCTCGAATATCCAGAAGAAATAGCAACTATAAAAGCGGAGGAACGAAGGACTTCCATGCACAGATGGCAGTCACGATGGGAGAGCAGTTTAAAGGGAAGATGAACATTTCGTCTTGTCCCTGACGTAACCCTATGGATGAAGGACAAACATTGCGAGCTGAACTATTACGTGACCCAGTTCCTAACTGGTCATTTGTTCTTCAGGAAGTACCTGCACAGATTTGGTCATGACACTTCCCCTATATGCCCAAACTGTGTAGATGAGGAGGAAGATGCGGAGCATATTCTAACATGCTGCCCCAGATTTAGATGGCCCGGAGAAACGAGTTTAGGACCAAACCGGCTAATGGAAGAGCTGATGAACTGCAAGAACCTATGGAGCCAATATAGTCAGAGAATGGCTGAGGTTATGCTAGAACTCCGAAGACTAGAGAAATTGAGGCGAAATTTGACTTAACCGGATGAAGCTTTCGAGCTAACCAGCCCTCCGCGAAGTAATACCTTACGGCAGTCCCGCGGCGGGAGAGTGGTTGAAGTGTGTAGGAGATGGGTTTAATACGTAGGCACCAGTGATGGTGAATCGTGCACTCTTTTGTTGGAACAAAAGTATCTTTAGAAGATTCCCACCTCCGGCTCAAGACAAAAAAAAAAAAACATACATACATGCATATATGTACATATATATATATACATGGGAATGTGTGTGCAACATGCGAAACAGATTCACATGCATACATGCATATATATGCATATATGTACATATATATGTGCGTAAATTGCATCAGGCGAAAAGAACAAAATATAAAAAATGACAACAAAAACACAAATAAAATGTTTTGAAATTATTTTCAACAACATGTAATTTAAAAGTGACATGATGTGGTGGCGCAGCAAATAAGAAAGCGTAACTATCTAAAGATGTTTCGTTTCAGTGCATTTGTAGGTACAAGATACATTAAATAACGCTTACATATATACACACTCCCGTTTAAATACATGTATGTGTAGATATATGTACATATATATGTATGAATTTCTATAGATAATTATATTACCGCAAACAATTTTAAACGCACTAAAACGAGAGAATTGCTTACTGTAAATCTGTAAACACATCTATAATGAACCGGTAACTCTCGATTAAACCGCTGGCTAATGTTTGTATAAAACGAAAGAGTGTTCTAAAATAATTAAACTATTTTGTTTATAAATCATAGTCTATTGCCAATATAAAAGTCCACTTTAAAAATATGCAATGTAATTTTGTATTACGGTCGTGTTCAATAACTCTCTGCTTATAAAGGGTTATCTGTATATTCGTAGGCGCATTTTCTATGTTACGGCGCTTAATGTAGAAATAAAGTTAATAATAACAGCGATTGCATAATAAATGTCAATAAAAACAATAAAAATAAACAATAATAAAATCAGTAAGAATGTGTTTGTACATATGTACATATGTATGTATGTATGTATATAGTATGTGAAAATAGTAAAAGTGTTTACGAAAATATTTAAAGGAATCGATGAATAGATGGATACCGAGGATTTATGTATTGATAATATTTATCGTGTATGTAGCTCTATTTGTTTCCTATGACAAATACATGTTACATATGTACATACATATGTATGTGCGCATTTTGTTTGGGTGCGTACCTCTAGATTGATGCTTAAGTCCTACAATTTATTCTTACCCTTCGCCTCTTTATCTACTCGTATTTGTTTATTTTTATTTTGATTTTTTCTCTACATGAAGTAGACATTTTCATTATATTGATTTATAAAACCATTGAAAAAAATTTATTCTCAAAGTATTTAGTCCGTTTGTTACTCGAGCTACTTACTGGTGCTTCTTTTCATGTTTTACTCTATTTAATAAAACGAGAAAAACAACAAATAGAAAAATGTTAAAATCGATTAGCCTAGTTGTTAAGAACACAACATTTTCAGTCGAACAGCATATTCATATTGAATAAAGTTGCTCGTCTTGATTTAGTTTAGCTAAGTTCAGTTTACATCAGTTGAGAGTGTTTTTTGTTTTGTGCTTGGAATGCAAAAAATCTACTCCCAGCATTAAATAACATTATTATTTGTTCAAGGAAAACTCTAAAAGGTACATATATGTGTACGTACGTGTGAAGGTACATAAGTATATTAGTTAGGTATAGTAATTGTCCCTAGTCATCAACATCCACTGGAAGGATTGTAAACAATATGATGTTGATATTCTTCCATTGCTGCAACAAATGTTGCTGTGATATTTTATGTCATGATTAATTACTTCGCTCTCAATGAGACGTATGATACGAGGTCAGGGATTGGAAGGAATTTGCATATATTTTTAAATTAAAATAGATCGATCTGTTAAAGCTATCCATTTATGAAGAGTGATGCATGTGTTGAATTAAAATAGTGTTTTTGATTGATACGATTCATCGAAAAATTTACTTCGACACACAAATATCGAATATTTAATATTGAGCCTTATTAAGATGTATTTCTTGGTGAAAAATTTATTTATTGTATTTCTATAGTTTTTTGAAAATTTTATAATTTCTTCTGAATATCAAGGTTTAATTGATGATTTCATAGTATTTATGTGCATATGTATGTCAATAAGAACCGTTTCGAAGATATTTGAAGATGTAAAGAATTCTGTTGTTTCTTAAGTTGTGTCCTAACAAGTTTTAAAAATTAATTTTAAATATTTTAAAATTCACAATTTAAAAAATCAACAAGAAAAATATGTACATACATATGTAAAAGAAAACAAAAGAAGTATGTATTAGCGTATTTTCTTTCTTAGGTCGTCGTATTTTTTAGAGTGCATTATAGTAATTTTTTTTAAGAAATACAATTTAGTTAAAATGTTTTTTTTTTTTCTTAAATAAAATTATTTTTTATTTTAACTGTTCGGAATATATTTTATATTTAAACGTTTTTGTTTTGTTTTCTTAGTTTTCGTTACACTTTTGTTGACAAAGCAGTTTTCATAGCAGATTTAATGACAATATGATGATCTTTTGAGTTTTCAGATTTATGGAAACGTATGAAAGCTGAAGAAGGAAAACAGAAACTATACAAATTTAATATTGCGAACATTTTCACTTTCGTACAAATCCTGCAACACACTTGATTGTATACTTTTGTTCATTCTTGAAAACTAATCAGATCTATTCGATTGTTACTTCCTGTTTACATACATAAATACATATGTATGTATATCAAATGCCTTCATTGTATATCGTATTATAATATATTGTATGATATTGCCTTAAATTTAAATCGACTGTATAATACATATGTACTTGCAACTGTATTTCAAAAAAATATATTTATTTAATGTCAGTAGCCCAATGTTTGTAATGTTATACTTGTGTACGTTGTTATTGAAATAAACCTCCTTAACAGTCTCTTTATTTTGGTATCATTAACATGTTGACTGGAAATATTACAAAGCAAAACTCTTCTCTATTTTAAATAATTTTTTTACTGCTCATTTTAAATCATTCGTTTATTTTTATGGAGAACGTTTTGGTACTGAGCATGACTGGTCGAAAAAGAAGATATGAAACGAAGCAAAACGTTTCTACTTTAGATTGCCTTGAGTTTGTCGACTTCAGTTCGTCTCGATTTGCCGTGGCCGATGGTTGGTGCTTTAAATTGTTCACGTATCGTGTCGAACAAATTTTTTCTTTATTTAATTTTGAGTACAATTTAACAGAAATTTAAATAGAAAAAAAAAAAAACCAAAAGAATAAAAGAGAGAATTGAATGAGATTTTGAGTTTTGTGAAATCGAAGAATCAGTGAAAGAAACCAAATTAAATTTAGAAACGCAATCATCCGTATCAAATAACGATACAATTAGTAAAACTTTACGTTAAATAGGTATTTGATTTCAAACGCACGCAGTTACGCACATACACACACACACACATACAAAAACAAAAGAAAAAGAAAAAAAAAACAAAAATCAGGATACGGTTGAAAGGACTTTAAATCGGATTTGGCATAAATTAATTGAAATTGCGTCAAATATAATCAAAATTTTTCGCATAGTGTACAGAAGCGCGTGAACGCGAATGAGCCTGAGTGTGTGTGTGTGAATGAGTGAGCAAGTGAGCCTCGTATTCTCATTGTTACCGTTATGATGAATACTAAAGAAGTGATTGTATTTAATTACCGTTACCAGGTCAATCAAAGACGATATTACGATATTCAAATAAATCAAACAAAACAAAACCAACAAAATTTATATTTAATTAACAAAACACGCAAGATATTCTAAATCTATGTAAATACATACATACATATTCATGTGCATTCATATATACCTATGTACATATGTGTGTGGCTCTGTGAGTAAATTTGTGTTTCTACAAAGCAGCAACAACAACAAAGCTAAAAACATAAAATGAACAACACCATCTAAAATAAAATTAATTAAAAAAAGAAAAAAAAAATAATAATAATAATATGTAATAAATATAGTGTATATTTTATAGCATAAGCAAAGATAAAATTCAAAGTTATGCTCAAATGATAAAAAATTGTTAAAATAAATAGTACAACAAAATTAAAAAATAATAATAATAATAATAATAATAATAATAATAATAATAATAATAATAATAATAATAATAATAATAATAATAATAATAATAATAATAATAATAATAATAATAATAATAATAATAATAATAATAATATAATAATAATTGTGAGAATAAAATTTCATTTAAAATGTTAACCTAAAGGAATAATAGTCCCAACAAATCCAAATCAAATGATATCTGCCGACAACATCAATAGCAGCAGTAGCAACAATCAAAATGTTATAAGGAAATTAATTTCTTTAAATTAACACAAACATTTTGGATTAAAAAATAAAAACGTATGAAAGCGGTACAGGCAGAAATATGAATCAAGCTTTAAAAATGGCGATTTTTATTTACCTGTTAGTTTTGCATTTCACATCGATTGTATTATCCTCTTCTTCCTCAACACATTACGGCCGTACTCAGAAAGTAAAACATTACAGTGGTGGCGGCCATACGTACCATCATCAAACGGAAATAATATCATCTTCTCATCCCACCGACGCTAATTTGCACACGACTAGTTCCCGCCACCGCAATGGCGAACATCAGATAGATAGCGTCAATAGTAATCTGTATGCGATGATAGACAGTCCGGTTCATTCAGAGGAATATTTGGATCCATTTCATGATCAACTACCGGAATCGGCGGATAATGACCCCTTAAGTATCAACCATCAACAAATGAGTACGTGCCAGACGGTATGTGCTTGCAAGTGGAAAGGTGGTAAGCAAA
This sequence comes from Sarcophaga rosellei, assembly GCA_930367235.1. Lineage (NCBI taxonomy): Eukaryota > Metazoa > Arthropoda > Insecta > Diptera > Sarcophagidae > Sarcophaga > Sarcophaga rosellei. The sequence goes on along the minus strand of OV884019.1, from coordinate 960,802 downwards.
CAGTGGAATGTATAGATCGACTGCTTTTGCGAATACCGGAGAATATAGATCCCTCGACACAGGTATTGGATTTGTCAGGGAATCGACTGCAAACTCTCCTGAATGAACAGTTTGTCAGATCGAACCTTTTAAATTTGCAAAAACTATATTTGCGCAATTGTCGCATAGAACATATAGAACCGCAAACATTTAAGGGTCTAACAAATCTGGTCGAATTAGATTTATCACAGAACCTGTTGAACGCTGTACCGTCTATGGCACTCAGTTACATATCATCATTGAGAGACTTGACAATCGCTTCCAACCGTATACAGAAAGTTGAACCCAATGCATTTGCTGACACACCGTCATTGCACAAATTAGATCTCTCGCACTGCGATATACAGGTTATAGCTCCACAGGCTTTTGAGGGATTGGAGGGTTTAACGTTGTTGCGTTTAAACGGCAACAAGTTAAGTGAGCTGGTACCAAAAACGATTGAAATCTTAAGTCGTTTGCATGGTATAGAATTGCACGATAACCCTTGGATGTGCGATTGTAGATTACGCGACGCCAAATTGTGGTTAATGCAACAGAATGTTCCGTATCCGGTGGCACCAGCGTGTGCCGGAGGGCCCGAAAGGGTTTTAGACCAAACTTTTGCTGAACTGAGCATTGACGACTTTGCCTGCAAACCGGAAATATTGCCTTCAAATCATTATGTCGAAGCCACTATGGGAGAAAATGCATCCATATTGTGTAGAGCAAAAGCAATACCGGCACCGACTGTAAACTGGTATTGGAATGGTCGTCTACTAACAAATAACACAGCATTTAGTTCACATCAAAGACTGCATATTTTTGAACATGGAGGGTTTGAAAAAACCTCTCGTTTAATACTCACCAATGCTCAAGAAATTGATTCAAGTGAGTTCTTCTGTGTCGCCGAAAATCGGGCTGGTTCTTCAGAAGCGAATTTTACTTTGCATGTGAAAATGCGTGCTGCTGGAATGGCTTCACTAGGTAGTGGCCAAATAGTAGGTTTGAGTGCTGCATTGGTCATACTAATTCTCTTCGTTTTACTTTTTGTTATGTTTCTGTTGATGAGATTAAAGCGTGAACCTTACAATGCCAGTAAAACTCCTAATCATATGGAAGTTATTACGAGCATAAATCAACAAAACTTGATTATAAATAAGACGCAGGTCAATGGCACAATGGTTAGTTCTACTAACAACGGTTCTGGTGGCGATTCGAAAATCGTCGCGGACGAAACGATACATATAGAAAATGAGGGTACCGAAAATACCAATCCACTACAGAAACCCCCTCGCCTTACCGACATGGCCTATGCAACCAGCAGTTATGATAAGGCGGGAAGTGTTTTAGCCACAGCCTCCTGTTTTATATCACCTACTGCTTCGGCCGGTAATAATCCAGATTTGATAAACGATACCAAACGTTTTGAAGGCGAAGAATTCGCCGATTTGAAAATACCTTCCACACTAACGAAAGCCTTGGCCACAGATCTGGCTAGTCTGACGACGAATGGCGAGTACAAAAGGGCTGGCGGCTGTGATTCATTATACCCTTCAGGTTTATGGGAAGATATAACATCTGCAAATTGTACGTCATCGGCGGATGATTTATTCTTGCGACGTTATTCCGATAAAACACCGATTATGGATGGCACCCAGCTATATGATATCCATGATGGCAGTACAAGTAACGAAAATTTTAGCAAAACTTTTCCTCGCACTAATTTTAATCACAATCTCCAATCTAATGACGGCAGTTGTAACATCAATACTGAATCAACGGCTTCAACAACTACTACAAACCTTTCCAACTCTGGCTCCGGCATTGTTATGAGTGGATATCCAAACGACTATGGCTTGCCTGTGGTACCAGGAGCGGAATTGCAACTTAATCATCATTTACAAATGAATTCCTTACATAAGCAATTGTTTGGCGGTACTCTGGGTAGACAGTCCAGCGGATGTAATCCTTTGAGTAGAGCCACTCTAATGTCCAGCAATACAAGTAGCAATAGTAGTCCACCATTTACAAGTCGAACGCTGCCTAGACAAAAACCCACAGCCAGCTTCGATCCAAACATTTCCAGCAGAAGTTCGCCTGTTCACAATAATGTCTTAATGAATCCATCATCATCGTCATCAGTGAATGCCAAAACGATACGAGTGTGGCAGAAGGGAGGCGTGCCTGTCCTGCCACCAGTTACTGCCATCAAACGAGCCTTAATCAGCACGAGTCGTAACTCACCCGACGAAGGCTTTCAAGAGGGATGTGGCACAGATGTGTAAACGTAAATCTATTTGCAATCATTCGCAGCCTAAAATACTTTCCTACTGTACAGCACTTAACAACTAATTAAAACCAACAAAGATAAAAGAAAACAAAAAAAAAAAAAAACAAAACTAACTTTCGCAAAGGACAAAAGAACGATAGAAATAATTAAAGCTTTTGTATATGAAAGTGGATGTCTGTTATCAGCATCTCATTTGCGCCTGACTGAATTTAGTTGCATCTTCTACTTCTAATAAGATACATCATCGATTTGGTGGGGTACTTGTACAAGCAATATAATCACTAATCTTAAGTATCGCTCTCATTCTCATCCTCAATGTCATTGTCATCATTACATTACATCACTAGCGTCATCTCATAATCATAATCATCGTCATCGTCATCATCATCATCATCATCATCTTCATCTGCGTAATCATCGTCTGCGTCGCTATTATCATTATCATTATCACTCTTAAAATTATCGTCTTAATCATTATCATCATCATTATATCGTTGTATCATTATATAAGATTGTGGACTGACTAAAGAGATAAAAAGAAAAAATTCTATACAATATACATATAAAAAAAAAAATAATTAGTAATTAAGCAAAACAAAACAAAAAAAAAATGTAAAGGAACGCGCTTGTTGCGTGTCAACAGGATTGTGATAGTGTATGCGTAAATAGATAATAATTTTATATAAAAATCAAGAAAAAAAAAATTAAAGAAACTGAAACAATATTAGAATAAAATAAAATGGAAGGAAAAACACCAAAAAAAAAAACGAAAAAAAAATTATTGGAAGGACAGACAGACAATGTCCAGTGAACATTTCTTCTTTAATATTGTTCACTATCAAATCGTATGTGAAATGAAGCAGAATGAATTTCAGACTTTGAAAATAAATAAACACTGTACATATATAAAAACGATCTCTCTGACAATTATACATACATTGTGATGTGTATGTATATACATATACATATATAGCACTCGTAAATAATTCAATATTTATATTGAGATAAGTATGTATTTGTAAATTTTCTTAATTTCAATTTATTTCGACGATTTCATACATTTTATTTTAGCTAATAATACTGCACATCATTAATATCTGTTATTATAAATAACCAACATATTATAAATATAAAATACATTGTATATACATACATACGTACATATGGATGTATTTAACTAATGAATTAGTTTATTATAAATTATCTTCCAGTGCTAAAGAAGACACAGACAAACTGAGAGTTGTTAAAGACATATCCATGACTTTCTTAGGAAACTACATCGACACATATCGACTAAAACAATAATTATGTATTACATACAGAATGTAGAAATACTCACACATACCTACATTTATTACGTATCATATCATACACAGTCAGACTTGGGAAGAAATATCCAAAATATTTAAATAAACTGTTTGATTGTCATTCATTCATACTGCCGCCATTAGTATTATTGGTTCGCTCACCTCTAATTATAAAAAAAAAGAAAATGCGTGTGTATATGTTTCGAATTTGTAATGAATTTAAAACCGATTTAATATTACATTAAGATGATGGTAGTAAACGAAAATAGAAATTAGAAATCATAATTAAAGAATTCAATTCAAAGCTAGAAACAAATACTGTGTTTATTCAAGATCAGGAGATAAAGGAATAAATTTTCATAAATACATACCTCCCACAGTCTGTTGGGCATGAATCCGATAGCTTTTCGGATATAAGTTTTGCTGTAACTGCAACATATTTTGAATACTTATTTAAGTTTCATCAAATATTTTCAATATGATTGAAGTCGGATACATATGTAAATGGTTTGATTGGACACTCCATGGCTTTTTATTTACTTTTCTTGGAAATGTATGTCTTTATTCCCGATCTCCATGAATACATTTATTCGCAAATATTTTAATGTCGCCATGTTGTTTTGTTTTTTTTTTTAATTAATTATGTTTTTAATTGTTGTTATTGTTAAGCTTTTGCCTTAATTTAATATCGAATAGAGTTTTTATTCATTATAAAATCGGGATATACGTATGCATTTCTTAATGCTAATAATACGTCTGCTAACCGATGTATGTGTTAATATAAATAAATATCTACATACATACATAGTACGTACATATGTTTCTGTTTACATTCATGCATATAATTCGTTGGCCAACCATGAAACTGTACGAAAAAAAAAATAAATTTTTTCTCTTTTCGAGAGGAGGCTTGCATCAGTTAAAAGTAAACCTCATACAATATACATAGTTGAATATGTTTTAACCGATACGTTTGAAGTTTATCAAACCGTAAACGGATTGTTATTTTTTACTGTACAACGTATGTATGTGGCACGTGAAAGTTTTCTATTTAGGCAGAATCCATCCATGTCTCTTGTCTCTACTTATCTTTTATCATTTCGAACTGCCATTCCATTATTGTGTTTTTTGACTGTTACGAATAACTTAAAGACTTTTTCAATAGCAGAACATTTACATTGTGACTTTCTTTGACACACAAATTCATATCTTTTTTACTACATTAGCAAAACATTCATCAGCATTATTTTTTACTACAGATTTTCAATTTAATCTGTACGTAATTATGTCTTGAAATGTTAGTATTTTGAATTGGATGTTGTATACTAATGATAGAATGAATTTTTAGCTGTGAGATTTCGATTAAATATAGTTGAATTGTGAAACATTCTCTAACAGCTAGTTAACATCCTGCCGCTGGTTCCTGAATCAGTTGATTTTTGTACGGGTGCAAGCCCAATTGCCGAAGCAACATCCGCCAAGTTGTTCTTGTTCTTGTAAGAGGGATCTTACTTATTCTCACGGATTGCAGCGATGTTCTCGGCATACCTTGCATTTCGGCGTTGAATGATTGTTGGTCGATTGCTTACTGAATCAGTGGACTCGAATTTATTCAATACTAGGGCGAAGATAGCAGCTATACGTTGTCCAATAAGAACATTTGATAAAACATTTTGGTAAAATTTATTTGCACGTCTTATGGATGTTATAACCATCCATAGTGATATGGCAAAACAGACTGGCTACTAATTTGATACATGCAACTTCATCAAGATGGCCGTTATCAACAGTAAAAGTTTGGAAGTCCTTGTTGGATACAATTATAGAAACTTCTTGTATGTACATAAAAGGCAGAAAAATTATACTTTGGTTGTTCACTTAAAGAACTTAAACAAAACTAAATTATTAAAGAAATACAACATCATTTCAATTATGATAAAAAAAATATTGAAATTTTCAATCTAAAAGAACTCAATTAACCCGAAACCAATTTTTATAGAATGGAGAAGCAAATGGAATTGAAATTTCAACGAATTATTAAATTACGGCGATTACTGCCTGTTTTCATTATGTTCATTATAATCGAGGATTACTCTTGTACTAAGATGCCACTGCACATATGTATGTATTACAATTAAATGTTTATTTCGGAAACTCTTTCAGAAGAGAGAATAAAAACATATGCGAGTAAACGAGTTCTATTCTTAAATAAATTAAAATTTCAAGCTAATCTTACGCTATATATGTATGATATTACCGAGAATGTGGTGCAATTTTGTATGCCACTGTATGCAGATATATTTGATAGCCAGGTTTGCATTTAAGTCAAATCTCTTCGAATTGGCTTAACGGTTTTATTAATTTTTAATTGTCACCGCTTTAAATCCGTATACATACATACTTATACATATGTACAGACTTAAATTCAATATTCTGTGATAAATCGGTTTTTTTGTTATTTCATTAGTGATTATTTTCGATAGGCAAACATGAACATGAAAATAATTATTATTTTAATTTAAAACAAAATAAGTGTAAATGCATGTCGGTCGGCCATCTTCTGGTCTTTTGGGTTACACAGTGAAAATTCATTATATTAGGGTTAATTAATGAAATTATTGTATTTATTAAAACACCTACATACACACACACAAATAACGGTATGTTTATATTGAATAAATTGTAACATAACTGTAAACATGCGTAGCACATTTGTTTACGTATGTATATAGTACATTCAGAGATTGAATACATGAAATGAATACGTAATATTTGTGATACATATGTATGTAAGTATGTATGTATGTATATACAAATGTATTGTTCTTGAATTCTTTCGTGTTTGCCGTATGCAATTAAAGCAACTGACAAATATTGTAGAATCGAATTTACATACATGTACATACATATGTAAGTATGTATGTTGTATTTGAACATGTTTAATTAAAACAAATTCATGTAAATTAATAAATATTTTTAAAGCAATTATTGCTGCCATTTCAAAATGAGATTTTTTTTTTGCTTTCAACGTTATGTTTGTAGTGAATTGTTGGTATGAAAGTAGAGAAAACAGAGGGACAGACATACGGAAGGAAATTACTATAAACAGAATTATTTTCTTGAATAATTGTTTTAATTTTTTTTTAAAACAAATGCAATATTAATTTGTTATAAATAAATATTTAGAGCACTATTTAAATTAATAAATATTAATTGTACATACTATTTTATGTTGCTTACTTTGGTTTCGTTGATTATAATTGACTGCACATTGCTGTCTGTAATAATTATAATTAATTTGAATATACAGGATCATTTGATTATTATTATGTATTTGAAATTAATATATATGTACATTGTTCATTACCTTTAGAAGGCAAAAAATATATAAAAATAAATACGTTATGTCTTAAAAAATATACAAATAAATTCGTGAAAATTAATTTCAATTGAAATTATCTTCCATTAACCGATAATATCGCACACGTAATGGTTGAAATTACTTTGTATAAATAATAATATTTTGTATAACTAAAGTTAAATTCCCAAAGGAAAAGTTTTTTCATTTTTTTAAATAAATTCTTAAGTCATGATCAGTGAAAACGATTTAAAGGTTGAAGGATTCAAAAGCTAAGAAAATAACGATTTAATGTTCCCAAAGGTCTTGGAGAAACAGACAAATATACAACCAACACAACACAACACAACACAACACATTCAAACATAATTTTCATAATTCCAAATGTACATGCAAATATACATATGTACATATGTAAAAATAACAGAAGCATATTGTAGGTGACACATACTATATATTCTTACACTCGTTGTAATAAAACAAATGACGTTTATTGGACGATTTGGACTGAAACATCATCTTTTTGTATTTTTTGTTTTAATTTTTATTTGTTTTGTTTTGTTACCATAGATAAATAAGTTAATTATAAGCCAGATTAGTAATAAATACTATTAATTTTAAACGAGAATAAATACATAATAAAAGGAAAATTGTCACAATTATACGTACATCTATTATTCAACATTGTATATATTATTATATTTGTATTTAAAAGATGTAACAGAATAACAAAATTAAATTAAACTAAATCTTAAAGAGATAAATTTAAGGATATGTATTGTATGAAATCGGATCTGAGCAAAAAAAAAAAATTTTTAATTTGTGGGTGTACAGGAAAGGGAATGAAAATCGAAGAGGAAAAGTATATCCACACGTAATACCACTAACGCATGATTACATTCGAGCGAGTGTGTGTAGATTTCTCTTTGTTCTCCAATTATTTAAGGTAAAATTAAAGACTTTTTGTTATTAGATAAAATTAAATAAAGAAAGAAAGAAAGAAAGAAAAAAAAATGATAATAATAATAATTAAAATATATATGAAATGAAACATGAAAAAAAAAAATTAAAAAAAGAAAATAAAAATAAAAAGAATAAAAGTAAATAAATGCATATATAAACTAAACTAAAATGTGAGCTTTGAAAAAAGATCATATTTAAGAATTGAAAAGGAGTTGTTTTCTGTTCTGATTTGGATTTTATTACTTAATGCTATAAAGTAAGTACAAAAATATTGCATTATTAACTCTATTCAATTTGAAATAGAATCTTTTGAAAATCGTAACATATTTCAATAATACATACATACATTAAAATTACAAAAATCACATTACATGTATTCTTATTATTTGGCATATTTTCACTTTACAAAAGAAATATATTTTAAAATTCCTTTAGGCTATTCGAAATAGACTATTAATATGGTTTAATAAGAACGACCATTTCATCATTGTATGTACCCATACAGAATTTGCATACCTTAGGCTGGTAATTGCAAAAAAGCTGCGTTGTGTTGCCTGTGTTCGTAGCATTACGCTCATTACATACCGGTACACCTGGTACAAGTAAAAAGGATTTACAAATAATTCTTACCATTGATTAATACTTACATATGTGTAGTTTTAATTAAATACAAATTTACTTTAATTTGTAAAGTATTATAAAAGGCCGTGACTGACTATCCCATAAAGCTGTACGAAAAAATTTATTTGTTTTCCACTTTTTTGTACAGCTGTTCCAAGTAAATCAACTCTGATCGCACAGGAAGTATTATTTTATGAAATTTTCCAAAAAATTATAATATCGGACAGACTTTTCAAAAAATTTGTCACACCCTTTACACTATTCAGTACTCATTATTATACTTTTTGAACGGATGTGAAATTTTTGGCAGATATATGTATGTCGAATGACTAAATCTGATAGTCAGTCACAGTCTAAAGCAAACATGGTCTGCTCAGTGAGAGAGAACATGATTATGAGGAGCTTAACAAGAGAATCTCTTGAATGAGTCTTCAAAATAAATTTTGTTTATTACGCTAACGATTTTGATTTGAAATGCTTAATTTTGGCTTTTTTGTTTGTTTGAAAGGCATATCCTTTTATAAAAATTTAACAGGAAGAAACCTTAAGTAATGCGCTGCATTTCCCAAACACTTACATTAGTTAATGCTTTTAACTCTTTTATTATTTGCCAGTTAAAATGTGGAAAAAATGTTTTATTTTATGCACACATAAATCAGAAAAGCTTAAGAAAATATAAAAAAAAAATAATAATGAACATAAAATGGAAAAAGTAGAAATTTATTTGTTGAAAAATGTCCTCCAGAAAATTGCTGCAGCACTGGCTGTTGTTCTCCAACTCCTTCTCCTTCACTTTCTCCTTCGTCTTCCTTTTCTTACTTATGCTTCACCCTTAACTACTATACTTTCTTTTTTCTTTTTTTTAGCAGTAATTTTTTTTTTCGTAAATAATTGATTTATTTTTGTACAACGGATTTCTTAAGTAACCGCCTTGTTGGAGTGAATGTGTTCGCCAGTCCTTTTTACGTACGTTCAAGTTTCTCTATTTTCGTTTTTTTTTCTTTCTTTAACAGTCTTCTTTTCGCTTATGATTATTTTCATATGCATTAGATTCCAAGGATTAAGAAATGTTGTTCATTTTGTGCTGCTTATTACATTTTTTAATGTCGATTATTAACGCAAAATATTTAAAATGCAGCCCCCAGCAAGGAAACTCATTCAATTTCTACAAGATATTCTCCTGCTGCTGAAGCTGATACGTTTGTTGTCCATAGTCTTGTTGCCAACTTTGTCGAAAAGAAAAATATGTCCTTTTACGCAAGGCTACAAAAGAGAAAAATAATAAAAAAAGAAAATAAAACTGAAAAAAAAACGTGAGACTGTTTCAAAATGAAACTTGGGAGTATCGTTTTTTCTTGTTATTATGACCCCTTAAAAATATGGTTAAAAATAAGAGATTTTTCCAATTAAACGATAAGATTCAGACTCAATGGAAATGGAAAAATCAATAAATAATTAAAGTTAAATTTCACCAAAAATTGTAAACTGTAATAACACGCTAAATTATCTTATGAGTGCTAGTTAAGAGTAAACAGAAATAATTTCAATGTTTTAAATTAATTTCAAACGATTCTTTCAGAAGAGTATATATAATGGCATCCATATGTTATACCAAAGAATATGGATATAAAGAATGCGCATTATGTAGAAGTTAAATTTCTTATGGCGGGTTGTAACATCACGACCCGCTCTTACCAAAATCTTTTTAAAAAATCATTTCTTGATGAGGGGGGTGGAAGACAGAACGAAAATAAACACAAACAAAGAGCGTAACAATGTGTTGCTCTCATCATGAGAGCGTAAAAATGCATTCAGTTGCTTGTCAGCTTCTAAAGAAGAATGTTCATGTCGCTTTTTTCAGACTTTTTCAGACAATTTTACACCCAAAGAAATATTACAGTATGATTCACTAATATCAATGAGAAATGATTTCGATTTTTGGAAGAATACTTGCCAACTTAAATACGGTGTTTTTAGGTTTTTAGCGCAGTACAATTTTTCTATATTTTTCGCTCACATATAAGTACATATTATTGGGTTAAGTAGACTTGAAAATATTACTAACAATTTTCCTCTGGGTTAACACATGCCTCTCATAATTTTTGTCATGTTCTTTTTGTACCAACGTCTGAGAATAAGTGATTTGAGAACAGTATTGCCGTTTTTGATTATTTCTAACCAAAATTGGATATTTTTTTAATCAATATGTAGGCGTGTAGATTTTTTTGGTTTTGGTTATTTTTTCTTATAAAAAAAGCTATTTTTGTTTCTTTTCTTATTAATTATAATTTAAATTTGAAAAAAATAAAATAAAAGTCTGCGAATTTAATTTTGGTTATATTTTTTCTTATATGGTGATTTTTTCACAAGTGTTGGTTACAAAATTTTTCTTCGTGGCAACACTGTTTCAGAAGAATAAATAAGAAAGTAGTCAAACAACAAAAACGCACGATGAAAACAACGCATTGTTACGCTCTTGGTTTCTGTACCCTTCCCTTCTATCTTTCCCCCCGCGTCCGGAAATATTTTTGAAAAATATTCCAAAATATGTTGAAATGCACATTCTTTATACTTTATTTTCTTTGGTTATACTTACATATGTACATATGTGTTATTTATTTATTTATTTGATTTAATTACGCTTTTTAGTTAGTTTAGGCATAGTTAGTCTTCTATTTCTGTATCAATCTTACGCAGTGAATTTATAGAACTCTTCATTTTCGATTTCGTATTTCTAGTTGGCCTTGATTCAATTATACAATAGGATTGTTAGTTGAAATTAGTAAAGTTGCGGTAAAGCTTAAGATAATACTTTGGTAGGCAAATCACATGTTTACATTATCAGCCGTATGATTAGGTTCATTGATATACATACATATTTTGCTTATCACATTACACGATTTAGGAATATGTATTTCGATTTTTTATTTTATTGAAATTACTCAAAATAAATATATGCATGTCGAAGTGTTGTTGTCGGAATTATTACAGTTTTCGAATTAAGAATTCTCTTTTTTGAATAATTAAAGTGTACTTTGCTTTCAAGTTTATATTAAAATCCATTTAATAGGGCTTCATAAATTATGGATAGCTAAGGAGGGGGAATAAAATATTAAGAACCGCATTTATTTCAATACATGTTTACACACATCAGTAACAAGTTTACTGTTCTTATACAATGGTATGTATATAAAAACTGCTGTTACCTTTTAAACAAATTTTATATTTATACGAGAGTGTGTATGAATAAATGGATCTGTTTAGTTTGTCTACAGTGCCACAATCATCGTCAGCATCATCATCATCATGAAAACTTGGGTTTGTAATTAAATTAGTCATCTTGTGCTTTAATGTTTATGTCACTCGTCATTATGGAAATTGGAAAGCGCAGAAGTTACAAGAGTCTGTCCGCTTGTTTGTTTGCTTCGCTGCATGAAAACTAGCGGTTAGAGGCTTCCTTTTCTCATTTTGTTGAACTTCGGCGCAAATAACTTCAAACAAAATGCTTTCTAAAGAGCTTCATTTTCCATTACACAGAGCATTTTTAATATTGCTGCATATCAATGTTTTACTTACTATTTAAAGATATATACATACAACTCGATGATTAAGTGCTTCTGTAAAGTTTCTCTTTCCTACTCGACTCCAATACATACTATTCATGTTCATTGTCGCTACATTCATCACTCGTTGTTGTTGTATCGTTTCTATTTCTGCTTTTGTTTCTGTTTCTGTTTCTGCCACTATAGTTGATGGAATTCTGAATCTCTCTTTGTTAGTGTGTATTGGAAAATTGTTTTAACAACTTTTTCTTGTTCTCCTGTTACAAAATATACTTAATATTGTTGTTGCTTTGTAGATAAATAAGAAAAGTTTCATCAAAAAAGGTAGCATCAGGCGGTGTAGTGCAAAGGCATGAATGGACGGGTTACCATTGGGTTGGAATTGCTAACAGTTTCGGTGCTGCTGTCGAATACGACGAATATGATGAATACGCTATGGTGCGGTACGGAGATTGGTTTATTTTTTGTTGTTCAAATGCAGAGTTTTTTTAAGTAAATTGCAATATTTGCTTTTGGTTTTTATACTAAAGAACGTATTTTTTTTTTTTTTTTTGGAAAAAAAAGAGTGAATGGAAAGGAAAGCAAAAATCGCAATTTCAGTTGAATGAATTCTATTGCAAAAATGCTTAAAAAATTATCAAATGGGAGAAGAGGCATAAGAAAAAATGATTAAGGTGAAGTAGGAGACGATAGGAGAGAAAGTTTCAAAGCGGCTAGTTTGTATTGAGTAAATAAAAGATTAAAGGGCGTTTCTCGAAACTAAAAATTACCTTTTGATGAAAATTAATAAAAGATGTTTTAATAATTATTTCTCTTCTTTTGCCTTTTAATTGTATATGTAATGGTATGGAGATTCTTAAGCGGTGAATATAATTTAAATAGAAGTTGAAAGCGTAACTTAAGTAAGAGTTTGAGAATGAGAAGCGAAATAAGAAACGGAAGCAATTTTGCTGCTTTTACGCTCTTTAAAAGTAGATGAGTTTATTTGCATTAAAAAAGAACAGAATGGACAACAATTATAATTATTTATTAATGAATTATTTACTGGAAATTAATGCGTAAACTATATTAATTTTGGTATGTTGGTTTTTTAAAATTAAATTAATTTTTAAAAAACTCCACTAGATTGTTGCATTAATATACGAGTACAGGTACTTCAAAGTATGGATGATTAACATACGTACATATACATATGCATTGATTCCAATTTCTTCTAAGCCTGCGGTTTAAAAAGAAAACATTTTAATTGAAAACAATTAAGTTTTCGCATTATTATCTGCTTGCTGACTTTACATACATGTGTATACTAAACTGTTTGGCAGGTCTACAGTTGCACGCCCTTTATTTGGGTTGTTGAAAAATTTATAAACTGATCAGCTTACCTTGGTTTTAGAATTATTTATTATTTATGAATTGATTTTGTCTGAGTACTTTTACATTCACCTGGTTATTCTCTTATTCCATATAATTTCCCAAAAGAATTCTGGTGAAACCTAAATTCCCAGGCAATCTTGTCTTTTTAACCATATTTTTATGAATGGTTTGTAGTACTCTTCTTGGTCTTGTTTTTCACTCTTTCTTTCCTGATATCTTGAAAGGCAACCTGTCACTCTGGGAATTCTAACTTTTGACCCATGTCTGTATAACACATAGTAATATCATGGAATAGAAGAGAATTTCGTTTTACAATATGTTTTAGAAAATCTCCAAACTATTACTCTTGTCGGTAGGTAAAGGCGACAAATAATACAACAGCAACATCATCATTAAGACCAACAACAAGAACAAAAACAATTGCAACGACAATGTAGTCAATGAGATGAGAAGAAAAAAAAGAATGGGGGAAAAAAAATAAATAAAATTATAAAAAGATGCGGATGATGACGGAGACGGTGACGGTGATGGCAATGGCGATGTCGATGTCGATGGTGATGGTGAGGATGATGAGGTTGGAAAAGAGAAGTGATGGAAAAAATAAAAAAGAAAAAATAAAAAAATATAAGAATAAAGTTTTCCATGTTTAACAACAAGTTAAGAATCGAAAAAGTTTTCCTCTTCTCTCACTCACTCTATCGTCATCATAATTGGTAATTGTATTTTCTATACTTGAAAATGTTGTTGAGGCTGATGCTGTTGCTGCTATTGCTGTTGCTGTTGTTGTTGTAGTTATTGTATTTCGTTGTTATTGCTTCTTTTTCGAAACTGCAGTGCGACAAGTGTTTAAAAAAGTATGAAATAGTTTTGTTGTGTTGTTGTTAATGTTGCTTTCCTTCTTACTTGGTTGGTTGGTTGGTTGGTAGTTAGTTTCTTGGTTGGTTGCCTAAATTCCATGAAAGCGAACGACATTGGCAGTAGCGATAAAGATGGTGGTAGAAGTGAAATGTGTGAATGGATATTGTATTGGAATGGATGACTAAAGTACAATAGATGTGTTTGGACATAACGAGTGCAACTAATATGACATTAAAACTTGCTTCTTGTACTTATTTCAAGATATTGTATTACAATTTTCACAAAAAAAAAAAAAAAATTAAAAAAATAAAAAAAAATAAAAAGAAAAAGAAAAACTTTATGTTGTTTTTCCCAAGTGTTTCACTTGTAAACAAAAACTAAATTTTTTTTTTTATTTTTCTTAACATTTTCTATTTGTATTAATATGCGTGTAAGTGTGAGTGTGAGTGTGAGTGTGAGTGAGCTGTTTCTTATTTATATTTTCATTTTTCTTCGTTTATTTTCCTTTTTTTGCCATCTTTTGCAATTGACAATCCTCATACGCAAAGTGGTACTTCTCTGTACTTCCTTCTCTCATGAACAATAAGTTTTTGAAAAGTATTAAACTTTGTTTTTATTGCCACCGTTGTAGTTCTTACGTATTGTGACTGTTTCTGTTACTTGGTTGCACTCTATTCCCAGCTTTAAACTGTTTGTTTATTTTTGTTGTTCATCTTGTTGGTATTAGTAGTAGTAATAGTAGTTGTTCGTTCTAGTTATTGTTTGTTTTGTAATGTTTATTATTTTCATTCTTTTTCCTTTCGGAAAATCAAAACTAAACTCAAGCATGATTATTTTTAGTGAGAAATGCTGAAATTGACAAGAACAATGATGATGACAACAACATCAACAATAAAAACAACGTTCACAAGACTTAAAAAACCAAGAAAAATCCAAAAATTATAAAATCATATTGTATGTTTAAAGCACTTGTCATTATTATCGTTGAACATTATATGGGATTATTTCATAAACGGTGTAAGCAACAAAAACTCAATGAAATCTGCCACCATTTGATTGGATCGGATAGGAAAAACAGAACAGCAACAACTATAAAACAAGTAATATTGTTAAAAACGAATTTATTATCAAATTATTCTCAGAACGTTGTATAACTGCGCAAACACACACACGTCCACCTAATTATAAGTGCTCCACATTTAACAGGGAAAACTTTGTTCTTGCAATGGAGGACTGTTGGTTATTTAGAAATGTGAATGACAAGGCGATGAAACTTGTGCGCTCCATATCAAAGACTTACATCGCATGCATTGCAAGGAAATGTCAGCTGCCTGACAAGAAACACGTCTACTGGCAGCACGAGGGCATAGTGATCTAAGGCGAAAAGGTAACAGCGCTCATCGGTTATTCCAGAGGGCTAGAAATCGTGATTATTTCACAGAACTACAGGAAAGATATACAAAGTTCTGGGTCGACCTTAATAAGGATGATTAAATACCCTGGGGCACTGGGTATAAGGTGGTGATGAAAAAGCTGAACAGCTTACGACCACCTGCAACAACATGTGCAGATAAGCTGCAACCAATCGTCAAGAACCTTTTTCTGCATATCCTTTTCTCTAGGATATGAAAGAGGCAGAGGATGCATCAGTATACCGTCTGCTCTGTATGTTCGACATAACAGAAAAACTTTTGAAGAGAATAATCTGTAGAAGGCTAGAAGTATTCCTGGGGAAGAGGGCTTTTCAGATCGCCAATTTGATTTCCGGAAAGCACGTTCTACAGTAGATGCAATAGAAACGGTTATGACATTATCAAAGGACGCTATCAGCGGTGTACGCTGGCTGGAGGGAGATAAAGAATAGTGCTCTATTCTTGGACGTCACATTCAACTCTGCGGATTGGGATGACACGCTAGCTGCGCTCAACGAAAAGAACGAAAAGAACGTACAGAATTACTTAATGGAACTTATTAAGAACTACTTTAGGGATAGAGTGCTTTTATATGACATAAATGGCGGCAGAGAGTCGTGTGCGGCAACGGCGGGGATTCTGCAAGGTGCGGTGCTGGGCGCACTACTATGGAACGTCATATGTAATAGTGTACTGAGGCATATACTCCGTAGAGGTATACAGATTATTGGATTTGCGCAGATATTGCATTGGTGATAAGGGGAAAGCATTTGGATGTATCGGTTAGAAAATATAACATTGCAGTTGGCATGGTTAGAAGCTAGATAGTTCTCGCGGATAGTTCTTGCTGATCACAAAACGGACTTTATACTTGTAAGAAGAGGATGGAATTTAATACCATAGCGGTAGGCGACCAGCGCATGGAACAACATGGAATTAGTCAATTAAGTACCTGGGAGTTATGGTTAACAACAGGCTCACGTTTAGTGAACATATAACGTACATCGGTGGAAAATATGCGGTGACAACATGCGCACTTGCTCGAATGATGGCCCAAAGCTGAAGACAGTTGTTGATGAAAGTAGTGAGATCGATTGCTATATATGCTGCCCCTATATGAATAAGAGGACCTATAGAACATAAATATGTAAATGCAGCCTACAAGAGATCCGCTCTCAGGGTAATTTCTGCCTTCCTCATGGTGTCTACTGGTGCAGCATTGGTGATTACTGGGATGATGCCGCTACAGCTTGTAGTTTACGTTGAGAGTAGAAAACATTTTACAAGGAGGGGAACAGGGCTATCGAATCCCATGCAATTGGTTGATGATGCTATGGATAGATAAGGCAAAAAGATTGGTCCAATTCCACCAAGGGAAGACTCATGCCGAGTATAGTCTAATGGACCAAGAAGAAACACAGCCAGGTGAACTTTCACGTAACACAGTTGTTAACCGGCCATGAATGTTATAGAGCATATCGCTATAAGTATGGTCACGACATGGATGAAGCATGCCTAGAATGCCGGAATGAAAGGAAAACGCCGAAGCATGTTGCATTACTTGCTAGCGATACGATAACTAGCTATTGTTCTATGTAAAGAACAATAGGATTCCAGGTAAAGATGTTAACCTCATATGAAAATTGGAATAGAGTAAGTGTTTTGGCAAGGAAGGTGCTGATGTAGCAAAGAATTAGAATTAGAAGGCAGCACTGGCTGAATATGACCCCGGGGTGGGCGACTGGATGGAAGTGTGACAAATGAGGTTGGTTTAGTACGTTGGCGATCTGCAAGCCGAGAGTAAGTCTTGCGGCGAATCGTGCACATTGGGTATTGAAGAGACTATGAGCTATTTAAAGTGATTTCTGCTAGGCTCTTACATATATTGAGTTTTGCGATCGCTCTTATTGGGTAAATTTCTCCATAAGATAGTTGAAGTTTTTTAAACGTGTTCTAAAATATTTAATCATTTTAAATTCGGCTTATAAAGCAGGACAACGTAGCTTTGTCCAACACAAGTGTATGCGTGTATAGAGGCTTTCCTGGTACTGTAAATTAACAAGCAAAAGAAATCAAAGGCAAGTATGGAAATGTGAAAGGCAGGGCAGGCGGTGGTAGTATGTGCAAAAGTAAAAAAAAAATCAAAATTTCATTTGAATTTTTATGACAGTTGACTTCCTCTATTTGTTTATAAATTATGTATTGTCGCAGTAGTAATAACCTTAAAGTATACAAAAACAACAACAACAGCGTCACTGATAATAGCTACAAAAGAACAAAAAAAAAAAAAACTAAAAATAAATGAAAGAGTATTTCTTTATTATGAGCATAAGAATAACAAACCGATAGGAAAAAAGAAGGAGTGCATTGAGGAACTGAATATATTATTTCAATGATGGCCATAAACTAAACCTAAGCCAACTCATAGCAAACCATGACCCGTATTTACCAAATCTAAGTTGTATTTGATCTTGAAGTACAATTAATGTAAATAGTTTTGTTCCTTTCCCTTTACAAGTTTTAAGTTTTCTTTACGGCAACGATAAATAATATTCAAAAGGATACTTTAAAGATAGAAACTTTTGCTGTCTATATACTATGTTTGTATATACATACATATGTATGTGTATTTTGTTTTAAGTACTCCATATACATATTTTAGTATGTTTCGCCTGTATTTATGAATGAAATAACGATTACAATTGTATCATTACATATCATGTTGTGTGTATTGTTTCTTTGATTGCCATTATTATGAACGAATACCGCTATTTGTTGCAATACAATGGATGTCAATCTGTATCGTTCATACATGTGAACGTGTTCCAACAAAAAAAAAAGTACTTGGAATACATTTAGTTTTACTATTGTAAACATTTCCTGTCACTATTGTTTTAGTAGGATCGTACTCACTTCGATGTATACGTTAGTATCTCAAGTGTCCATTGCGCTGATTTCCGTAACGGTTTGTTTTTTTGAGATTTTTTTTCTTCATTTGACAGTTTTCTGGCTTAAATTTGCATTTGCAATGGGGATATGAAAATGACAAAGAAAAATTATTTATTAACTGCATATTTTTTTTCCAATTGTTCGAGTCACTACTTCTGCTACGTCAATGATATTATAATATAGTCGAAGGAAGAAGTACAAGTGGCCAGCTAAAGTGGCCACGAATATTAATTAACAGAAATGGTTGGTCTCTGTTTCGATTTAAATAGTCATTTGGATTTGCATTTATTAAGTTCGGAAATGATGCAGGTGAGTGTAGGGAATAATATAGTTTCCTATAGCTATTGTCCGGAAAATTGAAGTTTATAAATATTAAGACTTTGAAAATGGATAAAACGGCTCAACTAGAGCTATTAAAGAAAGTTGCAATGAATAAATTCTGGTTTATTGAGTTACTCAAACAGTCTTAACTATTGCTGGAGAAAAGCCTATCAATAAAACAATAAACAATAAAATAATGCTGAAATTTCGATAAAATAGTGAATAAATTTTCCAGTACATATTGTTTTGTCTGCAACTAAATTACTTTTCTCATTTATTTAATTCACTGTATCAATGAATTTTCAAATATGAACATGAACCAGTTTTACTTGGTGTTGTACCATTTATTAATCACTCTAACTTTCTTAATTAATTCGTTAAATTTAAATTCATTAAATTAAATAAACAAAATAGTTGACTTCTAGTCATGCAGTTTTTATTCTTTTAAATTTTGTGGGTGCTTGAAAATATTCGTTAGACCTTGTTTGATTCAAAGTATTAGAAAATATTTTCAATCTTTACATTACCGGTGCATGAGTACTAACGGAGCTTGGCCCATTCTTGTTTCTAATTCTGGAAGAGCATATCCTTATTGAGATAACCATTGTTGATTATTTTCTATTATTAAATTATCGTTAGTAAACAGTTTTGTGATTTTCAGACTGACTTTTGTTGACTCACCGACAAAGTTGTCATTTATTTCTTTTGTATGTAATTACGGCTATTTGAAAGTTCCCATTTATTGTCAGCATAGTCCAATGATTCCGTGGCAATGGATTGTGTAACGTTAATGCTAACCATATTGCAGTCGACCTAACGAGCCATTGTAAGTAATTTCACTGCACGATTAAAAGAGTTCAATTTACACCATATTATTTTAAGCAACTAAACTCCCAAATATGTATTTCAGCGTGATTAGTGCCATAGAAGGGATATTTTGTATTTTTTAAATTTCTAAGAATTTGGTAAACACAAGAGGTTAATTGTCTTAATGTACATTTTGTCAAGTATAGATCGATTTAGAATTTTATATAAATCAATGGAAAACGATATTCGTTCGTTAAACAGTTATAGATTTATTCAGAAGAAGTTTTGGAATCTCTAGTTTAAATCTCATTAAACAAGCATAGCTTATGATAAAACACATTGGAGAATATAATCGTGTCTTAAAAACAATGAAATCTATGTGTGCTTTACTTCTAAATATACATATACATATGTACACATATACATTTTTTATAAAATGAACAAGTTTTTGATTTCATCAAACATATTATAACGTCAATAAGCACACCTAACAGCGTATTTGCATGGATGGACAGACATAATTGCCTCCACTAGTACGACCGCACATACTTTTTATGCATACACATACATCTATGTATATGTTATAGGCTGTTTTTGTTATATGATTCGTGTGTGTGTGCAGAAATAAAGATCACATACATGTTGTATATTGACTTTTGAATTGTTTGCCTGTGAATAAACGGAGTTTTTTTAAATTTGGTATTTATTCGTTTATATACATATGTACATTGTACTTGTACAACATTTACACATTTTTGTAATTGTTTTCATTATTGCTTTACGATTCGAAACTAAAAAGAAATGCAAATATGAAATCAGAAACAAACAAAATTAGAAAACGAAAGTAAAATACAAAAACAAATGGAAACGGTCTTTGTGAATGTATAGTAGTTGCGGTCATAGTATAATTAGTTTATTTATGATTTGCGTGTCTGGATGATATTAAAAAGAAAATGAGATTTTTAGTTTATTTATACTCGACTTGTACCTGAATCTGCTCCTGTACCACAACGTAGCAGCTTTACATACAACCAACAACGAAGTGTTTTGTTTTTGTCTTTCTCATTTATTTTTCTTGTTTTGTTTTGTTTCAAATGCTGCCACTGCTAATGTATTTTTGTGTGCAAAACAATTTACATGTCGACCACCATTGATTTTATCGTTTGTCTGGTTATGTGACGTTGAGGATGTGGGCATATGTACATACATATGTACATATGTATGTGGTGTGTGGTGGTACGTGGCCCATTTTACGTTTTAATTGAATAATTTTTCTATGAATTTTCATTTACGCGGAAATCATTTTTTTGTTTCGATTTTTAGATTACCAAAAAAATTTGTATTAATTTTTGGCTGTTTATTAGTTTTACTTTATCACCTGAACTATATCACTCCATCTTCTTCAAATTTAAAATTTTACCTAACAAAGTGAACCCAGCAAACATTAAAATTGATAATGAAATGTAAAACAACATATGTATGTATATTAAATTCACACACATTTTTCACATTTTGAAATTAACATGACATAGGGTACTGGAAACACTTTAATTTTATTAAATTTTCCTTTTTTTTATTAAAAAGATAAGTAAAAAAATAAATATTTAAAATTTAAATGGTTTAAAGCGTATTAGGAGTATAAAAAATATATGGTATGTATATAAATTTTATTGTGAGACTTTATTATTAAGTATGTGAAATTTCAATAAAATCACTCATACGTCACGTGCCACATGTTGTGTGAATAAGTGAAAGTAATTTCAAGAGATTTTATTTATACCCTGTTTTTGTAGAACAAACTATTTTACACGAATGTTTTTTTTTAGTGGAAATATCAAACAAAAATGCTCAATATGTTTCCAAATAAACATTCAATTTTGTCTCAGTTTTCCACGCAAAAGAGGTTCGTCTTACAAAAACAGACCCTGTAACCCTTATTAGTATTATTTATATTCATTCAATCTTGAATTCATTACTTTTGTCAGCTATTTAAATGGGAAATATTGAGTTTCTAATAGTAACGTTTTGCAAATTGCTTCGAGGCTAATGAAGCACGCGTTTTTTTTGTGGGCATTTGCTAAAGTATAAAATTCATTTAAAAAATAATCAAAAACAACCACAAAATAGTTAACGCATATCAGTAAATAATTAAAAAAAGCTTTGACATTTAATTGGAAAGAAATGAATTCAATTAAAATGTGAATTAGAAACGGGTAATATGGGGTGAAATGTTTGCTTGGTATTGTGTATTAAATATACAAAATTTAGTTTTTTTTTCATAAAATTATACAATATTTTTTGCTTTAACTAAATAATGATAAGCATACACACAAAAGCACACACATAGACAAATTAAATTATCATAACACTGTACGTACGTAACTATATACATACTATATGGTTTATATAAATATACAATATCAGACATTCATACATACATACATACACATACATATTGTATTGTATTGGTGTATACAAAAATGTAAATATATATTAAGAGTAGACGTCGTGTTAGTTAGTTGTTGTTATTGTTGCCGTTTTTGCTGCTATTGTGGTTGAAATGCTAATTATCTTAAAATACTTTTATTCATTCATACCATACATCCACACACACACGCACATATATATATGTATATAAAATTATTTCGTGTTTAACTACCAGCTGTACCAATTATTATTTAAAGTTCATATTGTTGTAACTGTTGCTGTTATTGTTGTTTGTTGTTATGCCGTCTTGTAGTTGTATCGACCCACATACTGAATTTAAGTGCACGGAACACGTTTATACAATCACATAATCTCACATACCTGATATTGTTTGTTATGGAATGTATGAAGGAAAATACTCCCGAAAACATTGTAACAGTCAATGTTCAGGCTATTGTAACCATAAAAATACTTTTAGAAATTTTAATCAAAAACAGTTACGTTAAAACATTTCAATACTAACTATTCAATTAACTATTCCGAACCTTTTTACACATTTCTTCTGTTTTAATAATAGTTGTATCGATTCGCAGTGAGTATTGGATAGATTTCTTTTCAAAATTACTTTGCAATCCACGTTTAAGTTATTCACTGCAACCAGTGAATTTATTGGCTTCAATAAATGGCTTGAGACAGGAAAGTTTAATAATTGCTTCTTTTTTGATAAATATGTATTTGAAATTAGCCGAAAGTGCATTCTAATAACTTTAAATTTCTAATGTAGTAGACTAAATATTAAAAATAAAAATAAGAAAATAATTAAATAGAAATGGTGTCTACTCGTATGAAAACTAGAAGAGGAAGTACTCCATTCACTAGAAGCCAATGCAATTAACAGCACGCAAAATGAAATGAACAAAAACATGTAATGGAAAATGCTTTGTGGTCATGTTTTTGAAATATTGATTTTTTGTTGAATTTCTAGGGCGCTTGCGAAAAAAACGTTAAAAACTAAAACAAAAAAAAAAAATATTGTAGGAATATTGATATTAAACAACTCAAAATAGGCATTCGAAAATTTAGTATATATACACACAAAGCTTATATACATACATCTTTAAACACTCAACAGATGCCTAGATATTGAAGTTTTGAAATGTTTTATGGTATGTTTTAAATATGTTAACGATTGTTTTTATATAAAATTTGTAATCAAATTCAAATTAAAACCGTATTAAAATACAAAGAAATCAATTCAGTTGCAACTATTTAGTCTGTCTTCTTGCTGCTCGTCTCAAAGGACTTCAATGACAGACACAACATTTTTCTTCTTTTTTTTTCAAGCAAAGTAAATTCCAAAAAGAACAAAAAAGAGAAAAAGGCAACAACGAGCAAATATTGAAGAACGTTTAATTATCGACAATTGATAATTAAATTAAGTGTTTAAAGATAAGCTCAGATACACAGACACTCTTTCATTCTTCGACTCGTTTTTCAAATGCCAACTCGCTCATTCGTTCTGCCTCCCTCCCAGTTTAAAAAATATAACAAATACTTTAGCATTAGAGTATGTGTATTAAAAAATAATTAGGAATTCTTTCAAGAACCCACCCAAAAAATGTATAAAAGAGGAAGAACAGCACGAGAATGAACCAGAGCACGGGTATATAACATAAAATTGTCTGTAGAAGAAATTCAATTAAAATGCTGGCTAACAACGAGCGTTTTGTTGTTAATTCTTTACAAAATTTTTTTTTTTTTCGTTGTGAGTGTGTTTTATTTTTTATTTTTCTCTCAATTTTTTTGTTTCATGTTTTATTTTTGTTTGAGGTAAGGGATATGTTTAAATATCCTTGCGGTTAGAGAAAACGGCAATAAATTACACTTTGAGGCTGTTTGCAGTTAAGCTTGCCTGGTATTAAGAAGGCTTTTGTTGTGTTGTGCTTGTGATTGTTTGTGTTTCACTGCCAGTTTATGTGTGTGTTAGCTGTGTGTGTATGTGTGTTTGTGTATGAGTATTAGAAAGTGTGTAGAGCAGTTTTATAGCAGAGCTAGATTAGATAACAAAAAATGCCAGAGGTGGGTAAAATTGGCATGATGTTGACTTGCCAAATTGGTTATAGGCTGGCTGCAATGTTCAACCTAACACATGCATTCGAAGTATAGAACTCACAAACGACTAAAAAGCCAAAATAATATAAAATGTTGTGGAATGAAACGAAAGCGAAATGAAAAAAAGTATAAAATATAACATAAAATAGATTTAGAAGTTCATTTAGTTTCGTTAAATGGCGATTTAATTGAAATGAAAATCAAAGATCTTTTTCTTATCCACCACTAGGACCATCCACCAAACGAATCTTAGCGAATCTTAGTGGTATGTATGTACATATGTGTGTGTCTTTGGCAATAGCATCACTAAGTAGTTACATATTCCTTATACATATACTGTACATACATACTTATGTAGGTATGAGCTATGTACATACATAGTGTATGTATATATTCTAGATGCCTTCTTAAACACTGATTTGTTGTTGTTGCTTTATTGTTGTAAAAACTGAAATGCCAAAAAAATATACAATTTAAAAATAAAATAAAAACAATATGAGAAGGGAAAAATACGAAAAAAAAAAAAAAGAATTGTGTTGGCAAAACCGCAAAAGGTTTTTGCAATCAAAATACACTTAAACTTGGTCTATATGAGTTAGTAAAATAGTTTTTAAGCTTTTTATTGTTGTTTAGATTTCCAAAAATTTAACAGAGAAACCAATATCAAGCAATGTACACACGCGTCGTAGCCATAGAAGTGGTAATAGTAGTGTTATATCTGTGGGTGTAGATGTAATTGGGTGTGTATGTGTAATCATCAAGTTGGCATTATTTTGGATGTTTGTCTTTGTATTGGTATTTGTGTTGTTTATTTTCGCTTGCCAGTATTTAGTTTTCTTGTTATGGTATTCGTGTGGGCTATAGTATTAGTAGTAGTCTGTCACTTGCAGGATATTCTATAAATAAGCCTTAAACCAAAACTACCACTACAAAAGTTTATTTTTTTATATGTATTATTATTATTATAAAAATGTGGAGACAAATAGCTGAAAATTTAAAATAAAAATTGTTGCAGTGTTTTTGTTGTTATTGCTTCGTTGTGTACGTAGTTGTTAGCAGAAAGGTTCGGTCATTTCTCTCTCTCTCTCTTTCTCTCTCTTATTCTCCCACTTCTCAATAGATTGTCAGTCTCTTTTTTAATAACAATGAAAACTCTACATTCTACAATTCGAGTTTCTTTTTTCACTCTAGAAGAAATGATTTTCACCTAATCTAAGTAAACCAGACCTAGCCAAAATGTTACATACTGCATTATACCAGACCACATCATCGGGCCCTGGCAACACAAGCAACAATACCACTTGTCATCTATGCCGTTTAAAAATGCCTTTCTAACGTGTTTTTTTCATTCTTTTTTTTATTTAGCAGTGTTTTTTTTTCTATTTTGGTTGTCTGTTGTTGTTGTTGATTTTATATAAAAACATTTTAACACGAATTGTAAACAACGTAACAGAAAATAAAAACATCGCATAAAAACAAGTGTCAGTTTTTATGACACTTGAGTAACAGCAGGCGACATTAAACAGGAAAAATACTGAAGACGGCAAAAAATTAAAAGAAAATAATCAAGAAAAAAAAACCAAAAAAAGAAAACAAAGTGGAAAATACAAATAACTAGGCAAGAGCATTGTAACTATTTCTGCTACTGCTACTGCTACTGCTATTGCTATTACTACAAGTACTTTGCTACTAAATAAAACAAAATTAAAAAAAAGATACAAACGTGAAAACAAAAAAAAAACGCGACAGCAACAGCAGTGAATAGAAGAACAACAATAGAAATAAACAACCAAAGAAACCACCACGTACTTCATAAACACCTAAAAATAGCTACAGCAACAGCGACTAAGAAGAATAAAGAAATGAATTTCGCATAAAAGTACCATGCCATGTAAAAAAATAAAACAACAACGACAACAACAACGCTATAGAAAGAAACTAATTCTGTATTTATAGAACATGTATTTTATGACAAATATCACCCAACATTGCGACAAATGGTTGTCGTCCTTAACGGCCATTAATTGATAACAGTACAATTTGTATTTTTCCGGCAGATGTGCTCACAGTCTCAAACTTGTCAGCCCAGAGCATACTAAATTGCTAAAAGAAAGTAGAATTCGTTTTCAAAAAAAAAAAAAAAAAAAAACAAATCAGCCAATTAAAGTTTATTTTCTTTCTTTTTTTTTTATTGTCCACTTATTTATTGCCACAATGGCGTGCAATTGGTATGTTGAAAATCAAAAACACTAAAAGTAGCTGTGTAGGAATTACTTACTCACTTACTCGATTTGTTATTGAATTAGTTACAGTATTTCTAGGCGTTAGTTTAGTTATTAACTACACTTTTCTTTTAAATACCGTCAAATTTAAAATAATTAGTTTTTAATTAACAATTAACTTTTGCCATTTGGGAGGCATTCGGCAGTATTTGTCTGGTTAGTATGCTGATTGCAATATTTTTAGCGGGTAACTTACGTCAGTCCTCTGAAAAATTTAAGTGAGTTCCCTTCAAATGTTAATGCAGAAAATGTTAAATTCAGTTCCATTTTCTATTATATATGTATGTTACCCCCCACAGTCACAGCGAAGAAGAAAATCCAAAAGCGAATTTCCCCTTTTTTAAACAAAAGCCCATTCACCCACTTCAGATACCCACAAACATACACGAATATTCCTTTAAATGATAAAATCAATTAACACACATAAAGAGATCACGTACATACAAAATCACATTTTCAAACGACTAAATACGTCAACAACAACAACAACCGACTAAAGAAAGAAGCAAACAACATTGTGGCGAGGACATTAATTCTATCATTAAAAGATTAAAACGAGCAACGAACTTAGTAACGAAACGTTTTGTGAAATATTCGAAACGGCATTTAACGAATTCCTTTTCAATTGTAATTTCCAAAAACCACAAGCATTTGAAAATCTTTAAGTTGCAAGTGGTTCAAGGGTCCGTTAAACGACAACCGCAATACCAACTGGTCTATAAAGTGAACTGCATTGCGAAGAAACCAAATCAGTGTTTAATTTAGTGCCTTTGCAGTATTTTTTCCCTACCGTTTTGATTTTTCAATTCACCACATCGTCTAGGGCGGTCGCAGAGCAAAAGGGATTAGTTGGTGGTGGTAGAGGTGGTATAGTTGTGTCACATTTAAGAGGAAGTAACGAAATACCACCTCGAATATGCTGACAGTGAAACCTAATTGTACACACGCTAAGGCTCATGTTGGGCAAATAATTGTAGGAGTTACACTCAAATTGCTTCTTTTCATATAAAAAAAAAAGAAGGAAAACGAAAAATTGTAAAAAAAAGACAATAATAAAAGAAATTGGAAAGCAGATAGAGTATATGAAGGAGAAGAATTGAGCGTAGAGAAGTGAGAATATGAAGAAAATCATTGAATCATTTAATTAGTGCTTAACTTATCGTCGACTTTTATTGTGTGTGTTTTAGCAGCAGTTGTAGAACTAAATGGAATTTACTGGACAACAAAGAAAAACCAAAATGAGAAAACGAATTACACCAAATACTAGTATATCGAATAATACAAAAATCAAATAAAACAGTTAACAGTCAGATTATTGGCTAAATTCGACAACATAATATACCCTACACTAACAATTAATTGTGGGTCCATTTTTTAATTGGAAACGAAAGATTAAACGTCTGTCCAATTTATTAATTCCTATCGGAAAAATAATTAACGTTTCTGCTTAAGAGTTCATAACGAAAATAAAAGTAAAAAAAATTCTGCATATGATAGTTCTAAAATGTTTGAATTTTTGTGTTTGAATTGAAGTGTTCCCAAAATTCGTTTTTCTCCTTCAAAATTCTTTACTTTGTTACTTTTGTTTAATTGTATTTTATTCTAAAGATTTACTTTTTATATGTATGAATCTTATTTTATACATTGAATGCACGTACATAGATACATACATATGTATGTATAGTATGTGTGTATCTAAAAGATTTGAAGCAAATGTCCTCCTCTCTTATAAGATTAGTGATACATTGAGTTAATTATTGTTGAAAGCATTAAGGGACGTTGTAATGGAATCAAAACGTTTAGAAGGTTTTCTGCAGATACTTTTTATTCTCTTTTAATAGACTTAAACGATTTGTTACTTTTAGCTCTTTAATGCCTTTAAATGGTGAACAATAGTTTAATATCGCCGTTTATTTATGGTTCATTTAAATTTAATATGTATGTATGTCGATTTTGAAATTATTTCCGTAAGTTATCTTCTATTTCATTTGTATTTAAAGTTAGTTTTTATTCAAAATTCAAAAGTAATTTGAATATTTTTTACGAAAATATTTTTTTTGACTATCCCTCTCAGCAGTCTTCTGACAAAAGTTCTGAGACTAATGTTATTGTCAATTGGATACTGGATACACATGACTTGGGCGATGTGATACCTGGCAAATGACAGTTTCTCATGTTTATACATATTTTCGTTAAATTTTTCGATGTTACTTAAGCGTCACTGTGACTCTATCAAGTGATTTTGAACCGATTGGTGACAATTGTATCCAATTTGCTGGAATAAACTTCATCTTTAAGGTGAGAAATTAGCAAATAAACTGTTTCATAATTTTTATTAAATTATTCTTACTAGCAATTACGTAGTGGACTGATTTGTATGTTGCAATCAATTATCAATTATATCAATTATATTAATATGCATTACATCAACGATTGACAATTTACTACGTGGATGAATTACATTCCAACATCATTTCCTAACATTAATCGATAAAGCTAAGTCCCAAAAAGTGTTATTACAGGAGTGTCAACGTTCCTAAAGATGTTGACGTCGTTTTCCAAATGCCAGAGTTTGGAACTTTTTCAAATAGAAATTAACTGCGCCTGAGAAAATGATGTTCTTTAACGAAACTAATGAGTCATCACATTTGCTGATGATTGTTTAACTTCAACTCTTGCACCAAATAAACCTTATAAGACTTAAGAGTCCAATTCTTACGTTTTTGACACACCATGTGGATATTTGCATACGGAACTTATTATGTAAAATGTGAATGTATTGAATTCTCGTGTGAGATTTAACTTGCTTTAGTTAAGTGTACACTTTCTATTTTATGCATGATAGATTAAAAAGATCTCTACTTTACGTCAGCTTTATGAACTGCAGCTCCTAGAATGATTCCAAATTATTTATTAAAACGACACTTAGACAATTAAATAAATCAAGAATGTACCTTTTCTTTATAACCTTTTCATACGCTATGTAAAATATACGTTTTTAATGTAGAATGATTCCATTTTCATAGTCGTTCTCACATAGTGTTCGAATGGATTTTATTGAAATTATTTGTGTGACAAAGAAAAAAAAAATACAAGAAAAAGGGAATGTAGAGAGAACTATTTTTAACTCAAAAAAATGTTCATACAAAATCTTCCTTCACACTCACATAGAGGTAGCCAAACCCAACAATATTTGTATGCATGTAGCAGTGTATTTGTATTGTTGTCTGTTGGCTTTATATTGCCTCTGCTCTTTTGATGCCAGTTGACTTGGTCAATATAGTCCTCTTTGGGTTACTGTTGTTTGCAACATTTTTTTTTTGCAATGACTTTAGTTCACTTACATTGACTGCAACATGAATATTGAATACCAATTAATACCAGTATTCTATATATGTATGTATGTACTTCCACACACATACACACAGATACAGTCATACAGTTAACTACTATGGTATGGATGATCATTTTCATAAAATTCAGTTTTAACATTCAGTTGAGTCGTTTCATTTCAAGACAAAATCAGTTTCTATTGGAGGTAAGAGAACAGCTTTACCCATATGTTTGCTATTTATTTGTTTTTTTTTTTTTGCTTGTATTATAGAAATTGTATAAAACCTAAACAACAATTAAGATTTGGCCACAAAATATCTATTTTTTTTTTATTCGTTTTTTTTTTTTTTTTTTGTAGCCGTATTGGTAAATTAAATGATTTCTTTTTTCGAATATTTCGAGCCAAATTAAAAACTTTTTCCCATTTCAAGGCATCGTAGTTTTTGTTTTTATTTCTCTGTCAATTTTCTCGGTTTGTAATGGATTACAACATGTTTTAAGAAGTAAAACTTTTTGTTATCTTCTGTTTAATTTAATTTCTATAATTTTTTGTTTGCTTGGTTTTAGTAAGTATTACCTGTTCTATTTGATTTTTAAATATTTTCAAGGATTTAGTATAACAAATACAAGCAAATAATTGCTATTGTTCTCTGTACATATATAAGTACATATAAATTAATTAATAACGGATTTATGTTTAAAAGTAAACCCTTTTAGATTGTATATAAATTGTATGTATTTAAAATGTTTACTATTTTTCAATCAAAGCTGTTGAAATCTAGAAAAGAGAGAATAAAAGTTTTAATTAATTAAAAACCTAATTAATTGTCTTGCCCCATGTTAGGAGATAATGACTTTTCATTTCAAATCATTTCGTCTATGATTCCTGTAAGTACTTATTTTCTTTAGTATTAAATTTAAAATAAAATAAAATAAAATAAACTGCAAGATTTTAAAATAATAATGTTGACGAATATGTATATCAATATTTATTTTAACTACTACATCTTAATTGTTTAAGTAATTTTACATTACATGCCCACTAAAAAGAGTTGCTAAGAACTTTTCCTATATTATTTTAAAATGATTCAATTACGATCTAAGTACATATACATAAATGAAGAACATTCCATCACAGCAATGCGTCGCATCCAACTGCATTTTATATCACGGATGTAATTTTTCTTTTGAAAATCTGTAACATAGCGTATACGCTATGTTAACAAGTATAATTTTATAGTCACCATTCGTTCTTAAAGGATTTTAAAAAGAAATGAATAACTGAATGACAAAAGAAAGTGAATGATGATAAATCCCTTTGACTTTTATTTTATATTATGATGGTTGCTGCTATACATACATATGTATATGTGTACATATATGTAAATAAAAGGAAGCATTTTTACTTTGTTCACTCGTATACATACCAGTACATCCACTTGCACAAGCGAATGAATGACGGAGCGAATGGGCGATCGAATGAATCAATGAATAAATGAAGACTTGAATGCGATTGTGCATATAGGAATATTGTTGAGATTACATTTTTTTTTATTCAACAGAAGTTTTATGTACTGCTATAAGGTGCATAATAAATTTCTTACGATATTTCCTACATCCATGAAGATTTTGTTTATTGAAATTCGTTTTTTTTTTCAATATTTTTAAAAGCTCTGATTTAATCAGGTTGAAATAAATTTTGACAAATTGAGTATGTATTTAATAATGGGCACTAATTGCTTAGAGGAATACGTATACGCAAATGTTGGTATGTATGTATGTTATATGAGTGGTTTCAACATTAATTTTTAAATACATACATAGTAATTTAATTGTTATAAATTTTTAAACTCAAAACATTTTTAAAAATCAATTTAAAGCTCTGCTGTCCCAAACACATCAGAGTGAACCTTAATTTATCGTGAAGTTAAGAATAAACTGCTTTGATTTCGAATTAATTCCATATGCAGACTAATAGAGTGGAAGACGACTCTATTTGACGGGCTCTATCTCACTGCAAACAATTTCAATTGTAGTGTTATTTTGTAAATGATATTGTGAGAAATGCTTCCATAGCTTTATGTAACCCTTTTTAAAAGCGAGGGAGAGAGAGTAATGAAAGCAAATTTCAATAATTACTAGAATTTCTTGTTCAAAACGAACACATGCCCTTCAAAATAGCTGGTGTTATGGCAGTGTGAACATCTTCAAAGAATGAAATTAATCAATCATGTGGATGTACATATATTTTTACGTTATTGAAATAATAAATGTAAAGTTGACAAGGTACTGGCATCGTTCCGATACGATTTGAATCTTTTTTTTAAAGGAAGATTTAACCCAATGCGATCTTCCACGCACAAACCATCGCAAGTGTGATATCAAAAAACATTTATGAATATGTTCGAACATTTATCCATCCATACATACATCTATCCTTCCATTGTATCTTTTAGTACATGTACGTGTACAAATCTTTCGACTGTTCGTTTTGCTTATTTCAGCATTCTGGCATTTTGACATACACCGTTTGTATATTGAAAGGTGTATACAATTCTGTATATATTTTTAAGAAGAAATTGTTTATGAAAAATCAAAATAATAAATAAAAACATACAGAGAAATGTCATTTAAGCGAAATAATAAAAGATGACCGAACAAAAAATGAATTTTTTGATATGTCATACATATTTGGATATATGTATGTATGTAAGTATATACAATGTACATGCTCCCTTTTTGGCCACTTCACCCAATTGTATTTTCTGCATTATTAAGATTTTTTTTTTATTTATTATTTGCTTATCGCAATTTATTTATTGGTTTATATTTCTCTCGGTGTATGTATTTAAATACATAAATATCTGCTCAAATGTATCACACTGCACTACAGAACATAACTCAACACACAAACGCATTCACACATTTACTTGCACATACACTTACACTTATATTTACATATTTAAAGCTCAACACAATCGGTGACTAAAGAAAAACTCAAATAAAATATTATTTTGGAAACACTTTTCGAAGGAAGAGAGTAGCAACAACGACAACAACAAATTATAATAAAACCGATAAAGGAAGCATTTTTCTTCAAATACTTTATTTCTTCAATAATAAATATTTTTATTTTTTGTTTTTTTTTCTACTTGTTTATGAATTTATAAATATTTGTGTGTGTGTGTGTGTATGTTGTTCTGTTTATATGGAATGTATTGTTTGTATGTTGGTATGTTTGAGATGTTATCGAAATATATTCAATGTTTATTTCGTGTACAAGGTGCACAATAAGCCATTCATTCGAACACTATTTCACTACTTCTGCTGTTTCTGATTCGACTTCTTCGTTTTTTTTTTGTCTAGCTACGTTGGTTTTTATGTGCAAAATGTTTGCACTTTGAAACACAAATAATGGTTATGCGAAATCTACAACAACAAAAAAGTTATCAAAAATAAAAAAAAGTAACAAAAGAAAATCCTTTGTGAGCGGTTAAGGAAAATAATAAAAACTAAACTGAAAATAATATTTTCTTTTCCGATTGTTTATTTGGAATTGCACTAGAGTTTCTATTTCTCTTGTTTAGAAGTAGTGGTAGTGGAAGTGGTAGTGGAAGCAGCAACTATTGGAAACGTTAATAATTCAGTATCGAGTAAAATGTCAATGTATGTTGTATGTATTTTCCAAAAATATAGAAATAAATTCGAAATTCGATTTATTTAGGGAAAATAAGTTTACAGTTTTATTTATGTATATTCTTGTATCAAAATATTGCGATTTAGTTAAGTTAGACGGTTAGACCAACATTTTGTTTTGACTGGTTTCAAATAATCTTTTCAAGTATTTGCATTAATGACGCCTAGCGGATTTTGATGCGTTTAAACACAATTTCTTAATTTTCCACATGCATTCGCGGTTGATACTCTCGAACGACTTCTCATAATCGACTTTTAATCGTATTTGATATGTTTTGTACATGAGAAGCCACTGTAGAAACAGGCTGTGTTGAACTAATACTTTAATCCTCAAGGTGACTCGTTACATGATTCAGCATACATATCGATGTTATTTTTAATATTGTCTGTAATACACAGACACATCACCATGTACCATGTAAGGGATAGTAACTCCAATTTTTACTATTTTAATAGCGATATTCATTTCCTATTCCGCTCGATAAAGTCTCCTATACCTAGCAATCGGATATTAGAGGGAAAATAGCAGAATTTTATGCAATAAAGAGTATCAGGATATGAGTGCATATACATATGTACATATCCCTGAAGCCAAAAGGCGGCGGAGCATAATAAATGACATAATAAATGGCATAACAATAATAATAATGTCAACATCAAATGTTTATTTATGATTTTACATAAAAAACAACACTATTGGAATGATTTCGATTAATGGGAGGGAGGCAGAGAGATCTTTAAGCGGTTATTAAGGCTTTGTTTGTGTTAGCGTCTGTAACTGTCTAAAGTAAAGTACATTAACAAATGCAACTACATCAGTTATTAGAATCGTTTCATTTGAAGATTCTTCGGGAGAAAAGGTGTATTTGACATTTGGAAATATGTAGAGTTTCCATAATAACGATAACAAATCAAACAAAAACCTTAATACTTGGGTGTTATAGAGAACAATCCATAAAAAGAATAATAAATATACATCAGAAGAATTTGAAAAAAATTTGTCCGCGATACACAATAAGTCGATTATGATAAGTCTTCTACTGATTTCGATAAGTTTTGTCGTTTTGATAGTTGGCTGCACACTTATTAACGGATGCAGGTAAGATTAACACGGCTGGAACTATTCCCGTTTGCAGAAAATAAAATTGAGATGATTCAATTTGAACTGGCTCAACTTGGCTGAAATGTATTTGTATGTTTGTATGTGTGTTACTCTGTGTATGGGTGGATGTAATATAACAATATCCATAGCAGCAACAACAATAACACTTCTAAAATTGCCAACAATAGCAAGAATTGTTGAAAAGTATTGAAAGATTATTCATTACTATTTGCTTTTATTTCAACAACAACAATAACAACACCAATTACAACAGAAACAACAACAAATCCGCAAAACAATGAAATCAACGCAAATCAATCGATATGAGATGAGATGAGATGATATAGGAGGAGGAGGAGGAGGAGGAGGAGGAGGTAGAATTGAAAATCAAATGGATTGTGATACAAGTCAGTAAAGTAAACCAGAAATGAGATGAACTGAACTGAATTGAGTTTAGCTGTCCTGTTCTGTGCTGTGCTGTTCTGTCCTCAACTGTTCTATGCTGTGTTGTGGTGCGTCGTATTGTGTTGAACTCATCCGAACTGATTGGAAAAAAAAACGTTAAAGAAAAGGAAATAATTAAAAAAGTTGCAATATTAAAAACACAGTGCTGGATGACGATTACAATGTTGCCAACTTACCAACAGCAATTTGTGTTTGGTCCTTGATGTATAAAATGACTCCTTTTCGTTTCGTGTTTGTGTTTGTGTGTCGTGTTAATACTGTGTACATGTACGTACGTACGTATGGATATAAATATTAATGTGAATGTGAGTGAAACTTTGTCTTAATGTTTGCTGATGCTAAGGGCGCTCTGCATTCTGGTATTGAGGCCAAAAGTGTCATTGTTGCTTTTATTATTGCTACAGTTTTTGTTTATGTTTGTGCTTGTGAGTTGGTGAAGTTGGACCAAAATTGTTTATTATTACAGAAATGAAAGGGTGTACCAGCCAGCATCTCTGCCATTGTGGGTACAAAGTATTACATGGTTTGTTTGGTATATTGCAACAGCATATCGCATATAAAGCAGATCATGAGATAGCAGCGATGTGTAGTAGCACATCGCTGAAACGTAAGTACGATTCAATACAATACAATACAATACAATATTATTATTAAAAAATACAAATAGTTGCAGCAGAAACAATAAATTACGACGATAATAAAACACTCGTGAGCATTTGAAAGCACCATCTTCTCTTCACAATGTTTTGTTTGAAGCATTAGAAAATAAAAAGCGATTCTTCGAAAGCTTGTTAAGTAAGGCAACATATTCATAAATATGTGTCTGACTGCCTACAAATCGCCGCCGTAATATTTATTTCAATCTTATGCGGTCCCATTGAGATTTTATTTCGTTTAATTCGATTGGCAATGGTGTGTACTACCCTCGCAGTGTTTGTTTGATTTTTATGCTTGAAGCAAAACTACTAGCACACATATGTACATACGTGAGTACGTACTTACAATATCAGCAAGTTAGTCGACAAAAGTTTATTCTGATGATTCCGATGACGATGATGACGATGATGATGATGACTGATGTTTGTCATACAATTCACTTTCATGTGAAGCTACTCGCTTCAACAGTAACAAGAACAACAATAAAAAGAATACATATTCGTAATGAATACCATCTGATTTGTTTCGTTACGTTCGGGTTTATTTGACTACACATACTACTTTATATATGTATGTATGTACACATGAGCACAGACATACTCATTTCCATTAATTTCTTCATTGCATTGTTAACATCAGCAGTGGCAAGAGTTGGAAACAAAAAGGTTCTGGTGCTTACGGTGGTCGTTGTACAATATTATTGCTGATGGCATTTATAATGGGCATGGAAATGGTTATTGCATTGATATGATTGAGGGAGAGAATATACTTGCAGTAGACTTCGTTTGTTGTGGGCGATTTTAGCGAGTGTTTGACTTTTTGGCCCTTGGCAACTCATCAAATTATCCTTGCTCGAGTTATAACATTCTTTGCCTTTTATACATAAAGCAATATAAACATGTAAACATACACACATACACACACCCATGCATTTACCCATCAATAGATAGATAGTCGATGCTTGTGTTTGTCTAACTATGAATGTGAAGATGGTGGTGGCCAAAGTCGAGATGAATGGAACATTTATTATGAAAGTTCCAATTCTTATTTTGTGCTCAATTTTGAATATTTTTAGTACTCTACAGAGCAACATTCTTAATTTATAAATGTAGATGCTGACCGCTCTCCATATACATATGTACATATATCACGCAGTGCTGTGTAAACAAATAGTAACGAAATGAAATCATTTAGAGCTTATCACCTTAAAATATAATAAGTTCATACCTATCGCTTATCGATTATCGATTTTGGATTTTGTCTTCTACCAACAGAACAATCTATGTAGTTGAAATATTAGCTTTTATAAGAATTAATAAATCGGATATAATATTAGAATTACATTCGTATGTACTTGCACAACCATTATTTTCCACCATATTGTGTATCTGGTTAGTATGGTTGTCTGTGTGCTGTAATTTATTTATTGGTCTTTCTTGGGTTCATTAAAAAAAATCCAAAAAAAAAAAACAAAAAATAGTAACATCAACAACAACAAAAATGTATAGCTTCCTTATCTGCCTATACATTATTATCATCGATGTAGTAGGCAATACTATCTCCACATATAGACAAAGATGGACCGACCAATGTATGTACATACGTGTATGCAGACATCATATTCACTATATGAGCATTCAACTATTTTGTTCGTATTATTTTTGTTCTTGTCATTTGGTATTTTTGAGTTTTTTTTTTTTTTTGTTACTGTTACAAGAAACAAAACTAATCCACTTTGATTTTTTTTTCGTTTTTTGTTTTTTACATTTTTGGACTTCTACATACATACCTATATTATGAATGTGTGTACGTATGTATGTTTAGATGAATATATTTTCCAATGGTTCCATATGCCTGTGTGTGTAACAAAAGATCTATTTGTGCCATGTATATACATACTACTACTTCCAGGACTCTACGGAGCATCAATTATTGTTTTTAAAAGCTCTTATAATTTTTTTTCTGGCATATTTCGATTTCTTTTTCTGACGCTGCTGTTGGTGCTGGTGCTAGTACTAGTACTAGTGCTGGTACCGGTAAAGAGACAAAGAAGAAGAAGAAGAAGAAGAAGAAGAAATGAAATTTCTGTTGTAAGTGAAATATTTTTCATTTGATTTTTGGTCGAGAAATTAAACTTCTCCTTTGCATAACTAATGCAAAAATCCAATTTCTTATGTAAACATAACATTTCACTCGTTTCTTTTTATTTTTTTGTACTGTTTTTATGGGCAAGTTTTTATTTTTGTTTCATGGCATTTCATAGCATTTCTTACATCATAACACTCCTTGAAAATCGACATACAAATTTCTTAGTGCAAATAGATGTCTGCATAAGTATGTACATATGGATATGTAAATGTGAATGTACATATATGTATGTGAATATGTTTGTATTTTAAAGTGGAAAAAATCAGGCCAAACGAACCATAAAATCATTCATCATTTAATGTTTGTTTAAATACATATAAAAACACTTATTCACAAATGTGTGTGTGTGTGTGTGTGTGTATGTGAGTCTGTGCATTTACGTACGGAAATACATGTATATATTTGTGTATGGATGTAGATACTAAACTGGTTAAAGAATATAAGCCAACCGATCAATCGACAAACAAATCTAGATGTATTCGT
Organism: Sarcophaga rosellei; assembly: GCA_930367235.1. Classification (NCBI taxonomy): domain Eukaryota; kingdom Metazoa; phylum Arthropoda; class Insecta; order Diptera; family Sarcophagidae; genus Sarcophaga; species Sarcophaga rosellei. The sequence goes on along the minus strand of OV884019.1, from coordinate 922,256 downwards.
AGAGCCAAAGTTTGTACGCGTTAAACGAAGAAATGTTTTAAGGAATACACGAGTGCTTGTGTACGGTGTATAGTAGCAAACCTTTTTGTTAATACTGCTTAGAAGATCGTTTTTAATGCAAACATTTACTAATGCCTTGAGTACATATTCAACTTGAACAAACAAACAAACAAAGAGAGAGACAAACGCTAACACCACCACAAATCACACACAATAGCTATAGTGGTAGTAATAATAATAATAATAGCAACAGAAACAATAAGGTAAAACTTTCCTTAGTTAAGACAATGCGAGTTTCCTTCGATTCAATTTTCTCACATTGCTATGTGTAATAAGCAAGCATGAACGCAAATCTCATCTCTCTTGCATGCGACCTTCATGCTTTTCCTCTTCACCTTCTCCTCTCCTTGGTTTTTGTTTTCATTTCAGGCCTTTATCCTTGCGATGATTGCGTACCTATTGGTTTTGTTTTAAGGATAAACGCCAAGTTTTTGACTTATGGCTATAAAACTTATGCACATGCTTACTACTACTTTATATGTGAGTGAGTGCATGTGTGTTTGTGTATAAAACTAATTTGAATGTCAAACGGACAAACATTCATCGAGATATTTGTAAATACATACATATGTAGCCGAGATTTGTTGGCAAATACACTCATCGTTGTACATTGTTGTGTTGCTAATAAGTAACAATTCAAATACCGTACTGTTCTAGCCATGAAATTATAGTTTTTCGATTTGAAAGTTAGTCAATGTGTGTTTCTATAATCTATGCTCGCATAAGTAATTCTCTGTAGTTTAGATCTCTAAACTCTATTGTAAACGTTTATAAAAGTTTATATCATTGAAAATGAAAATCAATGCTCTAGTGATTCTATTTGCGTGTTGGTTTATGAAACCGACAGGATACAAAACACATCTACTCAAGGGTAAATTTTGATTTTAAGGCCGTAAAGTAAAAAGTAAAAACACAATTCTTTTCTCCTTTGCTTAACTTTTTGCGACAAATTAATTTCTTTTTAATTTAAATATTAAAACATGATGTAACTGAATTTGTTTGTTGACTGATTAAATTATTTGAATCGAATTTATATTCAAGCGTAGATTTTTCTCTTAGATGATCGACATCAATATGATGAAATTATTGTTAGAATATAATTATCGTTAGAAATTGTTAGTAGCGGATCGGGATTTAAGAAAATAAATTAAAATCTTATTTCTAAATTTTAAATATTTTTCGTCTTTAAAAATTTTGTTTTCGATTTAAATGGTGTCTAGTTTAGAATAGAATATGCGTTTAAGGATGAATATAAACATTGATTTACACTCACGTTCTACATTTTAATAGAATGTTTATGTATGCCTTTGCCTTTCTTGTCGCCTTTTCCGCTCTTGTCGTTAAAAAATTTTCAGAATTTATTTTCGTTTGTTTAAGTTTATGGTCTTTAAGTGGCCTTCAACGTGCATACATACATATGTACGTTCATACACATTAATCCGTATACCACATTATAAATATTCTGTATTCTATATAAGTATGTATGTACATATGTGGTATGTGTTGTCATATGTATGTATGTAAGTTTTTGGGTGTCTTATAATGTATAATTTCATATGTGAGTAGAGAGGGAATAAACAAAAAAAAGTTTTCTTTTTTAGTGAATGTTCTTTTATTTTTTCTTTTTCACTCCCTGGCCCCTTTTTCCAATACATTCGTTTGTAGTGATGATCCCGGTACGGTATAGGAAAACTGCTGACCAATATCCTTTGGGAGTTGGATTTTCGATTTAGTTGGGTTGGTGATGATTATAACACTGATTTACGATTAAAAAAGTGTAGATGAGCTTTATAGGTGTGTATAAAGATGAAGGAGATACAAGAAAATAAAAAAATGGGGATGTTGACTATGCCAATGTGTTGGGGATGGTGATGGTGTTGGTGATGACGAGAATGATTTTTACTCTGAAGGCAAGTAAAACACTAAACCAAGAGCTGTAAAAATGTAAAGGTTTAAATAACAAATCATATACAGAACTATGTCTTTTTGCCCTTTTTTTTTAACACAAAAGGCATATCGTTAGTATTACAGGCGGCAGGCGAAGTATAAAAGATAGAAGAAGTAGATTTAAGTCAATCCAGTGCCCAACTCTTCAACCACCGTTCTCTTCTTGGACATTTCTCTGTCCGTTTTCCGAATAGATTGGGGCTTTATGGCCTGATTTGGTTTGTTTTTTATTTTCCTATTTTTAATACGTTATTTAAATGAAAAAGTACAAGAAGACGAGGGAAAGCAAACGTTAATCTATAATCACAGATACACTGCCTGTCGTGGTGTATGGCGTGAGAGGGCGATGGGAGACTGACTAGAACACGAATCGAGCAGACTGAACTGTATGGATTTGCATAATACGTATACGAAAACAATGTTCTACAGAAATAAGTGGGTTCGTTCACACTAGATACTGCTTATTCACTTTCTGTATGTGTGTGCGTGCCTGAGGGACTGTGTTTGATAATGCCTTAAGAACTGTGGAATGCTCGTAAATCATTATTTAAATAAAATAAAAAACGAATCCAAATTTTATTACAACATACTTCAATATCTGTGTATGTGTGTGCCTGATAGTTCCCTTTGAATTCCAGCAATCGAATATCGTTCTTTCTTCAATTCATTACAATTGTGGCGTAAACGCTTTAGACAACAATTCGTAAAAATTTTTGAGCCTTGTTGCGGGTGGCATTGGAATTGTGGATTGTAATGGTACGACAGACACGTTGCTGGTACGCTGTGTCAAGGGAGTCTAGGGAGTGAGAAGAGGGCATTTGTTGAATGGAAATTTAAGACAAAAAGCCGATTAGCATAAATTTATTTGTTTATTTGTATGAATACTATGATATGGGATTTTCATGTTTAACTTGGTATCAATTTGCATTAAGCCAGTTTAGTAGTATTTTTTATTTTATTGCATTTCGTTTTGATTTGATTTGATTTTACAATATTTTATACACATAATTAAAATGGCTTACATCAACTACTATTCGAACCGTTCAAACTGAATGATGAATGTATTTTTAATATAATTCGATTTATTATTGTTGTAATCGTCAATACAATAAAAAGTGACATTTTTAAGGTTTTCCATCCGTCAAGTAATATACATTAATGACATGAACGAAGACAGTTTGCACTTTGTGTCGTTACATTTTGAAATTTGAAGTATTTAACAGACTTGAGACGCTTAAACTCCAATTTGTTAGCATTTGATTCATGTGATTCTAAAATTTTATTTAAATTTAAGTCCCCGCTTGTTGGACATACGGCCAAGGTTCAAACTCCAGATCAGACATCAAAACGAAAGTTGAAAAAGTATTTGTTCGGCGACTTCCTCTCAGCATAGTTCTCGCAAAAACTCTTAAGAGTAAATAAAATTAAGATGAAAAGTTTCTGAAAAACCTGTCGTTTGGAGTCGACTTTTTAAACTAAATATCCCTCTACTAATGTATAAAATTAACACACACACACATGAGTAGATTAAAATAATTCTAAAATTTTGTTTGAAGGATTCAATCAACAAAGTTCCCCACCACTGGCCTCAATATATTTCTGTTTATAGATAGAGTACTGACAACTAAAAGAGACAAAAAGACATATGTATACTCAAAATTTTCTCTGTAGTACACCACAACAATAAAAAGCTGTATATGAAATATTTATTGGTCGGTCAAATGTAACTCTATTTGCCTGTTCTATTGTGAAGTGAAGGATACCAGTTTTTTAAGCGTTCGCTCTTTCAATGTGTATGGGGTGCGAATGATTAATATTTTAACTTTTAGAATTAATAACAATCATTCGCTGAACAGTTCTTTGACTAGCAAATTCAATTTCTTTAATTCAGCTTTTCGTCTTTGTATTCGTTTGCAAATTATTAACGACCATTTCCAGCGTTTTTTCCTTCTCTCCAAAAACTAAGTGCAGAAGTAAAAGAAATTAAAATGAAACAATTAATCACTGTCTTAATTACTGGAAAACTTTATTGATGCTGAATTTATTAGATCCTCTACCACTATTTTCATTCTTTAAGTCCTACACGGTGCAGATTGGAAAAAAATTCTTTCACTCTCTGCTGGTATTTAATTTTCTATTGCTACCTGTAGGATAGAAGCGACGGGAAGCTAAGGACTGGGTAAGAGTAAATACAAATCATATAATATTTATTATATTTCGTATATTGCGGTTTGAAAACTCTATTAAAGTGTTATAATTTATTTTTATCTCACTCATCATTTTCTCTAACTGCTGCACCTGTTCGCACTGAATTTTTTTCAATATGTTCAGGGGTATGTATGAATTTTTCAATTCTTCTTCTTCGTTTTGTGTTTTGTATGTTGGTATGTTTTGCTATCCTTTTAGTATTTTTATACAAAGTAAATAAAAGTTTTATATAAATATTGATTTTGTTGTTGTCGGAAACGCACTGAAAATATAAATTCAAATACAATATGAAATTATTTATTTTTTCTATATATGTACATTCATACGTATGTATGTATGTATGTGCCTACATTGCAATATATACATATGTATGTATATGTATATATGTATGTGTAATTGTTTTTCATGTTTTTTCATACGCTATTTCATTACACTTTTATAGCTGTCGTTAATGGTGGTGGTGTTGTTGTTACTGTTATTGTTGTTATTGTTTTTTGTTAATCAATTCTCACTATAAGAGCGTGCAAGTACTGTGTATGTGAGCAATATGTGATGGTCAATTAATATCAATGCCCATGGCTTTATTATGATGATCATCATTCTTCGACTACTACTTGTGTACATTGTTGCTGATGTTTTGGACACCTATTACAAAATACATTGTTGCTGTTGTTACTGTTGTTGCTTTCTCTTATTTTATGTGGTCACTATTGAGTTTGATATTGTGATTGTAATGTGCAGTGATGGTATAATGCTCACATTAAATTGCCAACAGCACAGTATAACATTTGCATTTACAAGCCATCCCACTTTATATACTCTCTTCTGTAAATAACTATGTCTGGTCGTGTGTTTCTGTCTAAATGTAAATTTTGTTGAAATATTTGTGTGCTCGTGTGTGCTACAAACAACATCCATGCAACTCAATTTAAATTGTCCACTTATACAGTTACACAATTGTAGTTTCACTAACTACTATTGTGCATACATATATGTAAATGTTTTTGTGTGACTATAACTGAAATTGAACTGTGTGTGTGTGTGTATGTATGTGTATGTTTTTAATATTAAAACAAATAAAAAACGGAAATAATAAAGTATAGCAGTCCAAGAAGAATAAAAGAAAAATAAATTGAAAGCTGGAAAAATAAAACACGGTGGACGGCGGGTTTTGAAGAGCCTACACTCAAACACCCATTTAAAGATATTCAAATTAACATTTAGCCCAGCCAGTCCGCGAATCAAACTAGTAACAACAACAAATTTTTTTTAAAATTTACCCAACATGTATGAATATATTTAGGCAGCCAACCAACCACGTCATATCGTTCATATAATGGACTCGAACGTATTTGGATGTATGCTCTGAAATACTAACAGACCTACATTCATATATAAAAACTTTTTTAGCAGAAAACTCAACGATTTAGCAAACTTAGTAAACGCAGGCGGGGAAGATAAAGAGAGTAGCAAAAAAATTTGTATTCGTTTGTACTATACATATATGTATGTAAAGCAAACCGGATGTGGCATGCAATTTGAAACTTCCGTTAGCATTTTATGGTGCTTCGCGCAATTTTCACAGTTTTTAATTTGTACCAACGTTCTTTTACTTGCATTCCTACAAACACACATATGTATGTACACACGAAGTACATAAATACATAGACGTATACAAGTTCATGCAAAATGATATTCACATGAGAATTCTCACAATTGCATGTGTGGGAGATCGGGACACATTTATTTGTTGATTTCATTTCCAATTCATTTTTAGTGTGAAACTGCAAAAAAAAAAATAATTAAAAAAGAATGTGGAAAAAACTACAAACAAAATTGTACGGATAGCGAAAACATTAAATAGCTGTTTTCATTTCAAATATAATTATTGAAAACAAACAAAATTTAATTAAAAAAAAAAAAGAAAAAATTTTAATAATTTTCATCAAATGTGATGTTCACATTTATATTTTTTCATCTCGTTTTCAGGAACCAATGCTCATTTCGTTTTGGCTAAACAAAAAAAAATTTTGAAAGAAATTAATTTTAATATCGAAAATCACATTCGATACAAAATGTTAAATTAAAAATTGATTAAGAATTTAAAAATGTCAATATTTGTTGAAAATAACCTCAATGGTGATTATGACCAAAAATATATCACAAATTCTATTTTTGTTTCTGTTACCACTGAAGCCTATAGCTTCAGCCGATTAACGTGCTTTTTTATGCTGGTGATAAAAATGTAATTTATAATGAATTTTTTTGTTTATCATAACGTCTACCATCTACTATCTATACATATATGTATAAAAACATCTATAGAGACCACAGTAAGTTGTATTTAAGATTATTGCTCGATATACTTTTATTAGGGGATTAAATAATTGCTTGACATATGTACATAATTTCTATTACAGGTGCCTAATATGTGCCAATATGTACACTGTTCAACTCATATTAAGTGAATATAAACCACAAGTAAATTGAAGTGTTTTCAAAATCGATGATGAAAATATTTTCATTTTAATTGTAAATCTTGTTATAAGTGTTAAGACATTCGATGAAGAGCTAGTAATATGATAAGAGAAAATTGTGTACGTTCTATTAAATTTATTATGTTACTGAAGCAAAAACTAAAATAAATTTTCGCTCGATTGTATTTCTGTTTCGAATTGGAATTTAATTCAAATAATAAAATATCCTGTAAATAATAGAAAAGAATCATGGTTGCCTAACAATATATGTTACAACAATGTCTCTATTCGTTTAATGAGTATCCCAAAATAATAATTTTAATTCAATTCAGTTCACTTCAATTCAATAAAATATATTTAAATAGCTAGCCACACGACGACAATTTGTTCAACAGTTAAATATTATTAAACAAATACAAAAATAAAAACAAAAACAACATCTAAAAATTACCATCAACAACATTAACGGCAACGACATTTGTGTTCGTTAGTTTTTTTCTATTCTTTACGTCGTCGTGGTCGTTTGTGCTTAAGAAAATGAAAATGACTAGATTATATGGTAAGTGATTTAGGGAGATGGGGTAGATGAGGGAACGAATAGGCTAGAAGAATAAAACTAATAAAACAAAAACGAATTCAAAATGGAATACGTAATCGCTTTAGAGTCATAGAAAAAGGTTTCCGTAATACGATACAATTTTCTTTAGGGGATCACGTGAAATGACCCATATTTTATTAACTTGCCTATTGTCAATTTATTTGTTATTATTCTCAGTTTGGTTGGTTACTATTTCGTTCTTGGTGTTCTTTGTTTATTTTTTTTTTTCTATTATTATTGTTGTTGGTTTTGCCGTTCTGTGTTTGGGTTTCTTCGGCAGGAGAAATAAACCTCAACTTATATGTCCACATCAACATCAACAACAGCAACAACAACAAAAACAACAACATCAACATCAACATCAGAAACAAGTTATATTGACACTTGTTCCGATTACTCAAGTGGTCATTGGTTGGAATAAATAGAAAAAAATCAAGTAAATATCGAACAATAAAACGACCAAAAACGAAAAATTCGAGGCACAAAACAAAGGGTCGGGAAGAGTAAAAAAAAATAATAATAAAAGTGAGGAAAAAACAAAAGAGAAAAGATAAATTGAAGAAAGAGAGTTGTTTCTTGTTTGCTTGAAGAATAGTAAAACAAAAAAATCATTCAGAACAACAGGAACAACAATAATCAAATTGAGTTTGAAAATTTTTCGAAGCATTCAAGCGAGAAACAACGTTTTTTACTCGGTCTCTGTTGTTTATATGTGTTTATGCATGTGTGTATTTACATACATATATGTGAGTATTTTGTTTTCATTTGCAAATAACCATTATTCTGTAGAGTTCATTTAGTAAACACACATTCACACACTTCTCCTACTCTCTGTTCGTTTTTCGTGGTTTTTTTTTTTTGTTTTTTTTTGTTTTTGTATTAGTATTGTTTTTCTAGTCATTGATTTTTGTTTTGTTTTCCTATTGTTGTTGTTGTTGGCTTTTTATTTTATTTATCAAACAACTCTATCAAAATGTTAAACAACAACTGTTTACAACTGTATAGATGCACATGTGTTGTTTGTGTGTGTGTATGATTATTGACTTCACATTTAAGAATTTGTAGGAATTCATAGGTGTATGTAGGTGATGCTAACAGAAGCAGTGACCGTGCAGAAGAAAAGTTAGAGACTGATGCGGTTGATTGTTCAAGTTGAATGCTCATAAAGCGGTATATGGGTATTTGATTTTATTGTATATTTATATTGTGTTTGTATGTGTCTACATAATTATGTACATATATGTACATATGTGTGTGGTTTCGGTTTCTTCTCTTTCATGTCTTCATATTTTCTTTTACTTATTTTCAGTACATTTCTCTCTAGTACGTCGTTCAACGTAGGTGAAAATATTGTAACAAATCAAATAAAGACGAATTTGTCGCGGCAAATGAACGGAAGAAATGAACAAACGTCTGTTCGAATCAAAGAAAAAATTGCTGTTGTTGTTTTTAATCCAATTAAAATAAAAGAAAAATTTCTAAATTGTATATGAGACGAACAACGTTTAAATTATTTTCTGCTCCGTTCAGTTCAGTTCTGCAATGTCCTCGTTAAGCTTTCAAATATTTACACAAAAATGTTTTCGTTGTTCATTTTTCTTTTGTTTATTGCATCAATTTTTTGAATTTTTTTTTTTGCATTTCATTCCATTTTTTTCCTTATTTGGCCTGTCTGTTCGTCAGTCTGTCTTTTGTTATGGTTAAGGAAATATTTTCTTTTTCGAAACGTTTTTCTTGCTGCTCATGCTGTTATTGTTGCTTCAAGTGTATTTATATTTGTACAGCATTTTCTGTTGCTGTCCTGTCCCTTTTGCTATATCGTTTTGTTAGTGCCTACGAGACGTATTTTTTCTATTTTTTCTCGACACTTTGCACGCTTAAGTCGTTTTACTTTATATTTTACTCCTGCTCTCTTCCTGATTCTGTTTTAGTTTTTCCTTTTTCTCCCTCATAACGATGGGAGCATGTACTCGTATGTTGGATGTTGGCCTCTCTTTCCACCTTCCCCTTTTCGTAATCATGCATTCGCCAACAATGTTCGTTTATAGTGCTATTTATGGCATATTTACGAGCTTTTTGCGTTTTCCTAACAATTTTCTTTGTTTTCGTTTTCCTTTTTTTCTTCTTTTTCTGTTTCTGATTTTGAAGTGCTGTTGTGAATGTAAATGTTTATGTGTGCGTGTGTGTCTGTGTGTGTGTATACTTGTATGGTACTCAGTCAATTGGCATTCTATTGTCGTCACCATCCCATAAGACTGTGTGTAAACCATCAGCATGGCCTGGTCTTTAGTGCGAGTAAATTATTTTGGTCGAGTCATACAGTAGTCGAGAAGGTTGGCTGCTGGATTGACCTGGTGTAATAAATAAATTGAATGTAACAAGCACAAACTCAGCCACACACACTCTCGTACATATACACTCACACATACAATTGTATAACGATGACGATATTATTATTTTGAAAGTAAATCGAATGGGAATTGTGGAAATTGCTTTGGGATCGTTAAACTTAAAGATAGAGTTGGGATAAGCGTCAATTAAATAGACAGTATGGGTTTGTTCTTTTTATTGTTTTTTGTTTGTTTTCTTTTTGTACAAACGAATTTTTGAATATTCAAATATACGACGACCCACTGTTTCTATTAAAATCCCTTTAAATGGAGGTGGATTTTATGTTTTTTTTTGTTTTTTTTTTTTTGTTTTTGACTAACAAGACATTTATTTTTTCGTTAAATTTTTGGTTTGTTTCTTACTTTTTCGTTTTGCCTCTGCCTATAATTTATTTGTTTTCGCCATTTCGCTTTGTTTAGATTCGTTTTTTATTTTTTGGCTGTTGTGTTGCTTTTTTGTTTGTTTTCTACCTTTAATAAGTTTGAGGGCCATTATTTTCAAAAATTTATGATTGTTTAATGTAAATACCAATTATTTTGTCATTTTGTTGTGGTTGTTTTTGTTGTCACTTTTCGCTACTAAAATGAATGTGTTTATTTATATTTTAGATAGGAATTGACTTAAATATACGGCTACTATACTATGTATGTACATATACATATCTATGTAGATGTGTGTGCGCTTGGAATATACAATGTTCATTGAAAATAATAGTGAAGAAACAGAAATTCAAAATTGTAGTTGTGTGTTGAAATAATACTTTTGTACATTGGTTTTAATAAATTAGAAGAAAAACTAGACACGTTTGAGATGAAAGTGATAAATTCTAAAGATCAGCATTAGATTTTAAACGGCACTGTTTTTGGAGGATCGCAAAATTAAGAAATTAAACATGCTGTCCTTATGGCATGTGTTAACCAATGAATGTAATAACGGTTTTATTCACAAATTCTCAAAAATAATTTTTTTTTAATTGTAAATAAATAGGGTTTGTATGTGCGTTTGCGCGAGTGCTTCTGACGTCGATTACACGATATGTAACAGGGTTTTCCACACTATTCTTTATGTGATATTATCTCTCATTTTGTGTTGATTTTCTCTTTTTCGTGTAAATTAGAGTACATACATACATGTATTGAAGATATGAGTTTTTAATACCTAAGATAACTTCTATAAATAATTTCTGATTTTGTTGATGTGCTTTGTTTGAAAATGACCAAAGGCAGTCCAAATTCAAAATCAAATTAAGGGCCTGTTTTTGTGATTTCAGACGAACGTCTGAAGTGATAATTTCATTTTTAAAGAATAAAAGCTTAATTTTGTATCACAATAAAAGAGAAAAATTATTTCAAATCGACGCGTACAGTTTGTCAAGAAAATATTTTGACACAATAAATATCATTTTGACTTCGACTCTAATATTTTTCTCATATTGTTTTAGATTAATAAAAAACATTTTTAGTAAATTAAAAAAAAAGACAGAAAACTAAATATTTAAGGAAATTAAAAACAAAGGTAAAAAATTTTGTTTTCTAAATTTTATTATCAAGATAGTGCTTTTTTTTATTTAAGGAAGAATCAAAAATGTATTTAAATGTGCAGCAATTATAATTTTGTAAAATCAAACGTATTTTTATTAAATACATTCATCCAATGTAATTTGATTTCATTTCTTCCGTATCTCTAATTTTAACTTTGTCTTCTGGCAGAATAATTTGCCTTATAAACCCACAAATTTTTAAAAGGGTTCGGTTCTAAACTTTGTGTTGAAGTACCTAGAACTTTACCATAATTGAAAACAAGTTCCCTTTTTACTTACTCAAAGTGCTTGTGCTTAGAATTTTAAGTTTTAAAATTTGAATTTTCAATAGCAAAAATTGTATACTTACCGATTACAAGTAGGCATATTCCACCACAGAAATAGTTTATGAGCATCAGAAACTAACGTTAATATCTTTGAGGCATTAATGTATCACTGAAGGAAACAAACACCATGAGGTTTGTTAGGGTAATAGGATTGGAGAACGTCTTATAAAATATGAGCGCACTAATAAATAAAAACAATTAACAAAATGAACAACACAATGTTTGTGTAAAAAACATTTTACTACAGCGATTATCCTGTTCACCACTTAAAGTTGTTTCCAAAATCTATTTAAAAATCTATTTTAACTTTCATTTCAGAGACATTCTGCGATAGAAGACAATATTATTTTAACGTTCCAGATTGAATAAATTATTGAAAAAGCTAGTTTTAATGGAACTATTAATAATCGATTTCCAAAGCTTAAAGGGTGTTATAGTATTTTCGTTCAATGATATTTAACTGCATTTTGTATTAATATTTTAATGTGAATTGCTGGTGTTGTTTGTATTCGTGTTATTATTGGTATTTTATTCCTTTTTAACTCTAATAAAAATCTAATTTTATGTAAATTTTTGTTTGTAACTTTACTTGTAGCCACCATTAATGAATGATCGTTTCAAAGGTTTGCAATAAGCGTCTGAATCGTCAGCTATGAATTAACCTCATAGCCGTACAAATTTTTATAAATATACTTATACACACGCGCACTCACCAATATATTTTTCATTACAAAAACCAAAAAAAAAAAAACGAATTATTAATAAAATAGTGTGGGTGTATGTTCGTGGGAGTAAATTGTAGATTGGCATGAAGTTTTCCATTTCGTTTTTGTTTTTTAATTTTTTATTGTAGAAATTATACTAAAAATATTGGCAATGATTGTATGTTTGTAATGTATGTGTGTGTGTGCTAATTTCCAACATGGCTTAACGTGATGATGGCGTGAAAAATGCCACAAGCGAGTATTTTAATTAGTGCTGAATTCTGTATGCTTGTGTGTGTGTGCGTCTATTTGCTGAGATATTTTTTCAGTTTTTGTTTTTATCTGTGTGTGGTAATAATCATTTGCTCGTGAATTGGGTTAAATTTTCAATACGTTCATTATATAAAAGAGTAGAAATGAATGCCAGCCATAAAGTCAGCCGACAAGCGAGCAAGTAAATGTTGGTATTACTTGAATATACCGACTCTTGATCGATTTTTAGTCATTTACTGTATTCATTAAAATTCGAAAGAGAGTTTTATTAATCTGAATATACATAGTAAAAGAGAAAAAAATTTAATAAAATAAACGAAAGTTATAGAATAGTGAGAAGGAAGTTTAGAAGAAGGACTAAGTGTTATGCATAAATTAAATTATGATTTGATTTTATGTGATGCTAATCATTTAGTCGTACTAATTTCGAATTATTTCTTTAAGCTGCTTAAAATTTTATGTGAATTTACTCATCGCCCGCCTGAGAAATTGAGTTTTTAATTGTGAAAATAATTTTTACAATCCATTTTAATTTACTAGAAATTTATTGAACTTCTGGAAAAAAAAAGAATCTACATATGCGAATACGTTCATTCATATATTGTAGTAGAGTATTATAAAGATTTTGAAATTATTTTGTGCATTTCAAACCCAATTTAAGAGTCCATAATTGTCATTTCATGTAAAGTGAACGATGATTAATGAAAATAAATGTTGGCAATACTTTTCCTGTCCGAATTCAATTAGGGTGCCTGGAAACTTTGTATTTTTGGACTTCAATTCAAATTTAAACGGCAGAAAGTAGAGAAACTTGTTTTCATTATTAACTTGATTTGTAACGAATTTTATGAATTCTGTTCATGATATGATTATTGTTAATAGAGCAGAAGCTTATCGGAGTTATGTGTAAATTGAATACTTTATTAATAAAGGAGAGTATTTTGTAATAATGTTGAAAGAGGGAAATTATAATCTTTAATAATTCCTCCTTAAGCATTTCTTAAAAATAAAAATTTCCTTTCTCGTATGACTGCTATTTGCTTCAGAAAATTTACTTGTAGGCAAGATTAATCATTCATGCTACATGACTGGGCATTCTCTTACTGCAACTATACGTCAAGGTAATGTGTGAAACTACTAGATCTCGAACGAGAGAAACTTTCCTCTCGAAAAGATGTCACCCTCAAATAAGGATTTAAAAAATGATTCTTGTTAAAGATAGAATGTTAGAAATCCGATTTGTTAGAGCGCTGTTAAATAATTCTTAAAGGCACTTTCTTAAATTTAGAGATTTTGATTGCATTCTGATTTCTGTTCAATATTATGTCAACCTAAGAAATTATTTCAAACTGTTGTAATTGCTCAAAATGAATGTCAAAATTAATTTATCGTCAGTTTTTACTGTTTTACAATAGTGAGAATGTTACGAAAATTTTGTCTTTAACTGATTTTTTTATTTTTCATACATTTGTTGTAAAAATTGTACAAATCTTGTACCATACTCTCCTAGCCTCACCTCGTTTATTACATCATTGTATGATGATGCCGTTCAAAAGCTACGGGTAATTGATGTCTGATGGTCGCCATTCCCATCCACAAATTGACTATTGATTGTTAACGTGTATGATATATATACATTTATGCTATAAAATGGAAGACAAAAGACAAAAAGACGAAAAGAGACAAAAAATTAAAACAAAACAGAACAGAATAGTTTGGCAATGCAGTTGAATTGTATTGTATTTTTGATTTATGCGTTTGCATTTATTTGCCATGTAAACATGAACGCAGTACATGTGTTAAAAACACATGCAGACGCACACGCACATGCCACACACACTCACTTACATTACATTTCCAGACACATTCATGAGCACAACCAATTCAGCATTCATTCATCATAACAACAGGTAATAACCAACAATATATAACAAACACAATAAATATAAAAGAATAACGAAAAGAGAGAGATAGATTGAGAGAGAGAGAGAGAGAGAGAGAGAGAGAGAGAGAGAGAGAGAGAGAAAAAAACTTGATATTGGGCTAATGGCAACTTGAAAATATCATGTCAAAAGATCCGCATAGACGATCAACGTTACATACATATGTACATGGTAAGAGAGTCAATAATCAAATAAATTGAATCACTCACAGTCACAATCACAGTATTTTAAATTTTCAATTGAATTATTTGGTGCTTGCAGCCAAAGTATACAAAAAGTATCCAGAATTGGTTAAGTTTGCAAATGTGTTCTAAATTGTTTTGTATAAAAAATGTTTAATTCTTAATTTAAAAACGTTTCCGCTTCTGCTATTGCTATTTGCCTTTTTTAGGGGCTCATGTTGCAGGAGACGGTGACTGTTTTCGTTCATCGTACTCAGAGATTCATAAATAAACAGCATCAAAGTCTGTGAACTGTAAAGCCACAAGAAAACATAAGGAAAAAATTAAAATAAATTCAAGGAAATTACTCACAGAATACACCCTCATACAAAACAAACACACACACCCACTCTAATTCTCACACTTACAATTGTGCCAACACTTTTATTTACACAAACACACGCACACGCACTCGCTTAGCTCACAATTACTTCTGGTAATACCGGCACCATATGCATCATCATTCTATCTTTCTATAAAACGATACGATTATACCACACACAGTAAGGATATGGATTAGAAAGGATATATTCTATGCTTGCTATTATTGTGTTTGTGCTTGTGTTTGTATCGTATAAAATATCTGTGCAAAAAGTGAATAAAACTGAATAATAAATTCATTTTCATTTGATGAAATAGAGCAACTGGAATTGGGCGAATACAATATGGGGATGAATTGCTTTGCGCTCGTTCTGAGTTGTGGTGAAAGTGGCAGAGGTAGTGGTAATGGCAATGCCAGTCCATGTAGGAGTGCAAGTGAAAATGGTGATGAGTTTTACTCTTATAATAGCGCTTCAATTTTGCAAAAACCTAAAGTGAAGTGAATAGCAGGATGGTTGTTGGCCTGCCCGCTGCTTGTCGGTTTGTTAGTCTTTCAGCCTGACTGACTGAATAAAAATAAATGAATGACTGACTGACTGACAATGACTGATAAGTACCGTATTAAATTGATATTGAGTCATAACTCAACATCAGTTTCTCTTGCAAAGACACTAAAAACTCACTATTTGTAAAACGGCTGAAACGCAAACCTTTTCCTGTCAATTCGCCCTCCGTTTGAGACATGCAATCTTTAACATACACACACATACACATCACATAGCAAGCATTCTCCTTAATATGTAATGCAAAATGTAATTCATAGAAATGAAGCAAATCATTCAAGTACAACGAAGCGTTCGTTCATTGTTGCCACAATAGCGAATGGTAATTTAACGCTTTTCTCCAAAAATTTTCACGATTTTATATTTAAAGTTGAATTATTTTGAATTTAAAGTTGCCGTATTAAATACATATGGATTTTTATAGTTTTCTTAGGTTTTTAAAATGTTTTGTCGTTTTCAATGAAAACGTCGTCTTATACTCTAAAACTTAAAAAGTCCACACACTATTTATTTTAATCATTGTGATCAATGTGTTAAGTTTTACGTTTTAAAAGTAAGTGAAATGTATTATTTTTACAAAATACTACATATGTATTTAATGTATTTCCATTCGTTGTTATTCGATTTCATTTAATTTAAATGTGAATATTTCTCACTTTAATTTCGAAATGATCTGGCATCTGCGATTATGTGCATGTATATATTTACGTATGTTAACAAGTGTGTGTATGCCTGTGTATTAGTGTATTGCAATTTTGCTATAGCTATTATGGTGCAGTGCTTTTAGTTGTTAAGCTAAAAAGGAATTTCATTTAAGCTTGACTCCGCTTAACTTCTTTCATTATTTCATTGTGGCTGCCATGTTGCTGCTTAAAGATTCGGTGTTATCGACCGGCAATCATTCTTCTTCTTGCTTTTTTCTTTTGCATTTTCATCTTGCATTTTTCTTTTTGTTTTGTTTGTTTTTCTGAGTGATTTTTTTGTTTCCATTTTTTTGGTTTTGTGTTTGAGAAATTGGAACAGTTGAAAATATATCGCAGCTATGTTACAGACATTCATAGTTCCATACATACATACACGCACACATACATAAATATCCTTACAAATAAGTTTGCACATTTGCACTCAGACCGATATGCAGCTCTTCTAGGAGACAATTAAGATCACAATAATAGCAGTTAAAAATTGATTGTTTGATTTAAATGGTACACGATCTTTAAACTTACGCTGAAAGTAATGTGGCAATAAAATATTAAATCCAAACTATTGGACGCACTTAATTTCGATTTTAAGTTTTCCTTTTTTATTGTAAATCAATAACCACTTTAAACGCTTAAGAGTGAGTTAATTGAATATTTTGGGTGCTCCAATGGTGTAATTGGTAGCGTGATAAACTTCAAGTGCCGAGGCCATGGGTTTAGGGTTAACTTCGGAGTGTTGGTTTCAAAACAAAAGAAAAAAGTTGAACATTTTGTTACGCAGATACCGATGAAATAATTTTAATATTGAATTAATGAAAGACTGAGATGCAGTAGCCGTAGTCTAGTAGGTAGTGTCTTGGCTTATGAGGTCACGATTCAAACCACAGATCAGACATCGCCGAAAAAACGAAATGTAAAAAAATTGTCTTTGGCGACTTCCTCCCAGCAGGGGTCTGGCAAAAACCTTGAGAGTAAAATAAACTCTGTCGGTCGGAGTCGATTTTAAACTATAGGTTCCGCCACTCATGCATAAAATTAACACACACACAACGCAATTGATGTGAGAAGTAGTCGTAATCCTGACTGAGGTGATGTTATGATCAAATATATATGTATGTACGAAGATGCTAAACTACAGATGTGGAAATGGCACATGGTGCAGTGTGCCAGTTCTCTCTATCAATAATAAAAATATTTATTTTCAAAACCCCCGGATAAGTGAGATGTTCAACAATTCTTCATCTAATGTATGTATGTTTCAAAATCTTATGATAGACGTGTAGACAAAATTTAATTTAAGGACTGTGAAAAAGTATCGGAAAAAAACAAAACTAACTTTAAGTTCAGGGATTCGCAGGATCTTGTTCAGTTAAACAATAGAAAAATACTGCAGATTCTTCAAATAAAAGATTTCATATGTTAAATATTCATTGTTGCAGCGTTGTTTCTAGTTCATGCCATGAATTGATCGCTTTCAAAGTTTGATATTTTATTCATCCAATATGTATGTATGTATGTATATTCGCCCATTCATAAGCTATCCACGTATTTTTTCATATTTTTCAACTTCCTTAACTTTATTTTGAAAGAGAAAAAAAATCCTACACGTACACACACATTCAAAAACTCTTATACCAAGAATTGATTTTTCGTTTTTGCTGCTGCTATTTTCGATATTATCGTTATTATCGTTGTTGCTGTTTGTTATTTGTATGTAGTTGTTGTTGTTTTTATTGTATGTTCCATCGATGTTGTTGCCTTTGTTGCTTTAAAAGTTGGTTTGCTCGGTTTGAAAAGCATTTCACTTTTATTAAGTTTTTTTTTAAAAGAAAATGCTCAAGTTGTTCTCATTCTCATTGCTGTTGTTGCTGTTGCTGTTCTTATTACTGTCTTGCTTTTAGGTAAAAGAGTGTGCATTTAAATGCGCTTTACTTTCTTTCTCTCTCCTACTGTTGTACACTGTACAACGGTTCCATTTGTTTTTGCAAACTTCCATCCCTGTTACTACAATTTATCCTTTCTCTTTGTTGTTTTTGCTCTTTTTGGGCAACAAATGCATAGAAAAACTACAAACAAGTCGAGCTGAATTGAATGTGAGAAATGATTTTAAAATGAGAATCCTTCTTGAAATAAATATGCTTTTAGTATTTTTATATGTATGTATGTATTTGCTATACTACACACATATTTATGTACATATGTATATATTTTAAACACTATGTGTGTGTGTACTATGTGTATGTTCGTGTTAGGGCATGTGTAAGTTTTCTAAAGTATTTTATGTGATTGTATGTATGTACCATGAAATGTGTGTGTAGCATTGGGATAAAATCGTAACATTTTGTTGCGAATTCTACCATTTTTACCATTTTACAATACATGTGAAAAGCGGATTTTCTTTCTTTTCTGTCTTTAGTGTTCATTTTCTGTTCATTTTCCCTTATTTTCCCATTTCCATTTTTATTTTATAGTTTTTATTAAAAAAAAAAAATAGAAAAGAGCACATACTCGTTAACATTTTTATATATTTTGTTGTTAAAATCTTTCATGGTCCTGTTTTTTAATCTTTTTTTTGTGTTTTGGTGATTGTAAAGTAGTAAGTATATCGTTCGTATAATGAAATGTTTATGGTGTTTACTGTGAAATTAAAGCATAAAAGTGTTGATATTCGCCTGTGTATATAATATATGTGTGTGTGTGTGTGTGTTAAAATGTGTACATTACATTTTATATCCAACTAGTGTTGTAAAAATGAAATTGGAGTTGATTAACTTCTAAATAATGCCGCATAAATATATAAAATTAAAAACAAAAAAGAAAAAAAAAACATAAATACAATAAATCCAGCTTAATTCGCAGACAATAAATTTTGACGTACTTTTCGACTGATTTTCCTCAGCAATTTTCATGCGTTCTGCGGAATGTGACTTTAACATATTCAGCTCACTTTAAAGCTATTTGATATTCTATTGTATTTCTTATTCATTTCTCCTATCACTCCTTTCATCCGCTAGCTCTCTGGATACCAATTACGATTTACCATTAGAGGCTAATTTTCCAAATTCTTGCTGATATTTTGTATAAACATTTCGTTTCCTTTCTTTTTCGCCTGAAAGCAGTTGTTATTTAATGCTTAAGTATTTTAATTAAAATATAAAAATGAATACATGAATGGAAACCAATATTAAATGTATCTCCTTAAATCACGAAATATAAATGAAATGAATGAAATTAATTGAACAATCGATTAATGGTTAATCAATACAAGCAGAGAAAATATAAATACGCACAGGCACACGCACACGCCTCACACATGTGTGTGAGATCATTTATAAAGAAATATTTCTATATTGTACTATATGGATATGGTTACATACGTATGTATATATGTATCTTTGTAAAATACAAATATTCCAATCATATAAACGAAATGAAATACACAGTTACAGTCGATTAAGGTATCCCTAATAAGGCGCAATACCATGAAACGTATATTTTAAGGATAACTCAGCGCCAAACTGAGTATCGCAATCTTTTTAAAATCTTATAAATTTGGCGTAGTACTACTACTTTCAATGTGCATTGATTGATAAATTGGATATTGATTGATAAATCCTCTCGGTTATATTCTTAAATGAAATACAATTAGACGTTAACAGCGTAAGGAAAAACTAATAGAGTGACTCTAGCTCACTGAAATGATGTTAAGAGAAAGAAAAAAGCACTCTCTCTCAAACAATGGCCAAAGAATTTGAAGTGGAAGGAGATGAGATTTGAAGCACAATATCACAATGTGTTAGTCAATATTTTGCAACAAATTTCATCTCATCTTCTATTAAACGTATATAAGTATTGTTTGGATTTTTTCTCATACAATGTTAGAACGTGAATGCTGTGTTGTGTTGGCGTTGATGTGTAAAGTTATTTCATTTTGATTTTTTTAAATTTCCACACTCACACACACACACACACACACGCACATACTTGTACTCGTACTTGTCTCTTTAGACGAGTTGGAGACAATGCGTGAGATGGCATTTATTAATGACCACAGCAGTGTACAGCCTGACAAAATGATTAATCATTATTTAAGATACTGTTGACATGATTTAATTCAATTCGATACTGTAGAAACGATTCGAATCTATTAAAATTTGATTTATTACCCAAATGTACTCCTCTATGGATACACTATGGATTGTCCTGCTGCCATACAAAAGCAAATTAGTGTAACGCAATGAAATCGAAACGTCGATGTCGATGCTTAAATTATAAAACAAAAATATTCTTTAATATCAGACCGGTAAAGTAAAGAACTGTGTTAGTTTATCGAAGAAAATAAAGAAAAAGGATTTATTGTGATGAATCTCTTGATAAATATTTATACGAACAAATTAAGACTCAAGCATTATTTTGAAATGAATGAACGCGCATACATACATACATGCATATTTACATATAAAAATTCATTTAAAATAAAATCAATAACAACAACAAAAACAACAATATAAGAAATAGCAATAATAACAACAATAACTTATGTATGTATGTAAGTATGTACACAATGAGAATAATGATGCTGACAGTGACATTGATGATGTTGTTGAAATTTATTTCAAATCAAAAACTAGTAACAATTGACAATGAATGCTTGAATTTGACGAAGTATGCCGCCATTTCTACACCATTTCTCCTCCATACGCAAATCAATTTCTAATCGTCCTATTGTTGGTAGTCGTCGGCGACACACCACAATTCATACGAATCCAATGTATTTTGTCACTTTGCTTTGAGTACGTGTCCCTCATTCACAAAAGATAAAGACGCCATCATTTAAATCATTTTCTTGAAAACAGAAAACGGATACTGAAAGCTTCCTTTTGGGAAATACTTCATTATCATCAAAAGTTTTCTTTTTTTATTTTTTACTTTTTTTTATATATTCAAAGTCTCAATGTTATTGTGTTCTGGGTGGTGGTATTGGTGTTATTGGCACAAAGTCTTTGGTATTAGATTTACATTCGCAAAAAAAAACAAAGTTTTTAAATCAAACGGATAAACAGTTGAAGTGTAAAATCAGGCAAGACGCCCAGACTCCTCTATACAAGGAAAGTCGTTTGAGAATGGAAAAGCGGTACAAGAAAAAGAAGAAGAAAAAGCAACAGAAATAATTTTTAACAGAATAATGTCAATTGTCAATTTGATAAGCAACGAAATAAAAGTAAACATCCGCCGATTGGAATATCATCTTCACCAGGGATTTCGTGGAAAGTCAGAGAAATCAGAAAAACACAAAAAAAAAAATAGATAAAATTGAAACCAGCGGTATTTAGTATTTCCAGCATTAAAAACGTTTAAGAATAATTTAAAAAAAAAAATAGAAAAAGACACACATTTATCGCCACGAATATACATAAACGTTTTCGCACTCAATCCCTACTTTAGATGATGTGCAATAAATGCGAAATTTCGCAATTCACACGTACGCACACATACACACACACGCATATTTCCGTACACAGAAAATGTGAACATTTGCATATTAATCATCAACATCGTCAACATCATCATCATGAAGATCGTCAAACCCGACTATGTACTAGAGAAGACCGTAGCGGGAGAAGAGAACAAGGCAAAGGGGATTTAAAATCAGGATTGTGTTTTTTTTTTTGTTTTTTTTCTTTTTTAAATGGCTCACACGCACACAGATATTCCGAAAAGTCGACAATATATTTTGAAAATACGAAAAAGAAAAAGTTGAACATAAAAACGGAAAAATACGTGGCTTGGCAGCCTAGTAGTTGGCTGACTTTGAGTGGATTTAGTGCAAGTGAAATTACCGGCATTAAGGATAAATGGATGTTTTATTATGTTGCTGCTTTGTTTTATGTCGCGTCGCTTAATGTCTCATATACTATGTATCGCTTTATTTTATAACATTTCTCTTTCTCTCTCTCTCTCTCTCCCTCTCTCCCTCTCTCGCTATCTCTATTTATCTCATATTTGTTGTCTTTCTGGGATTTGCATACAATTTTCTTCAGTTACTGCGTTTTTTTTCACGAATACAACAGGACACATATCTATTCATGTGTGTATATAGTACAGGGTGCTGTAGCAGAACTGGCCTGAAACGAAATTTTAAACAAACGAGATCTATACTCGGAATTCAATGGAGCCTGAAACTATAGAAGAACGATGAGAGATTATATGATAAGTTTTAATAAATTATTCGAAGCGATTTGATTACTTTAAATATTACATGCTTGTTATCAATATTCAATGCAGATTTTTAATTTATGAAAGGATAAAAAATACGAATGAGCACATTCATCTTGTTTATTATATGTTGCACATGCTATTTAAATTTCATTTTAAGTTAGTAAATTACTTCCAAAGATTTTATTTTTCAATTTCATATAATTTCTATACTTAGAAAAGTGATGTTTCTCTGACGACTACAACATACTTTCCTTGTTCTTGTAAAATAAATAGCTAATCTTTCTAGAGCCGTTTGTAAATTGAAAATAATGTAATTGGTAAGTATGCCACAACACAATATATTGCAGTATAGTCTACAAAAACGGACATGTACAATCCGAAAGTTGAAGTATGTCTAAGGTATACTTACTTACTTAATTGCACATTACAGCCCTTTAGTCAGAATTAAAACCCAGCTACTAATATCACCCATGGCGTGTGTGTTAATTTTATCCATGAGTGGCGGGAACTACAGTTTGGTGTGAATTTCATTCGACATTTTATTTCATTTTATTTTGCTAGAAGATTGCTGAGCAGAAGTCATCGGAAGAAATATTTTTTTATATTTCGATTTGTTCGAAATGTTTGGGCTGTGTTTTTGAAGCACGAACTCTCATCTAATAAGCCATCACATTACCCATAGTACTACAGACAGGAGAACGACAAAATCCTAACGGACACCCTGCAGGTATGTTTGAACCTTCAGGACAAGAGGATCAAACGAAAATTTTAAAAGTGCTTCGAGAGAAAAAAATCATGCGATTATAATAATTAGAAAATTGAGAACATTAAGGCGAATCATATCATGCCAAACAGAATCGTTTGCAACTTTTACATTTAACAATATCACTTCTATTGGTATTTAAAGTTTAAAATGAGATCCTCATTCTTACCAAAGGTTGTAAATTGTTAGGCGCTTTTCGAAATTTAATTCAATAAATAATAGAAGTTTTTCGTTTGGCTATTTTCAAATTGTCAGGAATGAAGAGAACTACATGGATATGAAATATTTTTCTAGAAGCAGCAAATTCTCTTAACGGACTACAGCTAAAGCTAGTAGGTATTTCGGTTGTACATAATAAATTGGTACCCTGTAATATACTTGGTATTCGCTAAACTCAAAATTCGAACGTACAATGTGTATGTCTGGACACCCTGTGACATGATATGCCGTCATAATAGGCTTTTCGCTTTATGGTACATGTCAATTTTAACTATCGTTGCGCTATTGAGTGTGTTTGCTACTCGACAAAAATTTAATGTCATTACCAGTGCTACGAGTATTAATGACTGCTGTTACTACAGCTAAAGCTTCTGATATCTGTATATTTGTTGTCTAGCTCTCTCTCTCTCTCTCTTTCTTTTAGTGTGTTAGTTATCTGATTTTCGTAAATATTTTCTCCTAAAACAAACATACATATTGTGCCTATATTGTGACTTTATAATGAAATAATGTTATTGATTCCAGCCTTAATGATATCGCCAATGTGCATAAAGGCAAATTACATGCACACTTATACATTAAATGCGTCCTTTTGTATGCCGAATTATTCGGAATGTCCATCAATAGCAACTAATTTTAGTATTCGATTTTGAATAATTCTTACTTGGTCGTAATAAATCAATCCCAGAAGCATTATAAAAGTCTAAAACTTGATCTTAAAATCACTCATTAATTAAGCAATTTAGTATTTGACAAAATTTAAATTTTTAAAATAGTAAAGTTGATATTGATTCGTATTAAAATGTATGGACAGCGTTAAGAGTCATGTATATTAAGCATTTGAAACATTTCATTTCATTTTCAGTTGTCGAATATATGTATGTGCAGATGTCATGCACGCATGACACTTCACCTTCGTCATTAGTAGTGCTGTTGCTGAATACACTTACTCGCTAGAGTGAAATAGAATAGAATATAATGAAAAAGAAAGAAAAAAATATCAACACTAATAGCTGACATGACACCATTCAGCATTCACAATTAATTGCCTCATATATTTTACAATTGCACTCAACCTATTTGTGTTGGCCTCTTCAATACTGCTCCGTTCTGCTCTGTTCAGCTCAGTTCAGAGTAACGTTATTGTTTGGCTTCAGTTTTGTTTTCGTTTTATTTTTGAAACCATAATTCTAATCAGTTACAGACATTCCCTTTAACAGCCTCCGCTTCCTGCTGTAAACCTGCAAGTGTGGTCATAGACTCAGAAATAGCACCTGACAGCATTTTATACTTGAAATGTATTATTCCACTTGTACGTCGTTCACACATACATTCTATGTTTTTTTTCTCTTTTCCTTTTTTGTTGTTTTTGATTTTTTTTTTACTTTCGGAGTATATGAGCGTGGATAAGAGGAGGAAGTATGTTTAAAATTGACCAAATTAATACAAACAATTTCACAGGTCTGTATTTAATACTCGTGTTACATCAACAACAACAACAACTTGAGAAAAATGCAAGTTACACCAGCAACAACAACAATAGCAATCTGTTTTCCTTTTAAAAGCTTTGTTCGGTTTTATACCTGTTAGACACATGCATTCTTTTAGCAAATGATAGGATGTACATACAAATAAACGTACGAGAGAGCATAAGAGTAGTCCTACGTGCTGCATGCATCTGTACGGTTGTATTTATTATAATACTGTAGTGTTTCTTCTAAACGATGTTCCCTCTTTAGTGTGTTGAGAGGCGGTATATTCAACACACACACACACACACAGACGCCTACAAAAGTCAACAAATGCTTGTGGACGCACACACACACACAATCTAATCCTCATACTTGTATGGAATAAAAAACAAACGAACATAACGACACAAGCGTTTCTATTAACCCCTTGTTGGCAAATGGCTCTATAAAATAAAAATTTTCATTCATTATTTTTTATATCCACATACATAGTACATATGTAATTGGACATTACAATCCTTCAGTCAGGATTACGGCCTAGTTTCTCACACCAATCATGTTGTGTGCCTTAATTTTATACTTGAGTGGCGGGACCTACAGTTTAACGTCGACTCCGAACGACAGATTTTTGAGAAACTTTTTCATGGCAGGTTTATTTACTCTCAGAGTTTTTGCCAGAAATCGGCTGAGAGGAAATCGCCGAACCCCAGCTTTACGTCTAATAAGACAACACACTACCTACTAGACTACGGCGACTTTTTTATATCATTTGAAAATCGAATGCAAGTTGGTGTCTTGATTTCAAAGTTAAACTTAAAAAAATTATTCTTGAAATAGAAGTCTAATTAGTTTATTTTATTTTATTTATGATATAATCGAACCCAACACCCTTACGCTAATAATCTAGCAGACTACCCACTAGACCACCAGGACACCCAAATTTGTTCAATTCTTATAAATTAGATGGGTTTAAGGGCTATCTCTCTCTCTCCCTCTCTCTATTTATCATTACTATTGATAAATAAATAAAGGACAATCGTTTTTCACTTGCTCCCATAGATTAAAATATTCAACCAATAGAATTATTCCCATAGGCATAAATAGATACTAGGTTCGATATTTAAAATAGGTGCCTAAGAGCCATAAATCATGCGCCCAGAGCTTCGGGCGATTCTCTGTCAATATGTGTGGTTCATCGTTGATCTAATGCAGCCGACATCATATGATATCATTTCTGACTGCTATTTTCATTTTATTTGTTTAGATTTTAGTCCTTAATCACAGATGAGTCTACACGTTAAACTTCTTTTTATTCTAGTAGGTAGTGTGTTGGCTTATTAGACGAAAGGCCCGAGTTCGAATCCCAGGTCAGACATCAAAAACTAAATACAAAAAGTATTTCTTCGGCGACTTCCTCTCAGCAGATTTCTGGCAAAAACTCTGAGAGTAAAAATTGCCATGAAAAGCTTCTCAAAAAATTTGTCGTTCGGAGTCGACTTTAAGCTGTAGGTCCCGCCACTCATGTATAAAATTAACGCACACAACATGAGTGGCGTTGAGAAGCTAGGCCGTAATCCTGACTGAAGGGTTGTAATGGCCAATTATGTATGTTATGTATGTAGTGTTCTTTTACTCGAATTATTTATAATTCCCCTTAAGTTTCGCGGTATATACGATTTCTAAACATAAGGGGTTAAGTTAAAAACGGATTTATGGAAGAAATACACCATAAATGCGAGTACAATTTTATCCACATGGAAAAATACACAAACAGACAAACACATACACACATACATATATATACATATACAAACACATCAAGTGAGTTTTTTTTAGCTAAACATGCAAGAATGAAAAGAATGTTTTCATTTTATTTCCCTTTATGTTTTTTCTCAAATGCTGCTATTATTCTGAAGTTGGTGTTGTTGTAAAAAGGTTACATAATGATTACACATACACAAATACGCATGCATATTACAAATACCTATACCAACGTGCACACCACCAACATCTGAACCCATATGTGTATATGTATCTATGGATGTATGTAAGTATAATGGGTATTATAAATTTTCTTCCAGATTTTCCACAAGTGTATGAGTATTATATCCGTGTGTTATACTGTATCCGTGTAAGTGTACATACATACATATATATATGTTTGCGTCAGGGTTTATGAATGTATGCATGCATGTACATATATGTATATGTATGTAATTATGCTCACAAATTAATTATCTGAATACGAAACAAGGACCTTTCATTAGAAGCTTAATTTATGGAGTGCTTAGAAGTGTGGAATTCTATACTAGCCATTTAACTTTTACATTCACATCCAATTGTAATGAGCGCACTCAACTAACGCAATGGAAGAAAACACTGCTATAGTCACCAGATGAGTTATACTATATTTTGAATAAACAAACTATTGTGTTACATACAAATACAAATACATACGACTGATTATCAGTATCCAACATTCGAGTAAAGAAAAAAACAAAATGACGCAAGAGATGGATTTTCTTACTACTGTTGGGCCTCAAATAAAATTTAAACAAAAACAAACACCTTCTCAGGAACCCTAAACGGATGAATTAAACAACGTACGGAAGTGTGTTATAATTTAATACATGAAATTTTTTCCATTTATAATTATTGTTAGCGTTGGTGTTGGTGTTAATGATGGAACTGCAGGATAATGTTGGTCTGAAGCCTTGCTATATTACCGTTCAGACGTATTTTCTTATTATTTCCGTAACGTACGTGTAACATTGTTTGTCTAGAATTATAGTCTTGTATGGCATTATGCTAATTTAATAATGTTTTTAATAGATACTCACACTTACATGTACATATGTACATACATATGTACGAATACGTATGTACCCACAGGCACACATATATGCTCTATTAATGCAAGAAAAATGACATGGTCCGAAATGAACGTAAAATGGTCCGAGTTTTTGTTAGCAAAGTTAAAATAGAAGCGAATCTTAAGGCAATTAAAGTTCAAAAAGTATCTATCATAAGTAACAGAATTTGGAGACCAAAATGGAGCGAAACGTTTACAAAAATATTTTTATATTTAATATACATAAGTGCTTATGTAAAAACAATAAGAAAGATTTGAAAAACATTTAATCGACGAGTTTTCCAATACAAAATCGAAATCTAATTCATATTATTTTATAAAATCAAGTTAGGAATTAGGTGTTGTAACATTTTAAGAGTGTTTTTAGAATTAAAGAAAAAATCAAATTTTTGAATGAAAAGTAGAAGCAGTTTGCAGTTTGTATGACTTTAAAGGATTTTAAGTCTATGATAGCAATACAAATGGGATTTAATCTGAACTTTATGCACCATTATATATATATATATACATATGTAAAGAGACAAATAAATGCACACGATTTATAACACATACATATATTGTATGTGTTTTTTTTCGAGGTGAAAAAATCATCGAAAGACACTGTTGCCACTGCAACAGTAGTGTGGGACTTTAACCCATTACGATTCGAACCTATTCAGTCTACGGTACTACCGTGAAGTATTTCATCACAGGATGAGTTATAGCCTATTGACTACTACTATTGATTTCCATCCCTTTCAATCTTACGAATTCTCTCTATCCTTCTCAATTCCTGCATTTTGCCATATTGCCAAACTTCAACAGACCGCAGCATATGCGAAACTATATTGTCTGGTGTCACTACTTCATCTATCATAGTCTCTAACAACTCGCGTTCCAATCTAAATCTATTGGCAATAAAAGGAAATATGCTCTGCATTCTCACTTCCATTATTGCAGAAGGCGCAAGATACCTCATTGTCGTGAACTTGTCAAAATTACCTTTAATGGATATCGTATATTTGTTAGATTTACGCCACTACATGGCTATGAATTGCAATTTTTAAGCATATTTCTTGACGATCCCATGCAAACCAAACCCTTGAGCAGACGGGAGTTTTTAAACATGATTTCTGAATTTAAAAAATTCAAATCAATCTCCACTTTCACTACTATTTTGTTCAAACTACCGTATACAAGGTTTTAAATTTGAGCACTTTAATGGATTTTGTTGCGTAATAATATTTAAAGTGATGCGAATAGTAGAGTGTTTTCTTATTTGCAATAATTTTAATATTAAGAAAAATATTCCAAATTACAAAATATTAAACAGGAAGAAAAGAACAATTCCAATTTATAAATAAAAAAAATACAGAAAAAATTTGTGATCAGTACTCTTGGCTAAATATGTGATGATGAGTGGACTGTATATGGGTGGCTGAGCGGTGGAAAAGAAAACAAAAAATAATATTTTTGAGCAAAAAAAAAATCAATCACACCAAGTTTTTTAGCATTAAAACCATAATCAGCTGATTTTGCGTTCACATTGCAAATTTTCTTAAATCTGGTTCTAACTTTCATACATTTATGACTATGCAACAGCTGTTTTTGTTTAACCCTTTGACGACCAAACATTTTCGGCTGCAGCGATTTTAAATTTTGTTTTATTTTAATAATCTGTGGCCTAATAGTAGTGACGAAAAAAAAATTGCCCTCCTGGGTATCCTCTAAGTCCCCCATTTCGCTTGGCAAATATAGTTGCCTATGGGTTGAAAGCAATCTTTTTGTTCCAAATTATTAATTTTTAGACATGATTTAAAAACAGTTTTTTTTATTAAGAATATAAAGCAAAATCAATAAATCTTAAAAATTTATAATTATTATTGTTCGTGATAGTTTCCAAAGCAATCATGGGATGTAGTGAAACAAAGAAACACATTGCATTGAACGCAAAAAACATTTGTGCGCCTATATTTTTTATAGGAAGCACAATGACAGCAGCGTTTCCAACATTCACTCTTTTCCATTCTATGAAGAGATTTGCGATTATAAAATGTGTTCAAAATTTGGTTGACGCTGAAAAAGCACGTTTTCTTGAATTGAAGCAACTTATCAGTTCTTTGGCTAAAGCTGCTCGAAATTCCACATTGTTAGTCAATATGAGTTTCTTATATATTATATAACTATTGTGAACACATAGCTCAAATAGATCGAAGAACAATCGTAAATAAAAACCCCATTTACTTCTGTGATCGGTCTCATAATAAACTTTCTTTTGGTCCATTAGATCAACGACTCCCATTCCTTTGTTGTAGGCTGTATAATCAGAGGGCAATCAATATCTATTTTATTAGCTTGTCCAGCAGCACGTCGCTTGACCTTGATTACCTCTGTTGGGTCAATAAAATTTGAGACGAGGAACACACTACGATTGCCCATCCATTTGACGACGGAAATGCTTTCTGACATGAAGTAACTTATGTCGCCTCTTGTTATTTTTTTATCCGCCGGAAAATTCGTCGGTATGTGCTTTCTACTACATCGAATAGTTCCACATGCCATTATTTCATTTTGCTGGAGAACGTGCATTAAGTTTAGACTTTTAAAGAAATTATCAAAGTAAGCTTCACCCCCTTTTTTGCCAGTGACTTACATAACTGCAGGACGACAGCTTCGCCAAGACCGTGTTCAACAAATGGTTTTTTTCGGTGTAAATGTCAATATTATACAAGTATCCAGTTTCTGACTCACATAAACACCGTAGTTTGAATCCCCATGAATTAGGTTTATCTTTCATATACTGTTTCATGGCATTATGTCCCTTAAACTTTACCACATGTTCATCAATTGAGAGTTTTTTTGGAAAATGTATATGCGTCAGGCATAGCCTTGTTAATGTGCTCTATATTTGGACGGATTTTGTAGCCACGGTCAGTAACATCAGCCTTACTGTTGTTGCAAAAGTGAAGATTAGCTGTAATTTCCTCAAATCGGTTGTGTGGCATGACTCCTGCAATCTGAGATTGATGAAATGTTGAATCAGTTGACCAATACAGTCGTGTTGATGGGAGTTTCACTAAGCTCATGCGTATGATAATACCCATATAAGCCTTAAACTCGGAAACGATCAAAGTGAACATACGCCACTTTTTGTAGAGCATATATGTTGGAATGCTCCACTATCACGAGACACAGCTCTATGAAAAAATAGCAAGTGCTAACTAAATAATTCACAACAATATAGGTTTTAATTCTAGAGTTTTTTAGGAATGATAATTTTCGCTTCAACCCATAGGCAAACATAATTGCCAAACATAAAATGACTATTTTTAGGCAGTTTGGAGCTCATGCAAAATTGTTCATTATATTTTTTGATAGACAAAGGTTAAATCCAAAACATAATTGACTCCCATCCCCTTGTGCCCTATCTTTACCCTGTAGTAGCCCTCGGAATAAACACCATTATTTGGGCAAATTTGGAGCCTCGTAGAGTACAAGTGGAGCCAGATAGGGCTTTGCACTCAACTACATTTTTGTTGCCCCAATCTTCTTCTATAAAACATTCTCTGACATATTTGCTCTATCTGTAACCTGGACAAATATATAAGCCAAAAACCCCCGGGCAAGCATACTTGCCTATGGTCGTCAAAGGGTTAAGAAAAAATAAAAAATATGAAAAATTAATAAATAATATTATTAATATTAATATAATTGTTATAATATTATTATTTATTATTGTTGCAGCATTCATTATTTAAAATTTTGCATTTTTAAACAACTTGTTTTCTGTATTTTTTCATTTGTTTTGTTTTTATCGGCTGTTTTCAACATTTCATTTACATAAAACAAGGTTTTATTCATAAAGCCTGCTTAAAACCAATTCAAAAAAGGTTTTCATTACCAGACTGTTCTAGCCCCCTCAAGAGTGAGTTGACTGCAAGGTTCCAGAGAAGTGGTGATAGAACACCGCTTTGCGGTGTGCCTCTACGAACCGTTCTCTGACAATTTGTGGCACCCAATGTGGATGTGCTTTATTAAAATTAAAACAAGTTTCGTTTTGTTTATGTTTCACACACTCATGTTCATAATTTGTTATCAATTAAATTTTTTGTTTATATTTTCAACTTGATCATCACAATTTTTATTTTTTTAAACAAATATGTCCGATTGCTTAATTTAAAAACTAACAATTGTTAAGAAGATAACAATAAGATCGTTTGGGAATATAACAACTAGAGAAAAATTTTGATAATATGTACATGCATACATACATATGTACTACAATAAAGTCGAATGTTATTGACTACTAAAAAACAAACAAAAACTAGTAGAGCAATCTATTGGTAATTCTACCAGTGATGTCAATCCTGTTTATCTCTCCAGAGATGGGAAGTATGAATATAGTCAGATATAAAAAATATGATTATGTCGCAAATAAATTTAATTGAAGTCATCAATTTAATTACATACTTTATTCCGCCTGCTAAAATAATGATAAGAAAAAATATTTCCTTTTTTGTATTTAAAAACAATGGGCCATAATCATAGTCATCAAAAAAGTATACTTTAAGTATCATTTATTAAAAAGTCTACTTTTCAGCTACTATAGACGATAAAAAGCTTACTTTTTCCGCAAAAGTCAGTTTTATACTTAAAACAAGCTGAAGTTGTTTTTAACGAAGTTAACATCAGTTTAACTCCATCAGCTGTTTGTTATTTATCCAAATTTACAAAATCAAAACAAACAAAAAGCAAAAGTTGTATGAATTGTGTTAAATTTTTTATAAATTGTGGAAAAAGTGTTGAAAAATTTATTTTATTTTATTTATTTTCTACGGATTAATTTTATACAGTTGTTTTTTTCAAAATAACAATTTATATTTTGTTATTCTTTTTGCGCTTTTGTTGCATCAGCTGTGCGGAGATGCCACTTATACAGTATTTACACCAGTTTGTATGCAAGATTTCAAAAATTATACTAATCACCCACTTAAAGCTGATTCAACTTAAAACTATTATTAATTTTCACTATCGTTAAGAAACAGTTAGTAACAGGTTTAAATATTAGAGTTGTTTTTAAAAAGAACCGACTTTAGTGTTTGACTATGATTATGGGCCAATATAAATAAAATCAAATTCAATAAATATGTATGTACTTATGCATATACATATATATGTATTGATTGATTTTGGGCAATCAACATCGCAGATGCTTTATTATTTGCGGGTATTTGAGGCCCCTTATAATATTTGGACGAATAACAAATTTAATATAAAAATAAAATAGTAATTGATTTGCTACACGACTCAATACACCTTCACTTAGACATACGACGATTTCAAAAGAATAATAATGAAAACTATTCTTTCTAAAGAATCTATTCGAATATCTCTGCGTGCAGCAGACCTTCTTCTAAATACTCTCTATGGAAATTTAAAACAGATCTTAATAGTTGTTAATACATGCAATACGAATAAAATGTTTGTTGTTGTTTGTTTGTTGGCATAAGTGTGAGGTAATGGAGATTATTGCATGTGTGCCCGTCTGTGTGTAAAAAGTTGTTTTTTGTGTGTGTGTGCATTCGATTTATAAAAATTCGAAATAACTTCAAATCACTAGTGATCACATACATACAAGCATCGAAAAAAGAAAAAAGAAATTCATGTTGTGTTGTGACCATAAACACCCAATAACAAATAAACACAATCATACCTAACTCAACGGACACAAACAAAACAAACCCATACACTTACAAACACATACACATACATATGTAGTTCATTTTGTAACAAGGGAAACATCAAGAATTTATTGGCACAAAAACTCCGCCACTGGCATAGTTCTAGAGGAAAATTGAGTGTCTAATCTTTTATCCTGCAACTGTATTGACGTAGTTAGGGATCAATTGAAAAAAATTTTATTTCATGCACTGAAAAGAATGAAAACTTTAAACACAGAAGAGCACATCATAACTTCAAGTCATCTTATTGCATAAAATTAATTAATTCTCTTGAGCCAATAATAAAGTGCTGCTATTGCAGCTTCTATGTTTTCATCAAACATTTTGATGATTTCAATATTTAACACACAACTGTTATAACTGAAAACTTCAGTATAAATGCGTACGTGCATATACATATAGAGATAGAGATCTTCATTCGGTAATCATTTTTAAAATCGTTACCGACAATAGCATATGATTTAAATTAGCGATTTTTGGAAAACATTACTCTTTTACAGACTGTTTACCTGTGATGTACGTTGGCTTTCGAGTGTTAATAAGTTAAATTAAACGCATATACAAACGCAGGTGTTCAATATAGAATGCTGAGGATGAAGAAAATTGTATGTCCATACTGAAAAACCTAAATGAAGTAAAATAAATGAAACGATAAAATAGTTGAAATACCGAATAATAAACACTCTATAGCTGCTATTCTCTAAGTTAGAATTTTTTAAAGCCAAACGCTGATTTGGAGTTTCACAAACCAAATATTTCGTTAAGCATATAATGCACTACAGTAGAGTCAAGCCTCACACAGTAGGAGAAGCCAAGGGCACAACAAATATGTATTTCTCAAGTTTATTTCTTGACGCTCTTAAAAAGCCAAGCCAACTGTACTCAACCAGAGTACTTCAATGTGTATGTACATACATATAGTTGTGTATGTATATATATATGGCAATGGCATATAGCCAGACTAAGGTACGTACGCAAGTTTGAAAAGCTTCTTCAAAGTCTACATTTTTCTTTAAATATAATTTCCTTTCTATCGCATACATATGCAGATGCATTGGCCTGTCAATTTCATGGTATTGGTATTGGATTTTTATTCGCTTTTTTATAGTATTGAAATTTTTGTACGTGTTTGTGTTTTAAATGGTTAGCAGTAGTTGTTGTAGTAGTTTGGCATTTACCGTGATTTATTGGTCCATTTCATTGCAAAGGCATCCTCCACACAAGAAAAAGCCCACAAAAGTACAATATAATAGAATGGTGTTGTTGTTGTTGTATTTGTTTTTGTATTATTTTTTGCCCTCTATTGCCGGGTTTCTGTTGACCGTCTTCTGTGCAGCTTAAGTTGAGTCGTGTTGAGTAACATAAGGGAGGCAAATAACTGAATTTCTATTCTTCTTTTTTTTTTCTTTTTTACATTTTAACCATCAAAGCGAAGAAAAGTTAAATATACGTAGAGTGTGGCAATTTAATTGAGCTACAAAATTGCGGTAATTAAACGCTTTAATGAAATTAAAGTGGAGCTTCGATAGATTGTATTATGATATTTAGGCATTACTATCTGATAGGATTAAACATTAGTATATAAGTACATCATTTAAATAATTTTTCTCCTAACAAATACTGAGCTCTTGATAGTGTATTCTGAGGCAAACGATAATGTGTGGAGTGGTTCGATGGTAGACTTTTAAGTTAAGCACTTTTAAATTTAATTTAGTTGGTTGATTTCAAGGCATTTTTACAAAAACTGCTACAAATTCAAATTTATTTTGAATATTTATCGACGGGAGCACCGAATATCAATATGTATATTGTTTTTTTAATGATCATTTTAAAATGCGTTTTCTGTGTTATCTTACAAGTACATAATTATATTTTGAAATATTCCGTTGCTCATCTAGTTTCTTTTTTTTTACATAAAATGTGTATAAAATTTCAAGAGTTCAAGAATTTCTATAGCGACTGTGACTTAGATTTACAATTTCAAAGTGGTAACCTCATCAATAAAATCCATTATGCCGAAACGATGAAATTGCATTAAAGGAAGAGATGATGCTGAATTCAGATTCAGTTGTTGTATGCCAAAAACTTTTAAATATTTTTGGTACAATTTGATCAAAAAAATAAAAAAAAAGAAAAAGAAGAGAAATGAAGGATGAAAAATAGGTATTTAAAGTTTCCAATAGGGATTTGGCCAAATGTTTCAAATTTGATTTTAAGTTTCACACCGAATGTGACGTCAAGCTGTGGCATATGAGTACGCTTTATGTGAATGAAGGTTTGTGTATTTCGATTTTCATTCGTTTTCTAACATCTTCTGTTGCAGCCACAATACAATAATGGTACCACGACTACGGTATACGACTTTTCTTTCTTTTTTCTATTTTCGTAAGAAAGTTTCTTTATATACGTATGTATGTATGTTTTCTTCGTTGTTATTTTTGTTTTCTTGGTTTTGCTTTTATTCAAAATGTATTTTGATACCATTTGGATGCAAATATTTCTGCTTCTTTTTGAAGATTTTGTTGTTATTTGTTTGTTTGCAAAGTTTTCTTTATTCTGTTTAAATATTTTTTCACTCTAAAGTTTAGTATGGTTTTTGGTCTTCGGTAGCGCAGTCAAAAAACAGTCACATCATCATTTACAACCACCATCCCCTTCAGGCCACCACTACAACGTGCAATGTTGCTCACATGCAAATATACGGTCCAAGTAGAAGGACATAAACTGAATTGACACACACACACAGAACGCTTCTATTCACATATCATTAGGAACGTGTTGTGGCAGCCAAGACTGTAAAAGCCATCAAACCTGCAGAAGTAGAGAGACGGCTGAGAGTTATTTCCTCGGGGAGATATTGGTCTGTTACTGTTACTTCTTCATTTTATTTCATGTCAATTCAATTCATTTTATTTCATTTTTTTAAATGGAATTTTCATCTTTTTAAACTCTTTTTAACGGTGTTCTTCTTATTTCATGGTTCTTTTTTACTTTCATTCATTCATTTTGTTTTTGTTTTTCCTTTTTCATTTTTATTCCCTCTCTCTCTCTCTCTCTCTTCTATTACCATGTATTTTTGGTTTATTATTGTATACGAGAAAAAAGTGTAGGTTTTGTATGTATTTGGATGGATACATGTATATGATTGTGTGCAGTGGCTTATTGAAAACTTGTTGTTGTTTGTTGTTATTTTGTTGGTTGCAGGTCGCTTGCTTTTTGCTTATGCTTATTCGGGAGCTTTTGTTTCTCATTTAAGTCAGTCAGTCTGTCAGTTTAAATGTGATTTGAGATGCATGTTTAGATTTTTAAGTGTAAGTGCACGTGATAAGTTGAAATAAAAGTTGCTATTTGTTTGCTTCTTGTTGTTATTGCTGTTGGTGTGGTTGTTGTGTTATAAGTTCCTTTATATTCCTTGTCCTGTTCATGTTTGAAGCTCATTCGAATGATAAATAGTCTGGAATAGTGTCACAACCTCGGTTAGCATCGTATTCATTCTTTAGCTGAATGACATTTTTCTTTGACCAACAAAACACAAAAAAAGACAGATTTTGCTACACATTTTGGTTGTTGTTCCTTTGAGAACTTTGCTTTCGGTACCATGTTGGATGAGGAAATAAAGTACGGGGAATATAATTCAAGCCGTGCTATATAATGGAATGATTATAATGTCTGTTTTGGTTTATATTTGCCATATTTATTGCGTTTCATTTCACTATTTTTGTTGTTATTATTTTCCTATTCATGTAAATGGGGTTTTATGAAAAAAAAAAAAATATCCTCATAATTTATGTTCCTATAAATGGAAGAGTTTTAAATGTGCATATGAAATTTTTTTTGTCTCGTTTGGATGTGAACGTGTGTTTATTTCCTTAAAAATATTCCATTTTGTAGAAGCATATTTTCTATTCATATTTAAGAAAGGGTTTCCAATATTTGTTTTTTTATTTTGATTTTTACAACAACTCCTTTGAGAAATTTTCGCCGACCTTTGGAAACCTTCCGATACAAAGTGTAAACAAATTCTATATTAACTATATAAACTTAAATCCTATATTAACTTAATTGGAAAGTAAAGTTAACTTTCGAAGCTCTTCATGAGCCATAAAGCTTATGACTACGAAAATGGATGCGTAATATATTTCAAGCAGTATTGGTAAAATTACCAACTTTGTGTTGTAACCAACATTGTCGTGATCTTTAGTTTATCTTTGGCATTATCGAAAGATTTCACAGATACAATCAGAAGATTCTATACGATTTTAAATTGAATATAATTTCTGTTGGTAGTTATTGAATCAATAATTCAGAAAATTTATTCTCGCAACATTATTTCATGTAAAAATATGTTTCTTTTCGAACCACTTCGTTCATGTGCAAGCGAAACCCTTCTCAGCGTACGAGTAAATGTGCTTTAAAAATACATTTATGGTACACAATAAAGCCGATACTAGTACATATGTATGTATGTGTTCATTTCTGTTGTACAAATATTTCAAATGAACTGCTCTCCTACTACAAAGCCTAGCACAGTAGTGGTAGGACCAATGCAAACGAATAAATAAATGAACGAATGAGTGAGTAAATGAAAGAAAATACATTTTTTTTTATTCTTTTGTGAGTTTTTTTTCCTATTTTGCTGTTTTTTTCCTATTTTTTCCAATTTCATTTTCGTTCAAATATTTTTTTTCTTTCTTTTTTGTATGCTTTTTATTTGTGGTCTAATTTATGGACAAATATGATATACGATACGAATATGACTCGTAGTACATATGCTTTGAATACAAATTTTACATGTAAATAATTTTCAAACGACTGATTATTATACCAGAGTATAGACTATAGTTTCCTTTTATTTGTTGTTCTTGTTGTTTTGTTTTTGTTGCATATTTTTCCATAATTTTGAAAACCTGTCAATTTAAAATTAAAAACAAAAATTCAAATGAGTGAATATTTAAATATTAAAAATATATAATCGCTTGAATATGATTCTTATTTATCATCTGTTATTAAATCGAATGATTGTCATATATGAATTGTAGGGGTGTAAAGAATTTTAATTGTAAAAAAAGTCTTTAAATATTTTTTCGAATGGTAAATTGAAATTTTGAGCATATTTCTCTGCATGCTCTTTACAGATTAGCAATTTAAAATTTTTCTAATTAAATTTCAAATAAGACTTAAAATGATTGAAATATTTTTGTGTGTTCCGCTTCACTCAATGCTTTTGAAGTGTAGAATTCAAGTGTGTGTCAATTGCCATTTAAAGTTTTGTTCCTTCCTCCTGCCGACTACTCATCCCTGTGGTGACATTTGTTACGCGCATAATTTCAAAAGTACGTATTTAAATATTCCATAAGATACAATTAAATTTCAATTGTTCTTCTATCAGTTCGTTTATCGGTCTC
Source organism: Sarcophaga rosellei (assembly GCA_930367235.1). Taxonomy (NCBI): domain Eukaryota; kingdom Metazoa; phylum Arthropoda; class Insecta; order Diptera; family Sarcophagidae; genus Sarcophaga; species Sarcophaga rosellei. The sequence goes on along the minus strand of OV884019.1, from coordinate 883,313 downwards.
TCTCTCTATCTCTCAATCTCTCTCTGCTTCTCTCACTTGAGTACTAAATTTCTTTAAGATTTTCGTACCGGTTTGCACAATTTGTACGATTGCTTTGGTTGATTTTCAATGTACATTGTAGAATGTCTATCTATTAAGAAATTCTATATATTTCTTAATTACCCAAAATACAGACTGTAGCAGCAACAACAATCCGTTCAAACATTGTGTAATTGTAAAAATTATTTATTAATTATGAAATTCAAAGTTATGAATAAGTAATTTGTGATTATTGTTATTAAAACTTGGCACATTTGCTAACCCTCCTGCCCAATATAAACTTTTCAGCTCTTCTGCTTTCACTGTCACTTCCACTTCCACATCGACTTCTTTAGCATTCGCTGTATTTGATTGTACAGTTAAACCTCGATTAACCACGTCTTTGATTCAGCCCATTGACCAATGAGTGATTCGAAGATTTAAATGCAATTATCGAAAGTCAATTGTGCAGAAACTCTTATGTGCAAACAGCAGACATGAATTCGTTAAATCATTAAATATAAGAAGAGCAATATGGACAGCAACCGTTTCTTGGGATGCAGTATCCACACAGGTTTTGCCTATTTTTGTTAGGTCTAATTTACTAGCTTTTGAAAATGAACTAAGTGACCGTCCAGAAATACAATCAGATATAGTAGTACTGGCCAATTGTTCCATTCATGATTTAACAGAGTGGGAGGAGAGTGATGCTGATGTCATGCCGTTTGCTATTTTATCTGACATTGACATCATTGACACGGTCAATTAATCAAGCCCAATCAAGTGATCATAGGGCAAATTCCGAAGATGAAGGGACTGAAATTGAAACTCCAACTTTATTACAGGCAATAGAGGCCTGTAATGTTTTGTTAAAGTTCGTAGAAAATTCTCCAGCTATATCGGAAACAGATAAAATTCAGATGCATCGTATTCAAAACCATTTATTTAAAAAACAATTAAAAACAACGAAGCAAATTGAATTCTTGAATAAAAATGAATTAAAGAAATAAAATCTTGTATATTTTAATACAAACTTTATTAACCGTGTATTCCGGTTATCCGTGCTAAGTCCGGTCCCGAGTGAGCCGGATAATCGAGGTTCAATTGTATGATTGTTTTTCATCGCATTTATACTTTCAGTCCAAACTGTACAGTGACTATCAGAATAGTAGAACGAATTGTAATTTCTTTAAAACCATTTATTACTTTGATGAGTTTGAAGAAGATTTCTATACATACATACATACGAGTATATACATACATGCATACATATGGATATTTAAATTACCAGCATAATAGAACAAATTATGCTAAAGACATTATTGTATTCTTTTGCATGCATTTGTCTTTTTTTTTAATAACACTGTGCTATTATTTAAATCAAAGCTGCATCCATACAGTCTACAATGGAAACTGTTCCTTGTATACATTATAACAGGATCAATATTTATATGAAGAATGGATTTGTTTGTGTCGATTGTGTGGGCTTGTCACGTAAACATTACGGACACACATTTACAATCACACTCGCCTTCTATTTAGATTAACTTTTTGGGAATTTTCTTCCCATTTCTGTAGACTGAACTTCGGCAAACATTTACGTATGTGTGTGTGTGTAAAACAATCATTGAAAAACTTTTCATTCGTAAAATGTTTTTCTATTGCGTTCACAGAAACTCTCAAAACAAAACAACGATAAAACAACAACAAAACCAATAATTTTAGCCGAAAATGCAAGTCTATAATTTCATTTGTGGACACAAAAGTGAGGGTGGCGCGTGTTTATGCTTTCTTTACAAACTCATACAGCCACACCAATACATGCATAAATTGAATAGCACCTAATTAAATCGCAATACTCTAGTAATACTCGTCAAAATCAAAGATGGTGGCAGAGTGAAAAATATTAGAGAAACAAAAAAAACAGAGAAAGAGAGAGAGTGCGGGAGTGTACGAGAGTGATGGAGAACATAGGGAGGAAGTGAAATGACGAATTGAACGAAGAATCTGGTGAGGCAATAATGAAACAATTCAGTTTTTTTCCCCCATTGTATAAAAATAAATTATAGACTGCCGTTCCGAAGAGCTTTTCGATTTTGTGTTGTAACATAATATGTATTGTAAGTGTGTATAAGGCACATTGACTTTTCTGTATATCTGAATATTCATGTAAACAGGAAGAGCAATAATAGAATATTATGACTGGCCCATTGGCATAGAGAGGAGACCTAGAATATAATTGAAGGGAATATCCATAAAGTAATTTAATTGCGCTGAAATTGATATTTTTTATAACAGGCAGATATAAGAGATGCTAGAGATATAACTGTTTTATGTTTTGGGTAAACGCCGTTGTATTTCAAAATACATATAATAACGTAACGCCCATGTTAAACGTTGTAGAACCATTAGCATTTTTCTATTGGTATTTCATCTTATCTTGAGCGGGACATTAAACATTAAACATAATATCAGGAACAGATTAGAATATAAAATAATTCGTGCGTCTACTTAAAGAGCAATTGGAATTGTCTGTTTTAAATAATATTATATAAGTCTGCAATTGTGCAAACATAATCATTCAGATATTTTTATACCACCTTGAATTTTATTTTAAACTTTAATACAATTTATTTTTTTTTTATCAATATGCATACATATTAAAAGTTTCTTTACAAAATTAAACCTGACATTATTCTCCAAGTCTAATCAATTCTCCATAATTCACGTGGATAATGAGGCGTTTTGGCAACGAATTTGCAGATGAACTGGAAAGATCAGGCTCAGTTTCGGGACTTATATCAGAGGAAAAGTCGGTGAATCCGTCAATGGGCTTCTTTTTTTGGGATTATTGAGCAAAAGTCCGATTGTAGGACTGCGCGGGTCATATGGCCAAGGCTTAATCCTACACGGACGAAATTTTAGGAGTACAAATGGGCCATATTTCCTTTAGACCCAGGACAATTAGATAGAATAGAGATTTCTCAGATCTTTGCAAGCTTTGTGAGGTAGCTGAGGAAACAATGGACCACTTTTTATAACACTGTCCTTGTTTACAGATGGGTGGGCCGAGATGGCTAGGTAATCGATTTGTTGATGAATTGGTATGTCTAAAAGACTACAGATTTGTAGATCTAGGGTTCACTAAAGAATTTGACTGGCTAAGGAGATATCTTCAGTAATGGAAGTTTTTATCTATGGGTGACTTTCCACCTTTCATTCCATCATTTTCAATCTTACTTTCTCTTTCCTTTACATAAATATACATATTTGGCCATTACAACCCTTCAGTCAGGATTACGGCCGAGCTTCTCAACACCACTCATATTGTGTGTGTTAATTTTAATACATCAGTAGTGGGACCTGCAGTTTAAAGTCGACTCCGACCGACAGATTTATGAGAAACTTTTCTTGGCAATTTTATTAACTCTCAGAGTTTTTGCCAGAAATTTGATGAGAGGAAGTCGCCGCAGAAATATTTTTCATATTTCGTTTTGATGTCTGACCCCGGATTTGAGCCATGGCTTCGCGTCTAATAAGCCAACACACTACCTACTAGACTACGGCGACTTCGTCTTTCTCTCTTTCCCTTAGCTTTCCTTATTTCTTCTCCTTTCCCTTTTCCCTTCCAAAAAAAAATTGTGTCCGATCAACTTGACTTTAGAGATCTCTTACACGATAACTTTATTTGTTTAATATTAGAAGATTAGAATTCTATTTTTGCTGATAAAAGAATATGTTCATACCACCATCCATAGTGGGGGTTATTAATCTTCAACAAAATTAATACTTGATCTGAAATAGAAGGGGATTACTTAGAACACATTACCACTATAAAATAAATGTGGAACTTTGAATATGAATCCATCCATGATCTCTAAAAGAACATTTGAATCGGAGTTATGAATGTATGATTATGATTATAATCATTAATATTTTGTTCATCATTAATATTATGAAATGAAAGCCAGCAGAAGGAAGGAAAGGAATTCAATTTATTTTAAAACTTTCACAATTTGTTGAATTTCGCTTTAATTTCGTACATTCGCAAAATATTTTCAAATACTTTTACGAACGTAATATTGACACCCGCAGTTCGCTTTTCTTCTTCTTATTTCCTATTTAATAAGGGATTTCTAACAAAAACAAAAGCAAAAAAGAACGAAACGACATAGTATGAATTCTATGCCATTTATGTGATGGTATGTGTATTTATTTTGGCAAGAGTATGGTTGTATTGGTACGGTACGAGTTTTGTGATGACGTCGATAAGTCAATATTGCTTTTATTGAAAAAAATTTCGTAATTCATGTTTAATTTTTCCGTGGAATCCATACATTTATATGACTCCAGGTTTATGTACGTGCGTAATACATATACAGTGAAAGCTCCCATAGGCGGACACCGACCGTCGAGGCATTTTTGTCCGCCTAGGGGAGATGTCCGTCCAAGGGATATTATGTTAAAATATTTCGGGAAAAATTTAATAAATACATATCTACCTGTATATTATTTGTTGCCAACGATAACTACGATAAAAAATAGTCTTTAAAAATATTTTCATTAGCTTTTGTTTTCCTCATATTCATATACATTGTACATACGTAGATATGTATTTATAGTCAGAGTAGCTAATTAACTGACCATCCCTCAGTTATCACATAAACCAAAATAAAAAGGGGAATCACAATTTAGATTTTGTCTATGAACATCACATTACATAAAATAATAAACCGGGGAATCACCGCACTACGTAGTGCTACATAATCTGATTAAGTTGAAAAATACACACTCAACAAAGAAAATTTTATGTAATCTCTACACATTGCGCATAGTATAAAAGGGGGATAAACCGAAATACAATAAAATTGCTCAGCTTTGCCTTTTGTAATATTTATTTGTCCGCCTATGGGAGATGTTTTTGGAAAAACAGGTGTCCGCGTCCGCCTAAGAGAGCGTCCGTTTAGGGGAGATGAATTTGCTCTAAAAATACGACCTAATTCACGGGACTTAGAAAATCGTCCGTCTAGCGGAGATGTCCGCCTATTAGAGCTGTCCGCCAGTAGAGCTTTCACTGTATTTGGTAGGTGGTATGAAGTTTTGCTGCTGCTGCTGCTGATGCTGCCATTGTCAATAACATTCTTTGGTAATGTTGTTGATTATTTTTTTTTTCAGGAATATTTGTTATTATTTTTGTACTCATTGATAGAATTTTATTTATATGTATTCAAGAAAACAAGAATGAGCAGAAGAATAGGAGAATAATTACTAAGCGAACTGTTTAAAATAAATGTAAATATTTAATGAAAGAATCTCCTTCCTCACTGGTTTATTTCAAAGGTTTGTGGAAATGCTGGTACAAATGGAAGAAGAATATTGATGAGAACTTTAGCTGCGTTCCAAATACATAAATTCTAAATACAATATATTGATAACTGGACTGTACGCTATTTGTGTGTTTTTTGTTTAATATTTTTATTTTTATTTTGCTTTTTACTTTAATTTTTTTGCACGAAACTTCTATTCTAACAAAACAAGAGATTTATATACTCGATTTGAATATTAATCGATGTATTATTTCGTGGAACAAGAACGAAAAAGAGAACAAAAATGCTTACACATATGTACATATATAGTGTAAATTATTTTAAACAGTGTCCTTTGCAAATTATACTTAAACAGATTTAAATTTTAAGATAAATTCATAAAAAAGGAACTTTTTAATTGAGAGTAAGCAAACCAAAAGGAACAAACAAAATGAAGCCGACGTGGTCTAGTAGATAGTGTGTTGGCTTTTTAGGAAAGAGGGCTCTGTTCAAACCCTAGGTCAGGCATCTCCAACTAAACGAAATATGAAAAAATATTTTTTCAGCGACTTCAGCAGATTTCTGGCAAAAACTCTGAGAGTAAATAAAATTGCCATGAAAAATTTCTCAAACATCTGTCGTTCCGAGTCCACTTTAAATTGTAGGTCCCACCACTCATGTATAAAAACTGACGTACACAACTTAAGTGGTGTGAGAAACTAGGTCTTTATCCTGAATAAAGGGTTGTAATGACCAATTAGGTTTTATATATGTATGTATGAACAAAATGTTTGGTATGATACATGGACTGTTATTTCATTATAGGCATGTACATGTACATATATCTGTTTTTATCTGTCTTGGGAAATATCTCATTAGTTTAGCATTTTTAATTCGAAACATATTGAGTTTATAAGAAATGGGAAAGAAATGAAGTAATATGCAGACGATCCTTACTGCGTTTCTTCTATGAAGTAATTATTTTGGATGAAATTAAGGATTTATGATGTCAGATTTCATTTTTTTTTTGAGTAATTTTGGCATGAATAAACTGTTTGTGTAATTTTCTAGTTATTCGATTTAAATGATTTGTCCTTTCAATGTTAGACTTCTTATGAAAATAATGTTTTCATACGACGTTTTAAAGTGATTTTAATTTTAATATTCTGTTGGAAGCATTTTGTTAAGCATGAAAAAAGGCTATTCTTATTTCATTAATCCATTATTAGAAAAGCTAGTTAAACCCACACAAGTCTAACAAGAACCATAAAATTGATAAGCGTTGCTGTTTTATTGGCTAGATAATTGAGAATTAAAAGTTGATTTTGTTCATCAATAGCATTGAAAGTACAGGTTATGGTTATTACATTGAAACTATGAACTAAATTGAGAATATTCAAGAGTTAAACAAAAACGTCAATTTGAACGTCTATTCTAATTTGACACTGAACTCGTATGCATATTGGCCAAATCGAATATACATACATATGTATGTACATACATAATTATTATTATTATTATTAGCATTTATTTTTAATTTATTTATTTAAAGAGGTTAAAATAATTGTTGTAATTTAAGCAGTCATGATTGTCGAAAACAGTCTTGGCTAATAAACAATAATTGCTTGTGAAGATTTCTTCTTGAAAGTACGTTTACTTTATTTCTTATTTTTTTAATTTCTCGTTATTCGTTTTTTCAAAAACTCATCAATGTTTAACTGGTCATAAGTTTGTTATTATAATACAATTTATTTATTTTTTTGTTTATCTTTATAAGTGTGTAATTTCATATGTGGGTGTGCTTTTTCATGTGAATCTGTATATGTTTAGAAAATATAAATTTGGTTTTAATAAACACATCTTCATCTACATACAGAATCATAGCCATTGTATGCTCATTCATGGATCTGAGAATATTTTAAAAGTTACAAGAAATGCGTATGAATACATACATATTTCCACATTGTTAAAAGGACTAAATGTTTGAGTGTAATACATAGTAGTAATAATAGTAGTAGTAGTAAATCAAGGGTGTAGTAGCCCAATGAATTTCTGCATATTACAATTTATTTTATGATACTAAAGAAGAAGAAGAAGATAAGAAGAAGAAAGTTGTTAAAGATTCCATTTAGTAAACAGCTCCACTTAAACGCACACAAAATATACAAAATAATCACATGAAAGTAAGCACATCATATAATTGCCATACTTGTGGTCGAATATTTCAGAATATAATTCCACTTTTGCTATTTCCCTCTCCCTCTTTATATATATCTATATATTGTATATATAACCCTCAAACTCACAAAGTCTGCCTTAACCATCGTTTTCACACAGACACACTGAAAAATGGCAAAGGCAATTATTAACTCTCTATGAAACTAAGGCCAAATAATGTGTGAATAATACACACACACATGCACTTGCATGTACAAATACAAATATATTTTTAAATATGAATTCACACATATACACATAGGCACATACATATGTATGGATTGTATATACCATGTACATACAGATATTCTCTATATTTGTATACACTATTACAATTTTGTAGATTTTGTATATTGTTTTTATATAAATTAACCAAAAACCCCACACATTTCTTTGTTCTACACTATGAAAAATATTCAAATGCAACATTAACGACAGCGACAGCAACAGCAACAGCAACACCAAAAACGAAGTTAAAATTATTTAAGACTTCTTAACAAAACATCGATAATAATTTTGTGGGGGGAGGTGGTTTTTGTTTTGTAAATTAACACATTGAAATATTGATTGTAATCGTACTTAAGTTTTATTCAAATCAAATCAAATCAAATTATCATCATCAGAGGAAGTCGGAGGGTATTTGAAACGATTGATACAGGTAATTATTATTTGGATCATGAATTTTAAATTTGTTTTCATTTCTAATTCACTTCCATATTGTACTAAAATGGCTATCAAACCTTTAGGGTTGGTAGAAATATTTATGAAATTCTAAAGTTCAGATTGTGCATAAATAACTGAGGGTATACATAAATAATACGCAGAATTTTAAAGCACGCATATTCACATTGCATATGATAAAATCTGATATGATAACTCCTCAAATTTAAAATAAGCTAAAATTGTTGAACTTTTAAGTTTGTCGCAATAAAGCGATTATAAATAATTAAATTAAATTCGTGAAAACCTACTTTAAGTGCACGTACGCGGCACTTTTTATAAATTTCGAAGAGTAAATATACTTTATCAATTGCCTTGTAATATACTTCATATAAACAAAATTATATAATTTCGATATTTTTTAACATTCAAGAGATTAATTCAATTTCCTCTTAGTACTTAATATCCATTTTCAATTGCATGTGATAGGTTTCAACAAAGTAAATAACAAACAAACATTCGAATTTTATTGCCATTTCAAGTGAATTGTGAATTATGAATTAAAATCTCATTTCAGTTAAGAATTTTCAAGATTTATTTACGCTGCATTTATTTCATTCATTTATGCGCTAATTTATAGCGCAGATAAAATAAGTTTTAAGTTTTTCAAATTTATGTTTGTTTTTGAATTCATGTTTTTGGTGTCATATTGGCAATTAAATAATTAAACTTTATTTGTCTTTAAGCGGAGGTTTCTTTAAGTGTATGAGAAGTGAAATGCTATTTACGTAGACATGCATATTCTGATCCGCATGTAAATTCTTCTGCAGGTACAGAGTGTTCCACACATAGAATCCTTTTTAAAAAAATGTTTTTCTTCAGTACAAAGCAGGTAATTTGTGTAAATAAAAAGAAAATGATGAATGAATCTGCCGCCTGAAGATGGCTAAAAACAGTATAGCACTCCAATACATAACTAATATACATATACTCATATACAATACAACACAATATAACAATTGAATACAATAATTGAACACATCATTACCAAGATTTTTGATTGTATAGCTCGGATTGATGCCTATCAATTGAGGGAGAATGAGAGAGAATAGTATGTTAAACAATGCCATTATGGCACACCCTTTGTATAAAATGAGTGTATATGGGGGGTGGGGTAGTCATAAATAAGAAAACTAATTGGTTACACTGGTAGTCATGTTTGGAAATGTCTTCTGAAAGAATGTTGAAGGCAGTACCACTACCACTAAGCATCTTGATCTAGTAAATGTTGCTTTCTTTTCTAAACATACAAACATATGTATGTATGTGTACTTTACATTAATGTACATGTGCACCAGTGTGCATGTAAAAGTGTACACATGAAGTAGTCATAGTTGTAGTATTAGTGTAGAGTATTTATGTGCAAAGAGTATGTTGTTATCTCTATACCGACGTGGGATGTAATGATGCTACAATTTAGAAACCATAATTGCAAATAGTTTCGCATTTCCTTAATTGTCATTGCTTACTTAAGATGAATTTAAGGCTGCCGAACGAGGGATGCTAAGAGATGAAATGAAAAAATGGAAACTATTTCCAAAGAGAAATTAGTGGTTAACATCTACGAAATTGGATTTCTTTCACAAATCCTAGAATCAACATACAAAAAAAAAAAAAAAAAAGACGATTGAAGACAAGTTCGTTTGGTAACAAGCAATAACCTATACTGTACTGCTAAAAATTTAATGTCAATCCGCCCGCCCAGACTATTTACAATTCAATTTAACTTTTTTATTACATTTCTTATTCCTTGCTTTGCTTTGTTTCATGTTCTTACCACTCGCAGAGGAAATCCTTAATTTTTAGCATAGCATTACTTAAATAACAACACTTTAAATACAGTTTGAACGACTACATAAACAGTTTTTACTGCATGTACAGTACGCACGCAGATACAATTGCAGTGTGTTTTATACCGCAAAATAATTTGTCAAGTTTTATTACATCGAAACACATGCACACACCACCTGTATATACATACGTACGTACACATTAAACAATATTTATTTCGATGGCAATAAGCAACACTATTTGTAGTATACATACGTATGAGTGCTTCTTATGCGTGTGGTGAAGTATGTGGGGTCTTATTGGTTGCTGCAAATCAATGGATAAATAAAACAACAGACAGACATCGCATGGAGTCTCGTAACCAGGTACACATTATTATTTTCATCGACAGCTGCAATAGTGGTGGCAACAGTAACAACAACAGCAAAAGAAGAGCACCAGGTATGCAGTATGAGTTTTTCTACAGTAGAGAAGTACGTGTAGAAATATCATCCTCTCCATTCAACAGAGTTCAGTTCAGTTGAGTTCAATTCGATTCGATTCAAAATGTTACGATACGATTGCGGATAGGAGACATATAGCGTTGACAGTTTCATTAAAATTTTGCTTTTCCGCTAGCAATTTATTTGCATTACACACAAGTGACATTAAAGTACAGAATTGAATCGACAGCTTCTGGAATTACCAATAAAACAAAACGAGAATCGAGAATAAAACAAGAGATGAACAAACGAAAATAAATACATGTATTTTTGTTCTTGTTTTTTTTTTTTATTTCATTTTATAAACCATCCAATATATCAGGCACACACATATGTATATGTATGTATATACATAGTACACATCCACGAATCGTAGCATACTTCTACCACCTTACACACACTTACACGTTTAGCTACATGCATACATACATATGTATGTATACTTACAATGCATGTATAATACAGGGTATATGGTGTTTAAATTATCGAATAGAGAATTAAACAAACGGATTATTATTTGAATGTCAACAATTAAAATTAAAATTTCATTTGATTTACTATAGATCGGCATTAATTGTGAGATTTTCTAAAATTTATTACAATGACATTAATTGCATTGCAATTTCAAATAACATAATATCTACATATGTATTCAATACGAAACACTTTTAAGCGAACTTATACCCTGTATTGTATAAGTTTGATTTTTTTTTTTCATTTTTGTAAATTATGAAATCATCGAAATTATCATCAGCATCATCCGAAGTGACATATGTAGGAAGGAAAAAAAATTCAAAATACAAATCATCGGAGATTGAAATGTTTTTGCTGCTTTATTATTGTTGTTGTTTTAGATGGTTTTTGTTTTTAATATGACAGTCGACGAGATGATAACTGTTATTATTATTTGCAAAAGATGTTCGTTTCTACCTTTATCTTTGAGTGTGTCTGTCTGTTTGTCTGCCTGTCTCTCTGTCTATTTATGATAATGAGTTGTTGATGTTGATGTTGTCAGTTCATATCGGATGTTGCTCTCTCAATGGTGACAATTTTTGTTTACATTCAACTCCATTCAATTCGTAATCGGAATTGCGTTAAATTCAATCTGAAGTATAATGTGACAATGTTTCTCTTTTGGAATAACACACTTACAATCTTATTCCAGAACCTATTTTCTTAAACTGATTCCATGAGAGTCATTTCAATGCACGTAATAAAATACTCTTGACATAAATAAATAACACAATTATTCTGTATAAACACCATATCACCAGTTAACAATGAATTAGACTCAACAGACAAGCATTTTTCAAAATTTATAATATTGATGACGCTGCTAGCAGACTGTATCATCGTTATCGCTACACTTTTATTCTTCCATTTAGATACAACTTTCTTTTAAATTTTTGCCTGGCCATGAATTCAAATCATTCATTCATTTTGTTTAGGAAAAACAAAATAAGTTTTAGTGGTGGAATCAACTTTTAAGTATGTAATCCATGAAATTAATGACATTTTTTTCCTTGACCTTTAATTTTAATTGATTTAATCTCATTTCGATGAATGTAATTAAAGATCCTCGTAAAAAGATGTCATTAATCAATCATTGTCGTTGCATTTTATCGTCGTGTGCTAATGAATACACACACAATACGTGTGTGTGTATGTGTGTGATTGCGTTAAAAAAAGAAGAAAATGTTGCCGAATCTTATTAATCGCCCATAAAATAATGGAGCAGCAGTGACTTTTAATAGATTATGTTCACATCGCACTCACACATCACACCAGAATGTAAAATTTTAATGTTGATTATACCGTTGCCGTTGCCGTTGCTGTTGACGATGTCGATGTCGATGTCGCTGGCGATGCCAATGCCAATGCCAATTCTCATATACAATTCAAAGATTTTAATTAGATTCTCTCCCTTTTGTATACGTTTCAACATTAATGTCTTCTTATTTTATTATTTTCTTATATTCTGTTGTAGTAGTTGTGTTGTTGATTCTGTTCTCGTTTTTTTTTTTTTTTTTTTTTTGCGTTTTTACTACTTACTTGTGATTAACGAAGTTAAAACGACAACAGCAACAACAACTTTTAATTATTTTTTATTTCCTGTTTTTACAGGAATTGATTTACGAGTCAGTTTCTTTTACTATAACTTTGTGTGTGTTTCGTGTGTGTAGTGTATTTGGTGTTTTTTTTTGATGGAAAAAAAAATCCAAATGCACTAAAAAAAAGCGAAAATTTATGATTCAGCAAACATTACCACGTTGCCTTTAAAGCAAAACAAACAGACGTTTAAGCCCTCACATGAATGAATGAATAAATGACTGAATAATAATTATAATTGAAAAAAAGTAAAGCAGAATCAGGAGAATTAAACGAAAACTGTAGAAGTAGAGTGAAATTAAATTTGAAAAATTTTTACTGTAATTAAATGATGCTGGTATTTTTACATTTCACTTGCACTCACATTCGCACCCACTTGTACACACGCAGTGCATACTCTTTTTTAACTTTCCGCAAGTACGAGAAAACGTAAGTGAAGGACTCTTAAAGAGGTAATGGAGTAGACACATGCAACCTGTACTTACAGTCATTCAAAAGAATTCATTTCAAGTTCAAAATATAAACGAACAATTTTTAAACCATCTTTCAATGATATTTTCTTATCTCTTTTATTTATTTATTTGCTTTTAAATAAATATGTGTCTTATTGAAGGTTTTTCAAGGTAATTATGAATTGATTTAATTCTTTGAAGTGATTACTATGTTCAAATGTATGATTATTGTATGTATATGTATAATGTACATTAATAGCCGTAAATGAGTATATTTTTCCATTTTTTAAGAAATTTAATCAAATTAAATGGAACCATTAAAATAACTTTGGAATATCTTCAATTCAACTAAAGAAAAATTATTTATAAATACTTTAATACAAAAGATATTACTGTTGTAAATTTACTTATTGACACTTACATATGTAATTGGAAACTTTTATTAAGACCACTTAAAACATTACTCAACGAAATATGAAATAAAAAGGAACATATTAAAATTCAATAATGCGACAGATTTAAATAATATGCCACAGTGTGACCATCATCATTTAGATTGTCTTTTAATTTTAATTTTAATTTTTTGATTCTACACGCTTTACAATGATGTGTTCGCTAATGAATGTGACAAAATAGGATTTGTTGCATTATCCGTAATCGTTTCTAATTCATTGAATCATTCTGACTGTATTTATCACTTCAGTGGATAGTGTCGTCTTTAGTAGGTCTCCTCTACATGCATAAACTAAATCTGTATTGAAAATATCACCTTCTCTGAAGTCCTTTTCCACTAAATACGGTGTAATTGACTGACTTTTATTAAATTTCAGTTCAGTACTCCTGTATCTATGAATTCAGATATGAATGACAAAAGAAATATTAAAGTGTTCTCATGCACATGCACACATACATACATGTATATACTTATATTTTTTTTATTCAATAATATTAGTATAAATGATCGGACTTTTTTCTCTTCATCTGTAATATGTAATATGAACACTTCATATTTTAACAATTTTAATTGAACTTACTTGCGTTTATTCAATGAAAGTGGCTAATGACCTTTGATGATGTTCCATTTAGTGTTGAAGAATTTGAAAATGAGCAGATAATCTGATACGATTAAATGTTTCCATTATTATACAAATTAAAAACTATCTTATTAAATAAGAGTTCATTCTGTTAGTTCGTAATCAAATTGATGATAAAGAATTTATGTAATGAATCCTTTACACGAATGGATATTAATAAATTACGTCGTTAGTTTTAAAACTACATACATACATAATTGGCCATTACAACCATTCAGTCAGGATTACGGCCTAGCTTCTCACACCACTCATGTTGTGTGCGTTAATTTTATACATGAGTGGCGGGACCTACAGCTTAAAGTCGACTCCGAACGACAAATTTTTTGAGAAGCTTTTCATGGCAATTTTTACTCTCAGAGTTTTTGCCAGAAATCTGCTGAGAGGAAGTCGCCGAAGAAATATTTTTTTTATATTTCGTTTTGATGTCTGGCCTGGGGCTTGAACCCGGGCGAACACACTACCTACTAGACTACGGCGACTACAGTTGGTTTTTTTGTTCTTTAATTATTATTTTTGTTTTAATGGATTTCAAAGTTCTTTTTTAATGTATTTCTGAGCCACTTTCGTAACCCTTAAAGCATGTCCATGCAATTGTTAAGCGAATTGGCTCCAACAGATTTGTTTTAATGGAAAACGGAGAAACATATTATGAACTCCCACTGGGAATATCAACATGTCGGCAGACGATTAAGTCGTACTCATATGTATGTACATATATCTTTACCCCTTAAGTATTTGATATTGCTAATAATTTTAAATGAAATTTAATTTTCATGGATAGTCTTTGGAAACGACGACGAGAGCCGTATTTATATGTACATACATATACACTGCTGTTCAATAAAATAGATTCACCATGATCAACATCTTGCAATTAATTAAAGAAGAGTCACGCTTCAAATTTTTGAAATGCATCGGAATTATATTCATAAGATGCAGTTACTTTTTTACATATACTCCTTTGCATAAGCGATGTCTAGTAAACCTTTCGTAGAGCAGGTGAATCTATTTTTTTGAACAGCAGTGTATGTATGAATGCACACACATATATGCACATAGTGCACATAAAGATATTTACATTTGCATGTATAAGTAAGCTAGTGTATATGTACATATGTATCAATTTATGCTCACAAAAAGGCAGAATGACATTCATAAAGGACATTTTTAAATTTTACATGTTGCAGGTGCCAATATCAATCGTATTAGTTGAATATTTCTTTGGTCAATAAATCCAATAGAACACATAAGTAAAACTTTTGAATTTTTTCCTGCTTATTAGGAAGTTCTGTGTATTGGGTAGCGATATGAATTGTAAATATTTTCATATACGCACACTTGCATCTCTGCACAACGACCACACAAGCGCTATCATATGCGAGAATATATATGTGCGTGTATATATGTTTGCATATGCATATACGCGTACCTTAAAATTGTGCCATTATTTACAGCAGAGTTGAATGGCGTAGAAGTTTCACGCAATAATAAATGCGTGTGTCAAGTGGTATTTGTGTTTATTTCTTGGTATGTATGCATGTATATGATTGTGTATTCTTCAATTCATTTTTTGTTTTTCGTAAGTAGTCGTGCGTTAATTAATTACTTGAGGGCATCATCATCATCATCATCATCATCATCGATTGTATTTTACGCACGAATAATATTGGCGGTCATTTTACCATTAAGACTTTAAATATGTGTTTATTTGCCATCAGAATTACAATTCAATTTAATTCTTGCAGCACTGGACGCTCGAGTAAAAGTGCAAACTTTGTCAATAGCCAGCCATAAAGTGGGAGTTTATTTGGGGAACAGAGAATTTGTGTTGTTCATAATAAAAATTAAAATCCAATTATGCCAACATGTTTAAATTGGTATTAATTGACGTATTCGAAATACATATATGTAAATTCATGCAACTATAAAAGACTTGTTTTCAATTAACATTATTATTTAATTTTCATTTTTAATACTCAATTCTTTTATTTCTTTTTTTTTAAGTTCTTTGTGTGCAAACAAATGTATTCTTAACACTACTCCACAAAATGATGAAGACGATGATGATGATGATGATATTAATTTAAGATAATTACAATGTCAAAGTATGTATATTATTGTTTTATTATTGCATTTTAATATTATTATAGACATAACTACTTAAAAAGTTCCATAAATTTTGACTGTTTTTTTTTAAAGAAAATTGTTCAAAATATGGTCCTCAATTTTGTCAAGGACAAAGGTTAGGTTAGGTTAGAGGACGTGTACTTGTCAACTGTGACAAGTACAGTACCCGGAAGTCGAATTGACTCATTGTACAACGTCCTAGCTTCTCATACCACTCGTATTGTGTGCGTTCATTTTATACATGAGTAGCGGGACCTACAGTTTAAAGTCGACTCCGAACGACAGATTTTTGAGAAGCTTTTCGTGGCAATTTTTACTCCCAGAGTTTTTACCAGAAATCTGCTGAGAGGAAGTCGCCGAAGAAATATTTTCGTATTTTCGTTTTGATGTCTGCCCTGGGATTCGAACTCGGGCCGACACATGTGACAAAAAAGTGGAATATACATATGCCAAATTCGACTATATAAATAAATGGACTATACAATGAACTAAATGTATGAAATTCTTTTTATTGCGAAATTAGAAGCTATTTTCTGGACTATATCTAAAAGTCTCTTATATGTGCGATGGACTATAAGCGAAAACTACTGTAATAACTTTCGTCGCACAGGCAAATGCTAAGTAATTTATATCACGAAGCAACATTAACCATCCTTTAATGTCGAATTTTGTGTAACAAAAGTTAAACATTACGGAAGCATCTCGTAATGAATTTCTTTGTCTGACTGACTGATATGATGTGAACAAATTAAAGAAGATAGTTATTCAATTCGCTCCTCATTGTGTGTGCATTTTTCTTTAACATTGCAAAAATTGTTGGATTTTGATTTTTATAGAAATTTTTTTTTTGTATCTATTTTCATTTTCATTTCCATATTATTGGTTTTTAATGATAATATAAAAAGCCCACGTTGATTTAAATTGCTCCTGAAATCAAAATGACCAAATGTTCATTAAAACTTTAAACAGGGCGACCACTTAAGATATCAATGAGAACAGAAGGAGTCTTACGAAGGAAAATGGATGAATACATTTGGGTAACTGTCAGAAATCCTACAAGTGAACAGCATGTAGCAAATGTTGCATAACAGTTTTGCCAGTAGTTGCCAAACAGAGTTAAAAATAGACATACGGGAGGAATGTGATAAAATTCCAGTCGATCATGTGTGTATTATCAGCGTTGTCAACTATAAATTTTCAAAAAGCACCAAACTCGTTAAAAAACGCGTAATTTTGACAAAAAAGCACTAAAACATTATAATATTTACTTTAACTTCATCACCATTTTATATAATCAATAAAAAAAATTTACAAACCAAACTTAATAAATACATACATACATATTTGGCCATTACAACCCTTCAGTCAGGATTACGGCCTAGCTTCTCAACACCACTCATGTTGTGTGCGTTAATTTTATACATGAGTGGCGGGACCTAAAGTTTAAAGTCGACTCCGAACGACAGATTTTTTGAGAAGCTTTTCATGGCAATTTTTACTCTCAGAGTTTTTCCCAGAAATCTGCTGAGAAGAAGTCGCCGAAGAAAAATTTTCATATTTTCGTTTTGATGTCTGACCTGGGATTCGAACTCGGGCCTTTCGTCTAATACCTACCTTTCGTCGTCTACCAACTACACCACGGCGACTTCAACCATTTATTTATTATTATTTATATATTATTATTATTTAACCATTTATTTTGCCATTTTAGTATCGTTCGCCATGCATTTTCAATACTTGCCAAAATGTCTGGTTTAGATTCAAATTCTCTAGCTAATGACATGATTTCATATTTTGTATAGGATAAAACATTATTTACATTGATTACTGAAATTTTGCTTAGCATTTCGTAGTTTTTAGAAAGTCTTAATTTTATTTATTCTACCAATTTTTTTAGTTATTTTTTTAATTTTTGATTTGGTGTCACTGACATGAAAAGAAAATCACTAAAAAAAGCACTAGGCACTAACTCGAAAATCTTCCGCGTCGAAAGTTTTAAAAAGCACTAAAAACAGTGCTAAAAGCACTGAGTTGACAACGCTGTGTATTATACTCCATGAGAATACATTTGCAACATGTTGTTATGTTAACAATAATGGTGGCTACACAAAATATTATTTGCTGTACATTTGAATCATTTACCCATTCTTCCCTGTATCGCATAGAGCTGGAAACAAAACACTCTCTTCACAAAAGCATTTTAATTTTAAAAAATTTTTTTTTTTTTAATTTATGAAATTTTTACATATGTATGTATGTATGTAGTATATTGTTTGTTTGTTTGTTTAAATGTTAATAAAATTAGATTGAATAATAATTTTTTTTGTTAAAGTTTTGTGAAAGCCAAACCAAAATAATTTGTTATTATGTAAAAATATCTTCTTCGCAGACTGTATGTTTATGTGACTCTTTATTATTACAGTCTGACGACGAACAAACAAACTAAACAAAAGCCAATTATAATTCTATTCTAATGTGATAGTAATAGTAACCGTATATTTCTCTTTTTTATACATATATACACAACACTAATTATAAAAGAAAGTAACAACAAAAAAGTTTATGCATATACACAGTAGCAATTGTAAAAAAAAACTAACTTTTAAACAATAAAATGTTACACATGTACAACAATTAACGTAATATGTAGAAACACTTTTAATATGAACATTTGTTTTTAAATTAAATCTTGCTAATCCAGAGGAAAAGCGTTGAAACTCCTCCAATGGTGCGCTGCTATGACGTTCCGTGTGGGACAGTAGATACAGAGTATTTTAAATTCTTTTATTAAATTCAAAATGTGCGTCTGTTAGGTAGCATGGACTAGAGTTAAAAACAAATGAAACAATAAAAGAATTTCAATTGAATATGAAAATCGAGTTGCTACAGTGACTTGGCCAGACTGATGTCACTAGTATACTGTAATTAGTTAAAAGTTTTTCCATTAATTTACAACCAGAGAACACGCTCTCGGTTTCTTTACTTTGAAAAATAGTTGCAGTCGTACGTACTGGTACAGAAACAATGAAGGGTGCTAAAAATATTACTGCTTTACAGGAAAACAAATTGTTTAAAGCTTTAAAAAGGCAACAATTAAGAGATTTCAGTCGCATTTTTCATTTTAACTCCCATTTACATTTTCTCCTCTTTAACATTCATTTTTCATTTATCCATTTTGCATTTGCATTGGTGCGAGTAAATGTTTTGTGAAGTCTGTTTCATTTTAAAGAAAAACTAGTGATGGACACATGAATTACGGTGAATGAGAACGCCATTAACGCAGTGAGTTTGTACCACAAAACGGAAATTAATTTTACCGCCGTCTTTAGAAAGCACATTAAATTCGAAAAAGCCTTCGGTTGGTCATCAGCAATAGATTTACATGAACAAATCGTATTAACGCACACAAACTTGGTCAAAGATAATATAAAGTATCTTTGATCGACGCTATACTATATTGCTTTACCCAAAGGCATAAGGTGGGAATATAGGCCGTAATCCTGACTGAAGGGTTGTAATGGCCAATTATGTATGTATGTATGCATATGTTTGATTGCGACATTTCCGCAATCCGCCGAAAGTGTTGTACAATATAAGAATGGTTTTGGAAAATATCCTGATCATACATACATATGTATATACAGTAGGATGGTCGTTTTTCAGTATTAAAAGTGTATTCATGTATTCTAGATTTCATTCTAGTCTTGGGGGTAGTGTGTAGACTACTAGATATTAGCTCGTCTGTTAAAACGCTAGCTCCGACATTTCGAAAAAACGAAATTTTAGAAAATATTTTTTTGGTGACTTCCTCTGAGCACTATTCTGGCAAAAACTGTAAACATAAATAAAATTGTCAAGTATAGCTCCTTAGATCTGTAGGCTATGAAATTCATGAACATACGTTAAAACATTAATATGCCGATTATGAATGGCAACCGAATTTCGGTTGCATTAGCAGCTGTTAAGCACAAGTGCAATTTTAGGATATTGGTTGTCAATTACCATCTATAATACTATTCCTTACCATTTTTGGACACTGGACTTAACTGGATTTCGGTTATAAATCATCATTAACCCATCAGCTGCAACGAAGATGTTTCATACCATTGATTACAATGATTTGCCATTTGAATTTCAACGAATACAATTTCCTGATATTTACTTTTCGAACGGTCACCTGTGCGTTGCATCTTCGCATGTTGCGAAGAAATCATCTTTGTCCAATTTTTCATTGTTTTCGATTTCAAAACTGATAGTTTTTCTGAACTTTGAGATTTGCATTTAATCTTAACTTGAAATACAAAAAATATGAAATTAGCGTTGGAGTTGTTGTCACCGTCTGTGCCACTGTGTGGTGATAGCACGTGATTGTTACTGTCACTCAATTATCTCTGGTAGTGTAGTTCTTTGTATACATATTCATTCTCTGATGGTTGTGTACCCTTTACTTTGTTGTTGTTTTTACTAACTATTGTTGCTGCTGTAGTTTGTTATCCTTCTCCCTTTATTTTAGACCAAAGCGAAGTTACAACATTCGCACAGAAATGCTGCCTGGAACATCATTTGTCTTCTGCGTGTTTCTAATTTCATTTCAGCTTTTCTTTTTTAAACGTATTTTTTTTCCTCTCTCGTTTCGTTTAAATTCGTTAATTTGTTGTTATTGTTGTTATTGTCTGTGTTCTTAACTGTCTCTATTCTATTACAGCTAAGTTTGCTGTTGTTGTTTTTTTTCTCTTTTGTCATGTTAGCCATGTTAATAGTGTTTTGTTTAGTGTAAGTTGTACGACAATTGTTACGTAACTCTCTGGACGTGTAAGTGATGAACCTTTCGCCACTCTTCTCTCTAAATTCTAAGAATTTTTGCGAATACCGAGCTTTTCAGCTAGTCCAACATGTTCATAACATGACGTGTTGAAGGCAGCAGAAAGTAGAGTACATTTTGCATTCATTTTACAATATAAAATATAAACATACAGTACAGTTCTAAAACATACATGTATGTTTATGTGATAAGTTGAATTGTGGCGAAAATACAGAAGGAATCTAAAAAAGTACGCAAGAGATCAGTTTGTAATGACAACATTTTTCATGTCCGGCAATTAAATAAAAACAATTCACTTGTCAGTGAAAAGTATAGAGTGAGTTTTCTTTTAAACGATTAATTTCATCATTTTTCATTCACTTTTAGACCATCTTCGTAATGATGGTTGACCCATTACGAATACACTATTAAGTATGTGCGTACGATGGATGGATGTTCTTTGACAAGTATTTTGTTTCTATTTTAAATGGATTTAATAACTATATACTCAAAGATAACGAACACTGAATCCAACAGTGGTACAAACAAAATGCGACAGGACGATGTCTCAAAATTTCTCTTTCTCTCTCTCTCCCCCCTCCACACTAGGGTTTGTGGTATTGCATACACGATAATTTCAAGCAATTAATTGTTAAAAGAATTTGTATTTCAAATTATTTAAAGGAAATTAAATTTAGAAAAAAATTCTAAACGTAACGTAAACTTTTTCACTGCTACTATTGGCTGCTACTGCTGGCTACATTGTAAAATTTGTTGTTTATTTTCGAAACGCTTATAAAAGCATGAATTATTTAATATTTGTTGAACATTAATAAACTGCCACAAATGACAATTTAATTTGTTTCTCAGAGCCTTTAAATGTTTGGCTGTAGCTAAAGCTCTATGATCCAGTAGTCTGTACTATAAATGTGTGTGTATGTGTGTGTGTATTTATCATCTGTCTGTGTTTGTGTCTACAGACGAAGATTTAATTTTTTTTGTTTTTTTTTTTGTTTGTTTTTCAATATGACTAAATCCTTGTTAGACTCAGCGAAAGGTTATCAAAGTGGAACAAAATTAAATGGGAATAACTTTTGCTTACCTTTTGCATTGCAGTTTAAACTTTTGCTCAAGAATCTGATACTCATTGCGAACAGACACACAATGAAACGACGTCGTCGACTATAAAGCGAAACACTAAACTCTCTCTTTTCAAAACTTTCCTACTTGTTCCTAAACATTTGATTATGTATGTTTGGATATATTTGTGTGTGTTTTTATAGTATGTATATACATGTATGTAAGTATGTGTGTAAATAAATTTCTTTAATATTTTGTTCCATTTTATTTTACCTCCTTAGCTTGTTTCTTTAGGGAAGGTTACCGACCTCTTTTCAATGTTCAGTTTTGTTTAACATTTACAAACACATCCCTGGATACACACACCACATGAATATGTTATTCTGTAGTATTTTCCGCAATATGCGATTCCAGTCGCTCACCCAGTTTACTTGAATGTATTTTGTACGTGTAAATATTGCTGTGCTCTCTCATGCGATTGTTGATGAACAAATTTTGAAATACTGAGTGAGAAAAATCAAAATGAGGGAAAAAAATTAAATAAAAATCACAGCTTAAAATGACATCAGACACGTGAAATCTTATAATCACAGTTAGGAAAATTGTAAAACTTTCTTCACCTCATTCGTTCACGTATATCTTTTCATTTTTAACTCATATTTTAACACTAATTTTGTTTTGAGAAATAAAACGTAAAAAAAAACTTTTTTTTTTCGTATTTTTCCTTAACTTTTCGATCCCATACACACATTTTTACATGTACATGTGCTTACGTATTTCTATATCAGAATATGGGTGTTTACTTATATTATGAGTGTTAATAAGACACATTTCTTACATCTACAGATGAATTTATGCGAATGTATGTGTGTGCTTGAATGTGTACATGGCGACGATATGCATATACTATATGTACATATGTATGCATGGTTATGACAAACAGACAAGTGCTAAATTCACATTTTGATCAACTTCAATTGCTGCCATTCCATTCCATTATGTGAATGGAATAAAAGCCATGAATTGTGATTTAGTTTTCGTATATGACAAGTAAAAAAGCAAAAATGTTGAACTTTTTCAGAAGTATTCTCCCCTCCTTTGAACAATATATGTATGTATGTATGTAAATACGTTTGTGTATTCATATATGTACTTTATGTTGCACACTAAAAAGAAATAAACACAAAAAAAAAAGAAAACAAAAAATATTTCAAAAGTCTTTTGAACTTTATACACGCGAAGTACACATTGCATACATGCATACATACATACATACATGTGTGTATTTTGCTCTTATCGTTAGTGTTCTAAATTCTTAAGCCAAAAAGTTTTCTGGCCACAATCGTGGCTAGATTTTATTTGAATAGTAACATAATCTCATCACAGTTAGAGATTTACTTGTTCTAAAGAGATTTCATTCTTTTTTATTTAACATTCGAAGGAAT
Organism: Sarcophaga rosellei; assembly: GCA_930367235.1. Classification (NCBI taxonomy): domain Eukaryota; kingdom Metazoa; phylum Arthropoda; class Insecta; order Diptera; family Sarcophagidae; genus Sarcophaga; species Sarcophaga rosellei. Next base: position 859,671 of record OV884019.1, on the reverse strand, counting down.
TTCATAGTGTCAACGATACCTTTATAATAAAAATATATTCACATCCATAATGAATACAGCAAAGACGTTAATTTTTTATTCAGCCTCTTGCCGATCAGGAATTTATACTAAATTTGATTACACGGTGCGAGAGTCAAAATAGTTTAGTTTTGTTGAGTAGAACTCGAAAATATTTTTTTATGTTTCTCGAACCCTCCAAACTTGTTTTATTTGACAAAAACTGTTTTTTTTTTTTGTTCTTTTCATACAAAATTATTGATTAGACAAAAATTTTTCAAGCTATTTTCAAAATCCATAGTTTTTTGAAAAGGGGACAGATGAGCCTTTAAAATTGTGTACATAAACATTTCGTTAAAACTTATATGTTATGAGGTTGGATGGGGTAAACTTGGAAAATATAATATTTTTCTAATTTTTTCAAGTTTGGCTATTCTTAATTGCAAAATTTACTTAAAAAAAATAAAATAAGTCATGACATTCTGAAAGTGCATTATCTTGTGAAGAGATTGACATTTCGTTTGATCAAATCGGACAAAAATTACCGCAGATAATGCACTTTCAGAATGTCATCACTTATTTTATTTTTTTTTTAATTAAAGTTTGCTACTATGAACGAACAAACATGAAAAAATATGAAAAAAATTCGCATTTGTCAAGTTTACCTCATCAAACCCCATAGCATATTAAGTCAAGTAATATACATATGTATATCGTTTTAAAGGCCCATCCCTCTCCTTTATCATAAGCTTTAAACTTTGGACATCGGTAAAGTCCAAAAAAAAACAGTTTTTGTCAAATAAAACAAGGTTGGAGGGTTCAAGGGTTTTTTTTGAGTTCTACTCAACAAACCTCACAATATACACTATGTGATTAGCTGGGTGGATTTAATTTTTTTTATTTTGTCGCATAGTGTTATCAATTAATAAGGAACGTATTAACGTACGTCCATACATTACAGAAAGTATTTAATAACATCATCATCTTTGAAAGCTTTCCACAGTAAAAGCGTAACAGAGGACGACAAAATAGACTACATTGTAAAAATTAATGAAATACAACGCACAGTAGTATTTTTGTCCAAAAAAAGCAATATTGTGGCAATTGTATGTATGTATGTATGTAGCATATGCGTATAAGACATTTTCACTGTTATCTTTTTTTGGTGCCTCCTTAATTGAAATATAGTATCGGCTTATTAATTTAAAAAATATAAATTAATTATGTATTAAATTTGCATATGTAGTCAGGCAGATATGAACAGTTTAAAATTGACATACAAAATGAATCGTTTTCAGATTTCAATGAATGAAGAAAAAATTATATGTGTTTACCTCTCTGTCTTCTTGGACAGTGTCATTTCAATTCGTTGAAGAAACTTATAAAAGAATCAGTTTTGATTAAACTTGGCAAGCATCTTTTGTTTATTCTGAGAAGCATGTTTACTAAACTAGAAAACTTTCACGAGGATATAAAAAAATCGATAGGCTTAGATGAAATTTCATTATTTTTTATTAATTAACATGTTAAAAACATTCCTAAAAATTTATTCTTTTTCAATATTTATTAAAGTTTACACTCAAGATGTACATTGGGTCAATTCGACCTCCGGGTACTGTACTTGTCTTAATTGACAAGTACACGTCCTCTAACCTTATACTCAAGATAATGAACATTTTCATCTTATAAAAATTAAGAAATCCGTTAGTGAATTGTTAATTAAGAAATAAAATCCTTTTGACGACAATTCTCTTTGTATTCGTAATTCTTTGCCGAAATATTTATAAATTATTAAAGTAATGATAGAATAATTTTTTAAATGAAGACATATATTCTGTTTGAATTTTTGACTTTTCGATTAAAGAGTCAACGATCGTAAAGAATAAAATAAATTTATGAAAAAAATATCATAAAAACACCATAAAACTATCACATGCATAATGTGACGCAAGAGCAGTTCAACACTCAACGCCGTCACATATTCCGACAAAAAGGAACAATTTAGTAACACGCACTTGTCACTGACTTGTGGGACTTAATGGTACGAGTGCTACTAGTGAGCAGATGGTAAAATTAGAGATGATATTCACTTACACATACGCATACACATTCCCATACAAACATATGCAATTTTACACAAAAATTTTTCTCTCGTTTTTGCTGATTTCGCTGCAGGCAAACAACTGTTGTCAGTATTCATTTGAATGTAACAATCATTTGCACATACAGAGATTGAACAGAAACAAAACAGTAAATGCACACGCATAACCAACCACTCACATACACACATGTACATATACTCATAAGAAACATGACTGAATTAAAAAAAGAAAAAAGAAAAAAGAAAAAAAAAAATTTGTAAAAAGGAAATACGTACATACGTTAGAATACATTTACTAGGTGCAAAAAAGCACAAAACACTACAGTGCATTTTAAAAGTTGAGAATTAGTAAAATACTACGAATACACCATAACATAATAATACCATACAATTGTCCTTGTATTTTCGATAACAACAATATAAGCGATAGAATAGACTTTTTCTGCACACTGTATAAAAATATATTTTTATTTAAATTTTCTACATACAAATGCGTTTGTGGAAAAACGTATTGCATTTATATTTTCCACTGCTATACAGAAAATGAAATGTTGAAGTATTCAAAGACACGTAAAAGCATAAACGAACGCCCTTCACCTACATTTCAAATGCGAAGAAAGGAAAATGAAATGTATTTGAAAATAAAAGAATATGAAAACAGAGAAACACATAACAACACATAAATAAAAATGAACAAAAAAAAAAAAAATAAAAAAATATCTCTTAAAAGCGTTTTTTTTTTTTTGGCAAACACATAGACACACGCACACCCGCTTACATTTAAACAAAATGAGCAGCACAAAATTTTTTATAAAACTAAACAACCGAGGCAAAAGGATATGAAACGTAGTACGCTCTCTAATGCTGCAGCCGTTACTGATGGAAAAAAATACGCACACCCATACACATAAACATAAAGAACAAATGGAAATATTCTTTAAAAGATGGAGACCTTGATTGCATTATAACGTCTTTCGCAAGAGTGTTCAAATACTTCAACAAGGGCGCGCATTCTCAAAAATAAGGAGTTTAGCCACGACAATATGTACTTGTATTACTGTTGCAGTTACATTACACAACAGCACTGCACAGACCAAGTGCAACGAAGTTATTATATAAATCGGTTAATAGTTTCAAACAAGTAATCGTTTGCTAAAACTGGAGTAATTCTCAAATGTCTGTGCAGTTTTTTTAAAATTCGTTCTAATTTTTCACAATTCAAGAATACTTTTCTGAGTCGAACGTTAAATTCGTTTTCATAAAATGTATTACGGAATTGTGTGTCATGTCCTTTACCATTGAATTGGATGTAAGTACAGTGTAATTGTATTAAATATAATACCAGTCGCATTAAGAAATGTACAATGTGGGAGAACATTAAAATTCATTCTAATTGTTTCCTACATATGGACTTTATACGCGTACATAAGTAAATACATGTACAGGGAAGAAGGTCGTCTTGCATTGTAGAAACAGAAAACATTGTTTCACAACTGCAAAATGTACAACAATAACTGTAACTTATAAACCTACATACACTAACAAAAAAATTTGCATATCCTGCGGCTGACTTAAAAAAACAACAAACAAACAACAACAACATAACAAGAAAAATGTAAAACAAAACAGAAAAAATAAAAAGAATGAAAAAGAAAAAAACCGAAACGAAACAAAACAAAACAAAAGGAATGAAATTCACAATAGGCTGCAAAACTCGCAAAAAAAAAAAAACACTAGATGTACCGCTGAGAGAACAAAGAGTCTAGTAAGCCGAGATACAACAAATGTTGAGCATTATCTTTTAACAACAACAACAATGACAGACAATAAGAGCAACAACTAAGACCAAACAATTTTTCCTTTCTTTCTACGAGTTAGAAAACATAAACTTCTATTACACAGGAGTGGAGAGACTCAGTACAGTAATATTTTGCAAATCTTTCCACTTTTTCGTCTTTATTAAATATTTATGAAGGGAAGGGGTACCAAAGTACATATGTACGTCTATATGCTTTCCTTTATTCAATCGTTTTTTTAATTACAAGAAAGTCGTCGGAGTCGTATAGAAATCATATAAACGATAATTGATGATTTTTTGCAGATTTCTCAATCTGACGACACAAGCTTTTGAGGTATGACATGTTGTGCTTCATGTTTTTAAACGTACACCAAAGCAACGAGCTGATTATAATAAAAAGAAATCCGAAAAATTCAAAAAGTCTTAGCTGTTCATTAGCAAGTCCTTAAACTTAAACTGTTACAAGCAACAAACAATGCAAATTCTATTACATACGTGTAAGTCTGTATGTATGTAAGTTTCTAATTGTGTGTGCAAGAAGGTCTTAAAACAAACAGGAAAACGAGGAATTTATTAGTAAATGCCAACAAACGCATAAGAGTAGAAGAGCCCGGCAATGGTTGCAAAAATTTGCATACGCAAATATATTTATTCACACATATATACATATATACACACACACACATACATATATACACACACACACAAACGCCAAACATAAAACACAAAAATTATATGTACTTCTGCTGTTATGAGCGTGTATGTGTGCGCGTGCTGCAGTTATCTTTGTTTTTATTTTTTGTTTTTATTTTCTTTAATATGATTCTGATGTAATATGCGTGTGTTTGCATTCAAATGTAACTGTAATATGTACATATGTATTACGAGAACTTTATGCAAATTTCTCAGTTATTTGTACATGTATGTATGTATTTTGTCTGAGCACATGCATATCTAACCCAAATTGAAATACCAACAGCAGACAATTTTAATACTGGGAGCAGCAATTTTTTGAATTTTAACTTATGCCCGCAACGGCCGTACTCCCTGATAAGGTTTACTTGCCGATATCAAATCCTGTATGTTATGTATGTACTTAAATGCAGCTTCTAAATTACATAGATGAGTTTTACTTTTTCTTACTTTTTTGAATTTTTTGAAGATACAATTTCAATTCATTCCACAAATGGACTTTAAGAAATTCCAGATTCTATCGTTTGCTCAGCAATTCCGAATAATCGGCTGAGTTAAACATCGGCTGACCTTTTATATGGAAATGGAAGAATTGAATTTCAGCAACTTAGTTAGAATTGAGATATACATATGTATGTACGTTTAAAGACAGCAATAATTTTCCTAGAATCTTGTATGTTTAGGTTGTAACCTGTAGAGAATGGTTGATGTTAAAAAGGTCACAACATCACAAAATCGCGCTTTATTTTTTGCTGGGTTAAGAATATTACGCGGTAACAATGTTTTACAACAGCAAGACAATATTCAACATACTCGAGCGTGTCGAGTTGTAAGAAAATTAGACGACAACATCCTTATGTCTATCTATGTACATATGTATGTGCTTGTCGGCTGGCTGTCAGTTTGCCCGTCAGTCTGCTTGTTTTACAATGTTTTAGCCATTCGTCGCTGCTTAAATAGCAACTTGCATGCGAATGTGTGCCAGTGTTGGCAATAGCAAGTGCCGTAAACTAAAACTTACTTTTGGAATAAATTTACGATATTTATTGGGCGTTGTCGTCTGGAGAATACATTTAAATATTTATTTATAAATTTATTACAGAGTGGTATTGACTGAATTAAATAATATTAGCCCGAATCATGCATCTGGATTGTTGGGTTGCTAGATTGCTGCGTAATAATGCAAGTAAATCAGAATGAAAGAAATTACATTCCAATTGTGTGTCCTCCTGCGGCACCTCTCGTTCTTTCTAACATGTTTTATTTTTCTATTTTGTATTCTTTTCTACAGATTTTCATCCGTCATTTTTTTTTTTTTTTTGAATTTTTATTTGTCTTAAGCATATAACTAGTCATGACACATCCTTGTACAAAAATCCCTTTTAATAAGACAAAAGAAAAAAAGAGAAGCAGAAAGCGTTTAAGTTATTTACTCTCATTCCTTTTCTATTGCCAAGAAACCTGCAAGTTGACGAAGGAATAACGTAAGGGACATAGAAATTTATGATTTCAGTCAATGATGAACCTCTTCTGAAATTGTGTGATTTAACAAAATTACAAATTGAAGAGGCATGATATAAAAATGTATGTATGTACATTTAAAACCATAATTACGTGTTATTTTATATTCAATTCTGTCAAAATTCAGGTATTCATGCAATAATTGTTTGCTGAATCTCAAAATCCTTCTTATAATTAAAATGCTTTAAATATAAAATTGAAATCTCATTGTTTGACTGCAAAAAGAATATTTTCAATAACAAATGTTTCTTCTTTCGGGAAATAATTATTACTAAACTTAACATAATAACATAATTATATTAAAATCGTTAACTGTAAACAGATCATTGGTAAACAGCTGCGGGATAATGTAAATGCATGATTAGAGACGACGTGAGAAGGCAATCAACTATTGTGACTACTAGTGCCCTGAATAGATTTCCGCTGAGCTTCTTCTGTAGCAGCAGCAAATTTTGAGGTAATTACGTTGAATTCGACAACTGCTAACTAAGATTGATAGAATCAGTATCACAGTATTGATTGAGTTATTGATTGTATGTTACCCCATACTGTTCTATCTGAACAGGTGCTGACACATCACCATCCCTAGTAGAGACTACTAGAAAGCGAAACTAGATATTCCTCCAAATTCTCTGGAAATATATTTTCCAATGGAAAGTCATAGCTATATGCGATTAAATGTTTGCTCAGCAGCACAGTATTTGCAAAGATTTTGACGTCAGAGATTATTTCCATTATTCCATTCCATTATTTGCTCCCTGGATATAGACACATGTGCATATGCAATCCGTTGCCGGGATTAGGATGGAGTGCATGGACTATACTTCCTGAATACTTCCTGTCTTAGGCACTGCCTAATGGGCACAGTCGGTTAGGTGCCCCACAATCTTTTTCTTCCAGAGTACGCTGAAGCAGAACATGATCTTGTACTTAGTGTATGCTTTCTAGCGCTATCATGACGGCGTACGAAAATATTTGAAACCCCATACTAGACAGAAAAGTCATTGCCTGATATATAAGAGAAACTTCATGAGGCCATCAGCGTCATTATCTTTGACTAAAACATGGTAGTGCAATGAGCTTAATTAATTTGCCCAAGCGGAAACCACACATTATTATGTGTGGTGACGCCATTCAACCTTTAACACTTTCAAAAGAACATACAATTGCCCACAAATATTAATTCAATTATGTACTGTAGTTCAGATTCTCTAATAGATTTACGAAGTGAATGCCAAAATATGCATCCTCCGGAGTGGTTAGTTAGCACAAGTCGTAAATTGCGTTTACATACATATATACAACTGAATAGAAAGAACACTATTTAGAGAAACAAAAGAAAGAAATTTTCATTCGCTTTTGTCCATATAACCAGATTTTGAAAAATGAAATTCGTGCTTCGAATATCGCTATTAATCGTGCCAATCGTTAATTGGTTAGTGAAAGTGAATCGTTTAAATCAAGGAAATTGAAATTAAAGTTCGGTTAGTAACCAGAATATTTAATTGTCAAGTTGTGTCCTGGAATGTGTTATGCGATGATGAGAAATATTTTATTTGAACTTTTTCTGAATCTCTTCTATTTGGGGTTTTTTTTCCTTAGAACAATATCAATATTATTCTAAATTATTAATGTTTATAAGCCAGGCTATAATAGTGCTCAATAAAATTGGACTGAACTAGACAATCAGAATAAATTAGAGTTCCCTCGATAATATTATTAAATTCTACGGAATTCTTTCTCTTTCTTACAGGCGCTATATTTTGAATGAAACGATATTTATGCGTGTATTTGTGTATTTATATCGGCATTAAATTTATACGATAATCCCTTAGAAGCATTTAAAAAGAGGAATCCTTACTCAAAGACGAAAAACATAACACTGAGAAGCAGAAGCACACACAATATTTCCAAAATTCTAATTGAGAGTCAAGTTACATACTTTTTAAGCGATAATACTTTCGTTCTGGTGTTTTTGTTTTTGTTTTTTTTTTTTGTTATTGCCATAGTAGTAATATGGATATTGTTGGATTTTTTGGTTTTGTGATTCTTTTCATGTGCTCTGCGGTTGGTGAACAATTTGCACTAAACGTTGCCATTACGAGAATCGTGTTCGGTGTATCAGATTGTGTTTCTTCTTCGTTTTTCTTTTCTTTTTTCTCATCTCTCAGATGATGGCTGTTTCCACACTAACAACAGAAACTACACTACAATAATACGATGAACAACAACAACAACAACAACATCAACAATAACAATACCCACTTTTAATGTTGTCATCGCACATCCACAAACTCGTACAAACACACACATCCATGTACATATGTTTATATATATATATATATATGTATATGTATGTATGTATATGTATATGTATATGTATATATGTATATGTATATCGATAAAAAGATTCAACCATTTATACACAATTGACAGCTGGTATCGATATTCTTTCTTGGATTTCATTGTAACAACTGCCAAAAATTTTACAGTTGTTGCACGTGAGGCCAATATAAAATTGGAAATGAAATTCAAACTCAAACACAAACTCAATTTCGAAAATGAAAATGTTCACATCACGCATACACACATACATAAAACGCAGAAAGACCCACTCTCACCGACAATCATCAATCGAAATCATATCAGAAAGCATGTGTGTGAGAATACGTATGTACGTGGCGGTCGACTGTGCTGATGGCCTCGAAACAATGGCGAATAAATGAAAACGTGAATTGATTGTGATTCTCTCCATCTAGTCTCATAAAATAGCAAGGAACCAAAAGGAAGAATGACATTTGCTTTCCATATATGTACATACACAGACACACACACACACACATACATTAACTCATATCCACTTAAAATTCCTTCTCTTGCGATTCTTTATCCTTAAATTCTTCGGCTGTTAGTTAAAACAACAGAAATAAAGCCAATATTAAGATGCTTGTGTTTCTATATTCTGTTTTCGATTTCACAAAATAAAAGTTCCCACCAGTTTTAGATTATTTGTTCTTTTTTGATTTCCTTTATTTTTTTTCTTTTCTTATTTCTCATTTTTCAGTGCTCTTTGGATTTTGTAGGGCTTTTGTAGCCTAATATGGTCTTTCCATGAGTATCCTTTAACGGCGGCTCCTGTTTATTTTGTGCTCCAGTGGCCACATTTACTACTTTTCTGAATGATTGACGATTTCTTGGCAGTCTTTTTAACAGTTCCTGTCTGCCTGTGTATGTGATAATGTTTGCAGTTATCAGAATGCAATTCACCTTCTAGTTCGTCGTAGTAAGTCTCTTTAGGTTTTTTTGTCTCTTTTTTTTCTGCTTTATTTTGTTGTTGTTTGTGTGTCTTTTCACAAATTCAGTTGTAAGAGGAAAAAGCAGTAACATGACACTGCAATTTTTCCACCTGAGCAAGTGTTAACATTCGCCTGAATGAACCAATTCTATTTGCTGGTGTTATTTTTTACTCTTGTAGTCATTGTAGAAGCCGTTGCTGTTGCTATTGCTGTTGCCGTTGTTGCTGGTATTTATAAGGTCTACAAGTTCCATAAACTAACTTTTAAACCGAAATAAAAGAAAAACAAAAATAAGAAAGGAAAAAAAAATAAAAGTATGAAAGGCGAAAGGAATAACATGAAAAATATGTTAAAAAAAATAAAGGTCACTGGGGTGTATATACGAGATTTATAACGAACTCAGCTCAGCTCAGCTCAACTCAACTCAACTCACTCCGATACAGCTAAACTCAATTTAACTAAAGGCAACCGAACCGAACCGGACCAAACGAAACTCAAAAGTACATAGCACAGATAGTCAGTCAGTCAGTCATCTGCTCTTACCCTCTTTATTGGATGATTTTAAGTTATTTTTAGTTTCGATTCTATATTTTTTCTATGTTTATTTACGGTCTACTTTCACAATAAAGAATGCAACTAAATTTAATAGCAGAGGGTAAATTATTGACCGCAGCCAAACTGAAAGAAAACAGAAAAACACTCCTTATGTACGTATGCTCTTAAAACGTATTGATAAAATGTTTGGTAATATTTTTTATTTGTTACTGTTTTGGAAATGATATTTTCATATTTGCTCCAAATTGATTGTGCATCTTAACAATATGATGAGAATTACAATGCAAGTGTTCATGGTAAAATATTAAAATACTCCATGGCGATTTTAAACAAAAACCTAAAATAAACAACAACAACAACAACAAAATTAACAGCAAATTTTTGTTACTTTGTTTTTCCTCATTTTTTTTGTTTTTTTTTTTGTGAAAATCATAAATAAATTTCCTTTGTCGCTTTTCATAAATTTAAACAACAGCAACAGCAACTACAACGACAACATTTTATCTTCATAAAACAATCTTAGATATCCAATTTGCTTCAAGGCAAATTGCACAATTTTATGACATAAATAATTCGTCAAGCGCACATTCACACTCGCACACACACTCACACTCACACTCACAATCTCATCATTAATTCATTTTTTCATTCGCAAAACTAGTCAGTCAGTCAGGCACTCAAGCCATCTGGTTGTTACACACTTACCGGTTTGGTTGCCTATCGGGCAGACAGTTCTCATTTACGTATGACATCAGACAGTGGTTTTTATCGACACACAAAAAAACTCTCATTACTTCTTAAATGTTCTACACACACAATATTCTTAACCTATTTACCTATTTGCAGGTGATAAAGTACTCCAAACATGTTTGTAGATCGTAATGAACATCACACAGAGTTAGTACCATGCAGGGATATGAATTTGACAAAAACAATTATACTTTGAACATTCTCAAAGGATTAGGACTCATTGATGGATGGACAGTCTGCTATTGATTATAGAGTGGCTGTTAACAAACTTGTTAGATAAGGGCCTAGCACGAAAGATGGCGACTAGCACTACAAAAAGGATCATTTCCTTGAAACACTGAAATGAGTGCATGTGTCCGACAAGCGTGACTATTGTCACCATATGTCTCTGCGACATCATGCTCGATATTGTCAAGAGTCATGCAATAGTGAAACATATCGAAACTTCAAGTTCAATTCTTGAATCTCGGGTTTCTCTGGCATATCGCCAAATAATCAGCAAAATTTAAGCAAAAATCAAACTGAAAATGAACGCCAGTAAAACAAAGGTAATGAGAATTTGTCCTCTAAATACAAATCTCTTTCAATTAAAAATAATGAAATTTTGGAGGAGGTATCTCTTATAATTTCTTGGCACTTGCATAACAGCGCAGATGCCTTTGGCCGCTGTGATTTTGACAGCTCAGAGGAGTTTCGAGATCATCATCAAAATCCAATTTCAATATGAAATCGACCCTTCGAGTCATATACTATATATAAGAGTTAACGTAAGCCTATCTCTTGAAATATCCATAGAATACTAAGGATATTTTGACAACAACCTGTGCCATGGTAAACATGGCCAACGACCAGTTCATACAGATTTGTTGTGATAACACTTGAACAGAATTTAAAACCTTCCGGTCTTCTTCATTAAAAAACAACATTTGAAAAGTTCTGATTTTATTTTTTTTTTTTTTTTTGTACAAAATCACAAATACAGATAACATTGTGAACATGGAAATTGAAAGTCCAACAACAAGTACTGGAGTTGTGATTTTTAGTACTAAATTGTCGACATCATGTAAGTATAAACATTGTTTGGCACTCCTGTCAAAAGTACATATAAACCTAAACTGAATTGAATATAAAACGTAATAAGCGCTACAAATATCAATCAAAATTAAATTTCAATTAAATATCTGATGGTGATCATGATTATTAATTATTCTTACTTTTCTATTTCATTACAACACTTGAAAAGTGCAGGTCAGCACTGTAGTTATGTTTTTGTTTTAATTTTTCAAACGATAATATTGTGTGTCATTTATTTCTCTTACGAAGAGCACTGTACCTATGTCTCAAGATTAAATAACACCTGTCGTATACGAAATATTTTTATGTACAGCTAACTGACGTAACGTCACCGCATACATCATACCAGTACGAGTTTATACGGAATGCACAGAACATACAAGTGAAGTCTGTGGCACAGGTTGGTTGAAAGACAATTTGCATCTTTATTCTGTGTAAGTGAATAAACAATCGTTTTACATTTTTTTTTTGTTGTTGTTTTCTTTTTCCTTTTTTTTTTGTTCTATTCGCTCTTTGCTGCACAATCCTATAGACTTAGACAAAAGACGAAAAAAAGATGTCATATCTTCTTACACAAAAACTACACATACATACATACGTATGTCATACAAATATGTATACAATGTCGATCAAAACTAACTGAACAAATATTACTTGGCGATAAAAAACCTATGAATTTCGTACAAAACATCCCCTTTTACTATTTGTATGTTTGGGTTTAACAAAATTTTAAGTGTTTCTGCTGATCGAAAAATGTATAGAGACAAATACTAGCCTGGGCCAAATAAAACAGAGTATGCTAACAACATTATATGTTACGATAAGTACTCGCACAACCTTGAATTCAGGTTAGATATCCTATAGGTCTGCAAAGCAATCAGTCTGACTCAAAATTGCGCGGAAAAGGTATGCATTGGAAAGAATGGAATTAATGTCTGCTTTCCAATGAGTGCAAATTTGATTATAAGAATGAAAAGAGTGCGTTGTCCACAGCTTAGTGTTTTAATGTTAAGGAATATGACAGAAATGGCCTTAGCATTAGCATGCCAACAATTTGCAATAGAATACCGGTGTAAAGTATATTATTTACGAACACAATGCACACGAGAATTAAAAGAATACAGTTATGATTTTATTTATTATTGTTGTTAATTGATCGATATTGTATCATGATATGAAAAATTTAAAATACATAAAATGTATTAGTTTTTGTTCAATTAAATTTGACCGATACTGTATATGCATGTACATATGTATAAGTTCACACGCACACACATCACTCAGTATTCTTTGTGAGTTTGAGAGTAATTTGAAGAGAGTTTTGCATTACCATCATCATCTGGTTTCTATTCAGGTAAGCATCCACCAGAAGCACAACAAGAACCAGAAACAGAACCAAAACCTACACACTACAAAATAAAATTCATCAAAATTTTATAGGGTTTAAACAGAAAAACAAAAGGGACATCTTCTGGCATTCTAGTGTTGGTTTGCTTCCTTTCTTTCTTTTTCTCTTTCTTCCATTCTACTACTAAATGCTGCTTTATTCATATTAGATACGTATGTGTGTGTGTGTGTGTGTGAATTTGTATATATGTGACTCTCGAATGCCAGGCCAATAAACAAGTGATATTTAGTGCAGCATTATGAAAATCCAAAAAAGAAAATAAATGGAAAACAATTGCAGCCAAACCGCACAAAATCCCTTAAAATTCTCCATTTTTTGTATTTTTCTCCATCGTTTTTTTTTTTCATTTTTCATTTTGCATCGCAAAAATAGAGAAAAAACTGAATGTCGCTTCAAAAGAAACCTTAGGGGACTTGAGTTGTGCATGTTGAACAAATTGTCTTCTAACACAATATGGCTGTGAATAAGAAGAAGATGGAAATAAAATAAAAAAAAAAGAAATAAAGATTTAAACAAACACTTTCACAAACTAAGGCAAGACTTAAAAAAGGCCAAGTTATCTAAAACGTGTTTGTTTAGTTTATTCTACATTATCTTTTTCATTTACAAGATTGTTTTTGTCTTTATTTTGCCTATACTAGTGTATGTGCATGCTCTACACAAAGTACACACACATGCATACATATGTTAAAGCGAATTCATATAAAGAACATAACGTTGTAATACTTTTGTTTTCCTTTTTTTGTTTTTGGAGACAATAAGACACCAAAAATGTTTGCTAAAGAACCAAAGCGAAGTGAGAGACAGACAGAGAGAGAGAGAGAGAACAACGGATCTTCATATAAAACCATTAATGGTCTTATAATACATATATAAAATACTACACATAGTATGTACATATGTATGTACATATGTATGTACATATGTACATACATACATAAATCTTTAGCCGCTTAAATTCTCAAATATACGAATACGTACTATAATGTAAAATGTGAGTGCATTGCGATGTATGTGTGTGTGTGTGTGTGTATGTATGTATGTGCGCTTGTTCATATATTGTAAGATTAAAGAAGTGTCTTATGCAAATTATGATGGTAAACAACGATTAGAGTCTTGATTACTTCCTGAATACTGCATGAAACGTTTATTGTGTTTACCCAAAAATAACGTACATACACACACACACACACTCTCTCACATACTCATGACAACATTTTAGCTAACAGCGAACAATATTAGAAACTAAACTGAAATAAAAGAAACCAAGCGAAAACACTTGCCAAACAACAAACGGTCCAACCAACCAAACGAACAAACAAACAAGCGAACAAACAACAAACAAACAGAGAGACAATGATGCTGTTATCCGACCAACTAACTAACCAACCATACACCAACAACTAACAAACCAGGCCATTCATCCAAAGGCCATTTTATTCTTTTGAAATCTCTTTTTATTTCACTTTGCTTCACTCTACACTCTATTATTCCATTCTATTCTATTATATTCTGTTCTATTTTGTTTTCTTATTTTAGTTATTTTCTTTAACAAGCAAACAAGAAGAAAAAGCAAGTGTGTGATGCATTTTTACCTTTTTACCGTTTTTAATTTTTTTTCTTATTTTCTATCATCTTGGCAATCTTGACAAGATGAATTGTTCTCTAAGGAAATTAGTTTCTGCTCACACCGTATCGAAGTGATTTTGTTGATAAAGTACATCATGTATGCAGTTCGCTTTTCTTTTCTGCGCCATACATCTTCATCTTCATCTTCATCTTCCAGCTTCCATTTGGCATCTTTAACATCATCTTCATCTTTAACATCTTAAATGGGAATGCAATTAAAGGCGACTAAAGATTCGTTCTTTATTTCATTCTATTCATTGCATTGAACGTGTTTAATTTATATACCATAAATGTATGTACATACATACATATGTGTGTCTGTCTGTATACGTGTGCTTTTCATATATTTACTATGTACATACATACATAATACTTATTGAGTGTAATAATAATGTTGACAAAATTCTCCCACAAGATATGCACGCATTGAATGAAAACGCCTCCATTTGACACTTGAAATGTTTACTTTGCATTTGGACTGAATTGAAAAATTGCAAAAAGTGGTAAAATAGAAACAAGTGACTCATTGTTTATGTTGTTGAATGATCGGTCAATGGAATTTTACGTTATTAAAAATATCTTGAATCTTTTGAATCTGAATCTTTTATCTCTCATTTGCAGGTGGAATTCATTTATATACGTATATAATTTGCTCGTCCCATTTACTATTTATGAAATCTGTAAAGAATATTAAAGTAATCCACAAAATATGTTATGATTGGCTTAATAATTGAATCAAAGAACTAAAATAATTTTTTTTTTATATTAAATTTAATCGTAAATTTGTTAAAATGACTTTGCCATATGTTCTTCCAAACATACATAATTTATTTATTAAATAAATTTATTATTTATATCGCTTATTTTGATTGCAAGTTGGATATGTGCCTATAAAACCTGCAAAAAATTTTCGTTAAATTAATTTATATGCAGATGATCCAATATTTGTTTGACAATAGTGTGCTGTCTGATAGGTAATCTGGTTTCAGACCCAATCACAGCTGCATTTCTGCGCTTATTGATAATAATTTGATAGCATTTTTAGTTTTACTTTTTCACTCTACGATATTTGACACGGTTGATCATACTATTCTGTGCCAAAAGTTACAACACGCGTGCCATTCTTCAAATACTGCTATTCTGCGAATTTCATCGTATTTACAGGGTAGAAGCCAATTTGTGTATCATTATTGTAACGTCATCAAATAGTTTCTTGGTCCACTATTATACACAATTTACTGCAATGGTCTGCGCGTCTAAGTTGAAGTTCTGTAATGTACAAATGTACGCAGATGATGTTCAGCTATACATTAGTTGATCAACGTCTGTATTGAAATTTATAGGCAAAATAAATTGTAATCTAAATAATGTGTTTCAATGGGCATCGATTAATTTTCTTTGACTCCATCCGAGGATATCGAAAGATTTGATAATAGGCAAGGTAAACTATACTACACATCTTATACCACGTTCACATATAAGCAGGTTAGCTAGGTTATCGTGGTTATCGAGGTTATCTCGTAACCAAGCCACAAATGTATGAGGTTAGCCATACAATTTGTATGAAAAGATAACCAAGTTCAGCTGTAGGTTACCTCATAACCTAGTAAAATACGCATTGTTGCATTGAAAAGTGTTCAATAAAATACTCAAAAATGCAACGCTTTATATCTATTGTGAATATATTTACTAAAATTTGACAGCAATTGAAAAAAAAACATTTGCTATGGGGAAGACACAGAGGTAAATTTATATTTTTATTTTTTATATATACTTAAATATATCAATTTTTTATATTTAAAAAGAACAAAAATTCGTGTTCGGTGGACTCTAGCTGCTGAGAATATGCTGGTGCAGTACTGCAGCTGTCAATTTCTGTCATTCTCGCATATGTTTAGGTTATATTTGTCATATGTGAACGCCACAAGGTTATCTCCAAGGTTAATTTTAGATAACCATAACCTTCTTATATGTGAACGTGCTATTACACCAATTCATATTAACGATACTATTGTGACTATTGTGATTATTGCGACTATTGTGACTGTACATAATGTCAAGAATCTTAGAGTTATATTTAACAATGGCCTTAACTGGTCGAACCATGTAAATGCTGCTTGTGGTAAAACAATTGCCATGTTGAGAAATTTTCTGCTATTCACACTACTGTACAGATGTGAACTATTTTGTATTTGCGATTATTGTAATTATATTGCGATATATTGAAATTATATTGTTAGATATATTTATGGTCTTACAAAGTATAAGGCCATATGAATTCTCATACAAAATTTACAACTCATCCTTTGCACCATATTGCAGGTATACTGGTTCAAAATCATTCATATTAGGAAACCCCATTCTTTGTACAAATATATTAGTTTTCTCAAAACCTAATAGAGGCTTGAAAATTAATTAGCGACATATCTGAGAGACAGTTTCTATAGTAATGCAATTCGTATACGGAATGAACTGTCGATCAATAATGCAATATTTGAATTTTTTTTAACGAACAACAATGTACAAATGTAATTAATTAATTATAATTTTTATTTTTTATTTTTAATCACATTTTTGGTGGAATTATTTTAACGTTCATTCTTTTGTAATTTCTCAAACTTTGTTATGACTGTATCTTCAATATCATCTTGTTTTACTGTATTTACGTAAAATTAAATTCAAAATCGTATAAGAAATTTTGTTGGCCATTTGGAATATTGATCATAATAAAGTTAAATAAGAATACATGTACATAAGAGCTCTTTATCAAATGCATGATTAAAATTGTTTTCTTCAGTTACAATCTTTAAAATGAATACTAAAAACGCAAAAAAAAACGATAACAGAAATAAATTAGAGTCTTCACCTGAACGATATTATGGCAATACGTTAGTATTCATACATATATTCATAAAACTTTCTAATTGAAATAAGGAACCATAAGGTTTACATATCGATTATGCAGTTTATGCAGTTATTGAAGTAAAATTCAAATAAATAATTAAATATATCTTAGTTGGGTAGAAAATCCCAACAATAAATACATTTTTAAATATAAAATATATTCTTCGAAATACGTATTTCACTGCATTTACCCAATATGCAATACACCACCATAAATTATCAGAAAGAAAATATTTTCGGCAAAAAAAAAAATAAATGAAAGTAAGTGTTGTTACATTTGTTTGAATTTATGCGGCCAACAACGAGACAGCCCAAGTCCATATATTCACAAAAATTACCGTAAAAAATACAAAGTAAAGTGTTTTGTTTTATTTCATTACATTTTATTTTTCAAAAAACAAAAAAAATTAATGGATTTTGGCTGACTGACTATATCAACACCTGTACTACATTTGTGTTGAAAAATGAATTAAAAAAAGACTACAAACTACAAATGAAAATAATATCGAAAAAGAAACCCGACTATTAAAAACAGTAGATCCTTTAAAGATTCTCCCGTATAGTATTTTTTCTTTTTTTCTTCCAAATTTATGTCATATACGAAATGAGCGAGAGATGCAATTAAGATATCAAACGATTTATCAACCAATATCGCCAGGCTGTGCTGTAGTTTTGTAATTTGAAAATATTTTCAGGAATTGGTTTCATTGCCGACAACATCGCACAAAATCATCGAAACAACAGCAGCTGAAGGAAATACAAGCATTCCGTTTATACATCAGTCCGACTGGCGGCAGTTAGTCAAGTTAGTCAATCAGTCACTCTGTATGAGAGCTCAATAACCAAACATAAAACCACACTAAATCTCGTGTATGTGTGTTGCATGTAAAATTGAGGGACAAAAATAAAATTGTATAAATAAAAAGTAAAGAAAAATAAAAACAAAACAAAATTGTGTTAAAAATATACAAACATGCCAACGATGGAGGGGAATGAAGGCTGATACATTTAATACAATACAATATAAAAATATATACAAAAAATAAGCCTGATCAGTCCATCCTTGTTTACGACCATAAACGTAAAAATATACGAACATATATACATACATATACATATAAATGAATACATACATATATATTTCCGCATTCATGACCAAATCCCAAATGCTTGTCGCTTATTTATGGATTGTCGTAAAATCAGCATAAATAGGTTAAACACAAGTGTCAATGGTGAAATAATGAATTCTGTGTTGTTCTCTTCGCTTCGCAGTTTGCCTGGATATATTGCAACACGAACAGTAGCATTCTGACTGCCAAAAGTATTCAATGTTTCTAGCCAGCGAACTACAACATTAAGACAGTCTGCCAAGGATTTTTTTTTGTTTTAAGGGAACATCCCAAACCCATTATCCCATTATGGTTATTGTTCTTGTAAGACGACCATAAGTAATTTCTCATGATCCATTCGATTGCTTTTTCTTCTTTTTTTTTCTTTTTTTTTTTGCTTGTGGCCTTTTTATTTTTTAGTGGAATGGGCAAAGCGCAAGTCGCAGCACTGAAGAAGACGATGATGCGGATAGTGATGGTGACAAGTGGAAATAAATAGATTGGCAGCCATCTCTCTGCGGGCTGATACAACTGTTGAGTGCCATTAACACTTTCTGTGCTCCAGTTCTCACAGAGAGAGTTGTAGAGATAACCAATAGCGACAGAAATATTGAACGAAACTCAAGTGGACGCGGTCTTTTATTATAAATAAGAACAGGGAATCAACACATCTGAGCAACAGTCTTCTGTAGTTCTCATTAAAATGCATGATTGCATTGAGTACAGATAATTTTATTTGTAAAAATATTTTTGTTTTTCACCCTCGTCTCAAGCCACACATATATATGTATGTATGTATGTACATACATACGTTATGATAAAATCATTTTTAAAATCGTAACAGCCACTCTTTCTCACTTCTAAATTCTTAATTCAATGATAGCAATAAATTGAGATGAACTGTTAAGAACGCATTTCCATTGGTTGCTATTGTAGTTTGTATTTATGTATGTATTCTTCTGGCCATAATGGATTTTGTTGGATTTCGAAATGATAATGACAATAACAATGATAATAATGATAATACCATTAAGAGGTTTTTTGTTTTTTTGTTTTTTTTTGTTTAGTTAATCGATAGGAAGTGCCGCATCGTTATATTGCATCGTTAATTGCAAACGGGCAAACTTATAAGAATTATTTTAATTTCCTAAAAATAGTTGACTTGAACAGCCAACAAGTTTTCTTCTGTATATTACCAAACCAGAATCAATCAGTATTCGCCGTAGTCTAATAGGTAGTGTGTTAGCTTATTAGACGTGAGGCCACGATTCAAATCCCAGGTCAGCCATCTCCAACAAAACAAAATATGAAAGAATATTTCTTCGGCGCCTTCGTCTCAGCAGATTTCTGGCAAAGACTCTGAGAGTAAATAAAATTGCCATGAAAAAAATTTCTCAAAAATCTGTGGTTCGGAGTCGTCTTTAGTAGTAGTCGCCTTCAGAAAAGTAAAGAATGAAAGACATTATTACAATAACCATGAGACCGAATGACACTTGTGTAGGAATCTGTAAAGTGAATAATATTTCATTGAATTTCATTTCAGATAGGATTTTGCATTAAAACGAAAATTTTCAAACGATTTTGCGATTGCTTGATTAGGTACAGTTTAAATATTAGTCATGCGGTTGTCTAACTGTTTAATGCTGGTCTGAATATCGGAACAATTAATATATTTTTTTAGGTATAATTATACGCGAGGCGTAATCTACTGTAAATTGACGTTCCATCAGGGTAACACTTGTCGACCCATATTTATGAATTATTGAAGCGTATGATAAATGATTGTTCGAATGGTTTTGCAAATAAGAAATAATTTTAATTGTATAATGTAAAGCCTTCAATATCGAACAAAAAGAATGAAGTTAAAATAAATATTATCGCCGCCATTGTTGACCATATTTGATCCACTTTATCGTGTTCAAATAATTGTTTTAACTTTCTTTGTTAAAACTTTGTTTCTTCATTTACATATAATTGTGTTTAATTCTTCCCTTTATATTCTTCTTGTATATTAAGTAGAATTTGTTAATCTAACTTTCAATAAAGAGTAAAAAAATGTGAAGCATTTTCATTTCTTCATTTCATTTAAATTCTTTTCGTTTTTTGTCCTTTTTTTTTTTTGTTTTTGTTTTATATTCCTTTGCGGTTTTTGCCAAACAATGGAAAACTGAGAATGTTGGTACATTATTTTTAATGTTGCCATAAAACTTAATTAAAGCCACGACTGAACATTATTGATCTTAAAGCGCCAAAATGAAATTCAAAAGGACACAAAAAATAATGGAGGTCAATGAAATATGTATCATTAGTACCCTACTGCGGTTGACATTTTAATTTTTGTTCAATTTCTATTCAAGTACAATTAAAAAGTCGCAATATTCTAGCATTTTACGAAATAAAAATCTTTAACGAAGTCATTGTAGCTTTCTCAGCTCATATTTTTCAAACTCTCAAAAATATTCCTAAATTCCTCATTCTCGACAATACTTATCAACTTAATTCTTTAAGTTTAGAACGGTTTGTAGAGGAACGGATTTGAAAGGAACACAAATAAGCCTGAAAATCATTAACGAACGAGGGAGTGTATGAGTTGATTTTATCATTGTGGCGTTGTTGTTATTCTTGTATTCCTGCAAATGCTTTAGCATTAAAACGAAGTTGAAAGGAAACATAAATGTGTGTGCGTGTGTGTGTGTGTACTCAAATGTGTACAGACCAGTTTTTGTTTCCTGTTTTTGCAGTACAATTTGATGACAACAACAAACAATTTTAACTTTGCCGTCCACATTGCATTTTATAAAGTTTTCTAAATGAATGAACTTTTTCAAGGAATGAACTACTGAGCAGTTTTCACTAACAAAAGCACTGTGGGTAAAGAATGAAAAACAAAAAATTTAATATTTATCTCAGCTTATATGAAAAAATAGAGGCATCAAGAACTTCAAGAGCTGCTGTTTATATGTTTAACGAAAAAAATCGAAATGCACAGAAGAGCAAAGTCTCTCTAATTTATTATTAAGCAAGGTCAACCATCGAACATCTATGTAAGGCACACATTCAATAAGATCAATCCAAAATTTACAATTCCTACTTTATACGACATTCAAAGCGTTCCATGTTCTTCGCGCTTTCTCATGTTTGATGTATTCTGCATTTTGTAGAATCATCATGTTGTCCACATTCACATTTCGGTTGGCTGGAACCAAGCTACTTAATTTTTCAAATAGTCTGGTAATAACATTAGGAAAACTTTTAAAAGTCGGTCTTCCCCTCTTATGCATGGATGGACCCTATCTGTAAAATATAAAAGAATTTCAATCATGTGATAATATTAAAATTCATCTTTCAAATTTAAATCAAAAACACTCACCCATTAACAATTGAAGTTTATGAATCGCCTTCTATACATATTTATGTATATGAATCCTTTGAAACTTTTTAATTGTAAACAAGAAATTTTTCAAATAAAATAATGAAAAAATAAATAAATGAATTAACGAATTTACCATTAACTTGCATATATGTATGTAATCTTGGCACTTGTATTGAAGCATAAACGAAAAAAAGAAAAGAAAATATCTTACAACAGCATATGTGGTTATAACACGTGTAAATGTGTGTTCATGTGCATGTAAAATACATACATATGTATGTAGAGTAAAAATAGTGTGTAATTGATAATGTATGGTCACATTCAAACACATTTACGTACGTACATATGTAAGTACATGGAAAACAATTTATTAAAGGACCTGATGTAATTTACAAGATGTATGGGAGAATATTCAAGAATTCAAGTTTCCATATTTAGCATTGTTATGAATATGTTTGGATGTATGTGTATATGTAGAAATAAAGTGGGTCTGTAGAATTTTCTTCAGTGTATTTAATACACTTACAGTGAATTAAGCACATTTGTTGTTTAAAACATCACCTGTTTCTCATATTAGTCAAAACAAATGAATCGAAATTGAAGAAAATAAGAAAAGGAATTGAATCCAAATGAAATAAAATAAATGTTTGCAATTGTAATACAACATATGCGAACTGTTGAAGCACAGAATTAATTAAATTCAATTTCAAATTAATACATACACACATTTGTATATTAAGATTTCGATTATATTGAAATGATTATACACTAGTATACAGAAGTCGCCGTGGTCTAGTAGGTAGTGTGTTGGCTTATTAGACGAAAGGCCCGAGTTCGAATCCCAGGTCAGACATCAAAATGAAATATGAAAAAATATTTCTTCGGCGACTTCCTCTCAGCAGATTTCTGGCAAAAACTCTGAGAGTAAAAATTGCCATGAAAAAGCTTCTCAAAAAATCTGTCGTTCGGAGTCGACTTTAAACTGTAGGTCCCGCCACTCATGTATAAAATTAACGCACACAACATGAGTGGTGTTGAGAAGCTAGGCCGTAATCCTGACTGAAGGGTTGTAATGGCCAATTATGTATGTATGTATGTAGTATTTCAGATTTAAAACTTAAGATTATTAATTGAAAGTTTTAAGTTATTTAACGCTTTCAAGTTATGTTAGCATAATTCCCTTGGTGTTGAACAAAAATAATAATAAGCATTAATAAAATATACATATGTATGTATGTACGTTATGGCATTTTAATTACTGGTATTCACAAAAATAAGCTACAAAAAATAAATTATAATGTTTGCCGAACACACTCTAATGGCTTAATTGGTAAGAATACTTAGGACCTTGAACAACAATAGCAACTGCAAAAGCAATGACAATCATATTGGCAACAGCAACAGTATAAACAAATGATGGAAAACATTGGGGAAAAGGTAATACCGCCTAAAGTCCTATTGCCATTAGTTGCAACATTAAATTGCAAATTATTTCGACAGTTCACAGGCAATTATATGCTTCACTACACGCAAATGTACAATACAAAACTATGTTAATATGTACATGCGTATACATATACCACATACATGTATAAGTTCATATGTTCATCTATGAACAGATGCAAATATACCTGTTGGCAAATGGGCATTTTTATAAAAGACCCCATTGTATCGTACACACATACATATATGTAGTATGTGCATATGTTGCTCTCATTAAAACAATATTCGAATATTTTGGTGAAATATACCACATACTATTGACTACAGACTAAATTCATATGACAAATTCAAAATCCCCTGTATAACCAACACCCCACCCAGTAACTGTTTCCATTTTCACAAAAAATCAAATTAAAATAAAAAATAAATGAATATCAATAAGACTTACTTACTTACTTAATTGGCCATAACAACACGTTTAACGGATTTCGGCCTGCCGCAACACATCCTTCCAGGCGCCTCTGCTTCTTGCGCGCCTACGCCAGTTGGTCACACCAATCGATGACAGGGCTTCCTCGATTTGGTCCTTCCAACGGATACAAGGTCGTCCTCTTCGCCGACTTCCGCAGATACCCGCATCAAATACTCGTCTCGCCGGAGCATCCTCACCCATTCGAACGACATGGCCGAGCCAGCGCAGCCGCTGGATGTTAATACGCTGTACAACGTCAATGTCGTTGAGGAGCTCGTACAGCTCACTGTTGAATCGGATACGGAAATCATCGCCAACACGCACTGGACCGAAGATCTTACGTAGGACTTTTCTCTCGAACACTCTCAAGGCCGCTGCATCAGTACTTAATAGGGTCCATGCCTCAGCGCCATAAAGAAGCACGGGTAGGATGAGTGTCTTGTAGAGTGTTAGTTTTGTCGGACGAGAGAGGTCTCTGCTACTCAATTGCCTATTGAGACCATAGTAGCACCTGTTGGCAAGAGTGATCCTACGCTTGATCTCCAGACTGACAGCATTTTTGGTGGTAACGGCGGAGCCAAGGTAAATAAATTCCGTGACTGTTTCAAAAGTATAGTTATCGGCCGTAATCTGGGAATCAATACGCCGCACGTCTCTACTTGTCGATAACATATACTTTGTTTTGCCCTCATTTACTGCCATACCGTATACCATCTTGGTAGACTCCCGTTCAATAGCACTAAAGGCAGCAGTAACATCTCGCTTGGTACGTCCTATGATGTCAATGTCGTCAGCGTATGCAAGCAGCTGGACACTCTTTTGGAAAATAGTGCCGTTGCGATGCACTCCCGCCTTTCGCAGAACGCTCTCCATGACGAAGTAGAAGAGGTCGCATGATAAGGGATCGCCTTGTCTGAAACCTCGCACGGTATCAAAAGGTTCGGAGAGGTCCATTCCTACCTTGACGGAGCTGCAGGAATTGCTCAACGTCATTCTGCATAGCCTTATCAGCTTCGCAGGTATACCGAGCTCAGACATTGCGGCAAAAACACGATCCTTTATGGGGCTATCAAAGGCTGCCTTATGGTCGACAAAAAGATGGTGTGTGTCGACTTGTTGTTCATGAGTCTTTTCCAGGATTTGGCGTAGTGTGAAGATCTGGTCGATGGTGGACTTGCTAGGCCTGAAGCCGCACTGATAAGGTCCAATCAGTGTTTTGACGAGTGGCTTCAGTCGTTCACACAATACGCCTGTAAGAACCTTATATGCGATAGGGAGAAGGCTTACTATAGTTGGCGCATATCGTAGGGTCTCCCTTTTTCAGGACAGGACAGAGGACACTGAGGTTCCAACCGTTGGGCATACTTTCCTCTAGCCATATTTTGTAAATAAGCTGGTGCATGCGCCCTACCAACTCATTACATCCGGTCTTAAACAATTCAGCAGGGAGGCCATCAGGACCCGCCGCTTTATTGTTTTTAAGGCGCATTATCGCGTCTTTGACCTCTTCATGGCTAGGCGGCGGAATCTCCACGCCGTCATCATCGATCGGGTTCGGAACATCATCTCTAAAGGCGGAATTGGTGTCGTCATCGCCTTGTAGCAGAGAAGAGAAGTGCTTCCTCCATAACCTCAGCACCCCTTGCGGATCTGTTACCAAGTTTCCGTTTTCGTCTTTGCAGGAAGACGCTCCGGGCTTATAACCCTCGGTTAGACGCTTAACCTTTTGATAGAATTTTCGAGCGTCATTCCTGCATTTATACACCTCGATTTCCTCACGCTCACGCCTTTCCTGCTCCCTCTTCTTGCGTCTGAAAAGGCGTCTCTCTTCCCTTCTCCTCTCTCTATAGTCCTCGGCAATGGCTCGCGTAGCGGCAGACTGCAGAGTTTTTCTGTATGCGGCGTTTTTCGCTGCAGCTGCCTCGCGACACTCCTCATCGTACCATTGATTTCGTTGGGGTGGGCGCTCGAAACCAAGGACTGTTTCCGCAGTAGTGCGCAAGGAGTGGGAGATGTTGGCCCACAGTCCTCCAATGTCGTTGAGATTAGAGAGGGAATGACGGAGCTTGTCGGAGAGTTGAGCGGAGAACGCCTCTGCTGTCCTTTGTGATCGCAGCTTCTTGACGTCCAGCTTTCGCAATGTACTAGAGCGCGCAGACCTCGATGCGCTAATGCGCAATCGAAACTTGGCTGCGACAAGGTAGTGGTCAGAGTCGATGTCTGGACCTCTGAACGTACGCACATCTAGTACACTGGATATGTGCCTTCCGTCAATCCGTCGATTTGGTTGGACGTAAATCGATCAGGGGACGTCCAAGTGGCCTTGTGGATATCGAGGTGTTGAAACCTGGTGCTACATACTACCATGTTACGTGCCGCGGCGAAATCGATCAGCCTCATACCATTGGGGGTAGCGTTCTCGTGGAGGCTGAACTGTCCGACAGTGGGGCCAAAGATACCTTCCCGCCCGACCCTCGCATTAAAATCCCCGAGGACGATTTTGGCGTCATGGGCCGGGCACTTATCGTATACGTCCTCGAGTTTAGCATAGAAGGCATCTTTAGTCACATCGTCCTTTTCTTCCGTCGGGGCATGAGCACAAATAAGGCTGATGTTGTAAAATTTTGCCTTGATGCGGATTGTGGCTATCCTTTCGTTCACAGGTGTGAACCCAGAGACAAGGTGGCGAGGTCTCTTATTAACCACAAATCCGCATCCGAATTCGTGCTTATCAACCTGGCAGCTGTAATACACATCGCAAGATGCTAGCCTTTTCCATCCTTGCCCTATCCATCGCATTTCCTGGATGGCAGTGATGTCCGTCCTACATTTCATGAGGGCATCCGCCAGCTGGGCGGAAGCGCCTGCCCTGTAAAGGGTTCGGACGTTCCATGTGCCTATTCGTAAATCATAGTCGTTTAAACGTTTGCCGTGGTCGTCAACTTTTGAGGGGATCTTTATAGAGGCTATTGTTTTGGTTTTCATTGGAGAATGTTTTTACGTGGTGGGTTCCAAGCCCTACGCACAACCCAAATTTAACGTCCAGGGGATTGGACTTCGCTGCATGCATTAGTTAACATCTAGCGGGTGCTAGAATGCCATCCAGGAGGGGCCACGAGGAGGCTGCGTGTCAACTTGAATACAGCAAGACAAGGATCGTCCTGGTGGTCGCCACGTTGGCCACAGTCAGAAACTTTACCTTGTTTGCATGCATCCCATCCCTCCCTATCAATAAGAATACCCAGTACAATTATATGTACGGCATGGAAGCATTTTGTGTTTTATTGTTTATGAGATTCAATTTTCAGATTAGAGTATACATATGTATGTATGTATGTATGTTTGTAAGTACATAAGTAAAAGTTTAGAAATAAAAATTAACAAATAAATGCTCATAACAGAATATGAGAAACTGTTATGGTTAAAATTTAAATTCATTTCAGTTTCTCCAAGTTGTATTCATGCAACGACGTCAATAACATATAAAGTTATGTTTATGTTTAAGTTTTTTTTTTTTCTTTTTTTTGGGTGTAAGCCATGCAATATAATGTACTGAAAATAGAATCATACACATATAAATTTTAATTTTTTTATTTTTTATTTTTGTCCTGCAACATAAGTGGTATATCTGTGGCATGTCTGAACACTTTTGTGAATGTATGTATGTGAATAAGATTCTGTGTTCCGTTTAAATAATGTTTACCGCATATTTTGTAAACATTTGTTTAACATGATTATTAGAAGTAGTAGTGTTTTATTGTTTATGAGATTCAATTTTCAGATTAGAGTATACATATGTATGTATGTATGTATGTTTGTAAGTACATAAGTAAAAGTTTAGAAATAAAAATTAACAAATAAATGCTCATAACAGAATATGAGAAACTGTTATGGTTAAAATTTAAATTCATTTCAGTTTCTCCAAGTTGTATTCATGCAACGACGTCAATAACATATAAAGTTATGTTTATGTTTAAGTTTTTTTTTTTTCTTTTTTTTGGGTGTAAGCCATGCAATATAATGTACTGAAAATAGAATCATACACATATAAATTTTAATTTTTTTATTTTTTATTTTTGTCCTGCAACATAAGTGGTATATCTGTGGCATGTCTGAACACTTTTGTGAATGTATGTATGTGAATAAGATTCTGTGTTCCGTTTAAATAATGTTTACCGCATATTTTGTAAACATTTGTTTAACATGATTATTAGAAGTAGTAATACCAAAATTCAAATACAATTACACACTTATCTGCACACACAAGCACACTAATATATGGGTGAGTGCGCCCAAACAGGTAACCAGTAAAACAAGAACCACAAATACAAATTCAACTAATAACTTACAGACAGACATCACACACAATTACAAGCCAATAACATTTAAATTTAAACATACACCATTGACTCACCACCACATTGAATATATGTATTCGTACAATTCTTGTCAACTATTTAGACCCAATTGATTGCCTTTGTTTTCTTTTTCCAAATTAAATTCAGTCTTATTGAATTAACTTTTATTACAATGACAAAGAGTTAAGGTTTAAGTTATTCCATACTACTTAAATATTAACAATAATTTTTTACATGCTCCACTTTAGCCATATCATGAAGTCATCATCTTGAGTGTATTTTTTTTTGGCAACTTAAAATAATTTATTTTTTAACATTATTTTGCTATATTTGAAGTTTTAAAACACAAGGTTTCTTTGAGATAGACTGGTGTGTGTCCTGTTCTTAATAAAAAAATTTTTTTTTTAGTTTTCTTAGCATTAATAAATATTTTTTTATATTTTGAAAAATTTATGGAATGGTTGAATTGCTATTATTATGTCCGAAGCTAAAATACCCGGGTATAAGTTTGATGTATCGTCAACAAAAATTGATTTTCTGCATCCATTTAAGGTCAGCCGGAAAATGCTGTAGAGGATATGTCAGGGACATGAACTTTGCGGACAGCCATTCTTTTACTTTTAAAACATGATCAATTAGAAATGGTTTAATAATATTATGTCGTCAACTAGAAAATAAATATAACTCATTTTAAATAATGGCATCCATCGTCCCACACAGAGTCCAAAATGCTTTTTATGTTAAGAAGTATGATTTCAGTTCATTGTCCATGGCATAGGTTATGTTGAATTATACTTTTGATACACATAATCGGGCGGAGTAGCATTATGCTGTCGACAAAATCCATATTGTTCAGGAGGAGGAATAATATTATTAATATTATATTTCTATGTATGTATATAAAATAAATAAATAAATATTTTTTGACAGAATTTTAGCTAATGATGGCAATAGCCTAATTGGAAAATGTAAGCTAGGAATTTTAGAATATTTATTAGATATTTTAGTGAGTTGAGCTTTTGACTCCTTCCACAATAGAGGAAAATATGACAATTTAACAAACAGGCATTTATTATGACAATAAGCAAAACTTTTAAATACCTACGCTCAAAGCTTTGAAAGTTTTTTAGTTATGGATGTGATTCGCGATTGTTGTTATATCATCAGTATAGTTGATTGCTTGAAATAAAATCTAATAGTGTGCTCAGACATCTCGAACAAAATGAAATACAAAAGATATTTCCTTCGGAGTCTTCTTTCAGCAACCTTTTGGCAAAAACTTAGCGTGTTTTTAAATTTTTAAGAGGCTAGGTTGTAATCCTGACTAAAGGGGGGGTGTAATGGCCAATGAAGCAAGTAAATATACTTTTTATAGTAT
Organism: Sarcophaga rosellei; assembly: GCA_930367235.1. NCBI lineage: Eukaryota > Metazoa > Arthropoda > Insecta > Diptera > Sarcophagidae > Sarcophaga > Sarcophaga rosellei. The sequence goes on along the minus strand of OV884019.1, from coordinate 829,812 downwards.
TTGCACCACATTTCACAGTGATAAAGATCCAATTTAAAGAGATTACAGGACAATTATTTCAAGGGTTGTTTTTAAATTTACCGATTTCGTTACTGAGCAATGGGATTAAGATTAGAGCGATAGAGTTACGATATAGGATCCAGTATCCAGTATAATATATTTTTAAATATATTATAAATGTAGTTTATATCTTCATGACATGGATATCATATTCATATTATACATATGTGTATAAATATAAATTGGTTGCCCACATAACAATTACTAATCAATGTGAGCATGTAAATGTATATGTAATAGCAATTGTAATAGTTGAGCTTGAGTTGGCGTTGGTATACTATTTAAATATCCAACAAATATGTACATATAAATATATACGATGTAAATAGTAGTAAATAAACCAACCAAATATTCTATATGGGGTATTCAATTTATAAATGATTTCAAATGTTGAATTTCATTTAGTTTTGTAGTCGCATGCACTTTGTAACATGTTTTCCTTAACTGTATTTTGTGGTATGCTAACAAACAGATTATTTCCCAAAATCTTCAAGATGATACACTTTTATTATACATACATAGCCCGTCAATATGCCAGTCTGAGAATCATTAGTACATATTTTGCAATTTTAGACAATTTTAAATTGAAATACAACTACATATTAAAAGAATATCTTGTTATTTTTTTTTTACTGTCTTTTATTAAAACTTATCGAAAAATAATAATTGAAACAACAAAACGTTCTAACATTTGTCTAAACAAGGGTTGGTTGGTTGGGTTTACTATAGTGATTAAAATGCCCGACTCCTACATAGAAATCTTTAACTCTCAGGGGTTTTAACATCAACAACGAATGTCAACCTCTTGAGAGGTTTCCATGCAACAACAGATGATAAACTTACTCTACTATTTAGTTTAGTTTAGTTAGGCAACATCGTAAACGACACTAACAGGTGCATTTATTCTCGTACAGAAATCATCTTTGTTTAAATGCCTTTTTTTATTTTTTGTTTATAAGCTAAGTTAGTACAAATCAGATTGAAAAGAAAATTAAACAAAATAACGCCTAATTCTCTTGCAATAGTATTAACAAAAAATATTAATGACCCATCATCAAGCAATGATTACACTCGAACCGCAGAGTGTAGGTGTACATGTGTTTGTGTTCTTGACTATTACGGAGCACTTTAGTTTATCATTAGTAAATATGTTGATAAAGCCAATAGCTTTTCAATGTAAATTAACACGTATCCTATAGATACCCATTAGAGCGTGTACTCATTAAGTATGCTGAATAAAAACTACATACTATCACACCATTACACATTCGAATACATAAGCGTATACACAGAGAAAAAATTATTATCATCACCATCAATGTTGCAGCAGAATAGCAACAGAAAGAGACGATGACTAGTAGCCACATTAAAATTCTACACGATTCACTGGGGAATGTTGTTATAGGCAAAAACAAAATGAGTACAACATCAGATTGACTAGAGCCGTCTTTATACGTTTCAACGTTTTATTCTGTGTTCTTAACACTCTGACTCTGACACTGACACTCTGCATATGGCTCACAAATAAAAATCCTATATCCGTAGCATTTGGTTGGTGTTACTATCAAAACTCTATGGCATTTCCAATGCTTGACTTTACAGACATACCGGCAAAGGAATGAATGCATTATTTAGAATAATCACCCATTATACGAGGGGGGGTAAACTTGAAAATACTCAATACTGAGATGACATTAATAGTGATGTCGATGATGTTCGTATCAAGAGAAAAACTAACTGACTAACGATAAAATTCTGGAACGAAACCAAAAAAAAATATAAAAACTCAAAGGAAATAGAAAACCCGAATTGAAAGCGTTCAGAAACACAATGCAAAGCTAAAGAAAACATTATTAATAAGTATCGACGTTTAGGTGATAAAATTTAGTGCGACACAGACTGCAGTCAATGAAATTGATATTATCGACACTCATTCGTTCACTCGCATACATACTCATTTACATACTAACTATGTAATTGTGTATTCTCAATACACATGTTAATATATACGGACATATGTACATACATACATACGTATACATATGTATAAGTATGCTGGCTAATAATAATTGTAAATGTTTGTGCAGTTTAATTTTTTTTTTTTATTTTTTTTTTTTTTTTCTAAAACATTACAAATTCTGTATATGTAATGTGAAATATACGTACACATACACAAAAAATTAGCATACATATACAACATACGTACATATACCAAATAGCCGAACAATGCTACAATCACTTTACGCTTGAATAGGCTAAACTGTTGCAAAGCAGCATTTAAAATGGATCTAAAAGATGTCGCAAGAACATGTTTATAAAAACACTTACACATCTACCCATACACATGAATACGTTATAGTCAATGTACATATGGTACGGGTATGGGATGCCAGTTTCGGAATTTATAAGTATGCATGTGTACATATGTGTTTGAATTTAAATTTATGGTGCATTATAAAATATTAACATGCATACATATGTACATACACAGTCACAATGTGTACGTACACACTACATAAAGGTGAAACCAATAAACATTTTTATTTCCGGCTAAGGAACTAAATAATTAAGTTGATTAGCTCCAGTAAATTTTTTACCCTTCAGACAGAAAATTCCATATAAATTAATTTGTTAATAACATTACATTTGTTTTTGTTTGTTTCCATTTTCATTTCCATTTTCATATTTATTTTTTTATTGTATCAGGTCCTTGTAATATCAAATTTAGAAATTTATCTGGTTATTACGTTGGGTGTAGCGATGAAGAACGCTGTTAATTAAGTCGAACTCTTTCTTATGATGTTTCACTAGTTAACTTTCTTACGATAATCGCTATTAAGATAAAACCATTATGAGCAGTTTTTGAACTTCTCACAGATTTGCACCTTAATTGCACACTGCTCGATGTCAAGATGAACAATTCCATCATTCTAGCATCCGCTATGCACCAAAATTAATTCATTTCGTCATAGGTTGGCGTTTACAATGCCCTGTCAATAGATCAGTTACTAACCTAAGGTTATTCCTGGATTGTCTGACTCAGGGCTCAAATCTCGTCTTATTGTAATTTTTATGCCTCACTTCTGTCCCCACAGCACAGAAAAGTTCTGGCTCGCGGGATCAAGCGCAGAGTAATTCAATTTTCTCTACCTAGCTTCCCCTCGCCAACACAGCCTTCTACGATGCATCCTCATAAGAGCTTTGAGTTTGGATGGCGGCCTGACTGTCAGTTAATATTGCCTGTCCTGTCCATTGTACTTTCTATCAAAATTTAATTTGTCACATCTTTCGATGACATATACTCCTGCTTCGAATGTAGGCTCTGAACACTTTATTCTTCGACGAAAATTTCCGCTCCTATTAGAAATTCGGTTCTTGATCCATCTGTATACCACAAGAAGATCACTCGTTAAAAAAGTATACAGTTTCCAGATTGCTTCATTCAATTGACTTGTTTCTGAGTTGTATTGCGCAACTTTTACCAAAATTCTTAAATCATGAAGTCCCTTATTGAATGAAATGTTAGACTTTATACACTAAAAAAATGTTGTTTTAGCCATTGGTAAACTTAGTTTGCAAAGCCTCTAAAGTATTCTCATAATTTCTCATTGTCATAGACTCTATGTTTTATCTGCATCTTTTAATCTGAAAACTACATTAGAATTGAATATTTTGCTTGGTTATATCAATACAATTTGAATATGTGTATATGTAGACATGTAGTCCATGTACGTTCATATGTGCTATGGTTGTATTGCTGTAGATCCCCATAGCTTTGTCATGCACATCGATGCAAGTAACTTGTACCAATACTTATAAAAGCGATATGCGCTCAGTATCTGCATTTCTACACATTGGATGTATGTACATAAATATGTATGTATATATGGTATACTCATATCTATTTTTATACGTATATAATGCCTTTAATTGTGATGTACATAAAATAGAACACTGTATGTAAATGTGTTTGTCTTTAACACTTGTTAACCGGTAAAGTGTTGTATTTTCAGAATTTAAATTGTTGACAATGAACACTCATTCCCCTGCAAACGTACTAACGTACAAAACTTGTTCATTTAGATGCGGCACTAGCAAGATTCATCATATTTCCCATTACATACATTAAGTCTTGAAATTCAAATGAGTCTTTAACAGAAAAAAAAACAACATTCTTAATAGACTTTTTAATTTAAAAAAAAGTTTTTTTTTTAATTTAAAGAAGACAAATCAATGAGAATATAATTGTTTACGATGTGTCATACTCTGTTGGTGTTGCAAACTGTATTTAAATAGAAGTTTGGTGCTCGAATAGGTGTGTATTCAACTTTACTAAACCATATATCTCAACTCTAAGTTCTAATTTGTTTGTTTGGCCCTCCAGAGAAGCATTCCTCTGAAATGTAAAAGTGTTCCTATTGAGGGCATTTCGTATATTTTAAAAACACATTCCCAATAAATTCACTTAATTCTTTTTGCTTACATAGACGTATTAATTATTTTAACTACTTTATGAACATGTTGAATACGTTGTCTCTGGCGTTTTTTCTCGTTTTTTTATGTTTTTGTTTTTTCTATTTTTCAATTTAACTCTTTTTGGCATTTTCAATCTTTTCTAATGTCTGTACCTTCATTTGCTCTTTCTGTTGCTATTAGAGATGATGATAATAATAATAATAATGATGATGATATTCTTGTGTAGAAGAGACATTTATGTATATGCAAAAACAAAAGTATATCCTTATGCATGGTTTAAGGATTTAAAGCAAAATGGCATATTAGGACTGCACACAAGTTCGTTCGCTTGAACCCACATATATGTATGTATACACTCACGTATGCAGAATGTTGTTTTGATTGTCAATTTGGTACCCAGTGCCTCGGATACAAGTTGCTGCTGTAGGCGTGTGTGGGTGAATGGTATATTAGGAGAAGGAGAGAGAAAAAGCGAGAGAGAGAGAGAGAGAGAGAGAGTGAGTGTAATTTGCATAGACTTTTGCTCTGTGCAAATTGCTGTTTATGAATGTCATAAATGCACTGACATACAAACAATGAATACATAATACAATTGAATGTGAAAGTTCAGTCATCATTGAAGAGGTGGTAACGGTAACAGCAGTAAGAAATCAACTTGTTTTGAAAATCTGATCAAATTAATTTTGCATTTATTTCTTATTTGTTAGGTTGATGGTTTATTTGTCTGTTTGTCTGTCAATCCATCTGTCTATTGATATGTTAGCTGGCTTTCTATTTTCAATTGTTGCCAAAATTTGGATTAAGAAAAATAAAAAATAAATAAAATAAAGTTTTAAAGTGATTCGTTATTTTATTGCCATACTTTATTTCTTTTTCGACCTTAATTGCCTTGGTCACATTTAACGACATTTACCTGTTGGCTACACATTTTATTTCTTGTAAAATTTAATTACATCCATTAAATCATAAATAAATAACGGCTCCTTATAGCTCTATTCTACTCTCTTCGCCTTAAATAATAACATTCTTTCTATTCTCAGTTCAGTTATAATGGCATGCCTGCTCCCTCAACCTGTACGTAAGCGTATGTATGTATGTATGTATGTATGTTTGTATATCTCTTTGTCTAAAAGCATACACGTTTTGTTTCTTTGGAAATAAATATAAAATTTTACTGCCTCCCACCAAACTATAATTATTTTCTTGCACATTCATACATGCATACATACATGCATATGTACGTAGTATATGCTAAGAGCGAACTACAGTTTCCAACGGTAATTTAATATTCCAATCTATCGGATCAGAGTATAGCAATGTAATGCGAAGTGAGCTTGTATTTCATTTACGTAGTCACGACATAATAAACAATAACAAAACCACACATTTATTTTGCTATGCGATCATATAAAAAGGACGACTACAATATTTATTTATCCACCTCCAGAACTTATTACACACACATGGCACACATGGACTCTTACACAAATTGCAAAGTATTTGTACTTATAAATGTGTACTGTTACTAGGGTATACATACATATATAGTAGAATATGTCTCTAGGATATGGATAAAAAAAAAACCCAACATCTCAGTGTGGAATAGCATAACACATTCTCTACCATTCGAAAGATTTTAACCAAAATAACTGTTTAAAGCAGTGAGTTGCCCATTGTGCAGTATGTTTGGGTAATTGATGGGAGAATTACTTATTTTATTGCTCCAGAGTAATGAAAAGTGGACAGATGAACGCAATAAAATCTACGAACATGAAGTCTTATACTCAGCTTTGATGACTATTTTTAGTGCTTTCATAGTCGACATGCTCAAAAGTTATTGTGCATTCAATTGCCGCTATGACTGACATAGAAACAACAACAAGTACACTGTTTTTTTCTTATTCAATATTATTTTATTATTGTATCGATTTCCATTATTACTTAAAGTCTTAAATATTCGTTAGTCCTTACATTGCTTTGAATTCTAATTTAAAATCATCAAAAACACATTGTGTCGTTCAAAGGGGGTGGTTTTTTTAAATATAAAAATGTTTATCGACTCTCTTTTTGCTATTATTTATAAAAATAAAAATAAAAAGGAAAATTAAAGAAATCAACTTTTTTCTTTCACGACTTTTTAAATTATTAGCGGATAACCGCTATAAATTGTTAAGTAATGTCCGATAACTATAAACCTGTCATATTCACCTGTGATTATTTTGTTTCATAAACAGAACAACAGATGGGATTTTAACGCCAAAATAATAATTATTATACATATGTGTGGTAATAAAATGAAATTTTTATTTATTTTATAAAATCTGTTTCACATATATGTAGATGTAGTTGAACAATCAAATCAGCTGAACTTTTGCTGAATACTCTTATTATGATACGTACGTAATCAAAAATACGGTCTAGAATTTAATTCAATTATGTCTTGGTGATCTCAGCTAATTTAACTCTCTGTTGTATAGAAAACTTGAAATTTTCTCACTCATTTATTTACAAATACTGGGTACACATATGAGTCGATGAGTCGGGTAAGTAAGTCGCCCTTGTTCATAAAAGACGTAATTGAATATTCGATATCATTTGTATTTTAGTAGCTTCAAAAAGAAAAAAAAATAATAAAAAAATTACACAATAAACGCCAGAGATTTCTTAAATCAGTTTTTAAAATATTGACAGTGCAACTAGGAATTAAATGTAAAAAGAACTAAACAAAAAAGTTTGGAGGCCATTTGTTTTACTTTCGACAAGGTTGATTTAGCGCAAAATAAAACGAATAATAGTTTTTATTTTCCTAGAAAGTTATTTCTTCGTCAAGTCATTTCTTCAGTCTTAATAATGAAAAACAAATACTTGAGGCTAAATCTGGCGAATAGATCGCATGAGAAATAAATTCGTAGACTGATTCAGGAATTCTTTCCATTTTTGGATAGAACTATTCAAATGATGCAGTTTTTCATTTTGAAGTCGCTACAGTCTAGTAAATGGTGTGTTGGTTTATTAGATGCAAGAAAAAACGACGTTAGACGTGAAAAAAAAATATTTCTTCTGGGATTTCCTCGCAGTCGATTGCTGGCGAAAACTCTGAAACTTAATAAAATAGCGACGAAAATCAACTCAAAAATCTGTCGTTTGAATTCGACTTAATTGACAAATATGTATATAGTAATACATAGTGTTTTTAATTTAAAAGCAAATGAAGAAGAATTGAATAAAATGATAATTTTTAATTCCTTTTTAAAAAGGATTTTTAAAATTGTCAATTGTAGGCAACATACATATGTACATACGAGTATGTAATGGGATTGAGACGACAAATTCGTATTTTTTATCTGAGTTTAACAAGTGAATTTTTGGCATGAAATATATTACTGTATCATTTGTTGAGAACAGCATGCAACAAATCGTTGACCATATGGTAATCGTTTGTTCTTTTATCGGTGGATTAACGATATTGAATTTTTAACCTCAAAATCTGCTCTTGGAAATCATGTTCGTTTCAACATTTTTAAAAAGATTTCAATTTTCTTTCTTTTAGACACCCATGTATAGCAGACAGATGCCATACAACAATGTGTCATGGACCATTAGTCTATTTGTACACACACACATATGGATACACGTCGTGTATAGTACGGTTTTAATAATTCGATATCATGTGTTTGTGTGTATGGATGTATGTATGTATAAAACAATGTTGAAAAAATCTGCTCACACAAACAGTCACATGTACATATTTATATATGGATGTATGCAACAATGCAAACCTGTTGTAATGCCAAAAAGAATAGTGCAATCAACCTCATAATCTAGACAAGAGGTAGAAGCAAAATGAAAAAAAAAACGAAAAAAAACGAAAAACGAAATGCAAAACCAAAACAGACCTTTCCGATTATGCCATACTTTGTAAACCTAAATTGTAATGGCAATAACTGCTAAAAGAATTGAAATTGTAGCAGTTGAAGTAGCAAAAACTAAGCTTTGACTCGCAATACCACGCCAAGCCACCACACACAATTTCCGGTTGAGCATATTGTGTGGTTTTCTTTTATTCGTTCAAATTCGCTTTTTCTTCTACTCGTGTGTACATTGTGCACAAAATTATTTTTCCACCCGCATGCTTCTCATTTTCTATTTTTAAGTTTCCAGTCAGCCAGCCATCCAGCCAGGAGCTGCAACAGCAGCCAGGCAGTCAGCCATTTAGCCAGTCAACCAGCCGATTGCAACATGTTATGTGTGTACAGTGGTTTAAAGTTTATACATACATAAATACATACATACAAACATATATACAAAAATATATGTTAATAAATACATGCGCTACACAACAATGCAACAGCGGAGAAAAGTTACCAAAATTAAACCAGCAACAAACAGCAAGAGAAAAAAAAAACAAATAGAACACTTTGAAGTAGGCTAGACCCAGTCGTTTACACCTTACATCACAGCGTTCTTTTTTCAATTTTCAGATTACTGAAGGGAAGTTGACAACAGGTCTTGAATACGATATCTGAGTCAGATATTATATGTTATTGGCACCAATTTAAATTTCACAACTGATAGCGAACTAACTAACGAATACAATTTTTTCCTTTTTTCTTAATCTAATATGTGCATGCACATACATATATAGTATATGTTTAAATAGTCTAATCATTATAATATTGTATAAACGTTACTATTAAATTTATTAAGATAATATACTTATTGTATTAGATTTAATCAATTAATAAATAAATAAATAAATATGAGCAAATAAATGTTATTATATTTATTAAGGCAAATCATTTACAGAGTTTTACCATGACGGTGAGTTTTATTATGACATCACAATCGAGATTTAGAAAATCTGGGTAGGATATTATGTAGTTTTAAAATCTTATTAAAGTTTATTTATTATTAAAAATGTAATAAGTTTCATTTAAGGGCGCTGAAAAATTAGCGTTTTAAAATTGCATTCTGCACATGAGAGATAGGTATTACATAGACGGACGAACATGAGTACAAAATCGGAAGGTGATACTGATAACGATTTTTCCAAGGTGTTACAAATATTAGCACAACTAGAATACCTTCAACATTGTAAGGTGAAGCATGAGTGCAAACAAGAGAGTGGGTAAGGCATAATAAAAGAGCAAGACACAATAGAGAAAGGTGGCTAAAAACCAGTAACAACTGCTGTATGAGCTGATGGAGTTTTTGTCGTGTTTATCAAGGCCACGTTAAAAGTTGAAATATGAAAATAACAAAAGAAGCAACAACAACCACAAATCGAGAAGAAAACTTAAAACTTCCATTCAGTGTGCCATGCAGTGGAGTATAAAGAATTTAATTATCCCATGGGGCCAAAACTACTGTTAGAGTAGTTTCCAGTATAAGAGAAAAAAAAAAACTTTATTAGAAAAACACCGAATTGTGACTCCACCAAATGCCACAAATTATTGAAAACTTCTGGCTTATCGCATCGCATAGAAAATGAACAAAATGTAAAAAAAGAGAGGAAAGAAGGGAAGAAAAACTGAATTTCATTATTTCTTTTTAAAATTGTGCACTGTTTCCATTCATTTCAGAGTCAAACTTAATTAAAGCAAAAACGAATGCTCTTCTCCTTGCTGTTTTTTTTGCGTTTTTAAGACAAAATTTAATTACGGAAGTAAACAATTGTTACATTTTCATAGTAATAATACGCAATAATGTAATATATTCATAATAAAATTAATGCAATAATTTTTGTTTAAATTTTCCTCTAAAACTATTGTAAAAAAAGTCACTTAATCATGCCACTTCTTAGCCAAACATTACAGTGTCACACTTCCATTGAAAAAACAAACATATTCCACAGATGCTGGCCTTTCTTTATGATTTTCTACCTGTAGACTATGTTTTAAATAAATAATAACTGCATATTCTTGTTTGGTAGACTACACATGCAGTGTTGCTAGTTCGTCAAAACTATAAAATTCGCTCTCTCTCTCCCTCCTTCAATATTTCTCAATATGTCTTTGAAATTTTGAGATGATTTCCTTACTGTTATAATATCACTTTTGGTTCAGTGATTATTCCCGATAAGTTCCCTAATACCTATAACACTATGTATGAATGAAGCAAAGAAAGAAGAAATTGTTGAAAGTTCTTGTTTTTATATTACCTTGTAATAGTTTACAGTCATTCCTCATGAGATTGTTTTAGTTAAACAAAACAACCCTGATCATGCAATCCAGTCGAAGGATACATTCCCAAATCCTGAGAGAATGTTTACTCTTGAGAATGTCGACGATAGCTTTTTAACAAATTTCTTAAATTGTTTTTATTCGTTTTTTTTTCGTTTTTCTTTGTTGTTGTCTTAACTTTAGTTTCTTATTTATCCAAAAACTTTGCCTTTTCCAATGTTTGGCCTTTTGTTTACTTTTTAACAAACACTCACGTATATATGTATGTACACACATGTATATGGTATATGTATATGGTTATGGTATATATTATGTATGTATGTACATGTGTAGGTATGCGAAACATTGACAAGTATAGTAGAAATACATATGTGTGTGTGTGCGGATGTAACTTTTATTATGAATAGAATCAAAAGCATCTTTTAGCATTTATGGAAGCACATGATAAGGATTTTGTTCTTTTTGTTGTTTCTTCAAATTTGTCTATTTTATTACCCACATATGCCAATTGTATCCACATATATGTGCATGTATTGAAAAATACATACATATGTAAGTATGATTGCCAATATGCGTGAAAGTGTGAGTTTGCATGGGCATGCAAGTACGTATTCATTCATTCACTGGAACAATACTTTACTAGAAATTTGTAACTAAAAGCCAAAAAAAAAAGCAAAAACCGATTTTGTTCATTCCACCTTATTTCACATTCCTAATTGCCTTGTTTGTTATTCGCATTAGAATAAATCGATTACCTTGATATGTACATATACATATAACTGATCTCCAATATATGAAATAAGGATTAAAAATATATACATAATAAAAAATTGCTAGAGAACCTTACAGTTCAAATAGCTCCTAAAGAAAGCACTGACGTTTTCATTGCCTCAAATAGATGCAGGCTGTACCTGTATAGAAATATCGGCTAAATCAATCAATAATAAAAATTTAATTTTACTGTTCCGTATGTAGTATTCAAAGACAAACTGTTGAGATACTTAATGTCAATATTAATTAATTAATATGTGTTAGAATTCATATAAGAAAAAAAGATTAAATTGCATTTTTTTAAAAGTATTTTAAGTTAACGTAGTCGAATTTCTCAAGAGCGTATGTCTGAAATTAATACTGTCATCACAATTATCATATCTCTGCTCCTATTGACAGACCTTTTTCGCAACATTTGCTACATAGTGTGGCAATTGTATTTTGAATATGAACTAAAAAATCATTTAATTTTAACAAAACCAATATATGTATACGCTGATGTATACATAAATACATAAGTTTAAAAATAATATTTGAATATTAAACCATCCCATATGTACATAAGTAGAATTTATTTTCATTTCCTGAACTTCATGAGAGAAATTAAAACAATCAATGAAGCGTTGAAAAGGAAAAACAAATAAAAATATATGTATGTATGTATGTATGTATGTATGTATGTATGTATGTAAACATCTTTGATGGTGTTGGCATTACAATTACTTTTCGGTGCTCTGAACGTAAGCTTACAAAGAAGAACAAAAAGCGAATGTCGAAGTGTTTATTCCTTATTTGTTTGGCGTTGTATTTGTCTTGCGTTTTAGTCCTCGCATTTATTTTAAAAAGGGGAGGTTTTGGCATTTACTGCGATGGATGTGTCGCATGGGAACAATTCTTGTCGTCGTTTAAAGAAAAACACAAAAACCCATAAAACACCGACTTGCAGCAGTACAAACGAAATCAAATCCAACCCAAGCCAAACTAAGAGACAAATCTGGATAACAAACATGAAAAAAGTGAAAAGAATTGAATAACTTTCATGTGGCTTCTTACAACCATATAGACACACACACACATTACTCGCACGCACACATACTAGGCATTTAGATGGGATACTGCGACGAAAGGACGATGGACCCATAGACTAATCAGAAATGTACAAAGTTGGGTTGAAAGGAGACACGATCATGTTGAGTTGTATAGACACAGTTTTTAACAGGGCATGGCTGTTGCAGGGAATATCTCTGTAAATATGGCCACGACAATGAGGTATCTTGCTCCTTCTGCAATAATGGAAGTGAAAATGCTGACCATATTTCCTTTTATTGCCAATAGATTTAGATTGGAACGCGAGTTGTCAGAGACGATGATAGATGAATTAGTGACACCAGACAATATAGTTTAGCATATGTGCGGTCTGTTGAAGTTTGGCAATATGTCAAAATGCAGGAATTGAGAAGGATAGAGAGAATTCGTAGGATTGAAAGGGATGGAAATCAATAGCAGTAGCTAATAGGCTAGAACTCATCCTGTGATGAAATACTTAACGGTAGTACCATTGGACAAGTAGGTTCGAATCGTAGAGGTGGTTTTTTAGTGGGTTAAAGTCCCACACTACTGTTGTAGTGGCAACAGTGTCTTTTCGATGATTTTTTCACATCGGCACGAATGATGGCGGTAAGTCGTATGCAGTAATCGCATAATGGCAAAACGGGCGTACTACTTGTAAGTAGTAGGAAGAGGATAGAATTTATTATCATAACGGTAGGCGACCAACGCATAACATCGAAGTAGACAATTAAGTACCTGCGAATAATGATTGACAACAGGCTCACGTTTAGGGAACATCTGAAGTACATCGCGGGAAAATGCGCAGCGACAACAGGCTCACGTTTAGGGAACATCTGAAGTACATCGCGGGAAAATGCGCAGCGACAACATACTCACGTGCTCGAATAGTTGACTGGATGGTAGTGGAAAGAAGGATTTAGTACGCAGGCGCTCAACAAGCCGAGAGAATCGCGCACATTGGTTAGGCCGGCCTACCAATATCTTTTAACGAAATCACTATTTTATTCCATCAGATGCATATAAAAAATACATCGCAATTTTACCACATGGAAAAGCAAATATCTTGTATTGCGCCTTATATGGATATGGATATAACAATGTGCAGACGTACGTAAGTACTTTCATTTTTCAATTTACTAATAACAATTTACTGCCAGTTAGTACAAGATCCAAATCTCTAAATTTTTTAAATCTATTGAATACCCGATTATATTCATATAGTTTAACTAAATGAAACCTGAAATAATTGTTTTGTGTTGTTGTAATAAGTAATACTTTTAATAAATAATATTTTTAATTAACAAATGAAGAGTTGTAATCAAATTAATGTCATATATGTATATAGAGATTTGATTGTAAAAAAGTTGAAAAGGTTTGTGATAAGTATTAGAAATGCTTAGATAACCAAATATCTGACACAGGCAAAGTCAAGGTTTAAAAGATTTCAAGATATTTCATCAATTGTCAAAATGTCAAAACAAATCACTACGTCTTGAGATCGACACAAACATTTTAAAATAATGTCAACAGCATACCCTATGTTTACACACTATAAAATCACTACATTAAGATTCTTGTAGCTGATGCTGTGAAACTATAATTTCATACAATTTTTTGAATCAATTAATTACTTATGTTCGTGATGATAATAAAAGTTTCATTTTAACTTTCTAAATAAAGGGCTATCCATTTCGTGGTTTCAAAAGTATGGGACTGGAATTCGACATCTGTCAAACTATGTTGTGAAACCAATTTTTTTCTTTTCAGTTGAACTATGACACGACGCATAAAAATTATCAAAACCTACTACAAAAATAGTGATTCTGCCACAGCCTCGTATCGAACAAAATTTTCTTCAGCGATGAAGCACATTTCACACTCGGTGGGTATGTTAATAAACAAAATTGTCGTATTTGGGGTTCTGAGAATGCTCAAGTAATTGAAGAGAGGCCATTACATCCAGAAAAAGTCACTGTTTGGTGCGCTCTTTGGTCCGAAGGTGTGATTGGATCTTACTTCTTTGAAAAAGACGATGGAACGACTGTCACCGTCAATTCGGAGCGTTATGGTCATATGATAACCGACTTTTTTTTTGCCTGCTATTGAAGAATACGACTTGGAGAACATGTAGTTTCAAGAAGACGGTGCCACATGCCACACAACTCGAGCGAATATGGCTTTATTGCAGGAGACATTTCTTGGCCGCGTAATTTCTCGTCGTGGCGATATCAACTGGCCACCAAGATCATGCGATTTGACACCATTAGACTTTTTTGTGGGGCTACGCGAAAGACCCTGTTTATGCAGATAAACCTTCAACTCTTGAGCACTTAAAAACCAACATTCGGCAAGTTATGGCTGAGATACCACCCAATATGTGTGAAAAAGTGGTCGAAAATTACCTCAAAAGAATCAATGCTTGCAACACTTCGCGTGGAGGTCATTTAAATGATGTAGTGTTTCACACATAATTGGGCAATTCACACAACTTTGTATCGTGTATGTTGTATTGAATACATTTGTTTGTTTGTGAACGCTCAATGCTATGCTGTATTGTGTATTTCGTGGCATTCAAACAATTTGATAGCCCGAAAACAACACTACATATGAAAACATATACACATTTTTCCATTCACACAATTTGATAGCACTAAACCAATACAACTTTTAAAAACATATATGGTCAATTCACACAAGCCGTTGTATCGTTGTATACATTGTATTGTTGGAAGATCATACAACAGTGTATGATTGTTGTTGATAATTTTCATATAAAAATCCGATACACTTATACACATTTTTTCCATATGTTTTTAAAAGTTATATTGGTTTCGTGCTATCAAATTGTGTGAATGAAAAAAATGTGTATATGTTTTCATATGTAGTGTTGTTTTCGGGCTATCAAATTGTTTGAATGCCACGAAATACACAATACAGCATAGCATTGAGCGTTCACAAACAAACAAATGTATTCAATACAACATACACGATACAAAGTTGTGTGAATTGCCCAATGGATAAAATTTGTATAAGTGTATCGGATTTTTATATGAAAATTATCAACAACAATCATACACTGTTGTATGTTCTTCCAACAATACAATGAATACAACGATACAAAGCCTTGTGTGAATTGACCACAAGTCAACGTTCAAACTTTACAATTCAAAAGAAATATCATGAAAAAAATATTTTATATGTGTTTTATTTACGTTTACTTTTGAAACCACGAAATGGATAACCCGTTATAACTAAAAAGACTATTTTACTCGAGTCTGTTCTCATATAGGATATGAATTGTCTTCACGCTCAATGCTGTCGTAGAAATGTGAAAGCGAATAAAGGACATTATTTTTCACTGTATTCACGAATATAATTGTGTTGTATTCAACAAATTGTTTGAAAGTGTTTCTTTTCTTTATTTTCATTCATAATTTTTTTTTTCTTTGTCACTGTAACACTTGATGTTTTACAGTTATTTTTACATTTTGTTTTATTTTTATAATTTTATTTTTCTTGTTCTTCATTTCAGTTGATAAATAAATTTTTCGGAACTTTCTCCAAATATGGATAAATATTTCGCACGTATATTCCATGATTGTGTTTTCCTATGTATAGTCTCTCTGGAGGATGAATATGATTATAATTCCGACAATAAACATTAATAAGTGAAATACAAAACAAAACAAAAGAAAAATTATAATAAAATACAATTGCATACACATACATACACGTATGCATACACCCACAATCATGATAATTTTTTTTTATATGCATTGTAATTGTATACATAAAACCAGACTCATGGAAAGGATGAAAATAATGATAAAGTGCTGCCATACGTTTTAAAACAATCATTAAATTGTATTACGCGTTAAAGCTGTTTAATGGGCCACAATAAAATAAAAACAAAAAAAAAAAAATATCATGTCTGTGATTCTCACAAATTTAAATTTAAAGTTTCTTTATTGTCATTTATTTATGTATGCCAGTCATAATAAATACGCGATTAAAAGTTTGAAAATTAAATATATGTATGTATGTATGTTTTTATTTTAATATTTGTTAATTGAATCTTCAATTTATATATTGAACTAACTAAAGAAAAAAAATTTAATAATGAATGATATCATAGTTGATTATATTTGTGTGTGTATATAGGTGCTGCAGTATTTTGTTTTTCAGCTTTTTTATTTTTTCTTGACTATTGTATCTTCAAAATGGAAAGAAATCTTTTTAGTTCTTATCAACAGGAATGCGAATAAATCCCATCTATAAATTAAGAGGCAGGGAATTTGGATAGATGACTTATAACACTCCGATATCGTTCTATAGCCATATTCGAATATTTAATTTAATTAGTAACGCGGTGCTACTACAATCTTATTTTACCATCAATCTTATTTTATCATCGATCAATCAGTGAAACGTGCTAAATGTGAAGATATTTTAATTTTAAATTGAAGATCATGTTTCCCGTGTAATCATCATAAAAATTACACAAAAATATTTATTTATTAAAAACGTAATAATTTACGAAATTATGTTAAATTATTTCAGACCATAACTAAGTACATATGTACATACATATGTATGTGTGTACATCTACATATACATACCACGCATATAAAAGAAAGATAAAAAGATTCCAAAATATTATTTCGTTTAAATGGAATGTAAAGTAAACCATGACGTATGCTACGTTTTAAAGCTACGTTTGAATGCTTTTTTTGATTCCTTTTTTCCTTTCTCTTAAATTTTTAATAAAAAAAAAAAACATTTTCAACAAATAATACTCGCTTTTTACGACGTACAATTTTCCGCATAAACTTTAGCACTTGTTCACATTTTTATGTCTTTTTTTTTATTTCTCTAAATATTAATAAAGATTTTTTCGTATTCACGAATACGTTTCGTTTTCGTTTTCTTTTTTTTTAATTTTTGCCATTTCAGCAGACACGTTCATATATAAATTATTTACTCGTAAACTAAATGTTTAATTTGTAAAAGAAGGAATGAAAACGGTTTTTAACTTAACACTTTGTTCATACATTTTTAATAATTTTTCTGATTTTATTTTACATTTTACTGTGTGGAAACAACCCAACGACAATACATACGTTGAACTCTATCTTAGGGTATTCCAATTTCATTTCTTATTAGACTTATTAATATGAATTGAAATTCACCTTCTCGATTTCTGTTATTTACATACATATTTTGGTTTATTAAATACATGCATACGTGTAAGATAAACATAAAACGAAATCTAAACAAAATCTTGAAGCATGTTTAATAGAATGTAGCTCTTAAAATAATATGGAAACCCTAATAAAATCTCGAAACATATACATAATTACCGAGTACTGACCAGAGTTTAAAGATTTTCGTAATAATTTTACAGCCACATTCTCAAATTATAACTCAACCGCCATCGAACACAATCGTATGTACATAAATGCGTTAAATTCAACCTAACGACTGTTCTATAAACAGTCTTTATTATATACAAATTATTTAGGTATACACATACATACATAAATACAAACATATTTATGCACTACATCTGTATAGATGCAACGTTAATATTTATTTAAAATTAAATTTTTTACGCATTTTTATGCAAACGAAAAACGAAACATTAAAGAATAAAAGAAAAAAAAAATAGTGACAATATTTAAAGACAATAAATATAAATATATACATATAAATAAATATAAACTAAATGTTAACTAAAACAAATAGTTTTAAAAATATTATAACATTTATACAAAATATTATATATACAGAGACTCTGTATTGAAGTAATAAGAGTATATGATTCTTGGTAAATTTCTAGTAAAAATTTTCCAAACCAAAATTTGTTCAGGCTTTAGCGTAAATATAATCATTCGTAAACAAAATCATTCGAGTAGAATTAAAAATAATTAAATAATCAATACCAATGTCATAGAAAGGCGATTTATTTAAATACATTTTAGGTGAGTTATTATTTTTCCAAGGCATTTAGAATACCTTAGTAATATTGTACGGTATTAGGTAGATTTCGTTTTTGGCTCTTTTTGTACTGCAATATTTTCTTTCTCTCGGCACACAAATTTTTGAAGAATTCTCAAACATTTGTTTTATAAGTGTGGGGGAGATGGGTGAGTACAAGAATTAATGCTTTCTTCTGCACTTTTTTTATTATTGTAGTTTTCATTGAAGGATTTCTTGCTGTTTTTTAATTTCCGGTGCAGAAAAGTTTATTGCATAAGTGCACTTTTCGTTGAAAAGCCATCGACGACGGTTCTATACGCATGTGTAGGTAACTGCATACATACCATGTGTATGTTCTTAGGTACGTATATTTGACGGTATTTGTTAGCATTATAACTATTTTACTTTTCATTTTCCAAGAAATTATTCTTTCAATCTTGTCTACACCCACATACTCCTTCTTATCCCTCTTTACTTTTAGTTTTTTTCTTTTTTTTTCTACAAAATTTCGCTTCTATAGTTACTGTTGGTTGTAGGTTGTGGTACTGTAGTTGGATGGAATAATGTAGACCGCCACATACATAAATATCGTAAAATTAAATTGTATGCTAATTTCCTTTTTCAGGAGGATGAATGATACTTTAAGTGTGGATGATGGATGCATTTTCAGGAAGTAAAACAAAAATCATCAAATCTCAGCAGTTGGTAGTCACAAGTTTTGGTAAAACAATGCGAGCTGGCTTTTAAAAATTCGTATTACATGGTATTAAAGGGAAAGTGAAGTTCTTACACTTTGAAACTGGAAAGGTAAAAATTCGTTAAAAGTTAAACTTCAACTAATGTTGGTTTCTTTTATTTTATGTCCTCTACAAGTTAAATATCCTTAACTCAGCATATTTTTGTAAATTCATTATGCCATCCCATTTGTAACAGTTGGTAGTGAACTTTCGTTGTTCAATTCACCTTAAATATCAGAGTTGTGGTAGAACTATTGTTTCCTACAGTTTCGCAAAAATTTCCATTAAAAAAGAATACACAAAAGATTCAAAGTTCCATTTGAATACTTAAGACGTCCTTTACGAAGTTCTTTAATCTCCTTAATGATGTGAGTGAGTCTCTTTTAAAGCAATTTCGGAAATAAAGCAAGCAAACGGCAAATTCATGAAACCTTTATGTCTTGTAGGGTATATGATATTTGCCCCCAGCTGAAAATAAAACTTTTCTTATTGGCTCGTTTTTGTGTCATTTTTTTTTGTTTTTTTTTATTTTTGTTTTAAAAATATTTGCTACATTTTCTTACAGTAAATGTGTGAAGTTTTTCTCCTGTTTTTGTCGTTGTAATGAAAAACTTATTTTTGTTTTTCTTTTTCCATTTCGTTTCATTTCATTTAGTTAAGCTTTCTTCAGCTTTTTTGTTGTCTCCTAGAAGGGAGTGGGGTTTTGTGTCTGGTGGTATTCACGGTTAAGTTTTTCATTTCCGGTGTTAAAACGGCAACAAACACACACTCATTCGAAAACCATAAAAAGCGGAAGTTTAATATTGCCGTTCTACCCGCCATTCCCCTTCCTTATGCTCTTCACTCTGTCTATGCCTTTAAAGCTCTATGGCCACTCAACAAAAACAACAACGTATAAATTACTATTTATATTAAACGATGCTTTTTCTATTGAAATCTTATGTATATTTTGCGTTCTCGTTTTTTTTTTTTTATTTTTCTTTTTATATTTCTCCGACCATTTGTTTTATTATATAAAAAAAAAACACGTCTTAAATAATAAAACACGCAGGAAAAAAATTAAAATAAAATGAACGCAATAATAAAATAAGAAATTAAAAAATAATATATTCTTTATCTCCCTCATCTCCCCTATTTAAGTGTTTCTCTATTCCATCCATTTGCACGTTAGCCCAGGTAAGTTTTCTTAATAAACACATTTGCATTTGCATTGAAACATCATTCAGTGGCTACCATGGGTAACTTCAAGCAGAACACAACAACAATAGAAATAAAAACTAAATTTTTAATAGTTTCTGTCCGTAAAAAAAAAAAAGAAAACAAAATGAAACGTGCTGTAGAAAAGTTTTGAAAAACAATTAAATTAAGTAGAATAGAACAGGATAAAAAAATTATAATAATGAAAATAAAAATAACAATAAAACGAATGAAAACAAAAATAGAAATAAAATGTTTAAAGACAACTTAAAAGTTTAATTTAACCACAAATTGTGTCTACGTTTGGAATTTACTTTGGCTACTACCGACCAACCAGCAACCAACCCCATACTAAACAATAAACCGACCAACTTAAACACATATTAGCAAACATGCACTCATACTCACATACCCACACACCCACACATATACAAACAGAAAGAAGTTAGTTACCTTTAATTTTGGTTTAAATTAAGTTTCATAACTGTGTTTATCGGTCTGTCTGTCTGTCTTCCTGCCTGTGAGTAAACGCGTCTTTACTCGTACAAGGTACATCGTGTGCCCTTTTTTGTCAGTCAATGTGTTTGTGACTGCTAATGAGTACGAGTTTGTGTTTACAGCAATATACCTGGATTTGAATAGTAGTTTCTTCGTATTTGTTGTTATTTTTTAATGATGGTTGCTTTCTTTTGACTTTTCCTTATATTTTCGGTTATTCGTTTTCATTTTTCATTTCAGCAACTTTTTCATGCTAAGTTCCATGATTTTCTGGACTTTCTAAGTAAATTATCCGGTCTGATGAAGATTTCTTACCTTGAAATTGCCTTCAGTCTCCAACAAAACTACCAAAGACATAAAAATATCGCACTCACATAAACATAAATATGTACATATATATATTTATACATACATATGTACATATAAACAATAGCACGGAAACTTTTAGCCCACACAGGACTTATGCCAGGATTATATTCATTATTTTCTTTTTGTTTTTTGTTTTTTTTTTTGTGAAAGAATCTTAGTACTTTTTCGCTTTTTTTTTGTGTTCGATATTATATTCAACAAGATAGTAAGCAACTTAAAAATTTCCTTATTTATAGCCACCTGCTAACGGCGATAATGATGATGACTTCACGTAAATGATGATAATGATGCCAACACTGAGGCTTAAAATGACTTTTGCTGACTACCCACTATGAGTACATACTTTTTAATTGGTCTGTTGTATACAAAATCAACAAACCATTGAATCCATTGGCCATGGGCCAATGCAAAAGCTAATTCACCTTAATAAGAGTAAAGAGAAACACATGTCTTCAATTATAACTGTTGCAGTGAGTATTTCTGACCTTAACTTTGCAAGTGAATTTAACTTGAAAGTATCCCATTCAAGACCAAATTGTCTCAAACGGCATACTATGTTAGAACTTCCCTTCGGCAGTGGAAATTAAATTAAAAACGTAATCGATTTTCTCTTCAACACTACTCGTATACTATTAAATTTTGTTATTTGAAATAAAAAATTCTATCGATAACATAGGCATGTGCCACGTATATAATTCAATTCATAATCATCGATTAAGGAAATTTCAGGATCTTGATCGGAAAATCTAGCGTATTAGCAATATCTCCATATCCATATCCAGATATATACCGTTCGTTTTATGTACTATATGTTTTATAAGGAAATGTCGTTTTTCATTTAGGTTGCCTATTGGTTTTATTATATTATGTACATATGTATGTACATACATATATGGCTATTGTTCAAGAAACATTAGTTTAATAACTAATAATTCTATTTAAAATGTCTAAAACATAAATATCATAAGAAAGCACAAGGCGAAAAAGACAAAATAACCTTATTCAGTATTACAATCTAGCTTATTACACCACTCAAGTTGTGTGTGTTAATTTTTTCAATAAGTTTCAGGGACAACAGTTTAATGTCGATCCGAATAACCGATTTTTGAGAAACTTTTCTTGGATATTCGGTTTACTTCTCTGCTAAAAGGAAAGAGATGAAATTAACTGACAAGAAACAAGTATTCTAATCAGTGTAAGGGTTAAATTATTGACAATAGCAAATCTACTTAGTACGACATAAATTGTGTTAAAAATGTTCCACAAACCAGTATACTAGTCTGAGTTTGCTTCTCTGACCAAGAAATTGGACCATGACGAAAAGAAGCCAATACAATGCAGATTCCAACAGGATACGATCCTGTACACATCTACAAAGTCTGTAAGGTCTGTTCAATTTCCTGATTTCTATCCGTATGAGAGATTGTTAATACGATTATAAATCGGAAGAACAGCCTGGCATGGAATATTCTCTTATGTTATTAAAAATATGTTCGTATCTCATTCAGTCCAAGGGGTTTGCAATAAAATATTAACTTCAAAAATGTGTCTCCTTGTTTTCATGAAATTATAATTTTATAATTTTTAATTGTTCGATCAACACAAACTTCTTATATAATAATAACTTTAACAAATAAATGAAAAAAAAACAGAAAACAAAGTACAGAACCCAGTTTATGATATGCAAAACTTTTGTTAGATCCAAATAAGACACACAAATAACGTAAGAATACAATCTAGATCTTCATTTTCAAAGAATAATAATATTTTCAATTGTTTATTTCAATATTTACAGTTTGCAACAACTATTTCTAAATCATTATCAACTATTTCTTTTTCAAATTTGATACCAAATCGTACAATCTCTGGAAGAAACTAATTGCTCTCAAACCTCAAATTATTTGTTCTGATGATGCAATGATTTACCCCCTAATTAACGTTTCTCGCCTCCCTATGTATGCGTATACAAAAGAATTACTTTTCTCTTATAATAATTATTAACGGATCTGCTTTTAAATAAGGACTACATATAAAACTAATTCAGAACATTTTGATCTAATAAAAGAATAAAAACTAAACAGTGATAAAGTGAAACAATAAAATAAAGTAATGTTAATCAAGGACTTTATTTTCATTTGAATTTTAATAAAGAAACAAACAGATACCAACTTACATATGTATATATATGCATATATTCATTAAAGCAGACAAAACGTACAATACTATATGTATTAATATTTTATTTTATTAAGTATGCACTTATGCATACTGTATAGATTGTATGTATGTATATTGCATCTTCATTCATATCCGTTGATAAAAGAATTCCAACACTACAACTACAATAATAAGTAAAACTTCTATTATTTTATTGTTGTTGTAAAATAGTTTTCTTTCATTTTGTAAATAGCTACAGTCATTACAATATTAACTGGATTCTCTTATATCATAATTATTAATAACACTAAATACACTAACATCGAGTAACTACATAGTCTAAGTTGTTCAGTTAGTTGAGTAGAACTTAAAAATACTTCTTTTGTTTTTCTCGAACCCTCCAAATCTGTTTTATTTGATTTTTAAGTATATAATAAACATATGTCTATATGTAAGTATGTATTTCAATATGTACGTAAACATTAATTACACTTTTACATCATCTAATCGAAAATAACAAACGTTAAAAGAGTAAAAGTGTTTACATATTTATAACGAAATATTTACATTAAAATTGTTCATTATATTCTGATCGGATATTTGACCTCGAAGATCTTTATCATGCATTAGGAAACTTACTATTAAAATTGAAAATGTTTTCGTTATTTTTTTATGTGCAAAGAACAGAAAGTATACATAGCACAAGTATGTATGTGCGTCAATGGTAGCTTAGACACTTTTTTCGGTGTTTATTAAATGAACGAATTCTTTATTGCTTCTTCCAATACCAGTTTTGCTAATTTCCTATCAAAATACCAAGATAATATATAATATTCATGCAAAATGCTTTTGGTTTATAAAAAATGTATTTTTGGAAAATTTCTAAAGAAGGCTCTTAATTTTTTTCTTTTTTTTTTTTTTGTTAAATTTTTAATAATATTACTCATTTCATTTAATATATTGCCGTATGGGTTAAACATTGTTTGATATTTGTCCAAAAACGATTATTTGTTTATATTTCAAAATAAACAATAACAACAGCAATAATAATATTAACATTAACATAAAAATTCTTCGTTAAAAAAAGGGTTTACATTTTCCAGTTTGGTCTGTTTTTATTTATTTTAATATTTTTTATCTAATCTACCCATCTAAATAATCGTATAAGAACATTATAATAAAAATAATATATACATACATATGTATGTATGTATGTATGTATATAGACAATGTATATTCAAACATGCTAAAGAAAGAAGATCCTTAAAAAATGTAATCACACATTCTTCTACACAAAATGTGGCATGAATAACTTATCATTAATTGCAACCCAGTGAATATTTCAAGAGTAATGTATACATATGAAGTCAAGCATAACAGTTTTGTATGTCATATAATATTTGAAAAATATTATTTATACTGAAAGACTCATGTTCTCTAGAACACGCTCTGAAAAGTGAGTCTAATTGAAATTTTTACTAGAATACTATGTTGATTAAGCATAGAAACCTACAGGTATGATAATAAATATGTATATGGTACAGTGGGGTTTTGAAATATTTTTAAAAGAAACCATTAAAGGATCAGATGTTATCATTTTCTTATAGGAGTTTGAGGTAATCAGAAAAAAAGCAGATCGTATCTATTTTATAGCCACGGCAATCTTGTGGGTAGTGTGTTGACTTAGTAGACGTGAGGCCGTAGTTAAAACCCCAACCTAGACATCTGGACAAAACGAAATATGAAAAAATATTTCTTCGACGACGTCTTCTCAGCAGATTTTTGACAAAAATTCTGAAAGTAAATTAAATAAATTCGACATGTAACTTCGATAGACTAACCTTTGCAAAAATGTTTTGTTTAACCTGTCGAGATAATAAGTGCATTATGTTGCTGCTTTATGTTTAAAATTATTTCCATAATTTATTTCAGCTAAATCTATTACGATATCGTCTTGTAATTGTACGTTGTTAAAGGCGTTCATTTTATCTGATTTTAACCAAATTGTAGAACAATTTCGGTTATCTAATTGATTGTTATTGATCCTTAGCTCTCCACTAACCTTGAAAACCATCATGGTCATTCGAGGTGAACTTTTTATCGTCACTAAAATAAATATTGCCCCATCCTTAACCCAAAATATATATTTTTCGACAAATGCTAATCTGGCTTTCTTGTGTCTTGCTATAAGCTTATGTTTCATTACAGTTTTCAACATAAAAACCTTTATTTAAAATTTGGTTAGCTGCACTAGCAATAGCATTTATATTGAATTTTGGTATCATTTGCTTACAATTTTTTCGATCGTTTATTACGTTCTGATGCAATGCAATGTCTTCTAGATCTCTTAATTTAAATCTGATTAATATTTTTGCATTGCTGTCATCAATCTGTCATGATTTTGTTTGCAAATTTTCTTATTAAAAGTAGACACTCATGAGACATGCATACATATCTATTTTTGCATGCTTTTCAAGTATTTATTGAATTTCACTTGGCATTTTCAACTACAATATCAATTTCATAGCTGAATAATACACACATATATAATTGGTCATTGGCCATTAGTCAGGATTACGACCTAGTTTCTCACACCACTTATGTTGAGTGCGTTAATTTTTATACATGAGTGGTGGGACCTACAGTTTTCGAACCACAGATTTTTGAGAAACTTTTCATGGCAATGTTTTTTGACTAAAATAAATAATAGTGTAAGATAATTCAATTATTTTTCACTTAAATTTATATGTTATGTATACGGTGATCATCCGTCCACTATTATAGCTGACATAAATCCACTATTATTTTTTTAAATAAAAAGTATTTATAAACAATATTTTTTTTTATTAGTTACCTGAACCAATGAGCGAATCTTTTAAAGAAATTGAGGGATTTGCTTGGATATTGTTAGATGCAAACCCATTTCGGTCGTTAATAAAGAAAGAAAGAAATGATTTAAAAATAATTAATAACCAAATTTTTATGTATTCACTTGCGTAAAGAATTATGCAAATGCTCAAAAAATAGAAATATGGAAACAATCAGCATTAAATCCCGATAAAAAGTGGGTTGAAATTTTAAAATTTTTCAAAACAAAAAATATTCCTTATAAAAACATCCTGAAATTATAGATTTTTCATTTCCTTTGCCAACATCTAACGCACCAACAGAAAGAGTTTTTATATATCTAACAATATTTGGTCTTCTGAAAAAACCCAAATGGGACTAGAAACTTTAGAATCTGTTTTGACCATAAAATTCAATTTTGAAATGGACTGTTCGGAATTTAAAAGATTTTTATCTAACAGGCCCAATACTTAAAAAAAATACATTTGTAGAGAAATATCAGAAATAAATTAATACACATAAGTATATCCATATGCGTGTATATGTATAAATTCAAGTTTGTGCATATTATTTATACCTATTTATGTCTTTATTTTAAAAATCTTTATATAAAATATTAATTATAATAAATGATTTTTTGTTTTTCAATTTTATATATTTGTCCGCTTTTTTCTCATAGAAATAATGGTCACCGTAGTTATGTACTCCGTAAAATAAATCGTAAATAATGTACATTCAATGCAGAATGAATTTGGAATTCGATATTTTAAGAGCATTTACACTGTTCAACATAATTATATCTATATCATTAGTTGTGCTTGAAACATGCTACATGCAATCAACACTTTCAGTGACAATAAACTAATAAAATACAAACATCTCATACGCTACTGCAATTATGATACGGTGATCCCGTATACATGACTATGTACAATACAAATAAACGTGTACAAACTATCATTTCTCTTTCATTCCAATTAAACATGTATGTATTAAACTGATGAATGCAAATGCAATTTAATTGAAATGACTTGTTGGGTTACTTAATTCTAACTTATCGACACAACACATATAAAACTATTGAACTTTTGAATGCGTTTGTGTTCAAATCTGAGAAATAACAATGTTTTACAAATATTTTTACGTTAATGTTTTTGTGACTGTGAGTGTGAGTGTATTCACATAAAATGTTTATTTAAAAATAATCGTAAAAATTCTTTGTTTGCTTGTGTGTACATACATGTGTATGCATGTATGTATGTATATATTTCTGTATATTTTTAAAAAAGGCCATTTTATTTATTTATGTATGTATATGTAGTGTGTGTAGGTATATGCTATTTGAAGTGTTCTTGTTGTTGTTGCTATTATTGTTTGCAAAGTCCTTTTACTCATATTAGGCATACACAGTGGTGAATGTATTATTAGAGGGGACTTGTGTATAACTGTGTGAGTATGTTTGTACATACATGAACATGTACATGAACGAGTCACTTTTTCAGGCCATAAAAAATTGATTTAAATAACAAACGAATGAGTAAATTCGATGCCAGAAAATTTGCCGTTTTTATGCCTTTGCGCCTCATATAAAAAAGGAAAATGAAGTAAACTTTAAAACACTGACGAACAAAACAGACGGATAGACACAAAACAAAAATATACAGAAATTTACACACGTACATACATACATACATACATACATATGTACATATAACCATACAAACATATTCACATTTATGAAATCGAATAAAAACAACTCACACAAATGCTCGCATCCACTTATACTTAAACATAAGGATTCCCTATTCATTCGTTCGTTCATTCATTCATTCAGTCATTCAGTCATTCATTCATTCATTCATTTGTATGAGCACTTAGAGATGTAAACAGGCAAACACAGTCTGATAACTGAGAGTATTTTATGAGTGTATAAAAAACGAAAAACAAAATAACAAAATAAAATAAAAACAATAAATATTAAACAAATAGCCGTGGTGAAATTAAAATCCGAATAAGGTGACCGCATTTACGATTTAAACTTCGATTGTGTTGGAAACTCAATTAAATTAAATACTTATCGTCGTCATCAACATCTCAATAATCATTTGCAAATTGTTTTAATTAATAATTTATCTAAACGCTAAATAATTTAGTTTTTCTGCACTTTCGGCTGAAAAATATCGATCCAATTTGATATTTTAAGTGATATTGCCTCTCTTGCAGGATTCTAGATTTATCAAAAGAAAAATAAGTTTGATTATTTTGTTTTTTTTCAATTCTTTCAACTTTTTGCTTTCAAATATTTGAATGAATATGCAAACTCGTATTAATATCTCTGTAAAAGTCGTATATGCATATAGGCATTCATACTTACATAGACATTTTTGGTAAGTTTGTGGCAGTGTATTTATGTATGTATTGTAGATGGATATTTAAAACGTATATTTTCCGATATTTTAACATGAATTTTGCATATTATTAATGCCAACACCAAGTCTGATTGTTTATTTTGCGTAACTTTTTTCCATTTATTGTTTTTGTTACTCTTTTTGCATTTTTTTTCCATTTGAAATGTACATACATAAATGCATACATTTAAGTGGGAGAGTACGTCGTACGTATATGGGTTATTTAAGATATAATTTTACCCATTTTATGTTTTCATATTGTAAAAGTGTGCGTGCGATTTTGTTGTTGATGTTGATGTATGAACTTATGCATGCATATGTATATACATACATACATACATATATTTACATATAAATATGTATATGG
The DNA here is from genome assembly GCA_930367235.1 of Sarcophaga rosellei. Classification (NCBI taxonomy): domain Eukaryota; kingdom Metazoa; phylum Arthropoda; class Insecta; order Diptera; family Sarcophagidae; genus Sarcophaga; species Sarcophaga rosellei. The sequence goes on along the minus strand of OV884019.1, from coordinate 800,693 downwards.
TCTACCTTTAGTTATATTGATATGCCTGTATGCTTGACAACCCCACAATATCTGTCAGTCTGTCCACTCTGCTATGTCTTTCGTTTAGATGTATGTGTGTATAATATGCTCCCCACTTGCATGAATAATAATTCCTTTGTCATCTCTTTCTTTTTGCTATCATTTTGATTTTAACTGTACTGCTATTTCGATGTGTTGCGTACTTCAATTTGGGGTTGGAATAAATAAAAAAAAAATTATCCATCTTGGGCCATTGATTCAACTGATCCTTGATACAATCTCATTTACTGGAAGTGTTCGTTTGTATGCGTATGCATGCGTGCTTTTTTAGTTTCATTTTTTTGGCAGTCCAATCTCGCTGGGATATGCAAATGATTTTAAAAATTTATTATTTTAACGTTAAAAGATTGATATTGTTGTTATCCGCGTCTCCCTTTCAAAATGCTATGGTTTCTGGTTGTATTTATTTGTTATTGGATTCTTTTATCGTCTACATTTTGAGAAGATTGTTTTTGTTTTTTTGTACTTTTATGGTGCTACACAGTGCGTAAAATAAATTAAACGGAAGACAACAGGACCCCCAATGTAACTTTAAACATTACACAAGTATGAAATGATTTTTCTTATATATATATATATGTATATATATATGTATGTATGTATATATGTATGTATGTTTATAAGAATGTGTTTTTAATGAGATTTTTTTATTTATGACAACAAACGTAAACAATGTTTGAATATTTTTAATACCTACTTATAGATTGAATTGTTGAACGTAAATTGAGTTATAGTCACAACTGAAACTTATAGAATAATTTAAGAACACTATATACATACATACATTATTTGCAACAAAAATAGTGATTAGGAGTGTAGATGCCTATTTTTAAGTAGATTTTTAAATTCATAACAGTTCCCTAGACTACAAATTCCCTTTTTAAACCGTCGCTTCTATTTTGTATGACGGTTAAAATATAAACTTTTAATTTATTTCCCCAAAAGGACAAACAGAACGTGAACTTAATAATTATGTACAGGTTTTATTTAATATTTTACTTTAGAATGTATACAAGATACAATGAATTTAAAATGCGACTAAAATCTGTTCGACATTCATACCATGCATACTTATTTAATTCGATCTCTATTCACCATTCCATAATTTGTGTTAAAATATTTAATTTTTAAATAGATTTTTATAATTTATCTGGTATGTAAAGATAAAGATTTACTAACTTTGTTTTCGAACGCTTGAATTTCATATACAACCAGCTGGTTGACTTAGACAATATATTTATTTTTCCCAGAGTCATTCATAAATTGTAATTCATTAAATTGTTGAATTAATTTGAAAACACGAAAGCATTTTGCATCTGAAGATCTAAATTATGAAACATGAAAAATATTTGCTAAAGTACTCGTAATTACTTAAACAACAATTAAGGAAATAAATTTAAATAACAAAATGCGACCAATTTTTAAGTCAAATGCCAAAAATTTTAACTAAGTTGTCAAACGTAATACGCTAACAGTCTCCGTAAAGAATCTTTTGGATAGAAACATGAAACAAACAAACAAGAAAAAAGAAAATACTACAATACGACAATAAATGAAACAAAACAAAATAACTACGAAATGGTCCTTTAATACAAATTCTGTATGAAAGCCAATCAATCAAGGTTTATCCCAAAAAAAAAAAAAAAAGTTATGCATTGGCAAACAAATTATGGAAATTAGGCATAGCAAATTATTTAATACGAAAGCAAATCAATTCAAATCAAAATAACGTCTAAACAAATAAATATTTAACGCTACACTGAACACAACGAATAACAAAATTATATGGAAAACGAAAATACCAATGGCGTCGTTCGTATTCAAAGGCATTAGCAAGTATACCAGCAATGGCAATGGCAATGACAATGGTACCAATAAGCACCTCATATCCTCTCGATTATGCCTAATGTTAAACGAAATTACATACACATTTAAATACACATATGTACTTATGTATGTACATACATATGTACATTAATTGAATAATAATGATACATTTCGACTCATTTAATGTATGGACATGTCTGTTTAAACTTTAAACGATTTTGATTAAATCGTTATAGAATGCTCCACTTACGAAATTAGTCAAGAGATTAACTTTATAAAGGAAAGTTTAAAACTCAAATTTGATTTTTATTGAAATTTCGAAAACAAATAAATTTGCATTTAATTTAACGAAATTGCGATTTTCATTATTAGGAATATTACATCTAAGATGGAGTGTCTTATAACATAAAAAAATTACCCAATTATATGAAATAGAAATAAAAGAAAAAAAAGAAAAAATAAAAAGAAAAGTAAAGGAAAGGCAAAAACAATCTTCAATTGGTTGAATAGTTATTATATCATGGGACAGTCTATTTTGCATGGAACACTGCGTAATAATCATTTATTTTGAATCGTTTATAAATCGTTTTCATAAATTGCCAGCTTGTTCTTGCCGTCACCTCCGTCATCTCTGTCTCCAAACGCACACATCATCATTCCATAGCCGTTATCGAACAGAGACCGCCCCATTGAAATCTAAATGCATTTATTAAATATTCATTCTTTAGATACTCACGTTTAACGATTTGACATATTGTGATCGATTCGATTGCTATTTCACATAAAACGACACACATACGCCAACAAATCAGCCAATACAGGCAAAATAAAAATTGTATGAAAAGTTATGCCAAAAGTTGTTACCATAGTCTTCTAAGCAGGAGTAAGCAGGAGTGCAAAACACAAAAGCAACTACCATTTAACGCATACACCCACAGTCATATGCGCGCACTCTTCTTTTTATTTTTGTGGCGCCAGACAGATCGACATACGGATAGACGGAAAGATGAACGATTAGACAGGCAGACGGCAACACGTTCACAAACTGTCATTTATTTGATGTATTCGATATTTTTTCTTCCAAGTCGAGATGTGAGCCAAAAGACATTGTTGAGCAAACGACGACTACAAAAGCCAGAACGAGATAGAAATGAAAAAGAAAAGAAAAAGTAAATGTCTTCGTGTCTTGGCATCATTGGCATTTATCAAAGTGGCAAAGACATCAATTTCATTTTGGTGCTGTAGAAAAATGAAAAAAAAATAAAATAAGTTGACATTTATTTTAATAATAATGCCATCGTAGCGAATAGGAAAGAGTATTTCCATCAACTGCATCACTTTTATTTCACAAATGCAGTAAGTCGTCTTCAGTAGGCAATAATCCTTTCGACTTTAACCAGTCACACACAACAACTAAACAATCAAAAAAACAAACAAAAATAAAAAATATCGACATAAATTACAACAAAAAAGGAAACAGAGTGTAAAAAAAATTACAAATCAGTTCTAGAATCAAAGCATTGGTTGCCAGGGCCACATCAAAATTCGCAGATGAATATAGAAAATGTGTATCTGGCCCCTTTGCTCTTTCATTTGTTATCCATCGTGTTAATGTTACGTTATTATGGAAATCTCAATTGTGAAGGAATGGGGAATATGTGTAGTTATGTAAATGAACCCATGTTGCATATAAGCATTTCGTATGGATTTCTATAAACAAATTCGCCTTAAAACTGCGACAGTATTTGTCTCTGTATTAAGATGTATGCCAATGACTGGAGAGAACTTGTTTATTTGTTTGTCATGTTTACACAAAAGTACTGTAGTATCCGGTGTAGTATTATGTCCGGTAATTGAAAACAACTCCACATTAAAGTTGTGTCCTTATGCCTGTGACATTATGGCATGCATTACAACACTCTCTTTCTTTAAGTATATTATTCGATAGCACAATCATAGTAGCACATACAAATTCAGGTGACTATGCATATACAATCAACTTAATTTAGTTGACTACAATATTGGATTTTACACTCTAAGAACACTACTTTGGCAAAAAATTGTCACCAAAATCGTTATCAAAATACAAAATTAAGTTTCCAACATTTTACAACATTAAAGATTTAAAATCTTTAGAAAAGCCAATTAATACATCAAATAATCAATTGTTTTCGTGTATATACTAGTTTACTTCAAATAAAAGATTTTAATAACTAGATTATTTACAGTTTCTGGATAATTTTTTAGCTTACATGACTTATTATATACTATAGGAGTACGTAGTACGTACCTGTTTTTCTTGCATACAAAAATGCTTTAAAAAAGTGCGTACACTAAACATTTAACATTATGCATACATACGTACATACATATATACAAATGTATGTACTATATGTACATATAAAATTGATTTATTCATTCAGAATTGTTTCAATTTTATTTATTGAAATATTTGGTGTAGAAATATTTGCGTTTAATTTTTCTCTCAATACATAGACAAACACTTATAAAATAGAGAGAGAGAGAGAGAGAGAGAGAGAGAATGAGACAAAGGGAAGATTGTATTGATTACAGTTTTTGCAATCGGCAATTAAAAGACAGAAAACTGAGAATACAAACCTCCAATAATAATACCAATATAAATCCAATAAAATAAAATAATAATAACAATAATAACAGCAGCAATAGCAACAAAAGGTCTCTAACAAATTTATAAAACGTTGCAATTTACAACTGGGCGAACAAAATTATCTGACAATTTAATCACATCACAACAACGGGAACCACAGCAACGTCAACAACTGTAGTTTTAAATAACTGTCGTCATACAATTTATAACACCCTGCTAGTGCTTTAAATAAATTCCTGCCACCACCCCAAAAACCATTCTTCTTAATTGTATGCAAAAATAACACATACATTCGTACATGTAAATATCATTCATTTATTTATCCATTCGTTAAAAATGCCGGTCTGGTCTTTCGTCACTCAGTTCATCAGTCAGTCAGTTTGCCAGTCAACCAATCAGCTAACCAACCAGCCAACACTTGTTCATCAATATGACTGAAAAGAATTTAATTGAAAACCAATGAAACAGAAGCTGCCGATATGTTGTTGACGTTCCAAATTCAATTTTTTTTGTGTTTGTTTTTTCTATTTTTTTTTCAAACTTCAGCCGTTCGTCTGTTTAGCATCTCTATTTGATAGTTTTGTTTTCTTTAACACAAATAAAATATATTTTTTCCTTCATTTCTTCACTCCGTTATTTAGTTGATCAATTTTCTGCGCGTATAGCATACGTGTATGTGTTTGCGTGTGTGTATTTGTTCTTTTTTTTTTTCTTCTACTTATTTTCTTATTTATTATTATTGCTGTTGATTATTGATACCAAAAGTACTCAAAAAGCAAGTCCAGGGTTAATAAAAAAAATCGACAAAAAAGGGAGCAAAAACATGAAGCAAAAACCGCCAATGAAAGAAAATTTGAGTATTTATAAATCAAAACAAAAAAAAATGTATGTATTTACCCATGCACACACCCATACACAGATACAAAAATTAAGAAATATGTACATACATACAACATAAACAAAGGTATGTATATGGAATGTGTTGTAAAATATAGAAAAATATACATTCAAATAAATTTCAATACAAATGGAAACAAAAACATAAATACAAACGTAGAATAACAAAACAAAAGTAGTGGTCAAATGATTTTACAGTCTGACGAATTTAAGTTTTTTTTTGCCAGTTCTTCATTTCATTCATTCATTCATTTAATCATTCTTTTAGTCATTTATGTATTCATTTCATTCATTTATTTCAATCGTTAAAAATACAAACAAATTTACATACAGCCGTAAACATATAAACACACAAATATATATACCAAATGACAACAAGAACATATACAAACGTCCAATGTGTATGTATGCACATACTACATACTTACATACACTTATCAACTATTGACAATTTTTTGTGTCTCACATCATCAGCATCTATATTCAACATTTAAATGTGGTGAGATTTTTTTTTTTAATATTTTGTATACATATAAAAAAAAATAATTGATTGACATCATTTTCACATCCGAACAAATGTGGTGAGCATTTGGTAGGACTAAAAACAAGATACCCATAATATAAACGATAAGTGCCAAAAGGATATACCGTATTCGATTATTACGTATTCTTAGATACGCACTACTTTTCCGATAATTGCAATCACCAATTTACCATACAAACCATAAAACCAACTGAACGGGAATTTTATTACTGAAGAATACATATGTATTTGTTTTTATAATCGTTGAATTGTACCATATTTTAGTTAATGAGCGATACTTTGATATAAAAACTCACAATCACGTTCAATTATTTATGTAATTTTGGAGAAAAAAAAACATCTAAAATTATAAGAAAACGAATTTCCTCCGATTTCTATAAAAATTATTAATGCGAAATAGGCGGATAAATTGCACGGGAATACACCATTAAACTTTCTGTTTCATTCAAATTTATTTAGGATAACTATTCGCGGCCCATAGGATCATTATTTCAAATTATTGAATTTAAATTTAACAGTCTAGCCCATCAAAAATTCTTAGAGTTTGAATAGGTTTTGATCTGGATTACTGTGGTTTGTAGCCAGTTAGACATTTTAATCATTATGGAATTTATCTACATGGTAATGAATAATAACAATTACAATTATTTCCAATGATAAATTAATCGATTATGAATTAATTAAATGTGTTCTTCATTACATTATTACTTTTTTCAAAATGTAAAATGGACGTTTACAAATATTAACAGTTGCGTTATTTTTTACTGAAATTTCTCCAATATTTTAAATGGATTTCTAACGATGTTATGAAATAATTTAACATTTTTATAAACCGTTTTTAACTCATCATTAAGATATCAATACTTCTATTGTATTTGAGGAAAATCTTCGACTTTTTAAATGATTTTTTTTTTTAAGGTTGTATTAAATCAAAGAAGTAAAATATCTTTTTCTCACACATTTTCTGAATTGGTGCTAAAATCTTTGATTGTGATTTAAGTGGGAAAAATTTTGTTTTGTTTTGTTTTGTTCATTTTCATTTACTTGTTCATTCTTCATTTTTATTCAATTCAATTCATTTAGTTTAAATAGATAAACACACAGAATACACAGAGACAAACAAGAAACAATTGCAATAACGATGAATTGAGTTTTGAGCAAATGCAACGTGTTTTAATAAGCTCAATGGGGTAACTTTCCACTTTTCACTTTCGTAAAATGAGAAAACTTAAATTAACTTTTCTCTTTTTCCGTTTTTTATTTTCCATACACACGTATACATATAAACTGATACGCACACATGCACACGCACAGACTACGGTAGTAGCTGTATAACGATATAAAAGTTTTTTCATCCTGTTCGCTTTATTTTCTATAATAAATCTACATACACGCTGGGTTCTTATATTACACGAGTTGCAGAAGAAAGAGCGAAAGAGAGAGAGAGAGAGAGAGAAAGCAAGAAGTAATGGTACACATTCTTACAGACGACTATACAGAACTACATACATACTATACTATATAGTAGATGAGTGCCTGCATACCGAAGAAGACATTTAAATAACACTTAGCATTTAACTTTATGTACTCAAAAAATAGGTTCTCACAAAATCTCAAACACATACAAGTCTATGTATAAATATACACAAATATTTACATATGTACAGTTGGCCATAAACAGACAGAGACAGATACACAAATACTTACTCACACAAGCATAAGTATTCAGATAACAGATTTTGAAGGCAAATGTTGTTCCTTTACAGATACTGACTGTTAGTTAAAATCAATTGGTTTGTACTTATTATTTACATACAGACACATATGTACATATATATACATATATATGAATATATATGTACATACATATAAACATTGTATATACCCACATGCTGAATACTATAGCATCAATGCTTGTGTTTATATTCATGTGTCTATGTGTGTGAGTAAGCAAATGAATGCTGAGACTTTGTTTTTGTTGGAAATCGTAAGAATCGCGTATCTTAAATTTCTTTCAAAAACGAAAACGAAAACGAAAAGAGGAAAAAAAGCGAAAGAGATTCGAAGTTATACTGTACAATCGGCCTCTACTTTAGATACTTATCAAAAATTTGTCTACATTTGAGATGATACAGCAGCACTATTAAGGAATAATTTTGATAAAATTGAAGCATCATATTCATATGTACTTATGTATGTATGTATGTATGTATGTATCATATATGATCCAAGATCATCCGAATATTATTTTACCTTGTCTTAAAAATGTTATGTAAACATTCGTGAGAAAGCTAAAAAATCTATACATGTAGGCATGTATTAAACATATAAAATTAAATTAAATTAAACAATAAAAATAAATTTACGTATCTGAAACGTGATTCAAGCCTGAGCTCACAGATTAATCGGTTACTTTATCTGGATATAAAATGCGTGAGAAAAGGAGGAATTTCTGCTAAAATAATCAGTAGATTCACTGATATTGGAAAGCTGGCTAATTTTATAGAAAACTTGTCGCTACTACTAGTACTCTCCTCGATCTTGTCTTTGTAAATCATTTATCAAAGGTGCTGCTTTATGATCAGCTATCAGCTTGTTTTTCACATCATGACCTCATTTTTATTACAGACAACCTTTTATTACCATGAAAAACGCCGTTGTCAATATATAACATTATTTCTGTTAACGATCAGTACTCAGGATCGTTTTTATAACTAACTTCGAACACTTTGTAAAATTTTACAGTATTTTTGAGATCCAAGATCTATTTTTATTGTTATTATGATTTCAATTTGTATTTCTTGTACAAGTTGTGAACAAAATGTGTACAAGTCTATGCTATAATTGTAAAACGATAGGTCTTGATGTATAGAACACCAAGTAAATAAAACACCCCAGATAAGCATAGAAATTCTTGGTTTATTGAGGGTCTGTCAAAGGAATTAGAATTTTTTCGACTAGATTTCCTGCTGCAAACAAAATTGGGAAGCAATTCAAGACATTGGAATAGGTAAATCTGCTAATAATGACTCCTGTGGAGTTAATGCGGATGCTCTAAGTAAACAATTCTTGCATAATTATGTGCTTCTCTAATGATTCTTCAGATAATAATTTTTATTTCACTAATGTCACCCGTTATGATATGATCTCTAATCTGTTGTCGATAAACAACAATCCATTAGGAGTTGATGGCATTGATCCAGAGCTTCCTAAAATTCCCATACCACAACTTATTTCCTTTAAAACGTTGATTTTTAACAACATCTTTACGATGAACTGTTAGCCTAAAATTTTAAAACAAGTGAGAATTACCTCAGTAAATAAACACTTTCTTCTCCAACTGGCAGACATCCATTTGTTGAATCAGTTGACCCAAAATCATTTTTGTCTCGAGGCCGAGGTCTTCCTCAAGACTCTACGTTGCAAAAAAACCTGAGAATTTACTTTAACAACACCATGTTAACTTCGCCTATGGTCATGTGTTCTCATGTTAAGAGTGGTTTGGCTAACTTATCATTAAACGTCTCTTTAAAAACCATATTTAATGTTAACTTTACAGTACAGGTGAGAACTTTTTGCCAGTTGAAATAGCATCGCCTTTTAATAATATAATTCGTTACGTATGTGTCAGTGGAATGTATCTTGATGACTATTTCAGATTTTTAATACGAATGCATAGAAAAAAAATACTCATGTCAGACTTATTATCGTTTTGAGCGATTAAAAATTTCCACTCTTAATAAAGGTGATATACCAATGCTTTATAGATGCAATAAGCCTTTGGAACAATATTCCCTACATCTCTCACGGTATTTGTAATGCAAATTAATTCAAAATATACATATTATTTGCCATTTTTACGTCTTTCATCTTAATGGTGATAAAAACAAAAGAGAATTTTTAATTTTTATATAAAGTAGATTTCAAATAAAAATAGTTAAAAGTAGTTGCGAATATACTAACTCTTCGGCAAAGTATTCATAAACTTTGTATGCCAATGGTTTATGGACAAGGGTTGTGGAACAAACTGATATATGTATGTAAGTCAACGCAATTTTATAATCTGTATGATGTTTGCAATTCGTACTGAATGAAAAGTTTTAGCTTACATTCTTATTTGCCTTGACTGGCAACAGTTACAAGAAAATCGAATATATGGGCAGGCACGCAAAGCGTTGAGAACTCTTCCAAATTCATTTAAAATGTGTATGTTTATTTCACACAATTATATGAATCTCAGTGTAATATATATGTGTGTGTGCATCTATCCTCTTTTGGTTCGCATATTTTCCCCATTTTGGCAAGTAAAAAGTAAAAAATCTCTTTCTACATTTTCTTCTTTGTCTCTTTTAAAAACGAATTAATGTTCATGCAAATGCGACAGTAAAATATTAGTCCTTCTGTTCATTTTGCATTTAGACCTCCTTACAAGGCCACAATGAATACAGGCTCACAAACACAAGCAAACACATGTACAAGGAATTTAACATACACACATTTGCAAAGAAATTCGTGGCTTATTCCACAATGATGTGTCGGAGTGAATTTGTTAATGGGGTACTCGCACGGGGTACCTCTTTATTAAATAACTTTAAACGAATATTGCCAGTCAAATACGAAAGAGAATGCAAAAAAAAAAAAGTAAATAAAATGAAAATGAAAAAAACTTTTAGAAAAATACACGAAAATAATGATGAAGAAAACGTTGGGAAAATATAAACTTTGTCTTTTACTTTCGTTCACCTTGTCCTTTTGTTGCTCTTCTTGATTGTTGTTGAGGTAAAGTGACTGTGGCACTGGTGTGACACTGGTGGTGGTGCTGTTAATGGTGGTGTACAAGTGAATTTCTGTTGCTGGTTGCTGGTTGCTGCGCTTTATTGTCAGTATTTTATGGTTGACATTTCAATTTAAAAGATAATAATTATATACGAGCTACGAGCTACGAGCAATCGAAGCTCCATTTAAACTGGACTAATACAAATAAACTAATAGTAATTGAAAATACGAAATGAATAATAAAACACCTACATTTATATACATACATACCTATATACATACATATATACACGTATAAACAACAAACACAAATATTGTGGCCATCATGAGATTGTCCATGTTTACAAGCATTTATAAACATCCGATATTTTTTTATTGATTACATTGCGAAATAATCAGAATTAAGCCGATATTTTCCATTAACAAATTAAATTAAAATCAACGCTTTACTTTCAAATCATGAATACACTTAAATCATTGTTTATTGATTTATTATAAACATTTCAAAAAATGGACTTTAGAGTTCAGGCTTTATAAAAATGTTTATGTATAGCTGGTGACTCGATTTGTATGTAATTTACGAAGAATGTGTTAAGGCCAATTAAATAAGTAAGTAAGTAATGTAGAATTTTTCTATAACAGATCGATAATATAAAGCATTAGAAAGAATTAAATAACCATCAATAAAATCCATATAAATATTAGGGAAATTTTTTTTTCTTCTCATATAATCCCTTCAAGATTGATAGGCAACCGGACTCCACTTGAACTGTCAATATTCAATTGTACAAAATGACATTACAGATGACAGCATTTTAAATTTTCACTTGTAAATTTTTTGTCGGCATCTACTCTATTTATGGTTACTAAAGTGCGGTTATCGTCCGTTATCGATCTATCAGTTTAATTTAATTAAGTTTTCTACAATTATAATTATAATTATAAATTCTCAACACCACACTCATCTGACCGTTAACATTAGCATCTGTCTAGAATGTATTTAATTTGAAAAGAAGCTAGTTTAAATGATAACAGTAAATTTGAACAACGTATTCACTTCAATACATTCGTGATATATCAATTTGAGATCAAATCTTGACTGGAGAATGGTATCTTTTTTAGATCCATTGAAGCTGGGGAATCTTTTTTACTGATGGGATAAGTTCTAACTATTGTATTGAATGACAATTATTCGGCAAACAGAAGCGCGAAATGGGAGCTACGACAAGGGGCAATTATACGGGCCTCTGTTCTATCTGTACTGCAATGCGTTACCCGCCGTAATTGAGCACTGAGTCATACAATGTTTGCCGATGATGTACAGAAAAATTCGTATCAAACGACATCAATTCTGTACGAATCGGATATGAACAGTAATCTTATAAAAATCACCATGTGGGTTGCGTACGATGCGTTTTGTAGCAATCCAACCAAATCCAAGTGCATTTTTATTAAGAACAATGATACTATTCCTGATAACATCGTGATAAACGTAGGTATGTAGTAAATTTATTGAATGTGTTAGGTACTGCAAAAGCTTAGGAATTGTGTCCAATAATAAGCCTTCGCGAACTAATCATGTATGGACACGAGTTCTTACCACGAATAAAATTTATAGCTAACTATTATCAGTTAAAGTATTATATTATTTAAATTTGTTTATTTAATGAATAAAGGATTTATTTAATAAACAAAGCAAAAATAAAGATTAGTAAAGTAAGCAATTTCTTTCATTTCAAAATATTTAGAAAATATTTAGAAAAATATTTCTAAAATAAAAGATAAGAAATGGCTTAGAAAAACATAATATCGTATATATTTGTTAACCCCTATTGATTTTTGAGTTTGAAGGTTTAGCATAACCGCAGGCAACAAGAGCTTAATATTCGACCATAAAAATTCTTGACATTAAATTAACTGAGCAAAAAAATCGACAACGTTAACAACCAGAAAGACCACCACGTTTTAGTTTTAATGAGAAAAGTAAGGTTGTTCGGTGCGTATGAAGTATGAATACAATAAACATTACCTATACGCAATATAAATCAATTGCTTAACCACAACTGCTTAATTATTAGATTTCATATTCAAAATTTTGTACAATTACTGTCAGTATCTGACAACATACATACATATGTATGTATATATATGTATAGTGTACACACATAAATGTCTGCATGATTAATCGTAAATATCAATTTGTATGTGTGTGTGTATATGTATGTACGTATGTTTTATAATGTAATGACCTTTTAGCAATAAGCCACTGATTTTAAACTGACTGCAAACAATTAGAAATCAATTTAATGATAAAATTTGTTTGCTGTTATTGTTATTGTCGTTTTATTTGTAATTGCATTTTTAGTTATAGTTATAGTTGTAGTTATAATTGTAATTGTCTACATTTGCAAACTTTTTTCTCGTTCTTTTAACATTCATTTGACATTTGGCCTCAAAGCAATTGTTTTAGGCAAAAAGCAAAAAATCTCACACACACATACATATGTACATAAATATTATCGGATATTTCAATTGTTATTTGGAATTTTGATTTTTTTCTCAATTTTATGTGACTGTATGTCTATATCTCTCACCCACTTCTTATGTTCATCCCATAGTTCGCCTGTTTGTGAGTTTGACTAGGTTTTCATTACATTAATCTCTGTCAACCGCAATTATGTCCAGGAATTTAACAGCCCGAGCTACTGCTGTTGCATATATTTTATTTTGTAATTATTTATTTGAATATTTGAATGTGTATACAGATATTATGTCCTATTATTTGTATCGACCACAAAAGTAATACATATAAACAATTCCAGACACAGATGCAGACACACGAATCAATATTCAAATAACAACGAACTACAAATCAAAATATTTTTTTTTTTTTTTGAAACAGTGTGATGTGTCAAAAGATATTTGAAATTTATAACAATCAAAGGGCAAAAACAAGCAAATAAATAAACAACAACAACAACATACGCATAATAAAAATATTAATAAATATTACGAAATTAAAATAGAACTAATTGAATTATAGGAATTATTTTGAATAATTTGACAATGATTTACTTTTCCTCTGACTGATTTGCTCAATATAGTAATACAGTTTGGAAATAAGTGCTGTCCCGCAATTAAAACTGAATCCACTGGAAGGTTCAACAGTAATCATCAGAACCAGAATAGAAATATTGTGGCATTTTGAGGAAAGATAAAAACAAAACAAACCGACCGACTGGTTGGAATAACAACGAAAAACAACGACAATAAATACAAAAACAAACAAAAGTTTTGTTTATACATTTGTTTGGACATGTACGCACGTACATATATGTATGTGTTTGTAAAGTAAATAAAACCACACATCATCAAATCTAAACATACACGCTCACTTAATTGCACGAACAGAAAGAACCATACTAAATAATGACAATAGAATACCAGCGAAATTCCAAAAATACCAACACATGTACAATCTAAATGCAATACGAGTACAATAATAACAAACAAAAAAAAAACAAATTTTAAAATAACACAATCGAAACAGACAAACACAAGTTTGTTTTGCATTAAAATATTCGGTTGTGGTTAAGTGGTCAGCATTTCAAGAGAACAAAACAAAAAGTTGTTCACACATTTAATTCAAATTGTTGCACACAAATATTTATATAAGTCCAATACCGAATTTAATTAAAGATTAGATACATTAAAATAAAAGCTCTTAAACCGGAACATATCCTAAACTATAACAAATTTCTTATTGCAGACAGATTACCTAACTTTTGCAACTGCAGTCAACGACAAATTACTGCAACAGGGCTATCGCTGATATAGACAATATCAATTATTTTTTAAATTTGAGGAATGCAAGACGAACTCTTGATATAATATTTAAAAACTTGACTACGCTATTAATTATTTAAAATATAAATTAACGATACAATGTCTACAAGAATTATAAATCAGAAAGGGAAATTAAAAGAAAAAATTAGTGCCAGTTATTCGTAAAAAAAATAATAATAATATAAAGAACCAAGTATTTAAGTCTGCTTTAAGCTAAAATTATTGCTTATTAGCAAAAACTGTCTAAATTGAACAAAAGAACCATGAACCGATCAATAATTTCCAGGCTTATTTCGAAGCGTTTGCTGTCGGAACACTTATCTCTGTTATATTTTGAAAGACGTCCACGTGAAACACCTGGACATGAAACTGTCTCGATTAAAAGAGCAATTCATGATCTGCGTGTCAACTAAAAAAATGTGCAATTTCAGTTTGCGTGTCTGCAAAGTAATTATTCATTGAAGTGCATTATTTAGTCGACGACCAGCAAGACTAATATCGATTGGAAAACAGGTCATCATGTGAAAAACTAATTCCTTAGTATAATAACAGTGAAAACATAATAATAACCTGAAGTTGCTGCACTAAGCAAGGATTGGATCGATTTATAAATTTAATGGCATAATGAGTCAATTCAGATCAATTATGTTCACATCTCCAAAGCTTGTAAAACCAGCTTCTGAAAAACAAGATTGAAGTTCTCAGATGCCTATTCAATTTCTTGATCTCAATCCTATTAAGAGCTTATGTAGCCATGAAAATAAATTTGGAAATTATATAATTATAGCAACTTCCCTACTTATAGCACACATGTATTTAACAGAAACAATTTTAAACATGTACTTATTTTGTATATAAAACAAAATTATTATTCTGACAACCCATACTCTCTTTGTGAACGAAATGAAAAATATCCGTATTTAAATTACCCATATCATTGCCATTAAGAGAGGAATGAAAAAGATTTTTTAAGTCATACTCTTGCAATATAATTGTATCTGTTCTCATACATGAATGAATGAATACAAGTTAAGAATATATGTATGAGCATACCTACATACAAACATCACAGACGTTTACATCGACAGCAATAATAATTACTCGGTACCATTATCATTTACTCTTGAATAGCTAAATGTGGCACATCTTCATGTATTTTAGAAACACGACGGAAGCAGACACTTTAACCGCACAACTCATCGGTGCAATTAACTAAACAGGCTTAATGGCAATTAGCGGAAGGTATCCCAATATAATGAAGATTTGAAGAAAATGTACAATTTCAGAATTGCCATGCTGCGTATACAACTACGAACAGAAAATAAAGTAGAAGCAAAGTAAGTTTGCTTATTCAAGTACATTCTTATGGTATCCTTCCCACTCTTACTGTTCATTCAAATTCCTTTAGTAGTTGCTTGAACATTTAACACATCCTCTTGTTATTAATAAAGAGGGCATTTGTAGTCATCGCATTAGCTACCGTAATATTTACTTTTCTGTTAAATGCAACCCAAATGTTAATTTATAACGAATGTATATAAAATCATCTGAAATTCATTGGAAAGTTTCATATGTTTTCTTCTTTTTCTATTTTTCTTTTCTTTACATACATACATACATACGTAATTGGTCATTAAAACCCTCTAGCCTAGCCTCTCACACCACTTATGTTGTGTGTGTTAATTTTATAAATCTTAGATGAATCTTAAATCAAAGTAAATCTATTTACACACATACATATGTCTTCTGATCGATACCAGGAATAAATTCGAATTTCGATACTATTCCTTATATTTATATAATAAAATGTATTCCACTAATAAATTATAGGTCAAGAGATTTGGAGAAGTAAGAGCTTTTTCCAATATTACGCAGAATGTTTTCCAATTTCTACAATCGTTAGAGTGACTCTTCTATATCCATCTTAGAATTTTTAATGAGCCTTTACATTTTTCCGCTATGTAAAGCAGATACCCCCTTACCGGAAAACATAGCACAATTTGTTTGAGCAGTGAATTATTCATTTACAAACACCCAACTTCAAGTAGCAGTTTCCACCAATTACCCAACCGATATACTTCGAACAGTCTCACCTAAATTTGAGGTAATTTTTCTTCAATGTGAAAATTTCAAATTTCAATTTCTATCAACGCGCATAGTAAGTTAATGCGCAACTTAATTATTTATCCGAACAGGAGAGAGCATGTTTTCCACCGTAATATGGACGTTACATTAACACATTTTTGTTCATTTACTTTAATTCATGCAGTATTTTAACCTTTACTCTAGCTAGAAAATATGTTGCTGAAGGTATCGAGACCCAAAGATAGGATTCAATATGCAATCGATCTACAGCAATCAATTATAAACAATTTTGAATTTAAAAATAAGTGTTTGCTGGGTTGTTTTGAGTGTAACAATCTGCGTTTATTTAATTTTCAAGCTGCATTACACAAACACAGTCGCCTTTTCGTAAATACTAAATAATATTTATTTAATGTAACATGTATGTAAGTATGTATGTGCGTATGAGTTTGTTTAAAAAAAAAACGAAAAAGTGTTAATTGGATGTTCAAAAGGTTGTTAGTATATATACAGCAACCATCACTTTTATTTTCATACCATGTAGCTTGAAATTCGTAACAAAGTAATGCATTAGAAAGGTCTGATGAAATCTGCCTACATATCTCCTTTGAATGGGTATTGAATTTCATATTATTAACATTCTTATATTTTTATTCTCGATGGCATAGTATTTAAGACCTTTATCTTGTGTGAAATGTTCTCGTGTGAAACATGTATAAAATTATCCGGATTTTAGTATTCAGTATTTTTGATATGTTTTTATATGATTGCTTTACGCTGATTTGTTGCATTTGCAAATTCAAACTCCGGATAGAGTGAACAATTTTTATCAGGGTGTGGAATTTAAAAAAAAGAAGCACCCTGAACCCTGTCACACTAAGAGGATAGCGTTAATAGCGAAAATCAAAGAAAGGTCAAATTGCACCAGCTCTTAAGAAAGTGATGAACTTATTTGGCAAACATTTTCCATGCTACTACACCAAATGCCACATGGATCACCGATCATCCTAGAAATTCCAAAAATCGAAACGAACACGTTTCAATGTCTATGTTTTGTTTTAATAAAGAATTGAATTTAATTTAAAATTATCTTCATTATTGTTATTTATGTATTTATTTAGTCACTCATATTTGCCAATTCGAATCTGGATAAATGGCTTTTAATAAAATATTGATCTTGGATAGATATAATCCAATTAAATTATACAATTTAATAAGTTATTCGTTATAATGCGGAAAACAAATTAGGGACACGCTCACCTTGTTATTACTACTGTCATGAGATGTTTTTATTTTACATTTTGACGCCGTTAACAAAGCTCTTGAACGCGTTTCCACAACAACCGCATCGTGATTACTTTCACATAAACGCATGTGGCTTAAATTCATGTTGAGTGAAAAACTTGTCAAATGCTTTTCCACAACACCTGTTCAAAAAGGGAATCACTTGCCACATTTGCTCATTGCTTGCTGGCTGCGACTCTAGGCAGAAAAAGGTACACTCACTTTAGATAATACACACACAAGCACAAGCCGTGTAATGCACAAGAATTGAAGAGTTTATGTTCGACACTGAAGAAAGCATAGGTACATTAGCACAATCTACTTATTCGGCGGTATGAATGTGATTTGTCAAGCAATATAGAATTAGACATTTTTTAAATTACGAAGTAACGGTAAAATTGATAATTTTTTTTAATCCGATTACCAACATAAACAAACAAATGTATTAAGATTCATAAGTCAAGGACTCCTCAATCGATGTGGTACAGTTAAATTGTAGTGCCAATGTAATGCCGCATTAATCTCAATTATTACAAGTATGTATACAGTTTTGCAATGAGCCGTGCAGTTATTCAGACCCTCACTAACACGTTCACCGTTTTTGGTCGGGACGCAGAGTGTTGGTATAAATAAACAACAAGATACAGCAGCAAGAGAAATAAAAATACAACGAGGATGCATGCAGCCACGGATGGAAGGAAGGTAAGATGGAAGGAAACACGTCAACGTTGCTTCTACTCCAGTTTTTGTTGTATTATTCTTTGCTAGCTGTTGCTAGCTTTTCTGTCTTTTATTTGTTGTTGTTCTTGTTATTGTTGTATGGTTAAGATTGCCACTAGCAACATGCCAACCAGCTTGGTTGATGCTTTTTTTCCAGCCTTCGTATGTTGGTAATTTGTTCAAAGCATAAAGAGAGTACGAGATTGTTTTAAGTTGCCAGATAATTGATTATGAGTTGCGTGAATTAAATTTCAAAATAAGACACTTAAAGTTGTTTTTGTTGGTTTGTATACACATGCTTCAGTTATTCATAATGTTCGCCAGACTTGGTGTAACGTGTTTGCTGCACGAATAAACTCAAGTATACGTATGTGTATGTGTGTGTGTGAAAAACAATAGATTACCAACAATTGTAATCCCTGCTTCAATCTGCTTCTTCATTTGATTTTATTTTCCTGTCTCCCACATGTAATAGCAGAACAACTTCTGTACGTTCAAATACAATTACCAGCGATATATTTTGATACACAGAACCCACACACACATGCTTACACTCTACAACTGTGTGTACGTAGTGAAAATCTCATTTATATTGTTGCCACCTGTTGTTGTATATTGTATGAGGAGCGGATGGAATTGCTTCTTTTAACCAGGCGAACGGGAGAGATTTTTTGTTTATGTTCTTCGCTTTTATGTTACAACGCGCTAAGACCCTATTACTGTGGTAATCCTTTTGACAAATGAAATTTTTAATAGTCTCACATCACACAAAATGTAAACCTTGACGAAAACATACAAGCACATAAACACAGGCATACACAAACACTCTCACCCACTGGTGCTGTCACTCAGTCGAACTACACACTGACACAAAAACATACATATACCCAGTTGTCAGTACGGATTCTAAACGTGAGTTTAAAAATCTTTTTATTTGCGTATATGTTTTGATGTGTAGGATTGTTGTTCACCAGTTGTTACGTTACATTGTTCTGTTTAAGTAATGGTACATGTAACGCGACATACGAATTTTAATGTAAATCCTTTGACACTCGTAATCCTTTCGTCCTTTTTTCCTATTCTCTCATGATATTATTTCATTTACTGTGGTTGTGTTTTTATTTCCGTACAATATTTCATTACGTATTTTCTCTTTCTTTTTATTTCTTTTGCTTCTCTTCCTTCTCGGTGATTTTTTGTTTATTTTTTTTTTTAATTTTTTTTTTTTAAATTACTTTGAAAACGTGACAGTTTTTTATTTCCCCGTGAATAAATCATATGTCAATACACACATAAAATGCATTATTCTTTTAAACGTTAAACGACAACGTGAAACAACATCATTTTTTTTTGTCTTGAGCTGTATGAGTGTGTGTACCTGAGTATGTACGAGTGAGAACACTGACGTTTGTATAGCGTCTCAAAGGATGTTCGACAAACAATAATTGCAAATCATTTAAAAGTACTTTTGTTTCGCTTCACTTTTTGTGAATATGTATACACACATATGTCGAGGTACATATGTATGTACGAATAAGCTATTAAAGTCACATTCCCACTTGTCATAACCTACTTGTGTCATTATTTGCATCACATTTTTAGTACGAGTTCTGAAAAACTTTTTAACAGAAAACTTTATTGCCCTTGGCCTACATACATACATACATCGAGTATGCATTTGTCTGTGTACGTATCTGTTGGAGTAAATGTTTTCGCATAAATTAGAGTGACACAAATGGGTTTATTGATCTATTCGTGAGAAGAACAATTCAAGTTTTGTTAAACCAATTTAATCAACAAAATTTTAACGACACCATCGGTTTAACCAATAGCGTTTGCAAGTCAACAACTGCAAAGAAACGATAACTATTAAAATTTGGACAGCATGTAATAAGGAATAACAAGAACGTAAAATTATTAATCCATTGAATATGTCGTTCGACATATATTTAGGAATCGGTAATTGAATATTTTCTCTAAACCGATCTAAAATTCGATTAATATGTATATGTATGTTATATGTGTACACCATATGTCATTTTATGGCCCTAGTTACTTTGCAATCAATTTCACAAGACGAAATGTAAAAAAAAAACTGTGATAGATCTTTAAAAAGATTTTTACTAGTCAAAGGTCTATGTACGTTTAGTTGAACCGATTTACTCAGAATCATTGTTTGAGACGAATAGATCTCGGCTGTCTAAATGAATCTTGTGTTCATAACTATAATTGACCCCATTTTTAATTAAGAAGAGTCGTTAAAAGTAAATAAATTCTACAACGGGTAATCTTGGATAACGTTTACGTAAGTAATTACAACTTTTATAAATTTGAAAACTATCCTTCAAAAATTACTTTCGCCAGCCATATCCATTTATTTTTGAAGGCTAAATACAATATTATCTCCTTATTTGATTTTTGTATTGTTGTTTTTTTTATATTTTCACGCAACGCACTCTTACTTACATATACATACATACATATGTATAAAGGACATCATTACGATTGGAATTATTTAAAAGACTTATAAGTGTAACAGTTTCCATTATTATTTAATTCTTTTTTTATTTAAAGTTTTTCTCTTGTCTTGGTTTATTTATTTTCTTCTGTTATCACAGTACAGAAAGGAAATCGATTCGATTCGCGTTTTCCACATTAACGCTCAAGTGTCAACTGTCTACCAGCAACCAACTTTAATTCTTTCTTTTTTTTTATTGTACAATAAAAAATTTAATTTTCGACACATTTGAAATTCAATTTTACATCTTCACGCACACACACTCATACACGAACGAATGTTCACATGTTTGCAATGAAAAGAAATACTTGTATTCCTCACACAAAAACAAAACCAAAAACTTATACACATACAAACTTACATGTTTATAAAGTTTTACTACTCGTAAAAGCGTCACAGTGCGTATTTTCCACAACAAAAAATGAAGAAAATAAATTAAACGAAAATAAAAAGAAAAAATGTCCTCCTTCAGTCCATCCATATGCGGTAGCATACTTTCAGGATCAACCTTTCTTCACAAATGTTTGTGTGCATGCATCCTTAAATGTTTTTCCGCTTGCTATTGACAGGCAAATGTGTTCGAGAGAGAGAGAGAGTAAACGCTAAAAATGAAAACAACCCTTTTAAGGGTAGATTTTGGTTTATTTTCTTTTTTTATATACATTATTTTTTGAAATTCGGCTTAGCTTGTTTTAAATGTAAACACGTACATAACGTATTAAAACCAACAACAGTAAATCAGCAATAACAAAAAAGTAAAATAAATAAACAAAAACAATCAGATTTGATACTGTTTGTAAAAGACTGCTGGTGTTGTCATTCAATATACCAAAATACATACATGCATACATACAAATTTTTCCATAAACAAACACTTAAAGCTATGGATAACGGTAGTCATTTAAAGCACATGTGTTTTGATATGTACATACAAACACGTTTCTATATACATGTATGAGTGTATCGTTGACAAAACTAATAAGCCAAAAAAATATGGTAAAAAAAAAAAAAAAACTTTCAAAATGTATAAAGGACAAATAATACAAATGGAATTATTTTTTGACTTTTATAAACTAATATTTTCTCTGAGTGTATTGTTTTGGACATCTCCCGACATCAATTAAACAAGTTCAAACAGAGGTAAAAAATAATACCGAATTTTTCTCTCGAATGTAAACGATTAAAGGAATATTTTACTAAATGATACCTAATTATTATGAATTACATATATAGTATACCCGGAACCATTCGATAGTCTTAATTTGTTGATGAAAGCGTCCATCATGCTCATCGCTTACGAAACCCAAGTTTTCCGAAAAGAAGTCCAAATCTGAATGTAAGAAAAGCATTTTTAGTGACAGTTTTATACCCAATATTAGTATAAAGTAAAAAAATATATTTTATTTAATTAGTTTTAACCGATTCTTAATAATTTTCAAGCGAATCACAAATGATTTCTTTGTAACATAAACTTCTGTCGTTTACTAGAAACTTAGAAACAATTTATTGAAAGAATTCCACGCAGCGTCCTCATCTTTCGATAATAAAATTTCAAATTTTTTTAAAACTTCTTTGACTAAGCATAGCTGTATATGATCATATGATCGGTGCAGGATATTTTACATTATGTAAGCCTAGTGTACTTATTATTCTAGAAATTTTTTAAAATAACTTTTCTAATATAAAATACGAGTAATTAAACTGAATTGTCTACCTTAGGCCTAATAATTTAAGACATGGATATTGTAAACAATAAATTCAAATCGCAATTTTAAAACTCATTTTATTTCATATTTAATATGGACATACATACATACATATTTCGATATTTAAAAACAAAACAAACAAAAAAAATACTTTAAGTTCAATTCTTTCTTTTAAAGAAATAAAAAAAAAGAATATTCAAGCATTTTAAAGAACTTAAGTTTACCAAAAAAAAAAAATACATTACTTCTCTAAAATCAAAAATTAAAAATTGTTTTTCAAAAGGGTATCCGTAAATATATGTTTGTGTGTTTGGTTAGAAATCTAAGTTTTAAACTTATTCGCTAGTGAACCAATGTATAACCATTTTTACATGTCTGTACGCTTGTGTATGTGACCTCAGACAACCAAAAAAAAAAACAAAAACAAAAACAAACAAACAACTTAAATACTATCTGGGGAGATATCAAAATAATGTCAACTAAATAATCTTAAAAGCCATGTTAAGGTCACCTATTTGTCCTTAGCACTTCGCAAGCAGAACTTAACACAACAGAACCGAAATTGGTAGAGCAAGAATATACAAACAAATTGCCCTATGATCTCCTCATTTAAGCCGTTTATTTACCAAACGCTCTCATATTCACCCACATACGCATACGGATTCTAAATGAAAACAGACATACATACATATGTATGAAAACCAGAAAACCATATGAGAACAACAAAGAAAGCAACAAAGGAAGAGTAAAAAGCGTTGAACATTAGAATGTTTTTTATTTTGAATCAAGTTAATGGCTTTAGTTCATGTTGTACTTCATCAAGTTTAATGACCGATGTCATTTTATCCATTAACAATAACAACAAATGAACAGTGGAAACCTTTAAGGGCTTCTGTTACCATTTTCACCATTTTGCCAATATCCAACAAAACAACTTTGCTCAACAGTTGTAAGCCATTAACTGCTTGTTTCCACCATCTGTTCATTTGGTAATTTTCACCTTAAATCGTTATTATCGCCACTAACACCATCACTACCGACTGTCGGCCAATACCATCATAATCATAGCAATCATCAGTCGTTTGAAATCATTAGAAACATCTGGCCAAGATTTAAAACAACTCCTCTGTCGTGCTCTATTGTTTCTCATCCTGAAATTAGTATAGGATGTTTTAATGCCCTGATGATGGAATTGGTGTCGATGGCAATTGTAAATTGGTTACAATCCGTAGCTTACATTGCCAATAATTCACAATCAATTGTGATTTCTTTGAGAAAACAGTTGGTTGAGTGCGGCGCATGTACGGACATAGGCGAATGGCTCTAATACCTATTCCAGCACAAACATGTACATTTAAACGTGCTAAACATTTCTTTACGACCTTTTGAGTTTTCTTTTGCTGTTTTCCTCTATTTTTATCCAGAGAAATTAAATGCAGCTGCTACCTTATGGTTAGTACTTTAGTTTAGTACCTAATGTTAGCAATTTACAATAGCGTAGTTTTGATTCTCAACTACAAGGGGTAGCAACAAATGTTGTATAAATAAAATGTATATTATATACATAAGTGATAATTTTGTTACATTTTTTTAATTTTTGATGTAGGCACTATGGGAAATTATGGATCGATAATGTAAACATATCGATAATGTAAACATATCTTATCAAAATTCCTAAACACAACACTCATTTACCTTTGTTTCAATTGCCAACATGAGCAACAATGAATATTAGAAAGACTATTGAATATTGTAAACTGCTACCTGACACTACGCTCCTGTCTTCCCCCTAAATCCATTTGAATTTAACATTTATGTGTTATTTCCCTTATTTACTCATTCATTATATTTATTCTTCTATTTTACGTTCGAGGTTTATCAACAGAAGTGAAACGTTGAGGAACAATTGCAGATTGCCGTGTTTACATTCACACATTTGAATTAAATTCGCATTTCATAAATTCATTTCCCACTTGATGCAAAACGAATAGAACGTTGATTTTATTGAGTAGAAAGAAAGCGATTATTTTAAGGGTTCTGCTGCTACTGCTCTTTTACTATCCATTCTATTTCCATGGCTGAGTTAAGATTTTCACTCATTTGAAACAAATAAAATAAAATTTTAAAGTTTAAATTACACATGACGATTTCAAATAACATTTGCAATGTGCTTAAGACATCTTATAAATATTTCTTATGTACTTTAAGGCATTCCTTAGATACAAAATATCGACCCGGTTAGACATCAATCGGTGGCTATTTTAAAGAATTTTGGCAAAAGTCTTGAAGATTTTCCTGTTAATCGTTGATCGCCAAGCACCGCCGCTTAATCCATCCTGAAACTCGCATACAAAAAAGCCAATTTTTCATTGATTATCATCAAGAGCCACGAGGTCCATGTCTTGAAGTCATGGAATCATAGTATGTATCTTGTTTACCAGAAACGGAAACGCCTTGGCCAAACGACTACTGTAAACGACAAGCGCTAAAGAACCATGCACAATGATTCTCTCGCTCTCTATCTCTCTCTTACTGCAACACAACGAATTGCAAATGGTAAGCATGTAATTGTAACTATATTGAGCAACGATGCATTCTGAGTACTACTTGATATCTTGTTTCGATGATTTGCACTTGGCGGCAAGATAAAATCATAAAGTCACAAGTCTTTGCCAAATCTCTCTGTTCCAAAAGTCCTCTAAGACTAGACTTTCCAGACGTACTGTTTTCAGCAGTACGTGTACTTTTGTTTAATTTTTTTTACTTTTAACTGCATAACCCCTAAAGAAGCACGCAAATGTACTTCTTTTTAGTATCTGTACTTCTTTTTGTACTTTTTTTCTACCTTTATTGTATTTTTTTGTACTTTCACCATAATTTTATAGAGGTAAACATGTCCATACAAAAAAAAAAAACAAAATAAAAAACAAAAACATGGTAATATTAAAACGTTTCCTATTGTTGATATTTTAATAAAGAAAATGGAGTCTGCACAAAACTTTTAAGTTTTTATAACACTGACTCCGAATTATCAATTGATATTTCAAATTCTTTAAAATATAAATTGGAGAGTCAAAAACTGAGTTTAGAAAACATCACAAGCTTTTGTGCAGACAATACATTCATACATACATAATTGGCCATTACAACCCTTCTGTCAGGATTACGGCCTAGCTTCTCACACCACTCAAATTGTGCGCCTTAATTTTATACTTGATTGGCGGGACCTACAGTTTAACGTCGACTCCGAACGACAAATGTTTGAGAAACTTTTTCATGGCAGGTTTATTTACTCTCAGAGTTTTCGCCAGAAATCTGCTGAGAGGAAGTAGCCGAAAAAATATTTTTTCATTTTTCGTTCTGATGTCTGGCCTGGGGCTCGAACCCGGGCTTTTCGTCTAATAAGCGAACACATTACCTACTAGACTACGGTGCAGACAATGCCAACGTAAATTTTGGAAATAAAAAAAGAGTATTTGTTGAGCTTAAAAAAGCAAATTTGAATATAATAGGTATTGGATGCCTTTGTAATGTATTAAATAATGCATTTAAAAATTTTTTAAAAATATTAAAATTTGATTTAGAAAATATTGTAATGAAAGTTTTTAAGGAATTTTCGACATCAACAAAAAAAAACTGCAAATCTGAAAGAAATGTTTGAATTTTGCGATTTAGAATGGTCTGAAATGCTTCGTCATGTACAAACTAGATGGCTTT
The DNA here is from genome assembly GCA_930367235.1 of Sarcophaga rosellei. Classification (NCBI taxonomy): domain Eukaryota; kingdom Metazoa; phylum Arthropoda; class Insecta; order Diptera; family Sarcophagidae; genus Sarcophaga; species Sarcophaga rosellei. The sequence continues at coordinate 774,084 of OV884019.1, read as the reverse complement.
CTCTAACCCCCTCCGTGGAGAGATTTTTAAAAAACTATCCTACTATTAAGGCTTATTTTTTGTCGCAAGATTGTTGTTCTCCTATTTTACGCCAATTTTTCGAAAATGAAATTTCTGAAGCATACCTCGGTTTTGTCCATAATATAGGAAATACAATAATATCTGCTATTAAAAAGTTAGAAGAAAATAATAGCCTTGTAATAATTGATATATTTCAAATAATAAAACAGTTAAACGACAATTTTAATTTTTTTTAAACAGCAGGATTAAAAATTCTATGGGTTTTTAGCCGAACGTATATAAGCAAGCGATTTGTCTTTTTAAAAAAACACGCAGCAGAGTTTTTATCGAATATACATAAGTACTTATATAAAAGTTCGTTTCAATTTAGAAAATAATAAGTTTGAAAAACTTTCAATTTTCAATCTTAATTCAAAAATTTCTTTTCATGAATTTCATGTTTTCATATTCTTTTCTTTGAATATGTTAATCCATAGCATTTCGTTTTGGATTTTTTTTTTAATTTCATGGAACCGTTGAATTCATTCATTTATTCTTTAAGAATAAAAAGGAGACAACAACAAGAAAAAAAAAAACAAAAGAACACGTAATTGGAACGACAAAGATCCACAAAACAAAATATTTATGATCTAAATAAATATTTTGTTGAGGAGGAGGAGCACATACTATTGGCCATTTCTATGGTCATTATTTGCCATGTTGGTAGGGTATTTACATATTTATTTGGCCATTGTTGGCTACGTGCTATAGCAGAAATACATATTTTACATACTTTATCAGATTGTTATTGTTTACATTCCTTTTCCATATTTTTAAAATATATTCTCTCCTTTATCCAACAGCATGAATTGCAAACCTTTCATTTAATTTTGTACTACGAGGTATCAATGCCAGTTTGTGCATCTCTAGTGTTTCTAAATTCCGAAAACGTTCGTTTTACTGCAATTGTACAAATATAGTTTCGGACACGCTATATAAATAAAACTAGATCGAAAAATACCAATACGACGACATACTTTGTACATGCTGCAGACCAATTCTTAAAAAAAAAAAAAAAAAAAAAAAAATCGTATTTTCCAAATAATTTCCATACATCCTGCACTTATCCTTTGAAAATATCCTTCAACGAATTTATTCAAACGGTTCACATATTTGTACATACATATTTGTGTACGTGTTAGCGAAGATATTTTTTACTTCTTTTAATTTGTTTGTTGATTTTTATCTCATTCAAAAGGATAAAATATTAAATGCAGTCGATTGACAAAGTTACATCGTGTTTCGAAAAGAAAGATGGCGTATTATTTTAAGTAAGAACTACAAGTCGATACATAAACATCGTACTCTTGCTGCAGTTGGCTTTTACATACTCCAGTGACATACTATTGAAGAGCTGTAGAACAAATGTTTACTTACCTTAGCTAAATTTCAAGACATGGATCAGATCACGATATCTTCAAAGCAACTAAACCTACCTTTTAACCGCTTAGGAAAGATTCTCTATACAGAAATTACAATGTCATCTGCGTACAAATAATTCGTTTATTACCCGTTTTATTTATCTTTTCATTTGTTTCTTTTCTATGCAAGCATTTGGAATAATTTCTTTTTCTTTTTTTCCCCTTCACAGACACAGTTACCATCCAAGTGATACATGCGTAGTTAAAAAAAATTGAAAAGATTAATTCTCCACTAATAATCAATAATTCAAAGAGAAAAAAAAATAATAAATAAAAATCAACTTTATCGATATGGATACAAATTTCGTATTAAAGAAAATCCCACTTTTAAAAGCATTTATATTTGAGTTTTCTTTTTTTCTCTAATTTTAACTTAAAATTCAATTTTAACATATTTATAAGTATGTACACACATGCAACTACAAATCCAAAGTACATACTTTACTTTACTTTAAATGTTGACGGAAATTAAATAATATGTACAGCTATAACTTAAAGTAAACCAAGAATGATAGCTGCTGAGGCAGTGTCCAAATCCTAGACGCTGTTGAGCACTTTGAAATTTCACTATTTGAAGAAATTGTAGAACATCCTCGTATACGGGAGCAATTTACTGATTGGAACTAGCGATATGACCATTTGCAAAAGCTCTATAAAACTATATAGTGGTTGTAGTTGTTTTCTTTGATGTTCATTCAAAATTAAAATTATTATACTTTCTCAGTATCCATTTAGATTTTAAAAATCTTAAAATAATTCCAGACAAAGATGAGAGAAAATTCATTTTGTTTACCTTTCATAAATTTTTAATATACTCGTATTCACTAACGATTTTTCGTTGCGTTCTTTCAATACATTTTTCTTCTACGTAATATCTGCGGACTAAACAATTGAATAATTCCTCTATCAAACCACCGCAAAAAAAGTGTTAATCTCCCCCTATATGGGACCTTCTCCGATCAACTCTTTTTCAGATTTAAGATACGGTTCCAAATCTAGTTCCCCCAAATGGTTACAGTGGTCCAATTTTCTTTTCGACGAAGGTATAAAAATAAATTCAGATTTATGACATAATTATCAAAATGCATCTTATGAATATCCTGCTCTATAATGTAACCCGTATGGTTACAAGACATTTCTTAATAAATCGATTACACAAGGAGCATTTTTATACAGCATATTAAATTTAAAGGACATTTTCAGTTTGAGGATCATTTTTGGAAAATGTTTATATTAATGGTGATGGTAATTTTGGGACTAAAATAATGAAATTACTTTTTGAAAGAAGAAAACAAATACATATAAATTGCAATTTTATAAATTGCAAATAAAACGTAGGAACGTGATCATGTGGGGAGCGGTTTACTTATGACGTTATTGTAATTTGTACACTTTTTTTATTTTTTCGTTAATAAAAAAAAAATCTAAGAAATGAAAAGCAGAAACCAGACATTTTGTAATTTATTTTCCTTAACTCTGCATTTTGAAAGTGATTAAGCTTGTGTAATACAAGTACAATTTTGTTATATAGAACAGCATAAAACTTACTAATGCATCATACTGTACATCTGTTAGCCTTAGTATAATAATAAAAATCCATACATAAAATACATACATATCTTTATTATGTCATATGAATTGTATTTTGGTTATATAAAAGAAGATGAAGGAGAGCAAATAGTTCCAGTATTTTTAAGAGAGAGAGAGAGATAGATAATGAAAGGTAATCTTTCTTTCTTTCTTAATAAGATATGAACTTTCTTAATAAGATATGAACTAACGAAGGTAAATAACATACATACATAATTTGGTCGCTACAACCCTTCAGTCAGGATTGCGACTTAGCTTCTCATGCCACTTATGTTGCGTGCGTTAAGTTTTACACATGAGTGGTGGGACCTACTGTTTAAAATCGACTCCGAATGACAGATTTTTGAGAAACTTTTCATGTCAATTTTATTTACTCTCAAAGTTTATGCCAGAAATCTGCTGAGAAAAAGTACAGTTATCGAAGCATTCGTTGTCTTTCACTTAAATGTGTGAGTGTGTTAAATTATAGTATGTGTAAGAATGGAAATTTAAAAACCCATCATTCTCAATCCATTGGTTTTAATTATTTCAAAACGACTAGGAGTAAAGTAATACTCTTCATTTTATATTTAATTTGTTTCTATTGAAACAAAGTATCACAAATGTTTTCTTCTTCAAAAGAATAACAAAATTTGTATTCTTTGTTTTGTTTTTCTTTTTTGATTTTCGTTTTTTCTTTTTAAGAGGCAAGTTTTTTCCTTTTTAATTTTAACTTGAAATCCTGATTGAAAACTAATTATATTAAGAATTTATCTTTTGTTAAACCACATTCATACAGTCTAAAGGGCGTCCAGAACGATAGACATGCATACATACAACTGTTACTTGAAAATGTTATGCTTTTAAAGTGGGGAAACAAATTTGCCTAAATATACAATAAAATCCCTTTATAAATACATTCATTCTTTAAAATGTAATGAAATAAAAATTTCAGAATAAAATCACAAGTATTCCTTTATAACATTAGAGGGGGAGTGAGAAAAAAAAACCAAAAAGTAAAAGTAAAAATATCGCTAAAGAGCATTTGATAAAAATCTTAAGGAACCATCAAACAATTTACATTCATTTGTATTCAATTGTAATCAAATTTTATTATTTTATATTTCTTTTTTTCGTCTACTTTATTCTTTCCGTCGTCTATCATTAAATTTGCTTCTTTTCATCCAATTTTATATCATTTTATTTTTTTATTCTCTTGCATTCACTCCGTAAGGATTTCATGTAAAAAAAAGTCAAAAGAAGCTTGTTGTAGACAACTTATTGTGGTTTCATACGCTTTGTTGTAGACAAAAAAAAAGAATGGTGAAATAAAACTGAAAGGATGAATGAATGAGTGAGAGAAAAATATTTTAACCTTTTAAAAACTCTGACAAATTTTATTTTGGTTACATCTGTGAAGTCACCGTAGTCTAGTAGGTAATGTGTTGGCTTATTAGACTTAAGGTCACGGTTCAAACCCCAGGTCAGACATCAAAAAATATTTCTTCGGCGACTTCCTCTCAGCAGATTTCTGGGAAAAAACTCTGAGAGTAAATAAAATTGTCATGAAAAGTTTCTCAAAAATCTGTCGTTCGGAGTTGACTTTAAACTGTAGGTCCCGCCACTCGTGTATAAAATTAACACACACAACACGAGTGGTGTGAGAAGCTATGATGTAATCCCGACTGAAGGGTTGTAATGGCCAATTATGTATGTATGTACATCTGTAAGCAGCAAAAGATTAACAATTTCGAATTCTGAAGTTAACATAATTTATTTACGCTACACAATCGATTAATTGAATTGTTGAACGAGATAAAGTTTAAGGTGTAAGGTAAAACAGCGTTATTTAGGATTAACAAAAGAAATCCCGAGACTTAGCGGTTTCACCTAATCCTACGGTAGGGGTTTTCAAGACGTATTACGCCACCAACTGACAACATTTTTAACCCTCAAAATAGAAAACTTGTAGAAAAATTGCAAAGGTTGTCTGTTAGATGATAATTATTTCGAAGAAATTAATTTTGCTTTTTCTTGTTAATAACGAAAGAAATGGTTGTCTGACTCTATCGATTTGTGGTTCAACGGTCGAGACACTGTAGGCAATACAAAGATTCTTGCCACTAAAAATTTAACGTAACGTAAATCTGTGTGAATAAACTTTATCAAAATATTTACGAAAATTTTCCTAAAGTGAACCAAGCAACTTGATCCATGAAATATGATTTTTTCTACTTAATTTCACTTTCTATCATTGTTTGCTATTTGCCGAATATTAATTAGTATTATTGACAATTGTACAGAAGATATATGGTCGTATAAAATTTAAAATAAAATATCTACAATAAGTGTTCGAGGTACTTAATTAGTGAGAGGAATATAGAAGTTTGTGTGAGAACATAACACGACCGAAACTTTAGGAGAAAACGCTGTTAAAAAATGCAATCCATGATAAAATCGTATGCTGTAACTCTAAAAGTCTCATTTTATTATTTTCCAAAATATGAAAGAAATTATGGATTTTTTTTTACAAAATACATCAAATTTTAAGGAAATGTCCTAACGTCGTTCTGAGAATATAATTATATTCTGAACATAAACTAGAATCTATTTTATTTAATTTCTATTGAAAAAATCGTCACATATTCTCTCCTTCCTATTCACACACAAGCACACATTCACGTATAAGAGCACAAAATATGACGACCTTGATTAACGTTAATTAAATACTCAAGTAGAGATTGAGGTTATATAATATCATATAAAGATACATATACATATATGTATACATATATACATATGTGTGGATATGTAGGCGAATATGTGTATCTTTCTGATTGTGGTGATATACAACACACACACACACACACACACACACATACATTTCACAAATTTTTATTCTTATTCCCATCAGAGGAATGTAAATTACAATTAATATTTATAAATATACGCTATATATGTATGTATGCATATGTACAAACGCACATATGCTACAATGGTATTCGTTGTAAATAAAGAATCACGTTCTTTCCATGGGAAAACACATTTTTTAATTTCCACTAATACACAGACATATAGACAGGTATTCGGACAGAAATAAAGTTTTGGAGTCTTTATTACAAATGATCCTTGAAATGGGCATAAGTGCATAATAAATGTTAATCATCAGGAGGTAATTTTCTGCCTTCTTTCAAATATAAAATATAAACAAAATTTTTAAACAATTAAAAAACTATATTTTTATTATTTTTTTTTTCGTGTTAGAAAACGTGTAAGGGATATGATATTCTCTCCGTCTGGGTTTAAGTAGGGCTCTAATTGTTTTATGATGGTTGCCAAACGCATTTGTATGTGTTTGTGTGGGTTATCTAATGGAATAAAGTTAAAAAGTTCATTATTTATATATTTTATAAAGAATTTATTGATTTCGTAATTAAGCAATTATCCTTAATTATTATGTATCCTTGGGGGTCTCTGTTCATACTATTACTTGTCTTACTATGATAAGCACTTATAGTACGTACGTACATACATACGTATATACGAATGTTGAAAATGTGTCTTTGTGTGCTCTACACCCATATAAACAAAGACGCACATGAACACCCCTATACCTAATGTCTTGCATTTAAGTGACAGGATATAAGCCAATGAACATTTTTGGGCGACTGCTATTCCGGCTTTGCTCCGGTCTCCTAGTCTAAAGCTAAATCCGTAAACATATACATACAAAATTTCAATTACTGTGTAATATTGGCATAAGAAAAAATTATTTGCTGGGTAAGACGCATGGATCTATGAAAGTGTTTATAATATACTAGGTACATACATACTTAGGTACATATGTAGGTGTAAGTATGTATGACATCTAGTTGAATGAAAAATTTCTTGATCTATTCAAACCGTCCACTTATCAACCTACAGTGTTTAGAATTCAAAACAATTTCAAGCATACTTTTTTGGCAGTTGTCAATTTATTCAAGTACAGAAAATGTTCTCATTGTGTGGAAAACATTTTCCTGGCTGACTTCAACATCAGCGGTCAGTACCATTGTTCACATGCAGATAATTTAGTATATATGCGGGGGCATGCGTGAGAGAGCAAATTTATCAAATTCATCCTCCAATCCCTTGTGATGTACATAAGTCAGTATATAAGTTTCCATTCATTTATTATATCTCGGTACATTCACAAGAGATAGAATTCATCTGAACTAAACCGAAATGAAATGAACGAAATTGATTTGAATTTTACAGGAATCAATGAACCAAAACTCAATTTATATAAGTGGCTACCAGGCGATTGTAAAGGACGTAACCATATGTACACACAGTTTTATAACAAATAAATATTTTCACATACACTACACAAACGTACATCATCGAAATTTCATATTTGTATTCTCTGAAATACATTATACAGCCATTATCTGGCTGGTTTAAGTAAAATAAAAATATTGCACTTTCAGTTCAATTTTCATTTAACAAATATTCATACTTATTTATTCCAATATCAAATAATTAACAAATTATTAGAATCTTTCAATTATGAAACACAATATTGAATTTTTAGTTGTTTATATTTTTCTACTCTTATTTATTGAACCTTCACTTTCTTATGAACTAATGATAAAATCATAAAATTACAATACAATAAATACGTATGACTAGTGGTAAATAAATTCATTATATTATTTGTCTAATTTTATAGTTTCTCTGACTGCATTTTTTCCGTTTGTTAAGATCCCGGTATAGATTTCAATTCTTGATATGCCATGGGGTAGCAATAATATATACTTCGTAGAATTTTATTATTTAATCTTCAATTTGAAAGGGAAGGAGAAGCGCTGAGATATTAGTTGATATTAAATATGAATACCAGGACTCGATTCTCTAAGTTAAGTTAAACGTTAAGTGTGTGCTTTTTGTGCCATTCTCCACTTTTTCAGCCAGTTTTTCCAACAGTACTACTAAATATTATTAATACTGCAGGGCAACCAACCAACGGAAATTCATGAATAATTATAAAAGGCGTATCAATCGCGAATGTAGCAGTATGAACATATGGCATTAATTTGATGATTTCCTGTCATTTAAGTAACTCACTAATAGCTCATCTGTTTTTGCTGGGAAACTTTTACAAAGAAATTAATATGTGTAGCGATTTCATCTTCAATAATTAAAAAGCAAGGAAAGACAACGTGTAAGCATGGGTGTGTGCACAAATGGACGAATATATTCACCAGAGAAACGGAAACCAATTGTACGTTACCGTTCCCATGAGAAATAAATCAATTCTTTCCAATCTCAATAATTTTCTTTGTGTTAAGGCATGTCAACGTACTACGTTTGTTGGCAGGACATTCGTTTAAGTATAAGTGACGAATAGGTTGCTGTTGTTGTAGTTGGCGTGGTCAATGTCATTGATGGAAGGTAGATTTAAGTACCAAGCACAGAATACCTGGATACTTGTTAGCAGACAAAGAGAAGAAAGCGGAACGTAAATAGAATTGAAAATTTTAATACTTGACTAGTGAAACGTTTAACGCAATTGTTTGTCAACGCAAAATAAGAATTCACAACACAGCTGTTGAGATTGGATTGGCAATTAATAAATAAAAATATAAAATAATATTTTATTGTGGAGATTAATACTAATCGTATGTATAACTGGCAAAATAAAATCAAGTAACCTTCAGCTACATATGTACATATGTACATATCTATGCAAGTATCAAATAAAATTAAAAATATTAATTTTATCTTGTCTAAAAGAATATACATGTACATACATACATATAAAAATTCCTAAAGCCAAATAATTTTTTGAATAGTTACAAAGGCTTTGGAACTTCCCTCACTGGTAGATTAGAGGTAAAATAGAGTCAAAAAGATCGAAATAGCCTCGAACTTGTGATTTTTTCCATCATTTATTCACAAAATGTTTGTATATATATTTTGTTACAATTAACTTAAATTGTTAATATTTATCACTCTACATTATACTCTGTATTCTCATTGATAAATTCATTTTTCATTCATTTTTTCATTCATACGGTTATTTAGTCGTTCATTAATTTATTCTTCAAAATTTCTTTTTCGTTCATTTCTACTACCTTTCATACTATTCACAAATCTTGAATAATTGAAATTGTCAATCATGTTTCTCATTCAATTAAAAAATTCTTGTATCATTGTATTACAAACGAAATACTGCTGCCACCGAAGTATACCAAACAAACCACACATAGCGGCAATGATTTATACAGAACAGAGAAGAAGCAACAGCAACAGCAATAGTAAGAGCATCAGCATCAGCAAGAAAAGTTTACATTGATTTGTATGCCATACAAATGCACATTAACAAAATATAGTTGTACAGTAGTAATGTTGCACTATCTCGGTCTGTAAAGATAAAATCGTCGAAAGTTTTACTCATTTTCGTGTCCATCAAGATAAAAATTAGCTGAATGCTGCATTGTATAGTAAAACAACATGGATTTATTGTGGACAATTGAGCACTTGGATGTGAGTCACCATATACGTACATATGTACATTCATACGTACATATACATACAGTGGTGACCACGAATTTAAGACACGACATATGATGGACTTATTTGTGATAATTGAGAAATCTCAAGAAACCCATGATATTTTGGAAAAATATACTTTGGAGTTTTGCCGCTTCGGCTCTGATGGAAAGCAGTACGTCTGGCGCCCTCCAAACCTAGAGCATCATCCAAAGTACACATTAAAAACAACATGGTGGTGGAAATGTGACGGTGTGGGCAGCATTTTCCTGGCATGGTGTAGGTCCCATTTACAATATAAATTCTAAAATGGACCACCATGTTTACAAAAATATTATAACAGACACAATGATACTATTCGCTGAAGACAACATGCCTCCAATATAGAAATTTATGCATGACAATGACCCTAAGCACATTTGACGTCTAGTGAACAGTTGTTTAGAGGAAAACGATATCATCGTTCTTAAGTATACAGCTCAATCCCCGGACCTCAAACCAATTGAGAACTTGTGGAATGATGTTGAGGAACATGTAATGACAGTTAAACCAAAAAATTCAAGCGATTTGTGGGAAGAAATCCAAAAGGCTTGGTATGCAATTCCAAATGCAGGAGATGTGCTGTGATCAAAAATAAAGGATTTCCCACTAAATACTAGGATTTTTTTATGAAGCTGAGCTTAATTTAGAGAACAGTGTTATATAATGCCTATGTCTTAAATTCGTGACCAGGATAAAACTTGTGTTTATGCATATAATATGTAAATAAAAATTCTTAACCGAATATAGGTAAGAAAATATTATTAATTTTCCTTCATAACATTACAAAAATCTTAAAAAAAATATCATGGACCCATAATTTGTTCGATAAAATGTAAAAATTATCTCAAATAACTCAGTCATATGTCGTGTCTTAAATTCGTGGCCACCACTGTATGAAGGTATGTTTAATTATTCAAAATAGTGAAATTTATAATTTTTCAAAAATGTCAATACATAGTTTTATACCGGCCGACTATTGATAGTTTTGCAGCTGTAATTAATTTGTAACGGATTTGTGTTGTATAAATTATACATATTGTTACGTTTTTTCCCCTCTTAAAAAGGTTTAAAATATGAGTTCGTAGATTGCAAATAAAAATAAAAATAAATTTGTGTTTAGTTTTGAATAAATTCTTTATTGTTCGCACAATTCCGTGTGCCACTGTTCGCAACTTGATTTAAACAACAACAATTTGCTTTAAATGTAAACATGTTGTTTACGTTATTGTTGTTTCTGTATTTTGTTTACGATTGTCCTTGCAGTGTTTTTGTTGCCTGTTTGTTTACGTTGTTTATCCTCTTTTTTATATTGATGTTGTTGCTATATTTTTGTTTATTCGTTGATCATGTAAACAAGTCCATTGTTTTGTTTTTGTAGCTTTTGTTTATCAATTTATCAATCAATTTTCCCTTTTCGTAACAATATGTACACATGAACATTATCATAAAATCGGTCATCAAATACTCTAATTTGAAAGCTAATAAACAAAACTTTGAGTTTTATGCTGGACAAATGCATTTTTCAATATTGTATTAGTACAAACATCAGTTTCCGTGTACAGAGAAGAAAATGAGGAACGATCAACTGCAGTAACATACTTTCTTTATTCGAAAAAAAAAACAAATCAATGAAACAATTGCAATTCTGGCTCTTTCCTAACCGAAAACGCAAACAAATTCTCTCAATGTAGAATTGTCCATCCTAAAGTAACCAACTGACACTTTTGGGATGACGTCAGTTTTGTTTTAATTTTCTCCACCGCCGCTGAAGAGCTATAAAGTTTAAACCCAGTTTAATGTGTGTACACGAAAATGTAGCAGCATAGTATATATTTTTTTAGTTACACGGTGTAAAAGAAAAAATATCATCTTTACATTTATTGGTCTCAATGCTTAATTGCAAGTTAAATTGGTCACATTTTAAGAAATACACATTTAAAAAAATCAACTAACTTCCATAAAAAAAATTTATGGAAGAAATAACGTGCTAAGAAAAATCATATGTTATTTTTTTACAACAATGAAGTCGCCGTGGTCTAGTAGGTAATGTGTTGGCTTATTAGACGAAAGGCCCGAGTTCAAATACGAGGTTAGACATCAAAACGAAAATATGAAAATATTTCTTCGGCGACTTGCTCTCAGCAGATTTCTGGCAAAAACTCTGAGAGTAAAAATTGCCATGAAAAGCTTCTCAAAAATCTGTTGTTCGGAGTCGACTACTCATGTAGGTCCGGCTACTCATGTATAAAATTAACGCACACAACAGGAGTGGTGTGAGAAGCTAGGACGTTGTAGAATGGGTCAATTCGACCTCCGGGTACTGTACTTGTCACAGTTGACAAGTACACGTCCTCTAACCTAACCTAACCTTTTTACAACAATTATAAAGTTTGATGGCATTCCTTTGGTGTTGTGCTATAAACACAATAAACGCAACTTTTGAGCCACAGCAAACTGTCAAAAATAGAATACATTAGCGTATATGGAAATAATTATTTTAAAGGCAACACGAGAACAAGCGACGATTCTGCCTCTTCGCATTTAAGGTAAAAGATGAAAAAGAATTGAGCCTTGACGAATTTTTTGATACAGTATGACATAAAAATCGTCGGCAAAAGCAGTCGGAAGATAGAATCTATTTAAGTGTTGAAACAGAATATAATCTACTTTATTTTGACAGCGTTTTTCTTACGCTTTCGATTGTGTCCTCACAATCTGTTTGTGGTGTTGGCACAGTACTTTCACTAAATTTTAGACATTTTGTAAACCAAAAACCATATGCTTCCGTTGAGGCGCGAATAAGACAAAAACAAAAAGTAAAGCAAACCTAAAACCAGAAAGGGCAATTAACTTATGTCCAAAAGTAATTGACAGTAGTTGAAGTAGCGGCTGTCGATTTTATTGTGAGTAAACTTTTTTGACAGCGTTTTTGCTTGAAGCGGCGGGCGTATTCTGTTTCATGACTAAGATCTATTTTTACTACCAGCAATGAGGCAATTAGTGTTGACAAAGAGAGTATTTGTGTCAGCAATGAGACGATTAGTGACGTCAATACAATAAAATTAATGAAACAGAAATTTTAAAACGCGTCACGTACAATATAACTATTAAAAACATTATTTTAGTGATACCATTGATTTTATATTTGTTTTAATTATGATTTGCCGCTGCAGCTTATAAAATAATTTGAAGCGCATGCAACTTCTTGAGACGGCATAATGCTGTTCAGCTGTTATAACTGTTAGTGTTCGGTCTGTTAATTTTCCTCTTACAATGTTCCATTCCATTTGATGTAGAAGAAAATACAACAAAAGAAAATGTCAAAAAAAAACATTGAATTTTTCTGCATTCTTTAGTCTTACGATTGGTATAAATTGCACACACATATTGTTTAGTCATCTTTTGTTTTCATTTAAATTATTTTACAAAAACTTGTTTGAAGCGAATCGCTTGTTCCAGACTTTTTTAGAACTTAAAAACTCGCATAATCTTGGAGGTTAAATAAAATAGAATCAACAAATAAAATGGAATTTCCTCATTTGGGACAACATTGCAGTGAGAAAACCTGTAACAGATTAGGTATGTGCATGTCTGATCATGTTTTCGTTCGAATTTTATTTGCAAACATATTTTCGAATCATTTAAAGTTGTACAACTGCGATGTTGAATTTCATGTAATTTTAGATTTTTTGCCAATGAAATGTGACGCTTGCAATCAAGTGTTCTGCTCCTCGCATTTTAATTATGAACAGCACAAGTGCGCCTCTGGATTGCGTAAAGATTATCAAGTGCCATTATGCCCGCTGTGTGGCGAACCCGTACCTACTGCCCCAGGCGTTGAACCCGATTTGACTGTAGGCCAACATATCGATAAACAGTGTAAATCAGATTCACGTAAAATATTTACAAATCAATGTTCACACAAGTCTTGTAAGCGGAAAGAATTGATTCCAGTGCATTGCTCACAATGTAAAAGAAACTTTTGTTTACGTCACCGCCATACAGCAGATCACCAGTGTCAAGGAAGTGCTGTTGCAACAAATAAACAGCATAATGAAGCCACATTAAAAAGAAGCATGGCAGCGTAAGTGTTGTATTGTGCTTTAATGAAAATTACAAATATTAGTACATAATTCAGAATACACGCATATACGTTTTTTATAATAGAAATGCTGCTGAACAAAGGCGTACACAGGCGCCACCAAATACACTCTTTAACTCGGCACCTAAGCCAACTACAGCCGCAGTGAGGGCTGCAGCAACACAACGCTTAACAGAGAATTCAAGTCACACTCAAACCATCCAAGGAAACATAGTGAGTTGAATATTTCTCTAATTATTATATTATGAAAGTGTGGCGTAATAAATTCTATTGTTTTGTAGTCAGAGGATGAAGCATTAGCCCGAGCAATTGCTCTATCAATAATGGAGTTGGACGAAACGAATGATCGGAATAGACGTAATCAAACTGCATCTGCTGAATCAAATACACAACGACGGAATAATACTACCGTACCAGTTGGAGGTCGGGATCAACAAGCAAATTCTGGCAAAGATAAGTGCTCTCTCTCATAGTCATTATGTTATTAATAAAAATAAGAAAAAAAAAACCGCAAATTGCATAATCATTAGAATGGCTTAATTGTTCTCGAGTACAACTAACTAACTGATTTTCCTATAAACTTTTCACATTGTAACCTTTGTTAATCACCATTCTAGAGTAGCTGATTAGAAAAATTATGAAAACGTTAAATATTTGATATATTATTATTTATAATAAAGTATGTTTTATTGTGTATGTAGTATTTGAAAATAAAAATGAAAAACAAGAGAAGTATAAAGTAAATCTAGACTGTATCAACAGGTTTGCCGATGTCATTGTTTGTTAGAATATTAACATCTTGGGGTGGTTTAGACGATAATGCGGTAGGTGATGTCATACAGCTGTTTTTTCCCGGTGATTCAGACATTTCTGGCAAGTTGTCCATAGCAGCTTGCGAGATTTGGCCTTCAAAACAAACTTTCTTGTCAAGAGAATACTTTCTTGTTTGCACTGCTGCTGACGAATTTTGTGGTAAACATGCGACTTCCGATAAAGATGTGCTTACCTTACGCTGCGACACGGAAAAATTAACTATGGCATTGCCTGCTAAAATACTTGCACTGGATAAAAGTATTGAAATCTGCTCTGCAGAAGGGCAACTTGTTATTATCATATCATCGGGACTATATCCATTAGTTGTAAGCAACTGTTCCAACTTGACAAACGTTTGAATGACGTTGTTCTGCAATTAAATGTCAATCAATCATAAAGTAATTTAAATTCATTTTATAACTTACTCTTATTGGCCGAAATATAATGAATTCAGTATCTCGGTTACTCAAATACAATTGCATAGATCGTTGCAACGCTGGCAATTTACTTTTTATGAGACGCTGTGTTTCCTGTATAAAGCTGCTGATTTGCTGAGGACTAGCCCACGGGCTCTGTCTTAAAGCGTAGTTTATTTTGCTTTGCTGTACAGGCTGAGTTTGACTCTTTGCTATTGAAGAAGCATTTACAATAGCCTGTGCTTTTTCAAGAAACAATACAACGGGTCCGCACAAATTTTGCAGAGAATCCTTAATGAACTTTTCACATACAAATTTCAACTGTCGGTCGACCTCTTTCCGTGAATCTAATAAATGCTCTTTAATTTGCGGAGTACCTTCCAGCAAAAATTCGAGCAGTGCATTATTGCTACCCATTGAAAATAATTGTTTACGTTTTTGCAATAGTCCAAAAGCAGCTGTTTTCACTTTGCTAAAGTCTAAGGACGTTTCCTTAACAGTGAAATCAACTCGAAATGGCGCAATTTGTTCTCTCAATATAAGCAAATGTTTTATTTCAAATAACTCACCATCAATAGGGGTCTGCAGTAAAAACATTGCGATTTATATCGTTAATTCATATCAAATGTTTGCTATTCCTTCCTCTTACCTTAGTCTGCGATATTTTTGATGCTGCTGATGAGACACTTTGTATACAAAGTTTTAGGGCTTCTTGTGATAAGCCTTGAAATATCGGTCTATCAACACAGCGGTATAAACGTGATAGGCAAACTAATGTTCGTCTAACGGTAGGGTACCACATGCCATGCAAATCAGCTGGAGAATC
Source organism: Sarcophaga rosellei (assembly GCA_930367235.1). Lineage (NCBI taxonomy): Eukaryota > Metazoa > Arthropoda > Insecta > Diptera > Sarcophagidae > Sarcophaga > Sarcophaga rosellei. The sequence goes on along the minus strand of OV884019.1, from coordinate 758,301 downwards.
TTATAGCGAAAAAACAAAAAACCATTACTCGTTAATACATGCCTTAAATACATTTGTGTATATTTTGACACCACTATACACTTACTCATATTTCTTACTCTACTGACACATGTATCTACACTTTCCGCTTCGGTAGCATTTGATACAGTAGACACCAGTGACGATCTAGAATCTGAACGACGTATTTGAGGGACATCTTGCAGAGACATTGCTATACTCTAAATTATAAGAAAGAAAATTATTTTCGAAATACATTTACTTTTGCCAAAACACAAACCTCCATCATTTCTAGTTTCTCTGGATAAGCTAAATCACCGGCCGATGGATTGTAATTCAGAATGTCTGACTGTAGATACAGGTGAGCCCTGAAAACTAAACGCTCCTGAACATCTTGCAGCAATTGATTGGCTATAGTGGCAAATGCGTCCAGAGCAGTAGCTTTAATGAATACAATAAGTATTATTTATAGCTGCCTGATCAATTACATATATGTGAATTGAATACGTACGATTTTGTTGAACATGTTCCTCTAGCATTTCCATTCTTAATATAGAACAAATTTCAGCTAATGTTTCCAAGTGATTTATATGAATAATAAATGGTCGCATAGTATCGTATAAAATATTGCATAAACCTTCCAGATAAGACCTGTAAAAAGATGCTTTTTAATTAAATATGTAGACGCAAAATAATAAAATACTGACGTCAATTGTTCACTTTCCCGAGAGAAAAACTGATAATATAAGCGTTGCTCATCTTGGCAAATATGTACTAAGAATGCACAGGAGCTGCGCATTAGCGAACAATGGTCGCCTTTATGTTGCGTTTTTATATCTTTAATAGCTTTATCGACTGCAGGCGTCATTATAGTGGCTCTCTCATTTAAATAATTCTGTTGCAGTTCAGCTAAAAGGTTTTTGTACTCGGGACATACGTCTATGCGGGAGTCTATCATTTGTGAAACTCTTTTAACCTTTGCTGCCGATGTCTGATATTTTCCATAGTAAAGAGCAAACGCTGCGTCTGGAGACGTAATTGAAACATCGGCTTCTCCCAAAATTGCAACACCTTGCTTGGGATGCAATGTAGCTTCTGTGGCTTGCGACATAACCGAGTTTACGTAGTTTTTCACCAGAGTAACCGCCTTGGCTAGGCAATGTTTATACTTTATTATAAAGGCTGGTGAATCTTTAAACTTTGCCTGTAAAATTATACTGCAATAATAAATTTATCTTCATTTTCCATTTTGTAATACTTACGTGTTCCTTCAAGTACGTAAGACATTCATCAATCCTTGTTAAGCACTCACGAAATGAATCTGAAGCCACCGACAACGTAGGGCTGTGTAACCGCTGATTTAAAACCTCCACTTGATTAAAATAGTGCAGCCGTTTTTGTATTTCAAATCCCAGTGATTGCAGTTTCTCCTGCTCTTCTATCAGTTGTTCACTGGCGCTATTCAGTGCTCCTGTCTTTTCCGATACAAATGCATACTCTTCTCGTAAAGTTTTCAAACCAATCATAGCCTGTTCAATTTGGCTTAAGATCCGTTTACATTCAGTACTTCTCGCTATCAGCTGATCCAAATATCGATGGGAAACCTTGTTATTATTTTCATGAATTTCGGCGTGTACCCGGTCGTATAGCAGTAAGAAATCGTGTGTGGTATCAATTCCAGGAGACAATGATTGCTGGAGTGCATTAAATGACTTTGAATCAATATCGCAGTCGTCTGCAATGAATTTGGCATCTTCCGAATTTGTTTCTGGTAATGTCAACTGAGGTCCGAGATGTAGTTGAATTAAAAAAAATTATGGCAACAAATTAATGTCACTTACCTCGGATTCCAGACACCAAATTGAGTTTATTTGCTCCATACATTCATCTTGAGTTACATTCAGTGACGCCAATGCCTTGCCTTTCGACTCCCACAAAAGTAGACGAGCCCGAATTTTTCGCAAATTCTCATTCTCCAATTGAACACTAGCAACGTCATCCATTCTTGGCCAGCATCGGTTAAAACTGTTTTGCTTTTTTTCTCTCTCCCTTTTTATTTTGTTATTATACTCTTTTAAACAAACAGCTGCTTTAAAGGCTTGCCAACTGCCCAACAAAAATGTAAAAATTCTAATTCAACAAAAAAAAAAAAACGATCAACGTTCAATAAATATTTTTATTGTATGATATTGTATAATAATAAAAATAATATTAGTACTTTATATATAAGATTTTTATTTATTTTTTTTATTTACGAATATTTATATATTATCATCAGGAATCATTAAATAAAACCAACGAATTGATCTTTTTGAGAGCTACAGTATCATAAATAGACTCATAAACCAAGTAGCATTTGATTTTCATTCCAATATTATTGTTTTAATGTTTAATTTAATATGTTTAACTAATTTACCCTTTCTTACAGAATACATATCTTATTTATAGATTGATTTGATAATCCATACCTAAAGAGATTTCGTGTGGTTAACCTTAAATGTTCTTTTCCATTTCGTTTCCATTTCAAACGACAGAATTATTTGTTTTGAATATTTAAGAAGAAGAATAAATATAAAGGGTGTAGTTTGTTTTTCTGTTTCTTGGGTTAATTAATAAGAAAAGCTTATCTGGTGTTATGGCTCCGCAACCCGTAGTAACTGGTCTATCACCAAAAGAAGGGCCACCTGGTACTCGTGTTATAATACGTGGCGAATTCTTGGGTACTAAACCCACAGATCTATTAGGTGATTAAGCTTTTAATATCATCGGTTAGATCGGTCTAAGGAATAGATTTTATTTTAAAACAGGTTTAAAAATATGCGGCTTTGATTGTCTGCTTTCGGCAGAATGGGTTTCTCCGAATAAAATAATTGCCCGTACTGGACCAGCTAAAGGCATTGGTGACATCATTGTTACGACTAGAAGTGGTGGGGAGGGGACATCTTCCGTCCAGTTTAGGGCTATCGGTAACAACGAGATCATAGGGCCACTAAAAGAATCGGCAGTTTGGATAGATGAAGCACCTTCACAAAATTTTGCGTGGGGTAGGAGAACTCTAGTGCAATCTGTGTTAACACAAGAAGACCCTTTGGGTTTGTCTACGGAAGGCAATGAACAAAGAAATGTGGAGAATTTAAGAGAAATCTTTCCCAATAGTAGTGGTGATTTACTGCAAGAAAATTTTTCCCCAGCCTTATTTTTGTTAGAGAAACATTCGGCGACCACGTTTGAAGACTTAAAAGCCGGTCTTAATTATCTAAACCGTAAGGTGGAATCACAGAAAGAGGGACAGCTGTCCTTCTTAAAGTCAAATGCTGGTTCAGTGATTGACCAGTTGGATACGCTTATGAATATTCGTGACAAACTGCAAGATGATCAGAAACAATTTGGACAAGAACCTCTTAGTATTTTAGAAAAGGAAATCGAAAGTGGGTTTAATTGGATATCAATTGTCTTTTTATTTGACCTTATTAGCTAATGTCTTTTAACTTTAGATTCAATTTCTGAGTCAGAAAATATTTTTACCGACGTTCTATTACGCAAGGAGAAAGCTGATTCTACAAGGGCAGTACTGTTGGCTTTATCTCGACACAAATTTCTATTCTGCTTGCCGAATTCAGTTGAGAAGAAAGCATCAGCCGGAGAATTTGATATCGTTGTTAATGATTACGCCAGAGCAAAAAGTCGTTTTGGTAAAACGGAGATACCTGTAAGGGGCCTTTCCATAGATTAAAGAACAGAATAAACGATTGGTAAAACTTTATTACGACAATTTCAGATATTTCGCAAAGTAATGGAAGAGGTTGACCAACGTATTTTACAAATTCGAAAACAACTGCATGAGAAAGTTATTAAGATGCCACAAAGTGTGGAACAACAACGCAAACTTATTAAAGCACTCATCAGCTTGGAAGTTCAGCAATCCGGAAGTACTTTAAATGAAAAACTACGAAACACAGATCCGGCGTGGGATGCCATTGATGCAAGATCGAAATATTTAGAGCAAACATTTAAGCAAACATTCGAACAATTCGCTAGTAAAGATGCTCAAGGAACAGATAGTAGGATTGCATCAAATTCAATATTCAAACTAAATATATATGAATATTTTCTCTTTTGTAGAAAACAAGAATCGCGATATTTCGCAGACTCCAAATAGAGTCTTGTTCTGTGAAGAAATATGCGAAATAGCTGCTTCTCAACTGCCAGACTTATGGCGTCTTGGTCAAATGTATTTCACAGGCGAACTCAGAGGGCCAAATGATCCACATCCAGGCGATTTTAAGGTAGTTGTATATATAAATATGCTGCATATGTGAAACTATATGTTTCGGCTAATTTCAGCGCATGATTATGAGTGCTATAGAAAAATTTTGCATTTATCTTAAAGTTGCTATGTGTACAACAGATGCAGAAGCCCGTAGTCTTCGGCAATCTGTTGGTTTTATATGGCCAATAACACACGGCTCTCATGACATTTTCAAATCGTGGCTACCACAATGTCTACGTTATACACGGATCACTTACGCGACCTTAATTAGTCTGGACTTACCTTCTTCAGTTTTGGATATTGTACAAAAATTTATTGATGCTACACGTCTGCATTGCTTTTCTAATATTTTTGAAAAGGCAACACAAAACTGCAGCAAATTGACTGAACTTGAGACGTGGGAAATGGGTGTAGAAGATTTTCCGGGTGCTACACTGCTACCACAACGTTTAGAAGAACTTATAATTGAAACCTTAGATGAGGCTCAGCAGTCTTGTATTAATCCTGAAATGAGGTAAATATGCGAAATAAATAGTCCGCATCCAAGTGAGCAATAAATTATTTATTGTCCTTTAGGGAGGGAAATCTCTTGGAGTCAGAATCAGATGGACAACGTGAGGTGTCTTTGCGACTACAGCAATTACTTTTATGTTTTTGCAATGTTATTCAAGAATTGGGTTTTAACTCCCACAAAGAAGAGACTCCTACACATAATGTCTCCCAACTATTGGGTTATCCAAATAATCAAATTGGTGGTCATTCTTCTGGGCGGTTTGTAAGTCTGCCATTGTCATCATCAACAGCTATCACCTGGGAACAACGAATGCTATGTTGTTTGGCAAATTGTGCTTATTGCAATAGAAGTTTTTTTCATAGAGTGGGAAAACTGTTTGAAAAGTAAGATTACATATTTGCAAATAACTTACAACGATTACAAGTTTAAAAACATTCTTTAAGGTATGGCTACCCCTTGCCGTCATTGGCCATTGAAACTGCTCGATATTCAGTCAACAAATTGTTTTCGAACATTTTAGACGCTTATGTTGAACATAAAGGTGATCCGTTAGTTGGTACTATTGAACCTTCGATGTATTTAGGCGGTTTTCAGTGGGATATTGAGATGTCTATTGGTCAGCTGCGTCCGTATGCTCACGAATGTTGTGATAACTTAGTAGGAGTCTTTTCAGAAGTTTTTACCATATCACCTGCCTTGCTAAGACCTATACTCGAGCCAATTGTCTTGACAATATCTGAGGAATTAGCTCGTTTAATGAGTTGCGTACCGCAATTTAGTTATACGGGAGCAATACAAGCAAGTGTTGACATTCGTCTACTAAGAGATGCTCTAAAGTTCTATACGAATGAAACTGGAAGGTAAAAAATTTTTTCAATCACTTGTTTCTATTCAGATTAAATATTAAATTTTAATTATAAAAAACTATTCTTTAGAAACTACTTTCTCGAAGCTTTGGAAGCCATTAATCCTCCACTTAATCTTGATCAACAAAAACAGGCAGATGAAATACTTGATCGCGTAAAAGATCGCATGAGACTACAGCTGATGTGTTTTTCAGTTAAAGAACCTTAAAAAGCTTATATTTTATCATATAAATAAAATAATAATATTTGTAATGTTAACATTATAATAATCACTATCGGAAAATGTCTACAATAATGTCAAATCCAAAATTAATAAAAGCGTTCAAGAAGTTGTATAATCTAAAATTATGTATTAATATTTGGACATTATTAAAAATTGTGCAGAAAAGAGTCATTAGATTAATATTACATATTTCTCTCTTTAATCGCAAATTAATTTGTTTTAGGTTTAAAATTTATTTTAATTAAAATGATTGATATTATTAAATGACGCTATATATGTATAATCAAAATTGAATTTAACTGCCTGCCAAATTGTTATTATTATAACTACAATTTGAAATCAAATGACATCTTTCCATCTGTTTGGAATTTGTCAATGTTGTCTTTAATTGCTTGCTCAACATCAATGCTATTGAATTTCTCTTGAATACGCATTTTAATTGGGTTCTCTAAGGCATCCATTATTTGATAACGTAACAAATTGGGTAAGACATTGACCACAAATTCCAGAATGTAATCCAAAGTGCCCGCTCCATCGCAACGAACTTGTATATTTCCTAAATCAATTTGAAGGTCATTGATTTGTGGCCTTTTTCGCGTATCTAAAGCCTGGCTCACACTAATACTAAGACGTATATGTCGGACAGTGAATTGAACATGCCCAACACGCGATACCAAGCCACAGCCTACTTCCCATTGACCAGCACCAGCAATCTGTTGGGTGCCAACTTTTAATTTCAAGGTCACCGTATTATTTTCCATCGATACTAAGATTTCACCCACACGATAGAAGGACGAAATCCCATTAATCCAAGTGTTTGAAAGTTGCATGCTGAAAACGCCAACAGTACGATTGTAATCAGGTAAACGATAAGGGTCATATCCCATTTCCCTTACTTTTTTACGTCCTTCTGCAATCGCCATATCAAGAGGTGTAATTGAGTTTGGCAATAATTTTTCGCCCATTAACTTGGCAATGTTATTATTGATTTGCTCTCGTAATTTCTTATCGGCTTCTTGAAGCATAAAAGGCTTCATCGCATCAAATACAAGATTCGGAGCTGAGTTCACAATGCCTTGAAAAACCGTGCCCAAGAAACCTAAGTTATGGAAATCCATTGACATATCTTTAAACGTTATGTCCATTTTAATGCGTTCAGTTGTTAAGTGCCCATCCCTTTGGACTTGCAACGAAGCTGAAGCTTTAACAAATACCTTCTTTAAGATTACAGTGAACGGCCCATTCGCTTTAGAGATAAAAGAGCTTAGGGTATACATTCCCTTTGTAACCATTGTATCTAGTTCTATTCCAGCATCAACCTGATAAAAAAAAAAATATATGATTAAATAAATGAGTGATTATGAAATAAAAGAAATAAAAAAATAAGACTACTGGTCATGTAGATACCCTCATAGCTTTTAAATCAGCGTTTATGTTAGCAATACGAAATTTAGATAAGCCATAAGCCTTGACTTTCATCATATTTAATGTGGCCATGCCCAAACTTTTCTTCATATCAGGAACATCCATTGGATCGGGAATCGGTGCGCCAGGGAATCCAACTGGATCTTCTTGTTTATAATGCTCCAAAACCGCAAACAATTGTGCAGCTAAACGATTTTCTGTTACCTTAACATTATGATCGTTTATAGCATTTGTACTTTCGTAATCATTGTCTATGTGAATTAATAATTATACATTTTTATTACACATTTTCAGAATTCTTATTTAAATTATACAAATTCATTACCATTTTCTTGCTGGGCTTCTACATTTGCTTCGGTCATTAAAACTACTACTGCAGTTAAAAATAACAACGACCCCTTAGATTTCATTTTAAAATTTAAGAATTATCAATTACGGTCCGTATTACAATACTTCTCCAACAAACTAATCAATCACTTACTGACTGACTTATCAGCTATATTCTTATACAACAAGCGTTTATAGAGATAATCTAAGCCGAAACGCACAGCTAAGTATAAGATTTGTTTCTTTTTATTATTTATTTTTTGTATTGGAGTGACAAAACTAGTGCTGCTCTTGACTGTGTGCAAGCAAATACTGAATTTACACTGAGCTATCTTCTTAGAATTGTCTTATTTGAGGCGATGGTGCTGAGTAATTTTAATAAACTGAACGAAAACACGAAATTAATCAGATAATGTGGAAAGAAGAGCGAACAAATAATTTGACATGGGTTCAAGATACAGTGGTTTAGTTTAGACTGTATAAGATATTGTATTTTCTTAGCACATATCCTTAATAGTGTACACATGGTTGTTTTCGTATTATTTGAATTTTTTAAATATATGTATGTATGTAGTTTGAAACTTTTTCATATATCCATCATATTTTTGCTTGTTTTGTAATATGAATATGCATTAGAACATGTCTTGATAAAAAAATTTTATAATTTTTTTTTTATTATTATTTAAATAAAAAGATTTAATACATCAATTTTATTATTTCACCTTAAAAATTAATACATAAAAAACATTTTTGTTTTTGTAAATAAATAGTGGAACTTTTTTTTTTTGTTAGAAAGAAATTAATATGTAATAAAAACGAATAATCAATCTTAAAATTACTCAAACACAAATGCAACACTTAAAAATAAATATAATTTTGAAAATTTATCATTATCATTTTTTGTTTTTTGTTTTTGTTTTAAAAAATGTTAAATATTTAAATTCACCATGCGGAAACAAAATTGATTTTTAATATATACGTATTTCTTAGATAAAAATACTAGACTTAAATAAAAAGAACTAAATTTAAGGCATTTTATAAAATTAAAATTATTGCGTACTAAGTTCGCTACTACTAGAGTGCAGTTTGTATACCAAAAGATATAATTTTTCAAATATTTCTTTCATATATTCATACATTTACAGAACTGCATCACTGAAGAGAGTGATAAATTAGATTAACAATGTTCTACACTCTTATGTGGGCTTTACTTTTGGTTAAGCTATCCCAAAGATATATTGCATATGTGAGTAGAGTAAATAAATGTTAATTTACAGATGAATAAATGGATGAGAGCAAATCGAGTGAGTATTTACTTCATTTTTTTTTAATTATCGAGAGATTCCTATAAAATGCTAAACTGGCAATGCTCTCTATGTAGTTTCATTTGCATTACAGTGAAATATTTGAAAATAATTTGAATAATGTGGACTACAACAAAAGAAAAAAAATAAAAATTTTAAAATCGTTTACCTGTATAATATTATATCTAACACTGATTAAAATTTGCAGAAAACAAAAACTCTACTTTGTTATACGAGTGTACTCGTGTGCTTTGTGAATAAAAAAAAAAAAAAAAAAAAACGGCGGACCCATTACCCTGTTGTTGTTCTCTTAAGTATTAGGTGAATGCAGCGATTTTCTACATAGAGACTGAGATTGTACAGTAGCAGCTAACGATGCCGACAACGGTATGGATGTAATGGATGTGGACGCTGACGAAGTATTGGCTGATGCAGAGGATGATACAAGTATATTAGTAAACGAATTATGACTTACATCAGATGAATTTGTTAATTCTAGACATGACGTCGGTTGCGAGTGTGGATTGTTTGGGATTAAAGGGGGCAGGTTAATTGTAGCTGAGGTGGGAGCAGGTGAGGACGAGGGCGTTAATACCGGTGCAGTGATCGGTGATGTATTTGTTGTGGGATTTGTATGTATAGTATGAACTGTGATTATATTCTGTTTAAGTTGTTGCTGCAGCTGCAATGGTAATGAGGTTGTATTGACGTTATTTGGGATTCTTTGGGATAAAAGTGCCTGATGACTAAATTGTTGGGGCTGTTGCTGTTGGTGCTGACTCTGTTGTAGGATGTGTTGCGTTGGATGTTGCTGCTGTTGGGACTGCAGTAAGAGTTGAGGCAAAGATGTCGTCGTTGTCGTTCCTGACATTGGGGAAGTGCTTACAGATGTAGGCATGATGAAATTATTTTGTGTAGATACTACATTTGTAGGCATTGCCTGAATTCCTCGAAAACTTGATAATTGGCTCGATGATTGGGTATTACAAACGCCACTGTTCCCACCACCACCGGTGGTATATACATTAACAACTAGGTAAGAAGAACCATATTAAATTCTGTAAGTTATATATCTTGTTTTTGAATTCTTATGTACCTTGAAATTTACCCTCGACATTCTGTATCAAAAGCGATTCTCGTTGTATTTGATCCAATTGCACGATATTACCAGGCGCTGTAAGGTTTGATGAAGCAGAAGACGTCGGTACTGGTATGGAGGGTAATGTTGTCGAGGTATGTCCAAACGACGTCTGCGTCATACTTGTTGTATGTGTTGACATTGTAGTAGATGTTAAGGGAGGCATTGTAGATGTTGCATTTAGTGGCGATGTAGTGAAATTATGCAAAGTTTTCATTGGGATCAATGCTGCACTCGCTGATGTTGAAGCCGTCATAACAGTTGTCGTGGTTGTATTAGAATTCAATGCTAAAGAAGACGCGTGAAGTGTTGTTGCATTATTTATGTCAGTTCCGAAGGCATTTAATGCGTTTGATGTAATGGGTAAATCGTTTATATTTCCCAATTCATCTGCCATTTGTATTTCATAGCATGCAAGTTCTGGTATAATAGGGCGCACTTTATTGCCATCTGGACGGTGAGGATTACGGCAACCGCGGCACTTGCAACCAATGCATGATTTTGAATCTACATAGCAGGGACAACGTTGACCGCAACATGTCAGTTTTCCTGGCGTAGCTGTGGTATTCCCACAACGGCACCCTCTCTTTTTACTCGGTGTTTTTTGGAGTGGCCGTATGAGATTCGGGTTAGAAGTTGAGGTAGATGAATTTTTCTGCAATTGAAAATCAATTAAATTAATCTGAAAATTATAAGAGAATATATTAAATGCCTTCTGTGCAGCATCCTCATCGCCATCTGTTTTCCTTTTTATAGTTATTTTATTTCCAATGCCAGTATAGAGTACAGAATACATAGCAGATCCATTTGAAACCGTTTTAATTGGGGGTGGATTGCGAACTTGGGGTGTTCCTGAAACTGAAGAAGACACTGGTGCATTAGGCGGTGTGCAGCTAAAGGTTGGTATGGCCTTTAAAGGCTGTGTAGATGCCAACGACACTTTAAATGTGGATAAAGGATTTCTAGGTTCATTTGAAATCATTTTCGAATTTGCGGTCGTTGAAGGCGTATTTGAAATTGAAGTTGAACTTGAGGAAACTGCTAAAGCCCTAGCCTGCGCTAATTGACGATTAAGCGTTTGTATGCGGGCCGATGCTATAGATAAAGGTACAGCTGTAGAGCCCGAAGAAGATACTATCGGCACAACAATGCCTCGAGTATTTGGTCCTATATAGGTAATATTGCCGGAATTCTTAAGCTGATTTAGTTGAATTAACTGGGGATGATTAGTGACTACCGTATTTACTTGCGATTGATGTTCAATGCCACACATATTATTCGAAATAGACGTTACAGCTGATGATTGTTGTTTGAAAAGTTGATGTGATGAATTTTCTATTTTTACTTTTGGTCCATACGCAGAAATAGGTGCCGAATTAGCACCTGTTACACAGGTCGGAGGAGTCGAAGCTTTTGAAGCAGTATGTTGCATTCCACTTGTTTTGATTGTATGCTGTATGGGAGCCAGTGGTGTCGCAGCTGCTATAGAAGTCAGAGGAGTTACTAGAGCGGGCATGTGTGTTTGTTTGGAAGGCGGCACAATAATTTGTTTTGCTGGTCCTAATTCATAATTGAAAGCATTTATTATGTCATCATAGCCTGCTCCTTCCACAATTAATTCCTGCATTGACATTTGAGGCAAAACTACAGAGGGCACTGCCGTGTTATTATACTGTCCAACCTTGTGTTCAGATAAGTTATTAAATACAGCACTGCATCGCAAATGTTCGCACAAACTTTTATAGCACATTAATAGGCAGCGCATTTGTTTGTTTTCATTGTAAGCCTTGAAATCCCTATAGTCCTTACAGAATTTACAAGCCGGATGTAGATTCTTGGGCCCTCGAACGCAAAGACGGCACACATTATGAGTACACTGACTGCTTTGAGGAGCATATGGATCACTGACTAAGCGATTACAAACTACACAGGACAGTAACTGACGCAGACACAATAAAAGTCTAGACAATTCTGGATTCGAACTGGCAGAAGTTGCACTTGATGTCTCCGTCGACTGGAGAACCAATTTTGCTGTATTTACATACACACTAACAGCATTCATAGCACTTGGCGATAGAAACTATCTTTATACTAAATTATAATTAACACGCTCTAAACATCATAAACGGGCCAGATATTAAAAAATTCAAAAATACCTTTACTTTAAACCCACTCACTGCACTTAAGAAATTTTATAATTTCGCTTCTTTAATTTTCTTAATGTTTGTCACTTTATTTCCTAATTTTCCATAATTTTTATTTATTGAATTTTGTACGCTTTCTTTTTTGTGTTTAAAACCCAATTGCAATATTACATATTGCGCTAATTCACTTTACAAAGGAAAAATGTCTTCATTTCTATTCTGGCTTTTAATATTTTTTGTAATTTATGTTCTGATTACTCGAAATTAAATTAAATATTTAAAGATTTTTAGCAATAAATTTATATATTTTTGCCGATTTTTTTTTATTGTTTTTGGCATTTCGTTTTGATATGGCATTTCGTTTACTCTTCTTCTTCTTATTTTCATAAAGGAAAACACACACTAGTCTTATTCGACACTTAAATCAGGAATGATGGAATGAAACAATTGTGTAAAAGAGAATTGACAACACAAATGAATTACGGTTAAATTAGTTGTAAAGACAATTTGAATTATATTTTTGTGTAATAAATAATAGTTATTATTAACTAGAAACGAAAAAAAAGTAACAATATATTAAAATGAATATTTTTCTTTTAAATTATAAAAAAACAATGGTGGAAAATATTAGTGACTGGAGTTTATCTTAACTTTACTGTTAACAATTGCATGTGTTTCGAGAGTTTGAACTAAAAGTTTAAAAACTGAATACTACATTCGGTATACATTCGCAGATAATAAGAATATACAAGAAATATTACACTTAGTTCTAATTTTAACTGTCTGTTGTTATGTAAATATGTCTTGAGGTATGCATACAGTAGTCAGAAAAATGCAACTCTGTGGCAAATGATTACGATCAATAATCGAAACTAATAACGGTATTGTATTTATTGTATGTTTTTATTTGTTGTAGAGTAATCATTATCAAAGTATAACATCATTATACCCTGTGGTAATCATTAAAATAGAATTTAAGAATGTATTTATAAAAAAAATTTAATTTAGAGAAATAAAAAATCAAAACAACGTACTTTAAGTAAAAGTAAGTATAGCGATGTTATTAAAAAACAAACTAATTTCAAATTATCAATCTTTCCGCAGAAACAGCTATCATTGGAATTTCTTTCTTTATTCCTGAATTTTTAGAAGACCAGCGTTGAAACCACTTGTAAGTAAGGTCTATAAAAGGTCGTTCTAACAAAATTCCTCTCCATTCTGCATTCTCTGTATTGCAGTCACTACTATCTACCACTTCCACTATGTCGAAAGAGAAACCAGACGAATAAAAATTATTCCCTTGAATTCGAATCAATTTGTATTTTACTATGTATGTTGAGAGCTTTACTTCGTTTCTAATTACTTCGCATTTATTGTTTTAGATTTTTATAAATCAAAGCATATAAATATGGAAATTGTAAGTGTTTACAGTGATTTTGTTTATCCTTATTAATTTATTTTAAATTTAAAGAAAACAAAACTTAACTGACCTATTATTGAACTGAATATCAGTTGATTCGTCCGTAGCCAAAATGGTACAAACTGGTGTTACAGACAGTGATTACTTTAAAATGTAACTTATAAAATGTATTTCTCGGCAACAATAATTTTATGGTTGCCAATTGGCAATGTGAATAAAGTTCGGTTGCAATTCATAATATCAATCCCTTAATATCATTACATTCGGCAGAAGGAAGAAATGAAAAAAAAAAATAAATTGTAAAACCAATTGGTTTTTTTAGCAAAAACAAAGTGCATTTGCTGCTTTTTGCATGCCTCCATTCTCCTCCATTATATACGAGCTGAGTAACTTCGACCATATCCTCGGTGTAGCTTAACAGACCAAAGTTTCTGGTAGAAATCGAACCCTCACGGTAATAGTCTAGCTCACTACTCACTAGACTATCAGGGCACCCAGTAATGATATTAAATCGTTTAATTGTAAACAAAATGCTGGACATTCGGTGATAACACCAACTTCTATGAATTCGCCTTGCTAAGGACTATCAAAGATTTTTAAATATTTATGTTCAGTTATTCCAGAAATAATAAACACTGAACTTTATAAATAAATAAAATAACTATTCTCACACTATTTTTACTAAACTCTGGTAGGCGATTTGAAATACCACAATATTGCTTTCAAAACTAATATTAGTTGTAGATGCAGTCATGACCGTTTAGGGGTTTAGTCGATTTTTGTAATTAATACAATGGATGCGTGAAAGGATCGATACATTCGAAAACAAGTTATTCATTCGTTCATTGGTCATTGATATTTCTGTAACGAAATTGTAATATGTACAGGCAAAGTTAAGACGAATTTTTCTCTTCTTTTGAGCTTATATTACAGCGCACTTCTTGTATAATTTAAATGCTAGCATTACCGAGACTTTCAGTTTTTACTTCCCTAAGAATTACTTAACGCCAAAACACGTTTTAATTTTTTGGTACAACACTTTAGCGATTTTTTTTAGTCAAAGATTGTTAAATAGCAATCGGAAGTTATGTAATGTCAAATGAAGGGTTGACATGCTTCTTTTGTTGCAAACGTTTAGGCCACTTCTCTAAATACGATTTCAAAAATATTATTCGAATACAGCAATTGTATACATAATATTTAATTAATTCGCTTTGTTTCTGTTAATATATAATATTTTAAGATAAACATTTTTGAGCATTATATACAAAACCATTGATCATGCGCTTTTTGAAAACTCTTTGGAAAAAAGAGAAAAATTAAGAAAATAACGTGCAAAGTAAAACAGACCGGCAAAAGATTTTGTTTATGTTTTTTTTTCACGTTCTTTGCACTTTGCAAAAATAATACAATTGAATTTATGAACCGGTACTTGCAGGAAAATATCACGTTTATAAAACTAAATATTGAAATGGAAAATATAATTTTGTTTATGTCTATAGATATATACATGTACATATATACATATTTATATACTTCCAATATAAGTGCATACGTACACATATGCAAATTGTACATTACTATGTAGTCTCAAAGATAACTTTCAATAAGAATTTTATTTGATGATTAAATAAAAATTTTGTATCTCTTATGTGCATACATCTGTACATACATTTGTATCACCATTAATTCCTTCATTCGTTTTATTCTAGAAACAGAAGAAATTATTTTTAACGGAAAATTTATTAAAGCTTAAAATAAAAAAGATCAATATTCTTTGAATTATTGGCTCATAATGGGATGACTCATTATGGTTTTTAGCAACATTTTTGTAAATAGTTTACAGAGGCTTTTATTATACTAGTTATACACTTTATTTAAAATAAATAATGCATAAACTGAAAATTATTTCCTTTCCTGACATATTTTTTCTTTTAACTTTCTTTTTGGCAAAAGAATCTGAAGAAATGATTAAAAAATGTAGGTATTCTCAGTAGATGATCCGTTGCTTACCACAAAGAACTTTCTAAATGATAATTTGGTTTAATAATCTTTGAGTTTAATGTTTCTGATTAATAGCAATATTATGTACTATAGATACATAGTATGTATGTATTATTATGTATGTACTATAGATATTTTTGGGCTTACGAGCATTTGTTTGAAAGAGTTAAAGAAATATAAGTTTGATTTAGTTAATCGGTATATGTATGTTTATTAAGTTACGTGTTTTTCAAATATTTTTCCTAATTCAACCGTACCTTAAGTAAATTCATTAATAATGTTTTTTGGAAAATTATGTTTGTTATAAATACATATGTATCTACCGCCAATCCCCTCTATTATATATATGTATATATATGTATGTATGTATGTACAATGTACATATGTTTCTTCTTCGTAACACTTATTATTTTAATAAATAAAAAAAAATATTTTGAATTTAAAATTTCTTTACACTTATTCGTGGTATATAAAACGCTATTAAACGTATTTGTACGCTATTAAATTATTCAATATTTCTTATTAAAAATGTCATAAAAAGAAAAAATTTTAAATAAAATAAAATTTATATTAACTATTTGCCAACATTGTTGAGTCTTCTGATCAGTAAGCGAAATTTTATAATAAAGAAACGAAAAAAAATTTTAAGAACATACATGATGAGAAAGACGAAGAAAATTCTCTTCGTTGCTTGCTTAATCGAAAGAAAACGTATTCGGAAGAATGTGTGTGATTGTTTTCTGTGAAAATCTGCGTGGGGATCCAAAGTGAATTTTCTTATTGGAAAATAATTTTCAGTTAGTGTTTCGTACTCGTCGAGTGTTGTTCTCGGTTTCTTCTCGAGGATTTGTTGTTTCACACAGAAAATCTTCCTCATCATTTCTTTCATAGATTATATACACTCGCAGAATACATATATAGAAAATTATACATACATATATTAAATTCTTACCCCATAATCCCTATACATATATATACACAGTGTCGGAGGAATTGTGAAAATAGGAAAAATTTAAAAAGGAAAAGTGGTTCCTTGTTGTAAAACGCGTTACTTTACGTATATGGTTCGTTCGTATTGGTTAGTAAAAAGATTTTATAAAAATAAAATATGCATCTAAATAATATAAATCTGCATAAATGTGAAAAATATGATTTTGAAAATAAGTTACATAACTGACTAGTGTCGTTAAACAAAATGGCCGTCATTTCCACGTTGATCAATATAAAAAATATATGTATACGTACAAACACAGACTTAATAAAAAAAAAACATTATTTTGTATATCAATATCTTTTAAAATATTAGATTTGTTATTTCGTGAAATTACAAACAAACTGCCATGAAAAAAACAAAAAATTATACAAAAGCAATGAAGAGAATTATTTCAATATTTGGTTAAATTAATAGTGTTTATGAAGAATTTAAATGCAATATATGTAGTACATACATACATACAAATGTATGTAAAAAGTAATAGTGAAAACAATAAAATGAAATTAAGTGTATATATTTAAAACCGAAGAGACAGACAGATCGATACAAAAATAGAGAGTTTTTACACAAATTGGGTGGAAAACAAGAATCTCGGAAAATTTGTCGGAGTACTTTTGTTACTTGTGCTTGTGTGATTGCACACAGTTTAACGAACTGAGTTCATTTCTATTTTTGAATATTTAAAATCATCTTTGGCGGAATGAATTCACCAAAACATATAACCGTGTATCGACCGCAAAGCAAGCAACCGTCATCTTCTTTTCCGTTTTATTTCTCTTTAAATTTTCTCAACCATAGTCGGTTCATGATCATAATGTTTATCCCTTCTTTTTATGTTTCTTCTCCTTTGTTTTTCTTTGTTGTCTGGTTTACGTCAACCCATCACGCCGTTAACGTAAAACCTAATGCTGGCGATTTATCTTTTGAAATACATACATATATTTAAGCGCCACCATAGTAGATTGGCGATTTTTAATTTTAATTTTTTTTACTTAAACAATTACTAAAATATCTTAAAACCTATTCAAAAAAGCTTGAGATTACAGGGTTTCTCTCATTTATATGGATACATATATGCGGTTTAATATTTTAAATGTCGATATACATTAGTATGTATGTACGTACCTATATACATTCTACAAATTTGCTATACTTATTATTGAGGTTCTATAAATAGCATCATTTTGCACTCAGTTATTTTGAAATCAATTTCACAATATGTTATGGTGTTATTTATTATGGTGTTTTAATTTTTAAAATTGTTTACGAATTCTTTTAGTGCATTCATTTGTTAAGTGTGTATACAGATACTTATTTTAGTTTTCCTCTAAACTTATAACTAAAAATGTAATTGAATTAAAATTTGTAAAATTTGAAAAATGTTTATAAATTCAGAATACCACTCAATTGAGCTAGGATTTTGTTTAGTTTTAATCTTAATAAAAAATTAAAATTTTGTGTTACTTTTTTGAAAAGATCTTTTTGAAAAACGAATACTTATTTTTTTTAGTTAAACTATAATTCTTTTCTTTTTTTTGCTTTTTGTATTGTAAAAATATAAAAAAAAAAAAAATTAGAAAAGAAAAATACCTTTAGCAAAATACAAAATTGGTAAATATGTAAATGGTAAGATTTTCAGGATTATCATTCGTTCTTCTTTTTTTTGCATTAAAACGTAAGATTTCTGTGATTACATTTATATTTCTCAAAGCATTCAGTTGTATTAGGTTTCAGTGTTATTACTTTTAATGTTGGCTTAAAAACAAGAAGAAGACACTTGGGAAACAGCAAAACGAAGGAAAGGCAGGCAGTATAACTAAGTATTTTTGTTTGTTTTTAATTTAGTTGTTTTAAAACTAGCATTTAAATTATTTTTTTAAGTGTATACTGGTTAATCATCGAAATCGATATCGGAATCGTCAGAATCATAACCACCGCGTATAGTCTTACGAGGACGATTGATGTATGATTTCTTTTTGACATCTGGTGGGGTCATTAAATCACCCTTGTAATCGATTGCTCCTGATTGCGCTATTCTCCATTCGAGCATATCGATTGAAAAATCATCACAATTACCCAAATCGGTAAAACCAACTATAAAATCTTTTGTTTTACTATCTTTTATCAAAGCTATGGTGGGTATTACTTTGATGCGTAGACGTTGTGTAAGAAATGGTGATTTTTCAGCATTAACTTTGCAGAATTTTGCTTCGACATGTTTACCAGCTAAAATTTTAAGATGCATATCAACAATACGACAGCGTTCTGTTTGATCACGATAAAAGTGACACACAATGTTGGGTGATTTTTTCGACACTTCAAAGAATTCCTTTTCATCCGCCAATTCTGTATATATTCCATGGCCGTTTTTAAGCCATTCCTGTTTCTTATCATTGTACTCCTTCATTTCTCGTATGCGTTGTTCTCTTAATGTTTTTAGATCGTCTTTGTCCAAATTATCAAAACGTTCTAATTGTTCATCCAATTGCTTCTCGATAACTTATGTTATGCCAGCCAATTGATTTTCCAACATATTCGCCATACTGATATTATTTTACAATTATTTATGGTCTTATTATTACGTATTCTCTTGTAATTGATTTGATGCACTATTTCTGATTAAAAAAAATGCGTAGGTTGTTGGAAATGACTTAGAAACTAATTTTATTAAAATGTTTATTAAAAAAATTATTATTTAAAGAATTTGCCTCGAAAGTGAATCAAAAGACGATCGATCGAAAATTATTATTTTATTATAATTTTCCAAAAGCTTTGTGAACTACTTAAGCTACGAATGATAAACCATATGATCTTCAGCACAATTGTTGACTCTAATCCGCAGATGCCCTTCCGCCAATCAGAAAAGGGCTGAGAGTGAATCCTATTCGAACAGGAACTTTTCCACACTTCGATTTTTTTTTAAATATCATTATAAAATACAATTTAACTAAAGAATAATCTTGAAAATTTTTAAAGTGATAATTTCAATATGTAAGAGCTATTTAAGAGTTTGTTTATTGTAATTCTCGGTATAGGCGGCATTTATACATATTGCTCTTCATATTTCCTCGTGTTCATAGACACGCCTGAGTGAATATATGCTATATAAATACGCATAAAATAAAATTATTATTTGATGCTTGGAGGGAAAAATACAAGATGTTTTTTAATTTGTTGTGACGACAATTGTTATAAATTATGTTCTATGCAGGTGACTTTATAATTTGCCTTCTGCGTATCGTATTTTAGTTCACGTATAGACGAACATCTTTTTCAGATATTCTTCCAACAACGCAAATACCATTTCGAATAGAGTGAAATGAAATCCGCTGTCATTTAATAATATTGTATATCTATTATTGAATTGGACTTTTTTTGTCTTTTTCTACTCAGGGTCATACATGCTTTTGAAAACTTTCATTTCGCATGTTTACAGCTGTAGAAATATTTTTCAAGATCACAAAATTTAAAAAACCAAAGAAAGCACCACAAAAAACATGTTTTATTTTTTAAAAAAATATATTTCGTCAGCGCCATTTTTAAATAATTAATTATTAGAATATTGTAAAACAATATATAGTATGTATGCACATACACACATTATTATTAGTATGTATGTATGTATGTATGTATGTAGTATCTATGAGTATTCATGTGCCAATATTCTGATCACTTTCTTGCATATTTTGTCTTTATTTTTCTTTCAAAATAAAAATGATTTAATGATAATTATCACCTTATTGTTTTGCAAGAGAAAATAGAAGAGCATGAGAGATTTTAAGAAAATTCTCTAAAAAATAAAAAAAATATATTTTTTTCGAAATCGAAATTTTTTGATATTTAATTTTTATCAAATATTCATATTGTACATACATATGTATGTAGTATGTATGTACCTAAAATATCGGACAAAACTAAAGCAAGACATTTTTGTGAATAGAACATTGATTAACTATGTTTAATAAATTGTAATAAACTATGTACATTGCTTTTATTAATTACATTAAAATAAATTAGCATCTAATCCAATTGTAATGGATCATACTTCTACAGGAATGCCATTCTAAGCATTTCCATTTGTCAGGTAAAATCCGTTAGGATTTCTGCAGTTTAAAGTGGATTGATTTTTTATGTGAAAGCATTGCTAAAATGACCATGCACCGTCCATCAATTCTAACATCATTGTTTATGAGTCAAACATCGTTTTTATCGTTTGCATTCTTACTTATAATCCTAAAAATGATACTATTAAGGCTAAATTTGTTCGATGTTTGAGGCTATGATTTGCCAATAAGAAGTCATCAAATGCTTTTCCATTTAAATCCGTTGACTTCATTTCTTTCTTTTAATTATTGAAACATACATATGCTCACTTCAAATATTTAATAATGAGGTTATCTTCCAATAGAAAAATGAAACTTAAGGGCATTTATTCTTTTGTATTATTATATGTTTTGCAACAGTTTTGTCTGACACTGTATATACACATGTATGTATGTATGTAAAAAAGGCAGACAAGTGTTGCTCATGCAATTTGTTTGTAATTAATTCATGGCAATGAAAGTGAAAATTAATTTTAATACAATTTAATTTTAATACGATCGAAGGTGAAATATTATTTTCAGTAAAAAAACTACCGTAAAAGTATTTCAGAACGTTTTTTTAAAGACGTATACATATACAAATTAAAATATAAAGACTGAATAAGAATATTAAAAAATATACAATATTTATAAAAAAATTTGTGGAGAAATTGAAACTAAAACGTCGTTTTACAAGATAAATTAAATAAAGTCAATTTGAATAATAATGTCGGGGCAGCAACCGCCTCCAAATGGCCCACGTGGTTGGAATCCACGTATAGCATCTCCATCATCTTTTATGTATCGGCCACCATCTCCTTGGACTCCAGTGGCCCCAAGTCCACCGCCAATTATTTCTGGACCACGCAGACCATCAATGCCGTCACCAGCTCCCATGAGTCCGACCCCATTTGGCCATGCAATGTCACCAGGACCAAGCAACTTACGAGGAACGAGAGGTTCAAACAATATACCTTATCCTAGGCCGCAATGGCCCCTAGCTGGAAATTTTTCACCAGCACCTTATCAGCCACCAGCGTTCCAACCTAATAGTTTTCCTAATCAAGCTGGAGTTGCTCCGCAATTGCCGCCTAAAGTCGGTCCATCGCCTTCGACTTATGGAGGTCCAAATGGTCCAAAACCTTTTAGACATCTTCATCATCAAAACTCATATGGCGATCCTGCGAGCTCATTTCAACTCTCTCCTACTCCATCCCCGATTGTTTGCCAAACACCTAATTCTGAGTTTATGTTTGGTAGCAATCGTCAAACTCCGATGTCGCATATTTACGAAACGCAACAACAACAACAGCAGTATCCGAGACAACAACAACAGTACGCACAATCACCAATGCAACAACGTCCTCAATCACAAAATCAATACGACTTTGTTGGTGTACCACTTGAACCTCCACAACCTAAATCGTATGTGATTTATGATGATGAGGAGGAATATGGTCCATCAACAGCAGAAATAATTGCCAATCAATCTCAGGATTATGTTGACGAAAAGCTTGCAGAATACCAAATGACTATTTTGCAACTTCAAGGTAAGTCACAATAAATATTTACAAAGAATTATTTCAACGAATTTATATATGTATGTATATTTTACTTATATTTATTAAAACATTGACGTAATATGTAAGACGGTTTCTATTTAATTTCATTCCATTTCAATTAATACACAAAATTAATGAACATATTTAACGGTCTGGCTTCGATAACCGTACTTAACACGTTCCCTGCCACGTGTACCGTTTTCGGTGCACACTAAACCTCATTTCTACGCCAAGCGTAATTTTTAAAATTTAAAATGTTTATAGCCAAAATATAATTATTGGTAGGACTATTTTATGTAACGGAGTGATGTTTAGAGTAATTTTAGAGTCATGTACCGATAACGGTACATGTGGCGTGGTAATTACTTATCGGAGCACTTTTGAACTTTTATTGAATAGGACAGTTGTGTAAATACATCGATTTTATATAATACCAAAAACAATAGTTCAGTTCCACTTTTTAAAATATAGAAAGCTACTGATTTCATATTTATGTAATCCAAATACATAATGATGTATTTTCTGAAGAAGATGACCATGTCCCACCTTCTAGAATTACACCATGAATTACAAAACTGTAATGGTAGACCAGTAAAAAGGAACCGCCATGGTACGCAGAAAGTGTGAAAAATTATACACTATATATGTATGTATATTATATCAAACTTGAGTAAAATATATATTCTCTTTTCTACATCATTCCTTATGTATCTTATTATATGTGATTTAAAATTAATTTTTTACTGTTATTTTGTGCATCTTGCCATTTGAATATTAATAATTATGAAAATAATATACATTTTCTCAAAAATAAAAAAGAACATGTATTTATAGAAATTTATAAAAGTAGTTATCGTGTACCGAAAATGGTACACGTGGCCTAGAAATGACACCTTCTCAAAAACAGCTTGGCAGGGAACGTGTTGACCTTAATCTTAATTTGTTGTCTCTTCATTTAGCCATTCGAGTCAAAAAAGTAACCGACTAGAATTATAGATATGTATAGATAATAGATTTTGCAATTATTATCAATTAATCAGTTTATTTGTAAATGAAATATGCTCACTTAAAAAATGTTACCATTCATACGTGTACAGATTGAAAGTTTTGACTAAAAGTGTAGGGATACGAGCGAACAATTTTAAATTATAATTTGGTGATCTCATAGTATTACATTGTAGACATAAATACAATAATTGATGTCAGCGTAATTGAGAGTAATATCTTAAATCTTAATCGTACATAGACGTATAAGCGACTGTTACAGAGAGGATAGTGAGCGAATTTAAATTGCGAAAATTTAATTCATGCATTTGCAGTATTGTTATCGCGAAACTGGAAACTTTGCTTTGTTTCGTTTTCACAAATTATATTCCGTTTAATTATTTAAAATCTTTATCGCCAAAGAGAAAATAACTCTTTTTGTCATCATTGCTTAGCTTGTGCCATTAATCGTTGTCGTCATTCTTCAGTATTAAATAGACGTCGTTTTATTTTCTAGCCTGATAATAAAACGATTAAAAATAGTATGAAAATTTAATAGAAAGTGCTTACATCATGTCAATTGAATTTCAAATCATTATAAATCAATGGACGGACGTTGATTGAACAATAATTGCTCGAAACCGGTACAGACGGATAAAAACTGTTTTTTGTAACTTTTGTATTCTCTTGTTTAAACAATTTAGATTTAGACATACTTGTAAACAATACATATACAGTGCTGTTCAAAAAAATAGATTCACCTGCTCTCCGAAAGGTTTACTAGACATCTCTTATGCAAAGAGTATATGTAAATAAGTAACTGCACTTTGTTCACTGGCCTCTTATGAATATAATTCCGATACATTTCAAAAATTTGAAGCATAACTCTTCTTTAATTAATTGCAAGATATCAATCATGGTGAATCTATTTTATTGAACAGCAGTGTATGTATAGATTAATTTTTATGTACATAAAAAGGTGGATTTTTATTTATTTTGTGTTTAATTTTTGAAATGTTGTATTAAACATACACACACACACACGTTAAAGCTAAGTTCAATTATTTTTATTGATTTCGTGTAGATTTGCTTGCGATCCTTTGCTGGGTGGCAGTGCGTATAAATATTTCTGTTTCTTTCATTCCTGTTTTTATTTATATTATGTTATTATTTATAGTATTAGCTTGTTCGGCAATTTACCGATATAGTTATGTGTGCAGTATGGTCTGCGGCCATCAATTTCATGAAATTTGTCGCAAGCAACTATTGATGAAGGGTCACAGCTTCGTTTTATTGTCGCTACCGTTGGGAGATAGACAACAGTATTAAATCACCAGCGCAGTCTAAACCTTCACATTTCGATGACGTTGTAGATTTACGACAAAAAGAATTCAAGGTGTTGGATATTCTTGTTTAACTATGCTTATAGCGTAAAAGAGTTTCATTAATTTTTATTTTTAAAAACAAATCAATCAATTTTGTTAGATATTTGGGGAATTCTTCCAACGGTGGGGTGTGAAGAACAGGTACATGGAATAATTGAGTTTCCGTCCTATTTTGCTGTACCTATACAATTTTTAGCTTCAAAGCGTTAACTTTTTGGTTTTCTAACAATGAAATTTTCGCTACGACTGCTCCCAAGTGCTAAATTTATAACGTATCTAGACAAATTTTGTGAATACCTCACTGAATATTTAAATAAAATTTTAAATTAAAATTTAAATTTTGTGCAAATGAACAACATAATATACAATCAAGAAATAAAGTTTACATACACCGTTGTTATATGTTGACTTTTTCCCGCTAATTTTCATGTTTTTCTCCAATAGTTTCTATGTTGTATTTTTTTTTATCACATTCTTAATTGTAAAAGTTTTAAACAACGCTATAGGTATTTCCTATTTTCACAACTAATGACGGGAAAAAAGTCTATATATGTACAATGGTGTATGTATGCATTGGTAGTAATAGTTTTGAATATTTTTATTAAAATATATCCAATACCTTAAATTGGTTAATAGAAACGGACAAAGAAGTTGTATGTTAGCTTTTTGTTATTATATTTTGCTTTTTGACCAATATAAAAAAAATTCTTAACGATATGACAAAATTAAATAAAAATAAATGACTGCATCTTACCAAAAGTAAGAAAACAGAATACAGTGAAAGCTCCCATAGGCGGACACAGACCGTCGAGGCATTTTTGTCCGCCTAGGGGAGATGTCCGTCCAAGGGATATTATGTTAAAATATTTCAGGGAAAATTTAATAAATACATATCTACCTGTATATTATTTGTTGCCAACGATATCTGCAATAAAAAATAATCTTTAAAAATATTTTCATTAACTTTTATTTTCCTCATATTCATATACATTGTACATACGTAGATATGTATTTATAGTCGGAGTAGCTAATTAACTGACCATCCATCAGTTATCACATAAACCAAAATAAAAAGGGGAATCACAATTTAGATTTTGTCTATGAACATAAATTACACATTACATAAAATAATAAACCGGGGAATCACCGCACTACGTAATGCTACATAATCTGATTAAGTTGAAAAATACACACTTTAACAAAGAAAAATGTATGTAATCTCTACACATTGCGCATAGTATAAAAGGGGGATAAACCGAAATACAATAAAATTGCTCAGCTTTGCCTTTTGTAATATTTATTTGTCCGCCTATGGGAGATGTTTTTGGAAAAACAGGTGTCCGCGTCCGTCCAGGGGAGATGAATTTGCTCTAAAAATACGACCTAATTCACGGGCCTTAGAAAATCGTCCGTCTAGCGGAGATGTCCGCCTATTAGAGCTGTCCGCCAGTGGAGCTTTCACTGTATATGGATGTATGTATATAAATATTAATAACAGTGGTTCAAATAACTGTTGTTCGAATATAAAGTGATTTTATATATGAA
The DNA here is from genome assembly GCA_930367235.1 of Sarcophaga rosellei. Classification (NCBI taxonomy): domain Eukaryota; kingdom Metazoa; phylum Arthropoda; class Insecta; order Diptera; family Sarcophagidae; genus Sarcophaga; species Sarcophaga rosellei. Next base: position 732,117 of record OV884019.1, on the reverse strand, counting down.
AAGTACGTTATGATAAGATTGCTTATCAATAAAAAAAATAATTTATCTATAAAGTCATCTGATTACTTGCGGTTTTGAGCGATAAAATTAAACTTGCACTTTAAAATAACAAAAAAAAAGAAATTAAAATATTAACGATAAAACAGACGGACAATAAATAATAATTAAAAAAAGAGAATTCAAATAATATAAAAAAACTGCATAGGCCTCTATTGAATAATTTAAAATGATATAGAATTAAATTTTCTCCTATTTTCATTTATCTCATAATATTTTTAAGTTTATATATTTTAAAATCAAAGACTCGAACACTTTTTTAATTTTAGTTTTTAATTTTTTTATTAACTTAAATGTACTCGTAATTAAATCAATAATTATGTCCTTAAGTTAGAAATTTAGAATAGTGCGGAAGTATTTATTTCTGTTAGCTACCGAAATTATTGTACATATTTTATTTCCACTCGCAATAGAAATCGAAATAGAAATACACATAATTTTTAATGTAATTACGAGTGCATTAAAGTTAATAAAAACTTTAAAATCATTTTCGCAAAATATTCGATTCCAAACTGTGTTAATTATAGTACAGTAGACAAAAGACGACATGTACACCCAAAATCAAATGCTTTTTCTTTTAATTGCGGATGATGTGTTTTAATATATTTTGAATTATCGTAGAAGCGAATTAGGCGAATGTCGCATCGCGACACATCAAATTTAATGATTTATGGAATTTTTTTTTTTTTTTATTTCGAACGTCCACGGCCACACACTAACCCACCCTCACCCGACCGCGGAGGGCTCGTCCCCATTACGAAGGGACACGTACACACTACAGTCCGGACTATAGCGGGTAAGGGAAAAGTAATGGCAACAAGAACATAAATCAGCTACAGAACTTAATCACAAGCTGAATAAACTAACAATCCACAGGAACTACCTATGACAAGAACGAAAATACATTTTTATATAATAATTTACAAATTATGCAGATAATAAAAATTAAAACTATTTTGATATTCTTCATACTCACCTCGGCCAATAAGTGTGAATATTTTTTGTCAATATAATAACAAAAAAGGCCAGTTTGATCCATTATTTGATGTGTGGCCGAGCGACTTTATGGATAAATAGTGTTTTTACATCCAATTGAGCTGGCAACACTGATTGGACACTATATACATGTGTTGGAATGCTAAACACAAATGCAAATTCAATTAAAAAAATTGTGAATGAAAGTGTAAAAAAGTGTTGCCAAGGTTTGCTAATATTCGTTATTAAACAAAAAGAGTAAAAGTATTAGTAACGCATCTGATGCGCATTTCTTTGCTGCCGAAATTCAATGGAGAGTAGTGGTTGGCAGTCATGAGAGTAACATCAGCAACCAGTGCTGCCAGAAGATTCTGGTGGAAAATCATCATTTTAAGGAAAAAAAAAAAATCATATTGTGGGGGAAAATATCATCACTTTTTAACTTTCATTTGTAAAACATTAAAAAATAAATAACAATTCAAAATAAAAGTGTATTACATTGATTGGTTATCGGTTTTTGTTATCATATACTAACTTAATTCTTGAGGATATGATATAACTCGATAATCGAACAATTTTAAATTAATTATGTACATTAGAGCGACTCAAGTTGTATGGAAGCGAAATTCGTGCAAGATGTACCCCCCTCAAAATGAACATTGGTATATTTTATGATGACATTTAAAATATTTCGGCTCCAGCTTTGACCTCTCGTGAGCTGGACCATTTTGAAAAAGGGTCTATTTTTCTATGTTTAACTATTTCAATTTACGTTAAATGCATAAAACGTAACCACAACTATAATTAATTACTTAACTGAAACATAAAAGCCTTGGTTAAAAAAATCATATTTTTTGAAAAAAAAATCATATTTTTTGGAGAAAAATCATCAAATCATATTTTAGTTAAAAAATCATCAAAAATATGATAAAATCATCATTCTGGCAACGCTGTCAGCAACTCTGGTATAAATACGATATCTAAGTTATACTTTGATATCTAAGATAAACTCTCTCATTCTCTCATATCAAATCTTTACATTCACACCCTGCCAAAGTGAATTCATAACAAGTGGCCTTATGTCAACAGCTGACTAGTCTTGGGTTGTCAAAATTTGTGTGTGTTTGTTGTGCGTTTGTGTGTTGTTGTTAATTTTTTTTTTTCTTTTAAATTTTTTTTTCTTCCTATTTTGACATCCGAATGGAGGTTTAACAAAAACAAAATGCCTGTTGTTTTTGCATTGTTGTACTTGTTGTAGAGTTGCGGTTACCTTATTGAATTTGCCTTGCACCCTGCCTTTTACAATTAGTGCTATCAACTATTCTGCAAAACAGAACGAAAAAAAACGCTTATTTATCAAAATGCTCTATTTAAGGAAATTTTTAAATCATATCAAATCGAAAATAATGTATTTTTTAATTTTAATTGTTATTGTTATAAATTTAAAAACAAAAAACTGACTAGTATTTTTAAGTACGGAATCGTATATCCTATATCGAAGAAATATTATTTCAAAGAATATATTTTCGTAAATTTTCGATTTAAAAAATTGGCCAAGCAGTTCCTGTGTAGAATTTGTACTGTAATCTTGGCAAACGCGTATACTAGATGAAACAGTTCCTATTTGTATACTTAAGTACGCATGCGAGATTGAGTCGTACTTGATCTTATGCGCTTTTTAATTGGTAAGAATAAAGTAATGGTTTTGAAAATAGACACAAAGAGTTGTGCTGAAATGTTTGACATTTAGCCTGTCGTTAAAAAAAGCGATGATCTTTTTTGTAGTTCGGAACAAAGGACGGATTGAATGGATTCGCATTGACTGAACATTCATGTATACGTTGCTTTTGTCATGTATTCATTAAATATCAATTTTTTTTTATTTGATTTTATAATGCCTTGGCATGACAGGTAACGAATGATCAGACATTAAAAAAAATCGGTAATTTTTTTGGTGGTTAAAATACACTATACATATAATTACTTCGGAAAATAATTTTGTGTTTCATTCAATAGTTCTATATTGGTTGCTTTTTTGAATGGTACTCTCCCTATCAGATCTGAATCGTACTGCCTAACACCCATAAAAAGTAAACATAAACAATCTTTTCGGATTTTTTTGAACAATGGTGAGATAATACCCCAATAAAAAAGAAACACTCAGCTATGTTGATAACACTACCTGTATAAATATATCTTGAGATATACGATACAATGAATAAATTTCGTTACGTTTGCTCTTCACATATCATGTCATGTACTCTACTCTATTTTAGTGAGTATATGTATTCAGAACTTTTAATGAGACATTCAAACCGTTCTTTGGTTCAGAAGGCTTGGAAATGTGGAAAAGTCCATAGAAATTATGAAGGTTGAATACTCTCTCACTTCGTATAATCTTATTAATTTTTAACTAAGGGATTTGCCGCTAAAAGCAGGTTTAAAATCACAAAATTGATAAAGCTACTACTGTTGACTTACATACATATGTACTTATGTGTGTATGTTTGTATATTGACAAATAGATGCGTTTGGTGTATTGTTTAGAACAAGGCAAATTCAATACGGTAACCGTAACTCTACAACAAGTACAACAATGCAAAAACAACACGCATTTTGTTTTTGTTAAATCTCCGTTCGGATGTCAAAATAGGAAGAAAAAAAATGGAAAAGGAAAAAAATGAACAACAACACGCACACGCACAACAAACACACACAAAAACAACAAGTGACCCTGAGGAAACAGCTAACTTGTCTTGGGCTGTCAAAATTTGTGTGTGTTTGTTGTGCGTTTGTGTGTTGTTGCTAATTTTTTTTCTTTTCCATTTTTTTTCTTCCTATTTTGACATCCGAATGGAGGTTTAACAAAAACAAAATGCCTGTTGTTTTTGCATTGTTGTACTTGTTGTAGACTTGCGGCTACCTTATATGAATTTGCCTTGCCACCTATTATGAATTCGCCTAGGTTTAGAATTTTTGTCTCCAACAAATACAACGCAAATATACTTTACGAGGTGACCTCAGCTGAATGATTTTTTTTTCTTTGTCAGACGTTTGTTGTCTTTTGCGTATTTTGTATTCGTAATAACCTACGAACCTGTTGAGAAGCTAGGCCGTAATCCTGACTGAAGGGTTGCAATGGCCGATTATTTATGTATGTATGTATAACCTACGAATTTTAATTTTGTACTTTAACAACTTAATGGCAACCATATTAAGAAAGCATTAAATCTGAACAGTTACTACGACTAACGAGTGCTGGGTGACTGTTACTCAAACATATCATCCTGGAGTTGGTAGTGTACTAAACAACGAATTTCGAAGTCGTAGGTTTGATTCTCAGCATAGACTCTGGGTGTTTGTGACTACTAATAGATTTGACCGACATTATTTTATGATAAATTGTAATATAAAAAAGAAATTAGTTTAATTTATAAGCAATATATGAGTTTGAATACTCCACCTACAAACTTTCATATCAGAAAAATAAAAAAATCGTTACTCGCACTGGTAACTTATCCTATACTAACTTTCCCCAAGGTACAGCATGGATAGGTATAAAATTCTGAGCGTTGGTGACTACATCCGTAATCAAATTTGCATAATACTGTAAGTTTTTTTTTATTTGAAGGTACTGCTATATTTTATATACATATAATAATATTTATTTATCTAATTTTATTTATTTTGTTGTAAATTGTAAAAAGTTTATAAATTGTACTTTTACTTTGAAGCAAATTTTTGCTCACACTTCGATAAAACAAAATGTTGATTTGCACTGTTGTGTATATGAGGCCACCCTGTACAAATACGCCTTGAAAATTTTTCTTCTCTAGGTAAGTCGAATAAGTTCGACTCAAATTGTTTTTAGTAACGAAACGGCTTTCAGCCTAAACAGATTGAAATTACGCTGCATTGTAGTTAGTAATAAAAAAAGTGGAAGATAGTTTTATAACAACTATTCGCGATGAATGTTGGTCGTGTAAGAAGATAATGTGTTTTTTAAGAAAATTTAAAAAAGAACAAACTCTCCGTTAAAGTATGACCAACGAAAAAAGAAGTGATTGAATAAAATAAACCTATAAAGTTTGAAGATTTTTTTTTAATATTGCACAAAATAAAAGTAAATATACTACACTTGCATTTTACGGATACTCAAAATACAAAGAAAAATCCAAATCGGAACAATTAATATCTACATAGATACATATGCATGAATGTGTATGAGGAAGAAGTGAAAGAGTTACGGAATTTTTTTTTATTCGAGTAGATACTTGTACTTGTTTGAAAACAATAGAAAAAATGATTTAAAACAATAAAAATAACATTGTTAATAATTTATGTATTTAAGTGTCTAATCAAAAATATATTCTTGTCAAATAAAGAGAAAAGTAAAAAAAAAAAAATAACAAAAAAAAAAAAATAAAATAAAAAGAGCAAAGCAAACGAAATAAATATAGTACGTGTGAATGTACATACATATGTATGTGTAAAACATTAAAAACGTTTTTAATTTGCCGGCATTTGCCATATCTGTATTGCAATACGAACAAGCCAAAAGGAAAAATCAATTCTTGTAACTATTATTACTTCTTAAACGGGTGGCACGCTTCTGTGTGCGGCAAGTGAATATTGGTGTGTAAAATTAGAGTGCTTTAGTAAATAAAACGTAAATTAAATGGTAGACGACCATGGATAAGTCGACAATAGACGAGAGGCATGAGGAAGAGCCACCACCAAGCAGAGTGGTGGGCGAGGTTAGTTCCGTATTACAGAATGCACCTATACCAGCAGTGCGCAAACGCCGTATAGCGAAAACAGCTGTTGAATCATCATTATCAGGAGGTGAAAGTACGCAACCATATGTTAGCCAAGGCCAAATACAGCAGGACTATGTGACCATTGAGGGTATTACTAATGAAGGTGCTGTATGTGATGAATACATGCAGGAGGCCTCTACTGTAACACGAACTATAACGAAGACGATTAAAACAAGAAGCACAAGTTCCCACGAATACTCGGTAGAAGAATATGAAAATTCAGATAGGTGTTCAACTCCTACCACACCCTCACGCTTAAAGCAGAAAGTAGCTTTGTATGAGAAATCTTGGCTGTCTGGTGAGTGTGGGATGAAGAGGACGGATTTGAGTAGGGAGGATATCGAAGAGAATCAGTCCGAAACTTCCGACATAGTTGTTGACATGGGTTCAGACAATCCGTTTGATATTGACGTTTATGAAATAGAAAAGCGTCTAAGAGAAGAACGTAAGCGAGGTATGGCAGAGGCTGAAGCAGCAAAACTGGCTTTTCAGCAAATCCAACTGAAGTCAACTCCCTCTCCGTTGGCACATAAGGTTGAGATACATGAGGAACATACAGCTAGTCCTTTCAACGTTACTCTTAAGACTACTAGTAAGATATCTCCCGGTGCAATGACTGGCAGGATCGAATTGGAAGAGCATTCTCCGAAAAGTCCTTTTAATGTAACGTTACGTACAACTCAGCGTTACCGCAGAAATCCTCCAAAGTCTGAGGAAATCACAGCTGCGTCTCCATTTAATGTTACCTTGAGAACAACAAAAAGACATTCTTCTAGCTTGAGTCCGATTAGTCCTTGTTCTGTCGACGGAAAGGTCTCTTCAGCTAAATTCCTCGAGGGCGAAAGAACTGTCAGAGAAGTAAAAGCTGTTGATGGGATAACAACTATTGTGACTTCTTCGATGACTACTGATGGTCGTAAGCACGAAGAAAAAATATTTCGTCATGGTGAAGGCTATTTTTCACCCCGTTCGTCTCCTCAGCGAGAAATAAGAGCAACTACACCTTCACGCTCTGTAGATATGACCGCTGGCGGTAGCAGAATTTTTATCAAATTGGAAAATGAAGGCGAACAAGTAAATATGTGTACCTCAGATGAATCCTTCGACGTTACTGATTACAGAGTAACAAGTGAAAGTCGTTTTAAGCCAACCACTGGTGGTGGTATTCAAGTTGGTGGTGAAACCGTTACTCTAGAAACCCCCGCTAACATTGACATAATTGTCGGAACTACAAGCGGCAACCCCAAACGTCATACGGTAAACCTAGAAACCAAACATGAACAAATGCCATGGCAAACGCAACAAAACTATTCAAATTCTTCGTCCTTTTCTACTTATACTACCAAGACTACCACGAAAATAACAACAACGTCTCATCAACATGAACATAGTGAATCATTAGTAAACGAAAATATCCCCTATAAAACTGACAGTCTTTCGAAAACGATACAATCGCAAGGTTCTACCACGCCAGGAGAATCGCATAGATTTGTAACAAAGGAAACAATTTGTAATCCGTCTACCTCGTCCTCCTCTAGGATTGAAAAATCAGGTACAAATTCAACTACTACGCACAAACTTATTAAACTTGACACAGAAACGCATCATTCCGAACACGATGCACTAAAAAAGCGTTTGGAAATCGTAGGTTACGGCCGCGAAGGTCTCGGTCGCGGCACAGGCGTCCTTGCCTCGAAAACAGACAAAATTTTCCAATCTGAACACACAAGTGACGATTCAGATACTGAAGGTACTGCTGCTAGCAGCATAGTCATAGTACCAACAACTTCTATCGCCCTCCAATCAGCGTCACCAAATGCAAGTGTAGATATATCGAAAGTATTCACATCTGCCGTAGGTGCGACCGACGCAACCGGCACCAGTACTTTGACTAAGTCTCTGACTCCGACTCAGATACAACAACACCAAAGTACTTCATCCTCCAGCGAATATCAAGAAATTCAATCCACGATGGCAGCAAAACAATTTGCACGTAGCAACTCTCAATACGATACACACATCAAGGAGAAACGAGGTAACTACACAACACATTATGTAATTAATCTTCTCTTTTCTAAGGACAACTTGATACCCACACCCACATAAACTTGTTCATACTCTTACAAAGCAACCACTAGACTTGTTCTCTGAACTAAGGAATACATATTTGCAAGATTGAGTGGTTCTCCTTTAAACTTTAGAAAGATCGATATTATTTTACGCAGTTAAGCACTGGTGTTAGTTAAAAATGTTCATGAAACGAGAAATAAAAAAAAAAAATTAATAATAAAAGCGAAAACATATAGCCGCTCAGTCGCATATACAGTAATCCACCACATCGACATTCACGGATACAGCCATACAAATGACATCATTTTTACTCTGGTTCAGTTCGGTTTGGTTTTCGAACACAAACTCACTGAATAAGTTTTGTATTTAATTTCCATTTCTAATGTGCAGCCCGTTGTTAATTTTATTTTTATACATTTTTTACGATTCTACGCCGGTGTGAGATAATAAAAAGCAAAAAACAATAACAATCAAACAGCACAAACAAAAATATTAATTGTATACTGAAAAACGAACACTCTCTTAAATTAAATAGTGGTGTACATATATGTATGTATTTATTTTATGTAGCAAGTCTACATGAGAGTTTTATTAAAAGTATACGATTTAAAGTTGAAATAAATTTACGCACCCCCTCTCTCATGATTATTAAATACATTTACATTTAGCCACTGATAACAATCTGATAATGATTGCGAACTCTGTCAGAAACATATTTCAATACACATGCTGATTTATCTTATTTATGTATACCACTTGTCGCAAAAATATGGAAAATTACGAATGCAATAATGTCAGCCTTCAATGAGCATTAGTTTGAGGTCAACTGAAAATAAAAAATTATGTAGTTTTTTAATACAATTTGTTTGATTATAATTCACTGCTACTGCTACCAATGATCTCACTAGCAGCTTATACAATTGAACTTTATATTGGAATTTATATAAAAAAAACACACACACAATCACAAGCTCTTCAACTTTTTGGGTTTCTGATTGAAAAAAAAGAAAGAGAAAAAATCTCTTCTGTAAACATATCTCTAATCGCTGTTCTTAACAATTTTCTAGAAAAATGTTGTAAAATTCTTTAAATGTTTTAGATTCATAAACTATACTGATATGTATGTATACAACAAATTTCTTACACAATATTTACATTAGGGCGACCTTTATCTATATGAAATATTTTTGTTGTTTTTTCCAGTGTCACCCCCACCTCAGTTTGATGAATATTTATAAAAAAAGAAAATTATTCTGCAACATTTTCAAATCAATCGTTTGGGTGTTAAGGCGATGAAATTTAGAGGGAACTATAAAATTTAATTTTCTTTCCTTAAAACTTCAAAAGTACATGTTAATTTTATGAAAAGATTTTGTAAGAGGAATATGTTTGCTGTAAAGTTTTAGACATTTTTTACATTAACAGTTTTTTTTTCTTAGTCTTATATTGAACATAGTAAGGTAACATTTTCACAAAATCCACATGTGTACATAAGTATGAACATACATAGATGTACATATTATCATTGCAGTTGTTGACGCATTAGAACTTTGGTGGTTTGAGGATAGCAACCTAAGAAATAATTGTAACGCAGTAATGTTTTATGCCCCTGGTGCGAGATAGATGGCGAAAGCCATAACTAGTATGGAGATATTTTCTCTTTTTAATTTATATTGTCCCCAATTGAGTTTAACATACTACTATATAAGAATTTATATTCATTCAATTTATATATTGGCCTTTAACTTACAAAAACAAGAAAAAAAAAAAGATTTTAATAATTTCCAACTGTTAATTGTGGTATTAATCTTCCTCTATTTGAAATCGAGGAACGAGTAATAATTTAATAGAAATCGAATAATATTGAATAAGAGTGTAGAGTAAGCCTGCAAAAAATAGGTTTATATATAAACAATGTATTCTAAATCCAATAATGATTTTAGTTCATTGGATTTTAAATAAGTCAACACAATTTTATTTTCACTAAAAGTACGAGATGTAATGGAGTGAATAAAATGAGTGCAAATGAAAATTTTCTAAATAAGAAGGTGATAAACATGAAACATGGGAGCAGAAAGACTGGCACAGTCGTACCATAGAATGTCACAAAATGTAAAGTTGCGTGGTGGTTATGCCATCAAACTTCATTTTATAGTTGTTGTGTAGAACAAGAGAACATATAATTTCTGCAGCTTAAATTGTGAATATCAAAATTATTTTGATATTGTTCAAACTTACCCCGAATCATATGTGTAACTATTTTCAACACCACACGAAAAGGTAAGTTTGATCCATTAAATTGATGTGTGGCCCTGCAGCTTAAGAATCACTTTTAAAGATCAATTATAAATACTTTCACAATCCCTTATAGAGTATCAGAAATAAACAGGTCAAGATTAAACGAACCATGTTGCACTATGATGTCTGACTTTAATTGCAATTATAAAAGTGCGAAGAAACTTTATTTGAACAATAGCAGAAATATATATTGGCCACAGACGCAATCAATAAAATAAAAAATAATAGTAAATAACGGGGCGCCCTGTTAGTCTATTCGGTAGTGCTATCTAGACTGTCAGTGTGAGGGTCGTGGGTTCGATTCCCACCAAAGGCTCTGGTCTGTTACACTACACCGAACTACACCGGTCTAAGTTACTCAGTTCGTAATTATAATTATATATAATTTGTAATTGCATTATAATTAATAAATAAAATAAAAATAAAATATTAAATAAAATACATATAAGTATGTATGTAAATGCATGTAAATAATTGCTTCTCAATGGATGAACAAAATAAAATGTAAAAATAATCAAATCGAACTTATGCATGTGTGTACGAGTATGTACATGTGTATATCGATTTCTTAAACATGCAGATTAACAAATATAGTTCATTTCTTCTATAAATTTGTATGTTTTCATGCTTAATCGGTAGACAGAAGAAAAACATTTTTGTTATTAATCAAAGCCGTTGAAGTCATGAAAGACATCGGTTTCGCTGTTTACTGAATTAAAACTACCTTTAGTAATGACTTCAATAAAATTATTTGTACAGAAAAAAGTAAAATAAAAAATAAGAAAAAAGGAAAAAAAACGTCAAAAAAATCGCGTGTGAATTAAAAAATTCTATTAGCTTGTAATAAAATAATGATTTCATTTGTACTAATTTAGTGATTGATATCTATAGACGTTTTACTCCAAAAGAAGTTTGTTTATAATTATGTAAACCAGAGACGTCAATTCAATAAACGATGACTTAGATTGATGAAAATCACAAAAATGTTTTAGTCTGTTAGGATTTTCAAACGGGTAACCAGTGAGAATTTTCTAAGTGATTTTCACTCACTGTAGCTTATGCATTAGCTGGTATGAGATATTTTATTTCATCTTTGAAGTTTATGGTATAAAAGATAACAGATCGCAGTGCCTTAATTAGTAGAGACACTGTACTGCAGCGAAAATTCACTCGGGTACCGATATGGTGTAAGTTGTATATTTAGTCGAGTAGAACCTTTAAATTATTTTTTTTATGTACATATATTTTATTCTTCCAAATTTCTTTTATTTAAAAATAAAAAATTGTGTATTTTTTTAACTTTTTACACAAATTTATTGGGCTTCGCACATTATGTCAAAATATAAATCCCATTTTAAGAGAATTATTCTTAATAGAATAAATTTTGCGATTAGAGACGGTTTGGCGTTTGATATTTATATAAGAGTGCGTAATAGCTATTTTCAGTTTTACTTTTTCGTACCACTTGAGCTTTGGTTCGTTTAATATTGAAGAAAAATAAAATAAAATCATATGAATTCTTTTAGTTTCTTTAAAAGCAATAATTTTTATTTTTAGTCTATCCTCTGCACAAATATCCTAAACAGTTGTATTAAATATGTCTTCAGATTTGCAGTTTAAATTTTACTAATTCAATAAAGAATGCAAACTATTGACGACATTTCTTCTATTTCTATCAAGAATATTTAACTATAGTGTATTTCAATTCTGTTGAGAAGCTAGGCCGTAATCCTGACTGAAGGGTTGTAATGGCCAATTATGTATGTATGTATGTATTTCAAGTCTGTTTTTCTGATTAGTCTTCGTTATAGTCGATAACATGAACTGAAATTTAAATCTTAAAGTTAAATGCATTAAGAAATTTTATAACGATCGTTATAAACATTACTCAGCTTTTTAATAGAAAAGTTTAATAAATAATCATCAATAAAAAATTTATAAATTATTTACGTTGTAACTTCATGTTGTTTCTTCACACAGTATTCGATTTCATAGCTATTTTAGATGAGATCATACAATCCGACCTAGAAATGACCGAGACATGTTCTTTATCCATTCAATATTAATTTTAAATCAAAGTGTCGCCAACAAAAAAAAAAAAAAACATTCATGTACGTACATATATGCATACGTATGTATGTACATACTTACTCGTGTTCGATTATTAAACATTTAAAACCAAAAACAAAAAAGAAACAAAATAAAAAAATAATAATAACAATACTACATATTAACAAACTAACGACTTGCAACGTTTAATCATCAATGAATATTTTCTAATATTACATTACAACTTGAGATCGTTTGATTGAACGATGATGTTGTTGATGTGATGGTTAACAATTACAAAAGCAAAAATCAAATTTAGGGGGCTGGAAAGATCGAAGCTATTCATTCACTGGTAATTTTTGTATATTAAATTGTGTACACCGATACATGCTACTGTTTATTACTGTATGTATATGTATATTTCAGTATTTGATGCTTTATTTACTGAATATACATACATATATGTATGTATTTCGATCTTTGTAGGAGATTAATGAGGTTCGAATGAATATGAATGATTTTCGCTTGTTTGTTGTATGCTCAAGTGAATTTTTTAATGTAGGAATTCTAAAAACCAACAATACTAAATGGGAATGAGAAGTGAAATAAATAAATTGGTAAAATGCCACTCAACTACGTAGCTATCTATTTGTGCGTAACTATGTAAATGTTTAAAAATATATATACATATACAGACGTGTAGACGCACGCTTGAATGAACTTATTTGCGGTTACAGGTACGAATCAGGTACATTTGGTAGCGTAAACGCAATAAGAAAATAAATTATAAAAAAAATATATATATATAATTGATACAAACAACTCAACACCTTACAAAAGAGTCAAACAAAGAAAAGAATGATCACAAAATGTAAAGCAGTATGATCTCAAAATATGTATACATAATGCAAATTTTCTTGAATATTATTTACATTTTCACTTCTCTACTATAATCGATAAATTTCTCTTTTTTAAATGTTTTACTTCCGATCTCGCGAACAGCATTGCTATATCAAAAAGGGATATTTAGTGAAATTAATTAATTCTTTAAACTTCATTAGAAATTTCTACATTTACATACTTTTTTTTATTTTATTCGAACAAGAACTATTAAATAAATTTCTGGCTATCTATTCTAAAGTGAAACAGAACCTATAGCTGTGCAGTGTTTTCATAATTTATGTGTTAATGGGATGGATTTAATATTGTTTAACGCCACATCATAATCATATATTTTAGCTGTTTTACTGTCAAAGCTCGCTTCTGTGGGAGTAATTTGTAATTGACTAAGCTGCTTCGCCGATTCTTACATATGATTCTTTGTGATTCATATATGTACATACATAGCTTCATCGGTTCGTGTTGATGTTTCATTTCTCGTAATGATCTGATGATGACAAAGCTAGAATATGTAAAATCCTCTTGGTTCCAAATTGAATACACTTGATTTTCTTGTTTTCGGATGAATCATTCTGTTTGTACACGTTCTGCCTGAGAGATATCCTATGATTTAACAAGGAATTTTATTGAAGTTAAAATTTTACGCTGTTAAGACAATTCGTCGTATATAAAAATCTCTACGACTTGCATAAATAAAATTTTGAGTTTAACACATATTTATATTTATATTTATAAGGCACACGCACGCATTCATTTATCAATATAAAATTTTGAGTGGGTTGAATCTTATAAAAAACAACAAATAAGCAAGAACATACATATGTTATCTATGTGCATATATGTATGCATGTGTACGTGTATATTTAATTCTTGAATGAACGAATCGACAATGGGTTGTTTCGTTTGGCCACAGCTTTCGTCCATCTTCATTATATTTCCCCCAATGTTATTTATATTTTTAATTTTGGATTTTGGCATGTAGTAATGTACACATCTTATGACTTCTTATTGAGTTCCTTGCCAATGTTATACTCAATTTTATTAACCTTTAATTATTCATATATCTATTTAGGTTTTTATTTTAAGCATGGAAAAATTCAACAAAAAAGAAAAAATGTATAGGCGAGAACGTTGTTGTTTTGATCATCGTCATCACCATAAGATAGATCATCATTAATTTACGAAATGATTTTAAATTTATAGTATATGTATACAAATAAGAAAATTAAGAGTTAATTTTAGAAATAAAAATTTTATAATCAAAACATGTGTTGAACATTTCTTTCTTTCTTTTTGATGTTTGTGCAAAAAATATTGCCTTGGTACACAGAAGATAAAAATTAAAAATTTTAGCCAAATATTATATACCCTATCTAGTCTTTAGACTAAGGCTATTTCTACAACTCATTCGGTTTTAATTGCTAAACTAATGTCAAAATGAAAGACTATGCGAAATTTAAGAAATAAACGCTAAGAACTTTGTAATTATAGTGTTACTTCAGAATATTTAATATATTCGAAAATATACCATTTGATATTGTGGCTTCTTGAAACCACAAACTATATAGAGCATATGTACATATGTATGTATATCTACTATATTTTTTATCATTATTAATTCAAAAGTAGTCTTTTCAATAGTATTTATAAATCGAAAGTTTTAATTTAATTAAATTATTCAAAGTAAGTTAATAATTTTCTGACAGACAAATGTACTACATATTTATATTAAAACACGTTTATATAAAAAATATATATTTACGCACGTATGTATGTATGTATGTAAAATGTATTTTTATTTAATTTCAACTCCTGATACAACTTAATTTATTTGTTTATATACAATTTAAACATGTATGTATAAACCGTATTATGCTAATATTTTTTTCGTGGCAATGAAAATATTTATGTAAGATTGATTAATATATATGTATGTATGTATGCTTTTGCAAAGTTCAAACCATCAAAATCATCAATGACGTCAAGACGTATTGGCTGGTTTGATAAACTTGAACTATTATGCATACACATGTACATATGTATATATGTATGTATGTATAATAATAATTAAATGTTATATGCAAATTTTTTTAATAATGATTAGCTTTTTTTTTCTATGTGACTAAAAAATCTGTTCTATCCTACTGCATTAATCGTCTAATACTTTTTTTTTTTTTCTTTTCGAGATACTTTTTAATTTTTACATAACACGTTGTACATAATTTACCGTTTGCTACATCTATATTTATATTTAGAAGAAGCACATTTAATAATTTTAATTAGTAGGGTGCCCTGGTAGTCTAGTGGGTAGCGTGCTAGTCTACTAGCGTGAGGGTTGTGGGTTCGATTTCTGCCAGAGACTCTGGTCTGTTATACTACCCCGAGCATAAGGTCGAAGTTACTTAGCTTGTAAATAATTAAATATATGTAATTTGTAATTGCATTGTAATTAATAAATAAAATAACCTCATTAACTAATTAATTGTAAATCTTATTGTGGATTAATAGTGTTCTTAAACTACTTCTTTCGATTTCGGAATTACCAATGAAGAAATGCATAAACTCTGACACAAATTTCTGTACATAATTGACTTTATTCCCTAGGCCGAGATAGAATATGATTTTCAATTGAAAAATTGTTTACCAATTTCGCTACCTACAGGACATTTGTCCTTCGAAGGTTAATTGAATGCCATAGCCATTATGTTTTTCTTTGTAGTTGTTTTGTTGGGTTATTGGGCTGTCTTTTGACTTTTTATGCTATAATATTCCGTTCAAATGTATGCATATTGTTTTATAATTTGTCTATTTAAAATTTAATTAACGCTTTTGTTGTTGTTCTGACTGTTGCTCATATTCTATTAATAAATTTTACATTTAATTGGCAAATTGTTTACATTATTGTGTAATTTCTTTAACAATTGTTGTAATTACTATCGTGTCAATAACTTTAGTTTTTAACTGATTTGAACAATAAATAATTCAATTACAATACCTTAATTCTTCTTATAATTACTTCTTGTGCTCTAAAAATGTTGTTTATATTGTACCATTATTTTAAATAATCATTAGCGTAGTCAAGTTTTTAAACATTATCACTTATGCTCCTTTAAGATTTTTATAACGTTAAAAATTTTAAATAAAATGAAAAGTTATGAAATTTATCTCTATTCAATAATAAAAGTAATAAGCAATTTAAAAAAAAAACGGCATTTAAATATCGGCATATACATAGGTAAAGAAAATCTTACAAACGGGTGCTTTAAGTTATTACTGATACCGTACATACATATGTACATACTCGTATATACATATATAAACGTAAATATATATTTGAAATTATCAATTTCCGTAATGTTACAAGTTATTGGATAAATATTCTAACATTCTACTATACTTATAGTTAAGTCTTGTTAAGTATTAGTCTTTTTATTTATGTGTTCATTAAGTATGTTTGTAAAAATTGAAATAAAAAGTGTATATAACTCTGACAGTTTTTGTATCATGAGGACTTATATGTATATAAGAGTAACAATTTTACATCTTTTATATACCATAAATATTTAATTATTTTCTTATATTTTCTAATCTCCGTTTACTTTCTCTATTTGTTTACTTACAGAGGAACAAGAACGTGTTCAAAAGAAAACTTTTACGAATTGGATCAATTCATACCTCTTGAAGGTGAGTGTAATTAAATAAAAAAGTAATTTTCAAATACTCTACTTATATGTACATGTGCATTAGCTTTCATTTACATTTGTTTATTTTGTTGTTAGTACTATTTTGTTCGATGTGGATTTTACTTACCGGAAAATCAAATCCCAAAATCCATTAAATTGCCATAAAACAAAATCTTGGGATATTTCGTATTAAATATTACAAATTTGTTTAAATGCAGGATAATAAGCAAAAAAATTGCATTGGTCACAATTAAAGTGATGCATTATTAATAAATTTTATCGAAGCTATTTTAAAATTCATGTTAAGAATTTCATTTTCATACGCTTAATTGCAATTTTTTTGATGATTTTTTTATATATGGATATGTATGTCATACTTACGGTGACCAGACGTTCTGTATTATACAGAACAGTACTGTATTTTAGAGCCCTGTTCTGTATAAATTATTCTTTGCTAAAAAACGTGAAAATGTTCTGTATTTTCTTTAGCGTTCTGTATTTGTTCAGTATTTAGTTATTTTTTCAGTTTTACATAAGAAACGCAGAGAAAAATACATAAATATTAAAAAATTCTGACACAAATGTAGGTAATAAAATTTTTTCAACTATAAATATTTACCAAAAATGATAAGTAGTGTCGATATTTTTGATTGTTCAAATCATAACAACATAAAAATATATCCAATACTTGTTAGTTTTTTTTATACCACTGAAATGTGTGCAAGTAAAAATACTAAACGGTCGGCCATCTAACGTTTTTTTTAAACTAGTGCTTATTTCGTGAATGGTAACACTTAGCTCATGTCTGATTTGACAGATAATTAGTTTTATCCTTCCGCTGAACGAATATGGTTGTATATACGCTTGAACAACGCTGGGATATATTGCGACATTACTTTGAAAATCATGGTAATATTGCAGAATGTGTGCGAAAATTGCTTACGGATTTTGGAAGAAGAGAAGCACCGTCAGCTCCGTATGTAAAGAAGCAAAATTGTCGCATTTGGGGCACAGAAAACCCGCACGCATACATTGAAAAGCCGACGCACCCAAAACGAGTCACTGTTTGGTGCGGATTTTGGTCTAGAGGCATAATTGGGCCATTTTTCTTCGAGAATGAGCAAGGAGTGGCCGTTACAGTCAATGGCGATCGTTATCGGGCCATGTTGAAGGAATTTTTGTTCACAAAAATTTAAGATCAGGGTATTGGCAACATTTGGTTTCAACAGGACGGCGCTACGTGCCACACAGCCGATGCTACACTCGATGTTTTGCGCCCTGTTGTTGAAGATCGCATTATCAGCCGCTGAGCTGCTGTCGTTTGGCCACCTCAGAGCTGCGATTTGACACCGTTGGACTATTATTTGTGAGGTGCCGTCAAAGATAAGCACTTCGCCGACAAGCCAGAGACTCTTTAAAAGACAATACTCGTGAAGCCATTGGTGAAATACAGCTGCACACAATCGATAATGTGCTTAAAAATTGGACTGATCGGGTAGGCTACTGCTTGGCCAGCCGAGGCAGCCATTTGAATGAAATTATTTTCCATTATTATCCGGAAGGATTGTACTTTCAAATAAAAAAAGAAATTTGAGAAAATATTCAGTAGTTTTTTTTAAAGCATTTTCAAAAATTTTTCAATTTTATTTGCTTTCTTTTGAATTAATAAATTTTTATTTTTCTAGCAATCAATATAATAATGTTTAAAACTTTATTGACAATTGAAATTTTGACGGTTAGAAATAACCTGATTTAGAAAATGGTGGTAAAATACACTTTATTTTCTCCTGTTCTGTATTTTGCTGAAAAAAATATGGTCACCGTAGTCATACTACATTAATTTTATTCATGTGATAAACAAAGAAGATATTTGATAGAAAGAATTTTAAAATCCAATTTAATAAAAAAAAAATATGTTTAGAGTCAATATACATATGTAATACATTTTTCCTGGAGTAAATAGCATACATAACTACATACATACGTATGTATATAACTACAATAAATATACATATATTTAAAGATTTTGGCAATGTTTTATAAATTTTCCATTTTGAAATGTTTACCATTGTCTTCATTAAGAACGAGTGATTTTTATTAATTGCAATTTTGTTTCTCAGTGTACAATAAGAACTTGTGCAATGTTCTACTCAAAATGCTCATTAAGATTTGCCATTTCAACAAACGAACAATACTTGCAAATTACACTATGCAAATACACATGGAAAATATCTTTCACATTTTCTACATATTTTTATATGCTATGGTCACCTACCATTTTTTTCTTTCAAACTGTGAGATTATTCATACATTTTATCATAATTTTGAAATGTTGTATTCGATTTTGTTATATTATTTGGCGAAATAATCCCGAATTATGCCTGATTTAAGTACCTATGACATCTGAAATGTTGATGATTAAGTCGACCATAGCTCATCAAAAAAATAAAATAAAAAATAAAGTGGTTATCTATGTCAGAACATTCACTTGTTGCATAGTGTCCTAAAACTAAATGCCGGTCACTGTTCGCCCCAAAAATTTGTTTATCGACCATTTTTGGTTTTCTTTAATTTTCGAAATCAAAATGATTAAAAAATACTCATTACAACATTACAAATGTTTATTTTTTACTAGTAAATAAAAAAGCGGTGGACATGTTTTTGCCATTTCTTTGACGTAAGTTTTTAAAAATAAATAGAATGTGTTTATTTTTAAATGTACAATTTTAAAAAATTTTAAATTTTATGAAGATTCGATTGCATCTGTACCATGGGTGAATCATAAATTTTTATAGAAAGTAAATTTTCATATGTTTACGTTACTATAAATAAATATAAGGGGTATTATGACAATTAAACACACTTTGAATATTTCAAAAATATTCGAATAATTAATTCATACACCATGGATTTTTGTTTGATATACAAATATTTAAAGTTCCATATCTTGGATAATAATAATGATAACGTCTTAAGAGTTACATTTTCTGAACGGTAATTTTTTGATCTTTAATTTACATAATTTATAATCTTTAATTTAATAAAATTAATTAATGGGAGGGGAAGAGTAGCTGTGGTTTGCGATATATACAATTTTTGAAAATATCCAACATTCCTGTAACTCAATATCATTATTTATTTTATTAATTTATTTTTCCTAAAATCCGCATTAAACTGAACAATAAACTTTTGAATTATCTGGTAACTAAATTACTTCCATTGAGAAGTTTCCATGTGTAGTTGGATTATGAAAGAATATTACAGTATTGCATAAGTAACTTGACAAGTGACAAACTTTGAACAATAATTGCAAACTGTGCTTTAGAAAGGCTCATGGAATTCAAAATCGGATATCCATCAAAGGATTCTGCATTATTTTTTATTTTTTTAAGCAATATGTACATACATATGTATACAACATTTACTTATGTGTCATATGTATACAATACATATACAATTTATTTTTAATTCTTATTATGTATAATTGTTTTTGGTCCACACCCTTTTTAATGCCAAACGTGATTTTAATGCATTCAAGTTATAATAAAACGAGGTTTAACAATTAAAGTTTTTTTCTTTAAGACTCGCGTTGTATGTATGTATATGTTGCATAAAGTCGCTCAAGTATGTCACTGTGTGGGCTTTTCGATTGGCGAACAAGTCTACATATTTTGAAGGAAACACGACTTATTCAGTTTAATATTTTTTGTTGAAACTTGTTTTTTTTTTTTTTTTTGGTTTTCAAATTTATTTATCCTTTTTATTTGTACAATCGGTTTTTATTAATAGTTTTTTATTTGATTCATTTTTTAATACGATATGCCAATCGACTTCATAGAGAAATATACATACATACATATGTACATAAATACGTCATCAAAAATTATTTCCAGATAATTTTCAATTGCTAATTGGTAATGTGTAGTATACAAACGCAGAATTTAAAGTTGCCATTGTAAATACATAAGTTGTGTGTGATTGTTAGTTTTGATATTATTTAGTTGCCGGTTTATGCGAAAACAAAGGATCAAACGAATGTCGTTTGTATGTCAAGAAAAAGAATGGAACTTATCTAAATTCATTTACGGCAGAATATTTTTTTACGAAATACAAATTAGTTCATCATACAAATTAGAATTAAGAATAAGAAAGTGCTTTTTTTTATTAATTAATGTAGACGTAAAGTTACATTGTATCTGTACTGAAATATATTTTTCAATAATAATTTATGTTTGATTCTTTATCTACTTCCAGCGTGTTCCACCGCTTCGAGTTGATGATTTAATTAACGATTTGCGTGACGGTACGAAATTGATTGCACTCTTAGAAGTGTTATCTGGTGAGAAACTTCCCATTGAAAGGGGTCGTGTACTCAGACGCCCACATTTTCTTAGCAATGCCAATACAGCACTACAGTTTTTAGCTAGTAAGCGTATAAAATTGGTTAATATTAACCCAGCCGATCTGGTGGATGGGAGACCACCGGTCGTATTGGGTCTGATATGGACAATAATATTGTACTTCCAGGTAAGTTTTATTGTCATAATTTCTTTCTTATTTTTTTTTTTTTTTTTTCATACAGCACTAACTCTAAAGCACTAAATTTGTGTTGACAAAATCAGAATATATATTTATATGTATGTATATCACGTAAACATTGGTTTCTTAAAAAGTATCCTTTGACTGTTCAAAATACATATGTACAAAATTAAGAAGAAAAAACAAAATTATCATTTTTATTTGCAATTGTATTGATTTATACCTTTTATTTCCGATCTGTCATATTATATATGTATATTTTTTATATTCCTTTTTTTTCAATTAATATGCTAAGATTCGAAAAAAGAGGCGGAAAAAGCTAGTAGTTGTAATTAATTATAAGCCACAGGTAATATAACAATAACAACAATAATTATAGTCTGTAGATCTCGCTGTAGATGTCAAACATTTTTGTCCACTGCAATTATCGATCACATCAGTTTATCATTTGAATAATATAATTTGTGTTTTTTGTTCTGTCTATTTGACACACAGTGAGTTTTGCATATTTATTTCATATACACGTATTGTTTTTTGATAATTATTTATAACTATTTAGTAGTGTTTATGCACATTAGATTTGAATTCTGATCATTTTGTAAGTGACAGGAAAGATTTCCACATACGCATAGTTCGGTTAAAGTACTATTGGTCCTTTGTTATCCATTGTCTCATCTATATCTTAATCAACCATAAACGAATGTACTTACGAAAATAAGTCGCAAAAAGTTACTTTATATCAATAGAGTACAATTTTTTAACTGATCACAAATCAATGGATATACACTACTCATGCATTGGAATAACAGAAATTGTATTTTACAAGGAGGAAAAGCGGAGGTAGTGCCAGACATTGTGGCGTTAAATTATTTATTTATATCTTCGCAATGATTTCTTTTTATTTTGTTTTATAATTAAAGAAAAAGAAAAACAAAAAGAAATTGTACATCCTAATGAGCATATTCTTTTGCCTCATTCGCTAAATCACTTGGGATAAAGAATCGTATATCTGTCATCTGCAAATGAGCAATTGGATAAGTTTAATTTTTAAATTGTATTCGCATGCGTTTTATTTATATATACATACATACATACATACATACATATATACAGATAGTTTAATAGATAATTTAAATTTTTTGTAACTTGTTTGTTTCGAATTTAATTCAAGATTTGTTTGTACTGATGTAGTAAATTTGTTGTACTGATGTATGTACATATTTAGAATGCGAAACTTATGTTTTTGCAAATAAACAAAACCATTTAATAAGTCGCATTATATCCATACGTATGTATCGATAAAGGAAGTTAATTAAAGTTGAAGAGAAAATAATTAAAATGCTTTCGTTACTAAATGATATTTTTGTCATTTAAGTTGTATAAATTCTATGTCTCACCTAGCATGTGGTCTAATGCCTACTTTATTTTCATTATTTTTTTTTTATTGTTTTTATAGATTGAAGAGAATAGCCGAAACCTTGAATATTTGAGTCAGGGTATTAGTGGTTCAGTTAGTTCTCTAGACAGCGTAGGCAAGAATGCCAGTGATGTGAAGGCTGAAAAGTGGAAGCAAGGAGCAAGGAAGACTTTACTCAATTGGGTCACAAATGCCCTGCCAAAGTATGTAGTATGAGATGTACAATATTTGTGTAAGATTATATTTAGGTAGAGATTTAATCGTTACTTTGATATTGCAGGGAAAGTGGCGTTGAGGTAAAGGATTTCGGCGCCAGCTGGAGAGATGGCGTTGCTTTCTTGGCCCTTATTGATTCCATTAAAGCTAATTTAGTAAACCTGGCTGAGTTGAAAAAAACCAACAATCGTCATAGATTGGAAACTGCTTTCGATGTGGCGGAAAGTAAATTGGGTATTGCAAAATTATTGGATGCAGAAGATGTGGACGTTCCAAAGCCAGATGAAAAGAGTATAATGACGTATGTGGCTCAGTTTTTGCATAAGTATCCCGAACCAAAGGTACGAATCATTGTGACTTTCATTTCATATATATAATGATGTTTTGATAATTTGCAATTTTTCAGGGTGCGAGTAAAGATTTTTCCCATATTCAGCAGGAAATTGATGAGTTAAAACGTTTCCTGTTGGAAAAATCTACTGAATATGAACCGATGGTTATGTCAAATTCATTTCCACGTGATTTTGCCGAATATTTAATTGCACGTTCAGAAATCGATGCTCATTTGCCAACATATAATCGCCTAAAACAGCTGGTAGAAAGTCAAAGTGGCTTCCTACAGGTATCTCGTAATGCGTGGGAAGACATTAACATGTTGTGGCAACGTGTTCAATATCAAATGATGTACTGGCTTTGGTTATTAGATTCCGAATTACCTGGAGAATTTGGAGAAGTCGGCAAATGGTTGGCTGAGGCCGAGAAAATCCTTATGGATAATGATATCCCCACGGCAATGAATGAAGAAACGGCTGCCGTTATTTCGCGTAAATTAGAAGAACATAAACTATTCTTTGCTGATTTACCACGCATTATAGCGATGTTTGAAAATGCCAAGAGGTCTCCTTTGGTTCAGAAAGTGCCATTGGAGCAATTGAGAAATATGGAAAGACGTCTCCAAGAAGTTGGACCTAAGGCTGCCGAACGAAGAATAAAATTAAAGTTCTTAGAACATAAATGCTGCTTAGTTGCCTTCCTTAATTTGGTTGAAAACAAGATGAAAGGCTGGACTGGTAAATATGGAACTGAAGAAAAGGTAGCCCAGCAATTAGAACAATACAAGAATTTTGTTTCACGCAATAAAATATTCCAAGAGTTCCAAAAGGCTTTCGTTGACATGCAGCAGGTCGTTGACGAATACAAGCGTGATGGAAATGTATCCCGTAAAGAAATTGTTGACATAGATCGCTTTATGTATGACACCGAAGAAAGGTGGAAACGAGTTTCGATGGAGCTAAAATGCTGTCAAAATTCCTTGGAAGAAGTTGTCAACTGCTGGAATACGTGGCATCAACTGGTTCCAGAATGTGAGAATTGGTTGAATTTGGCTGAACAAAAAGTCAAACAATCGGATGATGAAAAATTGAACTTTTTCCAGGATATTAGTATGTGGAAAGACAAATTTGATGCCTTAGCTAATGCTGCCAATTATCTCATAGCATCTTGTGAACAGAACATTGCTCAAAACTTAAAGCTACACCACGGTTCCTTGTCAGACCGATTCGAACGGCTATTTGCTAATACGAAGAAATATATGCATGCAGGGGACATAATACGTTCTAGGCAAGAGTATAAGACAGGAGTTGAAAAGCTCTCTCAGTGGCTACGAAATGCTGAAAAAATTTTGAGTCAAAAACTACAATTGGGCAATAGGGAACAAATTCAAAGTTACAGCGAAGAATTACAGAAATTGGCTTCGGAAATTGACGATAACGAAGAGCTCTTTAAAACAATTAGTCGAAATATTCAAGGTCTAATTCAGGATCTATCTCGTGAAGAAGTTGATAGTATGATGAAGACGCTGAAGCAGGAGAAAGAAGCATTAGTGCGAGTGCGGGCACAAATACCGAATAAATTACATGTAATTCACCAACTTCTGATACAGCAGGAGTCTTTAGAATCCGGCCAAAAGGAAATTCACCAATGGCTTAACGAAGCTGAATCATTACTTAGTACACACAGTTTGGCAGGCGGTCTTGATAGAGCACATGTTGAATTAAATAAACACAAGACTTTCTTCTCGCGTACTGTCTATTATCGTTCAATGTTGGAAAGTAAAAATAAAGTATTCCAAAATCTTTTGCGAAATGTTGCCGCCGATGAAAACATTGATACGACTGGAGCTCAACAAAACATGCAACAGCTAAATGATCGCTTTAACTACGTGATACAAAATGCTGAACAGTGGGAACAAAAATTGGGTGAAACCCTTAACAATTGGAGTATTTTCAAAGAGAACGAACGGGTGGTAAGCGAATGGTTAAGTCAGGCTGAAACAATGATGATTGAAAAACACATTGAGACTAAGACCACAATTGAGACACAGAAGTACTTTTTCGAAAACGTAAATCAGAGATGGATGCCCAATTTGATAGATTCTGCTCAAAATCTTTTGAAAACTTTACCATCTCAAGAGCACAAACCAATTGTTGGTAGTGTAGAAACTCTTCAATCAAAATGGCAAAATGTTTTAGCACAGGCTCCTTTACATTTAATGAAATTAGAGTTTCGTTCTGATGAGTCTGCCTTCTATCAAATTATACAAGATGTGGAAAAGGAGCTTCACTTGGAAGAACAGGCGCTTAATCGCAACGAAGACGTTGATTCTATCTTAAAACGCAATCAGCAATTCTTTTTACAACAGGGATCCGTTCCACGTTTGGAAAAAAGTTTGCAGAATATGTATCGCGTGGTTCAAGCCTACAAACAGCAACAGCCCAATGATAACACTTTGGACGAAGCTTACAAAAGTGCCCAGACCCAATACTCGCAACTCTCAAATAAAATTGCGACTATGCGTGAGACTCTACAGCAAATTCCTGCACAATGGGAATTCTACCATGACAAGTTCAACGATATGGTTGAATGGATGAACAGCGTCGACAAGAGCTTGAAAAATATTGTCAACGAAGTCAACAGCATGGAGGAGTTCGAAAAGGAGAAAGTTGTTTTCCAGGTGAGTCCACATATAAAAACTAACAACAACATTATTTATCTAAAAAACTCATTAATATATACATACAAACAACTTTTGTATTTGATGCAAGCAGCTGAGGGAACTCGTGGTAATTAATTTTTCATTTTTTATGAGTAATATGTGATAGGGCTCATTTTACGTGTAAATATTGGAATGCTTTATAGATATATGCAAACCTTTGCCGGCAATTTTAAATTTTAGCGAAGTATTCATGTATTTATTTTGGCCCTCAGTATTTAAATGTACGAGTACATATAAGCAATACATATGTAGATGTGTGTGTATCTTATAGACTAGTCACCTGCTTCTCATTAACAATAAAGGCGTAGTTTATTTAGTTTTTTTACAGTTTGGTTTATCTTGAATCGTACTGATGTTTCAAAACTATTGGGTTGTTCGTAAAGTAATTTCGTTTTTTTTCCGACAGAGGATTTAATTGTAATTTTTTTGCACCCAACTTTATATTTTTATATGCTTTGAGAGCTCATATACAACATAGCAAGGCTTGTGTGTGAAAAAATAAGTTTTTGGTTGGTGCCCTTTTAAATATGAAGAACGATAAGTAGCATTTTTGCAATTGGCCGATGAGAACGCCAAAGGTGTGTTGACAGTACACCAGTGCCAGAACTTGTTCGATAAATTTCGATCCGGCAATTTTGATGTCGAACATGTACCATTTTCGGGAAGGCCGGTTGAAGCTGATAAAGACGCAAACAAGCTATTAGTTGATGCGAACCGGCGAATAACAACACATGAGATGGGATTGAGGTTAAATTAATCAAATTCAACAGTTTATGACCACTTGATTGATATTATAAAAAAACGAAATTACTTTCCGAGCAACCCAATACACATATATATGTATACATACGTATGTTTTCTAAATTAACTTAATCTTAAAAGTCTATATGGCCCCCTATATACTGAGTATTATGATACTGCTTAAAGGTAAATATAAAATTTTGCCTTGTTCCATTACACTAAACTTTTCATTTTGATTGATAACTGAAAAACTGCATAATTTTGTAGAACTCATTTAAAATAATTTTCTTCAACTTTAAATTGAACTAAAAGAGTAGATCTCTGAAATAGTTAAAAATGCGGTGGGACCGGTTGGTTTTCCAAATATGTATACACGAAACTTTAAACATTCTAAAATATATGTATAATGCGCCTATAGTTATGATACCAAGGGTTTAGTATATATTTGCTCTGTAGATATTGTGTCATATTTTCCTTGGGGATTGTTTCGATCATTCCCGATCCTGAAGGCAATTTAAATTTTTTATTTAAAATTATTCATTTATCTTCGGATATTTTAAGGACAACATTATTATTCGAGCCTTTGTAAAATAGGAGTTAATAGTCATGATAGAATTAGCTGAACGTTCACAGAAAGTAACGGAACGTTCGTTTATAGCATACGAAAATAATGTAAGTGCTGACCGAAATTACACTATGGTTGGGTAATTGTTCCCATTGCCTTTCAGATGTTGGAAACGAACGTACGTTCCGTGGTCGTTCAGCTACCTTTAGGCAAACCCATTTACACGTCAAAAGTGTTCTGTTTGAATGATCTTATTGCCGATAATAATTTATACTGGTTATTAATAAATTTTGTTTGTCTATATTTACTACTAGAAAATATGTCAAGAGGCCGACAATAAACGAGAAGATATGAAATGGCTCGTGAAGACTCTCGACCACCTTCTTAGTTATACCAGTGAAGAAGAAGCTAATATTGAACAGAAGAAACTGGAAGATCTGATTGCCCGATATAAAAATCTCATACCAACTATTGAAATAACGATGGTAAAAACTGAAGTATTTTCCAAGTGCTATACCTACCGCCGGGAAGTGCATGAAGTTGTCTGTCTATTGAGCAAGGTTAAAGAGCAAGCTGCTAATATTCCTCCACCTGATAGTTTGGAGCGTGTTAATAAACTTATTGAGGAACAACAGTATGCAATCAATCAACTGGATCACCAGCGCCCACATATAATGTCAATGCTACAGAGAGGACGTGATTTGAGTAAAGATGTGCATGCTCCTTCGTTTGTTAAAGTTGAAGTTAAAAATCTGGAAACTGGTTGGAACCAAGCATATACTCAAACTTCTGATAAATTGCAAGTTTTGAAGGGCACACAGGCTGTATGGAATGAATTTGCCGACCAGAAAGCAGACATTTGTTCAATGTTGCAAGTGGCTGAGACTGAGTTGCGAGCTTTAACGCCCTTGCAAACAGATCCCAAGAATGTCAGCCAAGATTTGAAAGCGAAGCGCGAATTGAATACACAATTACAACAAGCCTCTCATCAATTATTGCCTAAATTGCATGCATTAAAAGCGGAATTAGCACCTTTAGCAGCAGCAGAAAAGAGGCCTATCTTGGAAAAGGAAGTTACTGAAGTTGAGAAAATGTTCTTCAACACGATGGAGCATGTGAAGGATCGTGTAGGTTACTTGGAAGATTACAGCGCCAAATGGAATAACTATAAAGCTCGTTTGGCTGAACTCCAAGAGTGGGCGAACAAAGTTGCTCCAAAAACTATGGAAACTTTGCACTCTGAAGATCTGACACCAGAAGAAAGGGTAATGAAAGTGAATGCATTCAAGGGTACTTTAGGAGAGCGAATGAAGCAATTAGATATGCTTGCCGCGGATGCATCAGAACTAGCACCAAAAGAAGGTAACATTGCTGAGGCTAAGAGGTTGAAGAGTGAAATAACAAAACTGCAAGAGGTACTTAGTGCCATTAACCGTAATGTGGATCACCAGACTCAAACGGTTCAGGAAGATCTTGTCAATTGGCAGCAATTCCAATCTGGTATACAGCATTTGAAGCCCATTGTGGAGGAATGTGAAATTAAGGTAAATACTGTAGTTCCTAAGCCCATGTCCCTTGAAGAGGCAGTTGCTTTGCAACAAAATGCCAAACAATTCGAAACACATTGCTTGGAGCAATTAGACCGACTCCAAGGTATTTCGAACATTACACACAGAATGTTATGCAAAACCAATGCCCCTGACGAAGTAGATGCTATGCACTCCCGTTGGATTACTGTGCATGAGAATGCCAAACAGGCTTGTGGTAAATTGGAAAAACTCGTTAGTAACTGGAAATCATTTGAAAGTGATGCCACTAAACTTGAAGACTGGATTGATAAGGGCGAAAAAAGCGCAGGAAAGAAACCTTCGTCACTTTTAAATACTCCTCATGTAGAAAAACTAGAAAATGAGTTGGTTCATCTGAAGTCGTTCAATAATGAAATTTCTGAACAACAAGCAAAATTAGTTGCCTTAGGTCAAGCAGCTGACCAAATAAGTTTGCACCTGGCCCCTGAAGGAGCCGTTACCCTTAAAGATCGTGTAAATACTATGAAAGCTAAATTGCTAAAGCTATCAGAAGCTACACGAAGTAATATAAATGAAATTTCTGATGCCATTATTGCGCGACAGGATTTTAATGCTAAAATGGTAAACTTTTCTAACTGGATGGACAACTTGCGATCCCAAGTTGCACAGGTGGAGGAAATAAATCCAGAACGGGTTGAAACCAGTTTACACGTCGTGCATGCTCTTTTGCAAGAACACAACGACAAAAATCCCGCATTCAATGCTATTTATGACGAAGTTAAACAACTTTCATTAGGTGCTTCTCCTGAGGAAGCGAAAGCTCTAAACGAAGCTTACTCCGCTTTGGTCTTAAACTACCAAAACTTGGAAACAAACATGCAACAAAAAAAGGGCTGCTTGGAAAAATGGACCGAACTTCTCAATTGGAAACATGAAACAGAAAATCATATCAACTACTTGAAGCACCAAATTGAAAAAGCGGATACACCTCAAGCCCAAGAATTGGATAAAATAATGAACGAAATAAATAGCATTTGTAAAAATGTGCCATATTGGAAAACCCAAGCTAAAGAAATTGACGAAAATCCCGTTATTCATCTGAAAGACGCATTGACTCGTAAACCATACATTGCCACGCACATCGTAAACGATATTGAGAATAAACTCGAAAACTTACAGTCGCGTACTCAAAATCATAAGCAGCAAATTGAGCAAATGCAAGTGAGAAAAGATAAATTTCACAATTTGGAAAATAATTTGGCACAGTCTCTGCTAGACAATCGTTCAAAACTGGCAGATATTTTGAAACGCAAACCAAACTTAGAGAACATAGATCAAATTATTGCTGACCTGGTTACTCTTAACGAAGCGTTGAAGGTTCAGTCAGATCTTAAAAATAAAATACATGATGAAGGTGAACAACTGATGCGCGAAGACATTGCCAGCATGCCTACTATTCAAGATACTCTTCTGCATTTGGACAAAAACTACGATTCCTTACAAAGTGAAATTGCCGATCGCATACAAAAGTACCAGTTAATATCCCGAACATTGCGTGAATATGCCGATATTAAAAACAAATTCTCTCAAGAAATGAAAAAAGCTAATAATCTTTATATCGCCATACCTCAACAGCCTAGGGATGAAACTGAATTGCAACAAGCTTCGGATAAAACTCGCAAAACTATGGATCAAATACGTAAGACCAAAGTTGTTGTTGATGAATTCGATCGCAAAGTTGGCAGTATAGGGAAGCTGTTCGACAGTATTGGCGAAGTGATTCCACAGGAAATTCCCACCGATCTTGCAGTTGCTAAGCAAAGTTGGCAAGATCTTCACGATAAAACAGTTAAAAATGCTCATATGTATGAAACCGAAGCCGTAATATGGTCTCAAATTGAAGACGCCAAAAAAGATCTCATACCATGGCTGTCTGAGACTAACCAAGGACTCTGTGATGCTGCTGACAATAGCATTGAAATAGAGTTTGCACCAATGCGTCTCACAAAATACCGTTCAGAATTGCCATCTTATCAGGCCTTAAAGGACACTATCGCCGAAAAATCCGCCGAATTAATAAAAATTAACAACAATATAGAAATTCCTGCATTAACCAGCCTAAATCAATTGCTAGACCAACAGTTTTCCGAAGTTGAAGATAATGCAGAACGTTTAAATGCCATTACCGCTCAATTTAATGATCAAGAGCAAGAGTTGAGGAAGAAAATTAAATATTCCGGTGAACAAGTAGGCAAATTAAGAGAACAACTCATTAAATGTGATGATATGTCTGGTGATAATGCCAAGATCATAGAACGTTTGCAACAATGCAGAGCACTTCAAGTTGAAGTCTCACAAACAGGCAACACAATTGATAACATAAAACAGAAAGTAGACGAATTGAGAAGTGTATATCCCACCTTTAGTGAATCCATTATTCCGAAAGAACTCAACAACGTTCAAAAGAGATTTGACGGAGTTGATGTCTATGCGAAGAAAATTGAAAATTCGTTACTTCAGTTCCTTAAAAAGTTCCACGCCGATAAGGTAGCCATGTTGAAGAGAATCATTAGCACCCAAAAAGAGAAGGTAGCCTGGTGTCAACCTGAAAGCTCCAGTGACAAATATAATCTAGACGTCAAGAAATCTTCTTTGCAAGAAGTCGGTAAAGCTTTAGATGATTGCAAAAAGAGACGTTCTGAACTTTCCAACTCTTTGGAAATGCTTAAAACCATTGAATCGCCACAAAACATAAACGAATTGATTAAGGACTTTGATGTGCTGAATGCCGATATAGAAGACCTTGAAAATTCGTACGATAAAATCAAAAATGTTCTTAATGAAAACGTCGATCTCTGGGTTGAATATGAAAAATCAAACGAAGAACTGAATGAATGGTTAAGAGATATAGAAGGACGTATAAAAGCTGAAACAAGTAATCAAATTAATCTGAACGAAATTCCAACAAAGTTGCAGGAACTTTCTGTTC
This sequence comes from Sarcophaga rosellei, assembly GCA_930367235.1. Taxonomy (NCBI): domain Eukaryota; kingdom Metazoa; phylum Arthropoda; class Insecta; order Diptera; family Sarcophagidae; genus Sarcophaga; species Sarcophaga rosellei. Next base: position 700,214 of record OV884019.1, on the reverse strand, counting down.
TTAAACAAGATATAAGTCAACACGCGCCTGTCATAAACAATTTAGAAAAGATCTGCCAACAGTTAATGTGTAAGAATCCTGAAGCCCGTATAGGACAATTTGTAGCCCATTTGATACAACGTTACCAAACGGTAGATAAAAATCTACAGCAATACGTAGAAAAACTTAATGAAACCGCAAAGGCTTACAATGATTATAATGCGGCTTTAGCAGATGCTACTGATTGGCTGTCCGAAGCTAAAGTCGAATTCCAAGAATTGGCTCGCATGGGTTCTCCGGGCTCTTCATCAGCTACCGCTCAACAATTGCAAACAATTAAAAATTATCTCAATACCTTTGATAACGGACAAATACTATTGAACAATGCTGTGGACATCGGAGAAGCAATGTACACTTCTGTTACTCCTGAAAACCGAGAAAAGATTAGAGCTCAGTTACGTAATTTAAGAGAGAACTTTGACTATTTGAGAGATGAAGCCAATGCTTTATTGCAACAAGTAGAGGGCGTACTTATCCAGAAAACAACAATTGAAGAAAGTTATACTCAGGTCTCGCACTATCTGAATGAATCTAAGGCTAAGATTGAGAACGTTGATGAACTATATCCCACTTTGGCAGCTAAAAAGGCTGCATTGCAAAATTGCAAAGTTCAATTGCAAGAAGCTATGCTGCATAAGAATGCTTTGAAACAACTACAGGAAAAAGCTGTTGCTCTCTGCGATGACGAATCGGAACGTAAAACCGAAGAGTCGATAAAGGAGTACAATGATTTATCCAATAAGATAACGGAGAGAATCAATGTAATTGGTAACCAAGTTACAAAACATGAAGCTTATGATCAAGTATTGGAAAAGGCACAAGATTGGTTAAATACAATTAAATCGGAAGCGATTGACATTTTAAATGAAACCACATTTGAAAAAGAAGGTGCCGAAGAGAAACTTGTTGTTGTAGAAAACCTATTAGAACATAAACCAGAAGGTGATACAATATTTAAAACTTGTGAACAACTTCTAAACACCGTTCTTTCTCAAACCCATCCCTCTGGCCATCCAGCTTTACTAAAAAGCTTCAAAGAACCTAAGCTTGCATGGGATGAATTTATGGTGTTATGCCAGGATTCCCTTGTAAAGCTTAAGCAACTATGCTCCAAATGGAATGAGTTCGAAACAATCATTGATGAGATCGACAACTGGATGAAGAATATCGAGGCTGTTGTCAAAAACCAGTCTCTAAAAAATACTGCCGAATCCAAAAGAGCGCACTTACAACAATTGCTTTCTTTTGCCAACGACATTGAAAATAAATCAAAATCCATTCACAATCTGATGGATCAAGGACGAGAGATTGAAAGTGAAACTGACTTGAACTTGAAATTATCCAGATTAAATACGAGATATCAAACCTTAAAGAATCTGTGCAAGGAGTCCATTTCAAAATATCAAAATTATGTCAAAGATCATGATGCATTTAATCACGACTATGAGGCATTCAAGAAAGAGCTACAAACTTGCATTGAGGATTTAGAGAGAAACAAAGACGTTGTGGGAGACCAAAATCTCTTGCAGGAAAGACAAACTAAATTGCGAGATATGTCGGACAAAAGAATCAATGACGGTACAGCATTTGAAAATCTTATTAACAGCGGTGAGAAGCTGTATGGCCATACCAGTCCTGATGGTCGAGAAATTATTCGCCAACAATTGCGTAACCTACGGACAATGTGGGACAACTACACCGATGACTTGAATCAAGCTTCTCAAAAAATTGATCATTGCATTTTGCAATTCAATGAGTTCTCCATTGCACAAGATCAATTGACGAAATGGCTTAAAGACGTCGATAAAGCCATGCAAAGTCATACTGAACCTAAATCATCTCTTCAAGAGAAAAGAGCGCTGTTGCAAAATCACAAACTACTGCATCAGGAAATAAGTACACACAACGTAATGGTCGACAGTGTATGTGATAAGGCTCAAGCCTTAGTCGATCAAATCAAGGATAATTCTCTCAATGTCTATTTACAGTCTATCAAACAATTGTTCAACAACATTGTCCAAAAATCAGAAGAAATTTTGAACAATTTGAACGACTGTGTACAAAAACATAATGACTTGAACAATCTTATCGCAACTGCGAAAACTTGGATTTCTGGAGAAAAGGCAAAGCTTCTTGAATGTGATGACGCGTATGGCGAGAAATCTGATATCAAACGGAAGATAGAAACATTACAACAGTTAGCTGAAAACAAACCACAGGCTTTGAAGCTAGTTGAGGCAATAATAGATCAGTTCGCTAAAGTGAAGCCTTCGACCTCAGAGAAGGGTAATGAGATCTTAGATAAGGAAATATCCGAATTGGAAACCACAATAAAATCCCACTTTGACGATATTGAAGGAATAGAAGGTAAACAAAAAGATGTATTGCAACAATGGAACGATTTTGAACAAAAACTGGAAGAGCTGACAAAATGGTGTAGATCTGCTGAGTCGGTATTCCGCGAACAACAACTCCAATCCACTCTGCACGAGAAGGTAGAGCAATTAGAAAAATATAAAACTCAAAGGGATTTGATACTACAAAAAGAAAAGGAAATTGATTCTTTTGCCGATGCCGCTCATGCTTTATTAAATAATTGTGGTGCTGATCGCCTGCATACGTTGACCTCGCAAATTACTAGCCGCTATCAGCTTTTGCAAGTTCTGAGTAAGGAAGTTGTGAACAGATGGTCTAGTTTGGTAGACGATCATCAATTCTATCAAGATAAATACAATGAAGTTGATCTGTGGCTACAGCCAATTGAAAATCAATTGCAATATGCTGAAAAAGAGGATGCTTCTCAAGTCTCCAATATTCTTCAAGTGCTTTTGTCTGAGAGAGAACAAGCAGAGCTCTTGTTTTCAGCTCTTAATGCTGCCGGAGAGAAAGCCTTGCCTGAAACCTCCACGCAAGGAAGAGAAAAATTACGCAAAGAGATGCGCGATATGCGTGATAGATGGGACAAATTGGATGAAAATATTCGAAGTCTACAAAAGAAGCAAGAAGCTCAAACCGTACAACTCTCAAGTTATCAGGATATCCTAAGTCAAGTTGTTAATTGGTTAGATCAAGTAGAAAAGGCTATACAGAATGAAAATCCTTCCAGTTGGACTAGTGCTCAGGAGATTCGTTCGAAATTGTATAAATTTAAAACAACTCAACAGGATATTAATTCGCATAAGCGTGTTGTAGAAGCGGTGAACGAAAAGGCTGTTATTCTATGCGGTACCGCTCAACCAGCAAATGCCTCAGAAATCAAAAAAACCGTTGAAGACGTTAACAAACGTTATGAGAAGGTTTCGAACGACTGCAATAATTTAATGCTACAGCTAGAGCAGTCGTTTGATGTTTATCAACAATTCAGTGATCTGCAGAAAGCCCAACAGGATTATCAAAAGAATTTATGGGATCGCTTGAGTAGTTACTCGGAGTATTCGGGCAATAAACCAGCTCTACAGGCTCGCTTAAGCAAATTAATCGAAATCCAAGATTCTTTACCGGAAGGCTTGCAAAAACTTCAGTCATTGTCGGATCATATCGATAATAATGCGAAAATTCTACCAGCTCGTTCTAAAGAAGCTATGGCCAGAGATTTGAGTAATTTACATGCTGATTTCGAAAAGTTTTCCGCAGCTCTCACAGACGTTAAGAGTTGCCTCGAGAATCGTTTGCAACAATGGGGAGACTACGAAGTAAATTTAGATCAGCTCATATCATGGCTAGTCGAATCAGAGAATGCCTTGAAAAATTACAATCCCAAATCGACATTGGAAGAGAAGGAAGATCAGCTTAATAAATTCCAGTCTATAGCACATAATTTGCGACAAAAGGAAGTTGAATTTGAAAAAATCAAAGACGATTCATCTGAACTAATACAAAGTTCGGGAGAGACTCGTATCGCTGTTAACGTTCAGCAAGTCACATCAAGATTTCAGTCTATTCAGAATACAACCAAAGAAATTTTGAAAAAATGTGAGCAAGCCGTTCTTGACCATAACGCTTACAATGAAAAATATAAGCAGTGTTCCGATTGGATAGCAAGTGCACAAGCAAAATATGACGACTGTAGCGATATGGCTCACGTAGGAACTCGTGATGATTTACTTAAGAAACAAATCGCTGTTAAGGACTTATTGGCTCAGCAACCTTCTGCTACATTATTGCTAAACAACACTATAGAGTGTGGCGAGAAATGTTATCCATCTACAGCAACGGAAGGTCGTGAAGCCATTCGATCCCAATTGGAAGAATTACAACAGACATTTGACCAGCTTTTTGATAATGTTACCATAATTGCTAGAAAAATACAGGACCAAATGTCCAAATGGTCCGGCTTTGATGATATCGCTGAAAAGCTTAAAAAGTGGTTGGCCGAAATTGAAAATTCCGTACCCAGTGAAATTGAATTAAGGACTACATTGGACGAAAAGAGAGCTAAATTACATAATTACAGGGATGCCCTGAACGATATTCAAAATCATCAAGTTGAGATTGGTAATCTACAGGAAATAACAGCAAATCTACCAGAAAAAACCGAATATGTTGAGGAAACAACTAAAAATATTGCAGATCGTTACAACGCTGTTCAAAAGCGCGCTCAACTATACGTTGAAAGTTACGAAAGATTTGTAAGTGCTCATCAACAGTATTGTAAGGCAGTTATGGATGCACAAGAATTCATTGAATCTACACACAGCACTGTTGACTACTGGGGTGATCTCGATTTGGAGCAAGTTTCTCTTCATACAAATCTTGATCGATTGAGAAATCTTAAATCAAATTTGGCTGACGAATTTCCACGCGTAGATCAAGTTCGTTCTTTGGGAGAATTGGTTATTCCCGGTACTGTTGAAGGTGGTCAAGTTAATATAAAGTCTCAGATTGATAATACACAACAGGAATGGGAGAGTCTGATTGCTAATCTTAATTCGACAATCGAAGCAATTGAGGTACGTTTGCAGCAATGGTCAGATTACGAACTGTTGCGCGATCAGTGCTTATCTTGGATTAGGGACGCTGATAGCAAGCTTCACTCAGTTGATTTGAAAGCCAAATTGTCTGAAAAGAAATCTCAACTAGAAGAACTTAAAGAATTGCAGGGAGAAGTTAGAGCTAAAGAACTAGAAATTGATAATGTATCGGAAAAAGCCCAATTACTTGTAAAGGGACCATCAGCTTCGCGTTCGTCTGGACCCGAATTAACTATGAAATATCAACAACTATTCCATAAAGTAAAGGAACTACATAATCGTTGGCAACAGTATGTTAATTCTCATCAAGATTTTGAAAACGGCATATCAGACTGTATGGCTTGGATTAATGGCATTAAAGAGAAATTGGACTATTGCTCCGATATGTCATCCATGAGCCAGAAAGAATTGGACAAAAAGTTGGCAACAATTCAAGATGTTGCTCTTATGAAAGATGAAGGTTCCGCCAAAGTTCTAAGTATTGTAGAATTAGCGCAAACTGTTTTGGCCAATACAGCTCCAAGCGGTCATGATGATATTAATAAAGAATTATCAGATTTACAAGACCTGTGGTCGACCATCGCTTTACGAATCATTGAAGTAAAAGGTCAATTGGATGATTCTATAACTCAGTGGTCTGGTTTCCTAGATCAAATCCAAAATGTAAATAAATTTAATGATTCCTTAGATGCTATACTACATGAGCTGTCAGAATTCCAAGCAACTATGCCTGAAAAGAGAGCTCAACTAGATCGCATTAAAAGTGCGGAAGAAAAGGTTCGTATGGAGAAGATCGACGTGGATTCATTGAAATCACAAGCCATCGACATGTTAGCAAGCGGCCAACAGAGCCAATCCGCTTTCCAAGCACAAAAGGTTTTAGAGCGATTTGACGAACTAGCAGCTAAATCTCAAAAGTTACTTACCGAAAGACAAGAACAATACCGGGATCACCGATTATACAAGGAAGCCTATGATGATCTAGTTAGTTGGATTAGTAGAGCCAGAGAGAAATTCCCATCTTTAAAACAAAGTAGCCTCAGTGATAAATTGGCTATCGAAAATGCTGTTCAAGCCACTGACAATATGCTGAACAAGCAGGCCCAAGGAGAACTGTTAGTCGAGCATTTAACTCACACCGGAGAAGTGGTAATGTCAAGTACTTCTACCCAAGGTCAGGAAATTATACGCAATGACATTCGTTCATTGAGAGATAGTTTTGAAAGTTTATTCCGTGACATTAATTCTCAGAAGGAGAACCTCGAAGAGACAATGACGCAATGGCGTTCATATAAGGAAGAATACGAGCGTCTAATGGAGTGGTTGCAACAAATTGACATACTTGTTAAGAATCACAAGTTGAACTTGTTGCCGAATCTTTCAGAAAAAGAGAAACAATTAACCGACATGCGTGATATATTCAAAAGACTTGAAAAGGGTAAGGATGATATCGAGAAGTTCAACAACTCGGCAGCTGGTCTCCTAAAATCCCATTTGGATACTTATGTCAACAACCAATTGAGACATTTAAATTCCGTGTATCAAGTACAGGTGAACTTGGCGAAGGACGTCTTAAAAAAAGTCGAAACCAATTGCAATCAACATCGGGAATTTGAAAACAACTTACAATGTGCCAAAGATTGGATTAACAACGCCAAGGAAATCATAAGAGAAGCTAGTGATTCTTCTAGTGCGGGTTCCAAAGAAGTCCTTGAAAAACGTTTGGAAAAGATTCAAAGTCTTATACGCAACCGTGAAGTAGGTGAAAATCTTGTCCACACTGCCATCAACAATGGCGAGAAGGTGGTGCGAAACACACGGTCTGATGGCCGTGATGCCATTAATAATGAAATGAAAGATTTACAAAATGATTGGGATCGTTTGGTAAAGAAAATGTCAACGGCCAAGGTGCAATTAGAAACAAATCTTCTACAGTGGGCTGATTACAGCTCAAGTTACTCTCAGTTGCAGCAATGGATAGCGGATAGGGAAACAAAATTACAACAAGCATGCGAACAAAAAATTCACAAGTCTAAGGGTGCACCACGTCTCAGCAGTGGGCTAAGTGAGCGAAAGGCTAACTTGAGGCAAACTAATAATATAGTGCAGGATATTGTATCATTCGAACCTATGATACAATCTGTAGCATCAAAAGCTTCTGATTTGCAGCAAGGAGCTCCTGCTTCGGAGATTTCCAATAAGTACGAATCTCTAACGAAACAAGCCAAGGAGTTATACGAAAAACAAAAGAACACTATTGATCAGTATCAAGCCTTCATTGACAGCGGTAATGACTTTGCGACATGGTTGCGAAATGCCAAGGAGCGTTTGAGCAAATGCTCGGAAACAACGGGTGATAAACAAGCTTTGGCCGAAAAAACTCATCAATTGAAGATACTGCAAAGCGAAGTCCCAGAAGGACAGAAAAAATTGGAAGCTGCTCTTGCTCAAGGCGAAAAAGCTTGCAACGAAGCAGAACCCGAAGACAGAGAAGTTATTGAACAAGAAGTTGCTCTGTTACAGGAAGAATTTGATACGTACGTAGAGAATTTGAAAAAGACTAAAGATTATTTGGAAATGGGTATTGTTAAATGGTCTGACTATCAAGATCAGTATACAGAAGCTTTGGACTGGCTAACTAAAACCGAGGCCCTTGTACAGTCATACAACAAGCTCCAAGAAAGTCTAACACAGAAAAAGATTGTCTTAGAGCAGTTCCAAGGCCATTTGCAAACTCTGTTTGATTGGCAAAAAACATTAGATCATCTAAATATGAAAGCTCAGATGCTATTGGAAACCTGCTCTGACACCAGAATTAGTAATGCCATCATGCAACTCACTACCAAATACAATGCTTTGTTGACGTTAGCAAAGGAAGTCATGCGCCGCTTAGAAATGCATTATCAGGAACACCAACAACATCATACTCTCTACGAAGAATGTCAGTCCTGGATAGAACAAACCCGGGAGAAGTTGCAACAATGCGAAATAATACCAGGCACTCTGAACGAAGTTCAAATTAGGCTTAACACTGTTAAGAATTTGAGACAAGGCTTCGAGTCCGGTCAGAATAAGTTACGCTACTTGCTTGAACTGAATGAAAAAGTCATTATGAACACCGAACAAAGCGGAGCAGTAAAAATACAAGAAGACACAGACGCTTTAAAACAAGACTATGAGGACTTGTTGAACCAAATGAATGACGTCAAGCAGAAATTGCTGAATCGGTTAACAAAACTGGAAGAAATCTTTAAAATGTACAAACTCCTGCAGGAGTGGTTAGAAGAAGTAGAGCCGTCCTTAAAAATATCATCAGAATTTCTAAATGATTTAAGTGAAAAACGTGCTGCTCTAGAAAAGTTCCGTGCTATCCAAAGAGATTTCAATGGTCACAACGACATTATCGAAAAAATTAACAAACGCTTGGATGAAGATAATACTCTTGATAGAAATGATTTTGAAAACGGTCTAACTAAGTTCGACGAACTACAAACAAAGGTTAACGCTATAATTGAGTCCCTTGAAAATCAAGTTAATAACCACGAAAAATATAAGCAATCACACAACGAAGTTCAGGAATGGCTTCGCAGTACCAGAATAGACATCGAACAATGTTCGAACTGTCACGGCGAGAAACAACAGGTGGAAGATCGCTTGAACAAGCTTGGTGAAATCGACTCCAGTATGATGGAGGGCAAGTCCTTATTGGAAGCTTGTCAAGAGTTATCTCAGGCTGTCATAAGCACAAGTGGAAATGAAGGTCAAGACACAGTCACACAAGAAGTTAAGCTTTTGTCATCTGAATGGGACGCTGTACAGGCAATATCTCGTGACGCTAGATCTAATTTAGAATCTGCCCTAAATGCATGGTCCCGCTTCTTGCAGAAATTCAACAAGATCAATACTTGGGTTGATGATCTTACCAAACGCGTTAACTATGCCAGTGAAACAGAAACTAAAACTCCCGAACATTTGATCAATGCTAAGGTAAGTTATTGTCTTCATGAAGGAGAACTCAACAGCAAATTTGTCTCTATGTATTTAAACTACGCAATAATAAAATAAAAATAACGTAACTTCCAGTCTATAGCCAAATTAAATTGAAGAATTAGTTTCAACACTTTCACTAAATGCACTTTTTCTTACTATGTTTACTTACGAGTTTATTAACGAGTAGAATTAAACTTTGTCACTTTATTGAAATCAATACTAAAACATTTGGTCTGTTGTTATCATGTAATCATGGCTAATACATTTTATACATTTATAGATATTTCATAATATTTCATGTTATTATAAAAAGCTTTAACAAAACCCATAAGTCCACCCTAACAGCACCATATTTTTTTTATCTATTAATATAATGGAATATAAAATGGAGATTTTTGAAAATATTGTAAATATTTCTTTTTAACAGAAACTTCTGGAAGAAGTTTTAGCTGAAAAGGACAATGTAGAGGACTTGAATGACGCATGTGAATTACTGATGGAACATAGTGCTTGTTCCAGAGTTCGGGATCAGACGGTCGACACTCAAGCCAACTACACAAAGTTATTAACAGCTGCTCAAGGTAAACAAGTCCTATGCGCCGACTTGCCATAATAATTGAAATAATCTGTTGTTGTTTTTTTAGGTTTGGTATCGAAAATTGAAAAGAATCTTTCCGATCATACCGAATTTCTTAATTATAAAAGCGAAATGGATGCCTGGATTGAAAAAGCCCAACAAATACTGGACAGTTGTAATGATGATGATGATATTGAAAAACTTACGCAACAAATCGAAACCGTTAATGTAAGTGATTGCAGTTGTAAAATTGAAATTGTATTAACCAATCATATCAATTGGTTTTCTTTACCTCTGTTGCAGTCTCTGTCTTTGCGGTTGCCAGAAGGTCAACATCTCTTAAGTATGGTACAAGACGCTTATGCAAAGGCTTCCAACGTTTTGCCAGAAGATAAACAAGAAAAACTACGTGATCTAATGACAAAAGTACGTGAAGATTGGGATTGTTTAGGCGTCGCAATCAAACAAAAGCTGATTGATTTGAAGCAAAAGCAGTCCCGTTTAACAGAATTTTCTGCCAATTTGGAGAAGATGAATACATGGCTTTCCGTTGTGGAAAATACATTAAAATCTTTGCCAGATACAAAGGGAGAATTAAGTGAAATGAAAACGCAGCTGGAACGCTACAAAGTCATGCATGGCGATATTAAGTTAAAGGGATCCGATTTAGAAAATCTTATTTCGGAAGCCAAAGAACTGGGTTCTTCAGACCTTGACAATGTACATCGCTTGCAAAGCAGATGGGATAAAGTTAAAAATGATTGCAATAATCGCATCAAAGCCCTAGAAGAAGAAATCAATGATTATAATCTATATCACCAAGCTTTACAAGATATCGAAAAATGGCTATTGCAAATATCCTTCCAACTTATGGCACACAACTCGCTGTTTATTTCAAATCGACAACAGACTCAGGAGCAAATCAAACAGCATGAAGCCTTACTGGACGAGATTCAAAAGTATCAATCCAACATTGACGAGCTAAACGCTAAGGGCCAATTACAAATCAAACGTTATGAATCAAGTACACCAACTATACGGGACACAGTTGAAGCTCAACTGAAAAACATACAAGACAGTTATAATTCTCTTCTGCAAACCTCTGTACAGATACGCAATCGATTACACGAGTCATTAGCAAAATTCCAAGAATATGAAGACACTTTGGACAGCATAATGCGTAACTTGGAAGAATATGAGCCGATTATTCAAACGGAATTGGACGCACCTCCAACAACATTAGAAATGGCTAAAAACCAACTAAAATGTGCCCAAAATATGCAAAACAAATTAAATAACGAAAAGTCAAGATTGGCAAGTGCAGTCCAGGCCTGCGAAGCTGCAACCGCATCTATAAGTAGACCCAGTTCGCCTCTTGAAACAGCTATGCAAGTTATTCCTGAACGTGAATTAGTTGTGCGCGCAAAACTTGAAGATTTGTTGGATCAGGTATATATTGTTTTTCAACTTTATTTTTATTTTCTGCCAGTAAAAAATGTACACTTTAAATGCATTTAATTGTTAAAAAAAAAAAATTTAATTTTGAATGAAATCTTTCTAAAACCTCTTTTTAATCGAAGCTTATTAATGTGCTTGTTTTGGCCTAAACAAACGAATACAATTAAATAAGATTTCATAGATATTTATAATTTTATATAAAACAATTTTTTGTTACCGTTTTTGTTATAATTATTGTTTCTTTTTCACAAACTTGGAATGTTCGAGAACTCTTTAATCTCGACTTGAATTGTATTTTAGCCTACCATACCAATTCCAATTGTTGGAAATAAATCAATGAATTTCATTTAAATTATTTGTATACATATTTAGCATTTTTATAGACAAAACTAAACTGTGTTTTGTACGTAATTTCTGCACTTTTATAAAGTATAAAATGATTTATTTGTTTAGATATGTATGTATGTACATATGTATTTATATAGTATTTTTCTGAATAATCGTACTAATAATTAGATTTTTGTTAATCAATTTTTATTTATTTTTTTATTTTTATTTTTATTTTTTTCTATATTTCTTTGATTTTGCTTCTGAATAATGCTACACTTGTAAATGCACGTCTTATGATTTCTTTTGTATATTTTTTTTCCCCCTAATAATATGCAATCCAAAACCTAATTTCGTACTTGCCTAACACCTTTGAACAATTGTAATCAACCATCTAACACTAAAATCCAACACCAAAAAAACTTGAGTAGATACCCAGTAAAAGAACTCTAAACTCAACTAGAGATGATGAAGATTTAATTGATGTTGAGCTTTCTGAAGTTAACGATATTTTACTGGACGCTGTAGCATATGAACGTATTAACAATTTTAAGGAAATAATACGTTTAAACATAAATATTGTCGATAAAATGTACGCTCTTAATACTAAGGTAAGTTTTACAAACAAACGAAATGTGGAATACTGTATTGTGAATGTTTGAAAAGAAGGAAAATAAAAAAAAAAAAAACATTTTTATGGTGTTGGAAATTCACTAACCTTTTTTATGTTATCTTAAGAATGTATGTACATATATGTAGTTCGGTACTATTTTATTTTGTTTTACGATAAATGAAAGTAAATAAAGAAATGTTTATGTTTTACTTGTTTAGGTACAATCTCACTTAGGAGGATTGATTGCTTCTGTTAGTGAATTAGAGCAGCAACAAAAACAACGCGCAGAGTTAGGTGACTGGATTAAAAAGCAACAAAGTTCTGTTAACGATTGGCTGTCCCGACCATGCAAGTTGCGTCCCGAAGCTGCCAAACAAGAGTTGGCATGTATGAATGATTTGCTAAGTGCTATTGGTGAAAAGAGATCTCAATTGCTACTCGATATGACTGAATCACGTAAGTCCTGTTAACGTATGTTTTAAACATATGTAAATTATGCATATGTATATAACATTATATATGTATGTATGTACATTAGGGTGGCCCCAAAATAAAAGTTGCGAATGTTCCCAACTAAAATGAAAGTTTGATTCATTCTAAGACCACGTTTCTCAAAATTTTTGTCCTGGGGTCAATATTTGGTGAGCTGGATCAAAGGATAAAAAGGTCCTTTTTTGAGGTTTTTTGGATTTTTTTAATATTTCTTCCAAAAGAACTATATATAAATTTGGTGTCATATGAAAGGTCTTTAAGCGGCGCTTTCAATAGGTTATCAGAAATTTAAAAATAAAAATTTGAAAAATCAAAAATTTTGAAAATTTCGGACAAAATTTTTGTTTTTTTAATTTTTTCATAGAATTTACTTAACTAAATTGTTGAAATTTCTCGATTATAAAGACCATGTAATTTAACCAAAATGGTTTTTTCCGTTTTTCAAAATTCAATACATTAACGGCACATTTTGCAAAAAAACATTGACTTCTATATATAAGATTTTTTTTGTAAAAAATAAAAAAGAGATTTTTTGGCATTAAATTTTACTAGTTATCATTGGTTTAATACAATTCCTTCATTACTTTAAAAATAAACAACAAAAAACAACAACATTACGAAAATTATTATTATTATTATTACGGAATAACAAGAAAATTACATTATAGCGGAATGTATCGCAAATGTTTTGGTTTAAATTGAAATATTCGTTGTATAACAAAATAAAAGTATAAGAAATTATACATCAATGAAAAGCTTATAAAATTTGCGTTATTTTGATGCCCATTACATATATGAATTGAGTTAACAGAGGTTGTCAGATAGAGAAGAAATTAGGTTTAAACAAATTTTAATAAAAATTGAACTAGATTGAATTTTGAAAAACGGAAAAAACCATTTTGGTTAAATTACATGGTCTTTATAATCAAGAAATTTCAACAATTTAGTTAAGTAAATTCTATGAAAAAATTAAAAAAAACCAAAAATTTTGTCCGAAATTTTAAAAATTTTAAGTTTTCAAAATTTCTGATAACCTATTGAAAGCGCCTCTTAAAGACCTTTCATATGATACCAAATTTATATATAGTTCCCTTGGAAGAAATATGAAAAAAATCCAAAAAACCTCAAAAAAGGACCTTTTTATCCTTTGATCCAGCTCACCAAATATTGAGCCCAGGACAAAAATTTTGAGAAACGTGGTCTTAGAATAAATCAAACTTTCATTTTAGTCGGGAACATCTATACCTTATTTTTTCTCCATACAAACGGGGCCACCCTAATGTACATATATATGTACATATCATTTGCATATGCATGAAACATCAAACAAACTATGTAATATGATTTTGTATAAAATTTTTTAACTTTGTACAACATCACACTTAACATATAAAGTTAATATAATTTTTCCTGTTTTTTTTTTTTTTGCATTTAGTTGCCGACGACGACACTGATTTGGATGATAATATCGATAAATTGGAATCACAACTAATGGATGCAATTGCCAAGAAACAAGCCGGTCAAAATATTATCGGTGGCTACCGTCAAGCAGTGCAAGATTTGCAAAATTGGTTCGATGGACTTATTAAGCGAATGGATGTTTTAGATAAGGGTTCCGGATTAAATTGTGGCCAAAAAATGGCAGCCATATTAGAAATTCAAAACGAATTTACCCAGCAAGGACCTAAAAATTTACAAGACGTAAAGAGTAAGGCAGCACAAGTAGCAGAGGTTATAAGTAATTTAGACGGACAGCAAGTGGAAGAACAAATGAAATCGTTGGATAGACGCTACGCCGATTTAGGTAAACGCCTCGAACGTAAAGCTCAGTTACTCGATGTTACAAACAAGGGTGTTGAAGGCGTTAAAGGTGAAATCGATCAATTACAGAGTTGGGTCAAAAGTAAAATACAAGAATTACAAACACCTACTACGTTGGGCTTTGAACCAAAATCGGCAGAAGCAAGACAGCAGTCTATTAAAGCACTCATGAAGGACGCCGAAAGTAAACAATCTTTAGCCGATGGATTAGAGAAAAGAATTGCGAATATGCAACCTGAATTGGAACCTGCCGAATACGCTCAGCTAGAGTCGGCGCTGCGCAATTTGAATAGTGATCATAAGAATTTAACAGACGCCTTAAAGGCCGAAATGGGAAGGGCTCTGGATGCAACAAAAGCACGCAGAGCGTTAGAAAATGATTTGGAAAAGGCCCGTAATTGGTTAAAGAGCAAAATTGCAGAAGTGAGAAAGCTTCCAGTTTATCACCCACTTAGCTCTCAGGAGATTGAATGCAAACTAATCGAAAATAAAAAGCATGATGATGATGCAAAACAATTTAATGACAGTGTTCTAAGCGATGTTCAACGACAAGCCGCTAACATAATGAGAGATTGCTCAGATGCTGACAAGGCAGCTCTGCAAAAAATTCTTGACGAAATTGACGCCGACTACAAAACTTTAAAAGAAGAAAGCGGCAAGAGAGCAAATTCTCTGAACGATCTCTTACAAGGTCGCAAGTCTTTTGAAGGCTCTATTAAGAAAATGTGCGATTGGCTAAATGAAATGGAAACAGCTACCCAAGGTGAGTTGAGGACTTCCAGTCTACCCGTTCTAGAAGAACAGTTAGCTCATTACAAAAAATTAATGGAGAATGCAAATGGCATGAACGACCTTATGAGTGACATCAACGAACAGGGCAAGAGCATTTTGCCTACGTTAAGTAATCCCGATAAACTAAAATTGAATGATGATATTAAAAATATGAAAGACCGCTTCGTTAAAGTCAATCAATGTCTTAACGATCGCGTTAATACCCTTGGTGACCACATCAAGAAATACAAGGATGCCAAGTGCAAACTATCTGAATGCATGGACTTTTTGAATACTGTTCAACAACGTTTGAGGGATCTTAACAAACCCGTTGGTTCAAAAATTGAAGATGTCCAAGAATTACTAGGGGCGTATGAAGGCATACTTAAGGAATTAAAGGACAGTAAACAAAAAATGGGAGATATGAAAGTAGACGACTTACCAGAACTTCAAAGCATTTTAACTCAGCAAGATGACATGATTAAATTAATTGAGGATCAACTAGCTCACCTAAGACAGCTGTTGTTACTACGTGAGCAATTTATTGCGTTGATTAATGAAATTATTGCCTTCATTATGAAGTACACGGATGTCATAATTGATATCGAAAATGCTCCCGATGGTTTGGAGGAAAAAATAACTAAGTACGATGATGTTATTCTAAAGATTCAAGAATGCGAAGGTGTTTTAGCTTCGGCTAATGATAAGGGCCAAAAAATTGCATCGGAAGGCACCGCAGCCGATAAAAATTCCATTACCGAACAACTTCAATCCCTTAAAAATCAATTGGGCAACCTTCGTAAGGCAGTCGAACAACAACGTCAAAAGCATCAAATCCAGTTGGAGCATCACAAGAAGATGGCTACAGAACTTTCTGAAATCCTAGACTGGTTACATAATAATGAGGGAGCAGTAAAATCTAGGCCTTTGCTAGACAGAGACCCCGATTCTGTTGAGCATGAACTACAAAAGCATAAAAATCTTGCAAATGATGTCAAAGAATACCTTGATAAGTTCAATAAAATCAGCAATGGTATAAAAACCGAAGTTGGTATGCCTAGTTCTTTAATAGAAATGTTGTCAGAGGGCCGCTCTCTTGTCTCCTCGCTGCCGCAAGAGCTTGAAGAACGCGAAAGATACCTTATAAACAACCGTAATTCACGTCTGGAATTTATGAAACTCGTTTCACAATTCAAAGATTGGTTACACGATGCTGAGGATCGCCTTCAACTGGGTAAACATGGCATTGACTATGAAAATCTTGTACGAGATCTAGATGACCACAAGATTTTCTTCGGAAACGAACAACCCATACGCAACTTGGTTCATAAGCAAATCCAAGAAGCTGCCGACAAAATCTGGCCATCTCTTAACAACTATGAACAAACCGAATTATCCGCTGAACTCTCTAAAATGCAAACAAAATTGACTAACACACTTGCTCAAGCTAAAACTCAACAAGGTGATCTTGAAAAACAACATGATCTCTGGCGTGAATATAAACAGTCAGTTGAACGTGTAAAGGCAACAGTTGAACGTTCCAAATTTACTGATGAGCCTGTACAAAATTTAGCCGGTCTACATTTCAACATACAAAAACTTACACATGCCATTGGCAATATACAGGTAACTATCTCCTAATATTTATGAATTTGAAGTGAGAAATTCACAATTCGTCACAGAAATACCATTTAGTTTTTTTTATATATGTACATATATATATATATATTTAAATAATTTTTTTTAAATACACATACGAATTAATGACGTATAAAATGATTTTTAGAATTAGGATCTGATTTATATCATTTTATATTCAGAGTCTGATAAAAAGAATATGTTTGAAATGTAATGTATCACAATTTTTCACATTTCATCATTCGGTCTCTGCTCAACATACATACATACATATACTTACGCAACTTGTTTGTTCTGATTTAATTTGTTTATTGTACATAAATGTCTCAAAAAGGAAATAAGAATAATCTAATCTTTCTTTCGTATTTATATCCTGATCTAGATCGATCGTATTATTACTCCTGTTTTGTAATCTGTATTAATCTAGTTAGTCCACTAAATTTAAATGTTTCCTATAACATAACAATACATATAAAACACTTTAAATAAATTACATGTTAAAACGTGTAAACGTAGATCCTTCCATGTATTTTTCAGTTATTGCTTTGCATAACTTATTTTTATAGACACAATTATGATCAAAGTCCTTTGTGGCAGTTATAACGGTATACTAGCTTTTGGGTGTAAATGCTCAGAGGCTGGCAATGCCTCTCAACGACTTCGGTAGATGTTATAATAGGGGAGGCCACAAAACATGTACTCTTCCATTTTCCCACTCTTCGGAGTCTGAATAAAACGTGTCTAACCAGAGGTGATCCGAACCTTCATAAAACTATACTAATAATTTAGAATTGCCAGCCATGACTTATAGTTAGTTGAATAGTATAGGTATAGTAACTTATTGGACCCAAGTAAGCTATGATTTTTTAGGCGCCTGCCAATTTAACTTGATCTAGCCCAGTAGACCGTTGGATGTCACGTCCGAACTATCAAAGGGTAGAAGAAGTCCCGATACATGTATGTATGTGATCTAATAGCACAATGCTGCATAGGCTTCCTGATAGTCAAATCTGGCTTGATCGTCATTTGCTTTCACTCAACACGGACAACTGGAACAAATGTTATCATTAATTGCCTCCAATTCCATTTCAGACGCGGCGTATGCAAACCTTTCAAACACGTTTTCTTGACTTGTCCAATGCCTAGAGATACACAATCGTACATAAATTTATATCATATACGTATCATTATCATCTAAATTCAAACTTTATAAATTGATAGCGATGACTTATTGTCTAGGAATTTCCGAATTTGTTTAAGTTTTAATTAATTATATGTTATATGTCGATTTCATGTGCATGCATATGTATATACGTATGTATGTGCATTAGAGCGACTCACCAAAAAAAGTGCTTCATGTACCCTCCTAAAAATGAACCTCGGACTTTTTTAAGATGACATTTAAAATATTTCGGCTCCAGCTTTGACCTCTCGTGAGCTGGACCATTTCGAAAAAGAGTCTATTTTTCCATGTTTTGTCAATTTGAGAATTTGTTTCCTAACCAACATATACAGTATGGGTGTCATAAGAAAGGCTTTTTCAAGGCGCGTCCAACTGTATATACAATTCGCCCTAGTTTGCGTTTTTTGAGTATAGTTTTGTCCAGCTCACGAGAGGTCAAAGCTGGAACCGAAATATTTTAAATGTCATCATAAAATATACCAATGTTCATTTTGAGGGGGGTACATCTCTAATGTGCATATGTCCATATGTATATACAATAATGGTCTTATAACTAGCACAACCACCTTTATGATATTTGTTCAGTAATAAACAAAATTTTCAAAATTTGTTTAAGATGTAATATATTCATTATGAGGGTATTTCTTTTGTTTATTAGTAACCCATTATAAACTTCCATGAAGACTTACAAGAAGTCACTGATATCTTGCATGTTATATGTTATTCCATACTGTACTTCCTTCCAACAATATTATAAAGCAATTCTTCTTCGCATGAGTAATTATTAGACGATCTTTGGTAGTAGTAGTGAGTCTTGATCGGGCATTCTTCTAATGGCCGGGGTTGTTTACCACTTATTTTGATATGATAGTGTTGTTGGACAATTTTTAAATGTCTGCAACTAGTAAGTACAAGTACAAGCACAATTTTAAAATTTGTCTTTGTTTTATTTTTGTGGATATTTATTATAATTTTGCGAAACTTAGGTATAAATAAAGATTCTTTACTCAGTTTAACAGAAAATTATTTTTCTTTCATAGAAAACACTTAAATGTAATGGAATTAATACGAAGCCATGTAATCTTTTACGGAAAAAATAATAATAAAATACATGGTGTCCTGATATTTTTTGTTATGTTTTTGAAAAAAGAAATATAATTTTAATAATTATTGCTGATGTTACTACTTATTTATTAGGTTTTGTTAAATATTAAAATATTAATCGTAAATATTTTGTTGGATGGGTGTGCTCATTATAAGGCCACTACTATATTTGGAATATCACAACTTTCATAATGTGTGCGATATATTTACAGACATAGTATGTGCCCGTACTTTGTACGTATTAAATGCATTTTTCAATATTAAAGTTAAATTCTCATATTTAAGTATTTGTGGGCTTATTGAAAAAATGTTGTAATACTTGTTTGTTTGACGCCGGCCGGTAAAAGTTGTTCGAAAAGTTGTTAGTATAGTTTTCACAACAAAGCAAAAAAAAAAAAAAGAAAAAAAACAAAAAATTAAAAATAAAAATTTGTTCTCTCGGATTTTCTTTATTTACAAAAACTAAGAGACATAAGCTCTTACAAGCTAATATTTTATTTCGCTTACGTTTTATACTACGTTCGCTTTAGACTTCTCTGCTTAATTATAATGACATCACCATTATTAGAGATATACATATTTAACTCTCCCATAGAGAGAGTGTTTTTGGAATAAATTTTGTTACATTATGTTAGTTTTGAGTGAAATTCACCTGATTTATTTTAAACTCTTTTAGATGGCTATATGTACTTGTATTCTCCAAATATTTATGTATGTACCTATGTATGTATGTACAATAAAACTAAACATGTTTCTCACATAGCACGGCAAATTCATATAAGGTAGCCGCAACTCTACAACAAGTACAACAATGCAAAAACAACAGGCATTTTGTTTTTGTAAAACACTCCTTTGGCTGTCAAAATAGGAAGAAAAAAAATGGGAAAGAAAAAAAAAATTAACAACAAAACACACACGCACAACAAACACACAAATTTTGACAATCGTAGAAGTATCAGCTGTTTAGATAATCCCACCGGTTACATGAATTCGCCTTGTCACATACCTTTGGCAAACGCTTAGGTAATAATATGAGAGATCCCACGTTAAATTTCAAATTAAATTAATTACTTTCTATACATTTTCTACCAATTCTAATTCCACTTCCTTAAATTAATAAATAAATATCAGATCAAGATTTTATTAATATTCTCTTTATATTGGTAAATCAATTTTAAATCAATTTGGGTTGTCAGATATCAATGGATGATATTTGTTATACTACAAATAAATCCACACCCTGACGAAGAGCAAATTGGAAACAGAAGGAAATAGAAGAGAAAATCATTTGACGACTCTCACTGCATATGCTCATTGATAATTGTATTTTACTTAATTTCTTTATTCGCTCTTTAAAAGCCTATTTTTGCCGAATTCGTTTGTTTTTGGCCAAATAACCTGTATATGTACGTACATAAAACATACATATGTATGTATGTCTGTATGCTGTCTAGATGCAAATTGTATATATTAAACAGACTTTATAATGTTGCATGCACGTTCCGTTGTTGTCTTACTGGTTTTCATGTCATTTATATGTATGTAGATACATATTATGAACATGTACAGATCTACGCATATATATTGTATTCATATTATTTCATGAAAACTATTAAAACATACACAGGTATACCATACGTGTACATACATAAGTATTTTAAAATTTATTCTGCCACGGTTTAAATGAATAAAAAATAGGCATTTTTCGGACGGAGTATAACTTTATAATCTTTATAAGTGATATTAATAATCGGATATTTACTTTACTAATACGTAATATGTTCTTTTCCATATGCATACCGATACATATAAATCACTTCATTCCAATCTTCAAACTATAAATGTAATGTTGGCATCACTCTTTTAGCCGGCATTGTTCCCAAATATTCTGTATCTGTTACGCTCTCTCTTTCTCTATCTTTCTCGTATTTTCTCTTAAACATTATGGAATGGTTTTCGCATGTATTGGAAAAGTATCTGTGTACACTGTACAGATATTTTATTCCGGTTCTCTTTTCCCATTAGTTTTGTGAAATATAAATTTAGTTTTCACTTCATTTCGATGTGAGCTTTCAAAGACATCGCATTAGAAGCTTGTGTTTTTTATTATAATTTTTTATTTTTTGTTGAGTCTATATTACTCTCTTTACTCCACGTTTTATGCCGCATTTAAGTTGAAACTCGCAGCACAAAAAAAAAAAAAGAAAAAAACAAAAAAGAAACAGAAGCAAAAAGAACAAGAAAGAATAACAAGAATATTAAAGAACAATAAATACTTAGAATTAAAAGTTTATTGAAACTTGTGGCCAAAGTGTGTGTTTTTTAGAGTCGATGAAAATTAGAAAGTGAATTAAAAAACAGTTATTACGTCAAAAGAGAGCAAAATCATATACAGCATACGAACACATACGTCATTTTTTTTTATTACAAAAATAACTTGAAATTATTTTCAATAAAACCTAAAAATATTTGCAGCAATCGAAGCCTATGCGAATTTGTTTTTATATACAAACGCAGTGAAACAAACGTATCTTATATGTAAATTCAATTCATTTGGGTTATAAAGGTGCTGCCAACGTATTAAATTTATTGAATTTTTCCTGAATTAATCCAGTGTGTAATGAAATTAATAAAAGAAAATAATTCTCATATTGATGACCTCTTTTACCCTTGAATTATTTTTTTTATCCTTATGATAAATAGCCGTTGTTGTCGTTCCAACAACTACGGTAACAGAAAAACAAGAATTGTGATAAAGTTTTTGATACTCGAATAAGCCAGAGGCATCCTTATTAACATATTGTGTAATCCTTTTGAATTTTTCATTAAAGAAAAAATTAACTTTCGTTTAAAAATTCGTAAAATAATAAAATTAAGTCGTTTAATTTGTTTTTTTTTTTCTTGCAGAGTCAAGCAAGTGACATTTCTTTATCAAACCAACAAGCACAAGGGCTTTTACGTCAAGCTGATTCACGTAACCGACAGCTGATTGAACAGGATAATTTAGAATTGAATCGTTTGTGGCAAGAATTGATAAGTTCATTGGAACAACGCCGTGAAAACTTGCAATCAGTTGCCGAAAAGTGGGACGATTTTGAGGATAAACTACTTGGCTGGGAAAAGGCTATAGGGCGTTTGTCGGACAAATTCCGCAATGTCGACCCAGTGGTAAGATCTCGCCGTCATTTGGAAGATACAAAGCATGCAATCCAGGTAAGTTAAAAATAAAACAACATAGTCAGAACAATAAGAAGTGCATACCCACAAGATATTATTTGAAAGAAAGAACATGCGTTGCCTTTGAATCCATAAACTTTGTGTTATTGGAAAAAAAAAATAGAGCGAATAAATCTTTGTTTCTGTTCAACATTTATTATTAGTCTCCCAAAACATGTACAGACGTTCAGGAGTACGTAAATCAGTATTTTTATTTTAAATATAATTGTATACACAAATGCCCAAGTATCGCCAATGAGTAACATGAATTTCTGAATTGGGGAAAAGAAGCAATGAAAAGCTGTTTCGTTTCTTTATCATCTCTTTTTTGCATTTAAAAATTTTTTTTTTTTTTGTTAAAAATGAAGGAACTATAGTAAAATAGGGTATAGAGTAATTGACTGAATTCCGTGTGAATGATGTATTATTATTTACAATTGAAACAATTGCTCACATAAAGAATACGTACTTTGTATGTTACAGGCTCGAAAACAAAATAGCTCAAAGAGAAGTTGTCACGTTTGCTAATTTTGCCCAGTAGTTGTTGAGTATTGGCTACTTGCAAAAAGAATGAATAAAATAATAAAAATTTATTAAATTAACAAACAAAAAACCAAAACAAAACATAGCACATATAGAAAACAACTATCTTTAACGCTTCAAATATATCAATTATAATCCAATTTTAATATACATACTAGTTACTTGTAGTAGAAATTAACCCAATTTGAACTGATATAAACAAAATATTTTTCATTCTGTTTCCTTTTCTTTTTATATATTTAAGTACCTATGAATCTTTTAAATGAATCATTGTAGTATAGAATAATCATAACAAATAAAGCTTATCAATAAATTGCCTATCGTTGCCAGATGTGTCAATTTACCGTTATATGTACGTTTTTTTGTATACAAAAGTATTTACTGTCACTGCCTTTTATTTTCATAAAGTAGGTATTTATTTTGATTTTATTCCTTTAATTTTTCTTAATGCTTATGTGTATTCCTTTGCATAGAAACTAACTTTATTTTGCATAAATATACTTTTTTAGAATTGAATTTTTTTTTGCGGTTTTTCAAAATATGAGAGAATAAGAATTTTGAAAATAATAATCACATGGCAGCTTTGCTTGCAGAAGCAATAGAGCACATGTTGTATACAATTTTTTTTCTATTTCATATTCTATGTATAGTATATGAGCTCACATGGTTTCCTTATTTTATTCTCATGGACATACATATGTATGTATGCATGGATGTGTCAGTTTTTACATTATGATTTTCGTATATTTTTGTTATTAATTCTAATTTATTAAGTATTCACTAATTCTATTTTATTAAGTATGTATTCACTTCTTGCTAAAAGAGCGATTTAATAAGTGGCGAATAAAAGAGCATGATCTGAGACATTAGAATTCATTAACAACCAAACAACTTACTCTTAGCCTGATGTTCGTCAAAAGTAATTGTGTGTGTTAACTTGTGTGTATGTACATATGTACATATCTATACGTATGCATTTATTGAATGAAGAGTTACAAATTTGTATGTATGTATTAAGAATTCAATCATTTGAATTTTTGTTGCTAAAAATAGATTTTTCGCGAATGAAAATATTTGCTTGTATGTATTTGAAATTAATGCGAAATATAAAAATATTACAACAAACATTCAGTTTATTTAACTAACAAAAGTGACGTATTTGTAACCGATTTCGTTCTGAATGGGGGAATTTTTACGCATTTTGGGCTCAATAAAACGTTCTTATTATATTACAATATACAGATGTACATTTGTACATACATATTTCATTTTAGTGACCACAATTTTGAGCTTAAGAAGTGAAAACATATGTAAGCATGTAAACTTATTCACAAAGCGTGAAAAAGAGTACTTTCAAATATGTATAAATTTTATAGAATGGATATAAAAAACAAAGAGAAAAATAAAAAGAAATTGTAATATCGCACACAAACGAAACAAACATTTACATACATACATATATTGATACAGTGTATGTATGTATGTACATATAATAATATACATATGTATGTATGTACTAAATATTATATTTAATTATATAAAAACATTTTATTCTCATTTCAATTAATTTATTTAAGATCTTTTAGTTTTTCATTTTTTATTTTAAATTGAGAATAATACAATATTAAAGCTGAACTAAAAACTCTGTTTGATGGTATAACGTACTTGAAATGTTTTCGGCTGTATTGTGTCATACACGAAAATATTGTAAAATGAATAAAGGAGAAATAAAAACAAAAATGAAAACGAAAACGAAACAAATATATCTAAAGCTTCAGCAAATAACAAAAACGAAAACTTTTTTGATGACAACATCGCAGCCGGTCTAGTGAATCGTACAAACATTTTAAAATACTTGACACATTCGCCGCAGTAACAACACTATAGTAAATGTTGTCATGCTTTAAGTCAGTAAAAATAAATAAAATAAAAAAATTGCATTAAATATTTATCGTTTCTTTTTATATGCTTAACATTAATAATACATATTCGGTGGGACATTTTTAAGGAGATTTACCCTCAATATCAATGCGAAAATTCTTGAACGATATTATGTAGTTAATGTATTTTAGTATTCGTCTTTGCTGACTATATAAACAAGTAAATAAACAAAAATACTGAATTTACTGAATGCTTTTTATATTCAAGTTAAGCGTTAAACATGTTTTTTTTTATTTTTTTTTTAATTTTTTTCTTATTTTCCAAAAATTTAGCTGTTGTGATTACTACACACATATATTTTATTATTATTGTTTGTATTGATGTATACAATGTTCCTGAGTGTGTGTATAACAATGAAATTCGTAGCTGACCTTCGAAAGGCTGGTTCGGAATACATATCAAATTTTTAGTTCAAAGTTTTGTTCCCATTTAATTTTTCTATTTCGGCTTTCCTCATTGATCTAAGAACACAACTTTCTTGAACTAAGATCCTTTTATTTCATTACATAGCTTGGGCCATGCCATTATGTGTGAAATAGAAAATCTGGATTGTTTACAACAGTCGTTCTTTTTGAAGTAGTTTTCGACCATTTTTTTTTTTCGCACAAAGTTATCATTCGGTGTATTTGTTTATTTAATGATAAAATGTTATTTTATGATAAAATTCCCTGCAGACTACTTAATGAACATTATTTTTCCACATACATATAAAATAAAACCTACATTGAGGGTAACGGTTTTACTAGGTTGTGTTATGAAACCTCCAACCATAATTATTTTTTCCGAATGCAATGGCTTTCCACCATCACTTATTTGTTCTCCAAAACAAATATGCGGCAATTTTGCTCAAGAAATGAGTTTCATTGCCGAAGAAATTTTGTTTCGAATAAGCAGAAATAAAAACGATTTTATGGTTTTGTAATTTTAATTTTATATGGATGGAGATGCAAGTTCAAATTCAAAATACGTCTTACTGAGCCAAGTTGCTGAGGACAATGTAGAATCGACAAATTCAAATTGTCCACTAGACAGAGGCAAAATTTTCTACAGAGCGTGCAAATTTGTTTATAAACTTTCCAATTATGGTTAATTGTGACAACTATATTAATGCCGTACAATTTGTAAAATGACCATCACTATGCCGTCAGTTTCGGTTGTAAAACGACAAGCCTTTAGATGAAAAATATGAAACGTGAAATTATTGCATAGGAGTGGTAGAGTTTGCTAGTAACTTAAATAATTTATAAGACCTGTTTTCCGAAGACCTGTAAAGGACACTTCCGAACTACTTGACAAAAGTTTCTTTACATACGTACATACCATACATAATTGGCCATTATAACCGCTTAGTCAGGATTACGGCCTAGCTTCTCACACCACTCATGTTGTGTGCCTTAACTTTTACACTTGAGTGGCGGGACCTACAGTTTAACGTCGACTCCGAACGACAGATTTTGAAAAACTTTTTCTTTATTTTCCATACATTTCATTATATACATGATTTTAACTACCTAAAAGGATAACAACTTCAATAAATATAATAATATGTATGCATTTCTATTTGAAGTTATATAATGTAAACTTATATTCAATTTTTTGTCTACTTTGTTTTAAAAGGAAATACTCAGTGAATCTGAAGAACTTAAATCGTCACATAAAGATATTGAGACGCTCTCAAAATCAATCGTCACATTCCTTAGGGAAGTTCACCAACCCTCGGCGGAGGCCATACAGGCCAAATTGGATAACTTAGTTAAACAGCAAAACGAGTAAGTAAAAATAATTCAATATTTTTATACAATTTATTGCACAACAACAGTTCTAGTTTAATATCAGTTTTATACGATATAATATTTACTATATAATATTTATAACAATATAATATAATATTTAATAGTGGATGATTGGAAATTGAGACGATAATTAAAGGATTACAAATATCGAAAAATACCACGTACTTAAGCATATGTAATTATGTATGTATAAATATTCATAAGCGTTAAATCTTAAACGATTTTTAGGGGTTATGAAGGAAATTATTCATCTATATAGCAATTATTGCAAATATTTTTGAATTCATATGATTTTCTAATCAAGAATTGAAAGAAGAAATTATTAATAAAGCCTGTGTTAATAATTCCTTTGTCGAGAATTTTCTCTTAAAGAAAGGATAAAAATTTCTCCTTAAATTTTTATTTGGGATTATGTTGATGTGGGTAAAATACATGTTAATTCGTGTTTACCGCAACGATAAGTTTAGTTGTGTGCAATACATACATATGTACGTATGTACAATTTGTATTGATAATTTTAAAGATAAGAGTCAACCGGCAAACGTATTTGACTTAAAACTCTACTGAAATTTTTGTTTACGATGATAACAGTCAACCACTAACAACCAATGGATAGCAATTTATTTCCGAAATTTTTATGCACATTGGAATATTCGGTATTATATTTTGGTTTTGGTTTCTTATTTGTGTTTTTATTGATTCATACGAAAATAATTTACTTTCAGCTTTGTTGTCGTTTAAGGCAATGAGGTAATCGCGTAATTATAAATTTATTTGAATATTTTATAGACAACAAAATGAAATGAGTTATATTTTTCGTTATTCGTTATTGGTTTTCTACTGTTGTTTGTTGTTTTTGTTATTGTTTATTATTTGTACTGGTTTAACTTGTCGTTTTATTCTTCGAAACACGTTAGGTAGAAGAGATTGAAGAGATTTTTATAGCAATAATGAGAGAAATCATTCATTGAGAAATTCACCACAAATACAACCCAAAACAAATTATTATCCAGCTGACCGACCGGCATTTTTTGATTATATTTTTATAAACATATGTATAATAAAGCTCTTTAGTTCTTATCAGAGTAATAACAAATGAAACATAAATTATATTTATTTTCTTGTTTTATTCGTTTCCTGAAATTAATATAAAAAAATGAGTTTATTTTGCGTTTTGATCGGGGCCGAAAAATCGCAATATTTTGTTAAGTTTTATGAATATATAATGAGATGTGTCTCTTACAATTGCGAAAAGCCCTCTCACAAAAGCTTTAACGTGGTGAATTTCTTGCTCTTTATGCAAGAGTTATTAATTTCGCGTAGTGGTAGTTCGTGTTATTTGTTGATGTTAAATGAAAAAGCGAAATTAAAATATATTTTTGCCAAAAGCATTTACGATCGCTTGTCTATTTCCGTAGTTTCTTAACGAAGACCATTTAGTTTTAAAATAGTCGTAGAAATAAGAAGACGTGCAATTTAACTGGATGGCTGGATACTAATTGATTTAAATAAAAACACAGAAGAAAAAAAAAAAAACAACTCATATATCAAATAAAAGAGACTCCAAATTCGATAAAAAGAAAAAAAGAGAACAAAGTGACAAAAATACATTTTTTTTATCAATATTTCAAGAGACACAAGAAGTATTATATTTTAAATTATTTATGCAATCAAAACATTTTTTAATGTCTTTTGATTTTTTTTTCCAAACTAGAAAGTAAAATCAACTTGAAAAGAAAATAAGAATTAAAATAAACAAGGATCGAAGTAATCATATCGCGCCTTTTGTGGATTACTAGGTCGTATGATTAATGTCACCGTACGCCTTATATCATTCATACAGAATTCGTTTTCTTTTATTTAACGAACTAATCCTTAAAACGTAATTTCACCTTTATTGTTTGTGAATTGTGCACACTCCAACCTTTTTTATTTGCAAGAAATTAAGGCTGTGAAGTTGTGCTTTAACAAAAAGGTTAAAGGCCTTTCGCAAAGTCGACTTCAATTTACGATTACAATCCTTAAACGTTTCGATTAAATCAAGCCTACGGTCGTCTACTAAACAAGGTGGGTCACGTAAATCAACATCACTAAGCAAATGTCTGAATATTTCATTTGTCACATATAATGTTGTATTAATTTTAAACCTCAAAAATATAAAACTCTAAATAATATGTTAAAACTGGTAAAATATATTCATAATTTGAAAACGACTAAATGCGAGAGAGGTCGTTTACTCTTTCTTCTCAACAATTTGCAATACAAATTTTGTTAGACTCTAGCAAGTGACCTGATTTTTTTTTACTATTTTTGGCTATTCAGTGCCATTCACTAAATTGCTTTTGCTTTACTTAATCGCACTTTGTGTTAATTATCCGGAATTTTAAGACAGCCGAATAATGTAATGTACCATCTAATAAAACTTTTAATGTACATATTTAACTGATATTAAATTTTCCTTTTTTTTATGAAAAAAAAAACAAATTTTTTTTTTATAAAAATAAATAAATAGTTATAGGTATATTTCATTAATTCAAATCTGAATCTTACGCCGTATTATGAGAAGAAACTTTGTTGTTGTTGTTTCTTTTGGCATTATTCCAAATTGAATAAATATAATCTTCGTTTTGATTAATATTTTCAGCAGTCACGTATACAGCATCATTGGCATTCTTTTTTTCGGCTTTTTTCCCTTTGCGTTTGTCTAATTTGTTAATACTAAATGTTATTTTTACTTTGGAAATTGTTGTTGTTGTTGTTGTTGTACTCTGTAATAACAGTTGTTAGAACAATTCTAGAATTCCAAATATAATTCTAGAATACCAGAACAACATTTGCAACAAAAAGGTGTCCAACAATTATGAGAAACTATAAAGTTAAACACGCTTTGCATTTTCGATCAGGTTCAGTATTGTTTTTTTTTTTTTGTTGTGTTTCCTTAATAATAGCAAGTGAACGTTTTAGGGACTTTGGTTGCGAAATTTTCATTTCATTATTTTGGTACAATCTATGGGTGTTATTGAGGTAGACTATACAAAGTCATGTTGAAAGTTCATCATCATAAGGAATATCGGCTGAAAATATCTGTAAAAAGGTGTATCTGCTGTATCACTCCCCCATTCGGGAGGTGCAGTGATAGATAAACAATAACAATATGACGCATATATACCACCGCTATTCTGTTATTCCCCATGGTCCCTAACATCGATTTGATTTCGGAAACTAAAATGCCATACATTTTAGATAAACCATAATAAATACAAACATTCATTTCTGTTGTCATAGTAACAGTACTATACTGTTTATTAAATATTTTGAATCTTTTAGCTATTTCACACGTTTGTCATTTAATTGTCATTATGGCGATCAAAAATGAAAAAATAAAAAAATGACGTCATTTTCTTGAAATTTCATTATTGTTAATAATTTTTCTCAAAACTGTACGCTTGCTGTTTTGTGTTGTTGATTTAAAAGAATACAAAAGCATTGTACGTAAGGAAAACGCATATTAAAATTAAATGTGCTATTCTAAAAATATAAACAAAATATAAAAAATATTCATGATGATGTCGAATGAGTATTGAGAATGTTTTGCTAGAAGACAAAAAGAAAGAAAGAAAGAAAAAACAAAAAAAAAAAAAAAAAAAAATAAATAAATATTTAGATAAATAAAAATAAATAAATTTAATTGAAATAAAAGAAAATATCAAAAGGCGAAAACAAAACAAATATATACACATATAAAATAAATAGTTGATGCTCAAAGAGCGAATTTGTTTTTTCGAGGAGGAAGAGATTTTTTTGTAAAGATCGAAATAATTTTTGTTCCTATATTCTCTTATTTTTTATGCTCGAAACTGAGTCTTAGATTGAGATGATTTACCAATGTTCGATGTTATTGTTAGAATTTCGACTATTCGAACTTTTATCGACGATCTTGTAGCGTACTAACCGACAGAGGCCATGCACGGAGGCCCTATGCCTATGCTATAGTATGCAAAATATTGTCTTGCTCACTTTGTATAAAAACTTGTAGCTAGCCAGCAGCATCCACTTTTCGGCGGAAACTTTGAAAGCTTCAATGTTTCTTTTGTAGACATTGGAAATAAACAGCAACACTAAGATCTTAAATATATTGTATGTGTTGAAATCATTTGAAATAAAAAAAGCAGATTGATACTTACCGCCCAACCTACCCAACTTATTTATACAAACAATACGAACAAATCGCCTGTTCGTCAACAGACTACATAAAACATTCATTTGCTTTGTCATTGAGAGCAAAAAACAAAAAGAAGAAGAAAAAGAAAATAAAAGAAAATTTTTTATCTTGTATATATGTACATATATGTACATATATTTATAGTAATTTTTGACCGCGTGGTTTTTCTAAAATATACATTGTTTTCTTATATTTTGTTTGTTTTAAAATATATATTTTCTTTCATTTATTATTTAGATTAAACGACTCTTTGCAAGATAAGGATCGTCAGGTTAGTCGTGATTTGGAGGAAATCGAGGCCGTTTTCCATAAAATTTCTTCCCTGCAAGATAAATTCAATACATTGCTGGAGGAGATCCACGCTGTTCATGTATTTGATGAAAATATAGGCAAAACTGAAAAGAAATTAGAAGACTTAGAACAACAAGTTAAGGAGACTGTAAAGGAATCGCAAAACTTGGTTACACGAACCAAGGAAGAATATACGAAGAAACAAAATCTTGTTCCCAGTGATATTGGCCAGGAGTTTACGGCTTTAGAATTGCTCTCAGAACGAGTTGAAGGCAATATGGAGACAAAACAAAAGGAATTCAAACGTGCCAAGACAGTACGCACAGACTATTTGGCCGGCGTTGATGATATTCAAAGATGGTTGATGCAAGCAGAGATGCAGGTACAAGACCGCACTTTGGCACCTGCGCAAATGAAGGAACTATTACACCGCATCAACCAAGAAATAACCGGAATATATGAACGCTTTACCATGGTCAAGACAAATGGTCAACTGATTATTGACAATTGTCGCAACAGTGAAGAAAAGGTTTTGGTACAAACAACAATTGATCAGTTAGCACAACAATTAGGACAAGTACGCTCTTGGTTGGATGAGAAGAAACAACAAGTAGGTGACAGTTTAGATGCGTGGACGCGTTTCATGAATTTATATCAAATGGTTATGGCTTGGGCTACTGAGAAACGAGCCTTCATAGATCAAAGCATTGAACTGAAAACCTTACCCGAAGCACGCAGTAAACTTAATGATTATGCGATGGCTGTGAAGAGTATTAAACCGATTATAAAGAATCTAAGCGAAATGGACAAAGAATTGGAACATATAAGTCAAGTGACAACAGTCGCTGATCTCAAGGATAAATTACAGGAAGCCGAAGATGCGAAAGTAAATGTAGAAGCGGTTTTATTAGAGAGGGTAAATAAATTACTATATATATTATATGTATTCTATTATATCATATGTATTCAAAATCCATCGATATTTCTCGAATTGATACAATATTTTAGAATGCCTTGCTGCAAGAAGCTTGCGAAGAATGGGATCAATGTGAACGTAAAATTAAGGACATACGCAGCTGGATAGAAAAGACCAAACAATCACTGGAATCTACTCAACACAAAAAGAAGCCATTGAGAGATCAACTGGGCTACTGCGAAAAAACTATGGCTGACATTAATGTACAGAAGACCAAATTAAGACTCTCAATTGAAAAGCTAGAGGTGAAATACAGTCGATTACACTATAAAATGCTGATTTAACGAATTTAATTTGAATTTTTATCATATTTATTTCATTATTTAGGTTCACTTTAAAAACGGCATGGGAGGAGACCCCCGTCTTAGTGAAAATGTTGATGAATTGCTAAAGATTTTAGACGGTTTGGGTGGTTTAGTGAAAACTAAATGTTCTAGTTTAGAAGAAACCCTACAACAAATCGATATTTATCAACAACAGATGCAAACACTAAGGCAAAAAATTATTCAAGAGGAACAGCAACTGAGATTGGTTATGGCACCTACCTACTTGCCACACGACCGCGAGAAAGCAATAGCCGAACAACAGGTACGTAATGTTAAATTTTAACACTAGAAACAGAAAGTTACCACAAACGAGTTAGAAAACCAAATAAGTAGCCCATAAAAGAGATTTTTATATCATTAAAATGTATTACTTAGAAATCAAACAGAAAAAGGAATAAATATCTTGGTTAGGATCTAATAGGTTATAAACATGGTGTGTCTCTTTCGTTGAATGCATTTTGTTATTCTTTTTTTTTATCATATTTTTCAAATGTTACCACTACCAAAAATTGTAATTTTATAAATTTTGCATTCTTCTTAAAGAAACTAACATTTCAACAATAATGTTACAAATTTAATAATCCATCATACACAATTTCGAGAATTCTAATGACAAGATTTGCTCAGACTATGAGTAAGAACTATAACCAAATTTGTTAATGCACGGTGGCTGTGTTAATGAACCGAAGTATAAAATAAAAGATTTAGTCTTTAAATTTTTTTCGTTGTTGATTTACATACATACATGCAGCCTCCATTTTTTTCCATTTATTTATAAATGTTCTTTCATCCATTTAAATCATTGTGTGTTAACCATTACATTGTTATCTATGAAATCATAACTATCCTTTTAATTATTTCACGATTATCTGCATTAATATCATTTCCATTATCATCATCCTTCATTTGTAGTGGTATTTGGTCACTGTTTCAATATAACAACTCATCCAGCATAATGATATTTATTGTTATACACATTCATGTTCTCCTTAGTAACTTAACATCTACACAATACATGAAATACACATAAAATATAATTTATCACGTGACACGTGTCGGGAAACCTAGCCAAAAAGTCGACTATATGTACATATATACACATAATATATACATGTATAATATATACATGTATAAGTATACATAGATGTATATGTTTATTATGCGTACTTTGAAATAAAAAATCTAATTTTGTCTCAATATTTAGTTCAGACGAAAGAGAAATTTCGAATATATTTTACTGTGAAGCAACGCAATAAATAGTCTGAACATTATGAATTTTATTTTTAGCCTTCAAATTATGATGCAGTAAAGATTTTACCTTGAATAAGTTTTATCTTAATCCTATAATAATAGAGATATTATAAGAGATTTTTTGTTTCTTTCTATAATGTTAGAAAATAATTTTATATTTAAGTTTTTTAATTGCAAGAATTTTGCAATCGAGGGTAAGTGATTTTTCATTTAATTATCTTTAAATTTCAGTTTCGACGTATACATATGCACATATTTTTTAAATTTATTTTTAAAGGGATAATTGTTATACAATGTCTAGTACCGGTATTAGTATCAGAGCTTTAGTGTCCTTTGATTACATCTATATCACAACAAAGTAGTTATTTCAATTACAATTACTTCACCATCTAAAAAAAAACACACATTGTTATCAATTAACTCGCATAGTCATATCTTATTATATAATAAATAAAATCGCCATTTTCTCATTTAAAATCGAGTAGTTAACTCACAATATTCATAATCACTTAACGCTTATTTTGATTTCGGTTTGTTTGAAATTTAAATTTTCTGTTCGAAAAAAAGTTCAAAGGATAGTAACACATCAACATTTGGTTACTCACACGTGGATTTGTTCTTTAATTTAATTTGATTCTCATATTTTAGAAATTAGATTCTTTATAAATATTACATTTGTTTTTTCTTTTTATTTTTAATTTTTTTTTCGTATTCTCATTTTATGGGGTTTTTATGGTTTAATTTTCTATTTACCTTTTATTTTGGTTTTTATTTTTGACGGAATTTTTTTTCTTTTTTTTTCTTTTATTGATATTTCCACAAAATGAATCATATAAATATTTTAAAATACACGAAAAAAAAAAAAAAAATATTTAAAACAAAAAAAAAAAACATGTCAAAAACAAAAACCCGGTGTTGTTGCTCTATTCTGCTAAAACGGTATTGGTATAAATTGTTCTCTTTATCACATTTTCATTTAAAAATGTTGCAAATAATTTAAAACTCTTAACAATTCGCATTGCACTGCTAAACTAATTACAAATACTGGTGTGTTTCTACCTCTTAACGCCCTACCGTGCTAACAAAATAAAATCTCTATCTCTCTCTGTTTGTCCATATTAATATTGTTTGTTGATCCTTCTTAATTGCTTTATTTGTTTATAAAATGAAACGTTAATATGAAAACACATTGCGCCTGCCTTCTTCTTTGTGGGACTTTTATGGGATATGGATGTTAATATGTATTATATGCTTGTATTACTCTAAACATACATATTATGTATTTCTCACCATTATTTCCAATACTGCATATTGAATATGCGGACCTTTCGTCATTCTTTCCATTGCTAAAAATATATTAAAAAATAAAACAAAAATTGTATACAATACGTTCAGGCATGTCGAGAGCGCGTAAAGTATTTGCATTCGAAAATAACTGCTCGAAATGAACGAATAAAGTTACTGATACATCGCGGCACGCCAGATGAGTCCGTTTTAGAAATATAGATTGTGATCATCTCTTAAATATCTTTTCTTAGCATTAAGTCTTTTAACAAGCAGCCACCGCTATATCTGTAAATCAGTTTTCATTCGTAAATATATTCTCTTGAATAGAATATAAAAACGTCCATAGCGATTACATGGAAGTTTATAAAGCAACTATCTCCCTTATTGCTTGAATAGAGTTCTCATATAGCGTTAGTTTTTACGAAATTAGCTTATAAATTTTAAACGATTTTTTTAATATAAATAAGTATGTCCTTATGTTAACACAACGTATATACAAATGAATATAAAAAAAATGAAA
Source organism: Sarcophaga rosellei (assembly GCA_930367235.1). Classification (NCBI taxonomy): domain Eukaryota; kingdom Metazoa; phylum Arthropoda; class Insecta; order Diptera; family Sarcophagidae; genus Sarcophaga; species Sarcophaga rosellei. The sequence goes on along the minus strand of OV884019.1, from coordinate 664,865 downwards.
CCAAAATATTCTGATATTAGTTTTATTGAATATAATTTTTAGGAGTGATTTAAGAAGAGTTTGTTTACATTTGTAGAATTTTCTCTCTCTCTCTCTCTCTCTATCCGTTTCTATAGGAGATTTATATATTGCTTAGGACTAAATTGAAATTATTTTTACAATACCTAACTCTTTTGGCCAATTTCCATATTATTTTTATTGCATACGAATAGGCTCTGCGTACGTCTGTAGAAGAAATGCAGCAAAGATATGATGTGATTGCCGCTCTGTCTTATACTCTGGATCCAGATTCTGTGATGGCAACTTCATCTACGGTATCAATGATACTAAAACCGTCAAAACTAGGTCTCACCTACGCAGAAGTGTTAGGTGGCCATGCATCACCTGAAAATCAAATACATGAAATGGATTATGACAGCAAAACTCTGATTAATAGAGATGAAAAGCCAAATTCCGAAGAAAAGATAAAAATAGAAAAATTTGTAGATAAAAGTGATACCAATCGTATAATTATTACAACAACAAAGACCACCACAAATGTAATTTCTGATTTCGATGCACCCGAAACTCGTGAAGAAAATGTGTCACTACAACCAATGAAAGTTGACGAGAGTATTGGTCATGTTCCTAAAGAAAGCAGTTCTGAATATGGTGTGGAAAATGCTCCAAAAGTACGCAAGCATGTGCCGCTGGTCGGCGAAGAACAAATACAATTGCATAGAGAGCAACAAAGAGGTCGTTCGCCACGGCGTAAATTGCAGAAGCAACGCCAAACTCATAATAAAAATCAGAGTCAGATAGATGATGAGCCGGTATTTGTTGAAAAAGTTTTAGAAAGCAGTACTACAGTAAATGTTTTATCACTCCCCCAGCGAGATAGATCTCGTTCTAAGAGCCCAATGTGGACTCCTGGTTCTACATCTTACGCTGAAGTGTTAAGAGGTTTGGAATTAGAAAGACTCAGACAACAACAATCATTAAAAGATCATAAAACATTAAAACAGAGTCAACCTTATATTGAAGTGCAAACTGAAGCGATAGATATACCTGAAATTCTCAAACAAAACGTTTCAGAAAAGACGCAGGCGTCTTTGGAGAAACTACAAAAGTCTTCCCACGACCAAGTGACAACTTTATTGACACAGATCTCAGACAAGAACTCGCATAGCTTTTCTTCTTCAAATAATCCTCCACAAGATCAGATATCTGCTAAAGAAGTCGTTATGACTGTAAGTACACCTACTAGAGACTCCCAGAGTACAAGTGCTTATGGTACTAACATTCCCATGACGGCAGAGGAAATACAAGCAACGTATCTGCAACCAGACCCTCAACTGTATCAATCAATGTACGAAAATTTAACTGACAGTGAACAATGGGGTTATACGACTCAAACGCCGGCCCAACAATCACAATCCGATAATTTCTATGATCAAATGATGCAAGTGCAATATAACCAACCAAGTGCAATGACAACGTCATATACAAGCTATCAATATCCACAACAGACTAGCCAATATCAACTTGTTGCAACGACAAGTTATTATCCTCCTAATCAAACTCAACAACAAAACGATGTGTATCATTCCGTTTATGCAACATCCAACGACCAAATCTATTACAATCAACAGCCGCAAGCAGAATTCCAACAATATGTATATGAGCAAGTAGTGCAGCCACAACAACAGCAGCCTCAAGAGTATCAATCTGTTTTGAACAATAACGAGCAGGTTGATGCAATAAATGAAGTCGCAACTACATTAGCTTCTATGATCCAACAATCAACAGTGATATCACCTACGTTGCCAGTGCAATATCAACATGAAGAAGTACCTCTGTATGAACCTCAAGAGATACAAATTGATGAACCTGTGTCTGACATAACTTTCGGCCAATTTGATGTAAATGAAATAGAAAATCTCCCACAAGAAGTGCAAATACAACAGACTGAACAAATTACATCAGTTTGCGATCATGCGTCGCAAAACCTGGTCACACAACCTTACGGTCACACCCAGGAATATGTTACCTATGTATGTGAACCACTTCAACAAGCACAGGTAGTAGAAAAGCCTGAACCGCATGTAGCGGGTACAACTTACGCCGAAGTTTTATTCGGTCTTAAACATGGCCAACAATACCTCCAGCCATCCAGCCAACAACAAGTCCATGTTAAGGTGACTAGATCTCCGCTAGAGGTTAGAAAACAATATCCATCAAATAATAGTCAGGCAACCAAAACTGGTACACTTACGAAACCGACCACAACGACGACAACGACAATACTGACGAACAAACAAAATAAATTCAAAACACAACAACAAGACCTATTAAAGTCTCCTAAAACGCGTGACCACAGTCACGGAACTATACAAGTACATCCCAAAGAAAAATCTATGAAAGAAATGATTACAGGCAAATCGAATGTTCATGGAGAGACCACGGCAGTAGATGTGCAGTCACAAAAGACAACAAGTCCAGCTCTACCTACATCAGCTGCCATGGGAACATTTGATAAGTCTGTGGAAGTACACAAACCAAAATTAAAAAGATCCAAAAAATCCCAAGAAGAAACCGAAAAACCTGTTTTACTGCAAGACTTTCTGCAAAACGAACAACAACACTCGACCGAAACCAACTCAAAATTAATTGAAACCCATCATAAAACCAACACAGAAGGCAAGAAAGATATAACCGGCAAGAAAAAATTGAAACCAACATTGGATAAAGTAAAAACGAATACCTCTAAACCGGAAACCACGGGATACAAGCAGGCACAAGAGAAGTCGGAATTCAAAACTTCTAGTACATTGAAAGTAATCGAAAATCCATTACCAGAACAAGATCAAAAATTCGAACCTCAAATAGAGAAACATATATCTCTGTCTGATGTTGTTAAAGAAGGAATAACTAATGTAGTTGGACAGCTTTTGTCCTCAAAGAAAAATAAAAAAAATAAAAATAAAAAAGATAAAGTCGAAGACCAGTCAGTATCCCAAACCACTATTGCAGACAAATCGGAGATCAATCTTAAACCAGACATCTCCAATCAAAACCAAATTGCACCAAAAGAAGTCCACTTGACAAAGAGCGTGGTGGAGAAGAAATCTACATTGCACTTTTTGGAGAGTGAGAGGCAACAGGAATCAATACATCCACATGATCAGCCGGAGGTAATTGAGAAACACAGTAATGAACACTCAATAGATATAAAAGAACCGAAGGGCAAATTGAAAAAGAAAAAGCATCAAGAGAAAACTAAATCTAGAAAACCCTTAGAACCTCCAATGGAAGTTGAGCGTTCAAAGGAGACACAGAGATCACCGATCGAAACATCAAAAGATTTCATTACAATTTCCACATCAAGTGACAATACCGAATCAGGAAACATTTCAATTGTGGAAACCGTAGAAAGTCCAAAACTTCCAAAGAAAGCTGAGGTGTCTACACAAGAGCAACAAGACATTGAATTGCAATCAACAAGTGCTTGTGAACAGGAAGCCAGTGAGACATCTGAAATTAATTCTGAAACTCCCTTAAAACATCGACAGGCAGTCGAGAAGATGCAAGTTTTTGACTCCTCGCCAGATGAAACATCTCAAAATTCAACCGAAATTTTAACTCACACCGAAACCTCCGAATCCGAAGCCATTTTAACTACAAAAACTATCACCAAACATGTCACTAAGAGAATTGTAAAAATAATTGTCGACGGCACAGAACAAATTCTCGAAGAAGAAGTGGTTGATGATACTCCACAGGAGAATGTTACGATAGAAAAAATTAATTTGTCTGCCAATTCTGACCTCAAAGAGTCGGGATCAGCGATATCTGACGATATTAGTGTTTTAAAGACCGGTGGAACTGTAACAAAAACTGTTATCACTAAAACAAAGCGTTTAATAAAGCATATTCTTGAGAACGGAGAGGAGATTGTTGAAGAAGTAACCGAAGACGAACCCCAAGTTGATCAGGAATTTACTAAATTACCCACTACAACAGAGCAAATTGTATTATCGACGTCCGTAAAGGAAGAAGAAACCGGAATCAGTGATGAAAAAGATCTCAAGCATAATACTCCTAGCGAAGTTATACCAGCTCAAACTATTAACATGGAGAAACAAGTATCAGAGAAGCAAGAAATCATAAAAGATAACAAGGAAATCAACACTGTTACAGCGTTTATTGATAACGAAGCAATAAAAGTACATCAAAGTGAAAATATTGACGATTTAGAAAATATTCAATTCTCTAGGAATAAGGATTATTGTATAACAGAATCTAATAAGAGTCAATATCCGGATTCGGCTTGTACCCAAATAGTGAAGGGTGGTTCTGTAGTAAGAACGTTTACAACAATAACTAAACGTATCGTAAAGAGAATTAATGAAAATGGTGAAGAATTCGTAGAAGAAGTGTGTGAAGAAGAACCCAGGATTACGCAAGAAACCACTGAGCTTCCCACTACCATAAAGACAAATCAGATTATAAATTCAAGCGACAACACAGATTCAGTTTCAACCACCACATCGAAGATAACCAGTGGTGGTATTATCAAGCGGACGTTAACAACCATTACTAAACGAATCGTGAAGCGAATGAATGACAACGGCGAAGAAGTCATTGAAGAAATCTATGACGAAGAACCTATTGTAACTGAAGAAGTTTCTTCACTACCAAGCAAAATTGAGACGTATGTAGTGTCTTCCGCTGAAGAAGGGTCCACTCCGAACGATAGTAATTATGATAACATATCTTTAACTCCCACCTCTACTCGGGTTGTGCAAAGCGGATCTGTAACACGTACATCGACAACAATAACAAAACGAATTATTAAACGCATCAACTCAGATGGAGAAGAAGTGATTGAAGAAGTCTATGATGAAGAACCTGTCGTTAAGCAGGAAATATCTCAATTGCCAATCTCTACGAAAACTGTTCCAATTCCGTTTACATCAGAAGCCAATGTAGCTATGCCTCAAATCATTCAAAGCGGTAAAATTACAAAGACATTAACTACTACCACTAAACGTATTATAACCAAAATTAATGAGTTAGGTGAAGAGGTGATGGAGGAGGTTATTGACGAAGAGCCTGTAGTAACGCAAGAGGTCACAGAGTTGCCGATTAAAGTTTCTGAAGTTTCAAAACCTAAGGAAGATATTCCAAAACCTTTTAATGCTCCTTTGCAACCATTTTTGGAATCATCTCAATGTGAAAATTCTTCAAGCGTAACTGCGACACCAGAGTTTACATCAGACATTGGTTATGTGGCAATAAATGAGCAGCTTCCAGAAGAAACTGTTGCACAACCTGTTGAAGAAGACCTGCAACATAAAGAAGGCGTCCTAAAGACAACTATTATACGCACAACCAAAAAAATTAAAAAAATTAAAACTGAGGGACATACTGCAACAGAGAGTGGATTCGAATTAAAATCAGAATCTGATCTTGTGAAAATAAATCCCGAGATAGAAGAAATTGAAGTAGTTAGTGCCAAAATTCCTGAAGCAGACATCCGAGCTACCAAGAAGCAAGAAATTGTAAAAGCAAGAATTTGTAATCAAAACGAAATTTCTAATAAAGACCTCTATGTCAAGGAGGATTCTATTGATAGGTCTGATAATAAGGGTGACGAAGTTATCAAGAAAACTATTGTACGTACAACCAAAATTGTGAAAAAAATATCGCAAAGCTCTGATATGGAACATCCTTCAGATGAGGCAACGTCTACAGAAATACAAGATAATGATTCACATCAAGAGTCACAAGATGCCGATGACAAGCCATCTAGTCCAGAGTCTTTCGACGTCGATTCAGGTGATGTAGTCAAGACTACTACTATACGAACTACCAAAATTGTTAAACGCAAACCACATGAAAATTATACATCCGATGAATCTTCGCCGATAAAGCAAGAAGATTTCGAAAACAAAAAGGAAGTAGTTGAAGAGCCCAGTGAAACGATTAGTGTGACTAATCAAGTAGATGGGGCAATAATAAAAACTACTACTATACGCACCATGCGTATTATTAAGAAAATTTCTCAGGATGGTCGCATTATATTAGAAGAGAGCGAAGCACCGCACGATGTTGTCGTAACAAGCTCCATTGAACTGCCTGATAGTGAATCTATAGTTAAAGCTTCTTCACCCTCTATAACTCGAAGTAGCAGTAGTAGTAGTAGTAGTAGTGTAGAAATAGATGACTCTAAACCGCAACAAATTTTATTAACAGGGTTAGACGATAAATCGATAGGTGTAGAAGTATCATCCCCGTCGTCGGGCATCAAAGTAATTGGTATAGAAACTGTAGCTTTACCTACCACTCAATGCTTATCCAAAGTGGAAAGATCATCGACCACTACTACCACCACCACAACTACGAATAGGTCAAATTATTCTAAGGTTACAATGACCCACGGTTGCAGTTTTGAGTCAGATGATGGTAAGAATGTTGTATATATAGGCGATGATTTAGGAGGTAAATATCCACCCGGTTCTGTTCAGAAAATATCACTTATAACACACGAAGAAAAACTGAAAAACCCAATAGTTAAAATGCACTTGGATTTCCCCGAAGTTAGTCTTCAAGTTACTGAAACTGTTACAGATAATTACGAAGCTTCACAAAAATCTTTAGTAGAATGCACATCTCAAGAACTATATTTGCAGGCTAAGAAAGAAGAAAACCAAGATGAAAATGATCATTTTGTTCATAGTATTACAAAAGATACGCCAGTTGAAAAATTAGAACAGTTACCTTTCTCTGATGCAGTTGAAACATCAGAAAAGATTCCAGATGTACATGAATCTGTTGAAGTTGTAAAAGAAACTTCAGATGACATACATAAAGAATTGCACGAGATCGAAATGACATCTGAAGAAGAAAATCTTTTTAAGGAGATTCAAAGAAAACTTGGTAAGAAAGATAAGAAGAAAAGGCCCGCTCTACCTGAAGAATTTCTTAAAGCCGAGTCTGTTAGGGAAAGTATTACTCTTGATAAAAAGTCAGATATAATTGAAAATATTAACAAAAGTCATAATATAGGTGTTCCCAATAGTCCCCAAAACCATAAAGAAGAACAAACTCCTACACTCTTTACTAGTACTAATAATATTGTTGTTACACCTAAAGACGAATTTAAATCCGTTTCGATGGTAAACACCATAAACTCAGCTACAATGCTTGCAACTAACCTTACCAGCATAAGTCCGTCCGCTATGTTATGTTATGAAATTCCAAAATATTATTTGCCTAATTTGCTATCTGCCGAACGCTGTTATCAAATAATAGTTGATAAAGGTAAAGAACAAGTTGAACCTGAAAAACTGTCACAAGCAACAAAGACGCCTACCACAATAGACACTAACACAGACAAAGCAGTAGAAACATCGGACCATCTGATAATGAAGCCTTACGATGCTCCATTACAACCGTTCAACGTATCTTGCACAACAACTACAATTCCACTGAATCAAAAAATTTGTGAACCATGCCAAGTCAATAAAAATCATGAAGAGATTTTAACATCTAAGTACTACATTTACGAAGTTCCAAAATATAATATTGCGCAACTGAAAACGGCAGAGATTGCTTTGAGTCTTTTGGAAACAGCACGCCAAACAGATAACATTGAAAATACAAATCAGGATTGTAACATAAATTCTATAAAAGGAAATACTTTTAATATTACAAGAACAGCTAACGATATTAAGACTTCCACAGTTGAAAGTAAGGATGTACCAGTTGACAGCGAAAACGTGTTGAGAGCTCGCCAAGAACCATGTCCAACTTCAAACAATTACCTAAATTTCGAAATTCCAAAACATAATTATGGCGCATTGAAACAAATTGAATATAATTATGTAAAATCAAAAGAATACGATCATGTTTCGGATTGTATTTCCGAACGTGAACAAATTCTGAACGAGAATAATTCTTATGAGTATAAAAATCCAAGCACAGATGTTGTTGCACAAGATACAGAAGATATCTTAAATGTTGACCTTACTGAAGAAAGTATTCACTTTGAAGTTCCTAAGTACAATATAAATATCCTAAATAAGGCTGAATCAGAACTGGTACATAAATCAATATCCCAAGAAATGATTGCAATGTCAATTGTACAACCACAAACAGATGGAGATGTTCCAACAGTATCAGAAAAAGTTTTAAAAGTACCCCCACAAGCCACGGAGAAAGTCGAAATACTGGAAAGTTTCCCTGCTGCTTCTGATCTCACTAATAGCGAAGTATCAAGACTAAATTCTGAAAAGTTACAACCAGAAATTCAAATGGCGAAGAGCATCACTGATGTTTCCGAAAAACCATATATTGCTCCTCTACAACCAATAGAGCAATACGAATCGGAAGACGAACAGTCTATTACCTCAAGTTACAATTATTTCGAAGTACCAAAATATAATGTGATTCCATTGAATAGAGCCGAATCTAATATGATTATTTCATTAAAATCCAAAAAAGACATCGACGTCGATGAAGCTGCACAAATACCAGATCATATTGACAATGTACTCCCTATATGTGAAATACCGAAACATTATGTTCATGCTCTAATTAAAGCGGAAACAGAAATGGCAATGCAGCCAAATTCCTCATTTACTCCAACTGTAGGTGATGAAAAGAGGGAAAAAGAAAAACCAACAGAGGTCTATCAGATATCAGTAGAAACTATTGAAACAAGCAAAACAAAAGAATTTATCGAAGATAAAGCTTTTGAAGAAATTACATCAAAAGCGGTCAGAACTAAATCTGATGAAACCACTTACTCTTCGGAAAAAGACGTCGATAATGCTATACATAGTGTGGAGGATACCGAAATTGTTATTAAAACTGCACAAGTCTCAGGTCGTAGTGACAATATATTCCCTATATTTGAAATACCGAAACATTATGTTCATGCTCTAATTAAAGCGGAAACAGAAATGGCAATGCAGCCAAATTCTTCGCTTGCTCCTACTGTAGACAATGAAAAGATGGAGAAAATAGAGCCAAAAGAGATCTGCCAGATATCAGTAGAAACTATTGAAAGTAGCAAAACAAAAGAGTTTATCGAACACAAACATTTTGAAGAAATAAAATCTGATAAAATCACTCACTCTTTGGTAGAGGTTGTCGAAGAGCCCGTTATAATTTCTGAAAAAGAAGGAAAACCATATTTAGAAGATTCAAATAACGAACAAAAAATTGATGCTAAGGCTGTTGCTACCATAAAAACAACTGATCCAGAAGACGAACTCAAAGGAAAAGGTGAAAGTGGAAAACCATTTTCTTCAGCCATGATGCCTTTGGATTCTTTAGATATTCATACATTAAAGACTATACAGGAGACAGATACAATGATGACATTTATAGCTACCGCAGCTGATTCCAAGGAGAATAATTTAATGCACTTAAATATTCCTCTCACTGCTGTATCGGAAAGCACTCCACTGAATGAAAAAGGCGCATCTAATAAAAGTTCCGATCAAGAAAACTCATCTCAAATTGTTGTTTCTAGTACTGACATAGAAATTCAAAGAGAAGACAATGACGATGTGAAGCAGGTATGCGCTGGTGTAACTGTGTACGATTCTACTGACTCTCTGATAAAAGTGATAGACGAGTCTGCAGAATTTTCTGTTCAAGAAAAAGACGATGCAAAATCTAATGTTGAAGCTAAACCCGAGAAGGACTCAAGGGAAACTATCGCTCAATGTGTAATTGTACAAAAATCGATTAAAAATGAACCCAAGGAAGATTTAACAGCATGCGCTATAAATAGTGAATATGTTTTGAATAGTAACATTGTTGATCCTAATCCCATCGTTTGGTCGGATTTAACAAAATCAAGAGCAAATTTAGATGTTATTGCTGACAATTCTAGAGAATCCTCTGAGATTTCGAAATATTCCAAGTCTGTTAACCAAATAGAGACTACTAAGGAAGTTATTACGGAAGCTCCTTCGAAATCAGTGTTTATTGAGCTGTCTAGCGAAATTTCTCATCAGCAATGGACAGATACGCCAGATGAACCTATCGATCACCATCAAGATGAAAAAGCAATAATAGACACTTGGTCTAGTGTGTTGGAAGACAATGCACCAAATATGTCGTCCATTGCCATGTCGTCAAAGTTATCACCGAATGCACCAGAATTCACACCTTCTTACTTGCGTCATGCTTTCTCTGACCAGACTCACACTTTCTTAGCAAATGAAAAAATCTACAATGAGTTTATACCGAGAAATAAGCAACCAATCAAGACACGAAGACAAGAGAAGCCTCAGCATTTGATAAAAACAAAGAAACATCCCAAATCACCTAAACGTAGCCAAGAAAGAGCGCCTAAGCCGGAAAAGGTAGAGAAATTTTCAGCTGTTTTCGAAAAAGTACAGCAAAAGTCTATTGAAACTTATGAAACCGACGACAAACGTATATCTGATGAAACAAGCATATGTCAAGCCAGTTCTCATGGCAAAACTTATGCTGACATTGTATTTGGTGAAAATGGCCAACCCATTGAAACTGATTCTTCTGTCATAACACCTGTCAAAGATGAAAAAGCAGAAACATTCGAACCCGTAATGACAGATACTAAAACCAATATAAATAATGTAGCATATGATGAGCCGGCAAATCAAAAATCAACCAAGACTAAACAAGATAAAAGCAAAAAGGATAAAAAACGTCCTGTATATGTTCAACAAGTTAAACCTGTTAGAAACGAGGAAAGTCCAACTAAAGAAACACAAATTTCAGAAATTAAAGAACAGCAAACTGAGGAAAGTAAACCAGACGTGTCTCCTAAAACTGAGTTTTCGTGGGCTTCTCTTGTACAGAAGCCCGGAGAGTGGATAGATGACACCGTACTGAAGAAGCAGAATGCCAAACTTAAGGAGAAGAAAGAGGAACCTAAAGATGTAAAGAAAAATGAACCAAAGAAAGTTAAACCAAAGAAACAAGTACGACAGAGAGTACAACCTGACCCTCAAACGACATCAGAGGAAGAAATTTCAGAAAAATCACCAATCGAGGACGTCCAAACAGCTACGCAAATTTTAGCAGAAGAAAAACTTAAAGTTACGGAATCAATTGAGGTTATAGAGGAAAGCGCATCTTCTTGGGCAGCGCTTGTAAAGCGTCCAGGTGAATGGACTGATGTCGTTACCGATAAGATAAAGATACCGAAAACACTCGAACCAAGAGAAAGCAAAGAACCGCAGAAAAAAATTAAAGATAAATTCATAGCTAAATCTGACATTAAACAGAAATTGTCGACAACAGGTGAAGCTGAAAAACCAGCGAAAAAGCAGAAGAAAGATTCAAAACTTAAACCTGTTTCCGATGAAGTAAAAGAAAACAAACACACACTGGGTGAGAATGAGAAGAGTGAAAAGTCCCAAATAGAAAAAAATAAGGCATTACAAATAGAAAACCGGTTTGAACAAGCTGATACCACTAAATTTTCGTGGGCGTCTTTGGTTAAGGCACCAGGAGAGTGGATCGATGATATCCACCAAAGGAAAAAATCTCCAGTACGAGTTTCGGAACAAAATTTGGAACTTACAAAACTCAATGACGAAAAGACTTTGCTTCCAAGACAAACAAAACATACGAAAAAGAAATCCCGTACCCAGCACTCACCTGTGATTAAAGTAGTTGAAGATCAATTGAAAATTGTCCAAGACAGTGATGAAAGCAAAACTGATAAAGAAAGTATTGCTCCGAAAGTAACTATTTCGGATACTAAGCCAGTCACCAACAACCTCACCTGGGCTAAAGTAGCTAGTCAAATTGATCATATGACCGAATCTGAAAAACAAAGGCCAATACAAGAAACAAAAACAACTATTTCACCGATCAAATCTAATGAAACTTCTAAAAACATGAACGCTGTTCAACCCAAAGTGAAAAATTCTGTTTCGGTTATAAAACCACAGAGCAAGAAAGAAAAAGTTCCAAATAAAGAAAACTTAGCAGAAATGGCGCCATCATCAACATCCTGGGCTAGAATTGTTGGTGACTCAACTAACATGTTCCTTGATGCTGAAAGAAAAATCACGGAAAATATTAAAGCAGACGAGGAGGAGTCACCTATAGAACCTAAAACTTCTTGGATCGAAATAATTGATGAAGAAGAGCCAACTCCTTGGAAAGAAATTATTGATGTTGCAGTTAAAAACGAAATACCGAAAAAAATTGCAGATAAACCCATACTACCAACAACTACATCAACTGCTGAAATAAATGAAGATGAATTAAAAAATAAAGAAATTGACAAAAAGAAAGAACCTACAATTTTATTAGGTACAGAAAATAATTTCAAATCCCAAGCATTTGTTACAGAAAAACCATTTTCAGCACCATTAGAACCGATAAAAGACGCAGCATATTTTGAAAATTCAGAATATTTAGCAACTATAGCAGAAAAAGATAAGTCGCATCCTGCTACTGAGGAACAGGGGGCAGTAAATTTCGAATCCAAACCTGAAATTAATGAAGTTAAGCCAGATGACGCCAAGAAAACTGCTTATGCTGGTCTTCCGATTGATGAATCTTCCAACACCTGGATGAATGTTATTGATGAGCCCATCGTATTCTCTGACGACGAAGAAGAAAATGTATCTTCCGCAACAGAAGCTCATTTACCTGAAGTGAAACAAAAACCGGAAGAAGTTATTGTTGAACAACCTAAGACAACTCAAGATGTATCGATAACTGAAACTGTTATTGAAACTATTTCAACAACACAAGAAAATATTGAGTCTGTTACTGAAGAACAAAAGGCAGTAACATCCGTATCCAAACCAGAACCTATAGAAGCTGTTCGGGAAGAACCAAAGAAAACTGCTTATGCTGGCCTTCCGATTGATGAATCTTCCAACACCTGGATGAATGTTATTGATGAGCCCATCGTATTCTCTGACGACGAAGAAGAAAATGTATCTTCCGCAACAGAAGCTCATTTACCTGAAGTGAAACAAAAACCGGAAGAAGTTATTATTGAACAACCTAAGACAACTCAAGATGTATCGATAACTGACACTGTTATTGAAACTATTTCAACAATACAAGAGAATATTGAGTCTGTTGCTGAAGAACAAAAGGCAGTAACATCCGTATCCAAACCAGAACCTATAGAAGCTGTTCGGGAAGAACCAAAGAAAACTGTTTATGCTGGCCTTCCGATTGATGAATCTTCCAACACCTGGATGAATGTTATTGATGAGCCCATCGTATTCTCTGACGACGAAGAAGAAACTATATCTTCCGCAACAGAAGCTCAGTTACCTGAAGTTAAACATAAACCGAAAGAAGTTATTGTTGAACAACCTAAGACAACTCAAGATGTATCGATAACTGAAACTGTTATTGAAACTATTTCAACAACACAAGAAAATATTGAGTCTGTTACTGAAGAACAAAAGGCAGTAACATCCGTATCCAAACCAGAACCTATAGAAGCTGTTCGGGAAGAACCAAAGAAAACTGCTTATGCTGGCCTTCCGATTGATGAATCTTCCAACACCTGGATGAATGTTATTGATGAGCCCATCGTATTCTCTGACGACGAAGAAGAAAATGTATCTTCCGCAACAGAAGCTCATTTACCTGAAGTGAAACAAAAACCGGAAGAAGTTATTGTTGAACAACCTAAGACAACTCAAGATGTATCGATAACTGAAACTGTTATTGAAACTATTTCAACAACACAAGAAAATATTGAGTCTGTTACTGAAGAACAAAAGGCAGTAACATCCGTATCCAAACCAGAACCTATAGAAGCTGTTCGGGAAGAACCAAAGAAAACTGCTTATGCTGGCCTTCCGATTGATGAATCTTCCAACACCTGGATGAATGTTATTGATGAGCCCATCGTATTCTCTGACGACGAAGAAGAAAATGTATCTTCCGCAACAGAAGCTCAGTTACCTGAAGTGAAACAAAAACCGGAAGAAGTTATTATTGAACAACCTAAGACAACTCAAGATGTATCGATAACTGACACTGTTATTGAAACTATTTCAACAATACAAGAAAAGATTGAGTCTGTTACTGAAGAACGAAAGGCAGCAACATCCGAATCCAAACCAGAACCTACTGAAGTTGTTCGGGAAGAACCTAAGAAAACTGCTTATGCTGGCCTTCCGATTGATGAATCTTCCAACACCTGGATGAATGTTATTGATGAGCCCATCGTATTCTCTGACGACGAAGAAGAAAATGTATCTTCCTCAACAGAAGCTCATTTACCTGAAGTGAAACAAAAACCGAAAGAAGTTATTGTTGAACAACCTAAGACAACTCAAGATGTATCGATAACTGAAACTGTTATTGAAACTATTTCAACAACACAAGAAAATATTGAGTCTGTTACTGAAGAACAAAAGGCAGTAACATCCGTATCCAAACCAGAACCTATAGAAGCTGTTCGGGAAGAACCAAAGAAAACTGCTTATGCTGGCCTTCCGATTGATGAATCTTCCAACACCTGGATGAATGTTATTGATGAGCCCATCGTATTCTCTGACGACGAAGAAGAAAATTTATCTTCCGCAACAGAAGCTCAGTTACCTGAAGTGAAACAAAAACCGGAAGAAGTTATTGTTGAACAACCTAAGACAACTCAAGATGTATCGATAACTGACACTGTTATTGAAACTATTTCAACAATACAAGAAAAGATTGAGTCTGTTACTGAAGAACGAAAGGCAGCAACATCCAAATCCAAACCAGAACCTACTGAAGTTGTTCGGGAAGAACCTAAGAAAACTGCTTATGCTGGCCTTCCGATTGATGAATCTTCCAACACCTGGATGAATGTTATTGATGAGCCCATCGTATTCTCTGACGACGAAGAAGAAAATGTATCTTCCGCAACAGAAGGTCATTTACCTGAAGTGAAACAAAAACCCGAAGAAGTTATTATTGAACAACCTAAGACAACTCAAGATGTATCGATAACTGACACTGTTATTGAAACTATTTCAACAATACAAGAAAATATTGAGTCTGTTACTGAAGAACAAAAGGCAGTAACATCCGTATCCAAACCAGAACCTATAGAAGCTGTTCGGGAAGAACCAAAGAAAACTGCTTATGCTGGCCTTCCGATTGATGAATCTTCCAACACCTGGATGAATGTTATTGATGAGCCCATCGTATTCTCTGACGACGAAGAAGAAAATTTATCTTCCGCAACAGAAGCTCAGTTACCTGAAGTGAAACAAAAACCCGAAGAAGTTATTATTGAACAACCTAAGACAACTCAAGATGTATCGATAACTGACACTGTTATTGAAACTATTTCAACAATACAAGAAGATATTGAGTCTGTTACTGAAGAACAAAAGGCAGTAACATCCGTATCCAAACCAGAACCTATAGAAGCTGTTCGGGAAGAACCAAAGAAAACTGCTTATGCTGGCCTTCCGATTGATGAATCTTCCAACACCTGGATGAATGTTATTGATGAGCCCATCGTATTCTCTGACGACGAAGAAGAAAATGTATCTTCCGCAACAGAAGCTCAGTTACCTGAAGTGAAAGAAAAACCGAAAGAAATTATTATTGAAGAACCTAAGACAACTCAAGATGTATCGATAACTGACACTGTTATTGAAACTATTTCAACAATACAAGAAAATATTGAGTCTGTTACTGAAGAACAAAAGGCAGTAACATGCGTATCCAAACCAGAACTTGTTGAAGTTGTTCGGGAAGAACCAAAGAAAACTGCTTATGCTGGCCTTCCGATTGATGAATCTTCCAACACCTGGATGAATGTTATTGATGAGCCCATCGTATTCTCTGACGACGAAGAAGAAAATGTATCTTCCGCAACAGAAGCTCATTTACCTGAAGTGAAACAAAAACCGGAAGAAGTTATTGTTGAACAACCTAAGACAACTCAAGATGTTTCGATAACTGAAACTGTTATTGAAACTATTTCAATAACACAAGAAAAGGTTGAGTCTGTTACTGAAGAACGAAAGGCAGTAACATCCGTATCGAAACCAGAACCTATAGAAGCTGTTCGGGAAGAACCAAAGAAAATTGCTTATGCTGGCCTTCCGATTGATGCATCTTCCAACACCTGGATGAATGTTATTGATGAACCCATCGTATTCTCTGACGACGAAGAAGAAACTATATCTTCCGCAACAGAAGCTCAGTTACCTGAAGTTAAACATAAACCGAAAGAAGTTATTATTGAACAACCTAAGACAACTCAAGATGTATCGATAACTGAAACTGTTATTGAAACTATTTCAACAACACAAGAAAATATTGAGTCTGTTACCGAAGAACAAAAGGCAGTAACATCCGAATCCAAACCAGAACCTATAGAAGCGGTTCGGGAAGAACCAAAGAAAACTGCTTATGCTGGCCTTCCGATTGATGAATCTTCCAACACCTGGATGAATGTTATTGATGAACCCATCGTATTCTCTGACGACGAAGAGGAAACTATATCTTCCGCAACAGAAGCTCAGTTACCTGAAGTGAAACAAAAACAGGAAGAAGTTATTGTCGAACAAGCTAAGACAACTCAAAATGTATCGATAACTGAAACTGTTATTGAAACTATTTCAACAACACAAGAAAATATTGAGTCTGCTACTGAAGAACAAAAGGCAGTAACATCCGAATCCAAACCAGAACCTATAGAAGCGGTTCGGGAAGAACCAAAGAAAACTGCTTATGCTGGCCTTCCGATTGATGAATCTTCCGACACCTGGATGAATGTTATTGATGAACCCATCGTATTCTCTGACGACGAAGAGGAAACTATATCTTCCGCAACAGAAGCTCAGTTACTTGAAGTGAAACAAAAACAGGAAGAAGTTATTGTCGAACAAGCTAAGACAACTCAAAATGTATCGATAACTGAAACTGTTATTGAAACTATTTCAACAATACAAGAAAATATTGAGTCTGTTACTGAAGAACAAAAGGCAGTAACATCCGTATCCAAACCAGAACCTATAGAAGCGGTTCGGGAAGAACCAAAGAAAACTGCTTATGCTGGCCTTCCGATTGATGAATCTTCCAACACCTGGATGAATGTTATTGATGAGCCCATCGTATTCTCTGACGACGAAGAAGAAACTATATCTTCCGCAACAGAAGCTCAGTTACCTGAAGTGAAACAAAAACCGAAAGAAGTTATTGTTGAAGAACCTAATACAACTCAAGATGTATCGATAACTGACACTGTTATTGAAACTATTTCAACAATACAAGAAAATATTGAGTCTGTTACTGAAGAACAAAAGGCAGTAACATCCGTATCCAAACCAGAACCTATAGAAGCGGTTCGGGAAGAACCAAATAAAACTGCTTATGCTGGCCTTCCGATTGATGAATCTTCCAACACCTGGATGAATGTTATTGATGAGCCCATCGTATTCTCTGACGACGAAGAAGAAAATGTATCTTCCGCAACAGAAGCTCAGTTACCTGAAGTGAAACAAAAACCGAAAGAAGTTATTATTGAAGAACCTAAGACAACTCAAGATGTATCGATAACTGACACTGTTATTGAAACTATTTCAACAATACAAGAAAATATTGAGTCTGTTACTGAAGAACAAAAGGCAGTAACATCCGTATCCAAACCAGAACTTATTGAAGTTGTTGGGGAAGAACCAAAGAAAACTGCTTGTGCTGGCCTTCCGATTGATGCATCTTCCAACACCTGGATGAATGTTATTGATGAGCCCATCGTATTCTCTGACGACGAAGAAGAAAATGTATCTTCTACAACAGACGCTCAGTTACCTGAAGTGAAAGAAAACCCGAAAGAAGTTAATGTCGAACAATCTGAAACTGTTATTGAAACTGTTTCAACAATACAAGAAAATATTGAGTCTATTACTGAAGAACGAAAGGCAGTAAAATCCGTATCCAAACCAGAACCTATTGAAGTTGTTCGGGAAGAACCTAAGAAAACTGCTTATGCTGGCCTTCCGATTGATGAATCTTCCAACACCTGGATGAATGTTATTGATGAGCCCATCGTATTCTCTGACGACGAAGAAGAAACTATATCTTCTACAACAGAAGCTCAGTTACCTGAAGTGAAACAAATACCGGAAGAAGTTATTGTTGAACAACCTAACACAACTCAGAATGTATCGATAACTGAAACTGTTATTGAAACTATTTCAACAATACAAGAAAATATTGAGTCTGTTACTGAAGAACAAAAGGCAGTAACATCCGAATCCAAACCAGAACCTATTGAAGTTGTTCGTGAAGAATCTAAGAAAAATGCTTATGCTGGTCTTCCGCTTGATGAATCCTCCCACGCATGGATGGATGTTGTTGATGAACCTAGGGTATTTTCTGGTGATGACGACGAAAACGTAAATGAAGTTAGAGAAGTACAATCGCCCAAAGTCAAACAAAAACTGATTGAAATTAATAATAAAAATCTCAAGATAGCTGAATCAGTAACAATAGTAGAAAATGTTACTTTTGGAACTGAAGAGCAAAACAATCAGCAAAGTAAACTTATTCCACCATCTCTACCATTGGACAAAGAACAAAATGCAGTTGATACGAGCGATACGATTACGACATGGGCATCTGTTGTTTGCCAAAAGGCCCACGATAATCATTCGCCCAGCAATTTAAAGACTTCCAAAAACGATTTACCGCCTATAAATGTTTGCTTAACTGAATTTGAAGTTGAAAAAAGAAAGAAAGTTGAGCAAAATAGACCAATTAAAGATAAATCGGCCGGTATAACCACTGCTTTTGATTTGCCACTTTTGGAAGTTTCATTGAAAGAGAATATATCAGTTGAAAAGATTGAAGCTGCATCTGACGTTAAAGATCAATTGCTAACTGCGGAAAAACCGAGGAATATATTTACATCTTATGCAGATATTCTTAAGCAAACCTCAGAATTTATTGATTTAGAAAAGAATGTCGCTCTGGGAAATTCAAATTTAGCAAGATCTGATGTGAAAAATTTGTGCGAAAAAGAAGAAAAATTCGCAAATAAGCTTATTGTCGATAAACCTAAAAGGAAAGAAAATATTAAGGAGGTTAAATTTAAAAAGGAAAAACAATCACAGAAAGACTCTGCAGACAACATGACTCTCGAAGACCTTAAAATGAACGAAGATTCTCATTCCCATTCAGATATCACGGTAATGGCAAAAGATGCAGATATTCCAACGTCAATAACTGTTGCTCATACATCTTGGTCGTCTATTGTTCAACAACCCTTGGAACAAGTTGATGAAACTGTAGTTCTCAAAAAGAATAAAAAGAAAAAAGATAAGAAGGAAAAATCAAAAGAAGTGTATCACAAGTTCCTTGCGGAAGGAAATAATCCAGGCTTAAGCGAAATCCCTGTAAAAGAAGAACATAACACTCCCACAGAAGTTGTTCCTACGACAACTACAACTTGGTCTTCAATTCTGCAACAAGCAACTGAACCCTCTTCCGAAGAATTGACAACGAGGCCTGCGTCCAACGTTGAAAAAATGAAAGATAAAAAACAAAAACGTAATAAATCTCAGGATAGAAAACCAAGTGAGTTTGAAGGAAAACAAAGTTTAGAAAGAAATATGAAATTCGAAACTGAATCAGAAGGTGCAGCTGTTGTTGAAATCTCCACTGCAATACATGGGCAGGAAGATGTAGAAAATATTGAAACATGGTCATCTGTACTCCAGCATGTCTCAGATCCGAAAAGTGAGGAGAATACTATCGTCCAGCAAACTTTGAATGTAAAAGCTTATGCTGAATCGAAGAAAGATAAGAAAACACCGAAAAAGATGCAAGATAAACATCCTAAGCTTCACAGTGAAGCTACTTCTAAAGATGACTTAGCCCACATACCAGAGGTAAAAACGGAAAAAGTAATCGATCACATCAAAGAAGAATCTACTGAAGCTTTAAAAGCCAAGTCGTGGTCAGATATTTTACAACAAGCTGCTGAGCCTGTCCTAGGCGAACTACATTCATCAGAGGCAGTAGGTTTTAACACTGAAACAGAAGGTTTTAACACTGAGATTCAGAAGGACAAACATCCGAAGATGAAAAAACAAAAAGAGAAGAAAGAAAAGAAACAGTTACCTATCAATGAATGTATTAACATTCCAAAATCACAAGCGGTTAAGTCAATTAAAATAGAATCTCCTACTGAAAAAACTACTCCCACAAAAGCTATATTGGTTGAAGACTCTTCTCACTGCAAACCTACAGGTTTATCATGGTCTGCTGTTGTAAGTCAAAATGTTGCGGACATTTCAGAAATGGTTAAATCAAAGCTTGCTGTAGTAGATTCTGGCAGGACATCAGTCAATACGGATTTAGAGAAACGTATATCACTCGAAGAAACGTCAAGAGTTGATAAGCCTAAGAAGCAACGCAAAAATAGAAACACTATAGTTCAAACAACTTCAACGGAATCCCTACCGCACAAAGCGCTTACACCAGTAGATAATGCAAATGCTAAATTACCGGATAAAAACGAAGATAAACTGTTAGACATTACTCAGGACACTCTTGACGCCATTGTTGAAAAGCCATGGTCTGAACTTATTAGTGACGATGAATCAAATGAAAATATAGTAAACCAAGCATCTGGTTTGTACGAAAGTGAAGTTCTGCCTAAATTGTCACACGAGAAAACTGAATTCAGTACTGGGAAAACGTGGTCAGATATTTTAAAGGAAAATATGGATAAGAAATTTGTTGATACAACAGTGAAAGGTGTTTTCGACACCAAAAAGCCGACATCTGATTTCATTCAAAAAGAGAAGCAAATACATTCTAAAATTTTCGAAACAAGAGAAAAAGAAAAACCCGTTAAAGAAATGATGACACATGAAAAAGAATTATTTAGCGAAAAAGATGTACAACACAAGAACAAAACTAAAAAGGAAAAGAAATCAAAAGCACAAAAGCAAAGTACTGATGGCAGTAAGTTAGTTTCTCTAAAAACTTCAAATGTTGTTCCCGTAAGTGGACTTGTAGCAGAAACGTTGGAAAAACAAGAGGTCTCCGCTCCAAAGTACTCGAATAAAATAAAGACGTCTATCCAAAATGAAACCTATGAACAAGTAAAGTCATGGGCCGAAATTTTGGATGAAGAGGAACCAAAAGTTCTTGATACAAAGACAACATCTTCAGATTCAAGCAATACTAGTAGGTTTGACACCCTACACTTTTCAACCCCGCTGGAATCATTTGTATCTCAAGATAAAAGAGATTTAATAAAAATTGAAGAAGTAAGAGAAGTTCCATTAGTTGAAAATCAAGAAATTATTGTGAATGAAGAGGAACCAAAAGTTCTTGATACAAAGACAAAATGTTCAAATTCAAGCAATACTAGGTTGGACACCCTACTCTGTTCAACCCCGCTGGTTGAAAATCAAGAAATTAATGAAATTCAGAAAGCAGAAGTTTTACCAGAACAACTATTGACGAAGCAACCTTCAAATGAAAATGCTGAAATTAATCTGCACCAATCTGTAGAAAAATGTGAAAAGCTTGACGGAATGGAATATGAATTATCTGCAGATATTTCTGTAGTTCCCATTGATCTGGACGCCAACGATTCTAACTTACATACGAAGTCAATTGAGCAACCTACTTCTAGTACTATTTGTTTGGACACAGTACACTACGCAACTCCGTTAGAATCATTCGTATCTCAAGACAATGGAGATTTAATAAGAACTGAAGAAGTAAGAAAAGACCCACGAGTTGAAACTGAACCAATCAGTGGACTTAAGAAGACAGAAGTTTTACCGGAACAACCACTGTCGAAGCATCTATCAGCTGAAACTACAGATAGCAAACTACACGAAACTATAGAAAAGCCTGAGAAGCTTGACAACATTGAATACGAATTGACCACTGATGTGCACTCCACTCATTCGGAGTCAATTGGCGAACCTAAGATCTCCACTTTACCAGGAGATCAATTCATATTCTCTTCTCCAGAAGAAATTGTATTCAAAGAACCTAATAAAGCCTCTCTAACAACATTAGAAAATGTAGAAGTTGTCGTAAAGAAACCATTCGAAGTTCCTTTAGAGCCTTTTGCATCAGATACTAAGAAACCTCAAAATGATCCTGAAATTTCAGTTTATGACGTACAAACAGCGACGTCAATAGCATTTTTGGAACAAAATCCTACTGAAGAAAAAATTAATACAGATAAAAAGATTGAAAATGCTATTGACTCTATTGAGAATCAGCTCAAAGAAATCCAGAATGAAAAGATTGCTGCTATTGTTCAGGTATCAAAAATAAAAGAACCTACTGAAGTTCAGAAGGCTGAAAGGTTACTCTCAGATACTATTAAACATCTACAACCTGTTACAGACCAAATAGATTGTGATAATGTTTCCGACAGAAAACCAAAAACAATTGATGAAAATAACGATAGAGATAGTAAACAAGAAACACAGTATGCGGACAGAGAAGTTGAATCCTTCGAAGTATTCGCAAAGGAAAAGATTGACTTTAATAAGGAAATAGAATCTACAATTCCTAAAAATTATGTTCGTTCCTGGTCGGTGGCAGCAGCCGAAGTTGAGCAACAACTTTACACTGTGAGTCAACCGACTGAAAATCTCCAAACAAATCTCAACCAAGATCAATCCAAGGAACAACCTAAAGAGGACAAAAATACGTTAGATGTTTCAGAAGTCAGCTCATCTGATAATAAGCCAAACGAAATTTGTATGCCAAATCCTGAAAAGGAAATTCAAGTAATACCAACACAGGATGTACCTGATCAAAAACTAAAAACATCTCCAGCTATAAATATCACAACCACCATGTCTTGGGCAGCAGTTTTGAAAGAAACTCCAATCTTGGAAGAAATTAATATTAAAAAATCTTCTGATGATGTCATTAATAACGAAATTCAACTAATTGAACAAATTTCAGAAAAAAGCGAGACTGTTTTAGATGAAACAAATCTAGTAATAAGCGAAGGTACTCAATCAACAGCATCGATAGAAGTAAGCAGGGCAGTAGAAGATAGCAAGAGCTCTGATAGAATTGTCTCAGGCATAAAGGAATCAGTGTCTCAGACTGATAAGCTTTCGACAGTGCCAGAAGTAATCAATATTCAACAGAGCAGTGATGCAGAAGGAGATGAATCACTTAAAGGAACAAAATCTCTATCTGCAACTGTTGACGAACCTGGCCAACCTCAGCGCTTACTAGAAACTCAGTCCCATGTTACCCAAGAGTTACATGGACTATTTAAAGAGGAAAGACAGAAATCGAAAAAACAAAAAGACAAACACTCTAAAAAGACTACGGATACTCCAGCTCAAAAAGTATTTTCATCAGAAATTGTAGCGTCTTCTCAAAAAGACAAAGTTTTACCTGATTCAGCAACACTGTCAAAAGCTGCTACTCCATTGATAAATACTCCATTCACCATGTCTTGGGCAGCAGTTTTAAAAGAAAATCCAATCTTAGAAAAAACTGATATTAAAGAAGCTTCTGTTGCTTTTATTAACAACGAAACTCAACTATACGAGCAAATTGCAGAAAAGGCTGAGACTATTTTAGATAAAACAGAAATCGTAAGTCACGGAGATAGTCAGTCAACAGAAACCAAAAAACTAAATAAGACAGAAGAAGAAGACAGAATTTCTAAAAAGCCTACTTCGGACAGAAGGAAAACGTTAATTCAGACCGATATACTTCTAACAATGCCAGAAGTAACTAATATTCAACAGGACGATATTACAGATGAAGGAGTCCAATCCTCTGAAGAAACAATATTCACCAAAAAAGAGAGACTGATTCATAATGATATTCATTCAACAATGCCGCAGGACGTAGATGCGACTAAAAAGGACAATGTCTCTCAACTTAACTTAAATTTCACAAAATCTTGGTCTGCGACTGTTGCTGACCAAACGCACGAATTACAAGAAAGCATAAAGTCCGGTGTTAATCAAGATTTGCCTGGAGGATTGAAGGAGGAAAGGAAGAAATCAAAAAAACAAATAGACAGACAATATAAGAAACTAACGGATACTTCACCACAAAAATTGCTTTCATCAGAAATTGTATTGTCTTCTCCAAAACAGAAGAAAGTTAAAGCTGAAGCAACAAACTTTTCAAAACCTGAAGAAGAAGCTCAAACTCAAACTGGCGAAACTATTCCAACGATAGGCACTCCATTCACCATGTCTTGGGCAGCAGTTTTGAAAGAAAATCCAATCTTAGAAAAACCTGTAGCTCTTGTAATTCAAGAGGACATTCAACCAACAGAAGAAGAAAGTAATATTTCCAAAAACGTTACTTCGGACGTAAGGGAAACATTAATCCAGACAAATATACTTTCAATAATGCCAGGACAACGCGATACTATACAAAAAACTGATGAACCCTCTATGGTAAAAGTTTTTGACGAAAATGAAGAACTGGCTGAAACTTGCAACTCTGCAACTGTTGTTGGGCAAACTCAACAATTACAAGAAACCATAAATTCTAACGAGGAAAGAAAAAAACAGAAAAAGCAAAAAGAAAAGAAATCCAAAAAGACCATCGATACACTGACACAAAAGCGGTTTACATCAGAAATCATAGACGATTCTCCAATCGAAATAGCTAACGCTAACGAAGTATCACAAACAACTTTAACAACGACTGAGCCATTTTCTATGTCATGGTCTGCGGTGTTGAAGGAAGAAGATGACAATGAAGAAACTACTTCGAATTTGATCCAAGAAGAAATTCAAAACTCTCAGAATGTTCAGAAGGAAGTGCAGCCTAATGAAACTGATAACATAATTGAAGCGAAACAAGATGATATTCCCTCGACAACTGTTAGTAAAAATCAGCTTGCACAGGCAAAGTCTGTTACTGAAAATACAGAACCAAAAGTGAAAAGAAAAACGACAATAAATCGAAAAGAAGGTCAATCAAAACGTAGTGATAAACTATCTTATGATAAGTTTAGCAGCCATCCAACACATGGTGTTTCTCAACAGTCTATAACAGAAAGTGTTATTACTACTTCAATACAGACAATTCCAACGCAGTCGGTATGGTCACTAACAGAAACTTATGCAGAAGTTGTTAAGAAATCTGGACCTACTGAAGAAGTTAAGGAATCTTATGTGTCTAGACCTCCGAAAAGCACTACGTCGGATGCTACAACTGAATTGGGTATTTCGGGAACAAACATTTTGCATATTGAAGATTCCGAAAGCAGAGAAGAAGTTCATGGCGGTGAAGATCTAACTGTGTCGCCCAATTCCTTACTAGAGTCAACAGAAATGGTTTCCGCCATTGAAAGAATCGTTAGCGACCTCAAAGAAGATCAGTGGGCTTCGTCAGAAGAACCATCATCAATGACATGGCGAGATATGATTGAATCCGATACCGAACAATCATCACCAAGAGAGCCCGCCTCATGGCCTGTAACTGTACAAAAAGACACCACAGAGGAAGCATTAATCACATCTCAATCAGGACCGCAAGAAGATATTCCAGCTGCATCTTTCACCAGACCATCACGCAAACAGCAGAGGCCTATTATTAAAGTGACTAAGGTTGATAGAGAAGCTACGGACTTGGGCGAGCCACTTGTGTGGCAAACAGTCAGGTCTAGATCACGTTCAAATCGGTCAAGATCCCGATCATGTCAATCCAGAAAGTCAGACAAAAGCTCTCAGAAATATGAAGTCCAAAAAGATCTTAAAGATGAGCCTATGCTATTATCCCAAAGTGTTAAATCGGTGGAAATTATAGAGCCAGCAAATGTGGATAATAAAGTTCATCAGAGGACTGTTGTAATCCAACCAGGTATGTCATGGGCTGCTATCGCTGCACAAAATGTTCCAGAGCCAGAACAAAAAATTCGCGTTATATCTGAGACTGAAAATGTCGTAAATAAATCGGTGCTAAAAGCCATACTGCCTGACCATGATAAATCTATAATCAGCGTGAAAATTGATCTCGAGAAAAAAGAAAAGAAACAGAAACAAAAACCGAAAAAGAAAACTGAATGCGTTAGTATATCGCCCAGCCGAAAATCTCTTATCGAAGATTATTCTAAACTGAAAGAACCCGAAGACAAGTACAACGTAACTCCCAAGCGTGAGCGTCGTTCAAAGACACCTGAAAACAATACAATTCCTGAAGAAGAAAATGTTTGTAAAATTCCAGTCATCTCTTCTGTTGAAACACCAAATTCGTCGGTGGCCTTCGCTAAAACAGGAGAAACTATTTATATTGAACCTGAAAAGATAATAGATTCTTTAGAAAGTGATCAATCTGCAACTACAGCTGTCAGTGATGGACGTGTAGAAACAATTGATTCTGCTGTTGAACACACAGAAACTATAGAATCTATCGAAGACATCAATGTAGCGAACAATACAATAGAAAGTTTAACATATATCGAACGTGACAGTGAACCTAGAGAAATCATCGAATTAAATTCCGATTGTAGAACACAATCGCCAGTAAAAATAACGAAACAATTTACAGAAACAGAAAGTCATCCGGAGGAGGAACATGATTTCCTTTCACAAACTTCTTATTGGTCGGCTACATTAAGAAAAGAAAAAGACAGCGATGTTGTTAAATCAGAAGTCACAGAGCAAGAAGTTCCGGTAAAATCGCCTACTGAAACCCCGACATCATGGTCTGCCGTTATTAAAACTGATACAAAGGTTTTCAAAAACGATGAATTAGTTTTGGACATTGATAATGAACCTGTGTCCTGGTCATCAATTGTTGTTAGCAAAATGACAGATTTTCAGGAGCCGAAATCACAATTAGATGAGAACTTATCAGAAAAAGATGTAGATTTTCCAGCATACCTTGCTACTACCGTTACAACTCACAAGGATCTCACCATCGATACGTCATACGTAACAACAACTGTAACGAGTCACACGTATAAACCAGATGAAAGTGTGAGAGCCCAAGATTCGCATATTTCAACCATTTTCGCTACACACGCTGAGTCACCGTTAGTTCCAGAACCGGAAGAAAATGCCGATCTATCTGATACAATTCCTCATGAAGACTGGGTTGTTGTGACGGACACCGATATGAAGGAATTACAGCAGGATGAATTGAAAAATAATCTTTATAATGAAGTTAACAAATATTGGACAACTAAATATGAGATTTACGAATACGCATTGAAGGATATCCAAAAACAACGTTCAAAAGTCGAATGTGAGCCCGAATTAAGTGAGACTGAAAAGATAGTGGAAAATGCGAAAGGTTTGCATCATGATGTATTTGTGCAAAATTTAGAAAATGATCTGAGACTCAATGTCGTACCTTCGTTCAGCAACTTCGAAAAGAACTGGCTTTTGTCTAAAAAAGATGAAATTCAGCCTCTAGTTAAAAGTGAATCCGAAACAGATATTTCTCTGCACAGCAAAATTTCGTCTGACGAATTATTTACAAAAGAAAGTCAATTCCTTCAATATCTATTTGAAGATAATTTCCGAAAGCGTACAACTTATTACCAATATATGCGTCAAGAAACGTCGTGGGTATCGTTGATTTTCGAATCAAAATCGACAAAGTATCCTGCCATTGGGTCCAAAGAGACAGCGTTGTCTTTAAGTGCTATTGATAAAATTGATATTGAACCATTAAGCCCCATTGTGAACGTAGGCTTAGAGAAAAGAAACAATGCCGATGAACTATGCTTTAACCTGGCAATAGATAGTTGGCCAGCCTATGAAATTAAAACAAGTGAAATTCAAAGTGCAATAGTTACTGAAAAATTAACCGCTAATGATGGAATGATGGAAAGGATTGATACGGACGAAAAGGAAAATTTCAACGAGCTAGAAAAGAGCGTTGGAAAGATAGGGGAATATAATAACTGTGACATTGACGATGATGACGAAGACGAAGACGACGACGACGACGATGATGACGATGATAATGACGCAAATGGTGAAAATAAAATTGACGTACCAGATATTCGCAAACCAAAAGATGACGACGACCATAAAGGTGGTCCCGGTAGTGACAGTAGTGGTCATGTTACTCCGACGCCCGAACATGATATAAGTAGAGGCGGTTATCAAGGTTCTTGTTCATCGCAGTATATGTCTACTGATTTGCCCGGCGGTATAGGCCATTGGAGGGATCAAAGTTCATATATAGCTTTAGACGATAAAAGTACTAAGGAATTTTCAATTTCTATTAATAGTGTAGAGTCTAAAACTACTGCTACACTACCTCAACTCAATTCTAAAACCATCATACGAACGGAAAATGTTCCAAAAATATTCCCAATTTCTGAAACCCCTTCCCAGGTCCCATCCATTCCTAATAGTCCTACTATTGAAAATGTAAGTCTCGCTTGTACACTAACCCCAAAAGCTAATTCTATTACCACTCTAACAAATGTGGCATCTGAAACTTTAAAAACAATCCATACAACAAATGCAACAGCAACATCAGCAACTGCTGCGGCATTGTTGCCACCAATTGTTGATACATTGACTTCATCGACTGAAGCAGCTCCATCATCAGTTACAATCAAAGATGTTAATGTGGAATCTGCGAAAACAACTTTGTCGCCGACATCGGCGGATTCAGCCGAAATAAGTTCACCGCGTACTGCAACCACAACTGCAGTCGTTACGTCCACAGAATCATCCTTACACCGTCAAATGCAACAGGAGCTTCCAACACTGGTAGTGTCTTCATCATCAACTTTGGTGCCAAAAACTGAAACAACTACAACTACAACTACGATCACAGATGAGGTCTTTAAACCACAGTTAATACCCACACCTCCTGAGCCGAGACTGATTAGACGTACAACTACCACAACAACTGTAACTACAACCGCTACCGTATCTGGCGTAGAACTTACCCCCCAGCAACTTCATCAAGAGGCGAAGGTGATAATCACGAT
Organism: Sarcophaga rosellei; assembly: GCA_930367235.1. Classification (NCBI taxonomy): domain Eukaryota; kingdom Metazoa; phylum Arthropoda; class Insecta; order Diptera; family Sarcophagidae; genus Sarcophaga; species Sarcophaga rosellei. The sequence goes on along the minus strand of OV884019.1, from coordinate 635,950 downwards.
GAGCATACGTTTCTTGCTAATTATTTTAATAACCGCTTTTATTTGTGGTTTTGGTCTGTGTTTATGGCTTTTAAATCGTTTTAATTGGTGTAATGAATGAAAACGAACATAATCAAATCAGTCTTCATCCACACCATTTAAAATTACCTCAAAATTACTTAACCATTTACTTATTTTTATCTCTGTATATATGTATTGTATATAAATAAATGTATATATAATATATGTATACGTATATATTTATGTAATTATACATATATATATTATAATGCATTTTACTTATTTATTTATATAAAGTATTTTGTTTTATTATGATTTTCATTTAATTTCTATTTTGGTTTTAATTTTTTATCGTTTTTTTTTTTGTTTTTTTTTTTTTTGAAAAGACATACTTTTGTATCAGTTTTAACTTATTGTAAACTATTATAAAGACAAGCAAAAAATTATTATAAGTGTGGTTTATTAATTGTGATTAACTTTAACAATTCAAAAGCCATTTCCAAAAGTTTTTCTTTTCCTTATTATCTTTAATAATACTATTTTAACAATTTTGGCACGTAACTATTTGTATTAAAACTTAATTAATATGTTTACTTTAAGTTTTTATTTGTACTAATTGACAATAATACACATTTGCCTTCGTTATTATGCATAATATAGAATAGAGAATTAGAACTAAATTGAGCATATTTAAAAATTAATAAAACTAACATAAAAAATAAAATAATAATAATAATAATTTAACCCAAACAAATGAAACAAAGCATGTTTATCTATTTCACTTTCAATAGGCGATAGCTGTCAATTATAATAAATTAAGAAACAAACAAAAATACTTGAACACAAGTTTCACAGTTTTTCGTTCCTTAAAGAAAAAGAAATAATCATTTCACTAACGAATTGGCGCTCACTCGAAAATGTCACACATTTTTGCATACAAAATTCGTTTCAGTTCTTTGCAACTTTAGACGTTGGGAAGATTACAACATACCGTCATCTGAATCGCAAATCGACCTAATAAACATTTTAATGATTTTATATGAGAGAGAAAAAAAAAACACCATGAAGTAGAAAATATTTAGTATTTCACAGTCAATTTTTTCAAAATAATAAACATTTATCAAAGCGTTATTTTTTTATTTTACTGAGGAAAAATCTCAATATACAATATGTATATATAAAATTATTGAAATGTTAAAAAATAACGTTTTGAATTTCATGTAACAACGCACACTTACACATTAATTTTGTCAAATTTATTTGCGTAGAATATATCCTATTCTGACAACTAGGCACAATTTACAAAAACAAAATTGAAAAAAGAGATCAACTAAAATGTATTCACCATATATAGTATATATGTATATGATGATGGTGTTACAATAATATATAAAAGATCAACTAATTTATTTTTATATTTTTTTATTTAAAGCTCCAGAAAAGCAAAACAAACCAGAGCAATATAATAAATTAATTTATTTTTTATTTGTAATTGCTTATGTTTTTGTTATTTTCAATCAATCGTGTATTAAGACAGCACATATCGAAAGTCGAAGAAAAAGAAAAACAAAACACACAATAAGTTAGAACTTTTGTATATTAAGGTAGCCATACATACATATATAAAAGTGTCTCTATTGCATATTTTTCAATACGCGACATATTATGTATTGAACGCGTATGTATATACATATGTGTATGTATGTACATATGTGTCTGTGCCATCGCCGTTGTTCGCATTTTGGCATTTATATATAATTACATCTTATAAATGTATATATATATATATATATATAAGTCATAAGTTTTATTATTTTGAAATTTTAGTCTGTACGCAGTTTTTGGTTTAAATAAATCTAAAAATTCATACGGAAAGTGAAGCGCATAAAATTCGTATTTCCAATAAAACGAGTAAAAAAACAGTGTAGCTCATTAGGTTCTTCATTGATTCATTAAAGAGGCCGGCCTTCCTGAATTACATACATATATGTAATACTGTGTTCTAATAAATATATACATATACATTCTTTTTTTTTACTCATTTTTAATTCAAATCGATTCTCTCATTTCGCATTTGCCTATCGAACTATAAAATACCTTTTTAATATGCATGAATTTTGTTAATACCGTATTTAAGAAAAAATATCAAACATATTAGTGCGATATTATTTATAGAAGCTGTATAAATAAATAAAATAGCATTACTTTTTGAGCCCTTTTTCTTTTTTATTTTTAATTAATTCTATATATATATATATATATATTGTAAATATTTATTAATGTTATCTCTGTCCTATTGTTACATTAAAAAAAATTTAATTTATCATAAACGTTTTGATTGGTGTTTCATTTTGTGCGCTAAAAACAAAACAAAATTTATAATTCTGTCTCGTTTATAAATAAATATCATAAATATCATTCTATAACATTTCATACATATGTATGTACATACATATTTGTATCTTGTATACTTTTTCATAAATAATAAATTAAAATCACCCATATAGGACATTATAAATCAAGAGGTTGACGAATTGCTTCAATCGCTAACGACAGTCGAAGGAGCCATAGCCTATTTGCCGCAGCAAAATTTGGATGGTATGCTGCAGGGCTTAAAGGTAAATTTATCCCGTTCTTCTCTAATATTCTTCTTATATGTTTTTCAATTATATTTACTATTTTAACCATCAAATATTGTAATAAAAAGACAATGAAATGCACTGCATCCCAACAAATGAATTACTTTTAAGGAAAAAAAAAAATCATTTTTTTTCACACTAAAAAGTTAATTTGTTTGACATTTTGCTAAAATCAAGACTTATGTGAATAGTTAACTAAACAAATTATTTTTTATTATTATTGTTCTTATAATAAGAGCAATGAAATTAACAACTTAACACAATTCATATACATATACTGAATAGAGAATTTTCAGCGATAATTATTTATATGTAGGATTAGATATTTATTATAGGTATTTTGATTTTGAAATTTGATTATTGTATCGATTGTAGTAGTCGTTAAATATATCGATTGCAAAAGTTTTCGTAGAATTATTATTATTATTGTAATAATTTACATATTTGTATTCACTTATGATGGTTCTATAGATTATCCAGGAAAATTTGGAGTACCAGGAACAAGAGTCACAGAGACTTAAAACAGAAAGTCAAACTTTACCTACAGATCCTGCAACTGAGAGACTTTTGAATGAAATAACCGACCGTATTGATTTACTTCTAAGACGTACACAGCAAGGAATCACAATGATAGCGGTAGGTATTCTTGGCACTTAAACTGGATTTTAAATATAATTTTGTTTTGCCTTTAGAACGCTGTACATGCGCAGAAGAAGCGTACAAAAGAATTGAAAGAATATCAGCAACATTTATCTCATATTGAAGACTGGATTAAAGACGTTACGCAAGAACTTAAAGACTTAGAGTTAACGTCGGATAGCCCTGTTGATGAACCCGCTTTAAAGTCTCAAGTCGAAAAGAGTCAGAACCTATTAAGAACTCTTAAGGATCGTCAGCAATCTTTGGAGGATCTGGTAGAAAAAACTAAAGCTTTGCTAACCCATGAAGATATAGCAGATCTTGCCAGTACATTGATCGAGCAATTGCAATATGTTATATCCATAATAAGGGAACAAATCACTGTTGCCACCAAACGGATATATACAATTGAGACGAGAATTGTTGAGCAGAGACGATCAAAACAGGAGGAGGAGCAACGTAAAAGAATATTTGCTGAACAACAGATTCAACCACCAACGCGTGTATCTAGTGAATCCAATATATCTGACTCTAGTACTGTTGGCTCTAGTCCAATGCCTGAGGAGGAAGAAATAGCGGCAGCAGTAGCAAATACAGTAGAGACGCAAACTTCAGTTAGTCTAGGTGCTGCAAGAGAAGAGTCAAAAGAATATGCTTCAATGGAAGCACAGACTAGTTTCCCGATTAATACAGCAGCTCCAATAGAAACTACTGAAATGTCGATGCAAACTCAGAAGTACTTAAAACCTACGGAGAACATTACTATTACACAAATTCAAAAGCCAGATGGAGAAAATCTGATTCAAATCGACACAGTTGCCAATGTGGAATTATCTGAGGTCCCCGAAAATGTTGAAATTGAGGCACGATATCATAAAAGGCCACAGAAAAATGTTGAACGTTCAACGGAGTTAATACTAAAGAATGTTCCTCAAGTTTTTGAAACAACCTTCATTGAGCCTGACAATACCACTACTGAGGTGGTTGTCGGGCCAGATGGATCTAAACATTTTATTTTGAAAACAGTTACGAATACGCGGCAAGAAATTGTGCAACAACAACAAATTTCCACAATTGACACCGTTACAGATGGCGCGGGCAATATAAAAGTTCAATCAACTGATCAAGTGAATCTTGAGAACATTAGGACTGTAGAAAAAAGTGGCGACGATAAAACCGGATACAGCACAATTATCACCGAACAAACTCGTGGTACTTTAATTGATGGTTCAAATCCGGAAAATATTGTAATACAAGAATTCGAAATGACCCCGACTGTAGAGAAAACGGAACAAGTTTTATTAGACGAAAAAGATATACAAGGTAATGTAACAGCAGTAGTGGAACAAGTGACACGAAAGATTATTCGAAAAACACGAAAAATTATCAAACGCATTGTCGTAATAGATGGCAAAGAGCATGTAACTGAAGAAATTGTTGAAGAACCGGAAGAAGTCGAGATGACTATTGAAGAAACAAGTCCCGATGTTTGTCTAAATATTATACGTACAGTTGACGGTAAAGTGGTAACTGAGGAAGAATTTCAAGGTGTAATTCAGCAACCTAACGTTGTTATACAGGAAATATCGACTGATACTCCTGATAGTTCAAAAAATACTCACCCACAGGTATTTAATGTTGATTCTTCCATAATGACCACTACAACTACAGAACACGTCACACAACAACAGCTACCAAAATCAGAAAGTTCAGAAAGCCTTATTCATGCACAAGTAGAAATTGTTGATTTACCTGCACATACAGTAGAAATTGAAAATAACGCAAACACAGTAGTAAAGATACGACCTGATAACATGGATTCAAATAAGACTGTTAACACTATTTCAGTTATAAAAATTAAAAAGGAGGAGCCAAACGTAGAAGATCTACAAGAAATATGGCCAATTCAACACCATCTCCAGCCAACTGACATTGAATTTTCTGAACACACTGATTTATTAGCTTCTCCTGTTATAGACAAAGGCAATGTTCAACAAATTTGGCCAATTTGTGAAGAAACTGGTTATCCGGTATCATTAGAAAAATATGAATTTGATAAACGTATTCAACAACATACGAAAACCCAAGAACTTCCATCGAATATTGTGCCAGCAGACAACGTAACACCCCAAAATATTGACAACACATTAAATAAATTCATTGAACAAGAAATACACGATATTATACCGGCGTCAAAATCTGAAAACAAATCAGATTTAGTAGTTGAATTCCTTAAAGCAGAAACACAGTCTCTAATAAAAACTCCCAATACAGTACTAGACAAATTCGAAGAGTCTAATAAACCAGCATCGAAAGATAAATTGTTCGAATCTAAGCACAACGTTACACAAACTGAACTCTTACCGAAAGATTTCGATCAAACTAATTCTGATGCTGAACGAACAACGGAAAATGCAACAATAACAATCATTAAGAAAACCACTGAAACAACTTTGCCCGGTGTATCTAGAGCCATATCCGAAGCAGAGGAAATATCACATTATATGGTCAAAAATAAATTATTACCTGAAACACAATCTGATGATTTTACGGGTGAAACTTCTGATGAGATGTCATCATATAGTGGAGCGGTACAAGATAAGCCTCAGTTGGATATAAAAGCAACTACAAAGCTTTTTATTGCCGGGGAAGCAACAGGATCCATAATAACTATGACGGCGCCAACCATAGAAGGTAATGGGGCGAGTATGCTTAAGTTTAATGTAACAGAACCTCAATTTACAGAGGTGCCTAATAGTCCACGTAAAGTCACAATGTCTATTATTGAAACTACCGTTACTGAATCCAATGCTAAACCTGAACATAATTCAAAGCGGATTAAAAAGAAAAAGAAAATAAAAGATCCTCCAACGGAGAATGTCGAAAATATTGATCGTTTAACAAAAGTTGAAGAGAGCTTAATAACACCGATTGAAAGAACTGTCGCCAGTGGCTTTAGTTCTGACGAATTAAAGGAACCGCAGTTAGAACTAGAAGAAACGTCTGCTATATCTGGTAGAGGTTATGAGCCTGAAGACAAAAGCGTTAGCGATCAGTCTGATCCAATGAAATGCAGATTAAAAAAGCGCAATAAGAAAAAACAACCCATAAAAATTACCGATGATGATGACACTCACATTGCATTGTCTTCATTGGAACATGATGACACAACAATCTCTCATAGCATAAAATCCGATGACAAAGTAATGGAAGAGAAAATAGAAGAAATTGAAGCAGATAGTAATGTTACAAGTATATCGATATCGATTGACACTCCAGTTAAAGTCATCGAGGAGGCTATTTTGTCACCCGAATCGGAATCGCAATCTTTGGAGCTCCACAAGGAAATAATCAAACCTATTAATATTGTAGAGTTATCCTTCATAAAGGACGAAGAACAGCAAACATCACCCCATGAACGAGCTGAAAAGGGCACAATAGATGAAGCACCTGTGTTAGAGGTGAAAGAAGTTCAAACATCACCGCAACATCGTCCGTGTTATGAAGAGATATCGATTCAAACTATAACTGATGTTATGCCCGAAATTAAAGAATCAGAGTCTCAAACACCTGTAGTTAAGAGAAATGAATCAGAAGTACAAACAGAAAATTTTGTAAAATCAGAGGAAGCTCCAAGTACTTTAGTTGATAAACTGACCACAGAAGTTCAAACCGAGGAATTTGAGCATAAACCAGAAGTTTTGCACACATCTAGTCAAACATGTGTAATTACAACTTTAGAACAGCAACTTCAAACCAATATCCGAGATTCCTTCCAAGATTCGAAAGAAGTATTATCTGACATTGTGAACCCTCTTGTCAAGGATATCGTAACAGACATTACATTTGATCTGCCCGAGAAAAACATAGAAACTAGCGAACACGGCACGATTACGGATGATAAAATTATTCAACACTCGTCTGTGCAAACATTGAGGGAAACCCAAGAGGTAGAATTGGGTTCCAGGGATTTAAAAGATCAACAAACTTCAACTACTGAATTGTTGCGTACATCCACGGCAGACACACAAACTTCGCCCATCAGAGACGGTATAAATTCTATTGAATCTGCTTCTGAAAACAACTCAATACCGCAGTCGCAGCCTTATAATATAGAGATTCAAACTACAATTACCATACCCGCTGATTCGGATATATCAGAAAGTCAACCCTTAGTGCACGAACACATCCAAACAATTGACGCACAGGTATTAGATAAATCATTGCTTGAAGAATCATTCCCCAAATTGCCACAATTAAATGTTCATCTGGAGCTAGATGAAAATAGAAAAATTGAACCGATGATAGCCATACAACAAACAGATCAGAAGCCCCAATCTGTTGAACTCCAAATAACAAAAACTACCGTAATTGACGAGTTCCCTGATATTCCATTGCGTGTTAGCGAACAAAATAAAGTTAGTATAACATCTCAGCAAAGTTCTAAACCACGCAGTAGACCTACTTCTACCGTCACGATTGAAGAAGTATCCTCACCTACTGAAGAAATTGTTGTCCCTATAACACCAGGACCAGATAATGCGCCACCAAATGTAGACGTAGAAGGACTTTGGAAGAGCACTGGTCCTGTTGCTTCATACGGCCAATCAGTTAAGGACGCCTCTCAAGCCCTTATCACATTCGAAAGTCTGCCCTATTATCCAGGTCAACAAACCATTACAATTGGCGGTAGATTCAAACAGAAGAACGAGATTCAAATCCAACCAACCCCCCTTAGCAATGTTTTGCATTTGGCTACGCTGTCCCATCAAATTCAAGAAATACCAACAGAACAAAGAATTCAAGATGTAAGCAGGACATTGGATGAATTGGAATCTGCAGTTCTTAATATTGACGAAATTAAAATCCAAACAACAGTGATAACAGTCATTGAGAAAATTTCAACTTGGTTGGAGACTATTGAATATCGCGTGTATTTAATTAAGCAGCAAACGAATGACGGACCTTCGGAGGAGAAGCTTAAAAATTATAATGACCTTAACGAAGAGTTAACCGTTATAGGACAAAACGTAAATCATTTGGAAAACGTCTTGGCAAAGACTCAGAGGTTAAATCAACCAGAGGTGCAACAATGTTTAGATACGCTAAAGGTGCATATTAGCGCTGTAGAGGAAAAAACACATGACAATCAAGTACAGGATATGAAAGATCTTGAAAAGTGGAATAGTTTCATTGTTTTAGTTCATCGCACCTTGGGACTTTTTGATGACTTGCAAGATCGTTATGAAGTTATAAGTAATCAAGAAACCACTTTGAAACAGAAACTGACATCGTTAGAAGATCTAGAATTGCAAAATAATTCAACAATAGCACAGATTTCACAGTTAATGCTAAATGCTAGGGCTTTCCAAAGGGATTTTCCTGGAAAAGAAGTACCACAAGATATATACACTGCGTATGAATCTTGTCGCAATCTCAATAATAACATTTTTGCAGAACGTGATCGCTTACTTCAATTACAATCATTAGCTGATGAGTACGAACAGACCTTGAAGGAATTTACCAACATTACGGTTTTGGCCGATAAATTGGTGGAGAGTCCGATAGTATCCAGCTCTTTGGAACTGTTGAATAATGAGGTCCAGAAACATCGTAAATTCTTCGTGAACCTCAGCCACTGTAGAGCGATGCTTGAGTCACTGGAAGAAAACATTGACAGTGAGACAAGAGAGAAGCATTCAGAATTACACAAGGAGTTATATAATAGAGCAAATATACTTCTAGAAAAGGCATCTGAAAGATCATCTAAACTTGTTCAAGCAGCCTCAAAATGGACGGTTCTAGAAAAAGGGATGAGGGATGAACAGCAGTGGTTACAAGTCGCTCAGCAAAGAGTTCCAGATCTTTCAGCAGTTACCTCTGCCGATTATGATCAATACACAACTCTCTATCAATCGCTTAGCCAAGACATTTCTCATCATTACGTAAAGATGACAAATCTTTCTAATATTGCTAACAAATTACAAGATCTAATTCAGGCTCCGAATTTAGTCGAAGAAACTAATGACGCTCTGATTGTCCTATTAAAATTGCGCGAAGAGGTATCGGTATATTTACATCGGCTTCTGGTCTTCAAAGAAGTATGGACCCAGTATTGCAATCAGACAGACAGAATGGAGTCTTTTGTGCGAGAAAGTGAAAAAGAATTAAAAATTATACAAATTCCTGAGTATCCACTGGAACAGCCAATCGAGCATATGCGACAATTTTGGGAAATAAAAGCACAATTCGAAATGCACAATAGCATACGCACAGAAGCAGGCAATAGTTTTGAGAAATCACTTCAGATCATACCCTTAGCTGATGAAATGTTACAGAGACAGTTCCATGCCCAGTTGGAGGATAGATGCAATGCCGTTGCAGAGAATATAGAACGTATCCAGAATAAGATCGTGCGATCGCTTTCATCTGAGGATGTAGCTCCAGACGATAAGCTTAAATTAATTGAACGGGAACTCCAGGAAATCTACTTGACCATGACTAGCATGAAAGGTGTCATCAAGAATGACGAAGAACTCTGCCTCTACATAGAACGCATACAAGTGCTAAGAACGCGTGTTGGCTTTATCGGCAATGAATTGGGGAGAATTGGCTTACAGGAACCTGCAATTGAACCAGAAAAAATAGGAGAGCTTTTTGGACTATCGCATAAAATTTCTACTCAAATTGCAGAAGAACTCGAAGGGGCCTCTGTCTTACGACAGCAATTAATCGCTATTCAGGATGGAACTTCCAATTTACGTAAACATCAAGCAAAACTTTCGGTTATATTAGATGAATGCGAAAACGCCGAAAAACTAGATAGCGACACTATTGAGAAGGCAGTTCTTGACTGCCAGAATGTCGGCGAAGAGCTAATGGGTGCATGGCAAGAAATTATGCGCATCCGTCAAATGTTACACACTCTCCCCATGCGCCTTAAAATGTCTATTTCTCCTCTTAAACTTGAACGTGATATATCTCAATTGCAAGATGACCATGCATTTCTCGAAAGCAAATGTACCAATATTATGACAATATTGCGTAATCGCTTAGCTCTATGGACGCGCTACGAGAAGCAACTGGACCAAGTCCATAATTCTGTTCAAGAAACCGATTTCATGATGGAGCTATTAAAAGTACACGGACAAGTAGATTACGAGCGTCTACGTAAAGCGACTGAACGTCTAGAGGTAAATTCTTAAATAAAAGTTTTTTCTATACATTGCAATTTCGATTCAGTTTTTAGTAGTTTCGATTCATATTCACGTCTAATCTTAGTATCTGAATTATAATAGAGGGAAAAATGTACTCTTCAGTATTTATGTCTAAAAATGATTTTAAAAATAGCCTCATAAAACCGAAATCCTAAAATGCTTTTCAAAGAAAAAAGATCCTTTAAAGCCTAAATGATAGAAGTAGTACATCTTTCGATAAATAAATAAATACCAGCCTTCGTACCTACATATTGCAAGCCAAAAAAAGTAAACACCGCCGTTTTCATTTTTGTTTTTACACATTTTTCACTTTTCTCCTACCAACATTTTAAGACAATAATCACAACCTTAAACTACTTGTTTTTATTTAGGTTTCTGTTTGCATTTCGATTAATTTTTCTATTTTGTGTTTGTTAATAGCCTTTCTCTACTACTATGTATGTATATACACATGTAAACAATATCAACATCAATAAGAATAAAACTAAGAATATGCCATCAATATTCAAAGTGTGGACGGGTAAGAGACAAGCGAACAAACCACACATTTGGCACTAAACACTTCCGATAACTAAAATAGTACAAATATAAACCGTTAAATCCGACAATAATCACTTTAAAATGTTCAGACATTTGATGAAAGTATACTATGCGTAATTTTGAGCAGCTAGCAATGAGTCTAAGAGAGGGAGAGTAACATTTTCTGTGGCATTTATTTAGGTACCCTCACTTACTGCTTCTATCCAGTATACGTTTTGCGTGTACGTTATTGCTTTAATAACCGTCTGGTCATTAGCTTCACCATGAAACCCTATAAGTACTATTGACTATGTTCCAAACTGAAATAACATTAGTTCGGCTCTCTTAAGTATACGTGTAGTCGTAATATTTTAAAAATTTATTGCAATATTGTTGTGTTTTTAAATTTATTTATTAAAAAAGAAGAAAAAAAAAAGCACACAAACAAAAAATAAAGAGAGGGAGAGAATTTAGTTACACTTACAATAGCTAGAGAAATAAACTGATAAAGGTATTTCGAAGGAGAACAAAAATATTTCATATTAAGAATTGTTATAAGGCAAAGAATAAAGAAAAGAATAAATTGTTCAGTGTTTTAAGAACTATTAATCAAAACGGACGTGTTGGCGAGGAATCGGAACTAATCAAATACATATATATTCATATACGTACCTAACTACATACTTATGTATGTACATATATACACACATATATGTGATGTTAATTTTTAATTTAACAACAAGTAACAACAAACAATTGTACAACAAGTAACAACAAACAATGTAAAACGTAATCGTATTTTTATTTTAATCTCCTAAAGGGACTCGCTGGCGATTTACAAAATCGCGAGACTTTGTTAGACGATTTACAGGCATCAGCAAAGCCTCTAATCGAAACTTGTGATTTACAAATTGTGGAACAAATTGAGTCGGCAGTCCAAGAAGCTGTTGTAGCATGGAATGACACCTCCGATAATTTGCAGACACTGTGTACACGTTATCAACGTGCTGTCGAACTTTGGCACAAATATCGCAACGCTTCAGCCCAAGTTAAAAATTATATTGAACAACAGATGGAAACTGTAAAGACGTTTAATAAACCTTTGGATTCTATACAGCATGCCAAGGTAAGTGTTCAATTGTAATCAAAGATAAATTTGTTCATGTTTTTCTCCCTTTCTCGTTTCCTCTTCAATCAGATTTCCTATTAAAATCTGTACTCACTTCTTATCAGTTTCAATGCTAAGAAAGCAGAAAAAAATCTCTTTTAATGATTGCAGTTCAAATTCGTATTATACACTATGTAGACATTTATGTTGTACATATGTATATACATATATATATATATATATTAAAAATTAAAATATAAGTATTAATGTATTGATACATTTGATTTGATAACTTTGTATCTACTGAGATCTAGCTTTAGCTGTTATTTTTAACTCCAAACGAAAGTGGCAGGAATCGTACATATGTACATACGTTCCAAGAGCAATGTGAGAAAAATCGATAATTTAATTAAATATTATCAAAACATTCGTAGTTAAAAGTGGAGCAGCTGCACTATACAGTACAAATACTATAAAAAATGTGTATACGTATAATTAAATCTTAATACAAGCTAAAAAAAAAAAAAAAACAAGATTATTTTGTAACGAATAAACATTTTACTACAATTCTTTCACTAAGCACTTTCACTTTCGCTTTTGAAGTTATTTTTAGATTCACGAACTAAATTCCTTGAAGCATTCTCAGAATGAACTAATATTAGAATTTATTTTATATTTTTAAATGGTCTGCCTCGGACAAAAATGGATGTGTGCTCTGCTCTGTGTTGTTAATTTAGATTTATCGTATTTTTCTTTTATCGCAAATTTTATTGCAGACTTGCCAAGATAATTTAATTGCACAAGACGACAAACTATTAGAGCTTCGCAATATTGTTTCAAAAATTGCTGCAGATATTGGTTTAGATGCATCTAATTTCATGCAAGGCGAATTGGACGAGCTGGGTCAACGTCTAGAGAATTGCAAAGAGACTATTACGACGCTTGCTCATGTTGCAGAAGCACAAGAACGAGAACGCAAAGAAGTTGAACAAAATTGTTCAGAAGCCAAAGAGTACTTCGAAAATGTTCGCCAGGTAAGTGAGACTAATTAACATTCTATCAATATGTATGTAGATAGTTGAAAATTTTTAATTTATTTTTCTTGTTCCAATCATTTAATATCAACGTACTTAGTTGTTGTTGAATTGAGGGTTTGAACAATTTGTATATATGCATTCGAACAAGACGGTTTTTGAAAAATTAACCTTAGTATCAATTAACTTTATGCTTTGAACCATTAGAAGTCTGTGTTATATTGTTATAATAGTCACAACGAGTTGTTATTGATTGTCTATGTTAGATCCATAAATACATACTCGTATGTATACACGTACATATGTACATTGTACATGTCATAAATGCGTGTAACAAATGAAAACAAAAAAAAAAAAAAATAAGGAAATTGACTGTTATTGTTTTAAAAACGAAGTTCGACGTCATTCAGTTTAGCTCCCACGCAAATAGTGTTCGTCCTTTGTTTTAATTTCCGATAGAAAAGATAATTTCTTTTTATTTCCCATTTATTATAGTATAAGCATTGCCAAAAATATCTCTTGAATGACTCGCGCATTTAAAAGGTTGAATTAAAAAGCATTTTCGTTGTACATCATATTCGTTATGCATACCTATTATTAGCAATGAGGTCATTTTACGCCTGTAAAAATTAATAACTGTTGTGGAAGTGAAAGAATAGCAAGTACCTCTACGTTAGTGTGGTTAGGTTAGTGATGTAGCTTCATACCAAAAGCTCACTTGAGCACGCATAGCGGCCCGTTGTGACGCCACAGGTGAACGCAATTCCTGTACTGACCAAGTTCCCCTGAACCTAGGAGGGAGAGGTCGGTCAGCGCAAGATCTGCAAATCCAAAGCACGACTACCCCGCGCTGGAAAACCAGCCAAGAAGTCTGATAAACGAGGCTGTATCCTTGACATCAATGGACGATAGCTTCGTCAAGCTGACAAGGGTCGGAGAGCCAAATAACCCGTCCCGTCCTCTTCAGCAGATCTGCACCCACGGCAGAAGTCGTCAAATGGGAACCGCATTCTTTCCGCGTGTCTACCCATAACACGGTAACCTATAAGCATGGCCACTGTGATTGAGATGATGCCGCGACCAAGTCCAAGTAACTGGTTGGCACGCCTTCTATCCATTCGGGGCCAGGTGAGTCTAGCGGTAGAGCAGGACTCCTCGTTGATCCAGGATAGGTTGGGGTCTCGGAAAAATTTCCGCGCGATGGCTAGTTTGATCGAGGCAAGTGGCATTCCTAAGTCGATTGAACACGATTCCGGGAGTAGTGCGCCAGCTCTGGCCAGCTCGTCGGCTCTGCAATTTCCCGGTATGTCACAGTGTCCGGGGACCCAGACAAGTGTGACACTGAAGCGCCCAGAAAGAAGGTTGAGGCAACGGCGACATTCCCTGACGATCATGGAATTATTCGCAAAGTTCGACAGAGACTTTATGGCAGTCTGGCTATCCGAAAAGATCGAGATGCGGGTGAAAGGAACACCGTATGCGAGGATCTATTATTTCCGCCTGGAACACCCTGCAATATTCCGGCAGCCGGAGTGAAATGTTCAAATCCAATTACCCGGAGTAGACTCCGCTACCCACCCCGCCATCATGTTTGGAGCCGTCGGTATATACATTCAGGAGTTCCGGGGGGACGGTCGTGTCAGGGCTCCAATCGCTTCTGCTCGGGATCAAGAAGTTGAAACTCCTGTCAAAACAGTATTCCCCAGGAAGATAATCGACTTCCATTGGGGTCACAGGGTCGATCTCCAGAATAGAGGAGTGACCAGAGGGAACGACGCGCCAACGAGACAGGGCATTGAGTCTTGTTGCAGTGAACTTAGCCACATGCTTAGCGAGGAGCTCAGTAGGAAGCCAGTGAAGCATTGCGAATATGGCCTTTGTGGGCGAACATGGCCTTGTGGGCGAACAGCCGCGGATCTTCTGACTCCGTCCAGGAGTCTGACATTGTACCGCTTGTCCAGAGCAGTCCACCAGAAGGCAAGACCGTATAGGAGGTTAGGTTCGATGATTGCAGAGTAGATCCAGCGCATGACCCTTGGGCTGAGACCCCATCTAGATCCAACTGCCCTGCAGTACACGCCGCCTTTCGCGCCCTGGCAGCCAGATTAGCCCTCCAGTTGAGAAGTACGTCTTGTAGGCATTACCAATATTACAGATAGTCTTTAAAAGCATGTATACAAAAATGAAAATAATCATACATACATACATAATTGGCCATTACAACCCTTCAGTCTGGATTACGACCTAGCTTCTTACACCACTCATGTTGTGTGCCTTAGTTTTGTACTTGAGTGGCGGGACCTACAATTTAACATCGACCCCGAACGACAGATTTTGAGAAACTTTTTCATGGCAGGTTTATTTACTCTCAGAGCTTTTTCCCGGAAATCTGCTGAGAGGAAGTCGCCGGAGAAATGTTTTTTTATTTTTTTTTTCATATTTCGTTTTGATGTCTGGCCTGGGGCTCGAACCCGGGCTTTACGTCTAATAAGCGAACACACTACCTACTAGACTACGGCTACTACAAAATAATCATTGGTGTTATAAATACTGTAATTATTATAAATGAAGTAATGAAAAAGTGGTTAAATGTCATTATTTTTCTACTTTTTAATTATTTTAGGATATTTCCCAAGAATCCCGCTCGCCTAAGGAAGGTGAAGATCAGTTGGCTGTTTTGCGAAGTCATTTGGCGACACTGGCCAACACTGAGGAACAGTTAAAAGAGTTGAGGAATCGCAGTATTGATGAAACGCCTTATGATGTTCACTCACGAGACGATACGTCAATTATTGAAGTTCTGGAGTTGTGGCAAAAAGTCTTTCAAGACACGTTCCAGGAATACCATAGACTGTCTGCCCGATTAGTACGCTCGCAGAATAGTGCGGAGGCTTTCCGGTTATGGCGCCAATACATTCAGCATGTTAATGCATTTCTGTCAAGTGCAATACCTGAAGACTATGCAGCTTTAAAAGAGCATCAGCATCTGTGTGAGATTCATGAAAACCTAATGGTATCGCAACAAAACGTGCTGGCGACACACACCGAATCTGAACAACATACTGAATCGGAAGTGAGCGAACAATTTAAACAGCTGACAAATATGCATAACGAAACATTGTCGAGAATAACTCAACGCAGTATTGAACTGGAGAGGCGAATGAGTATATGGCATACATATAGACAAGATTTAGCGGTCTTGTTGGAATGGTTGAAGGGACGTGAAAAAGATCGCAATGCTTTGCAGTTAAGATATATTCATCTGAAAAGATTGCCACGTCTGCGTCAGCGCTTAGATGAGCTTACCAATCATCTTCCAACGGGAGAACAAATGCTGCTAAGGCTGAAACAACAACAACACGAGCTTATAAAGTTTTGCGATGATGCTCTCGCTACATCAATTCGTATGGAACAAGCGAGTGTAGCACAACGTGTCAGTAACTTGAAAGCCGCTTTAGATACCTGGTCCGGTTTCTTATCAAAAATAAAAGACTTAGAAGATAAATACGAAAAGCAACTGACAGAGGTACAGCATCATTTAACAGTCGCTCAACAAGTGATAACCCAAACTGAGACAGCGTTACCAACTACATCTGACTCGATACAGGAGTGTCTAAGCCAGCTTAGAGTTCAAAGAATAGAAATATCGAAATGCATACCTACTTTAGAGAGCCTTAACGTTTTGCAAGAGGAATTGAAGGAATGCATCAGTCCTTATGATATTAAGTCTTTACGCCAGACTCTTTGGATTTTGTGGCAACAACACGCAGACATTGACTATGAGCTCTCATCACTAATAAATAAAATCGAAGAGCGTCTAACGCTGGTGACAAACTTCGACAGTCGATATAATCGGCTATCCAAGTGGTTAGACAAACTAGAAGAACGTTTAGAAAAGACTGAAATATCAGCAGTGGGAAACCCAGAAGAATTCGCCAAACAATTGGAAACACAAATTAATACAGAACTCACTCTTAGAGAACGTGACAGGGAATGGTTACTTTCTTCTGCCCGTGAAATTATGGAATTGTATGCTGACGGTAGTACCCATAGTGAATCGGTTAAATCAGATGTACAAGAAAAATGTGACATTTTAATTGATCGATGGGATCGTGTGCGTTATTTATGTAAGCAGCGTACAAGCAAAATTAATGATTTAAAGATGACCTTACTGAGACTTGAAGAACGGATCGCTCTTTTAAGATCATGGATGTTTGAAGTCGAAACTGAATTGGGAAAACCATTAACGTTTGATTCTTATACTCCGCCTGTAATTGAAACCAAATTAAGGGAACACGAGAAAATACAGAGGTCCATAGAACAAAAGAGTGGTAACGTTGGCGAAGTACTGAACTTGGTTGAAATGTTACTAAATGATGCCGATGCTTGGCGCAGCCATTTGAACACAGCTAATTTAGCATTAGCTGCCCAAAACCTTGAACAGAGATGGAAACAGGTTTGCAGTCAGTCGAATGAAAGAAAGCAACGTATTCTCACTGTTTGGAATTTGTTGCAACAGTTGATAAAAATGACCACCGAAAATAAGCTTTGGATACAAAACCAAGAATTAAATATTTCAAATCTAGAACGAGATCTCGATAAATTGTCAAAAGAAGAAGCTAATGAGAGGCAACAATTAGTTGAACATCAGCTAAATGAATTAGAAAGCCATGTCGGTAACTTTACTCTACTGGCGCAAACATATGGCAAATTAACATCTTGTTATGGAGTTGATTCGGAAAATATTCAAAAGCTTACCTTACCTACAAAAATTATGTTAACAAAATGGCGTCTATTCCAGTCACGGTGTAATGCTATTACTGATACAATCAGTAAAGACTTATCGTTATATAGGGATCTTAAGAAAGCCCAAAACAATGCCATCCATTGTCTGCAACGTCTACAAAGCGATTTAGATAAACTAAATGAGAACAACCCAAAATCTGCTTCTGAATATAAAGATATTCTTAAAAGAATTGAACGCATAGAAAACAAATTTAAAACTACAGAGAGCCAAGTGCAAACTGTTGAAAAGTTAGCAACTGAAGTCAAAGGAATATTGAAAAGAAAAGAAGATCTTGCCACAACAGCTGCTCTCATCACACAACTTACGATGTTATGGCGCGAAATACAAACACGTTTAATTACAACAAAAACTGAATTTGAAAAGAATGCCATTTTGTCAGGAGTGTCGTTAGTCGAAGATATCATATCGCCCTCTAAGGTGGAAGAGTCTGAAGCTAGCGTTCAAGTTGACACCTTATCGAAACGTAAGATGCGCAAAGCTCCTATGGTACGGGAAACTTCAATAACTGCCAAAGATGCCTATATAATGGAATTGGAAACTGCGATTAAAGAATGCCAAACTAATTTAGATGATTTGCAAAAGATTATTTGTGATCGAACACGCAAACCTGGTCCTCAGAAAATGTCCAAACTCTTAGGTAATGCTCAATCATCGACAGAGCTTGTCAAACATTTAAGTCAAATGCTATTAAGTGAATGCAATGCAACAAACAAAGATGCCCAAACAGACACCGTGGCAGAGTTAACTTTGCGCTTCGACACTTTGCAATCGCAATGGAAGGCGCGCCAGCAACACGATCAAAATGCAAGGTAAAAATATTAAATTTAAATTTAATTTCATTGTTTAAACATTTACATATACTTATATGTATGTACTCGTATATACATACTTTAACTTTATTATGGTTTTTTTTTTCTTTTCAATTGTGGTGTTGGATAAATACATATACATATACTAACTTATCGTTGTTGTTGCTTTAATCTTTTTTAAATTCACTTCGCTTATTAATGCATATGACATACAATACATAAATGAAATAAACAAAATTCCACGTGCTTTAAACGGTTATTATAGGAACTTACCCATTGCTTCTAAATACAAATGTACACAGTAAGTTGCTCTTCACAACCTTCACAAACTATTCAACTCTATTTTATATCATATACCACCAACTTTTACATTTTCCCATTTACAAATACATAATAATAATCTCCCAACTTTGTCCATTTAGTTTAAAACATTCCCAGTTAATAAAATGATTTTGTTTTGCATTCGTACTGTTTTTATATTAATTTCTTTTTATACAATTTTAAGTAGACTGATAACACGGTGCGACAGTCAAAATACAACCAACTAATAACATAACGTAGGTTGTGAGCTTTGTTGCGTAGAACTCAAAAATATTTCTCAAACAAACCCTCCAAACTTGTTTTATTTGACAAAAACTGTTTTTTCGGACTTCACGCTCAAATTTATTGATTACACAAAGATTTCTGAACCGATGTCTAAAATTTAAACTTAATTTATAATTCAACTTAATATAATACGACTGTTATACTCTTTAAATAATAACTACGATAATTTTTGTTCGATTTTATCAAACGAAGTGGCAAACTCTTCACAAGAGAATACACTTTAAGAATGTCACCACTTATTTAAAGTTTGTTACTATGAATGGGCAAACTCGAAAATAAAATCCGCATTTGCCAAGTTTACCTCATCAAACCTCATAGAATATTAAGTTGAATAATATATATATACGTATACCGTTTTAGAGGCCCAGATAAAATTTTGAACATCTGTTCAGGAATGTTTGTGTAATCAATAAATTTGTGCGTAACAGTTTTTGTCAAATAAAAAATATTTTTGAGTTGTACTCAACAAAACTCCCTGACAACCTACTCTATGTCATTAATAATTTTTTTTTATTTTGTCGCATAGTGTATTTAATTTAAATTTAAAGAGTCAATTTACACAATTCATAAAGCTCGTTATATAGTAATGTCAAAAATATATCGGATCGAAACCGGCAAATCGACTTATACGAGAAATTTATAAAAATGTAAAAATGATTAATGTAAGTTGGCTCAATAATATACAATACAAATTACAAAATAATTTTTTTTATTTTTATTCAATCACTCGTTTATATATAACTTTTTGACCCGAAATAAAATCTTAAATAATTTAAATTTTCTGTTTCACTTACTACAGCGAGATCGGTCGACTCACATGCCCGCTCTGTACACAACGCAATTGGCAACAAATCGATAATGATCTCTGGCGTCTTGAGCAGTGGTTGCAATTCGCGGAAGGTATACAAAAATCACAAACATCTCCTCCTTCAAATATTGAATTACTCGAAGATGTGGTGCAAGATCATCGTGAATTCCTTTTAGATCTGGAAAGTCATAAATCGATAATTTCATCATTAAACATTGTTGGCGACCATTTAGCAACACACACATTAGATCATGAGAAGGCTCGTCAACTAAGAACTCGACTAGAAAAAGACAATGAACGCTGGAATAACGTTTGCATTAACGCTTCAAAATGGCAAGGCCAGTTACAAACTGCTTTAATGGGCAATAGTGAATTCCATTCAATTATTGACGAGTTATGTACTTGGCTTCAGGAGACTGAGGCTAACATAAAAGCATCGGAACCAGTCGACCTAACGGAAGATCGAACAATACTGAAAGGAAAGTTTGATAAATTTAAAGATTTACGAGCTGAATTGGAACGCTGCGAACCTCGAGTGGTCAGTCTACAGGATGCTGCTGATCAACTGCTCAAAACAGTGGAAAGCTCAGAAGCTGAATCTTCACAAACGTATGCCAGGTAAGTGTGACAAAAGCCAAAGCCATAGGGCGGTACGATTGAATTTTTTTCAAATGGGATTCAACTTTGCAGTTTGAATTTAAATGTTGTTAAATAGTAGAAATATATTTAAGTAAATATACTGTATTAGAAACTAGCTTAGAAACTAATTAATAGTGCTTTGAAGTTAAGGCGATAATTTCGAGAATTTTATTTCTTTACTTTTTTGTTCTTGTATTTTTAGCAAATGTCTTCATTTTTGGTTAATTTTTACGGTTTAAAAAGTTTGTCTATTTGTTTAGTTAGAACTTGTTACAAGAATTATATACACAATTATCCAAAAAAAAAAAAAAAAAAAAAAAACAACTCGTTCACCCAAATCAAAAGCACTTTCTTATAATTTTGGAATAATATTGCTTATGCAGATTGAAGGATATTGCCAATAATTTCGAATTTCCTCACTGTCATATTCAGTAGTGATGCCTTTATTATCCATATTTCTTTATTGGTTATTCAAAAATTAATATTAAGTGTACATTTTTGATATTGTATATGTGGCAATGTGCACTTAATACTTAATAACATATATCGTTAGTCTCATGTAGAAAGGACTTCCAATGCATTTAACACAAATACACATTGGAATTACAAAAAAATCAATTTCGAAAAAAATGTGAGTTAGAGTCTTTCTACATGAGAGCAACGATATGTATGTATTCTAAATTACAATAAATACCCCATAAAATATATGGAGATAGTCTATATAAATACATACATATGTTCCTACGCAATTATTAGGATATGTCGTGTATGTGTGTATACATATGTATGTACGTAGTTTTAATTATTAAGAAGTTTTATAATTGCATGTTTTCTTATAAGAAAATTTAATAACATTTTCGAAGTAATAAACTTCGAATCATAAGAAAAATGTATGCTTAGATCTTATTTTCCATTTGAGTTCTTTATTCGGAAGTTTTGGAGACATTAGATGACTTCTAAGTTTTCTTCTCTATGTTCCTTTATGATCTATGGCATTATGTTGATCTATTCGCATTTATTATATTTTATACATTATTCGTAAGCATTTTTCCATACGATGGTTTTTTAAATCCTTTTTTAAAATTTGTTGCTTTTTAAGTTTTATGTTTAATTCCTTCACATTAAAAACCTGATACATTTTTATTTGCAATATTTGTTTGAACTCGAAATTTATTCGTCCGCCCATTCTAACCCCTCATTTACCTATAAACACTACAGCCTTCCAACACAATCATTAAATTTAAGAACACTTTCTAGGCTAACGGATCTTCGTTTTCGCTTACAATCCTTAAGACGTCTCTCAGGCATCTATATTGTAAAACTTGGTGCCGTATTAGGCATTGATGGTGACAATCTCGGTGTATCTTTACATATGCTGTCAGATGAGGTGAGTTTAAAAATTTTAATTCGATTTGAGAAAATAACAAAAGATCCATCTAAAGTGAATTAATATTATGCACTGATTTAATTAAAGATATAAAAATAAATTCGTTGTATTGTCCGTTGGGTAAAAAATCGGGACTTAGGTCTTCGATATGAAATATGAATGCCAATAATAGAAGACCTTTGTTCCGAATAAGTATCCCTTGGTCTCTAAATAAGTAAAATTGGTAGATACCTAAAATAATTAATTAGTCACAATTTTTATTTTTGAATTATTATTTTATAATTTTTTAATTTTCATTTAATTTTTGTTTTTTTTTTTTAATTTGAAACAGCTTTTGGATCAATCTGTAACTACATTACCTTCTTCCTCTTCTATGCAGGCCGCCGCACCTCACACTGAAAATGCAAAGTAAATATTGTTGTATTAGTAATATTAGTTTGTATTCGCTTAATGATTAAAAATAACCTTTTGCACGTTATTAAACACTTTTAAAATTTTTTTTTTCATTTATTCACTTAATATCTCAATTCGGCGTCTGGCCACAATTTATGAAAACCTTCACCAAATGAGTTTCTAATTTCTTTCTTTTTTGTATATATAATCAGCGCACTCGATGGCGATGCTGTAGATGGCGATGTTATAAATACCACCGTCCTTGCTCGAGGCGCCCGATTCCTAGGACGTGTTGCCCGTGCATCTTTGCCCATCCAAGCGCTCATGTTACTGCTGTTGGGTGTTGCCACACTTGTACCCCACGGTGAAGATTATACCTGCATGTTTTCTAATACTTTTGCAAGAAGCTTAGAACCAATGTTATCATACCCTAACGGACCGCCTCCAGTATAAATCTTTTGTCATTAAATGCCTATTGAATCCACTTTATAAAATTATAAGATAAAAGTTCATAATACGATATGTAAAAAAAAAAATATTTAAATAATTAATAATCATTCTTGATATTAGTTTATTAGGATAAATTAAAATTGTAAATTTTTCACTTTTGTATTTAGTCTTAAATTTCGTAAATTGTGTTGTAACACTGACGGTAAAAGAATATAATGAAAAGTAATCGATTTTTTTCAAATTTTTTAGACTTAAAAAAGCAAAACAAAAATTCGAATGTTATTATCATTTCTTGTACTGAAATTATAAACGAACGCACATATATATAAGTATATACATATATATAAGTATATACATATATGTAAGTATATATATATATATATATATATATATATACATATACATATATATATATATATTTCCATATACCTATACCATATTCATAGTACATATATATATGTGTATACGATACAAAAACTAACTATTTGATATAAGACGATTAGTTTGCTGCAGTTATTAAAAATATTCACTTTGTTTTAAGTACGTTATCGTGGAACATTTTGTATTTTAAACAGTGAAAATAATTTAATTTCCGAACTATTTCGTCTTAACTTCCATACAATCAACTTTAACAAAACAGTTGTAATATCAAAACTCTTTTCTTAACTTAGTCATGAGCCAATTATATTAAATTTCAAAACAAAAAATCTCCCAAAAAAATTTTTTCTTAAAAAAAAATTTATTAAAAATACGAATTAAATGAAAACTTATAAGCAAGAATACCGCTCTCCATGTAATTTTTGTTTACTACGTTTTCTGATCTATTTTAAAGGTTTATAAGAACTAACATACCTATGTATATGCTACATTCCTTCAAATTACAGATTTGATTTTGAAAACTGAAACTGACTAAAAGTTGATTGTATTGAAAAAAAGAATATATATATATATATATACATATATACATACACAAATAAAATAAATAATACATAAGTACATATATACCAATATATGTACATATATAAAAAAAAAAAAATAAAGTAAAAATAAAACTCAATTAATCGAAGCAGCAAGTGTCCTATGCCGGTGCTAAACCAACTAAACTTACACATGTAAAAAATTGTAATACAAATAAAAATAAATAAAAAAAAGCAAAAAAAAATATTACTATTGCATTACAAAATCTATGGAAGAAAATTTAATTTTATTTATTTGCGAATATAACAAACAAAAAAACAAGAAAAGGCTCCCTCCATTTAAATATTGTGTTATTAAGATTTTTATTATCTTTTTTATTTATGAAACGAAAATATTTGTTTGTTAGTCTTGTGGCACATTATTGCTCTTGCTGTTTACACTTTTACTTTAAGTTTGTTTTCTTTGTTGATATTAATTTTGCGTTAGAGTGGTCTAAAAAAAACTTTTAGACGTTATTATTATTATTTTAATTATTTAAGTGTTTTTTATTATCTCCGTACTATTGTACATAACTAAAATTGTGAAGAGAAATATTTGATTATATTTGCTTTTATTTTATTTCTATGTATTTTTTTTACACCTACGATTATTATTTTTATTACTACTGTCCTTATGGAAATTAACAATAATGTATGAAACATTCAATATGAGAATAATTATATTATTAAAATTAATAAATAAATACACATGTACGTACGTTTATTTTTATTTTATTATATGTTTTTCTTTTTATTTCAAATTAAATTAAAATGCTCATTATTGTTGTTTTAATTCCTGTATTTCTGCACACATAACTCGCACAACTTAATATTTCAATGCTATTGGCAAATTTCTCATTATTTTACTAAGAAAAAAAAAAGATAAAAGTTAAATGTGCGGTGTATAAAAACAATTATAAAGTTATCTTGTTTAACTAGAATATACATGTTTTGATCCAAACAATATTCTCAAATGAGACTATCTATCTATCTTTAGAATAGGAAATGTACTTTTAAAAACCGAAACACTATACATATTAGTATTAATCGAAAGAGGGTATGTATCCGAATGGAAGACAAGGTTTATTTAACGTTAATTTCAATATTTTGGGTTTACATGTGAAGCTCCATAATGACATATGTATGTATGTGAATAATGTTTGCCAAAATTCTGGTTTTGCCATCCGTATGTACTTATGTTTCATGTCGATTTCTTTACAGTTGCACTCTGTTGTGATTAACATGTTTATTTGTATTTTTCTGTTTTTCTGTTTTCTGAGGTTTAAAACCCTCAAAATTTTGTTTCGATAAAAACGAAACAATTTAAATGGGTTAAACGAAATTGTCAATTGAAATGTAATTGAAATTTCGGTCATATGGGGTTTAATTATTGTCTTATATTGTGCTCTTCAATTTCGTTACAAATGAACAAATGTACGAAACAATTCCCAAGATACGTTTGCTTATCAATTTACTCTTAACCTTAGAAGTATGCATTGGTGTAGCGCTAATTGGAACAAGTGCATATTTTCAAAGGGTATTGGGAACATTTTTGACGGAAACAGAAAACAATATGGTTTCGGCAAAGTTTTTCAATGTTTACATTCTGGGATTTCAATTGATCGTTTTGTATTTGTGCAGCCTTTCAATGTGGAGCAGCATATGGCCACGTCGATATTCAGAAAACATACATCTCCTATTGAATGTTTGGTTAATATTCTGTTGCTTAATTGTTATTTGTGGTTGCTTTACAACTTGGTCTTTGGTCGTTAGTGGTGATGCTTTAGCCGAAGGAATTGAAATGGTGTTATTGAGGGGTATAGATATTTATTATGTGAATCCAGAATGGAAATTACTTTGGGATCAATTGCAATATACGAAAGAGTGTTGCGGTGTACACGGTTATCGAGATTGGATGCGCGCATCTTGGATGACCGAAAATTTAAATACAATGACTTTGCGACATTCGCGAAATTTACATAACAAAAATGTTCACGAACTAAGCAAGTCACAATCATTACACGATCTTCAAGTTCCATTTTATGATACCTATCTAGATCCGGAATACATTTACTTGGAGTCCACCATTGAAAAGCACCAAAATCAAGACGACAAATTAACAGAAACGTATATTATATACATATTTACATATATCTATTACATTTTCTAAAAGTGTTTTACCGATTTAATCTTATCATTTACATTTACAGGCCAGAACAAACATTAGCTCCGTATGCTTGCTGTAAGCATGCTAGCGCGTCATGTTACGAAAATTACATTCCACAAATCACAAGAGACAATGGCAACATCGCACATTTGAATTTAACTGATATAAACACAGATGGATGTCTGGAACAATTTACAAAATATTTGTCTATGGCTACCACAATAATATTTATTTTGATATTTATTGCAGTTCTAATTGACGTAAGCGAATCGAGAATTCCTTCTAGTACGTTAGATTAATTCGAATCACCTCTTCTAGATTATTATATGTTGTCTCACCAAATACATAATGGGTTCGAATTATAGAAAAGGATATGGGGAGTTTAACAATGATTTCTCTGTCTTTGATGATGAGGGTAATGCGCTAGTCGTCATAAAATGTCCTCCGAAGGTAAGGTGTATAACGTTGGAAGAGCCAAATACCTATTCTGGTTCCGACATTCCTAACATATTATCATGCTCGGATTCCTGTCCGTGTTGTGCCAGAGGGAGTAACAATGTTAACGATACTTAATCAAGCTGTTGTCATGCTACAAATCTTATATCCCACATATATATTTTTCATTAGTTTTAAGCTAGAATTTAATTTATTTTGAATTAATTTATAAACTCAAATTATAAACTTAAAAAAAAAAAAATAAAAAAAAAACAATGAAAAATAAATAATACACATCAACGTATAGTAAACGTGACATATTCTTTACTTGTGCAATTCTTCTATAAGTTACATACATACATACATACAATATAAAAAAAGTATGTATGCCTACAAGTACGAATCGAACATACCGAAGGATATATTGCTATATTTTTTAACGGATATTCATTATTAAAATACTAAGTCTGTTCGACATTCGAATCCCACATAATCTATATTTGACCGAAAAGCGTTTCTTATGTTGAAAGTGAATTATATCGGGTTGATGATGTAAAAATAAAATAATGAAAACAATCAAAACATATTTTTTCCTGAATTGTAAACGTAGGTAAGTTTAATAGATACCTGATACCTGTAGATACCTTCTTATAAACGATGTCCTGAAATGAAACAAATTATTAAAAATAACAATTTGTGTGGTTGTCAGTACTTTAGCATTTCAAACATGAATTTCTTTGTACGGAATTTTTTTGACATTTTATCAGGCTTGATTTGGATTTATATCGATAAACTCAATACATATTTGAGGTTTAAAATTATCCTGATGTTGTTTTAATCCATTTAGTACCAATAGTAGTTCGTTTTAGAGATGAATTACGGAAATAGCGAAACGTGGTTTAAACTGCGTGAAAACACTTTATAGAAGAAGAGGTAACAAGAGGAAGTTTTCAGACAATCAGTCGTTTAGTAATTTCATCAACTATTTGGTAATTTTTAATAGAGTGTACCTCTGTCAATACAAAATAAACGTAACATTTTTTGTTTTGGAAAATGGAAAAAGGATAACAAATTGAATATTGTAACCATTATGGATGGATACAAAAATTAAAATGCCGATCAAATTTCTATACTTAGTTGTGATTGTGTAGAGTAATTTAAACATTTTTCAAATGCTTTATCTTAAGCTGAAATCACAAACTCAATCTATTTCATTATTTGGTGTAGATTGATGGTTTGGAAAGAAAATTGTCTGAAAAATTTCATACACACAAAATGTTATTAGATTTCTATTTTTAATCCACGTTATTTATATGTACATACATACATATGTACATACATACATATATATGGCCATGAAAATAGATTAACCCTCCCCAGCGAGCATTTGGAAGATTGTTTTTAAAAAAATCACCTTGCTAAGTCTTTTTAGAGTACTTTTGGTGATCAAAAACTTATTAGTCAGTTACACGATTAAAAAAAGGACTCAAAAATGATTCGCTCCAATAAGTAAAATGAGTTCGATTTAAAATACAATAAAAAAATTGTATAGCAATCGGAAATTAATCATCCAGACGTTTAAAATGTGAATTATTATTTCCGTTATTTATTATTATATTCTACTTATTAACTACTAAGATTGAAAAACGTTTAGTCTAAAACAGATCCAGCAGGTGTTTGAAAAGTGATTGTAATTACGTATTTTATGATCATATTTTAAGCAGATAGATGATTAAACACTGTTTTTTTACACCCTCTCTCTATAAATTGTCATTTATGTAAAAGATGGCTATGAAATAAAGTACAATTTGTTTTTAAATATAAATACATATAATATTATTTCCGACTTCCTTTCAGCAGATTTCTGGCAAGAACTCCGAGAGCAAACAAAATTGTCATGAATAGTTTCTCAAAAATCTGTAGTTCGGAGTCGACGTTAAACTGTAGGTCCCGCCACTCACGTATAAAATTAACGTACACAACATGAGTGGTGTGAGAAGCTAGGCCGTAATCCTGACTGAAGGGTTGTAATGGCCAATTATGTATGTATGCATATATGCTTCCTTTGTTACTCACTGTTAATACGAACGTTGTTTATCCTTAATGTTTTTTAAGGACACTCTTACAATTAAACAATTTATAATTATAAGAATTTTTAAAGTTGGACACTTGTGAAACGCGAAAAGACCAAATTATTCGAATTAAAAAGGACCGTGATCGTTGGTGTATAATATTCAACTAATTTTATTTTAAAAAACATTTTCTTAATTCTAGTATGTATATACTTAATTCTAACAGTTAAGAGAAGTCGAAAAGAATTCAGCAACTCCGTTTATTATTATTATTTATCTTATTCTATATGTTCATTAACCTTAAACTACTTAATATTAGGGCGGTACTAATCTATGATTTTAACAAGTTATTATTATAGAATTCAATTATTATTATTATTAATTATTAGGCATATGTTATAATATATTATGAAATAATGATTGGTTGATGTTATGGCGCAACAAACGTGATTTTTGAAATCGCGGCAGTGTAACTTAGGACTCAGAAAACCGACTAAAAACACATTTTGAAATACGACTAATAAATGGCTCAAATTATAATCATAAATGACCCAAAAAGGAGTCCAAATTAATACAAACATGACTGATAAATGCCAATAAAAGGACTCCTAAATATACTGATAAATTACTCATAAAAGACTCGTATGCGATTAAACGATGACTGAAAGACGACTCGGAAAACAATCATAAACGAAGGTAAATAAAACTAATAAATGATCAGAAAGCGATTCGAAAATAATTATAAGACTACTACAAAAAAGAGTCAAAAATTACTCTACACTAATATAGAAAATGACTCATAAATGACTTTTTTAGAAGAGTGACTACGGGCTACTTTTTTCTCCCGACAAAAGAGTCTTTTATGATTAGAAAATGAGCGCATATTCTAGCTTTTTAATCGCACAGAAGAATCAAAAAAGACTCGAATTTGATTAAAAATTTCCAAATTGCTGGCTGGGTAGCTGTACCCTGCGAGTGTTGTTGCGCCACCAACTAAAATAAATTTGAAGGAAAGACATTACACAAATATTCAATTAATATTGAATTATTTTATTGATTTCGTTTCCCGTTGTCCAGATGATTCAGACGAACGGGCCTGAGTAGTACGCATTCTATCAGTTTCTAATCTCACTTCTCGTTGTTTAAGTGATTCATGCGAATGGGTTTCAGCGGCATGTACTCGAAGATTTTCAAGTCTCAATGCTCGTTGCTCGTCTGATTCTGATGATCGTAATGCTCTTTTCTTCCGCACTTCCATTTTGAATAATTTTCAGTGGCGCCATCTACCGGACCAATTTAGAAACCTCCGTCGACTCATGCGCAACAACTTTGCTAAAGAGCATATCATGATCAAATGCACAGTTTACGATTTTATTCATTTTGAGTAATTTTCAGTGGCGCCACCTGTCTCAAATTGGTCATACCAACTTATAAACCTTCGTCGGCTCATGCGCAACATCTTTTCTAAAGATCATAACATGATCAAATGCACAGTTTACGATTTAATTCATTTTGAGTAATTTTCAGTGGCGCCACCTGTCGGATATTGGTCATACCAACTTAGAAACCTTCCCGGTCTCATGATCAACAACTTTCCTCAAGATCATAACATTATTAAATGTATATTTTACGGTTCTATTAATTACATACGAACAAACATTCATTTTTAAATATAGACGCCTCCATTCTATAATGTTCTTTTCATTGTATTTTCAACGTTCTCTAACTGAATACTGTAAAAATTTGGTTAAGATGTGCCGATCCGTTCCGAAGTTATAGGGAAAAATCTACTTAGAATACACATATAGTCGTATGTCGCGTGAAAACTTTGAGAGCTCATAACTCAAAACAGACTATTTCGACTTGGAATGTTATACGGAGCGGAGGCGTTGATATATAGATAGATACATAGATAGATAAGTTGATACGAGATTCGAATTAAAATCACAATGAAGGATAAACGGTAAGTTAGAAACTAAAATGCAAAGATTACTTAGTCATTACAAGGAACTGTGAAACTATCATAAAGATGTAATAGAAGAATAATATTGTGTCAATAGCTACTAATCCAGAATTATTTTTCATTATTTGATGCCTCTTATTAAAGTGAATACGATATGCTAACGTCAAAATTTAACGACTTTATCATAGCGTATCTCTTAAAATTTTTCCTAGAACTAAATTTCACCCAAACTTGTCAATTTGTTTAAAATCAGGTGAAAGCATTTACAACTCTGTAGCGATGATGTTATTATCATGAAACCAAGTACTTAGGATAATTTTCATCTCCAAGGATACGCTTATAAATTGTTTTTTAACTTTATAACTGATGATAAATTGGAACGATCGCAACAGTAGCCGTATAACTGATGATAAATTGGAACGATCGCAACAGTAGTCGTGGAACTATAAACTTTGCTTTAAACTTATTGCTGAATAAAATTAATATTGGACTGAAGCCGAATGTATTATAACAGCGCCTTTAAGAAATGAATCATCGTACATCGATATGTTGTTGGCATAAGTGTAAATTGGCATTATTTCATCGTCATACTTTAAATATTCAATGACGATGAATTAAAACTAAAATAGGATATACATACATACATAAATATTGTACGTTGTATCACCCGGCATATTTTCTTACATTAGAGCAAAATTATATTGTAAGCCATTCTGTGGTTTAGTTGGCATTAACGTAATAAACATAATGAGAGTTTTCACTTGCATCATAATATTTTCATAATATTTGTCTGTGGTACATTTTTCTTGAAAAATAATAACATTTGCCTGTAATAAATTTTCTTAGTACTCTATTCAGTGGAATAAAGACAAGTGGAACAGTTTTGGGGTAGTTTTCACCAGCATATAAAATTCCATAAAGAAGTTACGAAATTAAAACACGTTACTATAGCCACATATTTAAATAATAAACAGGGTAAGTAAGGTCTAGTAAGACTTGTCCATGCATACACTTTTACGAGAGTATCAATTGTGTATGTACATACGTACATATTTTATACATTACATTTTTATACATTTACACTTACATACATCCATAGTATATCGGTTTTGTTCTATACGCCATATACATATGTATGTATTGATTTACATTTCAGAAACGTTAGTAGACTTCTGTTATTGAGTCGAAAAAATTCTTAAAAATAATTTCTATTTGAAAAATATCGAAAGAAAAAATGGCCGATGATAATTTGGACGACCAAATGGATTTGGATAGTGTGGATTCTTCCAATGTAGGAGGTAATGTATCGTAACGTAGCACATTTGGAATTTATAAATTTGTTTAAAAATACATTAAAATAGGTTCTAATACTAAGGAGGAGATCGACACAGTTCCAGATATACCGAAGCCTAATTATTCAGATGAAGATTTACTAAAATTAGTAGACTTCGTACAGCGTATGACAGTGCTGTTTGCTTTGGATCACCGCGATTGGAGTGAGGAAAACCTCGATGTAATTAGACGGTGGTTGATTGAGGTGAATGAACCACTTCTGACAATATTCTACGACGCAAATAAGTTGACAGCTTGCTTGGGGTTTCCTATATCACCGGTATCCGACCTTGTCTATTTCAGTCGTCTTCCTAATTTCATTTTTACGGTGGATGGGTTCCATGATGAGGTTAATTTTGGCACCATTCACGAAGATGTAGACCTTTGCTTATTGAAAGTTTTACAATTTGTTTATGCTCCATTATTTCAAAATAATACTGATTGGAATGAAAATGTTAAATCAAGATTTTGCCGGGCCATGGACAAATTCCTGTCATATCTAACGAATT
Source organism: Sarcophaga rosellei (assembly GCA_930367235.1). Lineage (NCBI taxonomy): Eukaryota > Metazoa > Arthropoda > Insecta > Diptera > Sarcophagidae > Sarcophaga > Sarcophaga rosellei. The sequence continues at coordinate 603,461 of OV884019.1, read as the reverse complement.
TAAATTCAAAAATGGCCGGTATGACAGTATTGTATGTGCCGTATGTGGTTAAACAGATGGCCAACAAAAATATTGCCCATGATCGAGAATTTGTGAAAAATATGGAATCTATTGTAGTATTCTGGACAAACCAATTACGGACCTTACTCAATGATAAAGTCTTAGTGGTACCGCATGATCTGGTAGTACCTGAAGAGGAGTACGAATTCTGGATATACAGATGTAAGTTGTTTCATAAATGGGATTTACGCGTGCCATGTAAAAGAGTTCATTGTGGTTTTTCATTAAATAGTTGAAGTTCTACATGGAATCAAGACGCAGCTGGATCAATCCGATGTGCAAGATATAATAAACGTATTAAGGATATCCCATTCCGTTTATATTAAACAGATTGATGAATTGATAAACGAATGCCGCTTAGAGGTAGAAGAAGCAAAATCAAATATAAAATATTTACATTTGTTAGTAGAACCATGCTCTCTCATCGACAAAGCCGAAAGTCCAGCCGAAGTGCCAGCAATACTACCTCGTATTATTAATTTTATTCGTTACATCTGGGTTAATTCGCCGTTCTATAATCGCAAAGATTTAATTACGAATTTGTTTCGAAACCTAAGCAATCAGATCATACGCTTTTGTGTATCACAAACTAATGTGAACTTTATATTGCAAGGGAACTCAAGATTTGGCATAAAAATGTCGAATATGTCGATAGACTGCTGTCTATCATACAAAGCCATTTACGATAAAATGTCAAAAGAGCTGGCATCCAAGAGTCCAAAAGTTGGATGGGATCTCGATAATGCCATGATTTTCAATCATGTAGATGCTTTTATTGAAAGATTGAATGATCTTATTGATATTTGTGAGTCCATGATTGTTTTCGCCCGTCTAGATGAAAACGAAGTAATACCACGTCCACGCTTTGGTGGGACGAATGGCGCTGAATTTGAGAACACTGCCGAAAGGGTAGAAAAGGAGTTTCTAGTGACATTGGATGGATTGAGAAGTGATTCAAAGGAGTTGATTCTAAATGTTCACAAGAATATCTGGTATCAAGAAGTTCTCAAATATCGACGAACCATACAAAGTTTGGAAGAAACAATACAGAGATTAATGTCCAATGCTTTTCAAAGAGTCTGTAACATTGAAGAGGCCTTGGAAGTACTGAATGTAATGCTATTCTACTCGTATCGATCTACGATCCGTAGAACCTATTTAGGAATGGTGAGCAAAGTATGGAATATGTTTTTAACGGAAATGAATGAAAGTACTAAGACTCTTATGGATCGTGTGAACGTTCACGAGTCGTGGTTAAACTATTACGCGTCTCGAGCTATAGCTTATCGTATTAGTATTGAACGCTTGCAGTGGTTAAGGGATCGACTTAAGAATTCCGATTGGCTACCGTCAGTACCCGAAGCAAGTATTGTGTTGGCAAAATTTGAAACTGTCAAAAAGGACTTTCAAGCTGCAATGCGAAAAGCATTTGACGATTGGACACGAAAATACGGAGGCGTCTCATTAAACGATCGTTTAGATCGTACGCTTTTAATTAGAAGCAAGACGAAACGAGGCTTGTTAGAATGTAACATAGATCGTTCTATCTTGAATATATGCAAAGAGGCACAACATTTTGAGAGGCTTGGATTTCAAATTCCCGGCTTTATACGCAAACTCTATGAAAAGTATGCCACCTTGAATTTTGTCTACAATAGCGTAATAACCGTATGTCTAGACTACAATCGAATATTAACGGCACTATCAGAGGAAGAGCGAAAGCTCTTTCGTGCTTTAATACATTCGTGTGATCGAAAAATTGCCCCCGGTCTCTTTAAGCTAACATGGGGCGGGGAGTTAAGTGATGCTTATATAGTGGATTGTGCCAAGCACACTTCAAAACTGCAAGACTCATTGGACATTTACAAGAGAGCGAATTTACATATATCGAGAATTTGTGAACAAATATGTGATACGCATCTAATAAAGTTTACATTTTCTGGTGCCGTAGAATTGCCGGCATTTGAAAATTACGTTTCGTCATTCAATCGGCGAGCAACAAATCAACTATTGAATTTATACAACACAATCATAGATTTACTGTTTGCCGTTTTTAAAGAATTTCAAAATGTTATCGAGGAGGTAAGTTCACTGCTTTTGGGTGGCCGAAGAAGATTTCTATTCAAATGTTCAATTATACCTTATTTTTCAATCTACATTTTCAAAGAACTTTTTTTCTTCTTTTGTATTGAAAATTAAACTTCTGCTCACTCCATAAATAGTACATACTCGTACAATCAATTCGAATGTTCAGTTGTACATAATTTTTTGGTTGAACAAAAATAATCGATGTAATCGTTTTGTATTTCTTACTTCAACAGATGATTACCGAATGGTATACCTATGTCGTTCAGTTCGACAAAATGTTAGCCGAGGCTTGCATGATTTGCGCTCGCAACTCTATGAACAATGTTTATCATGCACTATGTTCAGAAGGTGATATTAATCCAGCACCGTTAATCATTATTAATGCTAACATTGAGGATAAAAAAATCTCACTGACGCCGGATATCCAAACAATTGAATTAATAATGGTGAATATGTGTAATCGTATTATTAACAGCCTAAACAGTATTCCACGGATTGGTGAAAGATTGGGTCTGCCGTCTGAACATATTGGCCCAACATTTTCTGAGCTCACAAAGTCGGATACTACGATCTCTGAGATTCAAGAGAAAATATGCGCAGAGGTGGAGTACAACAAGGAAGAAATGGACGTTTACATTTCAAACTGGGACGCGTTGAGTGAGATATGGGAAATGAGCGAGGATGAATTTATAAAGCGAATTGAAGTTACGGATCAAACGGCTGATGTTTATGAGGATAGCATTGAGACCTTCAGTGAACATGCGGAGGTTGTATCCATGAAAGATCCCATAGCAAACGTATATTTTTTAATGATTAACCAGACAGCGTTGAAGAATTCGATACTCGACTATATTGAACAGTGGCAGCTTCTGAATATAAAATTGTTAACTAAAAGGTCTTCTTCTAGAATAAAAAGTAAGCAAAAATAATCAGGCATATTCGTGACAACAGTCTAATTTGGTGTTATTGATCTTTCAGGCATTTATCGTTATGTGAAACGCAACGAAAGACGTGTAGCTGTTGTCCCTCGTACGCTTAAAGAGGCTCGCGAAGCTACCCAACTATTCGATCGTTTAATCAGTGAGGTTCCAGCCAAACAGAATGAATTTCCAGCGATATATGATTTGTTTAAAGTCTTGGACAAATATCAAATTGAAATATCCGACTCTGTTAAGATATTAATTCAAAACTTGCAACAAACTTGGGAAAACTATTTGAAAAAACTAGCAGATGCCGGCGAAATGTTAGATAATACGAAGGAAGATTTTAAGCAAGGATTACTTTTGCAGGCGGAGAAATTCCGGAATGTTATTAAAGAATTTTTAGCAGACTTTATGATTAAGTTACCTACATCATCCCAAACGTAATTGTCATTTTCCCTGTTTTAGTAATTTATCTTTCTATTATTATTTCTATTATTGGTTTCACATTTTGTCTATATCTCATACCCGCATACCTTTTTAGAAATCCGAAAATTGCCTTAAAATATTTAAGAATTATAGACGGTAAGGTACAAGACTGTCTGAAGTTTGAAGAGAGTTTAATAAACGACCTGGCAACGTTTCATATAAATCAGCCAGAAAATTTGGATTTGAGAAAGCTTGGAAGTGAACTGAAGATAGTGAAGGGTATATGGGAATTGATTTTAGAATGGCAAAATACTTGGAACGAATGGAGAGTTGGTAATTTTTGGAAAATCAATATCGATTTATTAGAAGATACTGCGCTTAGTTTGTATAAAGAATTCAGTACCCTGAATAAGAAGTACTATCCGAGAGGCTGGGATATGTTAATAGTGACCACAAAAAATTTAGATGGCTTTCGCAGGACTCTACCCCTTATTACAGCCTTGAAAAATCCATGCATGCGCAAAAGACATTGGGATCGAGTTAGAGACTTAATGCAGGTGTAAGTGTTAATAAATAAATAGTCATTGGCGTTCGTCTTTACGACTTTGATTTTATTTTGAATTATTTATAGAGAGTTTGATGAAAACGCGAAAAGCTTCACTTTAGAACTGATAATAGAATTAGATTTTCAAGCCTATTCAGAGAGTATTCAAGATATTTCAAATGCCGCAACAATGGAATTGCAAATCGAAAATGGTATTAAGAATATAGCCAGCATATGGCGAAAGCAAATATTTGAAATGGGGCTGTACAAGAATGGTATTTATAAAATCAAAAGTGTTGATGAATGCACTCAGTTACTGGAGGAGCACATGGTTCAGATATCGGCTATGAAAGCAACTCGATTCGTTGAGCCATTTGCTGTGGTTGTTGACTACTGGGAAAAAACATTATCCTATATCTCGGAAACTCTCGAAATGGCTTTAACCGTTCAAAGACAATGGTTGTATTTGGAAAATATCTTCTCTGGTGAAGATATACGCAAGCAGTTGCCCAATGAAGCTCGACGTTTTAACATTATAACCGAGGAGTTTAAGGCTATAAGTGAAAAAATGTTCGCCGCAAAGACTGCTTTACGTGCAACACATTTAAAGCGACCGCCGTTTTTACTTAATCGTTTTCATAAAATAGATGAACGTCTGGAAACCATTCAGCGAGCTCTTGAGATTTATTTGGAGACCAAGAGGCAGCAATTTCCACGCTTTTATTTTATATCGAATGATGATCTACTAGAAATATTGGGAAATAACAAAAGACCCGACTTAGTACAGGTGCATTTAAAGAAATTATTTGACAATCTGGTGAAACTTGAACTCAAACGAGTGGGTAAAACTCTCAATCGATGGCAAGCTATGGGCATGTATGCAGACGATGGCGAATATGTAGAGTTCTTAAGCGTTATCTACATAGATGGGCCATCGGAGAAATGGCTCAAGGTTATTGAGGAATACATGTTCGCCGTACTACGTGATCAATTGAAATTAACGCGAGCTTCTTTAAAAAAGCTTTCGGGTAACCGTGAGAAATGGCTTTCAATGTGGCCAGGCCAGTTGGTCAATACATCATGTCTGATTCATTGGACGACAGAATGTACGAGAAGTTTAATTCATTGCAAAACGGTTAATCAAAAAAAGCCATTGCGCAAATTGAAAAGCAAACAAAGCAAAGTTTTAGGAAAACTGTCCGAAATGAGCAGGAAAGATCTTTCGAAAATCATGCGCTTGAAGGTAAATACACTCATAACCGTTGAGATTCATGGCCGAGATGTAATCGATCGAATGTACAAAAACAATTGCAAAGATGTGGGACATTTCGAATGGTTTTCGCAGCTGAGATTCTATTGGCAACGGGATTCAGAGACGTGCTTGATTAGGCAAACTAATACAGAGCATCGGTATGGCTACGAATACATCGGTAATTCCGGCAGACTTGTCATAACACCCTTAACAGACCGTTGTTACATTACTTTAACGACGGCCTTGCATTTATATAGAGGCGGAAGCCCTAAAGGTCCGGCTGGTACGGGAAAAACTGAAACGGTGAAAGATCTGGGCAAGGCGTTGGGAATGTGGGTTATTGTCACAAACTGTTCGGAAGGCTTAGATTTCAAGAGCATTGGCAAAATTTTTTCAGGTCTGTCCCAAACCGGATCATGGGGTTGTTTCGATGAATTCAATCGTATAAATATCGAAGTGCTTTCTGTGGTGGCCCAACAGATTCTGTCAATTATATCAGCTTTAACGGCTAAACAAACCGAATTCTTATTCGAAGGTCAAGTTATTAAATTAATACCAACAGTCGGTTTGTTCATTACCATGAATCCAGGTTATGCTGGTCGTACAGAACTGCCTGATAATCTAAAATCAATGTTTCGCCCAATTTCTATGATGGTGCCTGATAATGTCATTATAGCTGAAAACACTTTATTCTCAGACGGTTTTATGAATACAAGAAGCTTAGCTCGTAAAGTTTTTACATTATATGAACTAGCTAAGCAGCAGTTGTCAAAGCAGTTTCACTATGATTTCGGTCTACGCTCCATGGTTGCCCTGCTACGATATGCTGGACGAAAGAGAAGGCAACTCTCAAACGCCTCGGAGGAAGAAGTTGTTTATCTAGCCATGCACGACATGAACGTGGCACGACTAACTGCTAATGACTTACCTCTGTTTATCGGTATAATGTCCGATATATTTCCGGGCGTTAGTATTCCATTAATAGATTACAGTGACTTTAAGACTGCTATAGAAGATGAATTAAAGTCGTATGGATTACAATTGATACCAATTGCAATTAAGAAAGTTATCGAATTACATGAAACGAAAAACTCACGTCACTCTTCGATGATCATTGGAGACACAAACACAGCCAAATCAATTACATGGAAATGTTTACAGGGAGCCTTCGTGCGCATGAATAACAATAAAAAAGCTGGATGGCCTGCCGTTGTAGTGCATCCAGTTAATCCGAAAGCATTGAATTTAGCTGAACTATATGGAGAATACAATTTGGCTACTGGCGAATGGTTGGACGGCGTACTCAGTTCTATAATGCGTCTCATTTGTGCCGATGAAGATCCAACTCAGAAATGGCTATTATTTGATGGTCCTGTCGACGCAGTCTGGATTGAAAATATGAATTCGGTTATGGACGATAATAAACTCTTAACACTGGTCAATAGCGAACGTATTACAATGCCTGCTCAGGTTTCTCTGCTTTTCGAAGTGGCTGATCTGGCTGTTGCTTCTCCGGCGACTGTCTCTCGATGTGGAATGGTTTACAACGACTACAGGGATTGGGGTTGGCAACCGTATATAAAATCTTGGTTAGCCAAACAGAAGCCAGCCGAATATGTTAATCTGGTAACAGAATATTTCAATGAGTACCTCGACAAAGTGTTAAACTTCAAGCACGCTAAATGCAAAGAAATTGTCCAGACTAACGAACTAAATACTGTCATTTCAATGTGCAATTTATTGGAAGGCTTTGCTACCAAACAAAACGGTATCGTTGTCGGTAACGAAGAAATGTTGGAAAATATGACGAAATTGTGGTTTATGTTCTGTTTGGTTTGGTCAGTGTGTGCTACTGTAGATGAGCCTGGGCGGAACAAAATCGATAATTTCATACGAGAACTCGATAGTAGTTTCCCTATTAAAGATACGGTATACGATTACTACGTAGACCCTAATCAAAAATGTTTTATGCCCTGGGACACCAAGTTGTCTGATACATGGAAATACGATGAAGAGTAAGTCTTTTGTTTAAATAAAAATATACGCATCTTTAGAAGAGCATTTTTCCAGAGAACCATTCTATAAAATAATCGTCCCAACCGTCGATACAATAAGATATGAGTACTTGGTCGCCAAACTCTTACAAGATAATCATCCAGTACTTCTTGTGGGTAATGTGGGAACAGGCAAAACATCTACGGCTGTAAGTGTGATGGAATCCTGTGATAAGACAAAATTTTCAACTCTCTCAATCAATATATCAGCCCAGGTACTTATCAGACACGTCACTACTTACTCTTAAGAAATATAAATATAACAATAGAATTTAACAAGCCCTCAACAAATATACAATCCCTGTTTCGTTCTCTTTCTCAAACAAACTGTGCCTAAGCCCACTTATGTATGTTCACACTTGCAAATGCAACTAACTAGTGCGAGTCACATCCGTATTCGGCAGTCATTTACATTTGTATATGGTGTATATTCATTTATGTAACTCAGACGTTAATGAAATTTTGAATCTAAAAAATTAATTGTAATTGGACAGATTGACGAAGAATCGAATCGAATCGAATCGAATCGAATGCAGTTTCAATATGAGTTTCTTTGTTACCTTAACGTGATATACGCAGTTTAAAAAGCATGGGTTAGGTGAATTAATTTAATTAATTTTTTTTCTTTTTTTTTTAACTCAGACTACAGCTGCTGGTTTGCAAGAGTCAATTGAAAGTCGCACCGAAAAAAGGACAAAAACTCACTATGTTCCGGTTGGTGGGAAGAAGATGATATGCTTTATGGATGATTTTAATATGCCGGCCAAAGATGTTTATGGTTCGCAGCCACCTCTGGAGTTGATAAGGCAATGGATCGATTATAAGTATTGGTTTAACAGAAGAAATCAACAGAAAATATATGTTTTAAATACACTTCTTATGGCTGCAATGGGACCTCCAGGTGGAGGAAGACAGGTTATTTCTTCGCGAACTATGAGCCGATTTTTTCTACTTAATTTGACTTTTCCATCAGAAGCGGTCATTATGCGAATTTTCGGTACAATGATTAAGCAAAAGTTACAACCTTTCGCCAACGAAGTTCGTGAATTATGGCACTCCATTACTGAGGCTTCCATACATATTTACAATGATGTGGTCGATAAAATGCTGCCGACCCCAAATAAATCTCACTATCTATTTAACCTTAGAGATATATCGAAAGTATTCCAAGGTTTACTGCGTAGTACCTCTGAATTACAGGTGAAAAAGGCACAGTTTCTCAGGCTCTGGATACATGAATGTTTTCGGGTTTTTTCCGATCGTCTGGTGGATGATAACGATCAGAGCTGGTTCCTTAATGAAATAAATGATGTGTTGGGTAAACATATGGAAGTCACGTTCCATAGTCTATGTCCCAATAAGGTCGTACCCATATTCGGTGAATTCTTGTCTATGCAAGGCTTCTACGAGGATATGCCCTTCGATAAATTGAGAATTTATATCAACAACCAAATGGCAGAATACAATGACAACTCAGGTATGGCCCGTATGAATTTGGTTTTTTTCAAAGAGGCCATAGAACATGTTGCACGAATTGTCAGAGTTATCTCTCAGCCTCGTGGCCATATGTTAAATATAGGTATCGGTGGTTCAGGTCGTCAAGTTCTGGTTAAGTTGGCATCATATATTTTAGAAATGGAGGTATTTCAAATAGAAGTGACGAAAAAATATAAAACACAGGAATTCAAGGAAGATTTGAAAACCTTATACAAATTAACGGGCATTAAGCAAAGAGCCACCGTTTTCATATTTAGCGGTGAGCAAGTAGTGGAGGACACATTTCTAGAGATAATAAACAATATGTTGAGTACAGCTGAAATTAATCTCTTTAAATCTGATGAATTCGAGGAATTGAAGAACGAGTTGGAAAGACCTGCAAAAAAGGCCGGTGTACAGCTCACCACCGAAGCTTTATATAATTTCTTTATGAAGAACGTGAGGGACAACATGCATATTGGTCTGGCTATGAGCCCTATCGGAGACACTTTTCGATCATATATACGGCAGTATCCAGCTCTTATTAATAATACGACGCCCAATTGGTTCAGGCCCTGGTCGCAAGAAGCTTTGCTAGAAGTTGCAAATGCATTTCTTTCTGGATTTAAAATCAACGTCCCAGTGCCTGGTAAGGAAGATGAAAAGCACAGAGACAGTTTAGTAATGACGACCGAAAGTACCTTACAGAGGGATGTAGCCTATTCCTTTTCGATCATGCACTCGAATGTAATGGAAATTTCAAATATTATGCTGCTGGAAGTGAAGCGGCACAATTATGTAACATCTTTGAATTATTTGCAACTTGTTAGCGGTTTTAAAAGCCTCTTGGAGCAGAAGCGTTTCGAAATATCATCGAGTGCGAATAAACTACGAAGTGGCCTATCGAAAATTGCTGAAACGCAGGAAAAAGTTTCCATTATGTCTGAGGAACTGAAAATCAGTTCGGAACAAGTGAAAGTTCTAACAGTGGAGTGCGAACAGTTCATTGCAATTATTGAAACTCAAAAAGCCGAAGCCACCGAACAAAAGGAAAAGGTGGACAAAGAAGCTGTTATAATAAGGAAGGAAGAAACCGTTTGCTTAGAGCTGGCAGCTGCCGCCAAAGCTGATTTGGATGTAGTACTGCCAATGATAGATGCTGCTGTTAAGGCATTGGATGCACTAAATAAGAAAGATGTCGCCGAAGTTAAGTCCTACGGCAGACCTCCAATGAAAATTGAAAAAGTCATGGAGGCCGTATTGATACTGCTGGGCAAAGAGCCAACATGGGAAAATGCGAAGAAGGTATTGGGAGAAGCAACGTTTTTGAACGATTTAAAAAATTTTGACAGGGACAATGTTTCAGATAAAACTTTAAAAAAGATTGGCATTTATACAAAAAATCCCGAATTAGAACCGGACAAGGTTGCTATAGTTTCAGTAGCCTGCAAGTCGTTGATGCAATGGATTATGGCCATTGAAAATTATGCCAAAGTATATAGAATTGTCGCACCAAAACAGGAAAAATTAGATAACGCTATGAGAACCCTGGCAGAAAAACAAGCATTATTGGCGGCAGCAAGAGCTAAACTTGAAGAGCTTAACGCACAGCTTGCTGAGCTATATCGTCAGTTGAATGAGAAAACAGAGCTTTTAAACGAGTTGAGATTAAAAGAAGAGAAATTGCGAAAGCAATTGGAAAGAGCCATTATATTGGTCGAATCATTGTCTGGAGAAAGAGAGCGTTGGATTGAGACTGTGGCTAACTTAGATACTCAATTTGAAAAGTTACCCGGAGATTGCCTAATTTCTACCGCCTTTATATCCTACTTGGGACCGTTTGATACAAAATATCGAGAAATTTTGCTGAATAAATGGTTTCTGTTAATAAAGGATAAACAAATACCAGCAACAGATGAACTTAAGATAACTTCTTTTCTCTCTGACCCTGTAACTGTTAGGGAATGGAATATTCAAGGTCTCCCTGCAGATGATTTTAGTACAGAAAATGGTGTGATCATAACAAAAGGCAGTCGTTGGCCTTTGATAATTGATCCGCAAATGCAAGCCAATACTTGGATAAAAAATAATGAAAGCAAAAATGATCTTAAAGTTATCGACTTTGGCCAGTTGGACTATTTAAAAACACTCGAAATAGCTCTTCGGAATGGCAATCCAGTCCTATTACAAAACGTTGGCGAGCACATAGATCAAGCCATCAACCCCATTCTCCGAAAAAGTTACACTATTCAGAGTGGCGTCAAGTATATAAAATTCAACGATAAATTTATCTCTTTTGATGACAATTTTCGCTTATACATCTCCACGAAAATTGCAAATCCTCATTATCCACCAGAAATTTCTTCAAAGACAACGATTGTTAATTTCGCTTTGAAGCAAGACGGCCTTCAGGCACAACTTCTGGGTATAATTGTACGGAAAGAGAAGCCCGTATTGGAAGAACAAAAAGACGAGTTGGTTATGACAATAGCGCGGAACCGAAGAACACTTATTGATTTAGACAACGAGATCCTAAGATTATTAAACGAAAGCAGAGGTTCCCTCTTAGAGGACGATGAGCTATTTGCCACATTGCAAAAGTCAAGGCAAACATCTACGCTGGTAAAGGAATCTTTAAGTACGGCTGAAGTTACAGAGATCGAAATAGACACAGCTCGACAAGAATATCAGCCTGCAGCAGAAAGAGCATCGATTCTATTTTTCGTTTTAATGGATATGTTCAAAATCGATCCGATGTATGTATTCTCTTTGGCTTCTTATATCTTCCTTTTCACGCAGTCCATTGAAAGAAGCCCTAAGCACATTAATGTCGGTGAGCGTATAATAAATATAAACGATTACCATACTTATGCCGTGTACAAAAATACCTGTCGCGGATTGTTTGAAAAACACAAGCTTTTGTTTTCCATACACATGACTGCTCAGATTTTGGCAAATTCTGGAAAGTTAGTCGTAGACGAATATGATTTTATACTGAAAGGTGGCATTGTACTAGACAAACAGGGACAACCTCCAAATCCCGCTCCACGTAAGTGGTACATGTGTTTGATTAGATAAATGGATAAATAATAAGTTTTAAATTCAATTAATTTTCAAACAGATTGGATAAGCGAACAATCGTGGGATAACATCACTGAATTGGATAAAGTCGCTGGGTTTCATGGCATTGTCGATTCATTTGAGCAAAATGCAAAGGCTTGGCAGGGTAGAATTTTAAAATTTTATAGAGAGTTTCTGAACATTGTAACGTTTTGTTTTTTAGTTTGGTATGCAACGACAACACCTGAAGTGGAAGATCTTGTCGGTGAATGGAATGATAAACTCTCTGACTTTCAAAAGATTTGTGTAGTGAGGTGTTTGCGAGCTGATCGTGTACAATTTTGTCTAACACAATTCATAATAAATTCGTTGGGACCACGTTTCGTAGAACCTCCTGTTCTGGATCTTAAAGTCGCCTTCGAAGAATCGATATCTCAGACGCCCCTTATTTTTGTTTTGTCACCGGGAGTTGATCCAACCCAATCTCTGCTCACTCTAGCTGAACAATTGAAGATGTCTTCGCACATTTTCTCACTCAGTTTGGGACAGGGTCAAGCTCCGGTTGCCACAAAAATGATCATGGATGGGGTTCGCGAAGGTAACTGGGTTTTTCTTGCCAACTGCCATCTGTCGCTTAGTTGGATGCCCACATTAGATAAGATAATTGCTACTATGCAATCAATGAAAATACACAAACGATTTCGATTGTGGCTAAGCTCAAGTCCACATCCAGATTTTCCCATTTCCATATTGCAGATTGCCATTAAAATGACAACTGAACCACCCAGGGGCATAAAGGCAAACATGAAACGATTGTACAGTAATGTCAATGAGGCTAACTTCACTTTAGCAAATGATCCCGGAAAATATAAAAAACTTTTATTTGCCTTGTGCTTCTTTCATACAATACTCTTGGAGCGTAAAAAGTTTTTGCAGTTAGGCTGGAATGTTGTGTATAGCTTCAATGATTCCGATTTCGAAATTTCTGAGATTCTATTGCTTTTATATCTAAACGAGTATGAGGAAACTCCTTGGGCTGCCCTCAAGTACTTAATTGCAGGAGTAAATTATGGCGGCCACGTTACTGATGATTGGGACCGCAGGTTGCTCACAACATATATAAATCAGTTTTATTGCAATGAAACTTATAAAACGCCAAAATTCAGGTGATTTCGTACTTGTGTCGTCCGTTACTTTGCAGGATTCATATTTGTGGATTCATTGTATCATTTTTTTCTTTTTCCTTAGATTGTCTTCTTTAGCAAACTATTTTGTACCACTGGACGGTGATTTACAGTCATACCAAGATCACATACAACAATTTCCCAGTTTTGATAAGCCGGAAGCGTTTGGTCAACATTCTAATGCAGATATTGCTTCGCTTATAGGCGAAACTCGCCTACTTTTTGAAACACTAATATCAATGCAGATACAGACATCGGCAGCAGAAGGAGAAAGTAAAGAGAGCAAGGTTTTGCGTTTGGTGCAGGATATATCTCAAAGTACACCTGATGAATTGAATTATGAGCAGACAGCTAAGCTGCTTGGTTTGAATCGCAGCCCCTTGGATGTTGTTCTGTTGCAGGAAATGGAACGATATAACATTCTTTTAAGGACTATGAAAGTACATTTAAGAGACCTACAAAAAGGTATCCGAGGATTGGTGGTAATGAGCACCGATTTGGAAGAGATCTATGTGGCTGTTTACGAGGGACGTGTTCCAGCGTTTTGGTTAAAATGTACGCTTTAATTTACATGCACGTGTGTTGTATAATATCGATTTTATTTTAAATTTGCAGCATACCAATCAGAAAAACCTCTTGCTTCTTGGTCTCGAGATTTAATCTTTAGAATTGAACATTTTTATTTATGGTCAAAAACTTTGAGGCCTCCAACATTATTTTGGTTAGCGTCATTCACGTTTCCAACTGGCTTCCTTACCGCTGTTCTTCAAACCTCAGCTAGAGCTACCCGCACTCCAATCGATGAATTGAGCTGGGATTTCTATGTATTCGTAGAAGAGGATTCAGCCGCTGCTCGCATTATTCGTGAAGGGGGTGGTGTATATGTACGTGGAATGTTTTTGGAAGGCGCTGGTTGGTTACGCAAAAGTCAATGCCTATGTGAACCACTTCCTATGGAATTGGTTTCCCCAATGCCCGTAATACATTTTAAACCGGTTGAACAACTTAAAAAGAAAACGAAAGGAATTTATCCTTGCCCAACCTACTATTACCCACAAAGATCAGGATCTTTTGTTATAGCAGTTGACTTGAAATCGGGCAACGAAAAAGCCGATTACTGGATAAAACGTGGAACTGCACTATTATTAAGCTTGAGCAGCTAATTAAACAATCATTATCCTTACATTTTTTTATTCCATATATATTTATTAATTCATTATTAATTATTCATAATACATTACTTACTTACTTTCCCCACTTATATAATGTCTTATTCTTATGTATTTCTCTTTATGTTTTTCTATCGATCTTATAAGGAGCAGGCTATGCTATGCTAAGGTTTCACTAATCCATTTGTATTAGATGAGTAAATGATTCGTACAATCTGTCAACTTGATCTTCGGGTACTGTACATGTCAAGTACACGTCCTCTAACCTAAATGATTCGTCTACAGACAGCAGTCTAACCTGATGATATGATTGCCATCTAAGCCATCAGTCTGATGGCTACCGAATATACACATTAAGGTAGCAAAATCCTATCTATATAAGTACTGGCGACTTACGCAGTCACTCCAACTAGTACAACAGAGATTTCATTTGCCTCTCAAAACCGTCGAAAGTTGATGTTTAATTACAATTAAGCAAAGTACCAAAATTTAAGTGTCAAAACTATATTAGCCGGCAACCATACTCATTTCACTTCAATTGGCACGAGAACTTCATGTTAAATATTTCCATTTGTGATTATATGCTTAACTATAGATTTTATTAGAATTTTATCATTACTTATTACAGCAAAAGTGTTTTGATATGTAATTTCAATGAATATATTTAAAACTTCTCAAAAACTAAAACTTCTCACATAATAGTGTCGCAATCTTAGTAGATGGCATTAAATTTAAATAAATGAATAAAATTTACTAGAATGCCTACGATAAATTTCGGTGCTTATGAGTGCTACTTACCATTTTTTTTAGTATCTTTATTGGACAACGTTTCATCAAATTCAAATATTTTTAAAATAATTACAGCAACATTGTAATCTTGTCGTCATTTGACTAGTATTTATTATACAAAATGAAAAGGTAAAAAAAAACAACAAATATAAAAATAGCATTATAAACTAATGATATACCTAATGTATGCATATATTATTAATTATTATTATTAAGTAAGTAATTAATTAGGAAGTTCACTTCACTTTTCGTTATATAATATCTCATATCGTATTATATAATATAAACAAAAAATAAAAAATTAAAAAAAAACATAATAATAATAATAATAATAATAATAATAATAAAATTAATAAATAATTAAAATAAAATAATGAATACCCTTCTTCTATCCTCGAGGTTATCTTGTAGTTAACCTCAAGCTTTATGAGGTTGTCTAATACCAAGATTATAAAATAAAATATAAATTCTTGCACAGCGAAGACAAAAATTCTTATAAATTGTTACATAGCAAAGTTTTTAAATGATAACTCAATAGGGAAATATCATTTTAGCACCTTATTCGTGAATTATTCATCAGCAAAAGTGAATATTTTTGAAATATTAAGATTACTTTTCATTAATTTATTGTAATTATTATAATTTATTAATTTATTTTTTGGGTTAAACAATTAAAATATCAATCAATGAGTAAATCAAAATAAATTATTGAGTAAGAGCTTTAATGGCATAACTAGATAACAACCCTTTAACCTCGAGGATGGAAGATGGCCAAAAGTGGTGGTTCTGATAGGAAGGAGTACATACGTACATTGTATATCGATGTAATGTACATAGATATATATGATATGTTAATGCTGTGTGCTTATAATATAAATATATGTATGTATGTATTTAGGTTTTATTGGAAATTATTGTTCAATACTGAAATCTAATAATTTTATTTCATATCTTTTCATGTATAACTTACATTAGCAAGTAATTTTAAAATTATTTTCATAATCGAATATCGGATACAGAGGCGATTACTTATGGCAAGTTTTTTATTTAAACAATGAATGTGTTCTTATACAATATTCTCTTTAACACGATGTACCTCACAGTAATATGAATGACTATTTCTAATTATTTATATTTATTGATGAAATTCAAGACATTTGTAGAAGATGCGATTTATAATTAGGACATCGTCCGATACGTAAATTATAATCACCATATGAGCAAACTGGTGATTTGCAATTTCGCTCCAAGATGCACCTAAAAAATGGAAAACAAACGATATGTTTACATTTGTTGCACTACGTACATATACATACATATAAATAATCATACAAAACATTATATAGAAGAAAATAAACAAATTAATCATAGTTTACGTTTGCCGAGAAATTTAAATACTTTGACACTTGCCCCAAGCAAGGGTATATTGCAACCGAAACGATTTTTGATTCGTTGTAAATATATTGTACCACAGCCCTCATCAAAGTCACAAGGAAAGATTGAACTTTTTTGTGAGTGCAATCGTACAAAAGTTTAATACAATTTTGGTTAATAAATGTTCTCATTCACTACTCGCCCTTCAACCGTGACCAACGTGACCTTCCCGTAGTCGAAATACCAGCCCAAACCATTACGGTGCCTCCACCGAAATTTCGCGACATTCGTTAAAGTTATTCAACGTTATCAGTTATTTTTTCTGATGAAAAAAAAGTTGATTTAGATGGTCCAGATGGTTCCCAAAAATATTGGAATTATTAGATGACGTTTTAATTAATTTTGGGGATGATTCGTTAGGCAACAATTGGATATTTCAGCAGGATAACGCCGCAATCCATAAATCAAAAGCAACAAAATCATTTCTGTCCTCCAGAAACATACCAGTTTTGAATTGGCCGGCATGTAGTCCAGATCTAAATCCGATAAAAAATGTATGGGCAATACTATCGGACCAAGTTTTCAATAATAACACTCAGTATAAGGATGTAAAATGTTTAAAAAGTGCCATCATCAGAGAATGGAGTAGGATTGGTCAAAATTGCATTGAAAAATTAATAAATTCTATGCCCCTTCAACTTCAGGAAGTCATTATTAATCACGGTGGACACACTAATTACTAATAAATACAAAAATTACTCAGTAGTTGTTTTTTATCATTGTTATTTTAGCTTTAGGTGAATATTATTTAATTTTGGTCTTATAATTTTTTCGTTTGAAAATGAAATTCATTTTGTGCTGTCTTTTTATTAAACAAAGAAAAAAATATTTTTTTTTACATAAAAAGATTTATATTATAGTTAGTTATATTTAACCCAAAAATGGTATGAATTGGTCTAAAAGATTTTAAGTTTTTCGAGAAATACGTTTGGTCTTATAAATATTTCGGGGAGTGTACATACATATAATTTCTGTTGATATATAATGTCAAATTTGGTTAAAACCACTGTAAGATTGTTATTATTGGTAATAAAACAAAAGGATCAACATTCTTGCTATAAATGATCGTCGATTTAATGAAAGGTTTTTATTTATTTATTAATTACAATACAATTGCAATTGTAATTATATAAGAGCTGAGTAACTTTGACCATATGTTCGGTGTAGAATCACAGACCGGAGTGTCTGGTGGGAATCGAACCCACGACCTTCACGCTTTTGAACAGAATAGAATGTAAAATAAAACTTACTTGCGATCTTCCAAGGAGAAGCCTTCTTCGCCATTTTTAAAACGTAAACAGTTTTGATTACTGATCACACAATCGCATCGACATTTTCTAAAAAAGATACTATGAGGTGTAGGCAAGTGGGCGTGACGCTCTATATCCTCTTCGAAAACGTTAAAGTGCTTGGGACAATTACAAGCCAGCGTATTTTGTAATTGCGGCTGTTGATGTTCTTGGTACTGTGCGTGCAATTGTGATTGTAATTCTGGATTCTGTTTTCTCTGCCTTTGTTGGAAATGATTAAAATACCTGCTACCAGACCTCTTATCACGTGGTATGGAGTCAAGCTGCAAACTGCCTCGATTGACACAATGACATTCTGTATGATTTTGCATTGGCAGTGCCTCAATTTCTTTTCGATAATTAAAATCGTATGACTAAAAAATTAAAAAAGAATAACAAAATTAAAACAAAATAAAAAAAATAACAAAAAATGTCAACGTATATTATAAACAATAAAATTATGTATGTACTCGTACATATGTACATACTATATCGAAAATTATTTCTCTCTTTTCGCATAAGGTATCCGTGGTGCTTAAAATTCCAGGGAAATGATAAAAAGGAAAATAACAAAATTTGATTTGTTTGTTTTCAGAAAATAATATTAACGAACTCACAATTCCCCTCTACGTTAAGTGTGAATCCATCTTAACATAACGTACAGAACACCGGCTGCCAGTTTGCTTTAGCAGAAACGTTTGTCGGGGTTTCAATGCTGTATTGCTCTCATACCCACTTTGGCGATTCGGTTGGTTGATACCTCATGTGAGTGTTTAAGTTTAAAATTATTTATGGTCGTGTTTCACATTCAGTGTTCTGAGTTAAACGGATTATGGCCTTTAAAAGACCATAAGCTACCGAACACACCCACTTCAATAGCGTGTTTGTCTGTATGTTACTAAATATGAGGCGTATGCATACGTACATACTTATGTATGTAAGCGTACGTCTGCGTAGCTTACCTGCAAACTCGTAAACAGACGAACACACAAAATGAAAAACTTCTGCATTTATAATGCGATTGTCCGTCCTACAGAATTCTTGAGACCAGAGTTTTATTTTTATTTTAATTTTTGGTCTTCAATTAGGTTTTAACTTTAGTGGTGTGACCGACCTCTAGTCGTTTGTAGTCAAGTAAGTCCACATTAAGCAGTCTTGACAGCTTCGGTGGTAGGTAAGTTATGACTTAATAAGCTTGGGCGTGTAAAATAAGTCTTTATTACGTCGGTCTTTCTCTTGCTTTTCTAGTGGAAACACATTCATGTTATAAACTTCAATATTTTTTATTTCTTGTCTCTGACTTTATTGAACGTGTGCTGGAATGTGTAAAAAATTAAAATTCTTCCTATTAATGAATCAAGACACTCACGTACACATTTACATATACATATAAGAGAAGTTTACTTTAATGCCTATATAAAGGGCCTTCTAGTTATCATAGCCAAATTAATAGAAGACGTTCACATTTTTGTCATTTTCGTATATTGCAAAATGTAAACGCATTGTGACCATATTCTTACCCTATTTTATATTCATATGTACGTATGTATGTATGTACATATATACAACATACATATATACATACATATGTATGTACGTGCATATGTATGTATATTCATATTGAAGTAAGAGAAACTGAGATATACTTATCAAATTCTTGTCAAGAGCTAAAAATTATTTCTCCAATAACGTCATGTGCTTCACAATATGGATATACATATGTACATATGTATGTATGTATGTACGTACATATCTGTACACATACAATCAGTTTGTTATGAATAATGTTCAGCAGATATTCTTCCATGATGAGAAAATTAAATTTTCTTTCTTAGTAATAACTTTTGGAATTTTGGAGATAAGTAACAGAATTGTATTGAATATTATAAAATAATGAGTGGTCCAATCTTAAAGCACGATGTTAATTGTGAGTCACACCTGAATGCCCAAGCTAATTTGACATTTTTTTGTTTCAGTCTTTGACAAATTCTACCATAGAAAAGTACACAATTGAGCAGCCCATGAAAATTGTTAAAGCCTTTTCTGAAAAAGGACGTTCAAATCAAAATGCATTTTGTGCACTTCGTGATATTTTTTTTTTTTTGTCCACCAGAAGTGTCCACATTCGGCAAAAAATATTGCTATTGTTCGCGATAGTGAACAACAATTGAACATCTCACGAACATTACTGAAGTGACTTTTGGATAAAAATTTAATTTTACACGTTTACAAGGTTCAATTGACTCGGGAGCTGAAGCCTAATGACCATGTCAAGAAGCCGAAGGGAACGAAGTATGTATATGGTGACTTTACAAAAAATCATCCGCTAATTGGCCGTCACGATCATTTGTTTTGACACCGTGCATCTTCTTTCTTTGGGAATATTTAAAAGAAAAATTGTATGTCAATAAGCCAAGAACAATTTAAGAGTTAAAGAATGAGACCATTCGGCATACTAACGAAATTTAATATGGATCACTGAATGAAGCGAGCATTTAGCTAATATCTTTTGTCACACTGAATAGTACACACTGTGCTGTATATCCGTCTTGGCAGAAATAGAAAGTCGAATAACTAAGGAAAGAACAGTGCTCCAAGGTCTTGAATTCGAAAAAAATCTATTGACAACTAAAATACAGGTGTATAACACATGTGTTAAATCTGTCTTGCTGCATAATTCGGAGAACGGCTTCAATATGGTCGCCTCGACCAATAAATATCCCAAAGTCCCCTCTTGCACAAAGTCCCGGTATGACCCCAAGAGAGTATTTAGAAGATCATGGGAGAACAGATGCTTATGGAGTCGTTAAACCTCAAATCACACTGCAAATATCAACAGAAAATATAAGAAAAAACCGATGCATTCAACGACAAATGGGTTAAATGGAGTGCTTGACCTTAAGAGATATACTACTAAATAAGGTGAATAACATTTTAATATATTGGGCCTTTGTATTTTAATTTATTATTTACTCTGAGTACCTGTGGGTATCTAAACCATTGTGGTGCAAAAAAAAAATTGGAGTCACCAGAAACGTTTCCTCATATTATTGCTTACAATTCATGAAATTGCTAAAATATATTAGGGTATCTAGACTTTTGCCTCCCACTACATACATACATACATAATTGGTCATTACAATCCTTCAGTCGGAATTATGGACCTAGTTTCTCACACCACTTATGTTGTGTGTGTTAATTTTATACATGGGTGCCGGGACCTTCAGTTTAAAGTCGACTCCGAACGACAGATTTTTGAGAAACTTTTCATGGCAGTTTCATTTAATCTCAAGTCGCCGAAGAAATATTTTTTTATATTTTCGTTTTGATGTGTGACCGGGGATTTGAACCGGGGCTTAGCGTCTAATAAGCTAACACACTACCTACTAGACTACGGCGACTTCACTGCATATACATATGTGTATGAGATAATATCACGAGATGATGGTGATGATATCATGAGATACTTGAAAATCATATTGTTAACAGATAAGTAGAAATGTTAGATAATTTATTTTAAATGTGAAATTCTGTTACCAAGAATAATAAAATTTTAATAAAGGACTGCGTGTGCAATATATGCGAATACTTACGAAAACGTATACCATAACGGTTTCGTATCTTTTTACTGTACATACACTGGCCGTAGACCCACAACAACCAGTGTCATCGCCACATCGATGCAAGATCGTTGCATATGGTTCGTAACGTTTAGACGTGTTATTTGAAACTGGTATAACACGCGGCATAGGTTTGCGGCATTTGGTAGCTTGAATCATGCGATGCCAATGTTCTGTTGCCAATTCATGTGGAGATCCTGTAATATATGAAATTTAATTTAATAAAATTTTATTCATAAAAGTTTCTACTTATAGGCATATAGTAATACATAGTTAGGATACGCTAGGTCCCACTTAGGCCAGCGTTTAGACCTAATGTGGCACTAGAATTAATGCCCAACCCTGGGATTGAACATTCCCTTAAGGAAAGTAACTAGGCTTCAAAATAAATCTTGCTATTATAGCAATTTTTACATTAAAGAGTTCAGTGAGTTCAGTCAATATACTATGTCTGTATGTATATATATTTGTGTATAATGATTACAGATATCTATGTATATGACCGGCTAGCGTATATGGTGTAACAATTTATTATTAAGTTCATATTACTGATACTGCTTATAGCAAAAACAGTGAGTGTTATATCAGTTACTGTTTCTTAATTTATTGAATCATAATTTAAATGTACGATTTGTCGTTAAGAGAAACTTTTTCATATTCATAACAAAATTTATTTAATTGAAATGAAGGGAAAAAATTTTGGGCATACCATACATTGCAAAATTAAAGCCACGGCAATGAACATCAGAACTTGTGAGAGGAGTTTTAAGTTTGTCTGTCTGTCAATACGCATTATCACTCCACATTAATACTTTAGATCTGATTATGTACTAATCACTAGATTCAACATAAGTATTGGCATGTTGACATTTTAGGAACTTGGGTCGTGCAGAAGCATATTAACGCTTCTGCAAGCTAAATAAATGTTTATCCGCTATCTAACAATCGATTGATTCAGTTAATCTTGAATGTTGACGTTGTGCTGATTTGGTTAAGCAGACCTTTAAACAATCCATTGTTTTTCCATTACATCGAATTCTATGCGATTAATAATCTAGTGTTGTAATGTTTCTTGTAATGGATTTTTCTTTAAAGAGATGTATGTGTGTGTGTGCGAATAATAATACTTTGCAAAAAGAAAAATTGTTGGCTAAAATATAGTTTAAATCACATTTCAGATTAGGGAAGATATTGTTTAAAAGCTCTGGTATTGTTAAATTACATCTACAAAATATAACTGAAAAAACGACTTTCTCCTATTTTTATGAGCAAGAGTCTAACCAATGGGCAGTTGGTATATAAAGATGATTGAGGTAGATCATAGATTATACCGTTGATTACACAGGTATATTAGTTGGTTTCGTTGGAACACAAAATTGCTATTTGTTCATGCAAATGTCTGTAATACGTGATAACTGACGTTTTATGACTTTATTCTCTTGTTATAAACGTTAGCTGATAGACAGCTATGTACATACACACATATGTGATGGCCATTTGATAAACCACGCTCGTGTACCTCACAAGTTAAATGTTGAAAATATGCAGTTGGAAATGCATGGAGGAAAAATTTACGAAACAGGTATTCATTTTTAGAGTTAGTTCAAACTGTTTAAAAAATGGGGTTGAGAGGTGGCTTTGTGCTCGATCAAGACAAGGATCGGAAGCTCTCGTAATATTTTTTAATACAAAAAAAAACTGTTACCTTATCTGTTATTAGTGTGTTCATATAAAAAAAAATAAAGGTTTTTAAATACTACATTACCGAGAACATACATAACATAATTGGCCATTACAACCCTTCAGTCAGGATTACGGCCTAGCTTCTCAACACCACTCATGTTGTGTGCGTTAATTTTATACATGAGTGGCGGGACCTACAGTTTAAAGTCGACTCCGAACGAGAGATTTTTTGAGAAGCTTTTCACGGCAATTTTTGCTCTCAGAGTTTTTGCCAGAAATCTGCTGAGAGGAAGTCGCCGAAGAAATATTTTCATATTTTCGTTTTGATGTCTGAACTGGGCTTCGAATTCCCACCTACCTACTAGACCACGGCGACTTCAATTTACCATTAACATAATAACACTTAACATTACCGAGAAGCAAATATTAAAAAACGCTCTAATTGACGTATGGAAGTCTATGGGTGCAGTGATAACTAGAAAGCTGGTGTATTTGATGCTCAGAACACTTGTAGCTGTGACGCCAGCTAAAGCTCATCCTACAAAATATTGTCAAGTGAAATATTTTTTAAATTTTTGCAATTATTAGAACAATTTCTTTTCTGCACAAGTTTCATTTTCTTGCCTTGTAATACTTGATTCGTAGCCTTTTATCTCAAGGAACCAGGAACCTCTACTTCTTGCGCGCCTACGCCATTCACCCCTCCTCGGCGTGAAAAAAAAACGCCAGTTGGTCACACCTATCGATGACTGGGCTTTCTCGATTTGTTCCTTCCAATGGATGAAAGGTCGTCCTCTTCGCCGAATTCCGCAGATCCCCGCATCAAATATCCGTCTCGCTGGAGCATCCTACTTCTTTCGAATTGCATGGCCGAGCCCTCGCAGCCGCTTAATGTGAATACGCTGCACAACGTCTATGTCGTTGAGGAGTTCATACAGCTCACTGTTGGATCGGATGCGGAAATCATCGCCAACTCGAACTGGACCGAAGATCTTAGGTAGTACATCAGTGCTTAATAGGGTCCATGCCTCTGCGTCATATAGAAGCACAGGGAGCGTCTTATAGAGTATTAGTTTTGTCATACGATCGAGGTCTCTGCTACTCAATTGCCTATTGAGACTATAGTAGCACCTGTTGGCAAGAGTGACTCTACGCTTGATCTCCAGACAGACATCATTAATGGTGGTAACGGCGGAGCCAAGATAACTAAATTCCTTGACTCTATCAAAAGTATAGTTGTCGCCTTAATCTGAGAATCAATACGATGCACGTGTCTACTTGTCGATAAAATATACGTTGTTTTGCCCCCATTTACTGCCAAACCCATCTTGGTAGACTCCCTTTCAAGTAACATCTCGCTTGGTACGCCCTATGATGTCAATGTTGTCAGCGTACGCAAGCAACTGTACACTTTTTTGAAAAATAGTGCCATTGCGATGCACTCTCGCCTTTCGCAGAACGCTCTCCATGACGAAGTTGAAGAGTTCGCATGGTAAGGGGTCCTTGTCTGAAACTTCGCACGGTGTCAAAATGTTCGTAGAGGTCCATTCCTACCTTGACGGAGCTGCAGGAATTGTCATTTTGCATAGCCTTATTAGCTTCGCAGGTATATCCAGCTCAGACATTGCGGCAAAAACATGATCCCTTATGGGGCTATCGAAGGCTGCCTCATAGTCGACAATAAGATGGTGTGCATCGACTTGTTTTTCGTGGGTCTTTTCCAGGATTTGGAGTGGTGTGAAGATCTGGTCGATGGTGGACTTGCCAGGTCTGAAGCCGCACTGATAAGGTCCAATCAATGTTTTGACGAGTGACTTCAGTCGTTCACACAATACGCCTGTAAGAACCTTATATACGATAGGGCGAACGCTTATACCCCTGTAGTTGGCCCATATACTAGGGTCTCCCTTTTTAGGACAGGACAGAGGACACTGAAGTTCCAATCGTTGAGCATACTTTATTCTAGCCACACTTTGTAAATAAGCTGGTGCATGCGCCCTACCAACTCATACATTAAACAATTCAGCGGTGAGGCCATCAGGACCTGCCGCATAAGACGCATAATCGCGGCTTTGATCTCTTCATGGCTAAGCGGCGGAATCTCCACGCCGTCATCATCGATCGGGTTCGGAACATCATCTCTAAAGGCGGTATTGGTGTCGTCATCGCCATGTAGCAGAGTAGAGAAGTGTTTCCTCCACAACCTCAGCACCCTTTGCGGATCTGTTACCAAGTTTCCTTTTTTATCTTTGCTGGAAGACGCTCCGGGCTTATAACCCTCGGTTAGACGCTTAACCTTTTGATAGAATTTGCGAGGGTCATTCCTACACATATACATCTCGACTTCCTCATGCTCATGCCTTTCCTGCTCCCTCTTCTTGTGTCTGAAAAGGCGTCTCTCATCTCTTCTCTTCTCTCTATAGTTCTCGACAATGGCTCGCGTAGCAGCTGACTGCAACGTTTTCTTGTATGCGGCATTTTTCGTTGTAGTTGCATCGCAACAATTCTTATCGTACCATTGCTTTCGTTGGGGTGGGCGCTCGAAACCAAGGACTGTTTCCGCAGAAGTGCGCAAGGAGTGGGAGATGTTGGCCCGCAGTTCACCAATGTCGTTGAGGTTAGATGGGGATCGACGGAGCTTATCCGTTTCTTTTTTTAATGTCAATAATAATAAAATTGTTGTAGTCTAGTAAATAGCATACTGATTGACTGGACAAGTGCGCTTTAGTTCAGAACTCAGATTTGACGTATTGAAATTTAAAAAATATTTCTTTCGGTGTCCTCTTCGCACCAGTCTTCCAGCAAAAACTCTGTGAGTAAATAATTTCCACATACAATTTCACAAATGTATCCTTCACGATCAATGTTAAACTATAGGATACGCTACGCATGGTTAATATTAACAGATACAACGGGGATGATGTTACGTCGTAATCCTCACTAAAGACTTGTAAAGGCATATTAAGCAAGTAAGTAACATTAAACTTTGTTTTATGAATTATATTTGCTTCAATAGTATAGTTTGGAGTCAGAAGAGAATATATGTATATGGCGGTATTTTTAGTTGTTCGTCGTTAATTTAAAGAAATTTTTTTTAAAAAAGAAATTAATAATGATTATGGTTCTAATGCTATAATAGCTGATCAGAAAAGAGTAATATTCAAATAATGTAACCAACTTCGCGTGCATGATAATCGAATAAGTAATGTTTCAATAAAAATTTCGATAGTTGCCCAGCCATTATAAGCAATTCAATTTTATAGTTACTATTTCGTTGTGTTTGTGTTGTGGAACCTGTCGTGGAACCTTATTTTATTTTATTTTTTTTTTGTGGAACATTTAGTGACATGTCGGCAGACAATCAAAATACAACATATGTAAAACTTCATTAGGAAAGTAAAATTTAACGACTATTTAAGTGCATCCATTTTAATGACCTACTTTAACCGTGGCATCTGTATTTAAAACGTCAACGTAATTGCGTATTTTTCTTTGAGTCGGCTTGACAACGCCACTGTACTTACGATGATTTTGATAGTGACATACATATTTATTTAGAAATGCTAGACCTTAAAATTCAGATATTCTCTACTACAAATTTGTATGTTTGTATACATGTATACGAACATATATACATACACAATATAAACAATAAGTAAAAACTCGTATTGAAATTGAGTGTGCTTACGGTGCTACAAGCATAAGTAATTTATCCAAATTAATAATGATTACAGTTTAACGATCATCTAAAGTAAGTATTCAGAAATTTTACTGGCCTTTTCTTTTTCATTGTGGCTCAAACTGGCTGAGCATTAGAGTTATTTGTTCATATTGTTTTTATTTTTTCGTTTTTGGTATTTTTTTTTTTTCACAAAACTACAACGAATTAAATTATAAATCCATCTACATTCAGTTATTATCCGAATGCGTTTACAGTGTATATATATCAGAAGTGTCATTCTTTTATGCATTCTATTATATGTATGCACATATGTATGTATATATGGATATTTATTTTATTCACTGTTATAAGATTGGCAATATACTTAAAATATACAAATGTAAATGCCCCTGATCAATGTCAATATCATGTATTCTAATTAAAATTATTTTCTCTTTTTTTAATGTTTTGTGGCATGCACAAATAAATACATACATACATACATGTGTATAAGGAAGATATACAAAGGCATATAAGAATGGACAAATGTTTAATGTATTAAGTATAGTACATACATACATATGTACAATGTACATATATGTATGTACATACATATGAAGAAAAAACACATTTTAGATGTACTTACACATAATGAAGTAATATAAAATCAAAACTCACTTGTTTTTTTTTGTTCCAGAATATAACGTTCTCTTGCTTGTTGGACAGCTCTTTCGTTGCCAACTTCCAAATATTTCTGTTCCGTTAAAACCCCAGGCGCTGCATCACTTTGCATTTCAAGATCATTGATTCCATTGTGATATGGTTCATCATCAGCATAGTCATCCTAAAATGCACATTTGAAAATTTAAATTTTTTATAGTTCACTATAATTGTATATTGAAGACATATGTATGTAATTAATGTGACTTTATAAAATCTCTAA
The DNA here is from genome assembly GCA_930367235.1 of Sarcophaga rosellei. NCBI lineage: Eukaryota > Metazoa > Arthropoda > Insecta > Diptera > Sarcophagidae > Sarcophaga > Sarcophaga rosellei. The sequence goes on along the minus strand of OV884019.1, from coordinate 575,806 downwards.
CCGAATATCATAATATCCGATAGGAAATTTCTTGGTTTTATGGTAAAAAAATAAAAGATAGAATATTCAGTTTACCCACTATATATAATTAATTTGGCTAAATTGTTAGGTCGGACGTTAATAGACCGGTGACATTATGCCGTGCAATGTTGCTGAAGAATTTTCGGGTTAAATATGGTATACATATATTGATATTTTTATCAGTCATTATCACTTCGAGTGACTCATTCGAATTTAGTTTACTTAGCTTATCAATGACGTACAGCATAATGTATGTATATTAATCAATTGCAAACTTTGAAGAAACACAACTAGTGTTTTTATATCTCGTGTGTTATATTTGTTTTTTGAGTTTTTAATTGTAGTTTAGCAGGTTCAACCATAACACCACACTCGTATTCTGAATTTAACAATTTAACAATCAAATAAATATTTACAAATAACAGTTTTACTGGGGCATACATATGTAATTACGCTTTTTACAAAAAATTCAGAGATTTAATTTCATTTTCACCTCCAAACGTAGAATAAAATGTTTTGAAGACTAAATAAATTTCATATTTTTTAATTTTCTTTATAATTTAAAATTAATGTAATTTGTAATAAAACTATAAACAATTTTATGTGGAAATCCTTCAGTTTGAAGAGTACGCTCTCAAAGGTTTGAGACACAAAGTGTAATTTCGGTTCGAAATGAATGTACATAATTTTCTTACAGGAGAGGAAGTCGCCGAAGAAATATTTTTTCATATTCCGTTTAGTTACACACAAATATTACGGACTTACATTATTGACCATTACAAAGCTTTCATCAGGTTTACGGATCGCGTACTATTCATGAGTTTAGTGATCTACAGCTTAAAGTCGACTTTGAACGAAAGATTTGAGTTCGGTTTTCATGGCAATCAATTACTCTCTGAACTTTTGCCAGAAGCCTGCTGACAGAAGGTCTACCAAAGAAATATCTCTTCTCCTATTTCTCCATTTAAAATACAAAAAAAAAAAAAAACATCTAAAATAGACAAATAAATATACGAAATATTTTTTTATTATCTTTAATGCTTAATCCATATAATTGTAACGTAAATTATTGCACGTTCCTCGTACAAAATTCTCAGTCTTCAATACAAACATTGGTAGAATGAAATTTTTATGGCAATTTTATATAAGGCGCCTGCATGCCATTTAATTGTTAATTGTTTCTAGTCGAGATATTATTTAACAAAAATGCGAAATATTTTAGCATGTGCGAGTGAGCATTAACAACACAAATGTTAAAGTTTGTTTAGAATAAGAAGTCAAATGAAAAACATACTACAAATACACTGTTTAATAATTCATACATACATAGTTTATCTCTAGGAATAAACGTACCGACTGAGAAATATACGCTTTACAAAACACGAATAATATTTTAATGCAGTATATACAAATGTATGGTATATGTATTTTTGTATGTAAGTACATATGTATATTATAACTAACGATGTATAAATTTCGATTTTTTATGAATAAAATTATAAATACATACATATAACATATATACATACACATATATATGTATAAATAAATACTTTAATCGATTTTTATAACAATTATTTATAAATAACTCTTCCATTCTACTGTGAAACATTGTGAAACTAGACCTAGAAATTATTTAGATAACAGATTTACAAACATACAACACAACTTTGTTGCGTCAGTTGAAGACTTAAATTTGTAAAAAATTGTAAATCATAACAAAACGTTTTGTTTTGGCTATGCAGTGCAAAAATCGAAACAGTGACAAATTTTAAACGAATTTAAAAGAAATGTTTCGGATATAATCGATCGATGTGAGGGCGAAATAGTAGCAGCTTAGCTCAAAACGCAACAGAAAAAGATACTCTGGACTTCATACACCTTTCCTCGGTCTGTTGGATGTGTTTAATTCAAATTCATGAAATATAGAATTTTTTCATGAAATAATGAATTTGAGACGGAAAAGTGAGTACAAACTTGGTTGGGAATTTGCCAAAAATGAAAAAAAAACAAAACAAAAAACCAAAAACCAACAAAAATAAATAAACACAATAGTTTAAACAAGTGATGAAATGAACCCCCATAAAACATTTAATATTTCTTTTTTTCTAATTTTTTTCCGTTTCTCTGTCTTTCAATTGGATCTTGTGTATTTTTCTTTTAATTGCAAAAAAGATATATTTACGATTGTGTATGTGTAAATAAATTAACAATTGTTTATTGTATATATGTATGTATGTATGGACGGGGCCAGAAAATCTGCTGACATGCGGCCAACAGAAAAGTTAACACAAATCTATTAGTGAATTTAGTGTTTAATAGCAACAGGGAAACAATTAAATTTTTACAAATGATCCAGATCATATACATACGTAGATACGACGAGGTCATTTGTTTTAGGCAAATGCTACTGATTTGCTGCAAATAATCTGCATACTGTAGTGTAGCTACATAAGTATAAGCTTTAAAACAACATTTTCATTTTTTAAATAAAAACAACAATTTTTTTTCGAAGGAATTGAGATGGGTAGAGCACGATGGCTACTGGTAGTGTGAATATGTAAAGTAATTTCCATTGAAAGCCACTTACTACCCATAGTTATTTGTATCGATAAAAGAGTTATTAAACCTGTTCCAGCTGGAACCGTTGATCATACGTGTATCACTTGCAATTTTTCCATAATTCTTACAAACGATTAACCAGTATTTACTGCTCCAAGTCGTCTGTGTGGTCGATTCATTGGTCAGTCGATCTCTTTGTCGACCAACAGCCGTCCCATTTATGTACGCGTTACGGTGCGTTCGCAACAGCAACAGAATAAAAGTGAAACCATACCAATGGCTAAAAAACTTGAACAGCTAACGAGTGTGAAACGTTTAAACATTTTGAATAATTCTGTTTCCATCAGGTTTTCATCATTCCTATTCTCGTTTCATGTTTATATTTTAATGGGTACCTACATATATATTTTGCACTTGCCAAATGAAAATAAAAATCGTACAACTGAATTTAATTTGGAAGATGTCGGTAGCAAAGGAATTTTAGTTTTATGTACCTTTAACTCACTCGATTTACATCACTCAGAGTGCATGTAAACATTTATTCATACGCGCTCATTGGCATTCACATGAGGAAAAAGAGTGGCCTAATAATAACCGCTGAAAGTTCATTACGTGATTTTCAGTTGTAATAGCCGTATATGTTCGATGGTATCTTTGTATGTACATATGTACATAATCTTTACGAAAATCTGGTTTCAACAATGACGAAGACCCATGTCATTTTCAATATTTTTATAACAAAAGAAAGCGATAAATTGCAAGACAATGAAAAACAACAAAGAATTGAAGGGGAAATAATGAATTAAGTGCCACTTTCACAATGCAGTTGTGATCATAATTTATTAATATTTTATTTCTGTGTGTGTGTGTGTGTGTCTTTTTTCATTTTAATTTTTCACGATATTCTAAAAACTTTTAATCGATAATTAAAAAAAAGAAAAAACCATCTTCGTTCTTTTTTGTAATTTTGGAAAATTAGAAAAATTCAAATTGGCTAATGAAATTGTTGTTTGATGATAACTGCAATACATATTTATAATCGATTAATAACGAAACAATACAAAACGAAAAAAGTGTCACTGCATTATAACAAAATGCAATGGAATAAAGGCTTTATTATTGAAAATTATGATTCTAGAAAAAGAAAATTTCCTTAAAAAGACTAAAATCAATATTTTCAAGAAACAAAATACACATGTATGTATGTACGTATATAAATAATATAAAATATTATCGTTAAGGTTGTAATTTTCGCAATACTCACATATACTTAATATTATTACAATAGATTTGAAATAAAAGAAAATTAAAAAATATTTTTAAGTAGAAGTTTATAGTCTAACATACTTGTTCATAAGACTAAATAACGCTTTGAAAGCATTTAAGAAATGTTAAGTTTTTCCGTAAATGTACATTTCTAACTCCAAGCAGTTTCTGACACATGAATAATGTAATTGAGGATTTAGTACAGAATCACATCACTACCACAGCATACTATTAATTAGTTTTAAAGAAAAATCTGCCTTCCTTAGATTTTTTATTTTTTTAATGTTTTCTTTCTCTTCTCTTCTCTTCTCTTCTTTAAGACTCATAATCTTAACGTTGTAAAAAATTTACATCATTTTCTTTTCTTTTTTTTTCTCGCTTACATGAGTGTAGTCTAGACTTTCGTATTCCGTAGAATCAAAATTCGTGATTCAATTAAATTTATTCAATTTCAATTGCAAATATGTAATTGTAATTAAGATTATTATTGTATCAATTGAAATTATTTGTAATTGTAATTCTGTCTTATAGAAAATAATCGAAAAATCGAATAACTGCAATCGCTTTAGAATTTTAAATTTTAACTGTGCTTGGCGTAAATGTCTGAACTGTACTGAATATGTGAATTCGAAACATACTTATGATACACAAAATAATTACGATGAAAAATGTTAAAATGTATGAAAAAATTAAGGAGAAACATGTTAAAGAACAGTATGTATTCATAATTTAAGGAACAATTTTGTCCAGATTGTTGGTAGTTTATGAATACATTGAGTATGTAACATGTTATACATTGCACTTACATCAATTTGGGAACGAGTTATCCTTGCATAAGAACGATCACTCAAGATTTGTTCATCGTCGTATGAGATGTTATCGTTATCATCTCCAATATAATCATCGTCGTCGGTATCATCCTCCTCATCGTAACGAATATTTTCGCTGCCATCGCCATCGTCGCCATAATAGTCTTCATAAATGTGTTTAGAATGTTGCTCCCTGTCATAATCTGGTTTATATTTTTCGGTTTGTATTCGTTGTTGTTGATTTGAATGTTGCTGTTGTACGTTTTCTTTTGTGATTTTTTGATCAGTTGCTATGTTCCATTTCGAATTTTCTGAAGGATCTATGATCAATGTAGTATCGACACTATCGTTGTTGCGGCCGCTATCACTGTGACTTTTGTTAGCACCAGTATCATGAGGCTTTAATAGAGCCATTGGAATCGACCTGTTATAATGCCTGTGGCGTTTGTGCTGCTCCATTATAGAATTTGAAAAAGTTTCCGATTTAGTTTTATTAGCATCTTGTTTCATCAGATGAATGGAGAAGGATGGTTGTGATGTTGTTGACGATGTAGACAATGACAATATGGATTTATTTCGTTTTATTGTTTTATAGTAAACTTCGTCCTTGTTGTTAATAAATGATATTTCCTCTGATTGATGATGTTGTTGTAGTTCGTTCTCTTGTTTTTGTTGTTGTTGTTTAATTAAAAACTCATTATCACTTTGTATTGCCGAAGAGGAACTGGTTGTAAATTCTAAAATAGGTGTGGCCGCATATTTCCGCTGCTGAGATTCATGGTGGCTATGATGTGAATGTGTATGTAAATGTGGATGTTGGTGGTGGTGATGATGATGATGATGATGATGTTGTTGGTTTTGTTTAATAACATCATCAGCATTATCTTTATGATTGTTATACTCATTATTGTTGTTGTTACGTGTATGTTGTCTATGAATCATTTGAACTTTACCCTCAGTCGTATGAGTGTGTAGCATTGACAAAACAACAAACATTGTCATAAGTATTGTCGTGCGAAAGTTAAACATTTTTTCTTTCCTCTTGCTTGTTTTACGTTTATCCATTATTGGTATTAAAACTAATAATAATATTTCTATATCAGTTCTCTGATGTAATAATTTAATTATTTTTTATTTTTTTTTTTTTTTTGTTTGTTTAATTTCTTAATTATTCATTATAAGAATTTATCCTTATTGTTCTACTTGATTTTTTTATAAATTCTACACTTTGCACACATTCTATTTGAATTTTATTTTTCATTCTCACTTAAATAGTAATAAATATGTATGTATATGTATATATACTATGTATATATTTGTTAAAGGTTTTTCTTGTGGAGAATCTGAATTACTAGATTACCCGTATGTGAATAAATTTCTTTAAAATACAACTGTTATCAACAGCCTTTTTTTCAATGGATTGTGAATTGATTTTGTTTTTTTTTTTTATGTGCACAACTAAAATGTTTATTTAACTGGAAAAGATAACGAAATCTTCTGCCGTATAATTAATCATATTATTCACGTTTCTATCCTATTCAAAATGTATGATTTTGACTGAAGACTAAAAAAAATGATCACACATATAATTTAGAAGATTGCCGCTGTTTGTAGTTTGTATTAATAACATGTAAGTGCTGCTGTTACCGCTGCTGTTGCCGTTGCTGTTGTATAAAACGATCAACTTAGAATCAATCGCAATTACAAATTAATTTATGTACGTAATATTAACATTAATTACATTTGAATTACATTTAAAATTTTGCGCACTAACATATCCACACTACCGTTGACAAACACTGAGAACTGCAAAAGTATTCATATCTTCATTCATTCATATTCATTTTTTACAATGTGTACTGCCTGTATGGACTGGATAATTCTCTGTAAATTCGTTTGGTCCGTTGGTTGTTTATAATTTCGATGTTTAGCTATGTATTATAGCATTGAGTTTAATAATTTAAAGGCAGAAAATAGGAATAGAGTAGTACATGGTGTAATTGCTATTGACAATAGACGAGTAAATGGTGTATTTTTTTTTTTATTGCGACCCAATTAAAATTATTTGCTATTTTACATGTTACACTTGAAATCTTTGTTAATTGCCGTTGGAATGTTTTGTATCTGTTGCAAGTTTAACACTTAACATGGCTAAAAGTCTGCAAGTCTTTTGCATATGTCATACGTATGTATGTATGTGCATACGTACATACATAAATCCGTACATGCTCTTGTACATGTGTATGTTTGTTTAGATTAGTATGAGTACTGATTTGCATGCAAGAAATTTAATGTTTCCTTTAGCTTCTTTTCTTGCACTTACACATACACTTGCACTTATACTTACACTTACACAGGCATAAGTATAAGTATGTATTTGATTTATTAGAGTGTCACGATATGAAATTTTAAAATTTAACGACGATGTCTCACTATTTATCTGCTGCAGACGTTTTTGAAATTTCGAACGAAAACTTTTCGTCTCAAACAAATTAATTTGTTCGAAATTTAGTTTTATTTATTTATTTATTTATTTTTTATTTTTATTTTTATTTTACTGTGTTTGAATTATTCCATAAATTAGTAAGATGCCATTCGCATTTTTTAAACGCCCACCAATACCCACATTTTGTATACGTAGTTATAGTTTTAGAGTTTTGATGCAAATGCAAAAATATTTAAAAATATGTATATGTATACAATATGTAGGTAGGTATGTCGCCACATTTGTTGCATGTACACATACGAATAGTTGTCCTATTTAATGGAGATATGTAGTAACAGTAACAGTTATCCTTTTTCTCCTAAACAAAATTATGCGGAGCAGTCACAACAATTGATTTATTGATAGATTGGGTTTAGTGACCCATTAATATATACATATGCATGTATGTGCATATGGTATATACATACATACATACACCTTTGCATACACAATATTTAAACAAAATCATTTAACAGGTGATACACTTTGTTTGTTTGTTTTTAATGCATATAATTTTTCCTTTTTTGTTTTTGTTTATTTTTAATATGTATTTATAATATCTTTTCTATATTGTCGCCATACATACAATAAGTTGAAAACACACACACATACACCGATCTTTTGTTAAAATTAATATCAAAATAAAAAAAAAAAATTACTTCAACTGTAATAAGTGCTTAAATAAAGTCCTTTGTGGCAAGTAAATCTGTTTTTTAATTCTTTCTTTGTTAACGTATTGTGTAGAAGTAAAACGATACTTGAAATTAAATATAACACAACATATCACAACAACGTTGTTTGTCCGTTCGCGGTTCTCGCGTATCTGATGAAACGGCACACGACTGAAATATTTAAAACCCAATTGTATATTGGAATTTAATGATCATTATTTTTATTATAATAATCAACAACATTATCATCATCACGGGCCTCATTGAGAAGCAAGCGGCGGCGTCAAGTTTTTGTATTGTATTGTTATTGTTATTGTGCTACAGCTGATTGTTTGCTTTTCTCTATCTCTTATAATATTCGAAATTCGAATAATACAAAATGTTGATCTCCATTAATGAGTTCCACTCACAAACAGTCTCTCTTTCACTCAAACTTACTCTCTGTACGACTTAACACACCGGCATTTTGCATGCATTTCGTTTACTTTATTTTTTAATAACAAACAACAAACAATATATTACATGTACATACATATGTATGTATGGATGGTATGGGGTTTCCCGACATTTTTACTTGGATCTCCACTTTTATGTGCTCATTTTATAAAATCACTCAATTCTTAACTGAATCATTGCATTTACATTCTTGCCGCTGTAGTGTTGTTCTTCTCTATTGCGATTTGTTACAATACTTGTTGTTGTCGATGTGTATTTTATTAACGTCGCTAGAAATTGACTCACCGCACTCAAGTAATGGTTGGAAAAGTTAAAGTTATGGTACGAACGAATAGAGAATAGGCAGGCTAGAAAAGTTAGAAACGATGCTTAAGAAAAATTGGAGCTGATATTAGCTTAATGTAATAACACTGAAAAATGTTAAAATATTCATAAAAGTAATAAGAATATTTACTATATTACTATTTAAATGATTGTGAATCATTTGAATTAATAATTATTATGCACGAATTAATGAATAAATGAATGAATGAATGAATGAATGATGGATAATAATTGCAATATCATTAAGGTAAATAATGTCAATTACAGTTGTTATGTTGTGCATATGCACATGTGTATGGGCTATTATTATTTCTTATTCCTTGTTTCATAACTAACTACCTATAACATTATCCAAAATTTCATCAGAAATACTGTACACATGGAAAAGATGTACGGGCATGAAAATATTTCCATACATCTACCTTAAAATTACATTACGGGCACGATCAAGGTGATATTTCCAAAGTTAAATTTATGCACAATTAAGTGAATATGTACATATGTATGTATGTATGTACATATGTACATATGTCCAGAATATATAAAATTAAAGTTAGAATAATGTTTGCATTTAGTGCATGCAAATTGAAATGGTTTTGTTTTGTCTAGTGAAAATTGTTAGTAATGATCTTGGCGGCTGTTATTTATTTTTCTTAAAATCACTTTTTTTCGTGTATTCCTATACTTATTACCACTGACAGCACTTTTTGCCAGCAAATGGTGTATATATATTATTAATGCGTTTTGTCAAGTAGCCAAACTTTTTGAATTTTTTACACACACACGGTGTAAATAACCGTCCGTAAATGCCGTCTAAAATATTTTTTGACGTTCTATTTTCCAGTTGTTGTTAATGCTTTATATTCTAATGATGATGAAAAACTTGACGAAACTAGGATTTTTATCTTACCTTGTAGGGTCTTTAATCTTTTACATATTGTACTAATAATTTAACATATGTATTGTTCGTATCTATATATTTTTATGTAAGTACACTAATAATTTTTTTTTTTAATTTTTATATTTTATTATTATATAATAATTTAATTTAAAATAGGTGTTCTGTGTCTATTTTATGTAAGCGTATCGAACCGATTCATAAAAATAAAGTTATCTAAACGTTACGAAATACATATGAATATAATATAACCTGAAAAACGACCTCAAATTTATTTTGTTTTGCAATGGGGAGGGAGTTCAAGAAATGTTGAAAAATTATCACTCTGAGAAAAAATTCCTTTAAACAATTGGAAATAAATGAAATTGAGAATTTTAGATGGTAACAGATTAAGATGTCGTTTCATTTAATTTCATTTTGTGCACAAGTGAAAAGAAAAAAAAAGTATTGTTTTAGTAGCTGCTGCTGTCAAGTTGTATTGAATAATTTCATTACGAAATGACATTTTTTTTTTATCATTAGTTTGGTCTCACTATGTTTGTATGTCTGTGGGATGGTTGCCTGGTGATTAATAGCATATACCGAGGATCGTGGAGTTTTGTTAGGCCTGTCATTTATCAATTTTTACTCTGAAATTGGTTACACATAAGCACTTACATACACTGTGACACAAATTTTTGTGATTGCCACAATGAGTTTGTTGATTGTTGCTGCCTATTACATATACAGATTTAAACTTTACATGTTGATGAAGTTTTGTCACAAAGCACTTGTAAGAAATTGATATGTTGGTAAAACTTTTAATAGCTATGAAACCACTTGCTACTGTATGAGACAATTTATTGTGGGGTATATTGCATGGTTAATCTATTTAAGTTGCTATGTACTAAAGCGATGTCCTCAAAATATATAAAAAGAAAAAAATCTGTATCAAAAATCGTTTAATAAAATGAATGTACACTAGAGCCCCGACTTGCGTCGATCCGATTTGAGTCGTTTCGATTTGCGTCGTTCAAATTTCGATTTGCGGCGCTACATACGTTTAATTTTTTTCTTCCAGCATTGAGTATTACCATTTTGCTATTTGTATTAAGGTACATATTTGGAATTCTTTTTTTTTTTTTGCATTTTCAAATGTTTGCAACTTCTGGCAAAGCAAAGCTTTAAGAAGTTTTTAACTTGAGTGTAAAAGGAGATTTCCCTTTGAATAGTAAGTATTTAAGCGACGCTGCATGTTTATAGTAAGAACTAAGCGTGTGTTTTACTAAAACATCTTAAGAAAAAAAAAGGGGGGCAGAATAAATGAAAAGTAATAAGTTGGGAACTAAAATTGGACGTAATACAACGTTTCAAATTGGAAGAAAAAGTAAAATAATGAAAAATATTTTCATACTTCTTTTTTTCCGAAATATTAAGTTTTCGGCTTCATTTTGAATTCTTGGTCCCAATAAATTAAAGTTCAATGCATTTGTATAGAAAAAGTTGATTCGATTTGCGTCGTAATTCTACGGTCCTGTGTGTACATATAAAATAAAACTGACACAAATTGCATACATTTGCTTAAAATAGCAAGATTATGTAACAGATTTACAAATTTCTAAATGTTTTGAAGGGACAAACAGTAAATTGTTGCAATATTAGTCACCGCCAAAGGCAAATTCAATTGCCATTCCATGCAATCATCATTAGTGTTCTATACACGAAAACATTAAGAAAAAGTACAAAAATCCAGGACCGGTATATAAAAGTGCCAAATTAAGTTTCAATTAGTCAAAGTTAAAATTCAAATAAGCAATAAATTTCTAAATTATTTACGCCATTTTCAATAATAAGAATTCTTGTAAAATTTTTTATTACAAATTTCTTTGATTTTTAATAACAAATTACCCACCAAATAACCGACTTACTTTTATTCGATTGACAACTCCAGCTGTCGCTAAAGAAAGTATGTACATATGTATAACTACATGAGTCGTTTAATGAACAACGTGTGATCGTTCCTGTTTTTCTTTTTTTTCTTGTAAGCGTTTGCGTAAATAAAAAGGTGAACAAAATTAAAATAACAATGTACGTACTTAGGTATCCATTTTTATTCATCGAAAAAATTTAACAGAAAAGCGAAACATTTTAGCGTTCATTTCTACTCTACAATAGATTTGTGTACGTGGTTGAGATCGTACTAAAGAGCTTAAAAGAAATCAATACTGGGGCCTCTGCTGTTCTGCATGTACATTAATGATCTACCAGATGTTTTGGTTGATTGTCATGTTCATATGTATGCTGATGATGTGCAGCTTTATACCAGTACACGTAAGGAGAATATTGATTCCTGTTTACACTCCATTAACTGTGATTTGGAGCGAATTGCTAGTTGGGCCTCGGCAAATGGACTATGTATCAATCCCTCAAAGTCCAAATGTATTATGCTTTCAAAAACCAATAGGTCGCTTGTCATACCGGAATTGAGTATCAGGGGTAATAGAATTGACTTTGTCGAGTCTGCAACCAATCTGGGCATTGTCTTTAATGACAGATTATCGTGGTCTAGCCATATAAGTGTTGTTGTTGGCAGAATTTACAGCATGCTTCGGAATTTATGGGCTGTCATAGATTCAACTCCTTTCGCCATTCGTATGCAACTTGCTAAAACATATCTAATTCCTGTGCTTTTATATGGGTGTGAAATCTTTTCAAACTGCGATAGTAATGACAAGCGGAAACTCAACTTGGCATATAATAATATAGCGAGATATGTATTCCTTAGAGGTCGCCGGGATCATATTTCTCATTTGGCCTACCAGATATTTAGTGTGAGCTTTGATAATCTTTTGAAAATTAAATGCCTCATTCTATTCCATAGAATTATTAACTCGAGGCAGCCAGAATATTTGTTGAACCGAATTAGATTTGCAAGATCTTTCCGGGGCTTGAAGGTTATTCAACAACGGTACAGAACCCTTCTGTCACAGCGACAGTTCTTTATACACACCACAAGTCTTTGGAATTCCCTACCAAACCAAATTCAAAAGTTAGGCAATGCAAGTGCGTTCAAAAAGGAGTTATTTAAATTATTCTCTTAATAATAGATTTTTATGATATTAGGTTGATTTTATATCGTTTAATATATTTTACTTTCTTAAACCGATTTTTAAAATATGTCATCTTTATATTTCTATAATTCTCAATTTTTTTAATTTTTTATTTACTTCTGCAGTATTGTTATTGTCCTGTTATATTTTCACTTATATTTAAATTCTTTTTTATATTTAAAATTTACTTTTTTACTTCTTTATTTTTAATTTCCAATACTTAATTAATATTAGTTTTTTTTTAAATTTTATATCTTAGTGTTCTTATGCATAACACTATAACTTATAAGATTAACATCTTGTTGTGTTATGTTAATTATATAAATAAATAAATAAATAAATAAAAAATAAAATAAAATAAATAAGTCTGACAACAGTAACATATTCTTGAAATGTAAACAAGTTAAAACGATCGTCGAATGCATTCAATTTTCTCTCTCAATACCTATGCGAGTACATACATACATACATATGTACACACTTAATGTGTTATGAATAAAATTTTCCCTCAAGCCATTAATTTCTTTAACTAACCCCTCCCCGTGTCCTCACGATATACATACATACATATACATATGTATATATGCATAGTAGGTGGGTGGTCTGTTGATATTTTCTTGTTTGCTTGGGTTTTTATGTTTTTTTTTTCTCGTTAAAATCTACAATTTGCAAAAATGAAAATCTATGAATTTTTCTGAAAAGGAAAGTGTTGTCTCATCGCCTAGTATGATCTTTCTAAAATATTTCTCATACAAATGATAACAATTTTAATACGTGTATATATGAATTGTATTTATTATAAGATGCGAACTAATTAAACAATTCTATTTACTTTAATAGCATTTTTTTTGCATGTATGTATGTATGTCAGCTGGACCGCTCTAATAGAATTGTCTTTATTTTGCGATAGCAAGTAGACGGTGAAGTGAGTAGATAAAACCATTTAAGGTAAATAAATAAATATTTGGGATAGAGCTTGCGAGTAAGTGTATCCAATTGACTTCTGGCGTCTGCAACCAGCCGTTTGCAAGTTGTTAGTAATCACTATGCTAATAAACGCTGTAAACATCTGAAGAATTTAACACATACAGAATTCAAATATGTATGCCAGTGTCTGAAACATACACATACGCTTACCAACTAAATAAATGAGTTATTTACACAAATCGGAAGAATAAATGCTACAGACTGAGTTAATTTATTTATTAGAAATGAAATGAAAAACACGGTCACATTAAATGATACAAATATACAAAATGAATAATATTTACTCCATTTTCATATCACATACACATACACATATATTGAGTTTCAATAAAATGAATATTAAAGAAAATTAATCATTTTTATTATTATTTTGAAAGTGATATCGAAGAATAGTAAAAATATAAAAGGATGCATACGTACTCTATAAGTACATTGTTGTTATTTGATAAGTACTTAATTTTTATAACGGCTTTGCTATAATATTGACCAAATTCTCTTGACACATTCAACTATTTTTTTGTATTTAAAAGTTCTCATCGATATTCGGCATTTTGCCAATAATATTTTTGTTTTTTTTTCTGTTTCTGTTTTTTTTTTTTTAGTTTGAATGATAACTAAAATACTTATTACTTGTGGTCTAGATACGTTTAAACGAATTATGCTGTTGCATTCACTACACACTTCCATTAGACATGTTGTCTGATAGTTGTGTTTGCATTTAAAATGGATTTAGGAATTCCTCACTACATGTACACATACAATACATATGTCTGTACATTTACATTGAATGAATATGTGACTTTATGACTGAAAGACTGAACGTATAGCTGACTGAATGTACATATGTATATGTATATGTCTTAATATACTCAGTGCGGCGTTGTCGTATTCTAATTTGTCTGTGCATATTTACATTTACGTCTGTTTTCTAATACGATAAACATTTGAATTTTTCTTATTTTTTATATTTTCATTATTTGTATGGACATTTTTGTAAACTTACAAAAAAAAAAAACAAAAAAAAAACACCGTATGGAATTTAAATAAGAACATTTACTAAGTATAACGATATTGTCCAAATTTAAGATAGGATAGGTTTCCTTAGACCTGCAAGAGATTTCAGTTGTAAAATAGTGGCGATATTTAAATTTCATTGAGTGTGGGGAAAGTCTTTGTTACTGTTGTTGGTATTTAATGTGTCGCAAATGTTGCTCTTATTAGAATAAAATCGGTTTTCCACATGCAATTTCTTGATCCCATATGATGTCCGGGTACCTGGGCATAAGTTTTGAATATTTCGTTGGCGGTGATAGGAGTATTTTGTTGTTGTAAATATTAGGACCTACTAACGGCGTGCTGTTAGCAAGTTGATCTCATTAAGCCTGCTCTGTATGTGGCATACAATATGAATACTATAGATATTTAGATAGACACATAGGCTAGAGACATACATATATGTACATACTTACATAAATAAAAGATATTACTTATGCATGTTGTTTTGTCATCAAGAATTTTGGAAATCAAATATAAAATGCAACGAATTAATTTGTTAAAGCATTTGAGTTGTTGAACTAATTGTGTTTTATTTTTGTGCTCTATGACAAGCTACAATATGTTGATAAGTAATGGCAAATTCTTGTTTTTAAAAACCTTAACATTTTAGAGTGTAAATTTAAAGAATTTATATTGAAAATTTTTGTCATTTTTGATTAAATTTTCGCTACGTTAATAAAATATATGTTTAGTGGGAATAAGTTAGTACCTACCTACATATGTACATATGTACATATTTAAACATATTCAAAGTTTCACTCTTAACAATTTAATATCGTTTAAAATATTTCCCGTATCTTAAAATTTTAATTATGATTGTTTTGAGTTTTTATTTTTGTTTATCGTTTAATTGCGAATAAAGAGCCTTCGGGTGAGACAGAGCTTTATAGATGACTTCAGATGACTTTTTCTTCGACTGATTAGCATATATTTTTTCAACAATCATATAAAATTCACTCCTTTCTGGTGAGAAGTAACTGAAGAAGAGAAACGGAAAGCATGAAATAAAACGAAATTTATTTGAAAGGCCTGTCTCTATAAAGCACTGAAGCTGTAATAAACCAGCTCTTTTGTATTAATTTGTGTTTGCGTGTGTCTGTCTGCATTAAAAAGGAATACCGCCTAAAATATCTAAGAGTATCGAATATGGAATCAAGCACTGTATCTGGAGGTGCTAATAGAATGGTTTTTTCTATATGTGCGAATGTGAGTTTTGGCATTGTGAGTTTTTGCATTAAGGCACACAGGCTTAGGCTCTCGCAGTTGATTTCAGTGGGATTTAATATACATATAAACATTTCTATGCATTTGACTGTTTGTCTACACGATTTTTTGTTATTTTTATTTTGTTTCTCAAAACTATTCAACCAATTCAGGATAGTGTTTTTTTTTTTGTTTGTTTTGTTTTTTGTTAACATTTAGTTTGACGACAAGGGTTTTTAAATGATTTTCTTTATTGGTAATTTTTATGTTTTTTATTAGTATTTTGTACGATGTCAAAAGGCGCCTAAAGGGTATTCGAACAAATTTCAAAAAGTTACGAACGTGGGAGTAGAGCAATTTCAAAGTGAAAAGCAAGAATAAGAAATAAAGCAACTCCTACTCCTCTTAATGCACTTCATATAAAATGAAAATACATACACAAAGAGAAACTTAAAAAAGCCTTAAATTCTAGAGAACAGGGCATTTAATATGAAATTATTATATAGTCTATGTATATACTTATATATATGTACACGCATATATATACATTTATATTTCCTACCTATTATATACCAGTTCTGATCTTAAAATTTCATAATGAATTTATCAATCTAAAAGAAATTAAAACTAGATTGCTTCAGAGACAGAAAAATGTAGAGTAATTGTTGTAAAAATTATGATCCAACAAGGTACTGTACTGATTTAGTTCTTACTTCCTAAGGTCCATCTTCAAAGAACAAACAGATTTCTCATTTCTGAGACAACAAAAAAAAAACTTATTTCAATACAAGATTCGCAATTTATATTAAATTTTTTGGCCCAGCCAAATGCAATTCCATGAAATAAACATAACAAAATTTAACAAAAATACTATACGTCCCCTGCTTTTATCCGCCAGAGCAAAGCTTCTCCAGCTCATCTATAAAGTTGCTTCGCTTAGAATCCATGCAATCTGTTCAGGTTTAATGTTTTATGAATTGTATTGTGGTTTCATATCATACTCATATGTATGAGTCCCATTCCATGCCAGTAATTTCAATACCATCTTAAATTCTATAAATTTTGAAGCATCTAATGCTTCCTTATATTTTAATGTACATAACGGTATATGTACACACATCTACAAATACTAGACCATTTAAGGAATACTAGACCATTGCGGAGCGAACAAAATGATTAATTGTTAAAAGTTAATACATATGTATGTACGAATGTTGAATACAAATTTGTTAACAAAACTTATTCACTCTTGATATTAATATCAACAACAAGAAAAAGAAAATGGAATCACTTTTAACCCTGACAAATTAATAATACTTCCCTTTGTACCATATACGAACTTATATCGTTTATTGAATATAAAGTATTATCTTTTAAGGAGTGTAATATACAGTGTACCCGCGGTAACATGAACTAATTAAAACCAAGGAAGTTCATGTTAGCGAAATTGTTCACGTTAGCGATTGTCAAATTTCATGAAAAATGTATGTGTTTTACATGCTTGAACGTGACATTCTTTTATTATTATTTACATTGTTAAAATATAAAAAATAAATTATACACTGTTGTAGTCGCCGTAGTCTAGTAGATAGCGTGTTCGCTTATTAGACGAAAAGCCCGGGTTCGAGGCAAAGGCCAGACATCAAAAACGAAATATGAAAGAAAAAAAATATTTCTTCGGCGACTTCCTCTCTGCAGATTTCTGGCAAAAACTCTGAGAGTAAATAAACATGACATGAAAAAGTTTCTCAAAATCTGTCGTTCGGAGTCGACGTTAAACTGTTGGTCCCGCCACTCGAGTATAAAATTAAGGCACATAACATGAGTGGTGTGAGAAGCTAGGCCGTAATCCTGACTAAAGGGTTGTAATGGCCAATTATGTATGTATGTATGGATGGTTTGTTTTGGGGTAGCATCTTTTCCTTTTTTAATTTATTGATTTATTTTTCTAATTCTAGAATTGTTTATTCCATATCTAATGAAAGAGATGTTTTCTATTTTAAAGAATATCGTAACATATCGTTATATATGTATGTATACAATCGATTTGTGGAGATCCATTAAAAACTTGCTATCTATCGTCAAAAGAATTTTGTAAGTTTTCTAACCACAATATTTCATAAAAAATTTTCGAGTTTCGAGTTTATGTAATAATTGTTCGTTTATTTGTTGATTATTTATTATCGTTGTAACAAATCTAAAAATGTTAAATGTTCACCTTTTTCGTTTTTAATTTTAATAAAGATTTTATTCAAAATTATTGCATTTCTAAAACAAACAAACAAAAAAAAAAAAAGATAAATAAATAAATAAAAATAATATATATTTGCCTTCCATGGCTATGTAATTATTTTTTTCTAATTTATTAATTGTTAATTTTTGCTGTTTTAATTACAAAAGATATGTATGTATTTATATTAAAAATAATATGTATTAATCATAATTTTTATTAGTAGGTTTTCATTTGTGTTGAAAGTAAATTTAAAAATTTTAAATAAAATCGATAAGAATTAAAAAGTATCAAAAGAATATTATTTATTAAAATATAGTTAGAAATAATTGAATTGAATAATGATAATTATAATTTAATACTTAACATATAAATATATGCTTGAGTTCAGTTTATTAAATGAGCTTATGTGTTACAGTTAATATGAGGGCGCTCAGTTTACATTTGAGCGTACTGTGAATTATCTAAAATTAAATAAATATAGAAATTTATTCATATGTTTCATTCAAAAACTTAATACACTTAATGATATAAACAAGAATCTGAAATAATTGAAAAAGACAATATTAAATGTATAGACTTATTTCTTAAGTATAATTTATATTTAATTGTGAGTTATTGATAATGGGGGCAGTACTTTGTTGAAGTTATTTAAACTGGCAACAGCAAAAAGGTCAATACATTTACATTAAATGCTTTAATTACATGTTTTTTTTCTCTTTTTTTTTTTGTTTGTTTTATATTTTTTATTTGCGACTAGATTTTTATAATTACTAAATACTAATAATCTTATTAATTAAGTATAAAATAATCAAAAGAGTAATAAATTTAGTGAAAGATATTTAGCAATAAAATATATGTACTGTACTGTACAGAAAGAATAGTTCCGTACATGAAGAAATTTATTAACTTGATATTTCATTACATAAGTGATAATGTTTGTTTAGCTATTAACAAAGCTTTAATTAGTTGAGTAGAAAATCGAAATATCAAATTCAAATATATGTATTACCAGTGGAATGATAAACTATGTATTCATGTATATCTAAGTACATTCTATCTAAAGTAAAAGAATACATACATAAAAAGAAAAAATCTATTTTATATAAAACTTAAAATTGAAAGTGTTTACTAACTATATGTTGTTTGTGCTTAAATAGATTGGATTAAAATGCTAAGGTCAATCAATATAATATTAATTCCATTTTAGTTGTAAGTTAAAAACAATTTATGAACTAAGTAATAAAAACATAGACTTTAAATTTCGTTAATTTGATTTAAAAGTCTAACATTGTTAGAGAACCAGTCGAGATATCATTCATTGCAGATGATTTATATTTAAATATTAATTTAATATTACAATTACGAATCACTAAATCTTACAAAATTAACATATACAATTTATGTATATACAAATGCATACGTATGTATGTATATAACGTATTTAATTCGATTGTTAGAGCTCAACAAAGTTTTTCAAATGTTTTACTTTTTAAATAGCTGCATTTAATTAATTAACAATTTTTTAAATAATTCATTTGCCATAAATTAAATTGCATTATTATTGACACTACAACGTAATTCAACTAAGTAATTTGAAGTTTGATCGAATGTTAAGACAATTTTCAGTCTTCAACTGAATAGAATAAAAGCTTGAGTGGTTGCGCCATTCCATGTAGATTCCAAGAACTAATTCCGGTATAGCAGTTTTCTCGCTGTTTTAGCATATATTTTCAATTTTTTTTTATTGAGTTTTTAAATGAACATCTATGTATTACTAAGGAATACAATAGGAAATGCCATTGTATTTGGAACCTCAATCTAATAAATAATAATGCATTCATAAACTATTGAATTGTAGTTTTTTGTGATTATACAAATCAATTAAAAATTGAAAATTTTATTCTTCGGCAATATGCAATATGGACATAAAATGCAAATAGAAATGATGTATGAAATTTGTTTCATCTCTCTGTTCAATATTTTTTTACAACAAACCATTGGAATGGGGAGGTGGAGAACATTTTAAGAATGACAATAAATAATAACTTTGAGAATGAAAGAAAATGAATATTATAATAGTATTATGCGAAAAACAATTTAATAGAAACATCTTTCTAATGATAACGATTCTTCTAATTTCATTCTAATACAATAGTAATATATTTTAATTTTTACTATTTTATGTTAATAAAATAAAACAAAAACAATGAACTATAGCAGAATTGCTTTGCTTTGCATTCGCAATAAGTTTAATCTAATAGCTGTATGTTCCTTTTACTTTTAAACATTATTCATGAATCTCTTCATGTTTTCTGTAGTCGCATGTATGTTTGTATGTATTTTAAATATATCTTAAATTCGAAATCTACATACACAAGTGAATAAATATTTTATTATAATTTTTATAATACTTTGTATTCCGAGTGTTCGTATATTAATCTCATCTCATTTATTTAGTATTATTATAATTTTTTTTTTGTTGTTGTAAAAAAGAGGAATTAATTCGATAATGTCTTGATTTTACTATTGAATTCTACTTTATTCTATTCGTTCGATTTATTTAAATTGTTTTATTAGATGTTAAAGTTGATATTGAGCATCTCACCAGTCAACATCAGCGGAAAGATGTCGTTCTTCTCGTCTAGGACATCGGCCATGCTTCTTAATATATTGACCATACTCACAAGTGGGCAGTTTACAGCGACCCTCCGTGATGCATCTGAAAGTAAAATTCAAACCGATGATTGTAATCATGATATAATTTGACAATTGATTAAAATTATATACTTCATAACATTTTTTTTTTGTTTTTTTTTGGTATACTTACTTTCGATCATTCATGGAGAAATGTTCCATTCCGCGTTTAAGCCAATCACAACCCATATTTCCAGACGAACAATCGCATCTGCAATATCCATCCTCCTGTAGTATTTTCTCAAATAGATTCGGGCAATAACAGTTTAAAATTGTTGCTCGCCTAAGGAATGGTATTTGATTATATGATATAAGTTCTTTTGTTCTCGAGTTGCCGTATTCAGGTGCTCGTTGCTTGGACCGTTCTATGCAATGGCATTCGGTATGATTAATGAATGTTAATTTCTCAATTGAGCCTTGAGTTTCATTCAGACTGATTACCTGTAATTATAATTATGTTAACAATTGTTTATGAGTTTTCATTGCCAATAAAATGCATACAATAAGATTATTTCCTCTATAACTTAATATATCAAATTATTAATAATAATATTGTAATAAAATAATTAAATTTTCGCAACTTCAGTCAGTGTTATGGTTGAGTATTTTTATTTCGTTAAGATTTTAAATTATCTGCTATATGATTGGAATCGATCAAAGAAAAACAAATTTTAAGATCGCGTTTGAATTAAAAATGTGCATAAAATAAGCATTAGGACTTATTTTAATTGCATGATGGATAGGTCTGATGAACTTAAAATTCATAAAAATATACATACATATAAGTTTGTGTTAATAACCTTGGCGAAATTTCTTTATATAACATCCACAGACAAATCTTACATTCTGTCTTTTTATAGAATAACATTGTGAACCATAAAAAAAAACTGATGCAATTATGTATTATTCATTTTCCTCTTATTTCTTATGTATAAGTACGAATGACCCAAATGACATGATAAATGATAAAGAATTATTTTTACAACAGACATAACAATTGCTATGACATCACTTTACATTGTACACATGTCGTATAAAATTGTTAATGTTAAATAAATGTGACTCAATGGTTGCATTAATGTTTTTCATCACTTTAATTGTATACATATTCTTTAATTTGAATATATTATTCTGATATTATTATGAATAAAGTGGTTGTAGAATTTGTATTTCATCTTCGAATGTCATTTACATGTAATTTTTGTAATATCATATGCATTAATGTATACATTCATTTATATGTTATTTAAAATTTTATTTTTAATTTTAAATTAAACTTATTAAGTTATTAAGTTTAAGGGCCATTGTTACAAGTTGCCGTTAAAGTTGGGTTTAGTTAAAGGTAACTTTAGCTTAAGTGAAGTTTAAAGTAACCTTTAACTTCTTTTCGTTATTACAACCTACAGATAAAATAAAGTTAAATTATTCAAAAATGTGGCAGTACCGGAGCAATGTCGATAACAATTATGAAAAAAGCCACTGTTGTGCTTTTATAGTACAATGTATGTACGTCCACATATATCTCTCACCCACTATGCCATCCATTTTATTAAGTGTTACACTACAACTACTGTTATTTTTGTCGCAATAGTAATATCAACAGTAGCAACAAAACAATACACATCATGTGTAAGCACTTCAGACAGGTTGCACTTAAGATGCTAAAATATATGTACATATGTACGTTCCCAAGTCTACGTTCATTCATCGCTGAGGTAGAGGGATTGTCGACCAAAAAAAAAAAAAAAAAACCGATGGGAGAAATGATAATGATGATGCCGATGTCGAGGCTGAAACGGAGTACCACTTAAACAAACTTTTACAACAAAATGTAAAGGAAATAAACCAGCTATTAAAGTAAAGCAAAACCCATCATCATAACATCATTTCCAGTAGTTTGTACATGATTGCAACGTTTACAACGTGTGTGTGTGTGTGTGTGTGTGTACATACATGTGTACCCTCATAGGCTTGCAGGAATGAAAACATTCTATATCCATGTAAAATTCTATGATCGTAGATGTTGTAAATATGTTTATATATGTATGTGTGTATATCTCAATATGTATACGAATAGTTCGTGTATATGAATACAAAATGTGGTGGCAGTTGCTTGGTTTGTTTTTGTTTTTTGTTTTTTTTTTTCTTTCTGTTCTATTCTGACACAACATGAGCTAATTTCTACCTTGAGAAACCTCAAGAAACGTAGCTTGTCGGTTTTATTTTTTCATTCTCTTCGTTAATTGTAAAAGGAAAAAGTTGAAAGATAATAGTTCAGCGAACTCTATTGGCTGCCGTTATGTTTCTCCCCTCCTGGTAATAAAAGCATCATAGAATTATTCAAAGAAAATTAAATTTAAAAAATCTCTGTATGAATGAATTATGAATTGCGGTTATGGGTATTTTGTGTAAAATGTGTTTGTATGTGTTGAATGATCTTTCCAAGCGGATTCAATAAAAATTATATAAGAAATCACCACCCATTTTACAGAGCAGGGCTTCCAGGAGATGAATTATAAATCATTTGAGTATATTACAGTATTTGAGACTTGTGTAGGTTTTATATACATACATACTTCCATTTATTGATTCGAGTATTGGATAGCAATGTAACTACTTTCACCCGATAGAAAATTTTAATAAAAAAAAATAAAAGAAATAAAAACAAACTAATTTAATTGAAAAATATTCGCATGTCTACATATCCATTAGATACATAGATATGTACATGTGTGTGTCTATGTGAACAAGCTTAACGTGTTGACTGTTAAATGGCCAATAATTAAATCCTTCAAAATTCGAACCACTAATCATTATAACAAATTGCAAAAAGAAAAAGTTGAACAACAAAACGCCAAAAGAAATGTAAATTGTTGCAACATTGAGTTTATTACATATTTTTCTACGTTTTCTTTCTGCCTCTCTCTTTTTTTCTCTTTCTCTCTTTTAATATTACATTTTAGACGATTGTGACTATTATGTTTAATGTTAAACAATTCAAACAAAGCTAAATAATAAGAAAAAATAAATGAAAATAAAGAATCCAAAATTGCTTACAATTTAGATATGTATGGATGTGTATGAAATAAGTTTAAGCTAAATAAAAGTAACTAAATAGAATGATTAAAAGTGTACACAAAAATAGTCGATCATTTAACTAGTAAGCGATGGCGGGTATCCATGACTCTTGTGAAAACGACGATTGCATGTAAATATAAAAATCTTTTTACTTGTAACGCCTGTCTCTAGAAGGTCGGCAAGATGAACGAAAAAATAAGAAAACATTAATCACTTGAAAAAAAAAAAAACAAAATACCATACAATTTGAGACAAAGCTCAAAGGCAACACCGTATTAAGATGCAGTGGGAGCACCGAAAACAACTGAAAGGTGTTTTCTTTTGGTCGAAAACATTGATTTTGTCGTTACCGCAAGTTCAACACCACCCACTCGTTCCAATTGCCATTCACCTGAACCATCACAATTTCCGAATTTAAACAGTTTTCTATTGACTAGTTACCGAGAGTCAAAGCGGCAATGGCACTGGCACTGGCACTCTCAGTGGCAATGAAAGTGGTTCCCCTTATGGAAATGGTGCACATCAACGTTATGATCCAATGCGAAATCTCGTGTCAAAGTAAGTGCAAAAGCGTACATAATCATATCGTCCGCTACAACTACCAATCAATGTATGTATGCTAAGTACGTATGTCTCACACTTAATGGGTAAAGTGAAAAGATAAACAAACATCAACCATACGAAATCATAAATTTGCGAAATAAATACACAATACTTGGCCAGCCACTCTTTGCAGAAAACAAAAAACATTTTTTTTACTGTCTGGTCGTCGTTTTTTATCCATATGCCTGTAATATGGGAAGTCGATATATTGAGTTTTGAGTTGGAGTAAGCCATAAGAAATATAATTTTGTATGTAAACTAATCCGACCAATCCGATTGCAATTGAAACATAAGCAGATTGATTCGATCTCTTGGTCTATGGCCTAATGGAAACTAATCATTTACGTCAAACGTTGGACAACATACGTCTGTATTATTTACAAACGTTGTTAGCGAATGTTGCATTTAAAATCCAAGATAAGATAAAAAAAATATATAAAAAAAGAAATTGACATTCTAGAGCGTATTAACATAAAATAATATCCATACTATATACATATAATAACGAACGCTTAATAAATCAGCAAGTTTTGTAGGCTATTTAAACAAATTTAACATATAAGTATGTGTATATAGTACATACATACATATGTACATAGAGACGTCACATTATTTATGCACATACCATAATAATTAGTCATTACAACCCTTTAGTCAGGATTACGACCTAGTTTCTCACACTACTTATGTTGGCGTGAGTGCGTGACCTACAGTTTAAAGTCGACTCCGAACGACAGAATTTTGAGTAACTTTTCATGGCAATTTTATTTACTCTCAGAGTTTTTGTCAGAAATCTGCTGAGAGGAAGTCGCCGCAGGATTATTTTTTCATATTTCGTTTAGTTAGAGATGCCTAACCTGGGGTTTGAACCGTGGCTTTACGTCTAATAAGCCAATACACTACCTACTAGGTTACGGCGACTTTATAATAATATCATAGGTCATCAGGAGAATTTGCTGGTCTATGAAGAATGTAACTTTGGTTCTGTGGAATCTGCCTTCTACGTCGTTTTATTAATGCTAGCTCTAGTCTTATACTCGTATGTAATAGTCCTTAGTAGTCCTTTAGATAACTTCTTGTGGTGTAGCAAAGACTAATAGCACTAGCAAGTTACAAAGTCGAGTGCAATTAACATGCATTAGCATTACTAAACTGCCCATTTATTATAATTATCATTTTATACGGTACACATTTATTTGAAAATGAGGACCATATGACATAAAGACTGATTGTGTCGAAAAGTTTTGCAAAGTCAACAAAGATGTGATAAATAGTGGTGTTAAATTCGTTACACTTTTTTTATTATTAGTCGAGGGCTATTTATTTGGTCAACTCGAAAACAGTTAGGACGGAATTTAGCTTGTCGCTAACGTTGTAAACGTGTTTGAGAATTCAAACTAATTTCCTTACTAATTGCTATGTACTCGTATGTAGTGCAAAGCCATCTTTTCTCTACTCTTGTCAAATAGTTTCTGTTAGCCATAAATTATGAAATAGCGGTTACAGTATGTCTGCGATAATAGTATTAATTGCGTTGTGAAACTTAGATGGGAGATTATCGATCCTACCAGACTTATCATTTTGATGATTTGGGTTGAGTTTAAGGGGTATATGGAAATATGTTGTACGTATTTAGGATTTCTTGAATATTTCCTCAAACTGAATATGGTTTTTTTGAAATGAAAGTTATTCTTTATTTTTTTTTTTTTTCACAGTTACACCACTACGAAAACGTTATTTTTGTCCATATCTCTGCACTAACTAGCGTTTTTAGTCTCTTTGACAAAGTTGGCTATAAATGTCCGCTTGTCGATTCTTTCTTGTCTTTTCACTTTTTTGTCCAGCAACTAACACCTACATACACATATAAAACGTAAATATAATTGTGCTTATTACCACACTCCGATAATATAGTATACGTATTTCCGAATGCGAGAGGGTCACATCCAAATACAATCCATTTTTATTTTAGGACTGCGTAGCATTTTTTTACAATTTCTGTAATCATAATCGAAAGTCTGTGGACAACAACTGTATGAATGACACGAAAATAATGCCATTCTCATTCACCGTAAGAAAGGAGCATAAAAAAGTATAAAAATAAAATTCACTAACAAACATTCGGATCTTATCGTTCTTCGATCCATTCTGTAATTACAACAATGTGAGAACAAAAATTGGCTTTAAGTTAAATCAAATCAGAAATATCGAAATATATGTTTCGTACACATGCATATATACAAATATACATAAATTTATCAAATTAATTCGTTAAATACATAATTTTATTTCTGTATGAGGTTTACAGAGAATTGTTATTAAAAATTGTTCATTTCTCTTGGTCAATTTTGCTTTTTGTATTTGTTAATTTTCGAAATATAGATTCAACAAAATTTGAATGAGATTTGAATAACAAAAACTAGTGCCATAGTGATGTACTTTGTTACTCTAATAATGCGGCAGAGTTGTCTCGATTATTAAAAATTTGGCCAATAAATCACGCTGCAGCAGCTAATGAGTTTCTTAAAACATCCGAATAAATTTTAATTTTTAATTAAATGACATGTTATCCGATCGCAATATCCAAACGTAATTTATAAAGCGACAAACACACTGAATCACAATTAAAAATGATGAAAACGAATCTTATTATGCATTATAATTATTAATGTTACAATGTTTTAATGATAATTATGAGTTAACTTACGAAAAAATACAATTCTACAGTTTTTGTTCGTTTTGGAGCACACGTTTGACGTTCACTGGGACAACAGCCAGCATCATCAGCGCAACGATGTAATATTGTGCAGTGTGGTGTATAAATTTTCCAAGAGTCTCGGCGTATGCGTTCTACTCGTGGTTGTGGCACGCGGCAAAAGCCCTCCGTGACAATACGCCGGTGGTGCGCACTGGCCAAAGCTGAAAATGACAATAAAACTTACGTTAGCAACAAATACCATAAAAGATAATCTTTAAATAAAATGCATAGTTTTTTAACAATTTAAATGACAACACATACATACATATGTACATACATATGCCTTGAATATGTTACTTATTTTACAATTCATACAATTATATCGTAGATGTTTATACAGAGTTATGTACCCACGAAAATATAAAAATTAAATTAAAATACGAAACTATTTATGTGAGTAATTCTTTTGCTCAGATTCTTTTACCGTTAATAGAGTAAAATTTCTACAGCAGTGTTCAAAATGTTTCTGGGAGACAAGACGGCGTCAATAAATTTAATCGACTAATCCTGCAATGATGATCAAAGATAGTTTCATGTCGTGGGTTCTGATAAACTTCAATGTTGTATACGATTATTTTATGTAACATCGAACTGAACATCTGACAGTTCTGTCTTTGTGACATTGTCTGGAATTTGGAGATCTTAGAAGAGGAATTCTTGAGGATCCAAAATTTATTCATAGCCAAATGTGATTGGAATAGAATTCACACATTCATAAAACTATCGGGATGGCTGAGAGATGCAATGATTTTGTGACTGAATTTATATAGTAACCAAGTAAGCTATGCTCATTGAGACGCCTGCCAATTTAAACTTTAATCAAATACGTAATCTAATACACGATTCTACCACAGACACGTATTTTGTTCTTTAGTACTCATAAGAAATGACTGCAGGCCGAAATTATCTTGGGTCGTACTTGGGTCGTATTTAGTCAATGAAACTTTTGAGTTTCATAAAAATCTAATCTGAGAGTGATAGGTTTAAGTAATTTTATTCCAATGTCAAAGCAATGGGTAATTACAACGTTTAAATAAAAAATAAATAAATAAATTATACAGCATATTGAAATAACTCCCAAACGGTTGATTGACCTTATCGCTCCTGATCTTGTTACTTTTCAACATGTTAAATAAATATTGGTATGATCAGTATATTTAGAATTTACGCGAACGAAGTTTTGTGTTGAATCTACATATGTGTATGCATGTATGTATGTAGGTATCATACCACAAAACTGCTCACACTGCCCATACTTAAATTTAGTAGAGCGGATTTGAAAGTGAAAACATCGATCCAAAGGAACGGAACGCATGCAATGACATTCACAATGAACAAGTAAAAACAAAAGAATTTTCCTTCAATGTTGACTCGTTACAAATGACGAAAGAATTTCAAAATCCTCATTGGGAAGCAAATGTAAACACAGCCACAGTACACATGCGAAGGTGCGCCATGCGTACATAACGTTTATGTTTTGTGCTGTTTAAACATAAATAAACAATTTAAAATCTCTTGTACTTGCTGGGATTTTTTTGTTTTTTGTTTGTTTTTTTTTGTGTTTTGTGTAGTCGACACTAAGGCAACAATTTAAAACTTTTGCAAATTATAGTTACAGTAACGATAATGGACAAAACAAAAACGATAACGTTGAATGTAATAAAAAAAACAAACAAACAAGCTGCCAGGAACATGTGAGTCATATACATATGTATGTATGTATGTACTGCGATTTAAAAGGTATTTTGATTGCCAAAACTTGCATTTGCATTAGAGAGCACACCAAAGTTAAGTAATTTATGATGTAATGAATACATATACATATGTATGTATATGTACATATGTTTAGCCATTTAAACCGTATTTCTTTTTTATTTGCATTTATTTCTTAGAATTATATAATTCGTAATCATTAAAGTTGTTGTGAAATTGTAATTTCAGATTTGATTAGGAAATATAATAAAATTGTGGAGCAATTATAGAATTTTATGTTTAATTTCATTACTGCTTACCTTTATTTTGGCGTTGCTGGAGGGCATATTGTCTTCTTGATTCCAATATTGCCTTTGGTGACCCCAGTTCTTCTTCTTTTTTCTGAGTCATTATACCCGGTACATAATATCGAGAATAAATATTGCCGTCATTGTCCTTTAGAAAAAAAAAAAAACAAGAAACAAAATTATTTGAGGTATGTCCTTAAATATATGACAACGTCATAGCTTAAAAGATTTGCTGTAATTTCATGTCCTATTAAATAATATTTAGAAAATGTTTCAATAGAATGCTTGTTTTATTTTAAATTAACCGCGTGATGGTACTCGTTTCTATATGCAATAAAAAGTTGCATTAAAAACAAATTTATTTATTTGTTATTATTATTATTATTATTATTTTTTTTAATTTATGTGTACATACATATATTTATACATATGTATGTTGTTTGTATGTATGTATATGTATATATGTATGTATGTATCTACATATTACATTATAAACTTGAATTACTATTAATGGATTAAAAGTGTTTTGGAAAACCTAATTAAATGAATTAATTTGATGCAGAAGTTTTATTTTATGTATTTTATTTTATCATTAATTCCTTCTTGTAATGTTGTCGCATTCGCAAACGTGTCGTAACTTTCTTGGTACTTTTACTTACTCAATCGGTTTTTAAACTTTCTTTATAAAAAATTGTGCATGAAGCATGCAACAGCCTGCTTATGTACACCCACAGCATCCTTTTTAACTTAAATTTATAAAAAAAAATTCTATAAATAACTTGGAGCAAAATTTAACATTTGTCATACATTTGTTTCGGAAATTGAATCCCTACAGGCTAATTTTGGGTCTTTTCATTAAATTACATTCGATATTCAATAAAGATCAAGTCTGATACTGTATTTCTCCATTCATCAGTTTGAGACATTTTCTGAAGAGACTAAAAAAATCTTTGAATGCAATTTATTTTCGTACCATAACTGTTGAAACGTTCCGCCATTACAGTCGATAATAGCTTACAGTTTTAGCCTTTAACGTGTTAAGCCACATTGTTAAAAGAAAATTGACTCACTTGTGGCTCCTACATAAAAAGACAAGCATATGTGTACGTACTTATGTATGCGAATCTGTTGCATGAAACATTATTGATTCAAATGTATGTGTATGTCATTTTAACAGGACTTTACTGCATAAAACACTCCAAATTAATATTATTTTCTTGTTTATATCACACAATTCAATAGATAAATGGGTGGACGGATGATGGGACGTTTGGATGAAGAAATCTATGTATAATAAACAACGACAACAATAACAACAATAACAATAATAAACGCAAAACAAGGCGCATTTATAGTTTGAATGAAGGCTTTTAATGAAAATATTTAAATTGAATGAAGACAGAAAAATACAAAAACGAAAACATTAATAACTTGATTCGTCCAAGAGGCGACAGCTCGTTTATCTGACTGACAGCTTAAAGCTATTTTTAATTTACATTTTCGATATGAATATGTATCTATGTCCGTATGTAGGTATTATAAACACTATAAACACTTTCAAATGTGTGCATGTGTATGTTAAAAATGTGCTGTAGATATGTTTATTTTGGGTTAAAACTTTTAACCAGCCGACACCTCTAACTCATAATAAACCAACAAGCGACCGCCCGACCACCTGCTTTTGTTAAGCGTACAACAATTAATATATGAATGTCTGATGTGGCATGCAGCATGTGGCATGTGGCATGTCGCATACTTACTAGCATATAAGCTTGTGTATACACATATGTATGTACGTAAAGCGTTAGTATTTTTCTCTTATTTTCACTTCCTGGTAATATAATTTATTAACTATTTAATAAGTTTGTCATTTGCTAAAATCCATAATTTACAAACACTTTATCACAGGCAAACCTAGTCATATTCACATCATATTCGTACGGAACTATTTTAATCCTCTTACACAGGATTACCAAAATCAGAAAACTCGCCACGTTTCAAGACAAACAAGCAACATTTTAAGAGTACCAAAACTACCAGGAGTAATTTATCATATTTCTTTAATATTTGTATTGATTTTAATATTATACACATACATTATAAGCCAACTTTTTTTTCTATTCCAACAATAGTATTGCTACCACTTGTGACTTTTTAGTTGATTTCTTTTTAATTATAAAAAAATCTCTGTCCCTTTGTATTTTTGTTTCGATTAACTATGCGACAATTGGATTTTTCTCGAATATTGATTGCTTCATTGATTTTTTCTTAAAAGAGAACTAACTAACATGTACTGTATTTACATAAGTAGGTATTAAATGTTTAGTCATCGTCTTGTTTGTCTCCATAAATACCTTTAATAAATATTTTAATTGTTTCTGAAGAAACAACAAAGAAATCTTAGTTAATAAATACATTTGGAAAGAATACATATGTATTTAATTCACTTAAGACGTAAACTATTTATTTATGGAAAACAAATTTAAGCGTTAATTCCTTAGCCTATTTTGCATACAATAATTTTTACATACATACATACATACATACATCTACAAACGCACATACCAAGAACTCTAAGCACATTTACAAAATCTTGAATGCACAAAGAAAATTAAAGCAACAATTTAATTAACTTAATGGGTCCTGAAATGTATGTTAAAATAATATATGTATGTATGTATGTATTTACATATGTATACAAATTAATTCAACGTTTTTTTTATGTTTCATATATGTATGTATGTACATATATTGGCTATTTATTTATGAATTATGTACGTTGAATTTTTTTTTTTTTTTTTTTTTGAACAATGTTTTTTCTAAAGCTAAAAATTAGTTAACACTGAAGTCGAAATTTACTGCTCTAACACAATATGGAGTAATTTATTTTGTTAAAATATTATAATTTAATCGATTTAATATGTATATTCTTGCAATTAACACAGTAAAATAGACAAAAAGTTAGTAGAGATTTAAAAAAAAATACTTTTTACCAAATTAAAAAGTTGAATAAAATGTTGAGTTTATTTACAACTAAATTCTAGTTTTTTATGCATTCCAGTGCCATACATGCAGTGTCATACATGGACATACAGTTAAGTACAAACGCATTTGTATTGAAGATTTTATGTGGGAGAGTAGAGCAACTCTGAAATAATATTGTATTTATGCACACATGCATACATACTTACGTACATACACTCATACCTACACATATAATACGTACACAAAAGAGAGATAGAGAGAAAAGGAAAACTAAAAACATAATTTTATTTAATACATGTCGACTATTCTTCTGTCAGCGAACATTTGCTCACTGATATTGTATTTTTGAAATGTTAGCAATTTTTCTTCTTGTTCAATGGCCAAGTTTGCAAAATTAATATTATGTTGTATAGAATTTAGACATTTGGCAAATTTTCAATCGACAGAGATGTGCGCCAATACACAAACGGAGACATTCGGTTAAGGACTTACATACATACATAATTGGCCATTACAACCCTTCAGTCAGGATTACGGCCTAGCTTCTCAACACCACTCATGTTGTGTGCGTTAATTTTATACATGAGTAGCGGGACCTACAGTTTAAAGTCGACTCCGAACGACAGATTTTTTGAGAAACTTTTTCATGTCAGGTTTATTTACTCTCAGAGTTCTTGCAAGAGATCTGCTGAGAGGAAGTCGCCGAAGAAATACTTTTTGTATTTTGTTTTTGATGTCTGGCCTGGGATTCGAACTCGGGCCTTTCGTCTAATAAGACAACACACTACCTACTAGACCACGGTGACGGTTAAGGACTTAATTCATATAAATAAAATTTAATTCCTTGTAACTTTTTTCATAACTTTTGTGGTATTCGGAAATCTCAAATACATGATTGTAGGGTGACAGTGTTAAAATTATACAATTTATGGAGATACCTTTTCATGTTCATGTTCATGCTCGTAAATTTTAATCCCAAATGAATTGAAGCCTTTAAAGTGTACTTTTGTTCTGACAGATAACCATGAAAAATTCAAATAAAATACTTTCCTTTCTCATACAAATAAATGCAATGAGAAATATGGTGACCTTCTGAGAATAAAAAAAAAATGTAAAAAGGACATTTGATTCCAGCGTACAAATGTAATATTACCTTTAATGTGAATGCATTATTGTACTTACGGTACTTAAGATACATTCTGATGTATCTGAAAAAATACATAAAATTCTTTTAATTCACTTTCCCTCATTATATACGCATATATAACACTAACATTTTGTCGAATTGAATATTACGACGAATATTTCGGAATCGTTTATATTTCTCAGTTACTCTCTATCTATGTACATATGTCTATGGATCAAATGGATCATTACGTGATATAAACGTTAAATATTGCTTTCTGTTATTAAGATATGCTGATTACATATTCAGTGTATTTAAATTAAAACTTTTCTTTATTGTTTTTATTTTCTTGGTTTGTATTAAATTAGCATCTACATATGTGCATACATATGGACATATACATATGTATGTAAGTATTTTGTTTAAATTCGAGAATAAATGTTATTTGGTTGTATGTGTGTAATTTGCTATAGCTGGGAACGTAGAACTAGCAACAATTTGTCTGTTTTTGTCATTTTGATTGTCATGTTAACATCTAGTGGTACATTGTCATTACCAGACATGCTACACGAACGTACAAGGAGTCACGATGAATCTTCTGTCGTAAACATAAAACAATGCAGTAAAATGAAACTAAAAATAAAATTAAAAAAAATTTAAATAAAAACATATGCTCGCTACATATACATATTATATCTATCCGTGTAGTAATTTGATGATATGATATAGTGCAAAAAAAAACGTTACCATTTGATACATTATTATCGAAACTACTATTGAAATTATAGAATTCCAGTTGTCTATATAAAAGTTCTCTTATTAACGTTAACAGCTGCATTTCGTTTGTATTCTACTACAATTGCTAAGCTTTTATTATTTAGCAGGATTATATTATGTTTCATGAATTTTATAAATACATATATACAATATAATATATTAAGTGGGGGGTTAAATAAGTGTATGACTTCTTAATTTGCAAAAATGCCAAGAAACCATGAATTATACTATGAATTCTTTTCATTTAGCAATATCCTTCTAATTTATTCGATGTAACATCTTGTTTCCTAACGTGAATAAGTTGGCCGATCGGTACAAACAGCTTTGACTTCAGCAATTAAATCATGTTACAAATAAATCTATTTTAATTACATACATAACATAAATGGCCATTACAATCCTTCAGTCAGGGTTACGGCCTAGCTTCTCACACCACTCATGTTGTGTGCCTTAATTTTATACTTGAGTGGCAGGACCAACAGTTTAACGTCGACTCTGAACGACAGATTTTTTGAGAAACTTTTTCATGTCAGGTTTATTTACTCTCAGAGTTCTTGCAAGAGATCTGCTGAGAGGAAGTCGCCGAAGAAATATTTTTTTTCTTTCATATTTCAGATTTTCTTTACAGTGACCCACTATCGATATTACAACCTTAGTCCTCAGGGTATTTTTACAATATGTACACTTAATTTTTAATTTAATTTTAAATTAAACTGCAAAAAACTGAAAAATATTGTATTCAACTGTAATTAATTTGAACTCTCAATAGACATTTTGAAAAGGTCTTTCAATTTTCTTTATACACAACTGCCGTGACTATG
Source organism: Sarcophaga rosellei (assembly GCA_930367235.1). NCBI lineage: Eukaryota > Metazoa > Arthropoda > Insecta > Diptera > Sarcophagidae > Sarcophaga > Sarcophaga rosellei. The sequence continues at coordinate 540,904 of OV884019.1, read as the reverse complement.
ATGGAAAACATTTACTAATATTCCAATATCTAAATATATCACGTACATGTTTGCTATCCAGTGGCCACCACAAACATAATTTCAATAAAAACATTTTGAAAAGAATTTATTTGTTGGTGGTGCTTTCATTGAAAAAAATACAACAAAAAGGTGATTTTTTTTTTTGTTTGATACTCATAGTTTTTCTTTTATTCTAAGATTTCTGCAAAAATCCTTTATGTTCAATAAAAAAAAAAATTAAATTAAATGAATACATACTAAAATTAAAATTATTTTCAAAATTTATAGAAACGCAAAATCGGGCGTATCATAATCCGAAAAAAAAACAACAACGAGAAAAATAAACATTGGAAAAATAAGATTTTTTACATCATTAATATAGATACGTACTGGTAGCATGAATGCAAATGTACATACATATATACATTCAACATACATACATATATATATACAAAGTACATGGATGTGCATATATGTATGTACGTATGTATGTACGTGCATGATTATCTCTTTCTCAAATGTATTTGTTTATATTTATTTAATCAGAGTATTTTTGTACAACAACACGATAATTTCTAACAAATAATCATGAAATGTTTACATGAGCAATAATCACATACCAGCATAGAATTATCATTATTGTTGCAAGTAAACAGGCCAAAGTAATATCCAAACCGTCATACTGCATTATAAAGTAACATCATCAACATCATTTTTATCATAACAAGATGAAAAAACAAAAGAAAGGAAGACCGAGGAAGGTACGATCAAACGAAAACAACACATTCAAACAACGGCAAACATCACAAAGAACTCGGGTTGCTTTTGTTTTACAGACAGCCACCATAAACCGTATAAATTGAAGGATTAAAATCAACAAAAACACTAAAAACATATAAAATCCATAAACAAATAAACCAATTGTAAATAAAAGTGAATTGTATCTCTCTTTCAAAAAAAAAAAAAAAAGAAATCATCGTAGCTAACTTTAATAGCTGGCAGTTCAATGAGGTTATTCAATAGTAAGAAATCAGAATTACAATCAAAGAAAAAAAGTCATAATAACAACGTACATACCTATAAAGTTGGACTTCCTAAAAATGAAACAGAACTTGGGAATTTTCATCGAAATTTTCTTATGATTCTGGTGCGGTAGTATGGAATCACGAATAAAACTATGTAAACGAAAAATGTTATAAAAAGTGTGCGTTACAACTGACTCTCACTCAGTGCAAAACCATTGCCCCAATTAATTCTAATATTTTACTGGACATATTGATGCCTATGTGCTTTGCGTTACAATACGTAACATAAGTATGTATGTATGATATGTGATATGCAAGAATCACATACATTTCACCTCATATATTTACATATTCCGAATGGAAGAACACATACTAGTATTAAATAAATACATACATACTTATATGTTTAAAGAATCGGAAAACTATATGTATAGTTTTTTGTTTAAATTTAATATTTTAGTCATTTTGATTTACGCCCATTGTAATTTATAACGTATGGTAAGTATTGATCAGTATTTTTAAACATTGTTGAAATATGTATACATATTATTTTAAAAATTCTGTGTACCATATACTCGTATCTAATGTATTAGCAGTATTGTCTTTGTCATACAGCTTGTAATTAAATGTAATACAATACAATAAATTATATATGATGTATATGAAAGGCCGGGGTTCGAATCCCAGGTCAGACATCAAAATGAAATATGAAAAAATATTTCTTCGGCGACTTCCTCTCAGCAGATTTCTGGCAAAAACTCTGAGAGTAAAAATGTGCCATGAAAAGCTTCTCAAAAAAATCTGTCGTTCGGAGTCGACTTTAAACTGTAGGTCCCGCTACTCATGTATAAAATTAACGCACACAACATGAGTGGTGTTGAGAAGCTAGGCCGTAATCCTGACTGAAGGCCAATTATGTATGTATGTGTATAATTTTAATTCAAAGGTTAATAAATATGTACATACAAATTAAAAAAAAAAAAATATTGGTCCCTTATTGAATTAATTTAGAACAAATTGACAGCAAATGTCAGTATTATCCAACCAGGGTCTACGTCTTATTAGGACCTAGCTTTTTTAAAGTGAAATGAGAAAAAAATTTCAATTATTTGGAAATTTTTTGTCTATCACATATAGACTGAAAGTGTAAATGTTTAAATAGACATGAAAATAATTGTTTAATTGGTACATATTTATATCATAGTTAGTCCTCAACTTATCACATAAGAAAAAAAATTTTTAAAGGAGTAAACAAATGTGGAAAAACATCTTGTAAATTTATATATATGACAAATTCTTAGTCTTTTTTTTTTTTTCAAAGTAACCAAAACTATCTTCTATTCCCAGCAAGCTTTGAATTGGCAAATAGATATCCATTTGTAAATTTTTAAATCTCAGTTTTTCATTTATTCCGTCTGGACAATATAATAATTAAGTACTTCACATCACAATACATGTGTACATCTTCGCCATAAATTAAATACTAAAAAAAAACATTACTTCAATGTAATTGTCCTCCATTAATTAAACTTTCGTTTATACAGTGGGTGTTGTAAAATTCGTATGATTATGGGTAAACTATTTCATTTATACATGAAATTGTGTGTTTGTATGTTATTATTATTATCATTTTTTTTAATCAAATGTCAATATTCAGCAACACCCACAGAATACGCCTGATTTATTTCAATTTGTGCCTTCGCTAAATTAAAAAAAAAATCCTGGAAAGCCGCCGACGTACAAAATGTTGTCAAGTACGATATTGAAGTTTCCACTGAAGCTGAGGCGGTTGCGGATACCTTGATTTTACTTGTCTTGGCGTTGATGAGTTACATTTTAATTAAATTATTATCCGGCGTATTCAGAGTTCGCTTCATTGGGCGGCACACAAATCAATGTTTTTAATTAAGTTGTGTTTTATTTTCTTATTTTCTTTTTTCTGCTATAAACACTCAACTACACCTACAAATAGTTTAATTTAATCATTTTACTTTGTACAAGAAACGTTTCATCTATTTTTAGCTGAGAAACAATTATATTCTCAAGTTCGTTGCAGAGAAATCTTCTCTTTTGTGGTTTTTAATTTTTAATACATAAAAATTAAGTTTAAAAGAAGAAAAAAAACTTCAGCTTTGCTACATAGTTAACTGCATGCAATTGTAAGCCTTAGAGAACGTTTATAACAATACATATAAGCAAATAATATCAGCTCCTAAAAACTATAAACTTTATTTCTGAATAAGAAATTTGATGTAAAGTTTTACAAATTGAATGAAACATAAACGTACATAAACGTCGAAAGATTGTGTTTTAACAAAAGTTTTTGCAATTTTTCAATTTTAACCAAAAACAAATGGAAAAAACAATCTTAAAAATTTATAAACTGCAAGAACTAATTGCACATTAAAACTAATAAACACTGGCAGAATGTAATTAGTTTACAGAGTTGTTAGAAATCAATTATTAATTGACTTTTATCTCACTTCACTAATTGAATCCTCACAATAAGTGTTCGTATCTTAAATCTAATGATTTCATTTAGCTCTCGACAATGCTAGACAAAATTATAATGTCTAAAAAGAAAGTAATTCATGTGTGCGGAATGAGGGCGAGTAAGTAGTAATCACCAACTATTATAAAATATTTTTGGGTGCCCTGGTAGTCTAGTGGGTAGTGTGCTAGACTATTAGTGTGAGGGTCGTGGGTTCGATTCCCACCAGAGAGTCTGGTCTGTGACACTACACCGAGCATATGGTCAAGTTACTCCGCTCGTATATAATTAGAATATAATTTGTAATTGCATTGTAATTTAATAAATAAATAAATAAATATAAAATATTTTCCTATTTTATATGTTATTAAGTAAATATCAACGCAAATGCTGGTCGCTTTAAGGCAATCCTAACACATCTCTCTTAGTACATGGTATTTTCAACGGTATCAGCCACGTGAGTCGTTGCCACTAGTCTTAAACTAGGGTTCTTGAGGACGAATAAAATCAATATTTTTTCAACTCCTATTTCTGTTGGCGGATACCGTTTGCGTTCCAAACACGTAATTTTAGATACTTTATGTAGTTGAATAGAAAATTCTAAATCATTAGAAATGATAAATCCAAAAAAAAAAAAAGTTCAACATTCATCAATTACAAACAATACTTCTTGTCGAATGGTACCTACTTTAACTGAGCTTACATTTGTCTGTACACATTTGTTTGAAAGAGCTCAAAGACACTAAAGAGTGTAGTCGTCAGGACAATGCCATGGTTTGTTAGAGTTTGACTTTACACTCATTTAAAGGATATACAGTGTGTTGCTTAGTAGATTTCTGGCTAAAACTCTGAGAGTAAGTAAAAATTGTCATTGTCGACTTTCAACTGTAGGCTACCGCTATTCATGTATAAAATTAGCACGCACAACATAAGTGGTGTGAGAAGCTAGATCGTAATGCTGACTGAAGGGTTGCAATGACTAATTATGTATGTATGTATGTATGTAAAGTGTATTGAATTCAAATATATATGTATGTATATGTAAACATGCATACATACATTCAAATATTACACAAAATATTAAGTGCTATGGTGTCCTAATTTGGTTAAACTATATTAAATGAATTTTAAAATTCTCTGCAAGTCATACAGTTATTACAAAAAGGGGTGTTACTTTAAATAATTGAATGCCTCTGATTACAACAACAATTGGGAAATGAAAATAATAACGAAAATTTATACACATTATATGCATACATATACGATTTTATAAAATAAATTAAAAATTCAAATCACTTTTAAACGAATTGACAGGCAAAGAGACAAACAACTATAAGGACGGACAAACCCACTGAGTCACTAAATGTTTTGAATGGAAAAATCACGTAATTTTAATAAATGGTTGATTTCTGATATTCCTGCAATCGTAATTGAAATTGTAATTGTGCAAAAAAACATGTGCATGTACTCACATTTAGATTTTCCACATGTTAAATGTCAAAACATAATGTAAGTATGTACTTCAACTATTCTATACTTCTGTACAAGTGTTTAATTGCTTGAAGCAAAATATGAATTTTCTTCCTTTTTTTTTATCGCATTTAATATATCGTTGGTTGTTTTTTTTCTTTGTGTTCACATTTACATACATAATTGGCCATTGCAACCCTTCGGTCAGGATTACGGCCTAGCTTCTCACACCACTCATGTTATGTTTGTTAATTTTATACATGAGTGGCTAAAGTCGGCTCCGAACGACAGATTTATGAGAAACTTTTCATGGCAGTTTCATTTACTCTCAGAGTTTTTTGCCAGAAATCTGCTGAGAGGAAGTCGTCGAAGAAATATTTTTTTTTTATATTTCGTTTTTGATATCTGGCCTGGGGCTCAAACATGGGCTAGACTACGGCGACTACTCAAGTTCTTAATAGAGAAATTTGTAAAATGACATTCTCTTCAATCGGCTCTAGCAACTAAATAGAAACCATTAGATGGTGAAAACAGCTAAACAATTCTTACACAAAAGAAATTAAAACACCTCAGCATACCGAATTTAATAAGTTAACAAATAATTGCACTATATATACAATATGTACATACATACATATGTGTACGTATGTATATCGAGTATTATATTATATACGAAATTCTTTTTAAATATTTCAGTATAATGTAGTAATTAAACTTTATAAAATATGTACATACATATGTATATATAGTATGTATACGAGTATATAAGAAAATATACACATACATATGGTACATGAAAGGATTATTAAATAACCAGAGAAAAAAAAAGAAAAATATCAAAAATGTTTATAATCAATATGATGTATGTATGTATGGTGCCAACGAACAATAATTACAAACACTGAAATGAGAAACAAAGAAATCACACGTTTGATGAGCTTGAAAGTCATTTCTCATTCAAAATGCATGATGGTTTCATGAATATCACAATAAAAGCAAGAGTCGTATTCAATGCCAATCTGTTGGTCACTTTGATCACCGCCATGAGCAATTAAGCATAACCTGTGGCATTTAATTATCGATTTAAAGAATTAATGAAAAAGAAAAAAATGCTAACGCATTCGTAAAAATGTTAATTCGTTTCGTCTGCAGCACTGAAATTGATTTTGAAATTTATACATTAATAAAAATGATGAGGTTACGACGAATTGTTGCACGAGGACTAACCGAGTGCAAGTGATTCAAATCGCAAGCAATAAATAATTAATTATTTTCCTATTTATGTATATTCAGACGATGGGAGCACAACAACTCTTTGGAAGAAAGCTAAAATTATTACTTTTCACTTTCTACTTTATTACGGCGGCAAATGCAACTGCGACTATGGTTCATTTTTCATTAATAATGCGCGAATAAAAATGCGACAACTTTAACTATGACGACCACGCATTCGCAATAAAAGTCTGCGATAATTAATGGAGAAACGAAGAGAGGCATCGAGATTGAGAGTCAATCAGCCCGTCAAAGTGTCTGAAAGGATGGCAGCATCATAAAACAATTTCATTTTACTATAAATATCAACAAGTGTTTTATGAACATGTGATTGTTCATCATTTTTCATTTTAATTGAACGATTGAATTTGTTTGTTTGTTCATTATTTGCTATTAATTAAACGAATAATTGAGAAGCAATTGATAGTGAATTGGTGCAAATGAGTCTTAAACACATACAGAAATAAAAGTGGAAATATTGTGTGCAACACCACTAAAATACCGCACTCTTAACAAAATCAATCGATCAATCAGAAATCTTTCCAGGATTGATCTGTCGATCATTATTTAGAAATTAAATTAAAATTGCTTCAATCGGAATCAGTCAGAATCTAAAAAATGCAGTACAATAGATCTAGAGCGATCGCATCATTACGATCATTAGTTTAATAACTGTTTGTCAGTGAATGTGATCACTGGACGACCGATGTCATATAATGTTCATAAACTGACTCAATTTTCTTGAGATCGCGATGGTCACTAGACTGCCATTTAAGTGATCTAATGAATGAGCATCTGTTGTTTGCGTGTATCGAAGAGTGTATTTTATTTACAATTCAAGTTTCTACATCTAATATGTATCTGCTGTTTAATGTTTCCATTACCAATGTTTACATGCATGCAGACATTTTTTACATTCACAACTATTATATTTACAAATACAAATTCATACACACATACAGTGTAATTAACATTTTATCGACTTTTATATAAATGATTGTATGGGTGTATGTATGTATGCACATATGTATGCATGCATGCATAGAACATTTAAGCATATTAATAATAATAAAAAAAAAATAAAAAAAATTTATAATAACTTTGGCATTTTTATTGATCATATTCTTAGAAGCAATAAATATTTTTATTATGTATACTTTTAATACTCATTCATTCGTTCGTTATTGTGTTTGTTGGTTTATTTGTGTGTGTGCGTGTGTGTGTTTTGTATTTCCATTCGTATACAAAATACAAAGAGTTGTTCAGCTCATTCCACTGAATATTTGTTGCACGTTTAAGTGAGTGTCTGGTCCTATTGAAAGACTATGCTTAAATGTAAAATTCAACAGAGCTGAAGATTCTGACATTCAAAAGCATGCCAAACGTGTTCGCTACCCTAAAATGCATATCGATGTGTCTAGAACATGAGCGAAAGATTTAAATCGTTTGCTGCTACTGTTGTCATTGTAAAATGGGAAGTATTGGTCTTTTCAACTTACAGGACTATGACTATGAAGAAATAAATACCTGTCTGATGAAACAAATTTGTTATTCAAATCCATTGATTTACAAGGGTTTTCTTCCATTAACGACCCACATGTAATAGACTTTGATGGAAAGGGAAATGCTACTAGGTATTGTGACTTCTCGCAATACATAAAATTGATCAGTTTTGTACGTGCAGACACTGTTTAAACATAAACTATTTATTTGCAATAAAATTTTTTATATAAAAACTTTGAGGACTTTCGAGGAACTTAATAATTATATGCTAAAAATGCTAATACGACTGTCTAATCGAAGAGAGGAGATAGATAAGTACATACATGAATAGTCTATCAAATTGAATCGTTATAGCTGATAGCTAAAATAATGATTAAATGAATGAACGAATGAATGAAAATGAATGAAGGAATGAATGAAAATCAATGAATAAAATATTTGAAATGAATTTTAAAAATGAATACTAAACGTAGAAACATTCGTTTGTGATTACTATTCCATATATTCTGATAGGGTAAATTCAATAACAACTCCGTCTGATTTTCTGTTCTCATGTCTGGAGTGGGTATATAAAAGAATGGAATCATAAAAGAAGAAATTCATTAAAAGAATTAAATTTAATTTCTACTATTTTAATCATAGACACGAAGGTACGTCAATAGATGTAGAAAAATTCGTTTTGCGTAGTTCGCAGTAAAGGGAATAAGTGCAAATAAGTGCAGGAAAGATAAAATTGATAAATAAAAAAATTTTTCAAAATCAAAAGAATACGTCTTAATGACCAGCAAAAAATAAAGAAATCTAGAATGCATATTCATCATTTAAAATAATGTAAATATACTGTGAACATCGGAACTTTATCCATTCATAAAAAACGAAATAATTCTGAATATAAAACGGGTAACTTTAATTATTTAAAAAGCCATTTGGCAGAATTTCAGAGTGTAGTTTATGTGGACGACGTCAGAAACTTTGATTTCAATCACGAACTTTTATTTTAGTGCCTACTGATGTTGATTCTCCAACATTTGTCTCTATTGTTTTACACTTTGTTGTTTATTCTTCACAGTTGATATAACATTTTTTTAATAGTTCCATAAAATTATCGTCCCATCTGGAAAGTAATTGGAATTTAAATTCCATAAACAAAATTCATAATTCCGATTGGCATGTTTTTATAAATTTTTGAACTGCATTTACTCTTCTGTTCCAACGGACGTGCAAGCCTTAAGCCAATAATGTTAAACAACAAGTACTCGAAATTGGAATAGAATATGTTTCACACCTCTACACGCAAATATTTTTACCACTTATTGTTGGCAACAAACTTTTATACAATAAAACACCACGTGAATATTTCCCAAACAATTATTTTTACGTAAAACGTCAGATGCGAAAACCGAAAATTATGTCTGTTACGAAAAATCAACGCCAATAGTAACAGAGACTGTGTAAAAAAAAAAACAAAATAAAAGACGTTAAAGCTACTTTAAACTGAGGCTGCTGCATGTGGCAAATCTGCTAGTCACGCTATACAAACTGCGACAATGAATAACTAACTGATCGTGACCAATTGGTTGTCGCTTAGCAGTCCATAATATTTATAACGTAACGTTAATGATAATCAGAATGTGCATAATGATAAAATGACGATACGCTGAACTTAATGGTAACGTTGCTTATGATTAAGATCCAGATTCTGATTGAGATTATGTGTTTGTTTTTTTTTCTAGCGGTGATATGAATAAACAATTTATTATATATATTTACTTTGCTTAGAATGCAATCTCCAAATACTAGACTAGTCTTGTTGTGCTATTAGTGTAAATGAGAACAATTTGTATATATTTGTTGTTGTGTTTTAATTTAATTTTATGTCTGTATTTAATTTGTCGAATTTTTTCCTTTCTTGTACAGAATTATTAATCAAGACGAATTTTGAATAAAAGTTCTAAAAACAAAATCTAACTCTTGTATTATTAATTATTGTCTATTGGGCTGTAAAATAAAAAAAAAAATTAAAAACCAAATAAAAAACATTGACCTTAATCATGAATTTGACGTTAATCGAATGCAAATAATTGATAATCCTTGACCGTCTTATTCGAGACGACTATTCAAAGTTATTCTACAATCCACAACACCACCAGGATGTAATGATAAATAGACCACAATAATTGAACAATAGCTATTTAATCAAATACATATAAAGAACAATATCAGTTACAGGCAGCTTTGATGATTAGCCTGTAAAATGCACTTAAGAACGATAAGCCAAAACAAAAATATGACTGTAAATTTTCCATTAACCTAATGACTTTAAATGATTGCAGAATTTTATTGTTGGCATTATTAAAAGTAATGAAACCACACACAGATGGTTGCGCACGTACTTTTTATCTTCAAAAAGAGATACTAAACTGAAAATTTCATCAACAAAGTATGTGTACGAGTACGTATTTGTCAAATTCTCAATATGGGTCACCGAAAGAGATACAACCAACAAAAGAGATTTACTTTATGACTTTTGGCACACTATTCAGCAATTTTGCACACACAAAAACAATAATAAAATCAAATATATATTGTATATACGATATGTATATACACAATATAGTATATATATAATCCGGGGTAAACGAAAAATAAAACTTTAAAAATGCTGTCTCCATAAAACTTGTCAAAATACATACAGAGATATTAGTAGAACATAGAACGAGACGACAATTGACCCATTTTCGAAGTTAACAAACACATTTATTTTGTGGCAAAATGTTTAAAAATACATTTGAATGACAAAAAGGGATGTCATCCTTTTTTTATTTTCATTTGTTAATGGATAGATTTTTTAGTAGATAGCTGATATAAATTACCGGAGAGCCAAGATTTTCATTTATGTATTAATTTACAAAATAGTATGTTTAAGCTGAATTTCATACTCATAAAGATGAAGGACTTTTATTAAAATTCGCTGTCTAGTGCTTCGTGAAGTTGTTGAGAACAGTTACAATAACAATGTTGTGTACATCTGACTTAGTTTCTTAAAATTTGTAGACCTCTATTCGATTGATTCATATATTAGAAGCACTTTCTCGACTGCAAATTTATCGATGTTTGCGAGAGATTTTTTGTATAACTTTCCAAATGTTTGTAATAAGTTTTCACAATTAAAACGCCTTGTTCTTGCGTAAAGTACTCCATTTGTAATAATCGGAGTAAACCTAGATGACAGACTTGATCAAAAACAAATTACATAAAATTTAAGACTTGCCCGATTACTGAGACACTCTTTAGTCGGTTTTTTGTAGAAAAAATTTAGGATTGCAACATCTTTATTCCGTGCTTTTCCTTGCTGCAAATATTTGACTTTTGATTGTTTTCAGTCATTATTAAACGAGGTTATAAAACCCCAGCTATTCTAGTTCGCTAGCTTCTAAGAAATCAAAATAACGTTATTGATATTAAAAGTCAAATTATTTATATTTTCTGTTTTATTATGTCGAAACATTCTTGTTTGCATGTTCTATTTCACTTCAAATCTTTCAAATCTCAGCCAATGTTTTAAGGACATGCCCAACAAGGAAGGGTTTATTGCAATAATAATTTTTGTATTGGCATCGTATTCATTATAAAACAAATATTGTCAGATGTGATGCAAATATTGTATACGATAGCAACTACTGACATTGAACGCCTACAATATAATTTTATTTTTTTATTTGTGATACACTTGGGTGGCATCCGAAATGACTTTTAAGCCTATAAAAAGTGAAAATATCGCTAGCGAAAAATTGTAATATACGAATTGCCGCAAAAATCAAAATAAAGCCACAAACTAAAAACGATATAAATTTAGAGTGACCACATCTTGTTTTAATTTTTTTTTTTTTTCAACCATGAATACGTTTTTTTGGGTTATTGGTATTGGAGAAAAATTGAATGGCATTCATGTCCATCTTAGAAATAATGATTACTACGATTAATATCGATTATAATGCAGTTAAAAGTCTCACGGAACTGTTCAGATTCAAACAACAACTTAAGTTTAAAACACTATCAAATTGGAGATTATGTACATACATAGGTATTTAGTTATAATATTCCTACAATCATTCTGAATCTGGTAAAAACAAATAATAGAATTATACAATTTCATTGATTCAAATGGTCACTTCATTTTTGTTTGGTTAGTATATGTGCATATGCATATGAACGTATACTCTGTATGTGTACTCTATGTATTTCTATTTGTAAGTCGTATGCTGTTGTGTTTCCATATGGTAAATTGTGCGGTTTATTGCATATGTATGTATGTATGTAGCATTACATTATGATCTGTCATATTGTCAAAGTGACAAACAAAGTGACTGACTATTTGGCTTACTGGCAATGGTATACATATATTTATACATATGTATGTACGGTAGTGAGAATGTTAATGTTTACAGATGATGTGAATGTACCTTAGAGTCAAAGCTGTTGGTAGGGTTTATAACACGAGAATAATGTATAATGTGGGTTTAGGAGTGTTAGAGGGTAATCCTTAGGTGGAGTGGAACATAAATACGAAATATTTTTTGTACAATATTTTTACACAAACGCCAGCTAACGACTAAACATCAACTTGATGTTAATGTTTTTGGTCATAGCAGCTCCATTCTGGAGCATGAGGATTTCAAACGGTCCCCAAAACAATGATGACTGTCATTCTGCTGCTGACACATGCAGTTTTGTACTTTTAACTAGAGAAGACTACCAACCACAAATACAGTGTAAAGGAAATGTAAAATCTTAGAATAAAGCTGTAACGACGTATGTATTATTCAATGGCGTAAGACTTTAGAAAGAAAATTTTTCATAAACTCCTTGCTGTCGTTTGCTGGTGAATTAATTTTTTTTTAATTTAATTAAGATCAGTACTATTCCAAATTTAAGGAAATATTTCTAGATCTAATGGGCCGAGTTATATGATTTTAACGATTTGCCTTTATAATTTTTTTTTATTTCATTTTTTTTTTTTTTTTTTTTTTTTTTTCATCAAAGGCATGCATTCATTCTTGTTCTAACCCCCCCAACCTACCACCTACCTCTCTTTACCATTGGCGTATAAACCTCACAATACATAAGTACATAACCAAACAGACCGGACACAACCGTTTCACTATCAAGGGAGAAAGTTTAACATGTTTGAGATATATTTCCTTTAAACGTTTAATTTAAACAGATTTTTATTGTTTTTCTTTTTTTTTTCATTTTTCATTTTGCTTTTGTTTCATTTCAAGTTGATGGTTCATTTAAGTACGTCGTCGTATTTATGCTATTTGTCTGTTGAGGACCTGTTCTGTAAAACAACGTTTTATCGGAGTTTCTTATTTAATTTTATACCGATTATTCTATAAATATGTACATATTTACAAAAACAATAAAAATAAAACATACTCATGCTTTTCAAGGTGTGCCATTGGCATTTAAAATTTATGCATATTTAGAAAGAAAAAAAAAACAACAACAACAACAAATTTACAATTACAAGAAATAAAAAATACTTTATTTTAAACTAAAGGTAAGTCTGCATTCATTCATCTTTTGTGAGCATTTAAACATTTCGTCATTTAAACGTTGGAAACTAGAGAAAAGAGGAAACCCCTTAAGTAATTCATAGTTGCAGCAACACCAACTTAAATTATCAACATTCCACAATACTCTTATAGTTATCGATTGTTAGATTTGTTCAATTGATAACAATCTCAATTATTTTATAATACAATGTACATTTTTAAATAGAAAAAAAGAAGATAAATTGATACCATTGTCATCAATTCAATGAATTATTAATAAAACATATTAAACAGATGCCTATGAAAGAAACTCAATGAAATTTTCCTCTTTCTCCATTATTTCTATAAATTTCGTTAAATTTGTGTGAAAGTTTCTTCTTACTCACTCCGTCAAACGTTACTCCATCCATCCACTACAACAAAATAATTTTGTATTTACTTTTACAGACTACATACATGCATACGTATGTATATCCTTATGGGAATTATGAAATGATAACAACGTTGCAAAAACAATCTACTTTATATGTATACGATATTGTAAATGTGATCAAATATTTAAACACTTTATTCATGTGCCACGCTGTTCATTGTTGGACTTTCTGGTCAATCTTTAATAATTTCATAATTAATAGAAATTCAACAGATGAACAGATGTCTTTAGGTTAACCAGTCAGTATCTGAAAATTGTTTGCCGAGCATTTTCATTATGTAGCACTAATGTGGGAACTTTTATGACAAAAACTTTAATGACAATAAATCGCAAAAAAAAAAAAATTTATTTATTTATTATCAAGACATACATACATACGGTCTATTCGAAACAGTGGACATCAAGGTTGATTTAGAGAATTTGAAAAATTTAGCCGGAAAGAAATTATGTATACATTAATGTACACAAAACATTAATATTCAGTTCTAATTATGAATTGTTAAGTTTAATTCAATATTTTTATTACATTATCAACATTTAACAGGTTCACAAGTAATACTATAAATGTTTTTGATCTGCATAATTTGCTCAGTTGCAAAAATTTGATTATACTGATAATATTCGATTAGAGAATTGACCTACAGTACTACAGTGCCAGCACACCCGTTCGAATATAAATCAGTTTAAAACATGATATGAAAACTGTCGGCCAAACATAAATGAATTATTTCCACAAACTCCCACCAAAACTTATCCAATCAAAACAATTTGTGGAAAACCTTGAAATATCGCACAATTAGCGCCTACTTTGTATACCTTGTTTTGCTGCATAGAACCGTCTGCATAGAATCGTCTTAATTTTTTCGTTTCATAGCGTATTATGTACATATGTATATACATGCAAACACTCAAATATACCATATGTATGTACATATGTACATATATCAGTATGTATGGCTGTGTGCTACTGCTCCACTGATTACGTATAAACGTTCAACAATGCACACAAACTTACACGTACATACATGAGGTGAGAATTTTTTGCAAAATATTGCAAAAATAACCAGCATATTTTGTTGCAGTTGCAATCGCAATGAAAGGTACAGATGAAGACGGCCTTCGTTAAATAGTCGTTGACGGCAATAAACTTTACGCTACTACTTATACAGCGGCTTGCAAATGAGAAGAACAACAACTAGAAATGGATGTCGTCATTCGAAATATTTTAAGAAAATACAAATTTGACAACAACATTAAAAATATAATTTATTGTACGAGTATAATCATATAATATTAATGTGTTAGTAACACTTGAATATAAAATTATTTGATAGTTGTTGTCATGTGTGTATCCATATACATACATATGTATGTACATATGTACATATTTGCTTTATCAATTATTTTTCTTTTACATGAAGCAACATCGCCGCTAGACTTTATGGCAACAATTGTTAAAAATGAAAACAACAATGTTGCTTGTGACGAAGGTATTGTGTTACTTTCTGAATATTTGCAATTGAAGAATTACGTCAACCAATTATCGAGTTGGAAAGGGGCACATCTATACCATGTATGCAAAGTTTTTTTTTTTTTTTTTTTTTTTTTTTTTTTTTTTTTTTTTTTTTTTTTGTAGTAACATAAAACCTTTAGGTAGTCGATTCACAGCAAGTACAAAGCACAAGCATATACAAATATGTATGTATAGTATGGCATTTGATGAATTCTGCCCGAATGGCCTAAACGCATAGTTAACATTGTACTCGTACATGTATTTTCTATAAAATTTTGTTATTGATCGATGAATGAATAATTGGATTGATAAAATTATTTGCATTGTTCTCAAATAAATTGACTGAATAAAAATCAAACGACAAAATAAAATCGTCGATAAAAATTATTTTTGTCAACAAATAGTTTCAAATGCTTTCGCCTTTATTTTTGAACGTAGATAGCGTTCCAATAATCAATCAACAACAACAACAACAACAACAACAAAATTTAGGAGTAACAATCTGAAACACACACTCATAGCATCACCAATATAACAATTTCAGATCTTTAGTCGCAATACACCAGTAATTCCATGCATAAATTGGAGAACCTTTAAATTCTATTAAGTTTTGTCGATTTCTTTCACACTGTAGTTTATTAATTTTAATGTAAACTGTTTAGACAACATTACGTTTCTCTCAACAATTTGTAATAAAAGAAATTTATTAAAATTAATTTTTCAGTTTACAATTTTTTCTGCGAATGGAATTTCTATTCGAATTAAAAATTCAATTAATTTGAATCTTTTCGACTAAAACGCAAGAAGCTCCATGAAATATTTTCAAATTGCAATTTAAAACTGGATCAAACAATTGCACCTCATAAGTACAAGCTTTTGGACACAGAACTTTGTCATACAAAGCATAATATTTTCCATTAAACTAAATGTGAAATGTCTAAAAGCACCTAGTACATACATATTAGTTTTCTAAATTAAGCGCGATGTAGGGAACGTATTCGTGTTTCTTAAGATTATTGCAACTGAATCGAAAGAAAAACGAAAAGTGATATAGTAAATGTATTAATAATCAGTCTTGTGGAATTCATGCAAATGATCTAAATGAATAATTTTTGACAACTTATTTTCATTTCATTAATGTCAACTGCTAGGATATTATCTGTAGTCTGTGGTCAGTAAAGTGTTATGAAATGAAAGTTAATCGGATTCTCACATTTAAGTTCAACTAAATCCTGATCATTAACTGTTATGGCAAAATACGGAAAATTGCGAGAATCATCCAAGTAAAGAAATCATACCCTGAATGCAGATAATCGCAATTCTGAAATTCCTCTCGAGAGACTATATAATTCGATACCTTGCAAAGAATAACATTCTTAGAATTTACCAATTTTAAGTTCATAATAAGCATAGTCTTATAACGATCCTAGTATATGTTATGAAAAACTTGATCATTCGAATGCGTTCGATACTGTATAAGATCATAAGATTTGTAAAAATCCACTGATCTAAAAGGTATACATTTGTTGAATGAGGTGCCTCAAAAACAACCTTCAAGACTCCATCATGAGCCCTCTAATATTGTTGTTTTAATAATTTGGTAAGCAAATTTGAAAATTGCAAAGTTATATTGTGTGGTGACGACGTGCAACTAAATATAAATTGTAACATTGCGTCAGGCGACTGATGAGCGAAAGTCTTTAACTAAGGATTGCATTGCCTCGAGATAAATCCCTCTAAATCCTAATACATACATACATATTTGATTGTTGCGATGAATTTATTGAAACTCGAATATAAACCTGCTTTGATCGTAAGCATTCAACCAATTGCGTTTGTAAACTCTGCTAAAAATCATAACATGTATATGAATATCCAATTGTGATAATATTAGCAAAGGAACACTCAGTATGACTATTAGAAATATCGTTCCATTTGTATATGGTTTCAGAATACAAACGAATAAAATAATGTACAGGTGTCAAAAATATTATTTATCTTTAGGCGCGATTGAATTTTTAACTTCTAAGAAAAACCTACTGGTTGTAGTCGCCGTAGTCAAGTAGGTAGTGTGTGTCGATTATTAGACATAAAGCCCGGGGTCGAGCACCAAGCCAGACATCAAAACGAAGTATGAAAAAAAATTCTTTGGCGACGTCTTCTCAGCAGATTTCTGGCAAAAACTCTGAGAGTAAATAAAATTGCCATGAAAAGTTACTCAAAATCTGTAGTTCGGAGTCGAGGTTAAACTGTAGGTCCCGCCACTGAAGTATAAAATTATGGCACACAACATGAGTGGTGTGAGAAGCTAGGCCGTAATCCTGACTGAAGGGTTGTAATTGCCAATTATGTATGTATGTATGTATATATGTATGTAAAAGCCTACTGGTAGTCAGATATCACAGAAGAAATATATGGAACCATATTCTCAAGTCGTTAATAACGTATATTACAATATATTTCTTAATATTGAGTTCAGCACTACAATATGAAACTTAAGTCATGCTTATGGAAGATTAATTTTTTAATTATTCAAATCAAAATTTTTCTTTTTTTCTTGTCGTGGTGAAACTTTAACTTTGTCAAAACATTTCAGAGAGAATATAAATTATCCGGGTAATATAACGTCGAATACATAAGAAAATATTAAATACAATTTTAAATTTACGTACGTACGTACATACATACATATGTATGTATCTTATTTTGAAATTTTTGATGAGATTTTTGACTCAATTACTTTTAATGGTATACGTTGTTCACATAGACTATTTATTATATTCGAATTAATTAATTTGGGGTTTCTAATTACAAAAAAAAAAATTAAAAATTGTTTTCAACACTATTTCGGTTAAGATCAAGGCTAAACAGTATGCCACTCATGATGGATGAGATCGACTTGTTGACTAGGCATAACAAAACAGACGAATGGAAAAGAAACCAGTTCAATTAATAAATAAGTATCTTTTATTTTTTTGCTTTTTTTTCATTTTTTAAACATAAAGAAACCCAAAACACTCAAATGATAAATGAAAAATAAAAAACGTTTTTAAAGCCTAAGAAATTGAGCAGAAAACTTATTTTGACAGATTTTAAGAATACATTAATTTAGTGGAAAACAAAGAATTTAAATTTGTATGTATTAATATCTGATATGCTAGTACTCGATTATAATTTATACATATTTAGGGAGATTTCGTTATTATAAATGTTTCATTTTTTATGTATTTTTATTTTATCTTTGGAATCAAGGTAATAGTTAAGTCCACCAAACATGTAACCGATATAACACTACAGTTTCATCTGCTTTACAAGATATTAAGAAATTAAATGTCCGAAGCATTTGATTAATTTTTCACAGCATATTTGATTACCAATAAATCTCAATTCTCTGACTGAACCCGAATTGAATCAAATGCAAATATTTGCATTTCGAAGCGATTCATAATTGAAAATTGTGTGCATGTTTATGTTAGGACTGATCCAAAATTTTTTAAGAAAATCGTACGTAACCGGCAACCATTTATGAAGAAAAAAGAAAACCTGTTTATTGTAGATTGATTTCTAAGCTTCTGTTTTAAACATAATGTATTACAGTCGGCCTTTTTGTTTATGCTCATATACATATAGACAATAGCAGTGTGTAGAGATGTAATTTCTTTTTGCCATTACTATTCCTATGCTATTCCTTTGTAGAACTTTAATTATTCTTATATGATCTAATCTTTCTGAAGCAAACAGAACATATTTGCAATTGTGTTCCTGTTATGGTAATCTGGTCGTCTTATCACACATTTCATTAGGCGGAAAACATCAGCTGTTTGGAATTTCATAGTTAAATTGCATTGAATATTTGTTTCCTTTGTTGTAAGTCATTCAATCAAGCACTCACCCTCACCCACTCATCCACTCAGTCATGCAGTCAGTCTTCTTCTGCTCATATTAATTTGCACTCCAAATACTTCAATTAGTATCAGATTCATTTAAAATATTTTATTTTGTTTTGTTTTGTTTTGTTTTGTTTCGTTCTCCATACATTACATTTGGCTATTAGTTCCATTAACTCATGGATGCTCTTCTAAATATTCTATTGATTCCAGTCAGCCAGTTTCTATTTGATAAATCTCTTTTTAGAATTTATTTTTTCCTTTTTTTCTTTCTTACTTTTCATGAATTGCGATAGATTTTATTGATTTATTTTTTTTTTCTTTCCAGATATTATGGAAGTTGGGTAAGTACACTGTGCCATTTTTTTTTTATTGTCTCATTATCGTTAGACCTAAATAAATAATATGGAAAAAGTTTCAGAAAAATATTAAATTTAAATAATGTTTGGCAGGCATGTGGCATGGCATGAGTAGTACATTTGTCGTAGCGATGATAGTTCATAACAATACACACAATAATGTTTTAATTCTACAATAATTGATCACTAACAACAATGGTTATTGCAAACAATAATTTCTCTGTTTTCTTTTATCAATTCAAATGCAAATGCAAATGCAAAACTGTTTAACCTAAATTTGTCAATAACGCCTCTGATGCCCACCCAATAACTGGAACAATAAACAAAAAAAAAACTCACATATTGGCAATTAGTAAATTATACCACAGTTTATATGCAACATAAAACATGAGTTGGTGCCAGCGAATTGTCGTTAACGACTGTATAAATTATTTTAAAGAACTGGGAGCAACAAGAAAAACCCCAATTTCGGCAACCTCACATAGTCAGTCTTTCTTACGTGTAGAGAGGCGAATAAGAACTTATTTTACATGCGTCATATCTACAATTTCAATTGAACGAACAATTTAATGTGTTGCATAAAAAATGAAACGACGTTTCAAAAACAGCAAAGTCATTAACAAATTAACACAAAACTAAAAATTGCGGCCAAACCCCTGTACGAAATTGTATCTGGAAAATGCAACGACAAACACTCTCAACGCCAGCGTAAACCATAATTGATACGACAAGGCGTAAGCGAAAAGTATTAACTTAAAAATTGACATTATTTTGGAAATCGTCTTGAAAGCGATCATCAATGAAAACATACCTCGGAATGGGATCGGATGTCTGAGAAGAATTTAAATTAAAATTTAATTAATTTTTCTCATTTGCGTTTCGATAATTTGTTAACGCCAGACGTTTGAGTTGTGTTTAGAGCGCTGAATGTCGTTAACAACGTAAACCAACTGACAAAATGTTTATGGTGCGTGTTTGCCAAGCCCTTTTGGTGGATTCACTATCGTGTTTAACCAAATGTGCAATAAATTAAACGACTTTAACTCGAAACAAACCTCTTTAATCCGCCTTTTTATTCTCCACCCTACACTTATTTATTTGTAATATTTGTTTCTCATTTGAATTGTTACAAGTGACAATTTTAAACGACAAACGATTACCAGCTCGCTATCGGTATTATTCATAATCACCAACAAAAAGGTTCACTAGAGGGTGAGGTGAGTTTGTTTTTGCCAACTGAATTAATATTTGACTTTTTCGTTGTCCTTTATTAAAGGCGTTGTTCACGATTTCAATTAGGCAGATGTAGACCTAGTCCCAATGTATTAAGGGAAAACGCAATTGAAGTAATTTCGATGGAGGCTTCAATTTAAAGATAAGCAATAAATTAAAACACAATACAAATCTTCATCAAGTCAAAATTAAACGCAGATCGTAAATCATGTCAAAGAGTTAATATTTCATAAATTACAATGGAATACAAAAATGTGTGAATATTTTTTGTGCAACACAAAAACAACTGCATCAATATCAATCCTGTGTGTTGAGTGTATGTTGTATTGCTTTTAAAATTTAAATTGATTTGTGTTGTTGTAGACTTGAATATACCACAAGCTCAGCAAATCATTTGAACTACAATGAACTTCGGTAGTCCGATCTTACTCCAATATTACATTTCTCTTCCACATTGAATGAAAAACGCTAAATAAAAATACTATTGGGAAGTGGGAAGGTATAAAATATTCCATTCTGACGCCACATTACAATCTCATGGTATTGCTGTTATAGTAGTCAAATTATTGCATACATGTGCTACACAGAGTTGCAACATGCAACGAGAATTTTAAGACAAACACCAGAATTATATTGTACATAATAAAACTGTCCTACTGTCTGTTTCCTTATGCACGCAATACGACAATAACCGGCAACGAAATCAACTCCGTTGTTCCATAAAAGAACGCGTTTACCAATGGAATTTGACACCAATTGGCGTCAAGAAATGCGTTAAACGATAAACAAAAGAAATAAACTTACAAAAGAAATATTGAATTACAAAATAATTTATGCATCTGCTCGCAAACAATTCGGAGCCAGCGATCTTTAAAATATGAATTAAGAACAAAAACATTAACAGCCAACAGCTAACAGCCAGCAGCAACAATAATTAATCACCATTCGTTCATTGTCTCAATTATGCAACATATTAATATAGAATCCTATTCTACTCTTTGCATTAATGCTATGCAATAATTGATGAGGGTATGATTTTTTCAATTATAACAAAACAATTAAATAATTACAAATACGTACTTTATACTCATCACAACAATACTATGATAAATTATTTGTTAAACAATTATTTGTTGCATTTTAACAAAATTGCTTTCTGTTCCGATGGAATTTCTATTGAAATTGAAAGCTTTTTCGGAAAGAAACTCGTCAGTGTATACATTTTGATGCTTCTGTAAACAGTTGTTATTGGTTACTAAAATGTTTATTCATTCGACCATTCATTCGATTCATTCATTCATCTTTTGTGCCCAAATTCTATAGATTAAGTTGCTCGTGTTATTTGTGATGAACATAATGCTGATGATACTGGTCTCATCAATCATTTTTTTTTTCTATTTTTATTTCATTTCTATCACTTCTCTTCTGTATTTATTGTCATCACAATGAAAATATTATTTTTTTATTGTTTTTTTTTTTTCATTATTGTTGTTTGTGTTGCCCTGAATAGCAGAGTAATTTTTTCGTCATCGAACAAATAAAAAAGCCCAATAATTTAAATTTTTGTTTTCTCGTTATATTTTTTGTTTTTTTTGTTTTTTTTTAATATTATTGACTTTAATGTTATAATAATACGATAATTGATTGAAAGCGATTCATGCATTCTCCTTCATTCATTCATCAATCGTATATTTTTTGTGTGTTAAATTGATGAAAGCACCAATACGAAATTTATGTTGGTAAGAATGGAATCTCTATACTTGCATAACTAATACTATTGAGTTTATTTGTAATAAAGGTTTAGACTGCCATACGAGTTCGGTTACAACTAACTGAACAATACTTGTCTTAAATGTCAACTCTTACAGTAAAAAATATTCAAAAATAGGCCGTTTGAACCGACTTGGCATGGTCTTTTTTTATTAATTTCAGTTTTACTGTGCATTTTCAAAAGAACAACGTGTTCACTGTTCTCACCACGTTGCAAAACAAAGGAGATAAAATTATAAATGACAAAATAAATAATTTTAATTTGTAATTTCCATTGGAATTTTAATTTTCCAAAGCGACCACCATCGAGACCAAGATAAAACATAGCATAGAAGAAAATATAAACTGATTATAGATTTTAAAAGTGGAATATCGCGTAAAGAGCCTAACCTAACCTAAAGCCTAGAGATACGTTATAGTGTCATCGGGGATACTTGATAGAGTATCTCATTATTAATTATATATAATTATAATGAGACTTTTCCAGCAACTAAGTATTAAAGTCAAATATTTGTTTTCTCGCTTGCATAAATAATTTTATAGAAATTTTTCTTGTTATTAATAACTATAATTATAAAATAATTCTGCTGTGGAGCCCTTTATTGGTATACATACATATGTACATATAATACTACAGATACATCTAATAGCAAATTGTGTTACACATTGTTGCGTTATCACCAAAGTCGAAATAAATGTCGGAATGTTTTTAAATTTGCTTTAATTATTTTCGTTATACGGAAATATGTTGTACAGCGATAATTGTTGCCTTTAATTTTATAAAATGTCCACGAATTTTATAAAATGTCCACCATTAAATTAATTTTTCATTTAAAGAGAAACTACTACAGAGAATAAACTATCGACCATTTTTTTTTCACAAATTATAATGTGCTTCGGCATTAGAGAATCACTGTAGATATTATAGTGGAGATATGAATAAATAACGAAAGATTTAAATAATTCAGCAAGTGGGAATAGGGTAGGAACTTAAGAACCATTCACCCAGATGCTACATCAACAAATCATACACACAAATCATGAAAAAAGTATGGTTGCTTCAACAAAATTGCATACAGGAGAGTACGAAACGTGTCCAACAACAACAACTCGTAAACTGACAAATCATCAAATAATTGCTTTCGATGTTTCTTTATAATCATGCTGGTGGTCTTTTTTTTTACAAAGTCTGTTCGTTTGTTCGGACGATTCTTATTGCAAAAGAGTAATGTTAGCCAGACATAAATTGAATTTTGCTTTTGCTTTTGTTATTGTTATTGTTATTTTTATTTTTTTGTTAGAATATTGTTACGAACAACCGCAAATTAACTGAAACCACAATAAATAAACAAAATTCTCGTTTGATTTCATTTTTATCTGCACATGAGTATCTCATGTGCATCCAACAAGTACCATCGAAACTATTGCACCCAGTTTTTGACGAAAGATGTTATCATTGACATACCCATTGATGCCTTTAATTAACAGGTAAATATTTTATAATAACGTCGCAGTTAAATTAAAATTTTGTTAACATTTAACTGAAAAACTAAAATGAATATTCTAATGAAGTTCAATGCACGGGTAGGTCTATTTTATATCAGTATTTCAAATTTCCTTTATTAATTCTATTTTTTCTATTTTTCTGTTGTTTTTATTCATTTTGGAATATCTGTTAGATACCCTTTTACTAAGCTATATACACCTAATGTAAACTATTACATATCTTCTAGTATTCTATTCATACAAATAATTTTGAATCAGTGCAAAAGAAATTTTTAATTTTCTTTCTTCGTGATCTACATAGGTTAGAACTCTTGTGATTTACCATTGCATCATACTAGACTGGTTTTGATTATTGCCAACACTTAAAAATCGTTGATCAATACCGATCTGGGCTTCATACTGAACTTCAATGTTCCTGTCAGACGAACACGTAACTTTGAAACGTTGCCATTAAAATATTACAGATCTGATTATGCTAACAATGATGCAGGTTAGCACTTTAATGAATGCGATTGCATGATCATGGAATTCATGGAAGAAAGAAAGACTTAGCGGTTTTTCTGAATTTTTAAGTTAGTTTTTGCAGTTTGTTATAATACTCTATGGTTTTAATTTGTACATAGTCATTAAGGATATTAGAATTAATTGATGTAAAGAAATAAATAAATTTGTTTATTGTTATTAATTTTAAGAAATATTATTTTTATGAATATATTTGGGAAGATTAATTCACAAAAATATAAATAATGTACTCCAATTGTATAGGAACTGTAAATAAATTTATAAATAATTAAAGAATTTTACAGTTGTTCGTTCCCTTTAATTTGTCTGTCATAATTTGTCAAGTCATATTGTTGTTTGTTAATTCTGTTGACTGTTTGCCTGTATTGTTCAATTGGTTTTCTGTCTCTGTTTATTTGTACAATATTTCGATTCAATTTCAATCCAAATGTTCACCCAAATTCAAGTACAATGGGAGCAGTTCGACAACTGCTACAGTTTATTAGACGGTTATTATCCGTCGGATATTTTTCAATTTATGTTTATTATTGTTTTGTAGACAAACGTACATTTAGATAAATGTGACTAAGTACATATTTATTCATATTTATGTATGTGGATCCAGTTCATTACATTTGTTATTGTTATTTTTCTTCTCGTATAATTGTCTATGATAACCCGTTAAAACAATAAACATTTAAATTTGAATACAAATATTTCGAAATCTACCACATTTTTATGACAACGTCTTATTTAACGTCGAGGTGTGAAATTTTGTTCTCCATATTTATTTTCATTTTTTTTTTGTCTTGGGTGGTGGGGTTTTTTAATATGTATGTATAATGATGCTGACAAAATCAGTACTTGCCGGGAATAGTTTGTGGAATTTTATGATTCATTTTATAAAACCAATAAAAATGTTAAAACGTAAACTCTCTTTTTAAAACACATACATATTTTAATTGCTTATATATGCATGCATACATATGTATATACAGACATACATACATTTATATATTAATTTTCTTGTTTTATCTCTGCTGCTGTTAGCAAAAAATTTTTAAAAATATTGTAGAAACATTTTAATTAATGTATTAGAAACATTAGAAAATTAAGTTTAAACAAGAGAATTAATTGCTTTCAGGGTGCCCTGGTAGTATAATGGAGAGTGTACTAGACTATTAGCGTGAGGGTTTTGTTTTCGATTCCCACCAGAGACTCTGGTCTGCTACACTCCACCAAGCATAAGACTTAAGTGTTCAGCTCGTAAATAATTATATATAATTTGTAGTTGTTGTAATTAATTAATTAATTAATAAATAATTGCTTTCAAATACGGAATGGCATGGATTTAATTATTAAGTAAAAATTTTAACTACAATTAATTTAGGCATTTATTTACTGTAATAAGGAGATGGAAACAAATTGAAATTAGTTTCATTTAATAAAGTAGTCTGCACATTCATATGTACATATAGTACATATGTACATTATTGACCATTTAGACATTGTTCTCATTCCGTCAATGTCTAGGCGTGATCTAGAGTTTAAAATTGACTCTGAAACTTACAACAATTACAAATCTACAGTCAGAAAATTGCTAAGATTGATTTATTTTTTTAATATCCGAACCGTGTTTGATTTTGAAATTATAGTCTAATGAGTATACTCGTTCCATGATTACTTGTTCTCTTTGTCGACATTCACATTGTGTTTCAAAACGTTTCCTTAATTTTAACGTTAACTTATGTATATAAAAAGCGTGAAGTTAAATATCAAAAATCTGAAGAGTGACTTATTTTATGAACATTTTTATTTGCACAAATAGGCATAGGAGATAAGAGGCATAAGAAAATCTAAATTTCTAAATCTAAAACATTCGAACATAAAATGATGCCGCTCGAACATACTCAAAAGGTATTAAGCAAACAATGGATCTATTGTTATGTATTTCTTGGTGGTTATTCCCAAAATCTCTATTTTTCGTTCGTTCTTTTTATCCTTGTGTTAGAGCAAGTGCAAGCAATTAAATGCCAAAGAAAATAGAAAAACATCTGTGAACATAGTTGAGTGTGTGAATTACTATGTTCTTGTATTTGTATCTCATATCTGTGGCATAAAATAGTCGTGAAGCCGCACGTGACTGAGATTGTGCCATCGTCATACAGTACACACTCGTGCTTATATGCTTATCAGTATGTGTGTATGTTCTCACGTATTTGTCAAAAGTGTGACAAAATAATTCAATCATCCAAAACCGAATCAACAAGTCAACGACTTGAATTTTAACATGAGCAGTTTGCGGTTGATAAAGCCAAATAATAGATTTAAAACTGAGAGAAAAACACAACAACAAGAAGAAAAACAAAAAGAAAAAATATTGTACAATTAAAACGCACTCCACTTCATATGAGAATTATTACAAATACGTGTACGTTTGGACGTGCGGATGTGCACTCTGACTTTTTTCACTAAAACACAATACATCTAATACGGATCGAACGTCGTCATGTCGTAATGTTACTGACCTAATAGTCATTATGATGAATTTATGTTTCACACATATGCGTCTCTTATTATTATCAATTTTATTAATAATTTTATTAATAATTTCTTAATTCCAACACCGTCCTACCTATTGGTGTTGTGTGTGCATGTGTAGCTGTACGTGTTGATATTTGTAATTGTGGTACCCAAGCCCATTAAAATTTTTTTATTTAAGTTGCTGAATACTAACTTATTCACGGATTTGAATTTATTTTGTTTAATTGAATGAAATTCTTTTTTCTTCGTATTTCACCATTTGAATGATTATTCGAGTGAAAAAATAAAACTAATTTGTGTGCCGTGATTATATCCACGCAAATTTGATGTGAAATTAAATAAGAATCCTTCAAATAATGTATTCAATTTATTCTTACTTTAAAAACAAACTGCAATGCAATTGAATGTTTTGTTATTATGTAATTTAATTATAAGAATGTGAAAGCAATCGTTATACTAAATTTATGCGCTGTGTTAAAAGGATTTGAGAAGAAAATAATTCAAATATCCTAAAATCCTATTATTCGATAAACATTCAAATTTAGAAATGGAATTTCATACAACATCAAAATAATTTTTAACAAATGTAAAGTTTACAGATCTATGCACATATTTTTAAACTTTACTTACTTACTTAATTGGCCATAACAACCCGTTTAACGGATTTCGGCCTGCCGCAACACATCCTTCCAGGCGCCTCTGCTTCTTGCGCGCCTACGCCAGTTGGTCACACCAATCGATGACAGGGCTTCCTCGATTTGGTCCTTCCAACGGATACAAGGTCGTCCTCTTCGCCGACTTCCGCATCAAATACTCGTCTCGCCGGAGCATCCTCATCCATTCGAACGACATGGCCGAGCCAGAGCAGCCGCTGGATGTTAATACGCTGTACAACGTCAATGTCGTTGAGGAGCTCATACAGCTCACTGTTGAATCGGATACGGAAATCATCGCCAACACGCACTGGACCGAAGATCTTACGTAGGACTTTTCTCTCGAACACTCCCAAGGCTGCTGCATCAGCACTTAATAGGGTCCAAGCCTCAGCGCCATAAAGAAGCACGGGTAGGATGAGTGTCTTGTAGAGTGTTAGTTTTGTCGGACGAGAGAGGTCTCTGCTACTCAATTGCCTATTGAGACCATAGTAGCACCTGTTGGCAAGGGTGATCTTACGCTTGATCTCCAGACTGACATCATTATTTTTATTTTTTTATTAAATTTTAGTTTACTTTAAAAGAAATTAGAATTAACAAAAAAAAAGCACACACACACAAATGAAACGCGTATATTAATTCAATATTTTAAAAACACTCGATATAAATTATCGACAAAATTCAATATTTTTACTTATCGATAAAATATCAATAAAAACTTAATACCAATATACATAAGTACAATACGTAATAGATCCAGTTTTTACTAAGGGCAGTACAATGTATTATCTGAACGTGGAACTCTTTTGTTTCACTGTGTTTTCCTTCTATTTTATTGCAAAAATCAATCGATGCGCAGAAAACATTGACGTATTTTGTGACAATTTAATACTTAATCGATGTGTATGTATTATGCATTACATTAAGGAAACATCAATGTTTATTTTAAATACCTATCACTAGTTCGATGGTGAAAAGAAGTTCGTGGAAGTGCGGTGTAATTACCAATTTTAGTCACTTGTTAACATTTAGTTAAAAACGATTATTTAGTTTTTTAAAATTTATACGTTCAATTGCGATTCAGTTCACCTGTATTTTTTTATTAAAATTGTTATTGAAATTCGCATTTCCGTAAAATTTTACACAATTTTCAATACGTTGAGGTTACTTGAAAGCTTAGCTTCAATTGTATGAAAATTGAATTTAGAACCATCAGAACATAATTTGTTTTAATTGGTTTAAGTCCGATTCACATACGCTCAGGCAAAGCAAAGATGAACTTTTCTGTTCTTTTCATGTTCTAAAGATTTCTCTTATATTTAAGAAAATGTTTAATTTTAAACACGATCATTGACTATGTAGATTTGTTAATTGAATACGTTAGTGAATAGTTTTCTTTTGTGAAATTTCGATACGATAAACATGTAAAATTGATATTTTTAATTCAGAATTGAATTTGCTAGTAACTGGATATCTGCTTGCAAATATTTTGACCTCTACTGTACATGTTGAGCGAGATATTTCTTTCTTCAGCACTCAATCACTTATTTGTTCACACATATCCATTTACGTATGTATGTACCCATGACAGTATGTCCATATGTATGTATTTATTTGGTCGTTTTCTGTTCTCTTTGATATAAAACATCATCAATCACGGAAATTAAAAAGTGAGTCTGGACGAATCAAAGACTTTGTTGATGATTTTTGCTGACTCCAAAAGAAAAGAAAGAAAAACTAAGTAAAAAACAAAGAGAAAAACAAGTTCCTGCTATCGGAATACACGATCTGTTTTTATTCTTCTTGTTTTTAATGTTTTGTTTTGACATTTGCCCTCTTTTTTGGATTAACTTTAACTCTTATTTACCAGAAACGTTCTGCTTTTTTTTTCTATTCCTTTCTTAAGGCTAAGGTAACCCCTGTCTATTATGCTGGCTAGTGTTCGCAGTACTAGAACTGTTGTTGACGAAATGATTGATTTTTGTATTTCAGAATTCTTCATACTTCTCACAATGGTCACGTTCTTCTTTCATTCTTCATTGTCGTTGTTCATGTGTGAAGGTACAACATCATCTCATCTCTGCTAGTTAAAAAATGTTTTCTCGTCTGCTTCTGCTATTAATGCTTTTACATAAATTTGTTTTTATTTTATCTTCTATCTTTTTTTTTTTTTTTTTTGATGACTACACATCAATTTACTGGCAAAACAGCATCATCATGCACTAATAAGGAAATTAATTGATTTGCATTGTGTATTGAACGATTTGACAAAAGAAAAAAACTCAATTTATTGTTAAAAAAAATTACAAAATTTTCAATAAGGAGAAGACGTTATATTGCATCAGGGAATTAGAGGCAAGATACATTCTGTTGATTACAATGACAATCACCTTATTTCGAAAAGACTCACAACGGGTTAAACATATTTGGTTGGTTGTGAAAAATATAAAGAACACAAGCCATCAAGGTTGCGATTACATAATCAAAAGAACATAAAACAGAGCCACAAACCAAAAAAAAAATTTCAGATGCAGGTGCATCTTTTAAGAAAAAATGAATTATGCCGCATTAAATACATTTTTAAGTTTGTGACTAAATAACACGCAAAGAAGAAACAAAACGGTATTAAGACCTTAAGCGCATTCTTAAAATAAATTGAAATTAAATTCAATACATTAGTGTTTTTATTACGAAAGAAATATACACCGTAGAAATTATTAGCAAGGTAGTTTTTCCAATACACCTTCATATTATCAATTACATTGCTAAACTTCGAAACAAACACTTGAACACTCTATATAAAAAAGGTTTGATAACAAATTTCCAAATTCTATTCTTTACGATTCCAATGTTTTGGTATGCAAAAAAAAAAAATATCTTAAAACTAAAGACGAGAAAAGTTAGAGTAAAGAAAAGAAGAAGACCAAAAGAGGTGTTTGACACTTGTTGTTACAACAATCATTTTAAATATTTTCAAAGCCTATCAAATAAATATTTGGAGTCTTGAGTGTTAAAATATTCACAAAATGACTCTTCTGTTAGTCACTCACTCACTCATTCATTCATTTATTCATTTATTCATTATTTAATCAATGTGATGATTGTTTTTGGTTTTGTTTGTGTTTTTGTTGTCGGCTTATTAAACAAAAGGAAAGTATTTAAACAACTACTAAATTCCGAAAACACGTCTTCAACATCTTCATTCGCATGGATGTCATGTAAGTAAATATAAATACAGTAGTTTTCCGATTTAACGAACATTCGACTCAGTGATAATCGCATTTGTAGTCGGTATAACGAATAAGTATAGAAATTAATGAATATAACGAAAGTGAAAAAGAACTGGATGGAAATGAAAAACGGGAGCCCAAAATCAAACACAAAGATATCATTGAGTATTTCGAAATTTGTATTAAATGGTCTCAACAAATCATATTTAATACTTCAAGAAGATGCCGTTGAACGAATGATAACAATTCCAAAAAACAAACTGTGATTAATTAGTTTGTTAAATGAATTATTTCTGTATTACAGTAGTTTATGAATTTGTTTTTTTTTCTTACTTATATTTTAACGAAGTATGTATGTATATATGTTCTTGTTATAAAATATTAGAAATACTGTATACATATATATATATTTTTGATTTTTGAATAAAATAGAGGACGCCTTTCATTTTCAACTTAGTAGTGGATATAACGAAAAATTGTCTTTAACGAACAGGCCTGACAACAATTAGGTTCGTTAAATTGGAAAACTACTGTATTGTATACATTGCATTTGTATATAGTATGTACTCATGTATGTGGGTACATACCACTCCAAATGAGTGTCGTATCAAAATACATGTACGAAATTGTTTTTATCTACTGGTCTATATATATATATGTAAGTATGTGTTGGGAACGTATACATATATACGTACATATATTTACATTTACGGTAACTGTGCCTTTGTAAGAGTACATTTGAATTTATTATCTTAGAGGCTGTTTACTGACTTGATTTTTATTGCTCTTTTGAAAATGTCATTTACAAATGCGAGTAATATAGATGAAGTTTTTTTTTAATTTAATTTAAAGCTACTAGTTCTTCTCTTTTTTATTCACCATACTGCACAGACATACATACATACACACATATTTCTTTAAGCCAAAAGAAGACAAAAAGTTCATTTCACTGCGCTCCAACAAGCTCTTTAGAAAAATAATTTCTGTATTAATTGAAGACATACACACGTTTTATTGTTATTATTATTTATTTATTTATTTATTTATTTATTTATTTTTTTTGTTTCTATTCAGCTTTAATTAAAATAAAACGCATTGAATGAAATTATTCATATTAAAAGTGTAAGTATGCCGAATATGAAAACAATACAGTTTGCAATCCTATTTTATTTCATGAAGTTTTAGTCCAACAGGAAACTCTTGAATAATAAAAAGAAAAACTCGTACTAAAAGTTTAAGGAATAATAATTTGACACACGGAATATATCTTGGCAAACAAATATAATTTTCTGAAGTATTAAGTAATTTGCCTGTTAATTAATGTATTAAAGAAATAATGTAAAATAGTAGACGATGAAAAACAAACTTAAAGAATATTGAGTTTAAGGACATTTGATTTAAAATTTAAACAACTGTCAATAAATTATGTAAGCAAGTCGGTAGTTCTACACGGAAAATGGAAGATCTTCAGATGATTCCATAAATTTAAAAGCAAAAATCATTCAAAATTTTCCTATCGCGATAATTATACTTATCGCTATATTTATAAATATTGAATAATAAATAACAAGTAATTTCTAAATGACGTTTCAATATAATAACTTAAAATTTAGTATTTATTATATTGCTTAATTCGAAAATTTTCCACATATGGTTTCTTGACATATTCCAGAAGTATTGAAATTTATAAATTTCCCAAAAATTAATAAAATTCTAGCAAAGGTTTTGCAAACTAGAAAATATTGTTAACGAATATTGCTAATGCAATGAACTTATCAATCAGATGAAATGTTATTAAAGAAATTTTGTTAAGCAAAATTAAAAGGACTCGGTCAGCTAACTTCAGAGACATAAAATACACCGTTAAGTTCAAATCAAATGATAAAAGTTACAGAGTGCCATGATTCATATTTTAAATATAAAATTATAACAAAACAAATATCTTTTTGCATAGACTTTACATTATTTATTAATAATTGAGAGTTTCCTATTTGTTTTATAATTTAATCAGAAATGATAATGGCTAATGATTTTAATTCTACCACGATTAATGCTTTATTTGTGTAAAAATGTACGAAAATAAAAGTTTTTAATTTTATGTATATCACGCCTACTATTATTAAATACAAACTATACAGCATACAGAGTGCAAAATAATCGTCATTCATATATATTTATGTATGTATGTATGTATGTATGTATACACATATAAATTTAAAAATCTTTTTTTTTAGTTGAAAATGTTGAAAGTCTTTTGTTATTAAATTTTGCGGTCAATTGTTCTTTTATTTTTACACTTGATTACAGTTTATTTGAATAAAAAAATTCTCAAACCCATGCAGCGTAAAATCAATTGACGATTCGTGACATTAATTTGAAAAATATATTTTTTAAATTATTAAACAATAAAGTTTTTCTTTTCTATCAGTCAATAAATTAACAGCTTACCAACGAATATTCAAATTCAATACAAATTTCAACGGATTAATACGTTCAAGGTACTTTTCAATTTTTTGCTCTTTAATCACTTTACATTGGTATGCATTGTGTGAATTGTGTGCATTCATAAAGTATGTACAATGTACATACTTTATGTACATTGTACATACATACATACAATGAAATACAAAATTTATATGCCGATCGTACC
Organism: Sarcophaga rosellei; assembly: GCA_930367235.1. Lineage (NCBI taxonomy): Eukaryota > Metazoa > Arthropoda > Insecta > Diptera > Sarcophagidae > Sarcophaga > Sarcophaga rosellei. The sequence goes on along the minus strand of OV884019.1, from coordinate 507,306 downwards.
AACCAAGAGATTAATATTTTTGATTTATTTTGTTAAGCCTACAACAAATGTGCGCTTAGAACTAACTTTGACAAGCCACATTCCATTTTTAATATTCAAAATTTGTACACGTTTTTTTTTTTATTATTATTAAAAACGACAATTATCAACAAGACTGCCCGTAGCCGTATAGCCAAATCATTAGAAACATTATCACATAAAAGATCAAAGACGAAACAAACAAAACCTGTAAATATCCAAACCACCTTCATGTCCGTTGTCATCGAAAACCACAAATAAAACAATAAAAAAAATAGAAAATAAATAACAAACAATGGAAAATATATTGAGTAGGTCCACTTTTCCATTGGTTTGTTCAATGTAGGCATACATAAATGTACGAGAATATTAATAAACATGGTTTTATGATTTTTTTTTTTATGAAATTTTTACTCGTCTACTTAATAGTAGTTTCAAATAGAAAAACTTAAATAACAAAACGTCTATTATTTTAAGTACGTCAAATGAATTTTACAACGGATTTTACACTCTCGATTTTCTTTGGATGAACAAAGAAAGAAGACACCTTTAGACACAGTGTCGTGCAAACCAAGCGCTACCCTATAAAAAATTTTAATGTCATTTATTACTGAAATTATTTAATTTTATTATTTACGTTTACGTACCCTATACGTTGCGATGTTAAGGTTTTACGGCAAATCATCTGGGCCGCATAAGACTTATATAAAAAATATATGTATGTTACTTTATGTAAAATAATAGTAAAATCAATCCAGGTCTTTAATTGAAAGTGTTCAATACAAAAGCCTAAAAATAATATCTTATATCTAGCCGCTCTAATAATATCAGTATATATCAAAAAAAAAAAATTCAAAATTTCATTTTAAGAAGAGGGAACAACAAATTCCTATATTTTGGAAAGTACCATTATTTTCAAGTATGTATGTAAATTAGATTTTTACGTTACTTTTTTAGTGATATCCAAAACTGTTAAAGTTTTCCAATGTCTACGAAAATACATATATTTACTGCAACGACAAAAAGTATCCTATGTATGTGTGCTAAGTAATGACTATACATATTATGTTATGTTAGTTTTGTTTTGTACGACACTGTATTTCGAGGAAATATAGCCTATAAATCAAAGTTAATGGATTCAATCTCTTTGTTGTATTTCTATCATCAACTTTCTGAGGTGTTATAGGGAAGAAACCTATATATGTACATATATTGCTTAATACATACACACATGCCCAAAAATTATTAAACATTCACTTACATTTAGTGGTCATGTCTTCAATAAAGTAGTACACATGTGTTTTCTGATTACAGTGATAAAAAAAATCGATTAATATTTGTCATAACTCGTTCTCTCCCTTTCAGTGTCAATTTGGGTGTCAACTGCACTTCTCATACTTAGATTAATTTTCAAATTTGTTGCCATCGCTAGCGTAGGTTTAACACTTTAAAATCGATAATAGAAATCAAGTAATCAATCAACTTAAAATATGTAGTGGACTGTGTTTAAAATATCTGTAAACTTTTGTATATTAAAATAACTGAGTTTTCTGGGATTGTTAATGATGCTTTAAAATAGCACAACTCTAGTATAAAACATAAAACATTTAAAAATATCACATGTGATTTTTTTTTTTTTTTTTTTTCAAAACCATACATACATATGTGACCAAGAATCTCACACGTACACTCATCCGTTTTATTTGGAGAAACATCTGTAGATTTGTCGACAATAAGAATTATTTTATTTTGAAATTTTTCATTTAAACTTTCGAAATCGCGTGTCTTAGATGAACAAGGTTTAAGGAAGTACAAATATGCGCAATATTAATATTGCTTACGCAATTTTTTTCGATTCATAGATAAAATTACACTTATATGTACATTAGCTTTGAACGGCTCCATCGAAAACCGTCTTGTTTGAGTTTTGACTACCAATAATGTAAACCAGAGAAATTAAAAAAAATTTTAGTAATATCATCCGCTCATTAAAATTTGTCAATTTTAGATATTTTATATCCGCTTATATTGTGATACTTTATGTATAATAGTAGGTCATCAATAAAAACCATTTTCGTTTTCTAATGAAACAAAAGTTAATTTTTATTAGAAAGACTTCGTACATTGCTGTAGCTATTGTAACACAAATAAAATGTTAAAAATCCTCTTAGCAATATTTCTTTTTTCTTTTTTAATATACTAAATAATCGAAAACTCATTTCCAATTACATAGTTTCTTCAATTTAAGTTATGAGAACAGTTGGTAACTATCAAATGCATATGTAGGCAATTTAAAAGTAACAAAAACTACAATCGAACTTCAAAAACTAAAAACTCTGTTTGCAAGAAAATTTCTTCACAATAAAATAAATGTTTATCACAAATGAAAAGGTATTATCTAGAGGTTTGCGACATATAAAGTGACAACTAAAAAAATTCAATTGCATTATTTTCGAAAGATTTTTGATTTATGCCAGAGCATTTCGTAGGCATTGAATTGCATTTCATTTGCATGACCTTAACAAACTATGGTGCACCTTTTCTGAATTCGAAAGACAAATAAACAAAAACGAAAATCCCAACAAGACAAAAAAATATAAAAGAAACTATTAAAAATTAGCAAATAATCCACATATTGTAACACATGCGATAAAGTGCAACCTCAGACAGGCAAAATCTAAAAGCACAATGAAATGAGTAAAATGGGAAACAGACTAATTTATGGTGAAAGGTAAACAAAATACAAGATTTTTTTTTTCACTAACTGCAGGCCATTGGAGGCAAAGCCTGGATGGTGCAACCATTGACCATAGTTGCACAACACTACCTAACAATCGGTATAATAGTAAGTTGGATTACAGATTTATATACATAAATACACACACACACACACACACACACTGACACAATCAAACACATGCAATTGTACCTGATTGTGGCACTGTTTAAATCAAAAATCGAAATTTTAATGAATGTGTTGCAAATAAACTCATGTTACATGTTCAAATTTGTTTGTATGTGTAGGAGTGCAAACGTAGGCATAGAAAAATATTCACATTCACAGAAATAAATTAAAAAGATTTGAACAAATTTTCCGTTCAGAGGAAAAGAAATCGGAAAGCATTTTCATCGTTAAAGAGGAGAAGACAACTTTTATCACATTTAATACCGACAAACACTCACTGAGAAAGTTCGACAAAGCAAGGATCAGAAGTCTGAACTATGCCAAAAAAAAATCTAAATTAAAATTGAAAAATTCAATTTAACATTCTCGAATAAGTAAAACACAACAACAACAAAAAAAAAAGAGTTTTAACTTTAAAAGCATTTATTCATGACACGTTTTCATTACTTCTCTGCATTGTTTTCAAGTGAACCAGGTGATCTAAATGGTTGAAACTGGTTATAAGTCTTATATTTGAATTAGAAAACAAGTAAAACAATATTTTATATACCGTCCAGATTCTTAAGCGCTGCAAAAGTCGTTGAGGAGTGCTCAATGTTGATGTTTGGGTTTCACTTCATTTACTTTTAACACGTTTAAACATGATAAAAAGACCTCTTTTAACTTACTCAATAATAGGGACAGTATTTCTAAGAATTCATTCGTTTGTCTCTTATTTTTCAATAAGTCTACCTGGATCTCATTATTTATTGTATTATAAATATTACGTATGTGTGTGTATATGTATGTACATATGTATATACATTATACTGGAATTTAAATTGGATTCTGTTTTTGTTTTTGTTTCTGCTTATGGCGAATAAATACTGATAAAGTACTGTTTACTGGCTGGTATGAAAGCTTCAATAAACTGGCAAATATGCAAATAGTTTCGCCCGCCTTCTTTGCTGATTCGTTTTGTCATGTAACAAACCTTCAAGCTAAGCTGAATCGACCAAATGTTCATGAAGTACCCAAGGACTTTGTGAATAAATGTATGTATGTATGTATGAGTTTAGGCCAAAGTGTATTATTACCAAATAAACAAACAAATAAGTGCACAGATACCAACAAAATGTGCCTAAGTATTCAATTTGAGTTGCTTTACCTAACGGTAACTTTAAAATTGTCTACAATCTGTGTTATTCGATGCTCGATAATGGAATTGTATCGGCCTTAAGAATAAAATAAAATTGAAAAATATGTAATTAAAAATATTTAGAAATTAATAAATGAAATTGTACCAAAAAAAAAAAAAAAATCCAATTTCCAAAAAGAAAATTTTAACCATAATAAGTCTATGTATTTCGATTATTTCATGGCGGTACTACATGGTAGATATTTGAAATAAAAATAAACCAAAAAAACCCAATATATCGGATGCGGTCTGTTACCGAATACATTCAAAGACATAACACACGGGGAACATAAACTCCGCATAGAGACTCACGGGAAAAAGAGTTCTTGCTGAAAAATGTTAATACATAACAAAAGAGGTGACGAACGAACTCAGCAGCAAAGATAAATCGAAATCGAAACGCAAATATGTACATAGAGTTACAAATAAATAAATAAGTCGCCGTGGTCTAGTAGGTAGTGTGTCGGCTTATTAGACGAAAGGCCCGAGTTCGAATCCCAGGTCAGACATCAAAACGAAAAAATATGAAAATATTTCTTTGGCGACTTCCTCTCAGCAGATTTCTGGCAAAAACTCTGAGAGTAAAAATTGCCATGAAAAGCTTCTCAAAAATCTGTCGTTCGGAGTCGACTTTAAACTGTAGGTCCCGCTACTCATGTATAAAATTAACGCACACAATACGAGTGGTGTGAGAAGCTAGGACTAGGACGAATGGGTCAATTCGACCTCCGGATACTGTACTTGTCACAGTTGACAAGTACACGTCCTCTAACCTAACCTAACCTACAAATAAACTTTTCATAATTCTATAGAATTCATTAGATACAGGTTACAGCTAAGAGATATAAGAACATTTAAAAAAATTCGTATCGATGCTGTGTTAAATTGAGCTTCTGTCAGAATCCAGAATACACACTGTTTGAATGAATACAAATGAATGCAATATCGACTGACAAAAAAAAAAAATATTCATGAAAGTATCATCCTTCCTAAAACATATACATTTCTAATACACATGAATGCATATACATACATACATATATAAGTAAAAATATATATGCATTCGTAAAGTGTTTTAGCATTTAAGTTCTGCAACGATTTAAGCTTTCATTCTATTTATTATGCTTTGAAATCGAATAACAATTATTCGTATTATTGAATGGTCTAATTTGCAAGACGATATAAAAAAGATTACGAGTACAACACTAACAGCAAATACAATAACTCTAATAAAATAAAATTGTTGTCTTTTATTTGTTGTTGTTATGACCCTATCTTTTGTAATAGGCATCCGTATATTTCAGTTGCCTCTAATACACGTGAAGACAACATTCATCCTACTCAATGGGTGATGGTGGTGCTTACAATGCTCACAATGGCCTTTTCTTCCTTCTGGTAGATTTACTCTGGGTACAGGCATCAGCTTCGAAAGGAGGGAAGTGGAGAAGATTCACAAGTTGAATGTTATTTTCTGACATTGCAACTTCCTACAGTTTTCATGTATTTTTTATGATTCAGTTTTATGGCGCAATCATTTATACATTTTTCTCCCTTTTACTATGAACATCATTTGTTAGAATCTTCTAAAAAAAAACACTCCACTTTATTACTCCGCTTCTCCTCCAGTTAAATAAGCTCTTGCTGTCTTTGAAAAGTATATTGTTGGATTATGTTCTTACTTTTATTCCTCCCTCTTTTGATTTGCCGTTTTTAGTACGTGTTCAGTCTTAAATTTAGTTTATCTTCTTATAATTTTCTGTTTTCAATTCCGAATAGATATTTATTCGCAACACCAGATAAATTTTCCGAAGTGTTTGTTATTTACGACTACATCATCTACAGTATACATCATCTACAGTACACTCGGAGATAATCATGCGTTAAAGTAGAACCCCATGAATGATATTCAGAGGCACTGACAAATTACAATAGAAAAATAATTCTATTGAAACAGAATTATAAAATTAGCTTGGATTTTATAATATGTATAAGGAAACCTTTAATTAAACAATTCAACTAATTTTGGACTTCTGAATCGAAAACATTCTCCCTTTCAATGATTGCAGGGCAGTATTTAGGAAATTTCTTAGACTTAGATTTAGTCTACTTGCAAGAAAAACGCTTAAGTAGCATTTTTGAATATTCAAAAGAAACCGTCAATTTGCTTTCTTTCGATTTTTTCAATATATGTATATATATGTATTTCTTTTTAAGATTTCTGTTGTTTTATACATCACTTTAGTGCTGAGTACAGGAAAATGTGTTACATAAACGAAAGTGTACGTATGTAGATGACCTTTATAAATGCATAAACTTTAGTCAAAATTTCTTTGCTAAATTGTTGATAATAAAAACTATTATTTCCTGTTGTATCGAGAGTTGCATTCTAAATAAAAGAAATTGTTTACTCTTATTCACTTATATATATACATATCTATATATATATAGATGCTAATATATATATACATATCTATATATATATATCTATATATTTGTATTAGCATACTCATTTATATTAACAATAGTATTTAACTCTCTGAGTGCCGATTGGTAAACTTTATCTTTTGAGCCAAATTTGTTTCATTTATTTACGATCTGATGACTTCGAGAACCTTACTATGTACCTCTCCAAGCTGTTTTGTTATTGTTGTTATTTTATGTACAATTGATGTACTTCTATCTTGTATTTATTAAAATCTCTAAATGTCAATATGTATTAGAAACTTTGCTTATGGAAGAAAAATAGAATAATGTAATGTAATCCAAACTAAGAAACCTAATTATTCTCAATAATATTAGTGTAATACAAAAAACAAATTTGTTTTTATTGTGGAACGTATTCATATGTATATATATATATATTGTATGAATGTACTGAACTAATTAATAGCATTAGAAATACGATCTTATTTTATTTACTATTCCAATTTTTAGTATTTTTTCTTTTCAATGCTCATTTCTGTCGTTTTGGATTTCAATTATATTTTACATATATTTTCATTCAAATTTTTCTTCAACACTTTTTAATACGAAATAAATAGGAATTAATACGTAATGTAATGTATGAATGTATACTGAATATAAACAATACGGTCTTCCTGCTGTGAAAAATATTCATCTTTGAATACTTTTCGTGCGTTATCTTGTTCATTTCACTCAGAACAATCGACATGACACCTGATGCAATTCCATCGAATTTCTTTCTTTTACCAGACATCTGTTATGTTCATATAAAAATTGCTGTTTTTTTTTTAAACTTTTATTTAATTTGGAAAATTCTTGATTATGTTTTTCTTATTTGCCACGACAAGAGGTATACAATCAATCGGCTACTTTAACACGAAACTGTTCCATTAGGTCAGATATTTTTCACTTCCATTATAAACATTACAATACATTTACATTCTAAACACATAATGTAACTTGCTGTCAGTTGGATTTGTTTGACTGTATGTTAATTAGGCATTTGTTATTATTATTCTAGGTTATGAAGAGGAATTTATTTATCGATTATTTTTCAAAGGAACACTTTTTAATTGCTCGTCATTAGGTAATTGTTTAATTAATTGTATTTAGTAAGCTAGAAGCAGATTTCCTAGTTTTTCAGACAAAATTATTTCTCAACAGAATATGTACTGACTGCATGGTATGATATGTGGCTGTTGTTATTATTACAGTGCTTAATTAATTTGTATGAAAACCAATTCGTTTTACATTGCATTGCGTGTTGTGAGAAATTAAATAAATTGAAGTTGTAATTGGGTTCTATTCTATTTAATTTGTTTTTGTTAATTTATGTTTTAATTAATTAAAAAAAAAAAAATTATTTAAATTAAATGCGTAAAACAAACAAAAGAATTTGTCGTTTATGTTCTCTAGTTCTTATTCACATGTACATTCCAATTCATTTATACATTTTTGTTCATTTACATAAAATAATATCACCTAAATTGCAAATCGTCCTACCCTACAGTTCTAATATTATACTTTTGTAATAACATCACATACGTGTACGTGTACGTATGTACATACATTTTAAAATACATACGTACAATATAAAATTTTCGATTTTATTTAAAATTCGGTTTTATTTTTACAGCAGATTCTTCCTAAACCCCTAACAAGCATCCGACTGAATGCAGAAAATTTAATTTTTCGTTTAGTCTGAGTAATTAACTAAAAAGTTCCTCAACTCTCACACATAAAATATCCCGGCATTCAACTTGATAGACGTCTGGCTTGAAGAAACCCATACCTTACTGGACTGCTTCGACTTCTCTCCTAGAAACAAGTTAAAGACACCAAAACAAAATCTTACATTGCTACATAAAGAGCATTATGTACTTATACTAGTTAATATAATACATATGCTGTATGTATATTTTTTTGCATTGAACATAAAGGAAACAAACAATAAATAGTACAGTATTAAACATATTCAAAACAAGCGATATTATAAAACAATACACCATTTGCAGAAGATACAGTGAGCGTTATAGTGAGTCAACACCCACTGTAATTTTAAATTTTCTATTATGTTCTTAAGTATACAAAAAGTTCCTTTATCATGGATTGTTGTTTTTGTTTTAACATTTTATGAGTAATAAATAAACGTTTTTATTTTTGGAAATTTATTCGACTATTCTCATTTACTTTTCTCGATATCTTAAGAAAATGAATTATTTCAGTGGTGTTTACTCACTTTTGGTGCTCACTGTATATTAAAATAAAGTTCATATTTGTTTGGCCTAATGTGTACATTCAACGAATTTGAGTTCGTTGGCTGAGCCTTACAAAAATTAGAGATTTAGTTATTTTCAATAAATGGAAAAGCAATAAAAGACAGAATTGCAATAAATGACGTGTTTGTTTTGGCCCGATCTATTAAATTTCTTATCTAATTAAGATATTTACGCAAAAGTGTACGTGTAATTGTTGAGTTTCATATGTATGTACATATGTGTGTGAATGAAATAAAATTCAAGGTGTGATTGCTAAAAACTATAGACAGTGGGTGATTCAGGACGCAATATAGAATGAAATTAATTGAAATTAAGAGATTAGTTCAATAAAAGATTGAATTGAAATTTCTATTGCAAGCAATAAATCGCTGAGTTAACGTATTCACTAATGTACATACATACAGTCGATTTTAAGAAATAGTGAAATGTGAACTCCATGTCCATGTTACTCAGTCAGCATAATCACCATTTGCAATTAATATTCGCACAATTTCAATGCGATTTCAAATAATTTTTAATGTCCTATAGCTTTCGACAATTGCAAACACACTTCACCTACATAAAATAAAATAAAATATGTATGTATAAAATAAAATATAAAGTATAATATAAAATTTGACTCAAAATATGCAATTATTTTTTCGGTTGTTGTATTTATAAAAATTTTATTTATTTATTCATATCATTTGAACGTCCGATCATTATTGCAGTCAAACTAATATATGTATGTATGTATGTATGCATCTGTTCTTTGAAGCTATTTGTAAAAGCAATTTTAGAGAAATTATTTAAAAATATAATTTTTTAACACTTTTCAAGTTTTCTGTGTACTGGTCAAATACATACATATGTATGTAAGTTTTTTGTTTTAATTTTTCTATACAGCAATATTAGATTTGTTTGATAGTTTTGAAATATAATAATATTTCAAGATGCTTCGTTTTTTTTTACAAACCAGTAAACATCTTATATTTGTCATCATTAACGAGTAATACTCTCAAGGAGCTTTATTGCCTTGAAGCGCACACGCATACAATGTTCTCAACTATAACTGCAAATACCACTGCCCTCTACAACAGACTTTGGCCTAGACAAATAAAATATTCTCATTAAACGAGGAAAGCATAAGAAAATTACGAATATATACATATATAAAGCAATAAATAAACAACAATTCAAACTATACATCCATACTTATAACAACAACTGCAATTGGAATAATAACTACAACAACAAAAACAATATAGTAAAAAAAAAAGTACATGTGCCGTTAATACAACAAAACATCCACAACAACAAAAAGGGAAAGAAAATAAAAAAAAAGAAAAGATTTACAACTGAAAACATTTACATACAAATGATGCCTCATAGTCATCCATACGATTTTAAAATGCAAAGTAAAAAAAAAAAATACTTCTCGATACAACATCCCACAGTAGAAGGGAAAGGACGAAAAACATCTTTAAAGAATAAAAGGATTCTGCTTAAGCCATAATCTAAATAATTGAATTTGCCTTTGTTGATTAAACCAAATAATAAATGTATGAGATATACTCAATACATCAACGAGTTGGTTTGAAATCTGGCAAAAATGAAGGAAACAATTTTATTGTGGACTTTATTTTCGCTGTTCCCAATTCAACAATACAGGGAACAACAATAACAACTTGAACTAAAGGTAAAATAACAGCAACAATAACAAAAAAAAAATAAAAAATATCATCAATGGAATGTTTCAATCGACGCTGTCATAAAAATCGTTTGTTCTCCCATATGTTCATATGGCAACAGTACAAACAAATAAAATATTTTGTTAAATTCAAAAAAGCGAAGCAATAATAATTTAAGAACAGTTTGGGCCTTATTTGTAGACAATTTATAACACCATGAAGTATAAAAATAATAAAATGGAACAAGTGAGAGCAAGAAAATAAATTTAAGATTTGAACGAACTATTTAAACAAACAAACGCAAAAGTAATTTCTTAAATAAAAAAAAAAAACTAGATAAATAATTTAAACAATATTAAATAGTGAAATAAAAAAATTAAAAGAGAACTTTTAATTGATTTTCGACAGCATCAAATTGAAAGTGAAAACGATTCAATTTATACCTCCAGTAGTAGTAAGAAAAACTTGATAAACGGCAATTTATAGTGTAGACCAGACATACTCAACCTGCGGCCCGCTAAGCTTTTTTTGCGGCCCTCAACACATTTATTATCAGGAACATGATTTACAAAATCTGGCATTCAATTTTTAGTATATCTTGAGATTAACTCCGACTTTGAAGTACAGACATAGAAAACCGAAGAGGATTGTCGTTGTGGTGTCAACATGAGATCTGGTGTAAAAGTGTTGCTACTGTACACGCTAGATTTATTTCCAAAAAATAAACATTTGACAACACATACATTTTTGACAGCTCTAAAGTTGAATGCGTCACAGTTGCGGCTTTATTACAAGTAAACATTTCGCGGAATTGTTTCCTTATAATTTAATTATCCATAATGACGGGAGTGTCTTCAAAATCCAATCGAAAAATTTCCGACGAAAAAAGAGTGTTTCAAGACAAATGGGAAGAAGAATATTTTGTTGTGTCAAATAAACATGGTTCGACCACATGCTTGATATGTCGTGAGAGTGTTATATTGAAGAAATATAACATTCTTCGTCATTATACCACGAAGCACAAGACATTTAGTGATAACTTCCAGCGTGGCTCTTTAATAAGACGTGAAAAGTTAACATCCTTAAAGAATTCCTTACAACATCAACAAAATATTATATCAATGGCGGTATCACATGACGCAGCAGTGACAAGAGCGTCGTATGAAATTTGTTACATTCTTGGTAAATATATGAAACCATTTACCGATGCAGAGATTGTGAAAGAATGTTTCCTCAGTGCTTCCAAGGTATTATTTGATAAATTTAGCAATAAAAATCAAATAATATCTAAGATCAAAAGTATGCAGCTCTCTGATTCTACCGTTGCTAGACGCATTGAAGATATTGCAAAACACATATTTAATCGCATCATAGAAGATTTGAGAAAATGCAAATATTTTAGTTTGGCTTTTGATTCCAGCACCGATATTTCAGCCACATCACAATGTTCCGTTTTTGTTAGATACTGTACAGGACACAATTCAGTTCATGAAGATTTTTTGAAATTTCTTCCTATGAAAAATCAAACCAGAGGCACGGACTATCTCAATACTATCAGTACATTTCTGGAAAACAATAATATTGATATTAAAAAATTCGTTTGTGTGTGCACTGATGGATGCCCTTCAATGATAGGATCCAAAAAAGGATTTATTGCTTTATTGAAAGAGAAATATAATTTAACAAATCTCTTATCTTTTCACTGTATCATACACCAAGAAAACTTATCAGCACGTATCTTTATTGCCGAAATAGATGCTGTGATGAAGACGGCAATAAGTATAGTAAATTATATTAGAGCCCAAGAACTGAACCACAGGGAATTCAAAAGCCTTTTGGAAGAATTAAACAGTAACTATAGTGACATTATTTTACATACCTCGGTGAGATGGCTAAGCCGAGGTAAAGTTCTGGAACGGTTTTATTCTTTGAGGCATGAAATTATTTTGTTTTTACAACAAAATAATAAAATTTACAGCGAACTTAATAATGACGGATGGTGGTGTCTTTTGGCTTTTCTGTGTGATATCACAGAAAAACTTAATGAACTCAATCGTGGCCTACAGGGTGAAAATAAAATCATATCGCAGATGGCGAATAAAGTGTTTGCTTTTGAAGAGAAATTGAACATCTACCATGAAGAAATAGAGAACCAAGTTTTGCATAACTTTCCAACTGTTATAAAAGCTAAACAAGATGGTATACATGTTTTTGAAGAAAACTACAAGATATTTTTAAATTATTTAGCTGCCTTAGCTAAGGAATTTAATAACAGATTTCAGGACTTACGTAGTATTAAGAATTTTTTGTTACTTATAGAAAATCCCTGGCACCTAGAAATAGCAACTTTAACACATTTAGCTGCATTGGGATATGATTATGCAGTGCTTTTTGATGAATTTATTGAATTTAAGAACGATACTAATCTGAAAGCTATTTTTGAAGAAAAAAGAGAGGGGAAGGAATACATCCACTTTTGGGAATTAGTTCCTGAAAAATACAAGACTGTAAAAAATTGTGCCTGCCTACTTCTCACATTGTTTGCATCAACATATCTTTGTGAGTCATCATATTCCAAAATGAAATATGCAAAAAACATATACAGGAATCGACTTACTAATTCGCACCTTGATGACGTATTGAGGGTAGCATGCAGCAATTATAAACCCGATTTGTCTAAAATTGTTGAAAATTTATCCCAATGTCAAAAATCACACTAATTTCAAAATAAAAGTTTGGATACATATTACTTTTGAGTTTTATTTTCTTCACTATTGTAATTTTTAACAAACCGTTTGATGATAAATGATATGAGCTACTATTTTTCTGTTTTGGTTTATTATTTTTAAAATCTCAAATGGTTTTCCAAAAAAACGGAGGTGGTTTCATGATATTTTTTTCCATACCAGTATAGTGTTGCGGCCCGCGTAGCCTTACAAATATATGTATGTGGCCCGAAGAAAAAAAAGGTTGAGTATCATTGGTGTAGACGAATAATAGAAGATGCAATCGGAAACGTGATAAGGAAATACATAACAAAAACATGAGCACCCTTCATTTAATTTACATTTTTGCAAGTTCACTGATATTTTTCTTAAGATTATAGTAATATTATGAAGAAAAATTAATAATATTTTGCTACCTACCTATATTTGGTTAAGAATTTTTATTTACATATTATATATTTATTGTAGATTACTCAGCAGATTTCTGGCAAAGACTCTGAGAGTAAATAAACCTGGGACTATAGATCCCGCCACTCACGTAGTATAAAATTAACGCACACAACATAAGTGGTGTGAGAAGCTAGGCCGTAATCCTAACGGATGGGTTGTAATGGCCAATTAAATATGTATGTATGTAGGTATTGTAGATTAACACAAATTTTATCCTGGTCATGAATTTATGACATAGGCAAATAAAACTTAATTCACTAAAGTAAAGAATCTAGAATATATAAGCAGCTTGGATATCTCCATTGCTGTTTTTCCATCAGATTTTAGTTGTTCGATCAGTTTTCGCTCGGCATCGCAACTCAAAGTACCTCTGGCCATTTCTAATTAAATATTTCGATGTATTCCAACATAAAATAAAACATTCGTTACTCGCTCAAAACACACAAAAATTACTTAAAAACCAGATACATAGTATATCTGAAATGTCTTAAATTCGTGGCCAGTTTCAAATACACGTTTTTACAATAATATGATCAAAAAGCAACAAAATGTACAAAGAAACAAAATAATAGTAACGTTAGTTTTTCTTAATATTACAGGGTTGTAAAAATGATCACAACGAAGTCAGTCATATGTATGTCGTGTCTTAAATTCGTGGCCACCACTGTATATGTAGCTGTTTAAAGTTTGTGTCTCAAGAAAACTATGATGAAAATTGGGTCGTCTTTTCCATAGTATCCACCAGCGTTACTGAGTGTTTTGTTCAGAATTTCATAAATACCCCGAAACCCCTTCGTGTCATAAATGTAAATATAAACCTCGCAAAATGTAAATATAATCGAGCAAATATAAGCCAAGCCACATGTTTTTAATGAATATGGGCGTAAACTCTGAAGAATAAAAATATAACATATGTATATGTATGTATGTATATACTGAATAAAACAATAACATTATGAATACTGAACTTAAGAAATTTGTTTAAATAGAATTCAGCTTAGAAAAATACAACAAAAACATTGCAATTCGTTTTTAGTTTTGTTATGAATTCTGAAATTCATATTACGTACATCGTTTTAAGATTATTACGTAAAATTAGAATTTTGAAATATCTTCCCCTTATCCAAAAGAATAGAGCAAGATAGAGAATATTTCTCTTTCATTTTATATCGAAACAATTTATTTCAGGCATATCCAAATTTCCATGTATTTTTGTTTGTTTGTTTTTTTTTTTTGTTTTCATTAATATCCCTTATTATGAACAAAATAAAAAACAATCAAACAATAATTAAAAAAATATTATCTAGTTTATCAACCTTTTGCACCCTCATAAAATTGAACTCTTCTTTTATGCATTTAGCCATTCATTGAGCATATTAAAGCAAAAACTGAAAGTGAAATATAAAAAACGTTTCTCTTAAGTTATTCCCAATTAAAACGTACGTAGGGAAATAAATTCTTAAAATTAAAATAGAATAGAATTAAAAACTTTATATGAAAATTTAAAATAATATTTGTACACATGCCGAGCATACATATGTCAAGAATTAATCCAAAAAAAGTGAAAATAAGTCCACGATCAAAAAAAATTCTTTTTTTTTATTATAAAATCCAAATTTTGAAATCAAAGTAAAGTTTACTTATTTAAATTTCAATTAATGACGCCTTTTATTTTTCAAAACGTTTGAAATGCATAGACATTGTCGGAAAATGTAAAATGCGAATTAAGAGCAGTTCTTAAGAGAAAACAAAGTAATCTGCGAAGTTACACTGAATGAAACAATTCATTGGGTATCGATTATTTATCGATTTTTTGGATCTTTGGATGAATAGAAGCATAACGACAAAATGATGCGCAAAGTAATCGTACGTTTGATCTCTTTATAATTAAGTCACGCTTAATACCCAAAGTCAACATTATAGCCAAACACTTTTGGTATTTAACACCTTTTATTAAAGATCATGAAAAAGAAGTGAATAGAGCCCCATAGTCATTAAAAAAGGGTGTGAAATATAAATTACAAGGCAATTTGTTAAAATGGCAGGGTTAGCAGCAGCAGAAGCACAAACAGTGTCAGTAAATTAGGCGGGTTTGGTGTGATTAAAAAAATTACTATAAAAAAAAAAATATAGAAAAAGATGAGCAGAATAGAATACACAAAAAACTAAGTTGGAAAGAAACAAGCTCAAATACTGAATTAAACTACTGGAGAGCAATAAGTCAAGTCATTGATTTGTATTTGTATTGGTAATGACTAGTAATACGATCCGACCGATTAGACGATTAGTGAGTGCGCATTCCAAATTGACAACAACTGTTAATTAAAAACAATTTAGAGAACATAAATTGCGTAAAGTTATAATTGTATTACGACATTAAAAGAAATTACACATACATATGTACATACAAGTATGTGCGTGCATACACCATCATCACAAAATAGGTCATTGTACGCACAGAATATTTAATGCACACAACGGAACAATTTTTAAAATTAAAAATATTGTGAATTAAACAAATTCGTAATTTACAATCGTTTTCTGTTTTGTTTTTCTTATACTTTTTCTATTTCTTCTTCTTCTTCTTCGTCTTCATCTCCTCCTTTCTATAGCATAAGATAATTCATAAAGATTTTAAATGCGTTTCCGTTAATGTCTTACAGTTTAAAGGCCATTTAGATCAGATACATTACGTTGTGCTTGTGAATCTCTTTTCTCTCCATTATTGAGATCATTTAAATAAAAAGTTTTTCCTTTTATTTATTTGTTTTTCTATTTGGAAGAAAACGTTTTAATTGATTTGATATAAAAATGATGAAAAAAAAACAAATTATTTTAGCACCCTTTCAGCACGAGAGATATTCATGGGATAAAAAGAGAAAAATATCAAAATAAAGATTAAAGGCTTAAAGAAATCCGGCAAAGACTATTACGAAAATAATGTAAAACACAAATATGTAACTTGTAATTCATGAGAGATGCGAATAACAATCGATTTCCTATTTTGACGTTTAACTATCCTCTACAAGCAACTAAACCGAACGAAACTGAAGCGTAGCGAACTGTTCACCCGTCCTGAAGATCAGTGACTTAATTGTTATAATTGCAGATTGATATCAATCATTAATGGAAATGGAGATCAGACTATGGCGCCATCACACATGTTTACCACTCTGTTTCCTTTAGTCTTTACTTTTATTTTCCTTCATTTTCGTTTCAAAACAGCATGCATGTGTATTATACTGTCAGTTTATTTTCTGGTTTACTATCCACAACTTTTGTATGTATTTTGTAGTTGAAAGGAACTTTTGTCACAAGACAAAGTAAGTCTAAAGTGCAATTAAGTGGCATTGTGGTATAACTTCCGCTGGTGCATTTAATATTTAATACACTGCTGCTGCTGCTGCTGCTACTGCAGAATAAAATAAAAAGTACCAGAACCCTTTATTAAATTCAAGTTTATTTTGAATCTCTTTACTTGGCGCCACAAAGTAATCTTCTTGAAATTACAAATTACCTATGGAAATTACCTGCCATTGAATTTCAAGGTCAACTTTATACAAGCATTGTTAGATGTAGACTGGTATCCTATTGTATGCTTGTATCAAATTAAATACTATATAATATAATAACAGTCTATTAAATAATTTAGGTGCTCTGGTAGACTTTTTAAAAATTCAGTTTTTTCAAATTTTTTTAAATTTTATCGCATTTCTTCGATTTATATAAAGTACTTCGTCGGCTACATCTCCCATCCCTAAGGTATTTTTTTTTCAAAGGTTTAGCTTTATCTTCCTATCACTTTTGCTACAGTTTATCTCTCTTTTTGTGTTTAATAAAGATTTTCTTTCTTCATACATACATAATTGGTCATTACAACCCTTTCTTTGTGTGTTAATTTTATACATGAGTGGCGAGAGCTGCAGTTTAAATTCGATTCCGAACGACAGATTTTTTGAGAAACTTTCCATTGCAATTTTATTTTCGCCGAAGAAATACAATGCAAGTCCACCCTTAAGGTGGCAAAACCCACCGGCTTTATTTTGCTTAATTATGAAAAGATTATGTTACAATCTTCCGCAGTTTCATGCTACATTATGTCGAAGAAGATATGTCACTTCTAAAGATTTTCCAGCAAGATAATGACTGCAAAGTTACCTAAAAAATGGTTTGAAGATAACAATATCAATGCATTAGACCGGCTCGCACTGTTTTTAGACCCAAAACCGATCGAGATTATGTGGAATTTAATAAAAACAACAATTAGACGAATGTCTCTCGAATATTGTGAAAAACTTTGAGAATTAATCCAAACTGTGTTGTATGAAACACTGGATTCAGCCAGTCATGCCAAAATCTTTTCGGTTATATACCCTAACGGAATATCCTTAAAATTGTAACCATTTCAGAATAATATTGGTACTGAAATTAATGCAAATCTATTATTATATTGTATATTGTTAGAGTGTTCGGATTTTTGGTTTTTTTTAATTTTAACAGAGTTAATTTCGATTTTAAACGATATAATATTCTGTAAAACAATAATTTTATGAAAACGCAATAAAATTTGTTTTCGTGATTACACATCACCAATTTTCTCTCTGCGCGCCTCATTGATGTCCTTATTGTTTTTCACATGCACCGATAACACAAACATACAACGATATCCGATAAGTTAAATGAACCCGTTAAAAATTCGAAATTTCTTTGAAAGGAAGATAATAAGTAAGATATTTGGCTCAGTTGAAATTGTAGAAGGAGTATACAGATTCCAGTACAATCACGAGTTGGAGCTACTTAATGAAAATCAGAGTATTTAACGTGTTAAAAGGCGCTTGCTTGGGCATATTTCATACACGAATGGTTCCGATACAAAAAAAAAATGTGAAAAAATAACGTTGAAGACAATTATGACAATGAAGGGACCACAAACAAAAGGCTATGAATAGCGAAGGATAGAGAAAGGACTGCGATTACTGAAAATAATAATAACAGTGTTGAAGGCAAGTAGACTGGAAATATTACCAATGTTTAATACAAATCCATAATGCACAAGATAGTTCATCGAGAATAACTTTTACACAATTCGCACAATGTATAATTTTTGCTTCCTGACTTTATATAATGTGAGAGTTCTTGCGTTCATATAATCTGAAACTAATAACAGAGTCCTTGAAGTCATATAAGTCTTGCATAAAGAATTGGAACAATTTGTTTCTCAATAAAAACGTCGAATGCCGTTTGTGTTCCATATAACGAATGGTTTCATATAACGAATAAATTAAAAAATAAGAGTTTATTACAACAATATATTCCTAAAATTTTTGTAATAAAGTTTGAAAATGATGATAATGATTTATATTAACATTTCAGACACAACACCATCAGCAATGTACAATTGCGGTGTTTTTGTGTAACGAATAAGTACAAACATATTTTATTACATAAGCCTGTACGAAATTATTAAAGAATATATTCATCTCATGAAATACTGATCGATAGATAGATTGATCTTTTTGTTAGTCGTAGAACATACGATATAAGATAAAAAATATATTTAAATAGAG
Source organism: Sarcophaga rosellei (assembly GCA_930367235.1). NCBI lineage: Eukaryota > Metazoa > Arthropoda > Insecta > Diptera > Sarcophagidae > Sarcophaga > Sarcophaga rosellei. Next base: position 488,051 of record OV884019.1, on the reverse strand, counting down.
ACCAAATCATGGTGACTCATATCTCTAAAGGGTGTTTACATATTTGATGGAAACATTTTTGAGAATAATGCAAAATACATATTATTAACAATTTTGTAAATGAGAATATAATTCACTTCATTATTTTATTTTCTCTTGCAATGAACAGCAGTATGTTCAACTCTAATATAATACGGAATTTTCTTTAAAACAAAACTTAATACGAGTTTTATTCAACAATATTCCATAACTCATCATATTAGCATTTACATATGATTGATATTAAATGTTGTATAGCTCTTTCAAGTATAATCTGACAGAATCTCTTTATATTTTTCATTACAATTTACATTAAAAAAAAAAAATTGAATTTACGCAATTATTAAATGAAATGCGAAATATGTGTTCACTTAAAACGACTACTTATACTCACATTAATACATCATGTGAACATCAATTTGGTTTCGTTTTATTTTCTCACATTTCTTATTTCATTTTATATTTTATATGAAAATGCAATACATTTTCCAACAATCCAGTTGTGTACACATACACAGCACTAGTTCAATAAGATACTGCTCGTTAGTAAAAATACTAATGTTTCTACCCGCCACTGTATTGATAAAATTTTTGTTTTTTTTTTTTGTTTTGGTTTTGAAGCATTTTTTTTAATATGCACTTGACTTGTGTTTTAAGTGAATTACGTACAGCAAGTACTTGCAGTTTACCTTTGGCGATGTAACAAATATCAAACGTATTTCAGTTTCTTTTTAGTCTGCTACTTGGAATTTTTGCTGTACATTGACTACAGTTGTATGTCCAATGTTTAATGTTTAATGTTCAATTTTTTTATTTTTTTTATTTTTGTTTCTTCATTCGTTTGTATCATGGCACTCCAATTGAGAGAGAAAAGCCAACTGCCAACGAATGGTTGGCCAGTTAAATTTAGATTTTGTTTTTATTTTTATTATGTTCTCTTGTTGGAAACCAACAAACCAAAAATGAAACTTTTCTCAATGTTTGGCTATAACTTTTGTTTCTATACACAACCAATGAGAGAAAAAACAAAATAGACGCTTAAATAAATAAATGTTAAAGCAACAACCACAATCACAAGAACAACAATAAGAGAAACTAACCAATTTATGCAATAATTTACAAGTTTACAAGTGATGTTTTGTTTTTCACTAACAACGGCTCTCTTGTATATTCTCTCTCATTGGTCTCCCACTGTTTCTAACATCATCATCTCTGCCGAACTATCTCTTTGAACCTCCAATAAAATTATTTAATGCCCTACTGCTGTTGCTGGCTACTGCTTAATTTCGTTGAGGTCAATTTAGATTAAAATTTCATTTAATTAAAATTGTTCTCACACAGGCCCACAACACATATAAAAACCCATAAGCTTAGACCAGGGGTCGGCAAACTGCGGCTCGCGAGGCAAATGCGGCTCTTTGGATGTGAAGCTGTGGCTCTTTTTTTTGTATCAAAAAAAAAAATAATTGTTTAGAATCGATTGACAAGAAGTGCATGAAAATTAACAAATCATTTCGTTTCCATAATGTACACAGCTTTTAATATTTTCAATCGTTCCGTACATGAGCAAAACCAAAACAAACACTTTACGAGTGAAAAAGAACAAAAACAACTCAAAATTTGTGGCTCTTTTAAAACTTAAGTTTTGCAAATTGCAATATTTGGCTCTTCCGTCTCAAAAGTTTGCCGACCCCTGGCTTAGACGGATGGAGTTCTCTATCAAACCTCAACAAGCAGCAATAAGAATACATTTCATTTCATTTCATTTTCTATTATGAAATTTATATTTGAATTTAAATGAAATGAAAAAATAAATAAAAAATTCAATTTGAAAGTACATCTTGTGAAATTGTAGAAATTTCCTTGATATACACTGCTGTTCAATAAAATAGATTCACCATGATTAACATCTTGCAATTAATTAAAGAAGAGTCACGCTTCAAATTATTGAAATGTATCGGAATTATATTCATAAGAGGCCAGTAAACAAAGTGCAGTTACTTTTTTACGTATACTCCTTTGCATAAGAGATGTCTAGTAAACCTTTCGGAGAGTAGGTGAATCTATTTTATTGAACAGCAGTGTACATGTTCGAAGTACATATATGGTAGATAAAGGAAAAAAACACAACACCAGGTACTAAGAATCTTCTTGAATGCTTCTTCTTCAATGCTTCCCTCTACAGCGGATAGCTTTCTTAATTTTTTTTTTTTTTTTGTGTCAACTCCTTTCAAGCATATTAACTGTGGTTAATAACAGCGCAATTTAACGGAGTGTAAGAAAGGCGATAAAAAGATTAAAAAATGATTATTAGCGATTAATGCATTACATTGGAAAAAGTTGAAAACAATTACAATGTAATTGGCCACAGTAAAACTAGGCTTTGTAGAAATAAAAAGGCAGTAAAATTATTACCCTAATCGAAAAAGGTTAATTTGTATGCGTCGATTCATATCTTGTAAACTGAATCGTCCATTCGAAGTGAAAATGAAAAACTTTTTCAAGCGGATGAAACAATGAATTCTTCCATTTGTTTTTTCGCAACATGTTCCCATATACTATATACATATTTTTATTTTTTAATATTTTTTGTTTATGTGTTCAATAAGTAAATATAGAAATAATAAAAGCCTTGAAATAGAAATATGTATGCATGGAAGTGTAAATGGATTACATTGTCTGATACTAATAAGAACTGATAACTAGCCGCATAGCACAGTTTATGAGAAGTCTTTTGCATTTATTCATTCAATACTTGTGACTATCTTTATTCTCTACGGTACTTACGTTATTAACAGTTTGACGCTTCGTCCAAGAATTGCTGTGTATGGGACTTGGGTTTATAGATGCAGCTGAATACGACGAGTATCGGTGTGGAGGAGAAGAATTTTCATTAATAGGTCTTCGGTAGCGAAGTGCCTGCATGTCGCGTTGATGCTGCAATTGTTTGCGATAATGTTCGTGTTCAATTTGACGCCATTTCTCTTCTGAAAACTTGACATCGTCATTCTCTTTTAATAATGCGTCAGATGCGTTTGATGATAATGATGAGGCAGAAGCAGATGTTGAAGTCTTTATAATGTCTTCATCATCGTAATCATCATCGTCATCGTTTGAATTCAATTTGAACTTTTTCATATGATATGCCAAATTCTTGAATTTCTGATCATTTTCCATATGCCGGTTAGGCTTATTTAATAATCTCAATGGATTACTATAACGTTTTACATTCGTTTTAGAAGTAGTGGATGGTATTGATGGATATTTATTTTGTTTATTCTCCTCTTTGTCGTCATCCTCATAGGAATAGTCACTATCTTCGTTCGCTCCGTAGTCATCTATACTTATATCGTAATTTGCATCTTCCTCTTCTTTTGACAAAGATGTGGGATTATCGCTGCCTTTGTCTTCATTTACATTATCGCCTAAAGGCAGAGAAAATCGTTTTATGTCTTTCTCTTGATTGATATCGATATTGGTGTTCGCATCAGCAATATCACCGGCATGGGCATCGGCATTGTCATTGAAGAGCTGATTTTGTGGGTTGACTAAATACTCGTTTGCTGTTGATTTCCAATATCTATTAGATGTAGGAAGGTGGAAATGTGGTCCTTCGGTTGTAGCCGTACTGACAAATGGAGTGGAATACGAACTTTGACGATCGAAATAACGTTGATGATGATGTTTTGCTCGGACACCGCTGTAGTTGGTAAAATTTTGTTGCTTCATTTCATGATTCAACTGACGCAATTGTGGTTGCCGGTAACTGTGCAATTCGTTATGCTGGCGGTGTTGATGTCTTAAATGATGCTGCACCAATTTCAACTCGGTTTGCTGCGACAATATTTTCTTTTCCAAATGGTGTTCATGACGATGATGATGTGGTGTGGGAGATGTAATTGGTTCTCTTAATGCTTCTTGGATTTGCTGGTATCTTAAACGTCTATTGTGTTCTTCGTCATCATTACTGCCATCATCTTTATCTTCATCGTCATCATTATCATCATCATCATCGTCGTCGTCGTAGAGATCGTCGTCAATGTCAGAGTTGACGTCATAGTTTTGTTGTTGTTCGTGCTGGTATTCAAAATGTTTTCTTATTTTCTGTTTCAGTGGATCATTTTGTTGTTGTTGCTGTTGAAAATGTTCCTGATGTCGTAGTGTATGCGATGGTTGTAACATTTCTATGATTTCACTTGAACGTTGTGTCTCCTCTTCGCTACTGTAACCACCAACATTCTTATTTTCCAATTTTTTTTGTTGAATCTTCTCGAAGATGCTATTATCATTTGTTTTATCGGTTTTAGCATTTTCTTCAACTTCATCCAAGACATTGTCAGCAGACAATGAACTTTTGCTGCGATGATCATAGGTAAGCATGTTCCCATCTTTAGAGGATGTGGCATCCAAGTCGTTTGCTTGAACATTAAGAGGATAAAAAATCAGTGTTAGGCAACAACTGACGAAAATTAATAGCAAAAGGCTCATTTTGCTCTTAAAATAATGCCTCTTTCTTCTTCTGGGTATGTGAGCCCATGTTAACAAAGGTAGTTTTACTGATGCAGCGATTAAATTCTTTGGAAGAGCCATTTTAATCTGTATATATGTATATATATGTATGTGTGTGTGTGTTTATAGGTATGATTTTTTTTTTTTTTGTAAGTGGTTATTTTCTATTATATTTCACTACGTATTCTTTGAGAATGTTATTTTTAATTAAATTTGCACTCTTCTTCAATTTAACGATTATTTTCCCTTTTCTCCTTCGTGCAAATAAACCACTTTTTATGTTTCCTTTCTCTTATTTGTAATTTTCATTAATTTTTATTCATTTATTCGTTGATCGACAAACTGTCAGGGTTTCAAACAAAACACTGAAATTGACACGCTGCAATTGTAGATGGCAGCCACAACAACAAGGGCAGCAGTAACTCCAACATTCAAAGCTAAAAATGTTGCCAAATGGCAAACGCTCACATCAACTGATGAAATAAAATGACAACAGAAGTGTCAAGCCTGTAAAACGCGTTAAATGTTGTTGTATAGCTAATGTACATACGTATGTATGTATGTATATATGTTGCACGACAAGCGGCTAATCAACAGCCAACACAATTTTCGCGACACTAAACACTGAAAGAACTTGCGCAAGATTTCCTCAATTGCTTAATTTTAACCAAAACAAAAACTCTTGAGAACCAAAACACTCAACTTAATATTCAAATTAATTCACAGACAACAACAACACTAGAAATATTACAATTATACGCGCGCATTTAAAATTCAAGTTCATTCACATGCCAAAGAGCAAGAAGGCGTAATACATAATTTCAAATCGATTCTCAAATACCATTTTCAGTATGAATTAATCTTTTTTTTTTTTGTATCTTTGTATTTTTTCTTTGGTTTTCGTACAATAACAATTTCTTTCTTTATTGTGGCTCTTCGATTGATTTGTGTATCGCTCTCATTAAATTATTAAACGATGCAACAATATTTTTGTTGGTGTTGTTTATAATTATACAGGAATACAAACATTGATGCGTACTTTTGTGTCTGTGTATATGATGTGTAAACTATCAAATCAAAACAAATCGCACAAAAGAGAGAATTAAGACAAAGATTCATTGATTTTATTTTCTGTTTCTTTTTTTTCTATTCGTTTCGTTTTTCTTTTATTTTAATTATCGCTCTTGTAAAAAACTCTACCGAATTACCGTAAACACGTTTTGAACAGTTGAACGTCACGTTATAAACTGAATCATACCGATACACAAACCATAGCAGCTACAGCAACAACAACAATTCAAACAAAAAGTACAAGTACAAAAAAAAAACGGAAACAATGTTTGTATTTTGTTCCCCATTTACATTGTATCCGTATGCAGTTACATTCGCAACATTTTCATTGTGAACATGTTGCTACGCACAGCTATAAACAATAGAATCCACTATGAAGAGAAAAACATAAACACCCTATCTCTCATGCACCGCTGCCTAAAAGAAACACACTGGCTGAGTTAAAAGCAAAACAAACATCAGCTGTTTCACTATGAAAAATGTTGGCAAATTTATTTTAGTATCTAAACATGTTCAAATGCTTATGGTTGGTAATTACAGCAGCGTACAATGTATCTCAACATTGCAGTTTTTAACTCATAATCATTGTTGTTCTTTTGCTTTGTTTTCTTTCGTTTTTAAAAGTATACAATATGTATGCATGTAGGCATGTATGTATATTCACTTGGACCTGGATGTTTATTTAGATGGTTGCAATGATAATATCTTCCATTACTCTTTACTCTCTGTCTTGCGTTCCACTCAGAGCAACTGTTGTTCCCTATTGTAATTTTAAGTTTGTAAAAGCAAAATGACCTCAACGACAAAGTGTATTGTACTTTGCTGGAAAGAGGGATGGAGAATAGCAGATCCATTTAAGATAAGATAACAAAAAACACCTTCATTCATTTATGGTTTCTTTACGATTCTTCTTGCGTTATATTGTATTTCTTTTTTTTTTTTTTTTCTTTCTTTCTTTCTTCTTCTATGTATCTTGGAAAATTTTAACAATTGTTAAAAAGAAAATCTATTATTGAATTGAACACTTTGGACTAATCTATGAAAACCGAGTCTTAATTATCTAGTATATAAATCTCATCAAGAAGATAAAAAGTATGTACATATATTTTTCATAAAATTCTAATTCTATTGTAGCCACTGTTTTCATTTTTACGTCTTGCCTATGAATCTATAATTAAATGTAATTTAGTCTTGATAAGCGGTTTGAAAAAAAAAAATGAAAAAATGAAAAAATCTCTTGTTAAGTACAATATGCATAGCAATACTCTTATAAACAAATACTCGTAAAAAGATGATTCAAACGAGTCATTATTTTCAAATTAGAATAATTTTGCGTGTGGATTTCGAATGGAAACTATAGGCACAGAAGGAGATAACTATTGAAAATATTTGGTATTGTTGATTACAATAGTAAATGACACTGAACTATAAAATTAAACTTGGGTGGTGTTTAATTGTTGTTGTGATGATAAAGAAAGACAAATACTTAAATCGAAAAAAACTTACAGTGGAAAAAAAGTTGTACTGACATTCATTCTACAGTTATGAAATTACTACGTAATCGTTTAAACTTCTTATTTGTATAATTTAATTAAAATTATCCAAAAAATAATAAAATTTGTTTACAATTCAATTAATATACTGGGCAATCCTCTACTTCAGAATATTTCATAATGCTTACACATTCAACTATGTAGGCCAGAAGTGATGGATGATTAATAAATGTAATTAATAAAATTCAAAATAAGCGAAAGGTACGGCTTAATAAAACGGCTGCCAATTGCAAATCTATTCAACATTTTCCTAAATATACTACATATATGTATAATTGAACCAATATCATACATATTTCATCATAAATATTTATAATGCGGCTATTAGGTTTGAAACTGTGTTGCAACTACTTCAATTTAACTCAGTTAGTAATATTTATAAGTCGAAATCGAGTAGCTAGTGTGTTCTCTTATTAAACGCAAGGTCACGGTTCAAACCCTAGTCAGATATCTCGAACAAAAAGAAATATAAAAAAATATTACTGCAATGAATTTCTCTCAGCAGATTTCTGGCAAAAACTCTCAGAGTAAATAAGATTGCTATGAAAAATTTCTCAGAAATCTGTCGTTCGAAGTTGACTTTAATATATGTATATATTATATAGGTCCCGCCACTCATGTATAAAATTAAGACATACAACATAAGTGGTGTGAGATGCTAAGACGTAATCCTTACTGAAGGGTTGTAATGATCAATTATGTATGTATGTGTTTACAATTTTTAATTAAATATAATTGAAACAATTGAAAATCCTCAACTCAAATGCCAAATGCATTTTGACTTTGTTTGGTGGTAATTGCTTCGGTTATTTTTTGTAAAAAAAAAAAAAATAAAAAATTGCCTATTACGACATTCACAATACAAGACAATAAATTAATGACCCAGTATTTAATTGTTTCGCAAAACTGACTTGACTTAACACCACAAGACATTCTGTTTGCCACACTATCAGTTAGTCAATCACACCTTTAGTCAATCAATCAATTACCGAAGCTATTGAAGTCATTTATTTTGAAACACGAGTAAAAGGAACATGTCCAACTATGACATAATCAAAGCAATTGGACAGACAAACAGACAGACAAACATCGTTAAAGAATTGAAAAGCGCATCCATGGCTATGTTCAAGTCAGGATCAAATGTGAAAATCTATTGCTGTCTACATGCGAGTGGAAATTTGTGTCTTTCAAAATGTATTTACTTCTGTTTTTCAAAGAACATGCACACACATGTTCGATTGCATGAACGAAGTGGGAATGTACGTACGATCACAATAGAATACAAAAATTAAACCAAAGAAAATAATATGGGAGATCAACATTTTCCAGGAGCAAATTTAAGCACTTGTTCAAATTAAATACAAAATAATTTCGCGCTTTTATCTTATAATTTTACGCGAGGAACGTCAACCACACAGTGTAACAAACAGATTGGGACTGAAACAGTTTTTGCATAAAGAAAAAGAGAATTATTATTATATGGGATTGATATTAGTCGAAAATTGCCGTTTCACATCACAATGCGAAATAATTCAAAAGGAAATATAGCATCAATTCCATTTCTGTTCCAAAGCGATCATTAATAAAAATTAATAAATAAATAAAAATATGCATATATGTATATGTATGTATGTATATATCCTGAATATACCAGTTCAGTAGTTAAATATGTTGAAGACCTCCAAGTCACAATGATAATAATAAAATGTGTTGTATTAATAAAGATACGATAACGAGATACTTTCATTTTGTGATTTAATTAAGGAAGAGTTAGTCGACGCATCCAAAATAAAGGACGGTAATTTCATACCGAACGAATTTCTCGAGAAAGACTTTTTTATGTAGGTGACCTATTAGCGATATGAAATTTTTAATATTTCTCTTTTCTTTTTGATCGGCGCTTTATTTTATTAAATGTAAGAGAAATAAAGTGTTTTTTCAGGAGGCGACAGGGTGTAAACGAGTTCCCACAATTCTTTTAGAGATCCCAAATGACTGCGAGAAAAGCAGCAAACAATCTCTCCTCCGTCTAATTGAAGAGCATAGAGAAACCTCGTGATATCCCAAATGACTACGAGAAAACCAGCAAACGATCACTCCTTCTTCCTATTGAAGAGCATGGAGAAACCTCGTGATATCAATAACGATCACCTAATTGAGGCGCAGATCCTGTCTAAGCCGTCAATAATGTTGACCTACAGGTCATAAATTAATTAACCAGTTAGATGTGGTGAACTGGATAGCTCCTACCCGACTCTAGGAAACTGGCTCATCACTAGGAACGTTGGAGAATCAGAAATCAAGAAACAGAACCAATCCGCCTGCATTATTATTACATTTCCTTCCGCTAAAACAGTGCTAGGCTCTTGTACAACTCTGAACAACAGAAAATATATTCTCCTGTATCGATTATTTTTATTGATGTTGAAATTACCATTATTTTTCCCCTTTAATGCTCTTTTTACCAAACCAACAAATTATTATTTAAACAGTTGTGTCAACAACTTCTTCTAAATCTTACAATACTTTCCACATGCAATTCTTCTCTTGAGGTGATGGGTAACACCTTGACTAGGTCCATATATGTATGTTTATAAATAGAATTCACTTTTGAAGGTCATGGTGACGCCGATGATGAATAATATAAAATTAATTTACAAAAAACACGAATATTTCTTCACCCAGGTCATAACTAAATCCAAACGTCTGCTGCCAAGTGAAATACTAAGCAATTGAGAACATGCTTAAAGATGAGCTATTCGCCCACGTTCTCTTTCACAGATGTGTGATGAAATCAGTTCCACGTAGAACGGAATGACACAACAAAAACAGAAGTAGCATGACGGAACGAAAACTCAACGGACAGCTGGAATTTATTTTTGTTGGCACAGCTCTAACCACACTTTACCACACACTAACATCATCAATTATTAAGTAGATTCCATTTACAAGAATGAGAGACAAATTTATACACAAATCATTTATTTTGTTTATCTTCTTCTTTTGATTTTTATTTTTTTTTATTACTCTTCCTCTTATAAAATCATTTAATAAAAATATATCTACAGAATACAATATTTAAACAAAACAAATTGAAATTGCTTATTCTATTCGAATAAATTATATTTAAAATTATATATGAGTACGAGTGTTTATGTTGTATGAGGGGATTATCGAGTTTTATTGTATGTCGAACATCGTACGCAATGAATTCAACAACTGCGTAACATTTATCGTTATCTGTATGCCAAACAAAATCAAAAACAAAACTTCCAAACGTGAAGTTTTTTTACTTAAAGAATTTAGTTTACTTACTCCCTTAATTAGTTATTACAACCAACCTAGCTTTTTACACTATTCATGTTGTGTGCGATAATTTTATTAGAGAAACTTTTTATGGTAATTTTATTTTACTCTCACAGTCGCCGCTGAAACATTTTTTCATATTTCGTTTAGTACGAGACGTCGAGTTAGGCAGACTCGCCTAATCAGTCAACACACTACCTTTTAGATTGCGTCTAAAGAATTGAGACTAAAAAAACATTTGCTAAAGTTGAACACAAAATTCTTTAATTTAAGAGCATCTGGTTTAGTGACATTTCATATTAATTGCATTAATCAAAACTAACGATTGTTTTTATTATCATTTTTTAAATGTCAAAATTTATACCAACGAATAAAAGAATTGGAATTTATTTTAGAATTAAAATGATGCTCTCGATTTTGTAACGTCGGGCAATTTTTGTACGAAAGTTCCCACAAAATTATTAACGCTGCAAAAACTTATGCTTATAGGACAACTATTTGAATGACATTGATATTAAAATGCTTCCTTTAATACAGTCTTGTTATGTGCTTTTAATGGCAGTAGGATTTGAAAATTATTCCATCTAAAACAGGATTATTTTTCAAGACTGTTTCCTCAATCCTCGAACTAATTTACAGAAGCTCATCTAATGGAAATTTTTCTCTTATTTACACGATATTATTAATCATTCGATATTATTGTAAACGATCTACTCATTCATTCAATAATCTATAATCTACTCATCTTTCATCAATCGAGTAATTCTTATTTGAACTGAAATATCCTCAAATAGTGCTAAACTGAAATAAATAGAAAAATATAATCATATATGTACATCATATAATTACGAAGTAAAACGTTATTAACTTCAGCTCTCCTCACCCAAAACACATCACAGTTACACAATCCTCTACGTATTAAGTAGAAAAGAGGCAACCCAGCAAACAAAAATAATTAAATTGTATTTTTAAGACAAAATTTTGTCTACACTTTCTTTCGAAAAAGTTTTCTTATGTACACATTTGGATATACACACATATACATACATGCATACACATACATATTACAATACCAATGCTTTTAATACTCATTGTTTAATACATACACAAGTTGAGACCAATAAGAGTTCAAGTAAATGAAAATGTCTAAAGCACTGCTTTTTTACAATGACTATACCTACACCTACACACATACATATATGTGTATATATGTATGTGTATATATGTTCATATATTATAAATGGAAATGACACAAAAGAAAAAAGACAGATCTTATTAATTATAAACTTAAAACATTTTAATTGTAATTTTATTTTTATAAAAAAAAAGAACTAGTTAAATACGGGCAAAAACTATATACGTATGTATGTACTGAATAAAAAAAAGAAACAAATTATGATATTATAATAGAATTGAAATTATATAATAGCAAGATAAATATAATTATTTTAAACAATCTGATAGTAAGAGTTAAGGGAATGTAAATAATAAAACATAAATTATTCGCGACGATCTGTCTGACTGACATCTGTTCTCGACATTAAAATTAATAATTATGAGGACTATTTCGAAAAAATTGAACACAACGAGAAGAGAAATGTATAAACAATAAATCAAATTGCCGATTGCGTTTATTTTCAAAAGGATAAAGAGGTGGGCAATATTTATTCGTAAAGAAAGCATTCACTGCAATTGTGTTAATCGCCATGTCATGTCATAGTATATTGCTTTCAAACAAAGACGTTCACCTGAATAAAAAAAAATGTACAACAAAAAAAAAGAAGAACTGTCGGGAAATGTAATCTCAGGCTTATTATTTTATATTACATACTTATGTATGTATATTCATTTCGTACATAGTTTCACCTACGACAATTAGAAGGGATTAACAAATCAATTAGAAAATTCAATCGCATTCAACAATGCTTACACATTTATTTTTGAGGATACGAATAGTACAACATATTGCCAAATTTATGTTTTCTTTTTCTATACGCCAAAATTCCATTCCAAATTCTAGTTATTTACGATCGAATTATTAATTTAATGATTTGCGCTGTTCTATTCTATGTATTCCATAGAATGCCGTCTGCAATACGATATACATACATACATATGTACAATTAATCTGAAGAAAAACAAACATAAACCGATAAACAGACAAAATGAATTTTTTTTTTTTTTTTTTGTTACAATAATCATAAAGTTTAATAGACAGGTAGGCAAGCATAGGAAGACATTCAAAGTACGAATGATCTTGCGTGTGGATTTAGTAAAAAAAGGATTTTTCCAACTCAACAATTGTTGCCGACATGAAGATAGGGAGTACCAAGACATCGTTTATATGCTGAGAAATATAACAACGCGGCCAAGTTGCCACGTATGGCTACCCTACATATATCTACTACCCAACTACTAAGTTTTGAGAGATCAGAAAACCACTATCAATACCCTTACGAAGAAAGCTCCTGCTATAGAAATACATACATACATGCCATAATTAAAGTTATTATTTCCATAACAGAGTCATAGGCTTTTGCTAAATACATAAATACATACTTATGTAAAAATATCTGTGTAGATTTGTGATGTTACAATGGTGTACATACATACATATATATGTATGTATATGGTGCCATTATATTGTTACTTTCATTGAGTTTAGTTTACAAATTGTTTTCGAGTTGATTTGTATTAAAAGTTATATTAAATTACAATTATCGTAATTTAAATACGCATGTTGTATATGTATACATAATTTACAGCTTGTACAGTAATCGAAATTATAATTTTTTCAATCTTGAATTAAAATTGAAATTTTTCAAAAGGTACAATTAGTGCAAACAAAAGAGGTTACTCATGTTACATACTCGCCTGAAAAACTTTTCTTTTCTTTATTGTTGAGGTGGTACAGAGTACTATTTGAGATACAGAGGCAGGTGCACATAACTAGTATATCGTGCGTAGTATTGAATGTTCACTAAATGCTTTAATACTAGTTTGTTTTTTAATAAATCAGAAATGTTATCCTTAGGGTTCTTTCCTCTTATTTTTATACTTTCATTTTATTGCGACACCTTTAAGAGCCGATCTTAACAAACATTCTAACATGTTCGTTTGTGTGCACACATATCACGTTTGACTCGTCAAGTCTTAAGTATTTATTCAGTATGAAAGAGAATTTAAAGTAACACCAACTTGACTGTTGCGTCAAGTATATTCCTTTTATCATATCCTTATTTCTTATGCATAACATTCTACAAGAAATTGAATATTGTTGAAAAAACACTTTGTGTGACAACGTAAACGCAAGTTCAAAAGGACTCCATGTTTTCTTATGTCCATTATTTCATTCGGTACTTCTCCGTTAACGCAATGCCTAGAGTTGAACAACTTTTGACCTTTAACTTTTTGACTTACCCTGAGAACTTTGACAGCTATCGGCTGGTTTGTCATGCTTATTTTCTTCAGATGTTTTTGTTGTCACACGTCATATCTGTTAATTTATCACTTTTCTCTCAGCTGAATACGCCCAAGTAAAACGTGTGACGAATTCTGGACATACATACATTTCTTGCTTTTAAATGTAGGATATGTTCAAAAGTACCTTAGACTGTATTTAAATTGATTCTTGTTTCCTTCATGATAACAGACACCACTTCTTCAGGGAGACTTACTATGTATATCAACCAAGCCTCTACTCATTCTCAATATTGTAGAAATAAACATCATAATAAATGTATCCATTTCCTGTTTTCATACCCATTCGTTCAAAATGTTGTCTGCTTCCTTTCTTTGCCTTTTGCTCGTTTATTGTTACTTAATTGTTATCTGCCTTTGGTGGACTTGTCTAGCCATTCCATAGTACTATTTTAGTACATTCATGGTATAAGCATGCGGAACTCTAATGTTAAGGAGTTTGGATTTTATAATGTTTTATTTACGTTTTTATCCATTTATTGTTTTCGAATTCGTCCATCATTACGGTCATGGTTTTTACAAAAGATAACAAATTCAACTTCTTTTTTTTTTTTTTTTTGTTTTTGTGAGGATTCATTTATTTGAATTTTATTTGGTATGGTGAAATACTTTTAAGAAAATAGAAAATATGTGAAAAAACGTGACTCACCTACGATACAAAGACTCATGAGACTGATCGTCTTGAGTTTTTCTGCTCATGAATTACTAATTGCCTTAAACAATTAAAACGAAATTAGTTCAAAGCGACATGAATTCAATGATTCTAAAGATTCCACTTTTGTACTTTGCTTCGGTTTAACAAAGCTGAGTATCACTACGCCAAAGATTATCAACTCAGCTACGGCTGTATGAACCAAAAGTTTTTGGCACAAGTTAATATAATATGACAACAGTTTTGGTCCTTTTAATGTTTATTATAACATGCATTAAACAAAATTCAGGTCCACAGCTCTGCTTTTCTTCAGAGTATCATTGTAATTAGTGTCACTTAAAGAAATGTGCATGAGCGACTCCATTACTGCTAAATACGCCATCATGATGCATTTTCCAATTTAAATAGTTTACAGGCCAAAGTCAATTTTATTTCCTTTGATAATTACTTCATGTACGATAATTGCTCTACTAGTTTCTGGCATCAAAATACATTTAGACTTGGGAAAATTAATCCATAGACCATTGGCTATAGTCCAACTGTCAACAGTTTGTAAATCATCATTAATGGAGTCTATATAAAAATCAATATTCTCTGCGAGGATATTAGCGTAAGACCGCATGTCATCAGCGTACATATGAACATTATAGTTAATTAAAATATCAGAGAGATCGTTATACTATAGTATATACAGACCAAAAGAGGCCGCAATAATGATACCTGAGGAGTATTATTTCCAGCATGACTTACTTTTACTTACTTATTTATTTAATTGGCCATTAACAACCCGATTAACGGATTTCGGGCTGCCGTAAAACATCCTTCCAGGCGCCTCTGCTGTTTGCACCCTATAAATAAAGTCCTTGACTATATCGAAAGGGTAGTTATCGGCCGTTATCTGAAATCCAAAACTCCGCACGTCTCTACTTGTCGATAACATATACTTTGTTTTGTCCTCATTTATTGCCAGACCCATCTTAGTACACTCCCGTTCGATAGCACTAAAGGCAGCAGCAACATCTTGCTTGGTACGCCCTATATGTCAATGTCGTCAGAGTACGCAAGCAACTGGACGCTTTTTTGAAAAATAGTAACATTGCGATGCACTCCCGCCTTTCGCAGAAAACTCTCCATAACGAAGTTAAATAGGTCGCATGATAAGGGATCGCCTTGTCTGAAACCTCGCACGGTATCAAAAGATTCGGAGAGGTCCATTCCTACCTTGACGGAGCTGCAAGAATTGTTCAACGTCATTCTGCATAGTCTTATCAGCTTTGCAGGTGTACCGAGCTCAGATATTGCGGCAAAAACATGATCCGTTATGGGGCTATCGAAAGCTGCTTTATAGTCGACAAAAAGATGGTGTGTGTCGACTCGTTTTTCGCGGGTTTTTTTCAGAATTTGAGGTAGTGTGAAGATCTGGTCCATGGTGGGCGGGTAGGCCATCAGGACCTGCAGCTTAATTGTTTTGACCTCTTCATGGCTAGGCGGTGGAATCTCCATGCCGTCATCATTGAACGGGTGCGGAACATCATCTCTAAATGCCGTATTGGTGTCCTCATCGCCTTGTAGCAGAGGAGAAAACTGTTTCCTTCACAACCGCAGCACCCCCTACGGATCTGTTACCATGTTTCCATCCTCAACTTTGCAGAAAGACGCAGCTGCCTAGCAACACTCCTTATTTCACTATTTCTAGCATTAAGCCGATTTTAAATATTGCCATTTAGATGGAAAATGGTAAAATAATTTTTGTCACTCTTTGATAAAATTTTATGACCAAAAACTTTGATATGGGAGCTAAACTAAAAACGATATACCATTTTCATCCAGCTTCGACCTAAGGTCTCTTCTTGCTTTCATAAATCCTAACTGTCTATGAGATAAGAAATTATGGATTTCCAGATAATGGCTTATTTTCCCAGCTATAAAATTTTCCATTACCTTAGACTTAGAAAGGAAAACTAGCAATTGCGCTGGACTCGTTTTTGGCTTTGAAAATGCAAAGGATTTTATATTGTGTCTATTCATCTGGAAAAGTAAACTTGGTACTGTATTCAATACGTGAAATAAGTCAATAGTCTAGGTTTTAAAGCTTCTAAAAAGTTAGTATCTAAAACATTAGAAAGTGTCTCGTATAACTAAAAAGCAAAAAATAAACTCTCCTACACTTTTTCCTCATCGCACACGACTTTCATCAATCAATTGTGAAATATCGGAACAAAAAGGAAATAGCACAAAATTTATAGTGAAATTTGCATTCTATATCGGTTTACCATCGAACACCAATATATAGGAACATCGACAAAGAACTAATTTTGATTTTATCGTATTTGAAGTCGTTAATTTTTCCAAGAGAGTAGTATATATATATATATTATTGGATAAAATTTTAACAAATTCACATAATGTACGTTCATGACTGCCACATTGCATTGGTTCTTTAAAGATTCTATATGGCAATGCTGTACACAGCTGAAACTATTAGAAACAATTGGCAGCTCCTTCAACAGCTGCTTCAACAATTTTCGACCAAACAATACAGGGCAGAAGAAGAATCAAGAATATATTTTCGTTTTCACGCAAATATTAAAAAGAAGGACTCTGTGCTAAAAATAGATATTTAGTTTTTAAAATTTTAAGTAATTTTCCATAAAAATCTTAATTGTATGGTTTAATTGACTTCATACAGCTTTTCTGGTGTGCCAAAAGTTAGTTTTCGTGTTAAAAATAAAAGAAAAACCTTTTGTATGAATAGTTTTTATTTAATATTTTTTTTGCACCTATTTTTATTGACAGATAATCCTCATTCAGATTGTTTAAAAATGTCTGTCTTAAGGCAGTGTGGAGCGCTAGTGGCTCGTCAATTATTTGTCAGACCTCAGCAAAACATTGTTTTGAATAATTCCCTGGGCATTTTAGTATCCATAACAAATAGCTCTGACAAAAAAAGCAGTGACCCTTTTGGGTCACGGGGCCATAAAAAGTTTGGACATCAAAAAGAGAAAACTCCGACCTTTACAAAGTTTTTTCATTTATTCATAGGTTCTTTATTTGTGATAACCCTTACTGATTGGAAAAAGTAAGAATCAATTTTTTTAAAACCAAACGTTCAATTCATTCTACATTTAAATTTTAGAGTTAAAAATATGCTGACTCCAAAAGTTGATGCAGACGCTGGATTTGAAAATGGCGATATCGATAAAAAACAACGTAAAAAACTATCGAAGGATGAGAAAAAAGCTAGAGATGCTAAGCATGACTTGAATATTGACACAGATAGCGAAATTGATAGCGACAGTGACGAGGAAAATTCAATAAAAGAGCAGACTTCAAAAGTTACCCGTACAGAAAAAGAGAAAATTGGATTTCGAGAACGCAAAGTATGAAAAATTAATATACATACATACGTCTTCTACATGAATATTTATTTATATTATGTATATATTTTAAGTTCTTAATTTTGATTTCTCATTTTATGTTATTAATAAGAAGTTATAATTTGAATGTTTTTCAAGATAATTGAATACGAAAATCGTATTCGACAATTTTCAACTCCCGACAAAATTTTTCGTTATTTTGCCACTGTCCGTTTAACAACGCTTCATGGTACTACAGTCTGTATGACACCAGATGATTTTTTACGTTCAATTTATCCAGGCATTAAACAACCGGACGGTAATTTTATTCATAATTTTTATTTTTTATTATTATAATTTTCTTATATTTTCCATTGTTGTGCTTGTATTGTTCTAAGTTTTTAAAATTTAATTTTTTATCATCCATAAATTTTAAGAATGCTTAACTTAGAACCTGGATGCTTTTAACAAGATCTTAAGAAGTTCAAATTTAAAATGTATACTATATTTTAGCTCGTAATTTCAATCGCTGAAAGCAATTCCTTATTGGTTCCTAAGCACTTAAATACCTCAGTATAAAAATATAAATGTATATAAAAGCAAAACAAATGTATAAAGAAATTCTTTTTCTACAAATCTCAGCTGCAGTGAAAAATATATAGGTCACCGAAACTAGATTTATTTTATATTTTATTCAAATTGAAATCGAATGTTAATTATTTGTCTAAAGTTTGGTATGTTTTATAAATTGGAGACGCATTTTTTAATTGAAGCATCCAGTTTTTGAGAGAAACGTTTTTTTTTTTAATATTCGCTTGAAATACTACATTTTACTAATTTTGGTTAAATATTTAATATTAATGAATTTAGATAATTGAATATGAAAACCGTATTCGCCAGTTCTCAACACCAGATAAGGTGTTCCGTTATTTCGCTACAATACAAGTACCGACAACAGATGATCGTCATGAAATTTTTATGACACCATCTGACTTTTTAACAAGTATGACACCTGGTATGAAACAGCCAGAGGGTACGTTTGTTTTAACTAACTAAGAAATATACACTATTTTTCTTTTTTAATTGTGCTCTAATCAATTTATGTTTTTATAGGCTTGGGTCTTGACCAATATCGACGTTATGATCCTAAGGTAAGTTGAAATAAAACATTATGACTTACGACGCCTAACCCTCTATTTATGTATTTTGTCTAACTTTTCCATATTATGCAATTCCATTAGCAAGTATCTGGAAAGGTATAATCACAAATTAACCGTTTAGAATTAATTAATTTTTTTTGTTATAAAACTTTCATAGATCTAAATATTAAAATAATCCAACCTTTTTTTTCGACAGTCTGTTGGAGAATGCTTAAACTTACATTTGGAAAAAAATAGTATCTTCTATAAATTGGGCTCATATGGATTAATCACGTTTTCCGACTATATTTTTCTTCTGACTGTTTTATCAAGTAAGTAAAATATGATAAATATACTACATATATGTATATATACTTATTGAAATAATGGTAATAGGTTAGAAGGAGTTTCTTATATATTATTAGAATTAGATTATAAATAAGTAGTTATTGGCGTTTGAAGAATAAAAACTCCATAGTAGACTAATATTGCGTTACTATTTCTTCCTTGAACCCTATACAATCCGTTTGTGGTCACATTCTTTTATTATTAGTACAATTAAAGGTAGGCCTTAATCGATATAAAATATTTGAACAGCTTTAAATGTAACATTAAGTAACGATATTTTCACCTACCGATATGCCGTTAGTTATTACCACAGATACTAGAAAAAGTAAATTGAAACGCTATATTAATAGGTACAAAGTCAAATTTTACTTTTCAGCATACAGAAGAGCTGAGCTGCTGAAACTTCTGTTATAGTTGTCTATTATAGTAAGTTAACAACAGTTTAATTCCTCGCATTATAATACATACAGGTTCATTGCCCCATTTAGCTTTAACCAAAATTTGTAGCGTGCAATTTACCTCGGTTTGAATTAAGAAGACAAGAACACCAATGTACCTAACTTAAGTGTCTTCCATAGTTAATACTTTAGTGATTAGATTTCCCTCATTGTCTATATGTATATATTCCGTAAGGTTCCAAATATCTCTGGCGTATGCTCAGTAATACCTTAGCGAATTAGTAGAAGCGCCTTGGTATGATATCGCCTCATCCATAGGTGTAGGCTATTGATTGAAAGGTAAATGAAACAACATATAATATTTCTTATTGTTTGTTTATTTTGTATTTTATAAAGTACAATAAATTCTTCGAAATAGATGGAATAAATTTAGTTTAGAACAATGACTTTGCTTTTCCTTTTCAAATCTAACATCACAATAATTGTAAAATTGTTTAATTCAAATTAAAATAATTTACATTCCTTAATATGATGGATGGCCCAGTAAATTGGGGTTTATGCACATACGATACATGTATAATATTATATGTATGTATAAACTACAATGATACTCCATGTTTGATTTTTTTTCTTAAAAAAATATTCAGAAATATGAATATATAATTGTATGTAAATTTGTATATGCAATTCCTTTCGAATATACATAATTCAAAGGAAAACTTATATGTACATATATGTATACCTACATTTTTTTTTAATATTAATATGTAATAAAATAATAAATACCTGTACATATACATATAGAGGTTAGAAAACGAATGTGAATATATATATTTTTTAATTTAATTTAATTATGTTTAGTCTTTGGCTTTTTCGATTTATGTTAATTAAATATAATTTTGTTTGTTATTTTTTTGGAAAACGTTTTTAATTTGGCGTTTATTTTATAATAGATTAAATTTCGACGTCAATTGCTTTATGGTTTGTAAATGTCTTGTAGATTTATCAATATTTAAATATAATTTTTTTCAGGGAGGTACTTGGGTGGGTGTAGTTATAGTGGATTGTAGAAAAAAGTTATGAAAATAATTTTTCGGCTTTTTGTGTTTCTCGATTTTAAACATTTTGTTTGCGCTTCAAGCTTTAGATTGTGTTGAATTTTCACTTGGTCTTATTGTTGCAGGCAATTGTGTTTCTGGATCCATTGTTACATATTTATAATATTTCCTATAATCATAATTAAATAATTCAAAATCTAATTTGTAAATATTCAATAATTGGTCTAGTGTCGAACGACTTATTTCGGAAAAATATCTAAAAAGAAAATTGAAAATAATAGCTACAAGAATTATTACAGATTTTTATTCATTTGCACTCACTTTTCTAAAGAACTATACGTTTTTGCACCTTTTGATAAATTACCAATTTTTCTTAGGAAAATCTTTGGCAATTTACCCAGTAGCAGTGATTCTAAGCCGGCTTGTCTTATAATGAATTCTGAGTCTCTATTAAACGTTTCCACTTTCCCAATAATTGTAAAGTTAATGCTACACGGTGTACAGAAACTGTATATGGGTGACCAGTGTTCGTCAAAAGACTTTCCTTGCTCGTATTGCTTGATCAAATATTGAACAAATTCATTAAAAGTGGGACCCGTTTTGCTTCTGCCTCCACCTGCAATGGGATGCTTGCGAAATCTGGTTACTATTCTTTTTGCCAACGTTTTATAGAATGTATTTTTTCCACCTTCCAACTTGTTGCGATAGCCTGATACAATTCGTTCAAATGGGTCTCGAACAAAAAGAAATGATAGGGACGACGATAAAGCTTCTTCCAAGTCTTGCATATAGGGACGGGGAAAACGCTTACGAGCCAATTCCAGTGGTTGAAATTCCGTACGCTGTAAGTATTTAATGTCATACCCACCTAATATATTGAAATAATACATCCAAGTACTACTAGCTGCTTTAAAGACGTTACACCATACCAAACTGTGGCCAGTAGAGATGAAGAACTCACGGGGATTCGGCGGGTAAATGGATTGCAAATTATATTTCATACAAACTCGTTGTGCGTGTTGACTACGTTTTTTCAAATCCTTTTCGGTGGCACTGTGAATTTCTTCTGAATACTCGTAAACAGGGTTTACAGTACTCGATATAATAGGTGGCAGGTAGGTGTTTACTACGTCTTCTAATTTGTCAGAAACTTCTTTTTGGAATCTTTTATGACGGCCAAATGGATTTTTCTGCTAGTTTTATCGATGTTGGCAAATAAAATAAGGTTAATTATTCATATATTATTATGAATATGTATATTTAAGACACTTACTTCTAACTTATCAATTTGTATTAGGCCTACGGCTACAGCTGCTGCTTCAGCTTTATCCTTATTTTGTTCGAAGGCATTTAGAGACTCGCGAAATAGAAATCCAAAATATAAAATAGCAATTGAAATGCAGGCTATTAGTTTTAAAGAAGCTTGAACACGTTTGCCATAACACAGGCGTATTATCATTGTCATTTGTTTTCAAGAGTCCTCTTTAATGATTTATGAGCTCCTTTTATTAACAATCTTGTACCTGCAGTATTAAATCTGAAATTAAAATTAAAAAATTATTCACTGTACTAAACGTTGCCACTTGTAGCTCTCTTTTGAATGTAATACTTCTTGTGTTTGCTATAAAAAAAAACAAATATCATTGCCGTAAAAGTCCACAGACATATGTATGTATGTACATACATACCTATGTTTAGAAAAAATATTCTAACGTAAATGCTTCTCTATAAAGTTAAAAAATCCTCTATAAAGTTAAAATTTCATTGTCCTTAAAGCCTATACACGTACGTATGTTAAAAAAAAATATTCTAGCATAAATGGTCCTCTATTAAAAAATCTGAAAAAAACAAACAATACTTCTGCTACTGCAAGTTCATGATACCACTTCACTTGGCAACACATGCCACTATGTGATGACGTAAAAACAAGAAGAGCAAGGAAATCTGTTATAAACTAGGGCGTTATGCTACAGAAGAACAAACACCTTGTTGAATGTCCATCGTCAAGGAACATATGCATCCGCACATTATATTAAGAAAATCACAAAAAAAAAATACATTTTCTTATAAAAATTGTTATTGTTGTCTTGTTGTAGACCCACAAACAATTCATATTTAATATTTATCACATCACTTCATTCATTTATTTTAAACAATAAAAATTTACGAAAATGACAATTGTCTTTATGAGATTTGATACAATTTTCTTATCTTGATGGTAAATTGATAAAAATTAAAATAAATGTATTTTTTTCTTCTGTATTCTGTATAAATTTGCTTATTTCATTGTAATCACACTCACACAGACGGAAAGTAATTTCCATACTCACATTTATGTTATGTGTATCTTCTTGAGAATTATAAATTATATTTTTGGAGTTGGCTAATGTTTTTTACTCTTTTAATGATGAATGTTTACTGTTAACTGTTTTGCTATCTTGTGAAAATTTGTTGAAACGGGTCCTGGCGCGTTTTCCCATTTGTCTCTAAATATAGAGAGTTAATGTGAAATACGCAGGCGTTAATTTTTATAAACATATTTAATTTTGCTCACTTTTCTTCATCCTGAGAGTTCTAACGGTTTGTTTTTATTTCCGTATTGTTTTGATTATTGAGTTTTATCATACATTACTTGTTTTTATTACGGATATCTTTTCTCATTCATCGGTATATATTCGATTTGAAGTTACTTTCGAATTTTTACAAATCTTATGTTTGTGTTTTGTTTTGGAACCTATTTATACAAAAAAAAAATATATAAACAATTAAATTAATTGTAAACTAATTGTAAAACATTAATGAAATGTGTTTGCATTTCTTTTTATTGCAGCTTCGCGCCGTCATTTTGAAATTGCATTTCAAATGTTTGACTTAAACGGAGATGGCGATGTTGATTGTGAAGAATTTGAAATGGTTGCGACTCTAGTGAGACAACAAACAAGTATAGGCAGTCGTCATAGAGATCATGCCAATACCGGGAACACTTTTAAGGTAAGCTTTATTTTTAACATTTGAAAACAATTATATTCCTTCAATTTTACAACTAACGATCGACTTTATTTTAAATTAAAAATGAAACGCAAAATAACCTTAATTGTCTATATTTTATATCTAATTTCTACTTTCTAATTTTCTTCGAATTCTAATTAATTCTATCTAATCTTTTTTTTTTTTTGTAATATAATTGCTAAAAGTCTAAGGTACTTGTTGTTTAAGGACTTCCGTTTTTTTTTCCTATAATTCTTTATTTAATCAAAAATGTTGTACATATCTTCAATAGAAATACATGCACGCGTATTGTTTTTGTTTACCATCTGTTCGATATCGACATGTATTCCATAATTGTTTTATAAAGTCTTTGCATATGCTTGTTTCAGCTTTTAAAAGTTCTAGTTGAATTATTTTATTGAATTATTTCCGTAGAGTTTTATTCATAGTGAAAATAATTTATTAATTAAGTTGTAAATTAAACGTAGGGCGTGAACTCAGCGTTAACAACTTATTTTTTTGGTCCGAACTTGGATAAAAAGTTGACTATACAAAAGTTCTTGGATTTTCAACAACAACTACAGAGAGAGATTCTGTCACTTGAATTTGAACGTAAACATCCAAATGAAGATGGTATGATCGCAGAAGCCGATTTTGCAGAACTGTTATTGGCTTACGCGGGCTACCCCTTAAAGAAAAAGCAACGTAAGCTCAAAAGAGTGAAAAGACGTTTCCGAGACCACTCTACAGGTATATCCAAGAAAGACTATTTGGATTTTTTCCATTTCCTCAATAACATTAACGACGTCGATACGGCTCTAACGTTTTATCACATTGCTGGTGCTTCAATTGATCAGGCTACATTGAAACATGTCGCTAAAACTGTCGCCATGGTGGAGTTATCAGACCATGTTATTGATGTCGTTTTCACTATATTCGACGACAACAGTAAGTTTAAAATAAATACATATGTTCCATTTCCATTCCTTTGATCAATACATACATATGTATATCTAGTAAATTACATATAAAAACTGTCTATCGACTCTGATGTACATATGTATACACATGTACAGTGACGAAGTAAATCTCATTTCACTTTAAGACCATTTTAATGGATTATTTAGAACTAATTGTAAATGAGAAGTATTTTTACCAGATGGAATTATGAATTCCCTACAAAAAAAAAAAAAAACAAAAAATACTTCATTTCACTGAATTAAATTATTGGCACATATGTATCATTAAAAATTAAAAAAATATTTGATTTCAAAGAAAAAAAAATTGTAAATTGAATATTTTGTTGGAAGACCCTTCTGTTCCATAACGGTCTGTAGTCGTTTAGACATAGAATTCACCAATTTTTTTTTTTTTCTTTTAGATCATATTCAATATTTTCTTCCATTCTTCAATTAGGTCCTGCTTTAAATCGTTTTAGATTGTTATTGGACGCTTTTTCACTCGTCTGTCTACCTTTTGCCGTCAATGCTCTATCGGGTTGAGATCGGGCGATTGTGAGGGGTGTGGTAGGATGTGCAAAACATTTTACGCAAGCTTAAACGTAGAATATGAACCATATGTTTTGGGTTATTGTCATGTTGAAAGGTAAATGAAAGTGGTAAATGCAACATCTCTGCATCTTTTTTGAGATTTTCCTTTCCTTAATGAAAACTAGTTCATTAACCAATGCAGCGGATAGCGGACCCACACACAATCACCCCTCCACCACTATGTTCTGCTATAGAAGCAAGGATTTGTCTTTCAAACTCGGCATTGGGCTTTCTCCACACGTTTTGACGGCAATCAGAGCATAAAATACTAAATTTACTTTCATCAGAAAATAGCGCTTGGTCTCAAAATTCAGGCGGTTTACGTAAATACTCCTTGTGATTTACTGATTAAAAAAAAGGTATACTATAGGTATAGCAACATGATGATAATAATTCTTCGCTCAGATACTGTCGTTTCCTTTTTTTGTGAGCAATTTTTAACGAAATTCCTAGATATTTTTCAAATTTTGTGCAAACTGACTTTTAGAGTCTAAAATACGAAAACGGTTTATTCAAGAAAATGATAAAATAGTGTTTAAAAAAAACTGGACAGATTCAAAAAATTTTAAAAATCTGATTAAATGTGCCAATAATTTTTCTTCAGCCAAATTGGACATTTTATAAAAAATATTTGGGTGATTTTAATTGAATTTTGTAAAAAAAAAATGCATCGTTCTATTGATGTGTCAATAATTTAGTTCGTCACTGTATGTACTCGTACATACATACATATGTACGTATGTATTGTAAAAGTTGTTGAAATTAAAACATTTTTGCTAATGATTTTTCCAACATTTTAATAATGATCGGAATCAAAAAAACTAGAAAAAAACATACATTTTGGAAAAAAAAGAATGAAATTCTAAAGATTGTATTGGATTGTATTGTAAAGATTTTAATACGAGTATAAAGCAGATAAGGCTACAAAACTATAAATATTTCATTTCATTTAATGCAGAAAAGTATGTACGTACTCGTATACATGTTGTTTTATTAAAAGCTTTTAATTGAACTGAACGAATGAAAATGAAAGAAGGATATGAATGAGATCACACCAATTGTTATTCATACTTATTTTAATTTATAATATTTTTAGATGATAACCAGTTGAGTAATCGAGAGTTTATTGCGGTTATGAAAAATCGTGTTCAAAGAGGTTTAGAAAAACCGAAAGATACTGGCTTCATTAAACTTATGCGTTCAATGCTAAAGTGTGCTCGAGAAACAAAACCAGTCTTATTGGACCTTTAAGTATCCGAATGTCTTCGATCAAGGTATGCACTAATAAAATATCAAATTTTAATTTTCAACACATTTGACATTGTACTGCTTCTACGACAGATTTAATTCTATGTGACCTTCTAATAATACATACGCATATGTGCGAGCGTGTCCAGGTCTCTATATTTATGTAATCAATTGTTATGTTTTGAAATTTTGTTTAATAAAATATTATAGAAATAAAATTAAGAACATTTAAACATCCTTTCTGGTATATCGGAATATATATTATTTTTCTCTTGGAACCTATGATGATGTCCTGTTGTTATGTAAGTAAATAAAAAATCAGATCATTTATATTTCTATGGAATCTTAAATTGTTTGAGAAAAATATATGTAGATGAATATCAAATGTCTAAAATTGAGAGACTTCAATCCCCTCGAAACAATTCCTATTGTATTCCTATTTCCTATTCTCTTCCAAGAAAGTATAACATGAACAAGGAACATCATAAGGAGGTCGGACAGCGCCACCTCTTCTGAAAGAGTAGTACTTAATTAGCAAAACTTCCTTCACAACTGCATTTAAAACAAGTCTATAGAGGATTTTGTGTATAAGCATGGACACTCGGTATAAATCTTTTTAGGATCTGCTACAGTAGACTAATAACCTCCTAGCCTGAAAAAATTTGATTAGTAAAACTGAAACTAAGCAAAACAAATAATAAGAAGATGGGAAAGATGCATTGTGGCAGCCCTATCTATGTTTCTAAACGGAACGAAAAGGAATAAATGTATAATTTTTACATACATACAAACATAACTGGTCATTGCAACCCTTCAGTCAGGATTACGGCCTAGCTTCTCAACACCACTCATGTTGTGTGCGTTAATTTTATACACGAGTGGCGGGACCTACAGTTTTAAAGTCGACTCCGAACGACAGATTTTTTGAGAAGCTTTTCATGGCAATTTTTACTCTCAGAGTTTTTGCCAGAAATCAGCTGAGAGGAAGCCGCCGAAGAAATATTTTCGTTTTGATGTCTGTCCTGGGATTCGAACTCGGGCCTTTCGTCTAATAAGCCAACACACTACCTACTAGACCACGGCGACTTCAAGTTAATCACCTGGTCTTAATTCACCTGGAACAATCTTAAGGGAAATTTCAAAAGTCGACTTAGGAAATGCTGCGACAAAAAATTCAAACGATATTTGGTATGATACACACACAGTAAAAACTAACAATGAGTATTGAGATTGTGTGCAAACTTATTTGTTTTTTTTTTTGCTCCCCGATTTCCCAATATATATCGATTCCCGTCTGGCTATGTGCTATCTAAGCGGTCCTTTTTTTTTAATGGCACTACAGGAATGTGGATACAATTTTGATTTTGTGAACAATAGAATTTACTTACCATAAGTTGGTTGAAGCATTTCTACTTTAATAATCAGTTTAGCTTAAGAAATGAAAATGCGTTGAACATATATTTCTCATTATATTTTTAAATAAAACATTGCATATCAAATAAATTGTAACATTTAAAACAATATCTCATCCATCGAAAGACAACTCCAACAGACGAACCTTTTGTGTTTAAGAGAATTTGAATTTTCTCTTTTAACATTTAATTACATTTAAAAATTTAGGACATTCTGTTTGTTTCTGCAACGTGAAATAAAAATTCTAAATTATTTCTTACATTAACAACACTCAAGTCGGTTTCTTTTTGTATAAAATTTTTTGATTTTTAATTGCATAGTAACGATCAACTTAGAAATACTAATAGTATAAATAAATAATATTAATTACAATAATAATAATAATAAACTGTTATTAATATGGTATATGTTTTGCAAAATATTTTTGTATAGTAATATGTATAAATATTTAGAATTTACATCATTATTTCATTGTACATATATTGATTAATATTAAAATACTCCAAAAATATTCTACCCTCTATATACTTTATATATTATATATAAAATATATATGTATATTGTATTTGTATATGTATATGTATGAACGTGTGAATAGTTTCTATGTATGCATTTTTTATTTACAGTTTAAAAAATATATATAAATATATATGAATATTGTATATAGATAATGGTACATTTTTATGTATGTATATATCTATGTGTCTCTGTGTTTTTGTTATAACTAAATATTATTAGTTCTAGTTAAGGAAACTTTTTTTTAATTTTTATAACATCTCAAAAAAATATTTACCATCATAGTAAATATGTACATACATACATATGTATATGTACAAATTATCATATAGACTTTATATTTCTGAATTAGACTTTTGTTAATTGCAGAAATTGTAAAAAAAAAAATTGAATATATGTATGTATGTATGTATAATTGTGATTACCACAAAAATGTTTAACAAATATTTAAAGTTAAAAACAACATTAATTAATATGCTAGTATGTATGTATATATATATATATATATATATATATTGTAATCTGATTAAAGATAAAATCTAATTCATTGCTGTATCCTAATTGTTTAACTTTTAGAAATGATTATATAATATATTTTAGGGAATGTACCATTTACGTTAATGGAATTCCCAGTATTTTTATACTTGTCATAACAACTATTTATTTATTTTATGTATTTTTTCGTTTTAATACCGCATTTAAAGTGATCTACATACAAATGAATCCAAAATTAATACATACATATGTATATATATAGTATATACATATATTTTTTTTTTTTTTTTTATAAAAACATTGAGATCTGAAGTTTATTAGTTTTCGAAAATAACTTCATTTGATTTGAAATTTAAAAGAGTTATGCTAAACTTAAGAAATTGAAGAAGAAAAAAACAGATTAAGTTAAGAAAAAATGTTTTGTTTTGTGTTGTGTTGCGTTGCGTTGCGTTGCGTTGCGTTCCGTTGTATTGATATTTTTAAGAAACGTACTAAGGATTATTCTTAATGGTTTTTGCTTTATTTCTTTTCAATATTCTCTAATTTTCGCATAACATGTTTAGATTTTTGTCTATCCTCTCTCTCCTTGGAAAAGAAAAATTCAAACACATATAAGAAATGACGGATTATATGGATCGGTTGAGGGTTAATGCTGTTGCTGCTGTTCGGGAACAGAACAATTCGTTTCTCAAATAGTCGTTTGAATTTGATCTTTAGTAATCATACAAATCTAATTGAAAATTGTTTTTTGATTTTTTCTTTGTTTTTTAAATTTTAATGTCTTGCTGAGACAGATTTTGATCTGATGTGTAAATCATCATGTTTTTGATTGTTGCGACTTCTGATTCTAGTCGTGCCAGTTGCGATTTCAAAATGTGTTCCCGCTCAGATGGAGACACAGTTACTACAGCAGAAGCTGTACAGGCATCTTTTCCCGATACGAGAACTTTACGTTGAAACTGAGCAGCCCATTCGGGACTTGGTATGGATATTCCGGAATCTCTCTCGTCGCTACTATTGTCTCCAGAATTGTCTGCCCAAGCGGGTGGAGATGCTCTGCTACTGATCGGTTCTTGTTTTATGTGCTGCAAGGCAAGCAAAGCAGTTGCTGCTGCATCCTTGTCGCCTAAGTGAGATTTGTGTCGCAGTTTAAGGGGCAAGCAATTGTTTGTGTCCGTGTTCAATGGACTAGTAGTCGTACTGGCGAGATTGTGTTCATTGGATTCTTCCGGTATTTCATTGTCAATCTCATGGTCGTCGTCACCAGAAACAACACCTGAAGATGAAGCGGAAGACATGGAGGAAAGTCTTGATGAGGAAGTGGTTGAAGAGAGCATACTTTCATACGCGGTGGGTGTACTAGCCCTTCGGGAGAGGTTCAAAACACTGGCTGTTACACGCGGTGATGTTGATGTTACTGTTTCAGTCACATTCGAACCAGTCACAGTAGATTCAATTGTAGGTAAATATGGATGATCCTCTTTATTGAATTGGCTATAGATGGGAGTCACATGTTGTGCGGTGCCTGCATATAAAGCAGCTGATTGGGAGTTAGTATACAAGCCACTTACTGATGATGGCAAGTCACTGTTTGTACTGATGGCATCGACAACAGCGACAACTTTA
Source organism: Sarcophaga rosellei (assembly GCA_930367235.1). Classification (NCBI taxonomy): domain Eukaryota; kingdom Metazoa; phylum Arthropoda; class Insecta; order Diptera; family Sarcophagidae; genus Sarcophaga; species Sarcophaga rosellei. The sequence goes on along the minus strand of OV884019.1, from coordinate 457,327 downwards.
CGTAAGTTATCTAAGTCGCAGCGCCGGTTTAGAGCCTGAAGTACATGCAGATTTTGTAAATTTGTGGGCGTTTGCGGGGGCACGTTAGTGGATGCAGCTACAGCTGTAACTACGTGATGCTGTGAAATTGTGGATGCAGAAATAGTTTCACTTAAAGCTGCAGGGTTATAGACTATACCAGATGAATTGGTTTGTGCATACAAGGACTGGGATGTTTGAACGGTAGGTGTCAGGGATGTTGGCCCATTAGAGCTATGATGTGTGGGTGGAATATGTAGTGCGTTTGATGATGACGAAATTGGTGACGACGACAACATGGACAATGAAGTTGATGTTGTTGTTGACCCATTTGATTTAATGGCCGTTTGGGTTTGTATTTTTTCGTTAGGGGATCCTATAATTTCAGCAGAAGTGTTTTGCTGGAGCAGAGAAGCGGATGCTTGAGAGGAACTATACATTAAACCGTTGCTAGTATTTGCATTAAAATTGTTGGGCGTTGCCGAGGTTGGCGTCATTTTGGCTCGTTTTGTTATACTTAAAACCTGTTCGCTGGTGGGTAAAGATGCCAAAATCTGTTCAACACTAACCAAGTTCTCTCCCGATATGTTAAATTTTTCTTTAATCGCATCTAATTGAGCCTTAAGGACATGGTTTTCTTTTGTCAACTCCACAACTCGTTGCTCTAAAACCATATCATTATATCGTCTCTTTTCACGACTTCGCTTAGCGGCCTCATTATTGCGTCGACGACGATCCCAATAACTGTCGTCTTTTTTGCAATCTGGAGTAAATTCACGCTGTTTACGTTGGGAAAATAGTTCTTTTGCCGCATTAGCCTGCTGCTTTGTCATGTGCTCACCATTAAAAGTGACATATTTTCCATCTCTAGATATATGCATATCAGTCATGCTGTTCCCAGAATCACTGGATTGAGGACTCACTGGACCGTTGTACATAGATAGACTGTGCACTAAAATAGACATTAGAAACAATTATTAAAGGTGGATTCTAATTATTTGGACTCTCATTAAGGTCTAACTATGTATATCATTTAGATCAACTTACTATTTGTGGCTTCATTCGAACTGCCATTCATTGATAATGTTGGCGATATAGTTGACATTCGAACTGTATTCATGGCGATTGCTGCGGCAGCTGCTGCCGATGCTGGGGTCAGCGACTGATGATTGTTGTGGTGATACTTTGTTGTATTCAGACTATTAGCGCTGGATGTATGTAAAACTTCTGGCATATTTGTTGTAGCCGTTATTAGCCCTTGTTGTTGCTGTTGTTGTTGATTTTGTTGCTGATACAACAGTCCTTTTAAATCGTCACTTGTATTAATTGACAAGGACGATGCAATATCTGTGTTCCGTCGTACAAATTCCGTAACTGAAATCCGTGCCTTAAGATCTTGTCTTTTTGTATTTAATAGCGCCTGAGCTGCAAAGTCTAAAGTAAAAAATAAACAGGAATATATTAAAACTGAATATAAAATTGCATTTATATTGTATGTATGTATGTGTATTACTACGAAAATTTTACAGCGTATACTTAATTCTATGATGTGGTAATAATTAATATCGCTCATGCGTTTCCACTTAAGGAATATTTAAATTCGCGCGAACGTATCAAAGTGAAATGTTGAGACGAGATGAGAAATTTTGAAGCGAAAACAAAGAAATTAAGTGTTTTTGTGTAAGAGTATACGATGGTTTCTGTGCTAGTGAATGAGTTCCCTGATAGACTATGTAGATTTTGGACAACGTTAGAATTTATTGCGTCATGTTTGGGAAATTCCGACTTAAAGATGACTCATATAAAATTGCATCTTTAATTGACACGTTTTACCGCTACTTGTCCATTTGTATTGAATTTCAGACTTGAAAAAAAAAGTTAATTTATAAAATATGTATAAATAAAAAAAAAAAAATAAACATTAACATTAACATTAAAATAACGTTCTATAACGTAGTCTTGCCCTTATACAATTTAATGTAATTCCTTTGTTTGCTTACAATTTTTTAGTCTATATAATTCTAGTGTCTTTATATATTTATCACCCTATTTCTCTCTCAATCTCTAACTCTCTCTCTCTCTCTCTCTCTGTTTCCCTTGTTTTATTGTTTAACGTTTTACGTACTTTTATCTTTAATACAGTTATTTGTAGTTGTATCCGTTAAAAGTTTAGTTGAAGATGTTGCTAACGGTATTGTTGTGGTTGTTGTTATTGTCGATGGTGTAGTTAATTTATTACTATTAATACAATTATTATTAATATTATTGTGGTTGTTGTTGATATTGTTGTTGTTATTATTGTTGTTGCCACTATTAATATTATTGTTATTTTTAAGCACAAGTAAATTTTTTGTAGCCACAGGACCTTTAAATAAATTCACTTTCGGCTCTAGAGTGCACACAATCGACATTTTACCTTAGAATTTTACAATTGTTTTGATTGTTTTAATTTTCTTTTTAATTTTCTTTTTGTTTCTTTTGTTGACTGTCTACAGCACCTCGATTGTTTTGGTCATTATGGTTTTACTGTTAGAATGTTTTAAAAATTGTTGCGCACAAAACAAACTTATTTTGTATTTAATTGTTTTGGTAATCTTAATAATATATGTATGTACATACATATATACATATGTATACATATATATATTTTTTTTTTAATATTCAATTGTTTACTTTTGATATTTGAATAGAAGAAGAAGACAAAAAACCACAGTCACATTTTCTAGAGTTCTTTGCTCTTGTTGATTTGTATACAAACGAATTTTTATTTCTTCTTTGCTGTTGTTATTGTTTCAGTGTTTTACAATTTTTTTTTCTTTCAAAAAAAAATAAAATGATTCACAGGAATTCTCAGCAATTGCAACACATTTATTCTCAGTTTTATTTCAATATTATGCAAATTATTTGCGTTCTAAGAATATATTTATTATATTTAATATTTATTTGTTTATTTTATTTCTACTTGTTTTTTTTATTATTATTTTTTTTTTGTATTTTACTCCAGCAATATAATAACATGTATATGAGATCGTTTATGATCCATATATGGCTGAGATTTTGTTTTTTATTATTCTTTAATTTAATTATTTATATTATTTTCTTTTTAACAACTATAATTTTGGATATATATTAATTAGTCCATCTGTCGTTGTTTTTTTTTTTTTATAAAGTTAAACGAAAGAATGAACGTATTGTTAAGCTACAATATTCAAAGTTTATTAAACGTGAAATTATGATTTTCTTTATCCGCTTATAGCTCTTAAGCACAACCGTTAGCAATGACTGCCAAAACGCAATTGAATAGAAAAGCTTTCTCAATTCAACCTCTTTCACTTTGGCCAATATATTTATGGTTCTTAGCGTTACTTGTGGTCACGTTGCAGAAACACGAACTGTTGTACACAGTGACGTTAAGGCTGTGTGAAAGTTTGAAATTGTTTTAATACAACATGTTGGCTCCAAATTATCATTATGAATCTTGCACAAGCCAACTGGCTTTTCCCTTCTTGTAGGTCATTGTAAGAGAAAAAACGCTTATTGCTGTGGTTCAGTTTAATTGCTTTTGTATTGCCACACTCATTCTTCTTTTTCTTTCTGCAGTGCTGTAAATACTTTCTTTGTTGGCATTTTCTAGATTTGTTTATTCGTTCTTTGTTTGGGTTGCATGTTGAACATCAAACCAGGTTGCAACCTATATAATTTAAGGTAAAAGTGAAATTTGTTCGAGTTGATAGCACTATACAATTCTGGAAGTTGGAAGAGTGTGTTTGTTTGTTTGGAGCGTTTTATTGTCATTCATTGTCAACAACATTGAACAACAGGCATACAAACAAACTGATCACATTGCACAGACAGCTGTTGAGTAATCGTTCGTAATACATATATTTTTTTCGCTGGTTGTTGGTTGGTGAGCAATACTAACGCATGCTTGGAGGCGTATGTATGTATATGTGTATTTGGTAAGTGTTTTCATAAGATTTTAGAACAGCAACAATATCAAATACATACATAAATGTTAATAAATATCAGTTAGGGCTTACACCACCTAGCGCTCTCTTCTTTCTCACACGTTATAATCGGTGATTACTAAAAACATCAAAAGGAAAGGGGGTCAGGTGTTGGTATGTATGTATGCGTGTGTTGTACAAGTGACGCAAGCATAAGAATGTCTTGAATCCTACATTATGTGGAAATATTAGCCGCTTTTATGCTTATTACTAACAACTCAAAGATCGTTTGTCTCTTATTTTATCTTTATTTTTTTATTTTTTTGGTTTGTTATTGTTAATTATTATAACTTTCTTTTCGAAGCTTAGAATTCTTGTCTACTTACAAATGTGCATACATACATACATATAGAAACATAGGTACATTCTTCCATACATACGCAAGTGGTTATCGGTGCTTGTTAAATTGTGTTGTTATTGTGTCTATTTGGGTCAAAATATTGTTTGTTCGGATAAAATCGTTAAATCACTATTAGCCCACTTTTTGTGATAAGAATAGAAATTTCTTTTCTAACACATCCACATGCATGCATCCGAATGCAGATCACTTGGAATGATGAATTTTTGAATGATTTTATGGGTACGTAATAAAAAATAATACGAAATAAAATAGTTTCACTATACATAACCTTATTTTTAAACATCTTGAGGCGTGTATTTCAATATAGATTGTTTGTCTTATTTACCTAAAAGATTTGAAATGTAGGCGGTATTAGAGTTAAAGGACTGTTCAAGCCAGGAGAAGACGAAAAATGTTTTTCTATATTTTTGAATCACTAAAGAACATAACAGTAAGCCCGGTCAACGAAACATTTTTAGAAAGAATAGGACTCACCATTACAATCAATATAACAACCCGAAATATTTTCACAAAAAGCGAATTGTCTACGACCACCTATAGCAGACGTATCACTTGTATAGCTGACAAAACTATATTGATGTAACTAAAATAAATTAAAAAATTATAAGAATATCGGATGGATGCTTTGTTAGAGAGGTACATATTTGGTTCGTCAAAGAAAAGAAAAAGTGTACAAAAATACATTAATATTGTGCGTATGATCTTAAGGTTAGTATTGATTTAATTTCAGCCCTATTCTAATATTAATGATCTTGTCAAAGTCAAGAATCATTTCTTTTGGTATGGGTTTCTTTAAAATCCCGTTTATGTGGCAGATATGGAATTATGAAAATAGAATTTTCCTTTAGACCATAAGTAGAGGGTCTGTCAGCTGTGCTTATAACTAAGGGCGAACGAGAACCCCAATTGTTCGTTGTTAACTGTGTACAAAAGGTAATTTTAATAAAAACGTTTTATGCATTTACGATTATTTGGTTTGAACGGATTTTATTACGAGAATTAAATTGTAATAATTTATTAAACATTTTATAATGAAACAATACTATTACCTTGTATTGTAGCAGTTTATATTGTAATCTTAAAAATGTTTGTTATCTTAAAAATAATAAATTATAACATTTCAATATATCGAAATTAATATATTTAATAATTTCCTCTTCAACAAAAACTTTTTAGATACGGAATTTAAAAAAAAATGTGACAATAATTCAAAATTATTATTATTTTTACGTATGCATGATATGCAAAAATAATGAAATAAAAAATAATCCGAGAGAGTTCTGAAAATATTATATTTTATATCAATATTCGATATACAATGTCATAAAATTCAATGATCTGGGCAAATAATTAGAGATTTTGATTAATTCCAATAAAAAAACATACAAAGTTAATTTGATAGAACCTTAAGAAGTGCAATTTAACATACATACATAATTGGCCATTACAACCCTTTAGTCATAGTTTCTCACACCACTTATGTTGTGTGCCTTAATTTTATACTTGAGTACAATTTAACACACAATCATAATTTGTTAATTGTCAGTTTTTTTAAATTCATTAAAATCCTTTTTGGAAATCAATGTCAAATCATTTATAGATAATTTATATTTTAAGCTCTTGTCTTGTCAACTGATCAATTGGGAAACTCTAAAGTGTTAATTTTTTATTTTTTCTTTTTTACTTGAATCACCTTAAATAACAATTTTTATTTATAATGTTAGATTAGGTATGTTCCCGTAGTTTAATATGTTACAAAATAGTTAATAATTATTTTCTTCTCACGTTTAACGACCAATTGTTGCTGCCGCAATACATGCAAACATACATACATGCATACACACATACATACATATACGTACGTATGTATATGCATATTCGTCTTTTAAAATCTGTGTATCTATATATGTATGCATGTGTGTATTTTTGCATGTAATCATTGGTTGTTATTCTAAAACTAATACAGCGTTTAAGTATAAACAGCTACAGTCTTTTCACATTTATACGTATGTATATGTGTATATACATACATTTGAAGTCGTACGTTTGCCATCAAAATTATTCAGAAATAATGAAAATATGCACATACAATACAATTGGTATTTATACCGGTATTATAGTGAGATTGTTACGAAACATTTAATCGAAACACTGAATAGAACGAAATAAAAAAGCCCCACAGTATATGTACATGCAAACATACATACTTACATATATATAGAATACGTAATAAATAGAAAAACTTAACGACAAACCAACCAACAGGCTGGCAAAGTGATTGATATCAACTTGGTAAGCATTATTCTGCTGCTGCAATTCAAGGCGGCAACATTCCCTGTCATCCCCCTTAAATAAATGTTGAAAACTGGCAAAAGCTATTTTTACCATATTCACCCGAATTCTGTTCAGTTCGGTTCAGTTGAGCTCAGCACATGTGTCACGTGTTATAAAATGTGCAGAAGTTTACAGATCCAGTACAACGATCCCGTAACTCACATGTTTAGAACGGACGCGATAACGATTACATATATACCTTTATATGAACGTAAGCAAGATTTTTTGTTTTGCGGGCAGAGTAAAGGGTCTTTACAATTTTTTAGAATTATACCTGGTGACTACTGTGTATCAAAGAAAAGCACAGATGCAAGCACACATCCGCACATACATACATACATCATAAACGATGTTACGTGGTACAGATACATTCACATTCTTTTACATGTGAAAGTGCATTATGAGCAATAACAGAATATATTGTGGGCCCAAATAGAAAAAAAAAAAATACAAAAACAAAAACAGTAATTATTTGTTTATTCATTTGAAGAAGTATACACATGTATATTGTTTGTGTATATTTATTCATTTCTAGCTGCTGGTGAATAGTACAACATTTAAAATATAACAACATAAATAATGCACATGTACTATATTTACAGCTATCGATACATATATGTACGTATGTATATAGGAATGGTGCACTTATCAATAGCAGTAGAAAATGGTTAATACTTTGATGTAGTACATGTAGATAAAATTATATAAATTTTTGTTGCATATACATACGTACATATATTTTATTTTATTTTATTTCAATATTAACAAAAACAAAAGTAAACAAAACATAATTCAGTTTTAGTTTAGATTCAAGTATATCATAACGACGCCTCCATTCTATAACGTTCTAAGTACACTAAGTACACTTAGAACGTTTTTAATGTTCTTTCATTTTTAAATTCTACGTTCTCTAACTTAAATACTGTCAAAATTTGGTTAAGATGCGCCGATCCGTTCCGAAGTTATAGGGAAAAATCTACTTAGAATACACATTGTATAGTCGTATGTCGCGTGAAAACTTTGAGAGCTCATAACTTAAAACACAATATTTCGACTTGGAATATTATAGAACGGAGGCGTCGATAAAACCATATTTTGTTCCAATTTAAATTCAACACCGAAAAAATATACTTATTTCGATCTCCTACATAATAAGTATTTTTAACAGAAACATTTTAATTGTATGGTAACATTAATTGCATGGTAGTACGTCTGCCTATTTGACAGAATTGCTTCACATCTGCGAGATAAACTTTCTATTAACTTTTGGCATTTTTCTACACCTTCTCTAAGATCATAGCATTTTCAACTTTACATAATTCTATAAATTTTTATATGGCATTAAGGTCGTGGCTTTTTGCTGGTTATTATGCATAAAGATCGACTTCAGAAGCATGAACGGCAAGCAATGCGGCTCCATTGTTTTCCATATACTAACATAATATACTAACATAAAATCTTGTCCATATTTCCATTTATTCTTCCTATACATAGGTCCAACTCCATACCAATAGAAACGATTCATACACCTCTTACCGTCAGCGTCTATTGAATTTTATCGGTGAAAAGTACTCTTTTTTCATAATTTTATGTATTTGTTTGTATTCATATTTGTAAAAAACAAATGAGTTTTTATATTCGTTTTTTGATATTAGATAATGATTTAATTCTTTTAACACGATCATGGAGATTATTTTCATTGAGGAGTTCCTTGTACAAACAAGTCTACTGGATACATTTAACCCAAATTTCTCTTTTATTTTTGTTATAATGGTTCTCGAAGTCTTGACGTAAGCTGTATCCCGCTTACTTTTTAACGATTGTCTTGTCCTCACTAATTGTAATTTTCCTTTATGGCCTCTTTTGATCTTTCTTTCTTCTTAATAGCATTGTATAACGCATTTCGAGAGCAACAAAATTATTTTTGCTATTTCTGATTGTTTTATACCTCTTTGGTAGAGCGGGTAAGTGGGTTCCTATAACCATTAATTAAAATATTAAAATAATTTTGTTATATTGCACTAGACTAGGGTAAAAGAATAGCATAGAAATACAGTATATTGCCATAAAACATAAAACTTTTTGTAATACGACGCACCAGTGCGCTATTTCTATGGTCATAGGTGTATGCGAATAATTCTCTTCCACCACAATGAATTTTAACATTTTTAAAAATAATTTCTGATTTTTTTATATGTATTCGGTTACTTTGTTATAAACGTACAAAATTTATTTATATACATAGATTAAAACAGTTCGGAAAACATTGAAAAGTGTTAAATTCGATGGTAATAAGTAGAAATTAAAGTGTTTAATTTCTTCTTTATCCTAAATGTTTTAGGAAGTTCTTCACTTCACTTCTCAACAAAAGGAAATATTTATTTCAATTTATTTCATCCTAATGAAAGCAAAATGATTTTGATCTAATTAATGGGACTGACTGACTTTCAATATTCAGTCCTCTTTTCGAAAATAAACATTTCTGAAATTGTCTGTTATTTTTTGAGAAAAATTCTCTTCAAGGGGAGGCATGTATTTATACCTGCCTACACTCAATGTAAAAAATTTATAAAATTTATTTAATCGTTCGTTTTTTTTTCAAAAAAACATTTAATTGAAGAAGCCAACAACTTGAAAATGAAACAAAAAACGATACAAAATCCAGTGCAAAAGTGAATGAACTCAAAAGCTAAAATTATGAAAAAAATGATAAAATAAGTGTGTGAGTGTATATAAACTTTAGTTGGCCAAATAAAATAACAAAAAAAAGCTTGGGCCAGCTGAACTGACAACAATTACAAAAAAAAAAAAAAAATCACCAACTACGGTAACAGCAGCGAATAGTTGGACAGAAATTCTGGTTCAATAATAACTTTCACGCTTTAAATTACGTGACTGCAGTTGAAAAAGAAAACCTTACCATTTTTTAGGCCACATACATACATATGAAAACGTATATCAATTCACACGCTCATACATATGCTATGTATATAAGCATATACATACATATATTTGATTAGTTCGATTATAGAACAGGCGGAAGAAATTACTGAATCAGTGGACGTCTAAGAAATACACAATTTTAACAAAATAAACAAATTGTTCTCTAAGTTATTATTGATTTTATTAGAGATAATATCAAAAACCAGCAGTTAAAAAAAAACTGACATTTCTCTTAGAACTTCTCAATAGAAATAATGATACAAATTGAGAATACATACATACATATTTAGAAATTTATGTATTTTTTATTTTTTTTTTCAGTTCGTTAAAGAAAGAGTGACGGCGAAACTGTAAAGCAAGTTATATAGTGGAAAAAGCTTATATTACTATTATTGTTGTACTGATATAAACCGCTTATTATGTTTGTCGTAGAGTAAATTGTTGTTGCATGCTTTATTTGTTGATTTTCAAAAACAAAAAAATTCAGCGAAATGATCACTTATAGCTCTAATGAATAGAATAACGTTTAAAGTCTTTCATATAAAACAAACAATAGCAATGTTATCGAAATAATAAAAAAATTGGGTCTTGCTCCAGTTTTCATATTTTGAGTTCGATGACATATCCACGACGGTGTTTAGATTGTCATATTTTCTCATATCTTTTCTTTCATTATTTCTTTCGTTCTCTCTCGGGTCATTTCATTCATTATTCGTTTTTAATTAATTTGCTAATAATGAAAATGCAAAATTCAAAACCCCTTTTCCATAACCTTAAGATTATAACTAAAATTAATTTTTTAATGTCCACCACACGTAACATGAAATTCAACCTGGTGAACAATTTTTCAACAGAAACTTCATTAAAAAAAAAAAAAGAAACTACAAGAAGCATTAAAATATAAATATGACTTTAACTGCCGTCTTAGAATTTCAATTTTAAAAGGATGGAAATTTAACGAAAATTAAATGTGACATAGTAATTAGTATATACATATGGACATATCTGATCATTTTCAACAACTTCTTTGATTCGATATTGGATATAATCTCTGACTCTGACGTTTAATATCGTTACTTTCAGTTACATTCAGTTAAATTTCATTTAGACGCTTTTCAGAAACATGCAGTTGAAACGAATATACTGCTTTTAATGTCGAAAAATCCAAACATCAAATATGATAGAATTTTATGAATTTGAAACTGATTGTTGATTGAGTCGATTAACAAACAGAAAATAAATGTTCATGTCATGGGAAAGTAGCTTTAAATTTGTGGTTCTTGCAGACTCATATCAACTCAGATTCGTATGCTAGCTATGTAAATTCGTTTTAACGTGGAACAAGTGCAGTAAAATTGAAGATGGAACGTCAATTATCTACGATTTCATTTGAAAATTGATCTCCATAATTTATTACAATTTTTCCCTTCTTCTCGTAACGTTACATTCTTGCATACACAGTGAGCGCCAAAACTGAGTAAACACCACTGAAATAATTCATTTTCTTAGGATAGCGAGAAAAGTAAATGAGAATAGTCGAATAAATTTCCAAAAATAAAAACGTTTATCTATTACTTATAAAATGTTAAAACAAAAACAACTATTCATGATAAAGTAACTTTTTCTATACTTAAGAACATAATAGAAAATTTAAAATAATAGTGGGTGTTGACTCACTTATGGCGCTCACTGTAGCTACTCTTGATTAGCCGGAAATGTGACTGAAATTTTGCACTATCCAATGTTAATTACAATTATTTACTTTGATTACTGATAGTGAAGTGACTGTATTAGTTCATATTGACAATGAACGTTTTATTTTTAAAATGTTTAAATGTTTTCAATGCTTTATTTGTGTGTTAATATTTGCAATAATGTTAATTAATTTTATAATTCTATTTGTTATTATGCAACCTTTTTCTAAGCTGATACGTGGAACAAAAATCAAAAACTATCCCTGGTAATCACCGAATATGCAGCACCCTATTTTAATTGCAATATATGCTGCTCACATGCACGCCTATGTTAAATTCACTATTACTAATAAAGATTCGATACTTCCGAAATAATAAGACTAAAAGTTAACATACATTCGTAATGTATGGTATGTCAGTACATTATTACATTACATTGTGCATTGTGCATTAATCAAACATTATGCTTAATAATCTAAACTAAAGAAAGTTTTCTACATAATATTTATAAGTTTTCCTTGTTGCAGAGATTAATCGCAATATTACAATTAAGAAAAACAACCAGAGACGAATCGATGGATCGACTAAGCGACCAGGTGCCTAATGAACGACCTGAATAGCACACCTCATGTTGTATCACGTTTTTTCGTTCGTACTTGGCATATGGAGGCTCACGTGTGCTAGTCTTACACTAAAGATAACGACATATGTATCGCATACACACATACGAATGCACCGTCGATTGAGAAAACCCCATTTGATGTATTTCTCATTTTCGTCTCTCTCACTCTTTCCCTGACTCTCTCTCTCTCTCTCTCTCTCTCTATCTCTCTGTCTCTGTCTTAATTGCATGTCTTCATTATATTAAGATAAAAATTAAACAAAAGTTTAAATTAAATTAATTATTTAATTAAAGATACTTAAACAATATTCATATTTAATTTAAATATCAAAATTTGCTAAAACTTGAATTACACCTGCATACATACATTTATACATACATACATACATACATACATATGTAGATTGCAATTTATATTTAGCTATGGTAAGTCTTACTGTCAGATATTTTTAATATTTTAAGAACTATTTTAAAACAGTAAAATTAAAACTTTTTGTATTGTATTACATTTGATTGAAGCCATTGATAATATACGACATCAGAGAGGCGTACTAGTGACCGTTATATAAATTAATACTTTTATTTGAAACGCCTTAATTCAACCAATATTGAAATCGCGCTAGTTTCTACTATGGGAGAGGTATAGTTACCGAAGCAGTACGAGCTTCCAAGATGAGCTGGGTAGTTGTCGACCAAGAATGGTGTCCACTGTAGAAGCGGTAAAAAGTTCTATATTCGTACACCTCCTATTGATCGAAAATTAAATGATAAGAAATGGAGTCGCGTTGGCCCAATGTTTCAAAGCAGGCATGTAGGCATGAGATAAATTAAAAGAGGAAAGTAATCATCATTGAGTATTATGTTAACTTAATGAATCCCAGGTAGGTTTGAGAGCTAAAACTGAGGCATATTTTTGAATAAGTTACTGTAACTCATTAAGTTACGCTGAACTATTTTTTGTGAGGAAACATGATGTCTCCTGTACAGGGGCATGCCAGCCAAGGGTCAAAGTAAATAATGGCCATTTATTTATTGGTCATATTGGCAAACTATTTGTTTTGTTTTGTTTTTTTTTCAATTTTCCAAACCATATTTCAGTACATTTTCATTCAAATAATTTACAATGTATACGAATTGCTTTAGAATTGAATTTTTTATAGTGAATGTGTAGACAGACCACTATACATGCATACATACATATGTATGTGGGCACATTATTATATTGACTTACATATGTATGTATGCATTTTTAAAGCAAGTATTCGTCATCAGATTTAAAACGAACGACATTTATGACGAAATGATTTCTGATTTCAATTTTTCGTTTTTTTTTATTGTCTTTCGTTTTTTTACTTTCAGCTGACAACTTTTATGCTGAAGAGAAATTTAAGTTAAAAAAGCTTATATAGTTACAGAAACAGTTCGTTAACCTTTATTTTAATACGATATTTCTAAGCGATTCATTCATACACTGCATACACATACTTGACGAAACATTCACATAGTTATATACATATATGTACCTACATGCCTACATATATATATGTATATGTTTACCGATTCTTATGTACACATGGCCAAATGTGTGTATGTACATACATACATATGCATGTATTGTGTTAATGTTAATTTCTTTATACTGAAAATAAAATTAGAAATGTTACTTAAATATTCTGAATTTTGAAAGTTGTCATTATTTATCGGTTAAATATATACATATATATATATATATATATATATATATATATATATTCATAAGTAAATATCTAATGACATACAATTAATGAAAATGAAATTTGTTCGTATTGAAACTTTAAAAAGAACTTGTACCATACGTATGTAGGAACGAAGAAATAGAAAAGGCAATTCGTGTAAGACTTGTTGAATCTATTACAAACACTATTCGAATGGGAATCATCGTCATCATTATTGTGGTAATCATCATAACAATTGTTTTCATTTTTTATATGCTTAACGCGTTTTCAAATTATGTGTACGACTTTATTTAGTTAAAAAAAAATACAAATAAATTAATAAAGAAAACTCGTGTGTAACACTTTCTCCTCTCTGAATGAAATGAATGAAGTGGAAAAAACTCAAGAAGTTAAAACAGACAGAACTCGAGTACATACATACATACATACATATGTATGTATATTGTGTACTCCATGCAACATGAATCCAATTCTTACAAACGTATGTATCTATCATGAATTGAAATTATTACAAAAGAAATATCATTATGAATAACTTGAGAATTAATACAGAAAATAAATATTGTTTAGTGACAGAGAGAACACAAATGTAAATAGGATTAGAGAACCTGGTTTAGTTTTGCCAAATTCAAATTTGCAATTTTATCCAAATAAAATCATTGATTTTCCCATAATTTGTTTTTGAAATATTAATGGAGTATTTTTCATAAGAAAGAAGTCGTATACATTTGTTCTAAATTCATTATGAATTAAGTTGAGTTGACACCACTGCTGCAAGCTACATTGGTTTTATTAACGTATACGTACAAACTACCATCGTTGTTGGGCACGTTAACCGGTTCTTGAACAACTAGGGCCCCTTGGACAAACATACCGAAATTTTAACATTAACGTTATATTACGAAACTTTTGTTGTTTCTTATTTTTTTGCGTTACTGGGAGAGTTTATCGTATTCTTAATTCATTCTCTCAGATTTTTGTTTTAAGTACTGGTGAGAGCGTGCGCCTGTGCTTTAATAAACATTCAAACCGTTATTTGGCCCAATTCTATATTGAAAGCGCCAACATTGAAGGAATAACAAAAGCAGAAGAAAATGAAATATTTGAGCGCATGAGAGATAAAGAGGAAAAGTACAAACAAAGAAAGAAGACACAAACGAGCGAACAAACGAGTGAAAGAAAGAAAGTTTCGTAATTGTACTTAAGACTATTATAATAATGATGAATAAATTGTTTTTTTTTTTTTTTTTTTTTTTGTTCATTTAGCTAAACTGTGTTTAAGCAAGATTTTGATGTACGTAAACATAAGTTCTATAGCTCATGTTTTGGGTGACGTGTTTGGCGAAAGTACGAAATGTATTTCTAAATGAATATTAAAGAAGTAACACATCATAACAGTGAAATGAAAAATTCAGGCGAGAGTGTTGTTTTTATATATTACTGAAGATTACATAATAACGGTCGCTAAGATACTTAAAAAACCGTTTTTGGTTAAGCGACTTTTACAGTAATTTTCTTCTGTACGGCTATCAGTTAAATAGGAATACGAATAAAAATATAACTTATTAAGCAAAGAAAGTAATTTAACCGTATTTTAATTATGTATTAAAGTTGTTGTATATTGTAAGCCAGTTATGAAATTAAACATTTAATCGACATACATGTATGTACATATGTACATATGTACATACTGTCAATACATAATTTAACTGTTGCTCGACGTGCTAATGATTTCGTTGCATAGAATAACCTAAACACATACATATGTATATGTAGGTTTGTACATACATACATATGTATATTTGTATACAAAGTAGAAGTTTATATTTGAAAAGAATCAAAATGTATGATGGTTCGTACAGTTATATAACTTTCTTTTAAAGATATTCAAAAATAAAAATATTCAATTCCATAATTTTAATTCTATTAAATTTAAAATGTACATACATTTACATACATTGTATGCATATTTAACAAATTCAAGCATTTTGAAATTGATATGTAAAAATCTAATGCATTCATACCGATTTCAGGAATAACGTTTTTGCTTTTAGGTGCGCATTTGAAAAACGAAAAATAAGAAAATATCTTCAAAAAAGTGCTTTAAGATAAATTATGGTGGAAAGGATTTAAATAATTTATAATTAATAAAAATTATTTAGTGTTGCCAATGAGTTTTTAACGCCTATAGAAAGTAATCATATATAAAAGGTACAGAGTAAAAATGTATTTTTCTTAGGTAAAAATAAATTGCAAACTTCAAGTAATATTACCACTATTTCAGTTGTGCAGAATACATGCGCATGTACATATTTACATACATATGTACGTATGTATGTATGTATGTATCGAATGAAAAATGAAATTATTCTTATTCGTGGTAGGACAATAAATTCAACATCTTGATATCTATGTATACTTTTACAATAAATATTAAATAAAAAGAAATTAATAAACTTAACTGCGTAAGCGCAGAAAAAATATTTTTTTCTAAAAGTGCAGAGACCTTTTGTCGCAAAACAACAACAATAAGAATAACATCTCGGTACATTGATATCATAATCAACAACAACAATTTACACACATAGAATAACAATGCAAAATAACAACACATCGAAAGTGACCTTGTACTGTGCCATTGCCATCGGTGCCTTCTTTAACTGTATTTCATTATTAACACAAACAAACCAAAGAGCAAGCAACAAACGCAACAGACACTTTACCCATGCACATGCTCTCACTCACACACACGTATATACCCCAACACTTTGCAAATTACCAATATTACCGCACTCATTTAAATAAAACGGCCAGCGTCAACGTCAAAATACCCACAGGAAAATAAAAAATAAACAAACAAAACGACAATATCATAAATTGTGTTTCACATTAAAAATAAAAACAGAAATACTAAATATAACCTCAAACACAGTAGTCCTATAGGACCTGCCTGAAATATAACATTTTCAACTTCGCCCTATTCATCGCATAGATGAGTAGCGGTGGCGGGGAACATTTCATGTTTACAATTGTATTGAAAGATAAAGATATCGCCAATAACACCGGTGCTTATTAATCAGCAACATTTTGTTTAGGGTACACAAATCAAAAATTATATAAAACGCAATTAAATTCTTGCTATTTTCTGTTTATTTTTTGTTCTATATTATATAACACATGCATAGCTCACAGATGCATACACATGCATATTTGCACCCATAAATACGTAATTACAAGTACTAATACATTTAGGAATTTCGCAATATTGTGATCATTTATTTCTTATGCAGTAGGCCTCGTTCTCGCCTGCTTTTTCTGCCGTCCGTCACTTTTTAAGTAGGGAGAGGACAAAAAAGAGAAAAGGAGAATAAAAGAATAAAAGTGGACAAAGAAAATGGTTATTATTTAATCGATATTGTTGTTGTTTCTATTTTGAATGCTCTCTTCTGTAATATTTGTGTCTCGTTGGCGCTGTTATTTCTTTTAAAGGAAGATCATATGAATTACGACGTACCACTTTATTTCTACACATATTCTACAGTAATTGTAAATACGCTTATATTTTTAATTGTTTTTATGTACATATGTATTTAAAAAGAAGGATGTTCGTAACTATCTGTTCTCAGTTTTGATATTTTTCTGCCATTTACTCTTGGTTAGATCTAAAATTACTCCACTACAACACAGTCTAACAAAAAGAACCCGTATATTCTGTATTATTTGCTCAACTCAGAACAAACGAAATTTGCTATTATCAGAAAATCAAATTTAATCTTGAACCACCATCGGTACTGTATTTTCACCAGCAAAGGCGATTGGGGATCGTTATTCAACAAATTTAAGAGAGTGAAGCCGTAGTATTTTGAAGAATTTGTAGATTTAAAAAAAATGGACTATGTACCTACATATGTATGTAGGTATATCAAAGAAGGTATATCTCAACATAATTTAAAATTTTAAAAAATTATAATAAATTTGTAGATTTATTGTTCGTATAAACCTGTGTGACGTGTACAAATAATTATTACATACATATGTACACACAGATGTATGTATTAAAATTACATTATACATCTAATACATGCATATGTACATACATACAGAATAATATGTTGCTATTTGTTGATACATTGAACATATCGCTTTTTGCTTCAGTACTGACATACATACATACATACATAAAGTATGCTGAAGTGGAAACAATGTCAGGTTGGATGGTTTGTACAAAATTGTTTCTGGGCCCTAAAGAATTAGCTCTTCAAACAGTTGTATTTAAAATCGTGATTTTTAAGTTATGACATTATTACATAAGTAAATGAATGATTTCACATACATATGTATTTGTGTATGTGTGTACCTTTGGAATGATTGTATAAATACTTTGTCAGGTTTAGGTTGTAAAGGTTTCTATACTTTGAATCATCTGACATTATGGCTTGTCCCCATTTTATTCTATATATGTGTGTATAATGAAATATTTATTGTACAATTAAATTATCCAATGTATTTGGTATTATTCTTAACATATAGGTCAGAGAACTTACGTTTAATAATCATCGCTAACGAAATCAATTATAGAATATTAAACTAAAATTGTATATTCATATATACTTACATACATACATTGTATTTCATTCAGCAAAATTTTATTTAAATTTTAAACGATGTCGCTTAAACTTATTCATTCGCTCCACCATTATTGTCCTAATGTGTTCGTGCACATACTTTTACTCTAGCATATAAATATACAACCAGATCGTATTCTTTTTTTATTGCAACATGTGTGAGTGAGTACATGCGCTTGTGTGTATGTAAGTCCTTTACAGTGTATATCTTTGTTGCCTTTGTTTTTCGCTCAAGACTAAACGACAAATACTACCACAACAAAACACGACTGATTCGTTCAGCCTTGAACTTCTACTGGGGTGCATTAACTTTAAAGAATAATACGACAGAAACAACAAGAACATAAACGCAAACAAAATTAAAAAATAAACTCAAGCGAACTGAATGTGCGCCAGCCAGACTGCAAAATAAAAAAAATTAAGTGCAAAGAAAACACACACACACACATACTTACAATCGTTAACTGAGTTTTTCTGTATCTCTGCAAAAATATCAACACACTGTACAGACACAGGTTCAGAGAAAAGGCGCAGCACGGACTCACGCACAACAACTCGGCAATTTCAATTTGACGATAGAACTTTTACAGAAAGAGAAGGTAGTGGAAGATATTCTGAATTCTCCTTAGAAATGCTCAAAGGTTAGCTAACACCCAATCTTTCAGTATATCAAGTCGAAGCCTCAGTTCTATAACATTCTAAGTCGAAAAAGTGTGTTTTGAGTTGTGAGCTCTCAAAGTTTTCACGCGACATACGACTATACAATGTGTATTCTAAGTAGATTTTTCCCTATAACTTCGGAACGGATCGGCGCATCTTAAACAAATTTTTACAGTATTTAAGTTAGAGAACGTAGAATTTAAAAATGCAAGAACATTAAAAACGTTCTAAGTACACTTAGAACGTTATAGAATGGAGGCGTCGAAGTATAACTGGGTATTAGTGAGTTCAATTTGTCTCATATGTACGTACATATATGTATGTATGTGTATATGCAAGTGCTTAAACATCGACAATATTTAAATAAATATTAAATATATATCATAAGAGCGCTCTTAATGTTTAATTATTAAGCATTTATTATTTATCAAATATCAAACATCCTTACATGCACACTCATACATGCATACATGTGTACATATACGTATACATACATTTGTATGTTTATATGTACATCAACTCATTAATTTACGCTTCATTTATACTTCTTCTCTGTTTCGCATTACATAATTTGATGATGATGTAATCATTTAATCATTTTACGTATATTATCATTTAAAAGTTAAATCAAAAGAAAATCAAAACATAATGTTACATACATATGTGTGTTCACACAAACAAACTTGATTAAATTTTCTCTTTTATCCTTTTATCGGAATACTTTTGTAATTAGATAAACTCCCGATTTGTTTTCCATTTACAAACATCGTTTCAAAAATCCTTGAAAAAGATCTTAGCCCTTCGTCAGCTCTACTTTCTTCTCGAAGAATTTATTTCTCTAAAATATTATTCTGAACAAAAATTTAGTTTCAAATTACTGACAATGAAATCAACCTCGAGTACAACACACCTCGTTAAACAAGTACTGTCCGAAATTGAAATCCTATAAAAACACAATAATTTCTCAATTCGTAAACATATTTCGATTAAACCTCTCAACTGATTTCCACATTACATTACATCAGAACATTTGAAGGTATATATGTATATACATTTGTATGTAGTTTACTTCTATGTACATATGTATATCCGATTGCACTACTGTCTGTTGTACAGCGCATAATTGAGAAACACAAAGCTTATAAAAAAAAAATACTATTTATTCATTTCATTTTGACATTCATTATATAAATACGTATGCATATATACATATACAGATATACATACATATAAGTAATTATTTGTAATTATGTATTTGTATACATTAGCACGGTATCTTGGCCTAAAGGCCAAGGAATAAATCTTTAATTTGGAAATAACTATTAAGCAGAAAATGTTAATTTAATTATATGGATATGTAAGAGGATATTATTAAAAGAATTGGGTTAGAAGAGTCGGCTATTGTTGACCGACTGTTAGGTTTAACAATATTCAGCAAGACAAAACTCAAACTAATGCTCATATTGTTTATTAAACTTATTTACAGTTTAGACGAAATTTACAAATATTCGATAGCATTTTCGACATTTACTGTATAAATTTTATTTATGTATTTATTTTTTATAACCTATGCTTTTATTTGGATTAAAAATCGGTAGCATTTTATTACTTACACATGTGCTAATTAATTACTTATGTACTGTACTGCATGTGTATATAATTTTTGTTTGTTTTTTTTTTCATTGCATTTTCTTAGAATTGTCAAAATTAGAGTTTATCTCTATAAATTCGCACAGAAATACATATTCTGACTCATTTACTCACCACATAAACAAGCACACACATTTAGAAAATATTCTCAGTTGCAGTCACGTTTTGTGCATCGTCGTTGGCACTGATAGTTTTCTAATGCAATTGTTGTTTTTATTTATCTCCAAAGGCCGGTATTTATGAGCACATTTCAATTGGTGTTGCGTTATTTGTTTAAGGTGTCTGTTGTTATTGCTCTTGTTCACATTCGTATTCATGCACACACATACAATTTCCAAAAGCACAACAAATTTAATCACGTTTTGTGCCTGCTGACGTACGTATGTCTGTATGTATGTATAATGAAATTTGTTTTGTTTTATTTGCAATTATAAAAAAGTATTTTTATACCGGCATACTTTCAAAAATAACAACAAAAAAAGTGTTTTTATTGTGAATTTTTAAGGCGCATTAAACGTTGTTATTGGGCTATTTGCTTTGTTTATCATTTTTATTTTTAAAACAACAAAAAATAGGTCTTTTGCGCCTTGAATATATTTACAAATTATTTCATATAATTTAAGTGAAACATCGTTATACAATTCACAGCGAGTTATGTATATTAGCGCAGTGCACAGTACCGTTTAAAAAAATAATCTAGAATTATGCGTTTTTAATTTTCACATTTACATACATATATTTTTTTTAATCATCCTCCTCTCACGCCGCTTATCTTTTTTGTGTACATTCGAAGTAACTTTTATAATTATTTTTTATTTATTTTATTTTGTTGAATTTTCGTAACAACAATGTTCTCATAAGAATTGTGGTAATAAATATATTTTCTTTTGTTTTGTTTTGTTCTGTTCTGTTCTGTTCTGTTAACCGTCGTATTACTCAGGTTGTGGTTCTTTTTCACACTGCTGCGTTTTTAAGTTTGTTGTGATGAAATTCCATTTTGGTTCTCGTTAAACCCCCTCCTATTTCTGCTTTTGCTTTAAGCAAATCGGTTTGTCTGGTTGTGTTGGTAGTCTGGCTCAGGGCTGGAAACTATCATACCATTTTTCCGTTTCAACAATTTTGTTATTATATATCGACGCCTCCATTCTATAACGTTCTAAGTGTACTTAGAACGTTTTTAATGTTCTTGCATTTTTAAATTCTACGTTCTCTAACTTAAATACTGTCAAAATTTGGTTAAGATGCGCCGATCCGTTCCGAAGTTATAGGGAAAAATCTACTTAGAATACACATATAGTCATATGTCGCGTGAAAACTTTGAGAGCTCATAACTCAAAACACACGTTTTCGACTTAGAATGTTATAGAACGGAGGCGTCGATATTATGATTTGTCTAGTTTACAAAACAATATAGAGAGTAATATATTTAACACCGTTTACAAAGTTAATTGCATGCATATGACATACATAGAATATATTGAAAATATCGTATGTCCCATCATCATCCATACGCAGTTCTTTTCGAATTTGTAGTCGTTTTCCGTGGTTGAACTTAGCTAACTCAAACTTTTTGAATTTAATTAATACACGTGAAACAGTAGCTAATGCACAGCTGTGCCAATTTGTTTTTGTTTACAAAATAAATGTACAATAAAAGAAAACAATTATTTACTTATAGCAAAGAATAAATAAATAATATTTAGATAAAAATAAACATATAGCAACTTATTAATGAATTGTACAAAAAATCAGCAAAAGATAATATCTTCTTTAGTGCATCGATCAACATAATTACATATACATACATACATATGTACTCGCATTCGCACTCCGAGTATATTAGAAACGCTTCAAACGTAACTCCAAAGTTAACTTCGGGTACAGAAAATAATTATAAAATGACTTTTTTAAATAATTTTTAGATTTTTCAATCAAATGAATACGACAAAATAAATTTATTAGCATTATACTCAGAAGACTAAAATAGTACTTTTAAACAAATATATTTTTCCATCCCTGACCTTATGTAGTAATCACTTATATTTGCCTCTCTTTACCACTACAATAATGATTAAAATATTTTTGTTCTTCTATAGAGTGAGAACTGTTCTTGTTCTCATTTGATAGCAATGCTTTACTCTTCTTACACTTGCTGGCTATTAATATCTCTCACGTTGTTCTCCATCATTTTTAAGCTTGATCATTTCGTTGTTGAATAACATTCCCCTTCCCATTTGTGTTTTTTTTTTTGTTGTTGTTCAATGACATAAATTCAAACGTGTTCTAAACATTATATTCTTGTTGTTATTGTTACTTCAGCTCACATTTATGCCAACGTGAGTGAATGGCATTATATGCGGGAGACGACAGCATAAAGAAAGTTGAATGACCAATTGGAAATCTATAAATTAGCTTCAATCATAGATTTTATATATTTTTCAACTATGTGTTATTGTTTCGCATTATTCACATAAGTATATACTTTTTTATGCAATAGTAAGCACCTTCGTTCGTCGGTATTTCCAATAGTAGGAATTGCAAATATGCTTGTTTTCCTGTACATCAATGGAGTTTTAGCTTTATTTTGCTGCCGTCAGCCGGCAAATATGTAGTCAGAATGAATGTAGTGAATAAGTTTTTTGTGTCGCATATCCTATAAACATGCGATTTATTTTATTAAATAAAAAAGGACTAAAGGCTGTAGTCCAATAATACGATTTTTCCAATATTACCAAAACGCTTGGCATTGTATAATTCGTACGAATAGACGTTCACTATGCATATACGTATATATATATATACATATACATTTGTATATGTTATTTCAATTTCATTCAACAATTTTTTGTTAGTTTTAAACCGGTAATAAATCCTATCATTCAAACAATAATTTTCCTACTGGATATTTTAATTCCTCGTGCGCTCTCGACCGCCAGACCGATTTGTGTGCATATGTATATGTTAGTATGCATATGTAGTATATAAATACATAAAGCGTTGCTTTTGAATCAAACAAAATGATTTAATAATCTTAAGGCATACAAAAAAAGAAACAATGATTACAACAATGACTAAGCACACATACACGTGCAAATAAAAATAACCAAATGCCCACTCACAACTAACACTCAATACATCTGCGGAATATTGTAATAAGCAAGTTCAATGTTCAAGTTCGAGGAAAATCGATGGCTTCACCTCAAGTGTTTGTTACCAACAGCGTCTGTCATACAAAACCGAAGGTTTGGCAATCATGTTGCATGTTTGATTGCAACTTTTCTTTTAGCCGGTATAAATTTAAAAACATTAAAAAAGCAACACCATTTAAACTCGTCCGTTCTCTTTCTCCTTGTTATACTCGAATACTATGTATTAGTTTGAAAAATACTGTTAGCATTTCAGTAGCTTTGTTTCAAACAAACTTCAAATGTTTGAAAAATTCATTTGATTATTGGTAATATGAATTGTTTGTTTGCAGCCGCTTTGTTTGTAGTGTTGGATAAGTGTGGCGATAGAATTACCAATGTGTGTAACTCTGGTTACAGACTAACCGACCTAGTTTATTATTTTTCTTAAAAAAAAAAAAAAAACGTAAACTATCAACAACAACACAAAATTTTTTTTTTTTCTTTCTTCAAACTTGTTTCCATTGTGTGCCAGATTCTGGTATTGTTGGTGTTGCTTTTGTTAAAATGTTGGTGCTGCATATTTTTGTTTTTCATTTTATATCGGTTTTTAGTTGTTTATTTTTATATTCTTTGTGTAGAAAAGTCGCTTTCTCTTTTTATTATTATTATTGTTGTTGTTATTATTAAGATCGTATTTTGCCAAGTTCTTGCTTTGAATACATAAACAAACAAACAATCTTAATTGGTATGATCTGAATGATTGATCTATTCCAAGATATGTTTTGCTATTTATACAATATAATGCTGATTAGAGGTGGGGTGGTGTAGTACTGTGGCGGTCAAAGTACTCGACTACAAAACTGAGCAATCCAGGTTCAAACCCGGACAAGACGAAAAAAAATCTCATTTCATTTTCCGAATTTATACAATTATGAGGCTTCAATCCTCTCCATCTAATCAATTTAGGGAGCGCACTGACCTCCACGCCCCTGAGAGAATAATAGTCACAGCGAATATCATGGGCTCAATTATCAAAACCTTCTCACACTACTCCAAACAAAACATGTACATAGAGGGCCTGCTAAAATTGGATGACCTGCTTACTTCGAAAAACATGTTTAATGATGCCGAAACAAAGCGAGTAAATACAATGAGAGTGGCAAAATGTTTTGTGATAATCCTAAGTCCCTTAAAATTACGGATTGAAATAAATATGTATATGTATGTATGTACCAATATACTATGTACATAAATAGACTTAAATATTTTCTAATTTCAGTCGGCATTTCATTTCATTTGCCGCACACAAGTACAATTAATTATGATATAATATAATTTTTTTAATTACAATTAAATATATATGTATACATATATGTATGTATACATATGTACTTATGTATTTAAAGGAACACTTTTTCGTATAAAATCTATTATTTTAACACTTTTAACGCATGTATGTACATTCGTACTTTCATACTCCAAGTACTGTTCTACAAATAAGCAACAAAAAGTCAATGTACTGGAAGTGGACGTTTTCTGAAGCATGCCATATTATAAAAGACTTGACTAATGGACATATCTATAAACAAAAATAAACCTGAAGTTTTCATTAAAACCTACTACAGTCCCCTTACCTGTCTTAATGACCAAGTCGATTGGTTTCTAATTTTGTACATATTTATTGTTCGTTATGATATACATACATATGTACATATGTGCATATATAGTACATATTTGTTAGTTTTGTCCACCTTAAAAGGAGTACAGTAGTCGCTCGGTTATATGAACTAATTCAAACAGAGCCTGTTCACTAAATGGGAAGTTCACATAATCGAGAGAATATAAAATAAGTAATTCGAATGATTTTTATTACATTAACTTTTTATTTTTAATAAGCTTTTTAATAATTAATGTACATGAAAGTAGTCGGTTATATTTTTTTTGTACTTTTTTGTTTCAAGGGATTTCTGTAGTGCTTTGTCCCTGCCTTTGCGCAATGCCAAAATATCATTTATATCAGATATATTATTTTCACTCCAAGCAATAACTTTATTGAATGCTTCGATTGCCTCCGTTGTGATATTTCAGC
Organism: Sarcophaga rosellei; assembly: GCA_930367235.1. Taxonomy (NCBI): domain Eukaryota; kingdom Metazoa; phylum Arthropoda; class Insecta; order Diptera; family Sarcophagidae; genus Sarcophaga; species Sarcophaga rosellei. The sequence goes on along the minus strand of OV884019.1, from coordinate 431,481 downwards.
TGTTGTTACGATGCACTGCTCTTGATCATCATCTTCAAATTCGCTATCTATATCTTCGCTACCAATGTCTTGATTCTACGTCTGAATCTCTTCCCGTGAAAGCTGTACACCATTCGTTAATTCATTGACTAGATCTATGACTTCATTCATATATGCTTCCATGTCGTTTTGATATTTTTCTTTTAAAATACTGAGTGAAATGCCTTCTTCCGGGTAATTTTCTTCCTCAAAACTCAAAATATTCTTCCAACACTTTTGTATTGTGGATGCATCAACCTTATTATATTGTATTCGTATGCACACACTTGCTTATCTCGGGGAAGAACCGATTTTTAATATGTAAGACAATCACTCAACACTCAAAACATTAAAAAAAAATCAACGGTTGAAAACTGTTCACATAACAGAGATAGGCTGTGTTCACTCTTTAGAACCTCCTGTGCTTAAATTTTGTTGTTCACTATTCTGGAAGTTCACATAACTGGATATTCATATAACCGAACGGCTACTGTATATGCATTTTAATGATTATATGTACATATATGTACACATACATATATGTATACATTAGTATGGGTATGTGTATATGGAATATATGATTTTTTTTTTCTATAAACTATTAATAATGTTTCTGTCTGAGAACAGTCTAATAACCTTTCCCTTTCGACGACTATTTTAAAACCAAGACTGCTACACACTTTTAAAAAACAAAGACCGACATTGAAAAGCAAATAAACAAAAAAGAAAATTTTAAATGAAAACAAATTTCACAAACAAACAGAAAGAACTTACAAAAGTATCACGTACACAAGTGTGAGTGCGGTAATAAAAATAATAAAAAAAAATATAAAAAAAATTGAAAATTAAATACAAAATGTAACTGTAAAAAGGATGTTTTCCAAATTTCTGAACAATAATCATAATTTATTATTAAATCTATTTAAAGTTTTTCTACACCAATTTCTTTTAATTTAAAATGATATTGCTTGGTGAATGGTGAGAATAAAAATGTAAACTTTTACTTTTAATAGCAATTTTTTCCGGTAGAATATTCCATCAGACCAATGTTTCGCAACATAATGAAGGACAATGACATAAATAATTGTAGAACAAAAGAAGTCAACGTATAGAAATGTTCAACAGAGAAAATGTTTTAGCAGATATTTAGCAGATATTTAATTTGAAGCAAATCGAAAGGACATTTCGGATTCACTGTGAAGAATCTCTCATCTTTCAACATAAGATTGCACACATTCGGCTACATAAACGTATGTGTACATACATATGTATATACTTATACACATACAGTGAGCGTCAAAAGAAACTGTACACTATGGATAAAATTCTAACATTCAACAAACTCAACTTTTTCCACTTAAGGAGAGTGTCCGAAAAATTTGACAATATTCGAAATTTTTTGTATTTTTTTTTTGTTTTAATTTTAAAACTGGCAATGAAACAATTCATTAATGTATATATGTACAGTGAGTGTCAAAAGAAACAGATATATGTGTATACTTATACTGATATACTTATACTGATTGATTTGAGCAAACGGAAAAAATATTATTTCGGCTTTTCCAATTCTAGTTATAATAAATAACTTAGCCATTTGATTAGGAAATCGTACCGATAACATTGTAAATGCATTAATTATGCAAAATCCACTGTTTAATTCAACAAGGAAAATAATAGCGAATAAATATTAATTCAAATAAATCTTACACAATAATAAAGGATTCTAACAATTTTTCAATGATTTACTTACATAATTGGCCATCACAACGCTTTAATTCACGACTTCACGTCTTGTTAGTCAACTCGTTACTTATTTGACTACGGTGATTTCAAAGATTGATATTTTATCAATAAAAGCTGAAAGTTGTGATTGGTAAAATTTCCACTGCAGTATAGTAAATCATATTAAAAGAAATTATCAAACCTGAGTAAGCCAAGTAAGATATTCTATAATATTGCACAATAACACCGAATTAAATCTAGAAGCTAAAAATGACAGTTTTTATATTCATTTTATAGTATTATCCAAGTGTAATTAAATTTTTAAATTACATTTTAAGGTAATTTTAGTTAGAAAACGAATTATTGTTGCGTTGAACGTCAATTAAAAGGCGTAAAAGAAGAAATTTCGATATAATTTTAGTTTCTGATATCGATAAAAAGTCAACAAACTCAAACCTATTGTAAAAATGAATGAGTGAGAGTTTACACAACTGCATTAAGTTTTTGCTTGTCTGTGTTTGGTGTCATTGGACTATACGATGTATCAAATCGATTTAACCTTGAATTGTTGGTGGTGTTCAGAAAAAGGACAAGACTGGGAAGGTAGTTAAAATCCTATTGGCATTCTTCGGCTTTTGTTTGCTTCTCCTTTCTCATACCTTCTGATAATAACAACGATTTTTACAAATGTAAGCAGAGAAAAACGAAAGCATGTCCTTTTTATAGACATAAGTATACTATAGAATATAGAATAGACATTTTGAACTCTAACACCCATCTTGGAGAGAAGGGAGTTCAAATGCTTTTGAACTTTTGTGTTGCCCTGTAAAATTGTTGCAATAACAGAAAAATACATTTTTTATTCTGTACTTCATTTTAATCCATTGCGAAATAATTAGAAGATTCACCAATGTTGTCCAAACAAAATTATTTCTCTTAGTTAGTTAGTTAGTTTCAGTGAAGAGAATATGAAAACAAAGAAAAAAAATGTTTGTCTACAAAATTACAAAAATTTAAACAAAATAGAAACAGATACATAACAAAACATAACATTTTTCCAAAAATAAAAAAAAAAAATTGTCTTATTTGCTAACGAATTCTACTAAATCTTTTTGGCTTCACAAAAATTAATGAATCCAGCTTAACAATAAAATATTAGGGTTGACAAATTTTTGGATAATATTACCCAATAAATATGTATGTATGTTGAGAATAGTATTGGTTATTTTTATTTTTAATGGTGGACCAGTAAATGTATACTCTGTTAAAGTCAATTCAAATAGCAAAATATAATTGGAATTAATAATGACAAGAAAGTTGTACATAGCCGCCGTAGCCTAGTATGTAGTGTGTTTCCTTTTTAGACGTGAGGTCGTGATTTAAACCCCATCCCCCCATCATGAATAAAATGAAATATGAAAACGTATATTTCTTTGACGACTTCCTCTCAGTAGATTTCTGGCAAAAACTCTGACAGTAAATAAAAAATTGTCATGAAAGGTTTCTCATAAATCTGTCGTTCGGATTCGACTTTAAACTGTAGGTCCCGCCATTCATGGATAAAATTAATACAAACAGCATGGGTGCTATGAGAAACTAGTTCGTAATTTTGATTGAAGTTGTGTAATACCCAATTATGTATGTATGTATGTAAGAATAACAAGAAAATGTATGTTCGTAACATTATTTATCGTAAAAATAGTCTTATTTTATTAAGCCTTTTTTATATTAAGACTTTACATTATTTCTGTAATCGATCTAAAAAATATGTTTTTCAAAGGAATTAGTCTAGTTATAAAATATATTTATTATTCGAAAAATTCATTTTCTTAGTCTGTCATAAATCATTTCTTCCGCCTTCTTACTATTTTTTTTTTTTTTTTTTGCTTTGTTTCAGTTTCACTAACCATGTTTTTCTAAATGAAAATGTTCCTAGGGGTAATTGTTTATGTTATTCTCCCTACGTGGATAAGAGATCAGAATTACTGGACGTGATAAAAGAAAATTTTTTTTTCTTGTCCGGGGTTTAAATCATGACTGCATTGGCTTATCATTTAGAAGTTTCAAAACTAACATTTATTTAGAGTACTGTATATTTAAAATATCTAAGGAAATTCAATTCTTATAGAAATGACAGTTAATTGCTTCATTTATTCATTCATTCGTTCATTCATTCTAGAAAAAATATAATCAAGCCGACTTTTATAGTCTTAAATAAAAGCGTGCGTTTAAATCACTGAGGAGCCATATAAACAGAGAGGACAATAAAAAGCTTCTGGATGATAATTATCTTCCAGTGATGAGCTTGTGGCATTATGAAGTTGGTCTCAGCAAATTACAAAATCTTGAATTATTTTACTTTCATGAATATCGGCAAGAGTAGTAACTGTAAATCGAATTCAAAGAAAGTTACAGAGTATTTTTTGTTGAATTTTTATTTTCTAAATTTCATAATAACAATGTGTTACACACTCATACTCTATACAAACATACATATGTATGTATGTATGCATGTATGTATGTATGTAGGTTAAAGAGAAAATCTGACGATTAGTTTGCATGCAAAAAAAAAAGAAAATTGCAATAACTGCAAAAACAATTGATATACTAAAACAATAAAACATACGAAGGCGAATACGACTATGCTGGCAGAAGCCACTCATGCAGGAATTTCATACACTTTCTAATGCTGCAAAGCATCACAAACATTGTCGAACATTCAGGCACATTCAACACCATTGATACCCCTCTATCTCCGCAGCTTCTTCTTTGATTAGTATTTAATTTGGAGCCATCATTTTCATCGTTTTCATCGTTTTCTTTCAAACTGGTATTGGTAGATGCAATAGAAAGCAAACCGTCCATGATAATATCTAATATCCGCTGAAGATTGTGTTGCATTCGCAACAAAAACAAAAACAAACAAAAAATACAAAACAAAATAGAAACCAAATAATAATAGTAAGCCTGACTTAATATACTTTGTAATCGGTGGAAGAAAGGTAGTCACAAAAAGCAAATATAGTGTGGCAGAGAGAAAGATAGAGTCGGTTAGTAAGTCAGCATTACATTACACGTACTTGCAACAGTTGCATTGCTTTTGGCATTCATTCGTACGAACGTTAACGGATGTTGTACATGTAACTGGGCAACATACAAATGCAATTCCATCGTGACCAATAAATGCCACAACTGCTCGTTGCAACACACTATATTTAGCACATGAATTGCATTTTCTTTTCAAACGCTCGAATTTATGTTGAATGTTGTTGATAATTTCTCTTCTTTCGTACCACGTTTTCTTTTCTTTTTTTACTACAGGGGCGCAAGAGTGCAAGAGTGTGTGCGAATTTGTATTGTATAAATCTACAGGGTTATCTATCATTTAACCATTACTTAACTAACTCACTAATTTCCACATTTTTTTCAGTCGATTGCATGTACAATACATGGACAAATCAAAAGCGATTTCATTTCCAAAGTGGATTTTTCCTTTTCTTTATAATTTCGAATCACTATCTAACATTGGCATTGTGACTGCAATAGGTAATGCCAATGCAAAAGCTGTGTATGTGTCTGCGTCTGTGTCAGTGTCGGTATCATTGTCAGAGTCAGCTTCAGTGGAAAGTTGGTCAGTGAGCAGCATTGCCACTATGAAATTAATCAAAAAGTATTACAAATAATTTCGAGAACTGCATACGTATTATTAAACTAATTCGATAATGAAATCTAATAAGTTTTTTACGTACCTGTTTTAAGAATTTTACGAAATAATAATTAGTCAGTCGAAACCTTTCCGAATTTTTCCATTTCCAAAGTCGCGATTAAAGTTATGGCCACAATATGTACTGGAGGATATTGTTGGGGGCTAAGCAATTCATATGACCATTTATTACATTTCTAACGATAGAAAATATTTGAACAATATTTGAATAAAATTCTTTTTACATTAGCCATTTCATTGCCACTCCATTTCAATACTATGTACATAAAGGGTCCGCCCAATAACTCTTTTTTTTTTTTGAAAATGCTGTAAAAAAACTACTGAATATTTTCTTAAATTTCTTTTTTTATTTGAAAGTACAATCCTTCCGGTTAATAATGGAAAATAATTTCATTCAAATGGCTGCCTCGGCTGGCCATGCAGTAGCCTACACGAGTAGCCTACAGAAGATGCCGATTTTGGCAAAAAAAAAAATCATCTTTTCAGATGAAGCTCATTTTGATCTTGGCGGGTATGTAAACAAGCAAAATTGTCACATTTGACATAATTGGGCCATTTTTCTTCGAAAATGAGCAAGGCGTGGCCGTTACAGTCAATGGCGATCATTATCGGGCCATGTTGGACGAATTTTTGTTCACAAAAATTGAAGAGGAGGATATTGGCAACATTTGGTTTCAACAGGACGGCGCTACGTGCCACACAGCCGAAGCTACACTCGATGTTTTGCGCCCTGTTTTTGAAGATCGAATTATCAGCCGCAGAGCTGATGTCGTTTGGCCACATCGGAGCTGCGATTTGACACCATTGGACTATTATTTGTGGGGTGCCGTCAAAGATAAGTGTTACGCCGACAAGCCAGAGACAGTTGACGCTTTAAAGGACAATATTCGTGAAGCCATTGGTGAATGTGCTTAAAAATTGGACCGATCGCGTAGGCTACTGCATGGCCAGCCGAGGCAGCCATTTGAATGAAATTATTTTCCATTATTAACCGGAAGGATTGTACTTTCAAATAAAAAAAGAAATTTGAGAAAATATTCAGTAGTTTTTTTTAAAGCATTTTCAAAAAAAAAAAAGTTATTTGTCGGACCCTTTATAAGACGCAAAACAAACATAATGACTTTAATTTATAGATGATTAACGTTTATTTGGTTTGAAAGGTTTTCTGGAGAAACATTAAATATGCTGTAATTAGAAGATTTCCTTTTATAATGTTATGTATTTGCTTTATCAGTACAGTTCTTTTCAGTGATTCATGAAAAAATAAAATAAAAATAACTCACAAAATAAACTCAATTTTCAATCCCTCTTGTTGCTATTATTCGGAAAAATTTTAATTTTATCTGGAAAAAAAAGGGCTCTACACTTTCATTTAGATTTTATTTCTAATGAAAAATTCAGATTTAAGCTTAAAATTGTATTCGTATTATCAATATAATCAATATAATCAGTACTTAATGTACCATTGCCAATTATTTCATTGTCAAAGTCAAATGATAATTCCAAGTCCAAAATCTCGCTTTTTTTATTTTTTTTTTCCTTTTTTTTTGTTTTTTTTTTTTTATTGTATGAAATTTCCACAATTTATTTATTTATAAATTGTATCCTATTAATATACATACATGTTTGTTGTTGTTGATGTACATATGTATGTATGTAGTATGTATGTATATTGGAAAAAAGAAAGTTTTTCAGTTGCATTAGATGCACATTTTTCATTTTTCTTCCATTGTAGGTTAGTCGGTTGGCTGGTTGACTAGGGCTGGTTTGTTTAGCTGATTGTTTGAAAGAAAAAAAAAAACTAAAAAATAAATGAAAAAGCAAAAGCACTATTGTATGTGTGTGTATATATGTGCGTTTGTGTGTTTGGCAAATGCAATTTTCTCTTTTTTTCATTTAGACAGTCTAGAAGCAACAACGTTCGCTCATAGATGTTGTGTAAATGTGTTAAAACAATTTTTTTGAAGCCAATCCTCTGTTGGCAATTACTTGTTGCACAAATGTTGAACAAATACATTCAAGGTGAATGAAAATGGATGTCACATGTATTTGAATATTAATGGTATTGGTGTCTTTCATCATGACTACAATGAAGTCGATGAAGATGACGATGATTTTAATAACGATACTCGTATAAATGGAAACTTTCATGATTTGAAATGTTAGAGCTTATTGCAATTTAATTTTTTGTTTTTATGTTGTTAGCGGTTTTCTTTTTGCCTATACATGCATAGATACATAGATACATAGGTACGTATGTATATATATCTCGTATTGTAATACACGTACAGTTAGTTACCTTTGTTTATTACAATGAAATGTAACAATGTTTGTTGCATTTGGCCCACTTTACTTTCACTCGACATTACAGAAACAAATATTATCAATGTATGTACAATATATACAACTATTTCGCTGTTATTTGTTGTTGTAATTTTTTGTTAATATTTTTATAATTACCCAATAATCCAATTATTTCAATTTTGAAAGCGCCATAAATGGAATTTATGGACAAAAATTAAATTTCATTGTTTTGATTCAAATACTGCAAGGATACGTAAGTGTATGAGTATGAAATTAATTATAAACTACTTGAAGGATATTTAATAATAAATCTGAAACATTTATTTCATGCCTCCACATACATACATACATACTAGACATACCGACATATCGCACTGGTTCCTCTGAAGTGACACAACCTTCAGTTTACCACCCAGTCCCAGCGACGGTATTTACTCTCAGAGCTTTTTGCCAGATGACTGTTGAGACAGGGTCGTTGAAGGAAATATACATTTTTTTTATAATTTTTTCTCGAGAATTTACAATTTTTACAAACAATTACAAACAATTTACTAGACTACGAAGTAATAATATATATGATCACTGTAAAAATCTTACATCATTTACTCTTTTGTTTTAAACTTATGTTACAGTAGTTTTGACTTACCTGCACAACTAACTTTTGCAAGAATTTTGGTGCAGATAAGTCAAAAATGCAGCTAAATTAAATTATTTACTTTCATTATAGCTTACACTCTCAAAATTTTTGAGCAGGTAAAGGCAATGCGCACGTAAATAAAAGGCAGCTAAATCAAAACTACTGTATAAATTCTATTAAAAAAATATATATATTTTAATCTTTACAGAAAATATTTAATTTTTAATATTTCTAAGAGATCCAGAAAATTATTTTTGTATCGGGCTATGATGCTAGCATTTAATTTTTATGACAAAATCCCAAAACAAGAGATCACCTTATACTCAATTCTTAAATTTTAATACTCATTGTTTTTTTTTCTATGCTAATTGAATTTAATATGTTTACTGGGTTATGTATGGTGGTACATAAAGGAAAACTTGATTTCTTTCATTATTGGTGTAAGAAAATTACATTTTCTTTTTTAGCAGTTTTCTTTCATCAATTGTTTTTGGCTGCATACGCTGTGTAGGAAAAAGTGGGTCAAGCGCAATATTTACTTTAATATATGTTTTCTTATGCATGTACTTACATATGTATATACATACGTACTACATACATACATATATGTATATAAATCCATACATACATTTTAAGCAATACTGCATAAAATTGTTTTTTTTTTTGACATTTTCTACAAATGTGTACATGCATATGATCGAATATTACTTTTACTTTAATTTAAAAACTAAAGAATAGAGTACACTGATGGCCTAGAAAAGTTAGAATAATTAGTTACATGAATATACTTACTTTAATTTAATTTCATATGGCTATATCAACAATTAAATTGAATTGAAACTTGTGAATATATGTATGTACATAGATCTATTGAGATTCGTAATTTGCGTAAAGGACTAAATATTTATATTGATTAAATAATAGAAAGAATTGAATCAACGTTGAAAACTGTCAAAGAATTAAAACTATTGTTTCTTTATCATATAGGTCAATCAATAGGGCAGGGATTACAAAAATATTTATAAATTAAAGGAAGTCTCACTCAGTTTTTAGTAGTATTTATATTGTCATTATGTATAAGATTTTTTATAACCGTCATTTAATGTTTTGTTTATCAATCTTGTTCAACTACAAGACACATTAACCCGTATAAATAAGCTCAACTTTTTTTTTTTTCTCGTAAAAACATGGATTGTAATCTATGTATATGGTATACCACACAGCTGATCAATATCTTACCGTTTTAAAAATGGGGCGACAAGCGCATATGGGTTAAGAAAGGCGCAAATAAAATAATTGCGTAAATTATAAATGAAAATCAATTTATGTTACAATTTCACTATAGAAATATGTATAACGAATGTAAAATTATTTTTGCAAATTATCAAAAATAAAAAATATAAGAGAATTGCATTCAAAAACAATAGCTGTAAATGTAATTTTTAAATATATTTTATTTATTTTAACTTTTCGGTGATATTTTATAGTCTTATTTATTTACATAAAAGTCGGCTTAATAGATGTATTATGTATGTATATGTTTGTTAACAACATGTAAGTGCTAATGCTGTTTACAATTATTTCTTGTACATAAACTTATTTTCTTGAGATGCTGTTTTATTAAAAATCTGTAATAATAAGCAATGAAGGAGAAACATTAGAAACAATTCTGCACCCTTTCAAAGTTATGTTAATTGTTTTCATTAATTGTAATAAAAATACTCGCTTTACATATTCCATTCGTGACAATTCTATGAACATTTAAGCAGAATTGGGTATAAAAATACATATAGACTTTATTGTTAGCCTAGAAATAAAATAAAATTGTTAAACTGCGTTATTAGAAAAGAGAATAATTCCTTCTTATATTAATAAGTATAATTATTATAAAAACAAAACAAAAAAGTTATCGTCTATGAAGAATATTGGACAGAGTACGCATCTGTTTTTGCAATTCCGAATCCATTTTTGAAGCCTCCTCTTCAAATATATTTCGTATTTCGCTCAAATCCGGCAAAGATTTCGTAGGCTTTATGTTTAATATATCGCTAAAGAATTTCGACCATACATGTTTTTTTAAATATCGAGGCAGTTTTTGTTTGATATCCCATGAGCCAGCACGTTTTTGCAACTGCATGTACTCGCCAAATAACATTACATGCACTGTACCCGCAATACAAAACAAATCGGTTTCGTATGACCATGAGCGACCTTCCTGCATCTCTATGCATGTAAACCCATCGGTTTGTATAACTTTGCGAAACTTTGTTTTGTCGCCCTCTGGAAATAATGTCATATCTATGGCACAGCCAAAATCAATGAGACGCAATGAGGGAAAATGCAAATCTGTGCTAGGTACACGCATTAGCAGAAAGTTATCAGGCTTAATATCGGCATGTATAATTTTATTTTGATGTAGGTGATGTATAATATTACAAATTTGTGCTGAGAAATGCATTACCAATGATTCGTGCATTACTTTGGTGGTGGCTTGCCTTATTTTGTTATTAATATCTAATAGTGATCCATATGGTGAAAACTCTGTAGCAATGAGACTCGCATTTGGCGCAATTATTGCGGTTGAAATATCCATAAGACCTGGCAGAATATTTGGCGATTTAATTCGTTTAAGTACCTTGAAATATAATGATTTTTATAAAACATATTTTTTTTACAGTATAACAAAAAAAAATACATATACTATATTAAAGGGTAAAACCTTTACCTGATCACAAATGTAAATTTCCCAAGTATTGGCTGGTTTTTGAAATTTTAATGCGACGACGGCTCCTGTTGATAAATCCGTTGCCTTATATACAGAGCCATAGGAACCGCGACCAATTTCTTTATCTATGTTAAATTGAATACCATCCGTAAGATTCAGTTGACGCGCATTAGCTATTTTGGGTAAAGGTGTTTGGATAATTTTGTAGTTATTACTAGCCTCTCCATTTGCACCGGGAAAGTCAAGTTTCGTAAGAAAAGCGCGACATAATTCGCTGCTAAAGGGATCTATTGCCTCTTTGGCCATATGTCTCTCTATTGTCTCCAAAGCTTTCGACAAACGCCGCTCTTTCGCTTCATCATCATTTTGAGTTGAAAAATATGAATTCTCTTGATAGGTTGATATATCAGCAACTTGGGTCTGATTTAATGTGGAACTATTTAGAGCTGTTACGTCTCGGAAGTTTAGTCGTCCAACGGCATTGCTCAGTGAACAATTAGAGTTGTCCAATGCTACTGCAGATGAGAATGAATAGTTGGCATTATCATTAAATGTGGCATTATGGACTGATCGTTCTGTATGATTATTGTTTGTCCTGTTTTCCACAGAGGCAAGTGATTTCTGTGTAACAGTTGAATGACCATTTTCTGCAGATGAGGAATTACTATTTGTACAGTTCAGCATTTGAAATTTATTTGAAGGCTTTTTTAATTTCGTTTTTTGTCGCTTGATCGACGTCTTTGGTGTAGAAGTTTGTCCCAAAAGATAGGGATGAAAACTATTATTGTTACCATTACGTTTTATAATATTTTCGGCTGCAGAAGGCGACTCGATCTAAATAAAAGAATATCAGATTCAGAAACAAATACATTTTTTAAATATTCAATTAAATTTTACCTCTGTCTGGTATATTCTCTCAATTGTATAGGCGCTGTAATTATTGCCATTTGTAGTATCGCTACCGGTTTGAGGTCGTTCTTTTTTAAATTTGATTTTTAATGTTTTGTTTTGAGAGCCTTTGTTAGGAGTGTGCATGCTAAAACGAATTGTAGAAGCTTCAATTTGATCCTCTAAGTCTCCTTCGGCGTCTAAAGAATTAATATTTTGTTGATTTGATGTCGATTGTGGATGATATTGATTATGAATTTGATGCCCGTGATTTTGATGTGAGCGTTGTTGGCCGTAAACCTGCTCATCCTCCGTATCTTGATTGTCATTATCATTATTGTTATCATCCTCATCTTCGTCTTCATCTTCCTCTGGATCTCCATCACTTTCGTAGTCTTTATAACAATGCTGTAGCTGTTCGTGTTGACGACTATTAAGTTTTTGTTGACATCTTTCTTGGTCGTAATGATTTATATGATATTGTTGTTGATTTGACTGATTCGGAATAGTTGGTTGATGTTGTTCTTGCTGATATTGTGTTTGGGCTTCATGGTTTTGTTGTTGTTCATAATATATATTGTTGTTATTTATATTATGTAACGGCATCTGTTGTTGTTGTACGTAGTATTGATGTTGTTGCTGTTGTTGTTGATATTTAGATGTTTCTCTTTTTATAGTTCCAATTTCTTGCATTTGTGAATTAAGATGTTGTTGATTTTGGGTTCCGCTGCTTTTTGAATCTTTTTCAGAGTGATCATGGACAGGTTGATGATGCGATTGACTTTCTTCTCGGCTTCGTCTTTGCTGTTCAGAATTTCTGTTCAACTCATTCATTTTATATTTAGAACGTCTTGCTTTAATCTCTTCCGGGCTGAACTCAACACCCAAATTTGGTGGGTATACTGCCGATTTCGCATAGTGACAAACTTTTTGTGGGTCATCTGGCTCTTCTAAAAATAATGCGGGCTGCCACGTTTCATGATTATTGCGACAGATAGAGGAAAACTTTTTCGGTAACTTTATACCAGTAACTTCAATTTCCCGTGCTGGATTTGATTGTTGATTATGTTTTAAAACCTGTCGTTTAATAGACACTTCCAAAGTTTTTTCAAAATGCTGTCTTGTCACATTTGCAGTTACTGCTGGTAGCTGTTGTTCAATTGGGATACTGTACCCATGTTGTTCTTGCTCTACCGTTTGATTATTTTCGATTTGTTGTTGAAGCACATTTTGTGTACTGATACTTTCTTGTTGGTGGGAATGGTGAATATTTGAATGTTGTGTGCTATATACAGTGGACGTATTTACCTAGAACAAAAAAAATTGTTATAACAAAGTGCTACAAAAAGAGTCGTTTTAAGTTCGTACAATAATATCTTATTAGTTAAAAATAACCTAGAGTGAACTAGGAATGTTAAAAGAGAGTAAGTTTACCTCCTGTGTTTGCTCCTTTACCTGAAGAACATTTGCTGACGTAAGCGGATGTGAAAGCCCATGAATATGGTGACTTGCATCTTGTAATTGTTGAGTTTGAGGTGGGTAATGATTATGAACAGTCGGCTGGTGATGATACAGATGTGTATGATGTGGAGCTATCGGGGTCTGTCCATGATGTAGGGATGTTGTTGATGTTGGAGCTATGTGTACCGATTGTTGTTGCTGTTGTTGATGATGGTAATTATGCTGCGCAATAGAATGATAAGAAACCTGTTGTCGGTATACTTGTGATTGGTGAATATTTTCATGTCCTGAGTCAATGCTCGCTCCTGGAACTGTTGCATTACTATTGTTCGTTGATTGCAAAGCTACAGGATGTTGTTGTTGATGTTGGTAGCCCGAGTGCTGAGTAAGTTGTAAATGTTGTTGCTGTTGTTGTGCTTGGACATGCATTGTTTTATTATAAATTAGTTTGCTATGTCCATGATGAAGCTCTGCATACGGTTGGGCCTTTTCCTGAAATGCTAAATTATAAACCGCTTCGGCCTCCTTAAAAGCATTAACGGATTCATAATATAATGCCCAGCCAATGTAAAAGCACGCCACTTGTTTACCCAAGCCTCTTTGGTGCAGCACTTGATAAAAATGCAATGGATTGTTTTGCATATCAATATACTTCAACCACAGGCGCACCATACGCACGTCCTGTTTATAATAATCACTGTGCTCGTAAAGTGTTAAGCATCTCTCCAATGTTTCCCGAAATTTGTTATCAGGATCACCATGAACGTGATTTTCATACCAGCATATATAATTCCACCAATGATCTAATGGGTCTGGTCCCTGATACAGAGCTATAGCATTTTCCCAAGCCTGCTTGTCCTTGAGAAAACTGTGCATTTGGTCGGCTGGAACCGCTGACTGCCGTATATACGAATTCATCAGGATTATAATCTATTCTCCGGTATTTTGGTGTACTTTATCCGGACGTATTCTACTTCAATTATGCAAAAGAATCGCAATGTTTGCGTATATTTGAATTAGTTCCCGTTTGTCAAAACCGCGTCAGATGTAGCGAAAAGGCTCGCACCACACTATTCTAAGAGAAATTCTTACTTTAATATTTTTGATAATGTTTTTTCAGCTTTTCGCACTCACTTAAACGATCAATTTCTTAAGCAAAATTGCATTCATTGCATTGAAAATAAAACAACAATATTTTTTAACCAAAAAAATCAAAGAAAATATTATTTCTTCCTCATCAAAAATCTCCACAATGAATAAGGAGACAAAAAGAATCCAAAAAACAAAGTCGCTGCATATGTTTTTCATTAAATGCGTTAGTTAGTTGCCAGCGTGTCGCAAACAATATGTTGTAACGGTTGAACAAAAATTTCAATTGTACCCTAAAATTTTACTAAATAGCATACATTGCGTATTTAATTACCAATAATAAAAACTGTATTTCTAAACTTACTTAAGGAAATAAATTGTATTTTTTAATGTAAATTTAATTTCAATACCTTAAAATCATCTAATTTCCCTCCTTATGTTATTTATACAATTATCCACAGGGCTGTATTTTTGTTTGGAGACTTTGAACATTAGAAAATTAGTACTGAAAGCAAAGAAAACAAAGAAGATTGAAAACATCCACTCACACAACCAAATAATCAATTTCACTGTAATAGCAAAAAAAAACAAAGTATTCATTTTATTTTCGTACTTTTTGTCGAATTTAAATTATTTTTTATAAATTTACGAATTAAAACATAAACATTACAAGTAGTATAGGGTGAATCGTAAGGAGAGCTTTGAATTATTGTAAAAATATTAAGAGCATCGCTATAAATTCTCATCACAATTGCATGTGGGGGTCACCGCCGGCAGAACAACTTGGAAATATAAAAGCTATGAAGAAGGCAGCAAACGAACGGTACCAAAAGAATACCTTTACTTAACTCTTTAGTAAAAATAAACAGAAAGAAGAAACACTAAAAACGAAATCGAACAACATACCAATTTTACCATTTTTCTTATTGATTTCTCCAAATATAATACAACGAAAGAAAGAGACGATAATTCTTTGGATAATATATTTTATAATAAAATGGAATTTTCTGCCGATCCATACGAATACAAATTATATCAAATGTTTCAGAGCTGCGATTCGAATCAGTGTGGTTTTTTAGATGAGAATTCTTTAAGACGTTTGTGTGCTCAACTTGAATTACGCGATAAGGGTTCAGTGCTCATTGAAAATTTGGCAAAAGAGGGACGTACATCACATGTTACCTTTGAAAATTTTAAGGAAGCTTTGCTTAACTTCCTTGGTACTGAAATAGAAGGTGCAAGTACAACTGGCTGTGGAATAGGAACAAAAAAAGAAAAACAGATTATAGAAAACGAAGAAATTGGAAAAAATTATGGTGGTAAGTGTAATTTTAACTACAATCACAATATTACTAAAAAATTCGCCTTTGTTTAGTTATAGAAATTCCTTGCCTTTTTGTCTCAAAAATTACGTCAAAATGAAAGAAATCGATACTATACAGATAAGATCAGATATGTGTATATTGACAAACATTGAAGAAGGCTCGGCACGTTCATTTATAAATTATTTCATGAAAAACTGAGTCAAAAGTTTCGCTAAGCGTACACTTGGTGAAAATAATTTTTTGTTAATAGGTAGCGTTTATTTGAAATTATAAATCAGTTCTTATTTTGTATTTACTAAACGCTTACAAGTTGAAGTTAATGTTGAGCCTAACGTTGTGCGTTCTAGCTGGTTTTTTTTTTTAAGTATTTGTTTATCTTTTAACAAAATTCATCTCCTGATAATATTTTAAATGTTCTTTCAAACTAAATTAAATTGTAGTAGGAATGTCGAATTATAAAAAATATAGAAATATTCCTTCACATATCCTCTTTTCGCTTCGTGTTTAGATAAGCTGGATGTTATTGAAATACATGTTTATTTTTCTTATATGTCTTAATAGTCTAGTGGGTAGCGGGTTAGTCTATTAGTGTGAGAGTCACGGATTTGATTCCCACCACAGGCACTAGTCTGTTACACTAAACCGAGTGTAGTGATTAGAATACATACAGTATAATCTCGATAATCCGGACAATTAAAAACCATGTGGTGTCCAAAATATCGAAATGTCCGAATTTCCGAAACAAAAGAAAAAATTTTGACAATACATGCTAACTTATATTTATTTACAAGATATTCACTTTAAAATGAAATGTTTACATTCAAATTAATATACCAGTAGATTAAAATCATTTTTATAAAATATTTTAATTATTTGCTGCACAAATAGCCAGACATTTTCATTTGACGAAGTTTAGTTTTATTTTGCTTTTTGTACGCAATATCTCTGAGATTTAAAAGTTTTAAAATATCCCCAACAGGAAGTTCCTGTTCTTCGCAATATTTTATAGAAATATTAAGGTCACATATGGCCTGTGAGTGCTGTATTTTTGGAACATTATTGCAACATTCTTCATTAAATGATTCAACCTCATCATTTTCATCAGTCTCATCGTCAGTGGTTTCAATTTCATCATTTAATCATTCGATAACCTCAGGTGCTAAGTTGACAAGTTCGGTGGAATCGCTGCGTCTTAGCCTTGATTTTCCCACGTTGTATTCTGTTGCTAATTGGCGCAGACTTCCCTTGTGCTAATTTCGTCAAAATTTCTTTTTTGCGATCAATGGTTAAGAAATTATGTTTCTTTTTGTTAAGTGGTGGCATGTTGAAAATGAATCAGCGTACATACGAAGAAGCTCACACAAAAAATCTTAAATGAGATATGCGCAAAAGTAAACCCTTCTTTTCTTTTCACAAATAACAAAGTGGCTGCATGTACATATCATTTGTAAATGTTTAATACAAGTAAAAACTAATGGTACAAATTCTTAAGGAACAAAACTAAAAATGGACTGAAGTTTTTGTGCAAAAGCAATAGGAATAAGTACTGTCCGAATTATTGAGGTAGAAAAAATTGATGGTGTCCAGATTACAGAGTCTACTGTTGTAATAAAACAGGTGTCCGCATTACCGCGTTGTCCGGATTTGCAGGTGTCCGGAATATCGAAATTATACTGTTATATATTGTGCGTGTTAATTTTGTACCTGAGTGGCGAGACATACAGTTTAAAGTCGTATTCGAAGGACATAGTTTTGGGAAACTTTTCATGGCAAATTTATTTACTCTCAATGTTTTTGCGAGATATCTGCTCACAATTACAAATTATATTCTAGTAGGTAGTGTGTTTGCTTATTAGATGTGGGGCCACGGTTCAAACCCCAGACAAGACATCTCCAACAAAACGAAATACGAGAAAATATTTCTTTGACGACTTCCTCTCAGAAGAATTCTGACTCTCTGAGAGTAAATAAAAAAGTTTATCCCATCAAAAGTTTATCAAAAATTGTCGTTCGGAGTCGTCTTTAAACTTATATCTCGCCACTCATGTATAAAATTAACACACACAACATAAGTGATATGGGAAGCTAAGTCGTAATCCTGACTGAAGAGCTGTAATGACCAGGGCAAGGATTTTAATGCAAATGCATGTTTGTAGTCGGTAACTAAAAATCACTTTTGACAATATATCTTTCCGAATCGAAGAATTTGCAACAAAATGGCATCGATTTGTTGTTGCATATTTTTGCATATTTTATAATAAATGCATATTTTGCATATTTTTCTTATAAGTGCATATATTTAGCATATTTTACCATTTTATTGTATATTTAATTTTCTTTTGGAAGTATTTTGATGTCAATACATCAATTTTTAGTGAAGCAGCATCTAAATAGCCAAAAACACAAGGAGTTGCCCGATAATTTTAAAGAAAAAAACTCGCAGACGTTTTTGAGCAAAGTAGATACCAGCAATAACTTTGGAATGGCCTTGTGTGAAAAGTTTATTTCTGCGACATTCCATTATATAAATTAAATAATGTTGATATAAGAAATCTATTTAGAAATTATTCAAATGGGATAATTCCGAATGAAACTACGCTCAGAAAACGATGTTTGGGTAAAATATACGATAGTGAATTGAATAAAATTAAAAACTTTTTAAAAAATAAGTTACTTTGGGCATCTATAGATGAAACCACAGATATAGAAGGCCGTTATGTGGCCAATGTAATTGTTGGCGTTATAAGCAACGATGAAGAAACAAGCAAGAAAAAAATTTTACTTAACATTATAGAATTGGAGAAGGTGAAACATGCGACAATTGCTCGAGCATTTAACGACCGCATTAATTTATTAGGAGAAGATTTTGATACAATTACATTTGGGGGATACAATTACAAGATGGGGAACCTGGTTGGAACCTGGAGTATTATGGAAAATATTTTGATGAAATTAAGACTATAATGGAAGAATATGATAATAGCGATGTTCATTCAATTAAAAAAATTAAAGATATTTTAAAAAACAATAATATTGAAAGCCAATTAGCATTTCTGTGCTCAAATTATAAATTTATTTCTGAAACAATAACTAAACTACAAGGATTCAATTCACTAAATACACAAATAAAATTAATTGATGATGCTATTGTTAAAATTAGTTGTGTAAATGGAGAAATTTCTAATAAAATTAAAATAAAACAAAAGAATATATTACGGAAAAATAATGGATATAGTAAAAAAAATTTTGAGATATTAGATAATAATTTTAATGAAGAAAATCAAGTTGAAAATGAATATTTCTCAATGGAAATGGCATCATTTAAGTATGCTCCTTTAACGTCTGTTGACGTTGAGCGTACATTTTCAATGTACAAAAACCTTTTCGTCCAAACAGAGTTTTCTTTTTGGAATTTAAAATCTAAATTAAATCTTGTTATATGAGAAAGAATAACGGACTGATTTCTTTTAATATAAATATTTATTATATACTTTACCAATATCCTTATATGTACCCATTACATATGTAAATGAATTATCTAATTTTCCTTTAAAAAGTACATTTAAAATCTTATATGCTCCTTATATGAAACTGTGACCTGAATTTTATTTTTTTATTTATTAAATAAATATATTTCAAAGATATGATTTATTATAAACTTTCAATATTAAAACCTGGAGAGTAACGGTACATACTTTCCCCCCTTTTAAAATATACATATTATGGTTTTATTGGAAATATGTATTTCATTAAAAACGGAAAATGTAAAGATACAGTATTTTCAATATTAAATACTATGAAGTTATAACTCTCGTCCATTTTGATAAAATACATTAAACTTTTTGACTATAAAAAACGTGCACTTTTAACTAATTGAATTCTTTCCAGAAAAACTAACAGTCCAATTTAAGGGTTCCTACGAATCAATTTATGTCTGTGATGATCATATAGAGCCTATTAACGCCTATGGTTGTCAAATCGTTCAATTCATCGATAAAGTTCTTAGCCAGAAGTTTACCCCATTAATAGATATTTCAGATTAATAGTGCAATGTTAATTATTATTAATAATTTAAAAATATTATCATACCATATTATAATTCATATATTTTCTTTTTTGTTGTTACAAACATTAAAAGTAAAATGAAATGTGATAAATGCTAATATTTAGCGGAAATTTGTAATAATTACTCATAGAAATATGGAGCCGAATATCTAAATTAGTGGAAATACCTATTTTAATAATAGAATAGAACTCAATAGCAGGTAGCGTATAAAATTTCTACCTGATTCCTATTTAGATACCGAAGTCACATTTGCAAATTATTGAGAAATATGTTTCAAATATTAGTTACCTGTTTAGAATTTACATTGTTTTGTTTTCATAGTTTTAAGTCATAGCATAATGTCATCAGTTGTCTTTAAGATAGGCATAAGTTGCGATTTGAAGCAAGAATAAAATAAAAAAGAGAAAAATAATTATGGGCACAACATTCTTTTACAAAAACACGAAAAACTGTAATGATTCTATTATGGAACAATTAACGCGATATTTCCGTAAGATTCCTTGTTAAAGTGTCAATATTTCATTTTTAAATATTCTGGATTATAATAAACGATGTGTTTTATTTTTCAGATCGTGCTTTAGTATTATCAGAACAACAAGAGGCTTTCATTGTTGACAGTCCTTCAGAAATATCGGATCGAGAAGTTTCTCCAAAATTAGTAGTTGGTACGAAAAAATATGGTCGTAGATCTCGACCTCATAACCAAAACAAAAATAGTGATCAATTGATGTCCGATTCTGATGATACAAATGATGAACAAGACGTACATTCTCATCGCAGTTGCAATGCTCAACAAGTTAAAAGATCAACTTCACAAACAGATATTCCGGGGTCGCGAAGGTACTGTAATACAATAGTAACAGAAAACAAACTTAAAAGGTGTGCTTCGTTGCCTGCTCAAAAAAATATATTTAATCAAAACAAAGCAAAATTAGCTTCTAGTAAAGGTAAACTAGGAAGAGATCTGTCAATACCAATAACAAAAACTACGCTCAGCAGCAGTGTAGAATCTTTAGGTAAGTATTACCACACAGTTTTTAAACACTTTGGCTTCTCTTTTTGCAAATGCATCAAAGCTTTTCATTCACTTCCACTGCATATTTGCTTTACCTATATATATTCAATACAACATACATTCATACATACATTCATACATACATTCATACATACATTCATACATACATTCATACATACATATAACGAATAAAGCAATTTAACTCAAATGTATAAAATTATATTTCGTTGTAAGCATTCCACATAGAGAATAAAGCTAAATTTAATAAAGAAAAGTTACAGGGCATTCGTTTCGGTCTTTTACTTAACGAATTTTATTAGATATCTAATGTAATTAATGTCATCATTATGTCAATTACGTAAATTGCATATTATTCACGCTCGTTCTGCTTCAGTTATTTGGTTCTTAAAAACTTATCTTTTTTAACTTTTTTTAAATAATATGGAAAATTAGAAAGAAAACTCACCAAGAAATGTAACCAATTCTAAAAATAAGTTTTTTAGGTTCATTTACAATACATTTTGTAAATTATTAGCTGTGTCGCTAGGCACCAAAGCATTTTGCTTAATAAAGTCACGTGATGCAAAGCGTTGATTAAACGTATTTTATGTTCATTAGTTTTGATTTTGTGTTCTATACGTTAACAATCGGATATTTCACCTTCAACTTCACCATGTATCTAAACTTTAGGTTTGAGAAATCTTTCATCTGCCATGTACGCGGTTTGGAATTCTTATGACTGGGAGATAAACAAAAATCATTCGAAATCTGGATATTTAGCCAAAGGTTTGTCTTTCCTCTAATTCGAATTAAATGAGAATTAAATAATATATGTACATTAAAATGGCTGGTGGTATGCACGCTCCTATGGAGTGGCTAGTTGTAGAGAAATAATTTGTCGGCACTCCATATCATTATCGGCTACTTTACAAAGCACATATAAATTTTCTACACGAAACTATTTTATTCTACATTATTTTTATTTGTGAACAGATCCTTCTTAAACTAATCTATATTGTGAAATAGCACATTTTCTTTTAAGCGGTTTATTAGATATCTCTTTTATTTATAAAATGGAATATTTCATTAATTTATAGAAATATGTACATGTTTTTCGAAAAACATTTAACAAAATATATTATCTTTGATCTACAGAATTACCAGGATTGATTGAAACTTTATCAATAAATAGTGTTTTAGATTTATGGGAACGTTCATCAATACCAAATGGACGGGGAATATTGCTAGCATTGGGCTTTGATAATGATGAGATTAACATAGCTCAATTAAATAAAGTAATGGAAGAAGAAATACCTAATCTTGAAGAAGAGCCACAAATTGCCTTAATGAAAGCCTGTCTAGTTCTACAATCAGAAGAACTTAATAACCTAAGGCAATTTTCTAAACAACTTCGTGACGAAAACGTAAAACTAAGGGCTGATAATAAAGACGCTAACAGACGAATTACATTATTAGCAGCAGAAATTGATGAGAGGCATGCTTCTTTAGAAGATGCTACGAAGAAAGAGGTAATTTAAGAATCTTTTTTTTTTTTTTGTAATAATAACATGAGATCGACTTGTTTCAGATAAAGCTTTTAGAACAACGACATGCCGGCATTGTAAGAGATCTCACAGCACGATTATCTAGTGATCGTGAAAACTGGTCTAGTCTAAATGCTCGATTGGAATCTAAGCTGAAATCGTTCGAACAAAATGAAATTAAATTAAAAGCAGAGTTGGAACTTGTCCGAAAAGAAAATGAGGACATGGAAGGAGAAAAACAAAAATTTCAAAAACAAATTACAGATTTATTAGAAAAGAACAATAAGTTGGAACGCGAATTATTAGAATTGAATGAAACAAGTCATTCAATTAATCGCAAACAACAAAATGAGAAGTCTAGTGATGATGAAGAAGTATTACGTCTTTTGAAAAAAATTTCTACTTTACAGGTTGACAATTGTAACCTCAGAGATAAAAACGATGAATTGATAGCTGAGGTAGAAAATTTAAATCATGAACTTCATAAACTAAAAACCAAACTAAAAAAACTTACTGCCAATCAAGACACTATCAGCCAAGATATCGATGAAAATGAGACAAATCCTTCTAGCACAGCAACAAAAAGGAGAGGTGATTCTCCCTCGAAAACAAGGCTTATTGAGGAGAGTCCCAGGTTAGGTAAACTAAGAAAATGCACAAATGATTCAACTAACATTTACAGCGAGAACAGTGACACAAGTGGTGAATGGATGGCCCTTAATTCTGAGTTACACAACACACAAGGGAAATCATCTGCACAAGATCAAAGTGAGGTTGAAAGCCTTAAGAAAACAATTTCAGAGTTGGAGGAACAACTTAAACAGGCTAAAGATGAACTACAAAGTCAAGTCCCAGCTATGTCAGCATCCTTACCCCTATTTGAGGACCGTTGCAAAGAACTTGAAGCCAGCCTTGAACAAATGCAGAAAGCTTACGAGGACTGTGAAGATTACTGGCAAGCTAAACTTAGAGAGGAAAGGAATTTATTTGAAAAGGAAAGACAAATTTATGAAGAGGAGCAGCAAGAGAGTGATAAAAAGTTTACAGAACTTATGGAGAAGGTAAGGGAATATGAAGAACAATTTAGTAAAGACGGACGTCTGTCTCCAATTGAGGAAAAAGATTTACTTGAACAACAATATGCCGAATTGGAAGCTGAAGCCGAAGAAATACGGGAAAACGCCCGTAAAATGTTTGAGAACAAATCTAAAGAAATAGAAGCTTTACAGAACGAAATCGAAGACTTAAAAGTAAGACTAGGAGAAAGTGTTGAAATTATAACAGGGGCATATGAGTTGAAACCTGAAAATGTAGCTAATAATTCAAATTTAACAGAAATAAGTAGTCCTGCTAATTCGCCTATAAGCTATTTGTGGCATCAAAGTACAATACATGAACCATCTAAAACCTGTCAGCCTTCAGAAACAAATTTGCCAACACCTGTGTGTAATCAGACTGTATGGTGAGTATATTATTTATCCATAGTTTTAATTAAAAGTTCGAAGATGAGTTTAGACGATTCACAATTTGAATTGTGAAATATAAATTACTATCTTAAAAATAAAATCTTTGAAGTCGCCGTGGTCTAGTAGGTAGTGTGTCGGCTTATTAGACGAAAGGCCAGAGTTCGAATCCCAGGTCAGAAATCAAAACGAAAATATGAAAATATTTCTTCGGCGACTTCCTCTCAGCAGATTTCTGGCAAAAACTCTGAGGGTAAAAATCGCCACGAAAAGCTTTTCAAAAATCTGTCGTTCAGAGCCGACTTTAAGCTGTAGGTCCCGAAACTCATGTACAAAATTAACGCACACAACACGAGTGGTGTGAGAAGCTAGGACGTTTGTACAATGGGTCAATTCGACCTCTGGGTACTGTACTTGTCACAGTTGACAAGTACACGTCCTCTAACCTAACCTGACCTAAAAATAAAATCAATAATTTATCGGAAAAATAATATTCAAATCTATCATTTTTAAAAAAAAGTACTCTAGGTAAACTTAAAAAGAAAGTTAGATTTTAAATCATTTGCTGTGTGGACATATCGGGACAGATTAAAACAGCGTACTTTTTTATTTGCCGTTTTTGATTTCTGACATTTAGTCATTTTTGGTAATTATATAAATATTGAATGTGCAAGGAAAATTTAAAAACAAATATTAAAAAAAAGTACGAAACATAAAGTAACGACAATCATGATGAACTTTTATTAATTTTTTCATCAAAATAATTTTCTTAGTCCCTTTTCGTGCAGAATCATAAAAGTTACCATTGGTTTTTGCCAATATGTACTGAAAAAGTGAATAGTCCTATTATTTTTTTAATTTTTGAATTATGTAGTTTTTTTTATGTTTTTAAAACACATAAATGTTAATGACACTGCATATCGATAAGCTGCACAAATATTTTATCAATTTCTAAAGAAAATGTTTAAATTTTCATCAAATTGGAACACATAAATGAATTTTTGAATATGTTGCCATATCTGTATATACATATGTGTATATATCGTTCTATATCGTCATCTATCGTTGTTTTTTTAGTATCAATTTGTCGACTTCCGAGACGACTATATTCAGTACCACGCCACAAAATCAGTCACATCAGTCTCCCATCGGAAAGCCCAATCAATCTCAGACACAGTCAACACAGTCTGAAGCAGGTGATATTGCAGATTGTGAAACATCATCCACTGCATCGGGAAAAAGTTTTGAAACCCATAGCATTCACTCAAATAATAGTGTTCATCATCGAAATATACAGTCAGCAACTAAATCTAATACAAGTTCGAAAAATAACTCACCTAGTCCAACACCAAGTGTTTTAAAAGATGAGCTTAAACGGCTAAAATATTTTGAAATATCCTTAAGGGAACAAATTAAGGATTTAGCATTGCAAAGAGACGGCTTAATTATGGAATTACAACAACTGCATGAAGCTAAACCAGTTTTAGAAAAAGCCTATGCGGTAAGTTTGCAGTTATGTTAAAAGAACATACATATGTTTATGAAGATATATATGTATTTTAAAGCGCACATCTCATCCATCGTTAATACAACGAGTTAATCAACTGGAGTTAAAAAACAGACATTTACAGAATGTCATTAAACAACAGCAGCAATATACAGAGTCAATAATGCAACGTAAGAGTTATAGTTGTCCATAATAAATTATTCCATATTAGTATAAATAATATACAATTTCAGAATCTTGGAGACATCATCAAATTGAACTAAATGATTTACATGGTCGTTTAGAGGCTCAAAGTGCTTTAATAGCCGAACAAGTTCAACGTTTACAAAGTGCCGATATCTTGGTCAAAGATTTATATGTTGAAAATTCACATCTCACAGCTTCTGTACAACGACTCGAACAGCAAAGGATTCGGTCAAATATGCTACAACAACAACAACAACAACAACAACAGAGACAAAGTTGTACTGGCTTATCTGGAATTCCTTAAGCCTATACAATAAAAGAAAAGTTGTAAATTTAAGTTAAAGATTATTGCGTGTTAAATATATATATATATTATATATAAAATATTATATACTGTAATAGCATAATCAGCACCAATCAGCAACATTTTACTTAGATCGCCATGATCAAAATTTAAGCAATTTGGAGGTATATAAATTATTTTAACTTTTTAATAAACGACATTTCTATAATACATTTTAAATAAAGTAAATATTTTTAATACATTTTTCGAATAATATCTAATTACATATTTCGAGTAAACTTCACTTTAGTTTAATAACCCCATTCCAAATTAGTCACAAGAGACACTAATTGTATAGCGCTTGGATGCATACAAATTCCTTTTTTTTTTTAATAATATTCACATGGCAATCAATACAACTGACGCGCAACTGAGTGTTACATATAAAAATAAAGTTTTTAAGTAATAATCTATACCTTAGTCTATTACGGATTGAGTTAATTTTACTTGGTTTTAAATTAAATATATATTATAACGCAATTAATGTATAATGTACATACATATCTGATAAAGTATTTATATATTTTATGTAAATTTGGTATTCTCCATTAAATTTGTGTATTTAAATTCTTTAAATATGTACTCATATTTATTTGTTAGTTATATAAGATATTTATAATGTAAAAACTTTGTAACTTGTTTAAAAAATTAAGAATTTTGTTACAATTAATACAAATAACTGTGTTGAATTCCAGTTGCAGTAATTATGTTACTAACTAGCGAAATGCATATTAAATATTCACGTTAAGTAAATTACTATTGTTACAACTTTATTTAATAAAAACAAAAAGGTTATTCGTAAAAATGTTTAAAATGAACTGTAGCAAAAAAAAAATAAAAATAAAATAAGTTTTATGTACTAAAATGCATGTATTAAAGATTTTATTTGAAGCAAAGCTAACTGCGCTATTATGCATTTTTCAGTTATCGCTGTGATATTGTTCTCTCCTAAAAGGTAAAGTAACCAACATACTCAGAAGACGATTTCTTAAATTAAAAAGAAAATTAAAGATATTATTATCACTTTAGTCAAAATAGCAAAAAAAAAAAAATATAAAATGATCTTACAATATAGATCCAGATGCAGATCTGTTTTTACGATAATTTGATCTCAACTTTTCATATTGGTTCGAATGACTGCGTTTATTTTGTGGAGTTTGAGATCGCTGAAAGTGATGCATTTTGAGCTTATAAATTTTGGAGTTGGTTTGTTTTTGAGTCTCATCATTTGGTATATATGTTGATAGACCTTGGTGTTGTATGCCTTGGGTTTCTTCAATAGCGTATATAGGCTCTACCTTGCTGCGTGGTTTTATGTTTACGATTGGCATATAATGCTCATCATTTTTGCGTATGTTGTGAGACTCCGTAATAGGAAATAATGTGCTTAATAAAGAAGACGATGAACCGTTTCCATCGTTCTGCTCTTTTATAGAAGATATTGTAGTCTGAGTAGTTGTAACAGATGGCGAATGCAAGGGTTTAAGGGAAGGTACAGTAGGTTTTAAGGGTTTAACCGTTAAGTCGTCTTCATCATAATAATAGTCATCATCGTTGTAGGTTTGCTGAGGTAGATTAAGATATAAAATTAATTTAAAACTTCGATTATAAAATCCATAAAAACACTATTCCACATTTTCCGTTATTTTTCTTAGTAAATGCTATAAATATACATATGTAACAGTTACAACCAATTGTCAAAAAAATGAAATAATTAATTTTAAAGACTGATATTGCTTGGTAGGAATGAAATCGAAAAGTTGGATTATAAAACTTTTCACGTCATCTGTGTGAAATTTCAAAGACATATTTTCTTGCCTTGAGATTTTCACTTTGAATAATTGACTAAATCAGTATTACCGATGCAAACACCTGTACACACGTACGAATTGAATTACTTACTTCTGAAATTTCATTTTGGTCCATTTCTATAATCGCTACATCTTTAATAACAACATGTATATTATATTTGCCATTTTGACGTTGGTCATAAATTGTACGAGCATCAGAAGTTTCATTTCTTTTAGACTCATTATCAGTTCGAGTCCCTTGAATTTCTCGTATCACAACATATAATATCGACAGAACGATTATTTTCTTGATCAATTTAAAGGATGTCATAGTACAAAAAGCTTTCCTCAACCGCACTTGTTTAAAACATCGTAATTCTCACTGGCAGCTCAATTGTGACTGATAACTTCTGAATTCTAAAAGGGCTTTGGTGAAGTACGTTACTATATCTATGCATAAGTACATGTGTACATATCTATACATGTATATGTGAGTACATCCATACGAACAAACATACAAACGTACATACGTAGCATCATGAGTTCATATATTGATTCATATGTACAAAATAAAAATTATTTTAACAAAATTCCAGTTTAGGTTTAATACATGTAGGCTTGAAGCTACTTCAGTTACTTTTTTGTACTAACGTACATACATATGTATGTATGTAGCATCTTCAACTCTTTTTGAAAATCAAGTTCTTCAAATTATAGGTATGTATATAAATTTCGATGCATGTGGCATACGTCGACGCATATAGCATATACATATTTACATTGATATATATACAGTGGTGGCCACGAATTTAAGACACGACATATGATGGACTTATTTGTGATAATTGAGAAATCTCAAGAAACCTATGATATTTTGGAAAAATATACTTTGGAGTTTTGCCTCTTCGGCTCTGATGGAAAGCAGTACGTCTGACGCCCTCCAAACCTAGAGCATCATCCAAAGTACACCCTAAAAACAACATGGTGGTGGAAATGTGACGGTGTGGGCAGCATTTTCCTGGCATGGTGTAGGTCCCATTTACAATATAAATTCTAAAATGGACCACCATGTTTACAAAAATATTATAACAGACACAATGATACCATTCGCTGAAGACAACATGCCTCCAATATAGAAATTTATGCATGATAATGACCCTAAGCACATTTCACGTCTAGTGAAGAGTTGCTTAGAAGAAAACGATATCATTGTTCTTAAGTGGCCAGCTCAATCCCCGGACCTCAATCCAATTGAGAACTTGTGGAATGATGTTGAGGAATATGTACGAACAGTTAAACCAAAAAATTCAAGCGATTTGTGGGAAGAAATTCAAAGGGTTTGGTATGCAATTCCAAAGCAACGTTATGTGGCATTAGTCGAAAGTTTACCCGGGAGATGTGCTGCTGTGATGAAAAATAAAGGATTTCCCACTAAATAATAGGTTTTTTTTTATGAAGCTGAGCTTAATTTAGAGAATAGTGTTATATTATGCCTATGTCTTAAATTCGTGACCAGGTAAAATTTGTGTTTATGTATATAATATGTAAATAAAAATTCTTAACCGAATATAGGTAAGAAAATATTATTAATTTTTCTTCATAACATTACTAAAATCCTAAAAAAATATCATGGACCCATAATTTTTTCGATAAAATGTAAAAATTATCTCAAATAACTCAGTCATATGTCGTGTCTTAAATTCGTGGCCACCACTGTATATGCTCGTATATATGTACTATAATGTTTGCTAAAGAGAAAAACAATTACGATAAAGGACCTGTTTAGAAGTATATTAATTCAATATCTCAATAGTAAAGAGCATTATTTAAGTCCACTTGGTGCATACAAATGCTGAATAAAGATGCCGAACAATTCTTTTTATGCTATACATATTGTATTAATTATTTTTTGTATATATAAATACATGCGTACAGTGCTTGACAAAACAATGGAAACCTTTTCAAAAATTTATTAGAACACATAAATCAAACGAAAATTTAAAATTTTTTTAAGAAATTGTCAAAATATTTTTGCAGTTTATTAATTAATATGCACTGTTGCGTCATTTATGTATTTTAAAACTATATAATTCAGAAATTAAAATAAAATTAAAAATCTTCACCTTTTCAGTGGTTACGATTATAATTCTTCACGAAAAATAATTGTATAAAAATTCTTCGTGATTACCGTAATTTTAGTTTTAGTCCTTTGCAAAAGAGTGATAGTTGCATTGCAACAGGTTAATACGACGGCAATGCAACTATCACTCTTTTACAAAGGACTAAAGCTATATAACTCCCTGTCAAATGATATTAAAAATGAACTGAATGATCATGAATTTAAAAGACAATGTTTAAATTTTGTTAAAAATTATGTAAATTACAGAAATATTTTTTGTGTAAAATTCTAAATTTTTATATTATTGTGATATTTCAAAGTATTCAAGAAATACTAATAAAGATAATATTAATAATAATAATATTTTTTTTTTTTTTTTACTTTTTCCAATATAAAAAAAATTTTTTTTTTTTGTCCTTTAATGTTTTAAGCAGTTACTAAAGTGAAAAGTAAACCTAATATTAAAGAATATTAATCATAACGAACTTACATTTATTTTTTATTTAGTCATTTTTCTTAGACCCCAGTCTCTTTTCTAATTTTGAATTATATGGCATAAATCTTAGAGTCGCCGTAGTCTGGTAGGTAGTGTATTCGCTTAGTAGACGTAAAAGCGCGGGTTCGAGTCCCAGGCCAGACTTCAAAACGAAATATGAAAAAAAATATTTCTTTGACGACTTCCTCTCAGCAGATTTCTTGCAAAAACTCTGAAAGTAAATAAAATTGGCGTGAATAGTTTCTCAAAAATCTGTCGTTCAGAGTCGACGTTAAACTGTAGGTCCCTCCACTCAAGTATAAAATTACGGCACACAACATGAGTGGTGTGAGAAGCTGACTGAAGGGTTGTAATAGCCAATTATGTATGTATGGTATAAATCTTAATAACAGTTATTTAACTGCACACATTTTTTGCTAATTGCTTAATAAGAATTTAAATTTTCGTCCGATTAGAACACAAACTGAAAAAAATTCTATTATTTTGTCAATGTAGGTACATACATATATATGTATTATTTATGTATGTTGAAAAAAGGAAAACTTTTGATGGCTAATAACGTTAAAAATTATCCGAAATGATTTTTGCTATATTATTTTTATTTTATACAAAATGTAATAATGGCGTTACAGCAGCTTAGCATTTTAGTTTAATGCATTAATATTGAAATTAAATGAATTACTAATTTCAAATGCAAAATTTTCATTTCGATTTAGTAAAAAAAATTATATCTGATTTTAAATACAAGTAATTTATATAATATAAATTACATAATGAGAAATTAAATTACAGACCAAGGCAAATTCATTACGAATTCGCCTAGTTACAGACTTTGTTATTTGTTATGTTTCATATTCCTAAAGAATTTTTGAAGTTTTAGTTATAAAGCGAAAATCTGGCATTAATTATACCTAATAATTGTTTTTGTAAAGAAGAGTGTAATAGGCCTTTTCTCCAGCTGTTAATCGAATGTCGTTTCATGAGAGTGGTGGTTGATTTATTTTTCATTGCTTGGTTTTGCTTTTTATTCGAAAATCTAAGTGTCCAAGTGTATGTTTACGAAAAGTCATAAAAATTATTGATGTTGTAACAAGAAAGGAAATAACGTTATTCAGCGTAAAAATGCTTTAAATTGTATCTTTTACAAGAGACTGAAAGTAAAATTACAAATTTGCTTTGTACAGTTTTTCTTTTGTAAATATTGATTTAATTTGTCCAACAATATGCAAAAGGAAAAGGAATTTCAAAGCCATAAAAAATGTGGTTTGCTACTGCTAATGATGATTTGTGTTGGGTTGGCCTTTGGCGAAGAGACTGCAGTTACTACAGTAAGTTCACCGTCAATAGTTGAACCTTCTCTTAGAATACACACTCCGGTGAACACACGTAACGCTGGTGATGGAGATTTGGTAGCCTTATGTCCCAATATGGTACGATATGTTTTTGAGAGCGCGATGCCACGCGATGAGTTTAAGGCTGGTGTTTTTGAGAAGTATCCAACGGATGCGAACGATAGAGTTGAAGGAGAGGTTGATCTTCGAATATGTGTAGAAGGCTGTTGCGAAAAAGGTAGAAATAATACTTGCAACGTAGTTTTTATGTATAAAAGGAAATGCTATCATGTAAAGTGTGTTAGTAATGAAGCTTGCCTACCAAAGGAGCGAAGAAGTTTAACGGAGCGCGTACAAATGGTTTTGGTAAATCCTGTGAGTAAAGCACATGACGATAAGAAGGAGTCATCGTGGTTAGATTCATTGAAGGGATCAAAAAATTTGAACGAAATGCTGACAATAGATGAAGCAGATGAGAATATTAATTCGTTAAATTTTTGGAAGCAACCGCACAAGTTTAACTATTTTACAAGAACTGGGCCAGAAGGTAATAATTATGACGACGATGATAGTTTCCCTTTGGCTGAAAAAAGGATGAAACAGCTGCTTTTGTCGTCATCCATTGATGATAATAGTGGCGTTTTGCCTGAAGACTTAACATACTACCGACCAAATTTTTCACCTGAGACAGGATCTATGTCAAACTACATTACTTGTAGTTTAGATGTAGGATCTGGCAATGAAGGCAGGTGTCCGCTTAATGAAGTATGCGCCGCGGTGCGTGCTGACGTTAATACAGGAATATGTAAATGTGATCGTGGCTATGTACGCAACCATTTACGTGTGTGTGTTTCAGACTCTATGGACTATAGTTTAATAGACGAAAGTGGCTCAACGCACAATTTAATGGTAGAAGCGGGCAGTTCTAATGAAGCAACAACACAGCTAAAATCTGATTCAGAACCAACACCTAAAACTGAAAGTAATAAAAAACTTATGGTGTCAGTGGTCTCAAAAGAAGTGCGTTTACCAGAAAAGGAGGTAACCTTGGCGGCGTTTACAGTACCTGATGAAGAATCTAGCAACATGAAATACAAATACCTATGGACACTAATTAATCAGCCGAAAAGTCCTATGAATGGTACAATTTCCGATCAAAGCCAATCAAAAGTTAAACTGTCAAACTTATCGGAAGGGTTGTATACATTTAAAGTAACCGTTACCGGTGATGGTACTTTTGGCGAAGCAATGGCGAATGTAACGGTTCTTCCGGAGAAACGAATAAACCGTGTTCCGCAAGTGATAATAACGCCTAAAGAACAAATTATCAGGCAGCCTACAACAAACGCCATCTTGGATGGCAGCAGAAGTACAGATGACGACAAAATTGTCTCTTGGCACTGGGAAGTAGTTTCTGGTCCCATTGGTTATCAACCGAAATTACCGGAGGTCAACACTTTGCAATTGACCGATCTTAAATCACCAGGCAATTACACATTTAAATTGACAGTGACGGATACTGATAACGTGACAAATTTTACTACGGCTACAATAACCGTTTTAAAGGGAACAGATTATCCACCTGTAGCTAATGCTGGAGATGCAGTTATTTTATACTTACCAAATAATAATGTGACTCTTAACGGCACAGCTAGTTCAGATGATCATGAAATAGTGGCATGGGAGTGGACTAAAGATGCTAGTGATGAAGCTAAGGCCGTAGACATGCAAAACACGAGAACACCGTACGTTCAACTTTCTAATTTAGAAGAGGGTATGTATACATTTGTACTTAAGGTAACTGACGGCAGCGGTCAATCTAGTACAGCAAAAGTACATGTATTTGTAAAACCTCCTACAAACTCTCCACCTGTAGCTGTTGTTGGAACGAATATGGTAAAAGATACAGTACAGTTAAAATAAACATTGAAATTTATTTATGAAATATTTTAGACAATAAATTTACCTACAAATTGGGTAATTTTAAATGGGTCAGGATCTAGTGATGACATCGGTATAAGAACGTATAATTGGAGAGAAATTTCTGGGCCTAATAAGGCTACAATCTTAAATTCGAATGATTCGGTATTATTATATTCCATAAATAGATATTAAAATACTTATTTATTTTGTAAATTTTAGATTGCAAATGCCACCGGACTTACTTTAGGTCTATACAAATTCGAACTAATAGTTTCTGATGAAAGCAACAACACTGCTGCCAGTTGTATGTGGATAAAAGTGGTACAGGAGAAAAATTCTGCTCCTGTTGCGAATGCAGGTGGCGATCAAAGTATAACATTACCTGTGTCTGCTATTTTCTTTAACGGCTCCTTGTCATCCGATGATTTGGGTATTGTAAAATATAAGTGGACCAGAGAAGACGCTAGTCTGGCAGTGGGTCAAGTTGTCGGCGATTCTGATAATGGACCCGTAATGATAGTTAGTATACTGCAATGAGTTATTGATGTTCAGTAAAGTATCCAGATGATGTTAATTTCATTTAAGCTAACAAACCTCGTTTCGGGACGTTATGTATTTAAACTAACTGTCAGTGACGAGCAAGGTTTGTCCAGTTCTGACACAGCTAGTGTGTTTATTCATCCTGATCCTATGCTACTACATCTTATTCAGTTGACATTGCCTACAAACATTTCAATGCTGACACATTCTGCTTTAAACACAATTGTGCAAAAAATTGGTCTGCTGCTTGGCGATATGAAAATAAAAGTGCGTGATTTACAACATGACTTAAAAACAAATGCTGCAATTCTAATTTTTTATGTACAGGTATAAATATGTGTTTATGAGAACTGTGGTAGAAAACAATTTCTACAGCTTAATTGTTTTAAATAATAAAGATATTAGTTTTAATGTTTTAATATTTAAATACAGCGGATTAGCTTTTACAAAATAATTGATTTCAACCATTTGGCCGCTGCATAAACTTAATAAAAATTATTCTTCCTTCATAGTTAGAAGATGGCGGAAAAAATCAACCTATGGATGGTTTAGTGATTGAGCATTTGCTCAAAGATAAACTTCAACGCGATGCATCAATTCTAGGCACTGTATTTGCTGACGTAAGGACAGTAATATGTCAAAACAAATGTTCTAATCACGGTGTTTGTAATGACGATGCAAGATCATGCCTCTGCGAAGCATTTTGGATGCCATCACTTGGATATTTTTTGGGATACGAGGAGGCAAATTGCGGTATGTAAAAATGAATTTCATTTTTTAGAGTTTATCATTGTCTTTTAAAATTGCTCGAGATTCTCTGGCCCAGTATTATTCTATGGTTTATCTGGTGGTTACCCCATTCGTTTCTTGAGTATCTCTACAGCAGCTCTTCTATCTTCTTGGGCTCAACTTCCAGAACAGACTTATTAATTAATTTGTTGTTATTATTCTTTTCATTGCTATTTTTCGTGGTCTTTCTATGAAGTATTGTTATTATAATTTGATCTTTATATGTCCCTTCTCTCGTAATTTCTTTGCTGTTATTGTTTAACTTTCTTGTTATTTTTCTATAATATACTGCTTTCTGAAGTGTCTTCGCAGCAATATATTAAAATATGAACTTTAATAATGATGAAATCGTCTTCTTATTTTAGATTGGTCGGTACTTTATGTTTTCGTTGGAGTTATAGTATTGTTCCTATTATTATCAGCTTTGTTCTGGGTCATCGCAATGGCCTGCAGGCAGTCTAAAAAACCACGTTCCAGACCAAAAGTACAAAAATACTCATTAATTGGAACTCAGGATGAGGAATCCCAAAACTGTATGTATAAAATAAAACAACATTAAATGTAAATACTTATCAGTCCATTTTAGATGGTCGTGTAACATCACTAACGGATTCAGAGACTGACTCAGATGTTTTATTTGAATCACGTTCAAAATCTAATGGTAATTTACGTCTAAACGGTACTTGTAAAAATAAACAGAATGGTCATGATCGAGGAAAATATCCTGGAAAACATGGTCGTAAAGTTAAAACGTAAAAATTGTGTATTTTGAAATTTTCTTTTCAATATTATTGTGATAGTATTCTTTTATTTTTTTAATTACTACTTTTATACATAAATATATATCTTTAATTATATTTATACGTTCCTTTAAAATTATTATATTTATAAATGTATGTATTTTTGTTGTGTTATTGTGTACAATTTGCAGTTATGTTTGATATTATTTAAGCTTTCTGTGTAATATTACGCACATAAATATAACTTATTATTAAAAAAAAAAGACTCATAAGATTAATCGGGGGTATTATCGAAGCTTTTTTTAAGTATAGATATGAGTATGTTTTAAATATGTTTACATAAGGGAAGTTTGTTTACATTTTTGGTGAGCGCGTGTGTGGGTTACTTTAAAACAATTTTTTTTTAAATAAACGAAAGAAAGTGAAACAGTAAGCAAAAAACACAATTATTTGAGAAATATAATAAAAATTCGTATTTTAGAATGCATAGTTTTGGATACATAGTGGTACACTATAATCTCAAACGTAAGAACTAACACAAAAAATATAATTGTGTTGAGTTAACTAACAGCGATTTTAAAGACCGGAAGAAATTTTTACAAGCGATGTTTTCAATTCAATTAAAATTCAATAAACAAAATTGCGTTCTGCTATATTCAAAAAAAAAAAAAAAAATACCTCAAATATAAGTCTTAAATATGGGTACTTCGATGAATCTGAAACCATAAGTTATGATCTAAATTCCATTCCACGCTCCAGAAAGCCACTTCCTTAAAATAAATTTTTGTGTTAACCCGCACATTTTTTACTGGTAGGTTGCCAGCAGGAAAGCGAAACAAATGTAAGCCACAAAAACAACCGTTACATTACAAATATCTAATCAAAATTATTAAAATTACATATGTATATCACACAAAACAAAACTTACATTTTAAATTTCAAATGAATAGCTTTATTAAAACTGAATTTATTAAAAAAAACCTTCTCCTGTAAAATTTTAATTTTGAGGGTTACGTCTTTTTGGCGAATATGGCTCGATATTATAACAGATTGTGTGAAAATTTTCTTTTAAAGTTATAATATAATTTTGGATTATACTTATCGTACAGTGGATGTTTACATATGATATTGCGAAAATGCCAATGTTCAAAAAACACAACTAGAAGGCTAAATATATAACCGATTGCTAAAGGTACCAAGGAACCCCAAAATTTGCGTAGGTTGATCAATGCTTCGGGGGGTACTACTTCTTCTTTTGGAAAATGTTGTACCGTATCATGGAGCCACTTAGTTAATAATCCAGATTCCATTAATCGCTGCAAATATACATCAATTGATAGTTTTAAGGGAGAATTACGTGTTAAGCCAAGCGCAACAGGCATTTTTACGACACAATCCCTCATAATGTGTAGAACATCATCGTCCTTTTTCGATTTGATCGCAATCAGACGTAAGTTTTGTAAAAAATATTGATTATCGTAATACGCATACCCACCGTTAGCAATTTTGGCAGTCTGTAAATAAGTAAATAAGTCTACCGTAATTTTATTTCATCGATATGTTATTGATATCATACTCACAATTCCATTTAAATCCGATACTATGTCTGTTTTTGTTCCTAGTTTTTTAAGTATTTCATCGAAAGCGTTTTCAAAAAGGTTCTTATTTTCTATAGAACCTACCGTTAAAGTCAATCGGCTCTGCATTAATTCCTCCAAAGTATCGATTGTGATGCGTGGTACAGGATTGGCCAAAATTGCCGTAAAACTAGCACGATAGCTTACCGTTATTAAAATGCAATACAGCCAGTACCATCCAGTAAGAACACGCAATGGCCAATTTTTCGGCATTCGTGGTAAGGAAACATACATTAACATTGAATAAGTTAGAAGAATACAATTCTCAAAACTGTCAAATAAATCTTCTGTTTTAACAAATACTACCATTTGATTAAGATAACGACGAAACTTGACGTCACGATAAGTGTTTGTTGTTAACTGATGTGAGGGTTTTCGGTGACGCAACAATTTAAAAAATTTTCGCGAGGTTATATTTGAAGACTTTTGTCGCACTAATGTGGCATGTAAAAAAGATAAAACATAGAAAAGTGTTCCAACCAAAAACAACGATAGTAAAACTCCGGCCCACATACTCCCGCTAAATGGCTGTATAAAAGTTTTCCAAGAATTGTCTTCGGATGATTCCGGCGTTAGAAATGTCAAGCATTCATAACTATGAGGCTTACTGAAGTCAATTATTGAATTAATGGTATCGAAAACGTGCAAATCGCCAATTGCTATTATTGCTGAGTTTGATTTCTGAAAAAGTTTTCTATTATTTACACTTGCCGACATTGACTTTTAAGATAATAACTTCATATATGTACATATTTCCTTACCAATTCACCTATTAGACCTGTATATGTACCATTTGGTAACTGTCTTCCCCACCGCTCAATTTGGCTGTTAGGACTCTCATAAAACTGCGGTTTAAAATTCATTGCAATTGCTAAATATCTAACTATTTCCACTTCAAGACCTCTATATTTTTTAACGGTCTCACTTTTCTTGCTGTACGTAACCATAGGTGTATGTTCAAAAACAGCTACTGGTAATTTGAAGCCTAAACAACTACCAATTGTTAATTCGAAACACATATCTTTCTCGTAATTAACAATTTACCTTTTAAATTAGATGACGTATTTGGAAATGGAATCGCTTTCTTTATAGGATTTCCTTTCGACCATACAAATATTTGCTTCTGAACTATGACACCTCTCAAGATGTTTGGAAAAGCAACAGCAGATATTATAAATCTAAATCATATGTACATACATACATCCAAATAATATATGTATGTATATGTGTGTATGTGTATAAATGCAGATATGAATATATGTATATATATATACATACAATGTAAGTAGTCATTTTTTAATTCATTGAAGTCTATTACCTACCTCTTATCCTCTTCCGTGGGTTTTATGAATATCGAGAATATCATATTGCTCCACACATGCATCATGTCTTCTTCAAAAAGCACATCATTATGTAGGAAAATGAATTTTCTGTTGGTATTCAGGACTCTATAGTCTCTTAAAAATGACAAAAAACGTTTTACTTGCAATCCACTGAGCAATGTTATAATGTGTACGTCGCAGTTATAAGCTCTAATTTGTTTCAATATTCGAACTGTCTGATAACCAGGTGCTTTTAGGTCTTCTGAATCATGAATTTTGATATAAAAATGAGCCAATGGTTTCCGTGGATATTGAAAGAAAGAGTGCTCATAAATACTATCGTACCACTCGTCTGCTATAATAACGAAACAGCGTTCAACGTCTGTTTTTATCAATAAATCGGATAATAGTTCTCTTAATAAGTCATCTCGGAATGAATTGAGCTCCCTTAATTGATAAATTAGGCTGAAAAAAAACATTCCAAATTTATGCAATTCACTAACAATTTAAAAAGAATTACGATCGAACAGAATCAATATAAACTCATTGAAATTTACTGTTGTCCTCGGACTTTAAAACTCCACTACGTCTCAAAACTAATTCTTTTACTCTAACTCAAATTTGCTATAAATCAAACGAGTTTATATTTTGGCGAATCTCACTGATTTTCTTTTTTTATTTCCAAAACTTGTAATACTTTTTCGAACATCAGCACTGAACAATGGTTTACAACTTGTTTGTCATTTTTGGGGTAATAGGGTAATAATAATACGTTATAAACGAGTGCATATGAAAATAAAATTTAATACAGCCCTTTACAATACTTACCTACTTAGTCATTTCAACACTTTCGTCAGGTTTACAACATAGTTTCTGACATAACCCATATTGTGTGTGTTAATGTTATTCATTAGTGACGGGACCTACATTTTAATGTCGGCGCCGAAATTTCACTCACACTCAGAGTTTTTGCCAAAAGACTACTGAGAGGAAGTCGCCGAAAAAATTTCTCTTAGGTTAAGTTAGGTTAGAGGACATGTACTTGTCAACTGTGACAAGTATAGTACCGGAGGTCGAATTGACCCATTGTACAACGTCCTAGCTTCTCACACCACTCGTGTTGTGTGCGTTAATTTCATACATGATTGGCGGGATCTACAGTTTAAAGTCGACTCCGAACGACAGATTTTTTGAGAACCTTTTCATTACTCTCATAGTTTTTGCCAGAAATCTGCTGAGAGGAAGTCGCCGAAGAAATATTTTCATATTTTCGTTTTGATGTCTGACCTGGGGTTCAAACTCGGGCCTTTCGTCTAATAAGGCAACACATTACCTACTAGACCACGGCGACTTCAAAATTTCTCTTTCTAATTTATTTTTCAAAATGTTAGAGAGCAAGGGTTTGAACTCACGAGCTCTCTTCTAGTCAACAGGCGTACTACATACTACACACTGCCGACTCAATTCATTAACAATAAAGTAATGATGGCACATACATACATATGTATATACATATTTACATACATATATCATAGATTATTAGATGAGTTTCACAGTATTTAAATAAATTACAAATATTTCGCATACATACATATGTATAATAATTGAAAGTAAAAACTAAAGCACATTTAAGGCCACTCGAAAGACTGCTCGACTGCTTGCAAAAACTAATCTATTGTTGTTGTCCTAATGCATGGCTACGAAATATAAGTTAGTTGTTCCAATAGTGACTTCAATAAACTTAAAGTTACTTAGAAATAATTTTCGAATCAGTTTCTCGTTTTTCGTATATAATTAATTGAATAAGTTCTTCAAATCTTTTGCAGCAGTCTTATTCATACTTCTGCAAAGTTTTTTAACTACCACTAGCAAATTATCTTTGCGAAGACTGTCACTTAGACTAAATTGTCACTTAGTGCGCGTACACTATTATACCTAAAGGAAATCCTAATACTGCAAATATTTAAATATACACATCTACAATGTACATTTTATTATTCATACGCGAGTAGATCAAATGAGAAAAGATTTGTCTTTACAATCTTTATTTGACTTTCATTCTAGTAAATTGTGTATGACCTCACAATAATAACACTATGCGACAAAAAATAAAAAAAAAATAAATACACTCAGCCAATGACATAGTGTAGGTTGTAAGTTTTGTTGAATAGGGCTCAAAAATATTTTTTTTACATTTCTCGAACCCTCCAAACTTGTTTTATTTAACGTACAAATTTATTGATTACTCAAACATTTCTGAAGCGATATCCAAAATTTGTTATAAAGGGGAGGAATGAACCTTTAAAAAGATAGACATATACATACATATGTATTATTCCACTTAACTTGCTATGAGGTTTGATAACGATCGCTTGGCAAATACGCTTTTTTTCGTATTTTTTTAAGTTTATCCATTCATAGTAGGAAACTTTAATTAAAAAAATATAAAATAAACGCATTCTCCTGTGGAGAGATTGACAATTCGTTTGATAAAAAATTACCGTAGTTATTATTTAAATATTATAACATTATATATGTTATATTTAATATATATATATATATTATATATATATGTTATATTTTTTATAAATGTCAACTTGTCGAATGAACTTTAAGTTAAAAATTGTCCAAATTTTTTTAACGACTGTAATTTTTGTCCGACTTTTTCAAAGGAAGTGTCAATCTCTTTGCAAGAGAATGCACTTTAAGAACGGCCCGATCAAAACTCATAACATGTAAGTTTGAACCATATGTTTTTATATCCATTTTTTCAGACTCATCTCTCCCCATTTCAAAAAAAACTTTGAATTCTGAAAATAGGTTATAAAATATTTGGGTAATCAATAATTTTGTGTGAAAAGATAAAAAAAAACGTTTTTGTTAAATAAAACAAGTTTGGAGGGTTCGAGAAATTAAAAAGAAATATTTTTGAGTTCTACTCAACTAAATTTATAACCTACTCTATGTCATTAGCTGAGTGTATTTTGAATGTCGCACCGTATAATTTGTACTTGGTCGGTCAGACACTATTGTAATGATCGAATAAATCCCGATTACCTTTCATAGAAACTAAAGCCTTGCAAAGCACAATTAAAGGGGCTAATTAAATATTGTTTATTCTCTTATTCTTTTCAATGCACTTTTGAATTATTGCTTTAAGCTATAAACAAAATTTAAAAACCATCACCGTATACGTTTCATCAGAATCATACGTTCTGAATAAGCGAGATAAATGACAGATATTTCTCGTGACAAAATTGTAATATTTACAGAGCTTATCAGTTATTCAGTGCTTACTTCACGTAAAATTACAAATAATTTTAAGAATATAATTTTAAGAATTAATTTACAAACACTGAAAGAGCCTGCATTTTCTTACTTTCTCTTATGATATCCTTCACTTGCGCACGAATGAAAAGCGGTCAACATAAGCAGTGCGAACTGAATGTTATAATAAATTCCCATTATTTTCAGAACGACGAATTCTATGGAACTGAATTTTACAGTCAAAAATTTAATAGATAATTTTTGGTCTTCTATTATATCTTTTTCTTTGAATTGACAGTTTCAATTAGACCTCTTGTCGACCTGTTTTGACCATAACTACCAAAGCATATTAATGGTGGCATTTTTGTGTATTTAACGTACATAAATGTTTTAAGTTCTAAACGGTGATGAATGAACCCACACTCGGTATAGTTTTCGAAGTATCACAGAAAATGTTATTAGAAAAGACACTAGAGTCATGTTTACGTATGTATGTATGTATGTATGTATGTATGTTTAGACGATGTTATGGTTACCAAAACTTATTCGATTTATACATTCAAACATATGTATGTACATATACTAATGTTGAACGTTCATACCCAGCTAGCATTTGGGAGATTGTTTTCAAAAAAATCACCTTTCTTAGTATTTTTAGAGTACTTTTGGTGATCAAAAACTTATAAGTCAGTTACACGATTAAAAAGGACTCAAAAATGATTCGCTCCAATAAGTAAAATGAGTTCGATTTAAAATACAATAAAAAAATTGTATAGCAATCGGAAATTAATCATCCAGACGTTTAAAATGTGATTATTATTTCCGTTATTTATTATTATATTCTACTTATACTGAAGATTGAAAAACGGTTAATCAAAAACAGATCAGGCAGGTGTTTGAAAAGTGATTGTAATTACGTATTTTATGATCATATTTTAAGCCGATAGATGATCAAACACTGCTTTTTTACACCCTCTCTGTATAAATTGTCATTTATGTAAAAGATGGCTATGAAATAAAGTACAATTTGTTTTTAAATATAAATATGTATAATATTCTTTCTTTGGTAGTCGCCGACTTCCTTTCAGCAGATTTCTGGCAAGAACTCTGAGAGTAAATAAAGTTATCATGAATAGCTTCTCAAAAATCTATCGTTCGGAGTCGACGTTAAACTGTAGGTCCCGCCACTCACATACAAAATTAACGTACACAATATGAGTGGTGTGAGAAGCTAGGCCGTAATCCTGACTGAAGGGTTGTAATGGCCAATTATGTATGTATGCTTCCTTTGTTACTCAATGTTCATGCGAACGTGATTTTTGAAATCGCGGCAGTGTAAACGTAGGATTCAGAAAACCGGTTAAAAAACTCATTTTGAAATATGACTAATAAATGGCTCAAATTATAATCATAAATGACCCAAAAAGGAGTCCAAATTAATACAAACATGACATAAAAGGACTCCTAAACATACTGATAAATTACTCATAAGAGGCTCGTATACGATTAAACGATGACTGAAAGACGGCTCGGAAAAGAGTCATAAACGATGGTAAATAAGACTAATAAATGATCAGAAAGCGATTCGAAAATGATTATAAGACTACTAGAAAAGGAGTCGAAAATTACTCTACACTAATAAAGAAAATGACTCATAAATGACTTTTTTAGAAGAGTCGCTCGTAGTCACTTTATTCTCCCGACAAAAGAGTCTTTTATGATTAGAAAATGAGCGCAGATTCTAGCTTTTCAATCGTGCATAAGAATCAAAAAAGACTCGAATTTGATTAAAAATTTCCAAAAATGCTGGCTGGGTACCTATGTATATACATATGTACAGTGAGCGTCATAAGTGAGTCAACACCCACTATAATTTTAAATTTTCTATTATGTTCTTAAGTATAAAAAAAGTTCCTTTATCATGAATTGTTGTTTTTGTTTTAACATTTTATAAGTAATTAATAAACGTTTTTATTTTTT
The DNA here is from genome assembly GCA_930367235.1 of Sarcophaga rosellei. Classification (NCBI taxonomy): domain Eukaryota; kingdom Metazoa; phylum Arthropoda; class Insecta; order Diptera; family Sarcophagidae; genus Sarcophaga; species Sarcophaga rosellei. Next base: position 387,530 of record OV884019.1, on the reverse strand, counting down.
GAAATTTCTTCAACTATTCTCATTTACTTTTCTCGCTATCCTAAGAAAATGAATTATTTCAGTGGTGTTTACTCACTATTGGCGCTCACTGTATGTATGGATACATTCGAATATTACAGTTTGTTATATTATATTATACTGACATACATTTTAAAGAAATAATAAAATTTTTATTTACAAAATATTGGAAAATTAATGAAATATTAACGATACCGCAATGGACGAACATGCGCACGAGGGCCCTGGCATTGGTGAAGAGCATTTAAAAGAAGTTGAAAAAGTTAACACAGCTAAAACTAGCGGTAAAACCGATGATTTAATTAAGAACGAAAAGGCTCCGATCATGGAGAAAAAACTGGTAAAAGATGATAAAAAATTAACACGCTCGAAAAAAGATATGCGACCCAAACTTCGTTTAAGAAGACCAAAAAATCAACAAACATGTGGAAGTTGCCCAGGACGCCAATCGAATGTAAAAAGTTCCGTTTATGTTCAAGATTCAGACTCTACAGAAGTTGACTCGTCTACAGACGAAGAAGAGCGTTGGAAAGATGTCGCGCGTACGGCTGAGATTCCAGCGGATTACTATAATATTCAGAAATTGGTGAAATACATAAAGGCCGGTAATCAAACAGCTACAATTGTGTCGTTGTGCTGTTTAGATGATTATGATTTGACAACGCAAATAAATCAGTTCGCTATACAGGATATTGGTGGTCTAGAGGTATTAGTTAACATATTGGAATGTAACGATGCAAAATGTAGATTGGGTGCATTAACTGTGATGGCTGACATATCTTTGAATATCGACATACGCAAAACTATTGTCGATTTGGACGGCATTCCCCTAATTATAGACATTCTTAATTCATCAATGAAGGATTTAAAAACAGTTGCAGCCGAGACTCTAGCTAATGTAGCAAAAGTACGCTTAGCTAGGAAATATGTACGAAATTGTGGTGGTATTCCAAAGCTTGTTGACTTATTAGATATTAAACTACAGTAAGTAATGACAATGATGTGTGTGTAGATAGTTGTAGGTATATACATACATATGTACATATGTACATATGTACATACGTACAGAGTAATAAATGTTTCCAACGTGTGTAAAAAAAATTTATAAAATTTTTTTGCAATAAGGATTTTACAAACAGCAAGAGAAGATCTGATACCAGAGGAAATAGAGCAACTGAACATGGCTAGGGCTGGAGCTAGAGCATTGTGGTCGCTCGCTGATTCTCGTCATAACAAAGAATTAATGCGAAAAAGTGGAATTGTTCCTTTAATGGCTCGCTTACTCAAATCGTGTCATATTGATGTTGTTATCCCCATAATGGGAACAATTCAAAAGTGCGCCTCACAGGTAAATTAATTTTTGTTTAGATTGAAATCTAAAAATTTACAGTTATCTGCGTTCAATACAGCCAAAATTTCAACTGGCTATTACCACCGAGGGAATGATTGCCGATATTGTGAACCATTTAAATTCGTCTAATTTGGATTTGAAAATGGAGGGTAGCACTGCTATATATAAATGTGCTTTTGATCAAGTAACAAGGGATTTAGTTAGAGAAGCCGGTGGTTTAGAACCTTTAGTAGCAATAATTAAGGACAAAAACATACGAGATAACAAACCATTACTTATTGGAGCAACCGGTGCAATTTGGATGTGTGCAGCATCCGAACACAACGTCAGAAAATTTGATCAATTGCGTACCGTTAATCATTTAATTACACTTCTTAACGATGAATCAGATGATGTTTTGACCAATGTAGCCGGAGCTATTGCAGAATGTGTACGCTTCCAGAATAATCGTGATATTTTGCGTAACGCCCACGGCTTGCCAGCGTTGGTAGCTTTATTGAATTCATCGCATGCCCCACTATTGGAAAATCTGGCTAAAGCTTTAAAAGAATGTGCTGAAGATATTGAAAGCATGCGCATATTAGAAGATTTAGATGCGGTCCGTCTAATATGGTCTCTTTTGAAAAATTCCAACTCACGGGTTCAAGCTTACGCTGCATACGCCATTTGTCCTTGTGTACAGAATGCAAACGAATCTGGAGAATTGGTCCGTAGTCTAGTAGGAGCAATGGAATTAGTCGTTGGCCTACTCAAATCAAAAGATATATTAGTTTTGTCAGCTGTATGTGCAGCCATAGCCACAATTGCAAAGGATACCACCAATTTAGCAATATTGACTGACTTGAAAGTGATTTACAAATTAGCCGACTTGGGTAAGTTATAGTTATATTTGATGTCAAATGTCGTTCGAATTTCGTCATTTATGTTCTTAGTGAATACCACCGATGATTCATTAAGAAAGAATTTAGCTGCGGCAATAGCTAGTTGCGCCACATTCGGAAATAATACACAAGAATTGGGTCGTTTACGTACCGTTACACCTATTGTGTCGTACATGACAAGTGATGACCCAGAAGTACATCGTACCACAGCCATGGCTTTAGAAAAATTATCGACGGATCCCCAAAATTGTATTACCATGCATCAGGTATTAAAAAATTTGTTAATATTTCTTTGCCTACCAATAGTTTACCATGTACATTTTAATTTCTTAGAGTGGTGTTGTTCCCTTCCTGTTAGAATGTGTTGGTTCCACTAACAAAGAACAGCAGTTAGCTGCTGCAGGTTGCTTACGGAACATCCGCGAATTGGCGCTCAGAGCAGAGGAATATTTACTTAAAATTGATGAAGATTAAATCGATATTATTCGTACATTTGCAAATATTAAATTTGTTTTTTTTTTTTTTTATAAATAGTTTTAATAAATAAATCACTGAATGTTTAGTACAAATATATAAATATAGTTATTGTTGAAATTCTTAGTAGCTAGCATTACTGCCTCGTGTAGAAATGCTCATGCGTCTGTCGACTCGATTCGTATGAGGTAATAGACAGCCGGGTGGTGGGTATCTCCATCTACGAGGTCGCGATAATAACGTGCCGTCAGTAGAAGCTCTGTTTCGAAATGGTGTTACAAGTTCACTACTTGAACCTCTTAAACTACCGGACCCAATTTCATCGGTAGACTCCGAGTGATCACTCTCCTCCAAACAGGCAGTGCCAATGACCAAAAAAGATCTTCTCGTTTCATTTGCCAAAAAAGCTGTGTCGTAGAAGGAACAGCCGGAATCAGGGCTTGGAACATCACTCTGTACATCGCTAGTAGAACGCTTAAGTTTGGGAAACTTACTGAAAACGCGCCAAAATCGAAAAACATCTCGAAATACTGATTGAACCTAAAATATATAATTTTTTAAATCCAAATATTTATTCACTTTTAAGTAATGTAAACCACTCACTTGATCAACACTTTCTCTAACAGATATTTCATGAAAACATGCACAAGATAATTCTTTGAATCTTCGTTGTCCTTCCTCTGTTGTGACCATTCGATCACCAATTTGATCGGTTTTATTTCCTACTAATATAACCGGAACTTCTAGCATACAGTCCTTGCTATTAGAACTCAGTTTGCGTCTACGTTTATTGTAATTGATTAAAAATTTTAAGCGATTGCACTCATCAAAACTACATTTATCGGTTACAGAGTACATTAGTACGAAAGCGTCAGCCCATCGTATGTTACTCTCAAAATTAGCACAGTCTGTTTCCTACGTGAAAACAAAAGATGCAACAAAATTAATAATAGTATGCACTTGTATAATTATAATAATTAAAGAAAGTTAATTTTTGTTGTTTATCACATTTACATTTAAGTTCAGAATAAGTAAGAATTTCTTAAAAAAATTTAATACAAAAAAAATATTTGATTTGTGATAGATTTATTTGATGTGAAAGAGTTTCTATTTCTTACGCAATTAGCCATTACAATAATTTAGTCAGGATTGCAACCTAGCTTCTTACACCACCCATGCATGTTATGTGTATTAATTTTATTCATAAGTGGCGATATATGTATACAGTTTAACGTCGATTTTGAGCGACAGATTTGAGAAGACCGTCGAAAGAAATATGATTTTGTTTAGATATTTTTTTTTTAATATCAGAACTAAGGTTTACAATCACGAGCTCTCATCTAGTAAGTAAACACACTACCTACTAGGACAACAGCGTCCTCTATTATAGGTGTTGGAATAAATTTATAATATTTATATGTTTCTTCGCAGGCATACAGACACATTTATAGACATTGGGTGGCGGATGATAATGGCTAGGATAAAGAAAATTTGTTTCTCTTCTGATGCTACAAACCTACCCCCTTAACTGTTCACTGATCGAGTTTCAATACATGCTAGTTTTTATAAAAAAAATTTCTATGGTGCACATTCATAAAACTAGATTACAACCCTTTCTTTAGAATAAATATATATAAAATACAAATACATGTCTAGTGTAATTCGTTGTCTCAGAAATGACGGGATGACTTACATTTTGTTGTCCCGTAGCATCTAAGATATCGAATTGTACACAATCGTTGTCTAAGGAGGTGCAGTATGTATAGATTTTCTCCAAATTGGGGTCATATTCTCCAATATACCGCCTAGTTATAAACCGTACAACCATTGCGGTTTTACCCACACCGCTTTGACCCAATACCATTACTTTCAGTGATTTCTGTTTGGTGTGTAAACCAAGTTTTGCTAGCGATGACTTTGGCGATGTTGTGTTCATTTGAAATGATAATCTGAAAGGAGATAAATGAATTGTTATGAATACAATTGTTTATCAATTACAATTAGGGACTATAAAATAAATTTACTTTTAACAAAAAATTTGTAAATAAAATAACTGAAATTAATTTATTATACATATGTATATTGATTGTCTGGTTTTCCAATTGTACAACTGCAAAAATAACTATTTGTATGTACTCGTATATGTATGCAAGTATGTGTATAGTTACTCTCAATGGAGGCCAATTTAATTAAATATCAAATTTATTTGTTATCCTTAAACTAGATAAGTTGCAAATAAAAATGGTTCTGAAAAATGTATTACATGCTGAACGATCAATTCATTTGAGAATATTTCAGACTATTGTAAAACACTAACACATGGGAATTTCAATAGAATTGCTTATAGTATTGCAGTTTTGTGATATGAAAAATTACAAAAAGTAAAAATTTATAAATTTATAAAATATGTTTTTAAAAACTTAAAGTACATAGCACCTCAATTAGATTTAGGAATGTGAAATATACTTCTCTAATCGAATTATATTGTAAGATGGATAACCGAGTGTTAGCAATTTGATTTATTCTTGAAATTGTTTTCTTTTATAAGCTTCTGGTGATAAAATGTTGTAATAATATGTTGTATGACCTGATGAAAGATCAATAATTTGTAATTTCTAGTCAAGATTCATACTATCATTAGTATATGTATTATTATAAAATTTTTATCTTACGTCTTGTATCGCATCTCTATAATCTGAATGTAAAAACAATAACAATCATCCTTTTTCCTTTATTGTGCAGGATATAAAATGAAACAAGTTTTTCCTATTATAGACTGTAGAACCTCGATATAAAAAATCTTATTTTAAAGAATGATTAAAATCCTTTAAACATTTCGCTCCCGGAATAGAATGATTGAATGACATTTAATAATATTATATTAAGAATATTCCGTTGAAATTATTTGTTAATTCAATGTATGGTTTATTTGTCGTTGTATCGAGCTTTGACTGTGCTTATAAGATATCCTGTAATGTACATACGACAAAAGGAATTTATATGAATTTATACTTCTACGAAGGAATGTCTAAAATGCAAATATTTCTTAGACTGAAACTATGTATTAACAAAAACTCAGAAAAGTTAAAATGTACTACATTGCAACCGCTATAGCTTATTTAATTTTAAATTAATTTTTTTTTCTAAAGCGACTATTTATTCAAATAAATAATAAAATATAAATACATATTGTAAATATATTTTTTAAAATTTATTGTAATGTGTTAATCACCTTTAGTTAAATTGATTCATTCCTGTTTGAGTTTATGTTTAATACTATACATATGTACTAAGGAGTGTTTATCATCAACTTAGTGAATTTACGGTAAGTCTTATGGGACTTTCCCCACGATATTCTATAATAATTCTTCACAAAAACGAATTAAAGAGTTAAGGAAAGTGACACAACAATTTTTAGTTATTGACTGACTCTATACAAATAAAGTTGGTAACGTAATTCGAAAATAAACAAATTGTATTGTATTAACAGGTAAATAATACGTTAAATGGAACGAAAAGGTCATGGGAAATAAAGCATTTGTTTCTTTGAATAAACAAAAGGTGATAATGACAAAGCGAGTATACCAACATGCATACATGTACTACATAAGTGTCTATGAATATTAAAACGTATTTGTATGTACATAAGTCTAAATTAGTACGTCTGCAGTCTGTCAGTCAATCAACATTATGAATATACCACAATATAATCAAATGATTCTTGAAAAAAAATTAATTAAGGCGTCATCACTGTTACTATAGCTTCAACGCATTTATTTAAACTTTGCAAAATTTGTTCAATTAACAATTCTTTTAAAATTCTAACGGATAGATTTTCCATATTTATATTATCTAATATATCGTTCATCTGATCATCTTTTAAACACATTTTAGATAGATGGTTCAAACATAAATCAATCGGTATTCATTAAAAAAGTTAAATAATAATAATAATTAATAGCACAACACATTATGTACATACATACATTTGTGGTTTAAATGTAAATGACATTAGATTTTTATATTAGTCCAAAGAGAAACAGATACCGAACATTTTATTCTATAGTTTCTCTCATTATATATTATAGTTTACTATACAGATAATGTTTAGCTGCACTACATTGTCTCATGTCTAATTTAATACACTACACCAAATTAAAAATTTGTTAAAAAGAGAACAACTTACAATACAATCATAAAATTGTTGTACTTTGTTTTTTTTTTTTTTGTTCTATATTCATGAGAGTTATGAAAATTTGTTTATTTATTTAATATCCAATAGTTTGTTATATTTATCATTTATAGTTATGTATTGCCAATTAATGTTTGTATAACATATGTATGTATGTACATATGTAGTTGATTTTTAGCTAATGCTAAATTAAATAAATATAAACACTCTTTATTTTCGTATTGAACCGTTATCCAAGATTTACATTCCGTTCGGTAGCTGAGTTCGCAAGTGATTAATTTAAAACATTTTACAGCTTTTGTTTATATGAATAGCCGCAACAAGAAGTAACAACACCTATTTTGTCGTTCATACGATGTGCCTGTTCACAGACGAACTAACGAGCAGACGACTTGACGAACAACCGATGCAAGTGTTCAGACAAATAACTAAGCTGACAACGTCAACCATACAAATAATTTATAAGTGTGTATGTATGTACGCACGTATGAGCATGTGCTCGCATATTTAACTTCAGAATTAATAGCAGGAATTTAAACCTTAAATTAGCAAAAATTATTAAGGAACCATCTTTAGTAAGTTTTAGTGAAAAACAACATCCTGTTCTTTCGAATATTGTATTCAAAGTTTCAGACCTATCACATCTTCAGGAATATTATTTTCATTTAGCTTTATACATACATATGTATATATATATATATATGTCTATGCAAGTACATATCTGCAATGTTATGGTGGAATCACTTTACGTTTGTTAATTAAAGTACCAAGGCTGACGGCTGAGTATGTCTGCCTTCTGGATTGAAACATTTTCTTACTATGTTGAAGCGTATATCTAAATCAATAATTAAAATATATTTATTTCTTATTTTCAGGATCAGTAAAACATAATAAATAAAAAATATATGTATATTTATTGTATATGTAAACAGATATTTTCATATTATTTGAGGAAAAAAGGTAAAGGTTTTACTATAAATTAAGGATAAGCCTTAACATAAAATGCATTTCATTAATTTTCTAGAATACGCAAATACGTACAAAAGTACGTTTTACCATATCTTTAAGCGCAATCATTGGTTAAGGAATCTTATTATTTTCAAATTTCAAAAGTTTGATTGATAGAAATTTTGGTTTTCCCTATTCCAATATTATTTCCTGCTTCTTTTTCTCCTATATTTATATGTATCTCCTTTCTGATACTCGAGTTTCTACTCTACCATTAGAAAGCATTTAACATAATAATTGCTGTTATCTCTTTTCAAAAATGAGTACCATGAAAGAATGTAGGGTACTGCATAATAGTACTTGACTGTCTGGTATGTTCTTACTTGTTTGTTTTTATATTGAAAATGTCGTTTAATTTTTGAGTGTATGCATTAACATAAACATTATTTAAATTTCTTACGTAAATAAATATTTCACATAACATTTGAATAACTTCTCCTTATTATAAGTTATTTACCAGATTTAATAATTATAAACGCAAACAATATGTCAAATTGTATTACAATAATTTGTGACATTCTGATACGCAATCAACTATTTTACATTTAAATATGTATTATTCATAAAAATTAGGATACTGGTTCGGCATATCAATTTAAATATGTAGTTTAAATTACACGAGGTGAAATGAAACAGATTGTTGTATTTTTTAATACAAAGAATAAATAATTGTCCATTCTGTTCTTTGTTTAATTAATAACAAAAATTTAAAGAAGTTATCGAAACATAAATATATTTTGATTCTCAAGAGATACATATAAAAAAGCTTACTTTCTAAGACTTACAATAAAACAATATCATTTTTTCTTTAATTTTTCTGAAAAATTATGGTTGAATTTTCTAGCCAAAACGTCATGTCTCAGTAAAAGTTCTTCAAATATAAATTTTTAGTTCCTAATGCTTTTTCGAATAAAATCATAAATTTTCTTTCTATATAAAGTATATAATTTCAGTTTGTATGTTTTTGTTTAATACATAAATTAAATTTCTTTATACTTAAAGTTCTTGAATTTTATAGTTTAAGTTTACATGTATTTTCGAATTAATAAATTAATTTGATATTTTCAAAATTTTACTTTGATTTTTATTTAATTTAAAATTTAGCAAGTGTCACAACTTGAAAAGAATTCAGCTAAAGTGACATAACTTAAAATAACTCGGTAACTTGTGCAAATACATAATACATCATCAAAATAGACACAACTAAAAATTCTTTATTATCTATTGTGTAAGTTAAAAAAAAAAATTAAAAAACTTTTTAAATCATAATCTCTGTGCATTTTCTACTAAATGGTCCAAAGATTTTGTTTTTAACTATTTTTATTTAAGTCAAAAATAGTTTTTCATCGATTTCTGAAAAATGAAAATTTTTAGTTGAATCACTTTTGTACTGGGTGTGCGATATGTGACTGAGACTGTGCCTTCTTAGAAATATTTTTTAAGTCAGTCGATGCAATAGAACACGTATTTTCATTTAAATTGCTTTAATTTGTAGGAATTAAATTATCGGAATATTTTTTTTTTTTTTCATTAAGAAAATTGTTTATAAAAATATATTAATATTAAATTTGAGTAAATCCTATTCATATTTTAAAATGGAAGGAGATTTGAATAATGCGACTATCCAGGAATAGTCTGAGTTTAGTGAAAGATCTTCTGCCTGGGCAGGATCACATTAATAAGAAGAAAGAAAACACAAGTGGGCATATCACCTTGCAACATCCTATGGTTGCAGGAATATGTCACCTCTACAGGACGATAATAGTAATAATAATTAATTATCTTAAATTACTGGGCCCTGAGGTTTTAGAAGAAAATTTTGCCTATTGATCAACCTAATCAATTTGACGCAGATGGATTATTATTATTATTATTTTTTTTTTGGTATATTTTCTGGAAAAATCCATGTGTCACACAAATCATGTTGAATTTGAACACCTAGTAATGAATAGAGTCTGAATTAAAACACGGATTTTATCGAATTTTACTCATTATTTGTATTAAGTAAACAACTATACAATTATATATAAAGAATTTGAAAATGTGTATCGTTTTTTAATATCTACTGTACCAGGTTCAATACTTTTAACATTTTCCACACAAATATTCCGTCAAATAATCATGTTCAGATGTTAACTTTTTCCAAAAATTGCTGTCTTCGTTAGGTTTTATTAGGGAACTTTATAAATTAATTGATGTATAACAAATATTTTATGGATTTTTATAAGTTTAATTTGTTTTTGTTTAAATAATTTCATTTGACGTTAATATTTTTCAAAATGGACAATATTTGAAAGCAGAATAAAGCTCTTTTGTACGCATTTCAATAAATAATAGTTAACATATTGAAGTGTCTGGTAATAACTCGAGAGTATATACACACTTACGTGAGCATATAGTGCATTAAAAGAACTATTTCGACAATTATAATGCAAATCTAATTATTTACTTCGTTATGAATAATACAATTTGTTTATAGTAATGTTTAAAATAATGAAATAACCTGTTTACCGTAAAGTACGTCGAACAGACCTAGTACTAGAAGCTTTTCATTGATTAGACATTTTTTGTTTCGTGCAGTAGTAACTAAACAATAAGACTTTTTGTTGATGAAACTAAACACAGCGCGAGGTAACATATGATATTATACTGCACGTAATAAAATTTATAATAATTTTCGAATTCACAGTGTTACATTTTATATAAAAACGAAGTATTTTGAAGATGTCACTTAAACTTATTGGAATGGCAAATATTTCAAGAGCACTATTAAGTAAGTAGATTTTAACACCTTGCTGTTACACCAATGTGCCATTAGTAAAGACAACCTAAAGAATTTTTATAAGATCTCTCTAGAAATTATGTAGGTAGGTATGTGCAATGTTTATACAGACATATGACTATACATGTATTGCGTCTATTCATTAAATGTTTTTGTAACGTGTTTCTCATTGATGTATGAATGAGTATGCTGATTAGTTTTAGTGTTAATCTTCTGTGAAATTATGGTTTTATTTACATTATACCGGTATTGTTTTTTTTAAATAAGGGTTATTCGAGCTCTCTTTGGATTCCATTCGTTTACGTGTGTAAATTGGCAGTTCGATGCATTTATTTAATGAATTGACAACATGATATCTCTCTCCAACACGACTACATGACTACACTACCACCGATGTAGCTGTGGTCAACTCAGCGAATTTGTCCTTTTTTGAAATGCAAATAAAAGTCTGTAAATGCTGATAAATTAAATATGAACTTATCCTAGTGGAAGTAGTTTCAAGTCGAAGTAGGTAGGTAGGTACGTAGAGATGGCTGTTCGCCGAAGAAAGTTGGTTGTACACACTTAGTCCACTTAGGGCCCGTTATGATACCACAGTTTTTCCCATTATTACATAGTCCTAGTACTACTCGGGGCTTCTGATGAAGCAACTCAGACTGCCAATGCCAACGCATGACTTTTACTCAAGATCATCCATGTAGTAGGCACCTAGATGCCTTTTTCTCCTTTGGCATATACCAATGCGCATTGCAAATGCAATGACCCGATCCGATGTGAACGTGTGAGAAACCGCCCATGTGTGGTTGAGATTTGTGACATTTATTGGGAGATTTATACTAAAAAAGCACAATATATTTAATAATTGTGAAAAATTTTAAAAAGAAATATTCAATCATTTATCGCAAATAATTTCCGAAATAAGGTAAGGCGCGAACACATTATGAACAAATTTTGAAAATTTGCTTTTAATTTAAGCAAAATTAAATGAGAAATTCATTACTCTAAGCATTATTTAAAACTTAACAAATTTAAATTCATTTTACATTTAACAGAATACGGTTTTTTTTTTGGTCGCTACTACCAATGTGTAGATTACCGAATAATATTTTCTGAATAGTTTTAAACTTTGTGAGTTACAGTCATTGTGTTTCAAAACTTACAATTTAAAACAAAGGATACCATACTGTAGAAACTAATATGCAACAGAAAACTGAAGACTACAAAACTAACCATTAAATATAATTTCGTGTTATTTTAAAAACTTCGTCGATGGTAATTTGGTATTACAGATTGAACATTAAATGGATACGGAAGTTATCTGTCCTGAAACTCTACGTTGTGTCTTGCTGGAAAATAAAAATTTACAAAGTCAGATTTTTTTAAACACGTCAAAAGCTAACATTTTTAGCTAGCGGGGCAAATAAACACTTAAAGTTAACTATCAAGCACATTGACGAAAGATTAATACTTGGTGCTCCTATGACTGCCGGTAGAATTGTTATGTCATTTTATTGATCGGACAATGGACAAAAACATGAATTTAACTGAATTTGCTCCTAAATGCTATACTCAACGTATATGTGGCACTTTTCGGTATTCCTTGAAAGCAGTCAACGTTCGACCTTCAAGCAGCATGATGCGAATAATGCATTTCTTAAAATAACCTTTATTATTTCCCAAATTACTAAAAATGAAAAAAACCAAAAATATTGAAAAAATATCATATGCTATATACATACATACTTTGCTAATACTTTTCGCGCAGCCGTAAATAAAAAAGTAATATAATACTTAATATTGTTTAATATTATCTATTGTATATTGTATGGAATAAATATGTATATAAACAGTATGTAGCAAACTTACATTTGTTTGTCAAAATTTTCCGCAATTCAATTTATCTGTATATATACAAACTAAAGTAAAGTAAGTATTGTAAAAACTAAATATTAGTTTTGTAACGACGATTATTATCATTTTTTTTTTTGTCTTGAAAAGTACGCAAATATTTACATCAATTCATAAATATGACCATAACCAAAACAACTACTTTGAAGTGGACACATGTGCGTATATGTGTGTGTTTAAAATCTTGAGAAATAGAGCAAAAAAAATTTTAAAACAAACAATTAAAATTGGAATGTAAACAAAGTCTTAAACATGTATGTATATGTACATACACATAATAAAACCTACGTATGTATGTATATATATGGATTTGTGGAACGAAATATTGGTATAAACAATTTAAAACAAAATATTGCGATCATTCATTTTTACAGTGGAAGTCTATGGCTGCTATTGACTTTAGTGAAATATTGTTATCGATAAAAAGAGAATAACGAATTTCATAATTATACTTCTATTGTTAAAATAAGCGTTTGATGTCGTAAACATTGTATGTGTCAAATGTATTAATTTCAGTAAAATTTTATAAATGCCGTCAAAGATTCGACTCGTCGTATACAGAACAAGAAATCCTATATAAGGGGTGATCTTTTAAGAGCTATAGGAAAATTTAAGAAAAAAACACATAAAATTCAGAAAATGCATGAAATCTTTATTTGAATCGATAGTACGGTCCATATAATTTAATGTTTAAAGATTATTTCATGCAAATGTTGACCGCGACTGCGAATCAAATGTCCAATTTTGGCATACTCTTTCCAACATTTCGGCCGGTATCTCACGAATAAATGCTTCAATGTTGCCTTCAAATGCGTCAATTGAAGCGGGCTTGTCTGTATAGACATGAGCTTTAACATAGCCCCACAAAAAATAGTCTAAAGGCGTTAAATCGCACGATCTAGGCGGCCAATTGACCGGTCCCGAACGTGAAATAAAATGTTCACCGAACTCGCCTCTCAATAAGTCCATTGTTACGCGTGCTGTGTGATATGTGGCACCGTCTTGTTGAAACCACATGTCATGCAAGTCAAGCTCTTGCATTTTGGGCAAAAAAAGTTAGATATCATCTCACGGTAGCGCTCACCATTCACAGTTACGTTACGATTCGCAGCATCTTTGAAGAAGTACGGTCCAATGATGCCACCAGCCCATAAACCGCACCAAACTGTGACTTTTTCTGGATGCATTGGTAGCTTTTGCAATGCTTCTGGCTGATCTTCACTCCAAAATTGACAATTTTGCTTATTTACGTATCCCGAATAGCCGCTTCAGTGGGTCGATTGAACTGACCATAAAATTGCCCTTTCTTAACAGAGCACGCATTTTGATAATAAAATTCAATGATTTGCAAGCGTTGTTCGTTTGTAAGACGATTCATGGTTAAATTATAGACCAAACTGAAGATGTTTGACAGTGAAACAAAACACGAAACGTGCGTGAGCTGTTTAAACCAGTGTTGCCAAAAAGATAATAGCTAAAAAATCACCTTTACAATATCATGGTGTTTTAATTTTCATTCAATTCAAATATCAATTCAAATTGTAGAATATAAAATAAGATGACAAATTTTATATCTTATACAGCTACATATACAATAATAATAATAAATTTGAAAATATTTTCTAAGAAGCGTATTGAAGAAGCCTTTTCTAATTAGTCAGTCTTAAAAATCTAGTTTTAAACTTTATTCAATTTTTAAATTTGTATATATTTTTAAATACAAATTATTTCTGACAAATGAACCTTTTTGAAACTTTGACATAAATTTAATACATCGGTATAGTATATATATATATATATATTTGATTCAATCATGACGTTTCACTGTTATAAATTATGGAAGATTTACTTAGACAACTTTGTGCGCTGGTAGTCTAGCGAATAGTATGCAAGATTATTAATGTGAGGGCCGTGGGTTCGATTACCACCAGAGGATTCAGTCTATTACACTACACCGAGCATATGATCCAAGTTACTCAGCTCGTATATAATTAAATTTGTAATTATATCGTAATAAATAAATAAATACTTGGAGAGCTTTTGCACTTTTAAAGGTTCCTTGGTAAAGTCTCGAGTTTGTAGAAGAGAAGATAAAAACGACGGAATTTTTTGTTTAAAAATTAATTACCATTTAGTCCTTACCATTTCACGTAGGTATATATTGTGTATTTCTTTTTATTGTTCCTCTTTTTTCTCAGATTCGATCTTGAATAATGTCAAACTGTAGTATGAATACATACAAACATATGTATACAAGTGCTGGTAAACATAAATATTTGTACCATTGTACATGTGCATGTGCATAATGCATGATGAAATTATAATATTTATAATGACGTCATTCTGCTGATTTTCTTGTTATTTCATTAAAAACAAACAAAGTTTGGATTAAAAATAAACAAAATAATTTAAAACTCTTATCAGACGTACAAATACATACGTATATACATACACATATACATACATACATACATACATACATACATACATACATAAGTATGTCAAATAAACCCAATTTTAAGCGCCTAATTACTAATCTTTCATGTGTCTTTTACATATGTATGTATGTGTGTATACTCTATCTATAAATTATTTTTTGCTTGAAATGGTACACTCAGGATAAACAAATTTATCAATTGAAATTCAATTAAGATTTTTTTGGCCGCTACAGAGTAGAAATATGGTTTAGTTAAAGTTTCACAAAAATTGGGTGAAAATAATTCACTGTAGAAATTTATTCTTTTTAATATATAAGTTTATATTTTACGAATCTGTTATTATTCTGTTGTTATTTTTTTTTATCTTTTTTTTGTTTTTTTATGGAAGAATAATTTTTCATATTTAATTTCTTTTTGTTAAAGTTGACATTAAGTAAAAAAAAAATACTTTTTCAATTATTTTACTTGTGATTTCAAATCTGATTCCTTTTGTTTCACACATGTACGCATTTTTCTGGTCATCATACTCGCCACAACATCTGTAAATGTAAATTTTCTTTTTAATATTGCTTATGAACAAAAAACAAAGCCAAGCACACAATAATTTATTTGACAAATAAATACATAAAATTTTCATACAACTTCCATACATACTTACATATGTATGTTTATATGTACATATACATATGTATGTCTGCTTTAGCATACGCTCTTCTATCTACGTAATATAGAAATTCACATCTTTGTGTTCTGTTAACGAAATGTCACAGGAAACGTGTATTCGACAGACGTACAAAACCCGGACATACGCATATAAAAGATCGGTACTGTTCTCATTTTGCCGTAATATACGCTGGAGATTGTCCCAAAATCGTTCATTATTATTATTCTAAACAGCTCCGCGTGTTAAATATTAAAAATATTGTATTTGTAAACAAAATCAAAATTAAAAACTAGAATATAATCACCAGGTAACTGTGGAATTAAATTGAAATATTGTGTTTATATGTATGTACATATGTACATATGCATGTACGAGTATATTTTGTATTTATTTATCTCGCAAAAAAATAATAATGAAAATACTTTTAACAGTGACGGGTTTCAAATCAAACGCGTGTGTTTTTTAGTGTTTGAAATTGCTTTTATAGAAACATAAAAAAACATATGTAATATAACATTTAATTACTGAGTTCCCTGATTTAAATTAGATCGTTAGGCAATACTGCACTGAACCTAAATGCGTGAAACTATACTATTTAAGTCTTATAATACTTGCCTGCCTGTCGACCAAAAAAGTAAAACAAAATACAAAAGCAACAAAAATAACAAAAACAACAAAAAAGATTTGAAATACGGACATATGTATGTTCCAGACTTTTTTCATTAAAAAACTTATTAAAGCTTTGACATACCATAAGCGTAGACCATAACATGTGTTAGAAAATAATAAATTCTGTTCTAAAGTGATTATGTGCAAGCAATAGTACGAAATGGATTCTATAACTTGGAATGTTCATTATTGTTTTACCTACCTTTGCTAGCAGCCTTGATAGCCTAGCGGATAGTGTGCTGAGCTTGTCAATGGAATTGAGTTTGTTGTGGACTCGGACATTTGAGGTGATGAGAATTTTTGAAACTAGAGCAACTGACTTAATATTTTAACATTTCCATAGGAATCTGAAAAAGAAAACCTGAGCATTTTTTAATAAAGCTATTTCAAATCTTTGAGTCTTATTAATTTATAAAAAAAATATATTGAAAAAATTTTTTAATTTCGAAGGAAATAAAAGAAGAATAAAAATGTTTCAAATTTATGTGGCAAAATCTAAAGCAACTCATTTAAAATCTATTTAGTTTCTTACATATCTTAACACTTATTAGAATATCCTATGTGTTAAAAGAAAACAAGCAGCTCATCTGCGAAGCATTAGAGCTACTAACTTCTATTTAGAGAAAAAAAATTTCATTTCTTCGACACCTAGTCACCTTTTAGCTTCTATTCACCATGTCCTACAGGTTCTCAGTAGGAAGAAGAGGAAATAGGGGATAAAAACTTTCATAAATGTGTGAATATAATGTAACTTTCTATAGATCTGGAAATTTCAATTTTAAAATTTAGTTCAAAAATATTAGTATCCCGACATAATTTGATTTTCAGATTTGGTTGTCAACAATCTCAAAATGTTTAACATTCCTTCATATGTACATACATTTATTAAAATATCTACTATAAATAAATTTAAGATATGTATGTACATATATACATAATGTACATATATAAATATAAAATACATAACAAAGTTATATGTTTATATCGTATATATTTATATATACATATGTATGTATGTATGTAGAAACTGAAAGTGCCAATATTGAACACACGCCCCATTCTGTGTTGTTGCCATTTTGCCAACGATGACTTTTTAATGGGCATTTTCCTTTTCAAATTCAAATTCACTTTCAATTTCTCGAAAACCTTGAGCTTGAAATTTATTAAAATCAAGCGTGTGCTTGTAAATTATAAATTATATAGTATTTTAATATGCTTCTGTTTATGTTTACGTTTGCGTTTGCGTTTGCATTTAGGTTTTCATAGGTAATGTGGGAATCATTTATTGAATTGTGATCATTAAAGGTATATTTGACATGAATACGTGTTCGTGCCGTACATGCAGTACGAGTATGTGTGATAGTGACTAGGCACATTTGAAAATTTGTTGGATGAGTGATATACATAAGACCAAAGACCATGTTAAAATCATTGGTAATTAAATGAAAGATTTTTCCATTATTTCCTCTTATTACTGACGTATTTAATTCAAACATACATACACACATACTTATTTGCGATTGTTATGTGAGTTTGTATTTTAGCGCTTGTAAAGTGAAGTGCCTGCGAAAATCAATTCTGAAAATGTGTGAAACGTGTGTGTAGACTGGTTGAGGTATGGGTGTATAAGTAATTTGTCTGTCGTATTTCCATCTTCATTATATATGTAGTATTGGCGAGGTGGTATAACGAGCACCTTTATTTCCATAATTTCAATTCAATTCAATTGTCTCGTTTTGTCAACATGTTGCGATTGTAGTTGTGAGCGAGTGTTGATTTAGAACTCTTGTTATCTCTGTTAACGTCGACTATTCTAAACGATTTGACTGAATGTTTTTGTTTTGCTTGTGATTCTCATTACTAGTTCCGGACGGCATACACTGGCGATCTATTTTTTCAATATAAAAAATCAAGCAATCGAGCAGCATTTCAGTTTTAAAAGCAACAAGTAAAAGACCTAATAAGTGTAGTCGTCCGCTTGTATATCTTTCCCTAAGACTGAACTGATTAAAAAACAGGACTAATAAAAATTTTTTTACTTTTTGTATTTTTTTCAATCAATCCAACAACCAACCTACTGTGATAAATCAGTGAATAAACGCGTAGTCTCGTCTCTGCTTCTGCTACCTTTGTGGTCGAATATAGTTTTATCGGAGCAATTCACGTCATCGGTAGTCAGTCCTCAAGGATTCTTTTCAAGAAACAATACACACAACGCTACAACTCCAATAATAAAAAGAAATTTAAACAACATGCCCGAGAAGCGAATTGCACCTGTAATAAACAGTTATGAAGATTTCGAACTCAAATTACCCGGGTAAGTAATTTTATACACAATATACTGTTTATGAACTTGTCCTCTACCTGAAATGTATTTGAAAAATATTACGACGTTCAGAATATGCTTAACAGTGATAATAGTTTAGCAAACAAAAAATGTTGATAAGAATTTATTGTGAATAATAATGAATGAAATGATAAAAAAAAAAATAATAAATAATAACACTTGCATTAATCCGTTGATGTAAAATCCGATTTCAATTAAACACTTTAAATTAAACTTTAAATAAAAATTTCAACAACGAAATATTATCACGTGGATATATTAAATTTTATTTAATCACATTCTCATGTTTTTAAATTCGTATGAACACAATTAGAAACATTCGCATATTTAAATATATATATATATATATATATATATTAATTGAAATTTAGGTCATGTTTATCATTAAAATAATACAACAATAGAATTTGGAATTTATACTAATAAAAAAATTTTTAAAAGCATATTGCGATAATTAATACAGTATAGGAACAAAAGAACACTGGCCTAATTTTGAATTGTAATATATTTTTAAATAAAAATCTATTTATGTATAATAACTATTTTATAAAAAAAAAAAAAAAAAATATAGTTAAAATACAAGTTTAATATAATTTTATGTGTTTTATCCAGTTTTTTAAATGGGAAAAAGAAGTTGGCCATGTTATTCGACTACGATGGAACTTTGGCTCCTATTGCTGATAACCCAAATAAAACGGTTATGCCTGTAGCTACCGAAGTAATTCTAAATAAAATAGCAAAACACCCAAACATATTTCTGGCAGTTATCTCAGGCAGAGGAATAAGAGATGTACAAAGCAGAGTAGGCATCAGCGGTATCATGTATGCCGGTAACCATGGAATAGAAATTGAGAGTCCCGATGGAAGCAGACATGATTATCAATTGCCTAAAGAAATCCAAGAAAATTATTCAAAACTTGTTAAGGAATTGAAGAATAATGTCGAGAAAAACAACGCATGGGTAGAAGATAAGAGAGTTTCACTGACTTACCATTACCGCGATACTCCACTAGAAATCAAAGATTCGCAGAAACAAGTGGCTATTAGAATTATTGAATCATATGGGTTTAGAGCTAACCAGGCTCATGAAGCCATTGAAGCTAAGCCACCGGTAAATTGGAATAAAGGTGAAGCAGCAATGTTCATACTAAATCATACATTTGGCGACAATTGGGCTGACAATATTAAAGTTATATTTGCTGGTGATGACACCACCGATGAAGACGCAATGAAAGTAAGTTTTTCAATACATTATACAATAATTTATATAAACATTAAATACTTCCTGCAATTGACAGAAACTTCAAGGTCTTGGAAAATCATTTCGGGTATCCACAGATCCGGAAATTCAAACGTTTGCCGACTTCCGCCTATCAAGTCAAGATCTAGTTAGTGATCTTTTAAAATGGATTTCTAATGCGTATGGCGTCTAATGAGCAAAATATCATTATCATATATTGTTTATTATAATTATTACTATTGTTATATTATTACATGTTATTATACTCACGTACACGTACACACATACAAATATTTTTATTTAAATTTAGTAGACTTTAAGTGTAATCGCCAATATTTAATTTATAAATACATACATACATATGTATGTATATCGTATATACATATTTCTTTGTTTGATATTAAACTAAAGCTAAGTATTTATATTTAGTTTAGTTTATTTTTTAAACCATCAAAGATTATGCAGCTTTTATCAACATAACTTTAACAGAAATATATGTACATATATACATTTTTCATCAATATCTGTTCTTACGATCAAAAGAAAAGCCATCTTTAAAATTGTATATTAGTAAATTTTTAATAAAATATACTCCCATTTATGAAACGTTCTTTTTTTCTTTTTTTTTTTTTAATTTGTTTCTTTGTTTGTAAAAAGTACATTTTTCTTAATAAGAAACTAAAATATTGCTTTACATTGACATTACAGTTTACAACTTCAAAATGTTATGGTATTAAAAGATAAACACAATATGTATTCAATAACATAATTTAATAATTTGAATTTCTTCAATTTTTTTAACATTGAGAGTCAGAACGCAAATATAAAACATATTATCACAACAACAACACAGTTGCAGGAGGTTATTTACTGATTGGAATTAACCAATTTTTTTGGCCTTGACCTGGTGCAGTAAAATACTTTCGATGGTGTAGAAAACAAAGCAAACTGTGATTCACTGAGGCTGCCCTAAATGTAGGGTCAGTAGAAAAGTTCTAGGAGATTTAGCAGTTTACACCTGATGCCGAGCTTACGTTGCTCACCCACAAATACAAAACACCCTCGGCACAAGCCACTTTTCGTCAGAAAGCCAGATGGGGTAGTGGTCTCTCCGGTGGATAAAACCTGCGTTGGGTTTTATTCCTACAAGTCTATGAACGACCTAAAATGAGAACTTAAGTGTAGATAATGCTCTTTTGCAGCTCTCAACCTTGTATCATCCATTAGATTACTCTAGACCTAGCAATTTCCAATGGAAATTCTTTGCGATTTTGCAGAATTGGGGAATTTATGTAATAACTAAATTGCTATCCATTATACAAATGCAGCAAAACTCCTTAGTAATGTATTCGTTGGAAGTGAAAAAGCTGATAGATGTGAAATCTGACACTGCCTACTCGGAAGAAGACTGCATATTTTTCCAATAAAGAGCGCAGAACATAAAGGGTTTTCCACTTCCTCCTTTGTGTCTTCCACTTCCTCTTCCGGTGCTCACTGTTTACTGGATCACCACTACGCACCCGGAAAGTATAGGTTTACCCTTTAACCTTCACAGCATAAGATGTGGTGATATTTCTGAGAAAGAGAAAATATTTTTTTTTCTTTAAATGTGTGGGTCTACCAGCTGGATATAATTAAACGAAAAAAATTCATTTATATTGTGTGCATATTCTCAAATAATTATCAAAGCTAAAGATCAAATATTTTTATTACTATATTGGGCTTTAAGTAGATACCCATTGTGGCCAATGCTTTTAGCTTCATTGTAATTTTAATTATTATAATTTATGTAAATAAATAAATAACATTGGCCTTACCATATTCGATTTTGATGCTAGTGTTATAAAATTATAATAACAACATTCACATTCGCTTCCATTTTTTTTATTTAACTTTGATATAATTGAAACGCAATTCTTACTCTTCATTTTACTTTGCCATTACATATTATGTATTATGTAATGTTTTCGAATTTTTTGATATTCATAATTTATAAAGTAACCACAACCGCTTTAGATGTTGACGATAAAGATTATCTGGTTTTTAAAAATTTCTTATATAAAATAATAGAATTTCTTAAATTCTTGTATATTGCTGATTATTGATTATGCTCAATATTGACGGTTTAATTGGGGCAATATTAGGCAAGTCAATTAGTCAGAATAAAGGACTAACTTCTCATAGCTGTTGTGTGGAATCAAGCATATTCATATTAATAAGTTTCACTTACTTAACACACTGTTCTTCGACGAACGCCAATTTAATTCATATGGATCGGATGGAAATGATGACTTCGATCATCACAAAACAATAGCCACTGCCAGCGTGCGCTATTACATTTTACTGATGTAAAATGAACAAATTTATGTGCTGCGATATTTTAAAGTAAAATGGAAAGTAACGTGGGTATCCTGGGAAAGCAGATATCCCAAAACAAATACAAATATTATAATAAAGTCTGATTGATACATTTTTTACTATATCATTAAGAAGGAGAAGGTTGGGAGGATTGGGTTGCTACAGTTCTCATCCATATAGTTCTATTGTTACATAGAATTGCTATTTCGTCCTATGTTTTATTCTTCGGTTATCCTATAGGTTCCCTTTCATAGTTCTTCTTGTATTTTTTCATCTTGATTTGATTGATGTTTTAACTATGGTATCCTCCGATAAAATTTGTTATTGTATTTGTTATGTTGTTGTACCATACATATAAGAGAAACCTTTTTTAAAATGAAAAGTTTAAAACTGCTTCAATATTAAAAATTAATAAACAGTTGAATATATTTGAGAGCAAATTTAACTCTGTCTCTAATGTCCTATTCATCAGAAGATTTGTAAAAAGTGCTTTAAAATGAAAATGTTTAAATCTAGATAAATCTATACAATAACTTGTTTTCCAGGCAAAAGTAATATTTTCTGATCACAATCAAATGCAATTCAGATACTATTAGTTATTGATTTAATATATATATATATATATATGTATCAACATAAGTTCGGGTAATGCATTTGGAATATACGGTTTGAATTGATTGCGATAACAACACTTAAATCAATGGTATATTTAGATATATTCAAAAATAATAGCCCACGTACGAGCAAGTTTTTTATGATCTTATCTTTTTAATTGGCTCCAAATGTCCGATTTCGAAATACTTTTGAATTATAAACTTTCAAAATCATTTAAATCAGTGCATTGAAAAAATAAAAATGAATTTTGAATAAGATTTTAGCTACCTCTCTGATATTATTTATTCTTATGGTTCGTTTAAGTGATGGGAATTTGTCCAAAAATAAAAGACGAATTGTTTAAAGCTTTTCTGACTGAACAACAAATGAAAATTATTGTCTACAAACACATTTAAGAACTCATATTATATATAAACGTTGGAGCACTAATATTTTTCATGTTTATATACTCTGAAGAAAATTCGTCGTATATTCCATTCTTTATATTTAGAAAATAATAAAAAAAAAGAACAAATAAATAAAGTGCGCACAGAGAAATGAAAATCTGTACATAATAATTTGGAAATCTCTCGCCTGTGTTGAAATGAGAAAAAATAAATACGCCAACGCCAATACTCTGCAAGAGGCTGAAGAGGATCTTTTCTTGGTCCAAGCAGACAGTATTAGAAAAGTTGTCAACGTATTAAAAGGCAGTGTCTGTTGTTAGCAATTTTCGATACACAAATAATAAAAGCACAATGGCTGAACAGAAAAAGGCTCCTTTACTTAAAAAAGAGGAAGATTATGTTAAAGCTTTAGAAGGGTAAGTTTTTAGTATGAATATGTACATAAGCAAGAGATTGATTCACTATTCATTTCTTTTTATTTGTATTCCTATAACAAATTAAAGTTTTATTAACCCAGAGGATCAAGTGGCTTTGTTGTTGGATTATGATGGCACCTTAGCTCCTTTGACGGAAGAGCTTTCGGTGATGCCCAAAGACACTGAGATCAATATTAAAAAATTGGCAGCTAACGATAAAATTTTCATGTGTGTTTTCTCTGGCCGCGAATTAAGTGAAATTAAAAATCACTTAAAATTCCCCAACGTTACCTATGCCGGTAATCATGGCCTCGAAGTTGAGTATCCCTCTGGAAAGAAATTCAAGATTGAAATGCCAGAAGAATTGTTGCAAAAACACAACAAATTAGTTGAGGAACTGAAAGAAAAAGTAAGTTGTGATCTTATAATCAGAATCCAAACATCAAACGAATCTTTTAGCTATCAAAATAACTTAATATTCGATTTTGTTCTATAGGTAGTCTGCTCAGGCGCTTGGGTGGAAGATAAAAAAATTTCTGTTACTTATCATTATAAGGGTGTAAATGACAAGTTGAAAGCAAAACTTATCGAAACAGCTAAAGGCTTAATTCAGAGTCATGGTTTCCAATTGATTGAAACTCCTTACGCCTTGGAAGGCAAACCACGTGTTAACTGGGACAAGGGTAAGTCGTTTAAACTCCGCATAATAAATTATCCCTATTATATGCACGCTTCCATTTACAAATGTACAATTTAAAGGAATTTTATCAAATTATTTAGAGCAATGAAAACAATTAAAAAATATTTACATACATATGTACATATGTACATATGTACATATTAGAACTAAAATAAACATTTATAAACACTACTGTACATTTATACATAGCGAAATTATATTCATACATAATATAGTATAGTATATTATAACTTGATAGACATATTTGTTTCGCTTTTATTTTTATTTAAAATCTATTTTTTGTTTTTATACGGCATATTCGTTTATACTTTTTTTTTAAGTATTAAAGATGAATAATGTTTTTCGATAATTTTGGTGCGTTGGCGTTTTATTTAAATCGCCAAAAGCAATCGCCAACAAAATCATAGAACAGAGTATACGAGTACATATGTACGTATGTATGTATGAATTGTATAAGATTATAGAACAAAACAATATTCTATTCGGGTGGATGTATGTACATTTTAATTTTTAAATAAAAGCAGCGACAATTAATCTTATAAATTAAATTCGACTGCGGCAGGCTGCCATAATAAAAATAAATTTTTATGTTGCTTCTACTCTTAATGTAACATACACTCTCACGAACTTCTGATACGAAACCTTTAAAAACATTTGCATCAAAATATTCTGTTAAATGTAAATCCTTAACTGATGTGATTCATATTTGCATATAGATGTATGTACATACATATTTCTTAACAGTTTTGGCCAATTGGGTCAATGTCTCTAGACATCAGACAAATTGACTTCACTACACACATACATATAAATAAATTTATTTATATATAATGCTTGAATCATAGTAAAAGTGGTTGCAAATGTAAAAAAAAAAGAAATAATGTCAAATAAATATTACATTTGGTAATTTCTTATACTTTGTAAATAGGTCTCAAAAAAGAATGATCATTCTTAATTGGTAAAAGGAAGTAATAGTCTATTGTATTCTTTGTAACGCGCCGGGAATGAGCTTTTAGCAAATAGAAAGGAACACTCGATCGTATTGTTAGAATCTGAAACAATTAAGTTATTTGTTGTGTTAAATGTGCATGTGGAATTTTATAAAAAAGTATGCATTTTTCTTCATAGACTTTTCAGACGGCACCAACAATTTTCTGTTAATAGGAAACAAGAATAATTCAAAAACGAAACTGAGAGCAGAAAATAGAAAAATTTAGCATTTTCATAAACATATGTATATACCTATAGTATACATACATACATATGAATAGTATATTTTTTTGGAATTTATTTCTTACATACAAAGATATACATACGTACGTATGTACATTATTATATATATAAAATATATATTGTATACACATATACAATACACATACACATATACAATATATATACAACTAATATGTATTGTATATATATGTAAATACATAGATACAATGTTGTATTAAAAGTTGATATAATTTTGAATCGTATTGGGTGTAGCTGACACCTTTTTATTTGTTTTATATGACATTTTTAATGAATTAATTGTTCACCTTTATGTTTTGGTTATTTCCACCAAAAAATTCTTCTATTGAACACGATAGATTAAGATAATATGTACACCTAGTTTAGTTTCAATGTCAGTAATATTGAATATTATAACAAATTATAAATAAATAAATAATATTATTGTTTTTCCCCATATTTTGATGTTGATTACTACAATCAAATCTTACTTAATATAATTTAAACGTCTATGCGCATATCCTATTTTAAATTTAATTTTATTGAATACATCCTATGAGTGTGATTTTATTATTGACTTTAGCTATACATGTAGTCACAAGTAAAGGACCGCAACAAATTAGTGACTATTATTAGTATTTACTGCCGTATAGGTTTTATACTCGTCAGGGCATATTTTTTTTTTAATGTTGTGAAGATCAATTTACATGTTTAGACGTATTAATCTATTCTTTTCGAATAAAAATGTTTTTCTTACACTTTTAGTTCAAAGATCATATTGTCACGCGCTAGCGTTAATGAAAATTTTAATTTTTGTTTCTCTACGAATTGCTTTAGGTTACTTTATGGAAGAAACGCAAGTACAGATTTTGGAATTGTATACTGCGAAATTCTTATTTTTAATTCAGAATTGCAACTGTTGCTGAATTTTCAAAAAAAAATTGCTTGAATCAGCTTGAATAGCTCAATAACCGATGTGCAGTTTTTAATAAGCTACAAACGCCGAAAATTCACTTTAAGAATAAGAAATGTGATCGTTATTTCTAAAGCTTTATTCATGAACAAAGTGAAATTGTTCATAAAGAGAGTGAGATATGAGGGTTGCAAATGTTTTGTATGGAGAAATTCTGTTGCACAAAGCTTAGTTTCTTATTATCGACATTAATCAAAAGGTGATTTCTTATTAGCTTCATAAAACAAGCAAAAAACGAAATTATAAAATAATAATCGAGTCTTAAAATCAATCTGAAGTCGCCATAGTCTAGTAGGTAGTGTGTTGGCTTATTAGACGAAAGGCCTGAGTTCAAACCCCAGGTCAGACATCAAAACAAAATATGAAAAAAAAAATATTTCTTCGACGACTTTCTCTCAACAGATTTCTGGCAAAAACTCTGAGAGTAAATAAAATTGCCGTGAATAGTTTCTCAAAAATCTGTCGTTCGGAGTCGACGTTAAACTGTAGGTCCCGCCACTCACATATAAAATTAAAGCACACAACATGAGTGGTGTGAGAAGCTAGGCCGTAATGCCGACTGAAGGGTTGTAATGACCAATTATGTATGCACATATGTATTAAACCCAAATCAGGAAATAACGTGTAAGATTGCGACTTCAAGAGCAATGAGATTGAATACCGTATCTGTACAGCCAACGTAGCCAAAGATATGCCAAACGTTCTAAATAAATTTGTTAAATGAAAGAATCACATTTCAAATTCATTGAAAGCTTTCATAAAAAAATATTTTTTCTTCTTTTAGGAGAAGGAGCCAAGATGATTTTAGAGAAGCAATTCAATGCTGATTGGGCTAAAAACTTAAAAATTATATATTGTGGTGATGACACGACTGATGAAGACGCCATGAAAATGCTTTTTGGTATCGGTAAAACATTCAGAGTTTCGGAACTACCAACATTAAAGACGTACGCTAATTATCAAATCAAAACAGTGGAAGAAGTTGGCTGGCTCCTTAAAGCAATTCAAGCCAATTACGAAAAGAAGAAGAAGGCCTAAGAAGGATACCTGTTTTTACGAACAGCATCGCCGCCTAAAACGAGAAGGTCCTACTATGATGGCAATTTAAATTATAACAAAATGCTTTTATTATTATAAAAAATAAAAAAATAAATTTAGTGAGGTAAAAGGTAGTATAATTTAATTTCATTTAAACTATTTATAAGTAAAGGCTATTTGCTTGCATATGATTAAAATCATGTGTTAGGTGGGGCATGAAAGGTAGGACATTCCTATAAAATTCTAGAATATATAAGATAATGATGTCACCAGGATATTTAAGAACTCAAAGAATAAATGGCAATACCCAACGCAGTACAAGAAAATAAAGGTGCCGTCAATTTGAGAAAGATTTGTGGAATAGTTGGTATGAGAAGTTTCCATTTTTCTTTGACAATAAAAATGTATTAAATCTAGCCAGAAGTGATGCGTTCACGTGTGATCTAAAAACATCGCTGTACGTCACCATTTCCGACCTGATAATTTATTTAACGGACACGTTATGTTATAATATAAGAGAACGGAAGATAGGAATGCTGAATCCACGAAACGAGTGACGAAGGAGAAGCAATTGAAATGTGCTGAGGTGTTGGGCTTTACAAATATTTAAACAGTTATTGAATGCGCAACACATATTCATTTCTTCCCTTCTCACTTTCTGTTTGTAAAGTCAGATCCTGTTTTAAATGAAAAGGCTTCTTTAATTTTTGCCTTAAACAAATCCCTTTTTATTTTGTAAGAGCATCACTTTTACTAACGCAGAAGTACGTGATGTTTAAGAAGCAAAAGAGAGTTACCTAAGAGTATCTAATAATTCAAGATTTTTTAACTATACATATACATATTTCCAAGTTGTTCACATCAAATTTTGAATTTAATAATATACGTTTAAATACGTACTGAATTGAATCTCTTCTTCCTTTCGGATAATAAGACGACTTCTTTAAGCAAGTTTGAGTTTATTTGTGAGAGGGGGAGAAGAACAAGACGGATTCGTGACTTTGAAGTTCTCTTCCGTTTTCTAGTACTCAATTGATTGAATTAGTAAAAATTTCATTAAATGTTTAAGGGAATTAAGAAACGTTTTCATAATGCTAATCGAAATAATCAAAAAAGACGTTTGTTTTATATTCTTAGTTCTAAAATTAAATTAGAAAAATGTATTTTTTATGCAGCGGATGATTTATTTATATTTCTACACAAAGTATTTCCCAATTTGGTATTACATATCAGTAGAGCGTTAAATAAGTCTGGCAGCATTAAATATATGTGGTAACTTTGGTAAAAGATTTAAGTAAATAAATGCGAAAAAAATAATAACTAGACAAATCATCAATTTTCATTTGATTAAGTCAATCTTGTTTAAAAATTTGTGATAATGGATTCAAAACTTGATGTATGTTCTTTCCAATGTTTTCTTTCAATATATTAATTATTTCTCTGATCTCAGATGATGGAGGATTATTCAAATGCAAGTTTAGAAGGTGATATGTCCATTCCAGGAGGTGGTAAATCGAACAGTCGTATAGGTGCTCCTGATTTTAATACACTAGATGAACCTATTAAAGAGACAGTTGTAAGTAGCCTTCTTTTAAAGAGTCTACCAAATGCACTTTTAAACTGTTTTTTTCAAGTTGCGAGATATTCGTGCGGTGGGCGTAAAATTTTATCATGTTTTGTATCCAAAGGAAAAATCAAGTTTGTTAAAAGATTGTGAGTTTTAAAATATTATCCAAATGCGATTAGACTGATTACATCCTTATATTGTTACAGGGGATCTGTGGGGACCATTAGTGTTGTGTACTTTTATGGCAACTATTCTTCAAGGCTCCGCTAATTCTGACTACGACGGTGGCCCAGAGTTTGCCCAAGTATTCGTGATCGTATGGATTGGA
Organism: Sarcophaga rosellei; assembly: GCA_930367235.1. Taxonomy (NCBI): domain Eukaryota; kingdom Metazoa; phylum Arthropoda; class Insecta; order Diptera; family Sarcophagidae; genus Sarcophaga; species Sarcophaga rosellei. The sequence goes on along the minus strand of OV884019.1, from coordinate 357,947 downwards.
GCTGCAATTGTAACTATAAATTCAAAGTTGTTAGGTGGAAATATGTACGTATAATGTTTGAATACCTTAGCTTTTGTTTCTAATAGACAACTATATCTTCAGATCATTTTTCCAGTCGGTGTGTGTTTTGGGATATTGCTTAACACCCGTCGCAATAGCATTAATAATTTGTCGAATAATTCTATTAGCAAGTCAAACTAAGCTTCTATTCTTCCTACGTCTTTTAACCACTACAATAGGATTTTCATGGGCAACATATGGTAAGTCCAATAGTATATCTTTCTACTAATATTAACAACAGTATCAAAAAAAATTTTTTTATTCCTATTAGCCTCGTTTATATTTTTGGGAAACAGTCAGCCACCGAATCGCAAACCGTTGGCAGTTTATCCAATATTTTTATTTTTCTTTATTATTTCTTGGTTAGTTATATCAAATAATTAATGTATTAACGTTTTTAGGATATTCAATAAAAATATCTGCAATTTATATACTTCATACTTTGTCTATGATATTATTAGTCTGATAGTCAGTGATTTATTAAGAAAGTTGTTAGTGTAACCTACTTAGGGAGTCGTAGTATTCGGTATTAAAAAGCTTCTGTTAAAATTGTGATTTAGCACAAATAGCACAATGGCATTTCCGTATAGTCGCAGATATATTTTGGCAGTTTGTTATTTGAATAAGCTCTGTCTTTATCTATTACAATTAACGATATGGCATATGTATCTCAATCAATTAACTGTAACCTTATTTCTAACAGAATACTCAAAGAGAAACTTACACCCATATGGTTGTTCTTCAATTATATTAATTAATTCTTCGGACTACTAAACTTTGTAATGCTTGTATGCTAAATACTTATGTAAAACTCGCCATGAAGTTCGTACAAATAGTCCCAATTGTTGTTAACGTTGTTCAATGTTCTTCTTGGACCAAATCAGTTGGTTTTTTCATGTTGATTAGTTTTAGAGTAGATTTTGTTTTTTTTTTTCACTGGGTTCAAGTGAAATTTGTTTTTAGAAGTTTGTGAAAAGAAAAGAGATTGTGTCTATTTTTTGCGTTATTCATTAGTATAGAATTAATTTGTTTATAGAACATTTTCTGCATGAAGAGAATTAAAAAATAACTATTGAAAGAGAAACTGGATCTGAAAATAATCTGTAGGTTATGATTTGATTTATTTTAATTTTTTGTGGTAATATTTATTTCATATTTTGCTAATTTGTGATAATATTTGCCAATCTCCTTATGAATAAAATTTTATTTCAATATATGTATGTCCGCAAGAGTTAAGTCATAATTTAGATTTGTCACAAAACAATTTCATTCAGCATTAATTAAATAATGAAAATATTGACATTTTATAATTATAAACTATTATTCTCTAACAAATAAAATTATTTTATACATGTTTTATTAGTTTAGTTTAAGGTACAAGATATATTCCGATCATACAAATGTACTAAACATTTTCAACGTCAAGATTGTTTGAATTCGAAGATATTTCTAAGGACATTTGTGTTCGAACTCCATCGCCTCTGGGATTTCTATAAGTTAAAGAGTTTGCGCGAGCTTTGCGGCCCATAAAATGGCGTTCAACCCATTTAAGCATAGTGTAAACTGAGTCGGTAGATGGCAGGCGATGATCAGCTGCAGTTTTAACAATATCCGATGAAGTAACTCGGAATGTTCTTGCCATACCTTTTAATGCTACCATCGCATCTTCATCTGTTAAGTCGTCACCGACATAAATTATTTTTATTCGTTCACTCCAGTCCACTCCAAAAGACGTACGTAATATGTATATAGAAGCACGTCCTTTATTCCATTGCACCGGAGGTCGTGCTTCTAAAGCACAATGGGCTTCAGTAGGTTTAAATCCATATTTTAACATTAAACTTCTAGCCTTTTCTATCATGGCGGGTCTTAGTTGATTGGGCGTTTCGCGGTAATGGAAAGTAAGTAATGCGCCCTTATTTTCAACCCAAGCCCCATCCCGGCATACCTATTTGTACATTTGAAATATGTAAAAAAAAATAATAAATAAAATACATAAAAAACAATACATAATGTATTGATGATTCATATTTTATATTATACTTACTGAATCTTGTAGGGCTTTGAGCAAATGACTAACTTTGTCTTCAAATTCAATTGGCATCGGATGTACAAATTTGCTACCATCAGGATGTAAAATCTCCAGTCCATGATTTCCTGCATACGTGATGCCTTCAATTCCCACCATCTTTTTAACATTATCCACATTGCGACCCGAAATTATAGCCACATAAACATCTGAGTGATTTGACAACTTAAATAGAACATTTTTTATTTCGGGCGATAATGTTGCCAAGTCCGGATGAGGAGCTATTGGTGCTAAAGTACCATCATAATCCAAAAGCAAAGCCAATTTATGGTTATAACCAATGTATCTTGAAATACAATCAATAAAATAATCTATTGGAATCTAAAGAAGAATCTAATTGCTTACTTTAACAAATAATCGTCAAAATCATCTACAGTTACGGGTTGCATTGTTGTTGTACCAACATCATCCATTTCTAATGTACCCATTGCTTTCAAAAAACATCGCATCCAATGATTAACATCACATTCCGCTTCACGTCGTCGCAAACGGCTCATACGTAATATTCGCTCATCTTCTGGCATTGTAAGTGCCCTATGTATAACTTCTGCTGCTTGATGTACTTCATAAGGGTTACTTAATAACGCTTCGTGCATCATTTCGCCAGCTCCGGCAAAGGGTGAAATAATTAAAACACCAGGTACAGGATTCATTTGACAAGCCACAAATTCTTTAGCAACTAAATTCATACCGTCTCTTAATGGGGTTACTAGACACACAGCTGCATCTCTATATAGTGCAGCCAATTCATCCTGCGCGACATAGTCATAAATGTACCGTATTGGAGCCCAGTTAGCTGTAGTAAACCGACCGTTAATTCGCCCGACCAACTGATCAACTTCTTCCTTCAACTCTCTATATTCTTTTACATCTGTACGTGAAGGTACAGATATTTGTAATAATGATACCTTTTCCTTATGTTGAGGATATTTCTCTAAGAGTACTTCGAAAGCCATTAGCCTGTGCACTAAGCCTTTGGTATAATCCAAACGATCCACTCCAAGGATTGTCTGTTGTTCTTCTGTTGACTTGAGAACTCTTGGTGCTTTTTGAGCCAAATTCACAAACCGCTCATATGGAATGCCGATAGGCAAAGGCCTAACTCTAACAGTTCGACCACCATGTTCGACCAATAAATTATTGCGATCTACACGGCAGCCCAAATTACGCTGGCAGCAATCGACGAAATTTAAACAGTAATCTTGAATATGAAAACCTACTAAGTCGCAGCCTAACATACCTTGCAAAATTTCATCTGACCACGGGAACAAACGGAAAATATCCCAAGGCGGAAATGGAATGTGCAAAAAGAAGGCCAATCTACATGGCAACTTCTTTTCTTCCGCTTCTTCTCTTACCCAATTCGCTGCTAACATCAAGTGATAATCGTGAATCCATACAATTGGAGGATTCTTATCACTGTCATTATTATTATTCAAACATTTCTCTAGTGCTTCTATAGTTCGAACTGCAAAGTGCTTGTTAACAGTAATATAATCATTCCAATGATCTGCACCAAATGTTGCTCTTCCGGGCATTGAATGGAACAAAGGCCAAAAAATTTTATTACAGCAACCATTGTAATAACTATCAAATATCTTTGGATTTATGTTCACTGATACTACCTGTAATATTTTAAGAACAAATTGCGCATTTCGAAGATTACAAAAAAGAAAATTATATATGTATACTAGTTTGTATGTGTGCATGTATACATGTGTGCAGTAGTATTATTATGTAATCGAGATAATGATAATTTTATTGTAATTATTTTACTATTTGAGGGTACAAACCTGTTTCGATTTAAGTCCAGCAGTAGGTGTTTGGTCACTCGGATTTGATTCTGGTATAGGTTCGTGAGGATCTTCTAAATGAATTCCTGACCAACCAACCCACAATCCATTTCCACGGATGACAACTGGGCATACGGCCGTCACTAATCCACCAGCACTAAAATTATTGATTATTTTATATAATTTAAATATGTATCTAAATAAACGTTCTCATTAAGCAAATATTTTCAAAAAAAAAAAAAAACGGATAACCAATGCCAAAAAAACAGGTATGCGATACAGTAATTTAAATTTGTCAGAAATAAAGAAAATCAAACAGTGTCAAATATGTATGTAAGTGCTGCTTAAAACACATTTTATAAAAAAAGAGATTCTTCTCTTTCTTCTTCTGTAAATGTTTCTAAAAGATGTCAATTGTAAAACGTTTTCGGCAAAATTTGCTTAATGTGTACATACTATGTATGTATCTTAATAATTATTCAATTATAATTAAATACATATTAATGTATGTATTTATACACACACAAGTACATATATAATGTAACAAAATAATGCAAAAAGATTAACAGAAACAAATTCTCGAGCAATGTGATTTAAGTAATTTTTGCATATTGATTTTCAATGTTGTTTTTTATATGTTTTGAGTATTTAGTAAAATAACTGTTAACTAATTGGTTATTTTTTTTTTTTTATTGAATTTATATAGAGAAGCATGAGAGAAAGCCGTGGTTAAGTCTAATTGGTCAACGCTCAAAAACACGATTTTTTTTTCAGTTGACTACGTGAAAAAAATGGTGAAAAGTCTTCTACTTTTTATCAGGGACGTAACGGTTATAAGAAAAATGGCGAAAAACTCTCATTTAACTGTTAAAATTGACAAATAAAAATATTGGTTGTATTTAACCATTATTTTAAGATATATTTAATTTTGGTCAAAGTAACCAATTTAAGTGAGATTTATTTTTATTTTGGTTACGAATAACCGTTATAGCAACCAAGAAATTTTTTTGGTTACCAATAACCATTATCACAATTAATTATATTTTTTTGGTCATTTTAGATCATCTATCAATACTTTATTCAATATTTTAGACATGAAGAATGGAATTCCAAAAACAAAATTCATATGTATATGCTCAGTAATAAGTAACGGTAACTTGCGTAAAATAGTTTTTAAAAAATCTGTCCAAATTGACAGCAATACACTAACCAAAAAGTTAAACTATTTTTGATAATGGTTATTGGCAACCAATTTTTTTTTTCGATTGTTATAACTGCTATTCATAACCAAAAAAATATATTTCTCATTTATATTGGTTGCGGCGACCAAAATAATATACATCTCATGATAACGGTTAAAATTCCCTAAAATAAATAAAGGGAAATTTTGCATAACCTTTTTTTCTAAATGAAAAAAATAACAATTATTTTTAGTCCCTGCTTTTTATGACATAAGACAATTGAAAACTTCCAGAAATTAAATTTTTTCATTTATGTATGTATTATGTATGTATGTACAATTCGAACATCAAATCTACACACAAGACATAAAAATTACAATTTAATATCTTTCAATTTGACAGAAGAGTTCACAAAGGGAGCAACAAATACGTACATGTTGTTTCTGTTACCTAAAAATTATAAAATTATGTAATTCTGCTACCACCTGATTCAGTTCGGCTTGGTTACAATAATTTCCAAACACTTCATCTGAGGTAAAACAAAGTACAATAATTGTAAAATATAAACGATTATATTTGCATTTCATAAATGAATGTTTTATATGAAATAACTTTCTCTGATTTTATTTTATTATTTAGCTTAGTATTTTTTATAAAAATCTTAATTTAAATTCATAAGCTTTTGACAATTCTCGGTTGGTTACAAGTTGAATTCATGCCCATAGCTTATCTTTTCTAGAAGATTTTCTTTTCATTTTATCTAACTTGTTCAATGCCAAAGCGTTTTCAAGCCGTTGTTAAAATGCTTTTGTAAAACACATTGAAGTTTCTGAGAAGTAATATAATTATAATAATAACTTTAGTCCTCTATCATTTTTGTGAATACAAAACACAATTAAATAAGTAAAAATCTTTTGCATAATCTATTATATGAGATTATTATATGAGATACTAATTTCGAAAAGACTTAGACAGGTTTACAGAACTTATATAACATTTTTGTTTTAATTAGAAACATGTATTTAAATTACAAAAATAAAAAAAAATAAAAAATATTTATAAACACATACAAATATTTATATATGTGTATGTACATACATAAATGAAATAAAATGTATACCCAGAATCATCTTTGATAAGAATTACAATTGTTTTTTATAAAAAGCCTTAACAGTCGTTAAACTACATAAGCACAAATACAAAAATGAATATGAGGACATAATGACAATGGACCCAATGTCAGTGACATTCATTTGTGTCTACTTGCCACATTGCATACTTTGGACATTCATTTTAATCCATTAAATCTGGCAAATTGTTATATTTTTACCTTGCCTTCCGTTCCAATTTTCCCGTTCTGGGGTTTCTTATCAAAATAAATGGTAACCGATTTGAAACAACAATTAAACTCGCTTTTGTTGTTGGCTCTGAGGTATTAGTAATAATAATTTCTGTTTCACTCATTATTTTGTCGATTATTTTAACACTTTTTCAAAACTTTACACACTTTAACTACGGATAGTGGTGGTTCATTATATCAAGTAAATGTAAAAATCACTTAGTTTTTTTCAAAATCCTTTCTATTATTCTTTCGGTCTTATTTCAAAGCGATTAGCACTTTCGTGAGGAGTCTTCTTCTTCCGTATTTCTATTTTTATTCAGATCAGTTTAGGATCGCAACCGAAAGCGTTCTGAATGAAAAACTCAATGGACAAGTAACCTAGTGTAGTGCTAAAACGGCTGCTCATTATCAGTTAATTCGCTCGGCTGCAGTTTAATGCATCGATCATTAACGTTTGCGTTTGTTGTCTTATCAGTTAAAAACTAAAGCTCGAACAGATGAGAAAAACAATAGGATCAGAAGTAATCCGGCCACTCAGCGGGGTATTCTATTGACTAAAACCTTATCTTTCCTTTTTGCATTATTTGTTTTATTACTTTTTAACAAAATAATTCATTTATGCACAAACAACTGAAAATTGTTCTCTTTAAGTTTTACAATTTGTAAACATTCCTAGTAAATAACTTTTTTTTTATGAAAAGAGGTAATTGTAGGGCACCTTGAATTCGTTGTCTTTGCTTCCGTTCTTAAACATATGCTGTCGCCACTTCTTTTAATTTCTTTGATTTATTTAAAATGAGTCCTCTTTAAGTTCAACGTTCTATCAGTCAAAACAAAATATTCCGAAATAATTGAACAGACAATTCTATAAATTCTACTCAAATGAATAATAATATACTTATGTATGTACATATATGCATAACACCTAAGCTACATAACATTTTTTTCAAAGCTTTTTGCTTACACCTACATATGTATGTACATATCTACATTCATACCAAATTTGGAATAGATTGGACGTATTTTTACCCTAAAGCAAAATACACATACACATACAAATATATTTATCAACAGATTTCTTCATAATATACATATGTACATATGTATGAACAGTACGTATTTTTAATTATTAAATCTTCTGCTTTTTATTGCAATTGCTGTATACTTGATGGACATCTGCATATGAATTCATACATACATAAATATATACATACATATATATATATATATATATATAATACTCCAGAAATTAAAAAGCAATTGAATTGCATGAAGGAGGCTCGTCAGTCAGTCGTCCAGTTTTAAAAGCTGTTATCTGAAAACCTTAATAAGATCATTGTCGATTGCTTTGAAATCTTTACCTTAATTCCAAAAATAAAAAAAATTCATGAAATTTTCATTTTGTTTTGTTGTCCATAGGAAATTAATTTTTTAGAAAATATAAAGAAGAACAAAGTTGTCAAATTCTTAAAAGTATAATACCAGAATATCAGTTTGTTTTTAGACAAAAGCATGGTACGCCGGAGCAGATACACAGAGTAATTGACACGAATCGCAGATCTTTTGAAGAAAAAAGTACTCTTCAGCGATCGTCCTAGATATGAATCCATCACTTCATAGAGTATGGCACGTTGGATTGCTTTCAAAAATTATACATATCTCTTCTTCCAGCTCCATTTTACTCTATCATAAAAGCTAATTTAAAAAACAGATCTTATTTTGTGAAAATATATAATAAAATATTTCTTATCTATAAAATCAGATCAGCTGTGCCCCAAGGCAGCGTACTCAGTCCAGACTTATACGCAATTTACACTGCAGATATGTCGATTTCAAATGAAATGTGTAACGTTACGTATGCTGACGATACCCTACTTTTAGCAACTCACAAATCGCTTATAATAGCAACAATCATTGTTCAAAATAATTTTAATGTGTTAGAACTTTGGTTAGAAGAATAGAAAATTAAAGTAAATACTCAAAAGTCCGTTCATGCTACATTTGCATCGAGAAGAGATGATAGAAGACTCACCTAGAAAGAGCACATAAAAGAAAAATAATATCAATTAAAAATGAAAACTAGAAAACTAATTGGCTTGGCTACTTGGCCCTAAGTCGCAAACAAAGTTAGGATACACAAAACAAGATCAAACCCATTTGTACTTATGTAAAAACTCATTACTCAAGCACCCTGGTTTACAACTAAGGATTCTATCAATAACAGCCTACACATTTCAAGTGGAAAGAACGTTATAAGAACTTATAGCGAAAAATACATGAACCGACTAAGCAAACATGTGAATACCCTAGCAATTGGTTCATTATATGACACAAGACTGAAAGGATACCACATCTACCATACCGTAGGTAACGACTATATTGTATAAATATCTTCGAAAATGGTAAATTGTTACTCATTATTATTACTGTTATCACATAAACAATTAATTTACTATTTCAATTTTAATATATTGTACTAACATTAAATTGTATGTTTAAATGTGCTATTTCCATTATAATATTTATTTAACTTGTATTTGCACTTTTAGGATTCTAAATATTAATGTTAAATTGCAATTCATCAAATTTGCTTGTTGTCTTATATTAAGATAGATTGAATTTAAAAATACAAAAAAAAAATCGTTTTATTGAAGAAAAGATAATATATACATACACAACGTACAGTCAAAATTTGCTTTTAAACCAAGGCCCCTAAACTGAGGAAAATGTATCCTAACAATGTCGTTATATTTTCATTTTATATTTAAATTATTATAGTAAATTTTTCCACTGTATTTCTGTTTCTACCGAATAAAGAGATAAACTGCAAACTTCAATTATATTACATATTTTCAAGACTACGGAAGTAAAACTGTAATAGGTAAGGTAGGAATACATTTGTTGTGTAAATGCTTTTGTCAAATACAAACAATCTCTTAAAATGGCAAACTTTGAGTAAAGTATTAAATGCATTGCTAAGATATTAAAATCTAATCTTAAAAAATACTGCAAAATTGTTTCGGTTTTTATCTTTTTTATGTTTAGTTTTTTTAACTGCATACAATATATTTCTTTTACTGTGGTTGTTTTCTATTTATAATTTCAAATACAATTCTTACAAATAGGAAGAGATTTAGCAATGAATTAGCTCTGTCAGAGAAGTCTATTTGTTACCTATTTTGGATCGTAACGAAATGTCTGTACTTCTAATTCATATTACTTTAAATTTCTTTCCCAATTAAGTATTAAAAAAAATTCATTAACGTGACTTTTTCTATAAAAGTATAATACGGATCATACGGACTAAGCTACAAGTTATGCTATAAACACGATGAACTCAAAAATACAATAAATGGGTGTATACGTAAATGATTAATATAAAGGCAACGATACAATAAGCAAACTGTTTACTTTTTATTGAAAATTGCTACAAACCTAATACAATTCAAATGCTAACAACCTTATACTATTACCATCCTATTACTAGAGATTTTTATTCTTATGAGAAAGTCTTAGAAGAACTACAAAACTTTTTAATTTAATCGAAAAATACCATAAGATTTTGGGTGACAACATTTCCAGTCGATAACAAATAATTTGTTTAAATTTTTCAAGATAATATCATCAATATGAGAGTTATTACGTTTATCCCCTAGAGCAAAGCTTTGAAAGGAGAAAAAAATCAAAAATTTCACACAATCCACAAATTGTTGAATTCGTTAGTGTCCAGTAAATGTGCTAAACCACATTTACTTTCTTTTGTGTCCTTTAAAATTTATTAATAGCGTCTAAGAAATTATTTAAGGGGTATGCCTTCATATGCCCCCTTTTAATTTGATTAGAAATTATGAAATTCATACAACATACGAGGGAAATAATTTTTATACAAATTTCGCCTAATATCTGTTTAAATACGCTCTATACGTGCATATACATGTACACTATGTTCTTGTTTACAGTCGTTATCAAAAAGGCTTACTTACAGTGCCTAGAAGGCCTAACCTTGCTTTGACCGCAAATAAACGTTACAAATACGTATTTTTGCATTTTTTATACCCTTCACCAAAAGTGATAAGAATTAATATACTATGTACCTATTATACATACATACATACATATGTAAGTTTGTCAGTCCATTTGTTTTCTTTTTTCTTTTTTCAATATATTTTGTCCAATAATAAATTAAAACGTTGAAAGCAAAGAAAATTATTGACAAAATATTTATTAAATATTTATTTAAATGCTATGACATGAAAAGATATTTTATTTAAGTGGTGCTAAAGAAAAAATTGAACCATCTCAAAATTATACGTCAAATATTAATTATAACACTTGATTTTCTTTACAATTTTTACTGGATTTAAAGGTTTTAGTCTCGTTTTCGATTACCTTCATATTGCTCAATTACTTCAATAGATCATATAATAAAACTGTCAATGAATTCAATACACAATACAGTAGTAGTTCATCAAATGTGGAAATGTAAGTGCTCAACAATAATAATTCTTGCTCCTAAAGATACATATATTTTAATTTAGAATAATTAATTAAGCAAAAGAAAATTAAAGAAAAAAAGATCATCGCGTTAAGGCACTGCCACTGTAAACTGCCACTTTTATTTCTTCTTTTTATAATTTAAATTTAGAAAATCGATAACGAACTACTAAAGAAATGCCGTTTTTATGTCAACTCCGACGACCGTCGACGACAACGACAGACCTATTAGGGGGTATTGTTTTACTTATTACCAACAATTTTTTAAAAAACATGCAGATATTCCGATTTTAAATTTATTTAACTGAATATTTAATTAAGGTTAAAGTTAAATTGATAATAAAATTTGTTTTCCAATGGAAATGGAATGGAATAATTGCTGAAACTTAAAATTTCCCTTTATTATTTATCAATTTTCGACATTTTAAACAACAGTATTCCAAAAAAGAAATTATCGTTATTACTTATTTCTTAAATGTTTTCTATAATTACTCATTCTTTATATCAAATCAATTAATTTCGTGATAACAATTGTGAGAACATTTAAAAAATTTATTGTTAAAATATTTTTAAAATATATGTTTGAGATATGTACCTATAAGCCTAACTTTAATGTCCAATTTTATAGTTAATGGTGTTCTGTGATATTTAGAGTACTCCTTTACACTATTGTACAAATATTCATTTAAATAAGTACATTACGTGCATTTTCCTTTCCTAAAAATGGCACGCGCTTATCACGTTGTAATTCATATATTTTTACGTGATAGATACTTTACGGTAAGATTAGTGTGCATGCAGTTAATATGTTTGTACGAGTGAATCTACTATTCGCAACAGCCATCTATCTATCCGTGTCTTATGAATTTTTTTATCGCTTAATCACTTCGCTGTGAAATTTGTAGCGATTACATTATAAAAACAAAGTGCAACAAATATGAAGATTTCATTTGAAAACTATAAAGAAAAATAGTTTATTTTGTTTCGATGATAACACAAACGTAACCAATTTAATTTATTTCTTATTGAGCATTTATCATAGACGTCGAAATGCACAGATATTCGTCGTAAATTATCCATTTCAGCGTAGTTAAGGCAAGGTACGTTCATTAGTATACAAAAACTGGGTCTCACTTTTCCGGTGATATCAAATTTTGTTGCTGATGTGTGGTCATCTGTGGCAGTTGTGATCCTGAAGCTTTTCTACTGCGCAATATCTGTAAAAAAATTCGCATTTTCGAATAGAAAATGAAATTGCAAAAGTTTTATGATGAAACAACAATAATAAAAAGGTTATATCAACAAGTCGCCTTGGTCTAGTAGGTAGTGTGTTGGCTTATTAGATTTGAAGAATCGGTTCAAACCTCACGTCAGAGATCAAAACGAAAATAAGAAAAATATTTCATCGGCGACTTTCTCTTAGCAAATTTCTGGCAAAAACTCTGAGTGTAAATAAAATTGCCGTGGAAAGTTTCTCAAAGAATATCTGTGGTTCGTCATCGACTTTAAATTGTAGGTCTCGCCACTCATGTATAAAATTAACACCCACAATATCGGTGGTGTGAGAAGCTATGTCCCAATCCTGACTAAAGGGTTGTAATGACCAATTATGTATGTATGTTATATCAACAATAGCGATAATAAATTTTATTTTTTTCTATTGAATTAAGGAAAAAAGAAAAATTTAAAGATTCCATGTTTATAAAAGAAATTAAGACAAGAGAGTACGCTAATTTCAAAAATAAATGATTATTTATTTCATAACTCTCTTTCGATAATCTGTTCTATTTTTAGGTAAAATTCTTAATTTGATACTCTTTCATTAAGAGATTTTGCAAAATTCATTGAAGCTGGTTTGAACAAGAATAATTCGTGAGTGGCTTAGATATTCCCTAGAAAAATGTGTTTATATAACATTATGGAAGCTTTGCAATAGTGTCCAAAGGTTGAATGATCGCTTCAATATTGCCTGGGAAATGTTCACAATTTGTTTAGACCGTAGATCTTATTTGGCAAAAAAAAAGAAAATTTAATAACGTGGCCAATGGGTCAATTCGACCTCCGGGTGCTGTACTTGTCTTAATTGACAAGTACACGTCCTCTAACCTAACCTAACCTAACCTAACGTGGCTTTAAACCGAAACTTATCCAAATATGTATGAATGTTTGTGTGGATTAATAAAATTAAAAAAATAAACAAGTTCTTTAGAATTTTTAACAAAAGAATGTTCAAATTTATTTTACTCGCTTGTTCTATCTTCCATTTGCAACAAAATTAAATAAAAAAAAAAAAAACGTAATTATTTATTTATTTTACCTTATAACACTAGTTATAAATATTTAGCTTATATAAGAAAGGCACTAGCGATCAAGGCTATCGGCCCGAAAAACGTAATTAAAAACGAAACTTTCTTTAAAAGTTATTAAATCAGAAAATTAACTGCTGCTGCTTCTTTTTATTTAAAAAAATTTAAGATATATAAAATAATAGTCATTATTTTTGAAATAATCCTTTAAAACACTACAAAAATAAAATTTATATTATGAAGACCACATTTTTTTTTTTTTTTTTTTTGAAATGTTTTGATTAGTTTTTTGTCCTTTTTCCTATGATTCTGAATTTTTTTTTTGTTTTTTTGTCATACAATATATGTTCTGAATCCTTTAGTTGACAAAGATCTCCGCGCTTTAGATCAATTATAAATAATGTTAATCATTGCCATCTTGTCGTCTTTTATTTAGTAATTTATCTAGTAATTTAAAGCACTTAAATAATTTTTTTATAGAAAAAAAAAATAAGTTAAAAATTTATAAAATTTTATATATTGGTAATCATTTTTCTGTTGTATAAGGAGGAACTGAAGTGGATATAATGCACATAAAATTACTTTTTTTTAATGGAATATGTTTAAAATGAATGTATTCTCGTAGGAAAAATGCTATATTTGTTATTATTTATTTACCATCTTATAGCCTTGACAGACATGGTTGATGCACCACAATATGCATACAAAGGTCTTTGTTACTACAATAGCGTGACAGTTATATAGTATACATACTACTATTTTTGTTTTTACAGCTGATCATGTTTAAAAACTGGAAGAAGAAAAACTTTTAATGAAGTATAATTTTAAAAAATAATATATTTTGTTCAAAAAATAAAAATACAAATCGCAACAGATTTACAACATGTATCATATTTCTTATTATAATCAGCTGTGTTCAAAGAGGAGTAGTATCATACTATGATTATATCACGTTTATTATCGTAGTACACCAACCAGCATTAAACCATATTGTTTTAATGATTGTTTTAATAATTGTAGTATAACTTGATACACATGTAGTATACCCTGCTACTACAGTGTATAAATGCGATGTAAGTAAGAGCGATCACTGTTAATCATGCACGAAATCATACATAAAATAAAGTTTCTTATGTTTTGAACAACCCTGTGAAACTTTTGCAATATTGTTATGTTTGTTCTCTTTACGCCAATAAATAATCCAGTATACAAACACAGGGTGAATCTTCAAATTAATTCACTGGTTGCGCTGTCATTATTTATGTGTTATCATCACTGTGTGATTGACCTGATTTGAGAAAGATGTTTATTAAATGCGGAGACTCCTAGAAAAAATTGTCATAGAGAAAACTAATTTATTTATTATTTAATTTTTAAATCAAGAACAGAACTATTAATTTTTCAAGTAATCCATTATGAGTTTCTTTAATATTAAGGGCATTAATATGCAGTTTTGTAAACGTGCTTTTTTGTTGGCAAACTACAAAGCAAATACTATTGTTTCAGTGACAGCTTTGAATGAAGCAGGTGAGTGGCTTATCTGTTATTAACCATTGAGGTTATGTTAGAAGAGATTTGGAGAATATATTGCATTCAATCATAATTTTTGGAATCAAAATTTGGATCCCTACAATATTTTCTACCATTATTGTGTGCCACTATTTAATTTTTATTTAAACGTTTGTTTCTTTTTAGTTTTAAAACGTTGTGCTCATAATGATATATTCCAAACGGTAAAGAAACGGTCATTAAAAGCTGTAACAAAATTACAGTCAAATAAAATTCCTAATAATTCAAACTCTTTATCTTCTGATGTATCAAAATCCTCAAGTTCATATAAGCAACAAAATAAATGTGAAGACTTTGCAAGAAATCAGACACAAAGTTATCCTCCTATAAATCAACCAAAATGTTTAAAAACCTCAAATGAACATCCATTAAGTCCCAATATCAATACGCATTTTGAGAAAGTGATTATGAACTTCTCATTTTTTAAACCTTTCTTCCTATTGAATTCATTTTAGATCTATATGTAATTCCTTTAAATTCGTTTCAGGAAGAATGTCGTCATAAGGTTTCTTATAATGCTGAAGTGTTACGAGCTGCCAACTGTAACGTTAGTCACAGAGAGCATTCAAAGAAATGTACAGAGACTGGTTCCGATAGTTCCAGTGGTGGAAAGGACGATAAGGACAACACGAAAACAAAAATGTTAATCGCATTAGCTGCTGTCCTTGGCATAGGCGGAATAGTATGATATGATTTAACGTTCATATAAACCCATATTAAAATATTTTCTTTGTAGGTCCTATATCTTATACAAAATAATAAAAAAAAGAGTGGTAACGTTGAAACGATTTTAGAAACGGCGCTAATAACTAAGGATTTGCCTAAACATGTGCCATATCTATTAATCGGTAGCGGTACTGCCGCTTTTTCAGCATTCCGTGCTATCAAATCGAATGATGCCAAAGCTAAGGTAAGATGTAAAACTGTAACATATGACGATAATAGATAATGTGAAACTAGCTCTAGTTTAAATGGCAAAATTATGGAGTTAAATACGTATATTTGATAATTGTCGAGAAGTTTTACCGGTTTGTAGTTGATACGATTTAGTCGTGACTTTTCAAATTGTATTTTATTTTCATTTCATTTTTTTTCTAGAACATGCCTGGTTATTAAAAGAATAATTTATTTATCTTTTATAGGTTCTAATGGTTACTGAAGAAAATCGAAAACCCTATATGAAACCACCATTATCCAAAGAATTGTGGTACTCGGCAAAAGACACAAAATTATCAGCGGATTACAGATTCAAACAATGGTCTGGAGCAGAACGTAGTTTGTACTTTGAACCAGAGGAATTTTTTATTCACCCTGCAAAACTAATGGAAAGTACTAATGGAGGAATTGCAGTTGCACATGGTTGTAAGGTGAAAAAGATCGATCCAACTAAAAAAATAGTCACATTAAATGATGGGTATGAAATAAGTTATGAACAATGTTTAATAGCAACTGGCTGTAAACCGAAACTTTTGCCAGTATTCTCAACTGTTTCACCGAGTATTCAAGATAAACTTATGTTTTATCGCACACCTGAGGATTTTGAGCGTCTGAAAACGTACGTTGATAATAACAAAAATATTGCTATAATTGGCAATGGGTTTATTGGTAGTGAATTGGCATGTTCCCTAGCAAATTATATGCAAACTAATAGCAGTGGACGCATATTCCAAATATTCCCAGAAAGTGGAAATATGACAAAAGTACTGCCGGACTATCTTAGCAAATGGACAATGAAAAAAGTGGAAATGCAAGGAGTTTGCGTTTTACCAAATGCACATGTGAAAAGTGTTGCACGTGATAATTCCACAATTAAATTAACCTTAAGTACTGGTGACGTTATAACAACTGATGTGGTTAGTATGTTTAAAGTTTATATAATAATTTGAAGTTGAAATGATGAATTATTTTATAAAGGTTGTCATTTGCGTTGGTTGTGAAGCAAATACAGATATAGCTGAAATATCTGGTTTAGAAGTTGATAGAAATATTGGTGGCTTTGTGGTTAATGCGGAATTAGAAGCACGGCGAAATTTATTCGCCGCTGGTGATGCATCTTCCTTTTACGATCCGTTGTTAGGAAGACGACGTGTGGAACACCATGATCATTCCGTTGTTTCAGGCCGTTTAGCAGGGGAAAACATGGTTGGAAAAAGTAGGTAGCTGAGGGGTATTTATTTCAACTAATGTTAAAGAAATTATATATTACAGAAAAACCATATAATCACCAAAGTATGTTCTGGTCTGACCTAGGGCCCGAAATCGGTTACGAAGGAATAGGTCTAGTCGATTCATCTTTACCTACAGTAGGTGTTTTTTCATTGCCATCCAAAGCTGACCGCAAGTCAGACAATCTGTCTGAGATCGAAAACGTTATACCTGACGAAAAAAAAGTGGTTACCAGTAATACTGCGAATACTCCACAGTCGGTTGAAGATTCGCTAAATTATGGCCGTGGAGTAGTGTTTTATTTGAGAGATGACAAAATCGTTGGAATTTTGCTTTGGAACATTTTCAATCGCGTAGGACTAGCACGAACTATAATAAATCAGAATAAGAAATTCGATGATCTAAATGAAGTTGCAAAATTATTTGAAATTCACTCTTAAATTGAATTTACATTTGAAAATGTATTTTTTTAGGTAGAAATGTTTGCTTTTATTGTTATTTATCTATATTGCAAAGAAATTGTATTGTACCTATGATTATATGAGAAAAATATAATAGTACCCTAAGGGTTTTCCGATAATGTAACTTTTTTATAACATGTGAATTATGGAAAAAATCCAATAGGTCCTAGCACGTTATCCAACTTAAAAATTTCTGTATTTCGCCTATAAAATGAAAAAATATACAAAATTTATTTTAAAGGTCAGGTTCATTGTTACAAAAAAAAAAAGAAGTGGCAATTAGATAATTCTTCAATATTTAACAGAGGAATAAGGAATTGACTAGAGCACACATGTTCATTACCGCGTAGAAATGCGTTGGTAGAACTGAAAAATACGGTCTCTGGATTCTCTTTAAATTTAACACTAGTTTTCGAATTCGCATTTTCTTTTGTATTTTTTTTTTTAATAATACATTCGCCTTTCTTTTTTGATTTTTATCTTTAATAAATATTTCTTATTTGTTTTATCGTTCAGTTTACAAATCAAATGGATTATTTTTTAAATTTTTGCAGCGTGTGTTCGTTATAAATGCGAACAATGAAAGAAGCGTCTACAACATAGGATTAATAGTGACATCGCAAAATTATGTTATGCACCGCAGTGATGGATTTGCGAATGTTCCCATATTTTATTCCGCAGAATAGGAACACTATTTCTATTGATTTTAAAGGTTGCAAGAATTTTATGAAATTTGGAGTTGAATGTTAGGGTATTAATATTGTACGTTTATTTAACTGAATAAGATTCCCTAGATCCGTCAATTTTAAAATTACATTCATTAATAATAATTATAATGTTTATTTTATTTAAAAATAATTAAAGAAAGGCGTAATGTAAAAATATTAATTCATGCAGAATTAGTCAAATAAATTCTTGTTTTATAAATTTTTCACTATTAAATATTTTAAAAATAATCTCATTCATTCTAATAGCTTCACTTGATACGAAATCCATTTTAAAACAATTAGCTACAAATTATTATATAAAATAGTATTATAAATCTTCCGATACAAAACGCATCGGTTAGAGATTCGTCAAATATAGCTACACATATAGGGGTTAAAAGTGCGTGCTATCCTTATATGTGGATTAGGTCAGTGGTTTCTAAAGAATTCATTTTTAATATTAATGAAACGATCTTATAAAAGTTAATATGTATATGTATATGTGCTGATTAGGCCAATGTCCAAACTTGGGGGAAATGCAAAGAAACTGATAAGGTCATTAATCCTCTAATATAGTCCAATGCGGATATTATTATCATATCGCGTAAAGTACAACAGACTTGATAAATTTATAAGTGGATATTTAGTGATATTTTTGGATGCCCACTAAGTGGTATGCGATTTACACTGGATAATAAACTGAAATATAAAGTTATTAAGCATCATTCCCCGACTAGTCCTTAATTTTTAAGTTCCTGAATTCCTTCCAAAATGGAAGGAATTTGTTATGGCCCTATGCTTCTCCGAGGAACTATTATACAAACATATATACATATATGTGCCAATACATATATTAATTGTTTACTTCGGTTACTTGGCAATTAATTTTATTAATGTGATCTTTATTTATTCGAATGTGTGACACATTTAATGAAACCATTAAATATTTGAACTGTGAGCTTGTGTTGCTATATGTAAATTGTAATAGGCAATATTAGTTATGTATATGTGGGTACGTAAATATAAATGATTTTATTTAATATTTCTTTATTTAAAACTATATGTAAAGTTGTGGTTCTGTTTTGATCTAATAATTCATTGACAAAATATACAGCATTTATTATTTATCGTTATATTTTACATAATTTTGTTAATCCTAGTACTTGTAAATAATAAAAAATAATTAAATTACGTGTGAAAACAATACGAAAAAATAAATTTTGTTTAAATATTTTGTTTTTTTTTTTTACAAAAAAAAAAGCATATGTGTGTATGTATATATAATTTTATTATATATGTATACTATATACATACATACATAAAGTTTTTCTACTTATCTGATTATAAAATACATACTAAATAAGAAATATATAATTTTTGTATAAAAAGAACAAGTGTTCCGTGGAAGCCAAGAGGGATTAATAAACAAAAATTTATTAAACATCTTTCCAAATGGAAACGTATTTCAGTTTGGGTAAAGCTACGCTTTACAACTGAATTGAAAGTAAGCAAAATATTTGAACTTTTCTATAGTAAGATTTCTCTGCCTTGCAATGGCATTTAATGCATTTGATGAAATAAAAAAAAAAAAAATTAAAGAGGATATACGACGACTCTTCATAACCAATTTCATAATTTTACATGTTTTTGAAGATATTCATTATTTTGCTTAGTTTAATTTGCAGTTTTTTATTTTTAATTTTTGCTATCACAATCGTTTGCAATTATTCAACTATTAATGTAAATACATTTAAAAAATTAATTGTTTAAAGCTGTTTGAAGGCTTTTCGTAATAAACATTTGTCGTTATATTATCTTTAACAAATACAAAATAGTTAATGTGTTCGGCACAATATGAATTTGTAGTATCAAAAAATTTAAATTTACAAAAGAATTCAAATTTTTATATATAGTTACATACATTCAGGAACTAATTTTTAAACACACATTCGAAATATTCAAACTGCTTAGTAGAATAGACTTCAATTGTGTATTTAAACTATAGTCTCCGACTGTATACATACATACAATATATATATGTATGTATATATTACAAAAGTACATACTTTTATTTTGTTTACATTTTAAAAATAAAATTTTAATAGATATAAACTACTGTACTGAAAACTTTTTATCTTAAAAGCTACTGCCTGTCACAGTATGTCCAAAACAAATGATTGAATAAAAAATCTTAAAACCAAATTGAAAACTTAATGTTTTTTAAATAAAAGATTTTATGTAAACGTTTGCGTTCGAATATAGAGACAGGCGCTTAATTTTCAAATTTTGTGTGGGTTTTTTTTAATTATAAATTACATTAATGATAAATTAAAATTGGCACACTTCTTAGAATATATTTATAGGCTAAGGTATTTGTATAAAATATTTGATATAAAACCTCATTTTCACAAATTAATTGATGTAAACTGTTTAATATAATAACCTTTTTTTTAACAAAAATTTTGAGGTATTGTAACTATCTATATTCATACAAGAACGGCAACGTATTAGCTTATTATATGTTTATATAAAATAAATTTGTATGGATGATATAAGGTAAGGTTTTAATCATTTTATGATATGAAGACTATACTTCTGATGAAGATTGATTGTCATTTTTTTTAATGAAATTTGATTTACTTGCATAAAATTAAGACAACATTTTTTATTTTCTTAAATCGGTCGCCTCTATATTATCGTGGCATGGGCTTGAATCCATTTCACTCGATTCGCTATCCATGGGTGTTGGAGTACTACATTGTGGTCGTTGTTGATCCACAGAATCGCTGGCGTCCGTCATAGCATTTATTTGAGTTCCAGTACTATCATTTTCATTATAACGGATTAATTTTATTGTTGTTAAGCCATCAGCGTTCCGGATTAATCTAAAGAACGTTATTTTAGTTAAATGTTCTACGAGGATAGAAAAGGTAAAGACTTACGGATAACAGTCATCACTTGCTGAAGGACTGGAATAAGGCCTTTTTTCTGTACTGCTAGAGACACTTAAGTCAGTTGGTTTCATTTCGTCTGCTGCGGAATTGTCTTGAGTAGTTGTTTGCTTCTGTTCTGGCTTGACAGCATTGAATTGGAATTTCTCACTTGGAGTCGATGTTAAAGCTGCAGGGGAATTTGGCGGCACACCATTGGAAGAAAGATAGTGGAAAGCACCATTTATAGCATGCATAAATAATGGTGAAGAGGGAGGAGGGCCATACGCTGCTGCAGCGGCAGCAGCTACTGCAGCAGCAGCAGGGGAAATTCCGGTAGGTAAGGTTAAATGATTGCTGTTATTGCTTTGCGATGATGATGAACGTTGTGGAGTTTGTTGCTGGGTGCTCGACGAATGTTGAACGGGCACAGCCCAATTTGTACCATTAGAAGAGGGTGAAGAAGTGAGAGACGATGACCCGACTTGATTATTTGTGTGGTTAATGTTGCTGTTGCTGCTACTAGAATTACTCTGATTTACAGACTGGCGAAGTAAAGATATGTTCTTTATATTTTTCAATTCTGTTGGATTTCGCAAGAATTGATAGCAATGACGTTCACCTTGTACTTTTCTCAAAATGTTAACGCGGTAATAGTACCGCAAGGCACGTGACATTTTATCGTAATTCATAGACAAATGGTTTTTTTGAATACCCCATAGTTTTGCCAGCCCAGCTGGGTCAACTATTTTAAAAACTCCTGTATCACGACATTTCCAAGCAATTAAATCGCTATATTTTTGATTTCGATCATTTAGCAATTGTTGTAAGAAATCCCACAGCAATCGACCATCTGGAACAAAGTTAGCTTTTTATTAGAAATTGTTTAATAAAATATGGATAAACTTACTTGTGTTCGGCTCAGTGTTTTCTGGAAAGAATTCTCGCTTTACGGGTTGCAAATAGCGATTGTCATTCTTTTCCGGAAAAAATTCTCTTTTCACTGGTTGTACATAGCTGGGAGTAGATGGCGCTGATACAGAACCACCTTGTGGACCCTTTTGCTCATTGGGCATTTGTTGTTGCTGTTGTTGAGACCACGAATTTACAAAAGTATTTTTTATTTGTTGCTTTAAACTTTGTGGCATTTCTTTAAGAACAGGCGTAGTGGGTGGACTATTGTTATATTGAGATGTCGCAGATGCTGGATAACTGTAATTCACAATCGTGTTGCTTGCTGTTGTTGGTTCAGAATAGCTTTCCTCCTCTGAATCCGACTGGTGACCACTTACATTATTTGAATTGTTCTTAAGAGTATTAAAAACATTTGGGGCATTTAATGTCACAGCTATCGCAGCTGAATTTGAAGAAGAACTGTTGGTACTACTAGAACTGCTACTGCTACTACTACTACTATTAGCCGTAGATTGTGTTGCAGAACCATTTGCTTGTTCTTGAGTTTGAGGCGGGCTACTGGCTTGTGAATCAACTGAAGGCGGGGGACTTAAAGTCACCGAATTCGGTGTCATAAAATGATGCGGTGTTAAATGTGAGGTCTGATGGAAGGCACTTTCAGGTGGACCAATTGGTGGCCATGTTGGTGTAGGAGGGTGACTATGTGGCGACAAAGGATATCGGCTAGTGGGTGTAACGGGACTATTCGGTAAATGCCATTGCATCATGTGTGATTCAATTACTAACATTTGCAGGACGTTATGTAAAACATCTCCGGCGCCAGGACAGCGATGGCCAAAATCTGCACGTGTAAGCAAACATAACGCTTTGCCATTCATTTGAAAGAGATCGTAATCAACTTTAGGCAGATCAAATTCGCGCTCACAAAAATGCAAAAAAACTGCTACATCTTCACGACTCCAAAGTCGGGGATCTGATGGCAGCGAAGGTGGCAACTGAGTCTTAAGTTCAGCCAATTGACTGGGTGGTGCAGGAGGACAACGCCACAACATATCACTCCATAGGCCCAGTGGTGGATTTAATGATAACTGTACCGGAAGCATTTTCATTTTGAATTTATTTTAGTAATTTTAAAAATATTTTCTTCTCTCACCACCTTCGATAACATTAATATAAGTAAATAAATACGACAATATTCCCCACTCACAGCTTCTGAAAAAAAAAAAAATATTTATATATTTAATTGAATATAATAATATTAATTAATTGGGTGTTATATTATTCCTTTTTTTTATTATATATGAACATATGTATGCATGTACACTGACATGCAAAAGTGTAAACAGAACATGAAAAAAAAATATTATAAAGTTCATATTTATTAAAATAAAAAGACAATCCATATTTTAAACAATAATTCTGAAAAAAAAACTTTTAAGTAAAATCATTTCCTTTATAATATAAAAGACCGCTTAAATGTTATTTAGCATCATTTATCAATTTTTCTAGTTCTGTTCTGTTCTGTTTAACTGCTGAAACTACGACGGTTCTTCACAATGCGCGTGGCGCAATCTATTCACTCACAGCCACAATTTTTGGAATGTTTAACATTTCTCTTTAATGGTTGAAAGTACTGCCCGATGACAAGCGCTAACTTTTTCAGCAATTATTCTTGAAGAATAATCTCTTTTAGCTAGAGCGACTATGTTGTTTAGAAGTTCAATTGAAGTTTTCTTCATATTGTTTTACAAAATGCAAGAATAATTTTATCAAAAAATTTTTAAATGTTTTCTTCACCACTAGAACCTGAATACTAAAAATCGTTGTAAAAAAATCAAATAAAAAATCTTAAAAAACTTTGCTTTAAAAATAGGTAAAGGAAACGTGCAAAACTTTACAAGTGAACAAATTCGATTTTAAAGTTTTTTTTTTTAACTTATTGCTTCGTTGGTTTACAGTTAATTAGCCGACAATGTGAAAAGCTATTTTATTTACAATTTCTTACTTACTGGATTCAAAATACGTTGTAAATATTATGTTTCGCTTATGATCGCCACTGTATATGTATGCATAAATCGATCGATAAGATCAAACAATTATTTGATATTCTTCCGTTTAAGAATATACAATACCACTCTATACAACACAATGTTACATACCATAAATACATTAATTCGATCGTTTAAACGATTGGTTGTACTACATATAAAACGGAACACAAATATACTTAAATAAACAATCACATCCGCCGCATTCCAGTTTTGGTTACCACTGACAGAAATATAAATTAATACAGATTAAAAATACAACAAAAAGAAATCACTATTCACAAAAACCAACCTACACAATATTTGTTAGGAATAATATTACATTCGATTAAAATAAATAATTACTGTCAATGTATGTATGTATGCATATTCTGTTGTATATTTGCATGCCAAACTTTACGTATACATACATATACGTACTTTATGTATGTACGTATATAAAGATGCATTATAGAAATACATCTACTACACTCACTTGATGCGGTGTCAATACTGAAATAATTCCAACAAGTCTTTTAATTCTTTTTTAATTTAACATAGTACGTACATGTGTGCATGCATGAAAATGTATGAATGTACATATATTTATACATATGTACATACTTATATTCTAATATTTTGGTGCGTAACGGAACAAAAGTCGAGAAATCATTGAGAAAACATTTACATACATATATTTCCGAAAAAGTAAAAATAAAACTAAAAATTATGTTCGCTAAGGTAGGCGGTGGTGACACTGATGTTGCTCATTAAACGTTTAACTTCTTATTGAGAACACATTTTGATAAAATAGATAAGTTATGTAGCACAACACATGAATCAAAGGAACGAAAACTTCGACGTTTAGAAGAAACATAAACATGAAATGGATTTTTAACGGATTTTTCTCTTACTTTGTTTATTTTTATTGCGCTCTGCCCTGGAATCTTATGATAAATACACTCACTAATATTTTAATAGGTACAAGCTCACAAACATACATACATATGTAAGTATGGGTGTACACATTCACATACAGCATCGAATATAACAAATAAACATCAAAATAAAGTTTGTAAACGATCTGAAATTTGACTGAGCTGTATTTTAAAAGGTAAATTTAGGTGTGTATAGGTATATAAATATTCGTATAGCAACTTTTACTGGTTTAAAAAAAAACACATCTGTACGTGAATTTTCCCTGTCTACCTGCGTTTTGCTACGTATTACATTACTGTTGCCTGGTATAGTGTCTTCTGACTGCTTATATAACAATGCTGCTGAGGCCGATACCGATGCCGTTCATAAAAACACTGTGCGCCTAGACATTAAACGGAAGTATGCGCATTCCTTAAAAAACATCGTAATCACTGTTATATACGTATGTATGTACATACATACAGCCTATATAAGATATACACACATATATACATATACATTCATCGAATGAACAAAACGCACACGAATGTCAGATCATAAATACACATGTTGCATATACAAACATACATACATACATACATATGTAAGTATATATGAGTTTTTGTGTAGCTATAGGCAAGAGTGCAACAATATAAGACACCATAAATCGATCGAAACATGCATGCATCCATCCGTTCGTCAGAAGCCAATGTTTACCATCCTTAAACAACACGAGTAGCATCATCAACAATATTAAAAAAAAAAAAAAAAAACTTGTTTTAAACATTTGGAAATCGTTTGTGACCGAGTAAAACTAAGAAAGTAAATCTTTTCTGATATACACATGCATCTCTACACATTTGTATACCTACATAGAAACATAACTACTATGTATAATTCTTTACTTGCAACGTGGTTTTTAAGGCAAATACATAGTAGTAGATTATAATTTATTTAACCACCATAGTTTCTAAATAACTAAATATTGAAAATAGATAGGTATACACATGATAAAGAATATAGTGCAATTTGTTGGAGTGGTAGATTTTTGTGTCAAAATTTCAATTTTTAACATAAATTTAATATTGGCTGTCATCTGGCGATTGTGTTTGATGTACATACATACATACAAGATTAAAAACATGAGAACACGTAATTTACAATTAATATACATATGTATGTAAGTATACTATATTAATATAAAAGTACAACTATGTTTTCAGATCGATTTTCAACCAAGTTACATATATTATTGTAGAAAGTGCAAACAAAAAATAAAAAAACGAAAATCCTAAAGAAACAGAAAATTGTTAACTCGGATTCTTAAGATTCTGTGGTCGTTAATAAAGAGGTGTACCTACCTACATACAATCTTTTATTAATGAGTCCTTTCTATTTCTAAAAGTACATACAACAATAATTTATTCAAAAAATTTTAGTACCATCAAGACCAATTTATCGATATGTAACTTAAACAGTTAGAAACACTCTTCCATAAATGTATGCGTTAGTGTGTAATTAATGCTGAAAACATTTTGAACGACCATCTTTTACAATTTGCCAATACAAAGTCAATAAAATAATTATAATATGTTTACAATAATGATTATAAAATACATAATATGTTCACTTGCAAAAAAGAGGAGAACTAAACCACAGTAAACTCATAAAGTATATATATGTATGCATATTTGTGGATGTGTGTATTTGTTTTCTTTACGATAACATTCTGTTTATAAATATACAGTATGTCAAGAATGAGTTTTCACATTAAAGAAATTTCAAATTTTTATGTTATTTCATTAAAAAAAAGTAATTCTTATTTTAAAACAAAAACATTTTTTAACTTATTCATATTAATAATACTATTTACAAAGATTTACAACAAAAAAAAATTCACTTTGATCAAAAAATAAGAAAAAATTTAATGAAAACGATCTATACTCAAATATTTCACTGTCAAAAAACTCTTTTCACAATATAGTTGTCCTTGTCTTATTTACAAACATTTCATAATTAGCGGTATAGTACCGTTAATTTTGATGTACATCTATTTTTTGTAGTTTCAAAAAGCATGTATACCAATGTACCAACGCATGTATGCCTATTTTTTGGAGTGCAGTCGTGTTATTCTTCCACTCCTCCAATATTGCAGCTTTTAGAGCTGCTATATTTTTCGGTTGACGTTTAACTACCCTTTTTTTTAAATAAAACCACAAATTTTCAATGGGATTTAAATCCGGACTTTGGGCAGGAGTGTCTGTTACTTTACCGCAGTTATATAGTAGCCACATTCTCATCATATGCGCCTTATGTTTGGGATCATTATCCTGATAAAATTTAAATCTTGGTTCATTTTCCTGCATGAAGCCGAATTCTCTTGCACTTCTTTTTAAATTCGTTTTCAAAATGTCTAAATATTGTTGCGCATCCATTTTTGTTTCTATAAAGACCAAGTCTCCTACTCCTTTACTCGAGATGCAACCCCAAACCATGGTCGACATTTTTCCAAATTTCACAGTTGGTATTATATTTCTGTTTTCCAATGCTGTTAGCGGCTTTCGCCAGACTTTTGTTGGGCCGTCGCTATAGTGCAACATTATTTTGGTCTCATAGCAGAATATTACATCGTCCCAATAGGTCACAGGTTGCGAAATGTTGCCTTTGCTTATTTATTACGGAAAGCAGTGGTTTTTTTACGGGCTGATCGCGAAGTATATTTGTTTTTTAACAAGATCTGCCGAACAGTTTCGTGGGAAACAACAACATCGCATTCTTCTTTAAGCTCCTACGCAAGTGTCCTTGTTGAAATTTTTGGGTCGAAAAATATAGCAGCTCTAAAAGCTGCAATATTGGAGGAGTGGAAGAATAACACGACTGCACTCCAAAAAATAGGCATACATGCGTTGGTACATTGGTATACATGCTTTTTGAAACTACAAAAAATAGATGTACATCAAAATTAACGGTACTATACCGCTAATTATGAAATGTTTGCAAATAAGACAAGGACAACTATATTGTGAAAAGAGTTTTTTGACAGTGAAATATTTGAGTATAGATCGTTTTCATTAAATTTTTTCTTATTTTTTGATCAAAGTGAATTTTTTTTTGTTGTAAATCTTTGTAAATAGTATTATTAATATGAATAAGTTAAAAAATATTTTTGTTTTAAAATAAGAATAACTTTTTTTTAATGAAATAACATAAAAATTTGAAATTTCTTTAATGTGAAAACTCATTCTTGACATACTGTATATGTATGTATATATATTTCTATTTTTTATTATTTCCTTTTGCGTTCTTCGAAGAATTTGTTTTTGTATGTATGTATAATAAAAACTAGAGGTATAAAAGAGAAAACAGAAAGAAGACAAACAGAGAGACGAAAAGAAAAAATTATTCATGCGAATGGCATAAACATGGTAAGATTTTTTCACTTAAAGGGGGTCTCTCAAAATAAAGAGCGGAAACGATTTACATTAAAGCTGAAGTATGTATAGAAGTATATGTTTGTGTTTGTATCACAAGCAGAGAACATCAGACAAATTTCTTCAGTTACTTAATAACAACAGCATAGTGACGGAACGCCGAAGAGACGGTCTGATTTACTAATTATTTGGTGTAATATTCAATACATGGATGATCACTGTTTTCCCTTTATTATACGTTATAAACTATATACATACAATATATTTTTGGATAATGTGAGTATATGGACTCAAATACATGTACATTATTATACGATCAGATACTTAAATAACATGCATACATACATACATATGTGCATATGTATAGTAACATACATGAATGTATGTATGTTTGTACATATCTAAAATTGTGGAGTCTCAATTTTATATACGTTCAGCATAAGCATGAAGTATTAGGATTTAATGCGACGTCTTTTTGAATCACTGAAATTTGTTTTCTTTCAGATTTTTTTTTTGAATTCTTTCTACCGGGCTAAAAGAATGACAGGTAGTTGTGATATCAGTTGTTGGGTTTACTTTTTAATATTATTGTCGTTGTTATTGTGTTGCCATTTGTTGGTTGAAACATACGTCCATACATACATATGTACGTACATACATACCAACATTCGTGATATGTTCTTGTAGGTATGCGGATGAAAGAACCTGTTTGAGCGGAAACTAAAGTATTTCAAGATGCAGCGATGATCGTACGGTTGGAATAAATTACTAAAGTAAAATTGTATTATAAAAAAGAAAGCTTTAATTAAGGGAACTATACATACAAGTAGGCACGTCATTTGATTAAGAATAACTCGATTAATCGAGAAAAAATATATCGGTTATAATGCATATAAAATTCAGTATTCTCATATGAAATATGATAAATAAAATCATACTCGTAGACATGAAATTACCACTTAAGTGACAACAAGCTCAAATAGGAATAACACAATCATTCATTTCTCCTACAAAAATATATTAAATTCGATTTTTTAAAGATATTTTAAAAATAGGTTATGGAAAAGTAAATATTGGAGTTTACGGAAATATATCATGGTCACTGTCAATACTCATAATCACATATACATACTATCATATCGAATACATGACTTATTATGCTAAAAAAAAAATGATGAACACAAAACACTATATAATATTAATTGTCTGAACTCAACTCAAAGTTCTCACACTTTATTGTGCTTTAGGTGTAGCTACAGAGTAGCATTTTTAGGGTTTCTTTTATTAATATTATAAAATGATCAAGTTTATGAAAAAAAGGTTTAATGATCTGCCACATAATCGACTAATTGGAGAAATAGAGTGTCTGGGGTTAATTAAAACTGCTTCAGTGACTTTTACCCACAACATACATATTTCAATTAACTCGTTATATACAATAGCGTGAGTGAGAGAAAAAAACAATATTTTATAACTACAGAATTAAAAAATATAACAATATTAATAAATAAGCACAATGATACTAGCACACTAATAGGCAGATACAAATATTGATACCTTTGACCATAGAATTCTACTTATTAAATGTATATAAAAACTAATAAAAATAATATTACTATTTAGCTAAACAAAGTCAACGACCTGCTTAAAGCAAATTGCCAAAAACGAAGAAAAAAGATATATGCATGTACAAGCAACAAGATTCTAAAGCGAGCACGCGGTTAAAAATACCAAATCATTTCAACAGTTTAAGTCATCACAGAAGCGAAACAACAAAATTTAAATATTATAACCGCAACTCAATTCTACTCAAAATACAAAAATTCAAATATATGTGATACGAAATAAAATTTTCTTTGATTGTTACTTAAAATGTCCATTAAATTTGGACAAGTGATATTAGAAAATAAACTTATGTACATACATATATTCAAAATGCATTCATCTTTTATTTCACATCATATGCTCTTCAATAAAATAATGAGTAATTAGGAGCCTTTTAGATACAAACATGCATACATAATGACAAATTAATAAAGGAGCCAACCATACCGCTAACTAACGTTATTTATTCTATAAAAACACAAAACTTGTTTCGGTTTACATAAAAGAGAAACATTTTAACGCAATGTTCTCATTATACTACCTGTATGTATTGGGGAAACATAAGAATTGATAGAATAGAAACATAATCCCATCTAGCGTTCGATAACCTCAGTTCCCCATTTTGGTCTTTGTTATTCAAAACGTAGCGCCAATGCCTAAAAATTCTTACTATTGTTACGTGAAAAAATTATTTAAAAAAATCCTGTTTAAGATTATTTCTTTAATCATTATCTTTAGAATTTATAGAATTTTAGAATTTTGCGAAGAAAAAGTTTACACTATGACTATGAGCGAAAATTATGAGTTTTGATAAAGATCATACTATAATCATATATGAAATGCTTACCACTAAGAAAAATATCTATTACACTCATATTTATATAGAATAAAAAATTATATTATAAACTTTTTATAAGTTCGAATTAGGGTGCCCTGGTAGTCTAGTGGGTAATCTGCTAGACTATTAGCGTGAGGTTTGTAAGTTCGATTCTCACCAGAGACTTTGGTCTGTTACACTATTGTGTAACTTTGTTTGTGACAACTTTATTGCAGATTTTATTGCACAAAAAATTTGATCATCGATCTCAGCACCTATTACATCTTAATGAAAGAGAAATGGTCAATACACTTCGGGCATTTCTCTCTTTCAAAGGACTAACTTTTTATATCAATTTCCATTTCAAGTAAAATATAGTATATGTTACATACATAATTGCCCATTACAACCCTTCAGTCAGGATTACGGCATAGCTTCTCACACCACTCATGTTGTGTGCGTTAATTTTATACGTGAGTGGCGGGACCTACAGTTTAACGTCGACTCCGAACGACAGATTTTTTGAGAAACTTTTTCATGGCAGATTTATTTTCTCTCAGAGTTTTTGCCAGAAATCTGCTGAGAGGAAGTCGCTGAAAAAATATTTTTTTTTCATATTTCGCTTTGATGTCCGACCTGTGGTACGAACCCGGGCTTTACGCCTAATAAGCCAACACACTACCTACTAGACTACGGAGACTTCCGTAACCTCAACTTGTTAGAGAATAAAATCTACAAGTGGGAAAACTTCTGTCAATAATTAGATTTAAGACTGCAGGAATATAAAATAGTATATGTTGCCTTTAGTTTATTGGAAGGAAATGCTGAATTTCAAAACTACTTTACCATCCCTATTTTAATAGAAACAATTAAATAATAAACTTCTTTATTAAAAGTCAGTTTTAATGTTCAAATTGTGTTTTGGAGCGCAACTTTACATACATACATACATAGGTATGTACACATATAGCGAAATATAAAGTTTATTTTAAAGTTTTATTCAGAGGAAACATTAGATATATTAGACATTAGATCTGAATATATTTTCTTTTATAAACATGTAGGATCTATGCTGTTTGTACCAAATCAGAAATTGGGAACCAGAAACTAGGAAAAAAAAAACAAAAATTCTTATTTTTTGGAAAATTGGAATAACTTTGGAACAAAGTGTGTGGGGATCAAAAAAGGCTATATTATGTTGTTTTTGTTTTTGTCCAAAAATCTGTGTTTCGTTCGAAAGTCACGGAATTATTGATCTACCCTCGTAACGACAACTATATACAATATACTATACAATTCTGCTGTTCAAACAACCAACCAACCGGTCAAGTGACTATTTTGTTATTTAAAAAGAGTTGTACGCGGTAAAAAAAAACAATTCAATCTGTTATTAAGAATAAAGCCTTTAATAAGAACAAACAGGGAGAGTCAACAAGTTAATATACAATAATTATGAAGAATTTTTACTAAACAGAATAGAACAGAACAAAGTGCAAAAATAAATATGATACTTAATAACAAATGCGGAAGCGGATGTTGAAAACGACTTTTAATCACTAGTTGCAGTACAAACACGTCATGCAAGACCGGTTAGTAATGTAGTCCCAATAATTTCATGCACTTTCTTTTATCGCTTCTACTTCACAATTTCTCCACAATGTAATCTTTAAATTATTGAAATTGTACAATCGTGTTTCATGTACATGAAAACATAAACTTAAATTCAGGACATAATTTTTCGCAATTTTTCAATCTCGTTAGACGCTGATGCAGTAGACTCGTTCCTTCGGTGATTGTAATTTTTGAAATGCTCCAATTTCTGAACATTTTTCTTATCAAAATGATAAGAAAGTAGTTTGCATTAAAATAATATTTTTTAATGTTTTTTTTTGGCATATAATTAAAAATAAATCAATTCAATTGAATAACTTTAATTTACTTATTTGTTTTATTTAAATTCGATACAACGATATCATTACGAATGTCCAAATGTTTAGACATGCGTTTACTGGAATATATGAACATCGCTGTTTTTGCTCCATTTCACAACATTATTTATGTTTTGCAGAACTTTTAAATGAGGAATGGCAGGTGTGACAGCACATGCTTCAATGACACTGCTATCTGACGATCTATTTTCAATCTCTTTAGTAGCAGGTTCATCAGAGAATGCATCTTCATTCCATTGTTCTACTTCATTTACATTAATGGTTGGAGTGGTTTGTTATAATTTCTGACAAGAAATTTGTATTTATTTATTATTTAATTATTTTTGTATTTATATAGTTTTTATTGATTATATCCAGTACAACAACCACAGAATTGCATTTAATGTTCATACAATGTTTTATGTTTGTTTATACAATGTCTTAACAATGATTATACATATATGTACACAAATTTCATAGAAAAGGCAAGAGTTATAATGGTTATACATATTTAATTATATTACTTTTTAATCAGATTTCTGATGGAAGTCGATGCTACGAACGGATAGTATTGAGATAAATACCTTATGGCGTTTATCCTATAGCCTCTGTTAGATCTCGAAAATAAAAAGAATTTGAAGAAGAAATTCCAGAAATTTTAACCTCTGTTTCAAGTTCTAATTTCTAGACAATTCATATTTATGCCAGTTCTAATTAGTGAGAGTCTACTGTATTATTTTTTGTCTTCAGTAGGAAACTAAAAATAAAAAATCTAAAGAAAAGTATTTCGCACCATTTTGCTTTTGTAAATTTTTCCAAATTAAAAAAAAACGACCGGATAATTCTAACCGGCTTTGTAAATATATAAGTGGAATAAAAGATAATTGATTTTTTAAAAGGCATAATAAGAAGGACCATAATTTGTTAGAATATTAGAACAATATATAGTACAGGGACTGTAAATTGAGCCTAAATTAAAGTTTAGCAGACAATGGTTCTGCGAACACCATATCAAATTCGTGGAAAAAAACTGAATGCATCTATATACATATATGTATATAAATACATATAAGCATATATGTATGTACATGTAGATAAGGATAAAAGATTTTATGATTATATCTCTTTAGCCACATAAGTACTTATATAATTGTA
This sequence comes from Sarcophaga rosellei, assembly GCA_930367235.1. NCBI lineage: Eukaryota > Metazoa > Arthropoda > Insecta > Diptera > Sarcophagidae > Sarcophaga > Sarcophaga rosellei. Next base: position 324,053 of record OV884019.1, on the reverse strand, counting down.
AAAATAACACGTTATTTTCGTTAAAAAAGAATTTTAAAGTGTGCTAGAATCAACTGCATAGTACTTAACACTTTTTATTTTTTAGAATCTTATTCGAATCGTGAATAGGAAGAGGTTGCATGCATGCAGACACAATGTGTAATGTGCGAAATTAGATGTGTAGTGAGGATACCTTAGGGCAGAACACCTTTTTGTTTGTTTGTGGTTTTAATTATTTATTTGGTTTTTTTATTTTTGTTAATGCTATAATGCGAACTGCTGTTAAACAGTTTATATACCCTGTTCTTGTTGGCTTTGTGGCGGCTGGCTTGGCATCTTTCTATTCTTTTTTATAAAATTTACAATTGTTACAATTGCAGCCTTCAAGGGATTAGCTTAAGTGTTGACGTGTTAAAACTGTATTACTAAAGAAGCAGGTTTGCTTCATTTTGAAGAAATGTGATAAAATAACATTTGAAGATTAATGAATGAAAAATACGAGGACAACGTGTCAATTGCATATAACTTTTAATTTATATTGTTCTTGTATTGCTGTGTTATTATGTAGTAAGTTATCCTGCATTGCAGTATTATCAACAATCAAACAATCAAAAAGACTTGTGTTAGGGTTAAAATCTTATTTACGTCATAACTTAAATATCAGCGCTAATGGAACGTGATCCCTTTATTTTTGTTATATGTATATTGAAGTCATGAAAATAGGCTTATTTTAATTTTCTTAGACTCTTTTAATGAACATTGCATATTTTATAATGTACTCACAATTTAAGTTAGTTTTGATATTGTCTTATCTTAAAATTATACTACACATATGTACATATGTATGTATGTAGTACATACATGGATATGTTATTTCCAAACTTCAATATGTGATTATTATGATGCAAAAAGCAAATCTACAAATCTGAACAGTTGATATTAATTAATGATTTATGAATTTGAATTAATAAATTTAAAGAAATTTGAAGCACTGGATTGTGTTCTTGTAAATATGTAGTATCAATATATGTATCTTCAATATTTAATATTCAGAAAATTTATTTAACTCTAATTATTGTTGTTTCCATAAGGAAATTACTAAAAACATTGTTAACTTAGGTCAATCAATTGCACAACACATTTGTTGCAAATTCAAATTTGTATATGTATGTACATATGTAAATAAACGCGCGTTTTTGAATGCTTATGAATAAGCAACAGGTAGAAAAATACTCAATTTATATACATACATATATTATATGTACATATTTCCTAGATTTGTAATCAAATACACCTTCCTTTGAGGCCGTTATTTACACATACCAATTATACACATATACTTACATACATATACCCTTCTTCTTCTTATGCACTGCATTTGAAAAGAAAACAAAAAACGTGTACTTGCTTGCTGTTCAATAAGTTATCTAATTGCAACTTAAAACTTTCTGCCATCAAGTGCCAGACAAATAAACGTAGGCAGAGTGAACGAAATGTATGCCAACTACATACATGCTATGAAGGCGGGTGGATGGACGAATGGATGATATTACATTTAAAAACGACTGTAACCATTGTAGTACATCGTAAAGTTCGATAATACTTTAGGTACTATAATATGCTCTGAAAAGTACTTTCGTTGTGCACTTCAATCGTTAGATAATACTTACCAACATTAACCAAATTGTTGGATATACGTAATAGAGACCGTTACTATTACGGAGTAAAAAAAGAAAGAAAGAAAAAAAAACAGCCGACAATAATCGCAAGCAGAAACAGAAAATATCTGCAATAATAGTACAATAAGCAACAAAAACAATACTAAGACAGCGACAGCGGCAACGACAACGACAACGACCAAAAACCGAGAAGAAATGAACAAGTTGTCTACAGTGCAGTTAATGCTATAATGTATCAACGTGTTGCCAGTTGTGTGTTTGTAATTTAAATCAAGACTTCCTATATTTCGAAACATGTTACGTTACGTTTGTAACATAATTCCCAGCAACAGGTTACTGGGTATTCCAGCCAATGCTACTAACTGACTGAACTCTAGTCAGCACAAACAAAATGAATGGAAGTAACCAACCAACCAACCAACCAACTAACCGATCAAGCAATTGGCGTGTTGACTGACTAACTGAAATGTGCATTGTTTGTGGTACGTCTTAGTCTTATGTTTATGGAAATTTCAGTCAAATGCAATAAAACATATAACACAGTCTGTTCATACATTGAAAAACCATATCTATGATGTATGTATATAAATATTTGCAAGAACGTAAGTAAGTATTGTATACAGTCGAAATATACTAAAATGTGTTTTACTAAACTAAAGTCCATTTTTTTTTACATTTCTAATTATTCAGTTATTTTAATATTATATTTTAATAAATATATGACTAATATTTATATCAAATTATAATTACGTTTAGGATTTATAATTATATTAAAAAATAAAGTTAGTTACATACATACATATATTTATATTATACATATTTATATCAAATGTGTTTTTGTATACATGTTTACATATGTACGTAAGGATTTAAATTTAGGTATGCATGTAGTACATACATATGTTATAGGTATGTGTATGAGGTTTTGCTGATTCTATATTAGTTGTAAGTGGAGCACATCCATAGCAAGTCAAGTGAAAACAAGTTTTGCTTCCGCATATAGTGCTTACGATTAGATCAAGTTGTTGCTTACATTTTAAAAGAAAATAAAAAATGGGTAATTGTGCATGGAAGATATGGGCGTTTAAAGAAGACAGAAAAACAACATCATTTAAGCTGTATTTAGTTAATACTTTTACAATAATAATTCACATAAAAAGTTACGGTAATTTTAGGATACGAAATATTTGATAGTATTTTGATAAATTGATTGAATAGAAAATATAAATTAATTAATACCTTAACACAGAATTTGCCCATTAATTCCGAAAAGAAGGCGGAAATTGCTATAAAAAGGCAACAATGTAAGAAACATTTTGGAGTTGATACGCATGTGTCTGTAATTTCCCCGCCAGAAGGACTTCGAGAAAATTTGTTTGAAATTGCTGACATATATGTATGTACGAGGATGGATGGTGTCAATGAGATACATGATTCTTGTTTAAAATATATTTGTTTTTCAACATAATCTCCATTGCTCTTTATATAATTTGTGCAACATTTCCGTAATTTTTTTATTCCTCCAAAAAAAAAAAAAAAGAGTTTAGATCACAAATAGATTTCTTTGTGGTATAATTTCGTCGAATACCGCTGTTGTATGCTATCAATAGCTACCAGACATAAACTAAATAACATAGATTGGTCTAATTTTTATCTATGTTAACTAACAGATGTCTGTCGAGAGCAGCAGTGCTGTCCATTCCGTTAAGAGACGGGAAATTCAAAGTGGATTGCATTAGCCGACCTGCATTTATAGCTTGTAATTACCCCGACACCCAAAATTAGATAGCAATGAAAGAATTTTAAATTTTAAAAATGTCCTGATTGTGTGGATCGCAACATTCTGTTTTAAATACTAAAAACTGTAATTTTTTTATTCGTTATGCTTCATTTGCCATCAAATGCGAAAGGTTATTGAAAAGAGCTCCGTCCAAAAATCCAAAGTTGTACTATTTGAAAAGACTGGAGTTGGGAGTTAATATATTTATTTACTTAATTTAACCCTTTATCAGGCTTGCCAGTAATTTTTTTCTGGGGAAAAAAACTTTTTTTACCAAAAAAAAAAACTTGTTTTCTACAAAAATTCTAAAATGTTTAAAGAAAACACTGGGGTGTCTCTTGGTGTTTCTTTACTACTTTTGCCCGGGACTAATATAATATTTCGTGTTATTATTATTAAATTTAATGAAAAAATTTTAATTTTAATTTTGTCGAAAACTTTTTAGAAAACAAATCTAGTGCAAACCTTTTCGCATCCCAAAAAACTTGAAAAAAGGGAAACCTTGGCAAATGGCAACTCTGCCTTTTAGGCAGAATAACGACCTAGCTTTTACCACTACCAATTTTGTGAATATTAATTTTATACATATGTATATGTGTGGCGAGACATATAGTTTAAAGTCAACTCCGAACGAAAGAATTATTAAGAAACTTTTCATGGCATGGACTACTGCGAGGAAACCATCGAGGAAATATTTTTTCATATTCATTTTTGTTTGAGATGTGCGTTCACCCACTGGCTGACCGACGACCTCGTGTCTACTAAACTGCGACGACTTTAATTAATTTAGTTTATTTTAATATTCGACAGACTGCCACTAAGCGCTATTTGCATGTCACACATTGCTATGTCCTCCGAATGAGTAGATTGAGCTATCTGAAGGCTAACCTTCACTTATCACTTTTTAAATATGAGCTGAACGATATGTATAATCGTACTTAGGGATTAGTTTTACATTTCCAATAGTTTTAGATCGATAGAAATTCCACTGTGCATATGACAGGCACAGGAGAAATCTAACAATCAAAGGCATGGACTACAGTTTTATTTTTTAATATTATATCTCATTAATTTAGAAAAGTCAAATACACAACAATAAATATCAAAGATTTTACATACATATGTACATATGTAGGTGCATTTGCATTTTCTTTCTTTTGAAAATGTTTGCTTCTTAATTAGAAGAGAATTTTTAATTAACTGGAAGAACGTAATAGAACTTTATCCAAAAACATTTACCAATGAAATTATAAATGATTATGGATAAAATTATTTCATGTATATGATTTGTACTATTCTATATACGCATTGCCCTCAGTGACAGTGACAACAGCACAGAAAACTATTATGATTGTATCATCTGTGATGTAGTATAATAATTTATAAATTATTTACATGCTTACATACATAGATACATATGTATGTATGTTGTTTTTTTTTTTAAGTACATTTCCTACTGTTCCGTAATTCTTAACAAGTTGAAATCGTATTGGTTCGCTTTACATGTGAGAGTATCTGTGTATTCTAATAAGCGTGTATAGGAATGACTGAATAAATGTTTGTGTGCAACCGTTTACAAGTTTCGTATCGATGAATATAACTCAGCTGTTGTTGTCGTTGTCGTTGCCGTTGCCGTTGCTCGTTTGTCTTATTTATTTTTTATTTTTATTATTACTTTTTTGTGGAGCAATGCGGAAGTGAAATTCGCGTTTATATATTTATTTTTTGTATTCACTTAACTTTTGTGCTCTTTTCTGTGGTATACTTTAATATGTACATTTGCGCTCATCAACGTTCGTATTGTTTACTCATATGCGAACATATTTCTATGAACATACGTATGTATATATCTGTATATATATAATATATACACTTACATATATAAGAAATACAGTAGGCAAAATTAAACGTCCGTCCTATTGCCTGAAAAACAAAATAAAGAACAAAATAAAAACAACAAACGATAAGATATGATAGTCTAAACTGGTAATATCCCCCACCATTCCCATGTCGTTATTACGAGTAAGTGTATAGCAAGCGAAATATCTTTTAGAATCTTTTTAGCAGTAGTGGAAGCAACCCAGCTCAACACAACACCACACAACGAAACGATTTGATTATTATAACGATCGCCAAGCGATTGCTCTTCTACGTTGAGTAGATGTTTTACAAGAGAAAATAGAGAGCATAATATTCCGACAGTTATTTGTTGGTACACTCAAAGAAAGGTATTAACCACAAATGAAAAATTAAAAGTAAGCTCCATGATTTTCAAATTTAAAATCATAATTTTTTACAATTTATATACATACATATGTACCTATATTACAACAGCAGGGTTTTAGAGCGCCATTCTTTTAATGTGATTCCTTAATATTTATTGTTTGCGCAAAGAGGAATTTAAACTAGTGTTTTCACTAAGGCATAATTTGTTATACCTATTGTAGTACACGGCTGGAAGGACAACCAATGTGTTAACTTTAGAAAATTTTATTATTAAGCCATAGAAGGCTGATTTTGAAATAATGTTACAACTTAATATATATACATACATATGTATATATATATATATATATATGTATATACATGTATAAGTATATAAACTATATATAATTTTAGATATACACACATATGTATATATGTACGTGGATTTGAATTTTTTTTATTTTTTAATACTATACTAATAACATCGCTTTTACTAGACAGTTAAGTCTATATATATTTTAATGCTTCTGCCGCAGATTCAAAAATTTTTTAAAATACAACAGAAAATCGACTTTCATACGCATACTTTTTGAGTCCAAATGCGAACATTCTGTAATCCAATCCCAATATTTATTGTTATACAATTTTAGTTAGTTAAAAAAATAATAGACAATAAGAACGAATAACATTAAATTGCAAAAAAAAATTATAATCCATTAGAAAATGTATATGTATACATATGTATGCTTGTATGTATATACATACATAAATACATAATTGGTCATTACATCCCTTTAGTCAGGATGTTGTGTGTCTTAATTTTATATAGGAGTGGCGGGAACTAGTACATTTTAAAATTTATTCCGAACGACAGTTTATTTTTTGAGAAACTTTCCATGGCAATTTTATTTATCCTCAGAGTTTTTGCCAGAAATCTGCTGAGAGGAAGTCGCCGAAGAAATATTTTTTTCTTATTTTCGTTTTGATGTCTGACTTAGGGTTTGAACCGAGGCCTCACGTCTAATAAGCCAACCCACTATTTTTTTCAGCATATCTTTATAAGAACCTTTATATTTTGTAGTAAAACACAATAATAAGAATAATAAAGGACTAGCATCGTTGTCTTTAATCTTTACACTAGATTTTTGTTTAATTGTTCCATAATTAATGAAATGAATAAATTTTTTGGAATTTTTTCAACGTTGATTGAATAGAAATATGTATGTAGTAAATATATGTAAATAAAAATATAATATTCGTAGTTATAATTAAAAGTTGTGTTATATTACTTACCGATTCTTCGGATAATATACGATTTTCAAAAATCTTTACGACAGAGCCAATTTAGCGGTTTTCGTAAAACAATGCAAAACTCCATTAACTCTTCGACGGAAGATATTGTTTAGAGTAGCAGTTCTGAGGATAATCTCCGCTTTGTCTGTTTCTCTTCAAATGGTCAATATTTTTGATTTCTTGTAATAGATTGCTGACTTTAATTCCGTTGCAATTATAGTATCTATGAGTAAACTGTATAGCGCTAAAACTTTGACAACAACTTTTCAGACATTTATTAGCTTTTGTTTCGTTCTACGCTTTGATTTCAGTTAACGTCCACTCAGCATTCTTCTTTCTTCTTTAGCAAAAATTAATTATTCAAAATGTAAATAATAAACGTATGGGAGAGTAAAAAGTTTTTGAATTCTGTTTGTTATTCTTTTTTTAAATGCTGTAGTCTAGTGATTTTTTAGCAAATAAATAATGCTTCCTTTATAATTATTCTTTATTATTTCGCGTCTCTTCTCTTCTTTTAATTCATTAAGAGACTGGGAAAAGAACGAGTTGATATATAATATTGCTTTTGTGTTGAAAATGGGTAAATATCATTACTTCCGTCTGGTTTTTGTTTTTGTACTCGTTATTTCTAGGTATATATATATATATATATATATATATATATATATATATATATATTTATTTGGTTTGTTTCTCTCTTCACCTATTTCGTAGGGGTTTTCTTATCGTTATCTTTTTTTGTTTAATAAACGTTTTCTCGATTCTCAGCAAATGCAAGTGCCCTTTAATATTTATTTTTACTTTATTGCCTTGTTGTCTTTTCTTTCATTTATTTGTTCGTTTGTTTATTTTTCTTTTTTCGTTTTTGTTATTGTTTTATTGTGGCTGTGTTATTGTTGTAATAACTTTGGCATTTCCGTTTATTTTAGCAAAATAATTTCCTCGTAGTGCACAATTTTGTTTCATTAAACTTTTAAATAAATTATATCAATAATTTCATACTGTTATTTATTTAAACTTTAACGTTATCTGTCTATTACTCGGGAAAATCTCAATTTTATTAATCACAATGAAAAGAGAAGAATCACATCTCCCCTTATGTTTTCATTAATTACAATAACAATCAATTTATTGTATGTTAACGAACGAAGAAAGTTAATACAATATACTTTTTTTTTAATATATGTCTCGATGAATTTATTTTAGACTTTTTAATCAGCGTAATAAACAAATCGCTATTTTTGCTCACACACTTCCTTAAACGTGTAAATATTTACTTTATTATTTTAACACCGAAAATACATACATATTATACTTTATTGCTAATGTACTGTTAAACTTATTAGATACACTGAAGATTAGATTTCGTACGCTTATTTATTTGGCCACTTTGGAAATATTCAATATCTAAAAAGTATTTTTAAAACTCAAAAAATGTTCTTTATTTTCTAATCGTTAATTTCCTTGTCTTATTTCTTCGCACTCTCTTCACCAAACCGACGTCATCGGCGGTTTACAATCGACTGGCAACAACATCTTTTGTTGGAGACACAACACACTAAATTCGATAACTTGTATTGTGAATAAAGTGTGTTCTTTCGATTCAAGCGACGACGAAAAGACAAACAACAACACTCATTACTCATTCAAAAGAAATTATGTAGAAAAGAAATCATCATAAGTTTATACCCGGAATAAGAGTGTTACGTGTCGAAAACATTGCTCAGAGAGGAACGTGCAGTGTTGACAACAAACTTTAGGAAATCAGTGTTACCATTTTCTCCTAAAATTATTCGAACTTACGATTTTATTTTTACGTATTGTCAATTACTGTATCGTATTGACAATGTACTGTATCAAAAGCATGTATGATTATTATTGTTAAACTTGGAAACCGTGCTCAATGTATAATATACCATGTACTACCCCTACGTACTTTTTGATAGTATACTATCTAACTATAGTTATCTAAATGATACCTAAGTGCGAAATTGTGTTGGTGAGAAAGATTATAAAAATATTATTTATTAGTGCTTTCTTTTGGCTTTATCGACACATTGGCTATATACAGTGGTGGCCACGAATTTAAGACATGACATATGACTGAGTTGTTTGAGATAATTTTTACATTTTATCGAAAAAATTATGGGTCCATGATATTTTTTTAGGATTTTAGTAATGTTATGAAGAAAAATTAATAATATTTTCTTACCTATATTCGGTTAAAAATTTTTATTTACATATTATATGCATAAACACAAGTTTTATCCTGGTCACGAATTTAAGACATAGGCATAATATAACACTATTCTCTAAATTAAGCTCAGCTTAATAAAAAAATCCTAGTATTTAGTGGGAAATCCTTTATTTTTCATCGCAGCAGCACATCTCCCGGGTAAACTTTCGACTAATGCCACATAACGTTGCTTTGGAATTGCATACCAAGCCCTTCGGATTTCTTCCCACAAATCGCTTTAATTCTTTGGTTTAACTGTTCGTACATATTCCTCAACATCATTTCACAGGTTCTCAATTGGATTGAGGTCCGGGGATTGAGCTGGCCATTTAAGAACAATGATATCGTTTTCCTCTAAGCAACTCTTCACTAGACGTGAAATGTGCTTAGGGTCATTATCATGCATAAATTTCTATATTAGAGGCATGTTGTCTTCAGCGAATGGTATCATTGTGTCTGTTACAATATTTTTGTAAACATGGTGGTCCATTTTAGAATTTATATTGTAAATGGGATCTACACCATGCCAGGAAAATGCTGCCCACACCGTCACATTTCCACCACCATGTTGTTTTTAGGGTGTACTTTGGATGATGCTCTAGGTTTGGAGGGCGCCATACGTACTGCTTTTCATCAGAGCCGATGCGGCAAAACTACAAAGTATATTTTTCCAAAATATCATGGGTTTCTTGAGATTTCTCAATTATCACAAAATTATCACAAATAAGTCTATCATATGTCGTGTCTTAAATTCGTGGCCACCACTGTATATATAAATATTTGCTGCTATTTAATGGCAAACGAAATTTTAATAAAATTTTTAATTTTATATTAAGTTTTCATCTTATTTTTTATTTGGAGCTATGAAGTGACTATACAAAATTTTACTTTCGTTGTAGTTCTAGGAGCGCTATTATACTCCCCATTAGATCAAAAAATAAAAGCTAATCCATCTATCTACGTATGCCTTAGCAAGCGTGGAATACTTCGCACATCTCATTTAATAATCCTTAAATGAATCTTATATACCAGTAAGAATTTGTGTAACCATTTCAAATACTCCGTGATACCTCAACCACTTTGCGAATGACAGGTTTAAAGACTACTAAACCTAAACCTTGTCTATATGCCTAGAGTAAAAATTGTTTCCAATATCATCCAGACTGGCTTCACAGACTTGTAAGTAAAAGCCTAAAATGAAATTATGAACAGACTTCTAAATGAAATGGCAACGATATCTTTTATGCTCCAAAAGTTCTTAATCTCATTTGTGTTTATACTTAAATACACATATATTTACATATAACTAAGTACACACATACATACATATACATGTATATATCTACATACATATATATCCATATAATAAATAATATATAATATATACATATAATATACATATTTAACTAGTTATATTCATACATTAATTATATATATGATATATATACATATGTATATGTACGTATATTATGTTATTGTTTTTTATATTAATTTTTATTACTTATTATTATATTTATTTTTATTATTGTTATTAATAATCTTCGTCTACCTATATATGTACACATGTGTATATAATACATACTTATGTACATGCAATCAAGGAAGGCAGTGAACTAGAATTTTGTTAAGAAATTGCTTTTCAGGCTTGTTCTTCATACCCATAACAATTCGTTCTAGTTTCCTTTTTTGAAGTTTATCTTTATAAAAACAATCAAGAAAGTAAGAAATCAAGAATTGGCTTCATAATAATTCAGGGAAATTAAAACAGATGTAAGTGAAAAGCTTATGGAACATGAAATAAGGAAGGTGGCACAGTTTGATGAGACATCTCTAAATGGTGAATGGGGAAATTATTGTTAATGATGAGAAAGAACTTGCTGGACAGACTCAGCAGATGATTGTAAAATATAAATCTGAATTGTAATAAGAACAGGAGCATACGGAAAATGTGAACGGCAGACATTCAGATAGACTTTAATAAAACTTATGTGGCTGACTTTGAAAAGTTGTTGAAATAACAAGCTTTTGAGCTAATGTTTTTTTTATTTATTTATTTATTGTATATCCCAGAAACCAAAGCAAACAATTCGGACAATTCGGCTCCCCACATTTATCGTTGAATTGGCACAAAAAAGGTAATTAAAAGTGGCATACTTGTGCGTATGTATGTATAAATTAATGTGGGATACATATGTACATAATATGTATGTATATTGAAAAACTTTAGAGGAAGACAATAATGTCAGCTTCCTTTTGAGAAGGTTAAATTTATGAAAAAATACATACAAAGTAACCATAAGTCATGGTATCGTGGTAGATATGAACAATCTTACAGAACAAAATTTTTGATGTATAAGTGTATTTGTACTCCATTTAACAACTTTGCCACAAGTTCTTGTTTGTATTCGGGTGAAGTTTATTGTCACTCAATCAGAGAATTTTTCCGTTTTACCAAATGATCCTACAAGTGCTCAACTGGGTTCATATTGGAGCTTTGTGAAAAATTATTAAGCAAGTGGGGATCGTTGTTCTTATTTTGTCTGCATTGTGATTGTAATTGTTCATAGGAACTTTATTTTTCAAATACTTGTAGATTAATCAGATAATTTGAAAAAAAGAACAAACAAAAATAACATTAAAAGCTAACCTAAGGCCCAGCTGGTCTTAATTTTGTTTTTACCGAGAATGGATATTTAAATATTTTTATTAGAAACATATCCTGAAACTATATTCTTGGTTCAATTAGCGTTTGTCGGCAGCAGAGTGATATCATAACAATACCAATTTACATCTTTGCTACCACAAATAGAAAGAAATATTTTTTAATACTAAAAGGAAAGCTCACGTGTTGATGGCTTAACCATTAAAATTTCTTCTATGAAAGTACCAGATAGTTATTTGTATAAATCATTTCTGTAAGATTGTGGCGTTAGACGATCATGTTCGTTACAAACTATTACTACTGATATTACTAGTGTAATTTTCGTTAACATAATATTTTAACGTCGAATTCAAAGTCGAAGACCTCACGGTCATCGATCAAACTGAAAGCAAAGGAGACAAATTGGCTTTAACACTTAACGGATGAAGCCCATAGATTTACATTTTTACATTATGACTTCCTAGGATGGATACATAACAGTCTTGTTTTGCTTGAAGATTTAGTATGTTGCGTTAGTTTTTTTTAGTTTATGTAAATAAATGTGGATCAGAAGGCAGGTTATCAGGAAACATGAAGTCTGTAAATTATAAGAGCAGGGAAGAAAAGTCCTCGCAAAGTCTGCAGATCGTTTGGAAAAAGGAATAAAGATTGATATGTTTGACATTTTTTTGCAGTATGCACTGCAATAACGATGAATGTTTTGCAGCATATTACACGATTAAAAAATACTAAACGCTTAAATGAATACTGTTATGCTGTTATATAAGAAATATAATTGATTTAATAAAGTTTTATTGTAGTTGTACAGCTATAAATCTATACATTAATGTTTATTTACTTTCCTTTAAAAATACTGGGAAACTAGGAAAGATAGAGCGGATTCCACCAGTTACTTAATTCCAAATTCTCTAAATTTCTTAAGCCATTTTTGGTTTTCTTTTCTCCACATTTAGTTTTTTTTTTTTGTTAGTTTTTACCGCGGTTAACATTTATTGGACCTTATAGAATGCAGTCTTGGTAAAAACCAATATCGGATCTTATTGAAGGGTTTAAAAAAGCTCCTTTAGTTATTTAGTGTCTTCTTACCACAAATTACATACATACATAATTGGCCATTACAACCCTTCAGCCAGGATTACGGCCTAGCTTCTCACACCACTCATGTTGTGTGCCTTAATTTTATACTTGAGTTGCGGGACCTACAGTTTTAACGTCGACTCCGAACGACAGATTTTTAGAAACTTTTTCATGGCAGGTTTATTTACTCTCAGAGTTTTTGCCAGAAATCTGATGAGAGGAAGTCGCTGAAGAAATATTTTTTTCATTTCGTTTTGATGTCTGGCCTGGGGCTCCGACCCAGGCTTTACGTCTAATAAGCGAACACACTACATACTAGACTACTGCGACTACTACCACAAATTAGTACAATTTTTTTTTTGGATTTAATTATGACTGGAACGTCTTTACTATTGAGAATTTTACTGAACGTTGATAAAAGAAAATTTGCAATGCGGTTTTAAAAATACATTTAGATGCCTGAATACATACATTGCAGAAATATACATATATATACAGTGGTGGCCACGAATTTAAGACAGGACATATGACTGAGTTATTTGAGATAATTTTTACATTTTATCGAAAAAATTATGGGTCCATGATATTTTTTTAGGATTTTAGTAATGTTATGAAGAAAAATTAATAATATTTTCTTACCTATATTCGGTTAAAAATTTTTATTTACATATTATATGCATAAACACAAATTTTACCTGGTCACGAATTTAAGACATAGGCATAATATAACACTATTCTCTAAATTAAGTTCAGCTTCATAAATCATTTATTTTTGATCACAGCAGCACATCTCCCGGGTAAACTTTCGACTAATGCCACATAACGTTGCTTTGGAATTGCATACCAAACCCTTTGGATTTCTTCCCACAAATCGCTTGAATTTTTTGGTTTAACTGTTCGTACATATTCCTCAACATCATTCCACAAGTTCTCAATTGGATTGAGGTCCGGGGATTGAGCTGGCCACTTAAGAACAATAATATCGTTTGACTCTAAGCAACTCTTGACTAGACGTGAAATGTGCTTAGGGTCATTATCATGCATAAATTTCTATATTGGAGGCATGTTGTCTTCAGCGAATGGTATCATTGTGTCTGTTACAATATTTTTGTAAACGTGGTGGTCCATTTTAGAATTTATATTGTAAATGGGATCTACACCATGCCAGGAAAATGCTGCCCACACCGTCACATTTCCACCACCATGTTGTTTTTAGGGTGTACTTTGGATGATGCTCTAGGTTTGGAGGGCGCCAGACGTACTGCTTTCCATCAGAGCCGAAGCGGCAAAACTCCAAAGTATATTTTTCCAAAATATCATGGGTTTCTTGAGATTTCTCAATTATCACAAAATTATCACAAATAAGTCCATCATATGTCGTGTCTTAAATTCGTGGCCACCACTGTATATATATAATGCGAAGCTACTTCCGCGTGCGACAACGCCCTCCTTTATACTAATCGACCACAAACAAACCTATACTATGCAACAAGTATAAACTAAATGACATATCCGACTATCTATCTACTCCATATATGTCATTTTAAAATACTTGGTACGTAAATAGCAGGTTAAAATGAAATTAAAGGCGTATAAAAAGATGAAAATAATTCTGTGTGTTTACTTGAGTAGTTTGAACATTTTTACTAACTTCGTCTTCTCATTTCCTTAACAATTGACAGTAACGTAATCTTATTCGCTTAGATTTACACACTTGAACCGATATGGAGTATCGGTGAATGCATAAGTAGTCGCTTAGTGAATATAGGTGATCCTTAAATGAGCCATTTGTCCAGAATAAAAAAATCATCGTAATTAGTATTCCATGCCCAATTATTTTACTACCTTCAGGTCTACTCTTAAAAAAATGAAAACTTTAAATATGGGAAGATGCTATTCGTTAATATTCTTGTCCACTTACCGTTTTTATTGTCGGTACTTTTTGTACATACAATATCGTCAGAAATGTAATATGAATTTTGTCACAATTTAAAACAATTGAAAATGGTCGTTCAAATATAATGCCGGGAAGAGATTGTGCTTTTTCCGTCAAAGTATGGGTTCCATATATTGGAATAATCGAACTATATACATATATGCCGTTAGATTAGAAGTAATGCCGCTGTATTAAGTCTTTCAGAAAGGCAACGACCAATAAATTAGGAAAATATATGTACGTTCAGTAATAAGTAATTGAATGTGTTGAAGTGCAAACCAAAGCATCCATATTTAAAATCTAAATAATCTATTGCGTTAAACTTGACAAGTAGTAAGGATCTTAGAAAGCAAATCCCGAACTTGCAACAAATTATTAAAAATCAGTGTTTAAAAAGTGTATTAAATTGATTTTGCTGGGTTTATCTTAAAATGTACAATACATTTCTTTTTATGAAAACGTACGACATTATGAAGAAATTTTTAAGTTCAATAATAAAAAATTGAAATGTAATAATTCAAATCCATCGCAATTTATTACCTATGTATTTGTATATATAGCAAGAAATACATACTATACATATATTATATATTGTCTATATGTGTATATATATAAAGAAATAGAGGGATAGAAGTATACTATATATGTATATCGTCATTATGAAAATGCCAATTAATACTGTTATGTGTTTTTTTTTTATTTGATCTCAAATTAAATACCATATATCTGCATATGTACTACATACATACATCTGTTGTGTGTGTTAATTTTATACGTGATAGGCTGGACCTTCAGTTTTAAGTCGATGCCGAACGACAGCTACTTTTGATGGCAAATTTATTTGCTCTCAAAGTTTTTGGCAGAAAAGTGCTGATAGGAAGTCGTCGAAGAAATATTTAAATTTCGTTTTGTTGGCAATGTCTGACCTAATTTTTAAGTCGTGGCCTCACGTCTAATAAGCCAACACATTACCTACTAGGCTACGGCGACTTCACATACATATGTATGTACTGCTTTGATTAATTCTTTAAATGCAGTTCATTCCTTTTCCTTTACTTTAAATTACCATTTATTTTTAATTGTTTTTTTCATCAGGAATAGAATAGGCGTTTGTTTCCAAATGATTTCTAAGAATTTCGTAAGAGGATGAAAAAACTATCGTTTAATAATATGTATATGTATTGGTCGGCAGTGTTTATTTCCTTTTCACATTTTCTTTTGTTATTGTAACTTACAATAAGATATTGGTTTGTTGTATTTGTATGCATTTTAGATCTCAGAACTGATAGAAACTACAGTGAAAAAAAGGAGTCTCATTGATATTATGTATTATATTTTTCATGAGATAGTTATAAAGTTTGTAAATAAGGACAATAGTGAGTCCTTAGGTACATGTCACATATGGATGATTCTTATTTTGAAATAATGTATGTTTATGTATGAGCGATACCTCATTTTTTATTCCTTTGCTTAGTTCATTCGTTATGGTGATAATCTTTTGTTTTCATTGTTATAAAGGAATCAGTGTTTGGTTCTAAAATCTTTCTCTTGTACATTTTTCCTTGAAATTTGAAACCTTTCACTTACTTAGGTTACAACCAGTACATTTTACTTAAGTTTGGTGTCTGAAACTATTATGTTGTTGTACCTTTTACAATGTTTTTATTCAAGGAGAAATCCTTACTTTATCCCCTGTAAGTGATCGTGTTTTTCAAATACATACGCACCATTGTATTGTATACATACATACATACATACATACATCTTTACATACATATATTCGATTGTTTATAAAACAAATACAAATGCTTATATACCTACATACATACATACATTCTTCAATTTTAAAATAGAACGACTTACATAATACGGACATTCTTGATTCAAATTTTAAGTCCTGAAATTATAAACAAGTGAATCGCTTACTATCCAATAAATTTTTTTTATGTAGTCATATGCATATACACTTTATAGTAGTGATATACATTACATATATGTACATACATACTACTTAAATACATAGTTACATATTATACCTATAACCTATACATATATAATACATATGTATGTATGTGTGTGTGTATACTGCATGAATTGATTAAACAAATATATATTTATAAAGGATACTTGTGTGTAAATGAACATGTGTATGAAAGGGAACGTCGACAATAATCTTATTGTGTAGGTTGTTTACTTTTCAGAAGTTGTTCTTTTACTTTTTATGCTTTTTGAGATTTTTTAACACACATGTGCATCTAAAGTGTTCCCACGGTTTCTACTTTCTTTTCAAGTGCTAAAAAAAAAGGACCTGCTGGTGTCCCTAATTTTTGTTTGTGTATCTGTATCTTATGTATTCTTCAAGCTGAATTAAATCTTTTAAAAATCCTTGAAATATTGTCATTCAAAAATCAATTTGTTTTTTAATTCAAATAATTATGAAATATGTATATTGTTTTAAACAGTTTTTAATAATAGTTTTTTTCTATTCAAAACTTTTGATTGATTAATTTTTTAATGTTTGTTAAAAAATGTGTGTATATGCTCATATTCAATTCATATTAGTGTTATAAATATGTATTTGTATTTTGCTGCATTGTCATCTACTGATGGTACGATAATATTTGATCTGTTTTCCTTGGAGTTTAATTCCTTTTCAGGACAGTGATTTCCGTTTAAAGGAACTTTTAAACTACCGTCATTTCCGTTCGACTCATTTGACGTCGGTAACATACGAAACAAATATTAGAAATAACGAATAGCAAATACATATGCACTTAATTACTGTATAACACCAAAGTGATGTGTAACCGAAGTATGTAGAACATAAGTTGTCTTATTTTCTTTGTCATATTTGCGTAACATTTTAAAATATTAGCAAATTTCTCTGTATATTATCACAATGTATTTAAGGGCAAATAAAGTTTTGAAATCTACATGTACTAAAAGTGTTAATCACCTTCTACTTCGGCATCTTCAGCTATTGTAGCATCATCCTCTTCCCATTTTCAATGTGTTGTTTACACTGTTGTTGTTATAATAATGGCTTCAAATGGTTTTAGAACTCTGTTGCTCATTACTAAACGAACAAATCCTTACACGTCCTCTACAGGATAAGCATTCAAATACGTTTTAACTGTAATTTTGGAACAGACAAATATTCAAATGTTCCCCCCCCCCCCCAATTTTATCTATTAGACTGCAATTGATAAAACCAAAGACATTTTAGAAATATTCAATTTAAATAAGAATATAAAATATTTTCTACATAAAATCCTTATTTTTAGTATTTATTGCTAGTTATCTTTACTGAAAGCACATGTAGGTATGATAACAAATGTAGTTGGCTGTTTGAAAGTTCGTGTGTCCGTAAAGATTATTATAGCGTTTGTAGTTGTTTCCTTGCTTCAAGGCTTTTGAATACTGTCGCTTCCTTGAAAATGTTCAACTTCCTGTTTCCGGGATATACTCTCAACTTATTGTAATATTTTGCATTTGCGAAAACATTTTCAGGAAACAAAGTACGTCGCCCTGTTATTTCAATTTTCCCTTTAAGCTTTCACGATTAACATTAAGAGTATGCCCTCTTCACACAACCATATCACCACCCACTGCTTACATTTTTATTTATACCTCTTTTATTCCTCTTTATTCGTTTAACATCCTTTTTTTTTTGCAAGTTTTATGCCTTCCACCGCATACAAGTTCCTGTCTATAATGTAAATGTATATGTGAGAGTATGCACTATACAGAATAGACGTATTCATCGTTTGGCTGTTCTACTCGATTTTCTCTTTTTATTTCTGTGTATCACCAATGAATTATTTTGCGAACACTCAACCACGCATCTATCAACATTGCGATTAAAACAGAAATTTTTAACTAGATATTGAAATTTTATCTGAAATATATTGTGTAGAAAATGTATTGTATGTATTTGAATCGCACTGAAGAAAAATAAACGGACATTCGCATATACATATGTATGTATGTATTTTCTTGGGATGACGTCCTCAGACGAATAGTGATCGTATGCTGGGATCCGAATTCCTACATTCTCTTATATGAAATTTCTGGTCTGATAAAGCAAAGTAAGGTGAATTAAGGAATGTAGGAAGGAAGGATCACCCAATAAACGTCACTCTAGTCAGTAAATGCCTAGCAGAACATACATCGCCCAGTATGCGAAATGAACAAGCTGCATTCCGAGTGCATCGGTCTTGCGTTGACTAATGTAACAGAACTTTGAATGTTGTGCCCCATTGTGCAATGTGCGTCGATACTGAAAAACTACGTAATATAAACGGCAATACAGTACAGAATATTAACTGACAAGATAATCCGTCTTACCAAAGTACTATCATATAACAGCGCGATATAGAGAAATATGTTACACTAGCAGAATTGTCTATCACTGAAATACACCAATTTAAGTCGTAGATTCATTCTGTCCTCGCGGTATTACCATAAAAACTGCAGTTAATTTAGCCGAAGACATTGGAGCTCATAAAAATAAACGTTACTATACATATTATGTAACGTAAACGCATCAAGGATAGATCCACAAGAATTAAATGATTTAAAAAGCCGTTGTTTAGAGGGAATAATATTCGAGTTTAAGGTTATTAGAATCTCTAATGAAAACCTACCGACAAACTCAAGGCAAGAGCATATTTTCCGAAAAATCTAACGTCGCCAATGAAAGAGATTTGGTAATACCCTCTCCCACATGGAGACTTCTTGTGGATGCAAAAGTCGTAGAGACGGCCTGTGGACCGAACGGCAGATTTTTTGGAAACTTTTCATGGCAATTTTATTTAATTACAACGAAACGACAACAAAAAAATACTTTTGTTATTGAATATGTACTTACATTCAAAATATTTACGGATCAGAATGAAAAAATGATACTTGCCAACAATGTGGAATATTTTGTTTGTTTAAAAGTTTCACAAATACCTACCACAGTAAATTTTCACATGAACAGGGTTGAAAGTTGAAAATAGATTAAATACGGATCTGATTTTAAGAATCAAATTATAATGGCAAATTGATTCAAAGCGGCATTTCAAATAGTGCACATATTTCCTTTTTTTTCGAATAGATTTCATAATAGTCGTAAATTTCAATGATAACATTTTACTTGTGTTGAAAAATTAGAAGAAATTTCAGCGAAATATTCGAAAATACTTATAAAATTAGACAAAGGCTAAGTTATGTATGTATGTACTGAAGGGTATGAACATTGATACTTTTTTCTTGTAGAATATAATTTAAAGTAGCGTCCAAAATTCCCATGTTTTCCAATGATTTAATTAGCGATTCACAGCACATTGCAATAAAACTTTTATAAATTATATGCATTATTAACCAACAACAATAGTCAGCTCCAAAACCAAACCTTCTTCTGTTAACTCCATATACATACGCATATACATATGTAAGTAAAATCCCATAAAGTCTTCTGACATACAAACACTTCTGGATTTTCTATAGAATGAAAGGTGAAATTTTAAATCTTAAAAACCCAACAAACTTAGAAGCCGATTGATCAACAATCATTGTTGACAATCACATACTCTGCACAGCGTACAATGACAGTTAATGATTAAATGTAAACAAAATTTTATGCATAAATATTGAAGTATGTATGTTTCATACATGCTTAAACAAATATGTGTGCATGAGTTTTTTTTTTACCAAACACACAAATATCAGCGATTAGAAGGAATTGCTACTGCCACAATGTATCCATCTTAAGTACATACAAACAACCTTTGAAAGAGGTTCGACGTGGACTGCACGACAAAATAATCAACATGTACAAGGTTCACTTCTTCATTTCTTAACAAGAATCAAGACGACATAAGCGGACAAACGGACTGAAATGGATTGAAACGGACATTGCACCTACACTTGTTTCTTTATTTCTTTTTATAAGTATGTATGTATATTTTTTATTATTATCATTTATAATCAATATACATATGTATGTATGTATGCACATGTACATATGTATGTATATGTATACACACATATTTTTATTAGGGTTTGGCTTAACTTTACTCAAATTGGTTGGCAGTGGTTAGCCTAGCTGGCTTAGCCTGGCCCAACTGAATACGAAGAAAGAAATGAATTTTGTAACCACAGAATGAGTATTTGTGAGCAACAAATAAATTCTGTATGCAGAACGCAGGCGCACTTGGTTCGGTAACAAATATATAAACTGTGATGAACATCAGTCAGTACATTATAAAGGTATAAAGAACACGCACGTGAAGGAATTGAATGATTTTTTTCTTTTTCTTTTTATTAAATGCTATTGTAATTGTTGTTTTTGTTGATTGTTGCATTTACCGATCACAATTTGTATGCATGTGTTGATGTGGTATGTATGTACAATGCAAATGAACACATTTTAACAAATTGTTTACGATCATTTCTCTACACATCTACCCCGTTACAATTGCAATTCTATAAGCTTACCCGGCAAACGTGAGAGCTTGATTATGAATGTATATGAATATATACATACATACATACATATTTTCATATTGAGAAAGATTTCAAATCAAATTTTAAGCTTTAAACGATAATGATATTGTGAGAGCTTTTCCAAAAAAAGAAATTAGTTCCAGTATCGAGAAACATTCCAAACTGTTGTTTTCAAGTATAAAACTTTGACTAGAAGTAAATACGGAAGTTTTATGTAATTCAGAAGAACGTTAAATTTTTATTCATAACCAACATGAATATGAATTTTTACTCTGTTAAGAATTTTTAAATTTGAAAGGAAATATTTCGAATGATATATGTACATACATACATATGTATGTATATGACAGAAAGCCACTACTCTACTACTCAATGGAAATGAAGGCATCTCTGGAATAATAACATAGAGTGAATACTTGGACTTTACATAAGCCATATTTTTAATCACAATATTCAACGTTAGAGTTTTATTTATATTTTAATTACACAATATATTATAATCAATACATACGCACATACATATGTATATGCCTATTATTATTAATTTTAACTATGTATTAATTTCAGGCCAATTATCACTATAAATTTGTTAAGGCATTTAAACAAAAACAATAGTCACAATGATGATAATGGATTATGCAATAAAAATTCAACAACAACTATAATAAACTACATATATGAATATAACATTTCCTGAAAGAACATGAAAAGATAAATAAATATTTAATAGGAACGTAATCGATTAAAGTAATATTATAAGAGAGTACCAAAAAATACAAATGACCTAATAAATATAGGAACAGAATGAGAATTATTTTTAACTTAATGGCGAGTGCACTTAACGTCATCCTAACAAAATTTTTCTTTTGTTGCGACGAGTATACTCTACATAAAAACTTTATAGACTTTGTATAAGTTTTCATGCTTTGATGATATATAACACATACAGTGTATCACTAAAGTGAGTATGCAGCATGAAAAAATTACATACATAATTGGCCATTACAACCCTTCAGTCAGGATTACGGCCTAGCTTCTCAACATCCCAATTTTTTTTCCAAAAATATGCAGAAAAATATGTGTCAAAAAGTGTGGAGAAAAGTGAACACTGAGCTCGATCCAAAATATATGGCTGCCACAGTAAAACTTGGTGGTGGATCGGTTATGGTATGAGGGTGTATGACAGCATCATGTGTTGGATATCTTCTGTTTATCGAAGGAATAATGGGTAAGAAGGTGTATTTGAACATTTTAAAAAACAACTTGCATCAAATAGGAGGTAAATTGGGACTAATAGGATCATTTGTATTCCAACAGGACAATGGCCCTAAACATAGAGCCCATATCGTTAGAGATTATCTTTTGTGTAATACGCCAAAACAGCTAAAAACTCCTTCCCAATCACCCGACCTTAATCCAATAGAGCATCTGTGGGATTATCTCGAAAAAAAAAAATCAGAAGTCATCTCATTGCAAGCAAAGACACTCTAAAAACTACACAACTTGAGGAGTGGAATAAAATTCCACATTCGGTTACCCAAAATCTTATAACATCTATGCCATCGAGATTGAAGTCAGTCAAAGAGGCAAAGGGCTATCCAACAAAATATTAAATATCAGCCTGACTTTAAAAATTAAATCATAGTGCCAATTTTTGTGAACTGCATACTTACTTATGTGACCTGAATTCTAACCATTTTGTTAATTATATTGTTATTAACTAGTAATGAATTAGAAACATTTTTGTTCCTTATTATTTTTCTTAAGTTTATACTTAAAATAAATGAAAAAATATAATATTTGTGTTTTTATTTCAAATCTTAAGCAATTTTTCCAATCATTTCAAATATATATATCTCTGCATATTCACTTTAGTGATACACTGTACATACATACATACATACATATGTATGTACATTTAGATGTGGATATCGTTTTTTAATCTGGGAACTTTCGAAATTCCTATAAATTAATTTCGTTTAGCATCCAGAAATAAAAATCAATTTGCATCATTGAATAAATTGTACTGATATAAAAACGTTCATTTTTGAAAAAGCATAAAAAGTAATTTTAGTAGGTACATATTTTATTTTTATTGTACATGAATTAGTTATCAGAATTTTAAAATACTAACGCATCTGCACCTGTATGCACATAAACCTTTTAAGCAAGAGGTTTTCTAATGTAAATATGTTCTGATACGTGATTGAAAATACTGTTATTTTTTTATTGTTCCATGTACTTTTATGCAAGTGCAAGGTATGCGTGGCATTTTAAAAAAACAATATGTATACATATGTACAGATATGCACGAACATACATACCTATAAACATTTCGAACTAAAGTTTTTGAATTAAGTGGTTTTATATTCGAAAATATAATTAGGCTTTAAGATATTAATTCTAATACGAAACAATGAAATGACGACTTTATTAAAATATATACTATGAGCGATCTCTTTCAATACAAAGACGTTTTTTTACTTTTCTTTAAATTTTATTAATTTACGTCGCTTTAAAGTACATGATGGTATGTCACAATTGTGGTTAAAAACCTTAGGTGAATTGCTAATAGCCTCTGCGGGGAACTAAAGCATTTTCAACACAATTTTATTAAGAAAATAACAGGATGTTCCAAATGCTTTGGAATCCATGGGAATTGCTCTTAAATCAAGCTTTTAAAGTTATTACAGTATGAAGTAAATAAAATGTGTATTCCGTTAATTTCAGTCACACAAATGTAACAACATTTATACTTATGAAACTCGAAAATATATTCAAATAATAAATAAATCAAGGCAGCATATAAAATAAATATACAAAAGGTCTATGAACAAAAGTATATATACAATTACATATTTGATTTTAATTTTGTGCTGCTATGATGTGAAATCGCCGTAGTCTAGTAGGTAGTGTGTTGGCTTATTAGACGTGAGACGACGGTTCAATCCCCAGGCCAGATTTACTTACTTACTTAATTGGCCATAACAACCCGTTCAACGGATTTCGGCCTGCCGCAACACATCCTTCCAGGCGCCTCTGCTACTTGCGCGCCTACGCCACCAATGGTCACATCAATCGATGACAGGGCTTCCTCGATTTGGTCCTTCCAACGAATACAAGGTCGTCCTCTTCGCCGACTTCCGCAGATACCCGCATCAAATACTCGTCTCGCCGGAGCATCCTCATCCATTCGAACGACATGGCCGAGCCAGCGCAGCCGCTGGATGTTAATACGCTGTACAACGTCAATGTCGTTGAGGAGCTCATACAGCTCACTGTTGAATCGGATACGGAAATCATCGCCAACACGCACTGGACCGAAGATCTTACGTAGCACTTTTCTCTCGAACACTCTCAAGGCCGCTGCATCAGTACTTAATAGGGTCCATGCCTCAGCGCCATAAAGAAGCACGGGTAGGATGAGTGTCTTGTAGAGTATTAGTTTTGTCGCACGAGAGAGGTCTCTGCTACTCAATTGCCTATTGAGACCATAGTAGCACCTGTTGGCAAGAGTGATCCTACGTTTGATCCCGAGGCCAGACATCAAAACGAAAATATTAAAATATTTCTTCGGCGACTTCCTCTCAGCAGATTTCTGGCAAAAACTCTGGGAGCAAATAAAATTGCTCTGTCGTTCGGAGTTAACTTTAAACCGTAGGGTCTCGCTACTCATGTATAAAATTAACGCACACAACATAAGTGGTGTGAGAAGCTAGGTCGTAATCCTGACTGAAGAGCTGTAATGAGCAATTATGTTGTATGTATGTATATGTGTGTATCCAGACGGTAATTGGATGTTGTAGAATTGTCATCATCATACAGACTTATGAGTATATTGCCAACAATATCAAAACTGTTCAAAAACAGCTAATGTTTAAACTATTGTAAAAGCGAGAAGGTATATTTCGGGCTATTAATTTAAGGGCCAAGGAAACACAGCACAGAGCATTCTTCTTTTTTCATAGTCGTTTCCCAAGTATTCGACTTAAAAGTCTGACACATAAGTTGAAATAAAACTTTGCTATTCATATTGAGAAAGTTATGTTGGAACCGAAGTTATATTTAATATACGTATACATACTTGTATTATGTTAAGCCACGAAGGATTGCCACTCTACAGTTAAAGCAGAAACTACATTTAAAAAGTTAACTTCTAAAAAATTAAAATAAAAAAACTTATTAAACCTAGGTATTTACAGTACATATCCATTTTATATTAAATAAATTCATTTATTTAGGCGATAGATTTAGTTCGCATGGCGATCTTCACTAGACGAGAACTCAAAAGTTGAAACCTCAAAGGAAAAACGAAAAAAGAAAATATTACTTTCGGTTACTTTCTCTTAGCACCCATTAGGCCAATAATAACGTTTTTTACTATGAAATTATTATCCGAAGGGGTTTGACAGGGTATGATATATCATATGGAATCCATTTGACTTATATTAAAATAAACGAATGTATTAGTTTCGAAAATTGTATTAAAAAGTAGAGGCTTTCAAGTAAAGCTTTAAATATGAATAGAGGTGTCAAATGGGCTGTGTTGGCAAAGGTATTCTGAGGAGGTATGGTAGTGTTGAGTAGAGTGTCAACCGAGATGGAAAATCTATTATTCTCTCGTTGATAGGTTTGCAATTGTTGACCATATTGTTTTCGATGATGGAATTTTGTTTTTTATATTCAACTTTTGATGTTGGGTTTGAGATTTTTGGAGTCACTTCATTTCGTTAATTTTGTTGTTATACATTGTTTGTTTGCAGTGGAATATAGTGTAGTACTATAAGTGTTTTCGTTGTTTTTTCTTGAAATATTCAGGAATATATATATGTATATTGTATGTAACAGATAACAGTGATGACTCGTACACCGAAAAAAAAACCGAAGGTATCCTTAGATGTGGGAAACGTCTCTCAGCTTATTTCGATATCTTTTCTACAATTATCTACATTAAATTCACTGCATTAGCAATAAATTAGTATTTATCATATCAATCATCCAAATATTTATATATTTAGTAGTATGCTTATTCTATTATTAGCTGCAATAAATACAAGAAAATCATAGATAAGCTATTATTTTAAAATGCTTTATTAAAGAAATACAAATGTCTCATAAGATATATATTATAATAAAAAAAATGTACTTATGCAACAAATTAATTTTTCCTATGTACATATATATACATATATTCATGTTTATTAAACTGGAAATCTTACCGAAGTAAACATAAATTTATTTATAATTTAGCTCGCAAAGCTTCAATACGACCGGCAGTAGAACGTTGAAGGTCCATTAGTTTCATAGCTGCGCCCATATTGCCTTGTATCTTAATCTTTCCTTGGAAAAATGCTTTTTGTGGTGGTAATTTACCCGTCATAAGATCCGTCACATCATCATCATTGATAATAAAGGTAACATCACATTTTTCTTTTCCATTTAAAGTAATTTTTCCTTTTCCTTCTTTGGCATTAATAGTCCAGAAAGCAGACTGCCCATTAGGACCGTTTGTAACTTTAAAACCGTAGATAGCGCGAACTTTTTCAATCAAATTGTCTTCATCTTCCTGCATAGCTTGTTCTAACAGTTTCAATAATGGCCAAACTTTAAAACCATCAACATTTGTCGCATTTGAGGATGTCAAGTTGTACTTGATTCCAGCGGCAGCAGGAAAGCCTAAACGGTACAGAGCAACAACAACTGCGCCACCTAAACCTAGATTGTGTTGTAATGCTAATTTAACGTCTTTTACTTGACGTTTTTCAGCTAATCCACGCAATTGCCAACACAATTCTGCACACTGTGCTAATCCAGTAGCTCCCAAAGGATGACCCTTTGATATAAGACCTCCACTCGGATTTATAACATATTTTCCTCCGTATGTATTATCTCCGCGATCAATTAACTCTCCTGCACCGCCCTCAGGACAGAGGCCCAAACTTTCGTAAGTAATTAGTTCATTAGCAGAGAAACAATCGTGTAATTCCACAACTTGTACATCAGTCGGCTTATAACCAGATTTAGCAAAAAGCCGAGAGGCTGCCAATTTCGTCATGTCATACCCAGCAATTTTCATTAACGATTTGTCTTTAAACGTCGATTCGGGATCGGAAGCCATTTCCATACCAATAATTTCTACAGCCTGAGCTTCTAAACCATGTCTGCGCACAAACGCTTCAGAGGCTAAAATAGCAGCACCGGAACCATCGGAAGTAGGGCAACATTGCAACTTTGTAAGAACACCTTCAACAACAGTAGGTGATTTCATAATTTGTTCCAAAGTATATTCATCACGAAATTGGGAATAGCTAAAAAATTAATAAAAGATAAATTTTAAGGCAATGTCCTAGTCGAAACAAGCATATTTTACTACAGTCGAACTTTTTATTTAAAGTACAATTTCAATGTTGTATCAGTTGAATAATTTAGTTTCTTTATATGTATTAGTACATATTATGTTAATTATTTTTACTTTAATATATAGAATTTTATCTCTACTTGCAAGCAGAAACATTTTAATATAGTCCTTGTATCGATTTATTGCAACTGTTTATAATGATCATACTAACTCTGGTTACATTTGATAGAAGACTTTGTATTAACCATACTACAGATATAGAAAAATTTAACAATAATTAACTTAAATTTCAGTGCTTACAAAAAAGTTGATAAGACTCTTCTACATTTTTATTATTAAAAGGAATTGTTGCAGGGAAATTAATTAAATTCATTACGACAAATGTGCGATATTGCACAGACTTGTGATATGATTGATTTTTGATTACAATTTTAATTATTTTATATTCAGTAACCAGACTTAATTTCTTTTAGTTATGCTAAGTATTTACTGATAGACAATAAGCGGTGTTATCAAACTTATGTAATGTACTGGAAAAAAAGAAAGCAGTGAAGAAGATCTTCACATTTTGAAAATATACGCATTAAATATTTACGAAATCACAATTAAGACATATAATCGCAATTATGTATAGATGCGGTCTATGATAACAGCCCCTTAAAAATATTTGCAAATTAAAGTCCTTGCAAAATATTTGTGCGTAATGGTGAAACTATGTGAAGGAGAGGACATATGTAGTAAAGTTTATAAAAGTCCAACGAACGTAATTGACAGAGCACGTATAAACGACAGCAGGTTGTAAAAGTCAATGCTAAACTACCATATCATAGATACTAAACAACGAGAACAGACTTAGATCGCTACCGCGAACGAAGCATTGCTTAGACTCGCCTTCTCTTTCAGCATGTTCAAATTAAAATTAATCTATTTTCTATATAAAGTTTATATCTATATAAAATAAACAAACTTATCTCCTATCAAATATATATATTTTTTATGCATATTTGTAAATTGATACACTTACGGATTATTGACTGAATGCTTGTGATTCTTGTAAGCAATTTTTCCAAAATGTTCTGGTTTAGTGCCGTACTTCTTCATATGTTCCTTACCAGCATTTCCAAAAATTTGTGCCGCCATGGGTCCTGCACCAATTTCAGTCAGTTCTGCCATTTCGGTGATATGACGTTCCATCGGATTTGCACGATCAAAATACTGAAAAATTTTAAAAATTGAGTTAGTATAAAATATTTTAAGCTTAATGCATTTATAAATATAGAGAAAAGGTACTAATCTATATTAAAAAAAATACCTTTGCCGACAGAGAACCACGTTCCATTTTTTCAAAGCCACAGGCCAACACACAATCTGCATTACCAGATTCAATGATTTGCTTCCCCAAATACAGTGCACTTGAACCAGTTGAGCAATTGTTGTTAACGTTGTATACTGGAATGCCGGTCATGCCAACTTCATACAATGCACGTTGTCCACACGTGGAGTCTCCATAAACATAACCCACTGTAGCTTGTTGTATTTCATCGTATGATATTTTTGCATCAGTTAATGCCTTTGTTATGGCTTCTTTTGCCATATCTGGGTAGCATATATCAGCACGTCGACCCGGTTTTTCAAACTAAAATTTAAGAATATTTATTTATAAACGGATAAAGATTTTTATAATTAAATCATCATTACAATAATTAAATTTTGTTTTCGGAGACCTAATACAAATTATGCCTTAAACTTTGTTTATTGATTATCCTGCTGGTTGACGTCATTAATTAAAAAGTATTCAAATTAAGTTTAAGTTTTTTTTTTTATTATTGTAGTACTTTATTGGCACGTAATTTTTTTTTTGTTTTTTTTGTTATTGCTTTTTATAACTTGAAATGTTAATTCTAAAGTAAATAAATTCCTAATAATGCGGAAAAATGGTTTAAATATCAACACATATGACTTAAATAGAATATTTATATCAATAACTGTGTTTTAATTTTATGAAACTAACAATTCAATACATACATATATAGAGCTTTTTCAAGAAATGTTTTGAAATAGCAAAGAACGTTTGATTTTGATTTTTTTAAAATAATTATTCTTTACCTTCTTTGTACGCTCTAATACGCTGACTTTTATTCAAAAAATGAAAATTGGAGAACTACGAGAGTATCTAACTGAACAGTTAAAATATGTTGAAGAAGCGCAACCGTACAGACTGAGAAATGCAAACGATTTTAGGCTACAGCAAGCAGAAACAAGTGCAATGCAGAAATCATTATACTATGAAGGACTGAATATGTACAACAAAATGCCAAATTATTTGAAGAATGAAGGACATATAATAATGTTTTTAGAAAAAATGTTGTAAACCTTGTTAGAAATAATAGTAGTTAAACTCATGTTATAAAAGTATTTCAAATACTACTAAATAAACTTGAATTTTAAATTTTAAACAAAGAGTTTTTTTTTATTGAATTTAATTATATAGACATCCACATAATCAATATTAATAGACGATAAACATAATTAGGGATGGGAATAAAAAAATAACTTCAATTAAATAAAAAAATCTAAAATTACAGTGAAAGTGCTTTTAGAAATTAAATTACCATATGTATATTCAAATTATGATTGTGAAATTTTCCTATTGTGATCATTTGGTATATATTCAGTTTACGGTTATTATCCAGTTACAAAAGAGAGTGGATTAAAACATTTGGGTATCCACGAACAATTTTACAAGTCAGGACCAAGAGAATTATAGGATCATATTTTTTTGTAATTTAAACAGTTTATGGGCTAATATGATAAGTAGTACTACCAGATGACATTAAAAAAAATAATCATATTTAAATATAGAAATACAGGAAGAATGTTATAAAATTCCAGCGGAGCATTTGAGTAAGATAATAAATATGAGTAAAGTTCTTCTTATTCTAAAGAATCTTTCCTATTCTGGTTTAGACCTGTCGAAACGTTTTCTTGGCAATAAAATTTTGAAGTTCTGTTTGTTTAAAAAATATTGTTTGAAAAATCTAAATAAAATTGAATTTTAAAATTTTTGTTAACGCAAACTAGATAAAATAATAATTAATCTCCGATGGCAAATAATTTCTTGTTTGCAGGGACTATTATACAGCCAAAATCTTAACCATACTATACCAGTAAAACCACAAAGGATCAGAAGTTCACAAAAATCAATAATTAGTATTGTATACATTTATATACATATAATAAAACAATGAAACTTGTGTGAGGTTGGATGAGTTTCACATGCCGAGAGATCCAAACCAAAAGACTTCATTGTACTACAGACTGTTATGCCTTACGATGGCTGAAACTTATATTGTAATGTAAGTACACCATTAACTGTGTTCTCTGATAGGACGGATACTTCACAGAGTGGTGTTGTCACCCCAGTTAAATTGCTAGCTGACATTGTTCTTATAGAAGCAAGAGGCAATCTGCCTATTCTGTGTATCATTAAGAAGAAATTTCTTGAAGAAAGCAAAATATAATGTATGTACTTCATATGAATTTTTAACTCTGAAGTAAATGATTAAAGGATATTTATAGTTTACAATATTTAATGTAAATTGCACTAATTTAAAATTGAGACATTTGCATTCCCACTGGAAAGTCATGAAAATAGTTACCTTTTTATTATTATTATTATTAATTTATTTAATCTAAAAGAAATTAATTCTAAGATTAAATTTAATTGAGGAGCATTAGCTACATTGGCCATCAGCTCTATATGTCGAAAAAAAAATATGTACATATGTATATGTTAATTCTAAATTATAAATAAATGCTATTTACAAGACATTAAACTCTCAGTTTGGTGAATTTTATAAAATTGTAGATTTTATCGATATGCTCAGAAGATGGATGTTTAAGGAGATCCAGGGCAGACATGTTCCCGAATAGTTTTAGTCGTGTATCAGAGAGCAGCGGGCATTCTGTAAGAATGTGTCCGATGGTGAGACTACTATTGCAACGTGCACATGTTGGTGCTTGGGTTGGTTTTTTCAGGAGCCAGTCATGAGAAAAAAGGCAATGGCCTAGTCGCAAGCGGGAAAATATTTTTATTTTTTCCTTCTCAATGTCTGTGGGGTAGATCGGATGGCAGTTTTGGGTGTTTATAATTGAGTAGTGATAGTGAGTCAGCGGTTTCTGTTTAAATTTATTTCTAACACAATTGCGGATATGATGTCTAATATCATTTTTTCTAGTGTGTTGTTTGTAATAATGGGGGCATAAGACGCAAATTTGGCAGCAATGTCTGCCTTGTCATTGCCGATAATGCCCATGTGGCTTGGCACCCAGTGTATTTTTAGCAAGTTATGGTTAGAAATTAAGGCATCTCTTATTTTGCTGATTGTATTCCAGCTACTATTAAAAGGGTTTCTTATAGATTTTATTACCGAAAGGCTGTCAGTGAATATTACAGTTTTTTTTCTGTCCCGCAGTGTAAGACAAATGGCCTGATAGATGGCGCATGATTCAGCTGTAAAGAATGATGAGTTTTCGAAGAGGGTCCCAAGGGAGAGTATCTTTCCATCTTCATCTACAATGGAGTAGGCTGATATATTGTTTCGGGACTTAGTACCATCAGTGTAGATAAGTCGCCAGTTGTTGCTTTTAAAAAAGTGTATTTGCTCCTGTAGCAGATTGTGAAATATATTCTTAGGGGTGTTGTACTTAATGAAAGTAGCCAATGAAGTGTCAAAGCAAATCTTTTCTAGTTGCCACGACGGTTTTTTTATGTTTTTTTGTTAAGATGAGTGGAATGGATGATTCTGTACATAGCGACAGAGACAGAGCTAAGGCAGATTTAATGCGTTTAGGCTGCTTTGCAGATATTATGGAGTTAATGTCTTTATCCAATATGGAGTTTGTGCTATTGATAAGTTTAGGCAAGATTCTAGATTTTAATTCGTATATTCTATCAGTTATTGAAGGGAGGTTGGCTTCACGCAGAATGTTCTCAATTGGGGTTGTTCTAAACGCATAAACACAAGCTCTGGCAGCTCCATGATAAGCTGGTTTAATGATATTGATGTTCGATTTGCAACTGTTTCCGTATATGAAAAGGCCGTAGTCAATTTTGCTCAATATTAAAGTTTTGGTGAGATAAGTTAGTGAATTAATATGAACAAAGCTTTTTGATGACAAATATTGTATTATATTTGAGCGTGCTAGTATTGAGCTCTTTAGTTTAAAAAGGTGATCTTTCCAGTTGTATTTATTAGAGAAGAGAAGTCCGAGAATACGCAATGTATCTACATTTTGTATTGTGTCCCCATTGACTTGGATTATGTTGCTGTCAGCGTCGCAACGTAGTTTTCTGCAAACGTGAAATTTTTTGTTTTTTTCATCGAGATTTTTGCACCAGAATAACTGGTCCAACTTTGGATATCTTCAAGAATTTTCTGTAGAGTACTGTTAGATTCCCTATTGTCATTTTTGCTACAGATTACATATAGATCGTCAGCGTACAAACAGTGGTCTATATAGCGATTTTTCTCAATAATCTTGCTGATTTTGTTAAATGCAATTTGAAATAACACCACTGATAACGGAGATCCTTGAGGGATACCATTCATTAAAGGGAAGGTATTCGACATGTATCCATTGACGCGCACTTTGAAACGTTTATTTGTTAAAAAAGATTTTATAAAATTAAAGATTTTCGTTATCTACAGAATTGTCACATGATTCCTTGCAGACAGGGCCTTTGTGATGCAGTAGTCTATATGTAGAAGAGCATCGTCACAACCCTTATTTGCCTTGAAGGCTACTTGTTCTTTTGCTATTAGTTTTTTATTTTCCAAAAACCAAGAAAGTCTAGTAGCAACAATTCGTTCAATGGCTTTAGAGAGGCAGGGAAGTAAGGAAATGTGGCGATAAGAATTAACTGAAGACGGGCTATTGGATTTGGCTATAGGAACTATGGTAGACTGTTTCCAGGAGTGCGGAATAACCCCGGTTTTAAATATAGTATTGTACAAGTTCAGTAAGTATATTTTACTTGAGAGTGATAGGGCTTTAATCATCTGGTAGGATATGCGGTCATGTCCGGGTATGGTTCCTTTTACTTTAGTTAGACAGTGCGTAAGTTCTTGCATAGTAATTGGTGCTTCTAGCAATTGTGCTGTTTTGTCTTCTGTGTCACTTATGGAAAAGTTAAGTGACTGCTTCGAGGTGTTAAATGTTAATGGGAATTTGTATCAGATGCAAGATCGGCCCAGGTCTTCCCAAAGTGATTTGCAATTTCTGTTGAGTCAGTTAGGGTTACATCCGGTGTGTCTATTGCTTTTATAGTGGTAAAGGAACTTCTATGGGTGGTTCTGTTAATTTTTGACCAAACAGTATATATAGCAGTATTTCTATTTATAGATTTTGTGAAGTATTCAAAACAAAAAAAACTAACCATTTTCTTTTTTTTTATTTGCTTTTTACTACAAATCTGCAATACTGACATGAAATATCTATCGCTTAAATATTATCTTCCATTCTGTTATTCTAAGTAACAAAGGTTGATGTTCACTCGATCAAAGTTCAAATTCGAATTGTATTTTTTTTTAGACAAAAAATATATACATATATTTTCTTTAAAAACTATACTT
Organism: Sarcophaga rosellei; assembly: GCA_930367235.1. Lineage (NCBI taxonomy): Eukaryota > Metazoa > Arthropoda > Insecta > Diptera > Sarcophagidae > Sarcophaga > Sarcophaga rosellei. The sequence goes on along the minus strand of OV884019.1, from coordinate 289,721 downwards.
ACCTTTGTCATTCCGACACCAATAACATAAACTCGAGTTTTAGCCATTTTAATTAACTTTATTGGAATGTGTCTTCAGACGAAAAAATACTATTAGGTTCTTCCTTGTTAGTTGCTTAAGAATTTCCTTCTTATTGTACAATAACTATCTAAATGTTATACTTTGATCTAAATGCACTGCATTAAAGCTTCAATATTAACCACAGTGTGTACAATATTAACGATTAGGTCAAAGCACAGAGATAAAGATTCGTAAAGAAAAATTGTATTTTTATTTTGTTTGTAAAGTTAATAGTGTTGGCAACGCTTAAAGTTAAAGATGCCAGTTTTACTTGATGTGTAGTGTAGCCAGACTTCCAATTCTTTTCTCGATTTTGTATGTAGTACGGAGTAGTATTCTTGTGAATGGGTTCAGATACTATCTGGCACTATTGCCTATTAACAAATAATAATACATTAATATAATTAATAATGAACAATTTATTAATCGATAAAAAATATTTTTGGTATATTTTAATATTTATTTTTCGAGTTTTAATAACTTAAAATGATTGTATTTGATACTTTCTTATTTTTTTGGAATGCCTGTAGTTTTGCGTGATTGTGTTAACTAGATTTCAGTCATGCATTAAACACTCAAGTTTAATATATTGCTAAGATTCTCCATACATCGGACATAAGTCGTTTACAGACTTTCTGCAGAAAGTATAGTTGGTATTCCCTAATGATGAGCACACAACAAACTTCTTTGTAGGTGTGTGTCGGTACGACTGAGACCCTTGGCTGGCCCCTCCCCTCAACAGTTATACAGCCCTACACCAATATTTTATTTAGAACCAGTAAAATCATTAGTAGTTTGTATGTTGTGATCGAGTTAAAATTTGACTGAATAAATTTATATTTTCAATAACTCTTAAGATACACTATCCCATTTTTTACAATCAATATACAAATTCTAAAACCCATTTATTACATTTTTTCAATCTATATTTGAATGAAAATACGCTTTGTTTCTATTTTAAAATTGTTCAGAATTTCTTCTAAAGCTTTATATGGGCAAGTTTTCTAATGTTTTCATATTTATCACAAATTGTAAAAGATTATTTGCTGCAGCTCGTCGCGTTAAAAAGTTCAGTTTCTATTTGGTTTTGATTTTGTTCTGTTTGGTGCTTTTCGACGTAAATTTAGTTATTATCCAATACCAGGATGCAGCAGAAGAAAATAGGACTATGGCAATAATTAAATACACGTCTAGAGAATAGTAAGCAAAACGAGACATGTATATTGAAGAAGATTTGACCAGACTTGTACCCTCCGTGTTAGCAATATATTCGACCCACCATACAGCAGTTTCTAAAGCGGTTTGAGGACGATGTTTAAACGAATACGAAATTGTTTTCGCGTTATCATAGTACCTGAAAATGAAAACGTTCTACTTTTACATACATAATTGATATTTAACGGAATAAAGCTACTTACTGTTTTTCCAATACTTTTTTAACAGCTCTAATCACATTGTTTTCATTAATATCTTCGTAATGTAATATTACAGCCATTCCTCTCTGTTGCATTGCGGCTGCATTAAGGAATTGATCACCATACATTGGAGTTGCTACAACGGGTACACCACAGTAGGCAGCTTCAGAACTGCCCATGAGGCCAGCATGAGTCATGAATACTTTAACATTAGGATGACATAATATATCACGTTGCGGCAGCCATTTATTTATATACATATTGTCGGGTTTGTTTGCCAAAGTGTCATTTTCCCATTTCCATATTACGCGTTGTTTTAGACGCTTCATTGCCTTAACAATAGCATCCCGTTTTACCACTGGCATAGTCTCAGCTTTAATCATCGAGCCCCAACTTATAAACACAACTCCACTTTCTGCATTATCTAAGAACTTTTGTAAATCAACATCTAATGGTTTAGCTTTCTGTATATGTATACCGCCTAATTCAACGACTGACGGCGGCAAGGGCTTCGAACCGCTCAAGGAAAAATGTTGGTTGACAAACATCAAATTCGTCTCTTTTGCTAATTCTCCAACGGAAGGTACGTCCCGACCGAACTTGTACCGCACCAATCCGTCCGCAGCTGGTATTGATAAGAACTTATACAACAGGTTCATGCCATGAAAAGTTAACCAGTTTCCCAGACGACCAAACAAATCCATATCTTCTGACTGACCCATAAAGGTTGCAGGTATGTATGAGGGAATAATGGGAACCCCCATACGCTCGTAGTGCCATGGCATCATAGCGCAACTGCTAAGAGCAATCACTGGTGCACCAAGTAAATGTGCAACACCCATCATGCAGTCTGTGTTGAACTGTTCTACTAAAATCACATCGTAATGTGTATCTCGCCGCATTATCTGCCGCAATGCATCTGACCTTAAAGTGTGGTTACATGCTTGTATACCCCATTCATACAGCATAAAAAATTCAATGAAGTGATTATAAAAATTCCGATTTTCAAACATCTATAATAAGAAAGTAGTTATTTATTAATTCTTTTAATAATTTGATGTACATATATTTGTCAGATAATGAATTTATTGTAGAAGTGTGTTGGTATTCTTTTATGTTCTCTTACATAAATAAAGATATTCTTTTATAATTACATATGTATGTATGTGGTATTGATATTCTTTTTAAGTTTAACAAACCAAATGTAGAATAACAAAACAAAATTTAAAAGCAGTAATTTTAAAAATTATGAAATTATGTTGATAGCTCTCTATTGAGCAACAAAGTTTAGGAGAGTAAGAAAATGTACAGTAATCCGTATTTTGTGTAGCTATAGTTGGCTATAATAACATTTTGGAAACTTATTATTTTAAATTATATGATTTTCCGCACATGCTTCACCAGAATTTTATCCAATTTCTGCCACAACACTTTATTTAACTCCTAGTTTTCGGATATCTTATGGCAGTACTATGTGTAATATAAGCCGACAAATTTTCAATAGGATTCAGTTCCGGACTTTGAGCACTTTACTACAATTTAGAAGAAGTCATATCCCCGCCAAAAGTATTTGTTTAGTTGGGTTCTTTGGTATGGTAAAATTTAAATTTTTACCAGCAATACTCCCAAACTTTTTCACTTTATTGACTAAATGGCACTTCAATACATTGAGGGTCTGCTCCATTCTTATAATATTGTCTCCAACACCTTTGTTAAATAAACAACCTCCAAGCATTACGCGAATAATATAGCCACTTTCAGTACTTATAAAGATTTCATTCATATTTTGTCAAAGAAAATCTCATTATTCCAGTTGTCAGACTGGGAAGTGTGTGATATTGCAAAAAAAAAAACAATCGTTTCCCATTTTGTTGTTTCTATAAGTGTCTTTTCTACGTACAATTCTTTAAAAACAGTCTTTTGCTTTCAGCACTTGCTTTATTATTTTAGGGGAAACTGTTACATTCAATATTTCTGGATATTCATTTGTATGATACTCAATCGTTTTTCATTAACTTTTCTTCGTAAGACTCGTTCTATTCTCTCTGGTATCTTACGGGTTTATCCGTCTTGAAGTTTTTACGTTAATCCATTTCGTTTTCTATAGCAATTTAATCAATTGTATTATACCCAAATTTGTTATCATGTCCGGCATTTGGAACTTTCTTTCTTTCTTTTCCGTATTTGTTCATTAAGCATCAAGTGGATAAAATTCAATTAGAACCACTTAGGAAAATCCCACAACAAAACAAAATAAGTAATGAGCAACAGCAACTAACGGTACTTCACAAATGTAAAATTTTAGTTTGAAAATATTTTCTTGACAACGCATTTTATAGATTCTTTTGTTTTTCAATTAGTTTTTTATACTCACTCCTAATATTTCTTATCTTAATTAGATAAGATTGATAGTTAAAATGTCTATAAAATGAAAATTAATGCGAAGTGGATTTTGTTAATACAAAGAGGAAAAAAAATAAAATAAAATAAAAAAAGGAAAAATAAAACGATTTTCACTGACAGACTGTATATACATAATCTAATTGTTGCTGACTCTTTATACCGAAACATTATTTAAGATTTTTACAGAAATAGTTATTCATAAACAATTACTTACTTACCTTCAGATCTACACTGTTTGCTAAAGTTTCACGGCCAGTTAAAGGAATATCTTGATAACCAATTGGAGGACTTTTGTCAGGAAAATGACTGACAACTGTTACTTCATGGCCACGTTCAGCAAGACCTCGTAAAATAGGATGAAAGAAATGAAAATGGCTCACTCCAGGATGTGGAAATAAACCCAATATCTTTTTACGTCGTGCGTCAGTTGTTGGACAAATTGTAAACACAATCACAATTAAACAGATCCATTTCCACGAAGACATTTCTATCCAGCATCCACCAAATCACACTTCATTAAAGTTATAGAATACTAGAATTACATTATCCAAAGTAAAAAATGTATTTATTCTTTTTTTATTTATATACAAATATGTACATATATGTATATGTGCATACAGTGTCCGATAAAGCATCACTAAAAGTATTTTTTTTTTTCAATATGAAGGTAATTTAATATGTCGGTTAACTTTAACGAGTCTTTCCACATTATATAATAAATATTAAAAAAATAGCATAAAAAGATTAAAAACCATGGAATTTTCTCCAATTATACAGAGAGTATAAAAAATATCTTTAGTAAAATGTATAATAATCTATAGTAGAGTTGAATATAAATATTTAAAAAAAATCGTTATTATTTTGTTTATATTTAAACGTAGCTTTCTCAGTGTCGACATCACCGGCCACCCAAACGTGTTTTTATGGCAAACGAGAGGAAAGCAAGCAGACAATGAAAAATGTAGTTTCTTTACATTCGCTGTAATTAATTTGATTTCTGAAAGTCAATGCTGATTAATCGAAATTAATTCAATTTTTCCCTTTACTTTTGTTGTTGTCGGTCACTATTCAACGAATGCGTATCAATCAAGTATGTTTCTCAGTCAATAGCAAAACAAAAAAAAAAAATACTATAATTGTAATTAAATTTTTATCTAATTTGTTTTTGTTTTTATTATGTAAAAATTATTTGACAATGCATTTGGATCAGTTAGTTAGTGTCCATTATGATGCAACTATATATGTATATACATATATCATACCAATAAATAATATTATTTATTGTTGATCACTAATACGAGCTTGTATTATTTGTGTTTGTTTCAGTCACATTGATCTGTATTATTTATTAAATTGTTTAAAATGCGTACAATATATGTATGTATATATATTGAATGTACGTCGTTACCGAATTCTATTCACTCTGAAATTCCACTAGAAACTGTATGAGCTGCTTACAAAACTGTGCATTTTTTGTATTTCAATAATATGACTGTTGCTTAAAGAGAATTTAAGTAAGAAGGTTAAATTTAAAAGAGTTTTTAAAGAGAAATTTATTTTTACGTTTATAATTTCGCTCTGATCTAGACGATCTTTTTATTTGCCAAGGCAAATTCAATAAGGTAGCCTTATCTCTACAACAAATACAACAATGCAAAAACAACAGGCCAAAGCGAATTCATAACAAGTGGCCTCAAGTCAACAGCTGACGAGTTTTGGGCTGTCAAAATTTTGTTGTTTTTTTAGTGTCTTGTGTCTGTTTGTTGTGCGCGTGTGTGTTGTTGTTCATTTTTATAAAATTTTTCTTCCTATTCTGACATCCTAAAGGCTGTTTAAAAAAACAAAATGCCTGTTGTTTTTGCATTGTTGTATTTGTTGTAGAGTTGCGGCTACCTTATATGAATTTGCCTTGCAACAGGCATTTTGTTTTTGTTAAACCGCCTTTGGGGTGTCAAAATAGGAAGAAAAAAAATGGAAAAGGAAAAAAAATGATCAACAACACGCACACGCACAACAAACACACACAAAAACAACAAAATTTTGACAGCCCAAAACTCGTCAGCTGTTGACATAAGGCCACTTGTTATGAATTCGCTTTGGGTGGGAGCATCTAAACAGCTGATACTATTTCGATTGTCAAAATTTGTGTGTTTTGTTGTGCATTTTTTTCCTTTTCCATTTTTTTTTATTCCTAATTTGACAACCTAAATGTTGTTTTACAAAAACAAAATGCCTGTTGCTTTTGCATTGTTGTATTTGTTGTAGACTTGCGGCTACCTTATATGAATTTGCCTTGGACGATCTTCACATCAAAAAAAATAATGTATAAAAATAAATTTAAATTATAATGTAATTAAATTTAGTCTTATGGCAAAAGAATTTTACAATTTGTTATAGGTATCCTTATCTTAATATAATAGCCTCAGCCATTGCTCATATTATTTTCAAATCGTTACCACTGTCATATCCCCTTCACTACAACTAAAATCAACCCTGAGTTGTATTTAAATGCATCATAAACCATTGCTGTGAAAGAAAACGAAAATTCATTTTTTATAAGTGTGATGTGGCTAAAGAAATCTATTTTTCTTTTATACAAGACAAATACAGTATTTTCTATATAACAGAACGAAAATTTATCGGAAGGAATTTAAATACAAATTTTAATCGAAATACGCAATGCAAAATGTTGAAGCAAAGGAAGGAAACGAATTTGTTCAGTCGATTTTTGGCGATTTCATTTTCTCTTGTCCTATTCTCTGGCACGTCTCAGTCATTGTCAGATAAGAGGCTGTGTGCAGATAGAAATTGCAAAGGTAAAAGTAATCGCAATCCATATGGAAAGAAAATTTGACTTATTGTAAACTTGTATTTTTCAGACATTATATCATTGGGCATTGGAAAAATTAATTATCGCCCGGGTAATGAAGGTACAATACCTTTTACAATGAACTCTAAAATACGTATAAAATCGAAAAGCGCCGGAAAGGATCCTTCGTTATGGGGTGTTGAAGTAAATGGCCGTGAAGGATATGCGCCTAAGGAATACATTCGAGAAATTAAAATTTTCATTAAAGAAAAGGATCTTAAATTTGTAGAAGATGTCGTAATACCTGGTACGGAAAACACCATATTAAGTGCATCTGAAAATGTAGCTAAAGAAGAGCCCTTGGAAATAACACCTACAAAACCGTTAGACCTTGTACCCATAGAATCGACTGAAAAGCCTTTGTCAACGCCGCCAACTGATGTCGCCGAGATAGAAAGTACAAAACAAGCGACACCCGTGTCAATTGATTGGGTAGATGGCACCCAGACACCAATAGTAGTGGATAATGCGTCGCTTGAAAATGTGAGAAGTAACACAAATGATATTAATAAGAAACTTGAAGAAGATTATGAACTAGTTGATGAAATAGGGGATTATGACGAAGAGGAGGAAGAAGAAGAGGTTCATCAACGCCAAGAGGTTGCAGAGTTAGAAGAAAATAGAAACCCTGCATCAGATCCAAATGTGATAAATAAAAATCTTTTGAATAAAAATGAAATCGGAAATCAAATTGAACAACAACACTCAGAAATCAATCCGACTGAAATTTTAAAAGATATGTTTGTTTCTAATGATAATTCCGCACATTACCAAACATTAATAAATACTGCAAGCAACGAACTTGCAGTTAAAAATAAAAACATACACAACGAAAATATTCGAATTGAACAAAATATTCCGGAAGAAAATCCAATATTTTCAAGCAACTCTGCTGAGGAAGATACCAAAAAAGAAACTCATGTAGAGGAAGCGACTGTAAATTCATTACAGAACATAACTACAGATGAAAGTAAAAGTACACAAATAGAAAATGTTCAAGCTGAGCAAAATACCCAGGAAGAGAAACTTATAATTTCAAACCACTTCGATAACGAACATAAAAATGAAACTCATATCGAGGAGTCGACGGTAAACTCAGCAAAAAACGAAAATACAGATGAAAGTAAAAACACACAAAAAGAAAATGTTCAAGTTGAGCAAAATATCAAAGAAGAAAATCTAACAATGTTAAACAACATTAGTAAAGAATATAACAAAAAAGAAACTCATATTGAAGAATCGACAGTAAATTCAGTATATAATGAAAAAACAGATGTAAGTAAAAATACCGAAAATTATCATGAAAAAGTTGAATATTATGTAGAAGGACAGCCAATGATTTCAAACAGTTCGGAGAGTGGTTTGCAGACAGAAACTAAACTTGAGACTTTAAAAAGCGATAACGATGACAGCTCGTCTGTGTTACAAATATCAACTCAAAAAGAGAATGTAGGCAACCAGCAAGTAAAAAGTGGGCAACTGAATACAATAGTCACAGATGATAAAAGTGACGCTGAAGTAAAAGAGGACAAGTCAGAAAATGAAAAAGGTCTTTTGAGTGAGTTATCTAAACCGAATGAAGAATTAACTCCACATGATCACGAATCAATATATTATTCTACCACAAGTTCTCCGCTGCCGACAGAAGAAGGTTTGAATAACCTGGATACCACCACATCAGTCGAAAATCAGTTATATAAAAAGACAGAAATGACAGTGGAAGATATACGTCAAGAGGAAGAAAGCAAGACTGTTACTACAACATTTAGTAGTTTCACGGAAGGTACGACAGAAATACCATTAACACCCCAAATTAATAGAAATAACGAAGCGCATTTACCTTCTTTAACAACGGAAGAACTTTATAAAAATCTATATGAACATCAGCCTACATATGGGAATGCAGATTATGAAAATATTGGTGTTACCGAAAATCCAATTAAAAACACCGATTTAGAGGATGAACCAGCAACTAAGGAATATGCCAATATTGAGTCGCGGCAGTCCGTTGTGCGTACAGACGCTATGAAATTTGAAGAAAAAGAAACAAAAGCACCATTAAGTTTAACATCTCCATCTGAACATTTGGATATCAAAGAAAACAAGGGATTATTTGCTACCATTATGGGTACAGTTAATAATGTGCTGTCGATTAACAACAAAATGAAATACAATACAAATGAAGATAATACCGAGTTGGACAGAATATTATTCTCGGGAAAAAGCGATGTGAATGTATTAAAGAGCAGCAAAGAAGGTATGTATGAAAATGTTTTGTATTAAAACTGAATAATTATTTAATTTGGCATGTTTCTAAAGAGGGCTTACAGTACTGTAAACAAATTGGCCCAAATGGCGAATGTCCCCAACAGGAGCATAATTTCAAAACACAATCTTCACATTGTGACTGTTCTGTTCAGGAGTCAATTCTTAGTGCTGATTTGACGTTAGATGGATTTATTAAGGTCTTAGCTTCGAAAATCCTTGAAATAAGTGAAGTTTTGGCATTTTTGGTGATAGTGGCTGCGGCATCAGTTTTCTTTATTTTTGGATATTACTGCTTCTGTAATAGCAGCCGAGAGGGTTCCCTCTTATCTAAGCTTAATCAATTGGAAAGCAGTCTATTAGCATCACAAAAGGAAAACGCTATTTTGAAACATAATTTAATGTCAACAAGACAGAAGCTAGCTAGTATTGAAGATAATTCATTTGGTTCAAATGATATGGTGCTGTCGCTAAAAAAAGAATTGGAAGAGGAGCTACTAGAAAAAGCTAGATTGCAAGATCAAATAACTACTTTACAAAAAGAATTGGAAAATGCAGCCGATGCCGGAATTGAATTAAATAAAATTGTATCGGAATTACTAAGTAATCAAGCGGGAGATGAGAGCATAATTAGTAGCGTTGAAGAACTGCAAAAACAACTTAATGAACAACAAAGTGAGTATTGTTTAATTATAAATTACAAATAAATTTAAAAATTTCAAATTCCTTTGAAGATACAATTTTGGAAATAAATGCCAGTTTAGCAGAGAAAAGTAGAGAAAATAGCGAATTGCAATTATTAATAGCAGAGCAAAATGCACGGTATGAATCACAGCTTTCCAATTTGCAACGCGATAATGATGAGCTAGAACATGAAAAGGGAAATTTACTATCCCAACTAGCAGATTTGAAGAATGACTTCGATAGAGACATTACGGCTGCCTTGGAAGGAAAGAATATTGAAATTAAAAGACTACAAAACGATATTGTAGAACTAAATAATAAAATTGAAGGCGAACACACGAAATGGCAGACAAGCGTCGCTAAAGTTGAAGTATTATTTTATACTGTTTAAAGAAACTTTGTAAGTCATAGTTTATTTTCTTAAACTTCTTTAGGCTTTAGAAGAGTGCTTGAAAAATATTAGAAAAGATCCTTCGGTTAATATAGCAGAAATTATTGATGTGGCTAACGTTAAGGCACAGCTTATAGAAGCACAAAAAAGATGTAAGAACTTCAAAGAAAAACTGGAATCGGAAGTGGTAAGTATTTTGTGTCACTGTTACATCTTCATTTTTATTATTTGGTTTTATAGGATTCAAGAAAGCTGGCTGAAAACCAATTACAAATTATTTCGGCTGAAGTTGAAAAACTGAAACAGGATTTTAATCAATCTGAAAAAGATAAACTGGAAGCTCAGACACGACTTGAAGTATTGTCAAATTATTTTAAGGAGAAGGAAAATCAATTGCAAAAGTAAAATTAAATATTACACATGGTTGAATGTTATGAATAATTGTTTTCATCCTTTTTAATTAAAGGGAATTAAGTCTTAAGGAGGCCATGTGGTTGAAACAGCAGGGCGAGACCACTACAACTGTAGATCGTCTAACTGCCATGCAGGAAGAAATACAATCATTAAAGTTAGTTTATTTAAATTATTATAATAGTATTAGTAATTTAATTTCTTTAAAGATCACAAAATGATTCCTTACGTGCCGAAATCGAGGCACAAGTTGCTGCACATAAAGCCCAAACAGGAACATTAGAGAATAGAGCGCACGAAACATGGTTAGCTGCACGACAGTCTGACAGGCGTTGTGAAGAAGCTAGAGCTGAAGCTACAGCATTAAGGAGAAAATTAACAGCACTCGCTGGAGGCAATATCAACGAAAGCAGTAGTAATTATAAATTTTCCTTATAAAAATCTAGTTATTCTTTTTTATGTTTATTATTGTTAGAACCTTCAACTGGTCCTATTACTTTAAGTGAAGATTTAGCAAATGCACCATCTCCAATACAGATGGAATCACCTGGGTCACCAATGCTTGGAAGGATGCCCCCGCCTCCGTTTCTACCACCACCTTTTATGGGTCCTCCTCCACCATTTATAGGTATGCCACCGCCACCGTCTTTTGTACCACCAGGCGAAATGCGTCCTGCTCCACTTGGTCGTATTATGTCACCCCCGCCTCAAAGATCTGGGCGATTTTCGCCTCAACATCTAGATTATGAAGATTATTTAGACTACGAGGGTAACAATACGTGGCATCGTCACACATACTCACCACCCCCACGTACATATCGCTCTCTTTCGCCTAGTGACAGTCGTTACGACTATGGAACCGAACGTGATTTAATATCTACATATGATACCGAAACTGATTTTAGTCCGCCACCTAGCCCAAGGGAATCTAGAAGGCGTGGTGCAAATAACAGTGCAAAATCAGATCTTTCAAAAAATGTTTATAATGCGAAACGATTTAACAACAAAGGTAATTAAAAATAACTCCATATACTAATTGATTACAGTAAATGAAAACTTCCATATTTGATTTAAGGTCCCCTAAGTTCAGGCTCTGAAAAATCCTACAATTCCCCCACACATCATGATGCCAAAACGAAAAAAGGTTGCACTTCTGGTGATAAATCTGTTGTGTGATTAAAAATTTGAATTTGAATAAATTAATTCCATTTGAATTGCATTAAGCCAATGATAGAGTCTGAACGAATGTGTTATGTGTGCCCTGTCTGCCGTGTAGTTAATTTTCTTAAATTTACCAAAATCAAATATTTCAATTAATATCGTTAGAAAACAAAATAAAGCAAAAATAATTGTAATTATTTTACAAATATTTGAAAATAATACGATACAAATTAAAAAGGAAAAATAAAACTAAAAATCAATATTTAATTAATAAAGGATTTATACAAGCTTATCTTAATCAATTCTATTCAATTAAATTTTTCAGCAACAAGACCTCCGTATTAAAGATTATATAGGGCTATCCATTTCGTGCTTTCAAAAGTATGGGATTGGAATTCGACATCTATCAAACTAAGTTGTGAAACCAATTTTTTTCTTTTCCGCTGAAAGTCTGACATTGACGAAAATGGATCGCTTAACTATCACACAACGCATAAAAATTATCAAAACCTACTACCAAAATGGTGATTGGCGGTGGACAGCAATTTTTCGAACAAAATTTTCTTCAGCGATGAAGCACATTTCACACTCGGTGGGTATGTTAATAAACAAATTTGTCGTATTTGGGGTTCTGAGAATCGTCAAGTAATTGAAGAGAGGCCATTACATCCAGAAAAACTGTTTGGTGCGCCCTTTGGTCCGAAGGTGTGGTTGGACCTTACTGGCTGAGATGCCGCCCAATATGTGTTGAAAAGTGGTCGAAAATTACCTCAAAAGAATCAATGCTTGCAACACTTCGCGTGGAGGTCATTTAAATGATGTAGTGTTTCACACATAATGTCAACGTTCAAACTTTACAATAAAAAAGAAATATCATGAACAAAATATTTTATATGTGTTTTATTTACGTTTACTTTTGAAACCACGAAAGAAGATTACAATAGCAATTTGATATTTCGAAATTTTTTATTTTTGTTATTTCTTATATTATGTATTTGTAAGGTATATAATTGTTGCCAGTTTACCCCAAAAAATGCCCAGGAGGCGCAGGGGTACGTTTGTTATTGTTATCAAGAATTTTGAATTATAAATAAATAAACAAAAAAAAAAAAAATAATCGCAACCGAACTTTCGAATATTCGTTGCAAAATATTGCATTATTCCACTTTTGTCGCCTATCTTGCCTGCAAAGCATCGAAATAAAAATCATATCATTTTCATAGCTTTTCAAAATATGTATAAAAAACAAAGGTTTTGTTTGTTTTTTTTTTAAGCCTCGAAAAAATGTTGTTTGTATTGTAAACAGCGTATCTCAGAAGAAAAATATATTTTTCAATGATTCACGTAGGACAGTGAATAGCAAAAATCGTTAAATACAGTTGTATAAAAAAATATATTAAATCGTAGCAAAATTTATATTTATATTAAATTTTTCCGAAGTTTTATAACATCGGGATGCCTTCATACAGACGTATTTAAATCAGGAGCATACTCAGTAGATGCGGTAACAAAATAATCAAAAGTCGCATTTTTAATGAAGTCAAGTACGTAACTGAATTTTTTAATTATGCATCCTAATTACAGATTTTTGGGTTGGGGCAGAATGACAAATCGCATTCGGATCTATTTCTGATCTCGATTTTGCTTTTTAAGAAAACACAATTTTCGTGTTTTTGAAAATATTGTATCAGTTTGGGTAGTAGTGCTGGTAGTTTCCGGCCTTTTAAGGTCCATTGTTTGTGCAGAAACATGTCTAAAAGTATAAAAGTATATGTTATTGTATTATTTAATTGTAAATGAAAATCATAGATTTAAAAAACTTAAAATGATTGTAACCTATTTTGAGTGTGTATTTTTAATGAGTCCATTTCCGGTTCCTCTGCCATCTTCTTCCCTTGGCTTAAGATCTTATGTTCTAATCTCCTCCTTCTAAAATATTCATCTTAGCTTGCAACTGAAAATACTAATTTAATAAATGAATTCACATACCTCCAAGACTTTCTTAAATTTCTACTCTTCTTCAATTGATTTATCTGCTTAACTTGCTTTAATATTTCACTGGTGTTATTTAATATCTGACTTTGATTAATAACTGATTCTCCAATTTCATTTAACATGTATATTATAACATCAAGATCATTTATGTTTGCACTCGACACCGTAAAGTTACTTGTTTGCGTTGATTTTTCAAGCAGCGGACCTATATTTAAATTAACCTGAACTTGTGTGCTTTCATCTTTAGCATTCTTTTCAGTTTGTGTTCCATTTTTTATTGTGTATTGTTTACATTGGATTCCTTTAGAATCTGTGAGTAAATTGGTTTGACACGATTTTGTTGATTTTTGAAATTTTATCATTTGACATTCTCTTATTTTTGTTAGGCTGGTTCTTATTGTAGGTATTGTTTGTTGTGCCGAAGTTGTAACAGTTATTATTGGACTTTGAGTGGACGTTGATCTTAAATTCTCAGAAATATTGGATTGATTTGACGTTTGAACCTCTTTTGAATCCGTAAGTTTTTCAACATTATTTGACAGTCTTCTCTTTCTTAACGTTCGTTTTGTATAAAAATTATAGTGTCTTCTAATACGATGGCTCCATGTCTCATGTTTTTTTGCATTTTTAATATTTAAAACGTTTAGTATTTTCCCTCTTATGACGTATCTTATAATAAAACTGCATATATAGCCCAAAGATTAAATCTTTTAATTTTTAGGAATATTAATTTCACTTACCAAGATTTGCCACAGTAAATTCTGCAGCAACCGCTAATTGGCCTTTTCAATGACAAAGATTTTAATAACAATGTTTTTATATCCATTTCTCTATTGTTCCGATTATTCCAATTATTTGAAATGTATTTTTTTTTTTCGAAATTCGAATTGAAAATTTTGAAACCATAAAAACATGGCATTACATTAGTAAGCGAACATTTTTATAAGAATGATATTTATGACGAAATTACTTTAAACATAAGGATTGAGAATCAGTACACCTTTTAAAATTTCGTCTGTCGTAAAACAGAAGATCTTCCCGCTCTACCCGTTACTGTCTGCTGTTGCCCTTGATGAAATAATGATCGAAAATAATAATAATGTAGAGGATTGGCACTTAGGCTAAGATCATGATGAGGATGTCTGCCACAACCCCATCATCTAACCGATTTGTATTGTATTATAATGAAGACAAATCAGCTGACAATCAGATCTGAAGGTAAATACTCGTTGTATATGGAAAACTTAGGCGATACATTACATTGAAGCAATATGATTTGGTCTTCAAATATGATTTCAATGCAGAAGTATGTATTTGGAATACAAATCATTGCACTTTGCATTTCACTATTAATTCGTTTAAAATGAATTTTAACTCGTCCATCGTCGTTTAGCGTACGACACATAGAAATCGACGGAACCTATTAAGCACTCACAATCAAAGGCTGTGGACAATATTTTCGCGCGCGATGTGAAGGCTACCAGAATTTAGAATAATAAAAAATTAATGAGTGGAATATAGTAAAAAAGTCTGCTTTCCAGACTTTAGTATCATTATAATTTCTAAAATTTACCAGAAAGACCCGACGTCTTGCATTCTATACACATACATATGTATGTATATAATGATGCAATAAAGATTTGGTTTGATGCATAAGTATATGTACATACATATGTAATTAAATTATAGAGCCGATGTCTTAATACTTCGGCTGCTATAAGGACACAACTAGAACATTTTTTTTTATTTTAGCTTTTTTCTGAATTTGTTTTGATATTTTATTTTGTGCTGCTACTTCGGGTATATCTTCATCGCTATTAAATGTAACGAGTCCTTTCATTATCGTCCACAGTAGAAACGGTTTCTAAGCGGTCTGAAAATAATTGTGTCCCTTAGCGTGTATTCTCTCTCATATGTACATATATGATTTCAGACTTTCTCGGAAAGCCTTCATAAATGCGAACCGACACAATAATTATAGTTCTATTGGACACTTATTTGACTCGGAAAAGAATTGATAGATTTCAATACAATCTCTGTTTAATTAATTAATTTAATGACTGTTGAGGTTAATTATGCACCGTGTTTCATTAGTTTTATCTAAAATGAACACAGGATGAAATGAAATGAACAGCAGAAAATCTTTTAGAATCTTATCCAAAACATGACCTTTATTAGATATTTAGAAAAGAAACGCCAATATTATATATGTATTTAATAAAACATTTATTAAAAATATGAAACATGTGTTCTTAAACAAATAAAACATTTTACCTATTCTTATTGTATGTACATACATAGTATATACTATAGTACATACTATGTATGTACATATATCGTAAATGGAAATTAAAAAGTATTTTATTTTTTATTTACAAAAATAATTTTAACAAAAAAAAAAAAAAAAAAGGGAAAGGGAAAAATATAAGAAAATAAAAAGTCGGTAAAGAGACTGACTTTATATTTCGCTGTTATTTTTGTTGTTGCTGATGAGAATTTTCTAAAGTTTGATTACGAACTAAAAAGTATTTGAATCGAAAATACCTATATAAGTATGATTGTGTATAAAATAGTAAGAATGTACGCATAATTAATTAATGTACATTAGTCTAGAAAAAAAACAAAAATAATAACAATAATAGTAAAAATAAAATAAATCTAAAGGCTATTTTACAATAGGAATAATACATAGTTTAAAAAACATAAATTAAATACACTGAGCGAATTATTGATTTTCAAAAATCATTCAGTGGACTAATGCATGTATGTATATGTATATACATAAATATTTATGAGTAAAAGTTGATGTTAGGTTGACGTAGGGCATTCTCTAGACGACGATTCGTATATTGATAACTGTTTTGCGTTAGGAGTGGATTCGGTGTTTTCGTCTGCTGAAGATGGTGTTGATGACGTTGATTTATTTGATTGTTGGTCGGTTTGGTTGGGTCGAGGATGAAGTTGCTCTTGAGATTGATTTTGATGTTCATTGGACTGATTGCTGTTATTGCTGTGCTCATCTTGAGTAATAATCCTTAAACCACTAGTGGCAGAATCTGGATCGGAAGGAGCATAAGACGAACTTCTGCCGGGCGAATGTGGTTCCGAATAGGGTGTTGAACAGCTGTCCTTCTTGGATGATTTAGCTGAGGTGACAGTTGCATTTACGGGCAATTGAGTTACTTTCCCCATAAAGGAACGTATTTCCTCGAAATACGATTCTTCTGCAGGATTTTCACAGAAACGTCGTAGACCACCACGCAGGCGATCGTTTAGACCGAGTCCCATTGATGCAGCATCGGCTTCATGTTTTTTCAAGTGTCTATCCAGGTTGGTCTGTTGACCAAAGCATCGCTCACATATTTCGCACTTAAAAGGTCTTTCCTTGTTGTGAATGTTTCGGACATGCCGCTGCAGGTTAGACGATATACTAAAGGAACGTTCACAGTATTTGCATTTGTAAGGCTGCTCACCCGTATGTGTTCTCAAGTGTCGAGTAAGATTAGCAGAGCGAGGAAATACTTTACCACAAAATTTGCAGGTGTAACGGTCTTTAGATTTGTACGATAGGTTACTAGAGACTTGAGTGTTTGTACGAGAGTTGACAGTAGTAGGGCGTTTTTGACGATATTGTTGGGTAGGAGTTGCTGCAGGCCTTGGCGGACTATTTTGATTGTGATGGCTAAGCAGGCTGGTGGTTAGATTATCTGTTATAGGGTGGCATGCTTGCACTGAATTAAAGTTAATGTCGCTTATCGAAGAATCTGTAGCAGCTACTGGAGGCGTGGTTGTCATAGCCGATATTGTTGGAACTGCACTTTTCTTGGGTTCTTTATCTTGCGATGGTGTAAAAAATGGAAAGGTTGAGGAATTTCCGGGCTGGTTCGGTCGCGGAAGAAAGAACAGATTTCTGTACGGCAAAGGTGGTATGGCTTTGGCTAATGTCTCTAAAAGTGTAGGATGTAAAGCGGAAACAGGAAAAGTAAGCTGTTCCAAATTGTTTGGCAACGTTTTCGCCTGATCTCTTAATACTTTTAACACTTTCTTGCTATTCAAGTGATCAAAATGATCTCGCAACGAATGTTTCGGACTTTGTTGAGAAAAATGATCATCGTTGTTGTTCATTTCGGTTAAGAGGACCGGATCGTGCTTAACATTAACTGTAGTCGGGCAGGATTTCTCAAGAATTGCGGGTTGCTTATGTGTAGAAGAAATCATTACTAAATTGCTGTTTTCATCTTCCATCATTTGGGTAGAGCCATTTTGATCTTCATCCGCAGTTGTACCATCAAAATCTTTATGTATGCCACTATTATGCTTTTTATGAGCTAATCGCAAGTCTAAAGGTTGATCTGCTGCACCACGCCTTCGATCTTTTAATTTGAGTTCTTTTTGTGTTTGGTACAAAGCAGTTAACGCCGATGTTAAAGACGTTGAGGAGGCCCTGGAAGGCGACGTCAAATCATAAGGTACATTTGTGTTGGTATTATAAGGTGCAGATCCTAAAATAGGATAAACTGACCCTTGTTTGGGGCTGGGAAGCATTTTTCTAGGAGAATGATGTTTTTCTCTCATACTAGAAACGAAAATATTTCCTTCGTAATTCCTTCATTAAATTTAAACTAAGTATAGGGCACGTTTAGACTTATTCCCCGTCTTCGTCACCTTAATAAAAGATATTAATCCAATGTAATTGGAGCCTCTGAAACTAAGTTGTTTAGTATCACATGTTGATTAACTGAAATTGAACATAAAAAATTAATTATTTTTTTGCTAATTGGTTTTCTTTTGTATCGAAATTTAAGTATAAGAAAAATTAAAACGGCATAGATTTAGGGGATAATATTTATAGATAGGTTTTACTAAGTGAGATAGGTAATCGAAATTAAATTTTGTAAATAATTGTAAAAATTTAATAATCCTATTAATATTGGTTGATATATAGAAGATTGGAGTCGCAGTAGTCTGTGTGACACCATTTAATTAATCATATATTATATGTATGTATATTAACTAATACAATTTACATAATTGAGGTGTTCTTTTTCTATTTTTGTTCTCTTTTTCGGTTAATTTTTTATTTGCGATTTCGTTGGAAGTTGTTAACGTTCTGGACAACAAACTTGAGTAAACCTAGTTTCTAAAATTCTGCTTCCCCCGAAGAGGATATCATCAAAAATAAACATTATAGCTAGGCGAAACAATATCATATCTTGGGGAAAAATTGTTAAAAAAAAATCTCCACAACTCTAATCACTAATACATGCCTATATAGTCCAATGTGTGTGTGAATTATGAGAAAATGGATAGGTGGTTTGTGCACCCCTATGGTCGTATGGTCTTATATACGAGCGCTCTAGTTTTTATTAAACTTTGAAAAAAAAAAAAAAAAATAAAATAAAATAAGTGAATAATTTTGTTTTTCATTCGTCGTCCCTATTTTCATAGATCCAGTTGATTTAAAGACCTGCTGAAATTAATCCCACCATTACGATCTCCTAATTTAGGCGTCATTACAAACTTTCATTTTATTTGGTTTTCATTATTTTAGTTTATATTTCGTTTTTGCAAATATTGTATTCAAAAAAGAATTTCAGTGATTCAGAATTCCAAATCCCGAATTCATACACTGAATTATTTTGTTTTACCGAATAAATATTTTCGCCGAGAACATGCAATTGAGGTCCATAGATGTATTATGTATTAAAATAGTTTAAATATCACCAATTGTTTTCAAATTGTCAATGAGTCAATGAATGAAATGCTGCCTAATTGAGCACAGAAATTAATATACATACATATGTATGTACATATGTACTCTTAAAGGTGCGCGTGGTGTATACATATGTATTTTTGTTTCATAAAATAATTTCATGAATTTTTAAAATTTAAAATGTTCTTTATCCGGGTGGAGGCCATGGTATGTATGTATGTCTTTTTAATATCGCAATATTATAATTAAATACTCGTATTTTGAGTTTAATTTTATTTCATTTTTCTCTCAACCTTATACCCCAATTCACAGTTTTGTGAGATAAACGTTGTTCTTTTCAAATTGTTTAGGTACTTTAGGTTTTATTGTTTTTCCTCCATCTAAATTCTGTCGTTTATTTGTTTTCTGTTGTTAAACTGTGTATTTAGAGTTTCTGTTTTGCTATGAGTATTAAATGTTTTCACAACCACAATTTGTTTCTATTTCGTTATTATTTTATTTTTTTTTTTTGTAAATATTTAAACAATAGAACTTTTGGATAATTTTTTCTTTTGCTAGTTAAAAAAAAAACGAAAAGAAAATAAAAAAAAAATATTGAAATATACATACATACATATGTGGGTACGTTTATATCAAGTTAATAAAAGTCTTTAAAACATCCCTGTAGGAGAATGAGTAGCTAACTACAAAAAAAACCAACTTTAAGTTAGCTTTTATTTACTAACTTTAAGCTAACTACTACTCAATGCAGAGTTTTCATTAACTGAAGTGTATATTCTGAGCAGTTGTCAATCACAAATTTGAAAATTTAAATTTTGGAAAATTTTTAAAAATGCTGTTGGGTTCGATTGGATTGGGTACATTGTGATATTCTAATAAATTTGAACGCATTTTTGACGTCGTTACCGTGTAATCATACCTCCAAAGCGACAAGCAATTGGTCGACCTACACCTCAAGCATGGAAGAAAAGAGCATTACGAGCCTCAGAATCAGACTGGCAACAAGCAATGAGTCAGGAAAATCTTGGAGTACATGCCGTTGAGACCCGTTGGCATGAATCACTTTTACAACGAGAAGTGAGATTAGAAACTGATCGAATGCGTACTACTCAGGCCCGTTCGTCTGAATCATCTGGACAACGGGAAACAAAATCAATAAAGTGATTCAAAATTGATTGTATATTTGTGTAATGTCTTTCCTTCAAATTTATTTTAGTTGGTGGCGCAGCAACGCGCGCAGTTTACAGCTAGTTTAATTATAAAAATAAAAGACCCAGAGGTTAAATTACAGCTACAAAAAGTCAACTGAAACCTAGATACAAAAAGCCAATTAAAAGCTAACTACAAAAAGTCAACTAAAAGCTAACTTATAACTAGTCGACTTAAAGCTAACTTATAAGTAGTTAACTTTAAGTTAGTTGAAAAGTAATGTATAGAACAACTGACTACTGCCTAGGACATCACAATGTTAAAATAGTTAGTTGCTGCCATTGAAAAGTAATCCAAGTGGTAGTCAGCACTAGTTGAGAAGTAGTTAGCTTAAAGTTAGTTTAAAGTTAACTATTTTTCCGACAGGGATTTGTCAGTATTTAAGGTCGAATACTATTTTTACGAACGTAAAAAAGTGTAAATAACAACCATCTCATGATCTCTATTATAATACAATATATACTATGTACTATACCGTATGTCCATATGTAGTTTATTATATAATGATTTATTGGTACAAGTACAATTTCAATGTTGAGAATTTTTTTGTATCAAGAAAATGTAAGTGTGGTATGCATGTTAAAGTCATTAAGTACTTTGAAATTTGGAAAAAGAATTACATATTATGTTAATACATAATTTAAGAATTATTTTTGTAAATAATAATACATGAAAATGTTCTTTACATTATGTACATATGCATGTACATATATGTATATAATGTATGCATGTAGGTGTAAGATGGGATGTGTTGTTAGCTTAAATTTAAATTACCAATTTTAAATGAAACCAAATTAAAATACTATCGGATTGCAATTCTTATTAATTGAGTTTAAGGCTTAGCTTGACAGCCTATTTAATGAAAATTGCTACTAAGTTTTTCTTTACATTTACTAACAGAGACAATCAATTAAATCGCAAAACGAAATACATTAAAAATAAGCTTAATTTATCATCATTGTTGGAAAAGTGATTTTCCGCTCTTACACTCGAATGCGATTGAAATCTTTAGTGATGATGAATGCCATATTAAACCACACAAATTGAAGATTGAAGCGAAAGTGTGTTGAGTAGAAAACAATTCCAATGGTTGGGTGTCTGGCTGAATTGCAGTGGTTGCAAGATCGATAGCAGTTGCGTTCGTTTTTAAATCCTCCCTTATTTAATGAACTCCATTTCATACCATTCCATGGTAGAAAATAAAAACAATTAAATTAAAGGCAAATCCTTTTCTATGAGTCCTAAACATGATTACACTGATATTGGCAATATTCATTTAATATTGTTATGCTAGTGCTGATGACATTCGATGCCAAATAAGTGAACATTTGTATTTGAAAGTAAATTTCAGATTTTAGAAAATGTTGTTTAAGTTCATTTGTCCAGCAATTATTTTGAGGCTGGTTGTGGTTGAACGGATGGATTTTGTCTGGCTGTAGTTGTTCCGTTGTGGTAAACTGGATAATAGTCGTTTGTTAGATGTGATTTGAATGTTTGTGAGTAAAGTTTTTTTTCTTTCTTTCCCCTCCTTTTTTTATATGTGTTTCTCTTGACGACGAAACTTTAATCAAAATTGTACTTGTGTATGCATAAAAAAATTGAACACTGCCACTAACAATGCAGTTGTTTCATGCTAATGTAGAAGAAAAAATAAAAAGTGTTTGTAATAATAAAACGAAAGCAGATCACTGTAGTTGCACTCTCTTTTTTATTTTCCAGGTTGGTTTTCAGTACACTGAACAAAAATTTTCAAAATAGGTTACAGGATTTTTTTCTTACATCCCGAGGAGTGCATGTAATGTGTTTTATAATACAATTAATGAAAATATGTAGAAGTTAAATGCAAAAAATTTTTAAAATTGAAGTGATACTACAGGTTCGAAGCCGAGAGAACACGATAAGATCTCCATCATGGAGTTGGAAGTTTTTAAAATTATTATATAATTCGAAACCTTTTCAAAATAATCAAATAATACATTTAAAGTTTCCTGAACTAAGAAAGGATAATAACAACAACGAACATCGTTGGAAGTTCGGGCAGCAGCACTTGGTGTGAAAGACTAGGCGTTAATGACTAAATTTTCTTACCACTTTATTCTTTTTTGTTCCCTTAAGGAATACATGACTGTCAAAAAGCACATTAACAACATCTTTTTATATTTTTTGCTTTATTTCAAGTTTATTAATCAAATTATTCCAGCTAGGCCAGTTATTGGTTTAATATAGTAGACCTTAGTATTTAGGATTCAGATGTACTCTGTGGTCATATATTGGGTATAGTGGTGAAAGAAATTTTGCTGGTTAATTGCTACCGTTTTCCTCCAAGAGGCTCTGTGCAGCTTTTTTTTTAAGTGCATATTATGCTCAACCTTGTGGTAATCTTTTCATTTGCGTTTCAAGCTCATTTTCTCGGTGACAAAGTTACAAACGTAATCATTTTTATTATCGTTATCGTCATCGTCTTCATTAACAGAAACATCAAATGCATCCATTCATTCATTGCACTCGAATTCAATTCCCAATTGCGGTATGATCAAGCTAAAGTAAAAGTTGAAATTACCTTTGTCATGTTTCTTGTAGTAACAACAAAAAACCACTACTCTACTACATCATCAAGTAACAGACAATAAAATTTTAAACCAGCAACAAAACACAAAATCATTTCAATTAATTTTTAAGAAATTACAAGAAAAGCTTTTTCTACTACGCAACACTCTATCTCTGCTTTATTGTCATAATTTGAATAATCAGTGTGTTGGTAAAATTTTTATAATTCATTCTACCTTTTATTTAATTTTTTTTTTTTTTTTTAAATCATAACAAAAATTTCTTACTATTTTTGCATCGTCAGGGTAACAATTCAATTTAATTTCAGCGTATCTATTGATAGCAATTGTAATATAATGAAACTGCAGTAATGCTTACATTGATATACATTTTTTGTTTATTATTTTTTATTCTAAATTTCGGATTCGGATTCGGATTCGGATTTATTCTTTAAAGAACTTATCAAATCGTATACAGTGATGTATTGTAATTAAAAAACATTTTTTATTTCAAACATTATAAATATTATTAATTTTTGTATTATATATGCATAAATGGCCAATTCATGTTTGTGTGTTTTTAATCGACGTTCAAAATAAATACAATTACAACAAGATTTTTTTAGGGAAATTTTTCTTTATTAACAGTTCCATAAGTTTGCAAAGAATACATATGTACATAATTGGCCATTACAAACCTTCAGTCAGGATTACGGCCTAGCCTCTCACACCACTCAAGTTATGTGCCTTAATTTTGTACTTGAGTGGCGGGACCTACAGTTTAACGTCGACTCCGAAAGACAGATTTTGAGAAACTTCTTCATGGCAGGTTTTTATTTACTCTCAGAGTTTTTGCCAGAAACCTGCTGGAGGTAGTCGCCGAAGAAATATTTTTTTTTCATATTCCTTTTTGCTGTCTGGCCTGGAGCTCGAACCCGGGCTTTTACGACTAATAAGCGAACACACTACCTACTAGACTACGGCGACAAAGAATATTTCGGCGAAAAAATGTACCCAAATTAAAACTTTGCGAATTAAAAGAAAATTTAATGAAATCTTACAAACAAGCTCATATATGTATAATCGGTGACTGTAGCACTGTTGGCAATGTAAAATTTTTGTATGTATTTTGTTTTTGTTTAGATTTGTAAACGTTTTTGTTGTTGTCCTATTTGAAATAAATTTATGTTTAGATTTTATAAGATATAGAAATATGTATATACTGCATTTAAACGGTTAGCATCGTAATTTCCATGAAAATGAGAGTGACTTTTTAGAAAGAAGATAAAAAAAAAACAAGACACAACTCGTACTAAAATGGAAAATTAAACCCTGTTTAATGGTTACATCAGAAAAAAATACTCATAAGAAAAATGGTGAAATGAAAACGTCACCAACATGTTTTAATAGTCTTTACAGTTTAAGACTAGAGACCAACATAACTATAACAGGATCAAAACAACAACAACAATATTAGCAACTTTAACGACATCAAGGCACTTTTTCTATTGCAGCGATAATAGGAGATCTTAGAGAATGCACACAGTCAGTGCGAAAGCAATTGCAACCAACTTGAAGAAATAATCGTTGGATGGCTTTTCACAAGGCAGTTGGCAGATGCTGCTGCAAATTTTGAATACACAAATGAAACTGAAACCGATAGAAACCGGTGAAACAATAACAACAATATAAAAATATGAATAAAAAGAAGACGCATTTTTAAATGTTTGCCTACAACAGTAACAGTATCGTCAACAGCAGCAATATCAGCAACAGAAACAGCAACTGAATCATAGCAGCTGTTTTAAAACTCATCTCATCTATTGAATATTATTACCATTAAAAATCTATAATATCTTTGCCAATTCGTACTAGTACTTGAATACATATGTACATATGTATATGTACATCCATATATATGAATGTGTATAAAAACTTATATTGTCTTTCAGATGACAACAAGTGTTGCAACTGTTGCTGATGCAGTTGCTCTTATTTTTTAATTTTTTTTTTTTTTTTTTGTTATTTACAAGTTGTTGCAAAAAGTGAGAGTGACATCGGAAATTGTTTCAATTTCTACTAAAAAATAAAAAATAACAAGATTTTGCTCGTTGCTGTAACGTAATGAATGGACAAATGTCGAAAACTGTAACAGCCACATTTTTTTGTTGTTGGTTATCGTTATTTTAAATTTTTTGCTCTCTTGAGCTGCATGCCATTGCATGCATAAGTTAGCCAGGGTAGCTAACACTATAACGACCACAAACAGCCGCTTCAACAAAACAACCAGCTCAGCTAAGCTTAGCTAGAAATGGATCGCCAACACCTGACTGAACATAAAACAAAAAAAATAAAAAAACAACAACACAGCACAGCAAATAGTAACAGTCTCCTCCGTCATTGTCGTAATCGTTAAACTCGATCATTTTATGTGTGCGAACACTTTCCCATCCAATGAGACATTTAACCCATATTGGGGCGTTAGTATTGTTTTTCAAACAGTCTTCTTTAAAATTAGTCGTGAAATTCCATATACCTATCTGCCCATTTGATAACTTTACAATAACACAATAATATTATTACATATCTTCTGCAGTATCGTAACTTGTAATGAAAATGGACAATATAAAATATGGGCATGAAAGTAATAATATTTATATGAATTTAAGTCATTAATTTACTTCGAAGTAATAACAAAAATAATAATAATAATAATAATATATATGTACAATTGGCGAGCAATAATATCAAGAGTACTCACGATAAAAATTAGAAATGGTTTATACAATTTTAATTTTTAGTTTGACTCAGATATTTATGTTTATTTCTGTTAGAATAATAAAAAGTATATATTTTTAATACCATATAATTGTTTAAGCTTAAGGTCGGGCTTAATATAATAACGGTTCTTTTAAATCCAAATTACTCCAACGTGTAAGCACACTTCCTGAAGAATACCTACATTCCCTTGCCCTAATCTAATTCGTTTTAATATTCCAAAGATCGTTCAGAAATTCGTGGGATCTTAATGTCCTCGTTTATTAGTTTATTAAAGAAAATAAAATAATTAGTTTTTAAAATTGTCTTCAACCGATATTTTCTTAATAATTTAAGATTGTAAAAAACATGTGTATGGTAAGTACAGTTATAAGTATTAATAAATGAAGAATTACTCAGTACAGCGGAAAAGAGAGAGGAAGTGAAAGTGGAGTACATGAAAAACAACAATTGCAAAGGTAGATGGTAAATATAAATGCAAAGCGAAGGAAGATTGGTAGATCTGCCCAGTGACAACGTATACGCGGTGATATCTGCAAACGCTCAATAATATAACAAAAAGGGAAATTAATGGAAAGAAAAAGAGTCGAAGTTCAGGAAATTACAAAACTCATAATCACAGTTAGAAGAGGCAATAGGAAAAATGTATTTTTAATACGTCGCTATAGATACGCAATCTGCAAGAAGAAGAAGAAACTATAAACATTTGTGGGCACTAGAATAGTTAATATTCCTCCTTGCAAACTCGGACACAAATCCGGATCATATGGTTTAGCGAAGGCAATTTTCCCATTAACGTAGAGGATAAATTGAATGACAGAAATAACGCATCCAATCTGATGGTAATTGACTACGACTAAACAATGCGCATCAACAATAATATAGAGACACAGTTAGTAATCATATAGAAAATACCGAAAGCGTTTGATATCTGGAATTTATAATGACAGTGAAAAATGATGCGAAGAAGATGCAATGGGCCAGAGAAAGCTAGATATGCATTTGGTTGATTAAATCAAAGATATGGCTCAAAACAAAAATACCGTTAAAGAGGAGTTTTACATATTTAGCATTTGCATTAGAGGTGACGAATAACAAACAAATATCTGCGAAAAGAATGAGAACAATTTACAATAACGAATCAATAAGTGGCGAGAATAGGGATAAACTAAAATCAAATTACAAAAACAGGACAGGACAGGACAGGACGGAAAATAAAATAAATGAATAACAATAATTAATTTACGGTAAAGTTTTGAAAGTTTCTAGATGGAATAAATACAAGCATAAATATAGCGAAGGGTAACGTTTCTAGTCAGTACAAATAACCACTGTGTATTTTTAAGATGGTTTCAAAATGGTTACAAAGCCTGATCTGTGTACTGTTAAAGTTAAATAGTTAAATAATTTATTCAAAAATAATAATAAAACTACAACAGATAAAATTAAACAATTTTATTTACATCAAAATTGAATTCAGAGTAAATGTTCGTTTAAAAAAAGTTACAAACGAGACAATATGTTTGTCAAAAAGGACAAAAGAAATGTATCAGCCTTAGTTTTCAAAAAATTATGAAAATATCGTGTGGAATCTCTAGGGAAGTATGAGAATAGGCCATCAAAAGATGGTATGGCGCAGAATAGAATTAAAAGAATGAAAGGAAACAAAGAAACCTTTTTTTCTCCTAAAGGATATTTATTTAATGATAATAAAGAATAAATTCATATTGATTTTGGAAAATTGATATTTTAGCATTCACGCTGAAATCAATATTTTGGTTCTTTGAATAAAATATGTTGTGAGCATAAACTCGTAATTTCGATAACGTATTCGATTTATAATAAGGACATAGGAGTCTTCACCAGAATGGGTTAAACCAAAATCATAGATGCGGTGGTCGTACTTTATAGTTGTAAAAACAACTACCAATAGCGTATTGCAGAAGCACTGTAATGCAATTAAAATTGCAATTGTTTTTCTTTTTTAGTTCGGTATTATTTCTACTAGTCAATACACGTCTTCATAAAGACGTGGCCAAATGTTTGGGCAGACCAGTTTAAATCGATCAAATATACTTTAGCTTGACATAACCATATTTTAGTTCTCGCCACTAAATACTTGGAAGAATACTGTAATAGTTACAATTTGTAAATACTCTGGAACACAATCTGTACAAGCTTTCCATATTGTGAGACTGTATTGCTGTATTAAGTAGGCTACAAAAATGAACGTTTACTTGCGCTACGTAAAGTACCGATCAATATATAGAATTTTAAGAATTATTGATACTAGAAAATAGGCATCATCTAAATAATTTTATGTACATATGTTCGAGTATATGGAATGTAGGTGTACAAAACGGCATCAAATATTAAATAATAAAACCTAACCCAACGGTTTCATTAAATGTATTCACTTGGACTTTCAATTACTCTCTGCTTTCATGTTCGTTTGCATCGAAATAGTCCACTGCATGCGAGGACGTGAGCCATATGATGATCATCGTACTTTTCGCTTGCTGGTTGGTTGCTGCTTGTTGATGGCTTTGATTAAACAAACTAAAGCATTCAACACTATTCAAAAAAAAAAAAAAAAAATATAGAAATGAACATTTAATTTTCAAAAACTGCTCCTCTAGACCAATTTGGCATCGTAAATGGATTTTCATTCCATAGAGCAGAGTGAAAGTGCTCCAGATGCTACAGAAATCGTTTGGAAGAAACCGCAGAGGCTGCCATACACTTAAAGAAAAATATTTATTGTAATAGAAATTCGCCAAAATTCTTTATATCATTGAACTTATTTAAAATAGTGTTTAGCGTGGCAATTTATAATACTCGCCGATTTTTCGATTTTCATTTTATTTTCAGTGTAGAGATATGCGAGTGAATGGTGCTGAAGTTATAGCCTCAATATTATTGAACTGCCGAAAGCGGACGCCTTAAAAATCCCTGCATGTCTCATTTAAAAGTATTTTTGTTATTGCTGTTGGACGCTTTTTTTTTGTTATTTCTTTAGTAAAAAATATTGTTTTTATGGCCGTTAAATGCTTTTATTTTAAACAGTTGCTTTACTTGTTTATGTTTCAAACTATTATTGTTTAATACACATTTTTAGAGCCTAAAATTGATGTTGCATGGCTGGCGCTGCTCTGAAAATGTCCACCTTCCTGTTTTTTTCCGTTATTTTCACTACTTTTGTAAATGTACGTGTAGTTGTGCTCCACAGTAAGTGAAGCGAAGATTACGAGAGGAGCCAAACAAATATTATGTATTCAGCTCCATTCAATAATCGGACGATGGTGTTTTTTTGGTAAATGTCCATAAGGGGGCAAGCCATTGATCAGTCATTTTGTTTATAATTTTTTAAGATTCATCCGTTAAAGCAGACCGTAACATACTATTGCATTCCAATAGTACAACAGTAACGACAACAACAAAAAAATAAAGTGAAACAAAAACATTTATATCGGCTTTTAACAACGAAATTAAAAAAGAAAAAATTATTAAAAATTCGTCTAATCTACACATTCTCTAATTGCAAGCGTTCGTTGCTATGTACATATGAAATGAAACACGTAGCGAGTGAATTGTAGTTATTTCATCTGATGTGTATGCAAAAGCTGCCAACATTCGCAAACCTATTTAATGTATTCATGTCATTCAGCTTAAAAATAATGCATCGATATTATTGTATAGGATTAAGTGTTAAGTTAAGGGTTAAGAATTCTAACGAGTGACTTGTGAACTTGCTTGCCTTTTTGGCTTCTTTCTACTGTTTTTTGAATGGTGGAACGACTGTTTAATATTTTTTTTTTTTTGAATTCTGTGCTTCAGAGAAACTTTTATTATAACTTCTTGTCTTCTTGTACTCTTTTTCTTTCGAAATATATATCAAACATTTAACCATGGTGATAACAGGTGTACAAAAATTTTGAATTAGAAATTTAAATACATCGACAGTACGTTCAAGTCCGAAATTGATCCTCACTCACTTGGTTAAAACAAGACAATGGCAAATTTAATGAAAATATGTTGCAAAATCAAATGATTTTCTTTTATGTTTCTAAAAGCAATTTGTTACATCCGTTTAAATAAAACTGATTAGTTAGATGGGTTAAGTAGCGCAACATTATACTGCAATTATCACACACATTTCTTAAAGTTTAAGCTTGTATTACACAATCAATCATAATAGAAACAGGACTTGTAAAAAAAGGATTTGAGCATGATGAATTTGGAACATTCTTCAATTTCAAAAAAAAAAAAAAAAAAAAAAACTATTAATTTCTATTATTTTTTCTGGGTTAATTTTAGGTCCATCGTAATAAACATATTTTCTTACTTTGAGTGTGTTATAAACGTATAGGAAAAATTTACATACATATTTTACTAGACTGAGTCATTTTGTAATACAAGGATATTCATAATAAACAATTTTTCATTTCGTATTGGATTCTCTGGAGTTCTATGCATCTGTCCTACGAACTATGTGATTTTTCTATTTTTTCATAATGTCATATCTATCAATTTCATAATGTTCTTAAGTACACATATGTATGTATTATTCATCTACTTGTTGTATTCATCTAAAATTAATGTTGTTAAGTACATACAACTAAAAACATAAAGGAATTGCAAGAAAACCAGATGAAAACATTCATAAAAAAGAAAAGAAATATAGCAGTTAACAAGTAAACAACCACACGTGTCACGTGCCTTTTATTTTGACGTTTATGAGCACCGAAACTACAATTGATTAACTTGGTTGATTTTACTACATATTTTATTTTATTTGCAATATGGTTAGGTTATAAAGGAAAAAAATTATAAAAATATATAAAAAAAAAAAAAAATAAATAAACAATAAAATAAAAATAAACCAAATAAAAATGAACCGCATAAAGTGGGTTTTTTATGAGTCTTTTATACATTTCAGTAATTGAGCATGTAAGGCATGGCGTTGGATGGGTGAACGAATGGACAGACAAAATATAATGATGTTAGTGACGTTGATCGTGCTAGTGCTAGTGCTAGTGTTGTTAGTGGTTGTGGTTATAATCGGTTGGTTGTTGTACTATTGTAATACTCATACGTTAACTTTTATTTGCATTCTAAATGTAATACGGACATATGTATGTATTTAGTATTAGCGACAATCGAAATAAATTATCCTCGATTAATGAAATAAACAAATCAGAACATACCTAATATCATTATGTTTTATTTGCCACGGCTGTTAAAATATCTGCGTAAAAGCATTTAAATTAAACAACAGAATTAGAAAATTTCAATTGTTAAACCATCCATTATCACTTCTACATACATATGTCAGTCTTAACAATACATATTGTATTGGAAACTATGCATTGACATTAATATAACAAGTAATTACTAATATGTAATTAATTATTTATTATTTATTATTGTTATTATTATTATTATTATTATTATTATTATTATTATTATTATTATTATTATTAACGCATAAGAAATTAAATTTTTTTTCATAGAAGTCTGAAAAGTTCTTTAAACTTGTAATTGCTGATTTTTGTTTTAGCAATAACAGTTATAGTACATATGTAATACATTTGTTTATAAAAGTCTCGTTGTTGTTGTATTCATTGCTGCTGCCACTACTGCTTTAGACCATTATTGTTTCGTTTTATACAATGGGTTTTATGGTCCAAGGTCGACCGAAGCACTTGACGATATTTTTTCTTTGTCATCCGTTCACATGTGCGCTAAAAAAACTTCATTCGATGTACAATAATTTAAAAAGATTACATTTTCTGAGATTATTTCCCATTATATAGACATATTAACCACGTTATTTTGTATTGTTCATTAATATTTATAAAAATATGTGTAGGGAGCTACACTGAAACACAAAACTATTACACTTTGAAAATCGTCGAAGTACGTAAACTAAACTCGTAGATAGAAATAACTTTTTAAGTTTGTCTAAAAAAATTTCAAACACAGATTTACATGTATTTTGTTTAAAAAGTCTTGCATTTCATTTTAGTTTTGTTTCTTTCATCACGAATACTTTTTTTGGCGACTGTAAATTAGTCTACAAAAAAAAAATAAATGAAATTATAATGTGTGTTTTGTTTAAACTGCATGGTGGTACACATTTTATTGTTAACCCAAGAAATAGAGTTAATAAAAGAGGTAACTGTAACAATTGTATGCCCAATTTCATTTTTATACCCTACACTCTACTACGTTAACATAATCAAATCTCAATTTTTCCTTTTTTAAGAAATTATTACTTGCATTTGTAATTTTATATTTAATTCAGAAATTTTATGTATGTGTGTAAATTAGCATATACATACATATATTTTTCATGATACATAGAAACACTGAAATACTTAGAAACGTAATAATACAATTGTAATATGTACTCTGTAATCTTAAACAGGGATGTGGACTTTAGATTAAATTGTAATTTTTCCTTTATTTGACTGTTATGTTCAGCAAAGTGTTCTGTTGTTAAAAATTTAAGCTAACTATGGACTGATTATATCTTTCAAATAGAAAATTTTTCTTTAATTTACGAGGGTTTTAGTCTGAAAAGATTTAAAATGAAATCTTCAACTTGGTATATACATAAATATGCATCATTTAATAGAAGTATTATGTTGTTTTTCAACTGAATTTCTTTTTAAATCCCGAAAAGCAAAGAATAAATTCGAAATAAAGTATTCATTTTTTCCAAAATTAATTTCCGATTTAGTATGTGTAGTGTGTTTTGTAAAACAACCTTGAGCGATATACTCGTAAGTTTTCAGTGATTCCTTTTATTAAACAATCATCGTCAAAAAATTAAATCAATTCATTCATTCATTCTCTAACAATAATGCGATTTTGTGTATGAATGAATGAAATTTTGCGATCATTCACGATTATTGATGTTGTTTCCTTTTGTGATCTGCTGAGCTGATTTTTATTTTCTTTTGCATAACTGCGCAATGCTGATTTATGCTAAGTTATATGATCTAATGGAAATCGAATTAATTTTTTTTTAGCGCATTTACGGTTCACAAGTTAATGTTATCGAAATTGTTTTTTGAAAAAGAAAAAAAAAAAAGTTTATTTCTAATCAGTTTTACTTTGCAGACACACACACACACACACTCAGATATGGAATGTATCAGATTGATGGGCGCGATATTGAAAGTGCGTAAAATACAATTTAATTCTCAATGTAAAGACTTTTATAAAATAAAATTTTCATTCCGCTACGTGTTATTAATTGTCTTTTCTTTCTCTATTTTTTCACAATACGAAATACTACATTAGCTGTGATCTGTTATAAAGCTGCGAACATATTTTATGCTGTTGTTGTTTCTGTTGTTTTACGGTTGCTTAGTTGGCAGCAGTGTGTGAGTCTAATTGCTCTTTAAACCGCAAAAGTTAAATCATTTTAATGGTGTTAACGTCAATTATTAATTGCTGCAGTTGCAGCAGTTGTTACTTCGCGGCGTGTAATCTAATTTCTGGCATTGGTACTTGTTTGTGTATCGTTATGGGAATTCAAACTTGTGGATAATCTTCCATCAAATTCACATGTAAATATTTCAATCTACATACATATGTACAATGTACATACTACAAATGTAACAGAATTTTTGAATTTTTCGGTTTTCGTATTAGGAACACGTATCACACACAGATTCTTTCCTTTATACAATTATGATACGAGTAGTAATTATTAAATAATTAATTAAAAATTAATGTTTAAATATAATGTACATACATATATTCAATATTGTCACCTCCATATACTTATATGTATGTATACATACATATGTACATATGCACTTATACATTCAAATGTATTTAATTCGTATAGAATCAGATTGTTATTAGTTGCTTACAATGTTTCATATTATAATAATTAATATAATTCTAAACATAAACCAACAACAATAATAATTCAATATGATATGATAAATACTGTTTGCAGAATGTTAAAGCTATTTAATCGCCACTGATATAGAGATCCGAGAAAAGGCTCAAAAGCCGAATAATAGTTAGGGTATAAGAGCTGGTGAAGCTGAAACTAATCATTATTTGCATATCAATAGCGTGAGTTACGTACATAGTTGTTCAATTATGTGGTAATTCTTTATTCGATTTCGGATGTGAAAGTGCCTAATGACTATGCACAAATTCATAAAATAGAAAGGTTGTTGCCTTTACAACTTAATTATGTAATTATTATTGTAGTTATTAAATATAAAATATTAATAATACTTTTTATACGCAATAGTTAATCACCATAATTTTACATTGTTTTTCTATGTAATAGTAATTGTTGATCGACCTTATATGAGTGCGCATAAGTGTTGGCTAAAAGAAATAAAAAGGCCCATTTCAAATGAGAGCATTACTAACGCTTTAATAGCTCTTAGTACTGAAAGTATTTCGTTAACTATGTTTATAGCAATGAATTTAAAAAATATTTCTAAACTTTATCAGGCCATTAAATCCAATCCCTGATGCAACAGACAAACTTGACACATTTGAAAGGTAATGAAATTTTTATTTAAACAGTGCTATAGTGCAATTAATTTTTAACAAAGTCAACCAAATGTAATGGTAACTTGGCTAAATCTCTTTTGAAAATCGGTCGTTTCTACTCTTTTAGCTCTATAGCGAAACGAAATAATCAAACATTCAATACGAATGGAAAACGACATTTACATGCCAAAAATTATAGATTTCCATATTAAATAAGACTTTTCGTTTAGTTGTCGTGCATTCAAAATTTTATGCCACAAAAGCAATTTGTGGTGATTGTGGTTGAGACACTTAGCTCTAAGGATCAGTTAGTTCACCGATGAGCAGTAATTACAAATATTTTGTTCATGTAAGTGAACAATACATATATTTTTATAAACATAAGTCTGTATATATGTCTGAGTTCGTTTGATTCTAGTTTATAAACTATTGTACATTCCGTAATATACATGTGTTCTGACAAGTTTTATTATTAATATTTTTCAATAGATTTTCTATTCGTACACACACTGATCAAGTTGTTGCAGAAGTCATATAGTGAGAGGCAGTATATTTTTTTTTTTTTTTTTTCAAGTGAATGTAGTGAATAAAATTGATTTAAATTTGAATTTGAAATTCATATGGACATATATAGGTACATATGCGTATAGACGAATAATATCTGGGTTACGCGAAGAATATAACAGAGACTAAGAGCGTTGATCGAAATCTATACGAAAATAGTTGAGTATTAAAAATGCTAATTATTTATACGTTTGTCTTCTTCACAACGCACATTCAAAAGTATATGTACATACATTTGTATGTGTTAGATTTATCCACGATTGCATAATTCCATTTGATAGATGTACTTGATAAATAAATAGTAATAAATAGCATATTTTTTCCATTAGAAGTAATAGGAAACCATGATTTTAGGATTTAAACAAATTATCCTTTTAAAATATCTGAACTCGTGAAAAATCTTCACTCCAAATCATTGAAAGATATAAATTTTTCGTAGTAATGATAAAGTGTACTAATATGTACCGATTACATTATTCATTTAATCTTTCACTGCTTTCTAAAAAGTTTCAAGGCCAGGCTAACGGTTTCGAAATGTATGTATATTCAACTATGTACACATACTGAGATATTTATTAGTAGAAATATATGTAGAATCACCAAACGCTAACGATAATTATTAGAAATCGATAAATTTATAACAATTTCACTTGGACATTCACATGTAAATGATGTCTTTCTTCCTATTTTTATTATTATTATTTACACACTAATTTTCTGCATATTAATATTGTCGTTGTTGTTGATTTAATTAAATTGTAATTTTTTTTAATTTGATTTTATTGGTTTTATGGTTGAGAAAAATTATAAAGTTTTCTGCTACATGCAAATTATTAATATCCGCAAACTTATAAATAGTTGGTGCAAGAGCTAGACTTACACCAGTTTACTTCATATACAAATAAAATACACAAACACACACTTATACAAATATACCTATACATATACATCCTAACGCATTCATACAATCACTTACTCTGTTAGGAGAGCGTTTAAACGGATATCCGCTTTAGCCGTACAAGACGAATCATAAGAAATGAGCACGAAGAAGAAAAAAGTCTGCCAGCATTTGAATGAACACTTTTAATAGATAAGTAACGGTACTTTTTCTGGTTTTATTTTTGCCGCTTTTTTTAGTTTTTCCTTCGAGCTTATTGTAAAAATTGCGGACAGAGGATGTTGAGGCACAAAAAAGTTATAAAAAATAATCTCTTAAGGTAGTCGATGGTAAAATCATTTGCATTCAGTTAGATATGATTATTTAACGTTGTAAATATTTAGTTATTTCAGGCCATCGTCCTTCTTTCATACAATGGGAAGTACAGAGAAATAATTTTTATATGTTCGGAAGTTATACATTTGTCGTTAAAACTTAATTTTCTTGAAACTCACAAACTTATTAATTTTTATATGTTTTATTTATGATTTGATTTTTTTATTTTTTATTCTCATAATAAAAACGAAAAATATTTCTCACCACAGTGTCTACGAGTCCTTTTTGGAAAATTATAGACAATAAATATTATTTTCAATTTTATATGCTTTTCATTATTCAAATATTCTTTTTTTTTTCAATTTGCTCTAGACAATAATCGATGGACAGTAGACACGTAGTAGCCCACTCATTCTTGGCAATCAATTACTATTTTTTCATTTTCATATACATATGTACACTAACCGTCACACACGCACTCACAATAATATTACATATGTATACATACATGCATACATTTGTTCAGGTGTATATGCATGTATATGTGTGTAGATTTAAAATAAAAGCACCATTTTAATATTATTTGTATAAATTATTACATATTTTATTAATTGGTAATGATCGCCTTTCTAAGCGAAAAAATTTGCAAAGTATTGTCGCCAATTCGATAGAATAATTGTCGCGCAAAACATGTATTGGTGAGTGTCGTGAGTAAGTTGCCTTAGAAAATATAAAGAAGAAGAAAATAGTCAAATTTTTTTAACTGGATTAAACCGTAATGACGACCATTCTCTACAGGTACGTGATGAAGTACTGAATTCAAAGCAATCTTTACGTTTTAGCTTTACTCTAAAACAAAACAACTACAGCAACAACATACAACATCTATCCATCCATCCTAACAGCGGCTATTACAATAACAATAATGAAAAAAAAATAAACGAGATCATACTCTAGTGAATATTGTGCACACACTCGCTGAGCCAAGACTTAATTTTTTGCTGTGTTTTTTGTTATACTGCTGCTGCTGTTGCTTCCTATCTATTCATCTAGCTTGAGGTCCCGTCTCAGCCACCGTTGTCTCAAAAAGCAACACACGTACAAACAAACACGAACAGCCAACAGCGCTACAGATATTGAAGAAGACAACAACGAAGAACTCAGCTCATTTAAAACTCATGACTCTGCTACACTCTTCACAGTTTACAGTTCATTTTTGCTATTGTTGTTGATTGCCTTTGTTTTTGTATTTTTTTCTTTTTTTTTTTTGGGCTGATGCCTTAACAAAAACTGTTACAATTACAAGCAATTGAAATCAACCGAAACAACCACAACAAACATACTTCATACTATAGCAAAAACAACAACCGCCAACATCATGATCATTACAAAATAATAACCAACTCGATCACAGCCTTCATTGCTGCAGTCACTGCCGCTGCTAAAATAGTAACATCCGCAGCGCAATAACAGTAACGTTAAACATCAACCGTGCTACCAACAAATATACTTGTACGTACGTGTGTACGTACGTACTTTACGTACATTCATGGACTTAGAAGTCTCCATCATATATTTATAACCTTAAAATGCATTAAAAAAAAAAAAAAAACAAGAAGAAGAAAATAAAAAACACGTATAACTCAACAACAATAATAAATAGCAATCTCCATACTATCCACATCGCTACTAACTATTACCAGCACCACAACGGTTACTCTCCTTTCAAACTTAAAAACTCAATGAATGAATTTTTTGACTTTGTTTTTCGATTTTTTTTCTGTTCGCTGCCTTAAAATACAGTTATAACCGTCTGAAGCCGATGATGCCATCGGCGCCGTCGTCGTCAGTTCTGCGGTTACTGAGCAGTTACAGTATTATTATTGATGCTGCGTTGAATGCTTGTTTTGGAATTCCATTTATGATATTGTCGTTATTGTTGTTGTGTCTTGCATCCGAAATTGGGTGGAGTATCTTCCGCCCAACATGTGTTTTAGCATGCTTTTGTCAAGAAAAGTTGTTACAATTGTTGTGGCCAGAGAGTATATCTCTCCGAATATATAAGACTGAGAGAGAGACGCTTACCAAACCAACATTCGTTTCAAACGATCGTTTAAAAGAGATTTTTTTTATCAGTGATGCCAACTAAGAAATTAAAAAAGCAATAAAAATATAAAAAAGCGGTATAAAAGGCTTAGAAGTGGCCTAAACTGTGTGCCATTAAGATTTTAACGATCAAAGTTAAGGTCGAATTAAGAAAGTTAATTCGACAAAATTTGACAAATTCCCTTTTTAATCCCGCGATAACGATTATCTTATTACCTAGTAATTGTGTAAGTTTGCCAAACGTTTTGGTGATAAAGCCAAGTGGTTATTGGCACGATATACAAAACACAAATTCTATATAAAATGGAAATTCTAATAATTCTGGCTCCACTGAAACTGTTTCACCTACATCGGTGTAATTATTTGTTCCTGATGAAATTTTAAACAGTTTAATGACATTTTACGCTTTATTTATCCAAATGCATACATACATATGTACGTATTTATGTGTGTATATCATACAGTACCCGGAGGTCAAATTGACCCATTGTGCACCACTCGTGTTGTGTGTGTTAATTTTATACATGAGTAGAGGGACCTTCAATTTAAAGTCGACTCCGAACGACAGAGTTTTGAGAACCTTTTCATGGCAAATTTTACTCTCAGAGTTTTTGCCAGAAATCTGCTGAGAGGAAGTCGCCGAAAAAATATTTTCATATTTTCATTTTGATGTCTGACCTCTGATTTGAACTCGGGCCTTTCATCTAATAAGCCGACACACTACCTACTAGACCACGGCGACTTCTTGTAAATATGTAAATATCGTTATTTTTTGTAAAAAGCAAATTATTATTATGTTACATTATAAATATTACTAGAGCGCTCGATTTAGAGCCATTGTATATATGAATTTTTTATTGTTAACTAGTGTTTATAATAGTTTAAACTTAATTATTTGAATAAATAAACAATAAAAAAAAAAAAATATATATATATATATAAATATATAAAATATATATATATATATACATATATATATTATACATATATAATATATATTATTTTAGCGGAAAATTGTAATAAATGAGAGTTGCAACACTATTTGTTTTCGTTCTTTTTAGAGCCTCACAAATTTAAAACCTCTCTGAGCTGTGTTGGAAGCTTATGTAGTAGTACTGTAGACATGCGCGAAGTTTTGCTTTGTATCAGTCAGGTTTAAGTTGTTGTTGAAGTAGTAATGTTGCTACGGCTAAATTAGAGAGTATCGACTTTGTTGATTCTGAATGCGTAATGATTTAGTGTACATATATGGCATTTATATATGTAATTAAAATCTTTATATTTATTATAGTTTTGATTAATTTTCCAAAAGCGTCAATGGAAACCTATATGTTGGCAACAAAAGTTAAGAAAAAAAAAGTTAAAAAAATAGTGCACAAATAGTTATCCCTTCCTTAGGTTTTCATTATTTTAACGTAACGAACGAACGTAGCATATTATAGACAAAAAGGATTTTCAACACACATTTATATATGCGTACACACACACGTACATATGTATATCAAGGAATTCATTACGATGACAACTGCTTGTTGGGTTTTGCCTTGCACATGTTAATGTTTTGCTCTTTGTTTATCTCGATATTAATAATAGCGACAACAACAACAACAGCAACAACGATAATAATAACAATTGCAATAATAATTCAAAAGAATAACACATTAGACACATTATAGAGTATATTTCCATCAATTTCCCAAAAAAGTGTAAGATGAAATGGGACATGGAGAAAGTGAATAAATAGTTGCAGAACACATACTCAGTAGCATAGCAGACTGCTCCATTCGTCATGCCTAGTACTTTTTTTTACAATTGCGGACACTGTTTCCTTTCTTCACGATGTCTCTGAGTGATAAGTTCTGTATACGAGGGCTCTCAGTGTTTAGCTAATGTTAGCGAATATTAAACACAACAATAAAACTATTGTTTTAATCATTCTAATATTTGGTCTGTTAGTGCTTATGCATTAAATTATTTTATTTTACCATTCATTTAGCAAATTTAATATGTAATATTTATCTACCGTTATTGAAAAATAAGCAAATAAGCTCAACT
Organism: Sarcophaga rosellei; assembly: GCA_930367235.1. Classification (NCBI taxonomy): domain Eukaryota; kingdom Metazoa; phylum Arthropoda; class Insecta; order Diptera; family Sarcophagidae; genus Sarcophaga; species Sarcophaga rosellei. The sequence continues at coordinate 249,348 of OV884019.1, read as the reverse complement.
ACTTGTGGAAGCTACGCGTGTTTTTCATAAAATAACTCATACAAATTTACGAAACTTTAGTGTTTTTATATTTTTTTTTTGTTTTTTTTATTTCAATATGATAATAATATAAAAACGACGAAGAAAATGATTACACCTCAATAAGTTCGTTTACAGAAAGCGTTCTTTTCATTAAAGAGTACTAACATAATACCTACATAGATACTCTTTCTTTTCCTCTTTTCCAGCAGGTTCGGCGTAAGCCAAATAAAGAGTTTTTGCCTAGTAACATTAAGGCATTGATCACGCATGAGGGGGGGTCAGTATTGGCGTGGCGATGTGTTTCCAGGTCAGGAGTAGGGAATATTAATTTTATGCAGGATAAAATACGATTTTATATACAATGTTGTATTATAGACAAGAAGAAAAAAAAAATCATTGTCTTTATTTAGTTCACTCCCGCACTCACAAAATTTACTAAAAACTAGATATTTTGTATTGCTCGAAGAGACAACGCTTCGCAGAATAAAAACATTAAATTTGATACCAGAAATTAGAATTATTTTCATCTCCATTAAAAGGTTTTAGTTTTCGATTCTTATGAGAATTTGTCACAACACATTTAAGAAACAGTTTCTGAGGATTACAACATTACAACATGTATATACAGAATTTATAGGTTATATTTGAGTAGAATATTATTGTTTGCTTATTAAAGGATGCTTCATATGGTAAGACGTTACGTACGACATGTCAAGTTTTTGTTTAGAAGAGAGCGGATAGCGTCGTATAAACCCAGTATGTATATACTAAATGAGATAAACTTAATATACATATACATACATGTGAGATACGATATTGAGATAAGGCATAAGTGTGAAATGGAAACGGATATTATCTGTTTGCTTCGATTTTTCTGTATGCCAATCGTGTTAACGCAATAAAAATAAAATAAAAATTTCTCAACTAGAATAGAATTTTTGTAATATTTTGTTTCATCGTGTAAACCACGCTTAACGCTCTTAACAGCATATAATAATTCTTGTACTTTCTTCGTATCTATATTTGTCGATTCGTCAAATGCTTCTGATGAATAATTGAATGGTACATAGATATGTACATATGTACATATGTATTTGGAACGTGCCGTTAATATTGTGCAACACAATGAAACCGTATACATATGCATACATATGTATGTGTTTCAAAGTGTATAAAACATTCAACCTTCAAACTACTGTTCGTATGTATGTGCATATTAAATATGTACATATGAATGTGTGTATGTGTCATTTCTTTTCTTCTACAGCTTTTGTTTAATTACCGTTCTAGCCTCTAGTCAGTTCTCGATTAAAATCTTAGTTATTGACAACAATTTTTTTTATATTCGAATTTCCGGTTGCTACAATAAGTTATTTTTTGTTTGTTTTGTTTTGTAATTTCCTAACGTCAATTTGACGTTTTGGTTGCAATGAAAGTAAATCCGCATGATTTCAGGATGACCAGTGAGCAGAAAATGCATTTCACACTCTCGAAAACTTGTTTAAATAGACAAATAGACGTTGGGGATGAGAGAGAGAGGGAGGATAATTGAAATTATTTTCTATCAACTGTTGTATCTGTACATGCAGTTTGAATACAGTATCGTTCTATTTTACATTTATAAATACATATGTATGGGTGCATATTGATGTATATGTGTACAGGCATGTACATACATATCTACATACATATGTATGTACTTGGAATTTCTCGTCGTTCTTCTTCCGTTTCAAGTTATTTCAACTGGCGTGTCTTTTTTTTATTTAGCAGCAAGACCCGCCCTCTTCTTCATTTAAAGTGGAATCAACGAATGAAATGAAAGAAAAAAAAGCAATAAAATAAACTATATTGTATACATACATATATGTATGTATAAAAGATACAAATACTAAAACAAAAACAATAACGATGATGTGTGTATAAAAAGAAGAAACAGTAGAAATGCTAGCACCAACAACAATAACAATAAGCATTATAAAAACAACTACAAAATATTGTTAAAGCAAAGACAACGTTATAAACAACATAAATATGTTTCTGTTTGTGAGTGTGTATTTGTGTTTTTAAGTTGCTTCTGCTCATACCTACATATGTGCATATGAAAACATAAAAAGAAGCAAAAACAATAAAGCCCCATCCCCGCTAAAATCAACAAGAACGAACAGCAGCAACAAAAAAAAAACCGTAAATATAAATAAACATAATGAAACGAAAGCAAAACACTCAGTCCAACTAGTAAACGACGACAAAGCCGAACAAAAACGCGTTATATAAGAGACTGCATGCATACAAGCGTATTTAATATTGTGTATGAACGTTTTTATATACATATGTATAAATATGTATATAATATAGTTTTAAGCACATATTTGTACATTGGGGAACACCGTTCGTTCGTTCGCTCATTTCCAAACGATTCTTACAAAATATACTTACGTGCATAAGCGTGTAAAGGCATAGATTTAATTCAATTTGCCAATTTTGGCTAGAATGTCTCGTAAATACTTAAGTAATATTGGTTAAAAATTTCGACGAATTTCGCTTACAATTTACGATTTTGACGAAATTTGAAGATCTCTCCTCTTTTCATGCAAATTCAAAAATGAATGAATATATCGCACTATATTTTGTTATCGCAATATGTTCTGTTGAAATTATTACAAAAAGATTTTTAGATTTTCGTCGCATTGGACCATTCATACACAGTGAGATCTCCCCATACGGACATTTCAAATAAGTCGACATTTCTCGATAACGGACGAATTTCCTGGTCTCATGCCTTTGATGGCAACTTGGGTACAAAATAACCTCTGTCAGATGGACTCCCTTTTGGCTAGACGCGAACAGATATGGAGAGCGAAATAAGCTAAATCTGCACCTCACAAAAGATGAGCATTGACAAAGAAAGTGGATAATAATTCATCCTTTTTATCGGACTCACACCCTCGGCTGAATTCGTTTGTGGGTCTTTCCGCGAATCTTCCCATAATGCATGGACCTCTAAGCACGAGATGACATTACGAATGAGTTTGAGTGGTTGGTTGGTGCGCCGTCTGTCCATCGTTGGATCTGCTCTTCTATAATAATAAGCAGCGCATGCCGCTTTGCCTTCCTATCATCCAGGCTGGCTTTTCAGTCCAGTTTGAGTCGCGGATCAGGCCTAGATAATTCACTGCGTGCCTCAACGTGAGTCTGGCATCGCTTATACTAGGAAGGGTGAATATCCGAATCTTGTATTTTCTAGTGCTTGTGCATTAGGCTTAGAGAGGCAGACAGATAGCACTAATTCTCTGCACCAAATTAATACAATCGACAGAGTGATTTAATTTGTCGGATAGCGTCTTTGGACACATTTCCGTTACAGCAATGGCAATGTCGTAAGCGTAAACGGTAGCGTTATTATCAGAGGATTCGAGCATAGAGTTGACTGCGAGATTCCAGAGAATTATTATAGAACACCATCTTGTGGTTACCTAGACAAACAATTGACTGACAATATGGTGAAGGTTACTTACTCTTCACGGCTTGAGGAGGAGCACAATAAACCTAATCAGACCAGGTTCTAGCTTAAAAGAATTAAGAGCTTTTACTATAGCGTTTGCAAGGATTTTCCACCTGTGAGATGAGAAGTGCTGTTTCTACTGATTTTCCCCTGGTGTAGGCATGTTGAGATATTGGTGGATCAATCGAGGTCCTGATATGAACATCAGTTTTCCAATGTTTTTAAAAGAAAGGAACAAAGCCTAATTGGTTTTGGTATTCTCCAGCTGCATGGAATATAAAGGAGTCTAAGACTGTTGGTGGAAAAAATCTGGCATCACTTGTTTTGATGATCTACTGCACTTCTGTGCAACACTTATTGCATGGCATTACTTTTATTTCCTTTTTCGTACTTCCTTTTTTTTTTACAACTCACTTTATAATAAACTCTTATTTTTGTATATATCAAAAACGAATCCGCCTATTTATTTCAACATCACAACAGGTTATGGGCCCAGATAGTGTTTGTTGATAAATACAAGAACCGTTTTTAGAGTACATTAAATCGTTTTTAGAAAATGTCGATTGACGCAAATTTTATTGTAGAGAAATTAGTGGGTAGAGAAAACTACGCATCGTGGTCGTTTGCTGTGAGAAATTTACTTCAACATGAGGACTATGGGACACTGTTCAAGGTGACTATCCACCTACTAGCTTGGATGCAAAGCAAGACATAAAGGCAAAAACGAAGATAATACTTCTTGTTGATAAAATCAATTACGTGCATATTGAGGATGTCGAAACATTAAAAGAAGTCTGGGATAAATTAAAAGCAGCATTCCAGGACACCCGCCTCACACGTAGAGTTGGTCTTTTACAATAGCTAATAACAACATGTTTTTCTACATCAGAAAATATTGAGGAATACGTTAGCAACATAGTTTCGACCGCGCATAAATTGAAAGAATTTGACATGCCGGTAAGTGACGAGTGGATAGGTACACTCCTGTTGGCAGGTTTACCTGATGAGTACGATCCGATGATAATGGGAATCGAAAGTTCCGGCGTTAAAATAACGTGTGATTCCATCAAAACAAAACTTTTGCAAGATGTAAAAAAATCTAGTGAAAACGTTGCCTATTTTGCTAAAACAAAGAAGAAGCATGATATGAAAAAAGGATTTCGTTGCTTCAATTGCAACCGTTATGGGCATAAAGCATCTGAATGTAAAGCAAGTTCTAATAAGGGTAAAACTAAAAAAGAAGTTGCTTTTTGCACAGTTTTTACAACGGGTGTCATTAATGATAATGACTGGTATATTGATTTCGGTGCAAGCTTGCACATGTCCATGAGAAGGGACTGGTTTATTGACATTAAGGAGCCTAACGTATCGGAAATTTTTGTGGCAAATAAGGAAAAATTAAAAGTTCAAGGTGTCGGTGACATTAAAATTAATATCAAACACACCAATGGAGATCTGGTGAATGTAACTCTTCTATATGTACCCGGTCTAACAGTGAATCTTTTGTCTGTGAGCCAAATAATGGAAAGAGGCTACATAGTTAAATTCCAGAATGGTAAATGCACAATAACCGGAAATGGCTCTGTAATTGCAACGGCTCACCTGCAAGATAATATATTCAAATTAGATCACGAAATGATTCAGATGTGTATGGTTTCAACTACATCAAATTCTAAGGTATCTCATGCTCGTATGGGCCATTTAAATTACGCAGATTTAGCCAAAACGAAAGAGTTGGTAACCGGAATGAAGTTTCAATCAGATGAAAAGGAAAATTGTGTTCCCTACATTAAAGGAAAAATGTCAAGAAAATCGTTTAAAGATTTCAAATCCCACACTACAAAATTGCTACAGCTCGTACATTCGGACCTTTGTGGCCCGATGGAGGAAAAATCGATTGGTGGAGCTAAGTATTTTTTAACATTTACAGATGATTTTTCGCGTAAGGTTTTTCTTTATATATTGCAGGAAAAAACGGAAGTACTAGCATGTTTTGAAAATTTTATGGCTAAAGTTGAGAGAGAATCTGGTCATAAAATAGCATGTTTACGTACAGATAACGGCACGGAATTTTGCAATCAGCATATATCAAAATTATTGAGCAGAAATGGTATAAAAGATCACAGTGCCATACAGCCTCCAGCAAAACGGCGTTGCTGAGCGCATGAATCGCTCCATCATTGAACGAGCTCGTTCTATGCTATTTCACGCTGGTTTGGAGAAAAAATTTTGGGCTGAGGCTGTTGCAACCAAAGTATAACAAGTAATGAAACGGAATTTGACAGCTCATAGGCCAGTCGTGAAAGGGACAGCAAATATTACCAAAAAGTATTTCTGTCCCTCTCTGATTGCAACTCTTTTTTGTTTATTTATGTTTTTTTAGTTTTCGGGGTGGGTTTTTTATATTGGCGAGAGTTAATAAACATTTTAATTTTTGTCTAAAACTATTAATAAATAATAAAAACAACTAATAACATTAATAACTTTTAAATTTTTCTCTCAAGAAATTAAAAAATATTGGCAACTTTCATCAAGAAAACTTTTTTATGAGCAGTACGTCTTATTTTGATCTTGTAATATTTAGCTTGTTAACAACCTCTTGCACATGGAACTATATTCATTGTGACCGAAAATCAACCACATTTCGATTAATATTTAAATATTTAAGAATCTTTAAAATTTTCATTGAAGAAATTAAGAAATATTCCAAATTTTCCCTTTTTTAACACAAAATAAATGTTTGTTTACATTTAATTTTTCTACTTTATCCGCCAGTTTTCACTCTGTATATCTGTTGAACATTTGCTTTGCAATACATTGTAACATTTTTTTCTCCCTCTAAGGTGTCCTGCGTTTTTATGTTATGAACGTTTTTGAACTGTCAAAGCTTTCAATACTTGTTATACTTTGGTTGCAACTGCCGTATACGTGAGAAATCGTTCCGTTTGTACTGCAATTAAAAATCGTACACCACAAGAAGTGTGGGCTGGTATCAGACCAGACGTATCTCATTTAAGAGTATTTGGTTGTCGTGCCATTTCATACGTTCAAAAAGAAAAACGGAAAAAATGGGATCCAAAAGCTCAAGATTTGGTCTTCGTTGGTTTTTGTGAGGAAACAAAGGGATATCGTTTATTAAATCCTGATGGTTGGCGTGTTGTGAAAAGTCGAGATGTTGTATTTTTTGAAAATGAATTTAAACAAACCCACAAAAAACTTATTGATGAGCAGATGTTCAGTTTTATAGACAAAATAGAAGAAGATTCATTTGCAGTGGAGGCTAGCACAGATGTCGATAATGATGATGATGATGACGATTCTTCAGAAAGTCATGGCTCTGATGACTATTATATACCATGATGATGAGTCCGTAAGTGAAGCCGATGCCACAATAGTCATTGCAGAAGACAGCAATGAGGTTCGACACTCAAATCGTATAAGAAAACAAACGCAATTTTCAGAATATAATGTTTATACAGTGGCGGCGAATGACTCAGGTGAACGTTTTATAGTTCAAGAGGCTTTAAATAGTAGTGAAGCATCGTTATGGAAAAATGCCATGGAAACAGAATATAAGTCCTTGTTAGACAACAACACTTGGACAATGGTCAATTTACCAAAGGGAGTGAAACCAATCAAATGTAAATGGGTGTTCAAAAGAAAACGTGATGAAAATGGTGAAGTGTGAAGGCATAAAGCTCGGTTGGTTATAAAAGGCTGCTTCCAAAAACCAGGTATTGACTATCATGAGACCTATTCGCCAGTGGTAAGGTTTACTTCAATTCGATATTTAATATCCATTGCCGCACAATTTGATCGTGATATTGAGCAGATGGATGCAGTCACCGCTTTTCTTCAATGTGATCTTTTTGAAGATATATACATGGAGCATCCAGAAGGTGTTGGTGAAGATTATTTTATTTATTTATTTTATTTATTTATGGTAAATTCAATACAACAAGAACAAGTCTTATTTTACAGTATTGGTTAGTAAGTTGTTATAATGGTTACAAAACAATATAAGAATGAAAATAGAAACATAATTAATTTCAGACCAAAAAGTTAAACTATATTAATATAACAATTCTCAATAAAATAATATATAGACAAATATAACATGGAAGGCAAATATAACATGGAAGAATTAAAAAAAAGAACTACTACGAAAAGTGCTTAAATATGGCAGTCTTAAAATGGCTTGCATTGGATATTAACTGTAATTGTGGGGGTAGTTGGCTCCAAAGACGAATGGAGTTAATGAAAAAGTGTTGCTCAGAGGCAGCTTTGGTATATTTTATACAATTTATCTTTTTCCCCCTATTAGACCTAGAAAATTGTATTCTCTGATACAAATAGGATGGTTGCTGATTATAAATGATTCTATGCAAGAACAGTAGTACTCGGCACTTTAGTAAATTATCAAAGGTGATGTTATAAATTTGTTTGGCGTAATGTGATATGCTACTATTTCTCTTGATGCCAAATACATATCGTGCAATACTATTAAAAGTCACATTTAGCCTTCGTCTACTAGCGGCATCACAACTAGCAAACAACTCACAACCGTAAATTAGAGTCGGCAATAAGTATGTTTTGGCTAAAAGCATCCGGATATGGGTTGGTGTGAAATATTGAGTCATCCAAAGATTGCGAAGCATAGCAAACGTTTTCCCGCAATTAGCTTTAATATGATCCGACCAATTAAGTTGCTTGTTGAGAATTACTCCTAGATTTTTAGCAGTCTCAACAATGTTTATATTTATATTATCAATATGTATTGGTGGAAGATATGTCAGAAAAGTTTTTGGTTGTCCGATAATTAAAACCGCGGATTTCTTGGGGTTTAGGCTCAGTCCATTCGCAGATGCCCATAAGTGGATATTACGTAAGTCCTGGTTTATTGAATGTATACAATTAGGCGCATCATCCACTCCACAACTAATGTATAGCTGTACATCATCAGCATACATATGTACTCGACAATGTTCTACATGCAATGGAAGATCATTAGCATATATGGAGTATAAGAGTGGACCAAGTATGGAGCCCTGTGGTACACCCCTTGGCGTTGAACAACTTCTCGACATGTTCGAGCTATGATAAACACTTTGGCTCCTATTACCTAAGTAAGATGATAATAATTTTAACGCAGTTGGGGAAAAGTTGCACATATGTTTTAACTTATGAAGTAAGATAGAATGATGCACTGTGTCAAATGCTTTACATTACAGTGGCAAAGTTTGCAAACTAAATAAAGCAATTTACGGATTAAAACAAGCTAGCCGGCAATGGAACCAGAAACTTGATCAAGCCCTAAAAGATATGAATCTACAACAATCAAAAGTTGATCCTTGTATATATTTCAACATGTGTAACTCCAAAATTTTTATCATTGCTGTTTACGTTGATGATTTACTAATTTTCTCCAACAACAATGAATTAAAAGTTAAAGTTAAGACTGGTCTTCAACAGATGTTCTTGATGAAGGATTTGGGTGATGTTAAATGCTGCGTCGGTCTACGTATTACTAGCAACCGTGAACAAGGTGAGATTTACATACATCAATCTGTATATATAGAGGAAATTTTAAAACGGTTTGGAATGATTGATTCAAAACCAATATCAATACCTTTTGATATAAAAACAAAATTGACTAGTCCAAAACACAAATCACCGAATTTTGATAATATTCCCTATCAAGAAGCTATCGGCAGTTTGCTTTATCGCTTATGCGGTGAACTTTTTGAGTAAATTTAACAACAATTTTGATAATTCCCATTAGGCTGCCGTAAAACGCGTTTTTAGATATATCAAAGGTACAATGAATGTTAAACTATGTTTTTCTAAAACTGAAAACCCAAACATATTTGGATTTTGTGATGCGGATTATGCTGGCGATGTGACAGACGTTCATGTACTGGATATGTGTTTATGCAGCAGGATGCAAGTAGCTGGTGTAGCAGTAGCTGAATACATGGCAATGTCTGCAGCGGTGCAAGAGGCAGAATGGCTGCGACAACTGCAAAACGATTTATGGAACTCCGAGAAAAACATAGTTCTTTTCTGTGACAATAATAGTGCCCTAAATTTAGCAAAGACAGATGCATATCATGGCCGATCAAAGCACATTGATGTGAGACATCATTTTTTTACGTGACAAAGTCAACAAAGGAAACATAGTGTTGCAGTATAAGTGTTCTGAGGATATGGCTGCTGATTTTCTTCCAAAACCAGTCATTAAGGAGAAACATTTAAAATGTTCCAAACTGGTAGGACTTATCAATTTCTAGCAAGTTTTTAGTGGAGGTGTTGGTGGAAAAAATCTGGCTTCACCTGTTTTGATGGTCTACTGCACTTCTGTGCAACACTTATTGCATACTTCCTTTTTTTACAACTCACTTTATAATAAACTCTTATTCTTGTATATACCAAAAACGAATCCGCCTATTTATTTCAACATCACAACAAAGACTAGCATTATAAATGGCGATCAGCCAAGGAAGAATAAACTCTTGACTATGTTGGATGTCGTCTAGAATGAAACTATACGGTCCTGGGGGCTTGAGTGATTCAAAGGATCTAACAGCGGAGAATATTTTCGCACGGAGGTTAATTAATCTGAGAGAGTACTTATCCCATAAGGTGACACTACCAGGAAAGTGACTGTCAAGGAGAATCTCATGCATTCCTGAATTGGACACAGTCCAGTAGTCATCGGGCCGTTAAATGCAGTCAAAGGAATTATGTGTGGAATTTAGTATTTTACGAAATCGGCTAGTTTCAGCAGAGGATTCCTAGCTCGCATAGTGGTTCCTCCACGAACAATGTGCCCATTTATCAGTGGCTTTAGCCCTATTGAAGAGCCCGCTAGTGGAAAAGGGGAGATTATCAATCGTCTGGTGCCACCAGGGCGGTTTAGGTCTAGGTTTCTTCTATTGATCAGAAAATTAGCCCTGGGTGGAGAATCTGCCATGTCAATATTGAAGGTAATGTACCTGTGATCCGATTAGTAGAATTCCTGAGATAGTAAGAGAAATCCGAGCTAATCAGGGTACTGTATAGCACTTACCTTCTGTTAGAGGTGAGGAATGTTGGGTCATTACGCCGATACCACGTTCGTTTGTATCAAGCTTCCCCGCATCACATGGTGCGAGTTGGTACCGATAATGACCACGATCCCATGTTGGCGCGCATCTGCAACTAGTTGACTTATGAGTTCCTGCGGGGTAGAGACCATAGTTATGCGCGAAGCACGTCGATGTGATCCAGAGGGCCTTCGAGGTTAGTTCGACGGCCATGGTGGTAGTGTCCTTGTCACTATATCTGGGGAGGAGAAAATAATTAACATTAGGCCTACCTGTATCCTGGACTAACGCAATGCGATTTGAGAAAGTACTAAATCTAAAATTATTACTTATGTGCATAATAAAAATGCGTATATAAATATGATTTTAAAAATCCTTTAAACTTCGTCATTAAACATTGAAGTGTATAATAGCAAATGTTGAACTAATTAAAATTAACACTCCCTAAGCGGACAACCAATTATAGCGAACAAAATTAGCTAGACGGTCGTTGTCGTCCTATGGTGGAGTTCACTGTACATTGTATATACATAAACAATGTTCTCAGTATTGTGCAAGAGTTCATATTGAGAACATATGTACATATTTTTAGATATTTGCACACAAAAACACATTGTAATCTTTCTGGGGTATGTATAGTCCTGACGATTTTCATGGAATTTGAAAACTCAATCGCCAAAAACTCCATAATTTGGAAAAGTTGTAGGGTTCCTATTCATACTGGTAATTTGCAAGCGCAGTTAATTTTCCTCCAATGGCTCCTACTAATATTGCACACCATCTTCAGATATTCTCATTAAAAATGAAATGCAGCGAAAACCAAAGCAAAGGAAATATCAATTGAAACCATCGGTTATAATTTTTGTCGACGTGAAGCCGCGATTGATAAGTTGTTGCAAACATACAAAAAATAAATTCAAGTAAAATGAAATAAAAATTCACTTATCTTATAACACACTAATTGAAACTGAACTCTAAAATTAGAACAACAAGGTGAAAATAAAACTGTATTATTTTCATTTAGAAAGGGAATTAACGATAGCATGATGCAATTACAAACAAAAGTCGTGCCATCTTTTAGACAATAAAGAAAATTAACAAAAAAAAAAATAAATAAATAAAAATTGAACGCAAAACAACGCAACTTCGAAAATTTAACGAAGTACAATGAAAATTAGTACAAATTTAGCAGCGACGCAATTTCGAAAAAAAGCAAAACGAAACTACGCAAAGCGAGGTATGGGTGTATATTTAAATTTACTATCTTTCATAACAATTTTGTAATACCCTCAGTGCAGAATTCCCTTAGATTTTCGCTTACAGAGTAACAATATAGAAGTTTCTATAAATTTCTAAAACTACGCTTTCTAACTACACATTCTCTTTCAAACTGCATACTTTTCGGGCACCGAGTAACTTTGTGTTTTCGGGAACTTAATCGGTTTTGATATTACTCTATATAGTGTGGAAAACTAATTACCAAATAAGATAATTTTCGATGTTATAGACTCTAGAGTGATCAAAAACATATTTAGTGAAGTTTCTTTTTATTATTTTTAATTCTATTCTACTTTTAAAAATGATACATATACCTAGTAAAGATCAATCGAAAAGTAAAGACATATATGTATGTATGTTTGCATTTGTTATCAACAGTGTCTAAGCTGTTTGAAAAATGTTATGTTGTACTAAGTTAGATTTAAGTTAAACAACTGAACACAATTTCAGATTGGTGCAAATCAAAAGATTCTTAGACGTTTCTTAACCTTTCGATTAAGTTTGGGAACTACGACTCATTCATAAATCAAAACTAAAATGTTTTAACAATATTGCTAAGATATTGGACAATTATATTACCGATTGAAATTTTTTATTTTTTAAAAGTGTACCACGAGGTTGTACATATATTAGGTCCAGTTTTGTAAACTTCTAAATTATAATTCACTTTGAAAACTGACAAAGTGATATACAATACAATTATGGAGAACGGCTTCTTCTTCTCATAATGGAAACATTCAAGGACACGAAAAACAAAATTATTACAATTACATTTTCATTTTTGAAAACCATTAATCAATTTATTACCATCAATTAATATGTAATGCTCTTTTTTGTTTTTAATTTCCATTTTTTTATATTTGTCATCCGATTTCAATATAAGCTTTTGACAAGGCTTGCAGAAATGACATTACAGATGTCATTAAAAGTTTTACTTAAGAGTAGGCTTCTGTATTTTAGACAGATTAAGAGGCAACTGATCAAATCATTTTGATCTTGTGGCCGATTTTATTTTCCAAAACTCTTCAATTTAATTTTTTAGCAGATTTTTGCTAAATTTGATAACTTTTTTAAAGCATTTCGATTAATATTGTAATCGATTATGTGCGAGTATATAAAATGTCTATGAATTCGTATCAAATTTGGGCTACAAATTGTAAAGTATTTTATTTGAATACGTTTTTCTTGGTTCATACGTCATTTTTTCAATTGTTCAATTTTCTTGAAGTTTCTACGAATTCTTTGTAATCACTCAAAAGTGTAGGTGTTTATAATCCGTATTTAAGATAATTTTTTCAATTGATGACTTGACATGCTTTCATAATGGTATTGAGTTCTTTGTTTCTTTACTAAAGGGCTCTACCTTCTTCATGCTTCTTCAAGTTTTTGTTTCATTACATCTATATGTGTATATTTATGTACATTGGTATATACATAGTAAGTGTCTCATGAAATTAATTTATTTTAAAAAAAGTTTCATCTTATTGAATCAATAATTGAAGAATAACTGTGGTTTTATTGATAAATAAAAAAAAAAAAAAGAATTCTCTGTTAGATCATACGCATACGTTCATTGTATAGTGTTAGAGAAGGGTAAAAATAGATCGTAGCAATCTGTTGGAATTACATTGTCACATTTTGTGCATGTAGTTTTTATTGTGGCCAGGGTAAAGAAACATTTGTATAATTTTATTTCACGCCTTGTTGATTGAACGAGTTTAATTCGAAATTTGTGTACGTATGAGCTTTTCTTGTAGCAACAGTTGAAAGTTTCCAGATTAGGTTCAACATATAAAAATAAAAGTACTCATTTCTATTGTCTTAATGTGTCAATCATTCTTCTATGCCTCCAATGAATGCTAACAAAAAAAAAAAGTGAAAAGTAACCCCGCTCACTTTTACTTTGAAAGATTTTAGTTTTGTACACAATGATCGCTGCTAGTAAGATTTACCATTTCAGATAGAAAACTTATCATATCACTACCCAAAATGTATTACATATCTCCGAAATATCGCATATAATTTTAACGTTTAGTTTGCATATAATATGTGATGCTTAAAATTGTTTTTTTAATTAATTCATTTGTAGAGAATTTTTTTCTTTGGAAACTAAAACACATTTAATGCTGCAATCCATTGAATACGTGCCTACTAATACCACTGGCAACAAATGTCGCCAAGTAGTCAACAGCGACAAAATACACAGCTGATGTGAAATTTTAGTATTTTGGAACGTAGTACAATTAGTTCTTTATCAATAGTGCCACTAAATTTTTGTCACGTTTATAATTTCATGCTTCTTACTGTATTGACAACAGTAACCTGTTCATTGGTTGCAACAAAAATGGAAGGTTGGCTACAGCTAAATAAAATAATTCCGCAAAAATAATCATTTTCATACGCTCACATGTATTCTATTTTTGACAGGCTGTAGTCGGCAGTAAGTAGTATTGAAAGTGTTTGTATTATTTTATATTATTTTTTTTTATTATTTTTATATGTTACCTGTATCCTTACCTTCTATATCTAAATTATGTTATATACATATTTTTGCAGTGAAATATTTCATTTGCAAGTATGTATTATAAATTATCGTTTCCAGCTTTAAGAATGGTTATTATCATATCAATTTATATACATAGATACATACTATTTATTATGCGTTTTAATTATTTATATTAAATAAAATATACCTATATTCATATAAACTATACACGGTTATTTACGTACATACATATAAAGTGTGCTTCAAAATGATAAGGTCACCTCAATATTTGCTTAATTCATTCAAACTATAGAATATTATATCGGGTTATCCATTTCGTGGTTTCATAAGTAAACGCAAGTAAAACACATATACATACATAATTGGCCATTACAACCCTTCGTCAGGATTACGGCCTAGCTTCTCAACGCCACTCATGTTGTGTGCGTTAATTTTATACATGAGTGGCGGGACCTACAGTTTAAAGTCGACTCCGAACGACAGATTTTTTGAGATGGTTTTCATGGCAATTTTTACTCTCAGAGTTTTTGCCAGAAATCTGCTGAGAGGAAGTCGCCGAAGAAATACTTTTTGTATTTTGTTTTTGATGTCTGGCCTGGGATTCGAACTAATAAGCCAACACACTACCTACTAGACCACGTATATGTATAAAATAAAACACATATAAAATATTTTTTTCATGTTATTTCTTTTTTATTGTAAAGTTTGAACGTTGACATTATGTGTGACACACTACATCATTTAAATGACCTCCACGCGAAGTGTTGCTGATTCTTTTAAGGTAATTTTCGACCACTTTTTGACACATATTGGGCGATATCTCAGCCATAACTTGACGAATGTTGGTTTTTAAGTGCTCAAGAGTTAAAGGTTTATCTGCACAAACACACGGTCTTTCGCGTAGCGCCACAAAAAAAGTCTAATGGTGTCAAATCGCATGATCTTGGTGGCCAGTTGATATCGCCACGACGAGAAATTACGCGGCCAGAAATGTCTCTTGCAATAAAGCCATATTCGCTCGAGTTGTGTGGCATGTGGCACCGCACACTGTCGCGAGCGTGGCCAAAAATGGTTAAAGTCAATGTGGGAAATTCATTATTTTTTTACTTTTGTCTTATAGAAAACAGTTCTATTAGTTGATATGTAAAATTTGTTTAAAAACTTTTGAGTAGTTTTTTAGTTATTGTATCTCAAAGTTAAGAATTCCCATGCAATATGGAAAATTTGTGCGAAAACTTGAAATTTGGCATATTTTTGTCATAGGTAAAATTCAAAAATTCTTTTGGTAATGGCTAAATTATTTGTAATAGAATTGTAAGCCAGGTACGTAATTGTAATTATAACGCTATAATTGTTTACAAATATTAATCATATGTGAAATATCGTTAGCCAAAGTACAGGCCCTCAAAAAATTAAGATTTTCATACATTTATTAACTTCAGTAGTGAATTAAAAAAAACACCCAATATCACTTTTAAAACTTTTTGATATATTATTGCCACAAGTATGTACTTTAACATATATAAATTTCAGCTGCTTCTGACTGCTTTTGTGGGCGTTATAAATGTTTTTTAGTGTCAACATCATTGCAGATTCGTGATATTTTTGAGCAATGGGTGCAACTTAAGAAAAATAATACAACAAAAGTGTTGCATCATATTGAACAATTTGTGGAAAGTCGTATTCAAAGCTTTCTAGCAGATTGTTTCGGGGGGAATTGGGGTAAGTATCCAAAATAAAATATTTGGCGAGAATTGGGGTAAATAAATACAAAAGGTATTTTTATTAATATTCAGAGAATTATTTATTGCATGTACACAAAACGTACCTTTAGCTTCGGGGGTGGATCGGGTAGTGATCTCTTTTCGTTTACATTATAATAATTCACAATTAATTTATACTAATACAGGGGTGGTTTATACACTTTAACAAATCTTAAATCTAAACTTAAAAGTAGGGTGGCCAGCGTGAACATCCCGCCCCCCTTGCAACATTGCAACAAGAGGACCGAGAAGTCACCTGGCCAGAGATAAAAATTAACAATTCAGGGTATATATTATATGGGTTAATATTACAATATTATTTGCGCATAAAAATAAAGTAATTCAGGTATAATATACGAAATATAAGGTTTATGGCTGGTATTGAACATGAGAGCCTGGTCGTGGGTTGCGCTCTTCTTTTCCGTTTGATGTGAGTGGGTTCCTTCTTGTTGCCAGTTTTTTCCGATGAGTTTGTTTGAGGCGTTCGAAAATTAGCCTGTGGGGTATTACATTCTCTGTAAATAAAACGACAACCACACAAGAGAAAGCGAATTAGTAATGCTCTGGATTAGAAAGCGACACGAGCTTCACAATTGGCCGTATTAGAACGCCATTTGAAGCCACTCGCACTTCGAATCAAGAACGAAATAAATCCATTGGATTCGACCAAATCGCCAATCTTTAGGGGTAATTTGTCATGAGGAATGACAAAAAAATCGACAACAACAATCTACGTGATTCCAAATGTCAGTGCCTACCTGGTCCACGATAAACGATACTCGATTTGCCGCAAAAGTTGCCCAATGGCACGGGGGTTTTTGAAACCAGGACAGAACGATAGTCGAATCTGTCCCACAATGGCTTTCGATCTGGTAAGATTCAGCTTCTTACAAAGTGAAAATACCATTTTTTGCCAACAGAGTTGCACAGCAAAGCTCTAAACGGGGTAAAGTTTACACTTATACAGGCGGAACTTTGTTTTGGCAACGAGCAAGTGGGTGACAAATTCACCAAATGGGGTTAGGACTCTACTATACAGAATGGCATCATATGCTTTCTCAGAAGCATCACAAAATGCATGAAATACTTCACGCTGAGGGTTCAAATTAACCCAACGGGGGATGTTAATCCTGTCGATGTACGAGTAATCATCGACAAACTCAAGCCATCTGTTAAACGTCATGGGTTCCAACATTCGTCACAATCTGTTCCGACTTTGCAAATTTGTCGCATAAAATTCTCAGCAACTACGATTATAGGTGCCACTCACCCAACGGGGTCAAATAGCTTCGGCTATTTGAGCGAAGACAGAACGGTTTGTGACTATTGAGAAATAGGGCGTTGGAGCTGGCTTGACGAAAAATGTTTCAATGCTCGCATTCCAACGGAAACCCAGAGTTTTAGCGGTGCTGGCGTCTGACAATTTCAAAAATTCGGAATCTAGTGGATATTCGAATAGCTCAAAAGAAAAGTTGAATGATGTGATTTGAAACGATATAATGGGGTAAAGAGTAACTGGTTTAGTAGGAGTATTAAAGATAGTCATGGTCCGCGTGTGGTCTAGGGAAGGGTATTCCCCAATAACTTTCTCGTATTAGGTTTTAACCTCGAGGTTCTGTAATACTCAGATCTCAAATTTTGAGCAAACGCTCCTTTACGAGATGGACCAAGACTCAAGTCCGTAGGGAATTTGGACTTAAAGGGAAACCAATTTGACTGACGTATTTTGCCAGTCACAACCCAACCGAAAACGGTTTGTTGGGCAATCAAAGTGTTTCTGGGGTCTTTTCGAACTCCAGAAAGCATTATCTGGGAGTATACATCTCCACCTAACAACAAATCCATGTGGGCATACTTCAATTCTGTTGACGGAAGTTCGGGTGCATCAAAATCAGCATACTTCGCTAACGAACATGTGGGTAATTGACCAGAGAGCTTTTCAACAACATACGCTTCCGTGGTCAATTTAAACGAGGGATCAATAGGAGATCCTAGCGAAATAGTACAAACTTTTGCTGAGTTTGCTACCACTGCGCCATTAAGGCCCACAACAGTAGCAGCAGGTGCCGAATAGGTTGGAAGATCTAGCTTCCGTTGCAATTTTCGAGAGATGAACGTAGCTTGAGACGCTGGATCTATCAGAGCTCTCGTAGAAAACATCGCATTATTCAACTCTATGTTTACTTGGGCAGTTCCTAGCAGAACTGTTGAAGACGGGGTGGACTGTAGACGGGTAGCGTAATTGTAGAAAGAACGGGTAGTAGCGGATGTCGATAGACAATTATCCACTTCATTTCGCTTTTGTTCAGGAGGCCGGGGGATTTCCAAAGAGCGATCTGGGGAAAATGGTTTAACGGGGTTAGTTTCAGCTCTCGGTCCCTCCCGGGTGGATGATTCGCTACGGTGAAGTAGCGAATGATGTTTTTGTTTGCAAATGTAGCAAACATTTGAGCTCTGGCATCTTTTGAACTCATGAGAAACAGCCAAACAATTCGTGCAACACATATGTCTTTTAACGGTTGATAAACGATCAGTAACCGTCATTCTCAAAAAATTCGAACATAGACGAATGGGGTGGTTCTGACTGCAAATTGGACACTTTCTTTGGGGTATATTCGGGTCAACAGTCTTATAAGTTCCTAATTTTCGGGGGCTATGAGAAATGCCTTGGCTATCATTTCGAAATTCAGATTGGGTAAAATTATGGCTGCCGATAATGTCCGAGACTGATTCCAGAGTTCGATATCTGGCAGTCAGGAGCGCATCCATTTTGCTCCACTTGGGTAGGTCTGAGCTAGGCCCTTGAGATTGCTCCCAAAGACCTAGGGTGTGTTCGGGGAGTTTCGTGGAGCAAATGTACACAAAAATAATGTCCCAATTTCTAGTTTCGATGCCCAACAACGACAAATTAGAAATGCAATCATTAATTGTTCGTTGCAAACTTTTAATTGAAGGGCCAGATTCCTTGGATATGGCAGGGAGGTTGAAAAGAGTTTTCAATTGAAAATTGACTAATAATCTTTTATTCTCGTAACGATCTACGAGATTCTGCCAAGCCATGTCGAAACCATCATTCGTCATGGGGCACGTTCGTATTATGTCCCTCGCCTCACCTTCAGTTTTCTGCAAAAGATAGTACATCTTTTGGATATTGCTAATATGGGGGTTAGTTCCGTAAATGGCCGAAAACATATCTCGGAATGTTGGCCATGACGCATAATCGCCAGAAAAGGTCGGGGTGTCGCATGGAGGAAGGTGAATGGGAACTGTATTAGCAATTGGGTTCGCGGCCTTATCCTTAAGGCTGTCAATCAGTCCGTCAATAAACGAGGCAGATTGAAAATACAAAGTATATCCGGACATATATTTGGCCTTCGCGTCTTTTGTTGAGACTTTGGTGTCTTCAGCATTTTCCAACAAGTCTTCGTAACTATCACGAAAGACTTCCCACAAACGGGTCAACTCCTGCCGATGAACACCTAGAGAGTGAACCGAATGTTCCTCTCGCGGAATAGCCTGAATAAAGCTTTCCAAATCGCTTAAGCGGTTATAATTTCTATTTAAATTTCTTAAACCGGCCATTTTGTTAAAATTAGGGTTTTTAATTAATTCACGGGGAAAAAATGCAAAAGGGTTCGAAAAAATTTAAATTAATTAATTTAAACAAAAATTGCCAAAGTATAAATTATAGCGAATAGGGTTTATCGAATAAATAGAACGTTCAAACTAAAGAAATACTTTTACTTCGAAAAATTTAAAAAAAATATTCGTGATAAACTTTCAAAAGGTTAAAAAGAGTTTGCGAAAACTTCCGAAAAAAAGGAGTCGAAAAATTTAAATATAATTTGATATATTTAAAATATGTTATATGCAAATGTATAAAAATATATGCAAATAAAATTATTTTATATTATTAATTTAAACAAAATATTCGCATATATGATTGTGATAAAAATATCACAATTTCAATCAATAATATTGAAAGAAGATCTTATATTTCGATTTATATAAGTATAAGTATATTTAAAATATACTTAAAAGTTAAAAGGTTAAAAAAATTTTAATTTAAGCGTAAGAATATAAAATAATTGCCGAAAAAAACGCAAAAAATAATGTCAACAATCGAAAATTATTAACAGCGGCTTAGTAAAAATTGACAACTTTACGTAGGAAGCAATAAATTGTTTATTTACAAAAAACAGTAAACAAAATAAAAAAACAACACTTGTGCACTTAAAACAAAATAAAGCAACACCAATGCACTTGTTTTTATTTATTGCTTTCCAACAACAACACCGCACATTAAATTTTCACTTTATATTCTTACACTTCACTATTTTATTCGTTTTAAATAAATAAATTCTTTCGCACCACAAATAAAATATATTTTACATACCTTGTAAAATAATTAAATACTACCAATTATATTAAAAAAAAGAAAGGGGTGTGATTTATCCAACAACAACACCAAGTATGGCGATCCTTGAGACAATCTGCAAATAGAGTCTCGCAAATATTTTATTTTATTAAGGCGATGATCCGGCTCGATTGGACCAAATGTTTCGGGGGGAATTGGGGTAAGTATCCAAAATAAAATATTTGGCGAGAATTGGGGTAAATAAATACAAAAGGTATTTTTATTAATATTCAGAGAATTATTTATTGCATGTACACAAAACGTACCTTTAGCTTCGGGGGTGGATCGGGTAGTGATCTCTTTTCGTTTACATTATAATAATTCACAATTAATTTATACTAATACAGGGGTGGTTTATACACTTTAACAAATCTTAAATCTAAACTTAAAAGTAGGGTGGCCAGCGTGAACACAGATATAGAGAAGGACTAACTAATATTCATTCTATTAAAAATTAGTAATAATTGGACAAAAAATAGACGCGGAAAAAGTAGGTTTGAAACTGAGTTGAGTACCTGGCTAGATAATGAGCTATTTTGTAAAGATATTCCTGATGTAAGTTTTTCTATATCATCGATTTTTTATATTTAAACATAAATAAATTCAATTAAGAACCAAGTACAAGTAGCGGAAGGGTCGACCATCTGTTTGCTATGAAGATGCATCAGAGCGAACAAAAAGAAGACAAATCTAAGAGCTTGTTGCGTCCATTTCTGCTGATGCTCTTACTAAAGCAGCAGGAAAAGTATATAAGTCCAAAAAAGATCAAATATCAGTAGAAAGAGCTTTAGCCTTATACATTGATATGGATCTCTCAGTCAAACAATACAACATGATAAGAAAGGTTATAAATTCAATTCACGAGGATTGTTTTCCTTCCTATTATTTAATTGCAGAAGCTAAAAAAATCATTCCTGATGGTATTCATATTCTTCTGCAGAGAAATTGTTTAATAAAATATTGTTTAATTAGTATTTCAGCTATAGTAAAAATTTATCCTTATAATTTTCTAAGGATATACGGAATGTGAGAAAATTAAATTTTAATGAGTTAGTAAAATATTTAAATCATAATTTGCGATTTGGAAAAAGTATATATTCATCTTTTTATGTCTTTTTGATACTTTTATGAAAAAGGACATTTTTAAGGTAGGCGTATCCTTGCCACAAATTGAACGAAATTTGGAGGAAGTGTTAAGCATATTAAAACTAACAAGTGTATCAAATTTTATTAACATATCTTCTTTTTCTTCCAAGTTATAGCAATTTTTGATTTCAGAATATATGGGAAGGACACGAATCCTTTGACTTTAAATGACCAAATTTTAGGTATGATTATGTTTTACCAATTAATATAGGTGTGCCAAATTTCATTACTCTACTATTACTCCTTCTATTTTTGGCCACTCGTTATATGAAATCGCGACAGTGTGCACCGTCTTGTTGAAACCACATATTCTCCAAGTCGTATTCTTCAATAGCAGGCAAAAAAGTCGGTTATCATATGACCATAACGCTCCCAATTGACGGTGACAATTCATCGTCGTTTCGCACCAAACAGTGACTTTCTCTAGATGTAATGGCCTCTCTTCAATTACTTGAGGATTCTCAGAATCACAAATACGACAATTTTGTTTATTAACATACCCACCGAGTGTGAAATGTGCTTCATCGCTGAAGAAAATTTTGTTCGAAAAATTGCCATCCACCGCCTGTTGATCAAGCATCCATTCCACGTATCTACGACGTTGTGAATGGCCAGCTGGCTTCAGTTGCTGCGTGAGCTGGACTTTATATGGATGTAGGTGTAGATCTAAATGCAAAATACGCCATAATGTGCCGTAAGACAGTTCTAATTCCTGAGAACGACGAGGAATCGACACATTCGGGTCTTCGGCAACACTTTCCCTTACAATAGCGATATTTTCGGCGGAACGAGCGAAACGATGATGCACAGGCCTTTTAATATTTGTAACCACTCCAGTCTCTTCAAATTTTTTCACAATTTTGCCAATTGCTTGCGTAGTTGGACGATTATGTAAACCATAATCTCCTCTTGTGGCAGATACGTGGCTGTGGCATAATCACCATTTTTGTAGTAGGTTTTGATAATTTTTATGCGTTGCGTGATAGTTAAGCGATCCATTTTCGTCAACGTCAGACTTTCAACTGAAAAGAAAAAATTTGGTTTCACAACTTAGTTTGACGGATGTCGAATTCCAGTCCCATACTTAATGCAATGCGTCAAAATGATAAGGTCAGTAATTAATAACCAATTAATCTGAGTAGAAAGTATCATAATTGTAATTTTTTTTAAATAATTTGTAATTTGAATAAAATCTGTACAGTATGGGCCGCGGGAAACTTTTGTCAGCTTATGAACAAGGGTAAATTGTGGCACTTCGTGAGCAGGGATTGAGTATGTGTGAAATGACAAAAAACTGGAACAATTTTTGTGTGTTGAGCAAAATTTTGTGAAAAACAAAGAAAATTATGGAAAATTAAAAAGTACGGGCCGTCCAAAGGTCTGGACTGGCCGTGATACTCGCCTAATCTCACGAAAGGCCTCAAATTCCATCAAAAGTGCGGAAACAATAAAAGAGGAATTGAACTTACAGGCTTCAAAAAGCACAATTCTAAGAGCTATCAATGCCCAACCACACCTTAGTTGAGCAAAATAAAAAAAAAAAATTCCATGTCTGACTAAGCAACATAAGATTAAGCGTAAGGAGTTTGCGAAAAACAACATGACAACTAATTGGCATAAGGTAAACATTTTTTTTTAAAAGGGTATAAGATAATCCATACATTTTTGGGTTTGCAGGTAAGACCAGATGGTCTCAATTGCTATTTGCGAGATTTAAGGAAGGAGGTCTCTTTTTCCAAACGGAATTTCGGCGAGGCTGTTTAATTGTTTGGGTTGGCTTTAGCTCACATGGTATCCTGGAATTCTACTTTCCTTCCACTCGAATGAATAGTTTAGAGTACCAATGCTGACAAAGCTTTCAGCTTTCAGCAAGATAACGCAGCAATTCATGTCAGCAAGTCGAACAGACAGTGGTTTGAGGAGCACAATATCAAAGTACTTGACTGGCCAGCACGTTCCCCTCGATATAAACCCCATGAAAAATTTGTGGGGATTGCTTATGCGTAGTGTTTATGCAGACAACAAGCAATACAGAATAAAAGATGAACTAAAAGTGCCAATCTGCAACAGTTGGTGCGAAATCCGTTCCAACGTTCTGGAAGATTTAGTAAGATTGATGCCATCCCGTTTTTTAAGACAAAATAAGGGAATGGGAATTGCATAAATTAAAAATAATTGTAATTTTTTTGTTTAAATAGAAATTTTGGATAAATGAATCACTGACCTTATCATTTTGACGCACTGCATTTTGCACTTATTTACATAAATTTAAATTAACATAATATAACGTTATAGCTCTAAGAGGAAAATTTCCTTCTTATTCACTTTTTTGAACGTAGAATTATTTTGAATAAGGTGATTATACATAATAATCTATAGCTTGGATGAATTGAGCAATTATTGAGGTGACCTTATCATTTTGAAGCACACCGTATGCAAAACACATTAATTACATTTATAGATATATGTTTAATGATTAACATATATTAACATAAATATGTATATTCAAATAAAACTTAATGAATGAAAATAACACAGACAAAATCGTTCATACAACAGGATGTGCCGTGATCCAGAATAAAGAAATCGAATGTTCAACATTGTATGTAAGTTAGACACACAATTAGATTAACATATTTATTCAATTGTTCTTTTTGGGAAAGTGTGATAATGTGAACAAACAATCTTTTCGTTATAGGTTCAGAATTGGAATATTTGGAACGAATATAATACAGTCTTATGGGAATATAACAAATTGTCAGCCAAGTTGAAAGAATGTTAAAATTTCTATTGTCGTTAAACCGTCCTTGGAATTAGTAACACCACCTATAAATTTTTTAATACGCAAATATTTGTAAAGATATTTCCGCTCTTAAGAGTAGGAATATTAATAATATATTCGAATCCAATCAATATTTTGGAGACAAAATAAAAAAAACAGAATTAAAATTTTGTCAGAATGAAGATCCAAGACCATGTACTGATTAGTAAAGTACATAGATCCTTAAAAATAACTAGATCTTTTCCCCACACCCTAATGTGGCGTCTTTTAGGAGATACTTAGTACCAAACTTATAATTATAGGCAATCGATCTTTATCTGTTGAACCGCATGTGTATTACTACATTTTTCTAAATAAGTTCCATTAAACTTACAATAAAGAATTTAAGAATTTGCATGGAAAGAATAATAATTACAAAAATAAAAACATTTTTTTCTGTGCAAATTGAAAATTTTGTCTACATATGTATGTATGTATGTATATATGATATTAATTTTCAATACATATATAAAAACTGTAATAAGAATGTATTCTTAAAATTTATGGAAATTGATCACAATGGAATGGATCACTATAGAACGATATTGTTGCAAGTTGCAACATAGTTTTGTTCTTTATACCTAAGAAACTATAACGAAATATTTTCGTATGGTTCACCTAATTTTCGGAGCGCAGTTACAAAAGTAAAAAGTTTCTGCGACAACGATAAATAAATAAAAAAAAAAAAATGAAAAAAAATGATTAAGACGATAAAATAATAATACGGTGGGAATGAAGTACAACGAGATGGGTTGTATCTATTTGAATCAAATTAACATACATACATACATAATTTGCCATTACAACCTTTCAGTTAGGTTTACGCTATGTTGTCAGATGTATGAACTTTAACAGTGGAGTTATCAATGAAATATTTCCATTTATAAAGGACGATTTTTGCAATTATTTATTTATTTTACTACTCAAAAGATTGCAGTGCTACAGAGTTAATACGGAAAATATGTTAATAGTTCTTCTGTGCAATAAAGGTAATATTGTTTACTATAGTAATAATGTCAATAATAAGCGGTTATTGTTAACACTTCACTTGAGTAGAGTCTTGTTACAAAAACTTAAGTCTCGCTGACTTTGATAATTGACGACTGGAATACAAAGAACCAAAAGAATTGGCAGCAATCAAAGCAACCGTCAAACAATAAAAATGTATAATTGCAATTGCCAGAAAGCCAGCCACATAAATATTCTCAGTTATTTTGTCTCTTTGTATTCAGTACAGGGTGTTCTTTCCTCATTCGATGGCGTCTACGGCTGGTGCTTCTAGTGGAGGTGGCAGTAGTTGCAGGCAGGCGGCCTTCACCTGATTTTCCGTTAGTTTTGTTATTATTAATTTGTAGCGATCAATTTTACAAATATCTTTTTTACTATCTTTTTCTTTTTAAGTATTTTAAAACATAAATTCAATACCATTAAGTGGTATATTTATATTTGTCTGTGCCGAATCGAATATACCCTTTATCAATGAGTTGAGTATGAAGCAAACAATTGAGAGAAGGAGATGATATTCCACAAATTGTCTATTCATTATATTCAGCACAATTGACTTTGTCAATAAATGGTTAACGTCATGAAATAAATATCATTTAAAAATTTATTGGTATACAAGTAGTCTTAGGATGGAGAGCATTTAAAATTAAATGCCTCGCTTGGTATGTATGTTTGAAAATTATTGGAAAAACTAATATCAACAATTTAAAATTATTTGAAAATCGTTATTTAGTCCAAATAGATATGTAATTATTGTCTAATTACTACAGTAATACAAATATGTGATAAGTGAGGTGTTGAATAATATGCGTATTCCAGAATATTGACACCATAACCTTGCCAGCCGACTATTGTGTCATTGCATATTTTTGAGTCCGTTCATCATGGTGAGACAGCTTCAAACACTGTTCAGAATCATCAATTCGTCTATTTCGAAGAACTTCACTTATTTGATAAACTATTTTGATGTTTTCATTCGTAATAACCGTTTGGGTGTGTCCATTGTATGCATTGTCCTCGATGTTTATTTCAATTCGTTGAGTTTTCACGGGCAAATGTTTATCAAGTTAAGCTTTCGCTTTTCAGACAAGTTATTGTATGTATATATGTATGTACATGCGTATGCGTATGAATATTTCTAAAGTTTTGAGTGATTTAGCCCTGCATAAAGGAATGTGCACCAAAAAATTTGAGCGTACACTCTTTTTTATAAAAACTAAGCTTATTGGTAAAATTATTGTATCCTTTTATTTCAATCAAAGAAAAATATTGTTCAAATTATAATGCATAAACATTTTAAGGCTTTAATAGGTTATAATAATTTATTTTTACTTCTGTTTTTTGAGTTCCTTATATTAGGGTCTCGACATTGTTATTTGTCGGAATTTTGCTACCAGTTTTCCATTTTCAATTAAACTTTTTGACCTTTTCAGACGGTTTTTTACTAATGCCCAATTGACTTGCCTGGGTACACAAATAATATTTTACACATAAATAATATTGTTATGCTTTCTGATGTTGTGAAAAGATCGGACCAGAAAAATAAGGACACCTTATGGTCGTTTAAAAATGGCTACAGAATTTTTGCAGATATTCATAATGTTGGAATTAATACTGACGTTGTGCACAATGTTTTTGGAACATTGATTTTTTATCCCTTTCCGACCTTATACGCACAAATGCGCGGGTGTCTTTGAATACGAAACATTGTTTCATTCTCAATTAAACAATTTTTATTGAGAATCTCAATTATTCAATTCAAGACGTTGTGAACAATGTTTTTGGCACTTTGATTTTTTATTGAATTCGAAACATTGTTTCATTCTCAATTACTTAATTTTTATTGAGAATCTCAATTATTCAATTATACTGAGACTGTTGAACATATACTGAGACTCATATACATAATTAATATTCGCGATTATTTTATAATTGCAGAAAAAGATATGAGCTTAGAAGTACGCGCACTCCATATATCATATATGTATGTATTGTAAGTAATTTTTTTCGAGACTTATAGCTATTATGATATTATAAAATAAATTAATACGTAGTGTTCAGGATATTCATTGGTCCTCAATATAATATGTAGAATATATATTGATCAACTTATGGTCAGAATTCAATGATGATAATCTCAAATTGATGGTGTTTTTTTTTTATTTTGAGGAAAATCTTGCAAGAAGCTTAACAAGCTGTAAAACAAAGTAGATTTTGAATAATTTTTTAATCTGTTTTATGCAAATCTCTAAAAACCTTGAAAACATGATTTTCTATTTGTATGCAACTTTAGAAAACGTTCCGTTTAGTTAAAGCCGATGATAAACTATACAGACGCAATATACGGAATGAGCGCTAAAGATATTCATTGGCCCTATACTACTCGTACTTTTGTTTCTATCTGTTCATCAATCAATGACATTGTGGCTATTTCTGAGTTTTCTTTTTAGCCTTTTCTTTTGCTGCTGTTATTTCGGTTTAACAAGAGAACGAACAATTTAATTAAATTTTTGTAATCTTTGATTATGTTTTGAATTAATTGTTGTTTCTATCAATGATCTGGGCCAGTAGACAGCCTAATCATTTAAGGCTTAGTATTTGTATCTATATGTATCTGTATACATCATATTTTTAAAGAATTATTGTCAATATTCGCTTAAAGTATTGGCAAATGTTTTAAGTTGTCTGTTTGTGTTGTTGTGTAGATGGTGTTGTGTTGTATTATTTAGCACTGTAAGTTGGGAGCACCTCGTTGTAACACTGTAATTACGTTTTGATTTAAATCGATCTGTTGACCTGAAGGTTCAACTGCGGAAATTACAAATTTAATAAGCGCAAATGCTAGTCTCTGCTCAGGTAAAATTGAATTGCTTTTTGGATTGTCTGGCATGTCACAGCCACAGCATACTAATGTTAGTTAAAAGATCTTGCTCTTATTTATCTGTTTACTGTTGGTGTTACTGTGTTGGTCGTATTGCTGCAGCGTCTTCGGCTTTCATAGTTTGCTCATGTTGTTCGTAACGGGTGATCTATTCACGCCAAATTTTTTTTTAATAAAAAGGTAACCTTGATCTGGCATTAAACTTTAATTTTCTATCATCAACATCACTTTAACGGCGAGTATCAAAAATGGAAGCAACATCATCTGTACGACAGCAGCTAATAACTGT
Organism: Sarcophaga rosellei; assembly: GCA_930367235.1. Taxonomy (NCBI): domain Eukaryota; kingdom Metazoa; phylum Arthropoda; class Insecta; order Diptera; family Sarcophagidae; genus Sarcophaga; species Sarcophaga rosellei. Next base: position 220,634 of record OV884019.1, on the reverse strand, counting down.
TTAAATACATTGCATCAGAAATAGAAAAAATTAATCCAAAAAACAACACATCATTCAAGAATATAATGTATCACTTTTTGATTACGTGTTTGCAAATGATTTTTATTATAATAACAAAACTATAATGGGTTAAGTCCAATTATGGTTATGGATGGTTCTTTGAACAATAGACGACAGTCTATTCAGTTCAATTTTATTGGGTGGCTGATACCAAGTTATGTCGTTGTGCTTGGTGAGGCCAACTAATATTGAAATATTAAATCATATTAAATGATATTGATTGATATTGAAACTATTTTTCTGTGTTTTTCTTTTAGTTAAAAGTCATGACTCAATTACAAAGCAGACAATTGTGCTTTTAAGCATATTGTTTACTTCATTTAACTTTTCTTTTCAAATACAGGCCTATTTGTATCCAGATTGGTTGATTAAGTTTTATGATTAGTAAGAACTTTGAAATGTTATTCAGCAGACTTTTTTATTTTTTTTTTCTTATAAAGGGTCCACCAAATAACTTTTTTTTTTTTTGAAAATGCTGTAAAAAAAACTACTGAATATTTTCTCAAATTTCTTTTTTTATTTGAAAGTACAATCCTTCCGGTTAATAATGGAAATTATTTTCATTCAAATGGCTGCCTCGGCTGGCCATGCAGTAAAATATTGAGAAAATATTCAGTAGTTTTTTTTAAGCATTTTCAAAAAAAAAAAAAAAAAAAGTTATTTGGCGGACCCTTTATTTAATTAATTTATGTCCAAATACAGTTGTAAATCAAACAGTTCAATTAGCCATACTGAAATTACTGAAGAAATAGTGCAGTTTTTTTTACACAAATTTGTCGAATTATGTTTCCGAATTAATTTCACTCTTTTTAATAACAAATTTTGAAATTTAATATAATTTTTACTATATAATTACTACTGTAATGAATTGAATATACATATGTTTTGTAACACCAATTTTGATAACACATACATAACATACAAGTGTACATACAAATATTATACCTCAACGCAGATATGAGGTTAACATTGATTCGAACTTATTTGAATGATTCTTACTTTCAGCATCTATTGAGATCTTTACAATAAATCATCATCAAATTAGATCAGTCTATTAGGTTGAACTGAACTGATGTTTATATTAAAACCAAAACAAGAGTACAAAACGAAAAAATTCGTTACTGCTTGCGGCAATGGTACAGAGAGGATACAGTTTCTGATACCGCTTCTGCAATTCCATTGAAAAAAGAGCCACAAGCCATCAGTGATGCTATCCAATGGCAAATCAAAAGTCCAATGAGGAGAAAAACTTTTTTATTGTTTTCAATTTTAAACATTTTTGCAGTATACGAACGAAGAAAACTCAGCGTGATTTGAAAATTCGGTCTTCTGGCTAAATATTGGAATCAGCCAGCATTATTGCACAACTTTTCTATTACTCTTAAGTAAAGTGGCACGAAGTGTTCAATTGTTTTTTCTTTCAACTTCTGTTGCTAAATTTTTTTATTGTGTTTCCCTGCGAGTCAAAGCTACATTTGATATAAAAGCACATAGCGACACGTGGAAGATGGGCGGCAGTGTAGGTCAGAAGTCATAAGCGAAATATATCCAACAATGACAGGCACTGAAGTGATATTCGGTCTAAATATGGCTTTTGCGTTGCTTAAACTTTAAGGAATGATTGATTTGTGATAATTTAACGAAATGTTTTTTAAATACTTTTTTTTTTTTTTAAAGAAAATGACAAATTAAGGCATAATGATATGTACATATTCCTATTTAAAATATTTAGATTTTAGGAATGTAAAAGCCTTATTTATTATTAATAACTTAAAGTAAACAATTTTTATTGCAATTTTCCAATGCTGTCATGTTGCAGTTTAGGGTATCGCATGGTTGTCTTGGCTAAGTTCATCTTTTTTATTCTTTTCCACATTGTTTTGCTTCGAACAAAAATATGACTGGTTGGCTGTTTGCTTGGCAGAGACCTCAGCCCATTCTTTTTGCTTTATTTTCATTGTTAAATTTTTAAACAATGAACAGGAGTATTTAAGCTGAGTAGAGATGATTTAGCTCGCCTTGGCATAAGTTGGCTCACAGAAGTTGTTATCGGGCGTCTGTGGTTCAACGTTCAAGTGGCAGTCATACGCCCTGTTTATCGTTTAAAATGCTTTATGGATCAGCTATATTAAATTCACAATGAACAGTAAGAAAGAAATAAATTGTTCAAAATTTAAATTATTGCTGCTTTTACATTGTTTGCTCATTTATTTGATGATTATACTCTGTTTCTTCTATTAATTATTATAAACAAATGAAATTGTAATATTTTGTTGAAAAGCGGAAGAATTTGCTATTGTTTATGTAAAATAAATTGAAATATTTTGACAGACACTGTACATACGTTTTTGTATATTAATATGACTTCTTTCTCACTTGTTTCAATTATAGATGCTGTATTACAATTCCGCAACCAGCAAATGTATGAAATAAGTGCAGAAAAACAGAAAAAAAAAACACAAAATAAGCAACGTAGCGATAAAAACAATAACAACAACAAGAATAAAAACATTCATTCCGTCAGCGTAACGTATTCGTAAAATTCAATAGAAATTTTTTTTAATTTTAGTTTCTTTGTTTTGGGTGTGTTGGCGTTATTGGCTGTTTTAGTGTTGTTGTGTTATTATGGTCGTTTCTAACGTCGACGCCAAGACGGAGCACTCTAAAACTAACGGTACTCAAGGTTGTAGAGCTACATGATCAGCTCAACCAGTCTGATTCACTTACAAACTCCCCACATGTACATTCATATGAGCTACACGTTGAAATTTCAGTGGTTTTCCGTCTGGAATAGCTCGTCTACAGCATCTACTACATACTTAAATGTATTTGTTTGGACAGACCACATGTATATACATACATACCTATGCACATTTGAATTAGAATGGTTTGAGCTAAAACAGCTGCGCCATGTAGTTCGCCACATAGCACCCATTTCACTCTATTGCTTTTACAATTAATAAAATCGTTTTATTCGCTATTGCAATGGGTAGACGTAGCGATGACCATAAGGACGATAATATCGAAAAATTAAAGTGTCTAGGAATCGAAATGAAATGGAATTTTTTGTTTGTTTATTATTATCAACAACTGTTGTTGTATAAAATGTATTTCGCCTTCATTTAGGGTTGCTACTGTACTACCAGTATCGTTACATGACCAGTTTTATGATTTTTTCTTAATGATTTAAAAGTTAGATTGGTAAGACGGCGCAGTTAAATTATCACATATCGATGATCACATTAAATTGCACTAAAATAACCAAAAAGGCATCATTTGATTAACAATTGTGTCGTCTAAAAAGATAAATAAGCAGAAGATTTTCGAAAAATTCTTTCGAATTAAAAATTCTTAAACTTATACATTTTCGTCTCACTACAGTCATGCAAATGTAACACTCTTTGCTTCTATCTGAATACTGTAGTGTATACAGTAGTGGATAGCAGTGGATGGATAATTGACTAGCAAAAATAATGAATGGATAACGGTCAATTGATTAAATTCATTATAAGACTCGATTTTACTCAATTTAACTATGATCAGTTTTCATTTTCATTATCCACAGAGATATACACACTTTGATTGTTTTATTTAATAGAATACTTACTTACTTAATTGATCATTGATCATTGATCATTACAACTGGGACCTACTGTTTAATGACAAATTTAATAAACTTTTCATGCCAATTTTATTTCACTCTCCGAGTTTTTGTCAGAAGAAATATCTTTTCATATGTATTTCATTTTGGTCGAGATGTCTGAGGAGTTGAACCACGGGCTGTCGTCTAATAAGCCAACATACAACCTACCTGTAGCCCACTATGATGGCGTCTTCGTCCATTGCCCTTTTAAAATAAAATATTTGTTTGATTTGATTATTTCGCATCACTGGACAACTTTATGCGAGAGTCGAATTACGTACATATACTCATATATGTAGGAGCAATAAAAGTTAATTATAAAGAAATCTCACTTAAATTTATTTAAAATGATGGCGCTTCTTAAGAGTTAATTTCAATACTTTCTTTCTACTTCTTTTCAATTTAGGTTGCCTTTTCAATCGCATAGTATCACAGGCATATATTCACTGCTACAAAGTCGCTTTTAATTACTCATACGCCATCTGCATCATCATACATATACATACATACATATAAGTAAATCGTTAACGAATATTGATTTTCAGTCTTTTCATATTGTACATATTTTCCCTAATCTTAATAATCGTATTGTTACAAATATTTCTATTTCATTCTCTGTTCAATGTTGTAACAATTTTTGATTGCAAAAACTTTTATTATTTTTTTTTGCCATTTTTCATGGCATGTCATGCAAATACTCATGTCGGCCGTATCCCGGGATAATGTTACACAATCGCGTTTTTGCGCTAAAATATTGTAGAGCATGCGCGCGAATACATATGAACGGGTTTAGGCCTCTACTTACATTTACATACAGATGGGAGTAGAAATGTACATATAATTGCATATTTTGTATGTATGGGTATACGTACTATATACATTTACATACATGTATAAGTATGTATATGGGTTAGTGCTTATGTCGGTAATCCTAGTTTTCATTACAAGGAATATGAATGTATTGGTATTTATAAGATCACAAAAGTTGAAAGCCAGCTTATTTGGCTTTGGATTTAATAAAAAAAAAACAAACATAGAAATTTACAACAACAAGAACAACAAAATTTGGCAATAGCAAATCAAGCGACCACACCCGCACACTTCAACTTCATTACATTCATGTCGCCTGTAACTATAAATACTTACATTCATTCAAACATGCAAACACAACAGTCTGCTGAACTAGCAATCATATGAAACAAGTAATGAACAAGAAAATTTCCAAACCTTCCGCCACAATCCCCTTCCCTTCCTAAAAAACAATTTATAATCGTTCTTACTCCCGGTATTTAGTTTTGTAGGTCTCTAACTGTAATTCAAAGGTATAAAAGCAACCAAGAAACGTTTAAGACGGCAAACGCGACAAGTTAAAAAGTCGTCTTAAATAAAAACAAAAATAAAAAACACAAAATACAATAACGAAATACTCGTATTGAAGACAAAAATAGACAAACAACCAAAAAAAAAAAAAAGGAAATAGTCGGTCGAACGATCAGTAAGTCGCTCGTTGGTTTCTCGTTTACATTACAGCCATTGAAGAACCGGGCGCATGTGCGCATGTCTGCCTTTTTGCCTGCCTCATAATAATTTGAGCTGAACACAGTGTCTGGCAATAGCGAAACCAACAATCATAGATACAAACGTGTTATATACATACATATGCATTCGTGTGTCTGTATACATACTTACATACATATATTCGAGTATACATATATACAATAGGATACAATGAAGCTGGCATCATGTCAATGTTTCGATATAAACTATTATGGTGTTTGTATTTGTTGTTGTAAATGTTTTTGTTTATTTTGTTTCAATTTTTGAGCATGATGCATCGCTATTCACAGTGGTTATCTGGTACTTGGAATATACTGCGTAATATGTATAATGAAGATAATCAAGTTATTGTTAAAGATCGATTAAAAAAATATTCAAGTCAGTTGCCACGGATATATATGAAGCGTATTTTAGTCTACTGAGCGTGGTTAAATTTGGCATTTAATTTATTTTTTACTTTTTTATTAGCGCCGAACAAAAACGCATTATTAACCAGAACTTTAAGAGCTTTTCTCTTCTGATAGTAGTCCCAACAGAATATCGGAAATTATTCATGAACGATCTCAAACGATTTGTATTTCTACTTAATAATAGTACATACAATTGAAATGTTCTGTAATAATATTTTTACTCTCAAATCACTGTGCCAAGCATTTGGCACGTTTTAATGTCCATTAACGAGCGGCAATTGCAATTTAAACTGGACCTCTTAGTCACTTAAAATACACTTTTTTCTCTTAAATTTTAAATACACAACCAAGACATCACCACAAGATATTTACTGAAATACAACCACTACTACGAAATTATAGAGAGCGCATATACTACCAACCAAAACAAAAAGAAAAATAAAAGAGGAAAGAAATCAAATGATATGGTTTGATTACCCTACAATGGATTTGTATTACCATCTCAATTGTTTGCTTGAGTTTCATCATTATTTATCCAATATACACAACTGTTTTCATTATAGGGTGTACGGATCTCATAAAACGTTTTAATTTTCCAATTTAAGTAGCCGCAATCCAAAAAATATACTATACATACATACATACAGTATACATTTATTTTTTTCATTTCAAAACCAGAGCGGGAGCTATAGAGGAATAGATATTAGATTCATAATGAAATGGATTTTCCTGAGACTTCTTACGACCAGACCATATGTGCATTCATATGTATACTCGTATACGATCAATAATAAGGCTATAAGATTAGTTACGACAGTGGTTGTAAAATTAGTTGGTTTGTATAAAGGAATTAATTTATCCGCTGCGTGCTGGGAGAGACGTTTACGCTCTTTTTAGTACATACACCATGGTGGACACCAAAGGTAGAATTAATGTAAAAACAAACCTACATGCAAAAATTCGATCAAATTTTTTTTTATTTTTGCAATCGACCCATATTTGTGGCACTTTGTTGTCTGCATTCGTTTCGTTGCTGTGGTGGATGTTGTATGTTGTCCAATGCGATGTGGCAGAAATGAAGAATGTAAACCAGTTCTAAGCTTAGGATAATACGTATTTGTAAGCTCGTATGTTTGGCTTGATATTACACTACGAGTGCATGCAGCGTGTAAAAAACTATCATATAATTTGAATATCTGGCCTTCTTGACTGTAAGTAATACAAGACTGACTACTAAATCTATCGAGGCATAGTTGTAGTATTTGTAGTCGAGTCGGACGAAAAACTATACGAGCTTGCTCTTGGTTAATGGAAACTTGTGCGATTTTATTTTCTGTTGCCGTTTTGCTTCGAAATTTTGTCTATAGATGAGTGTGTGCTTGGGCATATTGGGCGATCATTAGAATTCGAGCACACAAGAAAAACAAAAACTATTTTCAACATCGTCATCATCAGAGCAAAATTTATATTTTTTTATATTTAAGTCAGCAGAGAACAACAATAACGATGTCGACCCACCTAAACTAGTTTTATTTAGTTTGAATGTATAATGTTCGTTTCTAATGCTATGCATGAGGCTGTCTGTCTGTCTGTCCACCTTTTTGTTTGTAGGATTGTATACATTTTACTTTACTCTTGAATCAATGGATTTTATGATTAAATTTCTATAGTATGAAAATAGTTTATTGCAATAAAATGTCTGGACCGCATTCATCGAAGATGTTGTAACTTTGATTAACCAAAAACGCATTTTTTTCCAATATTTTTGAGATAGCACTCATAACGGAACATGTGTTTTATCCTTAATCCTTAACATATGTATTTCTAATAGCAATGTTATTAGTCTTTTTGGTATTTTAGCAACAGTATTTAAGTTTTAGAGTAAAAACAACTTTCATTTTATATTATACATACATATGTATGTACATACTATATTCAATATGGAAGGAAATAAAAAAAAAACGTTTTAACTACATTTTATAAAGTGCCATCATAGGTGGTGAAATTTATAATGTTTGCCTTTTTAGAAGATACAAGAAAGAAAATGGAACGATCATATTTTATAAAATACAAAACATTTAGCTATGTTTGGGAACAAAACGTAAATATTTCTGTCAAGAGAACAAATTTCTCTTGGAATTTAAAAGAAATGTGAAATGTGTGTACGAACAATATCCTTTTCTTGCACCACATAATAATTTACGTAATCATCTAAATAGTTTATAACATCAAAATATTTTCAAATTTACTGTATTGTAAAATGAAAATGTTTAATAATTTTGTAATTTCTACTTAATTAATTCTACTTATTAATTGCAATTCTACTATTTCAAAATTCGACAATTTGAGAATATGTATCAATTGATAAAATTATCGATTCGCTGGTTTGATTTCTTTTAATCAAATATATTTTATGGATGATCAAAACGACACAAGAGTTAGGAGCAAAATTGAAGAAGAATTTATTTTTTTCGCCCGAAAGTTTTTTTAATATAAAACTTCTAATGTTTTTGTCTTTGATACGAAAAACGAATATCACACCTTCAATTTGGTAATTATGTGCTATTCATTAAATTTTTTGTCTAAGTTGATTAATATTTTTTTTGCATAATTGATTGCGCAATTGTTTAAGTGGAAACTGTAAAGGCGTTAGGAAAACAAAAGATAATCGGTATTAATAATAACCAGAAATATAAAACGGTTTTGATTAGATTCGCCGTAGTCTACTAGGTAGTGTGTTGGCTTATTAGACATATCGAACATAACGAAATATGAAAAATATTTCTTCGCTGACGTCCTCTCAGCTGATTTCGGGCAATGTAGGTCTCAACATAAGTGGCTTGAGAAAGTAGGTCGTAATCCTGATAGAAAGGTTGTAATCACCAATTTAAATGTATTTAAATCCTTAAATTAAGAAGGGAAAGATAATTAGATATTTAGGTTTAGGTTTTTAAGGGAAATATGTATATCATTTCTTTTTCTTTTTTAAATTTAATGATTTAAATATCATTTGAAGGCGAAATGAAGTGCTGTTTCGGTACATAATAAATACTTCAAAATACTCCCGATCACAAGTTAAGTAACCAAATATAGGATAAACTATTATGAAACCATTTTTGCTTTTTCTTTTATTAAAAATTCACCAACAATACCTTTAATCCATTATTTTTATCTTTAACTGCACAGACTTTAATATTTAACACTACCATCCATACCAATTACAAAGACAATAGCGTTTCCTGAATTCAAAACGACTGCTGATTTTTTCTCAATCAATTCTTTTTCTTTATTTATTTAATATTTTCTTCTTTTTTGCCAACGTAGATACAAGTAATTAATTCTAGAAACTAAATCATGTGACAGTGACAAGAGCAAAAACGATACCAGACAACTCATAGCTTTCGATAGATACTAATTTACTAATACGACTAAAGCAAAGTAAAAAAAAAAAAATAAAACGCATCGCTTAAAACTTGTTATGAAATGAAAGCAAAATTATTATTACGTATGAAGAAAATATAGAAAAACATTTTTTAGTCGAACTCTATAAAAAAAAAAAAAAAAAATGATACAAAACAGTAACAAGAACAACAACTATCATTCACTGGTTACAATATCGGCCGACTTCAGTTGAAAGTGACAATTTAATGGCGTGAGCACAACGTCGTCAATGGCCCAAACAGTTTATTTATTTGGCGATGGACTTATTGGCTTAAATTATACTTTGAAGTTGTGGCAAGAGAAGCTGGGTATATTACTGATGCACTAGTTTTGTACATTACATATCTCACTGCTACCAATTGTATCGTTTATATTGTAATAAACTGTTTCAATATTTTACTAATTTAATATTCTCTGTTGTCTTTCATTCAATTGCCAAATGTGAAAAAAATACCAAAAAGTGAGTTGATGAGAATTTAAGTAATGGGGGGAGGTTAGGTTAGGTTAGGTTAGGTTAGAGGACGTGTACTTGTCATTTGTGACAAGTACAGTACCCGGAGGTCGAATTGATCTATTATACAACGTCCTAGCTTCTCACACCACTCGTGTTGTGTGCGTTAATTTTATGCATGAGTGGCGGGAAGAGATCTGCTGAGAGGAAGTCACCGAAGAAATATTTTCATATTTTCGTTTTGATGTCTGACTTCGGATTTGAACTCGGGCCTTTCGTCTAATAAGCCAACACACTACCTACAAATTTTTGAGAATTTTATTTACTCAGAGTTTTTTCTAGAAATCTGCTGAGAGAAAGTTACCGACGAAATATTTTTTCATTTTTCGTTTTGTTCGAGACTTCTAACCTGGTGTTTGAACCGTCTAATAAGCCAACACACTACCTACTAGACTACGACGACTTCCACATATATAATTGATCATAGCATCCCAACGGCGACTTTTATATACATATGTACACAAATATCTATACCTGCTATTAAAAGTTTCATCTGGTATTCTAAGTATCGATATGAAAGGAGTTAATCTAACCAGCACTTAGTATTCTACAATTACCCTACGTTATGAGTTATAACTAGACTTACATACAAACATTATTAATAAATAATGTAAAATTCTCTTCCATTATAATAAATTTCTGTCAATAATTCAACTAGGTTTTGAGGTTTTGTTTTTAATTTATACTCTACAAATAGGCCTTAAATTTCAAAAGTATTTTTTATTTTTTTACTTTATTGTATAGTCATAAATGAAGTATATTTATAATCTAAAAAAGTAATGTAACGACTGTAATCTATATTGTTTAAAAGTATATGTTTTTGTGTGGAACAGAATCTCTCTCTGTTTGGACATCGGCAAGCAGATCCTAAAACTAGAAGTAATGTAAATTAAATGTAAATTTATTACGGCGGAAATAAAAATTTTCATTTTTTAAAGATGGGTTCTTAAGATTTTGATTTCAGAAAACTATCTACTCTCGTGTCTGTCCTAGAAAAAGCCCATTCTAGTTATAAAAATTGTGTAAATACCAACAATAAGGTACTGAATCAATTGGTAATCTTTTCCAAATGCTTACCACTTGTACTATTTTTTCCCATTATGGCCGAAAGATGAAAACTTTTTTGTTTCTGTTTTAATAGGAACTTGCAGTTTGAGTAGTCGGAAAACCAGTGATCTAAAAAAAGTAAATTGGGGGCTGGTATAACAATTTTTTTTTGAAGAATTGCATTAATAATGCATTACTAAAAAATATAATTAGCTAAAAATAAACACTTTACAGTAAAACATCAATAATAAAAATTTAGACTTTGTTTAAAATGTTTCTGAAGACACTGTATTCCTTTTTTCAGAGTGACTTGGTTGTGTGCGGATAGTGTATTTATTATACAAAAAATGAAAGTAGTTTTCTAGAGTAGAACAAGACCACACCTAGCAAAGTTTTGCTAATAGATTCATGCATCTGCGTCAGTAGTCTTTTAAAACTGTAACAACAATGGGTACAGATACACATGTGCATGTATATGAAATGTTTAATATATGCTTGTAATAGACAACAAAAGTTTGTGCGAATGAATGCATAATAAGATGCATACATATAATATAATATAATATAATATAATATAATATAATATAATATAATATAATATAATATAATATAATATAATATAATATAATATAATATAATATAATATAATATAATATAATATAATATAATATAATATAATATAATATAATATAATATAATATAATATAATATAATATAATATAATATAATATAATATAATATAATATAATATAATATAATATAATATAATATAATGTAATATAATATAATATAATATAATATAATATAATATAATATAATATAATATATATTATTAGAAAGCATATTATTAGAAAGCAATATAACGACAGCATCAGGTCGGATTTGGGGAGTTCACTTTTTTATTTCCCACTATGATCTCAGGTCTAGTTTTTGTAGGTACTTTGGCCGCGTAGATGTATTGATTGCTTTCATTTTAGATTTGGTGTTCGCGAGTTCCGTTTCCCTTGTTATTCGTTATTGGGGTTATTGGAGCGCATTGGATTTCTATTTAATGAATTTTGCTAGACTTCCTCATCTTCATTTCCTTTTCTGCGATTGTCGAGCTCCTGGGATAGCCTGCAATTACGTCCAACAGTTCGTGTCACTCTAAGACGCTATTTTGAACATTCAAGTTGATATTCCTTTTTCTGCTTGCAGACGGTTTCCTTTTCCGGTGCTCGGATTTAAATTTAAACAACGATTCTTCTGCTGATAGTTTAATTTTGGGTTAGAACTCTTGCCTTGGTGAGTTGCAAGACTGAGATCCCTTTCTGTAAGGGGATCAGCTGCGTTGTCCAGTGGTGTATCAAAATTATTTTGATTACACTCCTCCGCATATTCTCCTGGGTACAGCCCGCGTTTGTTTAACACATTTGCGACTTCTGCTTCGTCCCTATTATCGTTTACATCAGCCAAGACACATTTTTAAATAAATTGAGGTAAATTGTTTGAAAGATACGAAGGTGCCCTCTCTTTTTCGTATAACCTCCCATCTATTACTAAAGCGTTAAACCTCATCCTCAATATTTTATGGTTTGCTTTAATATACTCAGTCACAGATTTTTATGTGGCCTTTCTTTCCCCTTTGACAGAAATCGTTTGAATTTCATGATCATTTGCCATGGTTTTTAATCAGAGATTAAGCTATTTCTCTGTATGGTTTCACACTTTCCGTCAAATGTTTGCTACATTGTAATTAAATATTCTATGGCGTATAACATAAGGATTTCGTCTGCATTCTTAAAGTTTTGTTCATCGGTGTATATATATATATATAGAAATATATATATATATATATATATATATATATATATATATATATATAGAAATATATATATATATTCTATATATATATATATATATAGAAATGTACTCATTTGTATTATATGGATTTCCATATGGCTTTGAGTTAGAGTGTGTTGATAGTATATTGATATATTGAATAATTTATTAATATATGACTATGTGTCTTTATATCCTCTCTATATATTATTTAACATGTCTTCTCCTTATTTAACGATCACTGTTATAGTCAAAAAAATTGTAATTTTTCGTTTTGAAAAATTCAATATGAAACATCTACTCAAACGTAGTCTCACCATGTTATATCACCAATTACTGTTAGTGCTTCAGAAGAGAAAACTTAAAATGCAACAATTCATCAGGCAATCACATTGAGCCAATCAGAAGACATCGTTATGCAAGCGAACTAAAGATATGTAACAAATTGACGCCTAATTCAGCCGCATTCGTCCTCCTTAATAATCACAATAAGGTATTGTGACAAAAATAAAGAATATTGTAACGAAAATAGTTAAAATCCAAGTAAATATTGTATTTACTGGTTACCAAACAAACTTGGTGAAGAAAACACATCGTATTTCAAAATATTACTAAGTGAGGTATTATTTATGTATACGTTTCAATATCTATAGGCACTTATGCATGTATGAAGGTTTTTAATTCTACTCTACGAACACATATGTTTGGATGAGAATTTGTAACACACCGTCGTCGAAATAAAAATCCAGTCCGATTGAAGCTCTCAATAATAAATAATTGCAACAACAAACACAAAAACTTTGTTTTTTTTTTAAATAAATTTTTATAGAAAAAAGAAGAAACCACTACAAAAACAAAAGCAAAAACAAAAAAAACATCTATTATTCGTATGAAATGTAGACAACAAAATACAATTCAGTTAAGTCAGAGTCAATGCAAAGTTATTATTTCAAGCAATCCATGTAAGGGTGTGGTGGCGTCTCAGTCAACGTTTTCATTCGTCTCGTGTGCACATCAACGTATAATCGGCTAACATCAATATTTTGGAATACTGCAGCCAACGGCGTCTCAAATCTCCAGTCACACTAGAAAAAAACTAGTCACGCTTGCTACGTTTTCTGATTCAGTTTCTAATGATACACGTTAACAAAACAAAAGACTTAAGACACAAACTTGAACACCCGGTCTTAAAATGAAAAACTTGAAAAAAAATATCAACAAAATAAGAAGAAAGAGAAAAAAAAATACAAAACCAAAACAAAATAGAGTTAAAAATTTGCACAAACACAACACAGATACACACACTCGTATATACAAAATTTTTTTTCATTCATTTGTATGTGTGCTCTTTTTTGTTGAAATAAAAATAATACCAACCCTAAACTGTCTTAAACAATAAATACTTTTCGTACAACTTGTTTCTGGACAACAATAACGACTCGCAGTAATTGTAGAGGAGCAATAGATTGTGACGGTGTTTATAGTACTCAGACTTAACGCCATAAGAAAATGTCTTCAAATTAAATTGTCATCAAAATAATTATTATTTTAGAATTAAAACAATGTTTTTGCAAATGTCGGGATCCTCATTCATCATGTTGTAGTGGTTAAACAATGTATGGCAGAAAGTTAAATGACCATAATAATTGTTTCATCTTCACTGCCTTTTCGCCAAATGAACACCTCATACCTTTCTAAAAGATTGGCAATTGTTTTCACTTGTAGTGTTTTAATACCTTTCATTACCCATTTTATTTGTGAAACGCTATTAAAACTTTAATATGAATAATACGAGAAAGGCACGCGCTTCTTGGCACCGATGCCAACTCCCACCGTACAATGTGGAGCAGTTCCGCTACCAACGAACGAGAAAAGTGCCTCTTTGATTTTGTTATTAGTAATAGCCAATCGGGGAAATGAACCAACCTTACTTCCTTCCAATAGAAGGGAAGTGATGTCCAACACCCTGGTCAGCTTAGATTTCTCTGGTAACCTTAGGGGCTGGTTTACAGCTCAGGAATGCTCCTTTTCGGATCATAGATATATTACCTTTTATATTAGCACGACAGAGTCTTCACTTAGGACGATCCTTCCGATCAATAGGAAAAACACCAATTGGACCATTTTTGGGCAAAGACTGCGTAACAGCCTTCCCTTGACTCCCCCGACTATTATGACCCGTTTTGATGTGGATAGGGCTGCGGACACACAGTCGGCGGTGCTTAGATCGGCGGAAACATCCTCCGTCAAACTCTCTACCCAAAGTGGCAAGCAGAAACCGGCCTGGTGGAACCAGGAGATTGAGAATATCTAGGGTGATCTTCATACTCAAGGCTGGGAAACCGTCCCACACTAAAGCACATGACTATAGACCAATCAGTCTTTGTTCCTTTCTACTGAAGACACTAGAAAGAGTCCTTGATGTCCATATTAGATGTTCATGAAGATGATGCAACACTTCTATCCTATTCCCAACATGCGTACACGAGGGGTAAATCAGCGGAGACTGCACTATACTCTCTTATCTCTCGAATGGAAAAGTCCCTTCACGTTAAAGAATACACTCTGGCCATTTTTCTGGATATTGAAAGTGCATTCGGTTACGTCGACCCGGATGCTATAGTTATGGCTCTTAGTTTTCTCAACCTGGGACAGGACCCGGTCAGGTTTATTGAGCTTCTCCCTAAGTCGAGAATAGTAACCTATACACTGGGGCCACACAGAGAGAATTGTCTGTAGAGGTACACCGCCAGGCAGTGTTCTATCTCCACTTCTCTGGTATCTTGCAGTCAACTCACTCTTGAGAGCGCTCGAATGCTCTGGTAATGACGCCATAACTTACGCTGACGGCATTGCCATTGCCGCATCGGGAATATGTCCGCAGAAGTTGTCGTATGTAGGACACGATTCTTTTCACTAAGAGATATAAGATTCCGAACTTCATCCTTCCTAGCATATGCGGGACCAGACTCACGTTGAGTTCCGAGGCTAAATATCTGGGGCTGATCCTCGATCCCAAACTCAACCTTCGCCCGAAGATCTGTTCTACAGTCATCGAACCTAACCTCCTATATGGTGTTGCTTTCTGGACTGGTCTGAATAAACTACACAACGTTAGACTTCTTGACAAGATCAAAGGTCTGCTGCCATTTATATAACCGGTGCTCTACGCAGCACCCCCACGAAGGCCATGTTCGCAATGCTCAACTGGCTTCCTAATATGCTTCCCGCTAGGCAGGCAGCTAAGTTTGCTGCAGCTAGAATTAATGCTCTGTCTCGTTGACACATCGTGCCTTCTGTCCACTCCTCTATTTTGGAGGTTGATCATGTGGCCTCATTGAATATCGATTATCTCAATACGGAATATTGTCTTGACAGGGGTTTTCACTTTCTGATTCCGAGTAGGGATGACTGGGACCCTGACACGATCGTCCTCCCGGATCTCCTACATATATACACCTGCGGCTCTAAGCTCGATAATGGAGTTGGTACCGTAGCCTACACCAGGAAACTGGACCTGAACATTTCCCTCCGACTGCCACGATCGTTAGGGAATGTCGATGCTGTCTTGACACTGTGCGCTTCTGTGTCTCACTGGTCTGGGTCCCCGGACACAGTAACATTCCGGGAAACTGAAGGGCAGACGTGCTCGCCAAGGCTGGTGCACTCCTTCCAGAATCCCCTTCTATCGAGTTGGGTATGCTGCTTGCCTCGGTTAATTTGGCCACTGCGCGGAAATTCTTTCGAGACGCCAACCTATCCTGGGTCAACGCGGAAAGGATGCAGGTCTCATTTAACGACTTCTGCCGTGGGTGCAGATCCGCTGAGGATGAGGAGACTGTTATCCGCTTTATTTGTCAGTGCCCATCTCTTACGAGGTGCAGATATAGGTTATTTGGCTCTCCGTTTCTTGTCAGCTTGACGAAGCTATGCTATTGACGAAGTATATAGCTTCGTTTATCACAATTTCGAGCTGGTTTTCCAGCGTAGGGTAGTCGTACTTTTGATGTGCAGCCCCTGCATTCCGCTATGCGTGCTCAAGTAAGCTTTTGATATCAAAGCTACCACTCCGACCTAACCTAACGTAACCGGACTACTAGAATCTACTAGTCTAACCTACTAGAACCGATTTTTAAAAACACTTTTGGCTCTTAAAAACGGAATCATTTTGCTTGTAGAAGTACATGGTAAAATTCCCAATTTTTTTATGCGACATCGTCTATCAGTTGAATAATCTTTAGAAGGAATCTTAAGTGTTTACAAAAAAAATTTATATTTTAGCAAAATCAAGTAGAATTAAATGCTCTTGACGAAAGCACCAAGTAACAATTGTAACACAACGTTGAAAGAAGAGATGCAAATATTCGAAGCACAAGTACAACAATGCTTTCAAAGTTAGTATTTTTGTATTTTGTGGTGATAATGATATGTCCCAGATGTAGTGCTGTTGATGATGATCATGATGACGACAATAGCTATAGCAAAGTTAAAATCAGCCAGCAACTATTTTGGTCTTGTGTTGGGGTAAACGACATTAAGGAAACATTGCCTGATATTTGAAAGCAGCTTTTGAGACAAACAAACAAAAAGAGGATGCTTGACTTAGTTTAGTTTGTTTGTTGGTTGGTTGACGGTCTGAATTTATTTTTTGTTGTTTCAACTCATTTTGGGGCTGACATCTGTAACAGTTTATGTTTGAAAATAGTTAAGCAACACTCTTTTTCCTTTTTGAGGCCTTTTATACATAAGTACGTAGAGAAACCGAAGAAAATATTTGAACACTAGCTGTGTATTTATGGTATTGTATGTCTATCTGTAGTTAGTGATCTGTTGTTGTTGCTGTTATAGTTTGCCTACAATAGTTGCAACTATCCATAGCTTTTTTCTGAATGTTGGTGGAAATTTATGTCAACCCTTCTTGTCGTGTGTTGAATATTACGATGACATTTCAAACATAATTTAAGCCCACGCAATATGCACCATGTATACAAAGGCAACAACACTTAAAAAACTTATGTGTAGTACTTGAAGAGAATTACACTAAATAAACTACAAGCGAGTACCAGCCAGTATTGAGTAGTAAGACGGTTAGTCGGTTAGTCACTCCGTCAGATTGTCAGTTAGTCTGCCAACCAGCCTGTAAGCCATGTAAAATAGACATTGACTATAATCACAGGCATAAAAAAAACACAATAACATGCATAATCCATTGGGCGTAGATGAGCCCGCGGAATGTCAAGTAACAACTATAACTACAATAACAACAAAAACTATATATATATATATATATTTGGATCCGAATGATGGCGTCGAATATTTTACACAATGTGTAATAAATAGTGCATTTCTTGCCTGTACGGTAAATACAATTCCGTTCTTGTCATGATCATCATCGTCATCATAATCAACGAGATCTACAAACACCAAATAAAGGTAATAAAATGTGTAGGTATCGAAGGCAATTTGCTGACATGTACACAAAATAACTTTGCAATTTTTTTTTTGCTTTTGATGTTGCATGTACATATATCGTATACTCATACACACATAGCGATAATACATATTTTCATTTGAAGATAGTCATCAATCCATATAAAAAATGATGATGATATGAATGCATGTCTTAACGAAGTTGTAAACAAGAAAATACGACAATGCATTCATAGTACAATATTCAGAACATCATAACATCGAAGAAACTCGAATCAATAAGTATATCCCTAAGATACAAATGTGTCCCAGTTTTTATGAGAGACTATTTGAGGTATCCAATGGCTGTTAATGAAATTGGGCACGCGCATACAGCTTTACTTCCATCGTCTATGGAATTGCGATTACTTGCCGTTTTTATTGCCTGCCAAAGGGTATTTTCTACTTAGATTGCGTCAAAGCGGCCTCAGCTGCTACGGCCACTATTGCAATACCATTATTTATTTGAAATTTTCCTAATACAGCTGCCAGCACTCAATGAAAATCAAACAGCAGTGAAGAGTCTGCGCGAGACTTTACAAAATTAAACAGGCAAACATTTCCATAGTGTTGCTACAATTTTTTCATTTCATTGTGGTCCATTTCACAAACTTCCTCTCTCAATACCGTTACTCTTAACACCATTGAGTATACGATGTGCCAGAAGAAGGTGGTATGTGTGTATATAGTTCCCAAAATAAAAGTGCTTAACTAAGAACATTTGTTGCTGGTTGTTTCTGTGGCTACCATTCTACGATGACCAAGAACAAACGACTGAAAATACAATGATCAATCAATGGCTTTATAGTACAGTGCACGTAGAGAAATGATGATTTTACATTATTATACTGCTGTTTTAAAAATTTCAAACACAAGTATAAAAATGATTTTCATTTCATTTCATTTTAGAGTGTAAAAATGTTTGTAATAGGTTGCTGTTTAAAGTCGATGTATAGAAATATTCTGAAAAGTTTCAGAACTCTCTATTGCGTCACAGTTGCTTTCAGATATGAACTCAAAAAAGAATGCAAGCAATTCGTAAAGATACATACAACACAAGAATGTACATATGTATGTATACCATCCACAATATTTGTTGAAAAATTTATTTATTGCACCCTACCTCAATACAATAATTACAAGCAATTTGACTCTTCAGCACTTAAAAACATTTTAAGTTTGCCAGTTTTAAAATCGATTTTCTTCCTCTCGAACGTTAACCAAAACGATTAAATACTGTTTTATGTTTGTAGAATTTTACAAGGTCTGTGGGCTTAAAATTACTTGGTTCAACTCTGTCTCTCTTAATTTGTGTTAGAACATGTTCATTAAAGATACAAGAGTTCGGTATTAGCATTTTAAGAATCGAGTTTCTAAAGAAATATAATCCCAGGATTATGGACCCAGTTTCTCACACCACTTATGTGGTGTGTGTTAATTTTATACATGGGTGGCGGGACCTACAGTTTCAAGTCGACTCCGAACGACAGATTTTTGAGAAACTTTTCGTGAGAATAGATTCAGTGACAGAGATTACCCTACGATCCAGTTATTTGGTATGATTGCTATACAATGGATTCTTAGAATATACAAATTCTAGTAATTGGAGATCCGTTATTCAGGACTACTACCGCAGAGTAATTTATGTCCATTACCTTGATTTAAAATTAGTATGTCTTAGTAATAAGGTGGCGGAGAGATGTTCGAAGATCAAGTCTATGGAAGAAAATTCCATACCGTAATTATTCTGAAATAGTTACAGAAATATAAATAGAAGAAAACCCACTCAGTTGGCAATGTCAGGGAGCAGTTTGTCCAGCTTGTAATTCCAGTGTTGTATTTCCTTATAAATATAGAATTAGAAGATCCTTACATAAGATTATGTGTCTGAGTCACACTAAGTCGCATAGCAAAAAATGCTTCAAATTGTCTGACAAGTAATCTCGATGAAGGTCATTTAAGCATTATAAAAAGAGTTTTTGTAGTTGTACTGTGGAGAACACCTATAACCTGTATTGCAATAGATCTTCTCACTATATCATGTACTTTACCTTGCGTTTTTATTGAGGACAGTCTATCAGAAGGTCACTTCATAAAGAAGATTATGTTCGAAATCCATTGAACAAACCTATTTAACCACACCACGACGAAGTCCACATCTTGTAACAATTGCCATAATGCGTATTAAGGTGGCTCTAGTTCCCTTATAAGCCCTCTCAGTTAAATTGTACCATCGAATCCGGCCGAGATAATCAATCCGGAGTCGCACGTATTGTATTTGACTGATATTGAGTTCAAAATCGTTACACCAACCAAACACAATATTCAAGAAAAAGTTAAATTTGTCGTATAGTGTCAATGGTTTTCCTATCCGAGGTATCAAACAGACTAAGAAGCACTTTAATGTAAGGTTCTAAAGAAGTGGAGTGAGGACAAAACCTTCTCGCATTTTGCATTTCTAGCTTTAGTAGTAAACCCCGTTATCCGAATTGAAGAGTGATATTCAGAAGATGATGATTTCTCCATGAATATTTTTTCACCAATTATTATTCTTGATTATTCATTAATTATTACTAATTTGTTAAAGTTTTGTTGCTTATTGAAATATATTCGAATGTGCATAAAGTAGGGTTAATAACCGTTAACTTTAAAAACGAATGCAATGAATTCAGTGTTTAAGAGCGCAAACGTTATTTGAAATTTTTCCACAAGGCGAAATAATTTCGGTCATAGAAAATGTTACAGAAATTAGTTTTTCTTTAGAAAACCCCTTGTGAAACTCTTGATCAACATCTGCTGATTGTAAAAGCTCTGCACCATTTTCATCTTCTTCCAATTCTTGGCAACATCGTTGTTGTTATTGCTTTGGCAAACGCTAATGATAATGATGCATCTTACTTTTATTTCTTTTTTTTATGTTTCGAGTTTATTTCAATTCTTTTTTCATTTTGCTTAACGAAAATACACAGCACGAGTCACTCGAGCGATTGATGGATGTTTAGGAGGGCATCACGTCAATATCTGTATCTTTTTGTTGCAAGTAGTACGAATTGGTATGTGTGGAGGTGTTATCGCAAGTTTAAAATACCTTCCTTATACAATAGTTGCATTTGTAATTCCGTTCAATGTTTATATTGGCGATCATTTGCTACGCGTGATGTCCTTTGGCAATAAAACGTTTCTAATTTTTATTTTCTATTTTAAGGGATCGATTGCATTGAATTAAGCAGTTTTACTGGTAGTTTATGAAGTGAAATAATAATTTTGTATTTTTATGGATTCGATATTCATGTAAAATAATTTCAACAATTTAATGAAAATCGTAAAATGGGAAGGGAAGGCAAGGATTCATTATTATTAAGAACTTGAAAAGGTTATGCATTTTCAATTAAGATGCTTTTAATTGTTGTTTAGTCGTCGAACTAATGAACTTGCATATTAGATCAATAGTATAGAATGTGAATGAAGAAATTAAATTGGACTAGAGTTAATAAACTGATTTAAGAAAGTGTATGTATGTCGAAACCAAAAGGAATTCAATTTGGTTTTATGTGTTTAAATTGGTCGGAATGTTGAACACGAAAATGAAAAAATAAAATGAAAACGACACATAATAAATGAAAATTAAAAAACAAATTCCAACTGGCGAACGGAGTTTATTTTAGTAGAAGCAGCAGACAACTGGCTTAATATGAAAAAAAATAATACATTTGTATGTGTGATTTTATATTTCTTCTTCTGTCTGGGTTTTAAATTTGATTTTCCGGAAAGTATCGACAGTTTGTATAACATGAAAATTAATCGAATTAAATAATAATCGATTAATTGAGGGCAATGAATTGTTTGAATTGACTCTGAAATAAAAATACATTTTGAATTGCAATTAGAGTATGTACGTTATGGAATTCATCACAAGCAAAAGTACAATTTCAGACGGGTATTCGAATTATATTAGGAATTTTATATAATTTGGACTAGCTGAATAATCGACTAATCGCTAATCGCAATACATGTGATCTGTTTTAAAAAACACTTTCGCACGGGCGTTATGAATTTGATGTTGATGGTGGTGGTTGTTGTTGTTTGTATTTTATCCATTGCTGACGGTCCATTCAGTGCAGTTGTATTGAATTAGATTGGGTGTGGTCGTCATCAAGTCATCGTCATCATTGTTGTTGTTGTTGTTGTTGTTGTTGTTTTGGTGTACCTATGAAATGTATGCCAACTGGGCCAAAACGAAATAATGCTGCGAATGTGCACTAAGAATCAACTAACATTTAATAGCGGCTGGCCATCGGCAACCATTTTGCTGTTATTGCGCTTTTCTCATTTTTTGCTACCGCGGGATAAGCGAACAGACAGTCAGACAGTTAGAGAATCGGACGGACATACTGACAGGCAAGCAATGAGTCCAAAACAATATATTGAATGTATCAAGATTTACAAATAGAGGGAATAGAAGTTGGGGGAGTGCTGAACCTTTTTGCTACACACTTAATACCATAGAAACCGCAAACTGTTGCACAAATTGTGCAATTAGTGCACAATCATCGGCTTGAGTAATGTATACCACTGCAAACACCACACCGTACTATGCTGTTACAATATATAGCACTACAGACTCTGAACTGTGTGCATCAAGATGTCCTTCGCTTCAGGAACCACCGTTTTTTAGAGTTTCGCTTTTTGCCTCCAACATTGTCCCTCATATCTACCAAAAATTAAAAAAAAAAAAAAACCCCGACAAAAAAGTTGCAGCTGTGCATAAACTCTGAACGAGTGCCTACTGGATTTTTTTTTCTTTCTTTCTTTTTCTGTAGGTAGTTATCTATAACTGATTAAAGTGATCTGTGTGGTGTATTACTGTTTTTGTTTTAGTTGGTGTTGTTGTTCCTTTTGCTATTAATATTGGTGTTGCTGTTGGTCGTCTGACACGAATCCACATATTGCATACATTACTTTAAACATTTTTCAAGATGCTGCTCTAAAATTGTTGTTGACGTTGATGTTGCTGTTAGTGTTGATCCAGTTTTTGCCCATTGCATTCAGATATTCTTACTTTCGATGCTGCTGCTGTTAAAGCTAGGTCTCCTTTTTTTAAAGTTTCTTTTTGTTCATAGCGCAATACGCTTGCTGGTCTTCGGGAACCGTTGTCTGCTTTTTAATCAGATTTAACTTTAAAACGTTATTAGATGAAAATCATTACAATTGTTTTTTTTTTACATATGCGGATTACATATTATAACAAAACTGCAGGTATGTGCATATGTCAAAGTCAGTCGGACAAACTCTATGCAAGACAATTCGTTAGCTAATTAGACTATAGAAGAGATTACATATTATGAATAAAGGACTTTATTTTATCAAAGTTAAATTTGATCTATTTTACAATCAGAATGATGGTCAGTAAAGTAAGAACCTACCATTAAAACCGTATGAATCAAAGTTTCCTTCTTTGTATAGAAATATTTGTTCCTTAGGGAAATGTACATAAAATCAAAATCTTAGCAAATGAAACGTTTTTTATATAGTACCAAATATTATCACTTTAATCATATACAGTGGTGGCCACGAATTTAAGACACCACATATGACTGACTTATTTGTGATAATTTTTACATTTTATCGAGAAAATTTTGGGTCCATGATATTGGTTTTAAGATTTTAGAAATGTTATGAAGAAAAATTAATAATATTTTGTTACCTATGTTCGGTTAAGAATTTTTATTTACATATTATATAGATAAACACAAATTTTATCCTGGTCATGAATTTAGGACATAGGCATAATATAACACTATTCTTAATTTAGAGCTCAGCTTCATAAAAAAAATCCTAGCATTTAGTGGGAAATCCTTTATTTTTGATCACAGCAGCACATCTCCTGCATAAACTTTCGACTAATGCCACACAACGTTGCTTTGGAATCGCATACCAAGCCTTTTGGATTTCTTCCCACAAATCGCTTGAAGTTTTTGGTTTCACTGTTCGTACATGTTCCTCAACATCATTCCACATATTCTCAATTGGATTGAGGTCCGGGGATTGACCTGGCCACTTAAGAACAATGATGTCGTTTTCCTCTAAGCAACTCTTTACTAGACGTGAAGTGTGTTTAGGGTCATTATCATGCATAAATTTCCATATTAGAGGCATGTTGTCTTCAGCGAATGGTACTTTTATATTGTCTGTTATAATATTTTTGTAAACATCCTGGTCCATTTTAGAATTTATCTTGTAAATGGGACCTATACCATGCCAGGAAAATGCTGCCCACACCATCACATTTCCACTACCATGTGTGACCTTTTTTAGGGTGTACTTTGGATGATGCTCCAGGTTTGGAGGGCGCCATACGTATTGCTTTCCATCAGAGCCGAAGCGGCAAAACTTCGAATCGTCGCTCCAAAGTATATTTTTCCAAAATGTCATGGGTTCCTTGATATTACAGGGTTGTAAAAATTATCACAAATAAGTCAGTCTTATGTCGTGTCTTAAATTCGTGGCCACCACTGTACTTTCAATTCTAATAGATAAAGAAAAAATCTAAGAAGTACAGACGGATAATTTATTGGTTCCCTTCTGAGATTTCCGCGTCATTCATCTAATTTTTCTACGACAACAATTTAGAAAATTCCGATGGCATGGAATCAAAAATTGCATTTTTTTTTTCTACATATGTACATATGTTTAATTTTTTAAACTTTAATTGATCAAATGATGAAAATTAAAAAAAATTAAACTTTTTTGAACTTTAGGGCAACAACTTAAAAAGGATGAAATAACCGCTTGCACAAAGAATTCAATAAATAAGGCTGTAACCGAATTTGTCAGACAGCGGTACTCGAGCAGCGGCAAAATTGATGACTAGCAAAAATATTCACGGAGATAGTATAGAATTCGCTAGCTGTTGCTTATGGTACAATGTTAATATTGAAAAATAAATAATTCGTTATACGAGATTACCGCATCGGCAATATTAATTGTTCGATAGTTATTTCTCACACATAAGCCATGGATTTCGCAATTATTTCAATGTAACATTTAGATTTAGTCATTGGCCTGAGTCTTTGTCAGCAACTGTAGTTGCTCAAGAAGTCATTTCAGATTGGAGAGTTCGATTTGGTATTTCGCCAAAAATAATTCGCGACCATGGATGGCAATTTAATTCGCGTTTGAGAATTTTCGAACAACGCCATGTCACACTCAGGCAAGTGGCATCATTAGAAGTGGCACAAAACGTCGAAGGCAGCAATTCTCTGTCACGACCGAAACTGATAGACTAAATGTTTGCCCCTTATTTTTCTTGGTCTGTGGATAACCTTCTAAGAAGACATTAAGGTGGCTTCAGTTGAGTTAGTTCTTAGAACAACACAATTTATTCCAGGCAAATTTTTTGCTCCACATTAAGAGCGAATAGAGATTTTAAACGATTTCTGTAAGCAAAAGCAATTTGTATGCACCCTGATTTTAAAACATATGCGCATGTGATTTTATGAAAGGATTCGACTCGCCCCTCGCTGTCACAGCCATACCAAGAGCCCCATCAGTTGTTGAGAAGAGGTAAACATTTTCTAATATCAGAGTACTTAGGTGATGAACAACAAATTCCGATGATATATAGGCTCTGGTCATCATGTAAGACTTACTACACATTTCTTACGAGCTCGGTCTAGTTTAGAAATGTTCTTATGATAATACTGCTTAAGCCTGCTGAAAAGATTTTCAGGTAAAAACACTAAGAACAACACATTATCATCGCACGTACCATAGCGAAATTGGTGTTTTTAAATTCGTAGAATTTTAAGTACTTTTGATATTTGTTTTTTGTATTTTGTTATATACATATCTTGGAAATATTATTTCTTACTTACTTATAAGGTGAATATTCTATATACATATGTCAATATACATAAATATATGCATATATGTATGTATATAGATTTATATTTATATAAGTATGTATGTAAATAATTTTTACTCAATTTACTTAACCGAGTTTGAATTAAAAAAAAAAATTAAATTTATTTCTCAGTACCTTAATTCACTGTGCGATTTTAGCGGCAAATAATCATCATTATTAACTTGCATGTATAGTACTATGTGCGATCAATATTGCAATCCATTATACTGTTTGCGACCGTACTTCTCAGTTCTCTCGCAAATGCATAAATTTACCTCGTTTGCTTATATATGTACGTTATGAATGTAAATGGAACTGGTTTGAAAGGAAATTGAGACATCAAACACTATAGCAACTTTATGAGCTCGTCTAAAACATAAAAAGACGCTTAAAGTGTAACGTGGTAGATGGCAACTAAATCATAAGACTTGATTACCAAAATGCGGTTTATTGGGTATCAATTGGTACAATTTTTATTTAAAAAAATGTCTTACCTTTATTGCTACTAAAATACAATACTCGTATCTGCTATTTGCAAGACCTCCATTCATTTTATTACGAGAGAATTGTGCGCTAAAAATAAGAAACTGTCTCACTGTCTACAGTTCAGTTCAAGGTTCAACATTACATACTTTTCATAGAAGAAAATTGTTTAATTTCTTATTAATAGTAGAGTAGGTTTAATAATCGTATTCTTGTATATTTGAAATAATTTGAAAAAATTTATTTAATCATTCGATTTACATATGTACATATATGAGTATATTTATTTTTAGTTGTTCCCTCATAATATTTATCACATTTTAAAATCGGTGGCAATTGGAAGTGTATTTTTAAGGATTTAGAAATATCAACACCATCTGTGGTATAACAAAATTGTAATTATATTGAAATAATAAAATAAAGGAAAATACGAACATAAAATGTACATTATATTTCGAGATTTCTTTGATTTAAAATGTCTGCTTCCATTACAAATTGCATTAAATGCTAATGTTTTGCAACAAAAGTTAGAATTTATCAAATCTCAGTATTAAATTCTTATATTCTAGTTTTACTTATTCAAACAAAACGTTCATTTCAAATTAATGTTTGAAAGCAGTCATAGTGAAAGGAGCCTCTGTATTGTAGTTCAATTGAGGTTCATTGATTTTTGTTAATTAATTATTTCTAAAATAATTAAGATATTTTGTTTTGGCAAAAATCATCTTTATAAACACCCATCTACTTAAAGAGTTAGCGACTACCACATCCGCAGTAGCATCCAGGTGTATTTGAATGAATGGCAAAAAGAAAAAGGTCTTCAAACTTCGGTGTCAGTTTATGTGTTTATTTGTGTACAGTTTGTACAGCACGCACGATCATTTATAATTAAAGAGCATCGAAAGAAAATAGTTTTTTTTTCTTTTCATTTGTTGTTTTTTTTTTTTTTTCTTTAATATTTCTTACAATATTTGGTTTTATTTTTTAACTTATTCATTCGCATGATTGAAGGGAAAGGTGTGTGCTCTATTTTCGATTATTGAATTCGAATCTTTTGTTATTTTAAAAAGTGAGTTAATTACCCTTCCGGTACTATAGCTACATTTTTTTGATTTTTTTTTTAATTTTATTTATTTTTATTGTAGTGATTTGTATCTGAATGTTTTTTTTTTTTTTTGTTTTTTGTTCAGTAACGCCTTTAGCTATGGATTACGATGGTCAGTGGATTGCATGAATGAATGGATGGTTGCTGCGAATTGTATTCGTATTTGTTATTGCATAGTTGGATTTCTTAAGTAATTTCTTTATTCATATACGATCAATATAAGCAATTTTTGGGTGCACATAACAATCAATACTACCGTTTGTGTACTTGACTTCTGGGTTGGACATGGTATAAAATCATATTAAAAGCGGTAGCAGTTGCTGTAGCACATTTTTTTTTTTAAATTGTGGTTTTAGCTTTTCTGTTTAAAACAACCTGTATTTTCGGTATCATTGTTTTCTGAGTAGCCACACAGAAATGACGTTATTATTTAAATGATTCTCTAATAGATTGCGGTCACTTTCGATTGTACATATCTTCGTACACAATGATTGTACGTAAGTTTGTTGGACTGTTTGCAAAATCTTTGGCCCTGACCATAGTTAACATTCAATTATTGGTTATAATTTTTTTTTTCGAATGTAAAACTTTTAAAATAGGAAAAAAAAATATGTTTTGGCTTCCTCCATCCACAAATATGATTTTAATAAACTTTGTTTATTTTGAGTTAGAGAATGTTCACTAGTTGTGCAAAGGGTACATAGTAATGTCTACACCTCAAATATAGGCAAAGATATTGAAATCTACTGTATCTATTCCAAGAATTCTCTAAAATTTAACAAATTTTCATTTAATAAAGGACGAAGTACAAATTTCTTAAAGCTTCGAAGAAGGGCCATAAAATTGTGAATTCACTTTATTATAAGTTTTTTAATGGAAATATACAATTAGCTTTTCCAAACATGCATCTTTTTGAAAGCTTTCTTTACGTACCCAATGACTTATTACTATGATATAATTCATCGTTATCGTTACAAGATGCCTAATGATGCTATAATGCGTTTTTCATTTGAAAGTATTAAAATATGGCCAGTTGTGATTTATCTATAATCTTTTATTGTTATTTTTAACTTTATATTTAAAATTTATTTTTTGTCGTGTTAGTCTATACCTCATAATACGAGTTATTTAGCCCCTTGACCACCGCAGGGACATGCATGTATGTCCTAAACACAAAAGTTAAAAATCTGAATAACTAAGAAGCGGGTGGGCGTTATATTACTTTTATTTATTTCTAATTAATTCCATAACACCGAGTGTTTTTGAACTATCATTCTTTGGATAAGTTCACTTGAGGTTGACTCCTTTTACGAGTAAAATTGTCAAAATGAAAGCATTTGTTCAAACACTAGTAAAGAGTTACCATATTCTATTGTCATTGATAGATTACTGGATAATGAAACAGTATATGAAAAATGAGTCGGTAAAAACTGGGACTTTATGCTGGCCATTTCAATGTCTCAAAATTTTTGCTCTTCCAACCTCCACTTTTTGTTTCGTCCGACCATATAACTTTTTTCCAATCATCCACAGACTAATCTTTGTGCTACTTGCAAAACTGCAGACGAGCTTTGCCGTTTTTTCAGAGCGCGTGGGTTTTTTTTTCCTGTTTAACTGCCGAAACTAGGCCGATTCTTCGCAATGCGCGTTTCACTCACACTTTTATTTATAGCATTTGCTGCTGCTTTCGGAATTCTGACTTCATTTTTTCGTAACAATCGTTTCATTACCCGTGCGTCACCATCACTTAGAGATCTGCAGTTTTGCAAACAGCACAAAGTCCGGATTTAAATCCGATCGAGAATTTGTGGGGAATTGTAAATCAAAAATTGGCACAGTATGAAAACCCTCTAAATAACCTTAGCGAATTGTGGCTAAGAATTGAAAGAAAGAATAAAGGATTATGGACAAAGTACTTAATTTTTCATTTGAAACGAAACGATCAAAATTGGATAAATGCTACTAAATAATATTAAGCTGTATTTTATATTGAAAAGAAAATAATATTACTGAAAAGTTTTTGTTTTAATTAGAGGATAGTGTAAATAAATGTTTAACATATGGATTGTTTTTTAATTTTAATAAATAAAGTACAAATATAAAGTTTATATTTTTTTTAATATTATGTTACCATTTTTGCTCGCCAGTGTACATAAAATTTATCGACGATTTATAGCCAATAACGTAATGATTTTAATTCTTATGTGAAGCCGAGGAGTAAGAGTTAAAGTGCTCGACTACGGACCGGCGGAATCCAGAGGCGAATACGAGCATTTGTTTTTTTTTTTTAATTAAATTTTATTTTATACGCAGTGCATTTAATTATTTCTACTCCGCGTATTATTTTATTTGATTACAAACTTTAGTAACTAAGACCAATAGTACACAATATAAACATATCAATAGTCGGAAAGACATATTTACACTTAGGAACAAGTCTTTAAAATGTTTTTATGGTGTAACATTCTGATGCTAAAATTCGGCATGTGGTAAATACTTATACAATCAGCGCAACAAATCGAACTCATTTTGCCACAATAACGTGGCTACGTACATAGATATGTTTTGGTATTAAACTTTGGTGTTCCTTTACTGCTTGACACTATTTTATTTTTACTCATATTTAGTGGTGCACTACAAGTCGTCGAATACCAATCCATATAACTGACAGATTTGCTGATTAAACCTTTTTCCTCTTTGCAATTCCACATTTTATTCATGAGTATTAATATATGTAAGTACTGGCTCTTATGTATTGGGAATCATTACTATTGTATGCGTTATTCAATATCAGCGAATAAAAAACAATATTTTCAACGGGACTTTTTGAGGAAAAAATAAAGACGTTCGAAAATACAAGTAAATTTTCAATTTAGTACACAATAAATCTTATAATTTAAATTTAAAGCTTGGATATATTTAAATGTTGAGCGATACATAATTTGATGCCCAAGTACATACGGTAAATCTTATGTGATGTTCAATTGAAGTGACCGGGGTATGTATTATATTCTACATCATCATGAAATTTCACAAGGTATTTATTGTAGAAATAGAACCGCTTTTGGTCAACTGATGTTCGAATTCAAATATTTTAACGTCGTCTTATCGTAATAATAAAATATATTTCGAACTGATCCACGACTCTGATTGCTTTCATGTTGAAGATATCACCTGGAAAGAGAACGTAATTATAATTTTGTTAATAGTTATCGATATAAATATTGATGCAGCTTTTGCTCTTTGCCCGAATTAAGAACCTAACACTTTTAAATTTACTGAATTCACTGTAACTGATTACCGGTTCTTGATGATGAATCATTTAACCTTTAACCCTAAAAGTAACTTAGTGCACATTATACCATCTTACAGAATTATCTTATTCACCTTGTTTTCATTTAGTAAAAACAAGGCTCTGGTAGATCACAGAAACATTTATTATTTGCATAACAAGAGACGCAGTTGAAATGATTAAAATTGAATTATTTCTTGTATTTATTTTGAATATTAATTACCTATTCAATAATAAGTTTTAAATAATTAAAATTTCAATTAGGATTCACTGCTCGAAACAGAACAGAAATATTTAATAAAAAATTTCAATGATTTTATATAAGATTGATTATAAATATTTATAATTAAATTTCAAATCAAAAATAAACGCTTAATATTGTTTTATGTTCTTAAAAATAATTAATAATAATCATTTACAGAAGTTCATGTAGTTTTCAATTTAATTAAAATCAAACAGTTTATGTAAAACAATCTTAAAATACAAAAATTTAATTAACTTTTTAATGATAATAGAATAAAATTATAACTAAAATAATTTTAATTTTAAAGTACTTGTTATAACAATCGACGTTTAATGATTTGTCTCAAATATAAGTATAGTATGTATAACGTAGGTTTTAAAAATGTTTTTCATATCTGAATAAACTTGTACGTTATGCTTGTATATCGATCAGTTTAACAGACATACATACATATACACATATCACTGATTTATATTTATACTGAAATGCCCTAATCTGGTAGTACATATCTACATATATTGTAAAACTTTACGACTTGAGGAAGTTATACCTTCTTCCCCGGATTCATTTGTGCATTTAAGTAAAACTTACTGATCTGCTTCCATTACGTTTGGGACATCTTTCGGTGGATCGATGGTTAGGTCAATTGATGACGATCGAGAAACAGAAAGATCATTTTCATTATCACTTGCGTTATAATCCGTATCGTTTTCAGCATTTCCTATGCTTGATGGTGTATACAAGTCCTCGTTGTAGGTGACTCGATCCATAAAATTGCGAATTTCATCAAAATAGGAATCTTCGCGATCAGCTTCATTTGAACTAGGAGAATCGCTGATAGATAAACCCATACCTGTTGTATCCGATTCGTGTTTCTTTAAATGTCTATCTAAATTCGTTTGTTGACCAAAGCAACGATCACACAAATGGCATCGGAATGGACGCTCCTTGTTGTGGATGTTACGAACATGTCTTTGTAGGTTAGAAGAGATGCTAAAAGCACGATCACAGTATTTGCAGGTATATGGTTGTTCTCCAGTATGCGTTCGTAAATGCCTCGTTAAATTTGCCGATCTTGGGAACACTTTGCCACAGAACTTACAGGTGTAGCGATCTTTTAATTTTCCCGATTGGGGTACTTGCAGAACACCTGAAGAGAGTCCCCTTATAGCTTCTCGAAATATTGGCTCAGACGCGAAGGCGTCATCTCTAGTGCGTAAAGCATTGCCATCTAATGGTGTGCGCTCCCCTATTAAGCCTAAAAAAGGAAATGGACGAGAAAATGTCGTCTCAAGTGCATGCGTTCTGTATAGTTCATCGAGAATCATGGGATGAATTGGTCGCGGACAGGTGGGCATTATGGCTGAATTATTGTTATGAACGGCGCTATTAGACACATTGCACGGGGGCGAGGGTGAAGGCGTTGGTCCCGGGGATGCTGTTGGTGTTCGACTGCTGTTAACTGAGGATATTAATACTTTTTGTTTTTTTTTCGGCTCATAACCATTGCTGTTACTCATTTCGTCTTGTCCAATAGGACTGATTTCTCTAATGTTTATGGAATTAGTTGTATCTTCGTGAGATGATTTTAATTCTTCTTGGCTTAAATTTGAGTCAATACTACCTCTTTTTCTCGAGACACTTAAGTCCAAAGGCAGTTCATTACAACTGCCTTTTGATTCAGTTTCATGATGAGGCGAAACCGATAAAATATCAATTGATTTCTAGAAATATAATTAAGAATTTTGAAATATTTAAAAAAATGTGAACAATTTATTAAAACAACATGAATACTTACTTTGTCATCTTCATTTATTCTTAGGGCGTAAACATCTTCAATCTCTTCCCGTTTCACAGACGCAGGATTTTCAGGCTTCAGTTCAACATTGATGCTTTCCTTTGATTCATCATCAGAGTTTAACAATTGCGTATTCCTCTTTACTCCTCGCAAATTATATTCCGATGCACTGCGTTCACTTTTAAATTTATAATTCATTTCTAATTTGGGCATAAACAATCCGAATGTATTCAGTTCGTTGTTTGAGGTATTAATGGGCGCCGAATTAGATTTAGTACTGGAACTATTACCATTGTTACCATTACTCATGCTATTATTGTTATCAGTGGTGTTATTTGGAGGCTGACATTTTAGTTGTTGTAGTTTTGGATCTACCGATGGTTTTGAAAAAATGGGAGAAAAATTTCCACTTGATGTAGCTGAAGATTGTGGAAACATGCCTTGGAGTCCAAAGACTGCTGCAGCTGGTGTAAATGCGGGATAGAAAGGTGAACGCCAAAAAATAAAGGGATTGGGTGGTGTCGCCATGTTGACAGGTAGCGTCCCGTTAATTACCGCTGACCTTGACTGAGTCGGCGATTGTGGTTGCGTCTGATGTTGAAGGGTATGTGGGAGATTGGTGGCCAAACCAACGCCAGACGGGGGTACGTTTGTTGAATCACAGAATCTTTTATGCTTTGACAATGAAGTTACCGTACTAAAGCTCTGACCGCATTTACTACACTTTATTTGCATTCGACAATTTGCATGCATTCGCCTGTGTCTGCACAAATTCGAAAATTGGGTATAGGCTTTAAAGCATACCTCACACTGAAATGGCTTAACGGAAGAGTGTATGTGTGTATGTTGCTTAAGGCCGGAGGATGTGGCAAATGTTTTACCGCACTCAGGGCAAGCGTGACTTCTGGCACCAATGTGATGGTTACGAATATGCCGTTGTAAATTTGACGGATCACAAAATACCTGAAAATGGTTAAAACTCAATATCAAAAGTATTTTCGACGTTTTTATAACAATTTAATTTTCATCTTTCGAGCAAAATTATAAAATTAACAGACATGCCTAGCTACTGTACAGGCAATATACAACTAACCGAGCTTACCTCTTAAAGCGAAGAGCATGCATATAAACATGTTCAAATAAAAATCAAATGTATAGTCTTTTCGACTCTGCGCAACACAAATGAAACTCAAATGTTAATTCCAATTAATCAATCATATACCAGTCTTTATTGAACAGATAGATGCCCTCACACAAAACACCATTTACCGCAACTGATCGTACGCATAAATTGTTTTCAATTGTTTCGTTATCGAGTTACAATTGAATATTCGAAGCAAATATAACTACGATGCTTTCGAAAAGTTAACTTTAATAAAACAAACATACCTAAACATTGAATAATCGAAGATTACTATGAAACGTTAAGTGCGGCAACGTATCGTGAAGACTGGACTGAACAGTCCGCATAGACAACCAATCACACAGTGAATCGACACAACACCTACTTCAAATAAATATCAATAGCCATCAATTGGAGCAGTTGTCATTTGATGAAAAAAAGCAAAAATGCTTACTTAAATTCAAAATAAAACAACAAAAAATATTTTTTAAACCCTTCTTTCGTTACACGCATACAGAATGACAAATACAAAACGTTTGAATACATTTTAAATAGAATTTCATGAAAAGAACAAGACAATATTTCATATACATACATACATATGTACATATGTATATCACTTGAAACTTTTCTACCAAACCAATCGAAGTCAATGTTGTAAACATTATTGCGGTTGATATAAACGTAGGGTTACAAAGATGTGCCTCTATTGGACCAAATTAATCGATCTGTCATAATCTTCAAGGTTTTTGAAGCTCTCTAAGCATTAAAAATTATAATTTATTGTATAACTTTGAGTTAACAAATACAAAGGAAAAGAATTAAAAACCAATAAAAAAAAAACACACACACAAAAAAGAAAAATAAATAAAAAAATAAATTATTGTTTAGCTCGTGCTGCTTGCTCAACTACCATTTTAATAAACATGCCGATTATGTAGGAGGGGGTGTTAGATTGAAGCTCTTTACATGTCAGCTTATTACTTTATATTCCTTTATAGAAGATACATACTATATACGATGATTTTTATTCATAGTTTTAGGCGTTAAGTAAATAATGAAATATTTTAAACGATACTACTTTATAAACTTACATATTTCTTCAACTAGCAAATACTCTGCTTATTATAAGAAAGTATTCGCTACACTTAACAACAATTAATTACTATGGCGTACTACTCATCGTAAACAACTTAAACGCATTATCGTCAACAACACGATACGACATTCAATAGCAGTAAACCGCAGTTATAGGAAATTTTTATAAAAAGAATTGAAGAAATTATTTTCACATCACAATGAAAACAATTTGATCGACGTGCTGATCAGAAGACGTTCTGGTCGACGTAAACTTTGTAAAAGAAACGTTCACCTCGTCTAATTTGAAATCCATTAAGCCTTTGTAATGTGGAAGAAAGTATTTCTCAAAAGTTTACAATAATGATGGTAAAGTAAGAGATGACCATCACGATGAAATTAAAAATAATATCGAAAGTACAATACAATTTGAGGAAAAACTACAAAAATTTTCGATTGAGTAACACACCTTAATTTGTATTGTACTTTTTCGTGTGTGTAGTGACATGTAATGGAAATAATGCCTAATTGTTAAATGTTTGAATATCTTGACTTATTATTTTATTTATTTTTTTTTGTTTCAAACCAGATTTGGTCTTCATCTTAAGAAAGGAAAAAATGTATCAAATGCTTTGAGTGCCGGCAGCGGTATTGGTATTGTTGGAAATCTAAAGTAGCTTCGAAGTATTTGGTCAGATTTGAAATTTAAAAGTTGATCAATCTTCACACGTTTACGGTGGTGTGACAATTCAGAAACGTTTTTCGATTAACAATTAAAGCTCTTTAGAGACATTGAAATATGTTTTATAATGCGACATGGTCACTCACAACTATCACTAATAAACAATCGTTAATATATAATCCATCAAAATAATCCGAGAAAATAAATGAGTATAGAGAACCATTAGCGTAAGCAGTTAACAATTGAAAACTGAAAATAATATCTTGCTGGCGATGACTTTCTGTGTCTACGTGTATACATACATACATACATACATACATACATACATTCATACATACATACATACATAAGTATGTAAGGAGCTGTATATTGTATATGATTAATCTCTTTTAACTAAAACTCACCTTAGTACAGTTTTCGCAGGGATATTTTCGAATTTCGTTATGTTGCAATGCCCGGTGCTTTAATAATACGGGACGATGGCAGAAGCGCAGCGAACACAATTCGCAGAAAAATTCGTCTTTACGGAAATTATGTTGACCGACTAAATGATCGTCGAGGCTGAAACGACAAAAGGAAGTAAGAAATAACTGCAATTAGTTCGTATAGAAGTTTCAATCAACATGTGTTAAAATTCCCATTTGGGCCAGGCTAATAATTTTAATATAAAATACATATGTAGTTATACTACATACCCAACAAACCAAAAGTGTTGAGAATAATATTATATTAAGCTTACCAACATAAGCATTAAGCTTGAAAAAGTCTTAAGAAAATATTGAAAAAGGTTATAGTAACAATTGTAGAAAAATCGAAACGGAACCCTCGTGATAATATTATATGTGTAATATTACTAAAAGCTTATTCTTGCAATTGTAGAATAAGCTTACAAATGTAATATTATATTAATTGTTGTATATAAAAGCTTACTCGTCTCAATATTTTCATAAGCTTTTCAACATAAATGACATGCTTGACAATAATAAAAAAAAATATATTTTCTTCAATTTAATATTATTTATATATTTTGTTTTTTCTTAGTTTTATAATTGTTTTTTGCGAAATGTAAATATGTAGGCACGAGTGTCCTTTATAAATTGATCCTCTGTTATTCCAATAGCCAATGCTGCACCTATAAATTGTAGAGATTTAATAATTATAATATTGTATTTAAAATTTTGTTATTTTTTAATTTTTACTTACTTCGTATTGCCTTTGTTGCGCTAAGATTTCGTACACTTTTCTTTGATTCAGTGCCTTTCCAGCATAACTGTTCTCCTAATACGTTAGTTATTATTTTTCTTCAGCAATTTATTGTAAAATTTGAGAATTTTTTTCAATCGTCAGATTTCTTTAACCATACTTTAGAAACAGTTGTGTTTAACAATAGTTTCTCAAGCATAGTTGAAAACTGCTTGTGAATTCACATTTTAAAAACATTATTGTAATATTAATAAAAAAAAGCTTGAAAACAACTATTATCATAAGCTTATTCTCAAGTTGTATTGCGGTTTGATTTCTAAATGGTATGTTGGGTACAATGTGTTTTATTTGAATATGTATTTTCAGATTGAAATCTTTATGACACGAAAACGAAATTCACCTCGTCCTTCCATCACACATTTAGTTTCCAAAGGAAGGCGTTCAATATTTGCGCTATTTGCGTTTACTCCCTTTTTTTTACATTAAGATCTGATAAAAAAAAAATCCCATCAAAATCGAAAGCTTTGCTGTCATTTTGTTTTTTCATAGTTTGATTCGAATATTCTTCATTGTTGCTGTTGAATTAGAAAATGTGATTTCCTCAAATTTTTGTAGTGCTTGCGTTTTTCATTGAAATTGTTGTACAAATCAAAGGATTCTATAAGTTATTCGTGTTGTTATTGTTGATACTGGTCACATTTATTTTTTATTACAATAAATTCGAGGATGGTTGACCAAACTACGACCATTCAGATAACTTAATCCTTGTCTCTAAATAGAAACGGCCTTTGTTATACATACAAAACTAACCTGGTTGGCATACCTTCTCATTTAGAGTTTTCTGAACTAATACTTCGAAACTATATATATACAACTACATACAATATTTATGCATACATTACATACACAAATATAAAGTGGCAGTGGTTATTTTGAAGTGACTTGTATGTTTTACGATGATGATTTTTGTGATTTGTCAATTGCGTGTTGTTAAAAAATCAAAATTGTCCATTAAAGCTGTGTTGGGAACTACCTGTCTGTTAAATCATGTCGAAACGAACAAACGTCCATTCGTACATATACTAGGACTAAATACATGGAGACTTTGAAGCTCTACAATTGCCTTACATTGAAATTAGTGTTTGCTTAACGGGGGCTTTTAGAAAAGTTCGCCAATGGGGAATATATTCAGTAGGTGAACGAAGCCCTCATGTATGCTGTTGTTGATTGCCGGTAGTTGCCAGTCACTGACACTCTTTAAATAAATATTTACAAAATTTGTTTAGCGTCGTTAACACTTCCCGTGATTGTCAATATTTGCTGACCATTTCATATTTCTATAGTTTGTTAATAATTAAAGAGCTTAGAGTAGAAAGTAAGCGACTAATTTTCAAAAATTCTCTTAAGGCCTTTTTAAATTGTCTCTTGTACAACGAAACAAAAAAAAAAAACATTTTTTAATTAATATTTTAGTTGTAAGTGAACAATTAACCCTTTTTGTTCTACTTGTACAAGTTTCATATCATCATCATTTCCCCAATCATTACTTCTAATTGGTAAACTGATGAGTGTTACTGATGATTAACTGATAAATTATTAAAAGTTAATCATTAAATGCTTGAAGGACATATATACATATGTATGTACATACATATGTGATAATTATCACCCGTATGGTCGTCCGCTTACATTTGCCAAAAGGAAACTTAAATTCTTAAACATGATTAAAATGTTTGGGTTTCTACGTTTAAGTTTTTGTTTTGTAGTAAATATGTACATATAAATTATTTGATTGATTGTTAATAGTTAATAATGTGTTTGGCATACCTTTTTAGTTCTAAAAATGATTTATCACAAAGTTCGCAACGAATATCGATACCGTTTTCGTCATCACTGAGTTCACTTTTAATATTGTCTGAAGATTTGTCCTTTTTGAAATCCTCTTCGCAGTTTAGATTTGATCCATAAAATGATACTGTAAGAAAAACATTAAACCGTTATTGAAAATCACAGGATCAGATTATTAAATTACCCAAACGGTAATAGAAAATGTTTAATTGTCGTTCAATGATATCGTATTATGAAACTGATTTTTTATGTAAATTTGTTTTTGTTATAATTTTCATAAAAATTTCAAGTGATTAATTTTAAGGTTTTTTCTCTTCTTAAAATGCAACTGAACTCTTCCGTTTCCGTTGGAAAAGTGTTTAACCATTGAATTTTTTCGAACGTCAAGTGTCTTTTATGCGAAGCTTTTAACTGGTATAGTAGTTTTTGTTGTGCTTCAAAAAACACAAGGACCTG
The DNA here is from genome assembly GCA_930367235.1 of Sarcophaga rosellei. Lineage (NCBI taxonomy): Eukaryota > Metazoa > Arthropoda > Insecta > Diptera > Sarcophagidae > Sarcophaga > Sarcophaga rosellei. Next base: position 181,461 of record OV884019.1, on the reverse strand, counting down.
TATTTGTTTTTTTTTTTTGTTGTTGTGTGTTAATAACTAGAAATACTTATTGTTTTTTTTTTTGTACACTTGGCTCAAATTTTATTCACTAAACACGTAAACATAGAAATGAAAATAAAAATGAATAGATAATTGGCCTTTGTATGCACCGCACATAAAAAACGCACCCTCACCCCTACTAAGCAAATAATTTTAATAATATTTGCCCATAACACCCCTAAAAGGACGAAACACACACTATCACATTAATAGACTAACACCTGACTAACTCAAAATAGATTATAAACCTCAAAGGACTTGAATTTAAAAATGTAAGCCTAGTTTATATTAACCATGTTAAAATCAAGTTGACCACCAAAATGTGAAAGAATATTCAAGAGTTAAACGTTTACTATAAAAGCAGGTAAGTTTGATGATGATGTCGTGTTGGCGTTGTTGGTCAACATTGGTCCTAACACTTATTTTAAGGGATGATAACTTAACATCGGCAAGATTTTTCGTATCGCTTGCAACGCTGGAGTGATTTTTACCCTATTTTGAAGACTATATGTGTACAATTTAAAACATTCACATGCCACACATCACCTTCTTTTTACTTGAAGTGGGTTGTGGTCTTGTATTAAGAAAATATTGTATAAACAGTACACACAACATTTAAGGACACAGATGGTCACTAGGTGGTTGACTTCATTTGACTCTTATGGCAAAGGGTATTACTCGGGTTGTCATTTAAAGATTTTTCTTTCTCTACGAAATACGTTGAATAAACTTCTAAATTGAACGAATTGTTCTTCTATTCTCTAAGGGTAGAAGTCAACGACGATGACATTAAACTGAAAGTTAAATGCTTCCACCAAAAATGTACAATATTGTATAATAAGCACCTGTTCCATGTTCCCACACAATTTTTTTTTAATTCCTCAACTGAAATAAGGTTTCGAAAACGACCGTTATTTTTAAATTAATGAAATAAAAACGATTCCATCAAAGTAAGTCTCTGACGGAGCGATCTTATTCGATATTTATGTATGTTATTTTCCAGAACACTTTTTCATTTATCTTATATTATGACTAATGTTACAAAAACCTTTTTCATTTCGGTCGTCTTTAAGAAAATTTTTACTGGTGTTATAACTTTTCAGGTGTTGTCTGATATTGTACGAACATCTAAATTTCGAAATCTTCTACTAGTGACGGCAACTCATTAATGTTTTGTATACCGTAATCAATTAACAATCAATTAACGATTAAAGTTAACCAGTATTAAACAAATTACTGTTATTATTAAAGAACATTTTTTAGGAATTCCTTTACAATCTGCATACAGTGCTATTGACTTTTATACATCAATTGTAGATGATATCGAATCAATTGTAATATTATATCTTAATTCGTGTTTCAGCTGTATATTATCATTTTTTTATGGACATACATACATATGTACCTTATCATTACGACTCTTATTCCTGCTCCTATATTATATTTGTAATATAATAAAGAAATTTTATCCTTGTGTTAATAGTTTGTTTTGTACATTTATTGTTCGGTCTAGTGTTTATATGATCTCATATTATGTGGCCAAGACCTGCTAAAGAAATACTATTGAAATTTTGTTTATGAACATAAGAAAATAGTTATGGTTTATGAATTAAACCCATTTTTAATACAATTTTCTAAAGTAATAAACAAACACATTTACATATGCCACGAAAAAAAAATGTTAAGTGATGTTGAAAAAGATGAAATTTTGGAGTTAAAATAGGAATGTCCTTCAGCATTAACGTAAAATACAAAAAAAAAAAAAAAAAGATCTCACAGATGATTCTCACAAATTAGAATCACTGTCTCCCTTGGGTGATTCCTTTCTTCGAAATTTTCTAATTTCTGGAAGATAAGATTTGGAAAATGATTTGATGGGTAAATTTAACTCAAAAATATATTTCACACAAAACATAATTTTCTAATTGAAAAAATGAATACTTTAGGGTATTATTTTTAAATATTATTAGACGATTTTTTACACATAAATTCAGTAATTTTGGCTGCATTATTTATTTATTTGAATTCGATACAAACATATCATTATGAAGGTCCTAAAGACAGGGACCGAAAATAACTGTTACTTTTTGAATTTTTAATTAAAAAAAGCAACCGCAAGGAGAATAAAACCAAGTATACCGTTTTGATTGTCTTGGACCACATTTTTATAAAATGCGATGTTTTTTAAAAATCTGATTTTTATTTTTTTTGAAAAAAGTAACAGTTATATTTTCGGGTGGAAATAATATTTATTTTTTACGTTTATTTTATCGAGCAGAATTAAAAGTTATGTTTTGAATTTTTATTTTTCGAGCAGAAATAAAAGTTATTTTTGTTTTTTCAACCCCTACTAAACAGAGATTAGGCAATTATGATGGCAAAACTTAATTCTAATAATTTTTTAACATAAATAACTTTAATTATTTTAAAGAATTTTTTAATAAATATAATGAATTCATCATGAATTAAAATAAAATAATTTTTATTTCTGCTCGAAGAAATAAAAGTAAAAAAAAAGAACTTTTATTGCTGCCCGTAAAAATAAGGGTCAAGAATTACTGTTATTTCCACTCGAAAAAATAAAAATAAATGTCAAAACATAATACTTATTTTCCAGCTTTTACGATAATAGTTATAACTGTTACGGTCCCAGCCTAAAGGTGATAAAAGACATGTGTTTACTAGAATATACATCGCTGTTTTTACACCATTTTATAACATTATTTATCCTTTCTAGATGTTTTAAATGAGATATTACAGGTGTGGCATCACATGCAGCTACTGTCTGATGCTCTATTATTAATCTCTTTAGTATCAGATTCATTCGAGAAAACATCTTCATTCCAATGTTCACCATAATTTCTGGCAATCGAATGTGACCAGTCTTAATTTTATGCTATTTTAAACGTTTTGACTACGTTGATCACGGCGATTCCCTATTTTACAATTTACTACAATAAACAAATATAAATAATGTATTTTAAAATACATTACCGTGAAATCGTAACGGAAAATCTTCAGTGTTTCGACAATGTGGAAAGCGGTTAGACATAATCCTGAGATTATAAGACCAAATTGAAAGATTGAAATTCGTACGACATAGTATGGATAGGAATTGGGATAACATACAATACATAATTGGGCATTACAACCCTTCAGTCAGGATTACGGCCTAGCTTCTCACACCACTCATGTTGTATTCCTTAATTTTATGCATGTCGTACTCCGAACGACAAAGTAATTGACATTAACTTTCATTAATTCTTAAAAATTAGAAAATATTGCATCTTTTCTTTTAGGTTATATTTTTCGATAAAAAAGTTGAACTTGGACGGATTTAGCGATCTAGTCTGACTCTATTGAGTACCAAAGTTTTTATTTTTTTTAATGAAATTCTGTTGGGGGCAATCTCCCTTGTGTGCAGTTTATAGACAATTATTTTAAAGAAATTGTATTCCAACAGGCCAATGAATGCAATGGTTTAGAGATCAGTTTATTGATATATTCTCGTGGCCAACTTGTTCCTTCGACAAGAATATTTCGGAAAATAGTTGGCGAATTCTTCTTCGAAGAGCAAAAATGTCGATAACAAATTAAAATCGAATGTAATAGATGAGTTGGAAGACAATAGTCGTAACAACACTAAATAATCTTTATAAATGTATGAAAGATAGAACATTTAACTGAATTAGCTCTAAAGTAGGTATTGCTAAGTTTTATTAAATTAAATTTTTTTGCACTTATTTTTGATACATGGCGATAGAAAACTAATTGCACAAACAGATTTACATTTAATACTTATGTTTTCTTCTCTTTATACCAAATAATTTATTCGTTTATTCTATTCGCTACTACGTATTAAGTTGTAAAATCCAAATGATGCTATAATTATATAGAGAGGACTATATAAGTATGTATAAAGGTATGTATATTAAGAACATAGACGTTGTTGAACAGAACAATTAAGTACAATGTATACATTTCAAAGTAATCAAAACTCTTCGAGCTAAGGTCAGCTTTCCTATTTATATCGAAATCTTTCGATTAACATTCGTGCAGTTTAATAAAATGTTGCATTAAAATGATTAAATAGTCAAAAAAAAAATTCTATTCAATGTCCGAAAATAAATTGTAACGAAACAACGACTCTTTGTTGGTGACTTCGTGATTTTTATAAGTTATATCCCAGTTACAGTCACAAAATTGTAATTTATAAATCTTAGTTACAATACTTTCGTAGATATACAAACTTTCGTAGTTGTGCCCATTGTTTGCATAAACCTAGTTCTAGAATTTGTGGCCAAATGTAAATGTTTCTCACAGAAAGTTCTCTATCATGATCGTTTTATTTTCACAACAAATAATATTCACTTTCAATCAAATCGGAAGATCTGTATACATACTAGCATTAACAGGCTAAGTTTTCAAATAAACTAACAAACAAAAATTCACATTTTCATACATAAATGATAAAAAGAAATAAATACATACATACATTCTGTATGTGTGAGGCTTTTACAAAACTTGATACATAAATTGTTCACACTTTATGAATGCACTTTAATTAAATATATGTTCATATGTATGTTTCGATGAGTAGTTGTTTGCAGTTTACAAAAATAAATAGTGTGATTTAATATTTTTAAAATATGTATGTACGTATACGAGTATTTAATCTTTATCTGAATTCGCATGCGTAGAACATGAAGTGTTTAGGAATTAAAGCTTATTGCAAACATGAAAAACACATTAACAGTTACATTTTTGATCAGAAAGGATCACGTCCGATAATGTCAACCTTGTTCATTCGGGAAGGTTCGTATTTATTTTATAATGATTATAAAAAATCTGCCACTTATTAAATTGTTGACGACTTACTTAATGATGGTGTGTCGAATTGAGTTTTTAGGATTACGTTACGTTTCTCCACTTTTTGATTTGATATTGCATGCATGAATTTTAGAATTTTCACATCCGCGCATTAAATGGTATTAACCAAACAGTTTTAATAACAAATTAAAACATGTGTGTATAATTTTTTTTCTTGATGCCACAGCAGACGACAGCAAATTATACAACAGCCAACATTTGTAGGCAATTAATAAGTGAATATCATTGTCATTATTGTATTCATATGAAATAGTGTTTGCAGTCATGTCCTTGTTTTCACTTAATGTTATTCACACCGAAGCTCGTGCCAGTAGCTGAAACTGCGACTGCGTGTCAGCCTTTATATTTGATTTGTTGACAAAAGGGTGCTGAGCCCTTATAATCTGTTTGACAAACATTATATCAGTTTTGTGTCATATTTTCAGAGAAATTGCATGGGGATGGATAAACATTCTGAATATGATATTATTGATCATTTCTTTTAGAATGAATGGGAGTGTTAGGCAAGTGGTGGTGGTTTTGCTTTCATTTGTTAACATGTCAGCATCAGGGTTTTATTGTTATATCACATTGTTATATAATGTTGTAATTGTGTAATCAACAGACGCTGATACTACTGTCAGTATTAACCATAAAAAGCCCTTATAGCTCAGCAGCGATTCATTACCACTATGTTGCTGTGTGTGTTTCTTTAATGTGTATGTCATTATTAAACGCGTGCCTTGAACAGAGTCACGCATTTATCTTTATAAACACATCTCTTTGTCTCTGCTGGAAAATACCTACAACATAAAGTAGCTATTAAAGCAAACAAAAACTAAAAGCCAATAATAAAACATCATATTCTTATTGTCTGGTAGTCGTTTTTTCAGTTTTCAAAACAACAATAGTTGTGGTCTTCTACTCTAATTTTCTAAAGGTGACTCTCACTCATCAAAGCGTTAATTTCTTAGATTCCAGCTGTATTGCTTCCCACATTTGAAATGATGCCGTGGAAACTAAGAATCTTAGGTGTCGTGGAAACTAAGAATCTAACTTAATTAAATTAATTAAATAATAATTAATTAACCGAATATGAAATGTGGTAAAACATTAAAAAATCCTCTTAACTATGAATTAAACTTAAAATATAAATTACTTTCGGACACAATTTTTAATTTCTGCAATCTTAATGGGCACCTGAAACGTTCAATATTCTTTTCAGCCGAACTTCAGGCAAGCTTAAGTGGTTATAAAAATATCGTCTTCTGTAAGAATCTTATGATGCTTTAAAGCGCTTAGAATGTGTTGTTCAAAATTATAAGTCACATGAAGCGGTTAAATTGCAAACATTTGAATCATATTAAATTTGTTGAAATAAAATTCTAATATGTATGTATGCAGTTGTAAATAAAGATTAAACAAACTTACTATTATCACGCTCGCTTCTGTCATCGCTGCTATTTATTGAAGAGCCGTTTTGTAGTTCTCCGTTGGAGAGAAATTCGTTCTGATCAAAAAGTGTTTTGGGCCGACCATCTATAACGATTTCCTCTCCAGCATCAATATCTCGGTTCGATTCATACCACAACTAAAATAATAAAAAAATAAGAACAAATAAAAACGTTTACAGTTTTAAGTGCAAGTCGCAATAAATAAATGAACTTACACATCCTGCTACAAAAAATTTATTAAAATTAGCCTCTTTGCTGCTTTCCAAAGCAGATATTTTACGAATTTTTTTCAATAAATTTCTTACTTCTGATGATGGCTCTAACATGTTTCGTATTTGGGACATTGGCAATATCTGAAAAATTATAAATTTAATAGAAATTATTTAAATACAAAAAAAAAAAAATACAATAATACTAAACTATCATTACTTTAATAAAAAATTGTAATTACTGGCATATTTCAAATATATTCATCACGTCTAAAATCCCATCCAAGCTGTTATTGCTAGTAAAATGCAAAATGTGATAAAATGCAAGCAAACATATTTTATGTTCCTAATTGATATAATGGCCTAAACATTCTGCTGGCCAGAAATAAGCGCAAAAAGAACTCATCGTATTAGTGAGTCTAAATGCTACAAAAATTATAATATGCTCTGCCATCTGTTATTGAATAGCCAAACAAGTTTTTTAACAGAACGGCACAGAAATTTAATAACAGTTCATAACATTGATGGTTTAAGTCTTTACTATAACATTCGCTGACAAATCAATCCACAACACCTTTATTTTTTTTATTCATTCATTAACCCATAACTTTAAATACAAATTTCATTTTCGGAAGTATAATTTTTAAATTAAAATACAGTTTCTGTGGTCTGAATTAATATAACATACAAAGGAAATACTCATAAAACATCTTCTAATGTAAATGAAAATACACGTTTTCCCGAATTTTTATGTGGTAAACATTTTTGCTGGAAATTTATTCCCATTCAAGAAAGTTTACTTCCCTATGAACAACTCATTATAAATTTCAATCAAAATTATAAAGGGTTTGACGTAAAGGTTTTTTGAAAAATGTTTGCTTTTAGTGACGAAAAACTTTAATTTCTTTCATGCACATAATATGGTACCAAGACCTATATAGACCGCATTTTTTCATCATTTCTCAGAGAGAAATTACGACTATATTGATGCAATAGAATGTAACCTATAATATCGCAATATGTTGTGCTTTAAAATTGGGAGTAAAATTAGTGATAAACATTCGGTTGTATTCTCATCATTGGTTAATAGAAATCTGTATGAATGCGTTTTGAGCGATATTTTTAAAAGGTAAATCAAAAATAAAAAAGTCCCAAATAGAGAAAGCAGATATAATTGCTACATTCAACACTCAAATATGGCTGGAAAAGAGCGCCGCTTAAAATGTAGCAATTTCGATTCTGAATGGAACGAAGGTATGCTGATCGGAATAAAGCTAACTGCGCTTTAATGACGCTTTCTTAGCTTCTGTGGAAGAAACTGATTCACCGTATATTATTTTGAGAACTTTACATCTATCACCCTGTTGCGTTTGTATTGTAAATGTAAGTATTGATGATTATGTTACCACCTAATTTGTTAAGTCAATTGAGTTTACCCTGACTGTTCCGATACCGAAAGATATTTACGCTTACATCGTTGATAAGTAGCATCTAATCGCCTTATGTACTCTCGACGATATACACAATTTTTGAATGGTCATATATGAGACACTATTACATTCAATGGAGGATTTATATTTATACTTACATATGTATATTTATTCAATTTATAAATTTAGTTCGGCTTTAGGATATCGTAAGTGTTGATCAATAAAATTGCTAATCGTCGATGTATGGTTTAAAAGGAAATTAAACAGTTGTTGTTTTAAGAATCTTAATTGGAAAAATATTTATATTTGCGAATGACATACATCATTTTATTCTTTTAAGAATGATTTGGTATTAGGAACATACACGGAGTTCGATGGGGACTGTCTCGTCGTATACTCAATCCAGACAAGACAAAACTAATTCTTTTTATACTGAATTTTTTTCATACAGCCATAATACTAAATTGAAGATACATATATGTATGTATGTACTTAATACCGTTACATCTGAAAAATAGAGTCACTTTGAAGTCTCTTTGACTTATACAAAACAAGACTTTGAAAATAGATTATAATTACATTACAGGAATGTTTATAAAACAAATTTACTGAGATCACGAATGTTAGGTTTTGAAGTACGTTTCAAATCCTTACAGTAATATCCGGCATCAAAAAATACGTTTTATGAATAGACTTAAGAAGTACAAAATTTCGATTTGAAAGACCAAAAATAAGTATAGATTATATGGGTAGTATTTATTTAACAAAATTGAAACGCTTCTGTAAGTTTTTGTTTTATTTTATGCTCTTTTCCTACTGTGCATTACCATTAACATCATATCGTCACTATACGGTGTTGTTCTGTAAGCACATAAGTCTTCATCATTATAAATAAAATTTTGTATATACATATGTATGTATTTCTATCGATCCAAGGCCATAAGTATGATCCGATTAGCAAATCTGTCTTAATTATTTTAAGGAGTTTATTTTTAGGCCTAGTTACTTTCGACCACTAAAAGTTGTTGTAATAAAAAATAAACTAAAATTATTTTAAGCAAACAGTGATGTAAATTTTCGAATGATTACATTATTTTAATGATGCCAACTAATTACGAATGGCTGAAATCGAAAAAGCTGTATCACTAAAGAAATCCAATAAGGCCTCCTACTCCCATTTGTGATAATGTCCATCACAAACAGAAAAACTAACCAAACGTGACATGTATTAGCATACATACATACGTACATACAAATTTGGGTACATATGTATATATGTACTATCTATTAAGTAACATTATTGCAATTTTTCTTTTTTAGTTTTTATAAAAAAGAATTCCAACGAAAAATCACCACTGCTGAGTTTGTTTTGTTTAGATTAATTCACAATAATTTTTCAATAGCACTTTTAGAAACAATTAACCCAGCCGGTATTTTTCTATTAAGACATCACTTCTGTAACTTATTCATGACGTTTACGGTGATGCTGATTTCGATGATGATGATGTTGATAAAGACGTCTCGCCTTATTTTATATGCATTAACTAGAGTGTAAAGGGTAGTTGATTTTTTTATTTTTTAATTCGAGAAAGGAATAATAAACGTTTTCGAGCTACGATACTATGGCTCAAGTGTATAGAATGCAAAAAACTGTATTTAATCGTGTACATCATTCAAAATGGAATCATTTGAATGTACATATGTACATACATACATGCAAGCGTATGTGTGGAATCCAATGGCCAGTTAAAGTTGTGCTTTTATTATTCTTTTTGTATTTTTGTTCTTTACGTTTCTGCACATGTTCACTCTTCACATCATTTTCATTTCAGCTCAGTTTATTTACATGCTCTTGTCTAGCAAGTCATTTGGAAAAACGTCGGTTATTTAAATGATATTTTATTTTTATTTTTATTTTACTATTTCCTCAAGTATATACATACATACATACATAAGTCGTCACATATTCACATACATACTTCATATGTAATGTTATACCCAACTGTTGTTGTTGTAGTACAAATGTTTTATTAAGTGGCTTGTACGTATGTTGCATCGTACACGCTCCAGAAATTATATTTTTTTTAAAGAAGTTAAAAAAAATACGTTATTCTTTTACAAGCGAAAAGAAAACGTAAAAAAATTATAATAATTACAATTAAAACAATTGCTGTGCCATTCAAATCAGAAAAAAGCATTTTTTTCTAAAATACTAGATTTGAAGAAAGTTTTCCTTAAGTATTTGAGCAACTGTAGCCCACACGTGAAGTTTAACGTTAACGTTTTGGCTTTGTCGTAATTCACGACAACGTACGTTACATCATTTTTAATGTAACTCGTAAGCTAGTTTCGAATTCAAAATATTCAGAAATTAACGTGAAACTTATCGTTTTTTTTATTCTTAAAACACTAAAAATTTCGATATTTTTCGTTAAAATATTCAATAAATTGGATCATCGTCTTACCCTAGAAATGTTGCTTAAAGAAAAAAGGAAAAAACCAAAACATAAAGAATGATTTGAATACCATAAGAGTGAAAAAAGAATTCATGATATGACAAATTTTGCTTGCAACTAAACATATTTGCTTTACCAGCATATGATCATTTGTGGTAAGCATCCCTAAATATGTACATCAGAGGGATCATCTTAATCTCATCTGAATATAAGGATTAACTGATAAGAATTTGCTTCCTGTTTACCAGTGCCAAATTCTGTTTCATTTCTCTTTTAAATCTATGTATGTATGGATGAGTCTATTTATTATTTCATATAAAAAGTACAATATTTTCTGTTTGGAGATTAAAATAAAACCGTAACACCTTTTCACTTGGTGTGTATGTGTACCTTTGAATGTTAGACGCATTCGAAAAATACAAAATCATTTATATTATGTTTATGGAGCACACAGGATACATCATACTTTCAGCAACGCTTACAAATCATATTTCATAAATTGTCTTTATTTTCTTGATGTTCACACCAACAAAAAAATAATATTATAAAAAATGTTAGCAGAATAGCACAAGATTTAATATACTACAAACACTTTGAAACTAAGTATCGTATTCGTGGAGATGTACAGATAAATAAAAAGTACGGTCTTGAGTGCTTCATAAATATTGCCAATATAGAGAAAACGTACCTGAGTTCTCACTTCATTGTATTCATTATATTGATTGGATTGTCTGTCAATTTTAAAAGAAAACAGAAAGAAAAAAAATATCCCAGATACAGATACATAAATACGGACACACGATAATGTGTAATGTACGAATAACCATTGTCAGGGCTAATATTGTTGTTGTTGTTGTTCATTATTTTTTTATTTTTTTTGTAGTGTTCAAAGTGACAAGCCCCTAATTGGAATTATCTGTAAACCGAATTTAATCCTCGTTTAGGAAACACTTTGTGGATTTGCGCTTGTTTGCTTCCGTTTTTGTTTTATGACTCTTCGCGTTAGACTTGTGTAAGATTTACTTTGGTGGTGTTCATTTTGAGGGTTAGTCATGGGCGCCTTTTTAGATTGAAGGTATTATCCTTTTACGGACATACAATATGCGTGCAAATTTTGTGTGTACAATTTTTGCCTGTTTTAAGTTTTTTTAATTGATTTTTCCCGTCAATTTGAAGAGTTTTGCTAAAACTGTCCTTTCATTTGGCACATCTTTAATTAAATAATTTCCCAACCACTTTATTTTTACCCAAAAATATATTAATTCTTCTATTTAACGTGTATGTTTGTATGTGCATTCACTTACTTGATATGAAACTACAAGAATATTTCTCAAAAAAATTTGGTTTACACTGTAACAGGATTAAGTTACGAGAAACATATGAATTTGTCTCCTTACGTGAATGCCATACCCTTACCCTAACTATGAAATGTGATCAGCTAAGAAAAACCGTTCAACATTTTATAAGGTAAACTCTAAAATTGTTTTCTAACAGATGTGAAAGGATTAACCTCTTCATAAATTAGTTATATTTCTTAGCATTTTTATCAGATATTTCTAAAAATATGTACATACACGCACATCTTTCTTAGATTTCTTGTATTAGAATAATAGTGCAAAAAAGAAAAAAAAAACATTATCATATTTATACATATATGTATATGTATTAAGGAACTGTTGTATTGGGAACAATAAAAAATTTCTAAATTTAAAAAAAACAAAATTAAAAAATATATACTTACGTCCCAAGCATTTGATTTTTCCAATGAATCAGACAAGGCAAATGGTCCGAATCTTGTGCCTCTTCTCAAATACTGCTTGGCAAAAACGCCACTTTTATTTGGTTTTAAATCACAGACAGCTTCTTGTAGTTGTGTTGATTCCAACAAAAGTCTTTCAGCTTGAAGTTTGCTATTAAGTAAATGCTCCATGTGTGCGGGTGTATATGGCAGGGTGTTTATTAATGTAGTAGAATCTAGCCCTAATACCCGACTTGGTGAGTTACTGCGATTAAAACCGTTATGGAAATTACGATGCTGGTAGTTTATATCAGAATTATGAGCACCTAGAGCAAGGCGATTTACTGAATCGTGTGAAACTAAATTTTGAGGAAATTGTTTTAACGCACCGAATTCGTATTCCTCACCAGTGCTGCCTGAAAGTAAAATAGGCACAAACCATATAAATAATAATATGTATGTAATGGAGTATAACCCTGATAATTTACAAAGAAAATGGTATTTGGATATTGAAAAAGTGAAGGAGAACTTTTTTATAAAAAAAAGTTTTCATAATACATAATTACAAAATAATTTGTTAATTGATAACAAATTTCGTTGTATCGTGATATTCACAAAAATTTAATTCATTAATGGTTTCGAAAATAATTTCTTTTAGAAATTTCTTTTTAGTTTATGAAAATAAAAGTCTATTAAAAGGTGGAAAAATATAAAAAAAAAATAAATATTCTACCACCAGTTAAATTGGCATTTAACATTTGAAATGTTTTAGTGCAGCCATATGATAAATTAATCAAAACAATTATGTTACTAGCGTCTCTTGACACAACATGGGTAATGATTGACTCCCACCATAGCCAGACGAATTTTGCAAAGTTTTGTAGTAGCACGTCTGAAGGACCCTGCAAATTACTGTCGGATATCGATATTTTTTTTCGTCGTAATTCATCGCAGAGAAACATGGACGTAATGTTATATAGATTCATTACAAAATACATGGATGTTTTCTGTGTCTTGATTGATTTTTGTAATAAAATGGAATTAAAAAAATAATTGTTCTTATTGCTCTATAGAAGGTTGTGGAGTAAGTACTATGATCAACGATTCCCGCAAACCTGTTGTCCTGGCAAAAGTCAGGATGTTGTTCGGCGGCCGTAAGTATAATTGACAATTGATTAATTGATAAACACCCCGGTGTTTCCTTCAGATATGCATTAACGTCGCATAGGTTTCAAGTACGTGTCTGATTATTCGTTTCCTTCACGGTTTATATATATTTTGGGGTTGAATTCATACTCGGTAATAGTCTGATGAATAGCTTAAACCCGTTTGACTTGACAAGAGTTTTCGCCACTATTCATCTTTGCTTTCGCTGAGTTTACCCTTTCAAATCGATTTTCCTACAACACGGAAAGATTCTGACTTAATATGCGGAGTAAAACTAACCCTCCTACTCGTTGCAGCGGATTTCTACCAAAAAAATTTAGCCTTGGCTAGTTGATTTAGATGTCTCTATTAATATCGAGTCAAATTCAACTAATCAACTAGCAAGTTTCTGCATGGCCTTTAAAGATTTCACTCTGGGACCACACACTCCGTTTTTATCTGTCCCCTTGTTTTGCAATGCACAGAATAGCCACAGAATAGCCCTTCTCTCAAAAGAATATGTAGCAAACAAATAAATATTCTTATTACTCATTCCTGTTGCGTTTACTTCTCTTCCATTAACCTTACGGTTAATAGTCTTCATAGCTCTAGTCTTCACTAACATATGCAACGGGCTGAAATCAAACAGAGTCTTAAGTGCCGTTATAGGATAAATACGGTTATACTTAAGCTGTTTTCAAATCTTATATCACACTTTTTTTTGGGTCGGTTATGTATAACATTATCGTATTTCTATATGTATTTGTGTCAAGTTTTAATTTCGTTGCATTAGGAAGAGAACATCGACAACTTATCAATGTTTATCAATAAAGAGAAAATACATCGATACATCCATAAGTTATATTGAGTGTTTTTAAAACATCAATGTATACTCGTATCTTCCACCACCACTGGAAACCTCACACTAGAATTGCAAGCATAGCATCGGCATATCGCTATCTAAAAGCGAAATAAAAAGAAATCAGAATAATTCAATGAAGTCCAATAGCTTTAAATTAAACAGCACTGTCATCAAAATAAGTACTCGAATGCAATTTAAAGTCAAAAATTCTATGCAAAGCAATGTTTTAGTGGATAACATCCCAAAGTGACCGTAATGCAGTATTTAATTTACTACTTTCATACTCCAAAAAGTCTCTGAAAGGATGTTAAATGAAATAACATAATAACAGTTTCATCATTGGTGGCACTCAAATATAATACCATGTTCACACGAAAACACTTGTATCGTTTACCGAAATATAATTGGGAATCATCCCGTTTTCACGGCACATTTGGTTGTGGCAATTCCTTTTGATGCACATAAAGAATTGAGCCGATTCGTCGTATGTTTCGCAAATAAGTTCAAAATGGAACGATATGATTAGAAACATGAATGAGAAATCGAGAGATGAACGGTGTTCTCGTTGTTGTGAACATTGCATAATTAGACACACTGATTGACAAAAGCAGAATGCTGTATAAGCGTTTGCTGGCGCTCTCAAATGACGTGAGTATTGGAGTATGGAGAGGATGTATTTTATCATTTCTATTCTTCAACATCGTGATAAACTGGATTACATGACATGAAACACGCTTCAGAAGCAATGTAACGTGGAGTATAAATTATTAACAGGGAGATCTAAACTACGCTTAATAGTTTTTCCGACATAGCTTTTAATTCGGATATTTATGCATATCCGATAACAGTAACACTAAGTTTATACTCATTGATATCGCAAACATCTTCTCGTGGCAAACTCGAGGACCGAAATTCTCAACCTAACAGAAGACGAGGTAGTCTTGTCTGCTTCTATAATATGTTATTAGATTTCAAGTGTATATATTACATGGTTTTCAAGTTATTTAAATTTATTATTTCGACAAAAATACAAGGACTTTTATATTTTGTTAATGAAATACGTCAATTTATATAAAGTAACCGTTCTTTTATATGATCTTCTAAATACTTGAAGTCGTATCGGAACTTTGTGCCAGAGTGTTAAGTTTGTGGAACTTTAGTAGGCAAATCACATTGGGACATTAGCAGGAGTAAGAAGTAATAACCTTTACAAATTCTTAATTTTTCCGAACTTTTGGTGAATTTATTCCTTAGAATGTTTAAATACCCTCTTATTCATTATTTCTTCAATAAATTGCAATCTGGCGACAACACTCATCCCCATAGCATTGCTAAACCGTTTCCTAAGATCGAGCTCTTCATTTCCTTTTTCTCAGTACTAAAGTACATTCGTAGGAGTAAAAATGATATATTTTAACTCATCTGAAGAAAACACATTTTTCCAAAACTCATTTGACGTTCTTGAGCATGGAGGAAGAAAAATAAAGGGCTCAATCCAAAGAACTTTAATAAAATAGTTAAGCATGTCCTCTGTAGCCGAAAGCAGCCATAGTCTAGTAGGTAGTATGTCGGCTTATTATATAGTACGTGACGTCACGGCTTTGACCTAGGTAAGACATCGCCAATAAAGCGAAATATATAAAAAAGTATTTCTTTTGCGACTTCCTCTCAGCAGATTTTTTGAGTATATAAAATTGCCATGATCAGCTTCTCAAAAATCTGTCGCTCGGAGTCGACTTTAAACTGTAGGTCTCGCCAATCATGAATAAAATTAACACACATAAATATAAGTGGTATGTGAAGCTAGGTCGTAATCCTTATTGAAGCGTTGTGACCAATTATGGGTGCTACATATGTATTAATTTGTAATTATTTAACATTCAAATATAGTTCTGCTATAATATCAGCCAATTTATAAAAATCCAAATATTTTCAAATAACATTGTACGTAGATTGTTATATGTGTGAATTTTCGCACAAAAAACCAACAAAAAATATAATAATAATATCGTATTCTTTTGCTTTGTACCATGAGCTACATCCTACATCAATATTTACTTTTCAAACTAATCAAGTGGTATACACAAAACCAATATGTACTTAGAAAACAAGCTAATTCCTATCCACAGTCCAAAAATGGTTTCAACAAAATGCAAAATTAAATAAGACTGCTATCCGCACTTCTTATTTAAACTGGCATAGCGGTGTATTTCTGAAGTTTTTCACGCTATGCCCTAAGGGTACAAATTATTTCTAAATAATGCTTAACGTTAGAGTATCAATATTACGTACATACTTCACGTTTTGCCTTAATATTGTTTTGTTTTTGCCATAATATTGTAACATTTTCACTATCAAACATATTCATAAGAAAACCTTGTGTAACGTCACGTAAAAAGAGTTGTTTAATATAAGTATTTCAGAAAATAATCATAAGATTGTAGGTGTCCAAATTAAAATGATGATTTTTTAGCATTTTAATACTAAATATTGTGAGTGTAAAATTTTCTGTGGTTTTGTTAACTTTTTTGATTAAGGAAAATAGACAGTTAATTAGAATCAATCGGATGTGTGTCGGCACTAGTCGTTGGCAATTTTCAATTCACTGAGGAGACAATGAATAAGACCGTGTATTTAAACACTTTAAAATACAGTTTCAACTAAAGTACGGAAGAATTCGGATCTCGTAATGTTACTAATGTGAAGATATGATTTACTTCCAAAGTTCCCAAAGGCTTAATATTCTTCCACAAAGTTCCGATATGTCTCTAAGAGAGTATTTAGGCGATCATTTGGAAAGACGGTTGTGAATGAATCAATTGGAAAAACATAAAACAAATGGAATGTATATTCAATACCAAAAAGGTTAAATAGAATGTTTGACCCTAAGGAATATCCTAGTATATATTAGACGTAATAACTATGCCAAATTCAATATACTATCCTACTCTTTTGTTTTTTATGAGCTATTCTTTTATTGAACAAGCAACTTTAGATCCATGGTATTGCAATCTTTTAAAAAAAATTAAAAAAAAAAAAAACATAAAATTCTTTAGTTAGTATGTTGAATAATTCCGAATTATGTTGAAATATGGCTTAGATAACTTAATGTTTTTGTAAACTCTTAAAATATTTTAGCTATGTTTACTTTATTAATTATTCACTTGTTTAAGTTTATATTATTGACAACATACTGTGTTCGCAAAATTTAAAATTCTCTACCGGTCCTATGTTTAATAGAAGAATAATATCAAATAAATTGATAAAACAATAACGCAGGGGAATACTGTCAGAGCTGCCTAAGATGTTTGTTCTAGACATTACTTTAACTGATTCTATTATTTTTGTATTTCCATCATCTCTCGATAATTGTCAATCAAACGTTTTGTCATTAGGAAAATATTGATATTGTTTATCTTCTATCTTCTATCTTTTAACAGTTTTTTGGTTTTTTCGTAGTTCTGAAAGTAAACAATCGTTATATGAAGATACCGTTCAGGAGCGACACTTGATGGACATCACATGATAGTGATAATTGCTGCAGATACATATATAGATAGTTATTCTAAAGTACATTCTTATAATTCTAATATAATAAATACGCTTAAATTTAATTATATTTCTTTTCAATATTTCTTGATAAATCCATATTTTCAAACGGACAAAATTAAAAATCAGCCAATAACTAAGTTAAGTAACCGATTGCGCTCATATGACTTTTCTCTAGGTCTCTAGATCGTTATTATACTATTGCAAAACGTTGTGTATCCATGATCTGAACGTTATAAAATTGTCAATAGACACATTGGGAATAGGACTTTAATCCACACGAGGTTTACCTGCTGATAATGCATCCACAAGTGGAAAGTTTAGGCCGTTGGCAGCGGTACAGACGAGATACAGATAAATGAGCTCTAAGATTATCAATGAACTAAATTGTGTACAAATGAATATGGAATAAAACATGCATCTAAAGAAGTGCACAATCAATATATAAAATTCGTATTAATTTCTTCAGATGTTTAGAAAATTATTATCGATTAATAAAATAGAAGACGATATTAAATACTATTTTTGTTCGTTTTAACATCACTTTTTTCCAATCCATACTTTCTTAAACTTTCCGACGGCTTACCATACATTTATTATTATTGAGATGTATCGAAAATTACCTGCGACAGCGTAGCGATCGAATATCATTTTGATTAATTAATCGTTAATCCAATGTACAAGTTTT
The DNA here is from genome assembly GCA_930367235.1 of Sarcophaga rosellei. Lineage (NCBI taxonomy): Eukaryota > Metazoa > Arthropoda > Insecta > Diptera > Sarcophagidae > Sarcophaga > Sarcophaga rosellei. The sequence continues at coordinate 163,021 of OV884019.1, read as the reverse complement.
AAATATTCCTTTGAAAATGTATATGTTTTTAATGATACAATGAAGAATTCAATTGTTTGGCACTTTCGTTGGCACTTATCTAATACGTATTTTTATTTTTATTTTTATTTTTATATTTATATTTATTATTATTTTTATTCATATTCACATTAATATTATTATTTTGTATTATACATGCATATCTATCTATATATCACTTGATGTAATGTTTTATTTTAGTTAATACTATTATTTGTTTATGCTTTTTTACTGATTGATTTATGATGTAATCCGATCTTTTATTTTTATTATTTCTGCAGACGTTCTAAAGATTTTTAATAGCATATTACGACACAAACATTTTATTTTAAACACTTAACCAAGCAAGCAGGCAAGCAAGGCAATCAGTTAAAACCACAAAAATAGAACGGATGAAATATTTTTAAAACGTATTCAAGCAGAGGATATTTAATAAATGAAAATGTTAATAATGTTTCTCATCTCGAAACAACTGAAATCTTAAAATCTTCAACTGTAAAGCAATTGCCATTTTATATGTATTTGTAGTAGTTGTATTCTATATTGTATGTAGGATACGAATGCGTATTGTCGCGTTTTTGACGTGATGACGTCGTGACGGAGAATGAATCGTCGGTTTAATATTTAAAAATGCTGGTGTGTGTTTTCATTTGTGACCGATTGTCGTGTATCTGTAAAGAGATGAGACTCTTCTAACAAATAAACAAACATTGAGATTGAGTTTCAAACATTACGAAGAAATCAACAACGGTGGTGGTGATGCGACGAAACTACCATCAACCTATAAGTATCATCAACAGCCTCATCTACAGCATCTAAGTACAACACATCCTCGCCTCGTATTGAGGGTAGATTGCAAGACTATTCACACACAGACATAGGTATTCTTGCTTAACACTACTTTAATCAATGTGATGATAAACAGTTACTCAACCAACTACGGATACTCGCACAGTAGGGGTTGATTTTATTTTTATTTTGAGTAAATTTTTTGGAAAGCAACGTTTACAATTGGAGTAAACTGATCAAAATAATATATGTATTCTTATTTGACATTCATTTAGCAATTGTCTTATCTTGAGTGTTACCACCGTTAAGAATTACAAAAAAGGTTGCGTACAAAAATGTTTTTTTTTTTTTATTTTTATTTATAAAACAACTCAAATAATCAACTGATTTACTTTTTGTATAAAAACCACGTAAAAACACGCAAAATCGTAGCACATATTCTACTACATATATTTTTAAAAAATACTTTCAGTCTACATATCACTAATGAGTGGAAGATGCAAGACAATGATGGTCTCATCAAAAATTACACTAATTAAATATATTAAACTTTTTTTGATTAATGTCATATTTCTGCATTTATCTGTGCAATTATTCGTGAATTTAGCGACAACTCATTTAATTCACACAAAAGCAGAAACGATAAATCAAAACGGACAATCTTTCATTGCTTTAGTGGATGCGGCGAATTTATTTATCCATTTAAAAGTGTAAAGTAAACTAAATGACTAGTACATAATACTAATGCCATTTCGTTCTCTAAACTTCAGCTGAGGAATTGGTCAAAATAAAACATTTATAAAAAGACACATTCGTCTGTTTCAGTTTCTCCAACCTCAAAGCTAAAAGAGCAACAGCCCATAGAAACCCCACATTCGTTCGTAACCATCCCAATCGCTTATTTGGTTGCTCAAATGTTTTCATTACTTGTTCAACCTCAGCCAGACATTGCTGGCTGGGTGTTTTTTTTTTTGGGCTTTTCCTTCGTAATATGCGGTTATGTGTCGACTTTTTTTATTTGTTTTGTTTTATTTTTTTTTCCTTTCAAATCAATGTCACATTACGACTACCAAAGCCCCCTTAGGAGTTTTTGTTGTTTATCAACTTACAAACATTTAAATAAATACATGTACAAAACATATGCGTACATATGTACGTACATGTATGTACATATGTATGTATATATTCGAATGTACGAATGTATGTGGAAGAACGAATGTAGCGTTCTTTTCGGACGAAGGCGTAATTTTTTATGCAATGAAATTTAAACCACAGAATCAAAACCAAGTTTATCGCTTTTATAACAAAACAAACCATAAAAGAATTTTCAAATTTAAAAGTTTTGAGTCACTCATCTCTTCTCCTTAATACAGACGCACATACATATGAACCTCAAATCTCGCTCATACTTCCTTAGACCGTAGAATATGTATGTATTTATATTTGAGAAAGTATTAATAGCCTTAGGTAAGATTAACTACACACTCATTTATTCTTATTGGTGTTCTATTTTATTTAGTAAAAAAAAACAAAAAAGAAAATGGCTGACGTTCAACTAATTAAATACACATATTATTTCCATTTGTTAATTGATGCTTAAACTTTAAAGAAATATAAAAAACAAAGAACTTTATAGCTTCTAAAATAGTGAATTTATATTAGCATTTCAGAAAACAAATGGTAAATGATCCATTTCTACTTTCCGATTTTATGAAGTTATAAGTCAATTCCTATTCTAACGGAACTTTTCGTATTAACAATTTAATTCCTTAGAGATTATTTCATTATCATTATCATCAGAACCAAAAAAAGTTACTACCAACTTAAAATTTACGAAATTGAATCGGAAATCGAAAATAAGCTTTTTTTATTTAATATTTGAAGCTCTCTTTACGATTTCTCCTTTTTAGATTTGTATTCTCATTATTAACGTTATTAAGAAAACATTATGCGCAGACAGAAGATCAATTAAATTTTTTAATTCTTTTAATTAATGTCCCCAAAAAGAAAAAAAAAATTGAAAATATTTTAGCACCATATTCTTTGTGAAACTTGAAAATTATAAAAAAGAGACACACGTTGTATGTTTAAGTAAGCGGGGTCTTGTGACAAGAAAAACCTAGATTTTAAATTGTCCTCTCATGTATAAAATTCAATTTTATATTAAAAATCTTTCATTCTTGTGTTAAATTTTCTTTTTGTATTTTAAATTGAGCCTCACTTGTTTATCTTAATTCCGGTTCTGTGTGATAAATTATTTAAAAATTCTTTCATTATGGCTTAAAAATTGAAATCTGGTATCCTACTTATTTACTTACTTAATTGGTCATTACAACACCTTACGACCTACAATTATTTAACGTCCACTTCGAATGACAGATTTGAGGAACTTTACATGACAATTTTATTTTATCTCAGAGATGTTGCCAGAAGGCTACTGAGAAAAAGTCGTACAAAGAAATGTCCTTTTCATATTATTTATTATCATCATTAAAAAAATTTTGGTTAATTTTTTTTTTTATTTAAAATGGAATTAAATCAAAATCAAAGACCAAAAGCTAAATTATTTGTAGACTGTAAAAAATTGTAAATTTTTTATACAAAGCATTGAGATACGGAATTAAATAAAATTTTAAAAATATTCTTCAAAAAAAGTAACATATACATATACATATACATATACATATGTATTCATATGTGTATGTATATTGATTTATATACTATATATACATATATATGCGTGTGTGTGTATTATATAATAAAAATCTGGGAGGAGCGTCATCATCATTACAGGATAGCATTGGGCGTGCTTATTTGTCCTTTTATATATTATTTACGTAATAGATATACAAATACAGAGATAAAAAATAATAAGATTCAAGAATACACTCACTCATGTAGACACAAACCATCTGAGGATAGAAAAAATTATGATGCGACGCTGTGAGTTAAACACAAACAGAGAAATAAACACAAAAGTCTATTTAGGGATGTACATACGTTTAAACAAACGTATGCGAATGTAGAATTTGTACTCATTTAAACGAACAACGTGTAGAAGCACTCAGCTAGCAACTGATTTTGTATTCGTGTGTATGTTGGTGTGTGAGAGAGAGCGTGTGTGTAGAACATTGAGTATCTTGTGTCAGAACAAATGTATCTCATAATTGTGTCTGTATGATTGTTGTATCTGATTGTGTTGCTCTTCCTACTATCTAATGTTTCAGCATGAGCACTCATTAGTTTATGTGGCATCTCATTCTATCTACAGCACTCACTCTCACATTCTTTTTTCCTACATCACTTAAACCATTTAAAGCAACTCCAGGAAACTATACGGCACGTAGAAACATACATAACCACACTATGCTGTTTTCTGTTAAAACAACTCGCGAGTTAAAAAAAAGCCCAAACAAAACAATAAATACCTCTACAACAATACATACATACATACATACATATATTATATGGTGACACTAAAGACAAATATACTCTTGTTACTATTTTCTCAGTTTAGCTCGTTCATTTGCGGTCGACCGATGTTATACCATTTTGGATATGGCATTCTTAGATGTCAGACTGTCTGGTCTAGCAATCGATTGTTGTGAATGCAGATTTCTGGCCACTTCGGGAGTACAAAGAGGGGCAAATAAATGTGGGTTCATTGTATCTGCTATTGTATCAGACTTTTAGTATTGGTGTGAAAATGAACATTTTGCTTTATGATAAATAACGTATACTGAGTCTGCGCATCATCACTTGTTATTTTGGCGATATGAATATACAAATGTAACAAATATAGAGTTTTCAATCGGGCCTTTATACCCTACATCAGTGCAATTGTACTTACTGCACTTTCTCCTGAAGAATACATTATGGCGATTTTTTGTTTTTTAAATCAAATTTGATAAAATCGTTTTCATAGGACAAGGTCAATTCTTACTGTTACATAATTTGCAGTTAGTTACTCAAGTAGTTTTATTATGAATGACAGACATGTTATACAAATTAAACGCATTTCATAGCTGCACGTGTGACAAAGACTAATCAGTTTTATAATACCATCTATTGTATATGATTCTAAAGACTTAACAATAATAAAAGCAAAAAATCCAAATGAAAATTGAAAATGTCAAAATTGGTTACATGCATTTCTGGTTCATTCTCTTGAGTCTTCTAAAGTTCGGCTTTTCTCCGCATGTTTCTTTGCGAGAATAGTGGCTACGTTAGAAACCTACTCGTTACTTACCATCCCTCTGAGTGCACTATTCTGGAATCGATGTATAATCTCGACATTGGATTTCATAGCGAATCTCCATCTGATATAGTATGCTCAAATCTGACTCAGTGCTTGATTATATATGTTTGTAGATTGTTTCGAATGAAGTATTTAGAGTTCATTTCAAACAGTCATCTAAATTTCGGTAATTTTCAATTCAAATGCTTCGATTATTAAGCGTTTCTTCCATTTGTAGATTTAAGTTAAGGTTCATGTACTGCAGCGCGTTGCTATGGAGGTCAACTGCAGAGGAAATCTTTACCAGGAAACATGTAAGTGTGAGTGTGAGTGGTGAGAATAGCCAGGTTACAACGATCCGGCAATTTTCTGGCAAAGTCTGAGAGATTAAATAATTGCCATCAGAGACTATACTGACCAAAAAGGTGTAATGACTAACAAAGTAAATGAGTAAGTAAGTAATTACTCTTCAAATATTGAAAACTATTTTTTATCCTTATTTAACCATTCTTAAGAAGAATATATATGTATTTCTGTATTCATTTCATTATTGCAAAAATTAATAAAATTATCTTTAAAGTAAAATCTATCATGATAAATGAAAAATTTATTGGTTATGAACAATGCTCAACCGTATCCCATGACAAATTTAAATACATTAGCGTATCTAATTTTATCTGAAGAGTGTCACACAATCAAATTTAGAAACATAAAAACAAGGATTTCTCTCATTATAAATAAATTAACCAAAAGTATAAGACCGTAAGACAGACACATATGTACATAGGTAGACAAATATGCTTAATGTATCAATTATATGAATACACTTTTATCACCCCTTTTGTACGTCGAAATAATATTAAATCACCCTTACAGCAATTGAACATTGAAGACGAGTGCAACAAAGTGTTAATTTATGAATATGCAATTCACAATTTTTTTCACAATTATTTTTTTTAATTTATAAAATTTTTTTTTTGATAATTAAGAGTGATATTAAACTGAAATAAATTTATTTTATCTATTTAAACTGCTGTTTTTTTTATTATTATTGTAGATATGTAGAAATGTGGTGACCTTAGGTTATTACGGTTGTTTAATAAAAAAAAAAAACTGATCTTGATTTTTTTGCTGCTTACGATTTCCTTTGAAATAAAAAAACATACAACACGCTGTTATATATGATTTTGCTGTTAGTGGTAACGTGAATAAGTCAAATCATCATTGTTTTCAGGACTTCTTACACTTCCTCTCATATCTAAGATTTATTGTTATTACCACAGTCTGCTTGAAGTTCTCCATATACAAAAACAATAAGCATTTGCTTTTGTAGATTACTTTTTTTTCTTGTTATTCTTTGTCATTTACAAACTCCTCTATAATTAACTCGGTTGGAAATAATTTGAAATTTTTGAGATGTTCATATAAGTCTATGCATACTTGGATATTCTTAAATGAAATTTCACATATACAAGAAATTTCACATATACAAAAAAAAATACAGTTTTTGAATCAGAACGCGGTTTCACATCAAATATCGACTCTAAGTAGAATAATAAAACAAAACATTACGGTCAATAGACTTAAAAATTCCTACTCGCGTAGTACATTTGTTAAGGAAGAAAAAAAAACTGTAAAAGTTCCCCTTCAAGTCATATTCATTGAATAAAGTCATTCAAAATGATCTTATTTTGAACGATCAAGGATGTCTTTTGTTATTTGCTTTTGATTTTCAAAAGCGGAAGTTGCAGTCTTGATCTATACAAATGTTCTGCTTTGAATGAACCCTGTAGGCGAATCCATAGTCATACATACTGTGTGTCCTCAACCGAATTGAATACGTTCTTTTGTTGTAGAATTTGAAATTATAAGATTCCGCTCAAGTATTTAGGAAACTTGACTGACATCTGACTTTTGCAACTGCTAAAATTTTAATTTTATCTTAAAGCAATAACGGTTAATTTCGCAAAAGTAGATTAGATAAATCTTATTATTATTTTTGAATAAGACACATGCATCTACATAATAGCACTATGTACTGTCTGTTATCTACTATGTGGTTTATTTTTATCAAGCATTTTTTATTCTTTAAATTATTTTTATATTCGTATAAAGATTCTTGCTATGAACATCGGATGCTATTCTTGTGGTATAGTTAACAAACAGTTATTTCTCGCTTACTAAGATAAGCTTAATAAAACTTCCGAACTTCAAAATGAGATGAATGTGTTTTACTTTTATTTACTTTGTAAATTACCTACTTTATTAGTAAAAACAACATTTTAGAGGAATCTTAATTGAATAAATATTTTTTGTCTTCTCAAAATCTTCAATCCCAATTGTATGCACATTTCAAAGAAGTACTGAAATCGAATACTTTCAGAATAATTATATATTTTCGTAGATGTTGATGTTGATGTTAATGTTGATGTTGAAGGGCAAATGAAGGAAATGCGTTTCTGGCAGACGTTGTGATTTTATTCAATTGCAATCCTATTCAATTGTTCCTGAATACGAACAACAGCAAATGTACGGCTCCTACTCATTTTAATGCATTGCCATATCTCGTGAGGCGTATCTTTTTAAATTGCACTGACAACACAATTTTTATTTACAGACACGAGTCGATTGGAGAAAAGTTGAAATCTAAGCCCTTATTACAGAAATTTCAATTTTCTGGTTATGAAGACACTAACATACTTACACATATGTATGTATATACCAAACTGTTTACGAGTATTTTAAATTTCATACCGGAAATAAATTGGCGCGTGATTTTAGGCAGCAGTATTGAAATCAAAGTAAATGATTGATTTTTTAAATATCATCTGCTTTTCATGTAGAAATAAATACAATTTATTGTGTCAGAGAGACTCCATAAAGTTTAACTTATTAATTATTATTATTATTATGATTATTATTATTATTATTATTTTTTGAACTTTTCAACTATATAAACGTCATTAAAATTGATTTTTTATATTATTATTTGAATACTTCTTATTTTCACTTTTATTTCACGATTATTATCATTTCACACTTTCTTAATTTTCAACCATTGCTACATATTAATTGTTGTAATAACTAAATTAACGAAATATTTCTAAATTAGTGTTTATAAAAAATCATATGAATCTTTTATTGGGATGATGTTTTTTGTACCGGTGGACAGTAGTGACCGTATTTGTGTGAAAAATAGTTTGGAATAATTTTTTTTGTTATTTTTTGTTCTACATATAATTCATTCCAATAAACACTTATAATCATGATAAAGTTTCTGTCTCTTATACCAAAACACCGATCGTTCATTTCAAATACATACTGGCGTGTGAGAACAAAAAGTTTCACAACGATTACCAAAAATGTGTCCACGATTAGCTGTGCTTTTACAACCTTAAAGAGTTTCCATTTAATAGATAACCAATTAAATGATTTTGGTCAATCTCAATCACAAAACACCCTATACGACTTGAATGCTTAAACAAGTCTAATTTCGATACAAGAAAATTAGTAAGGCAAATTGTTATTTTGCTTTAAAGCATGATTATAATTAATTTTAATTTGAATGAAATTAAATTTTATAACAATTAATTGTCAATGGTTCGCTATAATAAGAGAACAAAATTTTTGTTGAAAGAGATTTGATATACATACATTTACTTTTAAACTAATTGGACACCCTTTTTGTTATCCACATAGACTTTATTACCTGTCCAATCTAAAATGTACTTGTCTTAACAAATTGTAAATTCACTTTCGTTAACTTTATGGTAGCTAATAAAATATTAGAATGAATATTAGTATGAATTTGCTCACATGCGTATTCTACGTAGAAATATTAAGGGGGTGATTAAATACTAACTCTAGTGATAGTTCTCTTCTTGATGCTCAATATGTTTCCTTATGTTTTAAACGAACTTATGTTTTTTACAAACTTTTTTTTGTAATAAAAAAAAAGCTCATATTGAGCTTAATATGTCCTATAATAATCAATTAAAGTGAAATGTCAATTAAAAATAATAATCGAACCACTGGCACAGTGCAATTATAGGGACTACCTTAATGTTAGAGATACACTAAGTTTGACACAATAGTATAGGAATATGAGTGTGAGCATGAGCTATCTTTTTCCATCAAGACAAGATATTTTATCGACAATCGATTTTATTTATTTATTATTTATTTTTGACTATTCAGAGTAAGCTATATACGATTTTAAAAATATAATTCTATAATTTCTTTGATAAGGTCGTAGCTGAAGGTATAAGAGTCATAAATTCAAACAGTAAAATAAAAACAAATACAAACTGCGCTCAACTTTTATTATTAGTGATCAATAAATAAGTGATAGGAAATAATGTTAACATAATTATATTACCTAAGATTAGGCTTCGTTATAGTTGGACTATGATACTATTGTTAGCTTTTATACCTAACCGAGTGCGAAACAGTGCTGTAATTTGAGGCATCTCATTGTACACGTATATTTATCGTAAAGAGATGATGTCGAAAATATTTATGTGCGAATATAGCGATAAACCAATTCAGATTCACTGAGACTCTCTTTATTTCTTGCAGTATTTTTACATCTTATAGTAATGTAACGCATGTAAAAGCGTAATTAGAAATAATTAGAATAAAAAAAAAACAATAGAATTTGTGCACTGTTTTATCTCATATTTTACATTATACTGCGAACTTTTAAAATAAATAATATAATACATATGTCAATTTGCTTTAAGCTTATCTTTGAAATTAAAAAATTCATAAATTTTAATCTTAATGCAATATATTGCACAGTGCAAAATCATGTTAAATTGTTAATGTATTAAACTTAGAAAGAGATACAATATTGTTATTTAGCAAACTCTTTCTGTTGCTTATTTCATAATAATGACGAAAATCTCAGTAGCCTTCCTATTTAAAATATCCATTCATAAGTAACTATCCCTATGTATTGTATAGTATTGTATAGTACAATATATGAATTGTATAGTACAATATATCGGATTGTACTCTATCGGTAATTATTACCGTATAATTGATATTTATCCACATAATTTAAAGATTATTCGCTTGTTTGTTTTTAATGTACTGTTTTGAAAATATCACAACTTCACATAAATACATACATATGTAATTGATCATTACAACCGTTCAGTCAGGATTACGAACTAGCTTCTCACACCACTTATGTTGTGTGTGTAGATTCTATACATGAGTGCCGAGACATACAGCTTAAAGTTGATTCCGAACTACAGATTTTTGGGAAACTTTTTCATGGCAATTTTTTATTTACTCTCAGCGTTTTTCTTGGAAATCTGCAGAGAGATCGCCGCTGACGAAACATTTATTCATATGTCGTTTTGTTGGCATATTTCAAGCACTAAAAAATATTATAAAAACCATTTCTACTGCTTGGCCATTCATATGTTCCCGAATTTCATTTGAAATCACATACCTGTGAGTTGAAATTATATGTTACAAAGGATTAAACATTAATGTTATATGATTCCATTTGTTATTAACTTTTATGAATTAATCCTAAAATAAAAATAAAAATAAAATTGTTTTTCTTATAATTCAATATAACTTGTCTTAATGACTGGATGCCAATTTTTCTTAATTACGAATGATACCCTCAAAAGCTGAGAATTTGTCCATAAAACAATTTCTTAATTCAACACTTTAATATTTTGTAAATAAAACTGCAGCAGTAAAACAAGTAATGATATTTGATTAAATGTCAACAAATTAGAATCGAAAATGGTTATATATTTCAGTGAGTATTTTAATTTCGTAATCAAATTCAAATAATGTAATGTATTCATATTAAAATATAATGTAATTTAAATAAAAATATTTTAATATATTCGTCTTTATAACTCTAATAACTGGATCAACTTGTATGTTAGTTGTAAAAGTCCTTTTGATAACAACAAAATTAAATTATTTCACTCAGTGGAATATTAGTTTCTTATACACAAACAAATTCAAAAATGAACACAAAAAAACATCATAAAATAAAAATATTTAAGGAATGTTGCATTTCTGTTTTAAAACTATATCGTACATTTGTTGTCTATGTGCAATTTATTTCCTAATTTTTGGTTTAGTTTATAAACTAATAAACATAACTCTGTAGCAGTTCAAGAACAGAAATAAACAATAAACCGCGATATGATTCAAACACACATACGTTCAATATTCTCAATTTAGTTTGCATATTCCAGATAAAAAAAAAAATCACCACTAATTTCATCGAATAGGTTTTATAAAATTGTTTTCATTTCTCCATCACTTGACATGATTTAAGCGTTTTTATCATAAACCTTCTCCCACATTTTGAAAGTCGTTCTAGTAAATTTCTTATCAACAGTTTGCTAATTCTATCGTTTAAGTCAGTCACACAGCTACAAAAGAATCTCGTGGAAAGGAAATGATAGCTATTTAGAATTTTCTGGCAACAATAAGATTGTTTCTCTTATTTGTTACTTATAGTTTTTGCTTTTTTAATGTCATGCTACGCTTACCATGTGGCTGGAATTTACTTTAATCGAATTTTAATTCAAATTAAACTTGCTTGTTATAATGATTTAAAATTGTAAAACATTCAATATTTTTTTTTTTTTTGTAATATAAATATTGTTGTTATGTTATTTGTCTAATTTTCAAAAGAATAGTAAGATAAGTATAATAAATTAATTTTTGTCAAATTCTTCTCTCCAAGAATTACAAATTTAAACGTGTTTAGTCTAGATTGATTCTATTATGAAATCTTTGATAAAATACAAATAAATATATACATATATATTATATATATATCGACGCCTCCATTCTACTCTAAGTGCACTTAGAACGTTTTTAATGTTCTTGCATTTTTAAATTCTACGTCCTCTAACTTAAATACTGTCAAAATTTGGTTAAGTTGCGCCGATCCGTTCTGAAGTTATAGGGAAAAATCTACTTGGAATACACAAATAGTCGTATGGCGCGTGAAAACTTTGAGAGCTCATAACTCAAAACACACTTTTTCGACTTAGAATGTTATAGAACGGAGGCGTATATATATATATATATATATATATAAAATATAAATATATACATATATAAAATATAAATATATACATAAATATATATTTTAGTAAACTTGAGAATACATACATACATACATAATTCGTCATTATAACCCTTCAGACAGAATTACGACCTAGCTTCTGACACCACTCACGTTGTGTATGTGTGTTAATTTTATATATGAGTAACGGGAACTACAGTATAAAGTCGATTCTGGACGACAGAAGTTTGAGAAAAACTTTTCATGGCAAATTTATTTACTTCCGGATATTTTTTTAGCTGAAATCTACTGAGAGGAAGTCATCGAAAAAATATGTTTTCGTATTTCGTTTTGTTGGAGATGTCTGACCTGGGGTTTGAACCGTGACCTCATGTCTAATAAGCTAACACAGTACCTACTAGTAGACTACGGCGACTTGCAAATTGAGAAATTTTTTAACCTAGAGCTGATTCTTTTAAAAATTATTACCATAAACCTACACTACTTAAAGGGAAGAACCACTACATTCATAGTTATACTATTAAAAGATAATTTTATTATACAAAGTTAATCTTTAAAGTACATGTAAGGTGATTACATTTAAAAATTAGTGTTTATTAATTAGGCTCGATAAATCAGAAGGTATATAAGTATGTATATGGAAGTAGTTTATTTTTAAATAGCCTTATTTATAATGGTTTTTTAAAATTAAAACTTACTTTGATTTAGTTTTCTTGGCAATATTTTAAACCTCATAGTTTTTCCATATTTCCAGTGAGGATCATAATCGCAGTACGCGAATTAGGAGACCTTTTGTCGCATACACATTCATTGTTGAAAGCATGAACACAGATTTTAATTTAAAGCCTTATTTTGATACTCTTGTTTTGTGGTCTTATAAATATAATTTTCACTTGTAATCTCTTGCACTTGTGTTATATTCACTTACACTAGGCTTTTTTTATTTTTTCGTTCTCTTAAGGAACATTCACCTTGAAAATGTACACATTCACGGTTATGTGGTTATGAAGGCACAGTTCGATTTATTTTTTTTTTTTTTGTGATAGAAAAACTTTACCTAATAGTATAAATAAATTTTAAAGCAATGCAAACTGATTCCTTTTTCAATTCTGTTGTTTTATTTTTAAAATAGTTTTGTTTCCTATTGGGCGCGTAGACCGCAGCTATTGGCAAGAACTCTTTTGAATTTAAGTAAACTTTTTTCGTTTGTGAATATTACGACAACCATGAATGGCTGTTTTCGTTTAAACTCTATAGACGCGACTGACGAGACATTTCCTTAGCGACTTTAGCAAAAACAGGCTGTTTTCTTCAAATGCAACAAAGAATTGTTGTTTAATGTTGTTTGTAATTTCTATAGGACCAAGTGAAACCAACACCAGCAACAATGAAACCGTTGGCAACTAACACTAGGCTTAGCAAAACATTTCTAACTTAACGCCACCACAATTAGTAGAGGGGATGATGGGGATTACTTAGAATGAGGACAATAATTTTTAACAACTAAGGCACACGTTAATTTAGTTGGTTGGCTGACTTACTGACTGCTTGACACTTGTTATGATAGACTTAACGCGTCGCTTGTATATTTTTATTTGTTGCTGGAATTTAGTTGGCTGCCCAAGCTTTTCATGAATTCACAATATATTCTTTTCGGGATACTATGAACTGCTCTTGTGGAAAGTCACGCAATATTTTTCACAAAAAAATCATTGATTGAACTAATAGCACCACTGACACAATAAATACTCCAAAATATCTATTAAAAGAGTGTCTTTATTATTTTTCTCTAAATAGTATATGTTTCTCCTTTTGGGGTTTCTTTTAAAAATTTAAAAGGTATATTCAATTTTGGTTTATAATATATATATGTATACATATTACATATACATATTGTATGTAAATATTGAGCATACCTTAGATCGAAATAATATTGTATGTACATGTATATATATTGTACCAAATACGCGTTTGTGACAGAAAGAAAGCGGTTATTCAACTATTTTATAACGTGTACTTTAATTGGATCTATTGCGCGCGATCTCTTTTTAAATAAATATATGAATACTCAGATGTTTTCAATTGTTTTTCAACAACATTTCTCAGCACTCATTTTTGAATTTTGGCGTTTCAGAATTTCAAATAAAATTGTATTCAACGAATGTTATACGAGCATTTTCTTGTAGATTAATCATTATTTGTTTTTAAAATATTCTCTCAGTTTTTATATGCTAAAAAAGAACAGAATTAGATTTGTTTAGTTTATGACATCATCCAATGTCTTATCATCCTTTTAAAATACACAATGAAAATCGTTTCCAATATGTGGACTTTTGAAAAATTTGTAGGAAAACATTCATTTTATTTAAAACTAACGGCAATCCATACTCGGCAGTACATTATATCACATAGTCACTGAAAAATGTGTATTAACTATTAAATTAGACATTTTCGATTGCAAATACATAATTTTCAAAGCTGAATATCTTCGGAGCATTGTATCTTATTGATTGAAAAAATAGCTCAGTTACTGCACGAAACATACATTAAAGTTGTCCTTAACACGTTGGCGTCTATAGCCGTTGAAAAAAAAATTTCATTACGTGGCATGACAGCGATAGCCGTGTAAACGAAATAGTAGTTTTTTGAGACTACGACCAGAACGGCACACAATTAGAAACCTAGTGTCATATTTTTGAAAAAAATTGTACAACTTGCAGCCTGAGATTCCAGATTTTTATTTAGGTTAGGTTGGGTGGCGAGCCCATCGAAGGACGAGATCCCACATAGCCCAGCGTTTAGGCAGAATACATTCTATCCCTGTCAAGCTCCATACCAGCCCTGGCTAGCTCATCAGCAATGCAATTTCCAACAATATCCTTGTGACCAGGAATCCATATACCTTTGAATAATTCGGAATTTTTTTGAGAAATCCTCAGCATTCATGGACAACGACAGAGGCTAACGTAGGTTCTATTGTGCTCCAACAAACCAATAGTGGAAATTACATACATATGAAGCAAAAGGCTTTTAATGTACAAAACCGATGTAGTTTTAGGTTGAGTCTTTTCTTATTTATCAACTCACCAAAAAGAACTTGTCAAATCACTGGTTTCTTGAACAGCCTCCCTTAAAATAAACCTTTAAAATTTTTTAATCCTATTCCATACTATAATAGTTATGCATTTCTTGTTGCAAAATAAAATTGTTTTTTTATTTTACACTAAGAATAATTGTAAACGTGATGGAATTAACTGATGCTGCTTTTCAACAAACATTCATAACAAATAATAAATTACATCTTTATGATTATCAGGCAAATGCTTATATTTCTAGTGTGTGCTAGACTATCAGCGTGTAGGTCGATAAGGTCTAGATAACTTAACTCGTATTAATTTTGTAATTAATAAATAAATTTCAATGATGCCACTATTTAAGACAGTGAAAACCAATCAGACTGTGAATAAAATTTAAAAAAATATTATTTTCAATCATTTTTATCAACAAAAATCGCCAGCGGGTTAAGTTCTTGTCTCCAGAAAAATCCCCTCGGGATTAAGAAAAGCATTTGTTCCTTGTTTTCGGAAAAATCCTCAGTTCTGGAAACACTGCAGCTATGGTATACACGTATGTAGTTGTGAATGGAGTAGTACAGTCGTGTTTTCTGTTAAATTTATTGTATCTATTTTTGAACTTCACTTGGTCCTACCGTCCGTGAGTCTGTTCATATTTATTTTTTTTTTTACTTAAGTGTTTAGTCAACTGGCATTGTTGCGGGGTATGAGTGTATTTATTATTGTTTTTTTGTGGAAGAACTGTCCGGTACAGTAATTGGCGTAAATTGTTAATTTATTGGACATTTCTTGTACTTTATAAATTATAGGTATATTTGCATTTGTTTGATATAAATTTGATTAATATGGTTATATAATATATATGTACATAATTATGTATTTGTACATCATATCACAGAATTTTTAATTCTCAAATGTTTATAGCATTCAATGTACATATATTTAGAGTGTTATACTGCGAATCGAGTGATTATTAGAAATAAAAATATTTATTTATTTATTAACTGTAATACAATTACAAATTATATTCCTATTATTACGAGCTGAGAAACTAAGACCTTTTGCTTGATGTAGCGTAATAGACCAGAATTTCTGACGAGAACCGAACTCTCACACTAATAGAATAGCACACTACGTACTAGGCTACGAGAGCATCCAAACAACTGAAATAATACGATTCATTGAATAATTATGAAACAATACACGTACTAGTATCCATCTATACATGTATATATGTATATATCAGTATGTTCGTATGCACATATAATTACATAAAATATGTAAATACAATTAAAAAATGAATTTTATCGAAACTAAAAAAACAGAAGAAATACATACTAATGTAAACCATAGATAAATCATTTCCTTACATATGTATGTTATACATACTACATACATATAATATTGTACGTATGTAGAGGTGTGTTTAATATTAAGAAAATATTTAAATATTTACATTTGTATGCTTGAATCGTTCCTTATTCTAAAACAACTACTCAAATTGAATGGGCCACATCATTTAATAGTGTAAAGATTCCCACCGAAGTAAGGGAAGGGATTTTTCCCTTTAAAGATTTTATTCTGGGTCCTCCAAATTCCTTTCTTAAAAAAGAAAGTACCAACAAAATTCATCCTTTTACTTTAATTACTCAATCAGCGTTGAGAATCATTTCCTAAAATCATAGAATCAGGTCACTTTTCATATTTGTTTTCATTATCTTAACCATGGCTCTATTCCCGTTACAATATGCACCACTGAACAGAACATTCAGCGCAAGGACAGATTTTTTTCTTTCTTATTGCTACGGTTAAGCCAACGCAAACCTGTTGAGCTGTTCTTCCAAAACATTTTATTACATTTATGGGTCGATTATGTATGTCATATACCATAGTATTTGTATATCTTCGATGTATCGATTAAAAACCATCAATGTTTTATAGTTGTTGATCAACAAAAAAAAAAAATATATAATTTATTCCACTTATCGATTAGTTACATCGGCTGTTTTTAAAACTTAGATATACTGTATAAAAATTAAATAAATTACTTAACTTAATTCATACTATTGTTATTTAACTCATGCTATGATTCTTCATTCAATTATTATTTCTAGACATCAACTTTCCACCCAGTAATTTTAAAGCTGTTTAACGCTTCTGTGACCGAATTGTTTATTGATATATTAAACACGTATATTCTATATATTATTTATGATGTTTCTTTCTGCTGGACCTTTGCTGTAATTCTTACTGATTTAAAAACCTTCAGGAGAATAGATTACATATGCTAACTACGATATCTCGAGGAAATTCAAAACGTTTTCCACGCAAAGGGGGAAAAGGGAAAATAGAGTGACGCATGCTGTGAGTGACTTCATATAAACCTTAACAGATGGTTCGAAATTGGGTCGAGCTGTGGACAGAGGCATCTTTTAGGCATCGACGGGTATTGCTAATTCTATAAGGTTACCGAGTCATGCAGCATCTGATGATATTAAGAAAGATAAACTCTCCGGGATGGATATTTCTTTACTTTCTCATATCCCTGCTGTTAGATATAAGAGCCGCGAGGCTCTTAATGAAGTAGCAAAGCGGTATATCGGCCATGACTTTAGAGAAGGAAGCATATGGAACTCTACTTTGCGAATGTTCTCACTGATCTGTCGAATATGAACAATGGGACCTTGATGAATCCAAAAGAAATTATTATAGCGAACCAAACGTGAGTTAAGAGTGTTTTTCCCACTGAAGTGACAATCACTTTTACGTATTTAACTGATATTGATTTTAAAATTATTAAATAAATAATTCTTCGATTAAAACATACTCAAATTCGGTAACTACTTAACGAATACACTTTTTAAAGAATATAAAATTAGTTGATTAATAAAGAAAGAGTAATAAGCAACGAGAATTAATTAGGAAACTGAGTGCCCTAGTATTAGCGTGAGAGTCGAGGCATCGATTCCGATCAGAGACTCTGGTCTGTTACACTATACCGAGCGTAAGGTCTACGTTACTCATCTCGTAACAATTAGATATAATTTGTAATTGTATTGTAATAAGTAAATAAATAAGTAAATAAATAAATAAATAAATAAATAAATAAATAAAAAAGGAAACAATTTAAATTTTTATTTTGATCACAACTTAACTGCTCATGACATGTTCTCAGGTATGATAATGCGATTTAGACAGAATCTTACAACGAAACTTTGCAAATTTTTATCCTTATAAGGTATACAAAAATGAGAATATCTCTATCTAAAATTCTAAAATCAAATTTGGCATTATAAATAATCACAAAAACGTTTGTGCTTATTTACGGCTGAATGAACCCCAGCCCAGATTTTACGAAAGACTCCTAATGACTTGTGGAAATGGCTGTAGAGGTGCTTTGCAATTCTGCACAGAATGGGAAGTAAAATTACACATACAATTAAATGCCACAACTCAACTTTGTAAAAAGAGATGATGGTGGTTTCGGATTCAGGTGGCATACAGACATTTATTATTGAAACGAATTGAATGTAATAATACGAGAATTGTATAAAGATTCTATTATCAAATAAAATGATAAAACCAGTTTTACAACTGAAATGGGGGACGCCCACAACCCCTACGGTAGATGGTAACAGACGATGCTCTCTTTGAATACAAATAAATTTGTTAAATGTAACTTCTTTATTCTTTTTGGGAAGATGTATTTCCACTTACATGAGTCTTGTATACTTCATGCCCAACGGTTATGTGACTGGCGGGCTAAACAATGCAAACATGAAGAGCAATCTCTATATTCTTATCTCTCCCCAATTATCTACACAATATGGGAAGCTACAGATGTACAAACGTACATACATACTTCAATTATATTCATATGTTCTGTTGGGTACATTGTTAATTTGTGTCGATTCGAGGAGAGCACATTTGTAAAGTTCTCAGGCATGCGCAATTCTCCACATGGGGCGGAGTCATTAGTGCTCTGTTTGAATGTGTGCATTATTTTCTCTCCTCCGTTTTATTTGGTGAGTCGTATAACATAATAACTTTTTATCGTTTATTACTTTAAAGATGTTTTCGCCGTACAGTCAATTCGCCTTCTTTTTTTTTTTAAACGATTGCTCTTTTTAATTTAAATGCTCTAAAGGTTGCTCGATTTGCCGTCTGCTTGATATGGTGTAACTAAAATTGTGAACAATTTTTTGCGCGTAATCAAGTGCATTGAAATTCTGTTTTTAATTTTAAAGATTTTTATTTTGTATTCGCTTGTGTTTCTGTGTGAAATACTCAACTAATGAAGTGTGTTAAGAGGGCAAACGGCCGAAAGAAAATCGAATTAAGAGGCGATGTATCTGACGACTATTATCCACGAAGTACACAAGTGTAGTTGTTCTAAAGAGAGTAAAAAGCAAAACAACAAAACAAGGCCGTCCGTCGCCATCAAAAAGTCCTTGAATTTAATTGATTTTTTGTTCTTTTAAAGGCTTTAAAACATTTTGCATTAGTTCCTATTCAGTGCCATTTGAGTGCGTGCACAAATCTATAACTATCAAATAAATGAAAAACAAAAACAGAAACAAAAACAAAAAATAAATGCATTAAACCGACGGATGAAAATCTTTCGCAGTTTTAAATCTCGATATCTCAACAATTACCAGTGAGCATAGAAATATTTTTGTTACTCATCCGTATACCTACACACACTTAACAAGCATATGTAAATATATGTACGTATATATATATATATATATGTTTATGTATATATATATACATACATACATGTTTTATCTGTAGTATCAATTCTATATCTCTTAGTCGAATTGTGCGTGAATATTGTGTAAGAGTGTTTGGTGTTAGGGCGTGGTGTTCGTTTCTGTCAATACCAAATTGTTGTAGTCGTTTGGTCATTTACTATCATATTGGCTTAAAAGTTTTACAGCAACCATCGCTATTGTGTGTTAAATGAATAGCATTGGTGTCGTTGGATTCATTCTCAAATTCAATTGGAGCAAATAAAAACAAATGTATGTATCTTATATATACTTTTGAGTATGTTATTTATTCTGGCCTTTACAAAATAATCAATTATGCTGTACAAAGCAATCTTCAAACATCCCTATAAATAAAAGTTAAGAGAAAACCTTGACAGGTATTTGGAACAATTGGAGGCCAAATATACAATAATAAAGCCGTATGGCCGCGTATTCTCTTTTTGTCTGCCTATTTGGAATTTGCAATGTTTGTGGCTTCTTATCCGTTTCTGTTCCTCTATTACACGTATTACTGCTGTTGCTTAAGTTATGTATGTGTTTCGGATACACTTATTATTTTCACTGCCAGTATGTCTTTATTATTAAACTCTCTACGACACAATTTGCTTAAAATTTATTTTTATGTTTTTCTGCTACTACCACATAATTAGCTTGTTTGTCTTAAAATAACGTCTTCCAGACTTTTGTTGTTAAATAAATAAACAAAAGCCTCTGCTTGCTGAACAACAAGAAAGTTTAATACAATACATTGAATTTAACAGCTTAAGAAAATAAACAAAGCTGTGCTGATCACTTGTAACCAAATAGACAAAGGGTTTGCTGACGTTCACTTTTTTTTATTATCACTTTTGTTGAATATATACATCTGTAAATCCATGTCTTATTTGTATTTATGTATGTACTTTTCAAATCATATTTGATCGTAAAAAAGAGTTTGCGAGATAATCAAAGAATACTAAGAAACAAAAATCGTCAGTCTCTTTATATCAGTTGAGATACTCTTCAAAATGCGAAGAAACTGAATGCAATGTAGACATTACGAATATAAAACAAGAAACCAACGGAAGAATGTTTCCATATGTAAATGATCGTTTTTAACTTAAAATTTACATTATGGTTGTTCATGTTACGCTTTTTTGGAATGGAAAAGGCGATTGTCACAAATGGATGCTTCAGTTGCAAGTTATCTGGCAATTTGTCACGTTCGAAAAGTAAAAAAGAAAATTAAACAAAAAACGATCTTTAATGAATTACAGTGAAACGAAGTGAGCAATGCTTCTGTACAAAGAAATGGAAAAGGATATAAATATAATTTAAATAATAAACAGTAAAGTTCGCTTTTGGCAAACAAATTCGGATTCGAAAACGTTGCTATCGTTTGTAAAGCGTACATAATATGAGCTGACTTGAGAAAATGCATTTAATTTAAACATACATACATATATGTATGTATGTACATATATATACTAGAAATTTGTACATTTATGAACTTTATTAAGAAACAGTTCTTCAACAATTGACTTTGAATCTTCTATTCGACAACTTAAATTCATCACCATTTATGTTTTTTTCTAGTAAATTTTTTTCCTTTGTGTGGTAATTAATCTTAGTCAAACTATTTATCTTGTAAATTTACGTTGAATGACTGTAACTCTTAACTTAAAAAGCATTCAAAAGTTTTAGTCTATAACCTTTTGTAGAGACCAATTCACAATTTTTGTCACTTTAATCCAAAATGTTTATTAACTCACAAGCAAATATGAAACATTTTCCACTTTAAACTTATTAGCAAGAAAGTCTTGTTATATTATTTTATCTTAATTTAAGAACTTTATCAGCACTCTCTGAACGTATGGAATATGCGCAACTAAAACATACCAAAACATAAAGCCGTACAAATACAAAATAGATACCAGTTAGATTTTTTTGTTAAGTAATGATTGCTAGCTAACAATATGTTCTACATTGATCTCATTTACAAAAAACTTATCTCCAAGTATTTTTTTTTTTTGGCAAAAGAATAATGAAATAATATACATATGTTGATTTATTTACAACTTTTATTAGGTTATTGTTTTAATCAATATTTCATGGTTTCAGTCATCACTGTCTTTAAAAGCATTTGCAATACGTTTTCGTTATAGCTAAACTCCACAGTATTCAATAGTTTCAGTTCCATTATAAGACGACCACCTTTATATAAATTATGAAATTTTTTAATATTTACAAGTACAACCAGCTAAAAAAAAAAAAAATATGTATGTATAAATAAGGAAGCAGACAATAATGACAACTGTTTTCGTTGTAGCTGCTTACAGGCAAGGTAAATGATAAATAAAGCAATACAATACTAAAAACCAATGAAAAGAGATTCGTGACACATGAGCGAATCGAGCTAAAATTAACTTTTTCGTTAAAATATCCTTTCAGAACACTAAATACGATTTATGTGCGAATATATGAGTACGTTTAAAAAGACTATAATGCACGTGTCATTTGTATATGTTTGCCTTTTCTTTTCTTTTCTTTTCATTTCATTTCATTTTCTTAATTTTCTATACGACCCAAATTTAATAGTCTTGGTAAGCCTTAAAACCGAACACAACTACCACGTATATCACCTAAAGATTGCTATCATTTTGTGGACATACACTTGCAAACTTCGTTATTACTATAGGACTCCTTAATGATAGTAATATTGTCGTAAATTACTGTAGCCAAAGAAGTTTTTTATTCCAATTCACAATCGTGCATTTCTTGCCGTTTGCGTGATACCTGTCTTAGGATGTATGACTTCACAGAGCTGTGCAAGTTAATTACGATAGACTTATTTAATTAAATTAAAGTTTTCTAAAACCTTATAAATCCTCTTTTAATACTATTCTTCTTGTTAACTTTCCTTAACCGTTCGATTCTATTTCTATTTATTATGAAGTAAAAAAAAAAAGACTCCAATTATATTAAATAAACAGGTTAGAAAAGTTATAAATGTCACTGTTATGTTAAATATAAAAAATAATATAAAAAAATATATATTATTAAAATGTATTTATTTCATATAAATTATTTAGTTTTAAATTGTGCTGTCTAATTCTATTATTTTCATAAATTAGAACAAATAGGGATTGCAAATTAAAGATGATATTGATATCATATCATTCATAAATTAAAACAAATAGGGATTGCAAATTAAAGATGATATTGATATCATACTATTAATAAATTATTGAAAGATTTTACATAAACATAGAGCCTTAAAGCGGGTTTATTAAACTAATTAAATTTAAAATTAACTGTATTTCAAATTGGCTATTACGTGCCGATAGACGAAATCCACAAATTAATCCATTCTTTGTATTTGGTTGGTTCTTTGAGTTCTTTTTTTTTTCTAAGTTTATATTATAATAAATATTTAGATATGATGTTAACTTCTAAATAATAGATATACTAACTAATAGGTATTACATAATTAATTATATACAAATATAAATACACATACCTTGTAGTTAATGGAAGCGTTTTAATTTTTTAAAGTAAAATATTATTATAAATTCATACAACTAAATTTTTTATATAATTTTTAATATAATTGGGACTAAGTAAAATTTAATTTTATTAAAAAACAAACATTATTTTTTATTTATATGTATCATTGGTGCCTTGATATAAACTCGAGTGATATAAACAAACTTCTCATATTCTAAATATTTCTACGGTTATGATTAGGAGTATCCTGTATAGGACTGTGACCCAACGTAGTGTTTTAATTCTAGCTTTTTATTAATTCATAACTATTTGCACTTAAGTTTGGCCTTTAAGGACTTGAAAAGATATTCAATCTTTTGTGAATTTCTTGACAATATAATAGTATAAAACGCTACTGACACTGAAACTTTTTTTCTTTCATTCTATAGCAAAAAAATGTTTAACTTTCTTTTTGGTATGGAGTTTGTGAGGCAAAAAGAGCACGACAGGAAACTAGATAAGAGCATAATTTCTGTGTATGAAAATACTAGTTGACTGGCCCCGCCACCGCTCACTTTTCCCTAATTATAGTTTACCGGAAGTTGTTGGTCATTTTCGTGGTTGTGTATATGTATCGGACACTGTCACGCTCCTTAATGCAAATGTCCTTTTTTATATTTTCTTTGTGCCAGCCATCCATTTCAGTGTCCACGAAAACAGCAAGTTAAGCTGAATGTGAAGTAAACCAAATCGTTTTATTATTTTATGTTCTCTTCAAATGCTAAGCAGGTGATTTAAACGATGACTACAACTGACTACACCATTTAAAGTATACTTTTACATAATCATGCCCATATTTGTTTAAAATGTATTTGTACGTACCATTGAAAGTAAATCGTCAACACAAACGATTTCTCCAAACTTCGGAACACTTCTAATATAGCATTTTAAAATAGTAGATGATCGAATCTATAAGCTATAAGTTTGCATTGCTTTTTGTTGTTGTTTAATTTCTTTTGTACTAATATTATTTATAATTGAAAGGCTGATATTTGATCGAATTTTATATTACCTTTTGGGTGTGAAGTTTTCGGAATTCTGTACTCTATTCTGAAATTTTCTAAGTGTGGGAATTACAGATTATGTATATATAAACTAAAAGAACACTAAATTTTATCCCGTTAAAAATGTTTGTTCATTTAACAAATAGTCTGAAAAAACAGTCATGTGTTAATATATTTGCATTCAGAAAAATAGAATATCATTTTGAAATACAGTTGGAAACAGTGAAGTAAAACAACAAGCTTAGATGACGGTTGGGGCTTTTAGAAAACTTTGCATATGAATGCTCATATACATATTTTATGTTCATAGAAAGGAATATTACGAGTGTCGTTATGGAACCATTTCGTCATATAAGTACAATCAATAAATTAATACTTTCTTCAATGCATTCAAGTATTTTATGAATTTAAAAACAGTCTGTAGAATTTTATTCGCATACTAATAACTATTATGAAAACTATTTACTTCATTTAATCAAATATATTTTGTTTTAATTATAACTATCTACTTTCACTTTTAATTTCTATGAAATTTTAGAATTAGTTCTGTACTCTGTTAATTAAATTATTTTTAGGTTCACGGTTCTTAAACCAAATTTTTATTATGTTGTCGTAGCCAAATGTCATCTTTGGTTGATTACCTGTATATTAAACATTTTTTTATTTCAGATCGCACACTTCCTTAAATAACGTTTTTACAACAAAATTCATGTCATTTCATTCACTATACCACTATAAATTCATAATATACGGTATATTAATCTAAAGCTCTCAAAATATAGACATAGGAATTACGTGTATTATAGCGTAAATGCTGATCGAGCGCGCCTATTTTTTAATACTTAATATCACTTAAAATTATCTTATATAATTTTCATATACTATACATAGTCATGCATGTAGGACGGACAGCAAAATTCTAGGTATCCCAATATATTTTAGCAATTACATGAATTTTAAGCAATAATATTTAAAAATAATTAATGTTGTTTATATATTTTATTAATTTATTTCTATTTTAATATAAAATAAAAAAAAAAATTTACAAACCGAAGGAAGTAGACCTCATATTAAATTTAAAATTCAAGGGCCCAATACATTAAAATATTATCCCTTATATTTAGTAGGATATCCCTTGAGGTCAAGAACTCCATTTAACTCCTCTTTGAATTAAACGTACCATGAATTGTTGCACTCATGAACAACAACTTTAACTATTCAGCCACTCAATTTCTCTGCAAATTAGATTTCTATATTCTGGAAACAGAAAAAATTCTGTAATGTCTGGTAATTTTTTTTCTTTTAGGTAGTAAAAGTCAAGTAGCAATTAATGTTCTAATAAGAAGGCTGAGACTCTCATTTCAGGCCAATTAATCTTACCTTCTTTGTCCTGAAATTGTAAGTTCAGAGTCATATCCAGAACTTGGCCTATTCACAGTTCACTCTGTCGACCTGGAATGAAAACCGCAGAGAAAGCTAACTGAAGTTAAGAAAAAGTTTTGTGAAAGTATCCAATTTACTCTAGACGCCTTCATTAACAAGTCCCTTTCAATGTTAATTTCACTATGCGGCTTGTTTGTAAAGAGACATATTGACCTCTGAGTCGAATACTTGGTATACTGTAGCGAAAACATCAACTGCAAACATTGCTAAATTTGTGCATATATGTAGGTACTCTTCTTCTATGATTGGTCGTCGTTAGCTGGCGAGTTATTCTTGTCGTTTTCCAGATCTGTCCCCTCGCTAGCATAAATAAATTTCGAATTGAAGAAGGTATCTGGTGCAATACATACATACATACATAATTGGCCACTACAACCCTTCAGTCATTATTACGGCCTAGCTTCTAACACCACTCATGTTGTGTGCCTTAATTTTATACTTGAGTGGCGGGACCTACAGTTTAACGTCAACTCCGAATGACAGATTTTGAGAAACTTTTTCATGGCAGGTTTATTTACTTTTAGAGTTTTTGCCAGAAATCTCAAAGGAGTCTTTTATCCTCGGTTTGATTATACTGGGCACTTCTGAGAGTATTTTGCCACTCTATTTCCAATTTTATAGCACCCAGGTGCTGGTTATTTTTACTTGCTTTTTATTTAGGTAATTAATCATCTCTAGTCTTAGGGCCATTATTACAACTTGCCGTTAACTAATGGGCGAACTTTAAAGGGCATATAAATTGTTTTTCATTATTATGAGTACCCAATAAGATAGAAGTGCGCGTTAAGCTAAAGGGAGGATCATCCTGACGGTAACTTTTAAAGTTAAGTTTATGTTTGAACTTGCCATATTATATAATATTTTCAATATGGCAACTTCAAATTTAAACAAAATAAGCATATACAACAAAAAAAAAAACGAAGCCCGTCGTTGGCACTGCGTTTAAAAAAAGTTACAGTGTTATCGACATTGCGCCGGCACTGCCATATTTTTGAAAATGTTAACTTTGTATTATCTGTAAGCTGTAATAACGAAAATAAGTTAAAGGTAACTTTACAGTCATTTTAGCTAAAGGTACCTTTAACTAAACCCAAGTTTAACGACAAGTTGCAATTATGACCCTTAATCTGATTTAAAGACAGTACTTTAGTGCTAATTGTAGTTAATCATTTGTTTGGTTAACTAGTCAACTAAACGAAACTTACAGCAAATAATTATATTAATAATATTATAACCATTTGATCTTTAAAACCTAATAAATATGAATTTGTTGCAAAACTAATTGTATAATATTAATTATACTTTACATTAAACTGTTTAAACGAAGATGGTCGAGAGATAGAAGAGTTATTTTCTAGCTGAAAAATGTTCAGTAGTGGACAGACTATTAATCGATGAGGAATAAGATGAGGAATAATAACCTTATTTACACGTAAAATGAAATGCGAAGCAATTTTTATTTTTATAGAAACGTCTTTTTACCGTCATAATATTCTTAATTATTAATGAAGTTTTTTATGAAACTACAGTTATTCTATTTGATAGCTATACATGTACATACATATATACATACTTCCTTTTTTTTGTTTCTTCTGTAACAGCTTCCATATTTTCTTACACACCATTTTGATTCAAAATGTTAAAATCGTCGTAGCATAAAATAAGTATAAGTCTGCAATTAAAATGTTACAGTTACTTACCTCTGCAAAGCATTAAAAAAAATAATAATAGAATAAAAGCTCAAATTGAAATTGAATTTTATGTATATAAGCAGTTATAGCTAGAGTAGGCATAAGAGCATTTAAATACATAACATTTGCAAGTGAAGTCAAGAGTGAATTTTTACATTTCCATTGTTTCTTTATAACTCATTCATACTGAAAATTATTATTTCTTGTGTTAACTTTATAATTCGAGTCATTTTTAAAAATTAATTTATATTAAAAAAGTTGATACATATTTCTAACAATGTGTACATACTATCTTATGTGTACTTAAAACAATAAAAAATAATAATGATTAAACAATATCACTTGTATCACTTGCGCCTTTAATAAAACTTTTGTGATCTTTCTCGTTTCAACTTGAATTTATGAATTTTACAAATATTTATATCAGAACGTACTATATATTTATTTATACAATATACACATATGTATGTACATATATGTATTGTTTTGTATTTAATTTTTATGACGGCAATTGAAATTTAATACAGTACAGGATAATTTGGGGCTTAAAATTATTTAGGTCACAACACTTAAACGTATTGCATAAAATTAATAGAATTTGATCATTTTGAATATATTTAAAATTTATACAATATTAAGATTGTGTACATGCACATACTAGATACTTATGTATATATAGATACTTATAAATATGTCACTATGTGTAAAAGAGAAAGTTTGTTTGTTTTTTTTTTTTACATGAAAACTGTAGCTGCTCGCACCAATGAACTGATCTTGTTGAAATATTTACAGGTTCTCTTGATACTGCTGAAAGATTTTAGATTTATGAATATATTAAAGCTTACATAAAGCTTATAATAGCCATAAAAGTTGACATGAGTGTGGATGCGGACTTGTTGTTACCAAAGAATTGGTCGAATTGTCTAATGAACAGACAAAAAATATATTTTCCAAGTGCCTATTGACTTGGATTCAATCATGATAAAATCGTTCATTGGATTATAATGGAAAAACTGGCAGCGACCACATTTCTGTCCGATGGTCGGATAATTTAATCTACACGAAGAAGCATCTGAGAAGAGGAACGATGAGGAAGAAGCGTGTGGAAAAATGAGATTGCGAGATTATCGCTTAAAGCTTAACGCTTTGGTACAGTTGATTAACTCAGAAAACGTACTATAAATATGAAAGGCGATTTTTTCAGACTGTTAATATCAAATGGTAGCAACGATGAAGATGTCTTGGATCCCATTGAAAGTGATAGTACTGAGTATGAGGTTAGAATAGCAATGTTCGGATTTATAACCAGCAGTATCTGGTTGGATGAAGCATGCCCAATGATTGGAGCTTCAGTATGGTATGCCCCGTATATAAAAAAGGAAGCAACGCAAATGTGCCCATTAAAGAGGTACAAGTCTCCTTTCAAAAAACTGTCAAGCGTGCTGTGTAAAAGATTGCAACCTGAAATGGATGACAGTGTCGCTTTAGATTTAGTAAGTTTACGACTGACCAAATTTGTACACTACACAATCCTGGAAAAGTCACAGGAAAAACAAATCGACACATATCACCCATTCATCGGTTACAAGGTCGATTCGTGCAACAGAACAGTGTTTAATTTAATAGTATCTCCGCAAAACAAATAAGGGGTTACAGGATAACGTTAACAAACACAAGGTCATCGATTAATATAGAAAGAGTCTTTCGAAGTCATTTATTTCATCGATTATCAATTCAATATTTTATTAGAAACAATTTTACACATATGCTACTTGCTTATTCCGATAACATTGCGGACTTTACCATCGAAGACAAAACCAAATTGTTGGTTTCAACGAAAGAAGGGTCCATAAAGCTGGGTCGTCATATGAATGACATCAGTTTGGCGATGAAACGAGAAATAATATCTATTATTTCCTAGTCCTAGTAAACAGTGTAAGAACAAAGACCTCATTCGATGAATCAAAATCACACTGTACAAGACTCGGATACTACCAGTGGTGTTACATAGTACAGAGATGAAGCTGTACTTGAAGAAGTTATTTGTATACCTGCCTGCGAGTACAGACATGGAATGAATCATGAACTGCATCAGCTTTATGCTAACATCGAAGTCATTACACCCGTCAGAGTACAACGTTTGAGCTGATTTAGACATATCATGTGAATGGACGAAGAAAGCTTTCGAGTTTGTACCCGACGGAATGGCAAAGGCTCCGATGGATAGTTGACAAGAATCTTACAAAACAACATGCGAAATTGGAGGAAAAGAGCATACGATCGAGGCACTTTGTATTCTGTTCTAATGTAGGCTAAAGATCGAAGGGTTGTTAAAGAGCCGCTAAAGAAGAAGAACAGTAAGTACTTTGATATTAATTTTACTTTCATTTGTTTTTATGATATATTTTAAATGTGATAATATCACTATTATTAAATTACGTTCAGGTATTTTAAAGAGAACTAAATATAAAAAGAATTAAAATTGTTGACAATAATTTACAGTTAATGAACTCAGTATTATTAAAATGGAGCTATACATATATTTTATACATATGAAACAATTACTAAATTTCATTTTTTTTATTCCAAAAACTTCAAAAAAGCTTAGATTTTTAAACAATATAAACACGTGAAAATCATTACTATTGGTCAATGGTATATTAAATAAAAAATGAAATGCCTTGGATGTTTTTTTTCTACTTACATTTTTATTGTTGCTTCTTTACCTTAAGGGCATATTAATGGGTGGTATAGTCGAACTCCTAGCGGATACTGCTCACCAAATACAATACATATCTGCCTACTACTGATATAAGACACGACAAAAAGACATTAAACACGACAGTGAAATAAAATAATTCGAGTCTTATCAGCACTTCCGTTCGTGACCAATGTCTTGTACATGCATAGACGTTTGAATAGATGAATTTGATTTGTTTACGTTTGGTTGTAGATCCTTATGACTTGAAATAACGAAAAAAAAAATTAAATATGTTTTAACTATGAAATATGATGTCTTTGTTGAACCTATAATAATTCCAATCACTGTATTGTAATATTCTTTGAAAATATAAATATTTGTATATGTAACTTAAATTTGGATGAGCACCTTCTTTTGGAATGTTCCAAATTTGGAAATTGGCAAACTTCTTCTATGGAGCCTGCTTTACCAGCACATATTCTGCATGGGATTTCCCAGTGAAATATTCTATTTTTCAAGATTGTTTTCTAAAATAAGCAGAATTTCTTTATTGATGCGACGTGCATTCAATTTCTGAAATACAAAAACTTGAAAAGTTTTAGTTGGAATTATGGTTAACTTTAGTGAACAATGGAAAGTAGACAAATAAATAATAGCAAAAAATATATATTAAATATGTACCTGTCTGCTATTTTCATTATTTAAAATGTTCCAAATTGTACATACGTCGGTAATACAAATGTTGGATTTTAAACGAAGTAATTGACTTAATTTATTTATTTATTTTTTTTTTTGTAAGCAATTTTACGAAACTATTTAAACTATGAATACCACTACGATAGCAAACAAGGCAACTCAAAGTAGTTTTACATATATGATTTAAGTTTAAAATTAAAACAATACCATTATTGTAAACTGATTTATTTAATTCATACGACAATGAGGAATTATTTTAAAAATTATAATAATAACATTATGATTATTGATTTTAAGAGACAGGATAGTTAGATTTATCTTCGCATCTATTTTCCCAATTGCGAACATTGAGATCGATAAAGATTGTTTGTAGTAAAGCATACACACATAATTGGCCATTATAACCCTTCAGTCAGGATTACGGCCTAGGTTCTCACACCACTTACGGTGTGTGCGTTAATTTTGTACGTGAGTGGTGGGGTTACAGTTTAACGTGGACTCCGAACGACTGATTTTGATTAAATTTTTCATGGCAGGTTTATTTACTCTCAGAGTTTTTACCAGAAATCTGCTGAGAGGAAGTCGCCGAAGAAATATTTTTTTCATATTTCGTTTTGATGTCTGACTTGGGATACGAACCCGGGCTTTACGTCTAATAAACCAACACACTACATACTAGACTACGGCGACTTAAAGTAGTAAAGCTTCGGACTGATAAAAAAAAAAAACTTTAACCTCCCCACCTCTCTTAATATTAACAACCTCCGCAAACGTATAAAGGATCATTATTTACAAATAAGCACCTGGAGTCGTTTCTCATAATATGTAACAAAAGTGATGAAAACGTCATCCAGGTAGTAAGATGTAAAAAACACAAAATACGATGTATTCTTAATGCCATGAAGGCAAAAACAAGTTTTAAACTGAATTCATTGCGAGAATGCTCCAATTCATGTCCGAGTCCACATCGGTGAATGCACGATTGGCCGCATTCCTCATGAAGGTTAAAATTTTTATCTGTGCCTAATACATTACCATGCCAGTACAGGCGGTAAGGACGATGAAGTGAAGGAGGATTTTATGAGTGCTTGGCAAAAGTGTATGATATCTGCCGCAACCCTTGTGTTAAAACAAGACTGAGCAATTTTAACGTAAAAATAGGTAGGAGTAGTTTCTTTAAGCACGATGTCGTTAAAACCATTACTATACCATTATTTATATTGTCATTACTATTATACGACGCTGAAGTACGTTTGCAGCTATTCTTATTTTGTTTGATTGAAAGGTTTCATTTAAGATTTATGGACTAATCTGAATCTGCCTGTATGCCATTAAATAACGGAAGCTAAACAGACTCGGGTATATCGTAAGAGTTATTGTTGTTGAGAGGAGCCATAGTACTGCGACAATACGATCTATTTTGCTTCCCCCAAACTTTATAGGATATCCATATAATGTCTTTACATTCATTGTCCCCTCAAACTTTATAGGATATCCGAATAATGTCTCCACGTTTATTGTCCTGACAAACTTCAAACTGCTTGGTCCCATAGGGAATATTCGCTGATGTGATGATTCATTCTCATCACCGCAAAATCTACCTGTTGATTCATTCTAAATAAGTGTGCTCTGAGTCTACAGTGCCCTGTTAAAAGGCCAGTTACCAATCTTAGGCTATACCTGGATAGTCTAATACACGATTCAAGTCTGCGATAGGGCAGACAAAATGCCATTCCTTCCTGGAGTCTTGTAAGATTCTATCATCTTTCCTGTACTTACATACAGATGGCGCAATTTGTCTATTTATGTTACTAGAATGAGCTGGCCTATTATCTGGCTGTCCGCTGTCATTCTTACTACTTTCAAAGAAGTGCCTGCACAACAGCAGTTACACTCTTTCTCTTTCACTATCTGAGGACCTACCATATGAGAATCCATTTTTTGCAAGGGCTCCGGTAGACATTATAAGCTACCAGACCTCGTTTGTCTCTCTGTCAGAGTGAGAGAGAGAGAGAGAGTTTTAGTAGAAACGAAAAATATTAAAAATAAAAAATTAGAAAATTTTTTTGTATCATGCTGTCAGAAAACATAATAAAATACGCATAAAAATTATTAAATCGAAATGTGATGGCTTTAAAAATGTATTGTTTTAAGACATATTGAATGTAAAATATTAGAAAAATACTTTAATAGTTTTTTTTAAGATATACATAAGTGTGACCATTTGGAATTATGGAATTAACCCTAAGGTCTTAATGATTTTGTTTAGAAAATCTATTGAAGTGTGTGAAGAACAGACACTAAAATACATGATGCAGTGATTAGAAACAAATACTTTCGATAATAAATATCGTTCGGTTGGAAAGGTTTCTTTCTTTCTGTGTGGTTGAGTGTATATACATATGTACTTGTACATATGTATGTACATTTTTGTAAATGAAACAATATTGTGGGAAGAAGGTGTGTCCATTCATTTATTTCAAAAATTGTGTAATTGGCCGTGAAATTTTTCAAAAGCATATGTTGAACAATATTGTCATCGTCAGCAATCATTCATACGTACAATTTTTTAATCAGCGTTCGCCGAGAAAGAGAGCAAGTCTAATGCGTTATTAACACACGATTTGTGTCTGTTGGATTGTGATTACTTTCATTTCTGTGAAATAATATTTGTAAAGTGGATGGCATCATAAATCATAATTTGATTTTAATGCTCAGTCTGTGGGAATTGCCATGTAATATATTTGGTTGAAGTCAAAGCACGGATTTCTTACCAAAATCGAAACACACCCCCACATCCACTCTTTATCAATTTGGCTTCCTTTACAATGCAACAACAAAGAGGATATAATATAGAAACGATTTTCAAACAATTTGTTTCGTTTAGAGGATAATGATGTTAATGCAAACGTTTAAATTTCACCCCAAATACAATCGTAAGAATAGGTTTGGCCTCATGCATTTACTCATTCAAAAACGATTACATACAAACATTTTCACTTAAGGTTTAGGCAAACCACTGCTTCTTCCTTCCGTTACGGATGTTTAAATTGCTGTTGTTCTTGTCGTTACTCTTGTTGCTATTACGTTTGCTTAAGATATTTCCATCTGAGCAACATTACATTTCGTTTTCATTTATTTATTTCGTTCTATTCACATTTTTTTTTTCTTTATATCTTTTCTTTTTTATTTTTCTTTTTTATTTAGATAAATTTTGGTTTTCAACAATATTTTACAATTTGCGTTTGCAACTCTTGGTTTTGCTTTAAAGCCCAACAACAGTGCTAAATTTTTACACTCATATAATAAACGGAAATGGAATTGTGGTATTGTTTGGCATCTGTTCTTGTGGATAAAATATCATTATAATAAATTGTCGCCCCAGCGACAACGTTTTATTAGAACATACAATATTATAAAATTAAATGAAAGATATAACAATAATAATACGAAATATTTTAAATCATATGGATATAAAAATTTGAAACAAAAAAATAACTGAATTTAAGTTTTTTACAACTATTTTTATTTGCAATTATTTGTTGGCCTCTATCGAACAACAACCATGTACTTCTACGGAATATTTATATCGAAAATTTTGAAAGTAGGAAGCGTCTTTACGGCAGATCTGTAATGTGATGTTTTGAATCAGTTGATTTCGTTGGTATCATTGAATATAGCAATTGGCAATATGTTTACTCTGAAACTTGTTGTTCCATATTTAACTTTGGATTGGAAAAATCAATGGGCTTGAAAGAATCAATGCAAACTAGAATGACCACGAATCGTTATTTAGTTTAATACGTATTTTGGTACGCAGATTTCTTTGTCTTGTTGAAGTTTAGAAACTAGAGCAGAAACGATCAATAACTCCACGAATTTCTAGTCCACTAGTCCTATTATGCTGACCATGAAACGGACGAAGTATTCTATGATATACACAAACAGATTTATATATCAAAGAGAATTTCCAGAATTTGAGTATGTTGTTCTGGCGTCGTCGTAGTCTGGTAGGTAGTATGTTCGCTTATTAGACGTAAAGCCCGGGTTCGAGCCCCAGGTCAGACATCAAAACGAAATATGAAAAAAAAAAATATTTCTTCGGCGACTTCCTCTCAGCAGATTTCTGGCAAAAACTCTGAGAGTAAATAAACCTGCCATGAAAAAGTTAATCAAAATTTGTCGTTCGGAGTCGACATTACACTATAGGTCCCGCCACACACGTATAAAATTAAGGTACACAACATGAGTGGTGTGAGAAGCTAGGTCGTAATCCTGACTGAAAGGTTGTAATGGCCAATTATGTATGTATGTATGTAAAGCCTCTATTAGGCGTTGCATAGTGTAAAGTCCACAAAATCTTTTTGGGTCACTACTATTCCACATTGCACGCACTGGGGTACTCAATTCTTCCAAATATCCAGGAGTACAGACAACAGGTCTTTCGATGGAGTTAGGATTGGATTAATAACTTTGTAACGGTTGTCATAGAGCCACTGTCAAAATTATAGAAACCATAGTTTTGTTGTTGCACTTAAAGTTGTTGAGGAGCTGTATATATAAAAATATTATTGATTTTAATTGAAAACAAATAGATATATTGCGTATAATATTGTATAGAAATTGTTTTTGTTAAAATGAATTCGGAAGCATTAGAATGACATATTCAGTAAATGTTTTATTATGTAATTTCTTTCATCTCCACCAGTTGTCACGAAACAAGACCATTTAACACAGTAAATGCCAACCAGGATGTCTTTATCAATGTAGTTGCAAAACAATAATATGAAGTTAATATTATAAAACCTTTTATCCGCATGCTTTATCCATGCTTTATCTTAATCAACAAATAAATAAATAATAATAATAATAAAAGTCCAAATAAAGCTTAAATCATTATCATATAACTGATGTTAACAATGTAACTCGCAGCAATTGGATTTAGTTGTCGTAAATGAATGTTTTAAAATTTCTGTTGAAAA
The DNA here is from genome assembly GCA_930367235.1 of Sarcophaga rosellei. NCBI lineage: Eukaryota > Metazoa > Arthropoda > Insecta > Diptera > Sarcophagidae > Sarcophaga > Sarcophaga rosellei. The sequence goes on along the minus strand of OV884019.1, from coordinate 127,011 downwards.
GCATTTAACACTCGACGAATGTATGATGTTTTAGATTGAAAGTTGAAAAAATCATATTCATATATACATATACATATATTGTTTACATTACTAAGATCGAATCCGATGCTTAAGCGATTTTGGCTACGTCTTCTGGTAGTCTAAGCAACAAACGTCCTAACCAGCACCAATCGAAAAAGTAAGATTAACAACTTGAAAATATGCAAGACTTAAAAGCGGAAACTAACAACTTGAAACTATGCAGGAGTCAAGAGCTGGGATTGTAATCACCTTTTCTATTGTACTTTGTGGTAAACAACATCCTGACACTTCGAGGCTCACTATCAGCGAGCATATGAAGTTTACGTTCAGGAAACGCTTTTCTCCAGCTTGTGAAAAGAGTCAAGCACCAATACCGAGAAATATGAACTATGAGTAGCGAAGTGGTTTTAGTCAATTCGAAGGATAGAGGAATTTTTATTCCAATAAAGAATATTTAATTATTCAGAATTTTTAATGAATCTATATACACATAAGTAGATTCAATATTGAGAATTATAATTCTTTAGTCAGTATTCCGGACTAGCTTTCGTGTGAGTCAATTTTACAGAATACCCCCGACTCTTTACGACAGATATGAGAAGCTTTTTTATGGCAGCTAGATGCGTTTTAAGTTATTTCCAAAAGACTGGTGGAGACGTGATTGTCAAAAGAAATCATTTTGTTTTTTCAAGAAACCTGATCTGACCTTTGAACTGAGTAAGCCAACGCACTATCTACTAGAATTCGACGACCACAATTCGTTATAAGTTTTTTATACATATTTGAATGCAATATAAATCTGAAACGATTTTATTCATTGTATTGCAGGCCAAGGTTGGGAAATATAATAACATAAAGTATGGATTTATTTTCTACCAATATAATAAATAAATCTAACCCACCTAATAAAACCGAAAACTAAGTCTTCACAAAAATTTGAACAACTAATTGAGTTCACGTTTTAGTTATAACATAAATAAAACAAAAGGAGCCATTAAGACAAATTATTGTCTATCAGTATGTTACCATACATTAATTTTGTTCATAAAGTAAAACAAAAGTAGAGAAAGTAAAACAAGGGACATGAAAACGTTTGGGTTTATTGAAATCACCCACTCACATTTTCGGGGTGGGTACTATGCAGAGGCAAATATTACCCTTCTGAAAAATGTATTGCCTTACCCTTCGAAACAGGTCTCATATTCGAAGGATGCTGTTATTGTTCTCGTTGTGGTTGTAAGGAAATTGTAAACAATTATTGTTGTTGAAAGTAACTGTTGTTCTTAGCAAATATTTTTGTTAAGAATAATTGTTTACAAGGCACCTTAGAGGTAAATTATCTTGTAACCTGCCACGTTTATCCATTCTTATGACCCCTTGAAATTTGATTTATTATTTTTAATTTATTGTTCTTCGCCCTTAGTGGCTCGTGCAATTTTTAATGGATAAAAATCAATTGAAATGGGTAGCATTTTTGGTTTTTGTTATCGCAACCGTCTAGTTACACAATATACTTTGAATATTTGTTTCTCTTTCATAATTACATTATTTTTAATATTTGTGATAAACCGTAGGCAATAAAAAAATATGATTTCTGTGCAACGTTTCTACTACAGGCTATCTCAAGAGAAGGTTTATATTTAGTGTTTCGTATAAACACATAATTAGGCAATTTGTTTGTCAAGATATTGTATCCATGTATTGAATATCTCACCAATTTCCTATCCGTTCAAACCGTAACCTAAACATACATACATATTTAAACCTACTGTGAGCCTCAAATGAAAGCAAACACCACACATTCTTATAAAAACATGTGGATTTAATTCATAAAAACCGTAAATATAAGAAACAGTATTTTGTAATTCAATGACATTTATAGTGAAATTAATTTCATTAATATCGAGCAACTAAAATCAAACCACTAAGAAAATTATTGACTTCTTTTTTTTGAATTAGCCAAATTATTTCAATTTCAAATTAAAGTAAACAACTACATCGCTTTTAAGCCAAGTATGTTAGAATCCTTAAGGGCACGGTACCCCTAATAAAATGTATAACTAAATATAACATTAGAATACCTTTTAATACAATAATCAATTAAAAAGGTAATCTGTAAAAAATGCTCAGTTCATACACAAGATAATTAAAAATGCAAGCAAACTCCAACTGAGTCTCGCAAAATTATTCCATATTTGTATAAGAAAGGCAATTCCTTGAAGAAATAAGAAATGTTTTGGCGGTAATCAATGCACTACAAAAAAATATTAGACAAATCCAAAAAGTATAAAATCTTCAACCAAAGTGTTTTGCAGACTCAGAGGTAAGAGGTATTCCTTAACTATGCAAGAGAATATTTACAGCAGACAGCAGAAATAAAAGTATGATTTTGATTTTAACTTAACTAACTGCTCGGTGTAGTGTAACAGACAAAGGAAATTATAACATCACAGCCAGAAAAGTGTAAAAAGTTAGGTATATTAAAAAATCGTCTTTAACGAAGCTTTAACGTTATATAAGTATAAGAATAAATATTTATCTCAACATCCTACTAAATGATTCCCTTTATTAATGATTGTTATTCATATACAATTATTTTCTTATAATTATATTTTAAAAAGAAAATCCTTTTGTAGTTTCCCGACATTTTTAATTATCTATATATTGATGAAGAAATATAAAGGAAATTGAAAAGATTAGTTGAAAAAGTATTCCATAATAATTTATTGAATTTAATTTAAGGAAAGCTATACCGTTACGCGCGTTATTTACAGGATTGGTTGATTCTCGTTAAGTTTGCTTGATTTTCTCTTTGTCCCTCGTACACAAGGGTAGAAAACTATCCAACTTTATGCAACACGTTGAAATTAAATTAAATGAGCCTAAAGCATTATTAAATAAATTCGACTACTAAATCGACAAAAAGCATACGCGGAAATCTTATACATGTAGTTTAATGTGTTTTGTTATAACAGTGCATTTTGCCAAATATAAACACCAATCGACAGTCGCTTAAATGTTTGCTGGGCATTTATTATGCGGTTACTCGCGATTATAACTTTAGTTTGTGTACATATGCTGAACACATTATTCAGATTTTGCTCACAAACAAGCAATTTGCCGACGGCTATTTCACAGGTTTCTGCATGTACATATGTATGTATTTTATTCTGTATGTATATTATTATGTGTTCTAAGTTAAAATTTTATTTGAGTGTTCTGAAAAATGCAATATTATAGTTATTTCTGTTTTAACTTAAAGCTTGAAAACTCTCTTTGTGCGTCTTCGTGTGTGAAAAATGAGAATTTTACTCTGAATTAAAAAGAATGCAACATATTAGAATTTGCCACATACGAATACATAAATATATTAATTCAAAGTAAAAGCAGGGAGTGCTTGGCTTGTTATATTACTGAGAAGAATTCTTAAAAAAAATTAGTGTAGCGAACGGACCATTCTGGTAGAATTTATAGAAATATACATTTTAAAAGAACTTCCTTTACAATCAATCAGTGCTTGCCGACTAAAATTGCGTCCTCCGTTAAGATCAAGTTCTTTCCACACCGGACTGTTTTTTTGAAGTGCATTACCTATTCTCATAGTCTTTTGGACCTTCTCAGGTACATCTTACTATCCCTATGTCATATTCGGAACTAAACATTGTGTCAAAAAGGGTACGCCTTATGCTGGAATTATACTATAATAACCCAAGAGTTTAAAGATGTCGCTTATAATGAATTTTCCATAAACTGGAGCTTTATGCATTATGATGTTGACAAAGTTTCTATTGCATAGATCTAAGCAGATGGTGGATGACAGAGTGACCTAAACGTGTATAGACGAAGAGATAGAGCTTATACATATAAGCCTAGCCACCGCAAAGTACAAGATATGCACGAAGTGAACTTAAAATACATAAATCATAGATATGAATTGTCGTAGTCTCTTTCTTTTATTGCACATTGGCTAATAACATACAGTATACCGTCATATACTGGTGAGCTAAAATATCAGGTGAAGTAAAATAGCTGCCAAAGAAGTTTAAAATATGTATATGTATGCTTCAAATTCACACGTGTGGTCAGAGCAATAAGTAAAAATCAGTTTTATTTTCAAAATTAGATAATACATGCGGAATATGCATTTTGATATGTCATACTTGTTTGGAAACTTCTTAAACAAGCACTTACGATATTTTTAATTTATTTGAGAAATACAGATATTATCTAAATTCCAAAACTGGAAACAATATTTGCACAGCCTTATACAGTAAGCAAATATGACGAGAGCCAGAATAACTCCCGTGCACCTAATTGACAGCTCAAACTTTAGCGACTATTATTTTACAAAAACTTAAGAAAACATTGTATTGTCGAACCGAATCGCTAATTTTTCTAAAACTACGAAAGTTTCATTTCTGTAAAGAAAAATTATATTATTTCAAGCGTTCCACTTAAATTTGTTTTCCATTGTTATGAGGTTATGCATTCATCTACGTGTTTATATATCTTCCTGTGAAGTCGTTTAGATAACAATGTGAAATCGTATACATCAAACAGTTCCTACCCACATATCCAACAAACATACATAAGCTAGCCACAATGAAAAGTTCTTATTTTCTACTTCAAATTGCGCGTTATAAAAAGTATCATTATTCATTTTAAATATATTTTCTTTAAATTGATTTGTTATGTTTCTGACACCACAGGAAATTGATTACGGTTCACACTTTGGCAAAAACGATGACTTATCAAGAAAATCAGAAGTTGAGAAAATCTGTATCTACAAAGCTGTCATAACGACCTTTTAAGTTATAATTTTTTTTTCTTTGCTATCGCCTCAAACATCAAAAATCACCACTACACATTGAGTCCCATTATAGCACGGAACATAAAGTGCCAAAGAGAGAAGGCATCGAGATAAACTGAACAAATGTAATTAAAACATCACCGCAGGTGTCCTTTGTATTAACGCACTTAAATATGTCACTTGCAAGGCTTCCGAAAACAGGACAGTTGAGCAGTAATGTACAATTATTATTTTATAAATAAACACAATAATAACACAAAATTAAAATTAAAATGAGGGCTTATATAAAAAATAAACACAATTATCACTATGATATTGAAAAAAAAACCCCTGCCCAAAAAGGGAATCCATATTACATTCATATATATGGATGAATATATCGAATAATACATTGTATAAACGTTATAGAATGATGAGGGAATTATGAGTGATGACATTTAATTTACAATTTCATGTTGCCGTCAACACTTTGAAGCTGACTACACATTGACGCTTAGCACAACTACAAATGTTCTAAAATATCTTTACAGTTCATGTCTTGTAGTTATGTTCAAACGTTGGATGTAACTCTTTATTTAATATTTTGCAAATGACGAGACAAATAACTTGAAAATAACTTTTTGACTCTGACGGTCATATCGTAATCAATGTGATGCGTTTGCAGGATGATTGAAAACATATGCCTGGCTTGGCTATACTAAAGGGTAAAATTCTATGATGATAAAGTAATCACAATGATTGTTTTTGTATAACTTATTTTATTTTTCGTTCATAAATCCGACACATATTGGCTTGCGCGTACAACCCTTATTTTTACACAAATTGTTTATTATTATTAGATAACATCTGATTATCACTCGCTCTCCAACTACAAATTGTACGGGTCTTTATCTAACGACGAACACCATAAGGCATACCATAACATGACAATTACATACATTGCGACAGCAGCCCAAGTAACAAACGAAACAAAATTTGATAGAACAAGTAATAAATGTGTCTGTAAATGCTGAAAACACCCGTGACAATGTCAAAATAATATATAATTTTCATAATTTCCAGAATCCAAAAAAATTTTTTTTTTCTTCTTAAATTCATATAGAAGGGAGAAGCTACTTTGCTTATTTCTGTCAATAAGTAAGGGCAAAAAAGGTTGATTTCATGAGTTTCTTTTGTCTTTATTATTTTCACCTTAGCACGAAGTACGATTTATTCATGCACCCTGTGTAAATTGAAACTTGAAAATATGTATGAAGAGAAAAGAAGTGTATGTCAATAACTTCCGACAGATGTTAAGCAGCAAAAAATCTGTCATTTCTACTAAAATCTGAGGAGTTTCCTTTTATATATTTCGTTGCGCCCGCCTACCAACTTACCGGTTGTCTTTCACTCTGAAAATTGCTATGATAATAAAAAAAATGTAGAACTTTTTGCATTTTAAATGCAATTCTTTGAAAGTGACAAATTTACAAGTGACATTTGTACATCTTTTCTGTATGTCGATATGTAAAACATATTTCTTATTTGTGTTTTTGTTTAGCAAAATCCGCTATCGTTAATTGCAACGATTTAAACGATAATCGGAGATCTGTGCATATGCACTTTCATAATAAAGAATATATGTAATTTATAAATTATACTATATAATATGTGACTACTAGTATACATATGTATACGTACATATACGTTATAAGTCCATTAAGCACTCAATTAATTTATTTATATATCATCGTCAATCCCTAACTAAGCGTTTGCTTACTGGCATAGCCGAATTTTTCTCATGGCTTAAGATTTGAGGTTAGAACTGATACCATATTCATCGCCACTTAAAATTATATAAGGGCTATGTAGTCGCCGTAGTCTAGTAGGTAGTGTGTTCCAGGCCAGATATCAAAACGAAATATGAAAAAAAATATTTCTTCGGCGACTTTCTCTCAACAGATTTCTGGCAAAAACTCTGAGAGTAAATAAACCTGCCATGAAAAAGTTTCTAACAATATCTCGTTCGAAGTCGACGTTAAACTGTAGGTCCCGCCACTCAAGTATAAAAATTAAGGCACACAACATGAGTGGTGTGAGAAGCTAGGCCGTAATCCTGACTGAAGGGTTGTACATACATATACATATACATACATAATTGACCATTACAACCCTTCAGTCAGGATTACGGCCTAGCTTCTCACAAGGGTTATAATCGCCAATTATGTATATATGTATGTAAGGGCTTTGTGAGGTGACTTTTACAGCAGCTTACAAAGTTATGAAGCTAGAGCGAAGATATTACCATTAAAAGTTCGTAACAGTAGCTGACCTTTCCAAACAATATCAAATATTTTTAAATATTTAGAGTCATAAACTTACTAATATAAGATAGATGGATGGATCAATTTCATCACTGTATCAGAGGTGAAGGAATTATTTAGATTAAAAATTCCAAAAAATGTATACTTTTGAAATTTCAACAATTGGAGGAATAAAGTCAACTTAAACTGTTACTTAACAAATTTATTTAACAATTTTAGGAAAAATTGTCTTTCAGCTACGTATTGAGAATAACAGTACGATGTATGCACTTTTTACCGATTATGATATAAAAAAATAACACACTAGGATCTTTTTGGATGACGTAAACGTACTGTGGCAGATTATAAAAATAATATTCAACAATAAATATAAAAGAAGGAGATTGAATAGAGGAATAATATTGATAGTGAGCTATTATCTTCTAAAGTGTGTTTTTAAATTTAAACAAGTAGATGATTGAGATTTTAATTGTAAATAAAAGATATATTTAAATAAAGATGTTATAACAGTAAAAGTAAACATTTTGTTTTTTTTAAAAATAATATTCATTTTATGCACAAAAAGCTAGTTTTTAAAAGGATAGAAGCATTTATATAAAATATATAAATATGTATATATATTCTATATATATATATATATATATGTATATATATTCTATATATATATATATATATATGTATATATATTCCATATATATATATATATATATATATATATATTCCATATATATATATGTATATACTCTATATATATAACATTTTCCTTTTAAACAAATAAATTCTAATATATAAAATTCTCGTGTCACGGTGTTAGTGGTTAAACTCCTCCGAAATGCATAGACCGATTTTAAAGAAATTTTGTGTGCATATCGGGTAGGTCTGAGAATCGGACAACATCTATTTTTCATATTCCTAAATGTTAAGAGGGCGTGGCAAATCGTTAAAATTGAATATTTAGGTACATATTGATCGTAGACGAATAAAATTTGGTGGGTAAATGCGTAGAGTCGATATCGGACGAAGGTTTCTAAGTTGGTATAACCAATTTCCGACAGGTGGCGCAACTGAAAATTACTCAAAATGAATCAAATCGTTAACTGTGCATTTGATCATGCTATGATCTTTAGCAAAGTTGTTGCGCATGAGTTGACGGGTTTCTAAGTTGGTTGGTTGACCCACACCTTAAACACCGCAGAAAAGAACATGACGGGCCTCAGAGTCAGACAAACAATGAGCATTGAGACTGGAAAATCTTCGAGTACATGTTCTCATTTGAACAACGAGAAGTGAGATTACTGATAGAATGCGTACTACTCAGGCCCGTTCGTCTGAATCATCTGGACGACGGGAAACAAAATCAATAAAATGATTCAAAATTAATTGGAAATTTGTGTAATGTCTTTCCTTCAAATTTATTTTAGTTGACGCCGCAGCAACGCGCGCAAGTTACTGCTAGTAAAGTTATATAAGCTGTATGATTAAAAAAAAAACATAAAAAAACATTTAAAAAAGCCTTCAACTTTTTGTACATCTGCAAAGAAATCGTAAAACAGAGATAAAATTCTGTAAAAAGAATAAAAGTTATTCGTTGTTCTTTTAAAATATGCGAAAGATTTTTTTTAATTTCAAACTCCACAAAATATATAATATTACAAAACTACTTATCGTTTTATGAATCTTAAAAACTATGGAGATAAATATGTTCGACTAAAACTTAAAAAATTAGAGTCAGTTGTCTTCGCAAAGTTAAATAAGAAAATTTAATTTTGGAAAAATTTGCTAAATTTTTGAGATGTGGAGTTTTTTACATACAAAAAGTTTAAAAAATTAATTAGATATCTCGGCCACAAATATTCATACCTTTGTTGTAGAATGTTTTGAATCAAATCCAAACATTAAAATTGTCTCAAAACAAAACAATAAGCGAACATTTTTTGTTTAAAAAGAAACTTTTTAAACTTATCGGAGCACCAATTTCCTTTAAACTTTTGCTAAAATTCTCAGTGACTAAATCATCAAGCAGAATAAATTTAACTATTATGATTATAAAGATAAAATCTAAGATTCTTTGCAAAACATGAAGATTTTTTCGTTTATAAATATTACAAGCCAGAGAGAATTCTTTTTGATTTAATTAAGCCTTTTATACATTTGATTCTACTAGTTTACGCCAATCGTAAATAAGAACCTATAAGAATATATATGTAATTGAAAATAGCTTTGTGTTATAAAACCCTTATCCATAAAATTTACAAACCCTTCACGTTTTGATATCCTCTCGGGATTAGAATAAGGCAATTGTTACTATTAAGTGAATTTCATAATGACTTTCACTAAGGTAGAAAATACAGCTGGGTACATGCACATACACATATATATGTACATACATAGTTTATTTATAATTCGTCTCTAAACTATAAAAAATGTAAAAAAAAAGATTCCATCTCACCATATATCCATTGATGAGCATTAATCTCGAGTCAATAAAACATAAACACTTTGAAATCTTAACAAATATCCCAAAGTATACTAAAAATAAGCTGAACGAACATTTTGCATGTGCCACAAAGTTGATAAATTGACAAACACTGAAGTTCTTTCAATTGTCAAGAAATCTAAAATGATTTAAAAAAATTTAAAAATATATAAAAATGGGCGAATGAAGACAATCAGATTGACACACTTACCAAACCACTAAGGACACGTGACAGGCAACCTTTTTTTGTTGTTTTGTTCGAATATCAATTTTAAGGTCTCGCATTTAGACATGCGAATTCAGAGAAGTAAAAGTTTTAAATTCACTTGTTTCATTTTTAGTGCAAAAATAAGAATACAAAGATAACACACGCCCTTTTGTAAAAGGCACGTGTTAAAACTAAAAAGTAAGATTGATGCATCACCTAACAATAAGACTCTAAGTCCGTATTGCCGGGCATATTTTATTTTAGATGTAGCTAAATGGAGTTTACAACTACATACCCAAAAATTAAAGGAAAAGGTTATGCTTCAGCGATAATGATGAGTAAATTAAATGAGTGCTACTTTAAGTCCCATCCCTTTACATTGTTATTCTACGTTCGTAATGTTAAACGCAACGGATGAAGTTGTTTTATTAAAAAATCTAAAATGTCAGGCAATGTCAAGTTGAATGGGGTGGTAAGTCAACTGTAAGTGTTGACAACAACCATTATCTTTAATTGTGGTGCGAACAATTAATTTCTTAAATTATAGACAACAAGTGTGTTTTATAGCCACTATTAATATTCCAAACACAGTTCGTAGTACATGCATACATATTGAACATATAAATTTATTCAAATTTATTTGGCTTGAGCAAAATACATTTCAAAAATTCATTTTGCTAAAAGTGTATAAGAAGAAGATGGTTAGTTGTGGATAATAAAGTCGAATAATGCAATGGGAAATTATTTTATTAAATCTTATAAATCTATTAACAAAAATGCATGCCATTAAATTTATCCCGATCATCACGCACCATCTTATTATACTTCCATTTATCTTTGTCTGCTGCATTTTTAGACCAGGAATTATTAATTGGCGTGTTGGAATTTGAATTTAAGTTAGAATTTACTCCAAATGATGTGTGATATTTTGAACCAGATGATGAGGTTTTCACAGTACTTGATTCCTGAGAAGTCGTACATTTTTCTGTGCGATTAGTGTAAACCATTTTTTTTTTTGATTGTTTTTAACTTTTGACAAAAATTCTCTAAGCAATTTTAAAGCTTTTAATCCTCTTTCAGGGCACGTATTGAATATGTGTCAGAACTTTAAGTTCTAAATGATTTGCAGCGTTACCCGTTCGTGAGCCTCGGTAACTGGCAGGATCCTTGGTTAAACTATGAAATACACAGATGAAGTTCAAATATATTTCATAACACCCGCTTACTCGATTGAGTACTTACCGTTGTTTACGTAATTTTGTTGACAAGGGTCTAAACATTGACACCAAAGTTTATCACGTTCCACATGTGTAAAATTTAAGTAAAAATTAAGTTATAGGCTTAGTTTCTCCGAGTGAACAAATACGATTAATTTATTCTTTACAATTAGATCTTAGTGGTTTTTGTCTTACGAATTATGTATTTTGTTGATTTTATTTTATAGTTAAAATTTAACGCTATCGTTAGTTACTTTCTAAATGAATTTTGAACCACAACTAATGCACTCTCTGTGTAAAATTGTTGTTTAAATAGTCGTGTTAAAACTCTCTGCAACAAAATTTGCTGAGATTCTCAGTTTAATAGCAGCAAATATTCTAATAAGATGCAGTTAAAACACCTGCTTGCTGTATGCACATACTGCATACATATGTACATACATATAAGTACATATATCTGACTGTCTTTTATTGTTAATGTCTTTTATATTTTGTGTTTATTCAATTTGATCCCTTATTTTAATATGAACTGGTTTACCAACCAATTCATATTAAAAATAATATTTTTGCTCAGAAACCTGCTTACGCTCACGTACTCTTTTACTTTAAACGTTCGACACATTTATAGCACACATTAACAGATTTATAAATAAAGTTGCCGGTAGGAATTCTTTATAAAAAAAGACGTTAGCTTAAATAATGAAAAAATATATTTCGGATCTACAATATATTTAGTATGTATATGTAATTTAGTATATTCTTACTGTTGTCATATTGTAGAATATTAAGAACAAAAACACTCTTTTAAACCTGGCAACTAGACCAGACACTATTGATTGGTTTTCTAATTAAAGAAAATAACCAGGTTAGAGAAAGAATGTGGCTTTATAGTCCAATGTTGTTGTTTATCCAGTGCAATAGACATTATTTTGTCTCAAGGTTAAATGTTGATTAAATCAATACTATATTAATTGGTTAAATATCCTAAATAAGTATACATAAAATCAATGCACTCTATGGTACATAATAATAAGCAGCTTAAAATCATGATGATTACTTATGCAATAAATTCTATAAAAAGGCTTGCATTTACATATTTAATCTGTACACTCTCAAACTGAGAATAATTTTATTTATTTTATTTTCATTTCCACCTGCTTGTACCCGAGTACGCAATAACAATTTGTTGTCTGCGATCTTTGTGTAAGAGAATTGGCTGATGCAATGAAACTTGTACTTTTCATCACTTCTCAAAAAATTAATTAACGAAAGACGTATAAATTATTGAAATTTTTTTAATTGTACAAATATATGATATATATTTACGTATTGACAAAAATATGTGTATAGAATTGAAAAAGCTTTGTTTTTACATAGACTTTCTTCTACGGCTGTATTAAAACAAACATTGAAAACATTTATTTTATGCTGCTTTTTCTAAAGAAATATTATAATAATATAATAATAACAAATTTATTATTCCTAAATCACATTAACATTCAGTGTTAAAATTCGTTAAAACACCTTTCTTGATGAATATGTGTATTCTTAGAATTTTTTTTCCCAATTATTTACACATTAGTACTGACTCATAATGATTTTAACAATTCATATCAAATTCATTGAAGTAAAATTTTGGAAAAGATCTGTCGATAAACTTATGAAGCAACCTTGACGATCGGTGTTATACACATAAAGAATAAAAAAATTACAGATTTTACAGTACAGATTTTTTGTAGTCGCCGTAGTTTAGTAGGTAGTGTGTTCGCTTATTAGACATAAAAGCCTGAGTTCGAATCCCAGGCCAGACATCAAAACGAAAATATGAAAATATTTCTTCGGCGACTTCCTCTCAGCAGATTTCTAGCAAAAACTCTGAGAGTTAAAATTGCTATGAAAAAGTTAATCAAAAATCTGTCGTTCGGAGTCGACGTTAAACTGTAGGTCCCGCCACTCAAGTATAAAATTAAGGCACACAACTTGAGTGGTATGAGAAGCTATGTATGTAACAAAATTTTGAGGCATGATGTACAATGTTTTCAAAAAACGCTGAATTTTTACAATTCTATGATTGTAAAACAATGAATATACCGAACACACTCAATTTTCGTAACTGATTGAAAACCAGAGCTATAATGGAAAATGATGTAAAAAACTAATAAATGCGCAAATAGTTGTTTTTGGATTGCATTGCATAATCCGGACCATTTAAAGCTAAACATTTTGTGGCTTAAAAAAGTGATAAACTTTTTTATTTTTCAAATTCTTGTTTAAATATATTAACAAAATATGACCTCCGTCAATGGTCTAATCCCATGTGATGATAGAACTTTTTATGCCATCTGTTAGTGGCACTGAAATATAAATAGATTGGGTAAAATATGGAGTAATAATGAAAAGCTTTAGATCACATAATCTCTGACATTAGAATATTATCCCCTCCTTGTTTCGCTTGTTTCTGTTCTTGTTTTTTATGCGATCAGTCGATTATTAATGCAACTTGTAATTTCCTCAAATTGATGTTAAACAATTTCCATTTTTAAATTGTTTAGGCAAGTGATAATCCGATAGACCAAAATAATAGATCAGTGCATAGGATAGAGAACACCCCTATTATGATGGTATTAGGAGATTTTAAAAGGTGTGTGAACATAACCTTTTTTTTGGCAATTGATCAATTAATTTTAAACATTGAGATGTAGAAACGAGCCTACATTATATCTATAATATTATATACAAACATAATAAAATATCTAAAAATTAACAACAATTCCTGTGATATAAACCTAGTCGTCTAACAAAAATAATGGAATAAGTAACATATAATTTAGCTAAAATTATCAAGCTATGAAACAAATCTAAAACTGCCTCTTTAAAACTTTTAAGTTCTAATAAATGTGAAACTATATCAAAGATAATTAAGTCCAATATTAAATCAAAATTTGATTGTTTAAATTCATTATTAATTTCCATGTTATCAATTTGAATAATTTTTTTTTTTTTTACAAAATCTAAGCAATTTTATCGAAATACGTAGGGAATCACGCATTACTTTATGGACGTGAGCACAAGTATACTTAAAAATATGTAAATTTTCAGACATTTGTTTACCAAAATATAAAATGTATGTACATACGTCCAATACCAAACTTAATTAGCATTAAAATTTATATTCGTCTGCTTTCGATTTGAGCGGTATAAAATACAATTTGGTATTAAAAATAATACACAAATGTATATACATAAATACGTGTTTGGCGTATGATGAGTAAGATTGTTGTTTTCAAAATTCGGATTAGATATTCAATATTTAAGATTTAAATTAAACTAGTTTATGTTTAAAGCCTTTATTATAATGTCAGACAAAAAAGTGGAAATTTATTCACAACAACCACAATAACACATTGGAAATACTAGATATTTTAGATTCCGAGTATAAAATTCCGATAATCACAATAGTTAACATCATTTGTGTTTCAAAAGCAAAACAGAAAACTTCCTCAAGTAACAATACACAAGTATTTCTTAAGTGATAATACAATATCTCTTGTGTCAATGAGTAACCGCGCCGACACAAAGTTAAACGCTAATTTAAGGTAAGCTTATTTCTTCCTTATATGTTATTTTAAATAAACTCAATTTTCGTTTTCGTTTTTAGTCTCTCTAAACATTTGTCATCAAAAAAGGGTTCCAGAACTTCAAATTGTGGTAATCGGCTGGAATTTTCCGTATTAACTCTTATTCAAAGCGTTCCTTGATTGCGTAATTAATTATAATATTACAAAATGGTCCATAAAAATCGCTCTTCACGCAAATCATGCCCAGTCGTGGATGTCAGCCCCTTGCGTAATAGGTTAACAGTTATCGCAAATAAATATGAAATGTCATCTAGTCCCCGATTTGGTTACAAGTTGGAGGTGCCAAGCCGACCTTTGGATTCTAGTAGTTCTTCATATAATCAATGGCATTATAATAACATGATTAAAAACAACCGCGAACAATTCAATAATATACATTTTTGTTAAACATAAACATATTACGATTAAAGAAATAATTTTTTAAAATTTGAATAATGTTTATATGTACATATATACATACATATGTATATATTTTGATATAATTCATGAAAAAAATTGTGGCATGTTAAATATATACATACATACGTACATCAAAATAACTTGTTAAATTTGAAATGATGGATAGGTTAGGTTAAGTTGTACAGGATGATAATAATAAAGTTCAAGCTCCATGTGGTGACCTAAATATTTCGAATGCCTAATCCCGTCTCATATATATTCCATGTGGTTTCCTTGCGTACCAACCAATACTCCTGACAAATCCTATGAGACTCAACATTTTGACTTTCGTCCAATCATACTGTAAAGATGGTCAGGTTTGCAAGTGACATATCATGGTAAGACATGAACCATCTTTCTCATCCAGAGAACTTATACGATGACCGTTTAATCGGTAGCCATATGTTTCCACGTACATATCTATATCCAAGTACACACGACCCAATAGTTATAACCGCTAGAAATCTAATCGACCCACTTCTAAAGGTCAAGAGAGTTTCTGTTCTTTCCGTTGACAACAAAGGACAAAATTTTCTGGATGTTTACTCGACCTTCATATTTCTGAATGTGTATTCATTTATTGACAGTGCATCTAATGGCCATTACTAGCGCACTCGTCACCAGTATCATTTCACTGCACGATGTCAAACTATGTAAATGAAAGCGAAAGTTCCAGTTCAACTGAATATAAGTCGGTTTCTATATTTTAGCCCCCAGTAAAGATCATCATCCCAAAATATAGATCCCGCAGACCAATTTTCGCTGAAATTTGTTCCAATCTTATAGACTCTACCACAATGGAAGATACATATATCCACATCGTTAAAAGTACCTTCCTATCCAACAACGGTGCCATAACATATTTATTTCTGGCAAGTATTTCTTCGATGGTGCCGACAACATCATGTGGGTGTGTTTCAACTAAACTTCCTACTATGTACACGTGCTGCGTGTAATTTTACACTTGAGTGGCGGGACCTACAGTCTAACGTCGACTCCGAACGACAGATTTTGAGAAACTTTTTCATGGCAGGTTTATTTACTCTCAGAGTTTATGCCAGAAATCTGCTGAGAGGAGGTCGCCGAAGAAATATACTATTTTTTTTATATTTCGTTTTGATGTCTGGCCTGGGGCTAGAACCCGGGATTTTCTTCTAATAAGCGAAGACACTACCAACTAAACTACGGCGACTACAACATATATATATATATATATATATATATATATATATATATATATATATATATATATAAAATAGTATATTTCTTCGGCGACCTCCTCTCAGCAGATTTCTGGCATAAACTCTGAGAGTAAATAAACCTGCCATGAAAAAGTTTCTCTAAATATATACATATTTATATATACATATATATATATATACATATATATATATATATATATATATATATACATATTTATATATACATATATATATATATATATACAATATACAATCTAATAACGATATATATGTATATATATATATGTATATATGTATATATATATACATACATATATATATATATATATGTTGAGGATGTTGCAGCCGATCCATTCAGAAAATATTTCAAAGCCAACAGACATAAGCAAATTGGGTACAGAATATAGGAAAAAAATCTATGCATATTCGTGTCTTTTTCTCATATTTATGTATTATGGTGATAAATAAAGCTTTGCACTTAATAACTTTTGCTCATTATACAATAATTGGTTATATTTGCCCATTACATAATAAATTGCTTGTGGTACACAGTGAAAATGGAATAACTACAAAAAATACATGATTATAATTTAGGAAATATATGTTTTTGGTGTAGTGCGAAAATAAAAGAAATGAAAAAGTTAATTAGTAGTTCCCAGTACATTTCACCCAGAAAAATTATACATATTCCATATGCAAAGTTTTAAGAAAATTATTTAATCAAAAAATGTTTTCTGCGAATTTAATATTATTGTAAGTTTTTTTCCTTTTCATCCAAAATTAAAAGTGTTACTTAAATATACATACAAACATATATTATATCATACATACATACATATTTGGATGAAAAAGTACTTAGAATTTTATTTTAAATTTAATATTACCTCTCTTCAAGTATTTTTAATAATCCAGCTGTGATTTTTTCTATAATTAACCTAATGTAAAAAAGTAGCTTTTTATTCCCACAAAAAATATATAATGTAAGAAGACATCAAGGGTAACATTTGTCGTCTTTTAAGTGAATATTGCTTGTTGTGGAAAAAATTCCGATTAATCATAAATGAAACATCAATTTCAGTTTTTGACCCCTGTTGATAATAAGCCACACACACATATGTACCTTCTTGAAAACACCCTCAATTACGAACACACACTCATGCCATTTAACTTTTTGACTGTCCAAGTCGTTTCAATACAGAAACCACTTAGGTTATTTCATGCTTAAAATATATTTTGAAATCAATTGCTGCTTATTGGCTCAATTTTAGTTTTTCTTTCTGGCCTTACAAACCCTTCTAAATTAATGTTGGATAATCTAAGATTATTCCGATATGTCTAAGCATACCTTACCTTAACAAAATTTAAACATATTTCGATCTAATGAAAGTTGTAAATAAAGAATTTATTTAGTAGAACTTGTATAATATCTATTCCTGAGTTAGAATAAATTCCACACATTGGTAAACTAAATTTCATAATTTTATTTAAAATAATAGACAGATTAAGTCAAAACGTTTACCGTAATTTAACTACGACCTTTAACAATTGGCTTTAAATTTTTAGTCTTTTATCGCAATAATTTCATAACAGAATAATATCATAATATTATAATTATATCATCATTTCTTTTTTATATTAATCCACAAAATTTAACAAAGTGTAACCAGAGGTAAAGCATAGTATGTACAACAATGCTTAGAAATAAATACTGTCCCGCCCTTCTTGGGCAGAACGTGGAATATCAAACCATAAGAATGATTTAGGTTATAAATGTACCAACACATTTCTGTCCGGAAATAACTCATACTTTTTTAAAAATTTGAAATTTTTTGTTGAACACTAAAAATATTAATACAGTTAAACCTCGATTAACCGGGCCTCCATTAACCTCCATTAATATTGACATTTTTACCTCTATTATCCGTGCTTTGGTTTTTTACCTCTATTATCCGTGCAGCATTCATGTAATTTTTTTATTATGTTACGTGGTAGTAAAATACATTCCTCCGAATTGCACGTCTTTTATTCAGCCCATGGACCAAGGAGTGATTCAAAGTTTTAAATGCAATTATTGCAAGTCAATTGTGCAGAAACTCTTATGTGCAAACAGCAGACCTGAATTCGCAAAATCATGAAATATAAGAACAGCAATATGGACAGCAGCTGTTTCTTGGGATGCAGTATCCACACAGGTTTTGCTTAATGTTTGGTCTACATAATTTACTAGCTTTTGAAAATGAATTAAGTGATCGTCCAGAAATACAATCAGACATAGAAGTACAGGCTAATTGTTCCATTCATGATTCAACAGAGTGGGTGGAGAGCGATGCTGATGTCATGCCGTTTGCTATTTTATCTGACATTGACATGGTCAATCAAGCTCAGCAAAGTGATCATAGCTCAAATTCCGAAGATGAAGAAACTGAAATTGAGAATCCAACTTTATTACAGGCAATAGAGGCCTGCAATATTTTGTTAAAGTTCATAGAAAATTCTCCAGCTATATCGGAAACAGATAAAATTCAGATGCATCGTATTCAAAACCATTTATTTAAAGAACAATTAAAAACAACGAAGCAAATTTAATTCTTGAATAAAAATGAATTAAAAAAAATAAAATCTTGTATGTTTTAATACAACCTCTATTAACCGTGTATTTCGATTATCCGTGCTAAGTCCGGTCCCGAGCGAGCCGGATAATCGAGGTTCAACTGTATTATTAATATTGATCTAAAAATCTAAAAATTATCAAATGATTTAAGCAATAGTTTACTATATTTGTATCTTATGTTAATAAGAACGTACAAAAATTAAAAAACGAAAAAAATGTTTATTTTAATTTTATCAAATTAATTAAAAGTTCTAATCACCCAGTTAGCTACTTTCCTTTTGTCCGCCTTGTGATGACTTCTTGTTTTTACAACTTACCTTTTTGTTTTCTATTTATAGCACTTTAAATTTTGTTAATTTTAATGATTCTAGCAAACGTCTCGCATATTAAATTCTTCCATCCACCAATATTAGAAATATTACGGCGCTAGGATTAGGCAACCAACCCTCAGCCATTACAATTAACAACCATCTCAAATTCAAACTTTTTTAATAATTTCAATTCTCTTATTAGATTGGAAGCTTATTTTTTAATATTGTTTATATGAATTGTTCAGAAAAGAAAAAATTATGTCTTTTAATTAAAAAAATTCTATACATTACTTACAAACTTTTGATAACTACAGCAAAAATTAAAAAAAAAATACATTTCGAACAAAAATTAAACAGCTTGTGCAAAGCTTTTTAATGTTTGTATCCTTTACTGCCATTATCTGCACTTATGTATATAGAAAAATCAAAAAAATATGTTCCAATTATCTTAATCTCAAAAAATTTTAAATAAAAAACAAAAGCTAGTGACAATAATGGAAAGAGAATACCAGGTGAGAGCCCACGAGTTCAAACCTCAGAAGGTAGATCGTAATCGTTACTACAGGGTTGAAAAGACTTATTAATTTCAATCCTGAATTTTAAATATTATCTACATAATTGTATAATTGAACTCGAAATTAAGTTACAAACGAATATAATACAATCATACATATATACATACATACATAATTAGTCATTACAACCCTTCAGTCAGGAATACGACCTAGCTTCTCTCACCACTTTTGTTGTGTGTGTTAAATTTATACGTGAATGGCGAGGCCCACAGTATAAAGTCGATTCCGATCGACAGATTTTTTAGAAGCTTTTGATGGCAATTTTATTCACTCTCAGAGTTTTTGCCAAAAATCTGTTGAGAGGATTAGGTTTAGGTCGGAGTGGTAGCTCTGATATCACAAAGCTCACTTGAGCACGCATAGCGGCTCGTTGTGATGCCACGGGTGAACGCAGTCCCTGTACTAACCAAGTTCCACCAAAATCAGGGAAAGGAAAAAAGTTGGTCAGCGCAAGGGCTGCACAATAAAAGCACGACTACCCCGCATTGGAAAACCAGCCAGAAAGTTTGATGAACGAAGCTATATCCTTGATGTCAATAGATGATAGCTCCGTTAAGCTAACAAGGAATGGGGAGCCAAATAACCTATATCTACACCTAGCAAGAGACGGGCACTGGCAAAGAAAGTGAACAACAGTCTCCTCTTCCTCAGTGGACCTGCATCCACGGCAGAAGTCGTTGAAAGGGAGCCTCATTCTTACCGCGTGTCTACCCATGACGCAGTGACCCGTAAGCACGGCCACTGTAGTCGAGATGACATCATGACCAAGACCAAGTAATCGGTGGGTACGCCTTCTATCCATCTTGGGCCAGGTGAGTCTAGCGTTGGAGCAGAACTCCTCATTGACCCAGGATAGGTTGGCGTCCCGAAACAACCTCCGCGCGATGGTCAACTTGACCGAGGCAAGTGGCATACCCAATTCAACAGAAGAGGATTCCGGAAGGAGCGCACCAGCTCTGGCGAGCGCGTCTGCCCTACAGTTTCCCGAAATTCCACTGTGGCCGGGGACCCTCACCAGAGAGATACTGGTGAAGCGCCCCGAGAGAAGGTCGAGACAGCGGCGACATTCCCTAACAATCCTAGAGTTAATCACGGAACCCGATAAAGATCCTATCGCGGCCTGACTATCAGAGAAGATCGAGGCGCGAGTGAAAGGAGCATCGTTGACGAGGATCCATTGAGCGGCCCGGTAAATTGCCATCACCTCCGCCTGAAACACACTGCAGTAGTCCGGCAGACGGAGAGAAATATTCAGGTCCAGTTTCCCAGAGTAGACACCGCTCCCAACCCCATTATCGAGTTTAGAGCCGTCGGTATATATATCCAGGACTTCCGACGACCGTATTAGGATTCCAGTCATCCCTACTTGGAATCAGAGAGTGGAAACATCTGTCGAGACAATATTCAGCAGGGAAATAGTCTATGTTCACAGGGGCCACTGGATCAACCTCCAGAATAGTGGAGTGACCAGAGGGTACAATGTACCAACGAGAGAGAGCATTAAGTCTAGTCGCAGCAAACTTGGCTACCTGCTTAGCGAGAAGCACAGTAGGAAGCCAGTTTAGCATTGCGAATAAGGCTTTCGTGGGGGTTGTGCGAAGAGCGCCAGTTATATAAATGGCAGCACACCTTCTGACCTTGTCAAGAAGTCTGACGTTGTGTTTCTTGTCTAGAGCAGTCCACCAGAAAGCAACACCGTATAAGAGGTTGGGTTCGATGACCGTGGAATATATCCAACGCATGATCCTTGGGCGAAGACCCCATCTGGTTCCGACCGCTCTACTGCAGCAGTAAGCAGCACATGCCGCCTTGCGTGCTCTAGCAGCCAGATTCGCCCTCCAGTCGAGTTTGGGATCTAGGATCAGGCCCAGATATTTAACCACGCGACTTAACGTGAGTCTGGTCCCACCTATCCTGGGAAGGGAGAAGGTCGGAATTTTATATTTCCTCGTAAAAAGAATCGTATCGGTCTTAGAGGGGTTAATAGACAGTCCAAAATCCCTACACCAGTCCAGCACGATTGACAGAAGTTCAACTTATCCGACAGTGTCTGCGGACAAATTCCCGACGCAGCAATGGCAATGTCGTCAGAGTGTTCCAGTTCCCTCAAGAGTGAGTTGACTGCAAGATTCCAGAGAAGTGGTGATAGAACACCGCCTTGCGGTGTGCCTCTACGAACCATTCTCTGACAATTCGTGGCCCCCACTGTGGAGGTTACTATCCTCGACTTGAGGAGAAGCTCGATGAACCTGACCAGATTCTGTTCCAGGTTCAGAGAACCAAGAGCCCTAACTATGGCGTCCGGGTCGACGTTATTAAATGCAATTTCAATGTCCAGAAAAATGGCCAAAGTGTATTCCTTAACGTGCATGGACTTTTCTACCCGAGAGATAAGAGAGTGAAGTGCAGTCTCCACTGATTTACCTCTCGTATACGCATGTTGGGAAGCGGATAGAAGCGCTGGATCAATCGAGGTCCTAATATGAACATCAAGAACTCTTTCCAGCGTCTTCAGAAGAAAGGAACACACACTTATGGGTCTATAATCATTCGCCCCAGTGTGGGACGGTTTCCCAGCCTTGGGAATGAAGATCACCCTAGATATTCTCCAGCTCCAAGGGATGTAAAGGAGCCTGAGACTAGCATTATAGATGGCAAGCAACCAAGGGAGGATTATCTCCTCCCCATGTTGAATGTCGCCCGGGATAATACCATCCGGTCCTGGTGACTTGAATGTTTTGAAAGACCTAACAGCCCACTGCACTTGGCCAAGGGTAAGGGTCAGGGGGGAATAGTTCCCAGACGGTGGTTCGTTAACCTTATAAAAGGCCTGGCCACCAAGTGTGTCACTTCCTGGAAAGTGAGTATCAAGGAGAAGCTCAAGCGTCTCCAAACTGGAAGTATTCCAGCGTCCGTCAGGTCGTTGGATACAGTCAAGGGATTTGTGAGTGGAACTTAGAATTTTACGGAGACGGCCCGAGACGGCTACGCAGTCTCTCTCTAAAAATGTTCCAATTCGTGTTCCTCCTATTGACCGGAGGGGTCATGAGAGGAGGAGACTCGTTCGTGTCAATAATGAAGGTAATGTATCTATGGTCCGAAAATGAGCATTCATGAGATACAAACCAGTCCTTAAGGTTAGTAGAGAAACCTGAGCTGACCAGAGTGATGTCCAGCACCTCCTTTCTGTTCGAAGTGAGGAAGGTTGGTTCATCGCCCCGATTAGCTATAACTAGGTTATTACTAATAATAAAATCAAAGAGGCACTCACCACGTTTGTTGGTACCGGAACTGCCCCCCATCGTGTGGTGGGAGTTGGCATCTGCTCCGATTATGACCGGAACTCCGCGTTGTCTCGCATCCGCTACCAGTCGACCAATGAGCTCCTGAGAGGGAGAGAGCCCATAGTCATGCGCCAGATACGATGACGTGATCCAGAGGGTCATCAAGTTCATTTCGAAGACCATGGTGACGGTATCCTTGTCGCTGAACCTGTGGAGGAGAAGAGCGTTAATACTATTCTTAACCATGACACAAGCCCGAGGCTTACCTGAGTTCTGGATATACGCTAAGCGATATCCTTTGGTGTTGAGTCCGCAAACAGTGCCGTCTACAACCCAGGGTTCTTGGACCAGAATGAGCTCTGCATCCTCGGCTGCTAGTCGGAGGAGCAGAGCGGCAGAGGCGGTTTTAGAGTGTTGCAAGTTAATTTGGATGACTCTCAGCATTGGCCAAAGAATCAACCATTGTCACATCAGCGTCCTCTTCGTCCGACAACGGAGAGGTTGCGCCCGCGTCAATATCAATGCCGTCGAAGAATTCCCCCACCAGCTCAGGATTGGACTCTTGCTGGATGAGGAGGGTCAAGAAGAATGACTGCACACATTCTACATTCGACGTCTTCGGCGGGATCGAGGGGTGGGGTCGGATATAGTAGGGTCAGATGGGGTAGAGTTCTGTGAGATGGGTTGCGATGGGACGGGATTTTCGGGGATGGGTTCTGTTGGGGGATGTGCGGCAGCGCGGGAATCCGACTTATAGACCCTTAGCTCAATTGAATTAAAACCATATTTTATCACGCCCCCACGGGCAGTAATAAGTGGACTCCTCATTCAGGATGATCACCGCCTCGCGGTAATCACCCCACTGGTCAGCAACTTTAGCCACCCTCCAGTTATGAGTGGGCAGGTAGGTGTTGCTGGCCTTGAGGACCCTCAGCGTGGTTTCCGGGTCTGATGGTCCGGTCGGAATTCTCGATTTAGAACGGGGGCGGTTGGGAATCCGGTCTGGAGGGACGGCAGCAAGCTTAGCCCCTGACCCGACTTCACCAATCCTACTGATAGCCTCCTTATAGAGCTCCATAGAACGGAGGTCAGAGCAAGCCACCAGCTTGATGTGCCCCTGATACCACCCGCATCAGTGCAGCCGGGTGAGGGGCCTGGATTGGAGTCCATTACACCTAGGAAGACGTCCAAGAGCGCATGTTCCACCAACTTCCACTTAGTGGGAGCAATGGAACCATCAGGTTGGCTCTGGTCAACGACCGCCCAGGTCAGACCTTCCTTTAATGCCTCACTGAGAGGCTTAGAAGGTTTGCTGTGGTCAGGACGTCTAGGTTGTGTCCACGAACGGGGTCTTATAGGGGGGGATGTTAGGGTTGGTCACCTTAGAGCGTTTGGGAGGCTGGAGTGGAGCGTTTAGCTCGATTGATCTTTGCCTCTTTGGGGCCGTCTCTGCCGTGATGGGAGAAGCGGGGGGCAATCATTACAATGGGCCTTAGCCCAGGCAAGGCGATCCTTCTCGTCCTCTGAGAGGAGAGCCGGGTCGGTCGAGCCAAATTTCGCAATGATACGCATGGCTGATCTGCGAGTTCTATATGCCCTCACGCTAGCAGTCACGGTATTCTTGACACCTGAAGATGGATTGGTGCCGGGGGCTTGCGCGCCGGAATTGTCTGCCAATGCCTTGGCGGCAGCCGAAGAGTGCGAGGGCATATTCGCAGCAGCCTTAGAGGTAGTCGGAGCATCGGTAGAAGCTGCAAGGGCAGGAGGTGTGGCGACACTAGGGACCGGCTTCGCAGCAGAAGCCTTGTGTGCCAAGCGGGGTTTTACCGAAGTAGAAACTTGGGCCTTAGCTTTCGAGGTAGGGGCAACTGCATTTTTGACAGGTGCCTGCCTATAGAGGGTTGTGCGTCCACCGGTTACGGTAGATGCTTTGCGCTCGCCAACTTGAGTTAGCGCTGGTTTATGTCTTGGGTTGGGTTGGTTGGTTGAATTCATTGCAAGAGGGTCCCCACTCAAAGCCGCTATCCTTGCCCGCAAAGTGTAGTTACCCATAAGTGGTCCCGTGGTTATCTATGCAAGCAGGGAGGCCACGCGAGGGTTGGCACCAGCCCTTATGGGGACAGGTGCTCAGAGCCAGACCGGGTACTAATCGAGAGTATTCTCAACCGAACCTACACCACCAACTTAACGGCGACGGACAAGGAACGTACTTTGAACTTTGAGGCCTACCAGGGTTTTAACGGGACGGGGGCAGCTGTAGTCCTCGCCTGGAGCCGTTCACACAGCGGGTTTCACACCGGTGCTACCGTGCATACACAACTAGGTCCAGAAAATGACAGCCACCAGCTCAGGGCAATCAAATTAGAAACAGGGAGGGAAAGAGTGGTCAGAAGAAAGAAAAGGGTCGTGCCAAAAAAGGGGGGTCAGCCATAGTCACCCCGGCTGAGAGGGAGGTGTTTATTGACATCCCAGTCTAGATTCGTAGTGTTCCGTTGAAGAGTAGGGCCACCTCTAGCAGGATGTGACGATGTCACGCACTAACGGTCTTGATAGGGTAGAGGCTGGAGGCTCCGAGGGAGCTATGATCGCATATCCCTATCCTGCGGAAACCGCTTGAGAGGAAGTCGCCGAAGAAATATTTTTTCATATTTTTTAAACGAAATGATAAAAAAAAATCGAAAATTTTATCAGAAGTTTTACAATCTTATATGGATGTATGTATATTAGAGCGACTTACCAAAAAAAGTGCTCGATGTACCCTCCCACAAATGAACCTTGGACTATTTTAAGACGACGTTTCAAATATTTCGGCTCCAGCTTTGACCTCTCGTGAGCTGGACCATTTTGAAAAAGGGTCTATTTTTGTATGTTTTGTTAATTTGAGAATATGTTTCCTTACGAACAGATACAATATGGGTATCATAAGAAAGGTTTTTTTTAAGGCGCGTGCAATTGTATATACAACCCCGGTGCTACCGTGCATACACAACTAGGTCCAGAAAATGACAGCCACCAGCTCAGGGCAATCAAATTAGAAACAGGGAGGGAAAGAGTGGTCAGAAGAAAGAAAAGGGTCGTGCCAAAAAAAAGGGGGGTCAGCCATAGTCACCCCGGCTGAGAGGGAGGTGTTTATTGACATCCCAGTCGAGATTCGTAGTGTTCCGTTGAAGAGTAGGGCCACCTCTAGCAGGATGTGACGATGTCACGCACTAACGGTCTTGATAGGGTAGAGGCTGGAGGCTCCGAGGGAGCTATGATCGCATATCCCTATCCTGCGGAAACCGCTTGAGAGGAAGTCGCCGAAGAAATATTTTTTCATATTTTTTAAACGAAATGATAAAAAAAATCGAAAATTTTATCAGAAGTTTTACAATCTTATATGGATGTATGTATATTAGAGCGACTTACCAAAAAAAGTGCTCGATGTACCCTCCCACAAATGAACCTTGGACTATTTTAAGACGACGTTTCAAATATTTCGGCTCCAGCTTTGACCTCTCGTGAGCTGGACCATTTTGAAAAAGGGTCTATTTTTGTATGTTTTGTTAATTTGAGAATATGTTTCCTTACGAACAGATACAATATGGGTATCATAAGAAAGGTTTTTTTTAAGGCGCGTGCAATTGTATATACAATTTGTCCAAGGATGATCATCCATATCCTTTTTTTTAAGGATATTCTGTAAAAAAGAACGGATTTTGAATTTTTTGTTCAGGGTTGTTTGTAATAAAATTACCAAATTAACATATTTTAATCTTTAGTCGATTTAATTAAATACGGGTCTCAGCTTTTTTTGAAATTCGCGCTAGTTTGCGTTTTTTTTGAACAGTTTTGTAAATATAAATTATAAAATTTAATAACTTTTTTTACTTTCGAAAAAAAAAATATGCCAAGAAAAAGGCGTGGTTTATTTATTTTTTTCTTTCTTTAGTCCTATTTTCATCCATACATGATCTAGAAATAAAATCCGCTATCACATTATAGTTACCACAAAATTGCATTTATATATATTCCCGAGCACCGTTTAAAATGCATCTAATTTTCAGAAATCTAAATTATTTACATACAAAGATGATGTACTTGGCAAAAGGAAAAATTTGATACCCATATTGCCCTATTTAAAACGAAGGGTTACCACCCCATTATATGTTTGTCAAAACGCGAACTAGTGCTAATTTCAAAAAAAGCTGAGACCCGTATTTAATTAAATCGACTAAAGATTAAAATATGTTAATTTGGCATTTTTAGTACAAACAACCCCGAACAAAAAATTCAAAATCTGTTATTTTTTACAGAATATCCTTAAAAAAAGAACATGGATGATCTTCCTTGGACAAATTGTATATACAGTTGGACGCGCCTTAAAAAACCTTTCTTATGATAACCATATTGTATATGTTGGTAAGGAAACAGATTCTCAAATTAACAAAACATACAAAAATATACCCTTTTTCAAAATGGTCCAGCTCACGAAAGGTCAAAGCTGGAGCCGAAATATTTGAAATGTCGTCTTAGAATAGTCCAAGGTTCATTTTGAGAGGGGTACATCGAGCACAAATTTTGCTTCCATACAACTTGAGTCGCTCTAATGTATATAGATATATATATTTCTGCTGTTTGGCATAACCAATTCAAAATTTTCGTCAATAATGCTCACTCTTACTTCAAAAATTATCCGAACGTCCCCGGCCACACACTAACCCACCCTCACCCGACCGCGGACGCTCGTCCCCATAACGTAGGGACACGTACACACTCCAGTCCGGACTGTAGCGGGTAAGGGAAAAGTAATGGCAACAAGAACATAAATCAGCTACAGAACTTAATCACAAGCTGAATAAACTAACAATTAACAGGAACTACCTATAACTAGAACGAAAATACATTTTTATATACTAATTTACAGATTAATGCCAGCATATAAGCTACGTTTTATATTACAAACACTACAATTAAAATCAATAAAATCATAATATAAGTTAAAATCATTACATAATCTACGAAAAGGAAAATTACATCCATAGTTCGTTCTATAGAAATCTAAAGAAAGAGGGCGATAGTGCCGTGAAAATCTTGCAGGAATACTGAAATTCAGGTTACAAAGCAAAAACTCAGAATCGATATCACATTTAACCAGATTAAAAACAAAACAAACACCTAAAACAGTTCTTCTACGTTCCAAAGTTGGAAGTTTTATCAAACCTAATCTAGCCTCATATGACGGAAACCCATTGGCATAATCCCATCCTAAGCCACGTAAACAGAATAATAAAAACTGCCTCTGCACAGACTCTATTGAATCACTATGACAGCGATAGTATGGATTCCAAACAATAGACGCATACTCCAAAATAGGTCTAACAAGTGAAATGTATAGCAGTCTAGTTATATAAGGATCAATAAATTCCCTAGCCCATCTTTTCACAAAACCGAGAACAGCCCGAGGCTTGCCAATTATCATACTAATATGATCAACAAAAGACAGTTTCATATCCAATAATACTCCCAAATCAAGAAATGTAGTCACAGTTTCCAAAGGGCAAGAATTAATTACATAAGTGGGCGAAATCACGCCCCCGCGAGAGAAAACCATGCATTCACATTTTTTTAACTTGACTAAGATCCATTAAATTAACTCTGCACCAAGTTTCAAACAAATCAATATTCCGTTGAAGAACAGCCTGACCATGATCATCATCAAAAGTATAAAATAATTTAACGTCATCAGCATACATTAGAATATTACAATCAGAAATAGCACAAGGAAGATCATTAAGAAACAATAAAAACAGTAAAGGACCCAAATGGCTACCCTGCGGAACACCAGAAGTAACATATACAGTCTGAGACAATACATTCCTAAACAACACCCTCTGAGTCCTAAGGGAGAGCTAGGAGTCTAGCCAACGATGAATAATATCGGGAATACCGATTAATGACAGTTTAAGAAGCAAAACACTATGGTCAACCCTATCAAAAGCCTTACTGAAATCAGTATAAATCACATCAGTCCGAGCGCCTGCAAGAAAACCCCTGAAAACACGTGTAGTAAATTCAAGAAGATTAGTGACAGTCGACCTACCTTTTAAAAAACCATACTGGAAAGGGGATATTAAAGATTTCGTATTAAAAAAGAGAAATCCGTCACGAGTTTCTCCATCAACTTGGGAATAGCACTGAGTTTGGCAATACCCCTGTAATTGGAAATATTGGACTTATTACCCGACTTATGCAAAGGAATTATAAACGAACTCTTCCAAATAGATGGAAAATGACCCCCCCCCAGAAGCCCATTGAATATAAAGGTCAAAGGACCACTCAAGACAACAGCGCACTTTCTCAAAATACAGGCCGGTACCCCGTCAGGGCCAGGCAAGTATGTAAGTTTCAGTCCAGACAAAGACTCAAGAACAGACTCCTCATCAAATGAATATATATTAGAAATAGAGACACTTCCCACTGAATAAGGATACGAAAAGCCGCTGCCCTGATCATGGCCCAAGTCCAACTGCCTATAAGTAGACTGAAAAAAGTCAGCAAACATATTCGAAATATCAAGGTAACTAGAGGATGATACGCCATCGTAAAACATCTCAGAGGGAAACAAAGATGATTTACGTTTAGCTCGAACGAAGTCGTAAAACGACTTAGGATCACTAGCGAAGTTCGACCTGACTCTAGTCAAATATTCCTCATAACAGTAATGATTCATTCTACGATAATCCGCACGCGCCCTAGAGTAAAGAGCATAATCAATATCAGTACCCGATCTAACAAACTTTTTAAATAACCTCGATTTTCTGTTCCTCAACCTTGACAATCTAGCCGAATTCCACGGAGGACCAGAACGCTCCAAACGACTATTTACAAACGGAACACACTCCCTAAAACATTTAAATAATACCTCATAAAAACCATCTAAGATCCTATCAAGTGAAAAAGAGTCATATAGTGGTGAAATAAGTACAGACGACCAATCTACAGAGGATAGTAGTGTATTCAAACGACTAAAATCCGTACGATGGAAATTATATTTATAAAATTCTACATACCTACGTATGTACTCTATGGCAAAATATTGTTTAAAAAAATATAACTGAAAATTCTGACATATCTTGAACTTGTTATGATAATATACTTAGTGCAAGGGCAATCATTGCTGTTGCGTTTTAATGAGACAAGATAAAGAAATAATAGAGATTATTAATTACTTATTTATTCCTAACCAAACTAATAAAAATTCTTTTGATTAATCCCTTTATCCTAATTCTACTTAATTTGCTCATCGTTCGAATTCTTATACCTTCTTGGATAAAAATAATTTATATTTTTTTATTAAACAATGATAAAAAAAACAAAAAAAAACCTGGAGCTAACAATTGTTTGATATAAAACTGGGTTAAAATCGAATGTATTTCATTCCTTATTTTGTTTTGCCTGGGCAAGCAGGCACAAGGTCCTCTAATGTAATCAAAAATACTTTGCAAAAAACCTAATACATGAATGCATCTCTATAGACCCTACAGCTATCTTACAGTGCTTTTAAGAGTATGTGCATAACATTAAGCAAAATGCAAATGCCTCGATATAACATAACCGGAAATATATCAGTCTTGGCTAGTAACAATCTTAAATCTTAATCTTGTAAATGCCAGTAGCTACAGAGAACGAAGATTGACACGATTTGACAATGTTATCGACTGGTCCATAACAACTCATGAACTTATTGAGATTGTAAGCAATTTGATATAAAAAGAGAAATTGTTCCCTAAACTTTGATATATTAAATACGATTGAGACAGATCGATATTTTTCATTCGACATTTACGTATTTTTATTGTACAATGGGTCAATTCGACCTCCGGGTACTGTACGTGTCACAGTTGACAAGTACACGTCCTCTAACCTACGTATTTTTATTTGAAAGAGAAAGATCTCGTCTTATTAAAAATGTCTGTTGTAGAAAGAATAATGAAAGACAAAATCGTTTTCAAAAATTTAGGATGAAGATTGTCATATCTACCTGCTTTTTATGTACCTGAGCAAAAAGCGGAAAAGACATGCCAAATTAAATCTTAGTCATAAAATTTATTTTTGAACAATCGTTTAGCAATTTTCCTGCAAACTAGAGGTTATACCATAACCTGAACAGGTTAGACCATATATGTATATGTCAGAGTACTACAGTTACTCGAATTTAATACGAATTCTATTTTCAAGTCACTCGATTTTTATTTTTCTAAATTTGTTACAATCGAATATAAGAAATTCTTTCATTCCCACCATTTCAATGTTAACTTCGGTGAACTTCACAGAAAGTCGACGAACTACATCCTCTTGGATGGAACAGAAAGTGTATCCTTCTCAACGGCCTCCGAATTAAACCGTGGCAGCATTCTTCCACTAATTTATTTCTCCTAGTGCTAGACTTCGAAGTCCAGAAAACGAAACCTTCAGCGAGTACACAGAAAAGCTGAAAAGCCGATTGAATGATATGGAATATGCAAACAATATCTGCCTAACGTCTCATAGTTTCGAGGTTATCCAAACTAAACTGAATAAATTATTGGATAACGGAGTATTAAAAAATACAAAGTCTTAAAATCCATATAAAAACGCAAATCGAATTCCAACTGCCAAAAAGGCATAAATATTGATAACGTGCAAATTTTCCGTTATCTTGGAAGCTTAACATCGAGCTATAGCGGATTTGAACAAGGTATTCAGGACCGTATAAAAAATCTGAAGCTTTCCTAGCAATACACAAATATAGTTTTGTTTCATAGCTTTACGATATAAGCTGAGAGTTACTTTGAGTTAGTAATTCATTTTTTAAGTAACTTTCAAAATGATTTTTACACCATCATAATATTTAATTTTAAATAAAAAAAAAATACAAAAATAAAAACTATAATAGTCAATCGCATAATTTATATATCAAGACACGTTCTTACGGCTGGTTTAACAAAATTAGAATTTAAGTTTATTAATTTAAAAGCTTTTCATACCTAAAATTGGATTTGCTAGCATTATATTAACATCAACATAAGTAAATTACAGTGTACTCTCTCCTAAAGGACACCCCTCTTAAGCGGACACCTTCAATAAACGGACATTTTTTTCAGTACCAAAAAAATTGTAAGGGATTTTTAAAGTATTTCTCTCTTATGCGGACAACCCTCTCATAACAGGACACGGACACTTTTTTCCACGACATATTGACATTTTAGTTCCCCATAAACGGACAACTTGCTGAATGGTAACACTTTTTTTGTTTGTTTAAAACTTACATGGTGGTAACACTTGTACACATTTTTTTATTCGCTTAGTTGATTATTGAATAAAACGTGCATTTAAAAGGGGGAATCCCGAAAAGATAAAAAGCCTGTTGTCTTGAGTGTTTTATATAAATACACAAATTTTAAAATTCTTAAATTACAATACCTAAAACAGTTTTAACTATTAAAGAAAAAGTAAATGTCATTGAAATTTATAAAAGTGAAAAACTTAGTGTACGCGAGTTAGCAAAGAAATGTAAAATCAGTAAAACACAAGCTGCTTGCATCATCAAAAACAAAGAGCAAATTTTAAGATTGTGGGACACTGATGTCAATCCGGAGCGAAAAAGAAGTATGTTGAAGCCCATGGGTCTTAACATAGATAAATTGTGCTATGAATGGTTTGGTAAGGCTCGAAATAAGAACATTCCTTTATCGGGCACACTCATAAGAAGTAAGGCCAAAGAAATTGCAGGCAAACTCAATTATGTCGATTTTAACGCATCATCTGGCTGGCTGGAAAGATTCAAGAAACGGCATAATATAACTTTTCGAGCTATATCTGGAGAAGCTGCGAGTGTTAGCCAAGATGATGTGAAAAGTTTTATCGAAAAAGTGCCATCATTGATTGAAGGATACAATCTGCAAGACATTTATAATGCTGATGAAACTGGACTATTTTTCCGAGCATTACCCGATAAGACATTTGCATTAAAAGGGGAAAAATGCACAGGTGGAAAAATGGCTAAAGACAGAGTCACGATTTTGCACTGCATCAATATGGTTGGAGAAAAAGAACGCCTTTTTGTTATTGGGAAAGCTGCAAAACCTAGGGCGTTTCGCAACATTAATTTAAATAATTTACCGGTAACATGGCGATCAAACAAAAAGGCTTGGATGACGTCTGATTTAATGACTGATTTTTTAGTGCAGTTTGATCGAAAGATGAAGCTTGAAAATCGGAACGTATTGCTATTTTTAGACAATGCAGCTTCTCATCCCCGTGATTTAAAATTGAGAAATGTTAAAATTGTTTTTCTCCCAGCAAAAACTTTAAGTTTTTGTATAAATCGCTATTTTTAAAAAATATTTCGCTGCAGATGGAAAATGCAAATTCTGCTATGGAGCTATCAAAATCTATTAATTTGTTAGACATCGTTTATTTTATACACAAAGCGTGGGAGCAGGTGAGTGCAGACACAGTGAAACATTGCTTCAGAAAAGCTGGCTTTAGAAAAAAAGATAGCCCAAATTATGATAACTGTTGGTCTGCAGAAGATGAGCTTCCATTATCAGAGCTTCCTCAGTTCTCCGATATTATTAAACGAGTTCAGAGCCAGATTCAAGTTAACGTTGAAGATTATATCAATTTAGATAATGATGTTGTTATTAACGATGAAGATGTGGAAAGCATTAGTACTGAAATGTTAATAACTTCCAACGAAACGTTGGAAATCTCGTCTGAAGATGACTTGGAAAGTGAAATTGAAGATAAGTTCACTTCTTATAAGGAGGCTTATTTAGCCATAAGAAAACTAAAAGGTTTTTCTTTATATCACAGCGATCTTGAAAATGTTAAAATGCTGACTGATCTTCAAATGCATCTCCAAGATATTGAAATTAAAAGTAAAACCCGACAAGCTAAAATTTAGGACTATTTTAAATCCAGTTGAATACATATCAGGTCTTCCAAACTTTTTTCCCTTTTATACACATAAATATATGTAAATGAAATTTCTGTTTATTTTGAAAATAAAAGTATTTAAAGAAATATATATGTACTTATAGTTTGTTGATTGTTCTTTTTGATTTTCTCTCATAAACGGACACTCCTCATAAGCGGACAAATTTGTCAGTCCCATAGGTGTCCGCTCAAGAGAGAGTACACTGTATATTTTATTTAATTAAATTTGAATGAAAACAATTATACGCTGTTATAGACGCCATCAAGATACGCTTTGTTTTTCGAACACAAATCTCTTACATTAGTGTTTTTTGAGTTTACAACTTTCTGTAAACAGGAAATTATGTAAAATTTGATTTAATACTGTTTTGCCTTTGAATTTACATTTCCTATCAATAATTTCGCAAATATTTTTGCCGCGTGATTTACATATATCTTCCGCTTCAGACTGAACATGAGTTATGAAAGTTTTATTGCCAAAATTACGAATGCTTTCATCAGGGCAACCCAAAAATTTTATTAAAAAAGAATTGTATTCGAATACAAAATGACATTAAATTACCACATAGAAGGCTTAAAATACATATATTGCTTTTATATCTTAACACTGAATATGTGTATATATATATACTATTCCAGGAAATTTCCTGAAATAACTAAATCCTTCTTTTTTAAGTTTTCGGAAATGTTACTTTTAAAGGTTTAAACTTTTGAAAGATGTCGAATGAAATACATATATTTCATTTATAATCACTTAATACTATACAAAATAAAAATATAGAAATATTCTGTTGTAAATTTATAAATACACTGCGGTTCATCAGGATAGAACCAACACACTTTAAAGTAAAAAAGCTGTATAAATTGCAAATACAGATAGAATAAAAAAAATTTAGTTTTGCAGAAACATAGTTGATACTGTAAACGATAATTAAAACACAAAAAATAGTATAAAAATGGATTATGACGGTACTTTTTCACTTTCTTTGTAGTCAAGTATAAAATTTTTCATTTATTTTTTGGTTCAACAGAATAGAACCACTTGCATTTTTAACTTAAATCAGCATGTAGTTGTAATAAAGCAAAGACAAGTAAGCGATAATGATTGTCGAAAAGTAATTTTAAATACAAATCAAATTATTTGAGATGGCCCCGATGGCTATAACTTTGATTTTCACGATATGCGCAAGGACGAAAAAATTTCTAAGCAGACATCACAGCAGAGAGGAGGGCGGTATGGTATAGACTGTAATTGAACATTCCTTGCCATATGATCTTTGGCAAACTGAAGGCGTTGGTGTTGACGGATTGCATTTAATGGAGGTTTTTTCTTTAGTATTCGGAGTTGTAAATGTTCACTGCTCAAAATAGCGCGACAAACTATTGATTTACTTGCATTAACTCCTGCTAAATGTTTAATTTTAGAGGTAGAATGTGCTGAATTTGAGGAAATTCGAAGAATTTTTCGCTTGTCCTGTGTTGTTAGAGCTGTGTAAGTACCTCCTTTGTAATTTTCATTACATGTTTCATGATGTCTTATGTAATTCATTACCACATTATGACTTCGTCCGATTTTTCTAACGGTTTCGCGATAAAAATAATTCTCAGAATGGTAAACATCAATTTTTACCATTTCCGACGAATTTAAAGAACTTTTTTTCCCATATTGATTTAGCTAACTGCAGTCACAAACTGTAATTTTAATTTTATTTGGTTTTTATAAAGCTTTATTACGACTACATGCTGATTTAAGTTAAAAATGCAAGTGGTTCTATTCTGTTGAACCAAAAAATAAATGAAAAATTTTATACTTGACTACAAAGAAAGTGAAAAAGTACCGTTATAATCCATTTTTATACTATTTTTTGTGTTTTAATTATCATTTACAGTATCAACTATGTTTCTGCAAAACTAAATTTTTTTTATTCTATCTGTATTTGCAATTTATACAGCTTTTTTACTTTAAAATGTGTTGGTTCTATCCTGATGAACCGCACTGTATATGTATGTATATTAGTATAAAAATATATGTATTAACGTATCGAGCGCATATGGTCTAGCTACCCGGCGCCTTTTAAATATGTTTTATAAATTTAGTTTATAAAATATAGAATAAATAAATAAATAAATATGTATTAGCGTTAATATACATACATATATTTTTATAAAAAAAATTTAATGCAAGTAAACCAGATTTCCTGTTTTATATCTTTTTAGACAATCAACAAGATTAAAAATTTCAAATTATATGACCTAAGATAAGATCAGACTACTAAACATTTTAGGTAACAAATTCATCTAAGATAAAATCGGTTATTCAGAGAGAGAGAGTCATCCACAATCTAAATTATTCTGATGATGATTCAAAACTGGACAAATCAACGATGTATCGCCATTTCTGCAAATAAAGCGAAAATTCTTGGAAAGAAAATAGTGCGATAATACCATAATTGAAATCAGAAACAAGACAATAATGAAAAATAAAATAATATTTTAAAATTGAAATGCTTTCGTATCAAAGGATCCCATATTGAAACTCCACTCAAATCTTTAACAGCTGCAACTTTACTAAATGGCTTTTGGTAATTTATGGGTTGGTAATTTATGGGTTGACCTCGTAAAGAAATATTAATCAAATCAACGCTACATTAACAGATGGTATAGGACTGTGTTCGACCTTCTACGTACAACACTAGTATCAAATTTATGACTGGAAGGACATCTCCGTGATTTCGGAACACAACTAAAGAAAAGTGCTATTAACATGGTATCGATATCAATAACAATTTCAAGTGACGGTCAACATAATACCTGTACCCAATTATCATCACCGATAAATTCCTCGTCATCAGACATTGCGAATATCACTCCAATTAAAACAAAAAAATAAAAAGAACCTGAATATGTATTGACTATACTAAGGCTTTTGTCATAATGGTCTTTGTCCCTACAACAGGAATTCTTCTGTGTCAGTAGAAAGTCTATTCTATCACCCTAGAAAAAAATATAGCTCAGAAAGTGTTGCAAATCTGTCCAAGTTTGTGGCCATACAATGAAGAGCCCTAACTACGACCTAAAAATCTTGTTTTCTCGGTTTACTTCAAAATACAATTACGATAAAACTGCCTCACTGAACTTTTAAACTTACAAAATTGCATCGTTCTTATGTTGTTAACACCATTATAAACTGTTAAATACAAACTTAAATCAATATCCATATGTACAAATCAAAACTACGTCGGTCATATTGGAAGATAATAAGTTATCATTTAATATTAATATGTATAAGGAAAACTTTTAACATATGGAATAATGATAAAATATGTTCCCTGAAATGAAATTTGTTATAAAATTTATATAAATTATTAACACAGACTGATTATCTTACTTATACGAAAACATATAAACATATATTTATGGTCGCCCTATTTATTGAGAATAATTCCATTTCACTGTCAATTATTTCTTTGTTATAACTATCTGTTAAGAAAGTTTCAAAAAACTTTTTGCATTTAACTTCAGTTACTCAAATCTCATGAATTGTTTTTGATTACATAAATTTCAAAAATGTATGTACAATATCGAACAAAACATAAAATAAATCACGTTGTAATGAAAATGTTTATTACATTATTATATTAAATATGTATATACATATGTAAAATAATGAACCACGGTAAGGGTGACATAATTTTTTTATATATTATAAATAAATGTTTATATTTCTTTATCTTACATACACTATTGACTAGTGCAACTATTTAGTCATTCGACATTGTAACATAAATTTGCAAAAATAATCCAATATTTACGAA
The DNA here is from genome assembly GCA_930367235.1 of Sarcophaga rosellei. NCBI lineage: Eukaryota > Metazoa > Arthropoda > Insecta > Diptera > Sarcophagidae > Sarcophaga > Sarcophaga rosellei. Next base: position 89,140 of record OV884019.1, on the reverse strand, counting down.
TAATGATCCAGTTCTTCGATTTGAACTTAATATTTTTATGTTGGAATTTTAAGGATTCTACTAATAATTTATTTTCGCTTCAGTTTTGACCGACACTACATGCAGACACCATTTACTTAGACAAATTCAATTCCTTTCAGCCCATTGAAAATATTATTCTAATAGTAATAATATAAAAATTTAATGTGCTGTTAAGTTTTTAAACAAATTGGCGTAAATTGTCTTTCGTTATATTTAACCAATTATATCCAACCATTTTCACGCTAGTATTGCATTTCCTGCAAAAGGGCTTTGTTATTTTTAAATAACACAACCCTTATGCATTAAATTGTTATATGTTACAAACTCCCAAATTTTTTTATACATTTTTTTTTTAATTTTAGGTATCTAAGCTGATTGTATTTATTCCAGACATAACAGCAATCGATTTTATATGGATACAAGAGAGGTTGTTGCCAAGTTCAGGCGTCCTGCTATCCCAAATGGAATGTAGAAAAAATAATTGTTAAAAAATCACTCCAAACTGAAGTATTTCTATTCAGTTAGTTTCTTGTAAGGCTTCAGAATTAAATTTTTTATGCACTTAATATAATTTCAATCGTTATTCATAAAATCAATTAGCAGAGTTTGGGCCTGTTCGTAAATGCATTACTGCGCTGCATATGTTCATAAATGCAAACCTTGACAGCACTGCACTTTCAAATGTTCGTAAATGCAACATTAAATCATATTATGCGCAAATAAACACAAAACACTAATCATAAAAATGGCTGATGCATTGAATGAGTGAGAGAGAGTATGAGCGTTTTAACAATAAGTTTCTTTTTTCTTCCTTAAATGTGTTCTTTTTTGCGCATTTAACAATATTTTGTCATTTGTTTTATCGTCCAGTTCAGAAATCAAATTTATTAATAATTTTTCCATTTCTGGAGTGTTTGTTCGTTCGTAAATGCAAACAAATAAATCAGCGAAAAGAAGCATCAGCAACATGTGATTAGCGGTGTGAGCGCAAAATAATCATATTATGCAGCGCAGTAATGCATTTACGAACAGGCCCCTTATGAACCATTTATAATATCTGATAAGTTTTATCTTAACTTTACTATAGTTTGCGAATGTGTAACTCAAATTACTCGTTTATGTGTAACAATTGTTACGAATTTGCTGTATGGTGTGTTATTATAAAAAAAGTTATAACATCTTATTTAATTGTGCTCAGAGCACACAAATTTATAACTGATTTCAGTAATTTTTAAACTTCTTCTTGGAATGAGAAAAGTTAATTATTAATTTTAATTAAGTCTCCGCAGTCTACTAAATAGAGTGTACAACTATTATACGCCAACCCGTCGATCAAGCCCCAACTCAGACTAACTCCGACCAGCTAGAGTTTATATTTGGTCCAAGAACCTTAAATAGAAATAAATTATTATAATTACACATGTTTTCTGAAAGTAAGGCACCGTGTCTTTATATTATGTTTTTATACAAATACACGTAGTAAAATTAAGATTATTTTCAACAAAAATTTAAAAATGTGTCAACAATTTTTATAATTTATAAATTTCATATTTACATACCAGAGAAGTAAATTATACAAATCCATTACTAAATTACTAAAGAGAAATAACATTAAAATGTTAATTAAACTCGATAAATGTTAATTCACTTTAATATTGTCCCACTTTATAAGATTACTTTATCAAAAAATTAAATAAATTTATTTTTCATATTTTTAAAATGCTTGTAAATTCGATATGGAGATAAGGAAAACTCATTAGTAAAATAAATGAAGGTGTTTAAAATTATTCGAAGTACAGTGTAATATCTCTTTCATTAACGAAACCAAAATTCTAACGAATTAATCACAATCTTAACTAATTTATTTTAAATAAATTTCATTTTTCGACATATATTTCGGTAACTTAAAAAAGGTATCTTTATTTGTCGCTTTCAAAGTATAAAATATATGCATGTATACATTTTACAGCCTTCCAAAAACGAATAAATAATTAAACGATTTTATTAAATTATTATGATGTAAGTACAAGTGTTTAAATAAAAACGAACGGTAATTTTTTCTTAATTTTAATGGCATCTATTTTATCTGCAAATGAAATAATTTTCAGAAATGTTTAAGAGATTGATTTTGTACAATTACAAATGTGTTTATTAAAATGTATGCATTTTAAATAGCTAATATTAAGAAATAAAACTTAGAAACAGGTTGTACTAATTATTTATACAACTACTTATACAAAATGAAGTAAAAAGACACAAATTTTTATGGTGCTATTATTAAAAAGAATTCAATTATAAAGATCATTTTCATTTGTTCAGCTTAATGAATTTACGATACCAATTTTGTAAATACTAAAACACTATTTTCATTAACCTAAATGTAAGAAAACCCGAATAAATATGTGCATATACTATACATACTTATGCACCTGATGTATTATTCGCTTTGATACAGGATACAGTTATATACAATATTCTAGACATCATCAAATTCTAATTCGTATGTGTCGAATAACTTATGACAGTAGAATTTGCTGTAGTTGATGAAGAGTTAGATTGACTACTGCTACTTGTTGCCGTTACTATATTTTTAGTGTCCATACTGGCCATTATCGAACTTAAAAGGTCCATTGGAGTTTTCAAATTTTGTTTGTTAGATATTTTTAAATTGCTTTTCGGCGATTTTGAAGGTGATGTTGAAGAAGACGAGTTAGTATATGTAAGTTTCGTATTTTTCACTTGTAGATTTTTTTTTATGACTTCAGAGTTAACAGTCTCTGGAGGTGGTGGAGGCAGAGGCGTTTGTGTGAGGAGCGGTGGTGGGAGTGGCGGTAACGGAGGTGTTGGTGGTACAGTGGTACATTCCGAAGGCGTCGATACAAAACTGACAATAGGACTGGAAGACACTGCAGAAACACCAACTGGTATCAGCGTATCAACGACATCAGATATTGCTACCTCTTCTTCGTGATCTACTATTAATTGAGGCTGTGAGAGTAATACTTCTTCACCCATTGCAGCAGATGATAAGTCTTGCTCAACATTAGTAACAGTGGGATTTTGAGGAAAATTTTCACATAAAGAAGGCATTACTTCTGTGGGGATAGATTTTGTGTTATGCAAATCTATAGAAGATTGTGAATTTTTTATAACGCTTTGGTTAGATATGGATTTTCGCGGTTCATCGGAAATTATTTGTACTTGAATTTTTATTTCGGGTTCCTTTTGATTTAAACTATTTACATAAGCCGCTCGGTGAGTAAAAGGATTTGGAGGTACTAGAGGCAGAGACAAAGCAGGCACAATTGGTTCGGGTAAAGTATTTTTATTTATTTGATGTGTGTTAGACAATAGTGATTCTTGGGTTGTTGATGATGCTAAAGATTTCGAGGACATACAAGAGTGTGAACCTAGCTCTTGAGGTCCTGATAATTTAGCTTTTTTTGGGGTATCCACACTTTTATTATTTTTTCTTTCCCCTCCTTTAATTACAGAAATATCTTCGTCCTTAAGCTTTCTTTTATCTCTTTTTTCTTTATGACAGTTATCTGTTGCATTAATACTAATTTTCTCTTTTTGTGGCAATGAGGAAATCTTTGAAACAACTTTATTTATCATATTATGCTCAATTACCATTTTTCGCATATCTATTTTGGATTCGTCTTTAGTAGTTTTCTTTTTAGATTGTGCAGCATTATTAAAATCGTCTATTGCCGCTTTTGATGAATCATCTGTGCCACTTTCACTGGAACGCCTACTCAAACTGTCCACATCAGTATTTTTTTTAATGTCTGTTCTCTTTGCTTTACCTTCCGAAGAACGTTTGCATATAGTCTTCTTCGTATCATCGTGCGAAATTGGATGTGGTAAAATAGTTTGCTTTTCTTTATATTGAGGAGGCTCAGCTAAAACTGGGTTATTTTTCTCATTAATAACTTCCTGTCCGGGATAATACTGACGTAGACGCAAGTGCCATGCTGTAATTAAAACCATTTAAATTTTATCTAGAAATTAATTTTAATCCTATTTACCAACACTAGTTACTGCCGTTACTGTCCGAAATTGATGAATAATATTTCGTGGCAAAAAGTATATATCGTTATCACATAATTTAATACGAGCGTATCGTATACCATCCCTTCGTAACTGGTTCAATTTAGCGTCTTCAATCCATTGTACACATTGAGAAATAGGAGGCTCATGCAAATCTAGTTGCAATGTTTCAACCAACTGATTGAAATTTTGCGCAGCAAAGGCAACTACATCTTTGGTAATCCGATTTTGTTCATAACTTTGACCGCAATGAACTGCTTTTAATATACCTTTAAAAAGTTGTAATCGAAAAATAATTTGTTGTTTTATTCAATCTTTTTTATTTCATTTCATTTTATATCTTCACTTCGTTTTATATGTTCTTACATATAACAAATTTAAAAAAAAATAAAAAAACCTCAATTGTCAATTATCTAAACTGCAAATAAACTCATATTATTATACAATCATATTGGAAATAGTAAGGCCAAGAGATTATGGCCGAGATATGAAAAGCTCGAATACATAACATAAGCCACTAATAAAATTATCTAAAATTTTAATTATTATAACTTCTATAGCATATTTTAAATCAAGTACAGAATATAAAAAAAGTATTTTTAAGGAGAACATGGAAGTAAAAGATAATCATTTTGAAAAAGTATTTTTAAAAGGAACATGGAAGTAAAAGATAATTATAATAAAAATCTGTGTGGTCTTTTGTCTTATTTACTCCCATTAGACGCGTCCCTAAGTGCTGGATAGTTTCCTAGAGGCTCTCGTGCACCAAATAAATATGGACTCACCTAAGGTCAAGGTGGTCGGTAGCAGTGCAGAGGCGCTAAAATGCAAGTGGGTATCTAAATTTACTAACTAAAGAGCTAACAGCTCTCCTCCAACGCAAGGGTGCGGATTGGTTGCAATTTCTCGTTGCTTAGTTCGCGTATGCCGTCACTGCGAGCGACCAATCTTTCTTTTATATGCATTCTCGTGGGACCAAAATTATGGAATAATGAAAAATGAAGGTAAGGTAGAAGGACAACGGACAAAACACAATAGGAACGAAGATAGCGTTTCGGACAAGGACAGAGATACAATATCGGACAAAGACCAACGACGAGCTGAGGAAGATACACAGAGGCATACATCAACAAGGAAGAATTTTCGGGTCTGTCAGAAGACTCTCTGTTAACTTCGGGTGCCTCGGAGCGCATGCGAGATGTATCGCTTGGTTTCCGGGGAGGAATCATATAATCACTATAATTCCTGCTCCAAATGGGAAACTCGCAAGAGATCAGCAATGAATCGTTTTTTCGCTACTAATAAGTCTCATGAAATTTTGAGTATGAGTGGGTCAACAGTATTGAAATTCAACTACTCAGAAGACTAAGCTACATACACCTTGTTCGGCAAGACGCGCTGTTAAATGACACAAAGGTGGCAGGTAATAGTAAGGAAAGGCGACCGAAATACGAAAGAGCAAATAATAGCTCGAGGGCCTAATTAGTTATCTTATATAAGCTAGTCAAGAAGGGCCCTTAGCTATATTCCTACAAGGAAAGACAACTTTTCAAGAAGCATGCGAAGAAGGTTGCTTAATTCGAAAGAATTCACCTACCAGTGTTCTCTTGGGAAGATCAGTCCCTGAAGACCAACCATTATGAAATATGACAAAAAGTAGATGGTCGGCTTGTTGATCGGATCGCTCTAATCAAATGCAGAATGGGCAAAGAGGGTCAAACTGCGGGAACGGGAAATCGTAGGAAATAGGTAGACAACTATTGAGGTAGACTTTCTACTCGCGGTTAAAAATGGAGGAGAATGAGAGCCAGTAGATGGGATTGTCACGAAGGGCAGAGTATCATGGACTGTGAACACATTCGAGTCGTTTAAGTCGCCAGGTCCTGATGGAATTTTTTCCGGCATATTACAGAACTTATTTGACAGCGTACTACAATTACTGAACATATTTTCAGAGTATATACATATATTGAGTGATTTCCCACTACCGATTTAAATTTGAACCATCCGATAGATGGTCCACCCATTACTATGGAAGAGATAGCAACCCCACGGTAAGTTATCTATAGTCGCTTGGTGCACGTGCTTTTGCATTTATTGAAGAAAAGTTAAATGGCAAATTCGACTCTCGATCAGAAAAATGTGTCAAATGGGGTTTTCCGAAGAATCAGAAGCTAATTTTTGTGGTTACCAAAACAAACTTATGATGAACCTATTGATGAACTTATTGAATCAAACTAAAGGATCAGAGGCAGACGATCTATTATACCTACTGGCAAAGGAAGCAGACATTAAAAGTTAGTGCTAATCCAAAAGCAGATACTCAGACTCAAACAGAAGATTCTTAACCGGAAGCAGATGACCTACTCACTAATGCCGTTTTCAACAATGACCTGGACACATTTGAGAACGCATGAAATCTCCTTATAAATCAAAATGTCAGCTGGCTATCGATGATAAATTCCTTGCACAAATACTAAATTGAAAATTTTTAAAGGACCTCGTGATCGAAGAATAACATATAATCGATATGATTTCAGGACTATGGCAACAATATCCGAAAACCACGTCTATTGGTCAAGTGACTCTTCCAACAGCTGGAAGAAAATTTCTCTGATACGTATTCGCCAGCAGAGAAATTTTCGACTATTAGAATAATGTGCGCTACCGTACAAAATGATTTCGAAATTGATTTTGTAATAGGTTATCTAAATTTGCCTCAAAAATTGAATGGAATTTCAGTGATCCAGTACGTTAACTCAAAAAGGCGTTTTATGGATTCAGAATATCGGGTTTCCAGTGGTATCGAAGACTGAAGGAGAAACTAAAGCAGTATATTTATAAGAATTGATGGCCCGAAATTTGTGTTAGTGACAGCAAAAATTTTTGGATACTGTTTTTCAACAAGATTTTAATAAGATTAAATCAAGGTAATTATTTTCAGTTAATTTTTAGGCGATTTAAAAGCAAACTATGCAAATCATGATCATGTAATAATATCCATATCAAGAATTAATTTGAGCACTTATGTATTTGTCAACATTGAAAAACTGACAAACGAATACTCTGATATCAAAAGAAACAAGTAAACATGGTGCTCTATACAAAATTGAATGATCCAATCCAATCCAATATACGGAGTCGTTGATGCAGCCTGGAATTTTGCGGAAAAAAATGGGGTTAATGAAGGCAACTGCATTGAATTCTCTACTGGAGCCTGTCGTCTTCGTAAAGCATTAAGCTCTACTGTGGAACTGATTCTTAGTAAGAGATCTCCAATCACTAGTATTTTCGCCATCTAAGCTGGTTGGCATCCTGCCCTTATTAATTTTATAAGGGTTCCTGATCATATATACATCTCGGGAAATGGCATGACAAATTTGCTATAGATGGCACACTTCTATCGAATACCAATCCACACATGAAAATAGCTGTTAAATTATGTAATAGACCATGACAAGTCAGGGGTTCCTGATTACAGGGGCATCCCGGGCAATTGTGTAGCTGTTCAATTGCTACAGTAGGCGCCCTCCTAGAGAGTATTATTTATTGGCCGACAATAGCGACATCTCTGCCATTGTATCTATTCTCACGATTCATTTCATAATGGGTTTGCATGCGCAAATACGTCGCTTACCTGCAAATGACTTTAACAAAGCTTATAATTCGGTGGAGGAAAGAGAGAGTATTTGCATTTGGTCACCCATTCTTGAGAGTCTAACGGAGCTATTCCTACTTGATCTTGGGTCGATGATTTAATTCGTCACACTTTAACTTGATTCTAAGCGAACCACTTTTTAATGCGAAGCCCTGATGTTGGTTATTGAGACCGGTTAGTCAGAACTTACAAAATAGCTCTGTGACTTTCCCTTATGTCGACCTGCAACGGGGCGTTATGTATTTTCAACTGAGTTTTGATTTCTTCACAACTGATCCTATTATTAGCCAAAACCCACAAAACTATAACAAGGCGCGGATCATATTTCTATGATAATTATATATGTCAAAGTGTTAAATATAATTTTAAATATGATATTTATTTGACACCACACATCTAAGCCAATAATCCTTTTTTATTTCTATTTTCCATGACAATATTTTAGGACAGCAGACTTAGTTGAATTAAACCAAAGCGTGGTAAATATTCTGTACTAATCAATAGAAGGAGTTAATTATAAGAATTTTCGAAATATCTCCCTTAAGTAATTAAAATTTTGTGTTTTACTTACCTACAGCTGCCGTCGTAATACGTTCATGACCATGTCCTACATGGTCTGCATGTGCTTTAGTACGATCCTCTATCATAGTTTCTCGAGCTTCCGAGAGGCGTGGCAAATATTGCAAATTGCGGAGTTCATTAATTCGCGTTCTAAACCAACACTATTAAAATTTTTCATTTAATTTAGAATAAAAAGTATATACCTTTGTCTCTTTAATGGTGTTTTACTATTTAACTCAGCAGTGGGTACCAACTGCTCTCCAGATCGTATCCATAAAATAGGACCATCATTTGACAGACGAGGATCCGTTTGTAATATTGAATATGGGCCCCAGGGCATAGTCTAAAAATTATGAAATTAATATTGAATATTTCTGCCACCAACTAGGTATAAAAAATATGAAAGAAAATGCATGTTTCTTGCAGTAAAAAATTTTACTTTTACTACCTCAAGTTTGCGAACAAAAAATTATCTATAAAATTAAAGCTTGAAATCTATATTATTATTATTATAAATTAAAACACGACTTTGGATAGAGAAAAATCGTCAAATCTAACGAATAGCAATATTCCTAGGTAGAAAATAATATACAGAAAAGATATTATTACGAAATACATCATTTAAAAGTGTTTTGTATGATGATCTTAGCTTCCTTTACAACTAAAAGTCTTGTCTCTGCGGGTATATGTTATCTTATGTCTGAGCTGAAGAAGTCGCCGTAGTCTAGTAGGTAGTGTGTTGGCTTACTAGACGCGAGGCCACGGTTCAAATCCCCGGTCAGACATCAAATCGAAATATGAAAAAATATTTCTTCGGCGAATTCCTCTCAGCAGATTTCTGGCAAAAACTCTGAGTGTAAATAAAATTGTCATGTAAAGTTTCTCAAAAATCTGTCGTTCGGAGTCGACTTCAATCTGTAGGCCCCGCCACTCAAGTATAAAATTAACACGCACAACATGAGTGGTGTTGACAAGCTGGGCCGTAATCCTGCCTCAAGGGTTGTAATGGCCAATTATGTATGTATGTCTGGGCTGAAAGAAAACAATTTAAGTTACACAGTACCCATTTTCGGCTAAGCGGCAGTGGCCAAGTGCTTTGTAGCTTGCCTTGAACGAAAAAAAGCTATTACCTAAACTCATACCCAAATTACTTAAACAGTCTGTTATTCATATTATTCATGTTATTCATACATATTTCGCTTAATAACAACAAGATTACCGACTTCCTTTGCGCGCATTATGCCCCAAACAGTTACATTTCCAAATCCGTGTTATGTTGCGGTTTTTAAGTATTCGCCTGCTTCCTTCACACAGATTTTCGTTCATCACTACCGAATATGTTAATATTTATAAAAAAAATTTCTTTATGCATACCCTAAATATATTTTAATTTATAATAAAATTTGAGACTTTAAGCTTCAATTGGATATTAATAATAATAAAGTGTCTTTTGCAGATAAATTTTTGTTAAAAATATTTTTTTGAGGGGCTAAGTTTACAATTTTTTTCACACTATATTCATGTGTATAAAAATGGAATCCAAATTAGATATTTGGATTTTTGTATTTTCTAAAAGTAAATAATAATAAAATTTGTACTGGGTGTCTTAATATAATGTCTATAATATAATATAATAATATTACAATTAATAAACAAATAAAAAATAATAATAATTCTAATGGCAAGTTAGATGTATTATTTGTGTCCTAAGTTCAATTCCCACCAGAACTTCTTTCTATGAACTCAAATTTTTAATGTTTTTAAAAGGGTAAAAACGTAACAATATGTATATTAACAGGAATGATAATACTACAGACCGAAGAACGAATTTTTAGACTACTACCAATTGCAGATGCCATAAAACGTAATTTTTAGACTACTACCAATTGCAGATACCATAAAACGTAATAACAAATAAAAATAAAGAAAACCCACTTACAATTAAACCACCGGTAATAAAATTTGTCTGAAAAACTAAAAGCAATCTTAATGAGGAGCTAAATCCAAATAACCTCAAAATTGTAAATGTTGAACAAAGGAAAAAATTAGCCGTTATCCTTAAAACCGAAAGTACTGAGGAAAGTGAAAAAATAAAAGAAGTGACACAAAATGAATTAAATGGAAAATACGAAATTAAAGTGCCGAATCAACCAGAAATGAATATAAGTAGAATGAAACTTAAATTTTAGGAAAACGAAGTAATATACAAACTAAAGAAAAAATTAAATTTTAGAAAACAATGAAGTAAAAGGCCTGCAAGTTTTTAAATATAGAAAGAACGGTCGAATTTTGTACTGTAACGTCTGTAATGATGCTTTAATGCAATGCATTAAATGTCATGGTGAAAAAAAGTAAGAACACATTATAGCAATTTTTCGGGATTTTAAAAGAGCGCTTGAGACGATGAATAGAACATAAATATAATACAGCAAAAACTTAACAATTACGGTATACAGAAAAATGAATTGAAATGATTTGAGTCATATTTGACAAATAGAAGACAGGCTACAAAAGTAAATAATATTCAAATCACGATTGTTAATGAATACGACGTAGCGTAGGGTAAATTTAGAAGCATTAATATTTATCATATACATATATAGTCGACATGTCAAACGTAATACGTGATTGTGAAATAGCATTATAAGCGGATAAGCTTAAAATAAAAAAAGTAAAATTAAAACAGTGAAAATGAAATAGTAAAGTTTTATAATGGACAATAAATTGAATTTGAAAGACCACATTGACTTCATTAGCAGGAAAATAGAAAAGAAAATTAATTTTTTTGAAGATTAAAGAATCAACTAACGATAATGACTAGAATCAATATTTACAAAACAACGATTAAGCCTCATTTCAAACACAAGTCGAGAATTCTATACACCTGCTACATAAATAAACAAATTAATAGAACTATGGTTAAAAAATAGGAATCAACGGCGTTGTTTCTAGGCAACGATAGATAGCTGTACCATTATCCTAGGACCTGATACAGCAGACCAATCACTCGCTTACCTGGAACAATAATACATTACGAAACTGATACAATGCAAAATAACAATCAACTGGTAATTATGGCAACAACAGCTGCCAACCGAATAAGATGGAAAAAAACTGTGTAGAAGCCATATGCTCCCAAGAGGGGTAACAAAAAAACATGATGCATATGTTTGGATCCTTAAAATGGCTAAATATAGTACAGAAACTACAAACAAACATCTTAAATTTTATTTATGAAGTAAAAGGTGCAACCGTACCGAATAAGAAACAACAAATACTTCAGAATTCAACGAACAACAACGGCTATGTCAAGCTTAATAACACAAATGTATTTAGAAAGTATGTGATATTTAGAAATTCAATTACTTATTCGTAAAGTGATTTTTCTCTACATATTTAAATATAAAGTATTTGTAACGCTAACAAAAAGTAATAATAATAAAAATAATAATAAAAAATAAGAAAATAATTTTATTATTTTTAAATAATAATAAAATAAATTTATTTTTAAATAATAATAAAATTAATTTATTTTTAAATAATAATAAAATAAATTTATTTTTAAATTATAAAATAATTTTATTATTCTTGGACTTAATTCATGTAATGTAGGTAATATGCAAAATTATGGAACCGTAGTAAAGAACTGACTGACTGAAGTTATACTTTAGGAATAAAAAATGTTCTTGTAGTGTCTATACCGACAGCGGATAAACACAATTATGTACGTCGACCTTTAAGGTTTTAGGTCGATATATCCAGTCCTTTCTATTAAAATTTCTAAGAAGATTCATCGGCCTATAATTGAGGTTTCTGTTAAATATGTGACATGCTATGTTATAAGTAAGCCTGTTAAGTGTTCCCTCGTTGTGACTTTTTTGAGGCAAATTCGGTTAGGGGTAAAAATACACTTTTTTAAATCGCATGGAAAGATTGGATATCAAGGATGTGGCACATGCCGATGATGTAGTTATTCTGGTGGGCGTTAAATACCTATCGATGTTTGGAAAACTAATGAAATCCGCCTTTGGGGTTTAATCCACACGGGTCGAAAAAAGCTGTCTGTGTAGTGTACAGTTTTCGCATAGGTACAAAATTGATACCTTCATGGCAAATGGTCGTCGCCATGCATATCTACCTACCATATAGGTTAGTTAGTAATAATACTAACAAAGGTTTTGTCCGAGTTTTTTGGAGTCCGAGCGCAAATAAATCCATATTTGTTAATCCACGCGGTATATAAATTTGAAATTATTTGCCACATACAATATAAAGAAAATAAAATTATATTAAACATACTTTTACCTTTTTTAGAAATGGGTTTTGTTCTATACGTCCTAACAAATCTGGAAAATAGCCTCCAACTTCTTCATGGACTTTTCCTACTAAACTTATTTGATGTAAGGGTCCATAACGAAAAGTACCTTCAGAATAATTACGAACGACCTACAAAACTTTGGCATTATTATTAATACTTTAATTAATCGAAAACAACATCACCTGTTCATAATATTGCGCCATTGTACACGTTTCAATATCGGAATTTCTTCCAAGTACTCCAGCCTTTACAGTTAAGGTTGAATAATTTTCAGCCATATGTTCCAACAAATCTGGCAAATATCTGGCAGCATCATGCACTATGCCCATAACGTGATGGGCATACCCATCTTCATCTTCAGCGAAACATATTTCAAAAAACTCGTTAACTAATTCTTCCAATTCATCAGAAGAAAGAGTTTGTATCTCGTCCTGGTACAAATGTACTACGGAAGCTCCTCCATTCGGATATACTTCTACTTCAAAGTACTGACCATATTTAAGATGCTCAAGTCCCACAGGAGTACGGTTATTGTTTCGACTAGTTCGGGTAATATTTGGTGCTGGTTCCATTTTTGAACTCTGCGTTCCCACACTTACGCGTTTAATTTTTGATCTTTTATAACATCTAGAACACTCACGACTGCGAGATGATGAACTCATACTATGTTTTGTAGATGAAGAAGGCAACGACGATTTATGGCGATGATGTGTATGATTGCTACTTCCAGAAGAAGATCGTCTGGATGATGTTGCCGAGTGCGACGATGACGACGAAGTTAATGAAATAGGTGTAGAGGAAGTTTGCATGGTGCTACTTGTCACATTGGCTGCATTTAAACAGGATGAATTCTGCGAAATATATTGATTATTTATTACAGTGTGTGAAGTTGCTGTTAAAGTATGAGATTGATTTGTGTGAGCTAATGAAAATGATTTTTGTGACGGTGAAGGCATCATTTTATTTTCAATGCAATTTTTCTTCTCCATATGATTAGGTTCGTTTCCTTTCATTTCTTTTTCGTTGCCTTCTTCTTTAATTTCCCTTTTTATAAATGAAGAATGATACACATCTTCACGTAATGATGTATCTAATAGTGGAGTTGTCGCATTTTCTGATTTGTTCTCTGTATTAAAATTCAATTGCCGTGCAACATCATTTGGTCGTTTTTGAATATGGTTTTTAAGTAATGGTTCGCTTTCTATTTTGGTTCCCATATTAGTTTCACTAAATTTAATATTATTCGGAGTAGTTACTGCTACCAGGTTATTTTTTGAAAACACGTTTTCAATATTTGATATATCGCTTATAATTTTTTTATCATCTGTTATGGATTTTTCAACTTTTACATTTTGAACGCAGCATAAATTATTCTCAGTGTCATTTCTGTTTTCATTCACATTTCCATCACCGTTTTCATTAGTTTGGCGATTTACCACTGTCTTTTTTTTATCCACAATATTCTCATCCAATTTATTTTCTGAATCTATTTTGAGATTACATTGACTGTGTTTGTTGCTTTCCGAACTTTTGCGATTATTTGACTCATACGATGAAACTAATTTTTCCACCTGAAAATAAGAAGAAAAATGGATTTACCGTTCTTTTTATGTAATTTCTAGTTAAACTACTGGAAAGAAATAAATAACAAAATGAACACAATACTTTTGTTGCTTAAAATAATTTTTAAAATTTTTTTAAAAGTTTTCCAAAAATATTATATGTATTTAAATATATCATTAATAACAATACCTTCTACTAGCTTGTCAGATTTATGAAAATGGACTTTAGGATTTGTATTCATTGAAATTTTATATTTTCTTTTTTGTTTTTAATTTTTTTTACTCTGTCTTTTTATATATTGTCAACTGTATAAATTGTAATTTTATTAATGGAGCAACAAAGTATTTTTTGACTTTAATTCTGAATTTATAATCTGCTTTATGTGCACATATGCTCTAGATACCCGGCGCCTTTAACTTTATTAATAAATTATTTATTTACAAAATATAAAATTAATAAATAAGTATTTTATTTAAAGAAAAATGTAAATTTTATGCAATTACAATTCTTAGAACACGAGCGTGTTGTGCCTTTTTAATTGTTTTATATCTTCTTATTCTCACTCTTAGTATTTTTTTTCCACGTAAACTTAGTTAACGTTTTAAGTTCTATTGTGGTGTAAAAGAATAACTTGCTTAACAGAAAAAAATATATTTGCTTAAAAATTAGTTTGAGGTATTTTATCACTGGATTCACTAGATTTTTTGAGAAACAAAAGTTACAAACAATCAAACAACAACATATCACATTTTATACATATATATTTTAGTTTAAACGAGGTGTATTTTTGTAATTACTTAATTTTTTAATTAGTACATCAAGGATTAAAATAGCCAATTGGTCAAATTTTACTTTTGAATCTTATATTGACCGTAAAATGTCAATTTAAGAAGATAATAATGAAATACTACAATTTTAGTATAATTTATCTATTTCATTAAACATGTATTTGTTCCTTTTTATTGAGGTATGTGTTTCATTAACCTGAAATTGTTAACCTTTTCAAGGAATTTTGTCGAGTATAATGGGCTTTTAAAATTTCCTCTTCGAAGTAATGTACCGCTCTTGGTAGTGAACAGTGTTCATTGTAATATAGGTTCTTACTCTCAAATTAACGATTTTTGTATTCAAATTAAATTTTTTAAAAGTCAAACACAACTTTTTGCAACACAAATTCAATTTTTTTCATTTCAAATTAAATTACTTTTATTTCAAATTAAAGTTTTTGTATTTCAAATTAAATTATTTTTATTTCAAGTAAAATTTTTTTTTCAAATTAAATTTATTAACTTCGAATTAATTTTTTTTAATATTTGGACGGGTTTTATTGCAACATTTCTCCAGATGCAGCTAATGACAAATTCATGGTCATATCGAGATAATAATTGTTACAATCTGAATGTGTTACCGTTTCGACTGATTGTTTGGTCCAAATTAATGTCCGGATCAGTCAATAAATTACATGCCTGAAAGCTTTGTTTTAGAAAAAACCTTTTCTATTATATTAAGCATAGGTAAGTAAGGAGGAAGAAACATTAAAATATGCCCGGACTCTGAAACCTTATCTTTTACTTCTTGAGTTTTATGCATTATCAAGAACCAGCCAAGCACCTTCGATGTTGGAAAAAACTAAAAGCACCCTGTTTTTAAAAAACTTGAACTTTTCACAAAACTTAAAGCTTCGTTTATATTTGATCGTATTATTATAAAACTAATTTTTAAATTTTCAGCCAAATAAACAAAAAATTTAGTTCGAAGTTAAATAAATTTAATTTGAAATAAAAATAATTTAATTTGAAATGAAAATGATTTAATTTGAAATGAAAAAAAATTGAATTTGTGTTGCAAAAAATTGTGTTTGATTTTTAAAAAATTTAATTTGAATACAAAACCGTTAATTTGAAAGTAAAAACCTATATATAGGGTGTTTTTTATAGAGGTATAGAACTTTAAGTTGCAATAAAACAACGATGGATTATTCGATTGACATGAATTTTATTTATCCGAAAGATAATCTTGTGGCATTACATTTTAAATATGATTTCTGGCATATGACCGCCACGGTTGGCGCGGATGTAGTCCAATCTGGATATCCAATTTTCGATGACTTTTTCCAAAATTTGTGGCCGTATATCGGCAATAACACGGCGAATGTTGTCTTCCAAATGGTCAAGCGTTTGTGGCTTTACCGCATAGACCAATGACTTTACATAGCCCCACAGAAAGTAGTCTAGCGGTGTTAAATCACAAGATCTTGGAGGCCAATTCACAGGTCCAAAACGTGAAATTAGGCGGTCACCAAACGTGTCTTTCAATAAATCTATTGTGGCACGAGCTGTGTGACATGTTGCGCCGTCTTGTTGAAACCACATCTCCTGGACATCATGGTTATTCAATTCAGGAATGAAAAAGTTAGTAATCATGGCTCTATACCGCGGATGGACTCATTCGGGTCTTCCTCAATGCTACGCTCTACAGCAGCAATAGCTTCTTCTGTACGCACCGTACAGCGTCTCTGGGGATGCGAGTTATCAATAAGAGACAACGTTCCATGGTTAATCGAATTAACTGCTCCGATGGACGATTTTGTCGACGATAAAATGGACGTAGTGCGCGATAAGTTTTCCGCACAGAAACATTATTTTCGAAATAAAATTGCACTATTTGCAAGCGTTGTTCAGGCATGAGTCTATTCATGATGAATTGCCAAACCAAACTGAGAATAAATCACTTGACAGCTGTTAATTCGGTCGCCATCTTGAAAAGTAATGCCAACTTAAAGTTCTATACCTCTATAAAAACACCCTTTATAAGTAAATCATTAAATTTAAAATTTGAAGTCGCTTTTTGTCGAATGAAGCCACTTTTGAAAAGAGGAATAATTTTGGATAGATAAATGTACTTAGGTTAATGTAAAATGGGCGACTTATTATTAGCAGAAAATGTAAAGTTTATCCCTGCGTAATCCACAAAACTAATTGTTTTATAAACTTGGATAACGTTATTCAATATTTTGGAAAAGTTAACCCAGGAACAGAATCAAAATCGGATTAGGGGTGAGCGGTATATATCTATGTTTTAAAAACACTCGATGTAATTAAAAAGTTTTAAAAACAGGTTAGATGCGTTGCATAAAATACCGAGTTTGCGTCAGTATATTCGTGGCAATGTGAACCTGTCGCATAACCACTTCAGACTTTGTTGGATTTAAACCTTTTGCATCTAGTAGTGAGAACCAGAACTGTGAAGACTACTTTTGGAATAATGGACGAAAAGTCCAACACGTTTCATTAGCGGTCAACGTTACCGGATAAGTTGAATAGAAGACAGCGCGATTACTGAGTCAGAGTAGAAACAATTTTGTTGTTGGGTGTTGGGTCACAGAATGAAATATTTAAATCAGTCGAATAATATGGTTAATATAACTTGGACAAGAAATACAGAGGTAGGCAGCTTTTCTTACTGACACCGAACAGCATTGAAATTATTTTTGATAAATAAGTAAAAACAAGTATCCTAACAACAATTTAAAAGGTAAAACATGACTTATATTGAATATGGGAAATGTTCAGAATCTTAAAAACAAATAAATATTCAATAAGAACAATTTCCATAGGATTAAGATTATTTTTAAATAAATAAAAATATGATTTCGATAAAATTTGTGAGTTATTAACGAATCATTTCTTTCACCTGGATAATAATATTGTCGGATGTGGGAGCTTAAGTGTACCTGTTGGGGATGTGGTGCATGACTAAAGGTTACCCTAATGTCGTGAGAGGACTGTCTTCGAACTGACGTCTCTTGAGCGACCTTTTTGACCCGCCCGATGACGTATATTTTTCTATGCCCCTAATCCGAAGTGTTAAGCGACATGTGCTCACTGATACCTGG
Source organism: Sarcophaga rosellei (assembly GCA_930367235.1). Lineage (NCBI taxonomy): Eukaryota > Metazoa > Arthropoda > Insecta > Diptera > Sarcophagidae > Sarcophaga > Sarcophaga rosellei. Next base: position 71,071 of record OV884019.1, on the reverse strand, counting down.
GCACCTCAGGGAGTATTAGATTTTTCTACAAAGTCCTTATCATGCTAGCGGGGGCTATGGCATGATGACCTCCCTACCCCCTCACTCGTGGGACTTATATGGGATTCTCTCTCTCACTATCGGATGAAGACGGTGATAATGCAATCATGGAAAGGCTCCTCTTCACTCGTATCCAGATTGATACTGAGAGCAATGAGGCGGGGACCTCCCCTTCTAAAAATCCACTTATTAGACAGGATGCTTCGAACCCAATAGTGCAATCAGCTACTGATACGGACTGCGTGGGAAAAAGTATCTCGTCTGACAAGGGGGTTAAAATTGGGCGGAAAGTAAAGGTGGGTGAAGAGTAAAGGTGTTGGTGTTCCTTTTTCAATGGATAAAGGAAAGGGGGTAGAAACTACCGCTAATCCTTTATCCCAGAAGGTGGATGTAAGGTTGGAGGCGAAGGAGTGTACTTCAACAGATAAGCCTTCCATGTAGGTTTCTCGCAAGAGAAATCACATGAACAGAAACACATCTGACGAGGTGAATCCCTCCGTCTCAAAGCGACATAAAAAACAGGGAAGCCTGGGAACTAACTCTTCACTTCAATTGGCAGGATGCTTCGAACCCAATAGCGCAATCAGCTATACGGACTGCGTGGGAAAAAGTATCTCGTCTGACAAGGGGGCTAAAACTGGGCGGAAACGTTCCGCTTTGCATAAAGAGAGGAATTCGTATCGCAGGGCTTACGTATTACGGAAATGTCCTCAGTCGGAGGTATGTAAAATGATAGCACTATAAATTTGGTATTAAGGGAAATTTCCATGGCAATTACTTGGTGTTGAGAATTGACATGGAGTTGTCTATGTGGAATGTTAGATTTAACAAGGACTCCTATACCCTGTTTCGATGTTGTGTTCTGCACATTGTTCGTGAAGTAACAGCTATAGGTTAGAGGGCGTGTACTTGTCAACTGTGACAAGTACAGTGCCCGGAGGTCGAATTGACCCATTGTACTAACCTAACAGCTACAGTTCTTGGGATGGATAGGTGTAAAATTCCAAGCGCAGTGTGTTTCTTGAAGCGATATTAAACAAGGATCCATTTCCCTCATTAAAATTTGAAGGTTATAGTAGTTATTTTTAAAGCCGTTGATATTCCATTGCAGTATTGTAAAGTTCATATTAAGAAAAATTAGGATGAACGTGTGGAAGTTTATGAGATGTAGATGGATTTCTCGTGGAGTTAGTTTTCTAAGTTCATAGTAGTCACATCGGGAGATTCTGATGGTAGGTAACATTGATTTTCTTTTAATATTTTTATAATATATAATAATTTTATTGCAGACAATGGTGAGGTGTATGGTTTTTGGATAGGGGTTGAAGGATGTTTTGGTGTTTGTAAGGGTAAATCTTTTACTGAAGGAATTTTTGGTGTTTCTATGGAGGAAGTGTATTTTCTTAGAAATGTTGTGATGTTAGATTCAGTTGATGGTTGTTTTTCATATGATGTTTTGGAGCTATTTACGGAATGTTTCAATGTGTCTAAGGATGATTGATCTTTGACTGAAGGAATTTCTGTTGGTTCCATGGAGATTTTTTTTGAAGAAGTTGTGTTGTGATTGTTCCTCGTGTGAAGTTTTAGAGCTAATTAGGTTCTGTATTTTTTTGGAGGTTGATGGTTAATTGTCTGAGATTGACGGAGATGTTTCTACATTATGTATGGAATTAACGGATGTCCTTAATTTGGAGGAATAGCATAGTTTTTATCGTCTGAGGAGTGATTTTCAGAGCAATTTGAGCATAAAGTGCGTGTACATTCCGTGGCATCGTGAGGTGGTAGGCTGCATTGTGGGCATGTAGGGCTACCCTTGCAACGTTTCTTGGTATGGCCTAAACGCTGGCAATTTTTGCAGAACATCGGGTTTGGGTAATAGAAATCGACACATCTGTTACACCTTGCTCTTTCATCTCGTGTACGATCTCAGATTCTGGTACATCTTTTAAACACGGTGCAAATATAACACCTTTGATAGAATTTAAGGTGTGGTGCAGGCGCAGTTTACAGGATATTTTGCAAAGGTTTGCCAAAGTATTTGTTTTTATAAATTTTTCAGCAGCACGTGTGTTGCATGCTAGAATGAGCACGTTGACGTCTCTGGGTTGAGAAATTGAAGAATAGTATGTAGAGATGCACGCAACACCTTTCTTAATAGCAAAAGGGCTGAATTTGGATAACGGGTTTTCAGATTCAATTGAGGACATTAAAATATATTTTGGGTGACAAGGAGTGCTGTTTCTTGGAGTGGGTAAGTCTGGGAAATCATTTAACCTATGTTTTTTCGGGGCGTTATCTGAATACTCCCCTAACAGATGGAATCTGTTCTTATCCGGTGGCCCCGGAGCCATCTCTAATATTATGTTAATGTATTCTGGTTTGATAAATTACTCTTCTTTAGTAAATTGAATTAATGAAGGTATAAATTAAATACTTCCAAACAGTGGAAAAGAGAAAAAAAGAAAACGGTAAACCGGTACTTTGTTTGCAATAAATGCTCAACGAATAACAAGTGAGAGACAAAAATTAAAACAACCGTACGCTTTGCCAAGTAGTCATATAAATATCAATAAAGCTACAATATTAATAACTAATTTCCACACAAGATGTCATGTATCACTGGAATCATATATTCTGTAGATTTGTTGGACACGCCGGAAGATGAATTTTAATTAAATCTTTCGGAACAAAAAGTTACGGAAGTCAAAAATATTTTAAGATAAGAAAATGAAAACCAAAAAAACTAAAGCATCCAAATGGTGGTATGAGCATTTCTACTAATTCTAAACTTGCTATAATTATAACAAACAGCAACAATAGTAATACACAAAAAAATATCTCTTCCAAAAACCTCTCCCATCTATTATTTTGGAATCTTTTGATCCATCTGCCTACTCTCCTAAATCTAGGAAAGCAATGAATTCTTTTTAGGAATATGTCCAAACGGCTAAAAGCACATCTAAATTTATATAAAATTAAATTTTATATTAAAATTAATCTCATAATAGTTAAAATTACATTAGTGATGACAAGAATTTGATGTGAGAGTAATTAAATTATGGTGGTCCAGGCCAGCTTATCTTCTTGATTGTCGTAGAATGCCTTTCCTGGAGTTCTGATTTCTGCTCTTCTCTACGGGAGTGTTTTTAGGCGTCTATTTTGAGGGGGGCGGGATTGCATTCATAATTATCTTTAGGTTTTCTTGGTTATGTGCTTTAATTTTCTTTTTATCTATTTTTATTTATTTGAATGATTGCCATCATGAGCATAACCAGAACTCAATGGAATATCAAAGGTTATACGAACAAGTGTATTGAACTCTAATTGCTCATAAGAAATTATATTCCGAAAATAATTTATCTCAAAGAGTAGTGATGGCCATCAAAAAACATCGATATTTTTTCGATGTTTTATTAATTTTTCACAAAATACATCCACGTTTTCTATTTATTTGAATGATTGCCATCATGAGCATAACCAGAACTCAATGGAATATCAAAGGTTATACGAACAAGTGTATTGAACTCTAATTGCTCATAAGAAATTATATTCCGAAAATAATTTATCTCAAAGAGTAGTGATGGCCATCAAAAAACATCGATATTTTTTCGATGTTATATTAATTTTTCACAAAATACATCGACGTTTTCTATGAGACGATTGATTTTTGTAACAAAATAGAAGTGAAAAGGACTTCCTGTCACTTTGAGGTACTAGAGTACTACGAGTTAACGATTTATTGCACTGCCTTCAATATATATTCTATACCCTATAACTTCAATATGTTGTTTTGTGCCAGCAAGAATAACTGCCTGCCTAATACTTGACATGCAGCCCTTAAAATGCATCATAGCAGTACAGGTTTCAGGTATGTGTTCTGGTGATTCGTTCTCCTCATCACATAACTTACAATACCTCTGTATAGCTTATTTATATCTCATATATCTCTATCTATATATCTCATGTTTTGCTGAGCAGAACTTTCCTTGAACTTGTTTAAAACCAAAATATCATCGATGTTGATCAATGAAAAGACATCGAAATGTATTGGTAAGATACATCGAATGTTTTTAAAACATATGTTTATCGTCCATCACTATCATATAGACCTATTTTCACCCACTGTTGGGCTTAACCATACCAATTAATTATATAAGCTAAAAATTCGGCAGCCTATTCATAGAGGAAACTGCACTATATATGGTAAAATATAAATTTACTATAATTAACAAATGTTTACCAAGTAAAAGTTGTACTAATACACTGAATAGTCAGCAGAGTCCTGCAGTTAACAATGCTAAGAGTAACATCTTAACTGATTACATTATTCAGCATAATTGCTTTGTTTTTATGACGGCACAACTACGCACCACAGTATGCATAATTTTTACAGACATTTAGATTTATATTTTGGTCCTCCGGATCTAAAAGTACAGTACTTTTGGAAAACTTAAGGTCATTTCTCGATAATTATAAAGCTTTTCGTAACACCTCAACCAAATTCTTCAAAACCTAGGCCAAAATTCTTTGCAAATAAAGCAGATTGGGAAAAGTTGTGTGATCTCTTGTTTTAATCCAAAGAAAATCGTCGAATTAGTAATAATATCAATCAAAAAGCAGCCAATATTCAAATATCACACTTCAAAGCACAAATTATTCCATTCCGCACGTTATTTCTTCAATTAAGAAACCAGTTCCTTGGTGGAACAATTCTTTTAATGAGCTTAAAGGGGAAAAATTGATTATACAGGCTACTGAAACTTACTTCTAGTACTGTTATATTTTAAACTTTAAAAATACACTAACCAAATTAAAGATAATCAAAAACATTTCCGGTTACACAGCGGAAATAAATCCTGAAATGCCAATCAAGAAATTATGGTCTAATATTAGAACATTCTGCGACCTTCTATATTCAATTCATACCGTCATTATTTTGGAACACATTAATCAATTTTCATATTGTTCTAGATGTGGGGGAGTAGTAACAATTGTTCTTAAGAATAAATCCAAACGGCTTAAAGTCCAAGTAAAAATGGCTAAGAAACACTACTTAGATTTTTCTTAAGAATAATTCTTCCAATTATAAAAATTATATTAAGCACAGACCATGAATTTGAGCACTAAAGACATATTCATCCAAATCCGAAACTTGCCATTCTAACGATTACAGTTATTGTATATTACACGCCATTTCAAAAATACTCAACAAAGAATTATTATCTATATATCTGTTAGTGTATTCTTTTTTGTAGTGTATAAATAAAGTAATTAAACTAGAAACAAAAATAGTATAACTAGCTGAAGAACTGAGAAACCAATGCTGTAAAGATCAGTTATATTAGTGTCTTATAAGTTGTCACAACCATATAAAAATATGTAATACACAAATATTTGCTCAGTATTTGCATTGTTGGACAAGGGAACACTTATATATGTACGCAGATTTGGTAGCATATAAGATCTGACAATAATCTGCTTTTATCAGTCTTATTCCTATAACACTTATTAAAAAGGAAAATATATATTAATTGGTTCATAATAAATCTTATAGCCTTTTGAAATTACTATTTTCCAAAGAAAATATTTTACCGTATTATTAAATAATATACCTAAATTTTTTAACACAATTCTAGACTTCAGCAATTTTAGTAGTATCCCAAACATCAATATATGTATTATATTTACCTTTTCTCTATTACTGTGTGAATCCGATAATTTAGAAGATGAACTGCTGGGCTTAGTTTTGGTATTAGAACTGCTGGAGGGTTTAGAACTTGTACTATGGCCATCCCTATGACCTAATTTTGAAGTCGTTCGTTCCAAAGTTTTAGATGATGATGATGACTTGATTTTATCCTTTTTGCTATGATCGCTCTTATGGGATGATGACTTTTCCTTATCTTTTTCTTTACTTTTTTTATTTACATCTCTACCGTAATTTCGGTCCTTTTCTTTCTTCTTCTTTTTATGCGATTTATCTAAAATATTATTCAATTAAATTATTTTTGGATTCTAAAATAGCTTCACCTAATTACCCTTTTCGCTACTACGTTCGCCAATGAGAGCCACTGAAGAACTAAACTCCATTGAACTGTTTTTTCTAGGCAATAGAACGACATTATTTCCATCTTTTCTTTCAGTCGCCACAGATTTTTGAACTTGTAAATCATTTTCTGCACCCTTCATCTCGCTGTTATTTGTTACAAGTTGCCGTTTCTCCTCCGTCTCCTCGGAAACTCTCATATCATTTCCATTATTTTCATTACTGCCGGCTAAATTTTCATTATTTGTTTTTACATTTTTTGTTGCTGTTGTTTGTGTTTGTACATTTTGATGTTCCTGTTTTTCCTCACATACTAATTGTTGTGATTTTGAGGACGTCACATGAGTTTCCATACTATTCGACATTGCGCGCCACTTCCTATGTCGATTTCAGGACGTTTTTTTTCAGTAAAACAGATTTTACGATTCTTACACAATATCGATTTTATTCATCCGCACCATAAATAAAATAACTACCGCGCAAAAAATATTTCTTTTATTTTTCTTTCTTTTTATATATCTTAACACATTGATGAATTTTTTAATCAATAAGCTTTATTCTATTTTTCGTTTCTCTTTGTGCAACGCATGCAATACATTTTTTTCTTCTGCGTCACAATTGAAATGATTGCTTAAAGTATGATTTATGTTGTCAAACTTTTAAGATTTTTATATATTTCAAAAACTTCCCATAACACTTTTGATCTAATTTAAAAAGATTTTTTCTCCATTTTTCATATTAAATTATTTTATTTTTGCAAATCTCACTTCACGCGTCCATTTTACCATAATAAAACTTACTAAATAACACTGTTGTACTTAGTACTAAAGCAATGAGACAAAAGTGTAATACCAAAAAGTGAAATAGGTCTGCATTTAAGGCGAATAAAAAATATGTACACCGAATAGAATGAATGTTACCACTGTATTTAGTACAAGTCACAAGTTCACAAGTCAATCTGGCAACATATAAACAATTCACAATAGATGTATATTTAAAAAAATTTCTGTTGTAGGGAAAAATGGGTGACCTTATTACTTCCACTCATAAATATATTAATAAAATAGAAATAATATCAAATACAAATGCGACAACGCCAAAGAGTAATATTACCAGCTTTACATACTGGCTGTAAACATATATGGCATTACCAAGTGTTGAGTAATTGGATTCGTCAGGCACACAAGTAACAGCGCAGTGTTGCAAAATTGAAATTTTGAAATGGTAATGAACTATAATTGAAAGAGTACCTTTTTGCATCAAACGGTACTTATATAAAAATATATTTATTTATACTTAATAGTGTACGGAATGGTATAGAAAAACTAACTTACTTCATTTAGCATTCGGCTACCTTTCGTAATTTAAAAGCGAACATACATACGTTAGTTGCCCCTGGCTATCGACCTTTAGCATTATAGCCTGCTTAACCCCATTTGTAGCTGAAAAGCGCAAACCATAAAATCTGTAATAATAAAAAAGTACTGACATTTTTTGAAATTGAAATGTTGCCAGGAAAGTAAAAATCTCTAAACCAACTTCTGCAAAAGGGGAAAATCAAATGAATTCTTTAATAATTTAGATCCGATTCCACAAAATTGGTCATTTATTCATTTTTGTTCTTGTTCTTGACGCTAATTAAAATTTGGCACTACTTCTTAAGTGAAAGATTTCTTTTGTAAAGAAAATTTGTGCTTAATCATCTTTTGTAAGGTGATCATCACTTTTACCCATAAATGCTAAAACTGCGCTCACTTCAACAAACTACTACTTCCAGCAATATTCCAGCCATCCTCTTCCTATCAAACAACTGTCTTCCTTCTCCCTTACTACTTTATTCACTTCATTCTTCTAGCTTCATCAATATTTCCACCATCTATCAACAGCCAACAACACCAGTCATCAATATCCCAACATTAAGTTTTATTTATAAAAAAAAAAACTCTGCACTAAATTGACTCTTAGAAATATATATATTTTTCCTATTATTCCTTATTTTAAAATGTAAATGTTAATGTATTTCAATTTTTAAAGAAAGTACATACCTGATACCCATGTTTTTTAATTGTTATCCGACTTATAAATGCATATACATAAACTGGAATCGCTATTAGTTTTTTGCTTTCATTTTTAATTTTTTCACTATTTTTATTTATTTGCTAAAGGAACTTTTTATTTTTTATAACATTTCATATTTTTACTGATTTGGAATTTTGCTATATTATTTGTAATTTATTCTGCTGGTTGAACCCCATACAGACAATTTTGAAAAAAAATTTAAACACTTTCAAAACAATTTTTATCAATTTAATTTTTTTATTACTATTTTACTGTGATCTCACTTTTTATTTTAAACATTTTAACGCTATAAACCATTTTTTATCCTTTTTAATAATTAGCATATTTTTTGGTATCATTTCATATTTTTTAATTTATTTTTTATTTATTTTTGTATTATAATAATAACATTTAAAATATATCTTATTTTTATTTATAGAACGATTATTTTCTTTTTATACATATAACGTTGCTTTTTTACATTATTTTACATTTATTTTTAGAAAGAACCTTTTACTTACTTAACAACTTTATTCATATTTTCATACTTTTCTTTTCGTATTTTACTATTACACATATTTATATATTTTATATTTATTATTATGACTTTTTTAAAAACTTTATTTATATTTTCATACTTTTTTCATATTTTACAATTAAACATATTTATATACTTTATTATTATTATTACGACGTAGCTTTTTTACGTTATTTTATAATTATATTTTGGAAGAACCTTTTACTTTTTAACAACTTTATTCATATTTTCATGCTTTTCTTTTCATATTTTACTTTTATTATATATGTATATACATATATTTATATATTTTATATTTATTATTATTATAACGTAGCTTTTTTACACTATTTGTAGGGAAACCTTTTACTTTTTTAACAACTTTATTTATATTTTCATACTTTTTTCATATTTTACAATTAATATGTATTGATATATTTTATATTTAATATTACACATATATTTAATAATGATTTTCGGATGTATTCACCTCATACACTTTTATTTATACTCATCTATCAACACACAAGATTTTGCTATTATTTCAACAAGGATTTTAAACATATTCGACATTTTTTAAAAGCCACTTTTTAAATTCTCCTTAATTTCCATACACTTTGGAGATATTTCATGAAAGCTTTTTACAATTAATTAAAAGCTAAATATTTTCACGGTAGACTTTCCATTATATTATTTTTCCACACACTTGCGAAAACAAGAAACGAACGAATAGAATTTCTGCATTGCACTCAAATTTCTATAAAAGTTTTTGTAATGTTTACAAAACTTTGTAAAACTAATACTTTCTTTGTTAGCTTATAGTTTATTTAGTTATTAGTATAAATTTAATTGCAAAATATTGGTTTTTACCACCTTAAAACAATTTTTTATTTCACTACAAAGCAATGCACCCGACACGGTCTAAATTAGCGCGTAAACTAATGTTTCCAAACATTGATGACATTTTATTGAACTTCTTCTCTACAAAAAATGACAGTTGAATAGTTTAACTCTTTCAACACCTAAACTTTGCATGGCCATCCATAAACGGAAAAAGAAGTCGAAGTAATATAAATATTATGATTGTAAATAAGCTTTTCTGTACGAATTATTTTGAATTATCTGCAATATACGTTCCAATTCTAATAGAATTTTACAACTATTAATAGCAAATCTACTTTTTCGACATACTCTTTTATTCATATAATGGTGAATGTTGCATATGGAGACATTTTTTAAATTTAATTTATGTGAAATGATGAATGACGGTTTAAAGCGATTAAATTGAAAAAATCTTTCAATACTAATTGTAACTAAAATGCAACTTTGACAATATCTATTTCTGCTGTATGAATTTATAGGAAGAAATTACATTTAGAAAATGAAATGAAATCACTTTATTTTACGATCATTTTATTGGATGTATGAATTTGATTGTTGGCAATTAAATAAAATTTAGAAAAACCAAAAGTTTTTTAGGCAATTTAAGTAAATGGTAATTGGATAGTAACAGGGCCTAATTAGATATACAAATAAAGAAGCAACTGTACCCGAAATCGTGACCCTACAAAAAGTTAAGGTGAAAAAACACTGTCCCCTAAGCCAATTCTATTCAAAATTTCATCCGCAATTATTAAGGACTTACATATTCACTACACAAATTTTCAAAATCTTTTTCTGACGATTGCTTGTAATATAATTTTTTTAATAAATGTAATTCGAAAGAACTTACATTTGTTTGAAAAAACTCAAACATTTTACTTAAAAGTCTGAAATTTTACAAACATTTATTAACCAGACTGTTTATTGACAATAACCAATACATTCCATACTTAACCGAACTAAATCTGTATTACGTTCTTTCCCACCCTTAAAAGCAAGTAAACATCATCATTATTCATATGGTTGTCGGATGATACAACATATTTCTACCTAAACTCGTACACATACCAACCACAAAAATTGGTTATTTATACATTTATCTTCTTGATCTTGACAATAATTTAAAATTTGGCACCACTTTTTAAGTAAAAGATTTCTTTTGTAAACAAATTTTGTGCTTAATCATCTTTTGTGAGGTGATCATCATTTTTGCCCATAAATGCTAAAAAAAGCAATCACTTCAACAAACTTCTACATCCTGCAATATTCCAGCCATCCTCTTCCCATCAAACAACTGTCTTCCTTCTCCCTTACTACTTTATTCACGTCATTCTTCTAGCTACATCAATATTTTCACCATCCATCAATCATCACCCATTAACAATAGCCAGCAACACAAGTAATTTGCATTCTACCATTTATTTAAACATCCATCTCTCAGAGTGCAACGACAACCATCCCACAAACACGCTCTCTTCTAATTTCATTTTTTCTGCTAATCGGCCTAATTTACATATTTTGCTTATTACTTCCGACCGTCACCAATATTCCAGTATAAAAATTATCAAATATTATCTAAATTATTGCAAAAACCCTAACTTCATACACAAAACTTGTTGCAAAATAAACAACCTAAGCCAACCTACCAACAAAAATCCTATCTTCACTAACAAAACCTACAAACATCCATCTAAAGCTAAATATTTTCACGGTAGACTTTCCATTATATTATTTTTCCACACACTTGCGAAAACAAGAAACGAACGAATAGAATTTCTGCATTGCACTCAAATTTCTATAAAAGTTAGTGTAATGTTTACAAAACTTTGTAAAATTAATACTTTCTTTGTTAGCTTATAGTTTATTTAGTTATTAGTATAAATTTAATTGCAAAATATTAGTTTTTACCACCTTAAAACAATTTTTTATTTCGCTACAAAGCAACGCACACGACACGGTCTAAATTAGCGCGTAAACTAATGTTTCCAAACATTGATGACATTTTATTGAACTTCTTCTCTACAAAAAATGACAGTTGAACAGTTTAACTCTTTTAACACCTAAGCTTTGCATGGCCATCCATAAACGGAAAAAGAAGTCGAAGTAATATATAATTATTATGATTGTAAATAAGCTTTTCTGTACGAATTATTTTGAATTATCTGCAATATACGTTCGAATTCAAATAGATTTTTACAACTATTAATAGCAAATCTACTTTTTCGACATACTCATTCATATAATGGTGAATGTTGCATATGGAGACATTTTTTAAATTTAATTTATGTGAAATGATGAATGACGATTTATAGCGATTAAACTGAAAAAACCTTTGTAACTAAAGTGAAACTTTGACAATATGTATTTCTGGTGTATAAATTTACATCTAAGTATTTAAAAAAAAAAAATTTTCAGCTTCTAACCTGATCTCATACGGCACATAAACAGTAAAATTAAAAAATTGACAGAGCCATAATTCCTTAACCCCTTAACCAACATCAAACCTATGAAAAAATGTCTAAATTCTAAACAAAAGCAAGAAATTACCAAAAAACAAAAACCAAAATTAGAAAATAATATAAACTACTAGTACCAACTTCATTTCTATTAATAAATTACATCTAAGTATTTTGAAATATTTTTTTCTGCTTCTAACCTACCATTATTGACCTCATACGGCAGATAAACAACTACTAGAACATCCTTTTCACACCCTACATCAATATCCCCTTTTAAAGAATGTCGGAAAGGCATTAAATTTTCACCATATATTAACCAACATCACGCCAATGAAAAAATGTCTAAATTCTAAACAAAAGCAAGAAATGACCAAAAAACAAAAACCTAAATTAGAAAATAATACCTACCATATTATTGCCACCTCATACGGCACATAAACAGTAAAATCAAAAACTTGACAGAGCCATAAATCCTTAACCCCTTAACCGATTTGCATCAAATAAACGGATTCTAATAGTATTTAACGAGAGCTAAGACCAATAGAACAACCTTTTCATTCCCCTGCATCATTATTCCCTATAAAGAATATCGGAAAGGCATTTATATTTAACCAACATCACACGTATGAAAAAATTTCTAAATTCTAAACAAAAGCAAAAAATGACCAAAACACAAAACCCAAAATTAGAAAATAATCTAAACTACTAGAATCAACTTCATTTCTGTTAATAAACTACACCTAAGTATTTTTTTTCAGATTCTAACCTACCATTATTGATCTCATACGGCATATAAACATTAAAATTAAAAACTTGACAGAGCCATAATTCCTTAACCCCTTAACTGATTTGCATCAAATAAACGGATTCTAATAGCATTTAACGAGCGCTTAAACTCCTGGAACAACCTTTTCACCCCGTTCATCAATATTCCCTTTTAAAGAATACCGGAAAGGCATTACATTTTCACCATATATTAACCAACATCACGCCTATGAAAAAATGTCTAAATTCTAAACAAAAGCAAGAAATGACCAAAAAACAAAAACCAATATTAGAAAATAATATAAACTACTAGAAAAAACATCATTTTTATTAATAAACTACATCTAAGTATTTTTAAAAAATTTTTTTCAGATTCTAACCTACCATTATTGATCTAATACGGCAAATAAACAGTAAAATTAAAAATTGACAGAGCCATAATTCCTGAACCCCTTAACCGATTTGCATCAAATAAACGGATTCTAATAGCATTTAACGAGGACTTAAACTCCCGGAACAACCTTTTCACTCCCTTCATCAATATTCCCTTTTAAAGAATACCGGAAATGCATTAAATTTTCACCATATATTAACCAACATCACGCCTATGAAAAAATGTCTAAATTCTAAACAAAAGCAAGAAATGACCAAAAAACAAAAACCAATATTAGAAAATAATATAAACTACTAGAAAAAACGTCATTTCTATTAATAAACAAAAGCAAGAAATGACCAAAAAACAAAAACCAATATTAGAAAATAATATAAACTACTAGAAAAAACGTCATTTCTATTAATAAACTCCATCTAAGTATTTTTAAAAAAATTTTTTCAGATTCTAACCTACCATTATTGATCTAATACGGCACATAAACAGTAAAATTAAAAATTGACAGAGCCATAATTCCTGAACACCTTAACCGATTTGCATCAAATACACGGATTCTAATAGCATTTAACGAGAGCTTAAACTCCTAGAACAACCTTTTCGCCCCCCTTCAACACTATTCCCTTTTTTTTGCAACTTCTAACCTACCATTATTGATCTCATACGGCATATAAACAATAAAATTAAAAACTTGACAGAGCCATAATTCCTTTACCCCTTAACCGATTTGCATCAAATAAACGGATTCTAATAGCATTTAACGAGGGCTTAAACTCCTAGAACAACCTTTTCACCCCCTTCATCAATGTTCCCTTTTAAAGAACACCGGAAAGGCATTACATTTTCACCATTCATTAACCAACATCACGCCTATGAAAAAATGTCTAAATTCTAAACAAAAGCAAGAAATTACCAAAAAACTAAAACCAATATTAGAAAATAATATAAACTACTAGAAAAAACGTCATTTCTATTAATAAACTCCATCTGAGTATTTTTAAAAAATTTTTTTCAGATTCTAACCTACCATTATTGATCTAATACGGCACATAAACAGTAAAATTAAAAATTGACAGAGCCATAATTCCTTAACCCCTTAACCGATTTGCATCAAATAAACGGATTCTAATAGCATTTAACGAGAGCTTAAACTCCTAGAACAATCTTTTCGCCTCCCTTCAATACTATTCCCTTTTTTTTGCAACTTCTAACCTACCATTATTGATCTCATACGGCATATAAACAATAAAATTAAAAACTTGACAGAGCCATAATTCCTTAACCCCTTAACCGATTTGCATCAAATAAACGGATTCTAATAGCATTTAACGAGGGCTTAAACTCCTGGAACAACCTTTTCACCCCGTTCATCAATATTCCCTATAAAGAATATCGGAAAGGCATTTATATTTAACCAACATCACACGCATGAAAAATTGCTAAATTCTAAACGATAGCAAAAAATGACTAAAAAACAAAAACCAAAATTAGAAAATAATATAAACTACTAGAACCAACTTCATTTCTATTAATAAACTACATCTAAGTATTTTTAAAAAATTTTTTTCAGCTGCTAACCTACCATTATTGATCTCATACGGCACATAAACAGTAAAATTAAAAATTTGACAGAGCCATAATTCCTTAACCACTTAGCCGATTTGCATCAAATAAACGGATTCTAATAGTATTTAACGAGAGCTAAAACTCCTGGAACAACCTTTTTATTCCCCTGCATCATTATGTAATATAAAGAATATCCGAAAGGCATTTATATTTAATCAACATCACACGTAAAAATAGCTAAATGCTAAACAATAGCAAAAAATGACCAAAAAACAAAAACCAAAATTAGAAAATAATATAAACTACTAGAACCAACATCATTTCTATTAATAAACTACATCTAAATACTTTTAAAAAAATGTTTTCAGATTCTAACCTACCATTATTGATCTAATACGGCACATAAACAGTAAAATTAAAAATTGACAGAGCCATAATTCCTTAACCCCTTAACCGATTTGCATTAAATAAACGGATTCTAATAGCATTTAACGAGAGCTTAAACTCCTAGAACAACTTTTTCGCCCCCCTTCAACACTATTCCCTTTTTTGCACCTTCTAACCTACCATTATTGATCTCATACGGCATATAAACAATAAAATTAAAAACTTGACAGAGCCATAATTCCTTAACCCCTTAACCGATTTGCATCAAATAAACGGATTCTAATAGCATTTAACGAGGGATTAAACTCCTGGAACAACCTTTTCACCCCGTTCATCAATATTCCCTTTTAAAGAATACCGGAAAGGCATTACATTTTCATCATATATTAACCAACATCACGCCTATGAAAAAATGTCTAAATTCTAAACAAAAGCAAGAAATGATCAAAAAACAAACACCAATATTAGAAAATAATATAAACTACTAGAAAAAACATCATTTTTATTAATAAACTACATCTAAGTATTTTTAAAAATTTTTTTTCAGATTCTAACCTACCATTATTGATCTAATACGGCACATAAACAGTAAAATTAAAAATTGACAGAGCCATATTTCCTGAACCCCTTAACCGATTTGTATCAAATAAACGGATTCTAATAGCATTTAACGAGGGCTTAAACTCCTAGAACAACCTTTTCATACCCTTCATCAATATTCCCTTTTAAAGAATACCGGAAAGGCATTAAATTTTCGTCATATATTAACCAACATCACGCCTATGAAAAAATGTCTAAATTCTAAACAAAAGCAAGAAATGACCAAAAAACAAAAACCAATATTAGAAAATAATATAAACTACTAGAAAAAACGTCATTTCTATTAATAAACTCCATCTAAGTATTTTTAAAAAAATTTTTTCAGATTCTAACCTACCATTATTGATCTAATACGGCACATAAACAGTAAAATTAAAAATTGACAGAGCCATAATTCCTGAACACCTTAACCGATTTGCATCAAATACACGGATTCTAATAGCATTTAACGAGAGCTTAAACTCCTAGAACAACCTTTTCGCCCCCCTTCAACACTATTCCCTTTTTTTTGCAACTTCTAACCTACCATTATTGATCTCATACGGCATATAAACAATAAAATTAAAAACTTGACAGAGCCATAATTCCTTTACCCCTTAACCGATTTGCATCAAATAAACGGATTCTAATAGCATTTAACGAGGGCTTAAACTCCTAGAACAACCTTTTCACCCCCTTCATCAATGTTCCCTTTTAAAGAACACCGGAAAGGCATTACATTTTCACCATTCATTAACCAACATCACGCCTATGAAAAAATGTCTAAATTCTAAACAAAAGCAAGAAATTACCAAAAAACTAAAACCAATATTAGAAAATAATATAAACTACTAGAAAAAACGTCATTTCTATTAATAAACTCCATCTGAGTATTTTTAAAAAATTTTTTTCAGATTCTAACCTACCATTATTGATCTAATACGGCACATAAACAGTAAAATTAAAAATTGACAGAGCCATAATTCCTTAACCCCTTAACCGATTTGCATCAAATAAACGGATTCTAATAGCATTTAACGAGAGCTTAAACTCCTAGAACAATCTTTTCGCCTCCCTTCAATACTATTCCCTTTTTTTTGCAACTTCTAACCTACCATTATTGATCTCATACGGCATATAAACAATAAAATTAAAAACTTGACAGAGCCATAATTCCTTAACCCCTTAACCGATTTGCATCAAATAAACGGATTCTAATAGCATTTAACGAGGGCTTAAACTCCTGGAACAACCTTTTTATTCCCCTTCATCATTATTCCCTATAAAGAATATCGGAAAGGCATTTATATTTAACCAACATCACACGTATGAAAAATTGCTAAATTCTAAACGATAGCAAAAAATGACTAAAAAACAAAAACCAAAATTAGAAAATAATATAAACTACTAGAACCAACTTCATTTCTATTAATAAACTACATCTAAGTATTTTTAAAAAATTTTTTTCAGCTGCTAACCTACCATTATTGATCTCATACGGCACATAAACAGTAAAATTAAAAATTTGACAGAGCCATAATTCCTTAACCACTTAGCCGATTTGCATCAAATAAACGGATTCTAATAGTATTTAACGAGAGCTAAAACTCCTGGAACAACCTTTTTATTCCCCTGCATCATTATGTAATATAAAGAATATCCGAAAGGCATTTATATTTAATCAACATCACACGTAAAAATAGCTAAATGCTAAACAATAGCAAAAAATGACCAAAAAACAAAAACCAAAATTAGAAAATAATATAAACTACTAGAACCAACATCATTTCTATTAATAAACTACATCTAAATACTTTTAAAAAAATGTTTTCAGATTCTAACCTACCATTATTGATCTAATACGGCACATAAACAGTAAAATTAAAAATTGACAGAGCCATAATTCCTTAACCCCTTAACCGATTTGCATTAAATAAACGGATTCTAATAGCATTTAACGAGAGCTTAAACTCCTAGAACAACTTTTTCGCCCCCCTTCAACACTATTCCCTTTTTTGCACCTTCTAACCTACCATTATTGATCTCATACGGCATATAAACAATAAAATTAAAAACTTGACAGAGCCATAATTCCTTAACCCCTTAACCGATTTGCATCAAATAAACGGATTCTAATAGCATTTAACGAGGGATTAAACTCCTGGAACAACCTTTTCACCCCGTTCATCAATATTCCCTTTTAAAGAATACCGGAAAGGCATTACATTTTCATCATATATTAACCAACATCACGCCTATGAAAAAATGTCTAAATTCTAAACAAAAGCAAGAAATGATCAAAAAACAAACACCAATATTAGAAAATAATATAAACTACTAGAAAAAACATCATTTTTATTAATAAACTACATCTAAGTATTTTTAAAAATTTTTTTTCAGATTCTAACCTACCATTATTGATCTAATACGGCACATAAACAGTAAAATTAAAAATTGACAGAGCCATATTTCCTGAACCCCTTAACCGATTTGTATCAAATAAACTGATTCTAATAGCATTTAACGAGGGCTTAAACTCCTAGAACAACCTTTTCATACCCTTCATCAATATTCCCTTTTAAAGAATACCGGAAAGGCATTAAATTTTCGTCATATATTAACCAACATCACGCCTATGAAAAAATGTCTAAATTCTAAACAAAAGCAAGAAATGACCAAAAAACAAAAACCAATATTAGAAAATAATATAAACTACTAGAAAAAACGTCATTTCTATTAATAAACTCCATCTAAGTATTTTTAAAAAAATTTTTTCAGATTCTAACCTACCATTATTGATCTAATACGGCACATAAACAGTAAAATTAAAAATTGACAGAGCCATAATTCCTGAACACCTTAACCGATTTGCATCAAATACACGGATTCTAATAGCATTTAACGAGAGCTTAAACTCCTAGAACAACCTTTTCGCCCCCCTTCAACACTATTCCCTTTTTTTTGCAACTTCTAACCTACCATTATTGATCTCATACGGCATATAAACAATAAAATTAAAAACTTGACAGAGCCATAATTCCTTTACCCCTTAACCGATTTGCATCAAATAAACGGATTCTAATAGCATTTAACGAGGGCTTAAACTCCTAGAACAACCTTTTCACCCCCTTCATCAATGTTCCCTTTTAAAGAACACCGGAAAGGCATTACATTTTCACCATTCATTAACCAACATCACGCCTATGAAAAAATGTCTAAATTCTAAACAAAAGCAAGAAATGACCAAAAAACTAAAACCAATATTAGAAAATAATATAAACTACTAGAAAAAACGTCATTTCTATTAATAAACTCCATCTGAGTATTTTTAAAAAATTTTTTTCAGATTCTAACCTACCATTATTGATCTAATACGGCACATAAACAGTAAAATTAAAAATTGACAGAGCCATAATTCCTTAACCCCTTAACCGATTTGCATCAAATAAACGGATTCTAATAGCATTTAACGAGAGCTTAAACTCCTAGAACAATCTTTTCGCCTCCCTTCAATACTATTCCCTTTTTTTTGCAACTTCTAACCTACCATTATTGATCTCATACGGCATATAAACAATAAAATTAAAAACTTGACAGAGCCATAATTCCTTAACCCCTTAACCGATTTGCATCAAATAAACGGATTCTAATAGCATTTAACGAGGGCTTAAACTCCTGGAACAACCTTTTCACCCCGTTCATCAATATTCCCTTTTAAAGAATACCGGAAAGGCATTACATTTTCATCATATATTAACCAACATCACGCCTATGAAAAAATGTCTAAATTCTAAACAAAAGCAAGAAATGACCAAAAAACAAAAACCAATATTAGAAAATAATATAAACTACTAGAAAAAACGTCATTTCTATTAATAAACTCCATCTAAGTATTTTTAAAAAAATTTTTTCAGATTCTAACCTACCATTATTGATCTACTCCATCTAAGTATTTTTAAAAAAATTTTTTCAGATTCTAACCTACCATTATTGATCTAATACGGCACATAAACAGTAAAATTAAAAATTGACAGAGCCATAATTCCTGAACACCTTAACCGATTTGCATCAAATACACGGATTCTAATAGCATTTAACGAGAGCTTAAACTCCTAGAACAACCTTTTCGCCCCCCTTCAACACTATTCCCTTTTTTTTGCAACTTCTAACCTACCATTATTGATCTCATACGGCATATAAACAATAAAATTAAAAACTTGACAGAGCCATAATTCCTTTACCCCTTAACCGATTTGCATCAAATAAACGGATTCTAATAGCATTTAACGAGGGCTTAAACTCCTAGAACAACCTTTTCACCCCCTTCATCAATGTTCCCTTTTAAAGAACACCGGAAAGGCATTACATTTTCACCATTCATTAACCAACATCACGCCTATGAAAAAATGTCTAAATTCTAAACAAAAGCAAGAAATGACCAAAAAACTAAAACCAATATTAGAAAATAATATAAACTACTAGAAAAAACGTCATTTCTATTAATAAACTCCATCTGAGTATTTTTAAAAAATTTTTTTCAGATTCTAACCTACCATTATTGATCTAATACGGCACATAAACAGTAAAATTAAAAATTGACAGAGCCATAATTCCTTAACCCCTTAACCGATTTGCATCAAATAAACGGATTCTAATAGCATTTAACGAGAGCTTAAACTCCTAGAACAATCTTTTCGCCTCCCTTCAATACTATTCCCTTTTTTTTGCAACTTCTAACCTACCATTATTGATCTCATACGGCATATAAACAATAAAATTAAAAACTTGACAGAGCCATAATTCCTTAACCCCTTAACCGATTTGCATCAAATAAACGGATTCTAATAGCATTTAACGAGGGCTTAAACTCCTGGAACAACCTTTTCACCCCGTTCATCAATATTCCCTTTTAAAGAATACCGGAAAGGCATTACATTTTCATCATATATTAACCAACATCACGCCTATGAAAAAATGTCTAAATTCTAAACAAAAGCAAGAAATGACCAAAAAACAAAAACCAATATTAGAAAATAATATAAACTACTAGAAAAAACGTCATTTCTATTAATAAACTCCATCTAAGTATTTTTAAAAAAATTTTTTCAGATTCTAACCTACCATTATTGATCTAATACGGCACATAAACAGTAAAATTAAAAATTTACAGAGCCATAATTCCTGAACACCTTAACCGATTTGCATCAAATAAACGGATTCTAATAGCATTTAACGAGGGCTTAAACTCCTGGAACAACCTTTTCACCCCGCTCATCAATGTTCCCTTTTAAAGAATACCGGAAAGGCATTACATTTTCACCATATATTAACCAACATCACGCCTATGAAAAAATGTCTAAATTCTAAACAAAAGCAAGAAATGACCAAAAATCAAAAACCAATATTAGAAAATAATATAAACTACTAGAAAAAACATCATTTTTATTAATAAACTACATCTAAGTATTTTTAAAAATTTTTTTTCAGATTCTAACCTACCATTATTGATCTAATACGGCAAATAAACAGTAAAATTAAAAATTGACAGAGCCATAATTCCTGAACCCCTTAACCGATTTGCATCAAATAAACGGATTCTAATAGCACTTAACGAGGGCTTAAACTCCTGGAACAACCTTTTCACCCCCTTCATCAATATTCCCTTTTAAAGAATACCGGAAAGGCATTAAATTTTCACCATATATTAACCAACATCACGCCAATGAAAAAATGTCTAAATTCTAAACAAAAGCAAGAAATGACCAAAAAACTAAAACCAATATTAGAAAATAATATAAACTACTAGAAAAAACGTCTTTTCTATTAACAAACTCCATCTGAGTTTTTTAAAAAATTTTTTTCAGATTCTAACCTACCATTATTGATCTAATACGGCACATAAACAGTAAAATTAAAAATTGACAGAGCCATAATTCCTTAACCCCTTAACCGATTTGCATCAAATAAACGGATTCTAAAAGCATTTAACGAGAGCTTAAACTCCTAGAACAACCTTTTCGCCCCCCTTCAACACTATTCCCTTTTTTTTGCAACTTCTAACCTACCATTATTGATCTCATACGGCATATAAACATTAAAATTAAAAACTTGACAGAGCCATAATTCCTTAACCCCTTAACTGATTTGCATCAAATAAACGGATTCTAATAGCATTTAACGAGCGCTTAAACTCCTGGAACAACCTTTTCACCCCGTTCATCAATATTCCCTTTTAAAGAATACCGGAAAGGCATTACATTTTCACCATATATTAACCAACATCACGCCTATGAAAAAATGTCTAAATACTAAACAAAAGCAAGGAATGACCAAAAAACAAAAAACAATATTAGAAAATAATATAAACTACTAGAAAAAACATCATTTTTATTAATAAACTACATCTAAGTATTTTTAAAAAATTTTTTTCAGATTCTAACCTACCATTATTGATCTAATACGGCAAATAAACAGTAAAATTAAAAATTGACAGAGCCATAATTCCTGAACCCCTTAACCGATTTGCATCAAATAAACGGATTCTAATAGCATTTAACGAGGACTTAAACTCCTGGAACAACCTTTTCACTCCCTTCATCAATATTCCCTTTTAAAGAATACCGGAAATGCATTAAATTTTCACCATATATTAACCAACATCACGCCTATTAAAAAATGTCTAAATTCTAAACAAAAGCAAGAAATGACCAAAAAACAAAAACCAATATTAGAAAATAATATAAACTACTAGAAAAAACGTCATTTCTATTAATAAACTCCATCTAAGTATTTTTAAAAAAATTTTTTCAGATTCTAACCTACCATTATTGATCTAATACGGCACATAAACAGTAAAATTAAAAATTGACAGAGCCATAATTCCTGAACACCTTAACCGATTTGCATCAAATACACGGATTCTAATAGCATTTAACGAGAGCTTAAACTCCTAGAACAACCTTTTCGCCCCCCTTCAACACTATTCCCTTTTTTTTGCAACTTCTAACCTACCATTATTGATCTCATACGGCATATAAACAATAAAATTAAAAACTTGACAGAGCCATAATTCCTTTACCCCTTAACCGATTTGCATCAAATAAACGGATTCTAATAGCATTTAACGAGGGCTTAAACTCCTAGAACAACCTTTTCACCCCCTTCATCAATGTTCCCTTTTAAAGAACACCGGAAAGGCATTACATTTTCACCATTCATTAACCAACATCACGCCTATGAAAAAATGTCTAAATTCTAAACAAAAGCAAGAAATGACCAAAAAACTAAAACCAATATTAGAAAATAATATAAACTACTAGAAAAAACGTCATTTCTATTAATAAACTCCATCTGAGTATTTTTAAAAAATTTTTTTCAGATTCTAACCTACCATTATTGATCTAATACGGCACATAAACAGTAAAATTAAAAATTGACAGAGCCATAATTCCTTAACCCCTTAACCGATTTGCATCAAATAAACGGATTCTAATAGCATTTAACGAGAGCTTAAACTCCTAGAACAATCTTTTCGCCTCCCTTCAATACTATTCCCTTTTTTTTGCAACTTCTAACCTACCATTATTGATCTCATACGGCATATAAACAATAAAATTAAAAACTTGACAGAGCCATAATTCCTTAACCCCTTAACCGATTTGCATCAAATAAACGGATTCTAATAGCATTTAACGAGGGCTTAAACTCCTGGAACAACCTTTTCACCCCGTTCATCAATATTCCCTTTTAAAGAATACCGGAAAGGCATTACATTTTCATCATATATTAACCAACATCACGCCTATGAAAAAATGTCTAAATTCTAAACAAAAGCAAGAAATGACCAAAAAACAAAAACCAATATTAGAAAATAATATAAACTACTAGAAAAACGTCATTTCTATTAATAAACTCCATCTAAGTATTTTTAAAAAAATTTTTTCAGATTCTAACCTACCATTATTGATCTAATACGGCACATAAACAGTAAAATTAAAAATTTACAGAGCCATAATTCCTGAACACCTTAACCGATTTGCATCAAATAAACGGATTCTAATAGCATTTAACGAGGGCTTAAACTCCTGGAACAACCTTTTCACCCCGCTCATCAATGTTCCCTTTTAAAGAATACCGGAAAGGCATTACATTTTCACCATATATTAACCAACATCACGCCTATGAAAAAATGTCTAAATTCTAAACAAAAGCAAGAAATGACCAAAAATCAAAAACCAATATTAGAAAATAATATAAACTACTAGAAAAAACATCATTTTTATTAATAAACTACATCTAAGTATTTTTAAAAATTTTTTTTCAGATTCTAACCTACCATTATTGATCTAATACGGCAAATAAACAGTAAAATTAAAAATTGACAGAGCCATAATTCCTGAACCCCTTAACCGATTTGCATCAAATAAACGGATTCTAATAGCACTTAACGAGGGCTTAAACTCCTGGAACAACCTTTTCACCCCCTTCATCAATATTCCCTTTTAAAGAATACCGGAAAGGCATTAAATTTTCACCATATATTAACCAACATCACGCCAATGAAAAAATGTCTAAATTCTAAA
This sequence comes from Sarcophaga rosellei, assembly GCA_930367235.1. Taxonomy (NCBI): domain Eukaryota; kingdom Metazoa; phylum Arthropoda; class Insecta; order Diptera; family Sarcophagidae; genus Sarcophaga; species Sarcophaga rosellei. The sequence goes on along the minus strand of OV884019.1, from coordinate 46,803 downwards.
CAAAAGCAAGAAATGACCAAAAAACTAAAACCAATATTAGAAAATAATATAAACTACTAGAAAAAACGTCTTTTCTATTAACAAACTCCATCTGAGTATTTTTAAAAAATTTTTTTCAGATTCTAACCTACCATTATTGATCTAATACGGCACATAAACAGTAAAATTAAAAATTGACAGAGCCATAATTCCTTAACCCCTTAACCGATTTGCATCAAATAAACGGATTCTAAAAGCATTTAACGAGAGCTTAAACTCCTAGAACAACCTTTTCGCCCCCCTTCAACACTATTCCCTTTTTTTTGCAACTTCTAACCTACCATTATTGATCTCATACGGCACATAAACACTAAAATTAAAAATTGACAGAGCCATAATTCCTTAACCCCTTAACCGATTTGCATCAAATAAACGGATTCTAATAGCATTTAACGAGGGCTTAAACTCCTGGAACAACCTTTTCACCCCGTTCATCAATATTCCCTTTTAAAGAATACCGGAAAGGCATTACATTTTCACCATATATTAACCAACATCACGCCTATGAAAAAATGTCTAAATACTAAACAAAAGCAAGGAATGACCAAAAAACAAAAACCAATATTAGAAAATAATATAAACTACTAGAAAAAACATCATTTTTATTAATAAACTACATCTAAGTATTTTTAAAAATTTTTTTTCAGATTCTAACCTACCATTATTGATCTAATACGGCACATAAACAGTAAAATTAAAAATTGACAGAGCCATAATTCCTTAACCCCTTAACCGATTTGCATCAAATAAACGGATTCTAAAAGCATTTAACGAGAGCTTAAACTCCTAGAACAACCTTTTCGCCCCCCTTCAACACTATTCCCTTTTTTTTGCAACTTCTAACCTACCATTATTGATCTCATACGGCATATAAACAATAAAATTAAAAACTTGACAGAGCCATAATTCCTTTACCCCTTAACCGATTTGCATCAAATAAACGGATTCTAATAGCATTTAACGAGGGCTTAAACTCCTAGAACAACCTTTTCACCCCCTTCATCAATGTTCCCTTTTAAAGAACACCGGAAAGGCATTACATTTTCACCATTCATTAACCAACATCACGCCTATGAAAAAATGTCTAAATTCTAAACAAAAGCAAGAAATGACCAAAAAACTAAAACCAATATTAGAAAATAATATAAACTACTAGAAAAAACGTCATTTCTATTAATAAACTCCATCTGAGTATTTTTAAAAAATTTTTTTCAGATTCTAACCTACCATTATTGATCTAATACGGCACATAAACAGTAAAATTAAAAATTGACAGAGCCATAATTCCTTAACCCCTTAACCGATTTGCATCAAATAAACGGATTCTAATAGCATTTAACGAGAGCTTAAACTCCTAGAACAATCTTTTCGCCTCCCTTCAATACTATTCCCTTTTTTTTGCAACTTCTAACCTACCATTATTGATCTCATACGGCATATAAACAATAAAATTAAAAACTTGACAGAGCCATAATTCCTTAACCCCTTAACCGATTTGCATCAAATAAACGGATTCTAATAGCATTTAACGAGGGCTTAAACTCCTGGAACAACCTTTTCACCCCGTTCATCAATATTCCCTTTTAAAGAATACCGGAAAGGCATTACATTTTCATCATATATTAACCAACATCACGCCTATGAAAAAATGTCTAAATTCTAAACAAAAGCAAGAAATGACCAAAAAACAAAAACCAATATTAGAAAATAATATAAACTACTAGAAAAAACGTCATTTCTATTAATAAACTCCATCTAAGTATTTTTAAAAAAATTTTTTCAGATTCTAACCTACCATTATTGATCTAATACGGCACATAAACAGTAAAATTAAAAATTTACAGAGCCATAATTCCTGAACACCTTAACCGATTTGCATCAAATAAACGGATTCTAATAGCATTTAACGAGGGCTTAAACTCCTGGAACAACCTTTTCACCCCGCTCATCAATGTTCCCTTTTAAAGAATACCGGAAAGGCATTACATTTTCACCATATATTAACCAACATCACGCCTATGAAAAAATGTCTAAATTCTAAACAAAAGCAAGAAATGACCAAAAATCAAAAACCAATATTAGAAAATAATATAAACTACTAGAAAAAACATCATTTTTATTAATAAACTACATCTAAGTATTTTTAAAAATTTTTTTTCAGATTCTAACCTACCATTATTGATCTAATACGGCAAATAAACAGTAAAATTAAAAATTGACAGAGCCATAATTCCTGAACCCCTTAACCGATTTGCATCAAATAAACGGATTCTAATAGCACTTAACGAGGGCTTAAACTCCTGGAACAACCTTTTCACCCCCTTCATCAATATTCCCTTTTAAAGAATACCGGAAAGGCATTAAATTTTCACCATATATTAACCAACATCACGCCAATGAAAAAATGTCTAAATTCTAAACAAAAGCAAGAAATGACCAAAAAACTAAAACCAATATTAGAAAATAATATAAACTACTAGAAAAAACGTCTTTTCTATTAACAAACTCCATCTGAGTATTTTTAAAAAATTTTTTTCAGATTCTAACCTACCATTATTGATCTAATACGGCACATAAACAGTAAAATTAAAAATTGACAGAGCCATAATTCCTTAACCCCTTAACCGATTTGCATCAAATAAACGGATTCTAAAAGCATTTAACGAGAGCTTAAACTCCTAGAACAACCTTTTCGCCCCCCTTCAACACTATTCCCTTTTTTTTGCAACTTCTAACCTACCATTATTGATCTCATACGGCACATAAACACTAAAATTAAAAATTGACAGAGCCATAATTCCTTAACCCCTTAACCGATTTGTATCAAATAAACGGATTCTAATAGCATTTAACGAGGGCTTAAACTCCTAGAACAACCTTTTCATACCCTTCATCAATATTCCCTTTTAAAGAATACCGGAAAGGCATTAAATTTTCGTCATATATTAACCAACATCACGCCTATGAAAAAATGTCTAAATTCTAAACAAAAGCAAGAAATGACCAAAAAACAAAAACCAATATTAGAAAATAATATAAACTACTAGAAAAAACGTCATTTCTATTAATAAACTCCATCTAAGTATTTTTAAAAAAATTTTTTCAGATTCTAACCTACCATTATTGATCTAATACGGCACATAAACAGTAAAATTAAAAATTGACAGAGCCATAATTCCTGAACACCTTAACCGATTTGCATCAAATACACGGATTCTAATAGCATTTAACGAGAGCTTAAACTCCTAGAACAACCTTTTCGCCCCCCTTCAACACTATTCCCTTTTTTTTGCAACTTCTAACCTACCATTATTGATCTCATACGGCACATAAACAATAAAATTAAAAACTTGACAGAGCCATAATTCCTTTACCCCTTAACCGATTTGCATCAAATAAACGGATTCTAATAGCATTTAACGAGGGCTTAAACTCCTAGAACAACCTTTTCACCCCCTTCATCAATGTTCCCTTTTAAAGAACACCGGAAAGGCATTACATTTTCACCATTCATTAACCAACATCACGCCTATGAAAAAATGTCTAAATTCTAAACAAAAGCAAGAAATGACCAAAAAACTAAAACCAATATTAGAAAATAATATAAACTACTAGAAAAAACGTCATTTCTATTAATAAACTCCATCTGAGTATTTTTAAAAAATTTTTTTCAGATTCTAACCTACCATTATTGATCTAATACGGCACATAAACAGTAAAATTAAAAATTGACAGAGCCATAATTCCTTAACCCCTTAACCGATTTGCATCAAATAAACGGATTCTAATAGCATTTAACGAGAGCTTAAACTCCTAGAACAATCTTTTCGCCTCCCTTCAATACTATTCCCTTTTTTTTGCAACTTCTAACCTACCATTATTGATCTCATACGGCATATAAACAATAAAATTAAAAACTTGACAGAGCCATAATTCCTTAACCCCTTAACCGATTTGCATCAAATAAACGGATTCTAATAGCATTTAACGAGGGCTTAAACTCCTGGAACAACCTTTTCACCCCGTTCATCAATATTCCCTTTTAAAGAATACCGGAAAGGCATTACATTTTCATCATATATTAACCAACATCACGCCTATGAAAAAATGTCTAAATTCTAAACAAAAGCAAGAAATGACCAAAAAACAAAAACCAATATTAGAAAATAATATAAACTACTAGAAAAAACGTCATTTCTATTAATAAACTCCATCTAAGTATTTTTAAAAAAATTTTTTCAGATTCTAACCTACCATTATTGATCTAATACGGCACATAAACAGTAAAATTAAAAATTTACAGAGCCATAATTCCTGAACACCTTAACCGATTTGCATCAAATAAACGGATTCTAATAGCATTTAACGAGGGCTTAAACTCCTGGAACAACCTTTTCACCCCGCTCATCAATGTTCCCTTTTAAAGAATACCGGAAAGGCATTACATTTTCACCATATATTAACCAACATCACGCCTATGAAAAAATGTCTAAATTCTAAACAAAAGCAAGAAATGACCAAAAATCAAAAACCAATATTAGAAAATAATATAAACTACTAGAAAAAACATCATTTTTATTAATAAACTACATCTAAGTATTTTTAAAAATTTTTTTTCAGATTCTAACCTACCATTATTGATCTAATACGGCAAATAAACAGTAAAATTAAAAATTGACAGAGCCATAATTCCTGAACCCCTTAACCGATTTGCATCAAATAAACGGATTCTAATAGCACTTAACGAGGGCTTAAACTCCTGGAACAACCTTTTCACCCCCTTCATCAATATTCCCTTTTAAAGAATACCGGAAAGGCATTAAATTTTCACCATATATTAACCAACATCACGCCAATGAAAAAATGTCTAAATTCTAAACAAAAGCAAGAAATGACCAAAAAACTAAAACCAATATTAGAAAATAATATAAACTACTAGAAAAAACGTCTTTTCTATTAACAAACTCCATCTGAGTTTTTTAAAAAATTTTTTTCAGATTCTAACCTACCATTATTGATCTAATACGGCACATAAACAGTAAAATTAAAAATTGACAGAGCCATAATTCCTTAACCCCTTAACCGATTTGCATCAAATAAACGGATTCTAAAAGCATTTAACGAGAGCTTAAACTCCTAGAACAACCTTTTCGCCCCCTTCAACACTATTCCCTTTTTTTTGCAACTTCTAACCTACCATTATTGATCTCATACGGCATATAAACATTAAAATTAAAAACTTGACAGAGCCATAATTCCTTAACCCCTTAACTGATTTGCATCAAATAAACGGATTCTAATAGCATTTAACGAGCGCTTAAACTTCTGGAACAACCTTTTCACCCCGTTCATCAATATTCCCTTTTAAAGAATACCGGAAAGGCATTACATTTTCACCATATATTAACCAACATCACGCCTATGAAAAAATGTCTAAATACTAAACAAAAGCAAGGAATGACCAAAAAACAAAAAACAATATTAGAAAATAATATAAACTACTAGAAAAAACATCATTTTTATTAATAAACTACATCTAAGTATTTTTAAAAAATTTTTTTCAGATTCTAACCTACCATTATTGATCTAATACGGCAAATAAACAGTAAAATTAAAAATTGACAGAGCCATAATTCCTGAACCCCTTAACCGATTTGCATCAAATAAACGGATTCTAATAGCATTTAACGAGGACTTAAACTCCTGGAACAACCTTTTCACTCCCTTCATCAATATTCCCTTTTAAAGAATACCGGAAATGCATTAAATTTTCACCATATATTAACCAACATCACGCCTATGAAAAAATGTCTAAATTCTAAACAAAAGCAAGAAATGACCAAAAAACAAAAACCAATATTAGAAAATAATATAAACTACTAGAAAAAACGTCATTTCTATTAATAAACTCCATCTAAGTATTTTTAAAAAAATTTTTTCAGATTCTAACCTACCATTATTGATCTAATACGGCACATAAACAGTAAAATTAAAAATTGACAGAGCCATAATTCCTGAACACCTTAACCGATTTGCATCAAATACACGGATTCTAATAGCATTTAACGAGAGCTTAAACTCCTAGAACAACCTTTTCGCCCCCCTTCAACACTATTCCCTTTTTTTTGCAACTTCTAACCTACCATTATTGATCTCATACGGCATATAAACAATAAAATTAAAAACTTGACAGAGCCATAATTCCTTTACCCCTTAACCGATTTGCATCAAATAAACGGATTCTAATAGCATTTAACGAGGGCTTAAACTCCTAGAACAACCTTTTCACCCCCTTCATCAATGTTCCCTTTTAAAGAACACCGGAAAGGCATTACATTTTCACCATTCATTAACCAACATCACGCCTATGAAAAAATGTCTAAATTCTAAACAAAAGCAAGAAATGACCAAAAAACTAAAACCAATATTAGAAAATAATATAAACTACTAGAAAAAACGTCATTTCTATTAATAAACTCCATCTGAGTATTTTTAAAAAATTTTTTTCAGATTCTAACCTACCATTATTGATCTAATACGGCACATAAACAGTAAAATTAAAAATTGACAGAGCCATAATTCCTTAACCCCTTAACCGATTTGCATCAAATAAACGGATTCTAATAGCATTTAACGAGAGCTTAAACTCCTAGAACAATCTTTTCGCCTCCCTTCAATACTATTCCCTTTTTTTTGCAACTTCTAACCTACCATTATTGATCTCATACGGCATATAAACAATAAAATTAAAAACTTGACAGAGCCATAATTCCTTAACCCCTTAACCGATTTGCATCAAATAAACGGATTCTAATAGCATTTAACGAGGGCTTAAACTCCTGGAACAACCTTTTCACCCCGTTCATCAATATTCCCTTTTAAAGAATACCGGAAAGGCATTACATTTTCATCATATATTAACCAACATCACGCCTATGAAAAAATGTCTAAATTCTAAACAAAAGCAAGAAATGACCAAAAAACAAAAACCAATATTAGAAAATAATATAAACTACTAGAAAAAACGTCATTTCTATTAATAAACTCCATCTAAGTATTTTTAAAAAAATTTTTTCAGATTCTAACCTACCATTATTGATCTAATACGGCACATAAACAGTAAAATTAAAAATTTACAGAGCCATAATTCCTGAACACCTTAACCGATTTGCATCAAATAAACGGATTCTAATAGCATTTAACGAGGGCTTAAACTCCTGGAACAACCTTTTCACCCCGCTCATCAATGTTCCCTTTTAAAGAATACCGGAAAGGCATTACATTTTCACCATATATTAACCAACATCACGCCTATGAAAAAATGTCTAAATTCTAAACAAAAGCAAGAAATGACCAAAAATCAAAAACCAATATTAGAAAATAATATAAACTACTAGAAAAAACATCATTTTTATTAATAAACTACATCTAAGTATTTTTAAAAATTTTTTTTCAGATTCTAACCTACCATTATTGATCTAATACGGCAAATAAACAGTAAAATTAAAAATTGACAGAGCCATAATTCCTGAACCCCTTAACCGATTTGCATCAAATAAACGGATTCTAATAGCACTTAACGAGGGCTTAAACTCCTGGAACAACCTTTTCACCCCCTTCATCAATATTCCCTTTTAAAGAATACCGGAAAGGCATTAAATTTTCACCATATATTAACCAACATCACGCCAATGAAAAAATGTCTAAATTCTAAACAAAAGCAAGAAATGACCAAAAAACTAAAACCAATATTAGAAAATAATATAAACTACTAGAAAAAACGTCTTTTCTATTAACAAACTCCATCTGAGTATTTTTAAAAAATTTTTTTCAGATTCTAACCTACCATTATTGATCTAATACGGCACATAAACAGTAAAATTAAAAATTGACAGAGCCATAATTCCTTAACCCCTTAACCGATTTGCATCAAATAAACGGATTCTAAAAGCATTTAACGAGAGCTTAAACTCCTAGAACAACCTTTTCGCCCCCCTTCAACACTATTCCCTTTTTTTTGCAACTTCTAACCTACCATTATTGATCTCATACGGCACATAAACACTAAAATTAAAAATTGACAGAGCCATAATTCCTTAACCCCTTAACCGATTTGCATCAAATAAACGGATTCTAATAGCATTTAACGAGGGCTTAAACTCCTGGAACAACCTTTTCACCCCGTTCATCAATATTCCCTTTTAAAGAATACCGGAAAGGCATTACATTTTCACCATATATTAACCAACATCACGCCTATGAAAAAATGTCTAAATACTAAACAAAAGCAAGGAATGACCAAAAAACAAAAACCAATATTAGAAAATAATATAAACTACTAGAAAAAACATCATTTTTATTAATAAACTACATCTAAGTATTTTTAAAAAATTTTTTTCAGATTCTAACCTACCATTATTGATCTAATACGGCAAATAAACAGTAAAATTAAAAATTGACAGAGCCATAATTCCTGAACCCCTTAACCGATTTGCATCAAATAAACGGATTCTAATAGCATTTAACGAGGACTTAAACTCCTGGAACAACCTTTTCACCCCGTTCATCAATATTCCCTTTTAAGGAATACCGGAAAGGCATTACATTTTCACCATATATTAACCAACATCACGCCTATGAAAAAATGTCTAAATTCTAAACAAAAGCAAGGAATGACCAAAAAACAAACACCAATATTAGAAAATAATATAAACTACTAGAAAAAACATCATTTTTATTAATAAACTACATCTAAGTATTTTTAAAAAATTTTTTTCAGATTCTAACCTACCATTATTGATCTAATACGGCAAATAAACAGTAAAATTAAAAATTGACAGAGCCATAATTCCTGAACCCCTTAACCGATTTGCATCAAATAAACGGATTCTAATAGCATTTAACGAGGACTTAAACTCCTGGAACAACCTTTTCACCCCCTTCATCAATATTCCCTTTTAAAGAATACCGGAAAGGCATTAAATTTTCACCATATATTAACCAACATCACGCCTATGAAAAAATGTCTAAATTCTAAACAAAAGCAAGAAATGACCAAAAAACAAAAACCAATATTAGAAAATAATATAAACTACTAGAAAAAACGTCATTTCTATTAACAAACTCCATCTGAGTATTTTTAAAAAATTTTTTTCAGATTCTAACCTACCATTATTGATCTAATACGGCACATAAACAGTAAAATTACAAATTGACAGAGCCATAATTCCTTAACCCCTTAACCGATTTGCATCAAATAAACGGATTCTAAAAGCATTTAACGAGAGCTTAAACTCCTAGAACAACCTTTTCGCCCCCCTTCAACACTATTCCCTTTTTTTTGCAACTTCTAACCTACCATTATTGATCTCATACGGCATATAAACATTAAAATTAAAAACTTGACAGAGCCATAATTCCTTAACCCCTTAACTGATTTGCATCAAATAAACGGATTCTAATAGCATTTAACGAGGGCTTAAACTCCTGGAACAACCTTTTCACCCCATTCATCAATATTCCCTTTTAAAGAATACCGGAAAGGCATTACATTTTCACCATATATTAACCAACATCACGCCTATGAAAAAATGTCTAAATACTAAACAAAAGCAAGGAATGACCAAAAAAAAAAAACCAATATTAGAAAATAATATAAACTACTAGAAAAAACATCATTTTTATTAATAAACTACATCTAAGTATTTTTAAAAAATTTTTTTCAGATTCTAACCTACCATTATTGATCTAATACGGCAAATAAACAGTAAAATTAAAAATTGACAGAGCCATAATTCCTGAACCTCTTAACCGATTTGCATCAAATAAACGGATTCTAATAGCATTTAACGAGGACTTAAACTCCTGGAACAACCTTTTCACCCCCTTCATCAATATTCCCTTTTAAAGAATACCGGAAAGGCATTAAATTTTCACCATATATTAAAAAACATCACGCCTATGAAAAAATGTCTAAATTCTAAACAAAAGCAAGAAATGACCAAAAAACAAAAACCAATATTAGAAAATAATATAAACTACCAGAAAAAACATCATTTTTATTAATAAACTACATCTAAGTATTTTAAAAAAATTTTTTTCAGATTCTAACCTACCATTATTGATCTAATACAGCATATAAACAATAAAATTAAAAACTTGACAGAGCCATAATTCCTTAACCCCTTAACCGATTTGCATCAAATAAACGGATTCTAATAGCATTTAACGAGGGCTTAAACTCCTGGAACAACCTTTTCACCCCGTTCATCAATATTCCCTTTTAAGGAATACCGGAAAGGCATTACATTTTCACCATATATTAACCAACATCACGCCTATGAAAAAATGTCTAAATTCTAAACAAAAGCAAGGAATGACCAAAAAACAAACACCAATATTAGAAAATAATATAAACTACTAGAAAAAAATTCATTTCTATTAATAAACTACATCTAAGTATTTTTAAAAATATTTTTTCAGCTTCTAACCTACCATTATTGATCTCATACGGCACATAAACACTAAAATTAAAAATTGACAGAGCCATAATTCCTTAACCCCTTAACCGATTTGCATCAAATAAACGGATTCTAATAGAATTTAACGATAGCTAAAACTCCTTGAACAACCTTTTTGCCCCCGTTCAACACTATTCCCTTTTTTTTGAAACTTCTAACCTACCATTATTGATTTCATACGGCACATAAACAATAAAATTAAAAACTTGACAGAGCCATAATTCCTTAACCCCTTAACTGATTTGCATCAAATAAACGGATTCTAATAGGATTTGATGAGAACTAAAACTCCTAGAACAACCTTTTCACCCCCCTTCATCAATATTCCCTCTTTTTCAACTTCTAACATACCATTATTGATCTCATACGGCACATAAACAATGAAATTAAAAACTTGACAGAGCCATAATTCCTTAACCCCTTAACCGATTTGAATCAAATAAATGGATTCTAATAGCATTTAACGAGAGCTAAAACTCCTTGAACAACCTTTTCACCCCCTTTCATCAATATTCCCTTTTTTTCAACTTCTAACCTACCATTATTGATCTCATACGGCACATAAACAGTAAAATCAAAAACTTGACAGAGCCATAATTCCTTAACCCTTTTACCGATTTGCACCAAACAAACGGATTCTAATAGCGTTCAACGAGAGCTAAAACTACTAGAACAACCTTTTCACCCCCTTCATCAATATTGCCTTTTTTTCAACTTCTAACCTACCATTATTGATCTCATATGGCACATAAACAGTAAAATTAAAAACTTGACAGAGCCATAATTCCTTAACCCTTTCACCGATTTGCATCAAACAGACGGATTCTAATAGCATTCAACGAGAGCTAAAACTCCTTGGACAACGCTTTCACGCCCCTTCATTACTGTTCCCTTTTTTTCAACTTCTGACCTACCATTATTGAACTCATACGGCACATAAACAGTAAAACTAAAAACTTGACAGAGCCATAATTCCTTAACCCTTTTACCGATTTGCATCAAACAAACGGATTCTAATAGCATTCAACGAGAGCTAAAACTCCTTGAACAACTCTTTCACGCCCCTTCATTACTGTTCCCTTTTTTCCAACTTCTAACCTACCATTATTGATCTCATACGGCACATAAGCAGTAAAATTAAAAACTTGACAGAGCCATAATTCCTTAACCCCTTAACCGATTTGCATCAAATGAACGGATTCTAATAGCATTCAACGAGGGCTAAAACTCCCAGAACAACCTTTTCACCCCCTTTCATCAGTATTCCCTTTTTTTTAACTTCTAACCTTCCATTATTGATCTCATACGGCACATAAGCAGTAAAATTAAAAACTTGACAGAGCCATAATTCCTTAACCCCTTAACCGATTTGCATCAAATAAACGGATTCTTATAGCATTTAACGAGATCTAAAACTCCTAGAACAACCTTTTCACCCCTCTTCATCAATATTCCCTTTTTTTCAACTTCTAACCTTCCATTATTGATCTCATACGGCACATAAGCAGTAAAATTAAAAAATTGACAGAGCCATAATTCCTTAACCCCTTAACCGATTTGCATCAAATAAACGGATTCTAATAGCACTTGACGAGAGCTAAAACTCCTAGAACAACCTTTTCAACCCCCTTCATCAGAATTGCCTTTTTTTCAACTTCTAACCTACCATTATTGATCTCATACGGCACATAAACAGTAAAATTCAAAATTTGACAGAGCCAGAATTCCTTAACCCCTAAACCGATTTATGTCAAATAAACGGATTCTAATAGCACTTGACGAGAGCTAAAACTCCTAGAACAACCTTTTCACCCCCCTTCATCAGTATTCCCTTTTTTTCAACTTCTAACCTTCCATTATTGATCTCATACGGCACATAAGCAGTAAAATTAAAAACTCGACAGAGCCATAATTCCTTAACCTCTTAACCGATTTATGTCAAATAAACGGATTCTAATAGCACTTGACGAGAGCTAAAACTCCTAGAACAACCTTTTCAACCCCCTTTATCAATATTGCCTTTTTTTCAACTTCTAACCTACCATTATTGATCTCATACGGCACATAAACAGTAAAATTAAAAACTTGACAGAGCCATAATTCCTTAACCCCTTAACCGATTAGCATCAAATAAACGGATTCTAATAGCATTTAACGAGAGCTAAAACTCCTGGAACAACCTTTTCACGCCCCTTCATCAATATTGCCTTTTTTTTTCAACTTCTAACCTTCCATTATTGATCTCATACGGCACATAAGCAGTAAAATTAAAAACTTGACAGAGCCATAATTCCTTAACCCCTTAACCGATTTGCATCAAATGAACGGATTCTAATAGCATTCAACGAGCGCTAAAACTCCTAGAACAACCTTTTCACCCCCTTTCATCAGTATTCCCTTTTTTTTTAACTTCTAACCTTCCATTATTGATCTCATACGGCACATAAGCAGTAAAATTAAAAACTTGACAGAGCCATAATTCCTTAACCCCTTAACCGATTTGCATCAAATAAACGGATTCTTATAGCATTTAACGGGATCTAAAACTCCTAGAACAACCTTTTCACCCCTCTTCATCAGAATTCCCTTTTTTCAACTTCTAACCTTCCATTATTGATCTCATACGGCACATAAGCAGTAAAATTAAAAAATTGACAGAGCCATAATTCCTTAACCCCTTAACCGATTTGCATCAAATAAACGGATTCTAATAGCACTTGACGAGAGCTAAAACTCCTAGAACAACCTTTTCAACCCCCTTCATCAGAATTGCCTTTTTTTCAACTTCTAACCTACCATTATTGATCTCATACGGCACATAAACAGTAAAATTAAAAATTTGACAGAGCCAGAATTCCTTAACCCCTAAACCGATTTATGTCAAATAAACGGATTCTAATAGCACTTGACGAGAGCTAAAACTCCTAGAACAACCTTTTCACCCCCCTTCATCAGTATTCCCTTTTTTTCAACTTCTAACCTTCCATTATTGATCTCATACGGCACATAAACAGTAAAATTCAAAATTTGACAGAGCCAGAATTCCTTAACCCCTAAACCGATTTATGTCAAATAAACGGATTCTAATAGCACTTGACGAGAGCTAAAACTCCTAGAACAACCTTTTCACCCCCCTTCATCAGTATTCCCTTTTTTTCAACTTCTAACCTTCCATTATTGATCTCATACGGCACATAAGCAGTAAAATTAAAAACTTGACAGAGCCATAATTCCTTAACCCCTTAACCGATTAGCATCAAATAAACGGATTCTAATAGCACTTGACGAGAGCTAAAACTCCTAGAACAACCTTTTCACCCCTCTTCATCAGTATTCCCTTTTTTTCAACTTCTAACCTTCCATTATTGATCTCATACGGCACATAAGCAGTAAAATTAAAAAATTGACAGAGCCATAATTCCTTAACCCCTTAACCGATTTGCATCAAATAAACGGATTCTAATAGCACTTGACGAGAGCTAAAACTGTTAGAACAACCTTTTCACCCCCTTCATCAGTATTCCCTTTTTTTCAACTTCTAACCTTCCATTATTGATCTCATACGGCACATAAGCAGTAAAATTAAAAATTTGACAGATCCATAATTCCTTAACCCCTTAACCGATTTGCATCAAATAAACGGATTCTAATAGCATTTAACGAGAGCTAAAACTCATAGAACAACCTTTTCACCCCCCTTCATCAATATTGCCTTTTTTTTCAACTTCTAACCTTCCATTATTGATCTCATACGGCACATAAGCAGTAAAATTAAAAACTTGACAGAGCCATAATTCCTTAACCCCTTAACCGCTTTGCATCAAATAAACGGATTCTAATAGCATTTAACGAGAGCTAAAACTCCTAGAACTACCTTTTCACCCCCCTTCATCAATATTGCCTTTTTTTCAACTTCTAACCTACCATTATTGATCTCATACGGCACATAAACAGTAAAATTAAAAATTTGACAGAGCCATAATTCCTTAACCCTTTCACCGATTTGTATCAAACAAACGGATTCTAATAGCATTCAACGAGCGCTAAAACTCCTAGAACAACCTTTTCACACCCCTTCATCAGTATTCCCTTTTTTTCAACCTCTAACCTTCCATTATTGATCTCATACGGCACATTAACAGTAAAATTAAAAATTTGACAGAGCCAGCATTCCTTAACCCCTAAACCGATTTATGTCAAATAAACGGATTCTAATAGCACTTGACGAGAGCTAAAACTCCTAGAACAACCTTTTCACCCCCCTTCATCAGTATTCCCTTTTTTTCAACTTCTAACCTTCCATTATTGATCTCATACGGCACATAAGCAGTAAAATTAGAAACTTGACAGAGCCATAATTCCTTAACCCCTTAACCGATTTATGTCAAATAAACGGATTCTAATAGCATTTAACGAGAGCTAAAACTCCTAGAACAACCTTTTCACCCCCCTTTATCAGAATTGCCTTTTTTTCAACTTCTAACCTACCATTATTGATCTCATACGGCACATAAACAGTAAAATTAAAAATTTGACAGAGCCAGAATTCCTTAACCCCTAAACCGATTTATGTCAAATAAACGGATTCTAATAGCACTTGACGAGAGCTAAAACTCCTAGAACAACCCTTTCACCCCCCTTCATCAGTATTCCCTTTTTTTCAACTTCTAACCTTCCATTATTGATCTCATACGGCACATAAGCAGTAAAATTAAAAAATTGACAGAGCCATAATTCCTTAACCCCTTAACCGATTTGCATCAAATAAACGGATTCTAATAGCACTTGACGAGAGCTAAAACTCCTAGAACAACCTTTTCACCCCCCTTCATCAGTATTCCCTTTTTTTCAACTTCTAACCTTCCATTATTGATCTCATACGGCACATAAGCAGTAAAATTAAAAATTTGATAGATCCATAATTCCTTAACCCCTTAACCGATTTGCATCAAATAAACGGATTCTAATAGCATTTAACGAGAGCTAAAACTCCTAGAACAACCTTTTCACCCCCCTTCATCAATATTGCCTTTTTTTCAACTTCTAACCTTCCATTATTGATCTCATACGGCACATAAGCAGTAAAATTAAAAACTTGACAGAGCCATAATTCCTTAACCCCTTAACCGATTTGCATCAAATAAACGGATTCTAATAGCATTTAACGAGAGCTAAAACTCCTAGAACTACCTTTTCACCCCCCTTCATCAATATTGCCTTTTTTTTTCAACTTCTAACCTACCATTATTGATCTCATACGGCACATAAACAGTAAAATTAAAAATTTGACAGAGCCATAATTCCTTAACCCCTTAACCGATTTGCATCAAATAGACGGATTCTAATAGCATTTAACGAGAGCTAAAACTCCTAGAACAACCTTTTCACCCCCCTTCATCAATATTGCCATTTTCCAACTTCTAACCTACCATTATTGATCTCATACGGCACATAAACAGTAAAATTAAAAATTTGACAGAGCCATAATTCCTTATCCCCTAAACCGATTGATGTCAAATAAACGGATTCTAATAGCACTTGACGAGAGCTAAAACTCCTAGAACAACCTTTTCACCCCCCTTCATCAGAATTGCCTTTTTTTCAACTTCTAACCTACCATTATTGATCTCATACGGCACATAAACAGTAAAATTAAAAATTTGACAGAGCCAGAATTCCTTAACCCCTAAACCGATTTATGTCAAATAAACGGATTCTAATAGCACTTGACGAGTGCTAAAACTCCTAGAACAACCTTTTCACCCCCCTTCATCAGTATTCCCTTTTTTTCAACTTCTAACCTTCCATTATTGATCTCATACGGCACATAAGCAGTAAAATTAAAAACTTGACAGAGCCATAATTCCTTAACCCCTTAACCGATTAGCATCAAATAAACGGATTCTAATAGCATTTAACGAGAGCTAAAACTCCTGGAACAACCTTTTCACCCCCCTTCATCAATATTGCCTTTTTTTCAACTTCTAACCTTCCATTATTGATCTCATACGGCACATAAGCAGTAAAATTAAAAACTTGACAGAGCCATAATTCCTTAACCCCTTAACCGATTTGCATCAAATGAACGGATTCTAATAGCATTCAACGAGCGCTAAAACTCTTAGAAAAACCTTTTCACCCTCTTTCATCAGTATTCCCTTTTTTTCAACTTCTAACCTTCCATTATTGATCTCATACGGCACATAAGCAGTAAAATTAAAAACTTGACAGAGCCATAATTCCTTAACCCCTTAACCGATTTGCATCAAATAAACGGATTCTTATAGCATTTAACGAGATCTAAAACTCCTAGAACAACCTTTTCACCCCCCTTCATCAATATTCCCTTTTTTTCAACTTCTAACCTTCCATTATTGATCTCATACGGCACATAAGCAGTAAAATTAAAAAATTGACAGAGCCATAATTCCTTAACCCCTTAACCGATTTGCATCAAATAAACGGATTCTAATAGCACTTGACGAGAGCTAAAACGCCTAGAACAACCTTTTCACCCCCCTTCATCAGTATTCCCTTTTTTCAACTTCTAACCTTCCATTCTTGATCTCATACGGCACTTAAGCAGTAAAATTAAAAATTTGACAGAGCCATAATTCCTTAACGCCTTAACCGATTTGCATCAAATAAACGGATTCTAATAGCATTCAACGAGCGCTAAAACTCCTAGAACAACCTTTTTACCCCTCTTTATCAGTATTCCCGTTTTTTCAACTTCTAACCTTCCATTATTGATCTCATACGGCACATAAGCAGTAAAATTAAAAAATTGACAGAGCCATAATTCCTTAACCCCTTAACCGATTTGCATCAAATAAACAGATTCTAATAGCACTTGACGAGAGCTAAAACTCCTAGAACAACCTTTTCACCCCCCTTCATCAGTATTCCCTTTTTTTCAACTTCTAACCTTCCATTATTGATCTCATACGGCACATAAGCAGTAAAATTAAAAACTTGACAGAGCCATAATTCCTTAACCCCTTAACCGATTTATGTCAAATAAACGGATTCTAATAGCACTTGACGAGAGCTAAAACTCCTAGAACAACCTTTTCATCCCCCTTTATCAATATTGCCTTTTTTTCAACTTCTAACCTACCATTATTGATCTCATACGGCACATAAACAGTAAAATTAAAAATTTGACAGAGCCATAATTCCTTAACCCCTAAACCAATTTATGGCAAATAAACGGATTCTAATAGCACTTGACGAGAGCTAAAACTCCTAGAACAACCTTTTCACCCCTCTTCATCAGTATTCCCTTTTTTTCAACTTCTAACCTTCCATTATTGATCTCATACGGCACATAAGCAGTAAAATTAAAAAATTGACAGAGCCATAATTCCTTAACCCCTTAACCGATTTGCATCAAATAAACGGATTCTAATAGCACTTGACGAGAGCTAAAACTCCTAGAACAACCTTTTCACTCCCCTTCATCAGTATTCCCTTTTTTTCAACTTCTAACCTTCCATTATTGATCTCATACGGCACATAAGCAGTAAAATTAAAAATTTGACAGATCCATAATTCCTTAACCCCTTAACCGATTTGCATCAAATAAACGGATTCTAATAGCATTTAACGAGAGCTAAAACTCCTAGAACAACCTTTTCACCCCCCTTCATCAATATTGCCTTTTTTTCAACTTCTAACCTTCCATTATTGATCTCATACGGCACATAAGCAGTAAAATTAAAAACTTGACAGAGCCATAATTCCTTAACCCCTTAACCGATTTGCATCAAATAAACGGATTCTAATAGCATTTAACGAGAGCTAAAACTCCTAGAACTACCTTTTCACCCCCCTTCATCAATATTGCCTTTTTTTTCAACTTCTAACCTACCATTATTGATCTCATACGGCACATAAACAGTAAAATTAAAAATTTGACAGAGCCATAATTCCTTAACCCCTTAACCGATTTGCATCAAATAGACGGATTCTAATAGCATTTAACGAGAGCTAAAACTCCTAGAACAACCTTTTCACCCCCCTTCATCAATATTGCCATTTTTCAACTTCTAACCTACCATTATTGATCTCATACGGCACATAAACAGTAAAATTAAAAATTTGACAGAGCCATAATTCCTTATCCCCTAAACCGATTGATGTCAAATAAACGGATTCTAATAGCACTTGACGAGAGCTAAAACTCCTAGAACAACCTTTTCACTCCCCTTCATCAGAATTGCCTTTTTTTCAACTCCTAACCTACCATTATTGATCTCGTACGGCACATAAACAGTAAAATTAAAAATTTGACAGAGCCAGAATTCCTTAACCCCTAAACCGATTTATGTCAAATAAACGGATTCTAATAGCACTTGACGAGAGCTAAAACTCCTAGAACAACCTTTTCACCCCTCTTCATCAGAATTCCCTTTTTTCAACTTCTAACCTTCCATTATTGATCTCATACGGCACATAAGCAGTAAAATTAAAAAATTGACAGAGCCATAATTCCTTAACCCCTTAACCGATTTGCATCAAATAAACGGATTCTAATAGCACTTGACGAGAGCTAAAACTCCTAGAACAACCTTTTCAACCCCCTTCATCAGAATTGCCTTTTTTTCAACTTCTAACCTACCATTATTGATCTCATACGGCACATAAACAGTAAAATTAAAAATTTGACAGAGCCAGAATTCCTTAACCCCTAAACCGATTTATGTCAAATAAACGGATTCTAATAGCACTTGACGAGAGCTAAAACTCCTAGAACAACCTTTTCACCCCCCTTCATCAGTATTCCCTTTTTTTCAACTTCTAACCTTCCATTATTGATCTCATACGGCACATAAGCAGTAAAATTAAAAACTTGACAGAGCCATAATTCCTTAACCCCTTAACCGATTTGCATCAAATGAACGGATTCTAATAGCATTTAACGAGAGCTAAAACTCCTGGAACAACCTTTTCACCCCCCTTCATCAATATTGCCTTTTTTTCAACTTCTAACCTTCCATTATTGATCTCATACGGCACATAAGCAGTAAAATTAAAAACTTGACAGAGCCATAATTCCTTAACCCCTTAACCGATTTGCATCAAATGAACGGATTCTAATAGCATTCAACGAGCGCTAAAACTCCCAGAATAACCTTTTCACCCCCTTTCATCAGTATTCCCTTTTTTTCAACTTCTAACCTTCCATTATTGATCTCATACGGCACATAAGCAGTAAAATTAAAAATTTGACAGATCCATAATTCCTTAACCCCTTAACCGATTTGCATCAAATAAACGGATTCTAATAGCATTTAACGAGAGCTAAAACTCCTAGAACAACCTTTTCACCCCCCTTCATCAATATTGCCTTTTTTTCAACTTCTAACCTTCCATTATTGATCTCATACGGCACATAAGCAGTACAATTAAAAACTTGACAGAGCCATAATTCCTTAACCCCTTAACCGATTTGCATCAAATAAACGGATTCTAATAGCATTTAACGAGAGCTAAAACTCCTAGAACTACCTTTTCACCCCCCTTCATCAATATTGCCTTTTTTTTCAACTTCTAACCTACCATTATTGATCTCATACGGCACATAAACAGTAAAATTAAAAATTTGACAGAGCCATAATTCCTTAACCCCTTAACCGATTTGCATCAAATAGACGGATTCTAATAGCATTTAACGAGAGCTAAAACTCCTAGAACAACCTTTTCACCCCCCTTCATCAATATTGCCATTTTTCAACTTCTAACCTACCATTATTGATCTCATACGGCACATAAACAGTAAAATTAAAAATTTGACAGAGCCATAATTCCTTATCCCCTAAACCGATTGATGTCAAATAAACGGATTCTAATAGCACTTGACGAGAGCTAAAACTCCTAGAACAACCTTTTCACTCCCCTTCATCAGAATTGCCTTTTTTTCAACTCCTAACCTACCATTATTGATCTCGTACGGCACATAAACAGTAAAATTAAAAATTTGACAGAGCCAGAATTCCTTAACCCCTAAACCGATTTATGTCAAATAAACGGATTCTAATAGCACTTGACGAGAGCTAAAACTCCTAGAACAACCTTTTCAACCCCCTTCATCAGAATTGCCTTTTTTTCAACTTCTAACCTACCATTATTGATCTCATACGGCACATAAACAGTAAAATTCAAAATTTGACAGAGCCAGAATTCCTTAACCCCTAAACCGATTTATGTCAAATAAACGGATTCTAATAGCACTTGACGAGAGCTAAAACTCCTAGAACAACCTTTTCACCCCCCTTCATCAGTATTCCCTTTTTTTCAACTTCTAACCTTCCATTATTGATCTCATACGGCACATAAGCAGTAAAATTAAAAACTTGACAGAGCCATAATTCCTTAACCCCTTAACCGATTTATGTCAAATAAACGGATTCTAATAGCACTTGACGAGAGCTAAAACTCCTAGAACAACCTTTTCACCCCCCTTCATCAGTATTCCCTTTTTTTCAACTTCTAACCTTCCATTATTGATCTCATACGGCACATAAGCAGTAAAATTAAAAACTTGACAGAGCCATAATTCCTTAACCCCTTAACCGATTAGCATCAAATAAACGGATTCTAATAGCACTTGACGAGAGCTAAAACTCCTAGAACAACCTTTTCACCCCTCTTCATCAGTATTCCCTTTTTTTCAACTTCTAACCTTCCATTATTGATCTCATACGGCACATAAGCAGTAAAATTAAAAAATTGACAGAGCCATAATTCCTTAACCCCTTAACCGATTTGCATCAAATAAACGGATTCTAATAGCACTTGACGAGAGCTAAAACTGTTAGAACAACCTTTTCACCCCCTTCATCAGTATTCCCTTTTTTTCAACTTCTAACCTTCCATTATTGATCTCATACGGCACATAAGCAGTAAAATTAAAAATTTGACAGATCCATAATTCCTTAACCCCTTAACCGATTTGCATCAAATAAACGGATTCTAATAGCATTTAACGAGAGCTAAAACTCCTAGAACAACCTTTTCACCCCCCTTCATCAATATTGCCTTTTTTTTCAACTTCTAACCTTCCATTATTGATCTCATACGGCACATAAGCAGTAAAATTAAAAACTTGACAGAGCCATAATTCCTTAACCCCTTAACCGCTTTGCATCAAATAAACGGATTCTAATAGCATTTAACGAGAGCTAAAACTCCTAGAACTACCTTTTCACCCCCCTTCATCAATATTCCCTTTTTTTCAACTTCTAACCTTCCATTATTGATCTCATACGGCACATAAGCAGTAAAATTAAAAAATTGACAGAGCCATAATTCCTTAACCCCTTAACCGATTTGTATCAAACAAACGGATTCTAATAGCATTCAACGAGCGCTAAAACTCCTAGAACAACCTTTTCACACCCCTTCATCAGTATTCCCTTTTTTTCAACCTCTAACCTTCCATTATTGATCTCATACGGCACATTAACAGTAAAATTAAAAATTTGACAGAGCCAGCATTCCTTAACCCCTAAACCGATTTATGTCAAATAAACGGATTCTAATAGCACTTGACGAGAGCTAAAACTCCTAGAACAACCTTTTCACCCCCCTTCATCAGTATTCCCTTTTTTTCAACTTCTAACCTTCCATTATTGATCTCATACGGCACATAAGCAGTAAAATTAGAAACTTGACAGAGCCATAATTCCTTAACCCCTTAACCGATTTATGTCAAATAAACGGATTCTAATAGCATTTAACGAGAGCTAAAACTCCTAGAACAACCTTTTCACCCCCCTTTATCAGAATTGCCTTTTTTTCAACTTCTAACCTACCATTATTGATCTCATACGGCACATAAACAGTAAAATTAAAAATTTGACAGAGCCAGAATTCCTTAACCCCTAAACCGATTTATGTCAAATAAACGGATTCTAATAGCACTTGACGAGAGCTAAAACTCCTAGAACAACCCTTTCACCCCCCTTCATCAGTATTCCCTTTTTTTCAACTTCTAACCTTCCATTATTGATCTCATACGGCACATAAGCAGTAAAATTAAAAAATTGACAGAGCCATAATTCCTTAACCCCTTAACCGATTTGCATCAAATAAACGGATTCTAATAGCACTTGACGAGAGCTAAAACTCCTAGAACAACCTTTTCACCCCCCTTCATCAGTATTCCCTTTTTTTCAACTTCTAACCTTCCATTATTGATCTCATACGGCACATAAGCAGTAAAATTAAAAATTTGATAGATCCATAATTCCTTAACCCCTTAACCGATTTGCATCAAATAAACGGATTCTAATAGCATTTAACGAGAGCTAAAACTCCTAGAACAACCTTTTCACCCCCCTTCATCAATATTGCCTTTTTTTCAACTTCTAACCTTCCATTATTGATCTCATACGGCACATAAGCAGTAAAATTAAAAACTTGACAGAGCCATAATTCCTTAACCCCTTAACCGATTTGCATCAAATAAACGGATTCTAATAGCATTTAACGAGAGCTAAAACTCCTAGAACTACCTTTTCACCCCCCTTCATCAATATTGCCTTTTTTTCAACTTCTAACCTACCATTATTGATCTCATACGGCACATAAACAGTAAAATTAAAAATTTGACAGAGCCATAATTCCTTAACCCCTTAACCGATTTGCATCAAATAGACGGATTCTAATAGCATTTAACGAGAGCTAAAACTCCTAGAACAACCTTTTCACCCCCCTTCATCAATATTGCCATTTTCCAACTTCTAACCTACCATTATTGATCTCATACGGCACATAAACAGTAAAATTAAAAATTTGACAGAGCCATAATTCCTTATCCCCTAAACCGATTGATGTCAAATAAACGGATTCTAATAGCACTTGACGAGAGCTAAAACTCCTAGAACAACCTTTTCACCCCCCTTCATCAGAATTGCCTTTTTTTCAACTTCTAACCTACCATTATTGATCTCATACGGCACATAAACAGTAAAATTAAAAATTTGACAGAGCCAGAATTCCTTAACCCCTAAACCGATTTATGTCAAATAAACGGATTCTAATAGCACTTGACGAGTGCTAAAACTCCTAGAACAACCTTTTCACCCCCTTCATCAGTATTCCCTTTTTTTCAACTTCTAACCTTCCATTATTGATCTCATACGGCACATAAGCAGTAAAATTAAAAACTTGACAGAGCCATAATTCCTTAACCCCTTAACCGATTAGCATCAAATAAACGGATTCTAATAGCATTTAACGAGAGCTAAAACTCCTGGAACAACCTTTTCACCCCCCCTCATCAATATTGCCTTTTTTTCAACTTCTAACCTTCCATTATTGATCTCATACGGCACATAAGCAGTAAAATTAAAAACTTGACAGAGCCATAATTCCTTAACCCCTTAACCGATTTGCATCAAATGAACGGATTCTAATAGCATTCAACGAGCGCTAAAACTCTTAGAAAAACCTTTTCACCCTCTTTCATCAGTATTCCCTTTTTTTCAACTTCTAACCTTCCATTATTGATCTCATACGGCACATAAGCAGTAAAATTAAAAACTTGACAGAGCCATAATTCCTTAACCCCTTAACCGATTTGCATCAAATAAACGGATTCTTATAGCATTTAACGAGATCTAAAACTCCTAGAACAACCTTTTCACCCCCCTTCATCAATATTCCCTTTTTTTCAACTTCTAACCTTCCATTATTGATCTCATACGGCACATAAGCAGTAAAATTAAAAAATTGACAGAGCCATAATTCCTTAACCCCTTAACCGATTTGCATCAAATAAACGGATTCTAATAGCACTTGACGAGAGCTAAAACGCCTAGAACAACCTTTTCACCCCCCTTCATCAGTATTCCCTTTTTTCAACTTCTAACCTTCCATTCTTGATCTCATACGGCACTTAAGCAGTAAAATTAAAAATTTGACAGAGCCATAATTCCTTAACGCCTTAACCGATTTGCATCAAATAAACGGATTCTAATAGCATTCAACGAGCGCTAAAACTCCTAGAACAACCTTTTTACCCCTCTTTATCAGTATTCCCGTTTTTTCAACTTCTAACCTT
The DNA here is from genome assembly GCA_930367235.1 of Sarcophaga rosellei. NCBI lineage: Eukaryota > Metazoa > Arthropoda > Insecta > Diptera > Sarcophagidae > Sarcophaga > Sarcophaga rosellei. The sequence goes on along the minus strand of OV884019.1, from coordinate 22,173 downwards.
CCATTATTGATCTCATACGGCACATAAGCAGTAAAATTAAAAAATTGACAGAGCCATAATTCCTTAACCCCTTAACCGATTTGCATCAAATAAACAGATTCTAATAGCACTTGACGAGAGCTAAAACTCCTAGAACAACATTTTCACCCCCTTCATCAATATTGCCTTTTTTTCAACTTCTAACCTACCATTATTGATCTCATACGGCACATAAACAGTAAAATTAAAAATTTGACAGAGCCCTAATTCCTTATCCCCTAAACCGATTTATGTCAAATAAACGGATTCTAATAGAACTTGACGAGAGCTAAAACTCCTAGAACAACCTTTTCACCCCCCTTTATCAGAATTGCCTTTTTTTCAACTTCTAACCTACCATTATTGATCTCATACGGCACATAAACAGTAAAATTAAAAATTTGACAGAGCCAGAATTCCTTAACCCCTAAACCGATTTATGTCAAATAAACGGATTCTAATAGCACTTGACGAGAGCTAAAACTCCTAGAACAACCCTTTCACCCCCCTTCATCAGTATTCCCTTTTTTTCAACTTCTAACCTTCCATTATTGATCTCATACGGCACATAAGCAGTAAAATTAGAAACTTGACAGAGCCATAATTCCTTAACCCCTTAACCGATTTATGTCAAATAAACGGATTCTAATAGCACTTGACGAGAGCTAAAACTCCTAGAACAACCTTTTCATCCCCCTTTATCAATATTGCCTTTTTTTCAACTTCTAACCTACCATTATTGATCTCATACGGCACATAAACAGTAAAATTAAAAATTTGACAGAGCCATAATTCCTTAACCCCTAAACCAATTTATGGCAAATAAACGGATTCTAATAGCACTTGACGAGAGCTAAAACTCCTAGAACAACCTTTTCACCCCTCTTCATCAGTATTCCCTTTTTTTCAACTTCTAACCTTCCATTATTGATCTCATACGGCACATAAGCAGTAAAATTAAAAAATTGACAGAGCCATAATTCCTTAACCCCTTAACCGATTTGCATCAAATAAACGGATTCTAATAGCACTTGACGAGAGCTAAAACTCCTAGAACAACCTTTTCACCCCCCTTCATCAGTATTCCCTTTTTTTCAACTTCTAACCTTCCATTATTGATCTCATACGGCACATAAGCAGTAAAATTAAAAATTTGACAGATCCATAATTCCTTAACCCCTTAACCGATTTGCATCAAATAAACGGATTCTAATAGCATTTAACGAGAGCTAAAACTCCTAGAACAACCTTTTCACCCTCCTTCATCAATATTGCCTTTTTTTCAACTTCTAACCTTCCATTATTGATCTCATACGGCACATAAGCAGTAAAATTAAAAACTTGACAGAGCCATAATTCCTTAACCCCTTAACCGATTTGCATCAAATAAACGGATTCTAATAGCATTTAACGAGAGCTAAAACTCCTAGAACTACCTTTTCACCCCCCTTCATCAATATTGCCTTTTTTTTCAACTTCTAACCTACCATTATTGATCTCATACGGCACATAAACAGTAAAATTAAAAATTTGACAGAGCCATAATTCCTTAACCCCTTAACCGATTTGCATCAAATAGACGGATTCTAATAGCATTTAACGAGAGCTAAAACTCCTAGAACAACCTTTTCACCCCCCTTCATCAATATTGCCATTTTCCAACTTCTAACCTACCATTATTGATCTCATACGGCACATAAACAGTAAAATTAAAAATTTGACAGAGCCATAATTCCTTATCCCCTAAACCGATTGATGTCAAATAAACGGATTCTAATAGCACTTGACGAGAGCTAAAACTCCTAGAACAACCTTTTCACCCCCCTTCATCAGAATTGCCTTTTTTTCAACTTCTAACCTACCATTATTGATCTCATACGGCACATAAACAGTAAAATTAAAAATTTGACAGAGCCAGAATTCCTTAACCCCTAAACCGATTTATGTCAAATAAACGGATTCTAATAGCACTTGACGAGTGCTAAAACTCCTAGAACAACCTTTTCACCCCCCTTCATCAGTATTCCCTTTTTTTCAACTTCTAACCTTCCATTATTGATCTCATACGGCACATAAGCAGTAAAATTAAAAACTTGACAGAGCCATAATTCCTTAACCCCTTAACCGATTAGCATCAAATAAACGGATTCTAATAGCATTTAACGAGAGCTAAAACTCCTGGAACAACCTTTTCACCCCCCTTCATCAATATTGCCTTTTTTTCAACTTCTAACCTTCCATTATTGATCTCATACGGCACATAAGCAGTAAAATTAAAAACTTGACAGAGCCATAATTCCTTAACCCCTTAACCGATTTGCATCAAATGAACGGATTCTAATAGCATTCAACGAGCGCTAAAACTCTTAGAAAAACCTTTTCACCCTCTTTCATCAGTATTCCCTTTTTTTCAACTTCTAACCTTCCATTATTGATCTCATACGGCACATAAGCAGTAAAATTAAAAACTTGACAGAGCCATAATTCCTTAACCCCTTAACCGATTTGCATCAAATAAACGGATTCTTATAGCATTTAACGAGATCTAAAACTCCTAGAACAACCTTTTCACCCCCCTTCATCAATATTCCCTTTTTTTCAACTTCTAACCTTCCATTATTGATCTCATACGGCACATAAGCAGTAAAATTAAAAAATTGACAGAGCCATAATTCCTTAACCCCTTAACCGATTTGCATCAAATAAACGGATTCTAATAGCATTTGACGAGAGCTAAAACGCCTAGAACAACCTTTTCACCCCCCTTCATCAGTATTCCCTTTTTTCAACTTCTAACCTTCCATTCTTGATCTCATACGGCACTTAAGCAGTAAAATTAAAAATTTGACAGAGCCATAATTCCTTAACGCCTTAACCGATTTGCATCAAATAAACGGATTCTAATAGCATTCAACGAGCGCTAAAACTCCTAGAACAACCTTTTTACCCCTCTTCATCAGTATTCCCGTTTTTTCAACTTCTAACCTTCCATTATTGATCTCATACGGCACATAAGCAGTAAAATTAAAAAATTGACAGAGCCATAATTCCTTAACCCCTTAACCGATTTGCATCAAATAAACAGATTCTAATAGCACTTGACGAGAGCTAAAACTCCTAGAACAACATTTTCACCCCCCTTCATCAATATTGCCTTTTTTTCAACTTCTAACCTACCATTATTGATCTCATACGGCACATAAACAGTAAAATTAAAAATTTGACAGAGCCCTAATTCCTTATCCCCTAAACCGATTTATGTCAAATAAACGGATTCTAATAGAACTTGACGAGAGCTAAAACTCCTAGAACAACCTTTTCACCCCCCTTTATCAGAATTGCCTTTTTTTCAACTTCTAACCTACCATTATTGATCTCATACGGCACATAAACAGTAAAATTAAAAATTTGACAGAGCCAGAATTCCTTAACCCCTAAACCGATTTATGTCAAATAAACGGATTCTAATAGCACTTGACGAGAGCTAAAACTCCTAGAACAACCCTTTCACCCCCCTTCATCAGTATTCCCTTTTTTTCAACTTCTAACCTTCCATTATTGATCTCATACGGCACATAAGCAGTAAAATTAAAAACTTGACAGAGCCATAATTCCTTAACCCCTTAACCGATTTATGTCAAATAAACGGATTCTAATAGCACTTGACGAGAGCTAAAACTCCTAGAACAACCTTTTCATCCCCCTTTATCAATATTGCCTTTTTTTCAACTTCTAACCTACCATTATTGATCTCATACGGCACATAAACAGTAAAATTAAAAATTTGACAGAGCCATAATTCCTTAACCCCTAAACCAATTTATGGCAAATAAACGGATTCTAATAGCACTTGACGAGAGCTAAAACTCCTAGAACAACCTTTTCACCCCTCTTCATCAGTATTCCCTTTTTTTCAACTTCTAACCTTCCATTATTGATCTCATACGGCACATAAGCAGTAAAATTAAAAAATTGACAGAGCCATAATTCCTTAACCCCTTAACCGATTTGCATCAAATAAACGGATTCTAATAGCACTTGACGAGAGCTAAAACTCCTAGAACAACCTTTTCACCCCCCTTCATCAGTATTCCCTTTTTTTCAACTTCTAACCTTCCATTATTGATCTCATACGGCACATAAGCAGTAAAATTAAAAATTTGACAGATCCATAATTCCTTAACCCCTTAACCGATTTGCATCAAATAAACGGATTCTAATAGCATTTAACGAGAGCTAAAACTCCTAGAACAACCTTTTCACCCCCCTTCATCAATATTGCCTTTTTTTCAACTTCTAACCTTCCATTATTGATCTCATACGGCACATAAGCAGTACAATTAAAAACTTGACAGAGCCATAATTCCTTAACCCCTTAACCGATTTGCATCAAATAAACGGATTCTAATAGCATTTAACGAGAGCTAAAACTCCTAGAACAACCTTTTCACCCCCCTTCATCAATATTGCCTTTTTTTTCAACTTCTAACCTACCATTATTGATCTCATACGGCACATAAACAGTAAAATTAAAAATTTGACAGAGCCATAATTCCTTAACCCCTTAACCGATTTGCATCAAATAGACGGATTCTAATAGCATTTAACGAGAGCTAAAACTCCTAGAACAACCTTTTCACCCCCCTTCATCAATATTGCCATTTTTCAACTTCTAACCTACCATTATTGATCTCATACGGCACATAAGCAGTAAAATTAAAAATTTGACAGAGCCATAATTCCTTATCCCCTAAACCGATTGATGTCAAATAAACGGATTCTAATAGCACTTGACGAGAGCTAAAACTCCTAGAACAACCTTTTCACTCCCCTTCATCAGAATTGCCTTTTTTTCAACTCCTAACCTACCATTATTGATCTCGTACGGCACATAAACAGTAAAATTAAAAATTTGACAGAGCCAGAATTCCTTAACCCCTAAACCGATTTATGTCAAATAAACGGATTCTAATAGCACTTGACGAGTGCTAAAACTCCTAGAACAACCTTTTCACCCCCCTTCATCAGTATTCCCTTTTTTTCAACTTCTAACCTTCCATTATTGATCTCATACGGCACATAAGCAGTAAAATTAAAAACTTGACAGAGCCATAATTCCTTAACCCCTTAACCGATTAGCATCAAATAAACGGATTCTAATAGCATTTAACGAGAGCTAAAACTCCTGGAACAACCTTTTCACCCCCCTTCATCAATATTGCCTTTTTTTCAACTTCTAACCTTCCATTATTGATCTCATACGGCACATAAGCAGTAAAATTAAAAACTTGACAGAGCCATAATTCCTTAACCCCTTAACCGATTTGCATCAAATGAACGGATTCTAATAGCATTCAACGAGCGCTAAAACTCCTAGAACAACCTTTTCACCCTCTTTCATCAGTATTCCCTTTTTTTCAACTTCTAACCTTCCATTATTGATCTCATACGGCACATAAGCAGTAAAATTAAAAACTTGACAGAGCCATAATTCCTTAACCCCTTAACCGATTTGCATCAAATAAACGGATTCTTATAGCATTTAACGAGATCTAAAACTCCTAGAACAACCTTTTCACCCCCCTTCATCAATATTCCCTTTTTTCAACTTCTAACCTTCCATTATTGATCTCATACGGCACATAAGCAGTAAAATTAAAAAATTGACAGAGCCATAATTCCTTAACCCCTTAACCGATTTGCATCAAATAAACGGATTCTAATAGCACTTGACGAGAGCTAAAACGCCTAGAACAACCTTTTCACCCCCCTTCATCAGTATTCCCTTTTTTCAACTTCTAACCTTCCATTCTTGATCTCATACGGCACTTAAGCAGTAAAATTAAAAATTTGACAGAGCCATAATTCCTTAACGCCTTAACCGATTTGCATCAAATAAACGGATTCTAATAGCATTCAACGAGCGCTAAAACTCCTAGAACAACCTTTTTACCCCTCTTCATCAGTATTCCCGTTTTTTCAACTTCTAACCTTCCATTATTGATCTCATACGGCACATAAGCAGTAAAATTAAAAAATTGACAGAGCCATAATTCCTTAACCCCTTAACCGATTTATGGCAAATAAACGGATTCTAATAGCACTTGACGAGAGCTAAAACTCCTAGAACAACCTTTTCACCCCTCTTCATCAGTATTCCCTTTTTTTCAACTTCTAACCTTCCATTATTGATCTCATACGGCACATAAGCAGTAAAATTAAAAAATTGACAGAGCCATAATTCCTTAACCCCTTAACCGATTTGCATCAAATAAACGGATTCTAATAGCACTTGACGAGAGCTAAAACTCCTAGAACAACCTTTTCACCCCCCTTCATCAGTATTCCCTTTTTTTCAACTTCTAACCTTCCATTATTGATCTCATACGGCACATAAGCAGTAAAATTAAAAATTTGACAGATCCATAATTCCTTAACCCCTTAACCGATTTGCATCAAATAAACGGATTCTAATAGCATTTAACGAGAGCTAAAACTCCTAGAACAACCTTTTCACCCCCCTTCATCAATATTGCCTTTTTTTCAACTTCTAACCTTCCATTATTGATCTCATACGGCACATAAGCAGTAAAATTAAAAACTTGACAGAGCCATAATTCCTTAACCCCTTAACCGATTTGCATCAAATAAACGGATTCTAATAGCATTTAACGAGAGCTAAAACTCCTAGAACTACCTTTTCACCCCCCTTCATCAATATTGCCTTTTTTTTCAACTTCTAACCTACCATTATTGATCTCATACGGCACATAAACAGTAAAATTAAAAATTTGACAGAGCCATAATTCCTTAACCCCTTAACCGATTTGCATCAAATAGACGGATTCTAATAGCATTTAACGAGAGCTAAAACTCCTAGAACAACCTTTTCACCCCCCTTCATCAATATTGCCATTTTTCAACTTCTAACCTACCATTATTGATCTCATACGGCACATAAACAGTAAAATTAAAAATTTGACAGAGCCATAATTCCTTATCCCCTAAACCGATTGATGTCAAATAAACGGATTCTAATAGCACTTGACGAGAGCTAAAACTCCTAGAACAACCTTTTCACTCCCCTTCATCAGAATTGCCTTTTTTTCAACTCCTAACCTACCATTATTGATCTCGTACGGCACATAAACAGTAAAATTAAAAATTTGACAGAGCCAGAATTCCTTAACCCCTAAACCGATTTATGTCAAATAAACGGATTCTAATAGCACTTGACGAGTGCTAAAACTCCTAGAACAACCTTTTCACCCCCCTTCATCAGTATTCCCTTTTTTTCAACTTCTAACCTTCCATTATTGATCTCATACGGCACATAAGCAGTAAAATTAAAAACTTGACAGAGCCATAATTCCTTAACCCCTTAACCGATTAGCATCAAATAAACGGATTCTAATAGCATTTAACGAGAGCTAAAACTCCTGGAACAACCTTTTCACCCCCCTTCATCAATATTGCCTTTTTTTCAACTTCTAACCTTCCATTATTGATCTCATACGGCACATAAGCAGTAAAATTAAAAACTTGACAGAGCCATAATTCCTTAACCCCTTAACCGATTTGCATCAAATGAACGGATTCTAATAGCATTCAACGAGCGCTAAAACTCCTAGAACAACCTTTTCACCCTCTTTCATCAGTATTCCCTTTTTTTCAACTTCTAACCTTCCATTATTGATCTCATACGGCACATAAGCAGTAAAATTAAAAACTTGACAGAGCCATAATTCCTTAACCCCTTAACCGATTTGCATCAAATAAACGGATTCTTATAGCATTTAACGAGATCTAAAACTCCTAGAACAACCTTTTCACCCCCCTTCATCAATATTCCCTTTTTTCAACTTCTAACCTTCCATTATTGATCTCATACGGCACATAAGCAGTAAAATTAAAAAATTGACAGAGCCATAATTCCTTAACCCCTTAACCGATTTGCATCAAATAAACGGATTCTAATAGCACTTGACGAGAGCTAAAACGCCTAGAACAACCTTTTCACCCCCCTTCATCAGTATTCCCTTTTTTCAACTTCTAACCTTCCATTCTTGATCTCATACGGCACTTAAGCAGTAAAATTAAAAATTTGACAGAGCCATAATTCCTTAACGCCTTAACCGATTTGCATCAAATAAACGGATTCTAATAGCATTCAACGAGCGCTAAAACTCCTAGAACAACCTTTTTACCCCTCTTCATCAGTATTCCCGTTTTTTCAACTTCTAACCTTCCATTATTGATCTCACACGGCACATAAGCAGTAAAATTAAAAAATTGACAGAGCCATAATTCCTTAACCCCTTAACCGATTTGCATCAAATAAACGGATTCTAATAGCACTTGACGAGAGCTAAAACTCCTAGAACAACATTTTCACCCCCCTTCATCAGTATTCCCTTTTTTTCAACTTCTAACCTTCCATTATTGATCTCATACGGCACATAAGCAGTAAAATTAAAAACTTGACAGAGCCATAATTCCTTAACCCCTTAACCGATTTGCATCAAATAGACGGATTCTAATAGCATTTAACGAGAGCTAAAACTCCTGGAACAACCTTTTCACCCCCCTTCATCAATATTGCCTTTTTTTAACTTCTAACCTACCATTATTGATCTCATACGGCACATAAGCAGTAAAATTAAAAATTTGACAGATCCATAATTCCTTAACCCCTTAACCGATTTGCATCAAATAAACGGATTCTAATAGCATTTAACGAGAGCTAAAACTCCTAGAACAACCTTTTTACCCCCCTTCATCAATATTGCCTTTTTTTCAACTTCTAACCTTCCATTATTGATCTCATACGGCACATAAGCAGTAAAATTAAAAACTTGACAGAGCCATAATTCCTTAACCCCTTAACCGATTTGCATCAAATAAACGGATTCTAATAGCATTTAACGAGAGCTAAAACTCCTAGAACTACCTTTTCACCCCCCTTCATCAATATTGCCTTTTTTTTCAACTTCTAACCTACCATTATTGATCTCATACGGCACATAAACAGTAAAATTAAAAATTTGACAGAGCCATAATTCCTTAACCCCTTAACCGATTTGCATCAAATAGACGGATTCTAATAGCATTTAACGAGAGCTAAAACTCCTAGAACAACCTTTTCACCCCCCTTCATCAATATTGCCATTTTTCAACTTCTAACCTACCATTATTGATCTCATACGGCACATAAACAGTAAAATTAAAAATTTGACAGAGCCATAATTCCTTATCCCCTAAACCGATTGATGTCAAATAAACGGATTCTAATAGCACTTGACGAGAGCTAAAACTCCTAGAACAACCTTTTCACTCCCCTTCATCAGAATTGCCTTTTTTTCAACTCCTAACCTACCATTATTGATCTCGTACGGCACATAAACAGTAAAATTAAAAATTTGACAGAGCCAGAATTCCTTAACCCCTAAACCGATTTATGTCAAATAAACGGATTCTAATAGCACTTGACGAGTGCTAAAACTCCTAGAACAACCTTTTCACCCCCCTTCATCAGTATTCCCTTTTTTTCAACTTCTAACCTACCATTATTGATCTCATACGGCACATAAACAGTAAAATTAAAAATTTGACAGAGCCATAATTCCTTAACCCCTTAACCGATTAGCATCAAATAAACGGATTCTAATAGCATTTAACGAGAGCTAAAACTCCTGGAACAACCTTTTCACCCCCCTTCATCAATATTGCCTTTTTTTCAACTTCTAACCTTCCATTATTGATCTCATACGGCACATAAGCAGTAAAATTAAAAACTTGACAGAGCCATAATTCCTTAACCCCTTAACCGATTTGCATCAAATGAACGGATTCTAATAGCATTCAACGAGCGCTAAAACTCCTAGAACAACCTTTTCACCCTCTTTCATCAGTATTCCCTTTTTTTCAACTTCTAACCTTCCATTATTGATCTCATACGGCACATAAGCAGTAAAATTAAAAACTTGACAGAGCCATAATTCCTTAACCCCTTAACCGATTTGCATCAAATAAACGGATTCTTATAGCATTTAACGAGATCTAAAACTCCTAGAACAACCTTTTCACCCCCCTTCATCAATATTCCCTTTTTTCAACTTCTAACCTTCCATTATTGATCTCATACGGCACATAAGCAGTAAAATTAAAAAATTGACAGAGCCATAATTCCTTAACCCCTTAACCGATTTGCATCAAATAAACGGATTCTAATAGCACTTGACGAGAGCTAAAACGCCTAGAACAACCTTTTCACCCCCCTTCATCAGTATTCCCTTTTTTCAACTTCTAACCTTCCATTCTTGATCTCATACGGCACTTAAGCAGTAAAATTAAAAATTTGACAGAGCCATAATTCCTTAACGCCTTAACCGATTTGCATCAAATAAACGGATTCTAATAGCATTCAACGAGCGCTAAAACTCCTAGAACAACCTTTTTACCCCTCTTCATCAGTATTCCCGTTTTTTCAACTTCTAACCTTCCATTATTGATCTCACACGGCACATAAGCAGTAAAATTAAAAAATTGACAGAGCCATAATTCCTTAACCCCTTAACCGATTTGCATCAAATAAACGGATTCTAATAGCACTTGACGAGAGCTAAAACTCCTAAAACAACATTTTCACCCCCCTTCATCAGTATTCCCTTTTTTTCAACTTCTAACCTTCCATTATTGATCTCATACGGCACATAAGCAGTAAAATTAAAAACTTGACAGAGCCATAATTCCTTAACCCCTTAACCGATTTGCATCAAATAGACGGATTCTAATAGCATTTAACGAGAGCTAAAACTCCTGGAACAACCTTTTCACCCCCCTTCATCAATATTGCCTTTTTTTAACTTCTAACCTACCATTATTGATCTCATACGGCACATAAACAGTAAAATTAAAAATTTGACAGAGCCACAATTCCTTAACCCTTTCACCGATTTGCCTCAAACAAACGGATTCTAATAGCATTCAACGAGCGCTAAAACTCCTAGAACAACCTTTTCACCCCCTTTCATCAGTATTCCTGTTTTTTCAACTTCTAACCTTCCATTATTGATCTCATACGGCACATAAGCAGTAAAATTAAAAACTTGACAGAGCCATAATTCCTTAACCCCTTAACCGATTTGCATCAAATAAACGGATTCTAATAGCCTTTAACGAGAGCTAAAACTCCTAGAACAACCTTTTCACCCCCCTTCATCAATATTGCCTTTTTTCAACTTCTAACCTTCCATTATTGATCTCATACGGCACATAAGCAGTAAAATTAAAAACTTGACAGAGCCATAATTCCTTAATCCCTAAACCGATTTATGTCAACTAAACGGGTTCTAATAGCATTCAACGAGAGCTAAAACTCCTAGAACAACCTTTTCACCCCTCTTCATCAATATTGCCTTTTTTCAACTTCAAACCTACCATTATTGATTTCATACGGCACATAAACAGTAAAATTAAAAATTTGACAGAGCCATAATTCCTTATCCCCCAAACCGATTTATGTCAAATAAACGGATTCTAATAGCACTTGACGAGAGCTAAAACTCCTAGAACAACCTTTTCACCCTCCTTCATCAGTATTCCCTTTTTTCAACTTCTAACCTTCCATTATTGATCTCATACGGCACATAAGCAGTAAAATCAAAAACTTGACAGAGCCATAATTCCTTAACCCTTTCACCGATTTGCATCAAACAAACGGATTCTAATAGCATTCAACGAGAGCTAAAACTCCTAGAACAACCTTTTCACACCCCTTCATCAATATTGCCTTTTTTTCAACTTCTAACCTACCATTATTGATCTCATACGGCACATAAGCAGTAAAATCAAAAATTTGACAGAGCCATAATTCCTTAACCCTTTCACCGATTTGCATCAAACAAACGGATTCTAATAGCATTTGACGAGAGCTAAAACTCCTAGAACAACCTTTTCACCCCCCTTCATCAGTATTCCCTTTTTTTCAACTTCTAACCTTCTATTATTGATCTCATACGGCACATAAGCAGTAAAATTAAAAACTTGACAGAGCCATAATTCCTTAACCCCTTAACCGATTTGCATCAAATAAACGGATTCTAATAGCATTTAACGAGAGCTAAAACACCTAGAACAACCTTTTCACCCCCTTCATCAATATTGCCTTTTAAAGAATATCGGAAAGCATTAAATTTTCATCATATATTAACCGACATTACACCACCATATGCAAACGCAATTCATGCCCATCTAAGCAAAACAATCAATATCAACATGCACACATCACAAACAAAAGCCTTCGCAACAAAAAGCTTTAAAAGCAAAACAATCAACAGTCAACAGCTGTGGTTTTATTCATCCCCTTTACAAAATACTGAAATTGCAATAACTCCGTAACGCCGAGACCAATTGACCTCGGGCAACCGGTGATCGATAGGTCTCTACGACGCCTAAAATTCATGGAACAATTTCCTGCCCGATATTGACCCGCCGAGCCTGCAAGGGGGAAAAACACTTTCCCCTCAACCTAGGCCCGCCAAATTGACATCACTATGTCTCCAGACCCTACCCATTCCAAATCAGCTCTTACCAAAAAAAAAATTTTTTACCCTATTTTTCAATAAATTCAATTCCATTTCTCATTATAGCACACACATGTCACACTGTGCAAAAGCTACAGCATTACCCACATTTTACATTTTTTTTAAATGGCGGCATAACATTTTTCTATATAAGCATAAACACATGCCTGTCACTTTAGCAACAACTACAGTATTACCAACATTTAACATTTGCAAAATGGCGCCATTACAATAACATGGCGCCCTGTGAAAATTACAGCATTGCCAATAATTAACATTTTTCAAATTGGCGGCATTACACTTATATGCAACCCTGTGAAAATTACAGCATTGCCAACATTTATAATTTTTTCAATATGGCAACATTACACATTATTGCCATCCATTGCAAAAATTACAGCATTGCCAACATTTATAATTTTTTCAATATGGCAACATTACACATTATTGCCATCCATTGCAAAAATTACAGCATTGCCAACATCTATAATTTTTTTCAATATGGCAACATTGCACATTATTGCCATCCATTGCAAAAATTACAGCATTGCCAACATTTATAATTTTTTCAATATGGCAACATTGCACATTATTGCCATCCATTGCAAAAATTACAGCATTGCCAACACCTAACATTTTTTCAAAATGGCGGAAAACACATTATTGCCACCCTGTGCAAGAACCACCGCATTGCCAACATTTATAATTTTTTCAAAATGGCGGCAAAAGACATTATTGCCATCCTGTGCAAACACAACCGCATTACCAACATTTTGCATTTTTTCAAAATGGCGGCAAAACGCATACGTGTCACCCTGTGAAAAACAACCGCATTACCAACATTTTGCATTTTTTTCAAAATGGCGCCATACCACATTACCATATAAGCAGAAACACATACACGTGACAAACAGATGCCTTCTGACCACAGTGGAGGAAGCTGGAGGGTGGCAAGGGGCGCATGGAAAGGAAAAGAAGGCGGGAGGCGCAGCTTGGGCAAAGAAAGAGGCATAGGCGACGTGTGTCAGTGTGTGTGGATGAAAAGGCGGAAGCGGGGAAAGGCGCAGCTTGGGACAGAACAGAACAGAACAGCGGGGGAATAAAGGCGAAGGCAAAGGACAAGGGGCGGTGGAGCTGGGTGTGTGAGAGGAGTGGAGAGGGCGGCTGGGGTGGAGAGGGGGAGCTGCTTGGGAAATAAAGAAGAGGTGGACCAACACTGGATGCGAAAAAACGAGGCATTTGAGCGGAAGGAACGGCACGAAGGGGACGCGGGTGCACAGCAGGTTCAACGTACAGCGGACGGGACAAAGAGGGGCGGCGGCGGGGAGCACAGTGGAGGAAGCTGGAGGGTGGCAAGGGGCGCATGGAAAGGAAAAGAAGGCGGGAGGCGCAGCTTGGGCAAAGAAAGAGGCATAGGCGACGTGTGTCAGTGTGTGTGGATGAAAAGGCGGAAGCGGGGAAAGGCGCAGCTTGGGACAGAACAGAACAGAACAGCGGGGGAATAAAGGCGAAGGCAAAGGACAAGGGGCGGTGGAGCTGGGTGTGTGAGAGGAGTGGAGAGGGCGGCTGGGGTGGAGAGGGGGAGCTGCTTGGGAAATAAAGAAGAGGTGGACCAACACTGGATGCGAAAAAACGAGGCATTTGAGCGGAAGGAACGGCACGAAGGGGACGCGGGTGCACAGCAGGTTCAACGTACAGCGGACGGGACAAAGAGGGGCGGCGGCGGGGAGCACAGTGGAGGAAGCTGGAGGGTGGCAAGGGGCGCATGGAAAGGAAAAGAAGGCGGGAGGCGCAGCTTGGGCAAAGAAAGAGGCATAGGCGACGTGTGTCAGTGTGTGTGGATGAAAAGGCGGAAGCGGGGAAAGGCGCAGCTTGGGACAGAACAGAACAGAACAGCGGGGGAATAAAGGCGAAGGCAAAGGACAAGGGGCGGTGGAGCTGGGTGTGTGAGAGGAGTGGAGAGGGCGGCTGGGGTGGAGAGGGGGAGCTGCTTGGGAAATAAAGAAGAGGTGGACCAACACTGGATGCGAAAAAACGAGGCATTTGAGCGGAAGGAACGGCACGAAGGGGACGCGGGTGCACAGCAGGTTCAACGTACAGCGGACGGGACAAAGAGGGGCGGCGGCGGGGAGCACAGTGGAGGAAGCTGGAGGGTGGCAAGGGGCGCATGGAAAGGAAAAGAAGGCGGGAGGCGCAGCTTGGGCAAAGAAAGAGGCATAGGCGACGTGTGTCAGTGTGTGTGGATGAAAAGGCGGAAGCGGGGAAAGGCGCAGCTTGGGACAGAACAGAACAGAACAGCGGGGGAATAAAGGCGAAGGCAAAGGACAAGGGGCGGTGGAGCTGGGTGTGTGAGAGGAGTGGAGAGGGCGGCTGGGGTGGAGAGGGGGAGCTGCTTGGGAAATAAAGAAGAGGTGGACCAACACTGGATGCGAAAAAACGAGGCATTTGAGCGGAAGGAACGGCACGAAGGGGACGCGGGTGCACAGCAGGTTCAACGTACAGCGGACGGGACAAAGAGGGGCGGCGGCGGGGAGCACAGTGGAGGAAGCTGGAGGGTGGCAAGGGGCGCATGGAAAGGAAAAGAAGGCGGGAGGCGCAGCTTGGGCAAAGAAAGAGGCATAGGCGACGTGTGTCAGTGTGTGTGGATGAAAAGGCGGAAGCGGGGAAAGGCGCAGCTTGGGACAGAACAGAACAGAACAGCGGGGGAATAAAGGCGAAGGCAAAGGACAAGGGGCGGTGGAGCTGGGTGTGTGAGAGGAGTGGAGAGGGCGGCTGGGGTGGAGAGGGGGAGCTGCTTGGGAAATAAAGAAGAGGTGGACCAACACTGGATGCGAAAAAACGAGGCATTTGAGCGGAAGGAACGGCACGAAGGGGACGCGGGTGCACAGCAGGTTCAACGTACAGCGGACGGGACAAAGAGGGGCGGCGGCGGGGAGCACAGTGGAGGAAGCTGGAGGGTGGCAAGGGGCGCATGGAAAGGAAAAGAAGGCGGGAGGCGCAGCTTGGGCAAAGAAAGAGGCATAGGCGACGTGTGTCAGTGTGTGTGGATGAAAAGGCGGAAGCGGGGAAAGGCGCAGCTTGGGACAGAACAGAACAGAACAGCGGGGGAATAAAGGCGAAGGCAAAGGACAAGGGGCGGTGGAGCTGGGTGTGTGAGAGGAGTGGAGAGGGCGGCTGGGGTGGAGAGGGGGAGCTGCTTGGGAAATAAAGAAGAGGTGGACCAACACTGGATGCGAAAAAACGAGGCATTTGAGCGGAAGGAACGGCACGAAGGGGACGCGGGTGCACAGCAGGTTCAACGTACAGCGGACGGGACAAAGAGGGGCGGCGGCGGGGAGCACAGTGGAGGAAGCTGGAGGGTGGCAAGGGGCGCATGGAAAGGAAAAGAAGGCGGGAGGCGCAGCTTGGGCAAAGAAAGAGGCATAGGCGACGTGTGTCAGTGTGTGTGGATGAAAAGGCGGAAGCGGGGAAAGGCGCAGCTTGGGACAGAACAGAACAGAACAGCGGGGGAATAAAGGCGAAGGCAAAGGACAAGGGGCGGTGGAGCTGGGTGTGTGAGAGGAGTGGAGAGGGCGGCTGGGGTGGAGAGGGGGAGCTGCTTGGGAAATAAAGAAGAGGTGGACCAACACTGGATGCGAAAAAACGAGGCATTTGAGCGGAAGGAACGGCACGAAGGGGACGCGGGTGCACAGCAGGTTCAACGTACAGCGGACGGGACAAAGAGGGGCGGCGGCGGGGAGCACAGTGGAGGAAGCTGGAGGGTGGCAAGGGGCGCATGGAAAGGAAAAGAAGGCGGGAGGCGCAGCTTGGGCAAAGAAAGAGGCATAGGCGACGTGTGTCAGTGTGTGTGGATGAAAAGGCGGAAGCGGGGAAAGGCGCAGCTTGGGACAGAACAGAACAGAACAGCGGGGGAATAAAGGCGAAGGCAAAGGACAAGGGGCGGTGGAGCTGGGTGTGTGAGAGGAGTGGAGAGGGCGGCTGGGGTGGAGAGGGGGAGCTGCTTGGGAAATAAAGAAGAGGTGGACCAACACTGGATGCGAAAAAACGAGGCATTTGAGCGGAAGGAACGGCACGAAGGGGACGCGGGTGCACAGCAGGTTCAACGTACAGCGGACGGGACAAAGAGGGGCGGCGGCGGGGAGCACAGTGGAGGAAGCTGGAGGGTGGCAAGGGGCGCATGGAAAGGAAAAGAAGGCGGGAGGCGCAGCTTGGGCAAAGAAAGAGGCATAGGCGACGTGTGTCAGTGTGTGTGGATGAAAAGGCGGAAGCGGGGAAAGGCGCAGCTTGGGACAGAACAGAACAGAACAGCGGGGGAATAAAGGCGAAGGCAAAGGACAAGGGGCGGTGGAGCTGGGTGTGTGAGAGGAGTGGAGAGGGCGGCTGGGGTGGAGAGGGGGAGCTGCTTGGGAAATAAAGAAGAGGTGGACCAACACTGGATGCGAAAAAACGAGGCATTTGAGCGGAAGGAACGGCACGAAGGGGACGCGGGTGCACAGCAGGTTCAACGTACAGCGGACGGGACAAAGAGGGGCGGCGGCGGGGAGCACAGTGGAGGAAGCTGGAGGGTGGCAAGGGGCGCATGGAAAGGAAAAGAAGGCGGGAGGCGCAGCTTGGGCAAAGAAAGAGGCATAGGCGACGTGTGTCAGTGTGTGTGGATGAAAAGGCGGAAGCGGGGAAAGGCGCAGCTTGGGACAGAACAGAACAGAACAGCGGGGGAATAAAGGCGAAGGCAAAGGACAAGGGGCGGTGGAGCTGGGTGTGTGAGAGGAGTGGAGAGGGCGGCTGGGGTGGAGAGGGGGAGCTGCTTGGGAAATAAAGAAGAGGTGGACCAACACTGGATGCGAAAAAACGAGGCATTTGAGCGGAAGGAACGGCACGAAGGGGACGCGGGTGCACAGCAGGTTCAACGTACAGCGGACGGGACAAAGAGGGGCGGCGGCGGGGAGCACAGTGGAGGAAGCTGGAGGGTGGCAAGGGGCGCATGGAAAGGAAAAGAAGGCGGGAGGCGCAGCTTGGGCAAAGAAAGAGGCATAGGCGACGTGTGTCAGTGTGTGTGGATGAAAAGGCGGAAGCGGGGAAAGGCGCAGCTTGGGACAGAACAGAACAGAACAGCGGGGGAATAAAGGCGAAGGCAAAGGACAAGGGGCGGTGGAGCTGGGTGTGTGAGAGGAGTGGAGAGGGCGGCTGGGGTGGAGAGGGGGAGCTGCTTGGGAAATAAAGAAGAGGTGGACCAACACTGGATGCGAAAAAACGAGGCATTTGAGCGGAAGGAACGGCACGAAGGGGACGCGGGTGCACAGCAGGTTCAACGTACAGCGGACGGGACAAAGAGGGGCGGCGGCGGGGAGCACAGTGGAGGAAGCTGGAGGGTGGCAAGGGGCGCATGGAAAGGAAAAGAAGGCGGGAGGCGCAGCTTGGGCAAAGAAAGAGGCATAGGCGACGTGTGTCAGTGTGTGTGGATGAAAAGGCGGAAGCGGGGAAAGGCGCAGCTTGGGACAGAACAGAACAGAACAGCGGGGGAATAAAGGCGAAGGCAAAGGACAAGGGGCGGTGGAGCTGGGTGTGTGAGAGGAGTGGAGAGGGCGGCTGGGGTGGAGAGGGGGAGCTGCTTGGGAAATAAAGAAGAGGTGGACCAACACTGGATGCGAAAAAACGAGGCATTTGAGCGGAAGGAACGGCACGAAGGGGACGCGGGTGCACAGCAGGTTCAACGTACAGCGGACGGGACAAAGAGGGGCGGCGGCGGGGAGCACAGTGGAGGAAGCTGGAGGGTGGCAAGGGGCGCATGGAAAGGAAAAGAAGGCGGGAGGCGCAGCTTGGGCAAAGAAAGAGGCATAGGCGACGTGTGTCAGTGTGTGTGGATGAAAAGGCGGAAGCGGGGAAAGGCGCAGCTTGGGACAGAACAGAACAGAACAGCGGGGGAATAAAGGCGAAGGCAAAGGACAAGGGGCGGTGGAGCTGGGTGTGTGAGAGGAGTGGAGAGGGCGGCTGGGGTGGAGAGGGGGAGCTGCTTGGGAAATAAAGAAGAGGTGGACCAACACTGGATGCGAAAAAACGAGGCATTTGAGCGGAAGGAACGGCACGAAGGGGACGCGGGTGCACAGCAGGTTCAACGTACAGCGGACGGGACAAAGAGGGGCGGCGGCGGGGAGCACAGTGGAGGAAGCTGGAGGGTGGCAAGGGGCGCATGGAAAGGAAAAGAAGGCGGGAGGCGCAGCTTGGGCAAAGAAAGAGGCATAGGCGACGTGTGTCAGTGTGTGTGGATGAAAAGGCGGAAGCGGGGAAAGGCGCAGCTTGGGACAGAACAGAACAGAACAGCGGGGGAATAAAGGCGAAGGCAAAGGACAAGGGGCGGTGGAGCTGGGTGTGTGAGAGGAGTGGAGAGGGCGGCTGGGGTGGAGAGGGGGAGCTGCTTGGGAAATAAAGAAGAGGTGGACCAACACTGGATGCGAAAAAACGAGGCATTTGAGCGGAAGGAACGGCACGAAGGGGACGCGGGTGCACAGCAGGTTCAACGTACAGCGGACGGGACAAAGAGGGGCGGCGGCGGGGAGCACAGTGGAGGAAGCTGGAGGGTGGCAAGGGGCGCATGGAAAGGAAAAGAAGGCGGGAGGCGCAGCTTGGGCAAAGAAAGAGGCATAGGCGACGTGTGTCAGTGTGTGTGGATGAAAAGGCGGAAGCGGGGAAAGGCGCAGCTTGGGACAGAACAGAACAGAACAGCGGGGGAATAAAGGCGAAGGCAAAGGACAAGGGGCGGTGGAGCTGGGTGTGTGAGAGGAGTGGAGAGGGCGGCTGGGGTGGAGAGGGGGAGCTGCTTGGGAAATAAAGAAGAGGTGGACCAACACTGGATGCGAAAAAACGAGGCATTTGAGCGGAAGGAACGGCACGAAGGGGACGCGGGTTCACAGCAGGTTCAACGTACAGCGGACGGGACAAAGAGGGGCGGCGGCGGGGAGCACAGTGGAGGAAGCTGGAGGGTGGCAAGGGGCGCATGGAAAGGAAAAGAAGGCGGGAGGCGCAGCTTGGGCAAAGAAAGAGGCATAGGCGACGTGTGTCAGTGTGTGTGGATGAAAAGGCGGAAGCGGGGAAAGGCGCAGCTTGGGACAGAACAGAACAGAACAGCGGGGGAATAAAGGCGAAGGCAAAGGACAAGGGGCGGTGGAGCTGGGTGTGTGAGAGGAGTGGAGAGGGCGGCTGGGGTGGAGAGGGGGAGCTGCTTGGGAAATAAAGAAGAGGTGGACCAACACTGGATGCGAAAAAACGAGGCATTTGAGCGGAAGGAACGGCACGAAGGGGACGCGGGTGCACAGCAGGTTCAACGTACAGCGGACGGGACAAAGAGGGGCGGCGGCGGGGAGCACAGTGGAGGAAGCTGGAGGGTGGCAAGGGGCGCATGGAAAGGAAAAGAAGGCGGGAGGCGCAGCTTGGGCAAAGAAAGAGGCATAGGCGACGTGTGTCAGTGTGTGTGGATGAAAAGGCGGAAGCGGGGAAAGGCGCAGCTTGGGACAGAACAGAACAGAACAGCGGGGGAATAAAGGCGAAGGCAAAGGACAAGGGGCGGTGGAGCTGGGTGTGTGAGAGGAGTGGAGAGGGCGGCTGGGGTGGAGAGGGGGAGCTGCTTGGGAAATAAAGAAGAGGTGGACCAACACTGGATGCGAAAAAACGAGGCATTTGAGCGGAAGGAACGGCACGAAGGGGACGCGGGTGCACAGCAGGTTCAACGTACAGCGGACGGGACAAAGAGGGGCGGCGGCGGGGAGCACAGTGGAGGAAGCTGGAGGGTGGCAAGGGGCGCATGGAAAGGAAAAGAAGGCGGGAGGCGCAGCTTGGGCAAAGAAAGAGGCATAGGCGACGTGTGTCAGTGTGTGTGGATGAAAAGGCGGAAGCGGGGAAAGGCGCAGCTTGGGACAGAACAGAACAGAACAGCGGGGGAATAAAGGCGAAGGCAAAGGACAAGGGGCGGTGGAGCTGGGTGTGTGAGAGGAGTGGAGAGGGCGGCTGGGGTGGAGAGGGGGAGCTGCTTGGGAAATAAAGAAGAGGTGGACCAACACTGGATGCGAAAAAACGAGGCATTTGAGCGGAAGGAACGGCACGAAGGGGACGCGGGTGCACAGCAGGTTCAACGTACAGCGGACGGGACAAAGAGGGGCGGCGGCGGGGAGCACAGTGGAGGAAGCTGGAGGGTGGCAAGGGGCGCATGGAAAGGAAAAGAAGGCGGGAGGCGCAGCTTGGGCAAAGAAAGAGGCATAGGCGACGTGTGTCAGTGTGTGTGGATGAAAAGGCGGAAGCGGGGAAAGGCGCAGCTTGGGACAGAACAGAACAGAACAGCGGGGGAATAAAGGCGAAGGCAAAGGACAAGGGGCGGTGGAGCTGGGTGTGTGAGAGGAGTGGAGAGGGCGGCTGGGGTGGAGAGGGGGAGCTGCTTGGGAAATAAAGAAGAGGTGGACCAACACTGGATGCGAAAAAACGAGGCATTTGAGCGGAAGGAACGGCACGAAGGGGACGCGGGTGCACAGCAGGTTCAACGTACAGCGGACGGGACAAAGAGGGGCGGCGGCGGGGAGCACAGTGGAGGAAGCTGGAGGGTGGCAAGGGGCGCATGGAAAGGAAAAGAAGGCGGGAGGCGCAGCTTGGGCAAAGAAAGAGGCATAGGCGACGTGTGTCAGTGTGTGTGGATGAAAAGGCGGAAGCGGGGAAAGGCGCAGCTTGGGACAGAACAGAACAGAACAGCGGGGGAATAAAGGCGAAGGCAAAGGACAAGGGGCGGTGGAGCTGGGTGTGTGAGAGGAGTGGAGAGGGCGGCTGGGGTGGAGAGGGGGAGCTGCTTGGGAAATAAAGAAGAGGTGGACCAACACTGGATGCGAAAAAACGAGGCATTTGAGCGGAAGGAACGGCACGAAGGGGACGCGGGTGCACAGCAGGTTCAACGTACAGCGGACGGGACAAAGAGGGGCGGCGGCGGGGAGCACAGTGGAGGAAGCTGGAGGGTGGCAAGGGGCGCATGGAAAGGAAAAGAAGGCGGGAGGCGCAGCTTGGGCAAAGAAAGAGGCATAGGCGACGTGTGTCAGTGTGTGTGGATGAAAAGGCGGAAGCGGGGAAAGGCGCAGCTTGGGACAGAACAGAACAGAACAGCGGGGGAATAAAGGCGAAGGCAAAGGACAAGGGGCGGTGGAGCTGGGTGTGTGAGAGGAGTGGAGAGGGCGGCTGGGGTGGAGAGGGGGAGCTGCTTGGGAAATAAAGAAGAGGTGGACCAACACTGGATGCGAAAAAACGAGGCATTTGAGCGGAAGGAACGGCACGAAGGGGACGCGGGTGCACAGCAGGTTCAACGTACAGCGGACGGGACAAAGAGGGGCGGCGGCGGGGAGCACAGTGGAGGAAGCTGGAGGGTGGCAAGGGGCGCATGGAAAGGAAAAGAAGGCGGGAGGCGCAGCTTGGGCAAAGAAAGAGGCATAGGCGACGTGTGTCAGTGTGTGTGGATGAAAAGGCGGAAGCGGGGAAAGGCGCAGCTTGGGACAGAACAGAACAGAACAGCGGGGGAATAAAGGCGAAGGCAAAGGACAAGGGGCGG